>OY987259.1:42788248-45458967 GCA_963920725.1 Rhamphomyia laevipes
TATATATAATATATATATATATTATATATATATATATATATTATATATATATATATATATATAAATAAATAAATAAATAAATCTATATATATATAAATATATATTAAAAAAAAAAAATTAAAATTTTAAAAAAAACGGGCAAAATTATTTTTTTAAAAATTAGTGTTTTAATTTTTAATTATAATTATACCCGCCAAATTAATTTCAATGCTGGATGGAATCAGTTTTTTGATTTTCTAAGAGATTGAATAATTTTTTGTATATTTATTATTATCTTGAATCTTGCATGATTTTAATGTAAAAAGTGAGGTGTACGAATACGGTTTTTACATACTGTATTGTTCCTATGCTCTGTCCCTAGAAAAACTACATTGCACTTATTGATGTATTAACTTCTACTAGCACTTCTGTTCATTGATTTAATCTCCATTGTATCGTTTTACTAATAAGTTCATTTAGTTAAATAAATTATAATTTTCACAGTGTTATTTACTCTGAGTAGGAACCATTCTTTAATACCACTTTGAGAATTAACTTAGTCTGATCTGATACGAGGAAATTAACTTAGTCTAATCTGATGTATTAATTTACTACCAGCCCTGATATCCAGAATTGAAAATAAAACTTTTGGATGATCCACAAATATTCAACACCAAGATTGTCGATGCAAGGACAGCGAAATTTTAAAGTGCATGAATATAGCTACAAAAAAAAAAAATAAGATAAAAAGACAAAAATTTATTTATGTTGGTCTCACATGATCATAAAATCATCGTTTCAATGTAAGCAAAAAAAGTGAATTACTCAGCGGAAAGAAGAATATAAAATCTTCTAGATTTTTTTCGATGTGTTGGTATACTTTTCAACGTACTATAACATAAAATATTTAATTCGAATTGGCTGCTATCCAAAAAAAAAAATTAATGTATTGTTAACGACTGACAAGCACATGATATGAGTTTAAAGGGTTCAGAAATTTAATTTTTTTTTAAATTAATTATTTTCCATAATTTTTGTATCATAATATTGACTTTCGAAGTTATTTAATAATATTTTGAAAATAATGCGTTTTTACCTAGTCTATATAAAAAATATCCGAGTAAAATTACATTTACCATCTCGACAAAAACCATTTTGGAATTATCATATACTGATAGTCAGCAAATAGAATTTTAGGTGTCCAAAACATTATACTTTATAACAATTTGAGCTAAATCATAAATTTCTAAATTTGTCGTTTATATTTTGCACAATAATGTTTTCCTTATGGGTCCGAAAACTTATAATATTCTCAATATGTGATATTTTAAATTATATGTTGCGGGTTTTTAAACGTCAATTTTACTTTATGTGGTTATATACTCTGTCTAAATCTATACATTATGCTGAAACATATTTGGTTTTTAAGCTAAAGTAATTAAATTAACCATTAGTGTACCCGGGGGGTGATGAAATACAAAGTGTTTGAAATATTTATTTTATAGTTTGGTAATGGATTTTTTTTTACTGTTCTAACATAAACAGCAGCTGCATACATCAATAATTGAATGTACACTAATATTAATAAATTTTTAGTGTTTCAAAACGTATAAGATCATACAAAAGAATTTTTAAGAAAACGTATAATTTTTTTTACAAACAATTTCTGAAACTGTTTACTTAAACAATAAACATCCCAAAACAGCAACTGACCATACACAGAGTAATATCCTACTGAGATTTGTAAATCGTGTAACACCGAAAACGACATTTAATCATCGGAAATAGTATCAAAGCTTTGTTAAGTCTGAGAAAACACTAAAAGCCAAAGGAACTCCAATAAAATTATGAACATTTTACCATACGTCTTGTTTACATGTTATATTTTGTCTATTAATGCAAAAAGACTGCAAAGACTAGCTTCATATATATGTTCTTATATAGATCCTACTGAAAGGTGTACTGATATAATGGGATGCAGACTGCAGTCAAAAGATAATTTACTTATTATTCAATTATTTTCGGATCAAGAGAGCTATGTAAATAAATTATTTTTAATCTAATATATCATATAAGCAAGGTACCGAATGTTTAACCCTAATTTACATATCGCAGCATAACATAATTCTTATTTTTTGTAAGTATAAATACATAAATTTTAAAATATATCTTCAATTTTCGTGATAACTCTTCCATTATGATGTAATAATGCATTAGCAACCGGAAGAATGAAAATCTTTTAATTAAGAAGATTCGTAATTAAAAATGAATACTTTCGTTATTATTCTCATTTTGTATGATGTTTCCTCCTTCTTATAAATTTTGGATTTATTAAACATTAGGGAACTGATACCAAATAAAAAAAAAGACACATGCTTCCTGTCCTTCGGAAAAAGAGGTTAACTGAAAAGTGTAACAACAAAAAAAAAATCTGTTCTTCAAATATAATTCCATATGGTATGGCGTACTCGTGCGTAATTATCTCAAGTGCATTCACTACAAACAAATATTAAGATATTTTAACCAAAACCTTCTAAAACGCTTATAAATAACTCCAGATAATAAATTATATTTACAAATGACATAAATTTAATAAAAAAAAAAATATATCAAATAAAAATTTATAATATCGGCTTACATTTTAGTAATCAATTAAAAATTAATCAAATTTAATTAATTAGTTCAAAAGAATAATTGAAAAGAAAATCTTTTTGATAATGATATTTTACGTATTATAACTGGAAAAAAATCTTTATTTCAATTTTATTTTATATTTTCATTTCTATGAAAACACCCCTTAATAATAAATTTTATTGACAAACATATTATGGAGAAAGGAAAAAAATCTTATAAATCTTTTGATACTCTTTTACTGAAATAAACAGGGAAATCTTATTATTATTATTACCTGCCTATTACACTTAGTTAGTAAAAAAATGAAGAAAAACAAAAATGAAAAATGTAAATTGAATTTTCTTTGATTTACAATGAATAAATTCTTGAATATTACAAATATAAAATTCCTCTTCCAGAAGAAAAATCAACAATTATATAAGAAATGGTAGAATAATTATGATTACTGTGACAGTTTCCTTGTTTTCTTAGTATTAATGAAATCTGCTGATCAATGCGTTTAGTTAGATAATGCCAAATTAGTATTTAGGTAGGTACAATAAATGAGAAATCTATTTAGGTCACAGTCTCACAGTGTAGGGATTTGGTGGTTCGTTCTTTTCTCTTAACTACTTCCTTATCTAATCTATTCTACACAATAAAGTTTAGTTTTAGTAGTTTATAATGAATCATCCACTAAGAAATGGGAAGCCTTTAGATTTAATAATCAAATGTAAGGAAACGGGAAGCCTTTACATTTCAGGTTTTTTGGACATTTACGACATTCTAAAAATTTCAATAGACGGAATACATGGAAACTCACAACAGAATTTTAAGTTCAATTAATTTTAAATTTCGACTAATAACGTAAAATTATAATACATATTTGTGATAGTGTTTTAAGAATTAATTCTAGGCACTTTTCTTCTTTTTTAATTTGACCATGAAATATCCTTTTTTTTGTTACAGGAGGTGAGGGAGCCAGTGAGGGAGTATTATCCCAAGCACTACCAAGTATTTAAATAGACGAAATCGTATGGAATATAGTTAAATTATTTAGAAACAATCTGATCAAATCTTCTTCTCAAGCGGACGGACATAGACGGACAAAGTGATATCTTAAGGTATTTAGTAATATTTTTAAAGTGACTAAAACTCGAGTAATAGAGAAACATAAATTGTTTTTCTATTCCAATTTCCGAATTTTAACTTTGCCTCCTATACATCATCAATTGTAATGCGTTCCATACATTGGGTCAGTTATGTTTGTGGTAAATATATTTTATAATTTCAACAACATGCCGAAGAATCTCGAATATCCTTTTGTTCCCGGATATTTACATTATCATAAATTTTCGACATTTTCAAATATGTAAAAACCCAGTACTAACTAAAACTGATAATAGCTAAACTTTTATATTTTATGTACATAATGTAAAATACTGAACATCATTGGAACCTAAAACTATAAAAAATCTCGGTTTCAATTAAAATGAATGTTGTCTTTCGAAACAACCCTTCCGTTCATTGGAATTTATACAAGTAAATAAATTTTTATTTCAACATTTTTACCTCTTTTTTTTTATAGATTTTTATGTTGTTCATTTTTCTTTTGATATTATATTTAAATTTATTTGTAATGCTGTGTGTATATAGCAATAGTAACAAGTATTTATTATGAATTATTACTTTTAGAAATATTTTTTGATAACATAAATTTCCTTTTATGTTTCCAACAAGTACAAAGAGGGTGTAATAGTTAAAATGTTTTTTATTTTTTCCACTGAAAAATTGAAAAAAAAAATATTTTTATCTTTATAATATTTAGACTTATTAGATAGTCAATAAAAAAATGTTTTAAAATTAAATTGGAGTACTACGCCAACAGGTATAACAAAAAGAAATCATTCAGATTTAAACTAAATTGATATAAAAATAGATTTATAATTTATACAAATTATTCTTTACAATTATCCTTTTTTCGAAATATTTCTAAAACTATTTTATTTTGTAATTTGTTACTTTGGTATTTGTTAATTCATTATTTTTGTTTTATATAAGAAGATTTAAGAATTTTATTTTAAAAACAACGAAGAAAAACATTGTTAGGAATTAAAGTGTAGGAGTTTTTTCTTTAAGGATAATTTCAATTTTGATTTTTTAATATAATATATTTCTAAATAAACTACTCAAAATACTTTGAAATTGAGGTTTAAAATAAATTAGAATTAATTCTTAAGTATTTATATATACATTCTTAAAATCTATTTAATAATTATATTTTTACCATAAAGAATTAGTAGGCAATTTAATCAAATTAGCATTTTTTGCCAAGGTAACATTTATAGAAATAAAAGAAAATTAATTATTTGTATGTTTTGTAGATTCAATTTATTATTTTTGTGATATTATATGCTACGAAACTAAATTAGGTAACTTTCCATTACTAATTTATTTCCATACGAAAATAATGAGTCATAGAAGTTAATATAAAACTACTTTTGTCTCTGCTCCTCGCTAATGTCGACCAGAAGGACTGATTGCATTTTATGATTCATGTGACCATACGTCCTGTTTTAGCTAGTATGATCCCGTATTTTACGTGTCCCGAAAAGTCCTGAATTTAATATTGAAATGTAAGATAAAATATTTTACAAAACAAAACAATTAAAAACGCAAATGATTGCTTGCCATGTATTTATTTATTATTTAAAAAACTTCATGGTTATGACAAAACCGGATATTTGGTTGGATTGGAGAGGTTTGCAATATTTAGATTAATACAAATGTTTGAAGAGTTAAAATCCTACTTGCTTAGTTTAAAGAAATGTCTAAAAATTATAAAGGTTTTCTTTAATATTCATGTGCAAAACGCTTAAAGAAACAGTTCAAAAGATTGAATGTCAAATCTTAGCTGTTAAAATTATAAATCACTTAATAAAAACTTAAAATTTTCGAAGAAATTATTTAATCGGATTTTAGTAAAGGATAAAATAGAAAAATTAAAAAATATGGGTTGTCCAATGAATTAGTATAATTAAAAAAATAGAACTAATTTTTAAATTCCTGTCTGGAAAATTTGAAGAAAATTTAATTTTTAAATGATCAAATTGTTAACCAGGAACGAATACGAACACCTTATCTGGACTTCTAAGGAAATTCAGTTGATAGTTTCGATATTAATAGCAAAATAATTGCTAAAGATTTTTAAATGTTTCTGAAAAGTATACCAGGTTTGATAAAACAAGCCAACTAACTCTACCGATAAGCGATAAGTATTGTATTTCTAATGTGTCCCGGTTTGTTCTGCCAAACAAATAGAATGATTATTTATTTGGAAAAACATATTCAAGAAAACGAATAACCAAAACAGACGAGCCATACCAGAAATATTACAGACAAAACAGAATCCTTAAATTATCATACCAGAAACATTAAATAACAAATGTAATCATACAAATTATTAACATAAATATTACAATTTTAAAATTGAATAATCTCAATTGAAATATGAAACTTAATAAAATTTATTAATAACCAAAAATCCATCAAGACAGAAACTTACATAATTATGATATTTTTTATCCTTATTAATATTAACGCCATCTTTCGTTCAACTAATACAACACACAGACACAAAATTTAATCAAAGAAACAAACCGTTCTGTCTCGATCACTTTATACACAATACCAAATTTTCTCACTAGAGTACGTTTTTCATTTCTACTACGACGACGCCGACGATCATCATCATCATCAATAAAACCGTACAAATGTTTGTTTATATCATTATTTTTTGAATTTTTCTAAAATAGATCAATTTTTTTTTTGTCGTTTCAAAAAAATTAAAATTATTTATCGTTATTTTTTTTATACTTAATGATTAATTTTAATCACGATTCCTTTTATCATTATCAACAAAATAAATTCACTAAATTATTGCAATAAATTCACGATTTCGTGAAATAAAAAATTAAAATTAATAATTAAGAAACAATTTTTAAACGTATTTTATTTACGGCGCAGGACACAATATTCTAAATTTGAAACAATCATCATATAATATATGAAAACTGTTTCTAAAAATGATTGCAGGTATATTTTCTATTTGGTATATTTTTAAATTTATATTTTTAAACATTTTTTCTTTAGATTGAACACTATATAAAAAGTTTAACAAAAAATAGTATCAATTTTAATGAAACCAAAAATAAAAATGAAAATTTATTCAAAAAATTAAATTTAACTAAAATCACTAGACACAATTGAAAAATAAATGCACATTTTTCTTAACATAATTTTCTTTTTTTAATCACATTTTTAATATATATTTTTATTTATATAAAATAAATAATTTCAATATAACTAATAATAATTAATTAATTTAAATTTTTTATAATTTTACATTTTTTTTTTTTTATGAATTCAAAATTTTTGAATTACAATTAAAACCAACGAACAATTTCAAATTTATAAGCTTGCCTATTAGAAATTTTATATTATACTAAAAATATATAAAAAATTAAAATTTTGTAATGAAAAATTTGTACAAAAAAAGATTTTAACAAAAATTTATAAATATAAAAATTTTTAGGAAAAAATAAATTATAAATAAATATTTTGTGATTTTATTCGATTTTTGGTATTTTTAGTTAAGAATGATGGCCGATTGGAATAATTGTAGAACTAACTAAATAAAAACATATGTTTTGTTTATAATGGTGAGGAGCATTTTATATTTATAACATTTTTTTTTTTTTTTTCAAGATTTTTGCTTATTTTTATTTGAAATTTTCTTTTTTATTTTTGAATTTTTTTTCTTGAGAAGAAAAGAGGTGTAGTAGTACAGCGGGATTGGTGAATTATAATTAAACACTCATATTTATAGATTTATTTAGTTAAACAAGAAATCTTGAAGAATTTGAAATGCACAGATTGTTTTATTCTAAGAAATTTTCATAAAATTAAATTATAAAATTTTGAATAAAATTTATTTCATAAAAAAATAATTACGATTAAATTCAAAATTTTATGCAAAAATTATTTAATTTTTCTAATATTTTTAAATATTGAATTCAAATGCCACCAAAAAAATTTTTTTTAATACTATTCAAAAAAATTAATAATATAAATAAATATTTTTGAAATTAAATATTTTAATATTATTATATTTATTTATATTAATGTACTCCTAACAGTATGTGTTTTTAAAAAAAAATAACCTAAAAGTATGCAATTACTAAAATATTCTAAATCATATCACAAAATTAACACATAAGTGATTGACTGACTGACTGCTTGCTTACTGTAAGACATAAAAATCGTGTCAATCAAATATATAATGAGTGAATCTTAAGGTACGGCTGAAAAAAAGCCATTTAACTATTTACATTTGCCTTAAGACGCATTGGTATTGGAGGAACAAGGCCTCATTGAGTTATACGTGCAGTTAAGGATGTTTAACGACCGTATTTTAATTATATATTTTAGGTATATGAGTTTTAGTCTATTAATGTTAAAATTATATAAATTAAAAAAAAAAGGATTTTTATTTTTAATGAATTAAATGGCAGGACATTTTTAGAAGGCAGGCATAGACAGTAATTTCAAAATTTAATATAAATCAGTATCACAAAAAAAAAAAAAAAATCTGAATAATTTAATTAAATTATAATTTAACAAAATTCACTAATTCAATTATAAAACTTTTCTTATCAAAATATTTTCTAAACTTTTTATATCATCACTTTTAATATATAAAATTATATCGACGAACACGTTCATAAATCTTAAATTAAATTAACCAATAACATTTTATAAACACTTCAATCACTTTGAATTTTCATTATTTTTATTATTATCATATTTAATTATTTTGAAATGTGAATCGAGCGCGTATTACTCGTTTAATTTCTAGCATTTTAATGGTTAACGGTGCGATTTTAATTTTTATATATCCTCGCAAAGGCACAACACCGAAAACAAAAAAATTTTCTTCTTTTATTGATTCTGAAAATAAGTTTTTCAAAAAATTTTATTTTCATCACAGAGTGATTTTCTTGGTGTTGTTGTGTGTGTTCTTTCATCCGTTTTTATATATTTTTAAAAATGATCCGTTCTACAACAAATTCGACTGTTTATAAATATAAAATCTTTACTTAGATAGTCGTTTTTTTTTATTTTGCTTATATGTACGATAAAAATAAAAATTAAAATAATTTTTTTCACCTCAAAACCAAAATACTTTTTGTTAATATGTTCTCTCCACCTCAACCTCAACTACTACTATTTTTATTATAGACAGAAGCCATCTATTTACAAATTATACAAAATTTGAAATAAAAAAAAAAAAACAGATTTTAAATAAAATTTTAGGAATGATCCTTTTTTCAATTTGATTTTAATATTAATTGTGTAAAACTTTAATTTTGTAAATATTTAAGTTTATAATCATAATTTCAATGAGCTTAATTATAATTTATTTATAATAATTTTTTTCTTCATACTTTACATTTTTAATCTATAAATATATATGTATTATAAAAATAAGAAAACATAAAAAAAATATATATGCTATTTTAAAATAATGAATCTTTTACATAGATTTTATTTTTGTATACTGTTTCCCCTTCTGGGATTTCGTGTTATTTTGAATTTTATAAAAATATACTTTGAAATAATTTATTTATATTAATAAATGAAGTTTATTAATATAATTAGAGAAATTAATAAACCCTGTAATTTTTACAAGATGGAAACTAAGATTCTATTGAAACTAATTGTAATTCTAATAAAGTATTTAAGAATTACGATCCTTAAAGCCAAACTATTATCTAAGCGTCGACGGCCAACATTAAAAATAATCGATAAGCAAATATCAATCTTAGGAGAAAAAATTCAGTTTATTGCATTTGTAAGTACTCTACAGGAAGTAGCAATAAAATCTCGTAAAATTTGATTAAATATCATTAAAACAATTTTAATGACGACAGTCATTTTTATTAACAAAAAGTTAATGATATTTATATACTATTTGTCAATCATATTTTTAATGTTTCACGTTCAGGCTCACATTGAAGATCGTTTATCCTGTTTGAAGATTCAAGTTGAGGTTTCAAATTGATTCTTCCATTGGGGTTTTACCTTAACTTAAAACCGAAATTATTTTGTTTTTATCTTGTTGATCAAACTACTGCAACACTGAGTAGCAGTATTAATCATCTGTAGATGGTTTCATTTATATTAGTGTACTATATTTAGCAAAAGGGACATCAGATTTCTAACAACTAACAGACCTCATTGAACTACCTCTTCAAGAAAATGAGTTTATCTAAATAGTTCTGGGAAATTTCTTCCTTACCAGCGAAGAACAGACCAAAATTGCTTCTCAAATATTCTAGGCTTCTTTAAATCTATTAAGCCAGTTTCTATAACAGCCCAATAGATCGGCAAGGAAGCAGTGCTCTCTTACGTTCACTATTCAGAAAAAAATAAAAAATTACACTCACTATACTAAACAGTTCTGTGCAGATATTCATTACATTGACTACATCTTGAAAATTCATAACAAAATTTGATTAATATTTTTAGTTATGTTACTTGTGACTATAGAAATTGAAATAAAAGTCGTAAAATAATTACATATTTTGAATATATTTAACAAAAATGTATTCCAAAAGTGATATAATAATTTGGTGTATTTACTTGGGTTCCTGAATCTGAAGTAAAAGTCGTAGAATCCTTACATATTAAAAGAAATTCAAATCAAAAAAATAATTTCAAAAAAAATTTCAATTTTTTTCATTATACAAACTTTATATTGTACAATTTTCCTCGGAAAAATAAAATTATTAATATACGTATTTTCATTGAAAAGAAAATTTTAATATTATCTTTTTCCACTCATGCGTTTATTTTACCTTTATTTAAAAAAATGTATAATATAAAAAATTACATCAATTTTATATTATATGTCATATAGTTAGTAACCAAAGTAACTATATGTATAAAGTTCATTTCATAAATATAAATATATAAAATATTCTTCAATTATTATAGGAAACTTTCCATTACCAAATACAATTTGTTAAATTGGTATAAATGTTTTGTAAAAAATATGACTAACCAAAATTTATATAATACTAATTAAGCAGTAATCAAATCATTAACATTGTAAATGAATCTTCTAATATTTTCGTCCATAATTTGAAAAAAGTTCGTTAGTTTCTCTAATGACAAAAATAAGAATCAATTTACATTTCATTTTTGATAGTGTAGTTAGGTGTAGTTGTACAGATTGTGATAACTAAACTTAATATTATTGATGGCTTTTTTGACTTAATATAACAATTGACATGTCATTATTGGAAACTAATATTAGTTACATTGCAAAAATAGATATTTAGTATATTGAAACACCATTGCTTAATTTAATACATTTAATTTAATAATATAATATTTATAATTAATCTTTAGTTACACTATGGTTGCGTTGTAAAGATAATAAAGGCATATAATAAAGGATAATGTTAACCATCCATTGTAATTGCCTCAAATTGACAAACAAACATTCGAAAATGTAACAATTACTACCCTAGAATAAATAGTTCTTTAAACTGCACATATACGATGCAATAGCGGATTATAAGATTGATCATATATCCTTAATCAATAATTTAATCAATCACTAATAATCTAACAATTTCAATGAGATAGTGAAAGACCAGGAGTAGTATTACCTAAAAGTGTTAATAGTGAATGTCCGTCAATTATATTAGAAGACAATCCTGGTCGAATAATATTACTAATAGTTTCGATGCATACTATAAAACGTATTAAAACTGCAGGAGTTCTTTAAGAGTCTAAGTGGGCGAATATGTAAATTAAAATTTTATTTAACAATAAATGTGACAGACATCCTTTAATCAATATTCATTCTCACCCTGCAAATATCACAACATTTTACAAATAAAATGAGTTTAAAGAAATTAGTGATTAGTGATTAATAAGAACTGAACTTCTACATTAACGATAGTATAATGTAGAGTTAATGTAACAAGATCAAAACAATACAATCGCCAATCATTCCAAAAATATTTGATACTATAAAAGAATTTTAATTTTAAAAAGAATAGTTTAACAGATTTTTCGTAAAAAGTGATAGAAGGTTTGTGCTATATCTTCACAATTTATGTGTCTGTAAATGTTTCAATTTTAATAACAATTAAAAAATAATTAAATAATTTTATTAAATTTTATTAGTTGAAATTTGAGCAAACTTTTAATTGAATCTAAATTTATATATATTTTAGACGAAGAGAGCTAAACGGATTTATTGAAAACCCAAAATTTTAGATGTAGCATGCATTAAAAAATTATTGGTAGAATAGAAACATGGGCTATCTCACAACCGCAGGGCTGTAAACATAAGGTTTTTTTACTTCCACTGACTAGGAATCAGTGATCTAGCAGGGAGTTAGTATCGCTATTTTCATCTAGTTCTTAAAATGATGTGTCCTTCACTTACATGTATTTAATATCGTACCAAAATTTATGTAACTAATGTTCAGTTCAGTGAATGTGAGATCTTTTTAAATTTTTTTTTGAAAGCCCTAATTTTCAATATGCAACGGTGTAAGGTTGCCAGACCATCAATTCCATATTTAATGAGTTTATAAAAGCCTAATGCTAAAATAGCCAAAGTAAATCTGTTGATAGTTCTTAGTCTATTTCTATCAAAATTAATGAATTGTTGAATATTTTTACTAATTTTTTAAATTTAATATTATTGCTCTTGGTTAAGGTCAGATTTTTTATGTTGAAAATTTCAAAAAATATGACTACATTTGATATAAAATATTTAAATAATCTGTGACATACACCAAATTATTTACGAAATATTTTTTACGACCAAAACTAAAGGATTGGGCTTAGGCTACAATGTATTCAGTATCGATTCGTTGAGTAAAAAATTCAAATTTGATACCTTCATATATTTTGTATGGAAATTGATTGAGTTGACACATAAGTGCGTTCATTGTAACTGGGGAGTTTGAAGTCCTTATTAGCACCACTTTTAGTAATCTTTTTCCATTCGAATAAATTCAAAATATTTATTTACACAGGCTCCAAAAACATTATAATTTTATGATATCCCTTTTGCTTTTGGTGATGTGTATTGGGTTTTTAATTCATAATCGATTTGTTTATTTCAAATATTATTTATCTACATATAATTTTTATTGTTATTGGTATCTCTAAGACCCTAGTTATAATTTTATTAACTATATATTATTAAAAAAAAAATTGGAGTAATATATATTGATGATATGGTTTTCACTTAATTATATAATTCCAACTGAGTGAATAATAATATATATGTATATACCAGAACCAGACGCATAAGAATAACTCTATTTATAGAAACGAATATTTTTATAGATACATTTTTTATATCTTCACCAAAGGATCGAAAAATTATTACCAGTTATGAACTAAAATATTCCAATTATTCTTCGGTATTATTCTATACAGAATATTTCAACAAATTACCATTAAATGTATTGAACATTTCATTATTTAGTCCTTTTAAGAATGGGTCATAGTAATATAATTGGTGAAACATTATTTTTCGATAAATATTTTACTCTTAGTTTCCTATATTATCACAGGGAATAGTTTTTATGACGAATAAAATTTGGGTTTTCAAAAATTAGGACTTGATATTTGAATTATTAAGTATTAGTATTTTTTAATTACATATTTTAATGTTCAAAAATTTAACTTTTTGAAAACATATAATTTATTACAAAATCGGTAAATTAATAATTTCTTTTTGTCATCTTTCCTTAAATTACGGGTCATTCTAAAGCCACATAAGACAATAACATCAAAGAATCAGAAATATTAAACTTATTTTGTTCGATAGAAATGGTAGGATTAACATTTGTCGATGTAATATCCTTACATTTCTGTAGATGTTATAATTATATTTTAAATAATAGGTTCAATTTTTGTTATAGATCACATTCTCAACAAGTTAAAGGTTAAACTATAAGTTGTAACCAGTGTAAATCTTAAATTACTTAGTGTTGAGTTTAAAAACAAGATCGGAGTCAACGAATGATAAAAATAAAAGAAAGATCTTATCAGATCTTTTGACCTAACCAAATACCACACATAATAAGATGATATTTTTAGTTATATTAAGAATAAGAAGATCGAAGTTCGTTGATATTAGCTGACAATTATTACAGGTTCATCAATATTTCGATGTGATAGTTGGCCAGTGGTAGTGTAGTGTAAGTATGCTGTGTTGATCTAGATTAAGGGTTGAATTACAAACCAAGGTATCGATGTCGCTCGAAATTATCTCATTAATATCAGTGAGTAATAAGATTTGAAATATGTGATTTTAAAACGATTGAGATTTGCTGACAACATATGTCGCACTGTGTCCCAGAAAAAGTAAATCACCATATCCACATGTACAGTCTGTATAGTTTGTTATTCGATGTGTAAATTATGGAATAGCGACGAAACAACTATGTGCCCCCGAACCCATAATCACAAACTGACTGATACTCAGAAAGACAAACCGCTAGATGACACAAATAACTTTGCTAGTGGTGGATGTGGTGACTGGTGACATGTGGCAAAAAAGATATATTCACTATAAAGAAACTTATGGTTTTAAAAAACTTATGGAAACTTAAACTTAATTCCATAACAATATAACTAATTATAAATTCTATTTGAAAATCTTAAACCAAGGAATTTATTTAGCTATAGAAATTATTAAATTAGTTTTTGGTATAGTTATGTAAAATCCAATTTTAAATTTTTATGATGTTAAGCTGTTTTAAGACTGATTAAAATTATAATGAAAATAGTTAAATGAGTAAAACCTTTTTGTTTTTGTAATTATTAAAAACATCCTTCGTATAAATATTTTTTTTTACATAATATACAACAATAAACGCACAAAATTAATGTAACAAACAACATCCTTTTTAACAAAATATATTTACATATTATAACATAGATATAGAGATACGTATTTTTATGTTGTTGGTGATGCGAACATATTTATATAGTGTCAGAAAATAATGTTATTTAAAAATTGAGGTCACCAAAAGATTGAAAGCATATATATATATAAATATAAACTAAATAAAGTGTTATAAAAGTTACTATATTATATTTATAAAAGGGTCATTTTTGCATCACAAACAACAGCAGAGAAAATGGAATGACAAAATTGTTGTATTACCTTTGTTTTTAGCTTGTATAAATATCTGATATTAAAGTAAAGAATTTATAAAACTTATGAATATAAAAAATCCTTTTAAAATATTGTATCGATTCTTACATTTTGTCGATTTGTATCGGCGATAGTTTTATATCATATACAAAATGACATTGTATTTTATATTTACAAAACTATATTTCTATCTATTTTCTATATATCAAAGTATTGTAAAGGACACGAGTTTAAGATTACATTTCAATTTACAAATTATTATTATTCTATTTGAATATGTTTCGATTGGTGTATTTTTAAAAGATTCTTTTGTTTTTATGAATTATTTTTAATAAATTTTTATTGAAAACTTATAGAAATAAATAATATTGATTTTTATTTTTCGATCATCTCTAAAATGACGTAATTTTAAATAATATACATAATAATAAAAAAAAAATTATGATTTTCAGATATTATCGGATATTTATGGAAAATATATGAGAACACGTTGATATAAAACGTGCTGATATTAACTTTGTTATTTTAAAATAAAGGCTTAACTTTGTATATTGTAAAGGATTTTTTATTTTAGAAGGTAAAACCACCAAAAATTAGCTATAGAATTTTTGGTATAAATTATTTCCTTATTTAACGTAGCAACATTTTCATATAGGTTTAAAATTTAGTTAGTATATAGAGAGTATAAAATTATTATCTCTACTTTTTGTCCTTAGCGTTCGGAAAGTGATACGACATAACCAAGAAAACATGGCTGTCATAAGAAAATCGACAATCTAACTTATGAAACCGTAGTTACGGAGAACAGATTGGGAAAGAAACTATAAAGCTGAACAAGCCCACTTCGCCATGGGCAGAATGGCTACACTTGGTAGGTACAAATTCAACAAGCTTATTTTGCGATATAGAGCATATGCGACCTACATATATGGTACAATTCTCGAACGGATAGAAATTATGTATATGTACAATACTAAGTAAAGTGGCGGTAACAAAACGGTCCAACGAGCCAACTAGGGTCGTCGTCGTAATGTATGCGACTTCCTTACATAAACCAACCAATAAAAGAATAATTTTATGTTCGTTTTCAGTAGTTATAAAAGTTATTTTATGATAACAATAAACAAAATATTTTTAACAATTCATGTAAATAACATAATTTTAGAAAATAATTTAAATTTCAATGCATGCAACTAGTGTTAATCGTAAAAATTCATTTTTAAATTGAATAACTAACAAAATTATTAGCAACACAATTTACCTTAACACCGCAAATAGGATCATTTTCAATTCAAGACAAAAACATATAAAATAATAATATCCTTTTTAAATCCAAAAAAAAAAAGAAAATAATTGCGTCACGCAAAGTATAAAATATTAACAAAGTATAATTGTTTTTAAATTTTTAATTAGTTTTTCATTTATTTTTAGAATATTTATAAAATACGTACTATTTTATTTATGAATAATGAATAACTATTTATTATTTATATGGTTATTAAAATATTTATAGTAATAAAAATGTGTGAAATTCATAATTACATATTTTAAAATTTAACTTTTGAATTATGAAGTTCTCATTGAAAATATCCAGTAAGCCAGAATAATGAATTAATTAAAATTATATGATCATTATATTTTTTAAATGCAATTATTTATATAGTAAAATAATTGGATACAAAAAAAATTTGTCGGGTTAAACAAACACCAAGTCTTTATTTGGTTAAATATTAAAAATAGCATATTATCTTAAGTCTCTAACTTCGAGACTTCGAATCAGATTCGATTTCAGACGGCAGAAACTGAGTGTGTCTTTAACCCACTGTGACTAGTAAATTATTTTTTCAACATACGGAGGAAGTGCAAGAATCAATTTCATACAAATTTCATTACACAAATTTCATACAAATTTGCTTTTCACTTTTAGGAAATTTTGTTAACTGAACCACCAAAAATGGACTAAAACTGGTTTTTTGAAAAACTAGAAACCAGAACCGAACCGAAACCAGTTTTATAAAACAGCAAAAAAAAAAAAGCCCATTTTGATTTTTTTGGAAAACCATTGAACCACACTAAAATGTGTTCCATCCTAAGCAGGGATATCCTATTTTCTTGGTATCAGGAAGGATATGATTCTTGCACCTAAAATTGATTAGGATTAAATACTCATAGTACAATTTAAATCCTAGCTTTTTAATTAAACAGGTCTAACTTAAAAAAACTAGACTCAATCGGAAGCATAGTAATTGACTGGATATCTTCAATCATACTTCCGATGATTCTAGTTTCTTAACAATTAGTTGCAGTATAGTTTTTCAGAACCCCTAAAAAATTAATCCTGATTTTAAATTCTTATTGCGTGTAATGAATTAATATTCCTATGTGCCAATTAAACACTAGTTAATCAGTATTAAGAACCAATTGCATTTCATATTACCATAAACTATTACCATGTAAATATAATTTATGTTAAAAGCAAATATCTGAATAGGAATAGGCCTTTTAAATGACTGCATGCAATGTCTCTTATTATTCATTTTTTTTTTTTTTTTTGCAAAAATACTTGCAAGTAGTCAAAAGGAATTGGTCTTTTGCGACATTTTATACTTGCATATGATTCGTTATTAATAATTTTACAATTGCAAGAATTTTAAATAGCCATGACATTCACATTCTGCAACCAAAAATCAATTTATATACAAATTTTACTGTACATAGTGGCAAGTACTTAATAAACTTCTCAGTTTAACCTTCAATTAAAATATAGTGTAATAAATAAAAAACACATTAAAATGCCACCTTTTATTTATAAATAAAATTCTTAAAGGTATTTCAAATTGACCGGGGCAATATAGGCTCAAATAACAATCTAATATAATCTAAAAATATTTTACGACATCAAAACGTAATAAATATATTTACATATTTGAAATTTAAAGTAGTAAAATTAAAAGTAAAAATAGTATACTATTAAATCGAATAGTATACAAAACTTAGGATATGAATATATTAAAAATATATCCTTTATATTATCCTTAAAATATGATTCTATATATTATAAGAATATATTGATTTATAGTAATTATGATGGTTGTAATGTCATAGCCCTTGTCTAAATTAATAATTAACAAATATATCAAAGGAAAGGTCAAAGTATAAGGACTTAAGATATTGTAGTATCATATATTAACTTTCAAAAATGATAATATTCTATCAAAATTGATTGTATCCTGTAGTTTTTCTTCTTAACATTTCTCTTTTTTTGAAGTATTTTACATATGTATAAAGAAATTTTTATCTGATTATCAAAAATTTTAATAATATTGACGTATATTCTAAGAGTACATTTCATTACGTCAAACATTTGATCAATATTTTCTCTGAACGCAATATTGTATTTATTTTAAACTAAATAATTTTCAAAAATAAATTATTTAATAATGGAAAAATTTTGAGCATTAAATGAAGAATACACAAAATTGACGTCACATCGTCCTTGAAGTATGTTATATTTTTTTTTTTTTTTTTTGTAATTGGTCACTTTATAAAACACCCTATCAAATAAAATTAATTATTAATATATTTTTGTCTCATAGTAAATATTTTATTTGATTAAGAAAAAAAAACACTTGGAACCAAATTATTTGTTAAATAACGAAAAAAAAAGTGTTTTTACTGAAAATATTACCACCACATCAAAGAGACATTAAATTTTCCATATTATTTAACCATGAAAATATTTAAACAAGGACAATACAAAATATAATAGTAAATGAAAAACTTTTCATATAAGATAATATTTTTAAGGTGAATTATAAATATTTAGTTACACTATATCGTAGTTATGTATAGTTTAGTTTTAGTTAAGTGAAACTATTTTTAAATGTAACTATATAATACAAGAAAAATTAAAATATCGCGTGGTTACGTTTTTTTTTATTTTACTATGTATTGTTATATACATAGTTTAAAAATGAACAAAAAATAATGTCCAACTCTTAATCCATATAATAAAATTGATTTCATTTTATGTTATAACATAAATTTGCATTACCATTCTACATGACCAGACGTTATATAGTTGCAAAAATTCCATTTAGCAAACAAGAAAACATGAAAAATTTAATTTTATATATGCCTAATTTTAATTTTTTAAATAAAACCACTGTGTAATTTAACCAATTTCATGTGTGTAATATATACAAAGCACATTTTAAAGGACATATGTTAAGAGTTATTTAATATCCTTGAAACATTAGCCGCAATTGTTATTTATTTGTTTATGGGAATTTTTACATTTTTTTAACATTAAAATTTAAAATAAATATTATTTATATATCTGAAGTTATTTTAGTCTATTAAATATACATATTTACAACTGTTATAGTAAATTCGTATTAAGAAAAAAGTGTGACCACCACAATATAATAGAAACAACTATCAAAAAACATCGATCTATCAAGAATGAAGTAACATTATATAATATAACATAGCAGCACTATAAATGCTTTTCATTTAAAATATATTTAATAATTTAATTATATTATTTATTTTACAGATTTTTCATTCATGAAAGGTAAGTTTTTAAACCACAGGTGCCACTGTAACAAGAACCCCCCACCATAAGATCAATACGTTCAAAGAAGTATAGTAAGTTTCCTTGGGACTATAAAGCCGAGTTCCATTGGATCTATAAAGCCAACTGTGTTCGCCAGAGTTATTAGTTTGAAGACAGTTCATATACAAGCTTATATCGGATGTGACTTTAAGACCAGAAGTGCCAATTGCAATGGATAGTTTAATGTATCCAATGAAAATGTGATTATTTTGGTGTTTTGTAAAGTATACCCACATTTTATCAACAAAAATTCGTTATTAGTCTACAATTTTGTTTTCCTTTGATGATTTTCATGCATTATTAAACTAGAAATTGCTAGAAGTAATTTGCCAAAAAAATCGTAAAATATATATTTTTCAAATTATATAATAGGACTGATAAGTCGTCCAGCAAAGCACAGTATTATATCTAATTTGATTTAAAAACCTCATTATCAGAGTTCAATTGACGTTTATCTTAAAGTAATATAATCAATGTTTTTCTTATTTATATTTTATAATTGATAAACAACAGTGATAACAAAATTGTATATATTTACAACCCAGCATAATAATTATTACAGCCAAAATAAATAAATATATGTACATAAAATTTGAAACATTTTTGCTGTTTGTCATAGTCAGGGATGTAGTTAAGCGGCAACAAATGAGTACATAATTCTAAATGTTAAGCAATTAATCGGATCGGAATATATATAAAACAAAATATTTTAAAGTGTATTTATTGGACTAAACAAAACACACGTACAGTTTTAAGATTTCCACGAATTTACAGGTTATTACTTGGTTCGTTAGGATGGAAATCCGATGTTCTCGTACGAAAGCTACTTTTTTTTAACTCCTCGATTGGATGAGAATAATAAAATTTGTACAATGTTAAAAATCTAAACGTTTTGTTATCTACAACCTCATACTTAAATCTTTCGAGGTTGGTAGGAATAGGAATATAATTGGGACCGACATGAAGATTAACTATTATTTCAAAATTGGTGAAATCACGGCGTGAATATGCTGAAAGAGTTAATTAAATGCATTATATAATAGCAAATCAATTCAATATTTCTTTAATAACAACTTAATTTAAAGATTTTGAATAAACCATTCAAAATCTTTAATAACCACACCACTGGTCATAACCATCACGAAAAGACTTTTCTTGAATTTCTGCAATAGAAAACACTTTTTACATAATGTATAAATGGTCAGTCTAATATCTAAAGATATTTATATATGTTTAGGTAATTAACTTTGACCTTCATTTTCCCTATTATTCAACTTTCATTTTCCTTTACATAATTCTCAAGGCGAATATTTCTGTTAACAATTATTACAAAAATAATTATATTATAATTTTAAAATGATATTATATATCTCTAAGTAGTAAAGTACCAATTTATTATACTACAAAGTTCTTTTACTAATAAAACATTTGTCAAAATAAAGACTTATAAAATTTAAAATGAAAAATTGATAAATATAATTTGTAAAAAATTAATTTTCGTATATAAAATTAAAACTTTCAGCAAAAGAAAATTTCCTTCATCATTAAAAGTTATTATCGCAGGTGATTTTCAGTAAAAATTTTCTTTGCAAGTAAATTTTTCTTTTTTCTATCTAGTTTTTTGTACTTTACGTGAATGCTATAATTTTTGAAATTTATATATTAATTTTATATACATATACACTTCGACTTCCTACATTATACCATAGTAAAGATGATTATATAAATTAAAGAAAACCTACGTGCAAGGAATTCTATTATAAAAGACTTAATAGTTAATAAGACTTTTTGGAAGAAAATAAAGTAATAAATATATTTATATTAATATAACTACAGGTTGTCTCTATTGTGAAATGAAAAAATGAAACATAAATAAATTATCAGAAGTCAAAATTCCGTCGTTAATTGTTCAAAACTTTAAAAAATGTTTAAATGGAACTTTTTAAAATTTTACATTTTACTCAATTTTCATGTTTGTAAAATAGATTTTCATATTATTTTTTTTAGATTATTCACAATAGCAATGCTTTTACTGCACATCAAAATTAGTAGCAGAATTTTTCATTGGTTGTTAATTTTTATAATGTAAATTTACTTACGCTCTGAATTCGATACTAATGCTCAATTTCACAGTTAGAGCTTAAGTTTTTGCTAAACTTTAAACCTTCCTTAAAGTGATATTTAACTTAAGCCCTATTTGTGTAGAGCTTAAGTTTAACTTCTGACACTTCATATTTTTATTATATATGCACACAAATAATTTCAAATATATTTTAAAATTTAAATTCATTTACATTTTAAAAATTTACATTTTTCACCATACATTTTTATATTAAACTACAAATAAAACCAACAAATAATAGACGAATACTAATACATAAATTACAATGTCACATTAATTTGTATTATCAGCTGATTAATTTTCATTCACAATAACATTATTTTTTATTTATTATTCAGAATAAGTTACATATTTTAGTTTAGCTAAGCTGAGGGTAAATTTTAATTGAGATTGAGCTAACCAAGTAAATTTAAGTTGCAAGTTTAAGCCATATTATCGGTTTAATTAGGTTTGAGCTTAAGCTCTCACTGTGAAAGCGGCCATAAACCTTAAGTAAAATAAATTTATTTTTTTATGTCTATAACATTATAAATGACGACTCTTGTAAAATAATTATATTATCCTTTAATAACTACAAAACATCAGTATTTAATTTACATTCAAGGATATTGTAACAGGAAGGACAACACAGTAAAGTATATTCAATTAAAACGACATGGATTTTTTTCTTTATTATATTATTTTATATTTAAGTTATTATTAGTATTTTACTCAATAAATTATTATTGTCTATTTATTGGACACAAGAAGTAAATTACTTTAATATTTCTAAATTAATAAAAACGTGGTATCAAAATATTTCAATTGATAATAATTTATCGTCACAAGTTATAATTTTTTCTATATAATTTTTATACATAATTTAGATATTAGTGAAAATTGTTTTAATGCATATTATTTATTTTAAATTAACATTTTTATTTAAATATTAATATACTTTTAATGAAAAATGTTGAATAAAAACTGAAAGTATTACAAATTCTTTTAACATTTTGTAATAATATAATATATATTCAAATCTAGCTCAAAAATGGGAATAACAGCAAGTGTTATATAAATATATAAATACCAGGTATAAGTTATAAATGAATAAATTATATTATATTATATTAAGGGATTGTTAAGAATAATTATTCGACCCCAATTAAAGGTTCTTCAATTTTTAGGCTTGATTTTCAGCCTTTTATAGAGACACTACGAGGAGTTATTTGAAAACTTTTGAAAGCGACACCAAAAATCAAATCGTAAAATAAGCATATAAAACAAATTTCATTTAAATCCGTCAAAGAATTTTGTTGATACGATTAAAAAAAGTAAAACGATTATACAAGTCTGTTGGATCTATTGGATACAAAAATAATATGGATGAAGAAAAACATTTTTCAATGCACCAAGTGTTTTTATGAATTGAAGTATGAAATGCTTGACTATCCACCTAATTCACTAAATTTGGCTACTATAAACATGGAAAAAATCATTTCTGGAAAGCGTTTTTCATATTTTCGTCCAATCAAGAAAGAATTGATGCTCTAGAGATGCATGTATAAGCCTTGATACAAATCATTACAAACATGATATAGAATTGTTAGAAAAATTTTGGACTAACTATATTGAACTTTGGAACTATACATTAAAATTAAGTAATTTTTATCCCCAAATTTCGTTTGCTTTCAAAACATTTCAAACAGCCCTCGTATAAGAATCTGTAAAAAAAAAGATAAAAATCGTTCTCCAAAATATAGCTGGCAATTGCTTCATGAGCATCTCTCTGATTTAACAATTTAATTGATTTGGAATGTGGAATACATATTCATGTTGAGGCTATAAAGATTTCAGTTATTCCACATAGTTTTCTTACTTGTGATAATCTTCTTTTGGCTCTAAATTTTCGACAAATTTGTAAACACTGACAAATACTTAAATCGTTTTATAATATTTAAAATGTGTGTATTTCAACAAAATTATATAAAAAAAAATTGGTTTTTATAAAGTTTTGAATTTAAATAATTTTGTTGACTTGTGATGTTCTGGAAAGTTTTGTATTTTGTTAATAACTAGAATATAAAGCACGAAAAAATTCGTGTTTACGATAACAATTTTAGTATCAATTAAAATATTTTTTAAGTTTTTAAATTATGCATAAAATAATTATTATTTATAGTAATAAATTTATTTGTTTTTTTAATTTTAATTTCTTAGTATTAAAAGTCAAATGTATCTGGATTCCATTAAGCCTAGAAATTGTTTTTTTTTTATTAATAAGTAATAAACAAGTTTCTACATATCAAAACTCAACTCAGATAATCAAAACGTTCTTAATTTTAAAAGTTTTTTAGTTGTATACAATAATCATAAAGCTGTGTATTTTTTTTTACAAATTTAAAAGGTGTGAACACAAAACTTGTTCTTAATCGCCAATAATTGCACTTTTTGAATATTACAGCCATTAACTAACTAACTATTGTTAATCTGTACAATAATTTAACACAAAATCACGTTAAGTGAACAATTACTTTTAATAATCGGCCAGTAAATTATAAAAATGTATATAATAATTAAATTAAATATTAATAATAACTGTACATTAGCAATAATTTTAAAGCTTAAGTTATTGTTTGAAGAACTAAATTTCTAGATATTTACATTTCCAGTAAGTTTCTTGATTTTAGATGATAAACTTTAAATAAGACTTATATTTTTGACGACAGTTCAAAGAATTTAACTGTCCAAATATAAAAAGAAACTAAATGAAAATGGGACTTACAGGTAAAAAATGTTTACTGTGAACCCATAATTAATACTTAAATTGGACTGAATCTTATGCTCTCAATATGAATGTAAATAACAGCCATCACCAAATGTTGGAAATTAGGCTACTATTTAGTATTGTACCTGAGTTTGAAGCCAAATAAAAGCATTTTGCAAAAATAAAACCAAAAACTCAGACAAAATTCAGTCTTTTTCTATTCTAGAATAAAAAGAAAAGTTTTCGTGGACCGACCAACAAATTGAAAATTAATTTATCTTTTCGTCCAATATAATTTAAAAATAAGCTTTAAAAATATGCTAAATGCCATTATTGAGCAAAATATTACGTCATATTATTACATCAAAAAAAATTTCTAATCATTGTGTTGGAGATACTGTCACCGTTGCCGCTTAAAAAAAGTTGAACCTTTATAGAAATATATGAGAGTAGTTAAACTCTTGGCGATGACGCTTTGATTTCAATTTTGAAATATTTTATAATTAATTTTTCTTTTGAATATATTTATACATTATATGTTTCAATTTTTTTTGATATTTCAAAGCGGCAGTGGTTTACGACGCGGCGAGAGTAAATCCAGGGTTAATCTTTAAAAATTGTCTGTTTTGTCAAAGGATTTTAAAATTATAATAAAAGTTGCTTTTACTACAATCTACAAATGTTTACATGATATAAAAAAGATTTTTGGATGAAATGATAGGCTCTTTGAAACGTTACCTTCAATTTTAATTTACTTAACCATTTGATTATAGTACGTAACGTAAATATCGTTGTTTATTGTCAACATAAATTCAATTATGTCAAATTTTCTAATTTTCTAGTTAGTTGTACA
Source organism: Rhamphomyia laevipes (assembly GCA_963920725.1). Classification (NCBI taxonomy): domain Eukaryota; kingdom Metazoa; phylum Arthropoda; class Insecta; order Diptera; family Empididae; genus Rhamphomyia; species Rhamphomyia laevipes. Next base: position 42,813,442 of record OY987259.1, read on the forward strand.
GAAAAAATAATAAAACAGCACATATCAATTATTTTCAATGCTAACAACATAACAAATATAACTATTTTATTACTAAGCCATCTGTTTTGTATTATTTAAAAGCTTATATTTTTTTAGGCGCGACTTTGAAGGTCTGACCATTACGCTATCGTCATTATAATAAAAGTTCGTGATCTTGTCCCGCCAACTGATTTTTTTATTAAAATGTTTTATAATGAAAAAATTATGTTTTCAAAGTTTATGTATACTAAAAAGATCTTTTCACGTTTTCTATAGCTTAGTCTTTTTTTGCTTATTTATTTTGCTGTTGTTGTTGTGTTCTCAGGTAAGCCAAAAGCATTCCAATATTGTGTAACCTATTACACAAGTTTTGTTCAAGGCAAAACAATTAACTTATGGAAAATAATAAACATAATTTTGTTCTTTATGGATAAGTTCTTAATGGAAATTATTTGTCTATGATGTATTAAGATAAAAAAAAATATTTTTTTTATGTTTTTGTATATAGAATTTAAAAAGCTTTGTTTGGCGGGCAGCAAAATGTTTTGACGGTTTTGGTCCAGTTTTACAGGTTTTTTTTTAATGTTTTTTTCTTAAATATTTCCTAATAACTTTAAAGATTCTAAAAAAAAAAACTGGAAAAATAAGTTTAGTTTATAGTTTATAGATATTATTAAAATTTTGTTTTGAACCTTACTCAATAAAAATCTTGTTGCGGTTAATCTTTTTTTTTTTTTTGGAGGAATGTTTGAAATTATAATTTGCAAAAACCTTCTAAAAAATATGAAAACGCAAAACTGGTTGGGGAAGAACGTTAGAAGGGTTAATCGAGTTTATTATTATATTATATTTTAATGTACATTTATAATAAATATTTAATTATAACTTCTTTATTTAATTTTCCAAAATTTCAGAGACCTTTGGGATTCCATAATTGAATATGAAAAACCAAAGGGTTTTTTTTAACCAATTTTAATTTATTTTACCAATTTCTTGGGTTTTCTTTGAGTTCATGTTTCCAATTGCTTCAATTTTAATTATATTTCCAATTTCTTGGGTTTTTGTAAAGTCAGTTTTGTAATAGATTTGTTTAGCTATAAAATGGTACTTAATATTATAATTAACACTTTTAATTACTATATAAGTTTATATAATATTTTATATAATTATTTTATCATTAAATATATGATCATGCTAAGCTGTTTCTAAAATATCTAAAATCGCATAGAAAATAGATATAGTGTACAGGTCACTGGTGTGTTTATTGGATAAAGATGTAGAAAAATAATATTTTTAACAACAAATTTTGATTAAAGAATCGAATGAGTACATAAATAAAACCATTATTTCAGCTTAATTTTTTAAGGCTTGATTCAATTGCTAAAAAAATATATATTTAGAGTGAATTGGTTAACTGGTAACTGTGGGATTATGATGAACAATACAATACAACCCAATTTATGATAGAATAAAAAAGTTGTAGAAATACAATTCATAAAACATATAATACAATCTGCAAGGATTTTAACAGAATCTTCAGTTCATTCAGATCATGACTACAACTATGTATGAGTATTATAAATATAAAATTACCCTAACAAAATATTATTTATAATTTATATTGTAAATATGACTGACCGAATACAAATTGACCGAACGCATAATTTGTCAAAACATATTTCTCACTCAGGTGGGTAATAAGTCCGCACAGTTTTGATGGACTTAATACCCACTGAAATTTGAATAAATTCCCATATAGAATTAACTGCTTGTGGACTTATTGTCCCTTCCCGAAAAATTAATTTCATCACCATCGATTAATTTACGTATTCGTTCAATTTTGGATTTAGTAACTATGTTTCTGTCGGTTGTGCAATGAGACAAATTACTTTCGCTAAATATTAAATCACTTAAATTGAGCTTTCGTTGAATTAACTGTTGGACATTTATAAGTTTCTTAAATTGTTTCGGATTAATTACTCGGATACCTGTAAAAGATAGTTATAATATTGAATCTAAATAATTAATATATCAATAAATAATATCATAATATTGAAACTAATAATTAATAATTAATATATGTATTAGTTATTTCTATGAAATTTGATTGAAACTTTTATTTAATTTTATAAAATTCCTACATCGTTTAATAATTAAATCTATAACCGTCATTATCAATGTCCCTATATTTAATATTTTTTTTATAGACAATTATTATATCGAACATCCACCCCGACCGGTTTAATCTATCTATAATTAATTATAAAATGATTCTCTTCTACTACACTCTAAACTAAAATATCTTTTCTACACATATTATATTTATTTATCTGAACTCTTTCACACTTTATAGATACATATTTCTTTTTTGTACACTATAATATAATAAAAGATACTTTGGTATGCACTTTAATATGAACTTGGAAACTTGCATTTCCAGTTAGAAAGCTTATAATGTTTTATATAGTTGTCGCGCCAAATTCGTTTTAAACACTTTTATCCATCTACTACTCAAAAGAAACTTATGAGTGATCAAAGTATGATTTTAATATGGTGGGTAAGTAATGTGTATATGTTAAATACGCGCGTAATATAAAATTAAAATATGAAAAAAAAAAAAATAATTTTTATATGATTAATTTTAAAAGAGTAATCAAGAATAATTATTATCAATTTTAAGAAATTTCTGTTTTCTGAAGTTTTTTTATTGTAATAAAATTGATGTAATTAAATGTAACATAGAATAACGAACAAATTATTCTGAAAACATATTAATATTTTTTAAATGAACTATACATTATAAGAGATAACGTCTAGCCATAATGAACTTTTAACAAATTCATTAACCCTGTCGTTCCGGATAATACATAATTGGTTATGATTGATCCGCTACAGTCTAAATGTTAAGAATGTTACCATTGATTTTCATTGTAGGATATGAATGCCACTCTAGGTCATAGTGTCTAGTCTAGGCACTATATATATTATTAGATGCATTTTAGAATAACAAATAATATCACATTTTGAAATTTATTTGAATTTTTTTGAGCAACTTAATTTTAATTTTGAGCAAGCTAATAGTTTAAGTTTCTGCAAGCTAAATTCTAAATGGGGTGAAAAGAAACATAAAAATATCAAAAGTTATTACTTTCTAAATTTTACTCCAAATCTAATACACACATATCTTAAGCTATCTCTCTAAACTAAGCTTTCTTAACACGTTTAAGGGATTAAATAGCAATACATAATATACTATATTAACTAATATTCTAATTACTAATTTACTTAACAGTCGCAAGCATTTCCTGAACTTATAATACTTTTATTACTTCAAAATAAACTTATAGAAAATATATGTATGTATTAAATATTGCTGGTAAAGAACTTACAAATATACGACAAAATTACAAATCAAATCAATACCACCTAAAAAATCATTTAAAACTTCTCAAAAAAAATTTATAGGTTATAAACTTGAAAGTGCGGACAGAATATTAAATAAATAAATTTGTATTTAAATATTATAAACAACAATTTTCATTGTTAATAATAAATAAAAATTTTATACATTTATTTACATATACATTATAATTAATATTTGACAACCACAAAAGTCAAAATCAGAGGGTGGTGTGTGTACGATGGCAGTGCAAAAATGATTTAGTGACCGAGCTATGATGATGTCATCGCAAAATATTTTGTTATGGCTAAGTTGTTATTGTGACATCACGGTTCATAAGTTAGTAACTTTAAATTTTTTTCATTAAACACAATACAAAAGCAAAAATATATTTAGTTAGTATTGTGTTGATTCTATCTGCTAGTTGCTAGTTAACTTTATTATTTGCAATTTATTATGATTGTATATTTAAATATATAAAAAAAAAAATCAGAATTACAATATAATTAAATCATATATAATTCATGTATATATATACAAGTATAATATTTGTTTAACCAGCAATACACATATAGCTACCATAATGGAGGACTAAAGATAATATTATGTATAGTACTGAATACAGAAGTCATATTTTAGTCCGCAATAATAATGATAAGATTAGATTTTTCAGTTGCCATTGGGGCAATATTCAAATGGTAAGCATAGTTAATGAAAGTAAAATTTCTTATCATATTAAAAGTTACGTTTTTTTTCAATAACTTTAAAAAATTCAGGTTATAATTTATTTATTTTTAAATCTGTTGAACATCATAAAAAAAAGCAAATTTTGGTATTGGTACTATAGTATTCATAATCAATGTAGAGTTTACAAATGTAATACTGCAGTTAAATAATAATTTGGTTTTTTGTATGTAGGTTTATTTTTTATGTAAAAAGTGTAATGAAAATTCTTTAACAAAAAATGCCCCCACACTTTTCAACCAAAAAAAAAAATTATGTTATACTACAACATACTTTAAGTTCATTATTATGTGGGTGATAATATGATTAAGAAAATTTCAATGAAATAAAATTTGAATGTCGATAATAAACACATTTTGTAAATATATACAACTAATTAACATTTATTTTATAGGAGTATAGAAAACCCTCATAATATTGCAATTGAATTGAACAATACTAAAAGTTATCAGTTTTGATGTTAACAATAATGAAAGTTTTCACTTTCATAAAATTAACAAGAAGTATAAATGCAGAAAAGAATTTGAAAATGCAATAACGTGTAACCAACGGCAACGCTGAAAGTCATTTAAATTATGTCAATGATGGTAGAATAGGAAAGATAGATAGATTATCTGTTAAAGATAGAAAACTAAATGACCTGCCTAAAACAAGCGAAGAATTATATCGGATAATAGAATTATCTATATAGTTCCATTGCTCCATATTTGCAGTAAAAAACTAATAATATAGGTAGGCTGAGAATGGTCGAAATCAATTGTTCGAAGTAGTCATGGGTGCAAACTTAATTAAATATGATAAAAATTTAAATTTACTGAACTGATGATTATAATAATTGATATACATTTTGAAAAAAAAAAAAAATTAGATAGACAATTACTAAACCAATCATTTTTGTACTCCTTTCAAAGATATAAACCAATATTTTGGAAAGGAATCCTTATAAAATACCAAAGTTTTGGTAACCGAAATCTATTAAATTCAGACTTTTATATTTCAAATGGTGTTGGTTTATAAAGTTATCTAGCCTTAATAGATCCAGAAGCTATAGCACATTAACAAACATGCAAAGTGAAGCCATAACGAATGTTGTACAAATATAGACGATACAGCATTACAGAAAGTTTTTAATAATTAAGTTTGATATAATTCTTTAAAATAATGAATGTTAATAATTACAAAAAGGTGTTGGTCGTAAATCGAATTAATCAGAAGTTTACAAGTAATATAATGATAATTAAACAAATTACCTCTATTATAGCATTCACTAGGCCCATAATCATATTAATGTATAACACTTTTTATTTCAGTAATTATGAACTATTCAAAATCGCAAAAATTATTGTTACGTCATTTATCAATAGTCTCTATAGCAATTAACAAAATAAAATTATCTCTACTTTATAGTCATTATAAAATAGATAAAAATTATTCCTGATTTTTTAATGAAAATATTTAATATACTTTTATTCAATGATAGACTTTAGATTTTCAGAACTAGACAATATAACAAAAAAAAAAAGATATTGAATTGCTGTTAAATATTTCCTGCTTTATTAAATACTACAAATCATGATCAATATGCGATGCTGTTTTTTTATTTTTTTAAATAAACAAACGTTAATCATATAAAATTAAAAATAATAATTCATTTATATTAAAATTTATTATTTAAATTCTTTTATTTATTTATTTTTTTAATTAATTATTAATAAAATAGCAACAATTTAATGATATTGCACTTTTATGGATCGTAATTAAAATTGAGTTAGGACTTAATAGATTTTTTTTTAATATTTTTAATTTAACTTGCAATTTTGATAATCAATTGATTGTATTTATGCTATGAATTATTGATTATATATATTTCTATTTAGTTTTTAAATAAATTATTATTATAATAATTGATATTCTGGAAATAGAATTATGTATGATTATAGAAATCGAAAAAATACAATAGTTCTGTTTTTTATTCAATTCCGAAGAATGATTTTAATAATTTTAATTTAATTTAAAAAAAAATGCAATTAAAGACACAATTTTTCAAAGGTTAACCTTTAACAAGTGGCTAGCAAAACCAGATAGAAGAAGTAGATAACATGATTCAACAATATTAACAAAATATGGTAAAACTATAATCGATAATCGAAGATAAATCTTTCTGGTATCTTGTACCAATTTGTATGTCTTCTGTGTATAATATTGACAAATTTCCATATCTACATCAGCCTAGATAAATACTCGACTGTCTTTCAAACCGAAATTCACGCCATCGAACTATGTATCCGCGAAAATATAAGAACAAAAACCACAGCCAAATTATACATATATATATTCTTTCAAATAACAAAGCGGCTCTTCTGTCCTTAAACTCATTCATAATCCGATCGATATCCAAAGTTGTCTGAGACTGGAGACTGCCTTCAAACTCGTATACTTGTAGCTCTGACGAACTAGAACAGAGTCAAACTCATTTGCCGGCTGATACGGTATTGAAGGAAATGAGGTGGCGGATTCTCAATTAAAATGCACGAACCTAATATAATTATTTGCCTTATCAGTTACTACCACGTGTCACGGCATAATTATAGAAATGAAAATATGGATGAATTCACAAATGCAAGAACACTGGAACGCTACTCAAGGAAATAGGTTTGCCAAACATAGGTTCTAGGTACAAATAACTAGGCTTTTTGAATCTTGGTCTTGGGAATAGGGTTCTAACATAATTGGTCTTGGGTATAGGGTTGGGTTCTAACATAAATGTATATTACAATAGGCACACAGGCGCCTCATCGATTTGAGACACCAGAACCTTTAAGTGAAAGCAAATCTAATATATTACATTGATAAATTATGTAATTTGATTTAAGTTCAGTTTGAAATATTTTATGTACATTATAAATAATTACCTATTTTTTCATTTTATTAAATACTTAAGATTTACAATTTAATTTGTGGATATTATATGGATTCAAAAAATATCTTACATTACATATAAATTCACGAGTTATTTAATGTTTAATGTTTGTTCTATAATATTATCTCTTTTGTACACTGCCCAATGTTTAACCACTACTAATTTTGGTTCATCTAAATATCATAAATAAAAATTATAACTATCATATTAAAAATACCAGATTATATGATTAAAGGTTCTGAATTTTATTTAATCTATTGATAATTATTACTACATAAGAAGGTTATGTCGTATTTGGAAAAATTAGTGCTGGTAAGAGCATAATTGACAACTAAGTAGGAGTATTGTATAAAATTATATTTACTATTACTGGTTTAATTAAAATTACCCAACAGCTCCTTCTTCGATATTTTACATTTTTGTAACTATAGTAATTATTTGAAATACATTCAGAAACTATGAAGTTGTTACCATTATTAATTTCAACATTAAAATTCAATCAAAATATTTATATATGTACATATATGTATATAGAAAATATTATCTTAACATGAACATTTTTGGATTTATGTTATGTTTGATAAAAATAAAAGTTATACGACTAGCAAATTTAAGAGTAATGTACAAATACAGAAAAAAAAGATGTAATTTTTCCTTTCATATAATATTTATCTATCCTATAATTTGTTTTTTATCAATCATTAAAAACATGTTTGGCTTCTACTTAGTTAGTTAGTAGAGTATCTGTATGTCTCAAAGAATGCTAGTTATAATATAATAATACTTTTTTTTTTTTTGCCATCTACATTGTTAAGAGCCAATTCCGCGACCTTGATAAGAAAAAAAAACAACAACAACAACAGAATGTGTACAATGAATAAAAAAACCAACTCTTCAAATACATTGAAAAATTATTGTGAATAAAGTTTAAAATTTATGCACTAACATTTATGTATAGATACGATAGATTTTAATTTAAAATATATACTAACATAATCACTAATACTTAAGAAATTTGAAAAGAAATACTAGTTTTTCTCTCAGTGCGCATAAAAAAAAACTATGTATGATAAAATACTCCATGGAAAATTTTAGTTTGGATCGAATCTACTAACACTACTAAATATAATTGGAAAAAAATTTTACACCAAAAATATGAAAGAAGCAACAAGTATGCAAATTTGTTTTGAAAAGCTCTTTTTTTTGTTTTGACAAAGCATGGTTTTAGTTGTTAGTTACAAAAGTATGTATAGATACATATGTCAGAGTATAAGGCAAACGTACCCAGTTTTTTATAATAAAAAAAAATTGTCGCAGGGAGAATAGACGACATTTATTGGAACATGGAGACATACAATACATAGAATATAATAGAACTAGTAGGTATATTTTAATGTAAACAAGAATAAGCGCCATTATGGTAAAAAAGAGAAGTATATATATGTATGTATAAAAAATTATAGATACAGATACATAACATACTGCCATATGTATTGTCTATACGATATTCGATTGTAGGCTGATTGCAGGGGCGTATTAAGTTTTGCCACACGGTATTTGAGATATTTAATTATAAATTTAGAATTATATTTTCAGATTAAGTTAAGAGTCTCAACTAAACTAAACTAATTATGATAGATATAGATTCATAGATTATCCCAACCGGACAATAAACTACAGCAAAACAAATATTATGTTAAAATTTATTAAAGTATTTTGTGTAATTTTTGGTTTCCTGAATAAATGAATTAGCGTGATTAATCATATTTAAAAATCTGCTAATCATCTACATATTATATAGATAGCTTCCAGAAAAATAACAAGAAAAGAAGATTTATTTACTTATAGAAAAGAAAATACTAAACTTTTGTATAAAATAAATGAATTTTTGATTTAGATAATACAATTTACAGAATGTAAGAATTTATTTTATACTGTAGATAGTGTTTTCTTCTTTATATATAGTAAAACTCTTTTAGGTTTTTTAGCTTTCACAGATCGCCATACGATTGAACTCTCTAAATATAGATGGTTTTTTTATATATAATTCATGGAGCCGTAATTTGGAAAGAGTTTATTTTATATGAATAAAATTTATTAAGACTTTTAAAGGTTTTGGCTGGTTTGTCGAAATCAGTAATGACGTCGCTTTTAAGAACTATCTATAGATATAGTGATAGATCTTAAAAAATATGATAAGAGTAGTAGCTTAAAATAAAAAAAAAGGAAATCATTACTTGATAACATTTTATATTAAAGAATTATTTACACATTTACCATTCAATTGTTACATATATAAAATAGAGTTTACGAAATTTTTCAAAATAGAAAATGTCTTTTACATCTAGAAAATTCATTTAGGTTACTAGTTACTATTTATCCATAGTATAACTACTACTAACTAATTAATAGTGAAAGGATAAAGATTATTTACAAAATTTTGTACTATTAATAATAATTTAATTCTTTCTAATCTAATACGGAAATATCGACTTATTGTACCAGTATTAAAATTTAAAACCAATTAAGCCAAAGCTTAAACTTTACTGCACGTACATAGTGGCGCTATGAACAGTTCTACAAGTTGTATTTTCATATAAGGACAGCTTTCAGCACCGCTCATAGCGTAACTCTGTCCATAGCATGCTTAAAGCATTATAAACATTACTCGATTACTTATTTGCTCTAAGTCTTGTTGAGTTGATATCCAATCCAGCATAATAATATGTACCTATTCCTATTTAAAAAATTCTATTATACTCCAAAGTCCGATACTGGACTTGTACTTCAACATTCTTTATGAAAGAGTATATTAACGAGCGCCAGAAATTCAGAAAAAAGCACGACACAATATATAAAATCTAAAAACTTCGCAATAAATTGAGAGAGATTAAAAATATTTTTATAATATGGAATATGGGGCAGTAAGGGGCCAGTAGCAAGCACCAAGCAGCAGAAATGAATCGATAAGAAAATAACCCGCAAGACCAGAACAAACACAATCACATTTTCTGTTAAATATATGAAATAAAAAAAAATTATAGTCAACAACATTTTTTATTTTGATTGTATGCGATATTTAAGCAAAAAAATAAATAAATAAATAAATAAAAAAGATAGAAAATTTTATAAATTAATTTTTGATAAGAATAAATTATTAAACATTTAATATTTAATAAGTAATTTTATTTATTAATTATCTATTTATTTATATAGATAAATTAAATTTATATAATATAATAGCGTAATTTTAAACAAACCTGATAATTTTTTCTTTTTTGTAATAATCCTTTCCAGATTTCAACTTGCTTAACAAATAAATAACTTTTTTTTATAGAAAATATATATAAGTATGTATATGTAAAATATCTTTCAGATACAAAGATTGGCATCGACTTGTATTTTATGTAATTTTAATAAGAATAATTAATAAAAAAAATGTTGTCTCCTTTTTATTGTAATTTTTTTTTTTTTTAAATTTAATATTTATTTATTTATTTTTTTTTTAATATTTTTCAATTTTTTAATGTATTTTAATGAAAAAAACTGTGCACATATTTAACTGTGCATATTTTATATGATCAAATAAATTGTTTTTATGGAAGATTTTTTTTTATTTTTTCTATATTATATTTAACAAACAATATAAAAAGGAGACTATTGAATAATAACTAATTCACTTTTACTAGTTTTTTTAAAAAAAAAAATATTGTTAGAAATTATTGTTGTTTACATTTTGGTTATAATTTTCCATATTTTTTTTTTTTTTTTATTTATTTTTTTTGCAGTGTATTTTAATTATAATTATTACACTTTTTAGTTAACACGATAATTTATATATTATTTAGTAATTTACAATAATTTAATTTGTTTTTTTTTTTTTATATATATATATTAATATTATTTATTTAATAACCGGAAAGATATTATTTATTAGAAACAAAATTCTATAAATATTTGTAATGAAAAAAAAAACATATTATCACAATTAACGACGACAACAAAACAACAAAAATATGCACAAATTAAATTAGTTAAAATTAATTTTAGTTGACAAAATTTAACAGAAAATTCATATTTATATAATTATAATAATAAAAATATAAATTTAATAATAGAAAATTAATTAAACAATTTATTATTTTAACAAGAAAAAAAAGAAAAATTCAAAAAAAAAAAAAAAAATTACTTCACTAATAAAGTTTAGAACAAATTTCACATGTGCACTAGTTTTTCATTAAATTTCCTCTTTATTTTTATATTAGAATTTATTAGATACAATTATATTTTAATTAAATTTTTAATATTTTGCAAATATTTTTTATTTTAATTATTTAATTTTTTTTTTTTGTAGCACAACAAAAACAGAATAAATTTTATTAATTAGTTATAATATTTTTTTTTTAGAAATTTTCAAGCGCGACGAAGATGACAACTTGTACCATGGCCTTCATGTCACTTTTTGAAAATAAAAAAAATATATAAATAAAAATTATATTAATATTAATTTTTTTTTTTTTTTTGTAATATATATTGAAAAAAATGTATTTCTTTTGTATATCGTTATTTTTTTACGTATTGATCTTGACAATATTTTATGTAAAAATTTTTTTTTTGAAAAACTGAGAGAATTTTTAAATGTATCTGTACGTAATTTTTGCAGCGGGAGGTGGTATACGTATATTAAAACTTAACAGAACAACTAACACTTAAACATAATTTGTATCTTTATGATTTTATGATAAGTATATTTTATAGATATTTTTTTTCTTCAAATTTTGTAATATTAGTTTATGTCAAGTTTAAAAGTGAGCTTTTCTATTGACGTAGTTCATTTTTGTTGTATGGAGGATTGTTAGTATGTGTTGCTAGTTGCTGGTATTATATTTTCAGTTTCTGTTGAAAAATTGCGTCGAAAAAAGTAAATAAAATGACAAGAGCAGAGAAAGAATTTTGCTTTTTGTTGATTCTTATTAATGTTGACACAGTTGAATTAAATAAATAAGAAAAATTTAAGCTTGCAGCTGAAATTGTTGTTGATGAGAGTATAATTTTTGGTTTTAATCTGAGATATTTGTATATTTGGTACGAAAATATTCTGTTTTTACACATGCGAATCTAGCCTGTTGGGTGTTTTTCTGAAGAATCAGATGTTTGTATATTCCTGAGGGAGCTCAGTACTATAAATTAAAAGAACTAAAATAAGCTGTTGCATAAATATTATATTCTGAATAATACAAATTAAATTACATTAGACTTTCATAATATTACTGTACCCCTGTGCTCTTTAACAATACCTTATTGAGAAATAAATGAATAATAATTATGTATATATTAAATTATGTATAGTAATTTATTATTTAAATATAAATATTTTACAAAATTAGCTTAATGGAAAATTAGATCGAATCGCTGACATTTCTTTTGAGGACATTGGTTTCAAATTGGTTCCACTAAATGGCGATAAATATTCCAAATCTCTATGTTTATTTACTAAAACTTTCTGTTGAGATCGTAATTTATTTATTTCTATATCAATTTGAACTTGATCTACAAATAAGAAAATAATTTATGTGGGATATTTGTTTAATGCAAAAATGTTTAAATTACCCTTATTTAATAAAAGCAATGCTTTATCTTTTGGCATTTTAATCATTAATGAACCAACTGATGTCCAAACTTTTTTTTCATCAGTGTTTTTAATTTCCCGAATAGCTTCACGCGTTTCTTGTCGCCTTTTATCCAATGATACAATTTCCTCTTTATTCATTATTATTTCATCGGCAACTCTTTCAGTTGATAAAAGAATTTCCATTATTTTTTCTGTTTCTGTCTTCGACATTTTAATTATTTTCTGTTAGTTATCCAAAAAATATTTCTGAAACATTATTTAAATTGTTAAGACATTATTTTTGGTAGGTTAAATATATAAATAATTTTTTTTTATATTATTTTAATATTCTTAGAATATTTATGACAATTCTCTTCGTAATCGTTTTTCTTGTCTCTGATTGCGTCTTAACTCTATTTGCATATCTTTTCTAGTTTTTTGTTTTGCAAATGGTTTATATTTAATTGCTTCCAAATCATAAGGTTTATAATGTGTTACTTTAGCAGGATTCTGTTCGATTCCAAGGCCAGTTCTCTGTTTTCTAATAACAGTTTTGATTGGAAATAATTTACCATTACCAGTTGGACCTAAACCACTTTCTTCATCCCAGCCTTGTTTTACCATTATTTTTACACCACGATTCTGTTTGGATAACATAAATCTTAATGAATTTCTCCGTTCACTTTTCATATTGAACTGATGAATTGTTGATGTTTCATGTTTTTTTCTAGTAGTTTCTTGAAATTCAGTGTCACAAATATCACAATAAAATTTCTCAAATGACTTTTTAGTTAGCTTCGTTGAGTCTGTAACTTTTTTAGTTTTAGTCGGTTTTTCGTATATTTTAATTATATCAAGAATTTTAATAAATCCCTTTTGTTTTGCTATTGTGGCTGCTGATGTACCTGTATTTGTTGTAATTAATTTTGCTCCATTGTCAAGCAGAAATTTGAAAGAATCAATAGAATTCTCACAGGCAGCCATCATTAATGCTGTCCAACCAAACATATCTGTTGAATTGATATAATTATTATTGTTGTTATAATCAAAAGATTTTAATGTCTCAATGTCATTAGACATTGCTGCTCGGAAAAAACGACTCTGATCAAATCGAACACGAATATCTGGCAATGGTTTAATATTGTTAATTTCCTTTTCGATAATTTTACAGTGCTTAGGTCTTCCATTAACAGATTTGATAGTATTTTCATAGAACTGTTTTATTTCAATGCCAGAATTATTTACCCCATGAGACTTTGTTCTGGTAGCTTCAGTAAGTTCAACGGTTGTTGTTTTTTCTGCTGGTGTAACAAAACGTTTATATGGCAATTGAACTTTTGCTAAAGCACTCCAATTTGGGTGAGATTCATATTCATTACAGTACTTTTCACGTTCCATTTCCGATATAATATTAAAATAATTATTAATACTATACTAACCAATTAATAATTTTTTCAATTAATCTAGCAAATCCTTTCCTTCCTGATTTCCTGATTGGTTATTTTGGGTGATTGTGTTGTGATTGTGAAAATTGAAAATGAAGCGAAAATCCAAAAATTGATAAACGTCAAAAATATGCCAGCATCAGCTGATAATTTCCCATATAGCAATAACTCAACGCGCCCTACGAATAATTCACCTTCTACAGTCATTTTGTTTTTTCAAACATACAATTTCTGAGTTTGGGGCTGGCTAATCAAAAATTATGGATTAATTTCTGCATTTAGTATAAAATGCAAGTCGTTCCAAATTTATAATTTAAAAATAATAAATAAAAAAATGTCTGTTAATTTTTAAATTCAATATAATTTCATGTGCGTATAATGTATTTTTATTTACATAATACAAATTAAAAATAATTGAAATTATTATAAGTAACATTTTTAAATAAAATTAATCTTTTAAGTACAATGGTCAAGTTCAAGTATTTAAATTAATAGAAACCATAGTGCTGGGTATTATAATTTAAATTTTTTTATAGATTATTTATAATAAATTAGTATAGTAAATTGTTAACTCTGAAAGTGGATGTGATTTGTTTATATTTGATTGTAGCAATTACAAATTGCAGACTTAGATTATTATTAATATATTATTAGAATTGTATTATTATTGAAAACATTTTGTATTTTTTGATGAGAATTATAATGTAAATGGTTTTTTAAAGGTTTTCGAATTTATGATGATGGAAAACTGGATGAATTCGTTTATGTAGATAATATGCGGGCATCCGATCAACTTCATATAATGCGATACTTATACAACGAATTTCATATGATCTAGAAATTGTTGAAACACCTGTTTCACGCGTGATACACTTTAATACAATTTTGAAAGTAACTCGAGCCAAGTTTTATATATTGGACTATATTTCTGGAAACAGCCTTCCAGGGTACAATTTTTTAATTCATGATCAAAAGATTTCCTGCGATGAAGAGCACTCGCAAATAAAGTATATTAATTTTTGAAAACTACATATATTTTCATTTAAATTTTTAAATCTTTCGAAATACTCATAATTTTAACAACAGCTTTAATTAGAAACCGTAATGAAATTCAAAATATTTGAACATTACGAAATTGTAATAACGAAGTATAATTAAAAATAATTTATTTTGTATAAAAAGAATTTTATTGGTAGTTTATTATTATAAGTTTTTAAGTATATTTTAGCACTACATGATTAATGAAAAATAGAATAATTTAAATAAATCGAAAATGCAAGTTTATATATTTAAAATCAATAATTCCCGGAAATAATAAAATTTTATTATTTAAAAAAAAAAAATCTTTAAAGATTATTCTTAAAATATTGCTTAAATGAATACATGAAAAGAATATGGTATTTGTAATTATTACATAATTTATAGTTTATGACTTCTTAAATTAAGAAGTTTTTTTTTATATTGCGCCTTTTAATTACTAAAAAACAAAAATCTTATATATGAAAAATGAAATGATATTACAATAAAAAAAAACTTATATTTATATGAATTTAGCACAAAATGTATATTTTAAAAGTTAAAAAAGAAATAACATTTTTCCATTTTAAAGTAGATTCTTTTATCAATCAGTTTTATCACATCCAATAGATTTTTAAATATAAAGAATTTAAAAATAAATTTGTTATATCTTATGATTGATTTGAAAAGGCAGCAAAAAAAAAAACTTAGCACATTAAATAAAATCTATATAAAAGTATTATTTTTTCGTGTATTTCAAACAAAAGATAATTGAGAAGTAAATTACATTAATTCGTCTTTTTATTGTTAGTTTATTATGATTAAGGGTTGAATTTTAAGCCGTTTTATTTTTAATTTAATTATTAACTGTATATATAAGTTTCATAATTAAAGTAAATATTTTGAATTGTATATATTTTATTATTCTATTAAATTAATGATTATATTTTTTATTAATTTTCTCAAAAAATATAATTGTTTTTTTTTTTTATATATTTTGCTTTTATATGTATTTCTTTTTAATATGTATATAAATATAATTAAACTTTTATCATTTTTGTTGCTTTGCCTTTTTTGTATTTATATAATTATTGTTACTTTATTTTTATTTTCTTATTACAAGTTTTTCTTTACAATTTCATAATATATTTTTAAAATTATGTTTTATTTTCCGTTCTTATATTTATTGTGATATAGAATATATTTAAATAATTTCAAATTTTCAGTTTTTCAGCTTATTGTTTTTTTGATTATTATTATTTATCTATACGTGCATAATGATATATATTGGATATTTCAAGAAATTTTTATTTTCCATTATCTTGGACTTTGACTACTTTTTTGATTTTGTGAACGCAGTCTTTCGCAAAGTGGTGTTGTGTAAAGCCATGATTCATCGACTGATTTAAAATACTGTAATAAAATTTAATATAAATTAAAATTTCGATATTTTACAACATTTAATTTAATCTTTATTTTTTTTTCTCAAATAGACAGAATGTACAAAATAAAATTTAAGTTTCCGGTAAAGGATTTACATTGTCGCTGGAAGCTAACATTTAAATTTCAACAGACTAGTAACAAATTTGATGACGATTTAATTTGTTTACAGATTGAAGAAATAAAACGATTATATTTCTTCAAAAAATCTATAAAACAATAATTTCTATTTACATTTATTAATTTGATTTATTTTTCTTGATAATATAAATGTATATTGGAATGTAATGTAATATTATGAAAGTGTTATATTAGAAATTCCTAATACTAAGAAGTAATCTAGAATTAATTCATTGAAATAACGTAAAGAAATACTCTATAGCTCTATATATATGACATTAATATTAAAAAATATATTTTACATACCATTTGGCTCCATAATGATTTGTCACTTGAACGTAAATTAGCTTCATCTCTTTGTTTCTGTTCAATTTCACTTTTCGCTTTTGTAGCACGTTCAATATTATTTAATCTAAAAATTAAAATTTTTAATACGTGTTTACATAAAAATAGAATAACAATTAAATATGTACTTGAGTCCAGCTGTTACTTCTTTCCAAATTCTCCTAGATTCAAGTTCAGTTTGTTCAGCTATTGGTTTAACTTGTTTTTTATATATTGGTATCTTATTAACATCTATGAATACTTCAGGTTTCTTTAAAAATTTAAAAAAATACAAATTTAAATAGAAACTAATATTATGAAAATTAATTATTTACACTTTGATTTCCGTCATTCCATTTAGCTTCCATTAGACCACTCCATTCTCCAGAAATCGACATAAAAGACTTTTTCTCATTTGGTGCATAAATCTAAAATGTTTATAATTAAAATTTAATTTAAAAAAAAAAACAAACAAATTAATTTTAAATTAATAGAAATTTAACCTCAGCTGTAATTTTATTACGTTTACCACCATAAAATGGTTTTGTTAAAAATTCAATATTTGCATTGTAACCAGTTTTTGGACAATTTATTGTTACCGAACCACCTAATTCAATCCATGGTACAGTAAGTATAGATCTTAAAATATTATATTTAATAAATAGTAAATAAATATTTCTCTATTTATATATTTTACCTTCCATAACCATTTGGAAATGTCAATGTGTATTCTTCATTACGTTCACATAATCTGACAATACCTTGTCCAATATTATGTACACCAATTGATAAACCTAAAAATTTTGATTTTGTCCAAACATATGCACCAAAACTAATTTTCTTATTATAATGTTCGGCATAAAAGGCAGAAACTATTTTTTAACCATAAAATTAATAAATATAATTATTAATATAATATATAATTTTTAGTTTTTTATTAATTTACTTGGCGGATGATGTGATACTTGCTCAGCAAGAAATGTTAATTGATTCTTTGTACACCAAGGTATTGGTCCATCACTAACAAAGTCACTATTAGGATTGTCACCTGTGAAAAACAATTTATTACAAAATTTAAATTATACAAATAAAATTATATTAATACCATCTTCATCAGGAATATTCCAATGACATTTAAATATTTCACCTAAAATTGGATTATATGGTTTTTTGGCAACACTACTTTTACGACCAGCATGATAAGAACTTAAATACCATCGGCAAACTTGAACAATTCTATCACGTGGATCATCTAAATCAGCAATTCTACCAAACAATAAGTTTTATATTTATATAAAAATTAAAATTGATATAAATTACTTTAAAAATAAATCTGGATGGGCAAAATAATCAGCATACATTTCAAGTAATGATCTCCGTTCTAATATAAAAGTTGGTAAAACTACCTTTGTTAAATCCATACCAATTTTAACTTGTGATAGTAAATGTGAAACAACTGATCCATGTGTTTCCATTGATAAATTTGAATCGCTTTCATCTTCATAAAGTGCATCATAATCTAGAGTACCATCTGAATCGATTACAACACCTGTTTTAGATGACTTTATATCTTCTGACAAATCAGTTTTAATATTTCTATATTCGGGTAAATTGGAAAGTCCATCTGGTGATGATGTTGCTGCTGTTACTGGATTATTAGGTGTTTCAGTAGTGAACGTTCTGGTTGTACTAAATAAAAATATAACATAGCAATAGTTTATAATAAACATTTTTAATCTAAATTATATTTTATAAATTCTATGGTATATTTTTTTTTATTGAATTTCAATTATTTTTTTCCAAACTTTAATACAATTTCCATGAATTAATTTCCGGTTAAAGCACACCGATGTTTAGTGTATATATTTAAAATATGAAAGAAAAATATTAGGTTTTATGCTACATACACAAACTGTATAATCTAAATGTTTATCATCATAAAATAAATTAAAAGTCATTTCAAAATTCTCTTTGTAATTTTAATTTTTTTGCCTATTTTTTAAAAATGATTATAACAAGAAATACAGACAAAAAAATGACACAGTTTTTAAAATTACAGTGCTCTGCAACCTGAATTTCGATTATCCTTAATCAAATCATCACAATCTCAAAAATACATAATTTAAAATATAAAATCGGTAATTCAATTTTTAAAAGAAGTATAAATTAATTGATGTTAAATTGTTTAGACAATTAACAGAAATTGTTTACAGAACCAGAAGATAGCAAGAGGTTGTAAATCACAAAAATTGCTTCAGGTATAAATATAAGTCGTTGCAATGAAAAACATGCTTAAAATTCATTTAGTTCTATTTCATCTTATATAAATTTTTTAAACTGACAAAAACATTTAGTCTAGCGAAGGATTATGAGAATTGAGAAT
Organism: Rhamphomyia laevipes; assembly: GCA_963920725.1. Classification (NCBI taxonomy): domain Eukaryota; kingdom Metazoa; phylum Arthropoda; class Insecta; order Diptera; family Empididae; genus Rhamphomyia; species Rhamphomyia laevipes. The sequence continues at coordinate 42,832,846 of OY987259.1, forward strand.
ATGTTAAACTGTAAGTGCGAAAACATATGAAAAGAACCTTAATTACACTCTGATTAGTATTGATTATATAAGTTTACACTCTCTGGGTATTAAGCTATCCTAAAGATATGTGTAACTAGTGTTAGCAATAAAAAAAGGATTTCCATCAGACAAGTTGGAATGTGTTATTAGATCTTCCTACTTTCAAGGGAATTTACTATTAATTTCATTTATTTACAACTTCATGTTTTCGTATATTTTAATTTTTAATATTTTTGGCATTCACTTATTGTGAATGAGTATAATTTTGTTGCCAATTTTTACTCTTACATATTGTTATTAGATTTACATTAAACTAACAATTTTCACAATTAGACCATTTCTGACAATTATTGTCAGAAATAAATTAGTTTATTTCTGACAATTATTATTGCCTGTCAAAAACACTAAAAATAGAAATTCCAAGGTAACAAAAAATGAAACAAATATGAAATTGGTTTCGTAAAAAAAAGGCCGGAAAAGGTTGTAGACCACAGAAATATTGAAAACTAAATAAAAGAAAATTTCTAGTACATTAAAACCTCTTGTGGTTGTGAAGTTTTTTTTTCTTCCAAAGGTCACAGTAAAGAATCTTATATTGATTTGTAACTATTTTTAGATAAAACTTTTAAATAATTTATAATCCTCCTGAAGATAGGTATTAAATATTAGATTTTAATAGAAGTCGTGTTCTGAAGTTCTAATATCATATTATATTTAAAAACTATATTATTTTACGTTTCTAATATACGATTATTGATATTTTGATTCTGGTAATTTCTTTTATATTTTATCTGATGTCCTGAAACTCAATAAAAATAGAAATTTTTATTTTTATATTTATTAATTTTTTTTTATTAATTGTTCTCATAAAAAAAAACTATTACCGTATATACCATAAAAAGGACAAGAAACAAAATAAAATAAAAATTATTATGACTTTGTGTAAATAAACAGAACCATAAAAAAGGAATATATGTTGCAACACCGTTAAATTAATATTATTACCATTTTTTTTCCTCTAGGGAGAAATTTCACATGACATTAAAATAATAATTACCTAAAGCTAACTTTCCGGACAAGCCATTTCTTTAACATTTTTATATATTTATTATTAAATTATTTGTTAAGTGAACAATAAAAGAATATTTCTATTAGAGAACACAATAATTATGAACTATATATTTTTATATCACAACTTTTGAAAATTGAAAATTAATTTTTCTATATTATAATATTAACTAATATGATCCATAATTAATATAAATATTTTAAAATTATTTTAAAATTCTTTTAAATTTTCAATTCACCAAAATTAAAATATACTCGATAGTTATAGGGAAAACAAATTCACTTATGAAAGAATAAAACATTAATAAAATATATAAATAATAACAAACAATAAAGGAAAAAGGATACGACAAAAGCTTTGAGCAAAGTTCCGGTAAGCTTTTGTGCAAGTTTATATTGATGACGGAGAAATTTTATATACAAATACACAATCCATACAACGACATTATATTTAAAGGACTTTTTTGTATATCCTTTTTAAAAAAAAATATAAAATTTATTTGGGAATTTTTGATTTTTATTGTTATTATTTTTTTTGTTATTAATAAATTTTATTTAATTTAATTTTTTTATTTGGTTTTAATTTGTAATAGTCGTGGTAAAATAAAAGGATTCTTATTGTCGTCAGTGAACTTATTTCAACTAAGGAGCTTTCGATACTGACAACTAAATGTGTATAATAGTAGAAAATGATTGGTAAATGAATAAAATATGAATATTTTGGGAAATGTTATATAGTGTTTTTTTTTTGTTGTGTAAACAAATACAATGACATCGAAATTTTGCAGTATAGTTGCGAGGTGCAGAAGCAATAATTTTAGAGGTAAATTATTAAATCAAACTGAATACAATACGACGGAAAATAATAATATTCGCATGCTGCAGTCAGATATCTGTGACGCTTTGTTTATATAAATTTATAATGACCAGTTTATCAAGCACGCTGTTTTATTAGTACTTTAGAATACGATATGATTAAAAAAATCAATTATTGTGTTTTTACTATTCCGATTGGGGTGTTTGGTAAAGTATTTATTATTAGAACATATACATTCAATCAAGCTTGATATCAAGTTTGTTTATCTCATCGCATGTGACGGAATCAACGAGTTCGAAGCACAACTATTAGAGTAAGAGCCCGCAATCACAGATGTTATCGAAAGAAGAAAACAATTTAAATGGTACTGGACAGGACACAATACGACTTAATGACTAATGATGGGCAAAAACTGTAACTTACTGAGTGGACCTCTTTAGAAGGTAATAGAAAAGTAAAAGATGGAGACGACATAATAACATTCAACACAATTATAACACAGATCACAGAGGTTAGAGACAGGAGATAGTTGGAGAAGGTTTATATCTCCGTTCATAACAGACCAAATCAAAGCGATCAATATAATTTAAAATTTAATAAATTTTCTATAAATGAGCTTATATTAATAATTATAATGTGAAGGGAATTTGTCTGTCGTCTCGATGTTCATTTGGGTAATAAAGACCGTGTCGCATGTGTAAATTCAGCTTTATTATATATTGCGATATTTATATATAATATTTATAGAAAACATTCTTTACTTAGAATAACCCAAATCATATTTTATATACGACAAATATATTTTATATGTGCAAGTAAAGAGACTGCAATAATTTCCCCATTTTGTTGTACATATAAGCTTTATTCACAGTCCTTATAAAAAAAATTGTGTAGACATTATAAGAATTTAAGGTTTTCAGCGATACAATAAAACATTTTTAATAAATTTAATTTATAAACTTTCTGATTTAAAATGTAATATGGTTTGCATCCCGAGATGTATCTGGGTAACACCAAATAGTTTATAAAACAGAGATTAAATAGATAAATAAGAAGTTGCAACATAATGAACGTATATTGAGAAGTTCATAGCACACTATCACCAATCATATGAAAATTGGTTGGTTGATTTGAGAAGGGAGGAATGGAAACGGCCAAACCACGTACCTAGAAAATTAACTGCCACACAAATTAAAATCCTCTTAACAAATTTTATGAGAATTTTGAAAGTATATTATATTTACGGGTTTTTTCGACCAAAAAATAATTGCCATAAGCAGTTAGTTATAAATACATAAAATATAAAAATAACTATCTCCCCTTAATTATTGATAAAAATTCAGCATATTATGTTGAAATAAATCAATTATATTTTCCTAATTTTATCACAATTATTATTACCAATTGATTTTACCAAAATGTATTTTAAAATATAATACTGCTTGTATTTATAATATATTACTATTGAATATTTTATTTACCCTATATTAGGTGATGTTGTTTGGTGACTAAACGGATCATCATTTGCATCAAAAAAGTCCTCTTCTCCCTCTGAACTGGAATATGATGTGTCGGGAACTATTAATGCAAGTGGTGCTAAAGATTGAACAAAAATCATTATAAAAAAATAAAATAAAAACAGAAGTAAATTAAACATACGAAAAATATAAACTAATATTATCCCAAATAATACAGTCAACCAAAAGTACATGTAAATGAAATTTCACCAATTTTCTCAATTTTGAACAAAAAAAAAGAACAAATATTTTAATTTTATTAACCTAAATAATAATATGATAAATTTTGATATAATTTAATTAGCAACATATTTTATTGAAGTCTGTGATACTTATATAAAAAAAAATTTTTTGACATAAAATTAAATACGAAGTATGTCTAAATTATGTTAATGCTTTTATATTATAAATTATAGTAAACACTTATTAACAATAATCACCATTTGTTATATTGCACAATCTTGAATATTATGTCTGAATATATATACAATTTTCTTCTCTTGTACTTTGTTGATATTTTTAAATTTAACCGCTTTCAAAAATAAATACACGATCAAGTGCCGAATATTGATAGAAAATTAAAAAAAGTTAGCGCTATTTTAATATATTAGTTAGTCATTACTTTCTAACGAAGGGGGAACCAGCATTATATGCTAATTGGACCAACGGACAGATGTAATATATTACAGTGGTACCACCAAAATAATACTCTCTACAATCGTAATACAAAATTTTTCTTTCAAAATAGGTACATTACTTCAAAAAGAAATGCGTGACATTATATAAAATATAAAAATATATGGACCGAAATGAGAACCGCTTCTTTTAAGAAAATATATATGTTAACATAATTTTGCCATACTCCTGTACGTATCCTTGTACTGCTTATATTCATATTTTTAATATATTAAAAACTAATTAGTAAATTAGTAAATACCTTCTTCCAGCAAAATAGATAAAAAACCTAACTATTCTATTAAAAACTTACTAATCAGCTTTAATTTAGAGAATAAAACGATCCATGCTACATGCGGTATTTTTAAATAAGCGAATTTCCGTATCTCATACAAATTAATAATATTTTCTAAACTATAAATTACTTCTAAAATATAATTTTTTTTTATATATTTCTGAGAATATGGTATACATAGTTGAGACTTCAATTCTAAAACTGGGTGCACAATGCATCGATAAGTTAATTATAAATTCGTTAAGTTTATACCATTAGTCTTGGCCTGGGTTCTGATAAAAAATTAGTTGTTGATAAAATTGTTCGGATTTAAATATTTAAAAGAAATCCGGATTAGATATTAAAATTATAAATTTCTTCATTAATTTTTAATAATTTAATATATTCTGTTGCTTCTCAATTTAATAAAAATTCTCTTTGATTGTCCTTATTGTTTGGGTTGGTAAAACTGGGAAAAAGTAATAAATATGATTTTGTAAAATTGAAACAAATCAATTCAATTTAAATCCGATCGCACTAATTTATGTTTTGTTTTCTTGTATTCTTCAATTGGGAGCTCAGGGCTTCAGCTTCATTGATAGACATGTATTGTAATTTTGGATGTATTGTAATTTTTTGTGATGTATTTTGTGATGTATTGTAAATTTGGATCTACTATCTTTATATGATTTTTAATTACAATTTTTTCATAGTGAAACATATGTTATTAGCAAATGGTCTCAAACGTTAGCATTTTTTGGTTTTACTGGTACTCATATAAAGCTATATCAACTTTACATTTATGTTTCGCTTAGAAGTGAAACCAGGCCTAGTGCATCACATAATATTACACTCGCAGTTCTGCACTAACGTATCAGGTGGTAAAATACCTACTTGATTTAACGAATCTACACTTAACTGGTTAATACATTGTGCTCGTTACTTACAAGATTTTTCATCTAATCTACTTTAATCTCTTTTCTCAAATTGCACAAATAATTCTTTTGTTAAATCCGTGAATAATTGTGAAAAGTAATGCAGGATAAGATATGTGATAATTAATGTAATTTATTTAGTAATAGTGTGATGCAATGCTGAATTAAGTTTCTACTATGCATACAATTATTATAACTCGATTAATAAACTGATACAACAAATTTTCTAGATGGTTAAATCAATTTTTTTATAATTTAATTTAAGCATGGAACACAACCAAACAAAAAAATCTTCAAAAATTCAAATAATGTTTATTGTTTACTTGTGAAAAAAATCCAACAAAATAATGAAAAATATAAATAATTAATAAGATAAATATTTTTCAACTCCATAAATTTATTTTGTAATAATATGTAGCAATTTTAGCGTTTCATGCTTAAATAAAATTAAATTTAGAACCAAATACGAAAATTTCTAATTATAATAATTTTTATTTACTGATACACTACACTTAAAATAAATTGTAGTATTATTAAATTATAAATTTTAAACTCACAAGCTATAATAGGTAATAATCCCTTTCTCGGTTCTAAACATTCCGAACCAAATTCAATCCCCGATTGAACTGGTGGTATACCAGCTGGTGGTAAAAAGTCTTATTTTTGTGTACATAAATATTATTTATGGACGGCAGTTAGTAGTTGTAGAAAAGAAAGGAATTTGCAAAAAAAAAAACCATAAACGAAGTTTGAAAATTAATTTTAGTAGAGAATTTTCGTAAAAAAAATTTTTTTTAAGAAACGCACCACACCATAAATATTATTTTCAAAGAAAAAACGAAATAAATACAGAATTATTTATTAAATTATATTTTGATACCTTCAATTCCATCGACGTCTCCAATTAAATTTCCTGATTTTGTAGGACCGTGATAAATACCGTTTATTGGATGTGCCATATTTTTAGCTATTTGTAAAGTTACTATTGAATGTTTAATATGATCCAACATTGCCTATAAAAATTGATTTTAATTAAAATACACATAATTTTTGATAAAGTCAATATGGAGAATATTTTTTTATATTACTTAAAATATGCAAAACAGGGGGAATATGGCACGAAATAAACAAGAAATCAAAAAAAAAAATACTTACATTTGCATTTTCTTGTATTACTTTACAAGTGGACTGCTCGTCCGGATCCGTTAATTCAGAAATTCTATTATCTATTTTCTGCGAAAGAAAAAACAATAATGATATTTATTTATTTATATAGATCAATAATTCATTCTTCCAATTAAATACTTACATTTGATTGTTCAATCATAAGTTGAAGATATGCATCGGCTTCGCTAATTCTCCTATCAAGAACTTGTAAATGATTAGCACGATTCGTTGATAATTGATTATTTACACCAGTATAAGTGTTTTGACTTTCCCATAAACGTGTACGATAAGCATGTCTACTAATTGTATCCTCAAGACGTCTTACCCATTTCTCTCGTTCATCACCATCACGTGCCTGACAGGGGGTGGTAATAAATACGAAAATTAGTAAATCACCACACCATGTCGTACAAACAAACAGAACAAATTGTATACAATATAAAAGACGAAATAGATTTTTTTTTTAAATCAAGAAAAAAGAAAATTATTAAAATTATTAATTTGTTCTATTTTTTTTTTTATTTGGTTTAGAATAACGCTATTTATGCAACAACGACAGCATAAACTAAACTGAAAACATTAAAAATAAATATGAACTAAAAAAAAATTCAATATTTTTTTTATGTAGAATTTTTTTTTGGGTAAATTAAATACAGAAACTGTATAATATTCAATTTTAAACTAATTCATGTACAGATATAGTTCTATGAAAACTGTCTACTTTGTCATAGCAAAATTTTAAATTTATATCAAAATTAATATTATTTTAATATTTATAAAGAAAATCAATATAAATTGTATAAGACTGCAAATTTAATTTTATGTTTAGAGTACAAATCTATATAAAATGTAAACAAACAGGAAAAAAATTATATTCTTAACTAGCTTTTAAAAAATTGTTTATTCGAAAAAAAAGGAAACAGGTAAAAGGAGAAAAAACATATTAAGAAAATAAAATATTGCCTTTTTATAGTAGCTAATATATAATTTTGCAATTATACACTAATTATAAATAACGGTTTCGTATTGTCGACCAAGAAAATATTATACTAATGCATTCTTTAAACGAAATTTATATATTTTAATATGTCAATGGCAACTTACGACATAATTCCAACTTTGTTTATTTATTGCACGTCGAACCGAAGAAAAAAATTAAAACATTTAATTTTACTTATTGAGAAATATATGTATATATAAAAAAAATAATGATACTTTTGCAATAACAGATTCTATTTAAACAAGTTTTTATACCTTGCTGTAATTATTTGTAGAATTATCTTTAGTTTAAATTTATTCTACAAAAACGTTTTGGAATTAAGAATTTGACAATCTTACATAAACATAGCTAAAACTTTTTATGTATTTTGATCTACTTTTTACATTATATTAATATCACGGTTGTAATTACTTTAATTATATTCTTAATATTTTACGATGTTGAAAAAATTCAAATTGTCTGCAATAATTTTCTATTTACGTTTTTAAGAACATGTGTAAATCTCAGGGTACGTATTCACCGCAAAGAAATATCTCACAGTAATGTTTTAAATTATTAAATTGTATACGCATTTTCTGGCTACCGTGGATTAAGATACTAGAGACTAGACTATAATATAAAGAAGCTATAACAATGTTGAATATGCTATGTGTTTATGAAAACAAAATGTTTTATATATTATTATTACTATTAAGATTTGTATACCTGAAAATGAAAAGTCTTATGATCAACTGTAATTGTAAAAGTATTATCCTCTTGATCATCTATACCAATGACAGCACCTTTAAGACGAACACAACCACGCCTGACACCTTTCATCATTTTCTCTTTTGACTGAAAATTCAAATAAAAAAGAAAAATAAATCGTATTTCATTAGTAAATAATTATTAAGAATGAAACAGTACAATAATAAAATAGTTAAAATAATTATATTTTTTATTTGTTGACACTACACCAAGTGTGGTAATAATTATTTCATTTTGTTTTCATTAACTAACTAATTAATAATAAAGAATTATATTTTGTACAATAAGACTTTTGGTCTTAAATTTATTTGTGTGTATTAAAAAAATAAATTATTGTTTCTTAGCCGGTGTTGTTATACTGTAAAACTTTAGTGCTCTAGATCTTTGATGAGTTTTTTGTTTTGGTTGACAAAAATTAATATTATTTTTAAATATATTTTTGCTATTATACGTTTAAAATACAACCTCAAACATTAAATTATCTAGTAAATTTTTAATCACAACTATTTATTTCCCTTCGTAAACTTTAATGTATATAAAGACAACATGTAATTATGGAATATAAAAAATTGTTTACTGGTATTAGGTAATGAGTAAGCAAAAATCTGTTTTAATTTGAAAAAAAATGTTAAAGAATTTATTTAAAAAAACTTGGTTATCTAATATAAATTATGAAGCAATTCTATTATTAATGACTTTAAAAACTATATCAATGCAAAAAAAAAAAAAAAAAAACTATGTCGAAACATTGGATAACACGATTCAGAAAGAGTAGAATAGGAAAATTAATTCCTGAGGAAAATTATAAAAATGTATAGATATTTTAAACAGAAATAAATTTTATTAGATAACTAAAATGCAATAATTTCATATTTATTAAAAATGACAAATTCATTATTATTATATAATGATATAAAAGTGTATATAATAAATCCTTGTATATTAATTATAAATAACCTTCCATATTTATTAATTATGTTGTATAAACTTTTCACTTTTAGGTTATTTAAATATTATTTATTTATATTTTTAATTTTATTTGTACACTTATTTTTAAATTAATTGTAAAGTGTTTTAATTTTTGCATGAATATTTTAAATGAAATTCAATTTAGGTACACTACTATAAGTAAAATATTTTATATTTTACTGAATCTTAAAAATTTACTAAATTTATTTTTATACACAAATATATGTAATATAAAACAAAAATATCAAAGACACAAGTACAAATTCTGTTTGTTAGTAAATGTACTAATAATAAATTATTACACAAGACAAAATATTTTATTATTAATAATTTTAAACACAAAAACAATTTCAAAAAATTATCATGAATTATTTGCAAAATTCAAAATAATGTTTCATTTCCACTTTTTGTGGCATGCATGCATTTTTGTATCTTATCTCGGTGGTATTGCAATGCAATTTAATGTCAGGTGAGATATGTCAAATTCTTATAAATCTTTTATGTTTGAAATAATTTTAATTATTGTATATTTATTATTATTTTAACTTCAGATTATATTTAATAATATTTTTTTTTAAATAGATTTTCTTGTTTTTGGAAATTTACCGTATAGTATGATAAAAGTCCAGCATTTTCATCTAAAACAAACCAACGATATTGCCATCCTTTCATAACATTTGTCCATTTAGATAAGGTACCTTCTAATATAGCCATTTTTATAAAGAAATATATATATAACTTCTTATATGTTCACTAGATAAATATAATTCCGAAAAATAAAACTAAATTTTATTTTCACTAAAAATTTTTAAAGGACAGGCACAAATTTTGACACCACAGACAATTTTTCCGTCTTTTTCTCCTGTGTTCTGTCCTGTCAGAATCAAAATGTCATATTTTAAATCATAATCCCTGAAAACAAGAAGTATCGTTTACGATTCGTAAAAGAAATAACTTCCTCATACAAAACATCTTTTACGAATCGTTTAGGTGTATCGTTTTTATATCGTTAACGATTCACCAGTCACATGATAATTGAAATCAAAAACGAAGTTTGGTGTATGTATTGGTACTTCATTTCAATTCCGTTTTGGTGAATCATTAATGATACGTATTTAGCGTAATGTTTGCGAATCTCTTTTAACGAATCCATTAAGAATCTTTTTAGGCGAAAAGTGAAATATTGATTTTGGAAAATGGATTAAAAAATAAAAATAAATTTTTTAATTTAATTATTTTAATTTATACATATATATATGTATATTATTTTATTGATATAATTTTTAAATTTAATATAATATTGTTAATATAAAAATCACATTGTTGTTTTCTTGATAAAGGCTTATGTTTGTTGATATAACTCTTGTTACTGGAGCATCCAAATATATCATCTTCAGTAATGTTCCTAGACACCATAATATTTTCTCCGATTCATTTTTTCTCCTATAATATTAATAATAATTAATTATTTTAATTTGTTATGAAATTTAAATTATACTTACTTAATTTTTTTCCACGTACGTGTCTATTGTTAACTACAAAATTTTAAAAATGGCTCATTCTTTGTTTGTTATTAAAAATGGCTGATTTTTTGTTTTGCTAAAATTTACTAAACACACATTTTACGAAACAAAAATATATCGTTTTCGATTCACCTTTAGCGAGGAGTTTTTCAATCTCTATATTATACAAATACTTATATATGTGTTAGTACAACTTCACTTTCCGATATCTTTTTTAAATCATTTACGTATCGTTTTTGGTGAACTTCGTTTCTATGATTAAAGGGATATTGTCAATATATGTCAAAGTGTGCTATACAAAAAAATCAAAATTCGATTACAGCGATAATCTACTGCGAGTGTTCAGATTATGAACTTTTTAGTGTTAATTATGAAATATGTAACTAGAGGACACTAAAATAACTAAATAGAATTTCAAATGTTTTACCGTAATTATTAGTTTTTCTATTTTTTTATCCTTTTATTTCACTATACCAGAATACCACAGTTGTAAATCGGCAGGCCATCGACATCGACCGAACGTGATGATGAATGGTTAAGTTTAAGAAAGAAGTTAAACTTGAATTAATGGTGGTACAAATACTGTCCATTTTAATTTCCGTAACCTCTGCTGTGATTGTGATTAAAGAAGCACTGTGTTGAGAATTATAGAACACTAAAAGCTTCTGTCTAGAACTCCAAAATACATTAAAAAAAACTGTTAGAATTTAAGCCTTGTAATCCAAATCAAATAGAAAATATTCCTATCTTTTCAGGAAAATGTCTAATTTCAACGAGGAATTATGGAATAGTTAGTGTTGTAATAGAAATATCGGTTGAAAAAATGAAAATTTCTCAATTCATCTTTTCTTTATTATGTTATCAACAAAAATGCAACAAAAAAAAAACTTTCGAGGTCTAGTTGTTGTCCATAAAATTTGATGTCTAAGTTTATCTGGTTTCCATTAATATTCTTGATGCAATTCTGCGGATACATTCCTTTATTCCTTAATTTTTTATACGAAGCGATTTGTTTTATATAATTTTAACAAACTACAGGTTTTGTGATACCTCTTGGTAAACAGCTTATTTATCAAGGCGAAAATCTTTGATTAAATATATATATCGAATGAAAGATTTTGACAAAATGTAAATGACGATGTCAAAATATTTGTAATTTTATTAACTTTATACTATACTTAATTTTTCTTTTATTGAAATTATTAAAATATATTATTATTACGTAAAACGAAATTAAAAATAAGACGTTCGTTATAAATATTTTTATTTAAAAAGTATTAATATATTATAAACTAATTAATTCCACACTTTAAAATAATTCTATTATTTGTCGGCTTTTTATACATTCTTCTATTTTGTGAATATATCTTACAAAGAAACTACAAATATTTTATTAATTTTAAATGAACAATATTAATTAAGGATATAACCACAAAAAAAGTATAATAGTTAATATTAATTTATTAAAATTTCTGAGTAGATGTGTCCAATGATTTTACAATTGGTTTCACACTTTCATGTTCTCCAAAACATCCAGCAAAAAAAATACTAAAACAAAGTTACCAAATATGAAATAAAACATAATTTAACGAATCTATACATACTAAAAATATAAAAAAAAAACATTATTTTAAAATTACATTTAATTTTGTTAACTTTTACAATTTCATGTCTCTGGGGTCCGGGGTGTACATTAAGCATGTCTACTAATTGTATCCTGAAGACGTCTTACCCATACCCATTTCTCTCGTTCATCACTATTACGTGCCTGACAAGGGGCGGTAATCAAATACAATACGAAAATTTGTAAATCATCATGTCGTACAAACAAACAACAAATTGTATACAATATAAAAACAAGACAAAATAGATTATTTTTTTTATCAAGAGAAAAAAAATATTTGTTCTATTTTTTTGGTTTAGATAAACGTTATTAATGCAACAACGACAACATAAACGAAACTGAAAACCTTAAAAATAAATATGAAAAATTCAATAATTTTTTTAATGTAGAATTTTTTTTCGGGTAAATTAAATATAGAAACTTATAAAAATTCTCAATTAGTTCTACTTTAATATTATTTTCATATTTATAAAGAAAATCAAAATAAATGTATAAGATTGCAAATTTCATTTTATGTTTAGTAGAGAACAAATCTATATATAATGTAAATAAACAGAAAAAAATTATATTTTTAAATAGCTTTTAAAAATTTGTTTATGCGAAATTAATAAACAAAAAAGGAAACAAGAAACAAGCTTTAAGAAAATAATATTTTTTTAATAGTAGCTAATATATAATTTTGAAATTATACACTAATCATATATATCGGTTTCGTATTGTACTATGAAATGAAGTGTTAAAATCGAGGTTGAAAAAATTCAAATTCCTCAAATAAATTTTTATTTATCCGAGTAAAGAAATATCTCACAGTAATGTGTTTAATTATTAAATTGTGTAAGCATTTTCTGGCTAGGTTACCGGTGGCGATTGAGGTACTAGAGACTAGACTCTATATACTATAATATAAAGATATAATAACTTTCGTCAGCGTCGTGTTATGTGTTTATGAAAATAAACAATTTCATATAATAATTGTATATAGTTATTTGTATACCCGAAAATGAAAAGTCTTTTGATCAACTGTAATTTTGAATGTATTATCCTCATGATCATCAATACCAAGGACAGCACCTTCAAGAGGAACACAACCACGTATGACACCTTTTATCATTTTCTCTTTTGACTGAAAATTCAAATAAAAAAGAAAAATTAATCGTATTTCATTAGTAAATGTATTAGAAATTATTTTTAAAAATTTGAAATAATGTTCCATTTCCACTTTGTCGCATGCATGCATTGCATTTGCATCTTATTGGTGGTGGTTGTATTGCAATTTTATGTCAGATGAGATATGTCAAATTATTATAAATTTTTTGTGTTTTAAATAATTTTAATTGTTTTTATATTATTTTAACTTCACTTCAGATTATATTTAATATTGTTTTATTAAATAAATTTTCTTGTTTTTAGAAATTTACCGTATAGTAGGATAAAAGTCCATCATTTTCATCTAACACAAACCAACGATATTGCCATCCGTTAATAATATTTGTCCATTTAGATAAAGAACCTTCTAATATAGCCATTTTTATAAAGACATATAAAGATTATCTATTTTATAAAGAACTTCTATAAATATAATTCCGAAAAAAAAACTAAATTTAAAAAATTTGAAGGCACAAATTTCGACACCACACACTATTTTTTTGCCGTCGTTCCTATCCTGTGTTTTGTATTTTGTTGTTCTTTTTGAAAATGTCATTTCTAAGATCATAAAAAATTGACCAAATGTCAAAAGTGTACTAAAAAGAAAAACCTCAAAATTCGACTACAGCGGTAATCTCTACTTCGAGTGTTCAGAAGATTATTAACTTTTTAGTTTTAATTAAGAAATGTATCACTAGAGGCCACTAAAATAACTAAATAGAATTTCAAATATTTTGCTCTGGAGGACATAAGAGTATAAAATGGTTAATATACTATAAACGAATTAGTTTCATTACTAGAAAATAACTCACATGATTAATATTGATCGTATATCAGGACAAAATTGTGTAAGAGTAAGCTCACATATCCATTCATTTCACTGTTAATCGACCGTACGTGATGATGAATGGTTAAGAAATAATCTAAACTTGAATCAATGGTGGTACAATACTGTCAATTTTATTTTCCATAACCTCTGCTGCGATAGCTATTAAAGAAGCACTGTGTTGACACTTATGTTATAGTTAACTTAACACTAAAAGCTTCTGTCTAGAATTTTAAAATGTTTTTGAACAAACTGTTAGTATTTATCCTTTGCAATCTAAATCAAATAAACATATACCTATTAATATAATTTCAGAGGGATGTGTCTAATGTGTTGTAATAGAAAAATTGGTTTCTTTAAAATAGTATTAAACGAACACTAGTGCAAATACAACCATATAATTTCAGGAAATGCGAAGGTATTTACATTTTATTAAAAGCTAAAAGCAAAGTTTTCCCAAAATAGCCACCAAAATTAAGGATATTATGGAAATGTTTAAAAAGAGATTTTTTAAAAAAAGATTGGGTATATGTCACGTTTCGAAGCTAAAGAAAAATGTTACCACTATAAATTTATTGAAGACAATTTTGCATATTCTGTATTTATGTCACCAACAATGTGTAGTTTAATAGATGGTTGGGAAGATTCTGAACCATATAATTATTTGCTAATTCTGATTATGTAAGTAAAGTTATTATTATTATTGTTGTTGGTCCAGAAAAACTAATTTTTTCAGAAATTTCTGGAAAACTATGAAATTTTAATTGATCTTGTTATTTCAATTTTAAATTGTTTGATAAAGCCATATGGCTTTATCTCACAATAAGGTATTGGAAATTGGAAATTTCGCTTATTTGGATTTATCTCTCACCTAATTGTGTAGTAAACCATTATGGCTTTATCACAAATAGCCTTATAGCATGGCATCGAAAAAAATAATATTTCGTAATTTAGGATGTAGATTTCAAAAATGCAAAATAAATTTTTTGGATATACGGTTTTCTTGCAGAATCCAGTTGTTATCCATAAAATTGTATGTCTGTAAGTTTAACTGGTTTCCATCAAAATCCCGTATTACATAAAATATATTCTTGACGGAATCTTCTGATACATTCATTGAACTTTTTACAAATCGATTTTTTATATAATGTTAACAAACTACAGGTTTTGTACTACCTCTGGGTAAACAGCTTTTTTATCGAGGAAAAAATATTTGATTAATTATATACAACGTAAGAAAGTTTTGGAAAAAATGTAAACGACGATAAGTCAAAATTGGCGATAATTTAGTTGAAATGTTCAATTTTGAAATGTTGTCTAAATCTGTCCTTGTGACTAAAGATTTGTGATATTATTAATAGACAACTTTATATACATTTACATTTACATACCTATACTTACATTTTTTTTATTAAAATTATTAAAATATATTATTATTACGAAAAAGGAAAATAAAAATTAGAAGTTCGTTAAAAATATTTTTATTTAAAAAATATAAAAATCATAAACTAATTAATTCCACACTTTAAAATATTGTACCAAAAATTTAAAAAAAAAAAATATTTTCTGTTTAAATGATTAATAATTGTATAATATTATATAAAAATAAACTGCTTATTATATTCTTCTATTTTGTGAATATCTCATATAAAAAAATTACAAATGTTTTATTAATTTAAAATAAACAAAAATATTAAGAATATAACCACAAAAAAAAAAAAAAAACATATAAAAAATTATAATAGTTAAAATGATTTTATAAAATTTCTAAATAGATGTGTCCAATGATTTTGCAATTGGTATCAAACTTTCATATTCTCCTAAAAATCCAGCAAGAAAACGACTATAAACAAAGTATACCAAATATGAAATAAAACATAATTTAACGAATCTATCCAAAAACCACATACTAAAAATATAAAATATTACATAATTTAAAATTATTATTTAATTTTATAAACTTTTACATTTTCATATGTCTCCGGGCAGCTGGTATCGTATCATCACTTTCTTTTAATATATATCGTCTAGCGCATAATACACAAGTTTCAAAATATTCAACTAAATCCAAATCTAATCTTTCAACAAAATATTTTTTACGTTCTAATTTATTCATAGATTTTCGTATTTTTACTGCTTCTGTATTATCAAAATGCCATTCATTATTTGCATAATATTGAAATACTTCAAATCCTCTTGAAATACGTCTCTGTACCCGGCATAATCTGCAAAAAAAAAAATATTATAATTAATTATTTTTTATAAATTTATTAAAATATATATTAATTTAATTATATAAATACACTGGCGGATATCCCAAACAAAATAGTAAACAATCAACAAATATTGCTGGCACCATATGAAACAGCAAAAAGCATAAATAATGAACATAATAATTTGATTTCATTGAACCACCTGGATACCATGCAACACCATTTAATGGTAAACGATTTTCAATTACCCATCTACCAAGTTCAATAATTTCAGCCCATGATATTTTTATTTCATTTGAACTTGTCATATGTGTTACTCTGTTATTAATTTTTTTATCTTTTATATTATACCATGTTGATATTAATATACCATTAATAGCAACATCTACTGGTAAAAAATCACCATATGCTGATGAATTACACCACATTGTTCGTATAACACCTTTACCAGCTCCAATTAATAAACCAGTTGGTCCATTTATATTATCTGTCCAACCTGGTATTGGTTCTTTCCAAATTGGAATAACTATTGATGGTCGGACTATTGTTGATGGCATTTCATCAAAAGTTTGAACAACTAAATTTTCAGCTAATGCTTTTGTATATGCATAACTATTCGGTATATTTCCGAGAATCCTAAAAGAAATATGAAAATTATATTTTTCTTATTATTAATTTGAAAACTTCATTAAATCTAAATAATTTGGGCGTTCAATGTAATCGAAACTGTGTTTTGTTTATTGGCCCAATTTTGACTGTCAATTTTAAATAATTATATAACAAATAAAAATTCTTACTGGGGTGTAATAGCATCAATATCCTCTGCACTTAACCACTCACAAGTCTGGATAACTTTATCTGGATCTGCTGGTGCTGGATATGGTTTTTCATATAATTCTTTTTCAAGCAAATGACTATAAGCAGTTGAAACATATACAAAAAGCTAGAATCAAATAAGGAAATAAGAAAAATTCTTAAATTTAAATATAATGTGCAATTCATACATCTAATTTCTTGCATTCTTTGGCAATTTCAAGAACCAATTTTGTACCTCTGGCATTCAATAAAACTGCTTTCCGTAATGGCTCATCAAATCTAAATAACAATATATTTAGATCATTGAAAATAAGAAACTTTCAATAATGAAATTTTATGAAATTAACCTGACTGATGCTGCACAATGATAAATTAGAGATACTTCATCGGCAAGTAATTTTCTATCTTCTTGTGATATTCCAAGGCCTGGTTGCATTATGTCACCGGCAATTGCATAAAGTGATTGAAAAATTACATCTTCACCACGAGTTGCTTTTACTGTATCAAAAAGCTATTGAAACAGAGAAATGAAATTAATTGAAATTGATAAACTATTTAAAATATTGTTTTCGAAATTACGATAAAATAAATTAGTAATCGAGTATGTAATCCTAATCAATCTTAGATACAAGCACCACCTTCCCATTACTAAGAAATTGGGGGCTTAAGAATGAAACTGATTAATTGTTTGGATCAGCGAAAACAAGCTTAAGGGGAGATATTGGTTACTACGTACACTAACAAAAGAGAAGAACACTTTATAAAAAAGATAATATCTAGGATTCTAGCACTTTCTCTATCACATGATGAGAAAAAATTTACTATCCACAGTGAATTAAGATCGGATGTTTCCATTGCAGAACATATGCAAATGTTAATAATTAGACACAACTAGCAGTTAAATAAAAATAAATAAAGCTTGAATTAAAAGATTATCACTAATATAAGACCTCACAGTTCTGAAAAGAACGCTATAGTAGTATTTTCCTCCGCTGTCAACTGTTAATTCGATAACTCAAGAATTCTTTAAAGGAAAATTGAAAGAGAAAAGGTCATATAAATATTTTCCACATGGAAATTGTAGATGTAGGCTGTGTTTTTTAAAACAAAAGTGAAATAGTATCCATGAAAATATTTTTTTTTGGAATAATTAAAGAAATATTTTTAATATTTCCGGTTAGATGGGCCTGTAAAAAACATTAAAATACACCAAAAACATGAGTGAAGTAGACCACAAAGCAAAATTATATTACTTATAAAATGCTGAACTTTCTTTTACACTCTGATTTTTGTATGAATTTTTACCATATAAATTTTTAGTAACTTTATTACAATTATTTAGTATATTTTAATGTGAGTCATTTATTTTTATATTATTCATTTCGGAATATTTTATATATTTGATTCAATGCTATTGGATGAAAATTGGAATCATATATATTTAGTATTTTTGAAGTAACCTTCGTAATTTGGATATTAACGTAAACGAGTATAATTTAACAATGCCAATATAAAAAAATTATTTAACGTAGTGCGACATATGAAAGTATATTTTTGAAAAAAATGAAGCGCATGGGGTGTTTTCAAATAGACAAATCTGATTATTTTGCGTAAAAATTGGAAATACGAAAGATTGCGAAAAATAAAGTAATAATTTTGAATGATATCTAGAAACTCAGAATCTTCTAGAGATAGTTGTGATTTTTTTACTTTTAATTATATTGAAAAACCCATCATAAAAGGCGTTTATTCATCAGTAAATTCGAAAAGTTACTTTCAGAAGAACCATGTTAAATTGCCAGTTCAAGCTCTTATTTGCACTTCGCCAGACATTTAAATTCAAATATGAAATCGTCTGAGTTTTCTAAGGGGTCATAGTTTGGCATTATTAATGCCTATCGATGTACTTTCTTTCCAAACATGTTTATTTATTTAGGATAATATTTTATATATACGTGAAATCATCATTTACAGACTTTTAGCTTTCGAATTGCTTTGATAGTTTGGAAGTTTTCATTCAGCTCTTCTATAGATCCGAAGAGTAAGCCACAGCAAAATGACGAACAGGTAGAAGGACTAACGAACAAATAGACAGATGGACAGACTGGCAAAGTGAAAACTTAAAGTATTTTGTACTATTATATGTAAAAGAGCCTAGCAAATATTTTTTATTCGAAGGGTTTTGGTAAATTACAAAACAAAAAAAAATTTCACACGAGTTTAGTGAAATCTGATAACTTTATAATATATTAATACATTTACAAGGAAAAATTTATATTATCAATATTCTAAAAAAAGAATAAAAAATATATTATTATCTAAATACATTTCTTTATATGTGCACCACTTACTGGATTTTCAAAAAGTTCCTTAATACGTAATTGTGGATCCTTTCCCTTTTTCGATCTAATTAATATATAAATTTTTTTCACATCTGGACAAGACCTGCAAAATAAATAATATCCTTAGAATGAATATTAAATACATTCATACATGCTAACAATTTATTTAAAACACCTTAATAATTATGTGTAATTAATTTCACTTTGTATCACACAAAAAAAAGAATGTGAATGAAATTATTTATAAATTTATTATTTTATAATAAGAACTATAAATATTTTTGTTGGTTATTTAATAAATGCACATCACGATTTTGTTAAATATAAACCATATATAAACACTAGAATTAAATTATATAGTATAAACGTACCGTAATAATTTTTCAATTAAAACTTTTCCAAGGAAACCCGTACCACCAGTTACAAAAATAGATCTTCCATTTAAACATTGAGCAATTCTGTCTTCACATTCTTCTGGTATATTATCAAAATTATGTAATTCATTGTCAAAATCATCAGCTTCCCAATATGTTACATTTGGTTTTGCCATATTTATTCAGTTTAATATATTTTTGATTTATCAAACAGGATATTTCAGGATACACAAAAATGACTGAAATAAAAATGAAAAAAAATTGTATTAATAAAGAATGTATATTCAAAAATCGCATATATAAAAATATTTTCCATAAAAATGAATTATTAGTTAATGTTATTGACAGTATTTTAGTATGGATACTAATTAGTGTTATTTATTTTTAACTTTACATTAAATGCTTATAGACAGTTGTCTTATTTTTCGCAAAGATATCAACAAATAGATCAAATTTGAATAGGTACATCGCCTTATTTATGGCCACTGAATATATTTACAAAATATTCTTTGCCACTTGTCCATCCAAGCAACATTAAAGGTTATGGAAAATATTCACCTTATAATACTAACATTAAAATTGATTATTTTGAGAGGTTCGGTGTTCGAAAGCTCGACATACTCTTTCATTGTTGATGAAAATATTGTTCATTAAAGAAGAAGTGTAAGTATCTACTGTGCGCGTAAAACCCGGAGTCATCAACGCTGGAAGAATGGCGAATTTCGAATCAATTTTATTGTTAGTATTATTGGGTGTAAAATAAATATTTACAAAATGAATATTTACAAACTTCTGACAATATTTAAGCATATATTCCACAATATATGTAATACTGCCGAACAAGTTTTCCAATTTCGGTACTGATATAAGTCTAAAAAACCGTATAGACTCAGAAGTTGTTGATATTTACTTTTAAATAAATTTTATAAATATTTAAGAAATTTTTAGTAGCAAATATGAAGTTATTAAGACTAGTAATTACACTATTACCAAACAAATTTCAGTGTAACAATCGAAATAACATTAACTATGAGCTCAAGCTCATAATGATGGTGAGTTTTAAAACTTTTAAATTAATCACGTTCATAAAACGAAAGAATTTAAAATTATGGAGAACATATTAAAAAAAGTTTTATTAATTTAATTGCAAATTAACATAAAACATTTCATATTTAAACAAAAAGCATAGTATTTGCAAATAAGATAATTAAGACGAATTATGGTTTGAGCTATGTTTTAACATATAAAATTATCAAACAAAAATTTATTAAAATGTAATTGCTTTTATGGGCATTCCAACGAAATATTAAACTAGTTATTTTACAACATTTTATTACTAATATCTTTAAGTACTATTCGTACTAAATAATAAATAAATTTTTAATATCTGTAAACAATGGCATATTAATACCGAATTTCAGTTAAATTTAGTTATGAAATATAATTTTTAATATTTTCTGAATACAGTAGCAAATAAAATGTGTCAGAGTTCATCAAAAATAAATTAAGTATGTAATCTTATGTAAAATTTATGTTAACTCTGCTTGTCTGCTGCACATTGTAAAATATATTTATTTATATATTAAATTTTAATATGCAATTTAATCGTCTAATAAAATTTAATGGATGGTTTAAAAAACTAATACATAATTATGGTAATACTTTTCCTTATCAATCTTATAGATGCAAGCTCCAATTTGTCAATAAAATGGAGGCTTAAGAATGAAACTGATTAAATGGAAATAAGTATTAGCTAGTATGTCCATTTACAAAAGAGAAAAACACAATATTAAAAACGCCATAAGTTGTATGAATGGACCCAAGAAGAGCAAACCTTACAAATCTACGCTGCACCAATTCAATTCTTTTGGATTGGACGCTGCACCAATTCAATTCTTTTGGAAGTGTGGTTTCCATATCAACAGGTACACCTCCAAAAAAAACTAAATTACCAAAATGGAAATACAAATATACCAACAAATGACAATAATTTTCGATTAGTCCACTTGATGCTGATAGAAGTCATAATTACATTAAAAACAAAATAATTAAAAATCGATTCACTGAAAATAACTTTTATTCGGAATAGTAAAATTCAATTAAACTAAAGAAATTATGGTTTTGACTTAAAAAAAGCTTATAAATAAGAAACTACTGCATTATAAAGTTTAGTTTCTCTTCAACTATTTAAAATTTATGGAAAATTAAATCATAAAATTAATAGCCATCAGTATTAAATTGCAAAATATTACATGTTTTATACGAATGGACGGCTGTAACTCTAATATCTCTGATCTATACACGTCTTAAAATAACTGAAAGTCAATTTCAAAACTTTTATCTAAATTATTATATCTTATAAATTAATTGTCCGAAAATTATAATAATTTTGTTATTATTTACAAAATTTGTGATGATTGTTTCAAATTTTATGTTTCAAATAATTGTTTCACGGAATTATGTTTAATTGCAAGCTAAAAACAAAGTATTGATTGAATTTGCATTTTAATATATCCAATAAATTGTTTTAAATATAACAATATAAATTAATGTTAATTATTTCCGTCTATAAAGTTATTTTCAAATTTAAGTTCAACAAAGTTTAAACATTTAAAATAATTGTGCAATTTTTAATGCATGACAATTGAAAATGACAATGAATTATAAATTTTACTTATCAAGTAGTTTCATAATTATAAGCAATTTTTTTTTAGTAAGTTGTCATCAAATTTCCGTTAAACATTAATTAACTATGTCCAATTGCCATATGTAGTTAAGAAATAAATTCAAATATATGAACGAATAAATGCATCATGTAATGCTATAAATCGTTCACAACGCAGCGTATTAACAATTTTGAGATGGACATCTACCAAGTGATAAAAAATTTAAAAAGTTTATAATGAACGGAAAAAACCGTAATATCAAGGTAAACTTGTATTATTAAAATATGAAAATTACATTTTCAATAATTTTACATTTTAAGGTCATCATTCAACAAAATCACGCAAAGAATCTTTTTCAAAACAAGTTAAATATTCCCAGTTTTTTTAAAGTTCAAGGAAAGTCTGGGGAAAAATCGAATTTACAATTAAAACAAAAATAAAATATACTTGATTAAGAATTAATTAATTTTTTAATTTCAATCTGATTTAAACCCTTGACAATAAATGCTTATTTTCAATATATAAAAGTATTTACAATGCTGAATCATTGGAATATTATAAATTAAATAATTTATGTAAATTCAAGCGTAAATATGTAAATAATTTACAATTTTTTTTTCGTATATACTTAAATATAATTTCATAAATTAAATTCTTATAATTTAGTTTTATTTCTTTATAATTTAAATGATCGAAACCTTTCAAAATTGGAAACTTAATTCAAAACCATTTAATTGTTGCAATTGCCAATACAAAATTATAATTGATAATATTTATGGGAAAATAATCCAAACTATTTTAATATTCTTTGAATTAATAATTTAATTATTTGGTAATTATATATTATTTATATATTTAAAAAAAAAAAACAAATGTTAATGTAATAAGAGAACTGAAAAAACGTGAGATTAGATTGTCAGGTCTATCTGTATTACGTGCAGTTCTGTACCACATTCAATTTTCTTTTAATAGAGCATTTATTCTGAAACTGAAAAGCTTATCCGAATACACAAAATCCGAATACTAAATTCTGGGAGTTAGAATTTTCAAGCCCTTCAATATCCGGATAATAACGCGATAAAATGGACAATTTGTATCAAGAAGCCTAATGTAATTTGTATCAATATTTTAGTCATAAAATTACCTAAAAATCTTATTTGTAATTTAATTTTGTTGTTATTGCGGTTGGGGATATAGAATAGAAATTTTCATTGATTTTCTAAAAGAAATACTTTACACATCGTAATTAATTACAAAACATGTATAATTGTATCTTTGCAATAGAGTTCTTTTCATGCGCAGTTTCTGTTGTAAGAAAATTTAATATCTATACCTTCATTATATGATCATTTTACTACATAATTTTCACTTCAAATATTAGACTATAAATACTCAAGTTTATTTATTTATTTCGTGCAATCAATACTGAAAGAATTCATTTCTATATATTTGAAGTTGGTAATTGTATCACAACCTACATCGTTATCATAACAAATGTATAAGTGGTGGTTTTGTAAAAGGTTGTTTTTAAATGGATTTTGTAATTATATTCTCTGAAACTGGATGTCGGCTTAACTATGATTCTGGATAAATACATTAAGCATCTTGAGATTATATTTTCAAATATATGAAAAGTATGTAATTGTTTGGTCTGATGGAAAGTAATATAATTTCAAAAAGGCCACAATTTTAAGACATATATATGTATAAACTTTTAAAAGGAATCCTGAAAAATCAACTAAGTTACAATAACAACGCTAACTATAAGTATAATTTAGTGAAGAGCTCAGTAATATTGTAAGTTAAAGATTAGATTAAAATCTAGGGTTGGTTTAAGTTTAAACTAGGGGGGTCTATATAAATCTATTGTGGTACAAAGGTACAAGATTTATTATGATATGATAATTTCATATTATAATGTAATATAATTTTTCTAAGAAAATGATTACAATATTGTTTTCTAAAAAATTACAATTTAATATCACTTAATATATTTCTCTTAATTACAGAAATTTTTAAATTTAAATTAACCTTAAAAATATTTATTACTATTAATTAAATCTGAGAATAACAAATTAAAATAATTAGTTAGTTTTGTTATAGTCAGTCCTAATGTCCATATAAATTATAAATTAATATTTAAACAACAAAATAAGTGCTTACAATTACCATTACTAATTTTAAAATTTTCAGTTTAATGATCTAAGTTTTAATCACAAAATTGATCGATTTGATCTTAAAATTGTTCTCTCTAACATTTCTTTCTATCACTGATGCAACAGCTCATATTTCATATATATTAACCTAGAATCAACTATGTCTACAATTTAACAAAGATTTGTAATTATCATTCCCAATAATTCACATTCCTTAGGGCTTATATTGTTTGAAAACTCAAGTTAGGTTAAGTACAGACAATCGGTAAGATCAATTTCTTACAAAAACCAGACAATTGTGTCGTATTATCCAATACATTTATTAATGTTGGCTGTTTTCATACATAACTGCACCAAAATAAAAAACAAATAAAACTAATCTTTCAACTCTATGACGAGCCCATTAATAAAAATATGACGTCATTAAAAATTAAATAAGACGAGTCATTTTCGCTTATAATTTATATTAACACTTAATATTGTAATATTTTATTTCAATGTCAATGTCAATATATTTTTTTTATATACATTTTCATAATATATGCGGTAAATATTAGCCTGAGGTGCCGGTAATAAATTTGATTATATAGTAGAAACTGATTTACATATTTAATAGATTCAATTTACGAAGAAACATAAGATTAATATTTAAATAAATGCATTATTCAATTATAAATTTAATGAAAATATTTTTTTTTTTGATATAAACTATGTCGAGAAACTCTTTTTTACTATATTAAGGCCGAAAACTATTATATTAAGAGCACCAAAAAGAGTTTAAACCCTTTCAAAAATGCAATTATGGCTATAATAACAAATTTTCCTTACTTACAAGAGATATTTAAATTACAAAATTACAAAGCCATTTAATTATTGCAATTTCCAATACAAAATTATAATTGATAATATTTATGGTAAATAATCCAAACTTTATTAATATTCTTTGAATTAATAATTTAATTATTTGATAATTATATATATTATTTATATCCAAAATGTTCATGTAATAAGAGAACTGGAAAAACATGATTATTATAAGATTGATATGGGTCAATCTGTATTACGTGCAGTTCTGTACCACATTCAATTTTGTTTTAATAGAGTATTTATTCTGAAACTGAAAAGATTATAAAGTACCCAAAATCCGAATACTAAAATCTGGGAGTGAGAATTTTCAAGCCCTTCAATATCCGGATAATAAGCGATAAAAGGAACAAAATGAAAGCCTAAGCCAATTTGTATCAATATTTTAGTCATAAAATTACCTAAAAATCTTATTTGTAATTTAATTTTGTTTTTATTAGTGCGATTGGGGATATAGAATAGAAATTTTCATTGACTTTCTAAAAGAAATACTTTACTCATCGTAATTAATTACAAAACATTCTCTAATAACAATAATTTTATAATTAATTATTTATACAGAAATTGTTGCAAATATAAAATAAACATTTATCGTATAAAATATTGTTATTTAATTAACTAAATTTAATATTAATTCACATAAATTAAACAAAGTCCAACATTTTTACGTTACCTAATATTATTTCAAATTATATTTCGTAATTTATTTTGATAAAAATTTAATACGGAAAATAATTTTAAAATTTTAGTAAATTTTATTAGTTAGTAAGTAACCACTTTCTGACAGATAAAATTTTAAACAGTTTTCTTTATATCACAGTTCGTAATGTAAAAATGTCTACAATAATTAAATTTTTATTTATGAAACATAATTAAATCATATATAAACTAAAATTTAATTATAGAAAACCACATTTTAAATATTATAAAAAAAAAACTGTGTAATATGTAAGATAAAAACTCTCTAGATTACGAAAGATCCTGAAACTACCAAAAGTTGTTTTTCCAATTAAATATTTACTTGAAAATTGATTGCATATAAAAATGTGGAATTTAAAATTATGTTGAAATCATAATATGTTGTCGATATAAATTTATACGTCCAAGTATAGATTTTAAGGAAAATAACTAGTTTTTTTATATTAATATAATTTGGAATGCACCAGGCTAATCAAACAAGTTGTAAAACAACAAGAAATTCTTACTGCAACTTTTTCAATACAACCAAAATTATAAAAATTGCATAATTTCGTTAATATTTTATGTTATAGTTGCAGGGTAAAAATTATTTAAAAGATTTTTTAAGACTTTCAAATTTTTGCACAAAATAAATTTATACATTTTGGTATTATAGTTAAAAGATTTCTGTGTGATTTGTAAATTTCATAAACAATTATATTGAAATTTATTAAAATTAAATAATTAATTTAAAATAAAGATTTTTAGAAAGAAAATTCGAAATCGAAGTTTAAATTGAAACTTTAATTATAGATTTTTTTAATTCATTAATTTAACAAATTCCAAAATAAACAATTTCATAAATTAATTTAACCACAAATTTTCATTAATAATAGAAATTATTCAATTTATTAATTTTACAAATTTTTAATTATTAAATTTTACATAAAATAATTTCAACCAAAGCTAATTAGAAATTGTACGTGGAGGATGATATTTATTGTAGTTTGCAACCAATAATTTTGATACTGTTTGATTTTTCTGTACTGCACATTTTTGCAGCCAATAATTTTTGGTATTGCGTTGTTAAATTAATGAAAATTTGTGATCCTCAAATTATATATGGATTTCGAACGTTCCTTCTTTTATAGTGAATACACTTTTAATTGCAACTAGTATTTAATTAATGGGAACACATTTGTAAGCAAATAATCTCAACCAGTCTTAAAATAATTTTTATTACTACATAGTACTTTACTAGCTGAATAAACTAAATTATTTCTGAAAATTCATAATAAACAAATTTTAATAAAGATTTAACAAAAAAAAATTTTTGAATTTACTTTCGAATGTCATAAATTTCCTTAATTATTTATTTACTTACTTTAACTTTCTTAATAATATTTTATATCCAAAGAATTGGTTTTTGTTTCTCAAAATAACAAAAAACAAAAAAATGTTAATAAATAATTAAGTAAAATAATCACTTAATTATAACCCAAAAAAGAAATAATTCTCTGTAATTTTTATATAAAAAAAAAATACCAAAATTCTTTTAAAACAATATAAACTTTTCCGTATTTTAATGTAAAATGTTTTAACATAAAACAACTTTCACTTTATATTTTTATGATTCCTCTGTGCACACATGTAATCTAAGATTAAATTTCGTACAAATGAAAAAAAAAAAAACTATATTTTTTTTTAATAATATTAAAATAAAATTTTCAATTTAAATGAAAAATAAAAATTATATTTATTTATTAAATTATAGGCTCACTAAAACCAAACACTTAAGTAAGTGAACTACACGCTTGAAAGATCTTCTTTGAACTGGTGCGATCGCAAATGAAATATAACCAAATAAAAAATAAAATTATATTGCGTAGACCTAAAATTAATCGAAAAGTATGTAAAAGACAGATTTTCTGTGTAAATTAAATTACTACTATATAAAAAATTGAAAGATTCAAAAATCTAGTAAATCTGGATTTATAAAAGATACCCCATAGACTAGAGAGACAACGACAATTTAATTCGTAACAAAAAAAAAAATCACGGATAAAATTATTCAAATTATATTTCCTCCAGAAACTTAAGCACACAACTTAAACGTTACAAGTTAATTTTACAACTAACTGGAAAATTTAATATTATATATTTAAAGCGTTTTTTTTTTAGTATTATTTTTTGTAATTTTACGCACGCAATTTAAATTCTCCCAGACATAAAACAGTCCAGTTGTTTAGTCGATTATATTTATATATGAGTAATTAAATTTTCGTATAGCTTGTATAGCTAGTTACCTCAAAATAAAGCTACACACCCCAAGCTTTTGTGTGGTCAATAAATTTAAATTATTATTGGAAGTAAATGTAATGAAACTTTGTTTTTGTTTTTGTTTACTTCTTCGCTGCTGTACGTACTCGTACATATGGTTTGGATACGCTCCAGTAAACTTAGTTGTTTTTTTGTTTTTGAATTAACTCATTATTTTGTTTAGTTAGCTTAAATGACTTTGATGATTTAATTTCTTACGACATTTAAAAGGGCTTAATTCCAGAAATTTGAAAAAAAAAATTTATTGTGATGACTTTTAATATAGAGTATTTTAATATCTTACACTTAGATCTTTATAACAAACCTTATTAGTTATAAGGTTAAATTGATCCATTCATTTCAATGTCTCTAGAAGTTTTAGCCTCCTCATTCAACTTTATTTTCTGAATCCCCTTTCTCCAATTTATAGTATTCAGTATTTTTCTCGTGTCAAATTGTACATTTTCTAGACATATTTTTGACAAGACAAAAATGATCTCTAGATAATGATCTCTTTCCCTGCGCTTTTTGGTCGATATTTTTATGAGAAATTGCATTTGTATGTTCGTTGTGCGTATTCTGTCCAGAAGGTAGATACTTTTCACATGTATTGGCTACCTTTGGCCAATCATACTGTTTGATATAGTTCTTGGTTAAATCTGATTCGCCATAATACCATTATCATTTATCAGTCCAAAAAGGAAACATTTAGATGCTTCACGACTCGCAACCATATTTTATTATTGTGCGTAGGGTTAAATTTAAGTGCCTCTTATTGATAGTTTACTTGAGCAATAGACTAATCTGTATACTATATAAACTAATTAAAAACATCTAAAGTTGACATATTCTAAGGATAAAATAATCCTGATTCCACTTTGTTCTATCCTTTTCTATATTTGCAACATGGAATTTTCATCAGCAATATGGCAACATGGAATCATTTGAATTTTTAGGTAAAAGAACAACATAGTCGAATGTCCATAAAGCTTCCAATTGCGAACTGTAATTATAATTTAAATAGACATATTTACTTTATTAATACCAAAAATTTTTAGACATATTTATTTATTTTATATCAACAATTTACACAATTTAACTTTTTTTAAATATACCAATACGAAATATTTGTAAATATTTATATAAATTTAAAAAGATAGGCCATAGAACTATTTTTATGATATGATTTTATGGTGAAATCTATATATACATTACCAAACTATGTTCTTCAACTAAAATGTTTTAAAAGTAAATAACAAATATTGAAAAATTTATATTTTAATGTGGAACTGGAGACAGAGATTTTACATTGGTATGTACGAATTTCAATACGATATTAATTAAACGGTTAAATTGAAAACAAATATAATTTTAATATATTAAAAGAAATTTTACATATCTTATAGTTTTTCCTATAAGATTCTCAATTCAAACGTAAAACCATTAATCGTAAATGCAACTATCAAATAAGGAGGTGGAAAATCAACTTTATATTAAACTTTTCTTTTTAAATATATTTTTATTTTTATTAGATATAGTATACCACATTAGATTATGTAATTTACCAGTTTATAAAAAAATGTAGTATCTATTTATTACATAATATCTTTTTCAATTTAATTAGACTACTGGGAGTTATAGTCTGTAAATATTAGAATCTATAAACATTTGTCTAGGTTATTCAACTTTATGTTAATGTAAGCTTTTATTCATTATTTATTACAATTATGCAGTTGGTCGTTACTATTACTAAACATTAACGTTTGTATTTTGCTTATTCAAATCCGGCTTTGTTATGAAGACACAGTCTATTATTTTGAACTTTGAATTATTTCGAGAACTTGTGTAATTAATATTTATTATAGTTTAGTTATTTTTAATACCACTTTACTCATTTTTATTTCAAAACCGTTTAAAAACCGTTTAGTTTTATTTAGAAAAATAAAAATGAATTAGTAGCTCTTCACTTTTGTGGTGAAATTGATGATTTAGTTCTATAATTTTTAAGACTAAGGACAATTTTAAGAAAATGAATTGCATTACAGAATTTATAAATATAAGAACATAGAAATTGAATCACTGGTTTAGCAATTGCCAAAAATTATATAATAATAAGATCTTCACAAAACTAATTATCCATATTAAAAACCTCTCTTCAGTCATTGTAGTGTACCGAACTACTTACTTATCTAATGAGCTTTCTCCAAGTTATCCAGGAACAAATTTTTCAAAATCCTGAACCTTCTTTGTTGAACACTTACTCCTTCCTCCTTTTCACATTTTCTGAATGTTATGGTATAGTGGTCAATCTTAACCTTCCCGCATGCTAGCTGAGAATTATGCGCCCTCGCAACTTCAGTGAATAAGCTCGATGTACAGCTTTGTTCATTGATACGTCATGGAGTATCCTATTTGACGAATAACTAAGCTTTTTTCCTTTCCATATAACCAGTTTTTTCATTACCTTTGATCGAGCTTTGATCTGTTGACTAGATTAGTTTCAAATTGTTACCGTTTGCTAGTACGTTAAGGCTTTCTATGCATTCTTTCACCAGTTTAGAATTGAATAGGAAGCGTTTTTCGTACCATTTGACTGTCCCAACTTAACTATTAATTATAGTTTTCATTTTTATGGTGATCAATGTAATCATCATTTTTAAAATTATATTTCTAAAAATATTAGCTAAACTTTATTTTACATTTTTAAAATCTTTAACTTTCAGAAATTTTTTGTTCAATATAATTTATTATGTACAATCGTAGAACGGAATTTTATAATATCGCTTACTACAAAGTGTAGAAATTATTTCCGGAAATCTCCAAATATGAAAATTATGTCAAAAAAGTATAAAGTTAAAAATTACTCATGGAATTGTAAAAGTAATAAAAATGTAAATGCATGAAATCAAGTGAAAATAAAATAATTACATTAAATAAAAATCAATGACTAATCGTATTTATAATTGAATTATTTACGCGCTGTAAAAATCAAAAGAAATGTTACAATTTTTATTAAAGAAATTATAAATAATTTATATCCAAAATTTAACTTTTAGATTAACAATTTCGATATTTTATAAACATATAATTTTTTTTTCTTTAAATTAATTTCACTCTTTACAATATTTTGAGAAAATATTGTTAAAATAAAAAAATTAAAATTAAAATTAATTTAAAGGTCATTTCAGTAACAAGTTTTCATTTTGAATTCTTTATATTAATAACGAAGGCTAATGACGAAGGCCTAATGTTATAGTTGAATAAATTCTGGTTTCTTAACCCTAATTTCCACCATGGTTTAATTAATTCTAAAAATACTTTATTAACAGTACATAAATAATATTTAAAAAATTAAAATGACTAACACCCAGGTAAATATAAATTACAAATTGGAAAGACAAGCTTGATAAATTCTACCAAAGATTGAATCATTAATTTTACAATAACAAATTATTATTTTTTGGTCGACTCCATAGACCTCTGTCTTGTGCAGCTAATCTCAAACTTTGATAAATGTGCTGAATTCCAATGTTATCTTCCACACTATCTTGAAAATTATGCGTCTGCCCTCTGAGTAAAAATCAAGCTTGAGCTTCATCCTTCATTCTCTTGAAAAGATCGAAGCAGCGCAGTGATCTCCATAATCCATCGACGTTAGCAGGACCGAAATTAGATATAGACAATAATTTAGCATCATTAATGGAAACACACATTGCAGAAACCCGTAGATTACATTGGCGAAGGCTAATATCAAAAATACTAAAAGAATGGTATATATTTTTTTCATATTTTTAATAACTTACCTTTAAATGAGTACCAGTAATTTTCAATATCTAATTGTGATTTAAAGACTGGAAGAAATGCTAATCGTTGGGACCATTTGCTGGCAACAAATATCTCTTATTATTAAAAGTAATTGAGGCCCTATGCTCCCAAGCTGAGTGAACATGGAAAAACTAAAAAAACAAAACTATAAGGACACTAAAATAGTAGTTTTATTTAAACCATTTAATATAATAATAATATAAATTTCAAATAAACAACAAGTAATTTAAAATTCGCATTTTATCAGATACTATTTGTCATTAAACTTTTTAATCATTTTTTTTTAAACATTTCAAAACAGAAAATAAAATATTTTATCATTCATTTTATAAACTAATTTATTATAATGTCTTAATTAAATATGTCTTATCATTTAGCTTGTTTCTTTTTTAAAGAGTTTTACAAAATATTAAAGAAACTATCTTCGTATTTATATAAAAGGACAATATCCTATTTTACACTGTCATCATATCACAATTAATATATACGTAAACATAATATTTTCATTTTACATATTTTTTTACTTTCAAATTTGATGATGTTGATTTGTAAAGTTCGAGTTATGCTTTTAGGGTATTTAAATTTTGTAAAGGTAAATTGTATAATAATATTCAATGTAAAGATTTTCTGGCAGGGCTCCAACATATCAATCATTTTTTCAAAAGACTATTTATAGAATGAATACTAAAAAAGACCATAAACTGTGAATTCTTTATACGAAATGGTTTTTGTATACGTAAACGTAAACTTGAATAAGGTGCGTTTTCATATATTATACAAATTTATATTTTTAAACTGTAAAACTGGATCTAAATTTTCTTTTTAATAACTCATTGTCTGAAATTAAAATCTTAAAATTGTACACATGTAAACAATGTACAAATAATGTCCTTGTAAAATAATTTAATGTTAAGTCCTTCTGGTAATTTAGTAGCTTTAATGTTTGTCCTTCTAGATAGTTGGAAGTAATAATTCAAGGATACATTAAAATTTTGTTATTTCTGTACAATAATAATAAAATTTAAAAAATCTTATTAATAAACCTTGAACTTCACATTATAATAATGGACCTTAAGCCACCAAACACTACACCTTTTATGACACTCATAAGTTGTTATTCCTGGGATCCAACCAATACAAATTCCTTGACAAAGGTCCTTAACTAGCTGTTTTCTCCAATTACCGAATCATAAATCTTCTACATTATAAGCTCAGATAGATCTATAATCTATGGTGGATCTAGAGAAGGAGAGCAAGAATTTTACATATAAAAAGTACATTTTTGTAATATTACATACTTCTCTGTACTGTATCATTACAGATTATTTTTAATTAATAATTCAATTTGTAATTTAAGAAAAGTGACGTAATGATAGTGTGCTATTCTGTCATGCATTAGATATTGGATTTAACTCCAGATCGAGACAGCTTTTAAGTTGAGTCAGCTTTAAATGAGTATCAGTAATAAAATTTAGAATATTAAGACTTAGAAACTTGATTTGTTGCTGATAACAAATGTATCACTGTTAAAAAGCTCTATTCAAATTTCTTATGATTCGTCGGAATTAATTTAAAATTCTTAGGTCGAAATTATAATACTTAATATGTAACGAAACCTCTTTGAGCGACATTAAAGATAATTTTTTAGGATTATGTGATTATTCAATTAAAGTGTGATACTTAATACTTTAATAATAATAATTATTTTAATAAAATTGAACCATAATCTACTAATATTTTTTAATCCCATTCCCTAAATTAATTTCCAGATCCGCTACTATACATCAATTCTACTACAATAACCAAGTCCTTGTAATTACAATTGATATTTACACTGTGGTTAGTGGTTATATCCACAGACTCTCATCAATCATTCAAAATATGCATGGCACCCTTAAATATAAACCACATATTTCATAATTTTAGTTTTAAATGTGCCATTTAATGATTGAAAATCTTAATATATTAAAAATTTGCAAAAATAACTTCTAATTTAAGAGATCTTAAAACTGTTTTGAATTAAATCAATAAAATGTTCGCTATTTCCATCAGAATCAATGTCTATTTGTGGATCATTTCTAAGATTATATTAAATTGTAAATATAAAATGATGTACCCACATAAAAATTATATAATATGTATTAGTTTTATTTTATTAAAAATCTATAATTAAAATAATCTCATATTTATATAAATTTAAATTTATATAAATCGGTTTATTAAACTAGTAATTATCTATAGCGCCAAGCAATGGACAATTAATTTATTTTCTAAATTTAAATAGTAGACATCACCAATTATATTTATAAGAAGGATATAATTTGAAATACAAAAAAAAATATGAACAATTAATTTCATATACTAAATATTCTATATCCTCTTTTTAGAAATTGCTGTCCTGTATATGCTAATAATATGTTGTAAAGATCCGATCATAAAAAAAATGAAATTTTTTATAATATTATACATAAAATTGTTACGATGTCAAGAAAAAGCTCAAATTTACAAAAACTTTTAACACTAATACAATCATACTGATATATGTATATGTAAAAGCAACAAGTTTCTAATTTCTTATCGAAATAATGCACACAGAAACACACTCATATATACAAAATTATATTATAAATTACCATCCTTCAGCAAATTGTTATGAAGTCCTTTTATATATATGCGCCATTTCTACACCACAGGATAATCATGATTTTATTGTTACATCCTTAAAAAAAAAGAAAGGAGAGCATAAAAATATCTAAAATAAAAATTATGTTTTTTTTTTAAATGTGGAGGCGAATTTATTTATGTATCAAAAATTATAAGATGTCCAGACAAAGTCGAAAGAGATTTATGTTTTTTATATATATATGTATATATATAATATTCTCTTTGTATGTATGTATGTGTATTTACCGGTAAACTTTTATTGTATATAAAAACAGGATCATCGACGTATATCCTGTTAGAATACTTTTAACAGTCGTTACGAAAATATTAACCAAACTGTAAGAATTGAAAAATTATAAAATTAATTAAAATTATTAAAAAGTGAACTTTCTAATTTTTTTTTGGTTTTTTTGGTGAATTATAATATTTGAAAAAAAAAAAACATAATTTCAAAATTATGTTCAAAAATTTTGAGTATTTATAAAAAAATTTTGAGTTTCTTTTTTGTAATTTGTTTTATTGGATAATTTTTGTCAATTAATAAATACAAATTGAGTAAAATTGATTAATTAAAGTGAGTATATTAATAAATTTTATTTAATTTTTTAATTTGAAATTACAAAAATAAAAAGTGAAAATAAAATTTATAAATTTTTATATAAAATTTTCCAATTAATTTAAATTTTATGGAATTTTTTTTTTGTGTCCCCAATAAATTGGTATATAAATTAGCATATAAAAGTTTTAAAATCTTTTCTCTATAACTTTATTGAATAAATTAAATCATATATATTAATAATTATGTTCTAATTAAACATATTTATGTAATATCCTTTTGAGGCCTAAATATTTTAATTGTTTTGAAAAGTTGGAAAAATTGTTTTTTTTAATAAGTTTTCGATATAAAAAATGTCATGTAGGTTGAATTGAGTTTAATAAAAACAGGACATTATATTGAATTTACCAGTAACGTAATTGGAATAGATAATTCATATCTAATCAATTAAGTAGCAACATTTTTATAACATAAAATGAAACAAGATGAACCGAATAAAATTACTTTAAATTCGAATATTTATCATGAACTGCAAATTTTGAAGTGGAAAATTGTTTCGCAAAATTTAGAGTAGTATATAAAAATGAAAAACGGATGAATGATTGGCCTCCACATATTTTTAATAAATGAATTTCGCTTCTCTAAACGCGGTTCAACATTTCTTACTTATCTTTGTAAGAAATCTTTGTAAAATCTTCAATATTGTTTTATTGAATATTTAATATGCGCAATTGTCCTAACGAAACTTTGAATTCTTTAGCAATTTCTGCATATTTTTGATAACGTTCAATTAATTAATTAATTGACTCAGTTTAGGGTTTTAAAAATATAAATTTACTTTAAGATAATTATCGAAATTATGATTTAAACTATAAGATAATGATAATTATAAAATTATCACATAAAGGGAAGACGTTTTTAAAAATGTTCTTATATCATTTTTTAAAGAAATTAAAAATTTATACAATAGAAATCTTAAAATTTGCTTTGCATTTACAATATTAAACTTTAACAATTAAAATTCTCATAAATTTCGATATTTTGATCTAAATTATTTTTAAGGTTCTTCAAAAATCATAGAAACGAAATGTCCGGAATTAATTTTAGACTAAGTAGTTTATCCTTTATTATTTATAGTAATCAAAAACGTTGTTAATTTTTAATTTGATTTTATTACTGGATTACCAAAATTTTATCTATTAATTTAGATAATAAATTATTATATTCAAGTATCTACAATCAACCTACATATTATTTTGTAAAGAGGTTTAGTCAATTTTGTGTATATATTTTAAAATATCTAATTTTCAATAACATTTTTGCCTAGGATTCCCATAAGAGTAAGCCTTATAGCATATTATATTAAACAAACAATGTTATTACATAATGTGTTGCGGAAAAATCAGTAGGAATTCTGTAAAGTCACTAAAAATATCATCAACACTTTCAAAAGCAATTTTTTTAACTTTCAATATTAGTTTTAATAAATTTTTCTATACTAAATAGTTCACTTTATAATCAAAAATATTGTTTACTTCTTTAGTAATACACTAATATATCATAGTTCCCAGTAGTGCATGATCGATTTATAGATTTTTTTAAAGGTCTGATATTTAACAAATATTGAATACACTTTATTACCGACCCTTGCTCAATGACATACAAGAAAGTAGTAAAAAGAAAACCTGGTGAGCTCTAAAGTGTCCAACAAATTGTAATGGTGCAAAGAAATTGATATTACAATACAAAATTTAATATAATTTTAGATTTTACACGTTTTACCTGTCTCAATGATAAATTTTCGCCAAAAATCTATGGATGTATCCTTAAATCAGTTTTTTGCTATGTTAAAATATTTATTTTTTTAAAAATCCTTATGGGAAATTATAAATAAATTTTATGATTCTGATGGATGAATTATTTAATAATTGTAACATTTTTAAAATAAAATTGAATTATATAATTTTAATTTTTCTTTAGTTAAAGGATTTAAAGATTTCATACTGAAAGTATTCTTTTTAATATTAAAATACCAGCTAAAGACCTAAGTCCTTTAACATTAAATTCTAAAATTACATCATAATCATAAAATATTCTATGTATATTTCCATATGAAGTGATATATATTTTTTATTATTAATATAAAATGCTAAAATTTATATAAAAATTTAAACCATATTCATTTTTAAAAGGCCAATATGTTTTTGACTCAAATTGAATTTAACCATAGATTTTTCATTATGTATTATAAATATTTTAATATATTAGGTGAAAATTTTATAATAATGGATATTTTAATATAAAAAGACTAACTTTTAAAGGTAAATTTTAAAGCTATGCCGTACAAATTTTATAATATAAATAAACTTTAATAAAAAAATATAATAAATCGAAGTAAATTTTAAAAATTATTCAAATTTATATAGAAATATGATAATAATTTCGATTAACTACTTTTGAAAAAGTAATTTTTATGATCGTGATCTTTCAATATTTTAGCTTTAATAAAATTAATGGTAAAAATTCATTCGTAATTCAATTTTTTTTACTCTTACACTTAACAAATTTTATAATCATACCATAAATTTATTACTTTTCATATATTACCGAACTATAAAGAATCATATTAAATATTTCATTCACAATTTAATATGTTAACCTTTGGTATAACAATTAATTAAAACATTTATAGTTTTACCAGGTGTTTTTATAATACAAAATTGTAATTTCAGGTACAATAATCATAATTGATATATTATTTTAAAATTGTAAAAATTCTAAAATTGTTTCACTGAAAATTATGACAGATTTATTTATGATTATTTATGTGTATTGGGAATTTAATTAGACTTCTTACTTATTTTTCTAATTCATTCGGAATTGCTTTATTTTTAAGCTGTATTTTTTCACGTATTCATTTGGCAAAAAAAAATACAAGTCTTCAAATTATAGAAATGTAAGATTTTATAGATTTATTATAAGTAGATTAATTATCAAACACTTTATATTAGAAATAAACGAAATTCAATGTCATATTATTGAGATTTGGTTAAGGCTACAATTATTTAAAAAAAAATCCATTATTTCCTAATTGAAATATATTTGTTATATATAATATATCCAATTATACATTAAATTTCAAAGAAATGTTTTATATATTTTATATATAAAATATAATGTACATATTTCTATAATTCGAAATTTTGATAAGGACTCACTGAAACTACCGACACAAAATCCCTCTATAAACAAATGTATAAAACGATAAAACTAATGTATACCAGATTTATTTGAAATCGGATAATATTTAATACATGTTCTAGCTATAACATAAAATATTAATAGGAAATTTTAGCATAAGCTCTCTGCAGTTAGCCTCTACCTGACTAGACACATAAACCCAACCTTTTATTGAAATCGGATATTAATTACATGATTTAGTTCTTGTAGAACATAAATCAAATATATTTCGAAAACTAAATTGCTCATGAACTCACTGAAGCTGCTGACTCCAAATTTCAGGAACACCAATTAGGTGAACAAAACCAACCTGTATTCCTCTATGTGAAATGTAATATAAATTGGAAAATAACTACTAGATGTATTTATCATATAAAATATACTTATGATTTAAACATGGACCTGAAAAAGTTCAGTCAAGTTACAGCTACGTTTTGACATGTGTTATCAAATTTGTTACCGAAAATACACTAGAATTAGATCATAATTACATTACTAACTATCGTCTTTCTGTTATTAATTTCTATATTTTTCTTATACGATTCGTGGCCTGTTTTCAACATAATTTCAAAATTACAATTCTTGCGACAAATATTTATTGAAGCATATCGTCCACCATCCTAAAATATACCTTCAGCCATTAATTTTTAAATAAGTAAAGTACTTCAAACACGTACTTTTAATAGTTTATGCGGTAATATTTTTGATATTTATAATATAATTCATTCATTTTCATAAATTCAATTTTTCATCAATAGCAATTTAGTTATTCGCTTTCTGGGTTTTCTATTCAACGTCGACGGCAATCTGATTGAAAGAAACAACTTTACAATGAAAATCTTTGGATTTCTATTGCTTTTATATCAAATTTTAAAAGATTTAAGTAGGTACAATTTCTGAAGTATCAAAAATGTAAACTTATTACTAAATAATTGCATAACGATAAATTTACTGAATATTGCAAAATATAAAAAGAAAAATATTTTTTATTGATGATAATTGAAACTGCAATTAACATAAATTAAAATTAACAAACTTTTATGTAAATATAGTAAAAAAAATTATAAATGGACATATCACGAAAGTGCTATTATATATAGAAAAGAAGTACACTGTAAATCATTAAAATACCAATAAAAATAGTTCGCAGTAGTTGCAAACACATTGGTTGTTTTGCTTACCTTCAGTTGTACATTAGTGATCCAGTCTGGTTCAATTTTTCAATAATTTAGTAGTTACTAAATAACTAAAACTATGATTATTGTTAAGAAATGCAGCTGATTTTTTTTTTTATAAATTTAATAGTTCCGCCATAAAACTGTGTTTCAACAAATCTAATAAAGTCGTGGTTCCTACACCAAAGCTTACAATTGACTGTCACAATATAAAGTATCGAAGCTTCAAAACTAGTGTTCTCTCTATAAACATTTAACAAATATTTTTTAACGTGCATCATCGTTTTGCGTTCACTAATCTGATTGAATAGTAGTTTGTCCAAAACGAATTATATAAAAAAAAAATTGTTGTGATGGCTAAATTTAAATAACATTTAAATTGATTACCCACCGATAAACGTTAGATCAGGAAAATTGTTCGAAAATGTAAGGAAATTCTCTCTTAACACGTTGACTGCCGCCATATTAATGAATACTATTTTAATTTGTGTTATAATTAACAGTGTTTTATCATCGTCGATTGGTTTATAGTTTTATATAGTGTATTCTTTTAAGATAATTATGTTAGGTAATTAAAGTTATTTTATGGTAAATATCAAAAAACTCCTTAAACCGGATTCAGAATTTAATGCTCCTCTACGCACAAAGCAATTTAGAAAAAAATAAAATATTCGAAAAGAATACTTTCATTTTCATTCACGATTCAATGTTATAAATATATTTAAAAAGTAAAAGTTGGACCTACTTACTTCCTTACTGCTTTGCGTTGTGTTGAAACTAGCATTCTGAATCCGGCAGTATATGATTAATATAATAAAATTTATACTATCAATAATAAAAATGATTATTATATTATTAAATCGTTGTTAATTATTACTAAATTTTTTCAAAATTCTTCTGAATTTTTAGCACATGACTGTATTTTACAATGGTTAAATATTATATGTAGAGATCAACATATTTTATGAAAAAAAAATATAAAAATTCAAAGAAAATCGAAAACTGGAAACTCACGAATTAAATATTATCATTCAATAAATATTATGAAAATAGATGCAAATGCAAAATTTAAAGAAAAAACTTTTACTTTTATTTGAAGTTTTTAAATTTTTTAATATTATATTGTAAAAATTAAATAGATTAATTTTATAGGTAAATAAATAAATTTGTTCGGCAACATAAATATATGCTATAATATTATAATTGCAATATTTATTTGCCGTTTAATAATAATGATATGTAGATCAGGATTATATCTATTTTATATAAATCTGAAAAATTGCTTTAAATTAGTTACCCGATCACAGCAGTGTTTTTCATGGGAAGATTCTAGCAAATATAAAATCAGCTTATAATTCTGTTCTCGAAATCGTAAAGTAAAAATGATATAGATCCTATCAGAGTAGCGAGATTTCTATGGCTAAATTACGACGTTGCTATTATCTCTCAAGATTAACATATGGCCCAAGATCGGTATGATGATAATATTGATTGGGCAATACGGCCAGTAGAACGGGTTTTACAACAGTGGACATATGAAGATAATGGACATAGTAGTGGTAGAGGACATAAATCATATGGTATCCGACTGCTCAAGTCTAACCAGAAACAGACTACGAGTAATTAGTATTTATAAATTTGATGGCTAACTAAGTAGACATCCAAATCCTGCAAAAGAAATTCAGAGATCCTTAAAATAATTACCAAGCCCCTATCAATATTTAATATATTTAACGAAATTTTGGCTAATTTCTTAAATTAATTTTGGCTAATTTCTTAAAGTAATTTTCGTATTTCTATGGTAAAATTTCCTTGAAAACCTATTGAACCAAGTTTGCATTTTAAGTGAACAATATCAAATTTGTTGAATTTTTCCTAAATTACATTTTACCAGTTAATAACATTCCATCTTCCTTAATCTCTTATATAACAGCCACGTATATGATATAAGAAAAG
Source organism: Rhamphomyia laevipes (assembly GCA_963920725.1). Classification (NCBI taxonomy): domain Eukaryota; kingdom Metazoa; phylum Arthropoda; class Insecta; order Diptera; family Empididae; genus Rhamphomyia; species Rhamphomyia laevipes. The sequence continues at coordinate 42,874,999 of OY987259.1, forward strand.
AAATAAAACATAATTATTATTAATTTCTTGATATTTTTGAATCTAATTTCATAACAATAAATTACATAATTAATAATTATATGTTTCCTGTTTGGGTTCTTAACCATTAAAAAAGTCTAGAAAATAGAAAGAAGAAATAAGTTTCAAATAACGTCTCCAAACAAATAAATTCTAATGCTTTAATGCTACACATTATTTCCTTATTCTTATGTTATTATCAAGAAAGGAGCAGGCAAAAAATATCGAATTATACTCAAATTTCAGCATATTGTGGTTGGTGGGTGCAAAGTATATATAGTTATAGTGATGTAGTCAGTAATATAAGATGAGAAAATTTATAATTAAGAAATTTACTATAAAAATTATAATTTACACAATGTAAAATTGTTTTGTTATAACAAAATAATTTATATTAATATCTTAAACGTAGGTAATTATTCAACATTTTGTTATCCTTCTTCTTTATATGCAAAGGAACCCAAACCTTGTCCTCTCTCTAATGTCATCAGAGACCTTTTAATTGCAATTTTGACCATAAATTGTGTTACATTAGTGAAGAAACTTTTAATTGAAGCGAAAGCTAAAATTTAATGTCGATTAAATGGACTTCAACAGAATTGATTTCCATACTTCTTCAATTCCCAATATCAATTTAATATAAAGTTAATATCTCCACCACCAATGGAATATCATAGAATACCATCCACTATTTAAATGCTACTTTTTACTTGTTATCAAATTTAATTTTCGGTTCATTTTTTTATAAGGTTTGTTGAAAAGCTTGTTTAGGTTTATATTTATAATAGAATTTTTTTTTTAAAGTATACAAAAAATATTTGCAAAATATTGAAAAGGGTGAAAATTATAGGTAAACATTATTAAAATAAGTTAATCTGAACATTATTATCCTACATGTTATTTATCATTTTTACATAGATAATCCTTGACCACGAATGAATTATTATATAAGTTTTTTTTTATTAACTTTCTATATTCATTTTATATAAAATAAAATTAAAAGAGTAAACAAAAAAACTTTATGATGTCATATTTTTGTCATATAATTTTCTAGTGGATGAAAAAGTTATAATTAATAATTTAAAAGATTCGATGACAAAATAGATTAAGGGTTAAAATGTTTTTGATTAAAATATATAAAAAGGAAATAGTTTGATAAATTAATTTTCAAGGTACATGACACATTGTTAAATGCTGGTATCCTTCGCTTGAATTAAACTTTGTTCCTATACTTATCCTCCAGCATCTCTTTGACAATGCAGTCCTTTATCCAACCTTGGATTTTCTAACTATATTTTTAACAAATTAAAACAGAATGTCTGTAGTCAGTTTTCTAACTTCAATTTTACTTTGGGGTATACTCTAACTTGGAAGTAAAAGCTTCCTTCTTCACTAATATCACAATAATCCAAATGGTTGCAGTGATAAGTGATAAGGATAAGGTGATCCATCCTTACTTTAAATGTAAACCTAACATAAACTCTTCTAATTGTATCCAATCATTTTGACTATCTATTTATAGGTTATTTAAGAACCATATTTTACTTGTTTTCTCTAAAACATGAAATCATGAAATGTCATTCTTTATTAGCTGAGTATTCATAATTTATTTCTTAATTAACACGACATCCATGTTAGTTATCTAATTATTTTAACTTATTGAGGACTATGTGCTTGTTATTCATTAATTATTGCTCTTAGATTGTGTTTTTCTGGTTTATTTTGTTTAGCCAATATCTCCTACGAGCGATTGGAGAGCCGAAGTTTAATAATTAATAACGAGCTTTTAAATATTATACCTAGGATAACTTTATGATGATTTTTATTAAGTTAATAAATATGTGGTACATCCACCATCGGTAGTAAAAATGAGATTGAAGTATAAAAATTAAATAAATACAAATGTTTTTTAATTGGCGGTGCTAATTTTCTGTTTTTCCGATTGTCTTCTGTTAGAATCTTAATTGTCTCCTAAGATATACTGAAGCTTGTTATACAATATATTATCCTTAATCCGATATTGTCCTAGCTAGAGCTGTTCTAGAGCACAACTGAAAAAGTTTGTAAGTACGAAACTTCTTTTCTACTCTTGGTAATTATACTTTTTATTATATAAGAATATTTTATTTCTTGGACTTGGACTGTCTAAAATAACGATTTAATAATTCTTTAACTAACCATTAAACTATATTATAATATATTTATAAATTTGTATTTTTTTAGTTTACCTTCAAGAATAACCTATTACAAGGTTTTCAAAAAAAATTATATAATAATAAATATATTTTTAAACGTTGTAGCTAATACTATAAAAGTTTTGCTATCAGAATATAACTTTTTTATATTATAATATAATTATATTTTTTATGATAATTTTCTATATAATGAAAAAAAAAATAGTTAAATAATTTTTGTTCAAAATTTATACGTATTTGAATTCAGCAACAAGTTTTTAAGTTAGAAAATAAGGTAAAACCGATTAAAATTTCTAGTTTAGAACTTAAAAAAAAAAAATAATGAATATATTAAAAAAAAAATATAAATTGAACTTGAAAAGGGCTAAAAAACCTGATTTTTTATTATTATTTTTTATATATTTTATGTAAATTATTAATATTTACTTACGTAAATAGTCAAAATTTAAATTTACATCTATACAATCTTAAATATTTGACGTAATTAAAATTTTCTAAAAAAAGAAATATGGCCAAAGATTTACGTAAAGTATTAATTAGTTTTTTACGATGTTTGGAGAATAAATATTTAGGCACAAGTAATTTCATCATTTAATCAGTTCAAATAATTGAAAATGTACAATTATTATTAACTTAACTTTATGTTTTTTAATTAAAATTTTAACTCAAATCGTACAGGATATACTCAGATTTATATTCGGGAAACAAATAATTACAATGTCCTTTTAAATACTGTTATATAAATAATATTCAAAAAGTAATAAAATTAATCAAAAAACTTTTATTGTGTTTAAGTTTTGAAAATATATTAGTAAATTTGAAATTAATTACAATTTAAGGCCACGTCAAATCAAAGTTTTTTTTTTTATATATTTTGTAAATAAATCAAATCAAAATTAATGACAAAATTTTATTTATTTATCTTAAAAATGGAGGTAATTTTTAGAAATTGAATCTAATTTTCTTCACTTTTATGAAAGTTAGTTTAAAATTTACATTTTATATCATTAAATAGATATTTTTAATATAGTCAACTGTTGACTATTGGTTTTCATTGAAGCTACAACTATACCATTTCAGTTTTTCCTTTACGCTTTACGAATATTTGTATTTCTAGACAGCTGTACGGCCTATCATACTCTTAGAACCACTTTAGTTTTAAAAATTTAACTATATTCAATTTCTTATGGCATGAATTATCAAGTGTGCGGACGGGAAGTAGTACTGTTCTTTTCAGAACTGTATTAATATAATAGCTGGTAGCCTGTTAATTCAAGTTATAATATTTTGTTTTTCTGACTAACTATATATTTATTTTAATTTAACTGCTTGTATTAAGCAGATACTAGCTAAAGCATAAAACATACTAGTCTTATGTGTCATAGTATCAAATTGTTTTCAGCAATTCAAACAAATTATTGGTCTCTTCTTTTTCAAGTCCCCATTTTTTTGGTAACTGGCTCTTGTGTCCAAGATTGATGGCAATTAGACACTGGATTACTAATTTAAATATATAGTAAAATACAAATTCTTATTTTTTAATACTTCGGTAAAACATAATTTAAGTCTACACTAATTTACTTTTATTCTTCTGTATTTATTTTATTGAAAACATGAGAATTTTTTTCTTCACAATCTCAGTTTGAAATAAAAAGTTCAATGAACAACCTTAATAAAACTAAAAAACTTAAAATATATAGAGAAAGACTTGGAAATTAGAGTCCTAATTACACACTAAATTCAAACTTTAAATTTTTATATATTTATATATAAGGTCATAAGGTTTTAATTCACATGTTTTATAAGGAATAGCATTTTTTACTGTGTGGAATTTATAAAAATAACAATAAATATTTAAATAATCATTTTTTTAATTGTACCAATTTGGATACAGAATAAAAAAAGTATTAATACTTTGAAATATTGCATAATTTAGTATTAACTTATGACATGATATTCAATCTATGTTCAATACAATATTTTTCAAGTTTACTGGTATCTTTGATATTATAATTTTACATAATTTGAAATTTAATACATCAATTATCATCATAAATATTCAAAAATATTATATCAAAAGATAACAAATCAAAAATGAAACTTTAGATTTGCTTTAAATTGTATTGTAAATTGTAACCCGAAAATTTTTGGTATATTATCCTAAAAGTACATTGAAAGAAAATATTCATACAATACCAAAACGAATTTTACTCCTACATTAAAATAAGTGTTTCTTCACATATTATTCCTACATATCCAAATAAGATTTATGAAATTTTCCGATAATATTTTTATTTGGTTTACTTTTTTGGTATTCTTTACATTAATTAACTTTTTTTTGGCATGCGTTTTCGATACTAAAGAAACTAATTCGTAAAGAAAATGGTTTTCCGTCCGCAAAAATATAATTATAGCGAGCGATCATATATTGCAGATACTGTCAAAACATATTGGAAATTTGAAAACCCATTTCACTCTCCATTATGGAAGAATTTTCTACCATAAATTATTTACTATACCATCTCATGTTATTCTATACTCTAAGCTAAGCCTTCCAAAAACAGCTTCAGGCAACCTTAAAAAAACATGAAAATCTGTCAAAAAAATGCAAGGTCAAATTTTGTCTGATAATATTACATTTTTTTCCTTCCGAATCCGGGAAATAAATATAAGTATATTTAGAATTTATATTTTTATGAATCAAACTATACAAGAGAAATTAATTTAAAAAGTTTCGAAAAATATTAAATGAATGAAATTAAACTTTTCAATTTGACATAAAACAAAAAAATTAAATTTCTTTCATTTTTCTTTAATTTACTTTTTCTCCAGATAATTCTGCAATAAAACATTTTCAATCTACAAAAAAAAAAAACAATGATTTTTCCTTCATTATTATTATTAACTCTTGGTCTTTTCCAACGTAAATTTCTGACAACTTGTGTTTTAGTCAGTTCACCACCGAAACAAACAATCAATTCAGTCGATGAAATTAATGACGATGAAGATTCACAAAATCCTAATAATGTTGTATTAATACCAGAACAATCAATTAATTTAGATCCAGATGATCCATTATCATCAATCAATATTGATTATATGAAAAATGCAGTAATTTTACAATTTCGACGAAATTCAAGATTTTTCAATGACGGCAGCAATAACGGACGAAATGATTGGGAAACAAAAAGACGATTAGATAATAATTTTATGCGTTTTGGTCGTTCAAATGATGACAATTCAAATGGTAATCTAATGCGATTTGGTAAACGACAATTAGAATCATATAAAGATCAAAGGGCAATGGAAGCTGATGAAGCAGATGGTAATCGTTATGAACGTAGTAATGGCGGTTCATCACGTGACTCTAGGGGTGATAATTTTATGAGATTTGGACGTTCTGATCCACAGAATTTTATGCGATTTGGACGACCTGATAATTTAATGCGTTTTGGACGACCTGATAATTTAATGCGTTTTGGTAGATCATCATCAGATAATTTAATGCGTTTTGGTAGACCAGATAATTTAATGCGTTTTGGTAGACAAGATAATTTAATGCGTTTTGGTAGACCAGATCATTTTATGCGTTTTGGACGAAATTCATCACCAAATTTAATGCGTTTTGGACGTAATGATAAAAATTTTATGCGTTTTGGTAAATTGGATCAAAATTTTATGCGATTTGGTAAAAGAAATGATAAATTAATTGAAAAATTAGATGAAAATAAAAATGATAATATGAAAAATACATCAAATTTTACTGATAAAACGAAATCACGTAATAATTTAGATGTTTTATTTAAACCACATTCAAATTCTGATCTACAATCAAATGAAAATGATTTAGATTTTGATGATAATGTTTATTGAATAAATATAATTTTATTTTAATATTCAAAATTTACTATATTCATTATATAAATATTTAAAAACAGTTCCTAATAATTAATTTACAAACAATATATTAAAACGCTACTAAATTTAAAATAAACAATATATTCTTGATAATTGTATGTAAATAGTATTTAAAATAAAACATAATAACTTACATAATAATTAAAAACATATAAAATAAAATAAAACTGTTTGATGAAAAATTTGAGATGAGTTTTTAAAAGGCTGGATTAAAAACTCATCAATTATTTTTCATTTTTATGAAAATATATAATTCAATATTAAAATTTTGTTGTCTAATTAATTATCGTTATTATTATTGTGTCTTGAAAATATATAAATAATATTATTGTATGTATAAATTATAATATTTAACAAACTAAAAATCTATAAAGATATAATAATTATATTATTAAATAAACTTCTATTTGCAAAAACTTAAATTTGAAGATATTGTTTTACTAATTGGGGTAGAATTTTACCAAAGATTGTGAAGCACACATTTGAATTTCAAAATAAGTTCATAAGTTTCTTTTTAGCCATGCCCGTGACTATTTTTAGCAAACCAATATGCGAAAAGAGATAGCACAAATAGCGAGGTAAAATTTATAGATGTTATGGTATTCCGAATAATCCGAATTTATAGAATTTTAAAATTTCTTTAAAATCCATTATTAATTTTTAAAAATTTCTATTAAGAAATGTCCTGAATGCACCTTGGTCATAAAAAACACAAACTTGCATAAAGATCTAGAAATAGAGACTGTAGAGACAGTTATCAAAAATCTTCCTATAGTCACGAATAAAGACTTCGACAGCATGTAAATGTGTTGGCTACACATCGGCATTGTACTTAGACTTAAAAGGTAGAAAGCTTTTGAGCTGGTATAAATAATGTTCTTAATGTAAAAACAAGCAACAATAATCAAATCGAATTGCTTATTATAAGACTAGATTCCAATAAGTCGCAGCGTAATTGTTTCCCTGATGGCTGTGTTCAAGAATCAAGGGAAGAGTGTTTTTAGTTCCACAATACAAATGTCCCACAAAAAAAAAATTTACAACCACTTTTGCAAAATCCTGTTTTAGGACATATACCGAAATCATACAATAATAAATTCAGGGAATCGTTGAAGTCACAAAATGGACTACAACATGATACTAATAAAGTATACGCGTAGCAATAATAATGAATGCGTATGAATTGGGATTCAAGGGTCCTAAAACAATTAAAATTATTCTTAAACATATTAATTGGCTTGATCTTCTGTAAGGTGTAAGTTTGGTTTTATTTATTTATTTATTATCAATCAAGGTTCATGAATGTCATTTATCATAACATATTCTTATAAATAACCAATTTTATTATTTATAATAATATATTAATAAATAATTATAATTAATTATATATAACAAATACAATAAGATATATTTGTTGATTTCAATATCACTTTGTTAAGTAGAAAGATATTTGTTAAGTAGAATTATTAGGACAAAAATAAATAGGTATTATTTCAAGGTAGTTCTATTATTAGATTCTATAAATGATGTGACTTTGTATGATGGAATCATCGTCTTTAAAGGGTTGTAAAATTAAAAATTATGCTGATTACATTGGGATTGGAGTATTTACGTTTAAAATCAGTTATCAAACAACTAATATATTTATCTATTGCGCAAATATCATATCACATATTTGAATATGTAATATCAAAATTTGTGACATACCAATTCATGAAGTCATAATTGGTTTAATATAATTTAATGTTATTTTCTATTTTAAATTGTTAAACAATAGTTAGTTAAATCAGTATTATTATATCATTATTATAAGTTAGTTTATAAATCATTAAGAATATGGCAAATTTACCACGCCATTAATTATTACTAGATTATGATATCGTAATTGAATCTCCAAATAATAAAAGTACATTAGATTAGATTATTATAAAAATTATAATATACTCATATGTATATTGAATATTGTTAAAATTACTTCATAATAAAAATTATTAAATGTAATAATTAAATCTCATGCAAAAAATTACCGACCCATAATAAACGAGTGCCATCTAGTTTATAGTAGCGTCAACAATTGTTTATTTAATGTTGTCACTTTGTCAGCAGTGTATTTGTTTATTTGTTTATTTTTTACAATTTTGACTTATATTATCATCATAACAGCTGATTCGTGGCAATTATCAAAGTTTTTTATATTATGTTATTTACGTACTGTACTAAAGAGAATTGAGAGATTGTAAATTAAAACTTTCTACCTATTTAATTTAGTATTTTTGTTTTCTATTTTATTAAGTTTTAAGATCCAAAGTCCATAAAAAAAAATTTATAATAAATTTAGTTTTTAAGATAAAAAGTTTAAATTATGTCTAGATTAATATTTCAATTACCTAAAGGTAAACTGTTTTAATTAAATTTTAGAAATATCATTAATTTTTTGAAACAATATCTTTTTGAAACATGAATTATGTAATTTGTTTTTACTAATTTAATTTTAAATATCAAACTCTGCAAGAGTCAAGGTTGCGTAAACTTATAGATAATATTAAAAAATATTTCATATTTTAGTTCACAGGCTAATAAATGCCAGTGGTACAAGAAAGTTATCTGATGCTGCGAAATACCCGAAAATTACGACTCACTATACAATTCATCCACGTGAAAATGATGAAAGATGGAAAGGTACTTTTAACATATAAATAACTAAAGTAAGTTTCTAAATAAATATTTTTTTAGAAATTGAAATGGAACGATTTGTGGATGAAGTTGATTTAGTAATAGTTGGAGGTGGACCAGCTGGTATGTCAGCTGCAATTAGAGCCAAACAACTGGCAGCTGAACAGCAAAAGGTTTCATTTATTTTTAAAATAAATTTAAATGTAAAATTTAAACATTATAATTTGTATTTTAGGAAATTCGTGTTTGTGTTGTAGAAAAAGCATCAGAAGTTGGTGGGCATATTTTATCAGGAGCTGTTATTGATCCGGTAGCTATTAATGAATTAATACCAGATTGGAAAGATAAAAATGCTCCACTCAATACACCCGTAAAACATGATAAATTTGCTCTCTTAACTGCGACTGGTCGGATACCAATACCAATTTTTCCAGGTTGGCCAATGGATAATCGGGGAAATTATGTTGTACGGTTGGGTAATGTTGTTAAATGGTTAGGTGAACAGGCTGAAGCATTAGGCGTTGAAATATATCCTGGATGTGCTGCATCTGAGATACTCTATCATGATGATGGAAGTGTTAAGGGTATAGCTACAAATGATGTTGGAATTGCTAAAAATGGTTCGCCAAAAGAAACATTTGCCCGAGGAATGGAATTACATGCTAAAACAACTTTATTTGCTGAAGGTTGCAGGGGACATTTATCTAAACAAATAATGTCAAAATATGGGTTGAATGCTAGTAGTGAACCGCAAACATATGGAATTGGTTTGAAAGAAATATGGGAAGTTGCGCCAGATAAACACAGGTAATTCTGATTTAAGGTATAAAATTTAATTGTTACATAAAATTATATCTTAAATTTACTGTAGTCCTGGCTTAGTGGAACACACAATAGGTTGGCCTCTTGACAAATTCACATATGGTGGATCATTTTTATATCATTTAAATGAAGAAACACCTTTAATAGCTGTTGGATTTGTTGTTGGTTTGGATTATAGCAATCCATGGTTAAGTCCTTTCCAAGAATTTCAAAAATTTAAAACTCACCCGAAAGTGAAGCATATTTTTGAAGGCGCTACACGAATAGCTTATGGTGCACGTGCTCTTAATGAAGGTGGATTCCAAAGTATGCCTAAACTTACATTTCCTGGTGGTTGTCTAATTGGTTGTTCAGCTGGATTTTTGAATGTACCCAGAATAAAGGGTACACACTATGCAATGAAGAGCGGTAAATAACATATATATATATAAATTGTATACACATAAATTGGATTATCATTATTTTTTAGGTATGCTTGCAGCTGAAAGTGCACTAGAGAATATTTGGAGTGAAAATACTCTAGAAACTGCTGGAATTGAACCAAAATCTTATTCAGAAAAGTAATCAAAGTCAAAAAATGAATATTTTCAGATTAACTAAAATAAATTTTATTGTTTTATAGAATTAAAGCATCATACATTTGGAAAGACCTTTACAAAGTTCGAAATATCCGACCTTGTTTCCATAATGCATTTGGAATGTACGGTGGTCTAGCAATGAGTGGATTTTCTATATTTATGGGTGGACGAGAACCATGGACTTTATCACATGGTGGTGCAGATAATACTCGTTTAAAACCAGCAAAAGATTGTAAACAAATTGAATACCCAAAACCAGATGGGAAAATTACATTTGATTTATTGTCATCGGTTGCTTTAACTGGTACTAATCATGAAGGTGATCAACCAGCACATTTAACATTAAAAAATGATCGTGTACCAGTAGATCATAATTTGGCTATATATGAAGGCCCAGAATCCAGATTTTGTCCGGCTGGTGTATATGAATTTGTGGCAAATGATGAAGGTGGCAATATGAAATTACAAATAAATGCCCAAAATTGTATACATTGTAAAACGTGTGATATAAAAGACCCAACACAAAATATCAATTGGGTCGTACCTGAGGGTGGTGGTGGACCAGCTTACAACGGAATGTAAAGTTGTACTACTTTTTCTAAACTAAATACAAATTTATCATGAAAACTTTTTATATTTATAACATATCTCCAATAAATAAAAATATTTTTTAATAATTTTCTTTATTTCCTTGTATGGTTAAACAAAACTCCAAAAATAAATACACAAGAAAAACAACTTTTTAGAACCATTAAACTTGTTTACAAACATATAACAGATTATAAACAATTGTATTTAAATTTAATTACAAACATATTTGAGCTTATTTCTAATTGAAGAAGTATATTTTGTCAGCGGATAAAATTAACAAGCATATTTAAGTGAATTTTTTTTTGTACAACAATGAACGGATTTTTATGAAAAACAATTAATTAAAAATCATAGATTATTTTTTAATTTAATTTGTGGTAAACACAAATTATAAAAAGAACTATCAATAAATTCGGACGTATGTTGCCATCGAACATATTTTCTATCAATAAGTTCATCAATAGTTTTGGCTTTTCCAACAAAATGTGGATCCTAAAAAAATATAAAATAATATATCTACTTTCAATCTACAATATAATAAATTAAACTTACAATGACTAGAAAGTAGGCCTGATTGTCGCTAATATGAATCCCAGCGATTCCCTTGGATGATGCATCTAAATCGCCACCCATCATTATTAAACCACCAAAATCTTCAAAATATTTTTTAATGACATTTGCATAGCGTTTAATATCTTCACGTTGATGAATATGTACAATTTTACATGATACATCATACAATGTATCAATAACATAGAAAACTTCTAATGCTCCAATCCATTCTTTACTACCCAAAAATGATGGTGGTTTATCAGATATATTAACAAGAGTTTTTTGGATTTCTATTACAGATGGTGTCATTGGTATTTGTACATTTTCGTTATCCTTAATTTGTTGTTCTAATAGTATACCTCTTATCCATGAGCATGATGATTGTAAAGTACGGTATGCACAACCCCAACCAATATCATCGAAATTATCACATTTATAATGATAATATGTAAATTCACCAGATGTTAAATATGATTGACCAGCTGGAGTTGGTGCTGGTATAGTTAAATGAACATTTTTTAATAAATCATAGGACGGTTTCAAATAATTTTGGCAACTAGTTGTAGTATCCATTTCGAAAAATAATTGTTTTCGTAAATTTTTGAAAACAACTACATCATATGTGGGAATCACTGGGAAATTATCTGCAGAATATTTTAATCTGCATATAAGCCACCTAACAATATTGTACTTTAGTGGTTAAATATATAGAATCTTTCTATACTTTATAGATCAAGATGTAATTATTATTAAATTATATGATGAAAAAATTCTGGAAAAAAACTACTTTTATGATGTGTCAAAACAGTTCAGACATAACCTCCATCTTAAAGCAGCACAACCACATTCGTTCAAATTTCAAATCAAAGAGCAATTGCGCCTAGTTCAGCAATATCTAGTATTGTAAGGTGTAAGCAATGGACTGACTGCTAACGAACTGTCATTTTCTTATATTTTTATAAATAAAAATCCGTAGTCAACAAGTTGCGCCGGCAGGGTTGCAGCGAGCTAAAAAGAATACTGATTGAAGTAAAGTAAAATGGCATTGAAGTAAAATTTTGACTTTATGTCGAAACTTTTTGAGAATTAATTTGAATATAGAAGAAAAAAGAGGAAATAAATTGAAAATTCGTTATAGTTTTTAACATACTACTTGTATTGGCAATTTAATATATGGTATATGACACATATGCTAATGCTACTCAAATTAAAAGAGTATTCTTAATGCTTTAATCACAATGATCCATTACTATATTGAAAATTATTAATAACTAATTTATTCATAAAGAAATAATAAATTAACTTTTAAAACCATTATTTGGACATCGACATAATTGTGATTAAAAACATACTATAGCTTACTTTACTATACACTTACTATAAACAATATATACACACATTCAATAGTTTCTTTTTTTTTAGAAGAATCCTAGGTAGGTCAATAATGTTAAGTATAATTGATCCGATTCAAAACTGAACTGAACGAAAGCAAAGCAACAACTACAAAGAACAAACGTCATTCATAATACAAAATACTTTCCATAATATTTTTACCTTTTTTGTTAAGGACTGGAACAGAACAAAAAATAAAAACGAAACATAAATTTATATTATTTTTCCAATTCCAATTTTCTTCAGTCTTCGATTCAATTTTAAGTGAAATAAGTCTTATCTTAATACTTTTCGAATATCTGTAATTTATTAAAAAAAAAAATAAACCAAAAAAATATAAATAAAATATGTGAATAATATAATTATAAAAATTGGTTTCGTTATTTAGTCTAAATAAATAGACAAAAACTAATAATAAAGTGTTAAAAAATATAAATTAATATCTTGTTCCTTTCATAAAAATTGGAAAAAGATAAAAAAAATTTTTTTAAAAATGTCTGATCATTTGGGGAAGCATCTAAAATTTTATTTGGAATGATGTTCTATATAAAATAGTTAGTATTCAAACAAAAATAAAAATATAAAATACAAAGTTATTCATTTATAGAGTTTAAAAAATGCTTATTTTTATCACAGAAAAAGTTGTTTTTAATTAAACAAATATAATAAGAAAAATTGTATAAAAAAAATATATATAGAAAAAATTACCAAAAAAAAAAAAACTTTATATGAAAAAAGTGGCAGACAATTTACAAAAAAAAAAGGATTTACTTAGTTTTGACTTATGCTATATTTGTTGTTAGCATAATTGTTGTAAGTATACATTATTGTGCAATTTTAACATTTAATATTTTATGCATTTCATAAATTTTGTAGATTTATTTTATTAAAAGAACATTTAAAATTATTTCTTACACTTTTATTGTGTATAAAAGAGCGGCATAATATGACGCTAAAATTCCGTTTTTTTTTCTTGTCATTTTAGGAAAAATAGAAAATTTAAATTTCTTTATAATTTATATTGTTTATTTTTATATATTTGCTTTCTTAAAAATAAGGAATATAAAAATATTTCGTTACTTTCCAAATAGATAAATAATAATGATAAAAATTAGCAGAAAATCGTATTTTTCCATTACAACTACAACGCACTATTTTTTTATATTTTGATTATTTTTCGTATCGTTTGCGCAAGTTTTCATTTATACAACCGTACTAAACTATGCAACGCTTCAAAAAAAAAATAATACATTTCTTTCTATCCCTTTAATAAAATCCAAAAAATTTCTATATAATATTGTCGTTCATTAAAAAACTACGTGCACCCAAACAAAACTCCATCATTGTATATCGACAAAAGTTTTATATATAATGTGGGGGAGGTCTCTTTTTTTAATAAACAAATACTGCAAAATAGAAGTATAGTTTTATCTTGAGGGTGTTTGGCTAAAAGACACGGAAATCCCAAATATAAAATAAAAAAGGAGATCTGAAGTGAACATTATATAATAATAAGGACAACGTCAATGAACTTTTAACCTCATTTTTTTTAAATAAATACAATTATAAAAATCTGATGCAAATTTAACATCTTCTTTTATATTATAAATAAAACTAAAATATATTTTCCATTTACATATTTATAATTATATTATATACAGAAAATTATATCTTTTCGATGATTTTAGTTGAGTTTATAAAATCTAAAGGCTGCAAATTAACGCCCCTTGAATCTGTTCAATAATTAACAAAAAACAGTGGCTTTCAAAGTGTGTATTCCATGTTTCGCTATGCTCAGTGTATTAAGGCTGCGTTATATGAATGAAAAATTGAAATATATATACAATCAATCGGTATTATTGAGAGTCAGATGCCAAAAAAATGACAAATGACTTTGATATTATTTCAGAAGGAATTAAAGATAGCCACTGGGAAAAAAACCATTTAATTAGTTTAAATTTGATTTTTTTTTTAGTTAAAAGTTTAAACAAATTTCCAATTTAAAATATTTTTTTTTAATAAAATTGTTAACTTCTAAAACATTTTCGTAATGATTAATTATATTTCCGAACATCTGTTTTATAAAGGTGTACATTATTTATATATAAATTAAATTGATTCCGGCGATATTTTGTTGACAAATTTTATTTAACAAATTTTAACAAAAGAACAATTTATTTTACACAGAAATTCATTACAAAATTTAAGTAACATATAATCTTATTTCAGGAATAATATAAAATGTGGATGAACTTGTTTACGCTTTCCATCTTTTTAAAGAATTGGAAGTATAGTTTTTAAATTATATACTTATAAAAAAAAAACTTAAAATTTACTTAATTATTACTTATAGTTACCATTAAATTACGAATCCTTCGGTTTTAATAAAAACTACTTCATCTCCCTTAAGCATTTCATTCGGTGATATCGTTTCTAGGACAGTATGTTTAATCGTAAAGATTGGCGTTAAACTTAACCTCCAAAACATCAAATTTTATATACTTATATTTATAGGTAAAAAAGTCAAGTTTACTTGGCGAAAAATATCAAAACAGAATCATGTGCTTCAACATAACAACCGATTCATTTTGATTGTAAATATATTGAAATTGTAGCCACTTTCCCATAGTATTTATATACCAAATATTGTGTAAGGGTTTCTATCGAAAATGAAGGCATGTATAGAACAAATATGATTCTTAAATTTTGCTTTTTTTTCATTGTATCATCAACAACACCTTTTCAAAATTCACAATACATAACATAGGGTTATACACTCAATATATGACACAACAATCATTGGTCCTTGAAATAATATACAAAATGAACCCTTGCTGTTTCACTATCATCATTTTTTTGTTTGAATTTAAAAATATTTGTTTGTTATAAGTCTAATCAATAAAATCGCATGAAAAAAAAATACAGAATATCTCAGGGAAACATGGAATAACAAATAACCAATAAAATTGCAGTAACCAAATTTATTTCCCAGGATATTACTAAAAAAAAGGATACCTAAAGATTTCTCGATAAAATATAATAACACCAAAAGTTATTTACAAAATTTCTCTAATCTTTGGATTGGATCAAAATTTGATTTGTAATCAGTTCTAATTTTGTGAATAAAATTTATACTTAAAAATGGTCTATAATCCAAATTTTATACAAAATAGTTTAATTTGTTTACGCAATTAAGTACATTTCAACGAAAATCTTAAAACGCTTAAGATATCCATACAAGTATAATAAGAAATTTATTTTACTTAAATCGCATTTCTAAAATTATTTTTATTAGAATTATACTAAAAACTTTGAGCAATATTTTTTTATTATCAGTAAAATGAAATTTAAAACTTCCAGGTGCTAAAGGTGTTCGTTCCACTTTTTATAATATCTTCGATTGATTTCAGTTTGTCATAAATTTCATAAAGAAAAGTAAAAAACAGTTTAGAGGAGAGTAACATCTTTTTATTAAATAGTAAATTTTGATAAAACTTCTGATAAGATTAAGTAAATATATTTGGGTATCCGGTCAATACAATTGATTACAATTTAATCGAAAAACAAATTCTCGCACAACCAAGTGATCATCATTTAAATTTATTCATACCCGAACAACCAAAAATCAAAATTGAAAATATACTAGGACTTAAGAATAGTCATACAATTCACAAATATATTTTTATCGCCATTTATTAAATAATTATTTACTTACTTCATGAAGAGTCTTGGTCTACATTATTATCCTCTTTCAGAGTTAACGATCTTTGCCAGTTTCTCTCTAGTTCGTTAGATTCAAATTTCTTAAATCTTTCCAGATACATCGTGCCATCTTGTTCTGGGCCTTTCTATTAGTCTGCGTCCTACTGGTTGACCATTAAACATTTTGTAAATTACAGCCCAGATGGCCAATCAAACCCAAACATTGAGTTTTGATCCACATGGACACATAGCATTCATTATAAAGCTGAAAACATTCTGAGTTTGTCATCATTCTTTATTGTACCTAATATTTTTCTAAGTATATACTTTATCTAGATTCAGTTTCAAAAGTATTCAGTAGCATTTGTTTCCAGCTTTTAGTCTCAGCTATTTTTGTATTAGAATTGAACATTGCCGAATGTAATGTTTTATGATATTCTTCTGGAGGATCTTGTCATTTCTGCACACATGATTTACAAAGTATATATTTCTTATCATTTTTTTCCAGTAAATTTTTAGCAACTTGCTTTTAATTAATATTAGATAGAATTCATCTGCTTGTTCTATGTTTTTCTGGATAAATTCGCAGAACAACAAAATCTTGATAACGCAATGAACAAAAGTTTTTGCTTAAATTAAACAAAACTGTTGATGATAATTAATCGAACAATATTCTGCATTATTTTTCTATTAAACTCTTTTCGATAAATTGACCATACACTAAAGAATATATTTGAACTATTTGGCTGGGAGGAGGAAAGTACATACTTAAATTTTTAAATATAATAAACAATAACATTTCTTATCATTTATATTTATCTATTTCCAAAAATATAAAATGATATATTAGTATAAACAAAAATTTTGTTTTATATATACTTAAGTTTAGTATAATAAATTTGATAAAAGAAAGTCAAGCTTGCAGTGTAGTTCAATGTTCAATTCAATAAATAGTCTCATTACTATTCTATATCTAATAACCGAGCTCGAAACTTTGATAAAGAAGTCTTTATTGTTCAAATTTCTAAATAAATTTTATTACTCTATTCTATTCCATTAATTTTCATTTACAAATACTTTTTATAAGATAATTTTTTTTTTTTTATTTTCAAATCTGAAAAATGAAATTGTAATTCCAAAAAGAAAATTATTTGAGTGGAACGTTTTCTCAACTCTCATAGTAGTGCGAAATATAGAACATTAATTAATTACGGTTTAATTTTTCTTTTTAAATCTTACACTGTTTTTAAAATTGGTCTGAATATCATTGGTTTCCATGCAAAGTTTCCATATGAAAAACTAATCAATATATTTAGTTAATAAGTAACTGGGCTAATTAGATATATAGTACTATGATATGAGCAGAACGACTGTGTGAATACAAAAACGTTTTGGAGTATCTAATCATATAGAAAGTCATAAGATAATTCTGAAAATGAACAAAGCAATTTCCAGATTATGTAATTCTTAGGAACCATACAATGAGATTGGACCTTACTCCATCTACCACAATGGAACATTTGTTATGTCAATATAAAAGATTTAGAAATTTTTGTTGTTATAAAAAACCTTGAACACGCGGTTAAACTGAAGTCGGCTACAATTATATCATTCGTTAAAAAGTGGAAACGGCCGACACGATGTGATAATAATGCAGCGTTCAATTGGAGTGTGCAACGTACTCACTAATACTTCACATACGTTCGAGGGAGTTTCAAAATACCTGCTCCTATAAAACCAACATATTAAGAATATGTCAATTTTTGACACTATAACGTTCAGAAATGTCACATTAGTTTAGTTAGTAACAATGACTTCAAATATTGTTCAGCTTTGTCAAAATTAAATGATTTGGTAAAATGACAATTATTACAATGTCATTCAGCACTACAAAAAATTAAATGATAACATAATCAAAACAGAAATAAAAAATATGACATTAGATTGACTGGAGAGATGTTGGGGATCTAAAGAACCAGAGATTTCGAATTGTATTGGATTGAACTTTCTAACCGTTCTATAAATCCGGAGAATAAACGATAACAGACAAACAAATTGCAAAAGTGCCTAAAAATTATTGTAATTTGGCTGATTTTTAATTCAGTTTCTATTGAAATTATTTTGGCTGTGTTATTCTGTATTCAATACTAAATTATGTCTGCGTTAAAAAATCATACACAATGTCATAAGAAGATATAATAAAATTTTGTATTGTTGCAGTGCATCAGTGCATCCATGTATAAATTAACATAAATTCATTAAATTGCATTCAATTAACTCTGATTTTCTTCTCACATTATAACAAATATTTGTATTAAAATAAATTTATATTTTTATTTTATTTGAACATAAAATAACAGTTCCTTATCATAATGTTTATATGTTTTAAGAGATTGTCACAATTTAATTTTTCTATAGCTATTTTTTTAATGAATACTTTGTCTTTGACGTCTCTCTCTACAATCAAAATATTTGTATTTATTAAAAGTGACTTGTAGCTTCCTTTTCTTCTATAATACTATGTTGTTATGTTGTTAATCTTATGTATATTATATAAGTACATATGTTTTTAACAATTTAAATTAAATTTTAAATAAGTATATATATGTAATATTATTTCGCTGTTATTTTTAATTATACTTGGCTATATCTTTTTTCGTATAATATTTTATCTCAATTGACTTGTCACGTTTTATAATTTTACTTTTCAATTTATAAAGAAATGAAAAAAATACAGTTTAGATTTAGATTAATGGTTATTTTATTGATTTTTAACCTAAATTATTAGTAAAGAAATGATTTAATTTTGAATTTTAGAAAATATTTTTTTTTTTTTTTTCATTATTTTTCAGTTAATTTCAGATATTGTTTTTGCAAAATTTTAAAATATGTACTTTTACTATTAAAAAAGTAAGAAAGTCGGTACTTTACTAAGATAACAATATCTAAAATTAATTGAAATTTTTTTTTAATTGTAACTTTAATTATAAAAAAAAAGACGGATTAATGTTTAATCTGGCCATTTTTGTACTTCTTTCAAATACTTTTAGTTAAGATAATTTATTCTGAAAATAAAATGCTGGTTACTTAAATTATTAAGTGTTTTGTAGCCAAAATTTGGGAGTAATAGTTCAAAAAAACTTGTCTGACAACGGACGCGAATGAGGGACAAAAAATGCATAAGAATTTTCGGGCAACGTCGACGTATGCAAATATATCGTCGATGACAGTTTTTACATATACAAAAAAAAAACAAATTTGTAAACAACTTGAAGTAACTTTTTTCATTTCTCAAATCAATGTCAGTTAAACTTTTTTATTGAACATATATAAGTACATCCAATCCCTCGTGACGTTGTCTACTTTCATATATTACATTTAAACTTGTTTTTGATATTAGAATCAGTCTCCGATACGACAGTCAAGTCGAGCTTGTTTGAGCGGTATCAACTATAGCATTCAATTTGCATTTTGTTTGACGTTTCTATCCACACTAGATCCGGAAAATAAACGTTTGTGCATGTACTCTCAAGAGAATCTCAACGATTTTATAACGAATACTTCTAAGTAGGAATCAATATATCATTTACGATACGTACAATAGAACTGATTTCATTATAATTGGATTCCTACATATTCTTATGTTTTTGACAGTTCAGTCATGTTCTAAATTTAATCGTTCGAGTTCTCCAAAAAATTTACTTTGAATGCTTTGATATTTATACCAGACACACGAACAGACAAAACATTAACATAAAATATTTTTAGTTTCTTAAAAAATTCTAATAACTATACAATTATTTGAGCACTTATGCAATTTGCAATTTTCTTATTTTCCACTTCTAACTAGAAAATCAATATACAATTATAAGTCACGTCTTTCACAATTCACAGACATAAGAACGAAAATTCTGCTAACTAGATTTTATCCATTTTTTTCTTTCATTTATTAAATTTTTGTTGTTGAAGAAATGAATAAGTAGGTAATATAAAATTAGCTACATATAAAACTATAAGAAGTTGTGAAAAATAGAACGTCACGTGCTTCTCACTTATGTGAATATAAAAATAAACATAATTATGTTATTTTTATTGTTCTTTCTTATATGCTTGATATTCAGCAAAATTTTAAATCTTTAGCAGAACTTATGAAAATAAAAATTAGGAGTTTCGATTTTGCAGTATTTCTATATTTTTCATCAATTTCATCAATTCTCTCCACAAAATTCATAAAATTTCGATTTTCTATTTGATTTGTTTAATAATCATCAAATTAATCATTGCCCAGTTGGATCACAATATTTTTCTGGGTTATTTGTCATCTCCACAATCTTTAGAAGCCTATCCCACATCACAGAGTGCATGCTTCATATCATTATTATAATAACTTGACATATTCACTTTCATTTAGCATGTTTCTGGGTAACAAGATTGTTCTCCTAAACTTCACACGGAGGTTTACTTCAACTTACCAAGTATTATAATTCAATCTAGTTTCTTTCATATCCAATGATATGTAAGAATTTAAAAGTCAAACTTTAAATTTAAACGTCTGTGCTCAAAACTATATCTTAAATGAAAATCGAGGTCGCAATCTTTTTTATCGATATGTGAACTCTCCAAAAAAATTATCCTATTATAATATCCGTAAGGAATAACTTAAATTTTTAATCACTAATAATGTGGTGATCTTTTGTGACCTTCAAGATGTAGTAAAATATTTTTCAAATTAAAGATTTCGGCATGAAAGGTTCAATGTCCAAGAATTGGTTCTTCCTTATCCAATCATTTTTATTTACAAAAAACAATAAAAGTTTAATCAATCAAAAATTCTTTTAAAATATTACAAAAAAAAAATCTTATTGCAATAAAAATTTAGATTGTAATTTTTTGAAATTTATATTATTAAAATTCGATTTATACAACTTACATTTCCCGATTCAAGAACTAACGATATGTAACTCATTAAATTTTTACAATTGAACGTGACCTCTATAATGGCAAATTAACATTTTCTAGCTTGAAGTCTTAGAAATTCGTTCATAGTAGAACGACGTCGTATATTATTTTTGTTATTTTTACCTTTTTTTTTATCTATATATAATAAATTAACAATAAAATAATTTTGTTAGTATATATTTTAATTATATTATTTCAATATATATATGTGTAAAATTATTCATTAAATGCGCCACCATTATCGGTGAATAATATACAACAATATTTGATTAAACAAAATAATGAAATAATAAAAAAAAATCGACTTCCGGTATTTTTTTTATTTTGTAATTCGAATAGAACATGCGCTGCTCCGGATGCATTCACACAAAACCATTACAATCCCAGAAAAAAAAGTAATTATTAAGTGTGTTTAGAGAGGTTATATTATATATTTTTAATATACTAACAGTGGTGTCCAAAATACAGACCGCGGGCCACATTTCTAAGCATTTTTAGCCGGCTCAAATTCAATTTTATTATTTAAAAAAATGACTGCAAATTTTGATAAAATTATGTTTTTTTTTTAAATAATATGTTAATTAAAAGCAAATATAGAAATACTCTCAGTATATAATGAACATTTTCACGATCAACTGAAAATAGCACATACTAAAATAATTCCGCATTATGGAAAAATATGATCAGAATCAGAACAGCAAATACACTCACTCACTATTCACATTTTAATAAACTTTCTTGTTTTCATAAAATATCAACATTCATTTAATTGCAATACTTAAAGGTAGGTCAAAAAAATGATTTTACAATTTTTGGCCCGCAAACCATCTGATTAGCTATGAAAGATTGTCCACCACTGAACTAAACCAAAAAAAAATGAAGAATAATAAATGCAAAATAAGGGCGGCAAACAGTTTTAAAGAGTCTGAAATGAAAAAAAAATTATCATATTGACCTAAACCTTTATTAAGATTTCAAAATTTATATTTACACTTCATTTATTTTTACGGAAATATTTATTTATATTTTGTTTCTGTTTAACTTTGATATTATCATAATTCTTTAATTATAAGCTGGATTTGGTATCCGTATTCAGTTTTTTCAGTTTTGTAGGGCCTACTGGTATCAGAACTAAGATGAGGTCATTATACGACTATTTGGAGTGTATGGCTAAAATACAATGTTTATTCAGTTCATTATTTTTCAATTTATTATAATATAAACTAAAACCAGCTTTAGAATTTCCGTAAATTGAATTAAATATAAATTAATGTACATACTTAAAGTCTGTAGAAATTTAAAATATTGTTAATGTTAACCACTTTCCAAATTACTATCAACTGTTTCACCCTTAAGATTTCGCGCCATGCTATCTGTAAGTTTCTATAAAATATGCTTAAAATAGATTTGTAAAAAGGTCAAAATATTTAATTGCATAATTTAAATATTAAGTGTTCGTCTATTAATAATTATTCTTCGAATCTTAGCAGGGATATAAACTTCAAACCAACGCAATTCTAAAAATAAGAATGTCTATTAGTTGATCCGCCCAGCATCATTGGTACTTTATAAGTTATACCCACATCGAATCATTATGGTACTTACGATTTTATTTTCCAAAATATATATATGTCCTTACTAAAAGTATTTTGAAAGACGAGAAGTACAAAAATGGATTAATAAGAGATTGATCAATCAATTTTCAATTCGCGTTTTCATTTTTAACGCACAATGTCTTTCAAATTTTCATTTTTACATTTACATATTATTTGACATTCCAAAACTTTTAACGTAAAAGTTGTTTGGCTAATCCCATATTCTACATTCACTATTAAGGTAACTATGACACTGCGTAATCTGAGCTAAGGCTACAAATTATATTTATGAACAAACAATTTCTTTTCGTATCCTTTTTTCATTTGGTCACTTAACTTGGGAATGTTGGACGTCAATGATTTTTTCGTTACAGTTTTTACCCTTTAAGCTGTAAATAAATATAATATTTTTGAATTACCTCTGTATTCAAGTTGATGCCAAATTTCATTCGATACCTTTCTCCCACTGTATATTTATAAATATTATTTTACGAGAATTGAATTTATGAATTAAAATATATATTTCAAAACTGTGCCAACAATTGCATTAAATCCTCAATTAAATCAATATTTTAAAATAATATAGTGAACTGAAATAAAAAAAAAAAGTTATTTACATGAAATCTGTTAAGTTTATTTTTGGCAACAAGAAAATATAAATATTATTTAAAAATAATTATGTCACGCATTCACAAACATTTCTAAAAAAAAAAATTCATATGTTTTTTTCATAAATTTAAATAATTTAATGTTTTGCCAACTAATTTTCTTCAATATGTAATAAAATACGATACTCAACAAACCAAACGACAACGTCGTCGACCTAGAATCTATTTATTTTCATCTTTATGGTTTCTTATCCCATAATTATGCGCGCTCATCTTAAAATTATAAATTTTCCTTATCTTTTATGATTTTTTTATGTAAAGTTTGTGTGGAGGTCTTCGAGTGCAGATAACGTAAAATTGAATTAAATATCTTTTTTGTATTTTGTCAATGATATTTCGTAAAATTTTACGATATATTTTATAATATATTGAAAATTTCAACTCCAAGGGAATCTATTTCTGAAAATTTATATTTTAATATATTCAGTCACGCTATAATTTTTTTTTATTCAAATCGTTGAAAAAGTTGCATCTTAATTTCATATTATAAAATGAAAACTCATTTTTTTTTTGTAACGATTGGAAATTTGATTTTAATGTTTATATTTCCTACTGATTTTATTTTTTTTTTGTTATTTTACGACTGATTTTTATTACAAAAATTTATAGTATATAATAAAAAATATTATTAAGTTCTAATATAATCAAGTCTTTATCAATTAATTAAGTATTATATTTAAAAAAAAAATTAACTTTTTAAGGTAAAATTGTTTAATCAATGAATTTTTTTTTGAATGAATTCGTGGCGCGCAGTGCTTTTTAAAGCAATTGGGTAATAAATATACAGAAAATATGTTGTAAAAACTACTGGATAACAGGTTAATTAATTCCCACGATGAAATAATCTATTCTGGAAGCGAACCGTGTAAGCATTTCCAATTCGCACCAAAAAAAATCAAGATTAAATTTTGTCATTGGCTTACATGTTTCGCAAACTAAATTTGAATTTCAAATAGATTTTTGGATTGATTGATTTGAAGTTTAACGTTTCAAAATATTCATTAATTTATTGAAATAAATAAAAAATTATCAAATTATTATATTAATTTTAAACTAATTGGTTTCATAATTAAACTAATTATTTATAAATTGATAGTTCCATAAATATACTAATTAAAATTATTGAACTAAGTGTATAATATAAATTTTATGATGCAGATAATTTTGATAAATTCCTATAATTATATAATTTATAATTATAATATTTATTGAATACATAATGCAGGCAAATATTTTATTCACATATTGCTAGACTGGTAATTCATTAATTAAATATTTATATACTTATATATTTATTTTAATTAATTTTGAATAAGAAAATTATTTCAAATAAAAAAAGTATGCTAACAAATTTCGTTTGTGTGCATCGGACACCGGAAAATAAATTTTATTTTTTGCTGATTTGGATTTTTAGATGTTTGAAACGGATACAAAACACTTATACATAATCAATTATTAAGTATAATTATTGTAAGTAGATTGGGAATTTCGAAAACACTTAAAATTTTACCTCTTTATTCCATCAATGATACTTTTTTTAATAGAAGCTGTTCAGATCAACTCAATTAAAATATAAAATAATTTTTTGTAGGTTATAATCCCCTAATAAATATACTATTAATATATATTAACCTACATAAACCTACGGGGTATATTTTACCATACCCTTCCAAACTTGTGACAACTTGCCTTTATTATAACGATTTTCACTTTCACAGCTTAGATACAAGCCAAATTAACCAACGTTTTAATTAATTTAAATTATATTCTGGTTACTCAGTTCAAGCTTTAGTGAAAATATATTTAAGCGAGATATGGTTAGAAGTTAAGATTATGAAAAGAGGGTATAGTGTCACAATTCAAATAGAGCAACATAAATTAATAACCAAATTCAAATTATAAACTATTTTAATCAGCTATTGTGATTCATTTTCATTAAAAATATATGTAATCATTTACTATAATTCATCAATTACGTTAAACGGATTCGAAACTTCAGAAATTATATAAACATATTCTCAAAATCGTAGGTCTCAAAATCGCTTAAGCAGCTGTGTGTTGTATACTATTTTATCGACGATTCGGGTCTGCGAAGTGATGCATAATTAAGAAAGAGAAATCAATGTAAGCCGTATGGGTGCAGTGATTAAGGCTAGTAGTAGGTAGTCGTCCCTATTAAATCAAATGTAATTTAATCTAGTTAAGCTTGAGTTCAACCTCACATTATGAGATCTATAAAGAAATTCTGTTAAAAATTGTTGACTTAACTAACATTAAAATTGTTAATTTAATTTAATATTTTTCTTACTCTTTTTTTTCAGAATCTAATTACAAATTTCAACAGAACAAAATGTTTGGAAAGAAACTTAAAACATATCTTAATTTAAAGCAAACTTATATTTTAATAAAAATTGAAAAAAATAAAAAATTAAAATATATTTTCAAAAGTGTAAATTAACTAAACTAAATAAATAAATAAATAATATTCAATTATTAGAATTGTGGTGTAAGCAAGTAAAATTGCTATATATTTGCAACCAAAAAAAAAAAAAAAATATTTCAAATTTAATTAAAAATCAAAATTGAATATCAAATATTAGAGTTTCTTAAAAAAAAAATATAGAATTTAAGATTTAAAATATACTTATAATAATAATAATATTTAAATAAAACAAAACAAAAAATGGATTTAAGCTTGGAACGCGATGGCACTGCTCTCGGCAGTTTATTTCAACAAATTATTGCAGACATGAAGGTAAGTTTTATAAATATGTAATAATATTTTTATAATAAATTATAAAAAAATAATATAAATTCGTATGTTTTGCTGCTAACCTAGGGATAACTCAAAACTAGGAGTTTCTAATAATAACGTACGTAAAATTATCAGAACATTTTTGGAATATCGTGTTCGAATTCGAACCAGTTTCATAATTTGTTGTATACTAAAATTGGTTGTAGAAAACATACATTTTTCCAGAACCGATGTTGACCTTTTTTTAAACAATTTATTGTGTGTGTTCCACAACTTATTCTGTAAGTTCTGTTGGTCTAATAATAATGCTTTGTGGAAATTATGTTAATTTACAAAATTTCAAATATTTCTAATATACATCAAGAATGTATTTTATATAATTCCGGAATGATAGAGACCTCATTGGACAGATCTTTAGTTTTACGGGTACTAACTAGTCCCAAAACTAATCTGTGTTCCAAATCGAATCGCCTGTAAGCATTATACTTATTTGCTTATTTCCATTTTTTTCAATCTAATTTTTCCATCACAACTCTCAATAATTATTCCATAATTGCTCATAAATAAAAAATAAATTAAGATTTTCGAATCGAAAAAGTAAAAATCTCTATAGCAAGCTTATAAGAAGAAGAAAAAATATAAAGTTGAAAGGAATTTTTTTAGGGGGAATTTTCTGTTTTTAAATTGCACCTGCGAGGAACATAATGGATTCTTTTATATTTCTTTTTTTATGATTTTGTTTTATAAAACAAAAATAAATAAGTACAAAAAAAAGAATCTTATAAATATACCAAAAGATTTTTTTTAAATTATAAATTTTAACTAAAATTCGGGATTTGTTAAAAATGTAAAGAAAAGTGAACATAAAGATGACAAAATGTATTTCAAATTTTATAACGTATGAGTCGTGTCTCGTGTATTATATTGATTTAATCGAACAGTCCTACACAGGCCGAGACTATTTATATTATACTTTGAAAAGCTTTTCAAAATTACCAGTTTTAACTATGTAACGCCAGATGATGCCTTCTTTGTTGTATCAATAATTCTGCAAATAAATGAAGATAAAACGAATTGAGTTGAACTGTATATTGAACATAATAAATGCATGCGTTTTGTGTAATTTACTTATACTTTGATTCTCCTTTAAGGCCAATACAATGCATCAGTTGTACACGATGCCAAAAATTACGAAAAGTAGTCTTTACCCAAAAGTCTCCACATTGACTTTCACGTGAATTTCGTCCAAGTTTTTGATATTTGATTAGAAATTTGATTTTATTTAGTTTGATTGCTTTGCTCTTTAAATTGATTATAAAATGATGGATACTTGCGATTACGATCGATACTTCTGGAGACTCTTAAGCTAATAATCTCAACTCTATACACTAGTCATACCATACTCAAATAAATGACAAACTGAATAAAATTAGCACCTAATTTTTCAAATTAGCTTATAAATGTATGACAAAAGAAAATAATTTTGTGGTTTTTGCGTTCCTTTTTTCATTTTGAGATTACATAACAAAAGGAAATATTAAGATTAACAAAAAAAATTGGTTCAGGATATTTTTTAGGTCAGAAATATTAAAGATAAAATAAAGGTCAAATCAAGGTTTTAAATTAAATATTAAATTTTAATATACATTTTGCAGACCATATTTAAATTTTATATGCAAATTTCTGACTTCGGTTCAGTTTTAAAATTAAAGATATATAAAAATATTTTTTTTCAATTTTAAACAAAGAATTATAAAATTTAGTTCAACTCTCTTAAATCCTTATGTGCGTCATAAATAAGTTTTTTTTTTGAGAAGTCATAAAAAAGTCATAAAATACTAAAAACATTTTTAATTCTTTACATTGTGCACGTTTAAACATTATTTTACTGTACAAAATAAAAATAAATAATCAGAAAATTGTTAAAATTGTTACGCAAGATTTTGGCACGTTCTTAGATAGAGAGGATGAATCAATGCCATAATATGATTTTTGATTACCTGCATCCGTTGTATTGTAAACAATAATTCGATAGTTTCTTATAATCTTTAAATTAATGTTGTTAGTTAAATATAAAATGTAAATTTCTTGTTCAATTTCCTGGAAAATAAATTTTAAACATAATTTATAATGAACGCGTTTCTTTCTCGAACAATTTTTTTACGTACGATACGCGACAGACTCAATAGATTTTTCAAATCATCCACTTAGTTAGTTTGAGTCAATAATTGGGAATTCTTTTTTAGAATGTATACTGTATACGTCAATTATTTGATAATTGGTACAAGAACTGCTTAAGTGTCATGTCTCATGTAAACGAACTGCGCGACATCCATTTCTCTCATTCTATCATATAAGTTTATGTTGCGGCTCGCTGTCATATCGGCAACGAAGTTTTTTATAAGGATTTTACTTCGGGAGCGGTTAGCTTTCGTACCGTTTTTCTTAGAGCGAATACACATCCGCCGAAAACACGTGACGGTACGGTAGATAATAACCAATCAAAAATCTCCGGTGCCACCAAATTCCAACACGGCGAACAGTTCGTCGCAGAGGCCACGCACACACAAAGAATACAACATTTCACAAATCTTATAAAAAAAAACTTGTATTTAAATCCATTTCCGATGTGTCTGTCCGTTGTTTTACCGGTCAATCTATAATAGCTGATACGTTTCTTCTAAGATGAAAATACTGAATAAAAATATGAAATTTTCTATTTTTTGTTTTTTGTTATACATTTTAAATACGATTTTAGTAGGATTTAAATATTTCTATTTCCATTAATAAATTATTTGACATTTTGAAATGTTCCACACTAATAAAAAAATTTGTTTAAATAAAATCCAATCCAATTATTTTTATTTTTATATTCATATATATTTTAAAAGCATTGTTTATGACGTATTTTAAAAAAAAAACTACTTAAAATATAGCTAGCTCTACGTAGAGACTTTAAATCTACGTTTTATGTTGTATAGCTGAAAGAATTTTTATGGGCCAAAACAAACGTTTTTGAATGCTTTACGATATTGTGTGCTTTACATATATATATACATAAATACATTTTTTTTTTACATAGGGTTTCTTTAAACTTTTAAAACTATACAGAGTCAATGACACTTCTCTCACAGTCTAAAGTAATTAAATAATAGACGCATGCGTGTAATTTGTGTAAATAATAAATATTTCTCGGATTAAGATTACAGAAGCTTTTGAATTGTTCTAAAAATTATTCAATTAATATTTTCATTCAGATTTTCTATAAAAAGCTTCAAAATATACGAAATTGTTGGTGAGATGAAAAATAATGAAACACATAAATTTGTAATATCAGCTGATTTTACAACGAGCAATTTCACTAAAGTGATACCAAAAAAAAAACTATTAATTTGTAGAGCGTTAACAATCAAGTGAATACAGATTTATATTATTTAGTGACAACTGAAGCTGATAGTTTAATAGCTATAAAGGCTATCAGGTGAAAAAAGTATAATGTAAAAAAAAAAATTTGATGACAGACATAACCGACCTCATGACCAGTTAAAATTATTTCACTAAAAAGAAATGAGGAAATTTTTTATGTACTATGTACTATGAATTAAAGAAAATTTATAAATTTGTATTAAATATTTTACTACGGATAAACAAATCGAAACTATATTAATTCTACAGCGATTTAATATGATTAAGTTCAAATGTACTGGAGAATCAAGATTGGTCTTGACTTTGACTTAGTTAGTTGGAGCACTAAATGAACCAGTTACAGCAAATTATTAAAATTACCAAAAGTAAATTACCTTTTTATTATAAAGAAAAATATTTACCAACTTTTAAGCAATTTAATTTATGAAAATTTGCAGTTGTGATATTGGCAAAAAGAATGTTTAAATTGATAAAAAGGTAAAAGTTAAGAGAATGTAAATTCTGTGCAAAAAGCTGTCTCAGGCGTATAATTATTGGCCATTGCCGCAAAACCTTGATGAAATTGTAACCTGGGAACTTTGATATAATATTCAATTTTCGGAAAAAGTGTCGTTTGATATTAAACATTTTATTTCCGGAAAATGTGTCGTTTGACGATATATGAATATAGCCTGTTGGCTATTCATATATCGTTCTGCTATTCACCTTGAGTACATAGACCTTTCAGTGGAACCATTAAGCATACATATAAATACGAGCATATAAAGCAAATATTTGTATTTCGCTATCTGCAGAGCTTCTGAAAATTACTTATTTTTCTGAGCAACGACAAAAAACGTCAAGTATTATTGGTCATATTTCAAGAATTGTGTGAAACTGAGTTTAAATTGCACTAAAAATCTATGTTTAATTCGAAAATATTTTGAAAATGTATCGAATGAAGTACACTCCAAATTTTTGAAAATGTAATATTTCCCTATAGCCAAAACATAATTTTACAATGAAATTTATTTAATTTCTACCAAATTTCTTTTAAATTCTTTAAATATATTACAGCCAAAATTATTCACGAAATATCAATATCAAAAAAAATGCAATTAATTATTTTGTTTTTTAAAAAAGTTAAATACTTTTTAAGTACATAATACACTGTCTAAAATATTTCAAATCGTGTAAATTTAATAAATATTTTATACTAAATGTTCAAAGTTCCTATCTAAGTTTAGCCTTCACAGTTCATGATTTTTATTAAAATATATTTAGTATAATATAAATTTGAAATTTTTGATTTTTTTTTTTACCTCTGCCGCACTATTAAATATTATTTATTACAAATTTCAAGCTCATGATTTATAAGATATTTAAAAACATATAGATTTTATACAAAAAATGGTTATGCTCATCAGCACAGCATAACATGCAACATAGTCTGCGCAATATATATAAAATATCTTTTGAAATTTTTTTGATTTTTTAAATTATGTAGGTTACTTATTTGTTTTGCTATTTAAAGAGCAATGGCGTGCTATATACGCTCTCTGATTTTTGGGGTAATATAATATTGATTATGATAGGTTTTTGTTACTTGAAATTAATAGAGAAGGGTGGAAGTGGAACATTAAGTTTGTAATTCGTTATCAAAATGGGGAGCTCACTTTTTATATTAATTAGTTTTGAACATGGATTTTATTGAACACAATTATGATAATTAAAACTGTCAATTAGTAGTAAATTTATTTATAGTATAAAGTAAATTAAAATACAAGTTAATAAAACTGATTGTGAGGAGAATTTTTTTAAAAAATTAACTCTTTAAATCCTAATCTATTATAGTAAACATTATGTTATAAATTCAATAAATCGTCACCTAGCCTAAGTTCACTTTTGCACAATTTCGCGATTCACTGAATTGTAATTTTATTAATCTTGGTCTGTATAGGGTTTTATAACCGTAAAGTAATTCATAAACAAACAACCACTAAGCACTTTAATAAATCACTACACAGTTTTTGTTTGACAAAGTAAGCCTTAGTGTTCAATGTAGAAACGGCTGATCTCCATTGCAAATTAAAACTGTGGCACACGTGCCACTGCTCAACATTCGCTACACGTATAAGTGTCATTATAAAACCTCTGAAGATGTGTCTAGAATTGCAGGAGCATCAGAAAACTCCTCAATTATGCTGCAATTACGAAATCTTTCGAATTACTAGATAGCGAATATCCCCAAACCGAAACCAACTAACCAAATGTAATTTCCAATGTTGCTATATTTCTCGCAATTATAATAGGGATTGGAAATTCAGAATCATTTAGTCGTTACGTTAAAAAAAATATAAATTTAAAATTATTTATTATTCTCATTAAATTTAATTTATAATAATATCGACTTTTGTTGACATAACTTTAGTTGAAAGAATTCCAAACTGATACTTAATTTTAATAACCTCAAATTTTATAAATATTTTTATAAATCTTCATTTAATGTACCGACCATAATTATAAATATTTTTTAAATAAATTCTTTTAATAAATTTTTTTTACTATAATTCAAAAAGGAATTTTAAATAATTTTAAAATTTATTTATATTTACTATCTGATTAAATCATTACATTTAATGATACGTACCTATATTAATAATTATTGAAATCAAATAAATATATTTTGAAAAATGAATAGTAATATACAGAAATGAATTTATCTTTCTTGGAAGACATTAGTTAACATAAAAATTTCATTAGCTTTTCAAGATTAAATTAACAAACCAATTATATAAATTAAATTTGTTGAAACTATATATTAAATAACTTTATTTCTAAACTATTAATATTAACATTATTTTGAAATCATTAATAATAATGTCTTTTTGAATGTCTTTTTTATGTCAATCCTTTTGAATTTCATCTGATTGCCTATTTTTCAAATTGTTGTTTAACACAGTAAATAATGATAACTTTACTTAGTTTTGTTAAATCCTTTCGATATAGAAAACTTAAAAGATTTAGAACCAAACGACCGAATTATTTGATTTTTCGTCCTCTTACTGGAAAACTTACTTATTAAACTAAATATTATTTTCAATGACTCCTAAGGCATAATAGAAAAGAGAAGATACTTTTATCGATAATCTAATTTTATCTCAGTAAAATTTTCCACTTCATAAGTAGAATTTTGATACAAATTTGTGAAAAATCGAATTATTTATTTTTATATAGCTTATAAAAAGAATAAGAATCCCCAATTTCCAATTTAATTTCATGCTAGGAAGAGTAATCAGTTAGGAACGAAAAATATAATAAGGGCGGAAATTTGGTAATTCTTTTAAACGTGCATATACAATGCCGTTTTTCTGGTTCTAGTCATATGTTGCCAATGAACCATGAAACTTTGTAGAATATTTGTTACTTATATATAGATCGTTTAAGCAAAGGACATTTAAAAAATTAACTTGAAGAACAAATAAAATTAATGATTAACACATATAGATTATAAGTAAAGTGACTGTAATTGTCATGAATACTGAACTGAATACCTAAAGTACTTTAAATACATTAAACTTTAAAACTTTAATAATAACCGAACGAGTATAACTTTTTCTACTTGAATAGATAGATTCGCTAAAAATTCAAAAGTTTTAGTATTCTACATATTTTGAGAGTCTGGAAGATTTAGTTTCAGACCTTCAGTTCAAGCAAGCAAAACGGAATCAATAAAATATATATATAACAGAAAATTTAAAAAATAGAATTAGGCAAACTAATTTTAATATTTGGTGGTATGGTTTTTTGCAATTTCGTTTAAACTTCAATAACTGAAGTAACGATTCTCCCTTGATTGCGTATACTTAAACTTTCTGAATATTTACATTGTTAAAATCTATTTTTTTTTTTAAATCAAATTAAAAACTATTTCATTCCGACATAATTCATTCCGTGTTTGGTGTCAAAATTATTTAACGCAAAGATGTATCCCAATTTCTCTTCAAATAAATTTAACCCTTTCGATCCTACAGTTAAAAATAGTTATGATCCCCAAGATGTAATGAATAAAAATTAAACAATCCAAGCTCGTAAACGTAATTCGAATTGACCGAATCCACTGTCGCATACAGTCTGAAAGTTGAATGTTATAAAAGCCATGGTTAAATTATTCATTAAATTTAGCAATCCTCATAGCTTCTTAAATTTATTACTTACCATAATTAAATAACTTATTGGCTATTGTCCCTAAAGCTTAGTTTTAATAAATTTAGGATCGTGGTAATAATTTTAGGTTTGTTACATTGAATTTTTAATTTTCAGGTTTCAATCTATTTAATTTCATTTTGTTGTACGCCATCTGCGAAGCATCAATTTTAATTTAATTTCTGTGCAATGCGGCCAGCAACAAGAAATATATCAAATATTTCAAGTGTGTGAAGCAGAGTCTCAATTTCGATAAAAAATTAATAATAATATTTAGATCATATACCGAATCGAACTATAGGGACTCTCTTTAAGTTAATTCAAAAAATCTCTACAATTTTTTGATAAATTATCCTGTTCTCTGGTCCATAAATTTTCTAATGTATCCAAAGGGTTAATATATAATATTTAATTACATAGTGTGAAATAAATAAATTTCTACAAGTCATGTTATCATCATCTGTGCAATATTGTTACGCACACAAGAAACCGTTTACATCATAAATGAATAACGAATTTAAAATGTATACCTACTTAATTCAGGAACTGACGAATAAATAGTTAGAGCATAACAATTGTTTCTGTATACTTACACGTATTTTTTTTTTCAAGTATTTAAGTAGTTTAAACGACTTCATTTTCAAGTATACTTTAACAAAAGCAATTGTTAAATTTATATTTTTCTTTTACACTTGAAACTATAGCTATCAAAACTATATCCAAACTCCTCGATATGGTGAGAAAAATAATTATCGTCAAATTAAATGTTAATTTTTTTATTCATTCAATTTTCAATAAAAAATGTTGTTTAAAGCGGAAGTAGTGCACTTTAAAACTTTAAGTGAAAAATTTGATTAGTGAAAGCTTATTCCAAATTGTATTTAATGTTTTTTTGATAAAATCGAATTTGCAATTTTTTGTTTCTAAAATTATTTTCATAAATTGTGTCATATTCACATAGAGATGTGAAGGTGGTGTTAGTAAATATAGTTTTCATATAACTAGCGTGTAGGTGAACTAAGGTGCAGTTTTTTTAGTTTTTCATAAAAGTTCAATAAAGTTATCTTACCATGGCTGTGAAATTCTATAATTTTCAAATTGTGTTGGAGGATAAATTTTAATATATATAAAAATATATTTTGTTTTTTTAAGCCTCCTACAATTATTGTGTTAAATTTATCAGACGATTAATTTTCGAAACTAAATATATTAAAATTGAATAGTTATTAGAATTTGCAGAACTAATAGATATTTAGCATAAATATGTTATACACAATTTCAGTACTATAATATACTTTTTAAAAAACTGACAATTCAACAATTTTATAGGGTAAATATGTCAGTAGCCGACATATATGTTCGTATACTACAACGTTTCATAATAAAATCCAATTATTAAATTTGAAAGTCTAGTAATGAAAGGAAGTCTTGAGAATCGTGAGAATTTCTTATTTTACCAGAAGTAAGATATGTTTTTGGCAGTGTTCTCAACCTGTGTTTTGAGGGTTACGGGAGAAAATTTAAAATAAAATAATTTTCAATGTTACAAAATATTTCTTGTAGTTTTTATCATATTTATATTCACTTTACTACTCGTATATTACCACAAAAAAGTCAAGCAAATTACAACTATACTATAACTCCCAGTTTTAATGATATTTAACACTCACTATTTTTATTGTAATCATTTTTTTAGAGTATATATAATTAAATCTAATTTTCATCAAACATTCTCTTTCTTCAACAAGAGTTTCCAAAAATGCGGTTCCTCGAAACATATTATTGGCGGGAATAGTACCAATGATCGTGAAAGGTTGAAAATCGTTGTTATGTGGTGTATAAGCTTACGAACATCATTCAGGAATACGCTGCAAAAGACTATTATATTCGTATACAACAGTATTGTGCCATTGTGCGGAACAGTACTAAAGTCGTATATTGGTATGGCCTTAGATCGATATTGGGTGAATGGTTATTGGATTTGAAAACTAAAAGTACAAATGTACATATGTCGTGTACTGAGATATCTACCCTACATAATTGTACCATACATTTTCCTTTCACTACAAATCTTCGAAAATAATCTATACTAAAACTTGGTTTATATTTTATATATTTATTTAGTATTATGTACAAACTATGACCTAATAATTTTGATTCTTATTGATATAAAAAAAACCTTAAATTTGTTTTTTGTTTTTTTTTTTCTTTGCTTCTTTTAACATTTTTTGTCTAGTCATAATAAAATCTCTTCATAACTAAAATTAGAAGTTTTTATAGTGTTAATCAATATTTTTCATAGTTTTTAATAAAATTCCTTGTAAAGGTAATAACAACGATTTCATAATAAAAATTTAAATACCATGAACAAATTTATTCAAACTTTATATTGCTAATATAGCTTAGAAGACGATAAAAAGTTATGCTGTCGCAAAATCATTCAGTTATTTAATAATAATGTTTTTATATGCTGTAATTTACAACATGATTTCATTTTTTTTGTTTCTGAGTACATCTGTCCGCCATTATTATATCCAAAATTAGGCAATTATGTGAAACAGAAACTAAATTTAAAATGCACTGTGCGAAGAGATCTTAAATATAGAGTTAATTGATTTCGATGTGGATTTTGACAACTAACTCGCACGAATTCTTTTAGAATTCTCTTAGTATATAGTCTTTAATTTTCATCAATGACTGATTTGTTCTGATAGATTCTCACAGCCTTTTCAATGAACGATATCGCTTTCCCAGGCTTTTTTCATATTCTATAATGTCCAACTAATAGAAAGTACAAATGAACTAGTTATTTTGACAGAATGAGCATAGTTAGCAGTGATATAATTAGAAAGTGTATCACAATAACCCAAATGGCAGCATTGATTAGAATATTCAACCCTAACCTAATCATCATGAAATTTTTTACAGCTCAAATGTGGACATTGCTGTTCTGCTGGTGTCGGAACATTTTATTGCAATGTATGGACCATAGTTTAAATGTTAATTCCGAATCATATGTTTCGGTGATGATTGATGCAGTTTTTCATTTTAATTAGCTAATGGATTTTTTTAATGGTGTAACATTTTTCGGAGTTAATTAATATTAATAAATTTATAGCAGAGTCTTCTTATATCAGTATAGAAACCATACAATCGGTACTTAATTCAGCAATATCGTTGAAAAAATGGTCCTGTAGCAATTCCAGTTAAACTACTTGGTTTATAACTACGATATATATATAAATTTATTTTCATCTGAAACGCCCTGTGAATCAACAAAAACTTAATTTTAATTTCAGTTAAAAACATTTACCATTTGAAGTGGGTTGAATCTGTCTGTATTCTTTGCTGGAAACTTTTAGATATTATTTCAAAAAATGTGTTGTTTTGTTTTTTAATTAAAATTGGAAATTCAAAATTTTCCTTATTTTTCTATTTTGTAGCACTTCATAAACTTGATATATATAATAAAAAATTTAATAATAAAATCTAAATTATATTAACCTATCTCTGTCCTTAACAAACATTTAACTAGCAATAAAACCAAAATATTTTTTTTTTGTGTTTGACGCACTTCAGCAGCAGTTCATTTATAATGTTAAATTTCTAATTTTATTGCGGATACAATCTGACAAAAAATTAATCGATAGATAAATACCAAAAATAAAATCTAATCTAAAATATAAATAATATTAATAATGAAACCTTTAGGGGGCAAATATTTTGTTTTTCCTGGTTATATAAATATAAATTATTAGCTTTGAAGAAAAATCGATATTTTCACATTTATATATATTTTAGTTATTTTTTTTTTTTTTTGGTATGATCATAAGAATTTACAAGTGAAACATTAATAAAACAAGGAAAATATTAACCTAGTAAAATAAATAATTCGAATTAACATCAAATTTGATTTCGAAGTTTAATGTTAGAAGAAAACTGTCATTAAGATATATTTATTATTATTAAGTAGATGAAAGCTAACTTTATTTATAAACTTATAATATTAAAAAATGTGAAATGAAATTAACAGATCAAATTGTAATCCGAGCACTTTTATACTTTCCTCAAATTCATCTGACCTTTGATTTGCACGGCTTCGGTTGAGGAAATAGTGAAAAATACGATTAACTTTACACTATTTTCCAGTTAAACACGATTCCAATTACACGTTTTCGCTTTTCACGATACTTTTGGGGGATCAATTTACCGTGTAAATCAATGGTTAGGTTAATAAACTTTTAGTGAGAGAATTTATTCTGAAATTGACCTATATAACTTCCGTAATTTATAAAGTACCAACAATTCGGGGTTCAATAATTGAGACACACTCAATTTAGTTTCAATTTTCTAGTTCTTCTATATCAGAGGAGGATAAGCAACGGACAACCGGACAAAGTTAAATTTCAACACATTAAAAAGTTAAGTATAGTCAGCTGTGATGTGCTGATGCTCGAATGACTTATATCCTTAATGGTTATCTTTGCAGTGACATAGTCCTTTAATCTTATTTGAAATGTAACATTAAAATTTCAATTTGGAATTAAGACTTAATTAATGCTATGGAAATATTATAATTGTATTGACTTAATAAGTAAAGAGCGCAACTAATTCGTACGTGGCTTAGTGTCATATGCTGTGATGCATTCGGTCTCGGGTTAAACACCACCAACCAATCGATGGACGCAGCTTTAAAATGAGTAATAAAAATTTCAATTACTCATAGACCTCACAATTAAACTCATACAGCCTATACATTCTCGTGAAATTAGTCTCTTAAAACCTAACATCAAACAAAAAAAACATTAAATAATTTTTTTAATATCAATAATGAAGTTTATTAAAATGTGCCATTAATAAAATGAAAGTATAGATAAAAATATAGAATAAAAATATTATCAATTTTATCAAGTATAAATTAATTATAAATATTTTCATTAAAATTTATTTTCTTTTTAACATTTTTATCAAATATTCAAATATGAAATATCCAATTTCTACAAAACTAATAAAACTACAGCCCAAAAAAAATGATGCAGCACCACCAAATGATACAACCAATTGATCCACACTAAATACAACACTTTTTTTAGTACTTAAATTTGGTAAATATAACATGACTTGTACACTCTGTTGAAAATTTCCTTGAAATACCTAGAAATTATGTATTTAATTTTATATTTCATAATATTCTTAAAATAATCATGAATTTTTACCCTGGTATCAACATGATGTGTACTAATTGACAATTGTTCACACAACGGTAAACAATTACATCCTGACATAATCGAAAATGGCCATTTATATTTAGCCAAACATAAAAGTCCATTTAAATTACAAATTCGTTCACGTGAATTACCATTAACGCCACCAATAATATAAAAATATGGTATACAATTACATAATCTCAAAGCTGCTACTATTCGACAATTTATACGACAATATGATAAATTATATTCATTAAAATATTTTAAATTATTTTCATTATTATAACGACATTTCCGATATGCAATTGGTAATTTTTGAACTTCTTTTTCGGCAGTGTCCAATAGAAAATTAATGTAAAGTTCTATCGAAAAATCACCATCCAAATTTAATTTAATCGATGATATATCTGGTGCCAGTATTGTATCGATATCATGAAAATACTGTAAAATAAATATAAGATTAAAATTTTGAAAATTTTGAAAAGAAACTTATAAATTTTACTATTGTCATATTTCTTCCATCCTTGTAAAGTGGTGTTATCTTAAATGTGCATATATCTAATTGCCGACAATACCGAATTGGATTAACTGTTGATCTATTTCTGCAAAAGAAAACATCAAGTTTTAATTTCAGCTGAACGAATGGCAAAACAGTTTTTTCAACGTTCGAGGGCTTAATGGCGAGTCGACTTCAATCATATCAATTTTTTTTCTATCGAGGCGAGAGTCAAGTCACGTCTTTTAAATTTGTTTATTAATTTTTAATAATTAAAACGTAAATTGTAATAGATTCTATAAAACTTTATGAATATTCTCTTTGGCAATACTAATAAAAGTCGTTT
This sequence comes from Rhamphomyia laevipes, assembly GCA_963920725.1. NCBI lineage: Eukaryota > Metazoa > Arthropoda > Insecta > Diptera > Empididae > Rhamphomyia > Rhamphomyia laevipes. Next base: position 42,915,077 of record OY987259.1, read on the forward strand.
CGTTTTACAGTCTACGACACTGACGATCGTACACACGCCTTTGAAATCGACAGAAAATAAAAAACGTTACATTTTTAATGCTACAATCATTTTGAGTGTATTCTGGTGGATACATCTAATTTTCACTGTCCATAAACCTCAGTTTTTCACTGTTACCAATTTCACTTTACAAAATCGATTTCACGGTAATCGATTATTTCAATTCTTAATTTCAAAGAAATATACAAAAAAAAATATCAATGCAAAAATTTGATTTGATTCACTAACCAACCCGCTGTCACCATATTTGCAAAGCTAATGAATTTAATGATTATAAAATCTCATAAATAATAAATGTAAATATACTTAACTTTTCGAATGGATATTGTAAATGAAATTGTAGTGAATCTGTTAAGCAATATCCCCTTTCGGTAATTACTGGTGCATAGCTTATTGTTTCGGTTACATTTAATTGAGTTTTTTTAAGTTCATCTGTTAGAAATTGTTTATACAGTTGGTAGCGCATCTTAACACAAAATAAAATTCAAATTTTATAAATTATTAAAATTGAATTTTCCGCATTTACCTTTTTCATAATATCTAAAAAATTAATTGAATTAATTGTTAAATCATTTTTATATGGTTCTAAAATATTTAAATTTTCATAATTCAATTCTCTTAATACTTCAATAAAATCCATATAATATTGAAATTTATCATTATCATTTGATGTAACATTCCAAGTCCTAAAAGAAATATTATAATTAAATTATTCAATATTTAAACATTAAAATATTTATTAAATAAATTTAACTCTTTCACAATTTTTTCATATTGTTCTGGATCTGAATGATTTGAACAAATTGTATGACCGGGAAATGAAAATTTCCATTCACGAAAATTATTTTGTACAGTAAAAACTATTGGTCTATTTTGATAACGATTCCATACATCTAAAGAAATATATATTGTAAAACCTATTGATATCATTAATATGAAAATCCATAAAATTCTTTCAAATATAACAAATTTTTTATTAACAACATGTGAAAATCCGTGTACTGTTGATTCTGTCATACAAGAACTGAAAAATGAACCCATCTTGAATTAAGTATGTTATGAAACTGAATACTGTTTGGACAAACCAAAAAAGAATATATAAATAAAAGTATATAAATAAATATATAATTAATTTAATGATTTCAATCGTTTGACAAGTAAAATCCATTTAATTTAATTATTTCAATAATGTTGTTAAAAAAAAGAAGCATTTAATTAGGGATGACAATTTAACAGGATAAAAAACACGTTTAAAATGAATTATTTATTTAATGATGATATAATACAACATTATCAAAAAATCCTTGCAGAACATGGTCACGATATAATTATTTAATTAACAGGCAAGTTGGCAAGTGTTATTTAGAAAACTAAACTAAATTTGAAGTAAATTTCAGCAGTAAAATTGCAATAACTATTCAAAGATTATAATTATGACAATAACTGGATTATAACTGAAAGCTATTATAAAATTAAATAAACATTTAATTTGATATGTCCGTCATACTCTATCAATCAAACTTCAGGATTCAATTCATTTTTTTATTCAATTCACTTACACTTATCTATCAGATCTCAAACATTTTGTCCATGATTGTTTGTAATTTCTAATGAATGGTGTACGATATTACTCAAGTAAAACTGCTACACATATGAGCTAATTCAACCACAACTAGAATATTCTGATTTTAGTCCGTATGACTAAAAACTGTAGACTACACTGGTTGATCCTATTTGCAACTATTTCGGTATTTTATTTGTTTGTCACACCATATAAATAATCAACTGGTCGTCCTTACAGGATGATCTACTGTACTACTGACATTATTTATATTATTATGTCACAATGTTTATCTTGATAAAATTACCCAACATAAATAATAAATTTAATTTACTTGTCAATGTTTGTAAAAAAGAAAAATTAAAAATATGTTTTAATTAATGTAATTAAGTATTTTTTTTTATGTTGTCACGATTTTATAATGTTACTTTATTGTGGTGGGAAATTTAATATAATATACGTTTTAAAAACATTTTACATTTTTGAAATTAATTCTCGATTTTAATTTAATAACAACACTGGAAAACCGCAAAACAATATAACATCTTTAAAAACCACATTTTTAGAATTTATAATTGAATTGCCATATAAAATAAATAAAATTTCACTTTAAATTTTTACATAATTCCATTATTATTAATGATTTTCTGTCTGTCCATCTGTCTGCGCTGCAAATTTCTATTTAGCTTTTAGCACCTTATATTAATCATTAAAAGGGTCCCAAACCCTTTCCTAAGAACATAACGTGAAACTTTTACAAAATTGTTTAGACGTACAGATTACAACAGTCAGCAGTGAAAACAGTCTATAAATGTATGAAACTATTACGTAACCGTCATCAATCGAAAAAGCCTATGCATATGAAATAGTTGTGCAGCGGTTTCACTACACGTTTAATATTTGTTTTTAAAAATACTATTCATTATTTTATTGGTCGTGTAATACAGAATTTAACAAATTTTCTAGAAATATTAATTATTAAATTAAAATTTTAACTTCTGTAAGTAAATTTAAATTTATAATTAATTTGTTTTTAAATATGTAAGGTAAGCAAATAGCAAATCAACGTAAATTGATGAATATACAGGAACAGGGTGGACACTACATAGTTGATTGACGGTATATATACACCACGCTCGTTGACAGTCCATTTTCGGTTTCGGTTTTTTTTAAAAAAGAAGCTTCATATTTGGGATCATAACTCTTTAGGTGAATAATGTAGGGTGTCGTTTATGGTATTAAATGAAAGCCTTTAATAAGCAAGGCACGCTCATTAACTTTTGCCAGGGAATGCCTTAGTCCCATAAAAGTAGAAATCAGACTACGAGCCCGTTATCAGTTGGAGGTCATGCTGTATATCTCAAAAATAATATACTTAGAATCGCACACTTACAACTAATATCATGGTATTACGTCGATCAACTATATAATGTCACCCTGTATAACAATATCAAAAAAAGAAACATTTTATTTTTTACATTTATATGTTCCTAATTTTAAAAATTAAATCTTTTGAAAATTTCAAAATGATTTCTCCGAAATGTAAACAATAAACCATTTTTGTATGAGTTATGACCTCAATAGAATTAATTAATTAATGAAATTTATAAATAAATTTAATCCTTTTTTAAGGAAAAATTGCTGTGGTTATTCTTTAAAGTTGACATGTCGTGTGAACAAATCGAGTTAAAAACTTTTCTAATTTATATAATTGGATTTTGGTTGTTCGCGTCAACAATCTCAGTCCATAAAGGAAAAAAAAAAACAAATATCTTATAATAATAACTAAGGGAAAGTTTTGTTGTTGGTTGTGTTCCATATATTAATATTATCTAGGAAGTAAACTTTCGCCACAGAAAAAAAAATATTTTTACTTTACTTATAGTTGGTGGTGTCTATTGTCACTTGAAAATTTCACTTCCTGGGGCATTGTTCTGATAGCTTCTTACTATCATAATAATACAATATTTTAATTATAGAATCTAATAAATTGTTAACTTTAAAGTTTATGATATTTCATTGTTAAAATAACAAAGTTTTAAATGTGCAACAGAGCGACTGATTTTGTTTTAGAATTTTCAAAAATGTTTTGATGAAAATTTGTATATTTTATATTCTTAATTAAGTTAATTTTAGAATAGAAATTGAATTTTTGACTAGAATAGTGGTAAAAACTTTGTTTCAGATTCTATATTTTAAGTAAAATTTTTAAGAAATATAATTTTTGGTTATACGATTTCTTAGAAATGGAAGTTTACGTGTAGTGCTTCCTAATTTTCGAAGCAAATTGAAATTTGTATTTAATAGAGATTCAATTGATTTTTGACCTGCCCAGTTATGTATTAAAGAAAAAAACCGCACGTGCCAACGCTTTTAAAGTGTATGGACTTACCTACTTATATTTACCCCGAATGCAGAATGTTTCGGTGTATCACTTGAAACCCGTATAATAAGAAATATAATCCTTTCATGGAACTCATTAGTCTGCACGACTTAAGTACAAACTTAAATTCAATTTATGAAATGAGCCCAATTGATTCATTTAAATGTCTTGTGATGCTGCAAACTCTGGCTATCAATATATATTAAATTATCAAATGTAGTCATTCTTTTAGAACACTTCCATATTTTCTACATATTGTATTGTATTTATAAGAAATTAGTTTCCTGTGGGGTAATTTAATGTCCTTTTCACTTTTTACATTAATCTAATAAATAGTCCAATTTAATTTTTATGACTATATTAAAGGTTATTATATAAATTTAAAATAAATTCTGTATGAGAAATCAACATCGAACAGAAAAAGATGATTATATAATTTTTAAGTTTCCTGCTGGGTAACCTGATCAATTTCCTAGTCTAGATATTTCATTTTATATAATTTATATTAAAGAATAAATTCAATTTAGTATATTTTCCAAAAATAATGAAAAAAATCTCTTAAACATACTCGTATATACATAAATATATACTTCCTCATGAATTCAATTAAATGAAATAGAACTGAAAAATGTTAGTTAATTAACCAAAGTGTATTTAGAGATAATTAATTTTGATTTTCTTCTAAGGGGGATGATTAATTTAAAATAACTATAGGTATAAAAATAACATTTAAAAGTGACAGAAAGGTTATAAATAAGAATAATCTTATCAACTATTATAAATAGATAGAAATAAATAATTTTGATTTTATGTAGAAATGGAACGAATAAGGAACTTAACTTGCCTTTAATACTAATTAAGCATTCAATAGACAATAAATGATCATTTTATACACTTTTGAGTTTGATTGATTGATTGATTCTATAAGTCTCCTCATAATCATTGCATATTCTGAAAATGGATGATAGGAATCTCTAAAATTTACTGAGATGGTAGTTCCGATGACAGTGTCCGGTGAGGAAGTGTGTTAGGAAGCGTATTTAATTTTTCTTGAGAGATAGTTGCAACTAGAATAAGAATCACTCTACCCCTTGAAATGTTAATCTACATTCATTACCTAACCACTAATTCGACAAATTGGTTAATCTGAAATCAATTCAACAATTTCGGTAATCAGCAATCAATTCGATAATCTAGAATAGAACAAATAATAAAAAGTATATCAGAATTACGAAACTTACCTTACTTATTTTAAAGCATCTTAAGTAATTTTCGAAATTCAATAAATTCTATATACTTTGTACTATCAATTTGAGTAATTTCGTCATCACTTAACGTACCAAGTTATTAAAAAAATAATAATTTGTGAAATCCCTTTTTTCATTACGATAAATTACTCAATAAATTCTTCATAATTGAACAATTTCTTCTTCATAACATTACATCATTTCTTATTCATTTACTTTATTTGAAATCATAAAACTATAAAAATCTTATATATAGATAAAATAAGTTTTCACGAAAACATAAAACCCTTCAGCACTTTAAAAGATTCTTCAAATACATTCAATCACAATAATTTATGTCTAAATTAGTAAAAAACAAAATTTAGGATTTTATACCAGCCTCTATCAATAAATTTAATTTTTTTGTGTACCGCACGCAGAATGAATGAACGAGTTCTTGTTATATAGATAGAAGATAGAATACAGCATTACACAGCATTGATTCTGTAGTTCAAAATAAAATTAGATTATAGAAACAGATGCCCCCTTCGTCCAATATTCAACAAAATAAAATATAGAAAGGAAATAAAAACAAAAATTAATATTTTGAAAATGCGTTAATATATTTTTTTTGGGGGGTGTTTTCAAAGAAATAAATTTAAGTGGTGTTGATAAAAGCATAAAATTTCAAATTAAAAGATATCAGAATTCAGAATAGATTCCAATATGGACAATTATTCAATTTAAATTGGACAACAAAAAAAAACTCTTAAAATTTTTCACTTATCTTCTCTGGGTTTGAAACAAAATAAAGTGTCGCCGATTTTATTGTTAAATTTTTGATAAATCAATTAAAATAATCAATTTTTATATTTTATAGGTTTTTTGTAGTCGCCGTTATTGTTGTTATAAGTGATAATTTTTAAAAAATATATAGAATGTTTGTTAGTGCTAAGCATTTGTTGGGTTTCCAGTGTTCTTAAATCAGTGTTCCATCGAACCATTGGGTTCCGGGAAAAGTATTAAGTGTTCTGAGAAATGTTTTTATGGGAAGTAATGTTTCAAAAAAATGGTGTCAGAATTTACTCAATATATAAATCTCAGGTCAGCCAGAAAAATTTGTGACTCCTCATTGAAAATCAAATTTTTGATGGTGATATTATGAATTTTTAGCTTCCAATTTTTACTCAATACCCATAGCTTGGATATAATGACATAACAGCTATTTTTACAACAAGATTGTAATATGTTTTGTAATGAAAAAGTAGTTCAGTTCAACTTAGTCCAGCTCAATTTTAATTGATTACATTGTTTTTTTAGTCCCTGGATAGTTAGGATTCCTCGAAAAATATCATTTAATATGAAAGGCTGCGAAAGATTGAAGACCACTGACTATCAGCCGTCACTTATATCCAAATTAACTGTTTGTTTTGTTACTATGTTGCTGCCAATGATTATAATTAGATTGTATAAATTTTAATATAGTCCACATCGTAAGTGCTTTATGTACGCTATTCCATAATTGACATTTATAGTATATGTCAATATTTTCTACATAATTTAATAAAATTGGATTTGTTTTAAATAAAAATCTTATCAAATGTTAAATTTAATTAGGAAGATAATCTAGATAGACAATTTTAGCTTTTAAATATAGCATTCCCTTGAATTGGTTTTTATTTCTTTTAGATCCGGAGACGGAAACAGTGAATCTTCGGAATTATATACTATAGTTAATACGTTTAACGACAAATATAATAAGTATTATTGTAAATTAAGGATTGCTTAAAATCAAGAATTCTCTTAATTACTTTTGCTCTACATAAATAGTTTCCTAGTTATACGAATTAATTTGTAATATTAAAATATTTGATTGGCAATTTATCCATCATTACCAAGAAATAATTCTGACGGAAATATACTAAAGAATCCATAATTTAATTATTGTAATGATACGGTTCAATTGCTGTCCAATTTCATATTAGTTCACAGTTCACATGAAGTTAAACCCGCAAATTATATAAAACACACCCTGAAGAATCAAAATTAATCGGTTATTTTGATTTATATTTATACTTATTTATGATATTTTATTTATATCTTTATCAGAAACAAATTTTACTCTTGATTTTTACTATTCATCAGAATGGAATTTCAATGTAAAATGTCCCTTTTTTGGAGAAACCTTCACCAAACCGAAAAAAAAATTTACATATTTTTTTATATTTCATTTTGACTATCATGTTAATCCTACACAACATTCTTGAAAAAATCAAAAATCATAGAAACAAACATAATATATATTAAGATAAGATAGGAAATTTTGTGGGTTGCAAAACCCGCTCAACCATTTCAAATTGGTTGTATTTAAGTTCATTAAATTTACATAAATCATAATAACATAAAAATCAAGAAATCATAAATTTAAAATGTGAAAAAAAATTACTTCTATTTTTTTACCCATTATTACTTTGCCCTTGAAATTTATAAATAGAACTACTGTAGTACAATTCGAAATGTAAGAGGACGTCTTTGCTTCCCTTTCGTTCCAATCCATTTGCCTAGTAGATTGGATATAACAAAACTTAGCAAATTTTTTTTTTTTTTTTTAATTTTAAAATTTCTCAAGTTGTGTTTAAAAAAAAATGATAACAATTTAATAGTTTAATCACGACGACGATAACGACAAGATAATATTTCTAACCTAATTTCATAAAATTATAAATTTCGATGAGAACTTTACATAATCTTGTTTTTCTTTATATAATATTATTTTGAAAATGCAGAAACGACAAAATTACTTGAATTTTTAATCTGATTTAAAGTTTTTTTGTCAGATAATAAATTATGGTTAAAAACAAAATGATGTATGATTAAGTAAGTAATGACGTCTGCATACTCTTAGTAGTGTTGCACATTTAAATTTTAAATATTCTTAAATACTTATTTGTAGTTTTTTTAAGTATAAGGCAATATTTATTTGTGTTTTTCTTAATAACATCCGCAATCACAGAATTATCAAAAAAATAATAATATAATAATTTAATGTGAAGAAAAGAACTTAAAGAACTTGTGTACACTTATAAAATATTAGAGTTTAAAAGATGGTGAAAGTAATAGTTTGGAATCCGAGAAACGTAAAAAAATACTAATCAAAGTTTAGTTACTGAATATAATTGAATTATGGTCATTGTATCCTTCGAATCCTTCATGGAACGCATGTTGGCTGAGCCAAAAGATCTTTCGACTGAAACAACCCAGAACGTCTGCTTCATACAGTTCGTTCATGTTGTAGGTAGGAACCAAAATATATGCGTCGCAGGTGCGTGAGATTGACACAAAAAGTGTTCAAACGTCTCGCTTTCGTGTCCGCATCCCCAAAAATTTCCTCAAAAACATTCTAGAATTTACAATTAATTAAAGTGTTAGTTACAAAGTCGTCATGAATCCTGAGACTCTAGAGTTCGGATTAAGCTTGAGTAAAAATAAAACAATAATTACTCTTGTCATTCGAACTACAAGATTGCGGATATGATAGTCTAGATCAGAGTTTTGCAAGTTCTGATTTATATTCCGTGTTAACCCGAGTGCAATTTGTATTCGATCGTATGATTTCGTACTCTAAACGTACTTTAAAAACCACCTCCAAAGACATGAAAAGAATGACTACATATTAGATTAGATTAATGTGACGGGGTTTACCAGGCAGAGAAGAGACCACATTGTGTACTTAGTTATCGATGCCACTTATTAAAGTGGCTGTCTAATTAACAGATTTCTTTCGGATCGCAGTATTTTAGAAGTCTAATGAAGAAACCTAAAATCAATGAGTACAGTAGGATTGACAATCTACTATCCACGAAGGCCAGCTAGTAACAATAAGTGTTCTAGAGTTTGTTTCTGTCGCAGTGTCAGTTTTCAATTTAAAATTTAACCCATAATTTATTCTTGTAGAAATATAGTTTTCTTAAAATTCCAAGTACTATCGGAAACTAATGTAAAAAAAAAACGTTTAGATTTTTATCAGCTCATACACTAAAACTGTTAATAAGTATGTAAATTTAAAAACAGAAAGAAAAAAACTTTAAAATTCTTTTTTACAATATAACATTTAATGGCGGATAAATCTAAAAGAGATCTTTGATTATTAAATACGATACTATTTATGCTTTTCGGTATATATATATACAATTTTTTATTATGTTTGCCTTTAAACGGGGTAAAGAAGGCATCGATAAAAAAATAACAAACGATTTGTACATATACAAGCCCATTTTTCTTTCCAACTTTAATCAATTCCTTCTTTGATCATTTCATAATAATGAATTTAATATAAAGTATAATTTGACTGCATAAGCAAACTTCTTGTCCGTCCCTTACCAAATAATGTAATAAATTTTTGCCTCCAGTATCGTTACAGAATGATTAACTCTGAGCTGAACTGTTTTTGTTTTTTTGCGGCGACTTGATTTACAAAAATCATGAATACATAAATTTAACGATAACTTCTGGGTTTTTTTTTTTATATGTTTTTTGGATTATGTTTGTCGTGTTCCATCAACCGCAAAATAATATTTTAACATTTATGTAATATTTTCAGTAATGCTTGTTCAAATTTCAATTTATGATTTATTTAGGATAAATAACTAGTACTAGACGTAGAAGTTTATTTTAGGAGAACTCAACTACCCAGCTCTGGAAGAGATCTCGAATTGCAGCAACAGGAAATTTCTCAAGTTTGCTGCAATTACGAAATTCTTCAACTTACAGGACAATCTAAAAGTGGTACCGCAATGGAGGCTCTGCCGCCATTATAGCCTTACCTAACCTAGTATAGATAGTTTATATAAATGAATTATTATTAAAAAAAAGTTACTGTTTTTATTTTTTTTAATATTTTTTTGGACAAATTGTTAGCACAGCATGAAATTAAAAATTTCACTTTTTATTTATATATGTACAATAATCTCAAACTTCAAATTGACACACTTTCAGTCATTGACATCTTATTTCCCATATTTAATTATTGGGAAACCATACAATCATCTAACAACACAATTGCCACAAAATTCTATAATAATGAAAAGTATCAAATGATTTTTTGAATGCATTTATTGAATTAAGCAAACTTATATTTTATGGTTTTTTTTTTTTTTAATTTCATACCAGAAATTTCTATAATTTTACTATACAAATAAATAAATATTATAATATTAAATTACGCCCGTAAGTTAATCCCGCATTTGTAAAGTGATTGACACTTTTTGTCTCTATAAAACAATCATACATCGATCAAATTTAATAATGGTTTTTTTTTTTAAATCAATTTCTATTATTGCTATTTGTTGGTGGTAAATAAATTAATTTTATTCAATTAATTTTTGGAACATTTCTGTTTGTCTATCTTTGAATTGTAAAGCTCTTTCCAAATCCAATTTCCCTATATTTTTTGTAAGTAGCCGTGTACCGAAAATTTGTTACTAACTATATTATATTATAAAATGTGTTGAGAAGGTGATAAAGATTATAACAAAATGACGTTTTTAACATTTTTAACATTGCATCATTTAAGTCTACATAAGCTTAGACATCGACCGACTTTAACTTATCAGGGTATACACAATAGATCTTTTGACCGCCGTGTGGAAAGGTAGATTTGTAAGTACAAATCTACAAATCTTAATACAAAAAAGTGTTTTTATTTATTGTAGTATTTCATTATAAATTGGTTGTGCAGTCTGTTACCTTAAAGCAGAAATGGAAACCGGTATTGAACCAAAACAAAAAACTAGATCGATCACTCAAATTTAAAGACACCAAGATCAAAACCATAATTTTAATAGAGTAGCAAACCAAACTAAAAATCAAAATAAAAATGACAGCAAAAAATATTGGTTCAGTGGATTGTTATTTAAAAACCTGCTGCCACACGTAGGTTTTCTTTAATTTTTCACAAAATAGTATCTGAAATAACCTAATACAAATACTCTTAATAGTAACAATCAATTGTGATGTCATTTAAGAATCAATTGTGGCTGAAAAACGTATGACAAAATCAAAAACTATTAGAAAACTAAGACCAAAACCAAAATAAAAAAAATTATTTTTTTAAACCATGAAACCAAACCAACAAGAAAATTATAAATGGTTTCCATTCCTGTTTTAAAAGAGTTAATTTTTATATTTTTTGATAATTATATGGAGAAATTTAATTATTTATCTATATATAGAAAAAAAAAATTAATTAAATTGTTAAAGTAGAACACAGTTTTTTTGTTGTTGCTTGATGTTTAATTATTAACATAAATTATATAAACATTATTTTAACAATTTTCTAGAAGAGTTTCCAATTTTGTTCAATGATTTACTTTTGCGAATTTATGGTAATTTTCTTTCGCCAAGTACGGAATTAAACTTTTTTGTTTATATTTATTTTAATAAATATATTCCAGATCATAAATAAAAATATTATTTGTATATAGTTTGTGTTTATTTGAAATGTTTTGATCAGAAATTTGCCTCTGCAGACAAAGAAAAGGAAAATGAGCTACTTAATAAAGCAATTTTTATTATTTTAAATATAAATATTTATTCCAAATTTTTTATTTTTTAAATTACTTCAATTAAACAGAAACGTGTATAGTTACAAAATATATAATTTAATTTTTAAAAATCCTTGTTGTGTCTGTGCCCATTGAACTATTCATCATCAAAATTATAAATAAACATCTCAAGTAGAAGTAACCATGCTAAGTCAATTAGTAGATCTAAAAAGTATATTAACTTCAAAATGTTATTGACACCATATTAAAAACACATAATTATTTTTCTAAATTAGTATTTCAAGAGTTTAGTGTATAGAATAGTTTAAATCTAAAGGACCAAATTCTGAATTAATCTAATTTTAAACGATACATTTCAACAATCGAATGATAACTTTAAACTAAACTGAGTCTGTCTCATCAACCTCAGCTACTTTAAAATGACTACAAGTAATAAAAATGTACCTATTTGGAATTATAAGCCTGTTTGAAAGGATTGAGATTTTAAGACTGCGAAAAATGTTAACAGTTGAGACCATTTGCTGGTTCGGAATCCATACAAAATTACATAGTAGGTTCAAATTGCAATTAACAAATCCTCTATTTTTGAGGAGGCCATGGCTCGATTTGGGGTGTAGCATCGTCGAAAGAAGAATATTTACCTTGTCTATGTTCGTTGATACTCTACTGTTCCTGGATCATCGTTCTATTTCTGATTTTGTTTAAACATTGTAAATAAAACATAAACGTCAAATGTTCCTGATTTTTACCCTCTGATTATAGTTACTAACAGCCACAGCTAAATCTGTGATTAAACCTTTAATAGCAATAAAAAAAGTTTCAGATAAAAATTATTGAACATCGTTGGTTATTCATTTAAAATTTGTGGTTTAATAATTATTTTATATTCAATATATAAATTAGCCTATAGTAAATGGAACTGTGTAATTTCAAAATTAATAATCGTTTAGTCATACAAATTAACAATTATTTAACATATTTTTTTGGCACAAAATCCTTCATTTTTAAATTATATTTAACCTTGTCAAAAAAATCCAAATAAAAATAAACCTTGTAATTTTGTAAGATCTTTTCAGGTCAGTGTATCACATCTCATTAAAGAAAGTACATAATTTTTTTCATAATTTTATTTTGTAATATTATATTATAAAACAAGTTATGTTTTTTTTTTAACACAAATGTTTCCGATGAGCATTAAATGCACATATGTTTGCCACCTGTTGACCAAAAAAAAACAAAATCATGAAGTTATTTATATTTATTTATGTTTTGCTTCAACTACTGCAACTGATGTCTGAAGAGGAAAAAGTGATTTTGCATATGGTCCACACTTGAAAAATTAATTTTTATTTCTTGATTTCGAAACTCTGTTTTTTTTTATGTAAAACAAATTACTTAACTCCAACAGAATAACCAAAATAATAATCATCAATTTATGGTTAAATAATAATTCTTTTTTTATTTGTAATTTGATATTTTAATTTTGTTGAGTTGATATAAATCAATATAATATTAAAGAAGTGATTTGTATAAATTAAGTAATAAATAATAAAAACAAATGATTCAATTTCAATCCACAAACTATAAAAATATAGATGTAACCACACTTTCTTAACGAATTATAATATTTATTATTGATATTAAATTTTTTTGATTTTGGGAAAAAGTCAATTAATATTTTATTTTTTTGTATCATGTTCTACTTTCGTAAAATTGATTTTTATTTCCTTGTTAGAATTGCAAATTTCATATAGAAATTCAATAAATTTTGCGTGATATATCAGATATTATAGTATTAAACTTTCATTCATTATGGGGGCCACCACATAAACAGAGATATTTAATAGTTTAATAATCTTTCGCAGCTTTGGTGAATTAAAATAATATTTGAATAAATTAATTAAATACTTACTATTACTATTATAATATACTCTATTCTATTCATTCATTAAAATCAAATATATGAAAACGTAAAATTTTGTGGTTAAAATATTAAATATGTATAAATATTTGAGTAAAAGTAACCACGCTTTTAAAATTGCGTATAAATCAACCTCCACACAATATTTCATACTTAATGCCAAAGCATATAATTTTTTTTTTTGTAATAAAATTCCTGTTTAATAAAAACCTACACTTTTCGATTGAATTATTTGTTTTATGGTTTGGAAATTTGAATTTTTATATATATTTAATATACGTAATAGAAGATTTTTTTTTTGGAATGAAACTATAATATCCAAAATCAAAGTGAATCGGTGATAATTGACATGAACATAATAAAAATGACCAAAATATGTCGTTTAAGAGATTAACATTATTTGTGTTCACGGTACACTAGACAATTGGCGAATATACGGGCAGATTAGGCATCGCATTTATTCAATAATGCCGCATTTGCGGAGAACTGAATTAGAAAGAACTTATAACCCACTTCACCTGCAAGGCCAAGTTGTGGCCAAAAACAGAAAGGATACACTTAGCGGGTATGAACTCAACAACGGTAATTACTTAATTATTACGGGCACCGTAATATTGTACATGACTTGCCACTTAAACCATGGACTCATTTACTTTATCTTATAATTGATAAATAAGAGTATTCAATATTTTTAAAAAAAATTGAAACTCTTAGAAATAAGCTGCTAACCTAGGGAGGGGTCGCACAAAACCAGGAGTTTCTTATTTTTCATCATGAATGTATTTGATAGAATTCAAAAAAAAATTAAATTTTACGGACAGCAATTATATCACGAAGTAAATATATTGTAGTTGTTATTGCAAATCGGATAACAACTACAATGAATGACGTAAAGGTGCTTACAAATATTGCGGATGCGTTTACGGTATTATTGAATATCCTCCGTCGACTGGTTTTGTGAATATCCTCCCTCGATAACAACAATTCAGGTTATTCCACAACTCCTCGGTATAGTATAAACAAAACAAGCGTGATGAGTTTAGTTTTGCTCTTCTTATTAATTTGTATGACTGTCAGTTAAATGAATGCTTCTGAAATGATTGTGAAATCCTATGCTCTTTTCATTCCATTGAAATGTAAAAATTGTTATTATATTTTTGAATAGATGGTACGATATCTTCCCTGAACCAAACAATCGAATCACTTCAAATATAGATTAATCTTTAATTGGCATTGTTCAGATGATTGGAATCAGGGAAAGAGCGAGAGTTCTTGGTCTATATCTATAATGTTACATAATGGTAATTATATAACTGATTAGAAAGATTTAAAAATTATAACTTCTAAATTTCCACACATTCAAAATGTCAACCAATTTTAGAAATCCCTAGTGTTGGGCCGCAATATATTTTCAGTTTCAAATATACGTTCAAAGTAAAGTTATTATATAGAATTATTGAAATATAAATTATTTAATGAAATTAAAAATATAAATAATATATTTGACAAATTCTTTAAATTATTATTGGCATTATAATAAGTATTTTACAGTATTTGTTTGATTAATGAATGACTTTTCAATGAATTAATTAGCTCAGATTCAAAATGATTTAAGAAACTGGTTTAATCTTATCTCCAAAAAAATACTTACTCTACGCCAACCTAAATTTCTTAAAAAAATTCATTTAATGTAAAACTTTTCTCAAATTAATTTTGCTTATTTATAGTTTCAATAACCGAATCACCACAACTGGCGTCAAAACACTTTTAGATCACGTTTAAATTTCAAGTTTAATTTGAACGTGTATTATATATTACAAAAAAAACAGTGTTTTTTCTGCAACATATTAAATAATATTAGTGTGCATGAACTCATCAAACAAAAATTGTTTTTTTTTTATTTCAGAGGCATAAAAAATCGCACCGTTTTTTTTTTTTCTTTTCAAATCTATCTAAAATTAGTTTTCCCACAAAGTAAAACGTCGTTTGTTCACATGACAGAAACGTGTTTTTACTATATTAAAAAAAAATTATTTAGTATTGTCGTGATTTTCTTCCAGGCAAATTTTGTATTTTGTTGAAATATATATTGAACACAAAACTTGATTTCTTATTATATATTTACTAGTACCCTACTAACATCCTACGTAATAAATATTATTAAATTATGTTTTTTAAGTTATAAGAAAACATCATGTTAAACGCCTGGCCTGAAATACTATTTTCGCCTACATTAAAATTTATAATTTCAATATTGTATTTTAGATTTTAAGGCCATTTTTGCCTACCCAGGTAAATTAAGATCTTTTAGTTTATATAAATATAGAAGATTAAAAGAAAAATTTGAAAAATTGATTTTGTTGCAGGCCATTAAAATTGCTGTGAATTTTTTTAAAATGCGTGATGTTCAATGAAATTGATCATCATTGAGCTATAAATTGATTTTTTTTAAATTATATGGTGTAATAAAAATTGATTTATTATCTTTAAAAGTTTCAATTAAGTTTGATTCATTATAATCAAATATTTCAATTTTTGATAATTCTGTCCTAGTTTGGTAAATATTTGAATAGAAAGAAGTTTTAATCAAATTAATTTTATCATCGCCATCTGTTGGCAAAAATATTTCCGGTATATTAATATAAAAATGAATAAATTATATTATTTGTAAATATTTTTACCGGAAATATTCCTGGCTGACAGATGCCGGTAATAAAATAATTTAATATATATACACACTCATTTTGGAAATATTCATGCTCGTGCCATTGAAATTATTATTAATCATAGTTTTCATCTATATGCCTTGAGTTTTTTATAGATGATTAGTGATGATCATTTTGCAAAACTAATTAAAATTTCCAAGGGCTATTTTTAGTTTTAAATTATAATGATGTTGTACCTAAAAACGAAGATGATGGATTCCACAAATTTCTAGTTGGATGGAATGTACATAAATTCTTTTGATGTTATGGCATCCTACCAAACATCCATTAAGGGCTGTCAAACCTGCCCGCAACAAAACTGCCCCATTGATATCGCAAACTCTTTATTTCTACTATTGTAATTGTAGCCAAATTGAAACACCAATTTATCTGAACCTAAATTGAAATCAGTTTTGAAATTTAACTTTCAGAAATGTTGCATGATTGATTGTTGTGAACTGTTCGATTGATGTGATTGATTGAATTTTGTGAGTGATTAAGGGAGAATATACTGTTTAAGTGTAAAGTCGTATTAGTCTTTTTCGTATTGGATATCGAAATTTACAATTATTATCTGATAATCCGGAGGATTTCTTCACATTTATTCTTAATCTAATCACAAACATACTAGCTCACCATATTTAATGATGTGCATTTGTTTGACGGTGGTCCATTTTTAATAAATTCTAACCTAATCTAATATACTAATAAAAAAAGTAATCTTTTTGATATCTTTTATTACCTTTTCAACATAAAACAACAGAATTCCCAGATGTGACATTATTATTGCGGTTCTTCAAAAAATCACTTGGATGTGGAATATATAATTTTTTATTCGTGCTGATTAAATTTATCATAATTTTGTTAAAGTGAAAGGTGTGTTTTACAAAAATCATACTTTTTAGGTCAATCATGTGGGAGGACACACCAAATTTATATATAAACTTTTTCCATAATTTTTAACGCATCCCCGATTTTTTTTTAATCAATATTTTGTTGGAAATAAGAAAAATTAATTAATCCAGCATCTGCTCTGCTTTTTTCTTTTTTCTACACATAGTTAAAATTATGACATTATATGTATATCTTAAAAATCTTCTTGAATCATCTTCTTAAATTTTCAAATTTCTAAAAACAAATATCACATAATTTTAAACTTTGTGTATCAAATTTTACATTATTGTTTGAAGGAATTTTAGTGATGATACCGAAGAAAAAAAACTCAGAAAGGTGATATTATTCTATGAAAGAAATAAAATTATAGTTAAGTAATTTCCGGCGACCTTTTTTTTATCAGGCTGGCGGCGGCAACGGGTGACTAAATAAAAAAAAAAAATCATCCCAGGAACTTTATTTATATTTTTAGAATATCATCTTTCTCAATTATGTTGGAAACGAAATTTAACGATAAAGTCTATTAAGGAAGGAATAAATTTATATTGTTTCTGGTATACTACATCAATTTTTTTTTAAAAAAAGAAAAAAGTTCTTTAATTTTGTTTTCTTGATTTCTTCTTAGATGTATAATTTTTATGAAATTTTCAATGCGATGGTAATAAATTATTGTTAAACAGAAGTTTTGTTAAATCTATGTTTTTATATTTTTTAATAAATTTATTATGACATTTCTTTATGATTAGCTTACAACTTTACAAGTTTAAAATATGTTATATTTAAATGTAACCTTTGGCAGAACATGGTAAATTGTATACACAGAAAATGTATGTGACTGATACAATTATGCAAGAACACACAATTTTTCCTTATAAATCAGATTATTCAGAAATCTGAAGACAATCCTGAGCACATTGAATGTTCCACATTAATTGCGCAGCTTTTCATGGTACAAGAACAGAAACAGATATATGAAGATTGTAAAAAGTGAAGATTGGATAGAAACATTCATTTGTCTGAATAAAAGAAATGGCTCTTAGAATGCCAATAAGAATATAATAAGAGACAAGTTTATATTTTTCTCAACTGGCAAGCCAATGCTGCCATTCCATTTTCTAATATGGATTTCTCTTTCCGAATACTAAAACTATAATAAAAATACTTTTTTATAAAAGTTTGACTTGACAGTAAATACCACTAAATCAGAAATAAAATATAAATTAAACTGCTCCCTGATTTTTTAAAGTGCCCCTGAAATAGTGACTATATATACACAACGCAGATGTGATGTAATTTTGTAAAAAAAAAATTTCGATTATTCCATATTATAAAAATACGAACAACCAAAAAAAAATCGCTTTTCCTTTTTTATTTTTTATTTTGACTTTTAATGATTACATTGCGTGTGTCGTAAATCTGAAAATCCTCGTAGCTTTAATTTTCATAATATTATAATACATTCATAGAAAGAAAATAAGAAGAAAAGCGAAAAAATTACGTAACAACATAATTTTTTTTCTATGGTTTTCTGTATTTCAGCTATAATAATTTATATAAAATATATGAAAAATTTATATAAATTTATGAATGAAAACATGAATAAACGAATATGAAAATTGTAGATTTTTTTTACATATGGAAATATAAAATTTCATTTTTGACACAAATCAGTAATTTCCTTAATGTTCCCTTAAATGTTGTCAAACATGCGAATTTTCATAATATATTATCGTAAAATGTAAAAAATAGTAGTATTTTTATAATGACAGTAATAAATTGAATATAAATTATTTGTAAGTTTTATTAGACAGGTGATATTCCACTGAAATATATAAAAATTTACCAGAAAATATTTTAATGTTATTGCCAGAAAGTATATTTTTCTAATTAACTCTTAAATATTTAAATAAGGCCATATTTACGAATAGAAATTATACTGACATTAAAAATTTCACTTTTTATTTACATGAATAAATTAAGCAATCATTTGACATAAGAATCATTACCTAAAAAATGTAGATGTGAATTTCAGAAATTGCTAGTTGAAATGCACATAAATTCCATCATTGATTTTAATTTCTTCACCAACTATCATTTCCATTAAAGGCTGTCAAACCTGCCTGCAATAATTCTAAAACAGAGTACGAGTTTAAAATATTAACCTAAATTGAAATCAGTTTTGAATTCTCACTTTATTGTGTGTCACCTACTAAAGTATAATTTCTAGTAATGCTGTCAGATCGATTGATGTGAGTCATAGAATATTTGAGTGATGAAGAAGAATATATCGATCGAGTGTAATATCATATTAGATATCTACTAACGAACTATGCCGACCTGGAGACAAACATTAGATTTGTTATCATTTATATAGTTATAATAGATATATCTCTGGTAAAAATACTGCTGTTACGCTCCTACAAAATATCTCTAACTTTGTTCCCTTAATAAATAAGAAATCCTTTTCGCACTTATTTATTTATCATAAGAAATTTAACTATGTCATTCTCTCACCCTGGTTGCACTATATTTTCTATGCTTAAATTTACCCTAAGTAATTTATTACTTTCTGATAAAGTGATAAACTATAATTAGGTTCTCTTCAATATTTTGAAATATAATAATAAATTTTTCGCACAACATATGGTGATGTTGCAAAAACTTGTATTTTACATTTTAATTTATAAACTATTAAAATTGTTAAAATACTTACAAGACACAAACTGATAATTCCGACTATATATAATAATAATAATATATGTATAAAGACCAGTAACTCACCTATGAAATGAGGGTTAAAACCAGTATACAAGCAAAATAATGTTGGGTTAACATAAATAAATTGAATTTTCCACCTGGAATTGGTGTTTTTTTGCACATTTATATTGAAATTTTCATACATATTTATATCACTGCGAGCATAATAATTTAGAATCAGTTTAAATAGAATTTATATCATGATAGAAATATCGTTTTTTTTTCTAAAGAAAAAAAAAACAAATGAGACCGTCAAGGAGGATAGTTTCTATTATCCCTGGATATATTTCAACATTTTTTTTTTTTTAAATTCTAAGCAGAACTTAATGTTTATTTGATGCAGCTGCAGAATCTCTTAATAATTTCTCAATTGTATAAAAATAATACACTTTTCTGAATTACTTATTTTTCAATGATTTCAACTTCTTTATATGCAAGGTAATTTTATGTGTTTGTGTCATCGAAAAAAAAACCTTTGTTTCTGAAATAAAGTGGTTTTTCTTTAGTTTCCGTGGCAAGTATATAAAATTATTGTACATTAAGAAAAATCTTAGGTTATAGTAACGGCAATGTCTCGCATAGAATACATTGAGTGCATAGCGCTACGACTTTCATGTATAACTCATCTGTGTAGGTATTAAGGGTCTATCTAGTTCTAGTAAGTCAAAGAATTTCATAACTGGAGCAATTCGAGACTTCCATCAGAGTTGCTTAATAGGATGCAACTAGAATGAGACCTCTACGACTAGCACGTACCGGGCAGTGCCATAGAAGATGTTTCAGGTGTACGCCTGCCCTGGATGGCTGGAGTTTCTGCATTAGTCAATTGCGATAAGTCCCAAGTCGATCAAGTCTTGCATTAATAGCGCGGTAGAATTATTAGCATTTTCGTGTTTTTGTATGTACCCACATAGCTATACTTAAACAAGTGAATAACTTCTGCCAGCTGTTTTTTGACTACGCTAGTGTCTTGTGATCCAGTATATTCTTTGCGTTGCAATGACAGTAGAACCTGGCAATGTCGTCTGCCTCCTCGTTGCCATTAATATTACTGTGTCTACATTTAAAATTATCTTTAATTAGTATAATATTCTATAAAGTATAAAGCTTTTGAAAGGATATGAACTAAAATTATTGTCTTAATAATACACCTTATATCAATAAAGTGACATTGCTGCATATTTATTTATTTTTTTCGAAAGTATACAAATTGCTGCAATATTGATTTTCTTCGTCACCACGCATCGCTATTTTTAGTCGATTGTGCAATTTTAATTAAATTACAATAACTTTATAAAAAAATGTCTGACTGAATTTTCAGGTAAATAAAAATAATTTATACAGAAAATTATGATGTAAGAAAATTATAAATTTATTAAAGACTTTAAACATTTAATCAGCATCGAATTCATGACTATAAACTAGGATGTTATGTGATACAGAATACATAATTACATTATCAAAACTGAACATTAATTCTGAAAATTTGATGATATGAACATATTTTTTATAAAAAAAAGAATTCAATTGCATTTTAAAGATAAGATTTTACTTCATGTATGACCGGAAGATGGTTAATTTTTCTTGCATATTAATCATAAATAATTTTATGAAATTTTAATATAATAATTTCAATCCAATATAAATTTGTTAACACTTTTCGGCAAATCAGTTATCGAATTGGTTTTTAAACGAGAACAATCCAAAAATAAATTCCATTTTATTTTAAAATTAAATAATCTGACAACAAAAATATTTTTAAGTGATTGTGAACTATCTATACTCTTAAAGCTGATAACCAAATATAAAATAATTAATAATTATGTAAGATAAATAAAGGTATCCAGCTAATTGACCAAGTGCACCTTTGGTAGAATTAAAATTTACCAAATACATAATTAATCGATTATAAATTTAAAGAATAACAAAACTTCACTGGTCCACCGAATTACTAAAGAAGCAAAGAATACCAACCAAAATCATTTCAGTAAAAAAATAGGGTAAATAAGAAAACATCCTTGTCAAAATAATTTTTTATTTTGAATTGCCTTTTCAGCAGGAAATTTAATCAAAAAACTGAAAAGGTAATTCGATTCTTTGTGAACATTTTTGGACTAGGAATCGTTTTGGGAGTATTAACTGAAATTCATTTTGCAAAGTAAATTCAGTCAAATAATTAAAAAGGTATTTTTGGCAGAATTATTACTTTAACGAAAGGCTAAATACTATCACGTATTGCCATTTGTCAAGTTCACAAATTGCCAATCGTTTATTGGATAAATTGTACAATTCAGTCAATTTGCATTCGTTTAATTTTGTAGTCAATTATGTGAATTCGATCAATTGTGTTCATACGATCATTTGTTAATTCGGTCTATTAGTATCAAATCACTTTAAAGAATTTCATTTAAATATTAACAGTTTATATTATAATTATGAAAACTATCCTTTCATTTTACAAAATAACCTGAATTTTAGAATATTATCTGATGTTATGCTATTATATTCACTGACGACTAATTAAATTTGTCCTATATATACATTTTACGTTCCGACAACTTTCCAAGTAAAACATATCCTCTTTAAATATATTTTTAAAGCGCAGGCAAATTGGAATTTTTACATAAATAAAAAAAAAAAAATTTTTTATTATTTTTGTAAATTTATTAGAATACACAGCGGTAAATGTTAATTTATCATAAAAATTTATTATTAAATATGCTTTTATGTAGTTTTTTATACCGTATTTTTTATGCTTAATATGGGCGTACATATTTATTTTTATAGTATGTTTTTCATGTATTTTATAATAGTACGCAAAGCATATAAAAAAATATATTGAAAATTGGGAGAGCATATAAAATAAAAGCGTCAGCAAATTTGTGTTAATAATATTGTTCAGTGCATTTAGTAAATAATAAATCAATTATTATAATTTAAACCATGTATAAATTAATTATTATTTATAGTAAAAACTTATACTCCAGATGGTGTGCGCCTTCTATTTCAGTTGATGCTAGTACAAAAGAGTAACATTAGATAATTACTTAGTCCTTATAATCATTTCATTGAAAATGATTAACCTATCAAATTAATCGAATCTGTAAAGGTATGCAATCCTTCGATTGATTGATTGAAATGATCGTTAAAAACTTGACTTTTCTAGAAGTTCTGAAAGGTATGAAAAAAAACGTCATTGAATCCAACAAAATAGTGGTTATATCCGGAAAAAGTTTTCAGGAATAATTTTGTATAGTTTAATGAATAAATTTAATATTAATTTGCGCATTTTGAAAAATTATATATTTCGTGGTAAATTCAAAAAAAAATATTCGTAATGTTGAAATATTTCCGAAATTTTCTAAAAGTAGTGAGAAAAGTTTTGTATAATTTTATTTGCTGTGGCTGTAAAAATAATCTTGTAAATGAATAATTTTAAAACATTAAATTTTTATGAAACCTTTAAAACTAAAATTACTGATAAATATTATTTGTGTATTTATTAAATACAATTTTATATTTGGACAATACAAATAAGTTACAAAATTAAACTTGAAATATTTAAATATTTCAAGTTTAAACTTTAAACGTTTAAATATATGAAAGATTTGAAAATATAGTCAATATTTATATGAAAAATATAAACAATTGAATTACTAAAAGTGAATATATATATATAATAATGTATATATAAATCTTGTAAAATCCTACTATATTTCAAATAAAAACTGAATTGACAATTTACCGAAACTAAATTTACCATGATGTATAATGCCAAATTTACCGGATGCATAATTGACCAAATCATAGTTTATCAAATACACAATTAACCGAAACAATTTAACGAATACATAGTTGATCGAAAACACATTTAAACGATTTTAAAATAGAATCGATTGTGTCAATTGTACGGTCGATCGATTTGTATTCGATTAATTAACATTATTATTAACATTATTAATTCGGTTAATCGTTTTCGGTCAAATAACCGAAAATCATTTTAAATTTTTAAATTTATTTGAAAACTTTTACATATGAGAATTAATATTTAAAAAAATTATTTCATTTTATAAATTTTAGTTATCCTTTACGTAACGACATGTTATTTTTTATTGATATTATTAATATATAATTAAAGGGAAAATTGCAAAATAAAATCTCATAAAATTAACTTTATATATTGATTATTTTAATAATTAAATAATAAACTCGTATATCGATTAGTAATTATTCGTAAAAAAATATGAATATATTATAATTTATTGATTTTAGAAATAATGAAATGTAAAATATCCTATTAAGATTCGAATGGTTTGACATATCTTAGACTCAAGGAATACAACCGGGAGAATGCATCCGTACATATACAACACAATATGACAATTTACAATATTCCACAACATATTGTAAAATGTTAAATGTGGCAATATTGTATTTTGTACGAAATTTTGTTTATTTCAAAAATTATCTAAATGTATTAATTTAATAATTTTTAATATATACTATCAAATTATAAATTTTTTGGTTATTATAGGATTAAAATTAATGGGCCTGAAAAACGGTTTCATTATGTTAAAACGTTGACCATTTCCAAACATATTTTAAATTCAAAATTTTTATATATGATTTTTATATAGTACATAAATGGTAATAGTATCAACATCAAATTTAACTTTGAAGGTTGGCTGTACTTGATACATTTATTAAAATTACTCCATTGCGTTATTGTAAACAATTTCACAGCGACTTTTTTTCTTATTTAATATCTTATCCAAAAAAATATTTATACAAGGTGGGGCAAAAGTAAATCTTATAAATTTTTTAATTTGTATTTCTTTTGGAAATTTTTCTTTTTTTTTTCAAATTTAATGTAAACTTAGGAATCCATTATGAAGAATTAAACAACAAGAAACTAGTAATGATAATCGAATATTTAATACTCAGCAATATTATCTAATTTGTTGGGAACATTTGTTTATATGGTTCAAAAGTTTTAACATAAATAATTGGAGAGTGAATTTTCACTCACCTTGTATTAATACTATATAAATTATTTTGAACATTTTCCATTGCAAAACCAATCCAATTTTGATGTTAACCCATAAAATCATTTTTATTTATAATGAAATATTTTATTCATTTTTAAGTTATAAAAAGTTCGCGTAATATTTAACAGAAAAAAAAAAAGAAGTTAAAAAATTTCACATCAGCAAATTGAACGGAACGTTAAGAGGGATTCAAGGACGTATATAAATAATTTAATGTTGTTTTTTATTCTTAAGCTTTTAAATATATTTTATTTATTACTCAGCCTTAACTTTAGTTATATAAATATTATCAGCAAGTAATCCACCGAGAATAGGTTTTTGCAATTTGCGGCATTTGTAAATCCAATTCTCGTGTTAATGGTATTGGGATCAGTAATATTGCCCTCAGTGTTGCTAACTAAAATATATATTCAACACGATTGTGTATAAAAAACAACGTAAGTCGATCTGTCCATGAATAGAGTGATTCGTTGGATAGTCATAGGTTGCTGTTGTGTACAATACTGTAAAAGAAACGCTTGAATAACAGGTGAATTTTTAACAGTCCCAGTACAAGGACATAGTTATAAAGTTATACTAGAATGTGTATCGATAGTCGCGTTGAACTAGACTACAATATACTAGATTATTGCGATTGGGAGTGTGGCACACTGGATCCTTGCTCCTTCCTGATCTATGTTGGTGTGAGGGAAACGCTTCGTTGCACCACACTTTTTCCAACTTAACCTAACTTTCTCTTCTGTATACGAACATTTGTTGTAATGAACGCCAAAATTCAAAATACACATCATTGAGTCGGCAACAAAGAACCCGATAAATATAGCCTTAGAAAGGAGTGATATTCTATCATTCCACCGCAACATAATTTCAAGCATAATTTGCTTTGATAATTTCTATGACTATTAAATGTTGCTTGGCATAAAATTAATTTATTTTAGAATTCAAAATTTTATAACCATTTGAAATTTTCCAGCAATACAATTTAGCATAGTAGAACGAACCATCAGTGACAAATTTAAGTATAACTGAATAAAAATGTTATGTATTATCTTAAATTACAGTTTATGATATGACAATAAAAAAAATATACTAGAATTTGGAAAATCCTACATTTTCCGGTGTGTCTCTTTAAATTGGATTGTTGCCAAAGATTAAGTTTTTTTTTTATTGTATTTTTCCATTGCTTTAAATAAAATTGCTTCTATATTAAATTGTGTCAATAGCATAAAAATTTCAAATAAAGATAAAAGTTGTTATTTGTCTAGATTCTAGAATATTTTTTTTTATAGATTTTTTATTAGTAATTTAAGAAGATTTTCAAAGGATATTTTAAAAAATCATGTTTTTCAACTTTTGTTTGTATAAAAATAAGGATAAACGAATTTTCCTTTCTAATTTTTGTGTTAAGCATATAATTTATATAGAAATTATTACAAATATTTTTACGAATATCTATTTAAAATTATGTCTATTTTTATGATAACTTGAGGAATAAAATTTGATTGTGAAAAAGTATTTTCATCAATTTACCAACCATAACAATTTTTTGTTGAGGGCGTTTTATTAAATGACACAAATAAATAGCAATTTGCTTGAAGCAGGTGGGAATTTATAACGTGGCTGAATAGACAACAATTTTATAATAATAATATCGATTTATTTTTCATGCGGATTTATTATTATTTTTGAAATATCCTTTTTGTATGCTTATACATTGAACAATTTAAAAACTTACAGTGAGTAACTATGGTGCCATGGTTTAAAAAATTTCAATGAAAATTGTATTTTCTTTATACTATTTGTCCTTACTTTGATGTTGTCAGATTTTGATTATTTTAATTATCAATTTTTATGTAAATATTTATTATGTGAATAATTCGGCTTAGTTAACTGCGAAAATTGATTTAGTAAACATGATTCCAAAGTTTTGGATACGGGGTTGTTATGGTTTCAAACAAACACCGAGGAGTAAACATTTTGAATTGAGTGTTGAAATCTTCTTATCAGATTTTTCATAAAACATTTGAGAAAATGTTATGAAAAATCTGACGGTATGCATCAGACAATGCATAAGATTTTTCATCAGACTTTTTTTAACATATGAAAAATATCAGTCTTATGAAAAGTCTGATAATTTAAAGGGGCCTTAAGTAATGAATATACGACTATAACATTTAGAATGTATACATATTGGAGGCGACGATAATTAAAGACGAATTTGTTAGTAGGTTTTATTCACTAATTCGTTTTTCTAACCATATTTTATGATGGAAAATTACTTTTCAAAACTTACTAAATATTCTCCGACATTTAAAAAGTAGTTAATAAAAGATAAAAAACATAGAGAATATCAGAAAGTAAGTTTCTGCCATTAAGTAAGGAGCATTATATTTACAATTGGTGGCGCATTTGTATTTTTGCCGCCCCTATAGCTTAATTGGTAATGTATACTGAAGCGCCCTATAATTCTTAAGAATATTTATGTTTAATTAACAAATTCAATCAATGATTTATAACAACAGTCATCAAATCAATTTCTATTGATTGTAATTTTAAATTAGTGGTAGTAATAAAAATGCAATCGAAGCGATTCATTTGAAATCTAATGCGCCCATTTCGAATGGTGACCCTATAAGCAAAACTTGGAATTAATACATTTACCAACATTTTTACTTCTAGATGTAATTCATAAACATATTTTATTTTAATGTTATCCAAAAACAAATTACTTTTATGATATGGTAAAAAAGAAAGATTTTTAATTATAATTTAAATTTATTTTTCAGAATACATCGCCACTTTGGGACGATTTTGTTGCAAAGGCCAGTAAACTGCATGCATGCTTAAGGTAATTTATGAATTTTCATCTATAAAATGTTATATTATTGCTGCTAATTAGTAATTCTTAATATTTATATAAATAAAATAAAATGTTAATTTTGTATAATTAAACTAACTTTCTTTTTTCGTGATAATTTGCCATTTTCTAATAGGTCATTTGGAAAAAACAAATTTGTATTTTCCATCCAATAAACTTGTTAAATTTATGCTATTTAAGCGATCTTTTTCTTAGTTTATCAAATATTTAACATTAACGTGTATACTTAGATAATTATGTACATAAAAACTAAATATAAATTTCGCTACTAAAATTCAATTTTTATTTATTAGCACCTAATTAAAAAAAGCTTAATTGGTAAACCGTTTAAAAGATTTTCTATATTTTCAAAGATCTTTTAAAATAAATTTTATGATAATATCAGAGTACTCAGCTAATTGACCAATTGCACAATTAGCCGAAACGCAATTGACAGAATACAAAATTAATCAATAGCAAATTTAAGTAAATGATTTACTAAATTTGTGTTTACCAAATGCCATAAATCTAAATTAAGATTTTTGTATTGTAGCCAATATTGTGTAGTCGGTTAACTTACATTTGTTTAATTGTAATTTCGGTCAATTGTTTTTGATCAATTAGTCGCAATATTTAACTTGAGACCATATTGAATTTCTTATTTTAATTAAATCGATTAGAAATACATTTAAAAGATTGTTTAGTAATACTATGTGACCTTGAAACGAACTTGCTAATAGTTCACAATATGTACAGTCAGCTACATTGATTAATTGACTGTTTTAACATCAGTGCAGATTTATCAAGAAAATGATTTACACAATAAATATGTAATAGCAAGTATTAAAAAAAATAGCTTGAATATTCTTGAATGATTTAAACTTCTCAAATAACAATTAAGTCTATTAAATTTTATAAAATCATTTAAAAAAATTTATGTAGACAACTTACTGACAATAAATATATTATTGTCAATAATTAAACAATTTTAATTAGTTGTAGCCTTCGACTAGATTTGAATTAAACATTCTTCGGTTCTAGTAGAAAATATTTTATAATCCTATATAACAAAATTAAATAAAATTTAAAGATTTTATTTTTATTATTGAATATAAATGAAAAAATAAAATAATTTGACTTTTGAAAATTGTTGGGAAAATTGATTCTAATAAATATTCAATTTTTTTAAAATATAGTTGGAATATTTTTGAAATTTCAAAACGTTTTAAAGGATCATTAAATTTTTCAATATGTATTTCCTTTATTAGATATTCAAAACAATTATGAGCAAGGCTGTTAAAATGATAAAAATATTCCATAATTATATTTGCCACATGGAATTACAATTATATTATTATTCTTGATCATTTTAAAACAAAATTAAAACAAATTCCATAATTAATTAAATATTTGCATTTAAAATAAACTCCACAAGTTGTCTTTAATCTTACTCCATATGAAAACTAAATATTTTCAATAACTTTATCTATAAACATCTTAATATGATACCAAAACTATGTAACGTTCGTTTCCCAGCGGTCACTCTATAATGACAGTTTATGCTTTGATATACTTAGTACTATTAATGATAATTCGTACTACCTCAATATTTCTCAAAAAAAAAACTGTCACCGCCAGAAAGATATTTCCCAAATGGTAACTGCTATCTGTCAGTAAAGTTTACTTAAATTAAATTGTTATAATTTCGGCAAAATATTGATATAATATATTTAAATATTGGTATATGGTCCATTTTGGATGTGTAGCTGTCACTGGAGCTACTGGGGCAGATATTTTCCTAAATATAGCTGTTTTTTTTTTTTTGCGAAGATAGTATTGTACGAAGAAGCATCACTATAGTCAATAACTATTTAGTTTTAAAGTCTTTTCACATATGTATTGTATATCAATCGATTTTACAATTTTTTATTCGATGTGCCAAAATGTTATATGAAAAATAGAATAAAAATATGACAATTCGATTTTTCATTGGATGTATCACATACATCTGTCAATTTTTACACTATACGATTTTTTGATATTCGACTGTTCGAATGAAAAGTTATAGAACCTATTGCGTAGATGTGAAGGGACTTTGATAATTAGCTTCTTTTTGCACTAGTGCCTTCTTCAATTATTAGTTTTCTAATTAATATTACTATATTAACATTCTTAAATACATTGTTACGTATTATTACATATTTATACATATTATTATTCATTACTAAAGTAAATAATGTATTGTAAAAAAAAATGTATATATTTAATTTATTTTATTATAAATTTCTCTTAATTTACCTATTTAAAAAAATATTATAATTATGCTTTGTAATTTTATGAGTTCATAAATTAATAACACAGAAATTACATTAAAACATACTATAAAAATTTATTATTAACAACTTCATTTTAAGTAATTTTATATTAAATTTATGATCTTGTTAAAATTTCATTCAAAATTTTGAATTTATTTAACAAATTTATGGGTTTTTTATTGAAAATTGCGTAATTTTATTTATATACTTATTTTTTTTTTAAAAAAAAAAGTATTTAGGCAAATAACAATTTGATATAAAAAAATTTATATTTATATATTTTTTAGAGCGGCTATCCAGGCGATTGCGGCATATTTGGATGCGTTCCAAAAAATAGCAGACGCCGCGACAAATTCTAGAGGTAAGAGTTTTTTCTTGTTTATTTTTGTTTTTTGTTTGTTTCTTTTTTTTATCTGTCAAATAATTTATTTATAAACAATATCAAAAAAATTTCTGAATTAAAATAAAATTTTGTAATAAAAAGAAATTTTGAAAAATTATATTCGTAATCCAAAAGTGTGACAAAATAATTTAATAAAAACTTTCTATACTGCATTACTCTGAGATAGAACATTAGGAAACACTATTAATTTTAACAAATTTTTGAATTGGACATCACAAATCAGTGTCGGAATTTATTGTAGTTCCGATTCCGATATGAATAAAATTATGCAATAATATACAATAAGAATAGTTAGCTTTGAATAATGACAGTTCTTCTATGGATAGGAAATAAATCGTTGAGAATGTCTAGAAATTAAATCGGTAGACATAAGACATGTCTTTCCAATTGTTAGATTTTAATCATTTATCACGAGTTATTTTACTTTCACATATACATATTCCTTTTTGACACTTTATTGACATTATCTCATTTCGAATTGGCGTTATCGGTATTTATACTTTTTGAAATAATCTTATTTTGGTTTTCAGTTAATGTTCTTTGGATAAACAAGGCATATGCAAAATGCAACTGGCTTGAGAATTTAGAACCAATACTAAGGTTTGAGCGAGAGAGCTCTTAGGACTTAGGTTACCATTTATACGTAGCATTATAGGATTATAAGTATATTATGTTCATAATTCTAGCTTGAGTTCTTCTTCCATCCATTCAAAATAATTTTAGAATTACATTTATAAACTGAATAATGGTGGGTTTAGCTGAAAACCGTGGTAACAACTGAAAAACGATAGTAACGAATAAAAAACGGGGCGAACAATCGAATTTATATTTAGGATCTTCGTAGATTATACTCGTATTGTTAATTTTATCGAGTTTACAATCTTTATTACATATTTTTGAAATGATCTAATCAATTACATCATTTCCAATATAATTAACAATAATCATTTCCAATAATTTAACAATTCTAAGGTTCTATTTAATGTTAAAACATAATTTTTCTTAATTTTATACCTGCAGCAAAATTAAATATTAGTCAGACTTCCACCTTGAAATATAACAATTAAATTTTTAATATACAACGCTTAAAATTTATTCAGTTGTTATCATTAATTATTATTATTTTTTTTATAGAAATATGACACAAATATTTATTTTTTATATATTTATTAACATAAATTTATTTCGTTATTAAAGCAGTTGTTTACTTATTCGGAAATTACAAATATTAGAGAAAAAAAACTATCTTTATATAAAAATTGATATAATTTGAAATTTTTATGCAATTTCACATACTTTAGTTTATTTTACAAATAATTAGTCGCTTTTTAAAGCCTGGACTTTTAATCAATAAAGAAAACAATTATTTTAAGTGTATAAATTTAATTCTACAAAAAAAAAAAATATGTTAATACTTTTTTTTTGATATGTTTGCTTGAGTAATTTTTATTTAAAAGTATGTACTCGTACGTCGTACAGCAAATCCAGAAATTTTATTCCCGCATTATTTCAAATGTAAATTATAGCAAAAAATATCAATTTACCATTTCACCTTCTTTATAAGTAAAAAATAAAAATTTAATTTTGGATTATTTAAAAATAAAAATACAGGGGACATCAGAATAAATAAATTAAGTACAAAGTATATTTCATAAATGTATTTAGTATTTTACTATAAGTTGCAATGCGCCATCAAACCGCAAAATCATAAAATTAGAAAACGACACATATACATTATATACTCTATATTAACCCCATCGCGTTGTCTATCATCGATTTTAGTTTAATTGATATTTATTTTAAGAATTATATTCGGATAATCATCTAGCGGACGAGTTTTTTAATTTACACCGCACTTGATTAAAAAAATTGTGGTATACACAAAGTGACTACAACGTACCGTAGAGATAAATGCTGCAGAAACTCTCGCCACGCCGCAGTGCCGTTGCGGTTCTGAAACGTCAAAAAAAATTGAAACATAAATATAAATTCAAAAAGAAATTGTTTAACATAAACACGAACATTTTCGCATCGACTGAGTGTTTATGTTATTAACAATTTCTTTAACGCGGTAACTTAAACACTCAAAAGGCAACTTTAACTACTCTCATATTTCTATATATTTCAGCTTTTCCGCGACGCGTCGCGAATATTTCGAGTTGTATGAGTTTTCAAGCCATTATTTTATTTTACTTGATCATTAAATTTTTGATTTTAATTGGCTGACTTTTCAGAAGTTATTCGAAAAAATATTTATAACTTCCATATTTTGAAGTAATAATCTTCAGGGATACCAATCACTCTGTCAAAAATTCTATTAATACTTGGTAAAATTTAACACCCCAAATTATATTTATATTTTGTTTGTATAAATTATGATGATTGTAAAAGGGACACATACACGTTTATAAATGTAAAATCAATTTTTACACACTTGAAAGAAATATCGTTGTCTTCTTAAATACTCTCGATTTACTACCCTTTTTATTTATTTTTACTTCAAACCCTTCAAAATTGACTGACAGTTTAGCTTTTTGTTAAAATTGATAGCATTTAATAAAAATAAAAAATGTATTATATATATACATATATATTATATATATTTATATATGTAAAACCGTTAAGGATATAATATCCTTTTTCAATGTCAAATTGTGAACGCAGTATTTTAAAAGTATAAATAGTTTGGTTGAATAAATTTAAACTGAGCTAAATCGCTTTTTTTAATACTTTTGTAGGTTTTTAATTTAATAAGTTTTCTACTTAACTGAAAGATTTTAAATGGGGTTCAAGTTATCGAGCAGAGCAAATGATTATTTTAGGAATTTTTAATTCAGGAAAATTTTAAAATATAAAACTAACATATTTATTATTTTCAAAAATTGATATTCCTGTACAATTTATATAAGTAACGACTGTGTGAATGTGAACACGATTTTCATCGGTCTTACGTCTTCTCTAAAATTTCCTAAATGAAACCTAGTCCAATGTAAGTGATGTAGCTATTTATAAAAGATATCCTTACAAAAATATCATTATTGTATGTTACGTATACGAAAAATCATATGGAATTTTGAAAAGTAGCTTAACATATTAAAAACAATTGAAATCTAAAACAAGTAATTTTTTTTTAAAATATTTTTGAAACGGAAGGAAATTTAACTGAAATTATCACATAAATAAATTCGTCATTGTGTGCCATTAAATTTTAATCATTTTAGCACTCATTTATCAAAAATATAAACCGTTTTATAATTTCGTTACACAACAATTTTGGATAAAGTTTAAAAATAAAATTACAGAAATATGTTGAATCGTTACCGGACTTCACCATCGGTTTTAATCATTGATTAAGTAAAGTGAAACCTCCATAAAATGCCAATTATCGTTAAAAAGAAAAAAACACATTGGAAAAGTAAATTTATCAAAAGAAAATATTATTTTACAGGTGAATGTACGTTACGGCTAGTTGACTATGAGCACACTCGAAGAACTTTCGGGTCAGTAGTAAATATATTTTTGCAAAAATATTCATAGTTCTTAGTTTTTTTATGTGGTGTAAGTTAACAAAAAATATCACTTACAATATGGAAAGAAAATGTGGAAAAGATTAGAAAATTACTCAGTCACAATATAATGTATTTTTTGAAGACAGTTGTTGGTTACGTAACATTAAAATTAAATCCATGTCAACGACAAATAATTATTACAAAATTGTTTTTAGAAAATTGTTAGTTTTTTTGAATTGAACTTTTGATTACAATTGAAATTAATAATTCCAATTAGGTCAATTTAATATAATTGATAATAATTTCGAAAAACTACTATAAACACTAACCTGATTTTTTCGAATTGAAGTTTTAAATACGTCATTAATTAGTAATTGGTAGTCCGAAACAATTACTTTTGATATTTTAAATATGCTGGTCCATGTTCATATTTTATAAATTCCTTTTTAGGATTTTTATTTATGGCACCAAAAATATTTTATTTATTGGTTTTCTGTATGTTGTAAACTTTTTCAAAGTTCAACTAGCCGACAAACCCCTTCCTGATACTACTGAATATTGCTGGATTCTCAAAACACTTCCGAAGTGAAATAATTTATTTTAAAACTTTCAACTAAGTAAATTGAATAGTTCATACTGAAGAATATTGTATAAACTATAAAGCAATAAAACTTCTAAAATTCCTTTTAACTATCTTTTCTCATTTACTTCCTACTTCTTATTCCTATATACATAATTTAGGTGAAATCTTTTCGTACTTGTAAGATTGCGGAAATGATTATTTTAAATAATGTACAAACAATTTTTTTCTTTACAACTGCTACAACATATTTAATTACCATATAATATTACAACAGAACATTAAAATTTCTTACAGCATTATTCAAAATTTCTTATTTATATATATTTATATATTTTGTTTGCCAGGTGCATCCAAAGAAATTGGTACAGCCTTGACACGTGTCTGTCTCCGACATAAAGCAGTCGAAACACGTATGAAAAGTTTTACATCTGCAATTATGGATTCACTTGTAAATCCATTACAAGAAAAATTAGAAGACTGGAAACGTCATATAGCTACAATAGACAAAGATCATGCCAAAGAATATAAACGTTGTCGTGCCGAATTAAAGAAACGTTCCAGTGATACATTACGTTTACAAAAGAAAGCACGTAAAGGTCAATCAGATACAATACAATCATTAGTTGATTCCCATATGCAAGATGTAACATTACGACGTGCTGAATTAGAAGAAGTTGAACGAAAATCCTTAAGATCAGTAATGGTTGAAGAACGTAAACGTTATTGTACATTTGTGCATATGTTACAGCCAGTTGTTAAAGAAGAGTGTGAAGTTATGTTTGAATTGGGACATTTACAAGTAATTTTACTTTAGTAACTAAATAATTTGTGTATATTAAATTAATGTACATTTTAATTTGACTACATATAGGATGCAATGCAATCAATTGCAATTGTTACTAAAGAACCAGATGTACTGCCACAATCTTCTGAAGAACTAATTTTAGAATCCAAATCATCAATTAATTTATATCCGGAATCACCAGGTGGTAATTCTGGATCACAAGGCTGTTCGAATTCATTAGGTTCTAGAAAAAGTTCTGTTTGTTCAATAAGCTCAATAAATAGTAGTGGTTCAAGTAGTTCTCCTGGTCACCATTATCAGAGATCATTGTCACAGGTTTGTGTGTGTTTTACATATATTTTTTTAGTTTATAGCTTTGTTTCGAATTTTTCATTTTTTGTTATTTATAATTTATGTTATATTTTATGTTATGTATCATTATTATTTATGTTTTTTTTTCGGTTTCTTTTAATTAGTTAATTTCGCCAGTCGTACGATTAAAACCTGGCGAATCAAGTGATAGTGGATTCTGTTCATCACCGGCTCTTACTTCGCAGGTTTTTATTTATTTATTATTTTTATTTTTTTATTTTTTGTAGCTTAATTTTTCTTTTCTGTTAAAAATATATTTGATTCGATTAAATTTATTTTTAAAAATTTAAATGTTTCTATTTTAGGCATCAACAACTGTTAGCCAGTCACATGCTGTTTCAACATGGCCACCACATTCCGCAGATGTTGTACCAACAAATGATCGACCGCATACAATATCATCAGGTATTTAATAATAAAGAAATTAGTTTAAATTTTATTTGTAACAAATTTATTTAATTTTTTATTAGCATATGAGAAAGGTCATCAACGACCAGCCCTTACAGTATATACCTTCCAGAATCCAGAAACAATAATGGAATCACAAAAATCACCAGCTAATATTGCTTGCCGGCCACCATTGCCAATTGTAAATATACAATTTCAGTTATTTACTTACAAAAATTAACTAAAAATATAAATTATTTTCAGCGCTGTTCATCATTGGAACGTCCACTATCAGCAACTGGACCACGAAATAGTAATCCAAATTTAATTCAAAGGCAATGTCCTTCTCCAATACCAGCTCATATAACAAAAGGTATGTAACATAAAAAAAATTGTAAATCATTTCCAAAATTAAAAAAAAGTCACAAATTTATTTCACAACACTACCAAAAATACTAAAATTTTAACTTTTCATCTTCAAAAATTTACTAAAATCATAAACACACCCAGAACTTCCACAACATCAACCAACATATGTTAATATGTCTGAATTGGCTTCAATGGCAGCCATGAAAATAACTAATCAACAGTTACAACAACAACATCAACAAATTATGCAACAACATGGAAACGAAAATCAAAAATTAAATACTAATCCTACACATAATCCACAACAACCACCACCGAAACCAGTAAGGCATTCAACTTCATCTACAGATTCAAAAACACAAATTTCAGCCATTATTAATGAACAAACAACGTTGCCAAATGAAGATGAGCCATCTTTGTCTACAATTGTTGGTGATATAATATCAATAGAATCGGAAAATACTAATACACCTCCGTCCAGTGTTACTGTAACAAGTGATAATAGCTCAAAATTAGTATCAAATTCACAACTAACTTCAGTAACATCTCCTACTCCTACTACCAATTTCTCACTAACAACTATTTTATCATCATCAAATAATATTGATTCTAATGATAGTATTGATAAATTAACTAAAGAATTGACAAAAACATCAATTTGTGGTGGTGAGGATGAATTAAAAATAACTGAAAATTTAACAAACATTGAAAATAATTGTTGTAATAATGGCAAAACAAAAATTGAAAATAATAATAGTAATAATAAAATCATTGAATCCACAAATTCCACAGTTGCAGCGACAACGACAATAACTGATAAAATCAATGATATAACACGCGGTTCAGTTCTTGAAAAAATGTCAATATTTGAACAGGCAAGTAAACAAGCAGCTGCAACAATAACATCAACAACAATAAATCCAAATAGTAGTAATGTATCACAATTAAGTGGTGGCAGAAGTTCTCATTCCATTTCATCTGGTGACAGTATTTATTCAAATCGTAAAGAAGAAATTTATAAAACAAATAATGGAAGTGGAAGTGGCAATGTTAGCGATAAGGATCCAGGTAATTTTTCGATAAATATAAATGTAAATTTTTTATGTCAAAAAATCAAAAAAAAAAAAATTAAATAATAATTATATCGGCGCTAAAATGTTATAATATTTAAGTTAGGATCGAAAAAAAAAGAAGGAGAAACAAAATTATTTTAAAATTTTATTTCAAAATTTGTTTTACAAAATTTTTGATATTTTTTTTCAAAATTTGATTAGAAGCTCTTTTAAAAGCTGTAGAAGTTTTTGTGGACTGTGATATAATTGGTAAGTTTTTTTAAAAAAAAAAAAATGGATAGAAAAAATGGATTCGAAATCATTTCATATAATCATATCCAACCAGGATGTTTGTAAAAAACGTAAAAAATTTTAGTAACACTTAGCAAGTGGTATTGATTTTTTGAGCACTATTGATTATCAATCAGATTTATGAAAATTGAAAACTACATTCATTTAGAGAATTGCACTTGGTCATAATTAAAATGAAATTCATTGTTATTTCATTTTAGATTAGTTAAAATTTTTGGTTTAGTACCCATATTTTAAAATATTTGTAGCTAAGTTTCCTAAAAATTATCATTACAAATTCAATAATTTACACATTTTGTGCCATGTCATTCATATATGTAATATCTATGATAGTAACAGTAACAATTCCTGATACTACAGCAATCATTCGTAATAATGCTGTTGGACCAATAGAACCAATAGTAGTAATTTATGTAAAATAGTATATCGAATGGCATTTCATTGGAACAGATTGTCTTATTGAATATTAGTTAAACGCCAAATTTCCATATAGATTATCTTTCAGAGAAAACTGATTTGCAATTAATTTTATGTGGTCTTTTATTTTTAATATTTATTATTCATAAATATTGCTGAATCCATCAAAATTTGCGGTTATAATTTTATGTTAAAAAAAAAATTTGACAAACATGAAATTTGAATATTTATTAAATTTTCGCTGATTAACCAAAATAATTAACTTTTTTAATTATTTTCCAAAATATTTGATTTCGTCAACATAATATTTATCATAGAAATTTTTTTTTATTAATTTTAAATTTCAAATTATTTTTAATGAAAATTTTTAATATTAAAACTGTTTCTTCAATTTTCTTCATATTGAAATGATTGTTTTTGAATACCTCATTTAAAATTTGTGCAGAAAATCTTTCAGTTAAATTAATGTATTTTAAATATATTGAAAATGATTAAACGAAATTTTTCCGTAAAAATGTTTGCATATAAATTTTCATTTCTTTAATAAATATTTTGACATATTTGCCATTTAATATTGCTATTCTGCATACCATTTTCGAGCATGAAAAAATGATAATTTTTTATATGTTTTATTGAAATCGGATGAAATTTTTAAAAAGAGTAAGTAAGAAGCTTTTTTTAAAAAAAAAAATATCGCCGAATTTTATGTTTCTTTATCTTATTTAATTTTAATATGTATCAAAAGCGTAATTTATAGAAGATTTATTTTATGTACATAAGAGAAATTTACTGCTTTTGGCCAAATTAAAAAAGACAAAAATAAAACAATTTATTAGTTAATTAACACGCTCTGTTAATATTTTATTAGTATTATTTATTGCTGAATACTGTATTTTAGTTTGTTGAAATATATCTTCTTTTTTTTTTGTTTTTGAAAATTTTGTTCCTTCATCTTAGTCCACATTCACTGCTGCAGCTTTGTTATATAGCAAAATGAAAATTACTTTAAAAAATTATTAAATTTAAATAAAAAATAAACTTCTCCTTCTTAAGTTCTAAAATCGTTTGAAAATGGTAAAAAAATAAATGTAAATGGCATGTTTCTTTACACACAAAAATATGTTCAAAACTCCCTAAGATTTGAATCACAATGCAATGCTGACGGCAGTTATTGAATAATCGCTTCTGGAACAATTGAACGCATTCTATTTGTATTTGTATATCGTTGACTGCTAATCTTAGAAATCTATACGACGATATATATAAATGCTCAAACGCAACAGAACCATGAAGTTATTACGATATATTAGTTTAAAATCATTAGGTAAAATTGGAAAATTCAAATGTGTTTCGGCGTTAAACATTTTTTTGCGAATTTAAAAAAAAAAATGCTTGGCGTGTTGATTTTTCAATTGGTTTAACTTAACTAACATCGATGGCGTTGTATTGTGAATTCAATATCAAATAAATTATTTTTTTAATATATTGATTTAGCATGGATAAATATTTGAAGTTTTGTAGTATAAATTTTTTTTGATTTTCGACATTTTTTGTTTAATTTTTTTTTATTTATGTTTACTTATTTAATTTTTTTTTTTATTTTATTTTTTTTATGCATTTTCCATATTTATTTTACCATAAAAAAAAACAATCCATCTTTTTTTTGTTTAATTATTCGCAAAATAATCAATGTCTAAAATAAACATTATACACTCCAACAATACCAATACAAAAAGATCAAATTTATGAGGACTCAATACAAGAATTAAATAATTTAATTGGTGAACTGGATTCATTTCAACGTGAACACGAAATAAGAGAAAAATCACGTAAACAAAATGGTGGCTATTTAGAAAATCCTTTCAATCAATTCCAAGCACCAGTAGTTGTTAATGGTGGTATGATGATGGATCAACAATGTACAACAACCATAAATGAAAATATACTAAATGGTGGAAGTCTAATAGATACAGATAATAGTAGTGATAAAATATCAATTGGTAGTTTGAATTATTCAACTCAAAGTACTGGTAATGTGAGCGGCAGTAATGATGTTAAATTTTTTGCATATTCCGATTCGGAAATATCAAGATATGTTAGTGAGAGCAGTTCAATTGGCGGTGGTTTTGAAAATCCAACATTTGCTCATTTCAATAATAGCAATAGCACAACAGCAATTGATAAAATTGATAATGAATCGAATAGTAGCGGTCGACATATAATGGTATTTGATCATAGTTTTCCAATAACAGCTGCTGCTGACATTGATTATGCAACAAAAAATTCTGAAATTGTTGTGTTACGATGTAAAGAAAATCCATTAACAACAACGTCAACAACAGACACGGAAAATGAATTACCAAAACAAAGACTTAGTTCATTTCGAGCTGAACAAGAGAAATCTAATAATAATGGTAATAATTCGATTCAAGCTGGAATAGCTTTAGAATCGCCTAGTCTACTAAATGGTACCATCAAATATCATGGAATAAATAAAAATTATCAACAAAATAATATACCACCAATAGTAACAGTAACAGGAACTGAGTTTAATGGAACACCGCCACCATCACAAAAACGAAATGTCAACGATTCATCAGGTACAAAATATTTACGTATTTAATGTTGTCAATAAAATGAGCTTAAATATAATTACATTTTGGATTAAGTTTAATTGCAATTTGGTCCATTTTTTATTGAAATTCGAAATATATATTTTATATCATAAAATGAATCAAATACAATTCACCTTTAATTAAGCAGTATTTATTTGGAAATTTCTGTTGTTTACGATTATACAAATTTTGTATCAACTTAAACTTACCAAATATATATGGCCGCAACTTGTCAAAAACTTTTAAAATTTTGTGTAAATTTTATTCGTAATAATTACGAACAAAGTTTCTCACAGTTTTAAAAGAGTTTTGGGAGGGTTTGCGATAATATTAGATAATCCGGAACGAATATTGTTTGCTTCATTTATTTTGACAACATTTACAAAAGAAAAAAAATTACCTTACACAAAACCAATTAAAATGCATTTCAAAAATAAAACTCAATTAAAAAAAAAAAACCTATATTCCCTTCGTATAAATATAGAAAAGTCTTTTGATAATCATGTAATTATTGACAATATTAAACATTTAATACCCCCATCAACGATGGTTTGTATAAACAAAGAGTTTAAAGCAAATTTGGATGCAAAACTAAAACAAATCAATGCAACTATGGCGATGTCCTCAAAACCGATCATAATGCCACGACCGGCTTCATTGTCGGGTTTGTTAACATTATTTTATTTTAATTATTATTTAAATAATAATTTTGTATATAATTTTGTTATTTTATCTTTATATGTTTATCTTGTTTTTGTATTATCTTTTTTATTTTATTTTTGTTTTCGTTTTAAATTTGTTGTATATTCCAAAATTGGTTTCGGGATTTTATATATATTTTATTTATTCTTATGATAGTCTTTAAATATATTTTTTTTTTTTTTAGATTAAATTTTATTTTCTTTCCTAACCAATTTTCAACTTTCCTGAAAACTTATTCTCCAAAAACCAACCAAAATTACATTATACTGATTTTATTTATGTGACTATTTTTCAAACAGAATAAAAAATTATATAATTCTGCTTTTACAATTTGGGAATAAACTATATTTGTATTACATGTTCAATAAATGTTTTAGTAATATATATTTGTTTAAAATCGTAACTAAAATTATTTGGATTTATTTTAAAAATAGGTTGTGCAACACGTTTAACACGTCGTTCATCTGTTAACAGTGCTAAACCACCGCCACCAGTACGAAGAAGTTCATCAGTAACAACTGGTCATGCTATATCAACTCCAGTAAGTAATTTGACTAATAATTTTTTAAACCCAAATTGTAATTGAAAATAATTATAACTTATAATTTACTGAATTTTTATGCAAAACGGTTTTTCGGTGTAAAACCGTTTTTATATATAATTCTTCAAATTATATTATTTATACCTGTTGGTTTCATATAACAAAATGTAGTACAACACTTTATTTCTGAGCTTTGTTTATCGACAATGACTAACTTATGAAACCTAATAAATATACACATTATTTCGTTTGTTTTACAATTTAAAAATTTATAGAATTCACCAAATCTGATTCAACAAAATCTTCAAAATACATCATCAGCTGAAAGTTTACCACCACCACCAGCATATTTATTAGATCGTCAACAAAATAATGCTTCACCATCAACAATAAAAGTTTCTGAAACAGTTAAAGCATTAGCAGCTATCCGTCATACACCAGCAAGTCCAAGTGCATTAAGACGAACACAACAAATAAATCAACAATTAAATCAGCAAGCAGCAACAATACAGGTATTTAAACAATTACTGTTATACACAAATCAAAAAACCAAAA
Source organism: Rhamphomyia laevipes (assembly GCA_963920725.1). Taxonomy (NCBI): domain Eukaryota; kingdom Metazoa; phylum Arthropoda; class Insecta; order Diptera; family Empididae; genus Rhamphomyia; species Rhamphomyia laevipes. The sequence goes on from OY987259.1 coordinate 42,957,947, forward strand.
CATTTTATTGGATGTTTATGAAATTATTTACAAAACAATAAAAAAAAAATACACAATTTTGTCTATTGGATGTTTCATTAGAAAATCAATCACTCCTTCAGCTCATTGAAATTAAGCATGATTTTAGATGCTATCAAAATTTTTCTGAATGTTTTAATTTTTTTTTTTTTTATTATTATTTATTTTTAATTTTTTTTTTTTTTTTTTGTTGTATTTTTCTTTTATTTTTTTCATATCCTTTCATGTGATTTTTCCCTAATTTAGAGCAACAAACAAGTAAACAATCAAACTCCAAATAACATCTATTCACCATGTCCAACTATCACAACAATGAATGATTCATCATTAGGTTCTATTTATAATAATACTTCTTCTACAATTCAACATCAACAATTACTATTACAACAACAACAACAACAATTATCATCACCTAAAATCCCACTTTCTATAAACACTAGTAGTAATGATAGTAATTATAATAATAATGTAAGTATTTTAATTAAAGAAATAAATCGTGTATGATTTTTGATGTTCTGTGTAAATTTTATGTGTAGTTAAAAATTTAGTGTGATGCTTGTAGTTTAAATATAAAATTTCATGAACATAATTTGAAAAATATGTAATATAATTATCAAAATTCACAATTTTTAATTAATTTAAAGTTACCGAATTAATAATTAAACGAATTAAAACGTATGTAATTTGGGCGAATACGCAATTAATTGAATGAATATAAACACAATTAAGGTAAATTAATTGGAAAAAGCGCATAAAATAGATCGATAAATTCTGTATTCGGTAAATTATGAGTTTGTTCAATTGTGGTTTCGGTAAATTATCCGGTTATCGTAGAGAACATGAATCGTAGAAGTCGCTATTGCAAAATTAAGAACTTTGGGGCTAAGATTATAAGTGAATAAGTTCACTTATAATTCATATATTTATAAGCCAAATATCTCCAATTGGAATTCGAATTACATACATATTGTTCACTACTCGATCATAGTATTCTTTTTATCAGAAAATCTAAATATTTTTTCATTCAAAATAATTTTCCGGTGTTTTTTAACGTAATCTCATGTCTATAATTTTTTATAATTTGGCTATCAAGTACCAAACACAGTAAAAAAAAAACGTATATATTAAAAAATAATGTTAATTGATTTTTTTTACTAATCAATATTTTCCATACATTTTTTTTCTTACACTTTTTATTTTCAGTCATTTCGAACAAATAATTCCCATTCACCTAGTATCTATGCACAACCAAAGCAAATAACAAAAATGTCTAGTTTTCGAGCACCACCATCTACGACAATACCACCACCATCTGGTGCAATTAATTCAGCTAATGTTGCTGGTAGTATTGTAACAACACTTCCAGGTCAACAAAAACCAAATCCAAGTTTAATAGCACAATTGAATGCTCGTTTAACACCATCTAATAAACAGCAACAACAAAATTCTCCGCTGCATTCAACCGAATATGGTAATAATCAACAATCATATGAACATCAAGATAATAGAAATCAAAGTAATTATGCAACTATGCCACATCAGCAACATTCAATTTCTTATGGTACTGATTCAAATTCACCAATCCGTCATCGTGGATACAATCATCATCCGCAACAACAGCAACAAGAATCTCTATATTCACGGGGAAATGAACGTTACAATTATCAAGAAAATCAGCAACAACAAAATTATGATGGTAAACAAAATCAAATATATGGTAGTAGTAATAATCATTATCAGCAATATCATTTAAAAAATAATCATGATTTAATATCATCATCATCATCTTCGCACCATTTATCATCTTTCTCACAAACTCAATATCATTCGCCATCGTCACAAGCACAAAATTCAAACCAAACCCAAAACCAACAACAAAAACAAGTAAATCAGCATCAGCATCAACAAATTAAATGCCAACAACAACAAAATCATTATAATCATCAACAGAAATTAATTACATCACAATCACCACCAATTCCGACAGTACGTACTTCTAGTTACAGCCAACAACAGCAACAGCAAATTCGTCAACAGCAACAGCATATTCATAATCAATCACAAATTCATCAAAATGCACAACAACAAAATTATGAATATCATACTACTAATTCACATCATCATCAACCAAATCCGATTTCCTTATCCTCTAATTCGATGTCATTGGGACGTCATAATAATATTCAGCAAAAAATCCTTGTATCTACAAATCCATTTATAACAACAACAACTGTTAATTATTCACCCTCTTCTTCTAGTTATGGAAATAATTATGCAGGAGCGAACACAAGTAAATTTTTATTTTCTTTGTTTGATTTGATTTTAGTTTGATATTGATTTTGAGCTTCTTGCAAAAAAAAAAAAGAATAATTATTTATAAACATACAATTTTGTTGAAGTTTTGTATATTATATTTTTTTTATAATTTGATTTTTTTCTTTTAGCAATATTTTAAAAAATATGCCGAACAATCTAAAATATAATAATAAATTTTACTTTATTATTAATTTATGTCAATCTTAAAACATGTAATTTTAGATTTATTTTGTATTAATAACCATAACCCACTGGTATATACCTCGAGTAGTAAAATAATTCGATTTATATTATTGTGTTAAGAAACTAAATCACTAATTCGAATTGTATTTTTAGGTTCTCTATTTTAATTCCATTTTGAAGTAAATTCAATAAAATATTTGATAATTCAAATGAAATTAATTTAGACTTTAATGAATCCATTGATTATAAACGTCTTATATTACCAGAAACTTTGGTTCATTGTACGAATAGAACTTTAGTTCATTCTACGAATGGATAGAAGTAATAATATAAATTTAATTTTTGAATATTCGAAAATATGTAGTAACTTTTAAACTAATTTAAACTATTAATAAGTAAAAAAAACATAAATTAAATATTATTTTAAAAATAAATTATCATTACAAAATCATTTTTAATGATGGACCTTTGGAATAAAACCGATTCGTGAAAAAATTGTTTTAATATCAGGGAATAGTAGTAATTCGCAATTGTTATTTAGAATATTCGTCAATCAACCATTTATTCAATAATAAACATTCGGACCGCGAATTATTATTTGGATTAGTAAAAATATTTAGATCTGATTGCCTTGAAAGTAATAACTAAATATAAACAATAATAATTAATTGTAAATTCCTTTAAATTTTCAATATATTTAATTAATAAATTATGTACAGGAATAAAAAGAATATTAATTATACGTTAAGATTTATTTAACCCACCTGTAGCATATTAAATTTACCGATTTAATAAATATATTCTATAAGTTAATAATTTACTTACCACAATTACAAAAGCAATTTCCTAACCTAAAATTAAAAATTAATTTGGAATCCCAAAATGTGAATCTATGCATATTCTATTAGAACAATTCAACTGGGACAATTCCATTCAATACAATTCAACTTATACTTTTTATGGTCCGCATATGCTTACTATATTGTTGTTCCGGAAATACTTATAAATCTCATTTATGAATGTTAAATTGTGCAAGTTGAATTTTGTTACCTAATGGAATTGTAATTGAGTGGAAAGTGTAATTATTCTAGTTGAATCAGCTGGTTACCAAAAATGTTTTTGAGTTTGAGATAAATACAAAAAAAAAAAAATTAATTAAAATATTATTTTCAGCAAATAAAAATAAACAACTTTAGTTCTGCTTTTAAGAATGTTGCTGCAATGTGTTTGGTTTGGTTTTATCGATTTTTGTTTTCATTTTAATATTTTTCAAATATAATATAATTTCGCATATTCTCATTTAATAATAATAATAACCAAGAAAAATATATATATAAAAAAATACATTTAACTTTACATGTATACTAAATATTATAGATTTCTCGACCTCAACTAATGAAGGGACAATTAACAACATATCCGGAAGCATTCGATCCAAATCTAAATCTGAATTTTTAGAAAATTTAAATGCTAAATTAGCTAAACAAGGATTGTCTGGAAAAGCATTTGCAGTTAGAAATTTAATTAATAGTAAAACATTGGTAAGTAATTATTTAATTAGGGTATTTATTTTTCGTTTGCAATAAGAATTTTATTGCACACAATTAGTTTTATTTAACATAAATAGTTCGTTAAAAAAAATATTTTAAAATTCTTGTAATTTAGCACTATGAAAACTTAAGTAGTAGACTACAAAGACCAAGCACACAATATCGTGAGGTAAGCGAAGGAGAAACAAAAAAAAAACATATTCATATCATTTGGAGGACAAGGGAAATTTTGATTTGTGATTGGAAATGGTTTTAATTTTTAGATTTTAGTGATTTTTTGACGGTTGAAAGAAAATTACACAACTACTAAATTTTGTAATATACAACAAATTAATTTATGAGAAATTGAAATTACCGCTTTAAACTTTTAACAAAAATTTATTCCTAATTTACTTTTTATTTTAAATAATCAACAATAATAACTGAATTATATAATTAGTAGAATTATTTTATTAATTTATTAACAGCACTTAAATTGTACAACTAATAAAACTTTATACAATAAACAAATTTTTTAATAAATTGGATTGTGGTGTATATCAAATACCAAAAGCTTAAAGTAAATTGAAATTTTACTTTAACTTCGTTTGAACAATGAACAACTACAATTATATTTTAATTTAGGCTAGCTAAAATCTCATCGAAAAGTTTTTGCTAGTTTTTTACACACACCATCCATTGTCAGTTAATTTTAAAAATGTTTACTATATAAAAACCAACGAGTTGATTTTACTAATTATTGAACACAGTTAAACAAAGATTACAAAACAAAAACTTTTAACTAATTTCAAATTTAAAATTAACATATTTATATTATTTAAGATAATTTCTAATTAAATTTTTGTTTTGTTTATTTTAGCCCGACCCACGAATCTGTCATGAATCATTAATGGATCAAATAAAACGTGGTGCAACACTAAAACGTAATAAGAAAACAAATGATAGAAGTGCCCCGAAAATTCATTAAACTTAAAATAAAAAAAAAACAATTAAACTCTTCATATAAACCAGAAAAGGCTAATTAACTAACAATTATTTTACAATTTAAATAAAACTTTATATATATCTATATATAATTTAATATATACACTGAATAATAATAATATAAAATTAATATTAATAATACTATAAAATATTCTTCTACAATTTTAGAAAATATATATTATAACAAAGATTTTTTTAAAAAAAAAAAACATAAACTACGTCGTCAACTGTGTAGAATTTCTATAAATTATTTAATTATTAAAGAAAAACAAAACCTAAACTAAACAAAAAAAATATATATAAATTTTCGACTAAAAAGAAAATCATTATTATTTCAAATATAATGTAATTTATATTTTCAAATTTATAATTTCTCCAGTTAATTAAGTTTGAAATATCATTTTTTTTTTCTTGAATTTATAATTTAATAATTTTCTCTAAATAATCTTTGTAACAAAAGACTGATTAACAAAAAAAAAAAAAAAAATTATCAAAAAAAAATATATAATTTCAAAAAATTATCCTAATTGAAAATTGAAAAACAATAAAATAATATTTTGCTGAAATAAATTTTGCATATCTCTTTATATATATCCATCTATTTTGTTTTTTTTTTTTTTGTAAATTATAATTATATATTAAAATTAAAACATAAAATAAATAAAATTCCAAAGAAAATAAAATTAGAATTGTATTATCAAAAAAATATTGAGGTATTGTGATTTTCATAATTGAATTACGCATAGAAAATGTATTACGAGCTAAATTATTTCTAAGTATAATTTGACCATGTTCAGATGAATTTTAAGTTTAACACGTTTCCCTTCAGCGAAAGATTTATTCAAGTCTCGAATCAGTCTGCATAATATTACATGCTGTTTCAACACTAAGAAAAAAAATATTTCTACACTGTAATTTATTCTGTATGACCTATAAAAATATTGGGAACAGTTTCTAGAATAACCCGTATAAAAATGATCATCATTATAAATAAATATACTTCTTGCTCAACAAGTATTTAGTACTTCTACAAATTTAATATATTTTCAATAATTACATATCTCGGACTGTACAAACCGTAATGAAAAAAATAATTGTATTTAACTTATTTTAGTGTTCTTTGGATTTTATTTTCAACAATATGAAACATATAAATCACTAACTTCCTATTATTAATGCGTAAGTTCAGTGTCTTGATCTTATATAAAATGGATACTTTAATTTTGATATATGAATTTATGAATGTACTTATGTAAAACTATCGTAACATGAAAATTATTATAAAATATTGAAAAAATATAATCACACAATTCCTCAAATTAATTGATAAAATCTCTATTCTGAATATTTTATCATTTTATATATTATATATTCATCATATCATTATAATACCAGCGATTTATATATGTCAACTAATTCTCTTTTTGTTTTAGCTAGAGGCTATTTATAAAACGAACAAAAAATTTTATACAAAGTATATTTACAAATTTAATTTTTATTAAACATAATATTTATTAATTATTTTATTTTTTTTGTCTTATAATAATATTTTGCAGATATGTATTTGCAAAAGTCATTTCTACTGTATTTAAAAAATAAAAGTAAATAAACTGTTTCCTGTTATATCACACTATTAAAAAAAAAACTAAAAATATATTAAAAAATATATCTTTAAATTAAATTTTTCTCTATTTAACAGAAAAGTAAATATTTAATAATTTATATTTGTATTGTATTTAGTTTAGAAAAAATTTCTTGAAATAACAAAACATGTAAAAGAACACTTATTTTTTTGTGAATTATTCGTGTGTTGATTGAATTTTAAAAATGTATATAAATTTATTAGTTTCTTGATTAGGTTTATGTATAAACATAGTTAATTTAATTTTTTTTTTCTGTCTATCTACTTAAAAAAAAGTTGAAATTTTGATAAAAGAAAATATTACTAAATTCTATTCTTTACGGATTTTTAGTTAGTTTTTCTTATATAATAATTATTTTTTGAAAAACATTTTTTTTTTTTAATATAATATACTTTTAAAGGAAATAATAATAATAATAAGTAATAAACAAATTTTAATTTAAAAAATTATAATCTATATCTATTAAATAATATATAGAATACAATAAATAAATGTGAAAAAATATATTTATTAGAAATTTTTATTTAAGGATTGATATTTACTAAAAAAACAATTGTTGATTTTGAATGACAAGAGTTCTTTCTATTCCACGATGCTTGTATTATAGTCGGAAAAATGGATTTTGATCAATCAATTTTTCTTTACGTTTTCGAAGGCACAGATTTACAGAATGCAAATTTCAGAGTAATATTTGATACGTCCTAAAGCATATAGTAAAATGGTTATCCCATTAAAAAATTTAATAAAATTTCCCATAGCTTTATTTCAAAACCTAGTTTCCGAATTATATCAAATATTCTTTCCAATATTTTGAACACGAACATGAAATGTTATATTCATGTTTGTTGTAAATTCAAATTAAGATTCATTCTGTTAGCATCTACACACTTTTTTGTAAGTAATGTCATTAGAATATTAATTAAGAATTAAAACAGGTTATTCGTTTCATTATTATTTCTTATATTTTATTCATTTCTTAAAAAATAAGTTATTTGCGTTATTATAAAATGTTTCGGCTAATTTTTCGATTGGTTCTGACTTAATACCAGAGATTACTTCTAGAACTTGACTGAAATAATTACAAAACATTAAAACATAAATTAATATAAAAATTGTTAAAATATTACATAATTTGACAAGGCTCGTTACGACCATCAATTAATGTATCCTTTGTCCATTTTTCTTTCTTTTTGACTGTAGAAAATTGTGTTTTCATAAATTTAGCACTAGCATGACTTGGCCTTATTCCACACCATGGACAATCAGTTTCAATCATTATTTTATTATTAGGTATTTCTTTAATTGTTTTCAGATTTTCCTCAGTTTTTAATGAACAACCATTAATACCGATATAAAAACCAAAATCAATTAATTTTTTGGCATCCTCTAAGCTTCCATCAAAACTGTGAACAACACCACCACAATTTGGAAATATTTTACATTTATTACGTTCAACAATATCTAAAAAATCTTCATGTGAATTGCGACAATGTAAAAATAATGGTAATTTATATTTTTCACATAAATTTAATTGTTTTTCAAAATATATTCGTTGTACATTGGCATCACAAAATTTTATACGATCATAGTCTAATCCACATTCACCAATTGCAATAATTTTTTTTGGATTTGATTCGATTTTATTACAAATATTACTGAAATATTCTTCAGGATTTGGTTCAAATTCACCACATCTGGTTGGATGACAACCCATTGTTAAAAAAATTCTCTCTATAAAAAATATTAATGACTATGAAATTTATTTGAATTTGAATAATGAAATTACCATCAGTATTTGCTATTTTTAAAGCTTCATCGGCTTCATTTAATGAACCAACTGTAAGAATTATTTTCTCAATTCCAATTTTCCATGCTCGTTCCAGTACAATTTCCAAATCTTTAATATTATACCAATAATTTTATAAATCAAAAATAATTTTATGTAGGTATATAAAGAATTTTACCAGGTTGATGTTTCTGTGAGTCATAATTTCCCTGAAACATAGAATCTGTCAAATTTGCTGCAATATCTAAAGTAAAATACAAGTTGTATAAAGAAAAGATGTTTATTTCTGTATATTTAGAATACTTTACTTACCTATAAATTTTAAACTCATTTTTGTTATATTTATCAATTTGTTCCTCATACAAAAAAAACTTATTTATCCACTTTACTAATTATAATTATATCAACCAAAAAATACAAAATTTAACAAAAATCTACAATGTTTTGGTTTGGTTGTTTTTGTTTTACTGGTGTTTCTGAATTTCAGTAATTTTTGACGCAAAGTTACTGTCAAATGTTGCGACATTTCCGTTTCGATATTCGAAAAGTCATCATGCTCTCATGTGTTTCCTCAATGTTAGTGTTACCACTTTAATAGAATTATTATTAATTTTGCTCAGATCACTTACTATTACCACTATTACTAAATTGTATGAACTATTTAATATTTATCGCACGGACATTTTATCTCAAAGCATAAATATAACCATCACTTATAGTTTAAATTTAGAAACATAAACGTTATAAAATATAACCTATAACCAGAAATTTAAAAATATGGGGACTGGGAGCTAAGCTATAATAATTAAATTTAATACAAACGAAAAACTAACTGCGTGAAACTAAAAATGTTCGGTATGGCTTGGTGAAACGAAAATATTTTAGTTAAAAAAATATTGCTTTATTTTATTACATTTAATAGTTTTATTTTTCAGTACACTTTTGAACGTACAAGCTTTGGTACAAGTTTATGCACTTGCTTGAATTTGTCTGAGTACTCAAACGTAAACGTATGAAAACCATATTTATATAGGGTCAGCAGCAAAAACCTGATAAAAGCGTTTTGCTGTTTGGTGTTTTCGAAAATATTCCCGTAAAAGTATTTCTCCAAAATGAATCAAAGCGAATGGTGACTGTATAGTGTATACCATACGTACCGTATATTAAGTTTTTGCTTCTGACAATAGCAATCGTTTCAGAACGGCATCATATCTCCACTGAAATCTTATTAATCTTATGAATCAACGTAATATCTGAATTTTGTTCGTTTTTTTTTATTACCTTTAATAATATCATTTAAATATGACTGTGGGCCCAATTCTTATGAGCTTTTGTAATATAATTTATTAAAAATCTTTCTCAATTACCTGATTACCAGAATATATAGGGTCTATATACAACAAACGGAGAAAGATAATATAATTTAATTATGTAAACTTTAGAATAGTAACAATTACGTTTTTCCTAAAAAAATCCATTTTGATAATAAGTATTCCAATATTTTACTAACCCAGTTTAACATTGAAATTATATAAAAATATATTTCAATGTTATTCAACAAAATTTATTGTAGACTGTTGGTAAACAAAATAACATCAGCAATAAAAAAAAGATGACTAATTTCGCAATTAAAATTTGAATTAAAAACATATAATAAAAATCTAATAAAAAATATTTATATAAAGTTAAAAGTTTAATAAAGATTTACCATAAACTGTGTAATATCGAGAGCGTTTCATTTTATTTACATAAATTCGGCTTCATTTAATTATATTTATATTAAATAAAAATTATATGTAAACAAAAATTATAGAAATTTGAATTTTTATTGAAAACTGATTAAAATGTAATATTATCTTAATTTTATTTAAGTCTTATTCAAATATAATATATATATTTTATATTAAATTGTAAACATGTATATACAGGGTGGTAAGTTTTAAAATTGGTGCACTTATTAATGCACTACCCTGTACATAATTTAATATAATATTTTGTATATAATATGATCACAGGAAAGCATCTTATTTACGGGGTTGTGTGATCGATCATAGATGAGATATTCATTATAAAAAATAAAGAACTTATATTATATTATAACAAAAAAATTTATTGTACTGAATATGCTAAGTCATCCTGTGCCGGAAATTTATGTGTCCTTTGATTACGTGTTATATAAGGATATTCAGCGGAATTTTTATATGTTGATAAATGTGGTAATTGAAGTAATTGTTCAGGATATTTTTGTAATAAATACACCCAACATGGAACAGTTCTAAAAAGAAAACATTTATAATTCATACAATTTGTATTGTAAAAAAAAAAAACAAAAAACTCACCCTTCACCAACACCAATATTCATATCTTGTATTTGTCTTGTATAAATATCTTGACAATCTTCCAAATTATCCAATGAATTTAACATTTTTTCATCAATTTCATAAATTTCACCAGTAACATAACTACCACTACCAGGACTATTCAATAAAAATGGTATATTATAACGTGTAGCAATAACTAGAGGTAGTTTTTCGGTTGTTGTAGCTTTACACCAAAATTTTGCATATCCATTACCAGTATTTGCCAAAATTGAATGATTTGGTTGGCCATATTTAAGTGCACCACAAACAAATAATTTTTGTAAGGCAGATGAGGCTTTCTATATAAATTTTTTAAGTAATAAAAATTATTATTATTATTATTATTATTACTATAGCTATTAAATAATAAAAATAAAAAATTAATATCTAAAAAGTTAATTTAAATTAAATTATGTGGGTTACGAGCTAGCGACAGAGTGAACTTATAGACAAAATCCGGTTTTTGCTGGAAAAATTAAATTCACGGGGATATTAAAATAAATTAAGTTTTTCTAATGAAAACAAACTTTCTTTAGAAAGTTCTAGATCAAGAGACTAAGGCATAAAAAAAATTAATATTTGGTTATATTTTATATAATTAATAATCAATATTTCTTTGGACTTGATGCTGTTATCAATTTTTAGATCATATAATAAACTGGAATAAAGTTTTATACTTTACCAAATCAAAAATTATGTAAAATTTCACATTTAACCAAATATATATAAAATAAATTATTAAATTTTCATAATTTTTCCACGCCACGCACCTACAATAAAATAAAAAATAGATTTTTCCCAATGAAAACTTCAATTGGTAGTATTTTTTATACATATAAACTTTTAGTAACACCTGCCGCTTTTTTATACAAATATCATTTTTAATGGAAATATATCTAAAAAAATAAGTTATCTTTAAATCCACCAAAAAAAAAACTCACTCTTAGATTGCACATTTTTATTTGATTATCAAATTTTTTTATTTATATAATAAATAACGATATAGAAATTAATTTATGTAAATCAAATTATATAAATATTTTTTTATCCTTTATAATAAATTTACTATATATAAAAAAAAATGCCGTGATGCGCACAAACAACTCCAATTCGGTCACTCTCCAAAAAGACACTGTTTTAAAGTTTATTAATACCAGTACAGAGCAAATATCAATATTTTATCCAAAATACAGACTAATATAAATATGCCAGGAAATTTATGGCTGATTTAAAAGATAATAATAATTTTTTTTTATAAACCACAATTGATTCTGTACAATCAATTATATGACATCATACTGATTTAATTCAGTAATAATGTTAATGGTTCACAGATTTGTAAATATTTTTTTATCAATACAAAATATCAATTAAATGCAACAACATTTTGATAATTTTTTAATTTCCGTTGGAAATGTGACTATAATAATCGAAGTCGAAGTTAAAAATCAAGTATCTAAATCTAATCAACCTTGAACACAAGCTTCATTTTCACATTACCAGCAAAAAATGAGGACCTGATAGGAGACTGAATTATATATTTGGATTATTAGCGAAAACAAGCAAGGAGAAATACTTTTATAAGTCTATGTTGAAAGGAAGTCGGTTTTTACCCAATGTCAAGTAGTATAAGGAATTGAAAATTTGCTTGTGATGTAGCCATGTAGCATTATCTACGATTAATTGTACGATAAGCTTATTGAAGGTAATATATATAGAAAGGTACAAAATCAAAGCAATTTGTCGTTGCATTTTCGAATGTAAAGATACCAAAAATTAAAAAAGCTTAAACCTAACAGACTCAGGAGAGCGAGCCATGTATCACAAATTTAAGAATTTAATCCAGTAAAACGCATTGTCCGTACGAGATAGAAAAGGAAGACCTGGACGAACTAAATTAATTATTAAGGTGATATGACGAGATGCAGGAAAAATAGGTGTATTATTTTGGTTTTCGACAGCGCAGAATATAGAAATGATTTAATGAGCAGACTACATTGTTCAAGGTTCACCAAGAGCTATATAACGTCACGGATTATTATTAGATTAAATAAAATTATTATTGATTTTAAAACAAAGTGTTTATTTATAAATATCTAGAGCAATATTTTATATTTTTTTATAGCGACTATATAAATAAATGGATTCAGATATTTGATTATAATATTCTTAAGGCCGCCAATCATACTTAAATTATTGTAGATGTTTTATTTTATTCAACTTAATTTTATTTTATCAACTAATATTGTATATAAAATTTCATAAAATTCTTGGCCTAAATTATTATATATAAAACTTGTAGAACTGGTGGTCGTATATTATTTTGGTATATTATTTTATCCGTACCGTAACAGCTTTTCATAAATTATAAATTTATTTCATTTTCCCAAAAATAGTTAAACACTTTCACTATAAAAATAAGGAAAAATAAAAAAGATTTTCCTATTTAAAGCTATGTAAACGACAAAAAGCTTTTGGATTAGTAATAAAATAGTAAACATAAAAATGACATACATACATATATTTTTTTGATTTCATGTTAATGTTTTATTCTAAATGTTGAGATATTCTTTTAGAATATAAATGAGATAGATAATCAGCAAAACACAATCTATCTAATGAATTGTATTCTTATATATTAAAATTTGTCCTTGAAAAAAGTGCAAATTATCAAAATTTAATATGTACCGGCAAAACTACTTTTTTATGTAAACAAAAATATATTTAAGAATTGAATTTTGATAATTTTGTATATGTGTTTTGACTAAATTATAGCCGAATATCAACAAAAAAAAAAAGCAATAAATTTTCCACAAAAAAATCTGTCTAGTTATTTATAATATTATAATATAGACAAATAATATTTATGTATTTAAATTTGAACGCAATTCAATGACGCTGACGCCAATGATTTTTTTTTTAGTAAATTTGAAAAATTCAATAAATTGAAAACTTGAAAATTTTAGTAATATACATATTTGAAAAGTTTTCCCTTCTGTATTTTCAAACTTTTGCGATACATTAAAAGATCATTTTCTCTAGGTCGCAACAACCTAGTCGCAAGAGCCGGTCATCAGTGACACAGTGACACAGATAGTGTAACCTTAAAGAATTTTTACGTACAAATTTTTCTATATTTTTAAATTTCACCGGAAAGTTTTCATTATATATAAAAATTATAAATTTTAATTATTATATATATTGGAAACATGAATTTCGATTCTAACTACATTTTTGTAAAAAAAAATTTCATTTTTCTGTTAACTATTTACAAATATTCTTTTTAAATAATTCAAAATAAATAAAAATCCCAAATAAATTTCTTTTTTAAATATCAAAATTTGTATATTGAAATTTAAAAAAAAAAATAATAATAAAAAATTCAATGTCACAATTAAAAAAAATGTGTGTTAAATATAAATAGATAAGATAAATATAAAAAAATATTATAAAAATAAAATTAACACGAATTTTTTGAGTAATATATTTTATTTTTGATAATTCAATTTTATGTTGGATGAGTTTCCAAAATTATTATTTGTTATGATTTTATATTTACGTTTACAAAATTCACTTTATGTGAATTAGAATCACTTTTGTAGATCATTATATTTAACTTAGATGATTTGCTGATTTTAGAAATTGAACTTATTTCGCTATTATATAATAAAGTATTTAAAAAAAATTAACATGAAAATTAAAATGAATTAAAAAGATGCTAATCATAGTTATTGTGCTTGGATCACCTACAGCAAGAGATACTGGTGATTTCGAAATATCTAATTGCTAAGTTACAAAATCGCACCTAAAAAATTTATTAGTTTTATGAGTGAACATTTCAAATTTCAAAAATACAAGCTTCTACAACTCATAAAATATGGGAGTTATAATTCACAGCCACATTTTTTTGTATTCTTGATCAAATAATGTCTATGTTCCTATGTTCCTCTTCGTGTGCTGACCATTTATAACATCCTTCCATACGTTTTATTGTTGGAATAATTTACAAAAAGTGCACCAATTAAATACAATTCCATTTCTATTTTTGCTTTACCTAACCTATAAATATCATTCATATTTGAAAAGACCTACTACAGACTACTCTATTTCTAATTAAATCGTTTATTAGTTTCCAAACTACATGCGTTAAGATGAGATAGTATTATAAACACACTTGTTAAACACATTTTTATAACATATTTTAAGGTTTAAGCCATTTGATGTCTTTCAAAATCTCTCCCCTTCCATCTTATCTAGCATGTTGAATACCGTCCGTATACGCTATACTTGTGGGTATTCAGTGACATTACATTCTTCAGTATACTACTATATATACTAATCCCGTATCTACAGCCCTTTCTGTGTGCGTATGGTGCGCAATTCAGATTTTTCCAAATCAATATTTGCGATATGATCTTATGTAACTTGGACATTAGAGGTTGAGGTTTTTTATTTAATTACATTTAAAAGGCTGGGCTATGCAATGATGGCTTCGAAGAATATGTAAACTAAGATAATGTTGACTAACGAAGAAAATATTGCCTGGGAGAAATGAAATTGTGGACTGATACAATTATACTGATGAGTGGAACTATTTCAAAATTCAAGTTTTTTCAAAAACTTGGCGTTAAATACTTAATCGGATTTTTTTTTTTGTAAATTTATATTTATTTGTGGGATATTTTTGATTTTGTATATTAATTTTATAATTCCAAATTTTATCAGTCGGTAATTATATTTTAGTTGATATTTTCACTTCAGTCTACATTTTCTAAGTTAAGATTATTTCTTTATAACTTTAATTGCCAATTTCCATTTATATTTATATATAATCAATCAATTTCCATTAATTATTTTTACGACAGGTAATAATCAACGTCAAGATATATCGTGTCTATTTTTTAAATTTCATTTCGGAGTAATAACTTCGTAACAATAATCAAGAGTATAAAATAACATTGACATTTTTAATACATATATATATATTATATAATATTTTAATTATAAAATAATATATAGTATAACAAATTTCATAAAATCTCAAATTTAATAAAGAAGTTTTCTATAAAATAACAAAAATAAAATTGAATAATTTAGACTAACTGCTAATATATGTTACTATTATATGTTACTATTAACTGCTAATATATGTTACTATTACCTTATTTGGATAGATTAAATTATGTTAATAAAAAACTGTTAATTTATCGAAATATGTATTTTAAAATTGATTTAATTAATTATTATTAATATTTTCAACTAAAATTTACATATCATATCTTTATATAACCAGGGCTTTAAATTTGCCAATGAACACTTTATTTGAAATATAGTTTTATTTAAGTTATTTAATAATTGCATTAAAATATGCAGATGATATTAATTATATTTGTAGAGATGTTAACTATACGCTTTTGAATAGTTTATTTACTATACTATTACCACGAGATTCATTATTGTTCATTATTAAAACAATATTTCAAAAATAAAGAAAAAGAAAAATTTGAAAACTGCATAGACAATTGTTAGAAAAGACTTTATTGGAAATTATAGACAGCCCAATTTCAGAAATTTATATCAAAGGTTATGCAACTTTAATTGTTACTCAAGCTATCCACTTTTATTAAAAAGTATCTGCAAATTTACTCTAAAGTACGCCGAAGCAGTTTGTTCATGAAAATGAAATACAACTCTAAAATGAATGATCTACATCTACAATATTTCATTTTTTTTTTTTTATAAAAAACTAAGGTTCAATATAATATTGTTATAGCTCTACCGAAGGCTACATAATAATATTGTTATGTATGGGTTATGGTTATCGCCCTAAATCGCTGGATATTACCAATAATAACAACAAGATATAAAAAGCCCCAAACTAATCCAAGAAATTATGCCACTCCACTCCACGCTATATGAAAAAAGCATATTGATTAAATTTACGTATTCTGATTTTATAAAGCCACAGCCAGAATGACACTTCAATGTGCAATATACAAAGATATATTTTAAATACTAAAATTTTATTGATAAATTGCACAGGGTGGACCAAAAGTCCGCATGTGTGTAAAAATTGACTAACTTATTTGTTTATTAATTTTTTTACCTTATTTGGTTAATAGAATCTTGTTTTGTTACACTTGTTTTGTTATCAAACAGCGGACACAAATTGTAGATTTTTTGTTTTTCAAATGATCAATATTGAACTCAAAGATACAGAATATAATTTTATGTATATAAATGTCTGCAAATCCCCGGAGTTGTTCAATAGTGACGGTGAAATGGAGACGTGTACCATAATATGAAAAATAATTTTGTGAACCCTGCGATAGACATGTGAATTCAGTAAGATCTAAGATGAGTCTACCGAACACACAGCCCGTTACAATCTCTTTCCTATGAGAAATTGAACGAATTATTTTTAGAAATTCAGGATTTAGTTAGCCAGGCGATTTAACCATGTCTGTTCATTTAACATAGGGTTTTCCAGAAAGAGAGAGTGTATGGAACAGAAGCAAGCCTTGTACTATAGAGCTCCTAAACTCCAACATGGAAATCAGGGCGTGTTGTTATGTAAAACACCATTTAAGAGCCTCAGCGCATAGAGAAAAATTCATCTATCAGACATTATTTTACATATCTACTTAAATAAAAAAAAAATACAAAAAAGTTATTTAACTTTTGGATACATTAGTGTTTTTAGGCCCAACCTGTACATCAAATTATCAACTTTTCATTTACTATATATACTAAGTTTGAATTCATTAAAGTATCACAAATATAAACAAATAGTTTTGGATAAATGAAACAAAATTATATCATAAACAAAATCTAAATATAAAACAAAAACAAAAACCTACAACATAATTTCTTTTGGATAACAATAAATTAAGATTTGTGATGTTTGTAATTTGACCCAAACAAAAATAAATAAATTATAAGGGCAAAGATGGAATGAAAACGAAAACCATTTTTTTATGTCTTAAATGCGGATATTTATCTTAAAAAATTTGAATAACAATTTCTTATTAGGTATATAATTAAATATTTATGTATATATATTTAAAGACACTACAAACATAATCAATTGATAACAGCTGTTTAAGTTGGAAAAACCTGGACTAATTAATACTGACAAATAATCGCTGTATAGTTTTATTGACTAACAAATAATCAAAATAAATACATAATTTTAAAAAAATATGTTTTATTCTGCATTTTACTTAAAAAAAATTCTGTCCATTAATTTAGAAGTAAATAGAACTTAATAATACTATAATTAGGCAAATAAGTTAAAAACGATAAAATTTATTTCAAATTGTTATCAACTAATAACAATACAATAATAAAAGAGTATCTGAAAATAATGATTATTATCAAGAAACACTAAACACACCTTCGGTAACTGTTGCTCAGTTAATATAATAATATTATATAAATCCCTTATCAATTACTATTTCTTTAATCCAATTATCCAATTAATCCTTTTCCAAAATTGTAATAGAAATTTGTTCATTAATCAATACATTTGTCATTGATGGCTGCACATATATTGGATATCCGTTCATTAGTTATCCGAAAAATCCAAGAGTATCCTCTATATCTAACAAGACAATGGAAATTAAATTCAGAATGGAATTAAATATAATATAAAATATACCAAATTACCCTTTGAAAATGAAACAAAAGCGACATGTTCTATATAATTTTTAAAATTTTAAAGTAAAAGTATGAGTGATGTATTTTAGGAAATATTCTATTTGAATTTTTAAATTTTAAATTAACGACATTATAATATCAATTAGCCACTGTCCACAAGCGAGGTATCCAAAAAATCAATCAATTTCGATATAAATGTACCAACCCAATCCATTGATAACACCAGTGATAAAAACTAACTAAAACTATTTTACTATTTTCACATATTCTATGGTCTAAGAGGTGTATTAATCAAGATTTTTCGTTTTAATTAATGTAGTTCTTGAAACAATTAAGTTCGAAACTCCTGTGAATCAATTAGTAAATAAAGATGAAAAAATCTAACGACAATTATCCTAAAATTACATTATCATACATTTCTGAAATTGAATATGTTTTAAGCTATACATCCATACATAATATTTCGACTAAAATTTTTTTAAATTTTTAATGGTTTTCTTTTCAATTAAATATTTAATTAAATTTTTAACATTTAAATAAAACTAAATCAATAAACAATTAAATATTTTATCGTTATTTGATAAAGCTAATAGCAATAGAGGTAACCTAAAAGTTATTTTCAATATTATTATATGATACTAAATAAAAATTTCAACATTTATTTTAAATATTTAAATTAATGATTTTTAATTAAATAGAAACCAATTATAATATTTATATATATAGCAAATTGTTGTATATTTAAATTACATATACGTACATAAAAATTAAAAAAAAAACAATTACGTATCTGAGGATATGTGAACGTTACGTATCTCTTGCATTGTCACTAAAAAAATGTATATAAATACAACAATATTTAAAATATATTCCATTTATACAAAATATAAAATGTAATCTATTAAATATAATAGTGTAATTGGTATTACATACATAAAAGTAAGCTGGCGGCTGGATCATTGTAAGCCAACCAATTTTAATATAAAGAAGATAATTATTTTATATATTATATGTTTTCAAAAGGGTCTCGAAGTGTATATAAATTTCAAATCCAATTAAATCATACATTTTTCATTCTTGTATTTTTTTTTTTTTTTTGTTGTTGTCAGATTTGAATTACAAGAGAGGTTCTTCGTCCCAATATAATTGAAGATCAAATTACGGATAACGATATACGCGGCATAGACCATTTTATATTGTTTAATATACAATGGAGCAACCATCAGCATCAGACTTAAAGCAAATTTCGTATTAACAAACAATTTGGAATTGTTTTATATAGGAATTTCTTATACAAAAAAAAATAAAAGGAGTATACTAAAAATATATTGGAAGTTCAATTATAGAATTTAATAAAGTATAAGAATTTTTTTTTTTTTACTTATGTTTTTTTCAAGGAGTTTCTTTAACACAGAATGGAACATAATTGCGTCAAAGAAATAAAATTCAATAACTATTCTTCACAATAAAATGGTGAGCAGGAAGGTCACAGTTGTAGTGAGTTTATATTATTATAGCCAACACAAAAGAATACCATCTAAATGGATACAGTAAATATGATTTTAATGCTGGGGTAAATTGATTATAATATACCTGAAAATAATTGTGTCACAAACTTGTTCTTATTAAATGAGGTTATGGTGCAATAAAGAAAATTATCATATTGCCCTCCATTTAAAATTAAAACAAGTAACCACTGTCCAATATTTACAACTGAATTGTTGGATTGAGGTTCAAGATATATAGTACTAAAAATTATGGGAATTTATTATATTGATACTTATCTTTTATTTGGTACTGTTACAAAGTTTAAATGTAAAAATATAAAAAATTTTGTAAAATAATTTACATTATCCTAAAATAAAATATTTCTATTTGTTTGTTTCATTAAATTTATATATACATATACCATTTGCACACTCTTGTGTGCGATAGTAAAGTTTTATCTTACCATATTTTTTGCAGCAAGATAATTGCTAATATTTCTCAATATTATAAAGATATATAACCTCAATTGAGTTCATCCAACATGGTAACATAATTTCAATTATATTATAGAATAAAATATTCTTAGAATATATAGTAGGAAATGAAAATCCAATAATTATTATTATCTATTGTGAAATTTGTGCACAACAATGAAAGTGTTGAACATTTATATAATCTTTTGGTAAAGTTTTATACATACCATCCTTAAATAAAATGTTTCTATATATATTTATTACACAACCCACAACAATTTCATAAAAATGCATTTATTATATTTCAAAGAATTTTATTAAAGAAAATAATATATTATAATTATATTTTGAGCATATATAATAAACTATTCCAACTTTTTTTCTTCATTAATGCAATTAAAGACAATCTCGCCCACGAGTTTTTAATATTATAAAGTAAATTGAATTCGTATATACTACAAACAATATTAATTCCATATCAAAAATTACATAAATATGTTCATTTTTTTTATGAAATTCTCATGGTTTTTCACTCTATCTCTACTATACCAAAACGATACTATATATTGAAATTTGAAAAGTATACTGGATTCTATACGACTCCCGAAAAAGCATACCATAAAATTTTAAATATAATTCGTTATGACTTTGCGATTTTTTTTTTATATTTCGAATGATGTCATCATGTGCAACTGCTTTATATATACATAAATGTTATATATATATATATATATATATATATATATTATAAAAAAAGAACAGCGTTTTTAGTTGTACATCTTGTTTTCTTCTGAATTCCCTTTCAATGAACTGAAAAATATCTAGCCAATGTGAAAACTAGGGATAGATTTGAAAAAAAAAATATTTATGTAGATATATCAACAGTTTGATGTTTATGTGCATATAGATGGGATATTCTATCAATTTAGGTAAATTATTATGTAAATTAACAAAACTTGAGTTAAAATTTTATATTATAATACTATTAACTACAAATTAATACAAATAAACAGGGCCAAGACCAAAATACATGATGGTTTCATCAAATAAGACCCGCAGTGCCATATATAGTTCAAAATGTCACCATGGAGGATCACAACTTTGAGACGGTGAAAGAATTTATATATATCGGTTGCATGGTGACAGTAGATGGCAATAACACTCGCCAATCGGTGTTTTTAAGGTTTAAGTAAGCTAACGAGATCGATTACCGGAAAGATAGAGTCTTGTACAATATGCAATACCGAGCTCTTAGTGTCTTTCGATAGGAAAATTCTTTGTTGCATCTTTGGCTCGTCAACATTAATGTGGTTTGAAGAATTCGCTATAATCACGAGCTATATATGAGCTGCAACATAGGTTTGTTTACCTAGTGGTATAGTTTCGGATGCAGAACATTCGCTGGGTAGGTCATGTTGTGCGAAGGAGAAAATACAGCTCCAGCTAAAGCTAGCAATTCTCCAGCTACACCAAACCTTATGCTAGGTGCAGAAGAGGGAGACCCAATGCCCGATGGAAGGATGGTGTTGAGCGGATGTTGGAATGCTTAACATAACCAGAACCTGGAGAATTGCTGCTTTAGAGGAACTCTCTTTCCTCGTCCCAGGCTAAATAAAGTAAGTAACATAATTTTACTATATACTTTCAATATATATTTTATATTTACCATAGAATTACCCAGCCAGATATATACATCATTTTTGATATAAAATATAAATAAAAAAAAAACCATCTACATTATTTAACAGTGAGCCCATCAACTTCTTTTATATAATATACTGGAGGCCAAGGCAGCCAATATGTAGACCTCTGTTTTAATCTGAAGATCATTTATATACATATTCAGTCTTTATTGAAATTTCAATCCGTATTGTTGTATACACATTATATACACTGTGTATAATAATACTTTTTTTTTTTTTTTGGAAATATCGGAAATTTATTTGTAAACACGCGCCACAGGCTTTCAAATAAATCCAATTATTTGAAATGCTCCTACTCGAATTTCCGCCGAACCGACAACAAAACACCGCCACCCTCTTCAATAAATAAATAAATTAGTTGCACGCAATATATTATATATATATATTTTCTATATTATATATTTATTTGGTGATCTGGAGGACAAGAAATTTTTGTAATACGGATTTTAACAATTTCATATTATATTCCATTATATAAAAATGTGTGCTGACTAATCATAATTTAGTGTATATATAACCAGACAAAATATAATATGCTAAACATACTTTGAAAAACACTATAAAAATTTAAATTTCTTCTTTATAGTGAATGGCATGTATACATATCCATAAATATATTTATAAAAGTGAAGTGCGTGGAGTTCTTTAAACATAAATTAAACATATAAATTTAGAATTCTTTTTTTTTTTTTGGAAACTCGCTCTTAATGAGCAGGAAAAGTATATTACATGAAAAAGTCTGGAACAGATATAGTAAATAAACTTTAAAAAATAAAAAAAGGGGGAGTAATAGCGCCGCACGTTTTTTTTTTTTAAATATATTGAATGAGCAAAATGTATAGCTACACATAAACATTTTCCCCCCAATGCTAATACATAACATTCAACATTCTAGTACCAAATAATTACATTAATAACATTTCAAACACTCCCAAAAATATTATTATATTTATTTTTTTTGTACGCATACTTCAAATAATTTATTAAATTTTTTTTTTTTGGTTTAGTATATAGATAGAAGATAGTTTTATGTAAAAACCGAATAACCATAACATCATCAAATCATAAAAATAAAAAAAAAAAAAACAGTTCCTCTAATGTTGTAACAACACTCCTTGTTATATTTTTTATTTTCTGTTATAACAATTTTCAGTTTGCTGCCAGACTTTTAAGTGAACACAATAATAATAAAATATGTAATTCCAGAAACAAATAAGGAATAATAATTTTACTTGTTGTCCGAATTAGTAGCTGCAGCTATAATTTTCTCTAAAACTTTATTTGCATTCCAGTTTAGCTTATAAGAGCAACCAGAAATTTTATATTTAAAGTATTACTTACTAATAGAAATTTTTTGCAAATAATTGTCGGAAGAATTTTGTAGAAAATATATTATAAATAATCATAAAATATTTTTAAATAAAAACCAAAAAAAATAAATATAATAAATAAACGAACCGATAAAGCCGCCGTGATCACCTGGATAGCCTAAAGAAACGTTTTTTTTTTTTTATGTTTGTGAATAATTTTTACAATCTATATAAATTATACACTGTTTGTGAAGCTGATAAAAAATATAGTAAATTTGCAAAGTATTAAAAATAGTAATACGAAAATTTGTGTGAACTAAAAACTATAATAAAAATGCATTAATATTATTGAAAAAATATTATATTAAAATAGGCGATGTGGTCATCATTATTACTAATATTAAATTCCCAAGGGAATGTTAATGTTGAATATTCATTTTGTGTGTTATTTTTAAAAATAAAAAATTTGTAATTTTAATACTATATCAATTTTTTGTATGGATTAATTTGGATAAAAACTATTTTTGGATTAAAATTTTTGTTATACAAATCGAAGAGTTTCAGGAGGTAAGGATTAATTAAGATTATAAGATAGTTTTACACAAAGTTGTATTTCTTAGAATTGTTGATTGGTTTAATTATAAATTAAATTTAAGTAATAAATATAATTATAAAAAAGTTGTTACTCGCTCATGCGCTTATATGTGATTAATTATTAATATTTTTAACTTCTTTTACCCAAACCTCATATTATTCAATGTAACGTGTTTCCTTACCAAATCTGAATAATGCTAGGTCTGATTTTATGATACATGACAAATCACATAATCACAAAAAGCATGTTTTAATTATACTTTCAAGTCTCGGCAAAGTTCACTGCTAAAGATATTTCACATTTTTTGTTTTGCAGTGATCTATTTTTTTCTAATGTTGGTTGGTTCTTAGATTGGTTAGTAAAATGAAGTCTATCGCACTGGCACTATGGCCACTTGTTGGACTATTTAACACTCCACTTTAATGTAAAATTTAATATTATGCTCTAGTAGTAAATTTTGTATGCGTAATACCAACAATTTTTTAATTTTTTAAAATATTTATTGTAATTTTTTACCATTATATAGTTGAATGCATATAATAAAATCAACTTTAATCCATAAAATATTATTTTGCCCTGCAGCTTGGATTGCCTAATATTGTGAACACAATGAACTTTTCTGATCTGATAATCATAGAGATTATCTCATATAAAAGGCAATTTAACCATAAAATGATTTTAGAAAAATATATTATTTAAAAATATATATAATTCAATTTTATAAATATTATCACGTTTTGTGCTCAATAAAAATCATCTTTATAATTTTCATTTTCAAAACACAATAAAATTCAATTTATGTATATATGAATTTTAAAGTAAAACTTTTAGTATTATTAGTTTTTAATCATAAATTTTATATGCGACATATCTTGCGATTAGGACATTGCCCTCTTAACGCATATCAAGATTGATTAAAATTTATATATTTTGTATATATATGGCTTGAGATTTAATGTTTTTCAACGCATTTTTGTCGTCATAAATTTTTTCCCATTTAAATTAATGATGCAATCAGAGATTATGATCCGATATAAATGAAATTTTTTTTAACGAATTTTGTTATTAAGTCCACAAGAAATTGAATTTGATTATGTGAAGATAATCTTGTATAACGATAACTGAGTGTAGAACTGTGGCTGGGATGAAATCAATGTTTGAACCTTACATTATATGTTTGTGTTAATTTTCAATTAAATGATGAAGCACAAAAAGTACTGATTATGTTATGCTAGTCCGAGGTTGACTTGATCAGCATTAATATTTCCTATACTCGCGCAAATATATTTTGAATCGTTAATGATGATTGTCTTTAGATATTCTTAATGATATTTGCTTTCTTTTTATGATGGTAATGAACACAAAAGATATATATAATATTTTTTGTGTAGTTCCTTCTATCTTCTACAGCTTCTACTTAAAATTTAATATGGATATTTGTCAGAGCCGGGGATAACATAATATTTGTGTGCCCAGTGATATTTTTTATTATTCTTGCAGGTCTAATATGTAAACTATAAATTTATTACTTATTTGGGGTTATTAGGAATTCTCCTCCGATTTACCAAATAGGACTTTTCCCACTAGTAACCGCTAAGAAGTTATGTTTTATGGAAACCACAATATGAAAAGGGTGTGGCGAAGAGAAGGAAACACTCTAGAGCACATTTACTCCGTCTAGTCTAGACTAATTTTGTTTATGAGAAAGGTGAATTGGAATTATGTGCTCTAGAGTTGACTGAGCCATAATCAGGACTATACACTCTAGGTGCGTGGAAGGGTTTTTGTACCCGCCAAACCAACCAACTAAATATTACTTATTTTAATTTACGTGTTATATAAAATAATTTTAGATATATTAAAGATTAAAGTTAAACTAGTGTTAAGTTGTCAATTTTACGACGATATAATTAAATCGATATTTTCATATTGCACGTGGCACTAGAAACTTCTATCCCATTAGAACTCTAAAAAAACACTATAACTTTTTGGCTACGTGATACAAATTCAAAAATACATAAATAATAAAATGTACTTACATATTTATGTGATTATTATTTAATGTGACATCATATTTTTACGGATTTCATGTCCTCAGACAATAATAATATTAAATATTATATTTTAAATTTTATTTTCGTGTTAACTGTTTTTGACAATACATAATTCAAATTACCACATTTAACCTTCATTTTTAGGCTCAACATTTTATTAGATGTTATGTATATTTACCAAATTATATCAACCACAAATTCTCTTCATTTAGTAAATGATAATATATGTTAGTTCTTAAACAATTTACATAATTTTAGTGAACTATTCATAATTCAAATAATGTATAAAAAACAAATATTTAATCTTAGTAATATACTAGTAAATAAATTATGTGAGTACATTTAAGATTTATAACAAATTTTATATAATTTTCCGGTTTGAATATAGATAAGAGCCTTAACATTTAATTTTATGGATAAATAAGCTTAAATTAAAGATATGTTGTATGGTTTTTAAAGAAAGGGTCGTTCCGATAACTAAAAATTACTTAACAATCTCTTATTAATATTCCGCATAATAGTATTAAATATTTTTATACAATTATGATAATATACATTGTATCCAAATTATTACTCCGTGAATCCACATAGCGTTTAGAGATGATTTTATATTAAAACATTTACAAGCTATTTGAAAAAACAATTTATTAATTGTTAAGAAGAAAATGCATTCCTCACATATAAAAATATACAGGCTCCTCTCTTGGATTATATGAAGTATTATTTCAAATAAGTCCAACATTTTCAAATTTTGTGTTTGTAGAATATTATCATATTAATAATAATAAATATTATGTAAGATCGAATCAGTTAAAATCGAAAAATGTAATATAATATAAACTTATATAAAAAATAAAAATTATAAATATAAATTAAACAAATATAGATAAATTACATACTTCAATCTTCATGATATTGAACAAGCTTTCTATTAATTACTTGATTACTTCCTTAAAAAGAATTCCAATTGTATCCTTAAAAATAATTCCAATTGTATTTTGTATTCTTTCAGGCAAATCTCATACATATAATAAATCTAGTCTTATTACACAAAAAAAAAATGTGTTACATAATTATTACTGGCGGTAGCCTATTTTGGTTTATAATCACTTTAATAGCTGATATGCTAATTATTTCAGCAATTGTTACACCAAAATGGTTAATTGGACCAACTTTAGAAGCTGATAATTATTCATCAAATATAACAATACTTAGATATCCATCAGTTGGAATATATACAAGATGTAAGACTATGGAACGCGGTGGATATCATTGTGGTCCATTTGATTTAGATGGATTCGCTACAGAAAGTCGAGTTTATCCAGCTGAATGGAAAGCATGTATGTTTTTCATATCATTAGGTTTTGTTTTGCTTACGCTAACCGTATTTCTAACAATGTTAACATGCTGTAAACAATCTATATTTGGAAAAAGTATTCATAATTTAACAGGATGTGTGCAGGTTATATCAGGTAATTAATATATTTTATTTAATAAAAATAAAAATAAAAAATATATCACTATTATGTCATGATTGAATTTAGTAAAATTATGTTTTTAGGAATCTGTGTAATGATATCATTATTTTTACATCCATTGGGTTGGAATGCAAAAAGAGTATTAATTCTATGTGGAGCAGATGCTGAAGCATTTTATCCGGCAATGTGTAATATTGGTAAAAAAAAATTTTTTAATTAATTTAGTACGCTTTAGACTAATATTTTTTAATTAATATATAATTTATTTGTTTCATTTTAGGATGGTCATTTTATTGCGCTGTAGCTGGTGTTATATTATGTTTTATTGGTGCTGCAATTAGTTTAAAAGCTGAATCTGCAAATCAAAGACCAAAAGTTGAACGAAGAATAAAGGAAGGTGATAAATTAATATGCGTACCATAGTTACATAGAACAAAAATAAATTAAATCAAATACTCAATAGAATGAATAAATTTTCATGAACATATTTACATATATAATATGTAAAAAATTAATAAATAATGAAAAAAAAAAGTTAATATAGTAATTTGTCTTAAAAAATATAAATTATATAAATTTAATATAAACATGTGTTACTTAAATAATAGATTATAAAATTTATGACTAGTTTTAGTTATTATAAGATATATCATTAAAATTAAAAAAACTTTTTAAAGATTATATATTTTATAAAAAAAAAAAATGAAAATACCTTTTTTCTGTAAGCGGAAACTGTTTTTTTTTTTACAGACGGAAAATAAAATAATAAATATGAGTGAGCTCCCCGTATCCTTTCTATTGCTTTCTGAATGAATACATATTCTATATAGGTACTATTATTTTACAGTTACAGTATACAGTACTTACATTCCCATATTATTTAAAAACAAGTTAATAAATTATTTACAAAAAATGTGTGAATAATTTAAACTAATTCTTTTATTCAATATATATTTATTTATTTAATAATTATTTTCTTTTATATATTTCATTATACTCCATATTCATTGATTATTAAACGATTAATTCAATTCAAACTCCATTGTTAATATTGTTATTCAAGGTTTGATTACATTGTAGTTCAATTTTAATATATATTTATTTCAAATATTATTATTTGAGGTTTTCATAATGTTATTAAAAATTAAATAGTCGGATACGAATTATTTATTCTTTTGACTGATTTAATTAGCTATATCAATACCATAAACAATTCACACTTAGTAAGTATTTGCCTAGGTTAGTATATCGTTGTTGTTCTATTTCTAATTTTAATGTTTTTAATTAGGTTATATATTTGATTTTAGTTATATAAATTAATATTAAGAAGATTAAATACAATTTCAAAATTCGTTTATTGCTTTATTAGAAAAAAAAAATGTAAATGAATACGTTATGTTACAATATCAGAAAAAATAATTTCAAATGTTTTCAGAAAAATAGTAAAAATATAAATAAAATTACAAATTATTAGTTTAACTATTCCAAGTTTTATATTCAGCACCATCTGGTGGTTTTACATCTACTTTTTTTTCACCAACTTCTTTCCAATTCGTACTAAGAACAGTACCACCTGATTCTGTAAATGATTTATTCATAGCTCGACGAGTTTCTTCACTACTTGTGCTATATATTTGTTGAAATAGCTTGTTAAGATTTTCCTCGCCAACTGCTTCTGCATCATCTGTTTTAGCTACTTCAGCAGCAATTTTATCCCAATCTGTTTTCCCTAGTACAGGAGGTTTTAAGTCTTTTAAAGTAGGTTGCGTGATTTCTGAAATTTTCTCCAATTTTTCCCAACGTTCACCCACTGCTTTCGCCAAACTTATTTCTACTTTAAATGGTGTCGCTTTATGGTTTGATTTGCTTGCTATTATTGGATGATATAATTCTATTTCCAATTCATAGTTTTCAGCAGTTAGTTTTACTGAGTTGTCTAAAATTTCACACTTGTATTTTTTTTCAATTGCGTTCTTTAGCAAAACAGTTATGACCACTTTAGAGTCACTTTGATACCAATCATATCGTGGTGGCATTTTTAGAATTATATATTTAACTAATTTTTAATATTATTTATTTTACTTTAAATTAAATAATATGCTCCTCTCCCCTTACCAAATTTCCAGAAAAATCTTTTTGTTTTGTCAGAAATGTCAATATTTAAAATATCCCTATTTGGCTGTCAGGCTGAAATTTTTCAAATGTATCCTCTAAGCAAAACAAATTTTTACGAACGAATTTAAAACGAGCCGCATTTTTATATTGATATTTATATAATCATTTAAAAATTAGAAAAGAAACTACTTTTGATTCGTTAATTACGATCTTATTGTTCTCGAAAAATAATTACAGCGGTACAACGCGCTTAGCAACCTAAATAAAATGTATGTGACTAGATAAAGGATAAACCCAACGCAGAAAGTTGGAAAAATTGTACGCAATTATTCACAATGCAGAAATTTGTCAACTATAATTAAAAAAAATTACATGGAATATAATAAGAATTTGCTAAATTTATTAGCGCATTAAGTTAACACAACTTTGAGAGTACCTAAACGCCTTTGTAAATGTTGCGTGGTATCATTGCGTATGTTGAGAGTAAGACAAAAAAATAATTATAGTTTTAGAAGCGTTTCATTAACGTGCTTGGCAAATCGAAGTTTTGAGTATCGGAGTATATTGTTTTTGTAGATCTGAGCCCTTTAATCATAGAAACGAAGTTCACCAAAAACGATACGTAAATGATTTAAAAAAGATATCGGAAAGTGAAGTTGTACTAACACATATATAAGTATTTGTATAATATAGAGATTGAAAAACTCCTCGCTAAAGGTGAATCGAAAACGATATATTTTTGTTTCGTAAAATGTGTGTTTAGTAAATTTTAGCAAAACAAAAAATCAGCCATTTTTAATAACAAACAAAGAATGAGCCATTTTTAAAATTTTGTAGTTAACAATAGACACGTACGTGGAAAAAAATTAAGTAAGTATAATTTAAATTTCATAACAAATTAAAATAATTAATTATTATTAATATTATAGGAGAAAAAATGAATCGGAGAAAATATTATGGTGTCTAGGAACATTACTGAAGATGATATATTTGGATGCTCCAGTAACAAGAGTTATATCAACAAACATAAGCCTTTATCAAGAAAACAACAATGTGATTTTTATATTAACAATATTATATTAAATTTAAAAATTATATCAATAAAATAATATACATATATATATGTATAAATTAAAATAATTAAATTAAAAAATTTAATTTTATTTTTTAATCCATTTTCCAAAATCAATATTTCACTTTTCGCCTAAAAAGATTCTTAATGGATTCGTTAAAAGAGATTCGCAAACATTACGCTAAATACGTATCATTAATGATTCACCAAAACGGAATTGAAATGAAGTACCAATACATACACCAAACTTCGTTTTTGATTTCAATTATCATGTGACTGGTGAATCGTTAACGATATAAAAACGATACACCTAAACGATTCGTAAAAGATGTTTTGTATGAGGAAGTTATTTCTTTTACGAATCGTAAACGATACTTCTTGTTTTCAGGGAGTGCTGTCATGGCTGTCACTATTTATTTGTCACTGGCACTGACACTGACTACGGTTGCGCTAGATTTTTGTTTTTACTTTTGCTTTGGTTTTATTCGTCATTGTTTTTTTCATATGCAGAAGAAATAAGAATTTAATATTTAAATTATAAATGAATGCAATTTACAATACAACAATCAAAATTTAAGATTTTAGGGACCAAATAATGAGACAATGAAAACAATAGAAGCAAAATGTGTAGTTCTAGGATCTGGAGGTAATTTTACACTTAAAAACCTTAAAATAAAAAAAAAACAATCCTAATTTACTGGACTGACTGACTCATTAAAATATTTGTTATTTTTTGTTTTGTTCTCTAAAATTTTCAAAACAAAACAGGTGTTGGCAAGACCAGTCTCATAATGCGATACCTTAAAAGTGCTTTGTGTAAAGATATTTCACCTTCACCTACAATCGCTGCATCATTTTTCACTTGTAAAATATATTTAGAAGATATTAAAATTAAGCTTCAAGTAAGTTATAATTTATTATATATTTCGATTATAGATTCTGTTATATTTTTTTTTTTTAGGTTTGGGATACAGCAGGCCAAGAACGTTTTAAAGCTGTAGCACCAATGTATTATCGAAATGCAAATGCTGCATTATTATGTTTTGATCTCACCCAATATAAAACGTTTAAGGATATACAAAAATGGGTCAAGGAATTGCATCGAAATGTTCAAGATCCTATGATTCTAACATTGGTTGGTAATAAATTAGATTTAGAAGATATACGAGCAGTTTCAAGAAACGAAGCATTTTTGTATGCGTCATCAATTGGAGCAACATATTTTGAAACATCAGCAGAACGAGATCAAGGTCTTAATCAAGTATTTTTATCAACTGCATTAGGTTTGACACGATTGGCTAATGAAGGCAAATCACATAGTTTACGACAATTTGATTCATGTGATTCAATATCCGCATATGCACTTAGTAGTTCAGTTGATGATAATTTAGCAATTAATTTGCCTTCAGTACAAATTGGTATACCAGTTGAAAGTCATGTAAAAGCAACTGGAATTGGACATTTAGAGAGAGTATCGTGGAGTATTGATCATATAGCACATGCTGATGTTGAAAAATCCGGATGGTGTTGTAATTAATATTTTTTTTTATTAATTTGACGATCCACGACGCTAATGTATTATAAAAAATTTTGTAAATTTTATTTTAAAACGAATTTATCATCTTAATTATAATTTTTATAAGTTATAGGTATTTACTCAAATTATTTCTTTAAAGAAATGTGTACGTTTTTAATATTAATCCTAATAGTACTATTCATTTAGAATTATTTAGCACTAAGTGTTACTACAATTAATATTTTTGTTATAATTAAAATATTGAACATATTTTTATTTATATACAAATTATTTTTGTCAATAAAATATAATTAATTAAAAAATAATTACCTTTCTATTTATATAATCCTGTTGAATATTTCACTAACTAATTAAAAATATTCGGTAAGTAACATTATTATTATTATGAGAAGAGATTGCCGCATCCTATAAGTAACTATAATTTAATACTATTAACATTAAGAGGTACAGAATAGTGATTTTTCCACTATATTTTATTATGAGCTGTCTCCATTGACTACGCAATGTATGTTATATAAAAGCCATATAATATGAATGGTTGTTGCAAAATATAATTGTTAAATGAGTCAAATAAATTTATATATATAGCTAATTCAATAAATTTTAATGAAATATAAAATATAGATTTATTGCAATTCTACGCAAAAAAAAAAAAAAATCAAAAATCTAATTGTTTTATTGAATTTTTGTGTATTTTACGTTATGTTATGTGGTATACTATACGCAAAATACAAATAGTACGTCGAGCCATTTTATTTAAGCGTTAGCAAAGCAAACCCATCTCTTAACGTTTTTTACTTTTGGTAATACAAATATTTCCGTATTTACTAATTTTTTTCTAAAGTCATTCATGTGTCAATGTAAGAACTCATTTATGAAAAGTACTATTTTCAGAAATACTGTTCTAACACAGTTGTTAAATAAATTTCACTTTTCATCTTATGGTTTGTTTGGATATCTTATTAGTTATTACACTGCGTATTTTAGTGTAATAAAATTACAGTTACACTGGCTTATTTACAAGTTACTAGTTTAATAATTTGAGGAGAACTTTTTTATGAAACCAAAATACAACATAATCTGTACAACGGTTTATATACTTACAGGAAACTATAGAAAAAACCTGTAGGAAAAGTATGATAATGATAAAGGTTCCACTAAACCAATGCGTTATGACGAACTACATGCGATTTTCGCACTCAAATTTCAAAAACACTTAACTGGAATTGATTACGTAAAAATAAATTTGTTTCTTAAAGTGTATGTGTAGTATTCTAAGCCGAGTTGACTGTGTAATTAAATGATACTCGTCTGTAGTGCTGTTGAAATCATTTTTCAACAAGTTAATAATTATTTTATAAATATAAATTTGTAAGCGCCAAACAATACGATGTAATATATTATACATTTTCACCTTTCAAGTCAGAATTGTTAGAATAAAACACATAAAACAAATTTAACTACTGATTAATATTTCACTTTATTAAGTGAAATATTAATCAGTAGTGTTTTTAAAAATGTCCGACGAAAAGAATAACCAACGTAGCCATTCAGTAGTTTCATTGTAAACGCCCAATAATTATACATGCGTGGGCGACACGTCACTAACAAAAATAAACTGTCAATTTTGTCGTTACAGTGTAGTACTGTCAATACAATCTTGTAGTTATGTCGCTTTAAAATAATAGAAACGCTTTCCAAATCCACGTACATTTGACAAAATAATCGCATATATTTTTATTGTTCGAAAATTTTTGGTTTAATTTTTGGTTTTGCTACACAAAAAAATTTCAAGACATTTTCAATAATTTCGTCAATTGTAAAACTTAAAAGAAGTACTCGAGCTTGAAAAATATTTAAATAATAATTTGTACTTTTGGAATTTCTTGTGAAAATAAATGGATTTTGAAATAAGTGTAATATTATCTTGATAATTTTCTTGAAAATATCCACAATTTATAATATACTGCAAAAATGTATAAAAATTACTTACCTATTGCATTTGCATAAAAGAAAAGTCAGTGCATAAAAAAAATTAGCGATTAAATCTGTGAAAAAAACCAAAAAAAAAAAATAAGAGGGCGGAGGCGCCACTTTTGCAACAACTACACAACACAGGGTTGAAAAAACCAAAGACAAAAAGGAATAAATTACAAAAATAAAAAAAAACAAGTAAATTGACTATTATTTTGTAAAAAATAAATAAAAAATTGAATAATATTGATACTAATTATTATTTTAATTATTGTACCTATATTTAATGGAAATGAAAATAATTCTTAAATTCGTATTTACCCCTAAAATTACTAACAAAATTTAGTGTTAAATGAAATGCCAAATAAAAAAAAAAAAACAATTCAATTCTTTAAATATGATTAATAATTTGTTTTGAGAAGTTCTTTAGTAACTTTAGTCGAAAAAATTATAATAAGTTAACCTCTAAATCAAAAAATTATGATTTAATTTTTAAAATCCATGATATTGCCCGCATATACAAAATAATCTAGAAAATGCAGGAATAGAATTATATAGTTTAGTTTAGTATTATAGTCTTAAAAAAATATGTGTTTGTACAGTCACCGCACGGGTAAGGGGTATGAAATGTTTTATATTAATCGTTCACAGCATAATATCGATGTGTTGAGTATGTTTGAATGTGTTTGAAAGAAAACAAAAAAGCACGTTTGATAAAGTGGGCAAGGGGCTGCTTATTCATTTATAAATCTCTTAATCGTTTTTATGATATCTCTGACAACTTTTCAGAGACACTAAGTAGTCATTTGTAAGACCTTTTTTAAGGATTCCACGTGCCCTTAACAATAATAAGTTAAATTTTGCGTAGATAATTTTCGTACCATAATCCATAATTATATTCAAATAGTAGTACAATAGTACAGAATTTCTAAAAAAAGAGTTCTACTAAATTCAGCAAAGATTACAATTATTTCCGTAATTAAGTCAAATGTACTGAATTATAAATATTCCACTAGACTTGCCAGGTACATCTATTTTAAAGAGTTGTACTGAATTCAAAACAATCAGGCGTACCGATTATTAATATGAAAATAAAATACCGAGTTGTGGCAATCATAATTTTTGAATAGATAATATATATTCTTCTGCAATAAAATTTTTTAATTTACAATTTATTTATGGAAGGTTTAATTAACATCCTTTGTGGGTGATTTGTCGCAATAAAATTTGAAAATAATTAGTATTATCATTATCTCCCGGAAATTCTGATTGAAAATAAATTTTGGCTTTACAGAGTTACTAGTAGTAACGCAGTATTTTTTTTTAATACCGCAATTTAATTGTATTAATTTAATATTTTAAAAGTATTATTTCATATTATTATTTCTGATTAAGTATTTTTATTCATCGGTTCACACAAATGTCATTAACGAAAAATTATTAAATCTATGACTAAGATATTAAACAGAATTAAGAAGAATTAAGAAATAAGTGAAACCTAACTGTAAATCGTAATCGGTAATTAAATAAGCTATGATTAACAGAATAATCATAATGATAAAAATAAATTATAATTATATAGGTATATATGTATATGTATATAAACATTTAAAAATGTCTCGGACTTAAACTAGTGGTAACTCTAATTTCCAAACAGCTGTTATATACTTCCTACTATTATAGTGAGAAAAATAGATTCAACTATATTTATTGATAAATTAATATTAGCAGCTTTCTATATTGAATAATAAAAAAAATTGTAATTATTTAAAAAAAATTACAACTTGTACTATAGTATAATTTTATTTATTTGTTTATTTACATTGGCACCGTGTCTCTGAATGAAAACAACAGCAAACAATTTTTTAAGGGCAATTAATTTAACAAAAGAAGAAAAAAAAAATATTTTTGCGTCGAGGAAAATTTTTATTATAAAATCTATTTTTAAAAATCTTATAATATTATTTATTATTTTTATTTAATTTGAATATTTTTACAAAACAGATAAAATCTTATTTAATGCGACTTAATTTTATTTTCATAATAACAATGTAATGTGTAATAATAGTTAAGCAAAATTATATATATATTTATGCAATAATATATATGTATGTCACGACGGTGAGGCTATGCAAATAAATAAATTTATTATTAAGTATGTAAAAAAAAAATCTGATGTGTGAACAATACTTGACTTTCCGAATCTTGATATCTTGTCGAAATTATAGGTAAAAGTTATAGGAAACTTTTTAATGATAATTTCATCATATATTTGTTTTTTGGTTATTTATTATATATATATATCGTAAACAACATTTTCCCTGTAAACGATTTTATTCATTTTCAATAGAATTGCGCGGGTAGATCCCAGAGGACATGAAATTATATAAATGTCTCCAGGAGATTCCAATACATGAAAATCTATAAAAAGAAGGTGTTTAGATCAAATTTTGCCGAATACCATACTGCAAACTTTCCTTCCATAAAAATTCGGAATGTAAAAATATATATATTTATATTGTGCAAAATCTAATTGAGAATAACAATTGAGTTTAATTGGAAAATAACATGAAATCTAGTAAATTGTTATTTATCTAGTTTAGTTTAAAGATATTATATTAAAAGATTACTACAATTTAAGTTTGTTAAAAGCCAATATAAAACATTTAAAAATCAAAAATGTTAATTTTTGGCTTTACAGTGAGTTTTATAAAGTATTCTCATTTTTTTTTTTTAAATTAATTTTATTTATATTGGATTTCTAAATAAAAATTATGCTTTTATAATGATCATTTTTAGAATTTCATTTTTTGTATCATCTTAATTCTAAATAATAATTATAAAATCCCAATTCGAACAAATTTATATATATTTCTTATAAATTTCTCCAAAATTTGACTAGATTTTAAAGTTTTCGTGAATACTAATATATGTTATAACAACAATTTATATAAAGTCTTAGATCTTAGTATTTCTATAAAAACGTAAATATTAAGATAATATAGGGATAATATGCACAGAAATAGACAAATAAACAGATTAACTGACTTATTTTTGCAAAAAAAAAATACTTGTACAAATTAACAGTGAGCCAAATTGTCAGATAGACAGACAAATAAATAACGGAGACAAGAATTGTTCGCAGCACAAAAATATCTGAACAAAAAAAAAACATAAATTATAATTTCGCCAAAGAAAACCAAAAAAAAAACCTTTCATTTTTCGCAAATATTTCGCGAATTTCTTATTTAATTTTTGCAAAAAATTCTTCTATGCCTGAAGGTAATAATAAACACACATAAAAAAAATCAAGTGGTAAATTATAAAAAGAAGGAGAAAAAAATTACAAATATAACTAGTTTATTGACCTTTGTGCATTAAAAAAAATATAATTTATATATATCTTTTTTTTTTTTTTTGATAACTTTTCACCAGCATAATTAAAATGAAATGGATTAGTATTATTTTTTAAATTCGAAATTGAAATCCCTTAAAATAAAAAATTCGATAAAATATTAAATACATTATATTTTTTACAGTGCATAGTGTTGGCAAATTAGAAATCGATTCGGAAATAAATCAATTAAATGTAAAAGATATTGTATAGTTTTTAATTAATAAATAATATTAAATATAGGTTTTTGTAAAGTGACTTTGAGACTAGACGAAACCGATTTTGAATGCTTACTAAAATTTATATCTTTAGATGGATTTTTAAATAGAATGTGCAGTTTAGTAATTTTTATGTAGTGTTGCACTTTCTATAAATAAATCTTTAAATCAACCATAAGAGATACAATAATTGAAGTTGTAAAAGAAACCGCAAAGTTATGAATCAGATTAAATTGTATACATCTAAATTTTTGTGGTTATCTAATTTTTAAGGAAACAGGATTTTTAGAATTCTCAATTTTTCTTAATCGATTATTATAGGTATTTAAAAAAAAATATTATTCTATTACAACAACCCTGCCACGGTTGATTATATATTTTTTTTATATTTCTGCTGTCCTTTTTTTACAAATAATGGTTCTACATATTTTATTTTTGTTTGTTTCGTACTTGCCATGAACTGGTTCAATGCCATTCAGCAAAATATTAAATAATGTAGAAGCAACTACAACAAAAAAATTAATAAAATTGAAAATTATAAATATACATACTTACGTATAAAGCAAGTTGATTTTAGTTTTATTATATATATATATATATTTTTAATATATAATATAACAAAATTTGCATTTTCTGGTGCACAGTTCCAACAATAATATATTTTTTATTACTATGACAAATTAAGGAGAGAGAGTGAAGAGGAATTGTTAGTTATGTTAATCAAGCTGAATATAATAGATCCTATCTATTTAGATTTAGACTATAGGAAAAAGTAGAGACGTAGAGAAAGAGGATAATGTTAAAGAAAAAAATTATATATAGATTGGTAATTATATAAACCATTTATAGAAATTTTCCATCAAAGGAATATTTCTTGATTTACTGAAGACCCCATAATAGATAATATTTTTTTATATAAATATTACTTGGCGCTGAACATACGTTAGTGTTCAAGTTGTATATATTTTTTTTTATCCTTTTTCGGATTAATTGGTTTTTGTGTGTGTGTAAAACTGAATGCAATTATTTGTTTCTTGCACATTGAAGTTTAGTAAGTTGATGGGCTTGTTGTATAACGTGCAAGTACGATCGAAGTGATTTATATAAATAAACGAATGATACAATAAATGAAGTTTAGATTTTAGTATTTTATATTTATATATTATCTCTTGTCTGTCGTCCATTATTTTGTCGTAATATTAGGAAACATGTTTTAAGTGTGTGCCTTAATTGGAGGTCAAGTTCTAGAAAATATGTTATAATAGTGATCTTTTAAAATGAATTGATAAATAGAAAAAAAATTTTAAAATTATTTTATATATAATATAAATATATATATATAATTTAAATTTTTGAATTGAATATTTTAACTGGGATTTAAAACTCTTATTAATTTATACCATATTAAATAATATTAATGCATTAAACGATTTATTTATTTAAAATTTATATATTTTCAGCTTTGACCGCTAAAAAATGTTGTAAATTTAGCTGTAATATTTCTTATTAACATCAGTGGTGCTACATCATACAACAAAAATATTTAATATTTCCTTCTCAATCATTATTTTATATATTCACCATACCATAAGAGAACTAATTTATTTTTAAAATAAATAAAAATATTTTTAAGTACTTTTTGCGCCTCACACAAAAACAAAATATATAAAACTCAACTAAAATAGAAAGGGAAACTTTAATTAAATAAAGCTTCCTTTTCTAAAAAAAAAAAAATTGTGTCAATAATGCCGGGCAGCCGGTCTAGCAATACGGATCCCGATTTAAATAATGATTCTGAAGATGAAAGTGAAATACTCGAAGAAAGTCCATGCGGACGATGGTTTAAACGTCGTGAAGAGGTTGAACAACGAGATGTACCAGGAATCGACTGTGCACATTTAGCTATGGATACTGAAGAGGGCGTTGAAGTAGTATGGAATGAGGTGCAATTTTCTGAAAGGAAGAATTTTAAATCACAGGAAGAAAAAATTCAACAGGTTTTTGAAAATTTAACACAACTGGAACATCCAAATATAGTAAAATTTCATCGGTATTGGACTGATACACATAATGACAAACCTAGGGTGAGTACATATTTATATATAACAACAAAAATGATATGAAGAAAAAAAAACAATTAATTATTGTTATTTTAAGGTCATATTTATAACGGAATACATGTCATCCGGGTCATTAAAACGGTTCCTTAAGCAAACTAAACGTAATGTCAAACGACTGCCGCTTCATGCCTGGAAAAGGTGGTGTACACAAATTTTATCAGCACTGAGGTAATTTAATATTTTATTAAAAGGTCAATAATACACAA
Source organism: Rhamphomyia laevipes (assembly GCA_963920725.1). Classification (NCBI taxonomy): domain Eukaryota; kingdom Metazoa; phylum Arthropoda; class Insecta; order Diptera; family Empididae; genus Rhamphomyia; species Rhamphomyia laevipes. Next base: position 42,998,183 of record OY987259.1, read on the forward strand.
ATTTAAGATTTTTACAAGTAGTTGTAAAACAATTTTCAACAAATCATGAGCTAACAATAATTATATAATTTAAATAAAACAATTTTAATTTTCTTATTAAATATAATTCTCCTCATGTAAATCATTAAAAGACTTAAATTAAATATGTCATGTATAATAAAATACATTGAATGAGATTCACTGTAATTCAAAGTCAATTTATAGTCTTTTATAAATTCATATATAAAATTAAGTTAAAAATAATAATAAATGTTTCGTTATGAATAATTACTAATTAAATTATATTCATGTCAAAGGAATATTTTATGAGAAATGTAATTCTTATTTACTAAATTCATAAATATAATTTATGTGTTTATTTTCCGATAAATTTACATTCGGACAATGTGTTTACATACGGCAAAGATTTTCAGTCAATTGTTTATTCGGAAAATTTAGATTCAGTCAATTTATATCAGTTTAAATATGAATTCCGTCAATTATAGCTACAAATTACAATATTTTGTAGGATATAAATATGTTAAATGTCCACTGATAATTTTAAGTGTAAAGCCCTCAATCAATATTAAAAATATTCAAAATTATAACATTCTACATTAGATAATATACTACATTAATTTTTATAATTAAACATTGCATTAAATTTTATTTTATATTTTATAGTTACTTGCATTCCTGTTCACCGCCAATTATTCATGGCAATTTAACCTGTGATACAATATTTATTCAACATAATGGATTAGTAAAAATTGGTAGTGTAGCGCCTGATGCAATTCATCATCATGTTAAAACCTGTAGGGAAAAAATGAAAAATATTCATTTTATTGCTCCCGAATATGGACGTAAATATATTCAAATATAATAATTTTATTAATAAATATTTGTTTTTTATAATTTTAATAATATTAAAAATAAAAATTTACAGGTTCTGTATCACCTGCCATAGACATATATTCATTTGGAATGTGTGCATTAGAAATGGCTGCATTAGAAATACAAGGTAATGGTGATTCGGGTACAACAGTAACTGATGAACATGTATTACGAACAATCGAAAGTTTAGAGGACGAACATCAAAGGGACTTTATACTCAAGTGCCTAAATCGGGATCCAGAAGAACGTCCTAGTTCTCATCAATTATTATTTCATCCACTTTTATTTGAAGTGCATTCATTGAAATTATTATCGGCACATTGTCTTGTCAATTCAGCACGAAAAAAAAGTATATAGAAAAAAAAATATTTTGAATATTATAGTATCATTAATTAATTTTTTTGTTATTTCTATATTTTAGCACATTTTTCGGAAACAATTATTGATGAAATAATGCAACGTCTTTATAAGCCTGAAATAATACTAGCTGACATCACATTAAGTACAGGAGATTTAGTTGAATATCGTTTGGCTGATGTACCATCAGCTGAAAAATTAGAAAAATTTGTTGAAGATGTCAAGTATGTTTTTATTGGAATTTATTATATTAAAAAGATAATATTAACAAATTGGTTTTTATTTGAAGATATGGCATTTATCCATTAACAGCATATGCAGGTAAAAAACCACCACATCCTAGGCCTAGAGCTATATCGCCAGAAACTGCTGAATCAGTTAAATCGGTTACACCGGAACCAATTGATGTTGAAACCCGTAAAATTGTAAATATGATGTGTAGTGTTAAAACAAGAGAAGATAGCTGTGACTTACTGGTATTTTATTAATTATATTTGATTGAAATTAAATATAGGTTTTTTTTTTTAATATAGTATACAAAATATTTTTTGCAGATGACGATATTATTGCGAATGGATGATAAAATGAATAGACAGTTAACCTGTCAAGTATCTCAAGATGATTCTGCAAATTTACTATCGAATGAATTAGTTCATTTAGGTTTTATTCATGATGTAACTATACTTAAACAATTTAACTATTTGCATTTTTTTTTTTTAAATTCAATGAAAAATTTTGCATTTTTTTTTTTGCAGACTGATCGTGAAAAAATTGCTGCCCTAATAGAAGATACATTACGAAGTAGTTTTGCTAAACAACATCAATTACATATTAGTGCTTTACAAAATCAGTCATCAACTAATACTGACAGTAGTATGAAAAATATATCAGCACACCAAACTGGTATGTAGCTAATAATCATACAAAAAAACACACAAAAACCTGACATTCGCGCGATAATCTAACAAAAAAAAAATCAATTTGATATATACGAATTTTTTTTTTAATTTAATTTTAATGACGAAAGATAAAATTGAAGACACCAAAAAAAATTAAAAAAAAAAGAATATAAAACCTTTAATAAAATCTCTATTTAAAAATATTAAAAAAGAAAACATTATTAAATAAAAGTACATAAACTGATATTTTCTAGTTCTTAGTTAAAACTAAAAAAAAAATACTATTAATGTAAAAAAAAAAATTATTTATTTTATAATTTTTATGAATTTTCATTGTATAAACAAAAACAAACTATAATTTAAAAATAAACTATTTTTTTTTGTTTTTTTATACAAATATAATATGAAAAAAAAAATGAATAAAGTTGAAAAATCTGAATTTCAAACTCAATAAAAATACTTTTTTTTTGTTGTAATTTAATGTTATTTTTTTTTATTGAAATTGTGTGTGTGTTTATGTTAATATGGTGAAGATTTATGTTTTTTTTTTTTTTTTTTTGTTGTTTTCCTGAATTACAATTAACGAGCATTTAAAGTCTTCTAGTTGAGAAAGTCATCATCACAGTTATTATAAATAGTATATAGTGTGTAAGGGTAGTGTATATAAAAATTAAAATAAAATTATAATCTAGCATTTCTATAATTAAAATTTTATTTGAAACGAATTATAAGAAAGCTGAGATTGATTAGTTCAAGCTATTTCCGGTAGCTAGAAGTTAGTTTTTTTTTATAAAAAACTGAAAAAATTGTGCATATAATGAAGGTTAAGGTTGGAATCTTTAATAATTATCATAAAATTTTTAAGTGTTTTAAATTCTAATTGCACAATATCGACACTATAGTAAATTTCAATTTGATATTATTGGTTTTGGTTAATAATATTTTTTGAATGCGCATTATTGGTGAAAATTGTAATTTTACCTTTGTATTAATGCAGTGGTTACGAAAATCCAAAAATTTTATGTAAGCGGTAAAGCTGGTAATTCAGGGAAATTCTTTTCTGAACTAGCATTCTTACAGAGTAGAAATAGTAATTAATAAAGTAAAATAAATAAAGAAAATATTAAGTAAAGTTTATATAAAAAGTATATTAAAAATATACTGAGAGCATTTTAATAACCAGAAAATCAATTGCTATAAACATTTTGAGTGAGACATGACTAAACATTTAAAAATAAATATTTTCTAGTATATATTGAGATATAGTTAGTTAAAAATTGGATTGTAAAAATTATTACATTGATCGTAAATATATATATGTGTCATAATTAAGGTTTGCCTTAGTAGTTTCTCCTGAATAGTATGACAGAAAAATATTTAATTATAATATAGTTTAATAATTAAAATAATCAAAATTGGTTGATAGATAATTTGTAGAAAAATCGGGATCAAGAGGATACGATTTCCTCCAAATACGAAAAAATTAAACTGAAACTGCCGTATTCCAAATTGGAGTTGGGAAATAAGAAAAGCTTCATAGCACAACCCCGTAAACTTGAGTACCTATATACATCAAATTCATATAAAGTACACTTCGATATGTGAAACCTGAAATTTCCAACTTAAACTATAAAGTTATAGCAAATATGTATTCCTAAAATTTGATAAGCAAAAAAAAAACTGGTGCCAAGACTCAGGTTGTTCTCATGATATATGAAAAATTAGAAATTAATATAGCATTTATAAATATAAATATTATTGTTTCGATTCGAAAAAAATTAATTTGTATTATCAAAATTTACTAATACATTATAAATGTTCGTTAATTAAATATTCAACATGTAATTTTTTTAATAGTTTCTGTTTATTTTTTTTTTATTTTATTTTTTTTTTAGCATGTCCACTATAACGAGTTTATAGAATGTTTCCTGATAAACCAACTTCACATTGTTTTATTGATTTATAAACATCAATTTAAAAAATTTGTTACAGTAATTTCATTTGAATATTCTTAATATGGTATATTAATATTTTTTTTTATGGATTTAATTTCAAAGTTATATAAATAGTTTCTTATTTTGTGATAAAATAAATTTAATATTTTATTTATAATTTTATATTAATTAAAATTTGAATTTAAACAATTTCTATATTAATTAGAACCAAAAATTTACTCTTACAAATTTACCATTTGTTGTTCTTTTCTTGAATTTTCTTCTTTTTTTTTTACTATTGGTGTCGAAAATCATATAAATTCCCCCTTACACATTTCTACAGTCCAGTAATTTATTTTTTCTAACCAAATTTTGAAATATAATTAGATAATTCAAAAAATAAAACCAAAACAAAAAATTAGTAAAAGTTTTAAAATTTAAAAATCCGAAAATGAAAAGAAAAAACAATAAAACATTTTATCTCCTCCCACGCAACAAAAACTAAACTTAAAAATTTTAAGGAACTGATCGTGGTTGGATTGTTGCCGATAATACTGATTACCCAAGCAATTCTGGTGATAGTCCATCAACACCGGCAACTGGAGGAACAGCTGTCAATCTAATTGATGAAGATACATTAAATGCTGAATTTAGACGAAGAACTCATGATTCAATTGTAGATGAAAGTGGTGATAGCTATCAGTGATTTTTTTCGAATTTCATAAAAGCACTCTTATAACAATTACTAAATTATTATATTAAAGCTACTTTTACTGTTTCATTCATTAAAATTGTAATTGAGTTCAAGAAAGTTAAAAAAAAAAGTATATATAAATAATATTTTTTTTTTTTTTTTTTTCAAATCATTTTTATGTTAAATATTTATAAATAAATATAGTAATTAAATAAATAAATATGTATCCATTAATAAATATACAGTAAACAAATAATTAATAAATGTAACTTTTAGTAATAAAATTATTATATATAAATTGAATAGCCTAGCTTATAACTAAAACAAAAATTAATTTAAATAAGTAATGTATATTTATAAATGTGTAATAGAAATATAATTCAAGTAATAATATTCTAATAATAATAAAACTTATGAATTTTATAATTCATTTTATAATATTATAAAAATTTCAAAGTTTTTGTTTAGCTTTTTATTTAAATTTATTAAAAAATTTATAATGTTGATATTTTTATTAACCTGGCGAAAGAAATCATAAAATTAAACAAATTGTAATTTTTATAGTGTTTAAAAACGAAGCTTCTTTTAGCAACCGTTAAATTTAAAGGAAACCATATTTTTATATATAAAACAATCCAAAAACTAAAAATCACAAATATTTTATCAATATATATTAAATTCAAAAATTAAATAATAATATAAATACATAAAAGACAGCGTTGTAGTTTGTGTGCTTTGAAATTGTATTTTGTCTTCACTAAAATTAATAATTATATTATTATTGTATATTCATCCTGTAATTTAATTTTGGATTCGATAAATTGATGATAACATTATTTTATCTAAGAAATTTTATAATAAATAAATAAATAAATCTGTACGGTATTATAGACATATTATTTTAATTATACCGATACACAGAGACACAAAGAATAGTAAATTTTTAAAATTGGATTATATAAATAAAAAAAAAATCAATTTGGGTATCCGATAATGGTATGTACGTAAACGTAATTAATCATATCTACTAAAATAATACTTTTTTTTTATATAAATATTATACTGAAGTTGAATCAATCAGAAAATCGACTATATTTTTTTTTGCTAAACTTTTGGAATTGATTTTTATTAGTTAGAAATTATTCCCAAAAAAAAAAAATAGATTTTTAGTATATTTAATTTAATTTATTTTAAAAATAAATTGTTTGGAAATAATATAACATTAAATAAAATTGTAATTAAATTCCTATTTATATAATGTATTAATATTTTGCAATATATTTTATATTTAAAATGCAGTTGAATATTAAAGTCAACTTCCAGAATATATAATTCAAATCAAGTTTAAAGGTTTAAGCAAATGATTTAGAATTTTGATTCAAATTCATTACAAGATTTTAGTAATATTCGCCATCACATTTAAATACGTTAAAATATAAAAAAAAATAGCTGAAAAATACTTTAAAATTTAGAATTTGTTTAGTACGTACGAAACTATATTTACAAAATCCAAATTATGGTAATTTTTATTTTATAATACGGTACAATAAATTTAAAAAAATAAATAAATACACAATTGCAGTTAATACAATATAAATTTCAATAATTAATTATTCAAATATTATTTTATATAACTTTTCGAATTATGCCTATTATTTATTATATAAAAATTAGAAAATAAAACCAATTTGAACGACTGTTTTTGCGCGCTGTGAGCACAAAAAAATTTCAAAAAATTATTTTAAAAAAGAAAATTTAGAAATAAAAAAAAACGAGCAAGAAAAATTACTAATTTAAAATTATTCAATCAGATATGATTATAAAATTATTGAAAAAAAAAATCAGAAAATATAGATATTTTATTTTTTAAAACAAATATAATAAAATTACGTATAAATAATTAACCTCAAAGCAAAATATAAATTTCTTTTGGTAGTATATAAAACAATTTATATTATTATGATCAAAATAGTAAATAATACAATAAAATTGTAAAATTACAAATTAAAATTAAATCAGTGCAGAATAAATCTTCAACTAAAACAAAACTGGGAAAATTATAATGATAAATAAATTATATCTGAAGACAGAAAAAAAATGTTTTTTTTAAATTTTTAAATAATTATTTAGGTTAACTATAGTGTAAGAATTATAGAAAGGAAAGGTCACTTTCTATAATCTGATACTTTAATTTGCTGCATTTAAAACTGCAAGTGATTTTATATTTAATCTTTAATTTAATTTTACTAATATCTAGATTTAGATTTTTGTTTAATAATTCATTTAACTAGAACCTTTTAATTATTTATATATTTTTATATTTTCCTTGTACTGCAGCAACAAACATTATTATTTTTCGCCAGTGTACTGTGGTTTTTTCACAAACATTAATTATTTTTGAAAATATATTTAGCATTATTTTGAATTATCCTATAAAATTTTGGCAAAAAACAAAACATGAAACAAGTTGGTCCAAAGTTGTCATACAACGCAACCCGAAAAGTTATTATACAAGCCAACTAAAACTGAAGAAATAGAATAGAAGTAGTAATACTATTCCAAAAAGAATTGAGTTTATAAGAGGAAAAATTATAAATCCGTATAATTATGTAGATTAGATATAGATATAGAAGGAGCAGATATATTGCTCATTTTTGAAAATTGTAACTTTTCGCGCTAACTTGTTAACCTGTACTTTTCGCGACAACTTAACGGAGATTACATCCAATCTTTCAACCCAAGTTAAATCGCTAATGCTCATATAAGTACATAGAAAGAAGTTCGTATGTTTTGGTTATTAATCTTTGCCGGTAGATGGGGGTAGTTGATATAAGTAAATCTTCTCTAGTAAATATATAAAAAAAAAAATATTTATGTCAGCTGACTCATTGTTACTACAAATCTGATAAACATTTGTTTTATTATTGGGTGGGATTTTCGGTTTTCAATTTAATTAATTAATTATTATTGCGATTTGCGACAAGTGTGTTTCATAAGTTGTCCAGGAGCAGTTGTTTCGTGTATAAAAGTTATTCTGCATTTAATTCCAAATTTGATTTGGTTTAAATATTAAATTACCATAGTTCAGTTGTAAGTATTAAATTAAAACAGATAAAAATTATATACCTATATCTAATCTAAATCGAAACTATAAACTTAAGGGTGGGTTAAGGATGTGTCGTATCACTAGACGACAAAGAAATTTTGCGTGCGAAATATGAAATCATTTAATTGTGAAATAAAAATTTATTAGTAATATAAATATATATTATTTTTTCTTTAAATATAAATCGCTAATGGAAAAATAGAATACCGACGAATGTAAGGCTTTGATAATATAATTCAAAGATGTAAGGTAAGACGGAAACGGTAGACAGAATAAATACAAATAATTTATGTAAACATTTATATCTTCTATTGAAATATGCTGAATATACATAATTAATGTTTGAATTCTAATTAGACTTATGCATATCTGAACAACTGAGTTTTATTGGCATTCTGTTTTTGGCGAAAATTCAAAAGCAATTTACAGCTACCTAATCCCTTCAAGTAGATTGTATATTTATATATTAAAAATGTTTTTTTTTCTACCCCTTTCTTCATAGTGAAACAAAGACAAAGGATACTTTACTAACATGTCGCTATATCCCACTCTTGAGGATTTACAAATCGATAAAATGGTTAAGACACAAAGAACTGTTTTAAATGAAATTGTGCAGAGTGAAATCCAAATAGCAGAAAAACAGTCACACCAACAATTTGATACCAATAATTTACCGGTAACACAGTCGAATAACGTTGTATTATACCCGGCACTTGGTAATTTTCTTGGTTTGGAATTATCAGAAGAGATGATTCGTGAAAATATGCCAGAGTAAGTTTAATTTATTTTTATTATGTTTCTAACTTAAAATTACATTTTCAATTCTTTAAGATATAGTCAAACTAATAATTCTACTGCAATGACAACAACTAGTGCATATCCAGTAATTGGTATTGATAGCGGTGGAAGAAATATTGTTGCACCATTAACTGGTTCAGCTGTAGTACCAGCAAGGGCACAAGTTAATCATAATATTCGTGAGTTTATTCTTTGTAAGGATGCCAAAGGAAAAGTTGGACTACGGGTTCAATCGATAGATAATGGAGTCTTTGTTTGTATTGTTGTCAAAGACAGTCCTGCTGCATTAGCTGGTGTTAGGTTTGGTGATCAAATACTCCAATTAAATGGTACACTAGTTTCGGGATTTCCCATTGAGAAAATTCATAAAATGCTTAAAAGTTCGGGAACTAATAATATTTCAGTAGTTGTCAGGGATCGGTATGTATTATATTATAAATTAAATCAACATCGCATTGAAAACTAAAACATATTTCTATCGTGTTTTAAGGCCATTTGAACGTACAATGACTTTACTTAAAGATTCTAGCGGTGGCATTGGTTTTCAATTTAAAAATTGCAAAATTACAGCTATCGTTAAAGATTCCACAGCTGCTAGGAATGGTGTTTTGACTAATCATAATTTATTGGAAATAAATGGACAGACTGTTGTAGCCATGAAAGATAAAGAAATAACAAAAATTATAAATGAATCAGATCAAGTTGTTAAAATAACAATTATACCATCATTTATTTACGATCATTTGGTTAAAAAGTATGTGAATTCACTAAACTAATTTTTAGTTAATATATCAAATTGTAAAATATTATTTCAGATTGGACACTTCATTTCTTCGTGGAATAATGGATCATAGCATTCCAGATTTCTAATAAATTCAATATAAAAATTAATTTATGGGAAATATTTAGAATTTCTTAATTTAAGCGATTCCAACTAACTCTTGTAATACTATTATAAGCATTTTCATATTATGTATATTATACGAACAATAAATTTATGTTATAATAAAAGTATTTTGGTTTTAATCAGATAACACGAAATTACTGAAATATGAGCTTAATTATATTATTTTTAAATTTGGCGTGTGTAATATAATAAATAATATATTGTACAGTACAGAATACATTAGTATACTAGCATATTTATTTACAATTACATAGCGGCATAAATATAAGAACTCTAAATCAAATACAATTTTTTCAAAAGTGATAAACGTAAACTGACCAAACAAATGGCGGTTATCTTGTCGGTGTCACAAAAATTAATTTTCACAAAGAAATAACCGCAGAAAAAGTTGTATGCTTATTTTTGCTATTATCGTTGAAAAATGGAGGACGTCACAAAAGAAATTTACCTCAAGAATTCATCAAAATAATAACTGAATCCGCACAGAAACAGGACCAAAGTATATCAGAGCTGCAAGCTGGAACTAAAACCAAACTAAATTGAATAATATTTTAGGTGCTCATCTATACTTAGACATTTCGAATTAGGCATGCTATTTTCCGCTAGGTAGCACTAGCTAAGTTTTGTTCGTGAAAATCAAACAAAAAATTTGTATTTGACATATATGTCACTTTTTTATATTCCAATATAGAATAAATATTTCGAAATTATTTTCTTGTTTATTTTCTTTTCAATTATATATAATAAATTAAATTTGCAAGTAAAGTAGTATTATAGTAACTTTAAATAATATACAAATCTAAAGTAAAACTAAATTATTGGGTGGATTTTTAAAAAAAATATTTACATTATACATTTAGTAGTGTTTAAAAAGGCAAACCACCAATAAATAAATACATTACAATGTCCTGTAAAGAATATAGAGTATTTCTGGAAGAATTTCATACTAATGAAGAACTTTTAACAATTAAAGTTGGACCCTATCGTTTAACTGAATCAGAAATATTGGGTGAAGTCATCAATTGGACATTACAATACCTATCTGAAAAGTAATTAAAAATGACTCATTAACAGTTATTGTTATCTAAATAACATTTCTGATTAGTAATTTGAGCAACATGTATTATAATAATATGATTCACTTTTGTCATTTTAGTAAATGCCCAACCAAACTATCAGCACCAATAACAAGGAATGTGGTTGAAACAATACAAAGTGAAAGTAGGAAAGATCCCCAATTATGTGGTTACGACGAAAATGAAAAGAGTATACATAAATACAAATTTTAATAATGGAGACAATAATGAAACATTGTATATTTTCAGCTTATGATCCATCAAAATTAAAAAATTTAGTAATTTTAGCATTAAAGACATTTTGTCAAAGATTATTAGACAATGTAGAATTAAATAAAATTTTACCAGAATTAAGTGGGAACGATTATGTTCCAATATGTATAACAGGAGCAATTAGAAATAAACGACGTTATATGGAAGATAGACATATTTGTATAAACGATTTTAATGAAACTTATAGTATTCCAGTAAGCGTGGGAATTGTTTATTTGTATATTTAAATTTAATATAATTTTAAATTTTTAGAATGCCTCAAAGGCTAGTTTTTATGCTGTATTTGATGGCCATGATGGTTATCATGCAGCATATTATACTGCTGCACAATTACCATATTTATTAGCATCTAGTCCATTATATCCATTAAATCCACCGGAAGCAATGCGACAATCATTTCGAGGCACCGATCTAGCATTTGTACAAAAAACATATCAACAATCAATACGTGGTGGAACGACAGCAGTGTGTGCTTTATATATGTCAGATGAATCACGATTATATGTTGGATGGGTTGGTGATTCAAAGGCATTATTAGTAAAACAAGGAAAAATAATGCAAATAGTGAAACCACATAAACCAGAAGATCCAGTAAGTCTTAGTTATTTTTATGAGCGATACTCGTATATTGAAGAATTATATTACTGAACGTTTAATATTATTTTAGAAAGAAAAAAAACGTATACATGCAGCCGGAGGAACTGTAATTAAATGGGCTGGTATGTGGCGAGTTGATGGAGTTCTGAATTTATCAAGAGCTATTGGTAAGCTTGTAAAAATTTCAATTTGCCTTTATCTTAAATACATAATAAATTTTAAAGGTGATAGTAAATGTAAACCATATGTTACTGGAGATCCTGATATTGTTGGCTTAGAATTAGATAAAAATGAAGATTTTCTAGTATTAGCATGTGATGGACTTTGGGATTTTGTAGCTGAAGACAAAGTTGCAGAAATTATTTATGATCAATTAAATGTGGACTCTGGTAAGTTGATACTTTAAATATTTTAAATTGATTTGTTTATATTCAGTTACCATATAAAAACTATTTCTAAAACAGTTATTTATTCTATTCGATTAATATTCCGCGAGATGTCTTTTAATTGAATTTTTACTAAATTTTATCTTAAATTGTTTTTTTTTCTTCAGCATATTTCAAATGAAGTTTTTTTTTTAATGGTTAGCATATGAAACATTTTTGAAACCAAAAATTATAACTGTTAGTCCTATTTTATATCTAATATTTTAAACCATAAATACATATTCACAAACTTTAAACGTCATATTTTGATCCTAAACCAATACCTCTAATATACCTTACTACTTCTATCAAAATAGATAGTCCATTATTTACTCCGAAGTATTTCAGAGTACATAGTTTATTTAACTAAATTAATCGAAATATAATTTTACTATTTAATTTGAATTTAATTTAATAAAAATAAAATTTAACTATTTAATCATACTTTTTAATAATATTTAAGATAATGAAGAAAAAAAAATCTCATATGTATTTTCATAGCTCTAAAATGTTCTAGCTATAAGTATGTTAATAGAATATTCTAGAAACAAGATTTCATATTATTTGGTTTTAGTACAATTGTATCCAGAATAATATTAGAAAGCTTTTTTGAACGGCAATAACGTATTATCTGTGTAGGTCCCTATTTTAGTTTCACAGCACCATTAGAAGATTAATCTCTTCTAATGATATAAATAGTTTTTAAAGGATCTCCTAGTTCTTAATACTTTGTTTAAAAAAAAATGCTCCACTATTAACCGCAAAATTTTCAAATATGTATAAACAAATGAATTCTGTGCACAACTAATATTTTCAGTACACAAATTTAGGGGTGGAATTTCATATGAATCATACAAATAAAATGAAAAAAATAGGTTTAAGTTATAGGTACATATAGAATATTGTATATATGTATTATATATATATATATATATATATATAAATATATATATATATATATACATATATGATATATATACATAATATATTTTCTGCAAAATATATAATATACAGACAAAAATGCACCCTTCTTTTTTCGTTGTTGCTATGCTCTTTAATGTAATTATTACCCCATAATTTTTTATATTTTAAATGCAAAGCACATACGATACTAAATAAGTAGTTGTGCAACCTTTTATATATGTATAATGTCCTTTTGCAGAAAAGCAATAATAATTTCTATATATATGTATATAATATTAAAAATGTTTATAAGTTTTTCGAAATGTTTATAGCTTTATTTAAAGGAAATAAAGACAAAATACAAGAAAAATAAATAATGAAGGGTGTTGCCGGTGCTTTTTTTTTTGTTTTTAAATAATATTGTACAATTTAAAAGACTGCCGCTAGTATCGATAATGTTTCTTTTACTCTTATACCTGCTATAGAATCGTAGGTCAAACAGGGTGCAATAAATTGTATACACACTTGTATACTACATACATATCATAATATTTTATTATAAAATTGATATCGAAAGCCAAGTGGGTCGGAAATATATATGTATATATAAATTAAATAAAAAGACTTTCCCCAATGAGTCAGACCTGTATGTCAGTTTTACTACACTAACATAATTTTAATACTAATTATCGCACAACAAAACAACAATAATGAATAGAAAATAATCAGATTTTTAATTCGAAAAAACAACAATAAAAACTTGTTAAAATAAAAGGCAGCTTCTTCAGCTAGGAAATAAAATACTTAATATGTATGTATGTATATACCTAAACTTTTCAAGTGTCATTAATTATTTTTATTTTATTTTTTATTTTTTGTATTTTCCTACACAAATTATTGATCACATTAGTTTTAAGTTGTTGTATATGAAAAGGAAATTGTGGATATTTATAATTGATCTATTTGAATATTTAAAAATATTACCTGCATTTTAATTTATTAGTTTTACTAATGCACTAATAATTTATTCTAATTATTTATCTTCAAAATATAATAAAACTTAATTTTTTTATGAAATTTAATCCAAATATTTTTAAAATTTTACTTACAGCGAATAAGTAAATTTTACTAGTTTAAATTTTATAGATCATATTTTGTTGGTCGAGTAAATAATATCTTATGGTAAATACTTTACCGTCTTTTCTGTTCATCTATTGCACCTTATACAATTGTTGGTCAACCAAACTTTGGACAGCTAAATTCGTGGTACATTAGGAGACCATCTGATCTGATTAATAGTTAGTTAATAAAATTGAATCAGTTAAATAAAATTTTACGGATTATTAGGTTAAGAAGTTTTTCAAATGTTTAGGGAATATTATCACTTCTTGTTTTATATACAGCAATTGTGGTTACTTAAAAAAGCTTGGTGCTTTTTTCAATGAAATTTCACACACAGGTTGATTTAGTTGGTGCTAAATGCGCACCAATTTAATACACATTTTAGTTTTGTAATTTTGTTTCTGCTTATAAAAATTAGGGTCGGTAGTTTTAGTGGGTACCTACCAAAATTTAAAATTTTTATAAAATACATTATAAGTGTGGGCACTGTTTGTTACAAAGGCATTCATTACAATATACTGTTTCACCTAATTACGAGTTATCTGCTCCCCATTGTTAGCAGCTTTTTATCTATTGATAATTGTTACTCTTTAGTTACAAATCTGATTTAGTTCAAATTAAATTTTAATTACAGGACATTAATGTTAAAAGCTTTCCACTAATAAGAAAGTTTAAGATATTTAAATTTTCAATTTCAATTTTACAATGTCCATATTCCTCGATATTGTAAAAAAACACCATGACCGCCGAAATTCTTATAAGAATAATTTTAATATATCAATAGATAATTAAAAATAAAAATTGGGCAACATTGCTCTATCTTGGATATATGTTAAAAAAATTACATTTTTTTTAATATGATCCAAACAAAATATACATAAGCATCGAGTAAGTACATGTTCGGGATTATTGGCTTAACTCAACCAGCAATAAAACTCTTAACTTGCATCCCCCCTGATAAAACTCCTTTAACATATTTTTATATGTATATATAGTTAAAATTGTTAAAGCCAGCAATAATTCCCCTCTCTGTTGATTAAAAATAAAAAAATAGCGCCACGCGGGCGCTCAACAGACCAAAACTGCACACTAAAAAAAAAAAACAACAAAATTTCCATGTATACACAGTAAAAGAAAACTTTTTTTTTTTTTTGGTTTTTTTTTTAACTAAACCAACTAAACTTAAATTTTGTTTTTGGTTTTCGTTTTGTTGTTGTATATTCGATCGAAAAGAAGGAAAGTCGTCGATTTATCATCAGCAGGGTATACAAAAATTTTTTATGTATACATCGTGCAGTCAGAAATCAGTCTAGTATCGTTATTGAAGTTGTAAGCATCTCTCAGCTTCTATAATAAAAAAAATACAGAATATATAATTAAAATAAAATTCTCTCGATTATTCAGTTATTTATTTCTTTGGTGTTACAATTTGATTAATAAAACATATTTATATATATATATATACCGTATATATATATATAAATATATATATACAAAAAAAAAAAAAAAAATAATAATAAATAATAATTAATAATTAAAATATAAATAAAAACATTTTATGAATTTTACCATATTACCTTTTAAAAAAATTGAGCTTGGAATAACTGTGATTGTGATGTTCTTGTGTACTTTTTTTCTAAAAAATAATCCTTTTAATTTAAATATCTATATATAAAAACATAAAGAAACTCCTTTTTATTTAAAATAATATAAACTCGAAATTCGAATTTAAAATATATAAATAAAATATACAAATTTAAAATATCTGTTAAAAAATTATTGTTTCTTTTGTGATAAATTTCAAAAATTAATTCTTTTTAAATTATAAATAATATATAAATTATATTTAATTAAAATATTTATTAATAATTTATAAAAAAAAAAAATATTTTATCAATTAATATATTTAATAATTAAAATAAATCTCATAAAAAGTGGTTACAACAATTTTGTACTTTTGACATATAGTGGAAATTATTAAACACAAAAATAAATTTTTTTTTTTTTTTTAAAAAAAAAGGTAAATATAATTAATTTTAAAATATTTAAATTAAAAATATTCGTTTCTTGATAAAATTAATTAGTATATATACTAATATTAATTTATTAATTTCGGAAGTCATATTTAAATATTTTTTTAATTATTCATATTTTTTTAAAATTTTCATTTTATATTTGAGCTGAACTCAACCAATTAAATTTTAACTTTTACAAAGCTTATAAGTTAACAAATTTTGAAAAGAACTCTCTAAATTAATTTAATAATTTTAAACTGAAGTACTGGAAAATACAGATTATAACCAGAAAATCTAAAATTAAGAAGAAAATAATTGATTTTTTGTTCTTTGTATCTTATGTACCGGCTGGCTGTACGACAATCGACCAATTCATAGAGATATAAAGCTGCTGTTGTATAAGATCTTTTATGTAATTTGATATGCAAAAAAAAAAAAAAGTTTAACATTTCTGGTTAGTGAGTTTAGCACTTCAAGACTTCATTATTTTATCCCAAAAAAGGAATTACATTTTATGACTTTTTCCAATATGCAATAAAAAAAATTATATTTTGTATGTATACGTTGAATATTATGCACAGGACAAAAAACACATACATATATACATTGAATATTGTGTTTGTGTGTGTTTGACGTACACTTTGCAGGAGCGAATGCAGTTTTTTTTTTCTGTAAATGGTTTATTTTAGGGGGGTATATACAGTCAGAAATAATTTTTTTTTTTATATATTTTTTAATGTATGTACTAGTGAATTTTTTCTTATATCCGAATTTTTTTTTTTTATATTTCTTATGGATTCTGTCTGATTTTTTTTTTTATTTTTAAAAAAAAAAAAATTAAATTCGATAATGAAAATGACGACAATATTTATCGGGCGTTGGTGGATTTTATTTATATATTAATGTCGAAATTTACACAACTTTAAAGTGTTTGTGTGAGGTCATAACGATAGTGCAACTGCTGTGTTTTTTTTTGTGCATATTGGTTTCTTGCAGAAAATGGTAACTATACATAAAATTGGTTTAGAATTGTTGTTAACCATTCTATATAATCTGGAAAGATATTGTTGGTCTGTAGGTAGATATTTATTGTACAATCAATAAATTATCATAAGAAGACTTTTCATAAATTCATTTTCTTAATAAAATATTTGTACTTTAGAAGTTGATATTCTTGTAATATTTATGATCCTTAATTATAACTTTTTTTTAAATTAAATTTTCATGATTATTACGTCCGGAAATTATTAAGTTTCTTTTCATTTTTCACAACGCTAACAAAGACACAGTTTAGTATTCATATATTTGTAAAATTTGAAGTATGCTTTATATATATCTAAATTTTAATAATGTTTTTTTACATGAGAGTCATAAATTTTATGTGAAAATAATTTCAAAATGACTTTAGTCACAATCGAATAAAAAAATTTTTTTTTATTATGCCCTATATATTTTTTTAACAAATCTGTTTTTTTATGTGTATTTTTTTCATAAAACAATTAATCATTGAAAGTTTAAAGATAGAGTTTTCGCACTGGTAAAACAATAATGTATACGATAAAATTTATATAGTGGTAAAAGGAAATTATAATTGAAAAAAATTCAGATTCGCGTGAATTAACACAAAGTCTAACAAAAAAAAAAAAACCATTTTTAAGTATTTTTATATTTATTATTTTATTATTTGAAACAAAGTAGGGCGTTTTTCTTGTGCTATTTTCCAACACATTTCTTTTAAAAAAATTTCTTAATTTCCATGTATTGTTAAAAAAAAAATAATTAATGTTTTAACAAAAACTGTTTTTAAATTTAATCTTTTGATTTTAAATGTTTTCATATAACATTTTTAAAATCATCATTTTGCAAAGTAGGTTCCGCCGCATAATCCTGAGGGCTCCATTGATAAAGATATAATGCTAACATTGTCGGATTTTGCAATTCTATTACACTCTTATAAGAATATGTCAAAAATATCACACATTTTGAATATTTTACATGCTTGTTTGCATTTTGTAAGGATAATTTCAATATTTTTTTTTAATAAACTACGAAATTTAGGAAAATCTTTCAATTTTTTTTTGTAATTATTCAATAAAAGCCTTACTTTATTGATAAATAATACAGGGTAAACTTCAGCAATATTTTCCAATTAAAAATTATGATTTTTTAAAGATCAGAATATGAAAATTTAATTGAAAGATTGATCTTCGATATCATACTTCATAAATCTAACAAATAGAAACTATTTAAATTGCTGATTATCAGAAATGAGAATTCATATCAAAATATAAATATATAACAAAACTTTTCCCAAGAAATTAAGTAACAATACTTGTCATATCAAAAGTTTCAAGTTTTACATACTGCCGAACTCAATTTGTTGGCTATAGGAAAATTTGACACATATTCATTTATTGCCTACAGCCAAAGAAGGAATTAAGATTATTTTTTGGAAAGATGTGTATACATATCAGGCTGCCGGCACGTAGATTGGATATAGGGGGAGTAGGTTGAGTGCACCTACGTAATTCAATGCCAAATACAATATATCAGAAACAGACTATATGAATGTAAAAGTCCAAAAATATATTTATGTATAGTATTAAAATTGGGAATTTATGTACGACCTTCTGTTTGTTAATTGGAATAAATTTATAATTAGCGCTGCAAATAAACAAGCATCCGAAAAAAATACCATAAAACAACAAAACGTGATAAGTAGATGTAAATATTATGGAAAAACTGTAGGATAATTGGTTAATCTTATTTTACTGATGAATGTGTGCAAAACCTTATACATATTCCTTGAATTTGAAGAGTACAATAATTCATAAAATATATATCAATATAAAATTGTGATAATTTTGATAATTATTAATCTGAAATTATTAAAAATTTATTTTAAATAATCAATATTAATTTTTTGTTATTACACAACACTTTTTTTCCTGCATCATTTCTATAAATTTTTATCATTATAAATATGTGGTAACAAACCAGAATGGGTGAAACAGCTTCGATCCCCTGTTAAACAGATTTTCAAATAGTTATGGATGACTGTGAACACTACTGTACATCTAAACGAATTGTACAAATCACTTCAAATTTGAATTTATGTTTGTATATGATGTGGTATGTGGCTGGAAGCATATTGATACAAAATAGAAAACTATTCACAGGAAAATCAAATATTTTCATAATAATTTCGAGTCAAAATCAAATTCTTCAACACTAGTCAAAATCGGCGTTGTGAAGTACCCTACAAGTACCCAAAAAATGGTTGGCCAGTAATTATAAAGGTTAAATTTTTCTTTAATAAATAGAAACTAGATATTTATATAGTTAGAGTTTGCAAAACGTTGTACGTTTAATGAAGAATTAGTTTCGTTTAAATCTATATTCAAGTTTTTGAAATAATCATAAACAATGCAAGTTTTCTGGTTTGAAGATTTCAAGGAACTATCTGTTTTATAACACTCTTGGTGAATAGTTACCAACACGGTTATGATGGCACTATATATATTATAAACTCTATCTAAAGTTCTTAAAAGTGTCAAGTTCTAACTTAATGTGTTTTATTATAGTAGAGATAATTAAATTTAAACTATTCCAATGAACTTTTCATAAAAAAGTATAAAAAACTTTATGGTTTTTTTTTTTTGTTGCAAAATTTACAATTTATATTTTTTTATATGTTTAGATATAAATTAATAATTTTATGATTTTAATTTAAAAACTTTCTACTTGTCATGATGACAATTTTTTTTTGCCGGTTTTTTTTATTTTTAAATAATTATTATGTTCGTTCATTATACACAAAACACAACAAAGAAACAGAACAAAATTTCTTCATCTTCTTGTTAAATTATAATATAATTGTGGTTCTTTCTTTTTAAAAACATTTTATTTTACCATTCTAATTTGCACGTTTCACACTTAAAATATTTTTCTGTTCATCACACCACAGAAAACCAAAACCCCTGTTGGCACTTTACCTTCCAGCTCCAAACTTATTCATGATGATGATATATAAATTCGAAATTCGGATACCATTTTTCATCAACCAATCTTCTTCTATATACATATATACTTTAAATATAATTTTCGCAATTTCTTTCTTGTCGTTTTTTTTTTTAATTTTTTTTTTATTTTTTGTGAGTTTTTTAAAGATAAAAATAAAATTTCGCAATATAAATAAAATTACTAAAAATTTCAAAAAAAAAAAAATGATTTTTTTTTTGTTTACCCCTTCCAAGATTGAAATATTTTAAACCGCAGTGTTATTCATTTGTACTATAAATTTAATTTTACGAGTAATTATGGAATAACTATGAAGTATATTGTGATAGACTTAAATATTGAAAAAAATGAATTTTTGATCGAATCAATTTTCTTTACTTTCCAAAAATGTAAAAAAAAATAATCTTTACTTTCAATAAAGATAATTTCTTTACGAAAAGATAGAATCACACTTCATATGCAAGTGCCCAGCGATGGCCAGGATCAGGTATTGTTCTACTTGAAAACATAAACTAAAGATCTAACTTATAAACAGCCTACTGAAACGTTACGTTACACTTATTGAATGTTACGAGATTGAACTAAACAATCCTAAATAAGGCTCCGAACAGAGTAACGCTATGTTAGGTGCAATACAGGACAGCTTTCAACACTGTTAATATCGTCACTCTGAACGTGTAACTCATTTCTAGCAAGAATTCATCAGTGTAACTGATATAAAAATGCTGGTATCGCACTAATTTGAGTCTTAGACAGGTTGTCCAATAAGCTGACACGCAAGCGAAGACTATGCGATACAAGTTAGTGTCGCAGTGATCTTAAAATTTAAAATCGTTAACTTGTTAAAATTTTTGAATTTTATTTAACGAGTTCTAGGACATAGTAATTGTTTAACGATTTTTAACGAAATTCGATACAAGGATAAGCTTCGTAATCATCTAGTTTATGGGGTTTATAAAGTCAGTCGCTATTAATAATTTCCGATTTATTTAAAATACATTCTTAAAGTCTCTATAGAGATCTGACATTTTCTACACGCTTTTGAAGTTATATTCTTGATTTTTTTTTTACAAAACACTTTTAAATATAACTACGAGTTATCTGCTCCACCTAGGTTAGCAGTTTTTTTTTTTGCATTTATTTCGTATAATATTTGCTTCAGTGAATATTTAAAAATTATGAATTTTGTCAGGCAAAAATCATTTGTAAATTAAAAGTTCAACAAAAACAAAAAATATTCTTTTTTTAGAAAATTATTTCATGGTTTTTTATTTTTTTTCAAAAATATAAATATATAATACAATATTTTATTTTTTACATAATAATTTTACAGTCATTTAACTTATAATTTTGAAATTAATGCAAAGCAAAAATTTTAAATATACATAATAATATTTGATAATATTCGTAATGATATTTTGATACGAATACTAATTTTTGTGGTAATTATTCTAATTATATTGTATTTTCTAACAACAAAGGCTAATCTAACTATTTGGTTAATAAGGGATACAGCCTTAGGAGCATATTTCTTCCAATAGTCACATATCAATTTATAATTATTTTATTATTAGTTTCTGTTTATCCGGCCATCTATTTTCATCATATCTTTAAAATTTATTCAAATGTGTATATCAAAAATCTAATTTAATAGCGCATAGTCCAGCATTTTTATTTACTTTTTGTAAATAGCTTATTTTTTTTACATTTTTTGATTTTGTAAGTAAGAAAAACATGGTCAAAAGCATTCTGAAACACTTGAACTGTTAAAATGAAAAAGAAACAACATACTTTTATAGTACTCTGCAATTAAAATGACAGAGTACTATACTTTAAGATGAAAAATATATTTATGCGATTGTGAAAGTATAAAAAATATTAACTAAATTTGAATATCTTAGACTGCCAGAAGTCCACCACTTAATCATTTATATTTAATTGTTAGTCGAAGCTTGTAATTTGCAATAATTATAATACGGACAAAACAACATTGTTGTATGTTTTCAAATAAAAACTAGCGACCTTTGGAAAAAAAGGTTCTAATTGTCATTTTTGCGAAACAGATTGTGAGTATTCATAATAGTCTAACTTCACATATTTGTTGTTGAAATTTGGATAACAACGTTCCAACAGCCAGATAGAACTTTGTGCCCGAAACAAACCAGTAGGAAAGTGTATATAAAACATAAAGTAATAAAATACTGTTTTGTTTTAAAAAGATGTGTTTTAATCAAAAATAACTGGAACAAAATTCTAATTGATCAAACAAATATTCTTATGGTAACACAAAGTTCTATTTAGATCTTATATTTTTATTATTCCATGTTATAGCCAGTCTTAACGTTGAGCAACCAAGATTGAACTGGGTTTTTTTTAATTAAATATCTAATAATATAGTACATAATTTAGCGCTAGTTTCAGAATGATAGGAATGCTAAAGAAAGTGTTGTGAATGTAAATTAAATATGTAATATTTAATTTAACGATGCTATAATGTTGCAAAGTCGATTACTCGAAACGTTTACTATGGTGCAAATAGAACTTTGTTGTCTTAACGTCGCGAAGTAAAGTTAACAAATAATTATATTAAAATCCTACAGATCAGATTAAAAAAGGTTCATTAAGATAAATTATTCAATATTTATCTACTTTGGATATACTTTGGTCCAGTGATTTACACTATTTCTACCTCAGATAATCCAAAACTTCAAATCTTGCTCATTTACAAAATTTATTCAGATGATTCTTAGTGGCTTTTTTAAAAGAATATTAGTTATTGAACAAAGATTGCTTTACATTGAAAATTGTATCTGGTACTGGTATAAAATTGTGGTTAAAATCTAATTATATAATTAATTACAAAAATACTTTATTTAATAGTTGGTACTATGGTCAAATATGAACTATTATTAACGGCTTTTAGTTGTGTAATTATGTACTTATTCTTTTTATAACCAATAAATTTTACCTATATTTATTTTCATTTCATTTTATTTCCATTTAATATGGAATTTTTTTTCTTATAATATAAGAGTAAAATTAGATTGAACTTAAAACTGCGGTGTAAAATGACGGTTTCTTATAAGATTTTTTTTTTGTGAATATCATTAAGAAAAATTATTTGAAATTTGAAAATGTAAAAAATAATATAATAAAAATTACATTTAAATTATTTACATTATACAATTCCACTTCAATGTAATTACGACAATATCTAAGATTTTTTTTTTTTTAAAAAATTATAGTTTCTAGCGGAGATATTTTTATGATTTTGTTATGCAAGAATGGTAAAAAACCAAACCAAAAAAAAAATATTAATACCAAAGTAAAATTATAATTTCCAATTATCCATTTTTGTGATTTCTGTGTGCAATGTGCATACCGAATTATAATTATAATTAATATAAAATTAAAAGAGAAGCAAAAAAACAGACCTAACGTGTTTCTTTATACCGCACCAATTGAAACATTAAATTTTCTTTTTATTATTATAATTTTATTCATGCTAAACATTAAAATATAAAAAAAAAACTTAAGATTTTTTCTTATGCTTTTTAATTCTTCTATATTATAATAATAAAAAAAAAAGTATTTCACTCAATCAGAAATTAATTCAACCGATGAAGATTAATATTTTCGGTATTAATGTAATTATATTTTACTGCTGCTATGCTGTCGTTTGCTATATACTTTCTTTATATGTTTTCATGTTTGAGATATTCTTAGAGATATTTTAGTATTTCGTTTATTTTCTTTTTTTTTTTTAAATATAGGTATATACACTAAATTTATAATTAGTGTCAGGGCGTGGCAATTGGTCCGAATTCCAAAATGCAATATTTAAACGGTTGATATTAGTATTTAATTTACTTGAATTTTATATATATAGAAATTATAAATATTTTATTAAAAACATATTTATAATTCAAAATAATTTTTGTAAAGATACATATAAAGACCATACAGCAAACAGCCGAACTATTAAAAGCCATGGACTATTTTGAGTGTCTTCCATGAATTGTATACCATTACTATATTCTATAAACCTATAATCTTTTATACGAATACGTCAGCTTCAGTTATTACGTTAAATTCAAAGTTTCAAGTAAGGAACTAGTATTGTTATTAAACTTAATTTGGCTCATCATTATCTTACCAAGTAGTTTTAGTAAGATTGCACATTTACACTTTTAAAAGCCATTTTTATCGTTAACTTGTTCGGATAGATGGACAAACTATTGTGCCATTTCTCATACGATATTTGGATTTCCGTTACCATCGTCCGTTGTTAAGGATAAGGCACCAGTTTGTCTCTCCACATTGCGACGTTATATATTTTGTACAATTAAAGTCGGTCGATGTTGATGTCTTTTTTGAGCAATAGCTTCCAATTTGTAAATAATATGTGCTCCGTGGTTTCATTTTCATCTGAGCAGAACGATAGTGAAGACTTTCCAATTTTGGCTAGGTGGTAATTAAATACGCGCAATTGCCGGTTAAATGTTATTGCACGAGGTTCAGTTTAGAATAAATTGTGGTTTACATTAGCTATCGATAAATTATGATTCACATTGGCTAAATCTTTCAAGCTTTCTAACACCAGGAGCTAACAAAATTTGAGTGTGGAATATTTATTTTGTTAATAAGCAATTTTTTAAGTTTAGAATGGACGGAATAACAAAATATAACCGCAAATATGATTTATATACATTGGTTATGATGTCAGAGTTATCTGTATTAGTCTGATATAATATCAATATGAAAACTATAATTTACCAGAATAGTATATCTGAACCTTTTGCTGTTTTTCCTGAAATTATGTTTAATATAATATCCGAACATGAAAAATTATAAACTCTTCAATTATATTATTTTTGCATAGATATTAAAATTCCACAAAAAGAACTTTTCAAAAGTTTTGCCTTCCATTAAGTAAAATTAATAATATATTTTTGCTATAATAACATTGAATTTAATAGAATATTATTATGCAGTTTACTGTATATATACATAAATATACATACAATTTTGTGTAAAAAAAACCTTTTCGAAATGAAATCTATCTATTTTAAGCATGCCATCATAATATATTATATTTCAGAGGGTAATTTTTCTTTCCAACCCCTTTTGTTAACCCTTGTTAGTTGTTTGTGGAATTTGAATATAAAAATAAAGTTTTCCTGATGATGTCTAAAAAGTTTAGTAATTGGATTAAAAATGGATACTCAATACTCATTCATTATTTTCGTTTGGATAATGAAAAATTTTCTTTTGGATCTGGTAATAATAATGTTAAAGTATGCTTGTAAAAAGGATTATTAAATTTCATTAAAATAATAAATCATTGTATATTCATAATTTAAATAATTTAAATTTTTCATAATATACTTTCATAATTTAAAATTTTCAACAGATAAAAATATGATTTTATGATTTTATCGAAATTGTCAATTAATACGCTCCTTAATATTGAACGTGAACCCCTTGAAGAAACTTTAAAGAAATTTGTATATTAACTTCGGTCATTGCTCCATGAACCATATCTAAAAATTCTGTATAGAAGATAATGTATAATTGTAAATTACCACTAACTATAAAACTTTATCTGTACATATATTTATATATGTTAGAAAGCAACGATTTTAATTAAATAAATGAATTATTAGAAATAATAATTTATTTATTTTTGCCATAAAAATGAATCGTTTTATTGTAATTTAAAACTTTTTATTAAATAAGAGAAAAAGTAATATTATCAAGAATAACGATATTTGAACTGAACTATGGAAACCACTCCTTGTCTAATGATTATATCTTCTTAATAATTGTTAATTAGTTAATTAAGAGTGAAAGACCTGAAATAATAATATAAAATTCATTAAATTTTTATAAATTTCCGTACAACATTAATAAAAAAACATTAAAAAAATTATGTATTTGCTGTATAATAATAATAATGATTTTAAATATTTATAAATTCGATCAATAAATTCTCTGTTCGTGGTAAATTAGATACAATAAGTTTAATTTGGCATTACTGTGGGTTATATGTCAAAAGAACGAAATAAAAACAACTAATGCAATAAGAACGAAATTAAAATGACAGAAAGTATTGCAACAATGTATGGGCAACATTGTTCAACCAGTTTAAATAGTTATCAACGTGTTGTAAACTTGCCTAATGTATGGACAGCTTAATATGCAACAAATTAATCGTTATCGTTGAACTCATTCATTTATATTGGTTGACTCATTATTTAAATCCTTAATGCATTAAATTAAACTGTTGAACTTGAATGATCTTGAGGGCTGATAGCCATCAATAAAATATTGTTTATTTATAATGAATTCGCCCTTACGTTATGTTACCAAATTTAGTATACATACATTTAACCATTAGTGTTTATTATAGGCAAAAATTTTGTAATAAAAATTAGAATTTATTTCTTTGTCCTTTCTATTAAGTTTATACAACTGGACCAGAATAAATATTTAATAAGGGACTAATAAGATTAAATAAAGGTTTTAGTTTGAAATTATTATATGTATATATACCGGTATATATAAGTTTTATTAATTCATTAATTATTCTAATAAATCTATTTTTACGTGACCTTCAGAGATGAAAGTATTTAACACATTATCTGCCATATTTTGAATATTAGACCATAATATTTGCTCCGAGCCAAAATTATATTAGGCATCGGTTTGTTATTGAAAAATATTGATAAAGAATGGAATATTTAAGGTCATTTGCAGTTTTTGTTTTTATTGTGTGTAGGACTTCATCATTTCACTAATACTTTATTGATTATTGGTTAAATTTTCATTGAGGCAAGAGTTATTCCCTATATATAGTCGAATCTACTCTGGAAAAGTCGTGTACATATTTAATTTATATTTAAGAACAGATTTTTTGTTAATACCTTTTACATATCACTCGTCAAAAAATTTATCAAAAATAATTCATTTTGACTATACACAAAATATGCTGAAGCTGATAGTTGGAAGCGAACGTGTTAGAACCTCTTATATTATTTTTTTTTTGACAAAATTGGGTATAACAATTTTATAATTCTATCCAATGATATTTATTACTTAAGATATCCCAAATAATTTCCGAAATTTTATTAAGGGTTAGAAAAATACTCTATATAAAATTTACATTAGTATAAATTTTAAATGAACTAACCCCCAACAAACTGGCAAACCAATTAATTAACTTTTAAATTTTATGAAAATGGATTTGTTGAATAAATCTACTCTCAATTAAAAACTAAATACAAATTCAATCAAATTTTTATTATATATAATTGGAATAATATCAATTAAGATAATTTAAAACAACCTGCCCGCTCCATAAGTCTTTAATTCCAAGAAATTTCTTCTTTAAGAAAGTATAATGTAATAAATAAAATTTGATTATTCTTATATACTAATGCGGTTATGTAAAAGTTATTTAAATTTATATTAAATAATTTCACATAACATAATATTACCGTATAAAAACAATACCGTATTAGTAAATATAGTGGGTGCAGTTATTCATGTTCTTATTATTTTTATGTAGATTTTTTACAATATAATTCCTTTTTCAAATTATTATGTATGGGTGATTTGCCTCTGACAGAAACATTGATTAGTTCATCAGCTTCTATTTGTCTAGACTTCTCAAGTTACGTGCCCTTAAGTAAAATATTAATAATAATAATATTTTTAGTAATATACAAATATAGAAAATTATTAGAATATTTATAAAAAATATAATCATTTTCAATTTTTTTTAAAAAAAAAATCCAATTTCCTTAATCTAATAACCCCCTGTAAACTGTATGCACATTTTCTTATTATATAATTTTCCAGGCTTGTGTACGTTACATCGGTTTTCATTTGATCGATTAATCATTTCATTTTTAAATTAACCATTAGTTCTGTAAAATAACCGATGAAATGATAATATACTGTGTTGTAATTTAACTTTAGTTACAACTATGCATTCGACTTGTATCACTAATAAAGAATTTTAAATTCTCAATGTAGTGTTACGTAATTTATGTATATCCAAAATAATACTCCTAAAGAATATACAATTATATTAAATATAACAAGCTCGTTGTTTAGCAGTTGCTTACTAACTGTGTAATCACATGCTTTACATGGATTACGTGTAATTTCTATAAAACTGGTAGGAAAACAACCGGATCCTGTTAGGAGACATGACGAAATAAATTTAAGGCTTAATAAAATAACGTCTTCTCCACTTGACCATTTATAAACCACAGCTGACTAGCATGCTATCTATAACTGGTTATGATTCATCATTGGGCATTAGAGCTCTCGTATTGACACAATTATATTAAAATGATTCAAGGTCTTTATATGAACTTAGCCACATTATTCACAATGAAATTGCTCATAATTTCACGCAATTTTTAATACATATGTAATTCATCATTTGTGTCATTTGTTTTGGGATAAATTGAAGAACTTTATTCTAGTGGATTATCTTATAACGATTGGATCATTAATTGTTATCATTATTATATTTTCTAAATAACTAGTAAATACAGTCAGTAATGGATTAACCAATACTATAAATATCGATGAAACGTATCACGATGAAGTGACTACCGATCTAATGAAAATTCATATAATTTTTTCATTATCCTTTTTTATTATAGTATAGTACAAAAATTTATTTCTGGTATGTAGTTTCAGTTTGGAACTGTTTCTCTACAATTTATTAAAAAAATAAAATCGTGTAAAAAGAAAGGTTGGTCCACTTTTGGTGTCTTAGTAATATTACGATTACCTCTCTTCTCTATATTTTTTTGATTACTTTAAATAAAAAAAAAATTAAATTAAATTATTATAAAAAAAAATTAATTAAAGTCATGGTTTTCATGGTTTCTAGCTCATGCGATTTAATCAAATTAAAAATGGTTAGGCAAACATAGGAGAAAATACAGTTTAGTTTTTTGTTGTTTCTTCTAATTTTTATTTTTCATTAAAAATATTTTATACAAATTGTAACAAAAATATAAAAGTCATGGAAAGTTTTTGTTAATAATATAAATTTAAAAAAAAAAAATATTTTTATTTAGTAATAATTTAATTTAACATTTTTTTTTTGGTTCAGTTTTTTTTTTTTGCAAAGGTCAAATTAAAATAATTGCAAGTGCTGTCAAAGTACAATTTTACATGAATATTGGACCCACTCTTAAAGATTCTCTATAATGAAAATTACTCAGAACAATTTTATTTTTAATATTTTTTTAGGTGCGGAAAATTTATAGTTTATGAGAAAACTTGATTTTCGTGAATTTACGTTTTAAATATTTGCCAAAAAAATTTTTATTATATTATTTTTGATATATGTTTATTACGAGTTAAACATTTAAAATGAAAATTGCGTATATAAACAAAATAATTTGCTAATTAAAATAGAATTACTAATTAGATAGATATTTTTTGGTGGAAATGATGCAATCGCTTTTCGGTTGTGATTTTAATAAAGTCTTTGGAAAATATTATATTATTACTCAATACTTACTTAATCTGCAAATTAATCTATTTTTATAGAGTTTTTCCAAAACAGTTTCTACCCAATTTCCGCTGTTGTTTATTATCCTTACTTCCATATGCTTCAACACTGGAAATTTCGTGTTCTTCTACTGAGAGTCAAAGTTACAGTTTTGGCTGGAGCTTAATATTCTCAGTATATATTTTAATTCAAAATTTTAATGTTTTTCAATTTAACCCTACTTCCAGTTTGTTGACGTGATAGACATTTTTGTTTTAAAAGGATCTAAATTTAATTTATTGTAAGTTTAATTCCAGACGGAAATCCATTTCGCCCAAGCTTTAGACGAGTTTATTATAGAAGTTTCATTATTTAAAGATTGAATAATAGTGCCATCGTCGTCATCAACAAGCGTTGATGCTGACCTTAAATTTTAAATTATAATATGCGTTAAAAAGAAATTTTTAAAGTTTCTGATTCCTTACTTTTGTTGTGAATTTGATTGCTGAGCAATTCGTCGTATTTTTTATGCGTTAGCTCTAAGTCTAAAAAAACGTACATATTTGTTTAATTGAGCTTGAATTAGGAAACTATTTAATAATTCTATGTAGGATGATTGAATGCATATGACTGTGAGCCCGGCAGATTTCAAACAAAGCAATGAAATGAGACTGTTCTGAAACTTTAGATTTAAATTTCTGATTATGACTATTACAAGAATCCCATTTATTTTGATAATCAATAAAACACTGAAAATACTGTTCTGATTAGATTCGAAGATACAATAAGGATAAAATCATTTACAGATACCAAGCAGTCCAGTATCAAAATCATTGAACTTTAAGATTATATTTTAATTTCTGAAAGATTCATTTCAAATAGTTTATTACTATATTATCCACACGAAAGAAAAAAAACAATTTCCAAAGCATATTTACTAAAAAAACGCAAATGTGGTTACAAAAATTGAATATTGATTATGTAAAATGAAAAAAAAAATATATATTTACAAGACAGACAAGTTGATCAGCCTTTCCTGCAAATTATATGCAAAAATAAAAAAATAAATTAAAATTGAAACACATTACACGTCTATTTCCTTTCCAATTATAGAGGTAAAAATAAATAAAAATATTATAATATTTTTGTATTATTATTATTATTATTGGTTTGGGGAATAAATTTATATTTATTTATAAATATTTTCTATATTTGGTCTAATAATAAGATGACGGACGACCTGGGTAAATTCAAAAATTATAATTCTCCATATAAAAACGTATTCATAAATATTATTATTAGGTGTGTCATCGTGTTTCTTGGATTATTAAAATTGTTAATTCAATAAAATTGTTAAATGGTTTTAATATATATATATAATTTTTTTGCAATCATTATGCTATTTAAATTTCATAATATAATCTCTACTATAAACTAAAACCCTTCATCATTTTAAATAAGTTTAAGTGAATGAACCTTTCTTCTAAAGAAATCAAAACTCATTATCATTAACATCAAATTAAATACAAAAAAATAAAACATAAAACTTACAACATTTCTGACCCCCATTTTTGCAAACATTACTCAATTCACCTAAAGTATAAATTTGCAAATCATATTTTAATATCTATAGCTATAGCGTTAAATTAATACTGTAAGAGGTGTTTCCTCATTGCTTTACATATAACACAAAATTTAATATACTTAACCGCTTTTTGCAAAATAAAATTTTATAATCTATTATAAAATCATAAATGGAGGGATTGCGCGTTTTATAGATATTTTTTATATATATTCTTCCATATTCAGTTTTCTGACTCATAGCTTTAATACATATTAATAATGATTATGTTTGAGCAACTTTTTTTTGTGATTATGATTACAAATTTTTAAAGAAGATACAGACAAATTTTTGTATTAGTCACGAAATTTTTTGTTAGTTAAACTTTTACTTTTAATTTTAAAATTTTTAGGCACTTTTGGATTAGTACCAAATACCTTAAGGTTTTACTTTCTTCATATGTTGTCAATTATTCTGCGAATCATTAAGCCATATGGCAGCTCTTAGTCTCTAGCTGATCTCAACAGATTTTGATCCCAATATTCCTTGTATTTTAGCCATTGCCCGCCTAAAAGTTCTAAAAATTTAACATCTAATTTTATTGGCCATCTACTTTGCGATAAGACGATAGATCCTTTCTTGGTTGGACACCAAAATGGTCCTTAATATAATTTTGTTTTTTGACAATAATTAAACTAATTATTTACCATTCGATTTTTTTTTAATTAAATACTTCTGTGTTGGTCTCATTATTGAATGCCATTAACTGAGATTTCATGCTCGAATTTAAATATTTGAAAACAGTACGAGAGAAGTCAATCTTATATCACATTTTTTTAATATTAAGTATCTCAGTGGATCAAGATTTATAAATTGTTTAATTTAATACAGTAACGTATGCACCCCTGAATGGTTCTTACCTTTTCCAAAATGGAAGATTTTCATTATTATGAGTTTATTTTTTGCTACTAAATGATCAAATTAATGATTACTTTGAATAAGAATTATTGGATAATATTTTTCATGGCAGCATTCTTTCGTTATTGATTTTAGAAATTTTCTGTATCTGCAAAATTTTTTATGAAATCATTTTTGTGTCCAATTATTTCTATTTCTAATACACGTCCAAACAAAATACCCTAACAAAATTTTGGTAATAGAATAAGATATGATTCTAATTTTTCAGTAAAATATTTGAATGCCTTATAATAAAAGTATACCGTGAAAGAGTGTACTAGTTACTAATACGTCCCAGTCCTCCGGTTGCCATCAGAATTTTACAATTACGATTATACAACTAGAAGGGGAAATATGAATATCTTTAATTTAATGTGGTTGGTAGTTCGTAGTTGATATTGTAAATAGTTGAATGTTTTGATTAATAATAAATTTAACTAGAATTATTTATGACATTTTTGTTGATTTTTAATGAAACATTATTCATAAAGAAATTACATTTTAATATATTCAAGTTTGTTTCTGAATATGTAATCTTTAGCTAATATTTAGCATATAGTGTCTGTAAGTTTCATTTTTTTTCGTTCTGTTCTTTCTAGGTCAAATATACAATGATAATAAAATATTATCAGTTTACTTTTTAATATAAAATATAATTACAAAAAGTATTTTTTAATCCAACTATATAGAATGAAAATGAGATAATTCATGAACTTTGAATTAAAGATGAGCCTAAAAATAAAACTTTTATAATTTGTAATGAGCTACAATACAGTAGCTCATTCACTGCCATTTTTTATAGAGATTTCATGTTTATTCCCTCTATTGGTTATCTGTGTTAAGTTAACCACAATAAGGGACGAATATTTGAAGAAACGGCTGTAATGTAGTTAATGAAATGATTAATAAACTATATAGTTCTCTAATATACATTCGGTCACGGGTTTTGCTCATGACCATGACACTAAGTTTTCTACTTTAGTAAAATCATGATTTTAAAGTATATGTTTCGGAATTAAAAAATTAAAATTAATTTTATTTCAGTTTGTACTCAGTTACGCAGATGAGGAAAATACTAAATTCGATCTATAATAGCACCAATAAAACAAATATCATAATGTAATTGAAAAACAATTTCAATAAATTAAAACTTATTGGCTGAAATAATTTATAACTTTACCCATAATCTTCTTAACCTCTTAAAATGATAATTGCTTAATTCAAAAAAGTTGTATTATTGATGCAACATAATTACACTCAATTAGCCTGAATGATATGATGAATCGTAAATTTTTAATTAAGTTAAATTCGTAAAATAATTATATTAATTATGACTGAGAAAGCATTTTTTCTTATATTTGGAGATTAATTTAATAGTCTTTAAACGAATTACTTAATTTTGGATGATCATAATACATTCATAGATTGTTCTAGGAAAAAAGATATATGTGTTGCTTATTAATTATAAGATTTTTTTATGTAATTTTCCAAAATGTATAAAGTGAAGTATGTAAGATGATGCAAAGAATAGGACTAATTCTTAGATTACCTTTTCTATATTATATCATGGTTCTTCAGTGAAACATATAAGACTATGAAACTTAGAAAGCTCTTTTATATAAATAACTTGTTAGATGCAGTGGTTAGATAAAGTGGGCCATAATTTGATTTCATTCATTAGGGAAATGAAAAGGTTCGACGTGCTATAGGAAAATTTTGTATTTCTTAGAAGGTTTAATTCTTCCCTGTAGTTTTAGCTTGATAACCAGTTCTACTGCTCGTCTCTGCTCGTTCTCAATAAATAGAGCCATAACGAATTGACATTTATAAATCAATTTTGCAAAAATATTGTCCAACACAGAATTGGCCTCTCCAGAACTAAAATTGTCTTAATATTTAATAGTATATTGAATTAGGTATGTTTAATATTACAGGATACATATAATTGGTTAGCTGGTTTGCAATTATCCACTTGCAATACGTGTACACCGTACACTTGGGCAGCACATACATTTTTTTTTGCAGTCAGACACCTCTTCTTAAAACTGCCTATTTTGACAAGGGTATAATAAAGCATTACTGAATATTGAATTTCTGAAGATTTGTGTCACTGTATGTTTATTTTGAGTTGCGATATTTTTATTTAAAAAAATATTTAATATTTTGATGGTGAATCTTTAAGAGATTGATGGCCATTTTTATTTTGGTAGACGCTAGCGTATTACGTGTAGCCGTAAATACACTATACATTCTGATTTAGGGAGAGGTGTGTGGAATAAACGTATAAGATTCCATAGCTGGGTGATCTGACATCTATAATACGTTTCAAAAACGAAATAAACTGTTTCATACTAATCTTTTGAGCCACTCAACAAATATAACATAAAAAAGTACGAAATTTTTATAAATTTAATCGCAACTTTATATTTTTTACTTCTTAATGGAAATAATGTATAAAAATATAACTTTAAAAAAAAAAAGAAGAGAATTTTATACATAAATTTTAAAACTGAAATAAATACAAAATTTATGCTATTTCAAAAGTAGCAGCAAGCACAGTAAAACAGCAAATCCGTATCTATACAATAATTTTACTGATGATTTTTTTTTTATATTCGTCGTACTATGGTAGACTGATATTATGTGGTATAAAAATAGTGATTATATGATGGAATGGTTTTTTTTTGTTTAATTCTACATCCAGAGTTCATTACACTTTGAAGATATAATTTTTACGCGCTAATTTGTTTTATTTTTTATTATTACATTTTTACTTATTTTTATTTTTATTTTGTTTGCTGTTGTTCTTCTTGTGTATATTTGCAGAGAGTTCTAAAAGTACTTTTGAAATATCTTTTTTAAATTTTTTTTTTTTTATTTATTTTGGAAAATGATGACGAATACAATATTAGATTTAAAAAAAAAAAATGTTCTGCAAAATCCATTGGGGTAATACTTATTCCTCTCTGTGTATCCAGAAATAGAAGAAAGAAAATTAGCAAAATAAAAAAATGGTTATGGTTTCTTTTTTATTAAATTTTTGCAAAATTATATATTTATAGTTTGGTTCTGGATTATTATATCTACATCTATGATATATGTTAAATTTACCAATCAAAGTTATAAACTTTTCGTTTCTAGAAAGGTCATGGCCATCATTATTTTATTGAAAATATTTATGAAAAATTAAATTAAATAAATTTTGTTTGAGATTTTTAATGTCATAAAAAAAAATAATATTTAACTTTTGTAATTAATTATTCAATGAATTTGATTTCATGAAAACTAATATGACAAATTACAATTTACATGCGAGGTATCTGGTATTAGGCAGCACAAAACTTTGGTGTATTTGTCCCATAAGTTATATGCCTTTAAAATGAAACAAAAGTATGTGATTAAAGAAGAATCTCCTGACTTTTTATTTTTGCGTTGAAGGTGATTTTTTATACCTTACGACTTAGTTTGAAATCTGTAAATATTTTATTTAATATAATTAAATTAAATTATTAAATATTAGTAATCTTATAAATCAGCTGAATATGAAACCGTTTCTACAATGATAAATAACAAAAGTCACTCTATTTCCTAGCCACAGAGATTATAGCCCCGTCATTAAATGCCGATTGCTTTGTCAAAAATCATCTGATTCATTTATGTGTATAGTCACAGACTGTTCCTTCGTTTTATTGTATGAAAAGCCACATTTAAGTCAACTTCTAGCGAATCAGATAATTTCCAATTTTCATCAATTTATGAAATTAATAATTCAGTAGAGCTCTCTTACTTATAAATACATAAGTACATATTAACAAAATCTTTCATTGAAGTTTTAGGGAAGAGCCTAAGTCATAAGCTTCCAGAAGATTTTTCCAGGAGTTTTTCAGATGCAACTACAAATTATTCTGAGAAAATATTTTTTTTCTAAAGCAAAACGTTTCTAAAATTGCATTTCGTCTATTAGAAGATGGACATTCATAATGCGAATACCATTCCGTTTATTCTCTACCATAATTAATGGCAACAAAATTGATGGTACTGTTATCTAATGTACAAGACGTATATAGCTGGAAATATCAGTGCTAAAATATGTGCCAAAATTAGGTTAAATGCTGAAGGCAGTATCAAATGCTTTTTCCTGTAATGAAGATTTTTTAAATTTTTAGCAATTTCTCAAGAATTAAACAAGGGAAAATGGATTTTTCAGACACTAGTACTATTATAAAGTGGTTCATTGGTCTTCTCTTTCTGAAAAGCATGGCTGACGTGTTTTTTATATTAAATGTTTTTCCAGCGACTGACATCTCTTTATTTTTATTTTTTAAATTTATTTAATAAAAATTAATTTTATTTAAATTTTTCTTTAAAACCGAGGAGAGGCAAGTGACCTACTTTGCCCTTACTTCGCCTATGTACTAAGCTTTCATATTTTTAGTGATTTCTTGTTGTTAAATAATTTCAATCAGAAATATTTTTTTCCAGTTTTTAAATCTGCAATGGGAACATAAAAATTTAAATTATTCCAGTTGAATTGAAAAGGTATAAAGTATTTTTTAAAATTTACGTCAATTTTTCCAGATTGATCGTTTTCAATCGAACATAAATCTTACTCCATACGTTTTTAAAAACGTGAAAAATTCCTAGATACACAGACTTGAGAAGACCCTTTAGTATTGTACACTAACCATGGCAATCAAAAATAAATATAATTTACACAAAAAAAATATATTTTTTAATCAATTTTTTCTTCTAATGCAAAAATTAAATTATTTTGATTATAGAAATTTGACCTTTTCATAATTCGTTAAATTCAATCTTTAAATTGTTGATACCTAAAAACAAAATATAATTTTAAATTTCATTAACTTCTTCTTATGTTTTATATTATTTGTAATTTTCTATTCACTATGTTTAGGTCATCGGTCTATCAAAAATTTCTTTTCAATTTTATTCTTTCTATTTTTAAATTTAATTATTATTTTGCTTATTTTATTTGCTTCGCTTTTGATTTTGGCTTCTTTGTATATTAGTAGAACAGACAGAAAACGATTATTATTATTAATTTTTTCATAATAAAATATTAGAATAATTTTTTGAATTTTTTTGTACAATGATAAATTTTATTAATATTTTAAAGATACTCTATTATTTCTTTTATTTATTTACTTGAGAGATGAAACCTCACAAGTAAAATTTTATAAAAGGTTAATTTTCATCACGAATATATTAAAAATTGTAGTTGGTTTTTTTTTTTTTTTTTTTTGAAAAATCTTAATGAAGTGTACGATTATATTATTACTATAAAGAGAAAGTATATTTGCTTTCTTTAAAAATAACTATAAGTACTTTCCAATCAATAATCAAATCAATCAACTTAAGTATTTATTAATTAAATTCTGAATTTAACACTACTCGGAATTGTATTCGTTAAAATAAGTTTGAAAAGTATAAGAAATTCGAATTAATAATTAAGTAGAACAAATTTATATTCCCGGGGTTGAAATATATTTGTTTTTTTTTTTTCTGGAATTTTTTGAGAATTACGTTAATTATGAATTAAATAAGTCAACATTATTCCATTGCGATAGTAATTGAATGAAGGAAGCGCTGCTGTCGAGTTGAGTTCTACAGTTCGGGTTGCTTCTTGAGAAAAAACATTTGACAATGAATGTGATAACTTCTATATTTCGTCGTTTCCAGTCCTTTGATGCGAATGATACAAACATAACATGTACCGCTCGCTGATCAAGTTTGTGTTTCGTTTCAGGTATAGTTGATGAATCACTTGAAAAAATTTCTCGGTTCGAACGAGTTATTCATATAACAATAAGAAAGAAATATTTTTTTCTTGCTTTTTATGGAGTATATCATATACCGAACAGGTGATAGAAAAAGTAACCAACTACATATCCATAGTTGTGTGTCAGTGGCGATAAATCAGTGTCCTATAAAGATATCAGTGACGGTTTTTTTTATTTCTTCTTGCGTTTTATACAACATCGTATATCACACTGAGGGGGTTTAAGCAAATGTATAATAATAATAATTAAGAAAGTTTCCAGATAAAACTTTAGTATCAATTTTACATATACTTGAATCATTGTCCTTGAAATATATACTGAATCTAAAACAGAATTCCTTAAAAGGGTGATACTGCTATTGCTGGTCATATAATTGTGGAAACGAAAAACTACCCTAAATAAACAATGAAAAAAATAGTTAATGAAGATTAAGATAAAAAGGACAAACCAATATTTTTAAATCCCTTTTTTTTTGGAAAACTAAATAGCAAATAGCAACAGAATTGAAAATTTACAATTGGGGGACAAACCCTAAAATATTTTTCTGTTAAATTTATTACAATTTCTATTTGAAAATTTAATAAATTTGTTTTAATTTTTTTCAAAATAACTTTCAGTTTTACATCCGATGACATCATTTTTACAAAATTTTGATATGTTGTTGCCCCAGTCCTCATTTGTCTAACAAAGTCTAGACTAAATTCGTATTTTCAATTTTTCAGAAAATTTTCTTAGATTTTATTAATATTTATTGCTTAAAAAAGTTTTTATATTATAGCTTAAAAATCACAGATTTTCTTATGATTACACCCAACTTGTATGGGAGTTTCCTGACTTGTTTTTTTTGTTATATTGAAATAATTTTCCACTAAAATAATTGTCTGTAAAATAATTAAATAAATAAATTTAATATATTGAGGAGAAGTTATACTTAAAAATTTTAAAAATCACCCCCACAATATTTTATGGAAATTCAATTTGGATTATATGACAAGTGAAAGTATCATTTTAATTTTTTTTTTTTTGTAGGATGTTACTTCATCACCCTATTAATTCTGATGAGAAATCTCGAAAATTTAAAGATTGTTTTTTTTTTAACAATATGTATAAAATAAAAAGATTTTTATCGTATTTTTAGTATCGTAATAAATTATGATTCATCGCATGATCAAAAATTTGAGATTAAATAAACATTTTGTCTATCAAGATTCTAGATTATTATGATTAATTTTCTTTTATTTCTGTAGCTCTGGAGCTGGATTATTTCAAATTCTTCTATTTATTGTTATTAATCAGTGTAGTAGAAAAATATAAGAATAATTTTAGCTGGCGTTTTTTTTTTAGGTAATTAATCTATCGTAGTAATCTAGTATTAATAATGATAAATAAAAAACGGAATTACAGTCAAATTATAGCAAATTCTGTATAAAAATCTAATTTTTTTATAACTAGTAGTTTCTAGTTTTTTTTTTTGTTATCTATACTAAATTCGGTCAAATAAATACGAAAGAAATTTATCATTTTTTTTAATCATAATATTTATGCTCAATAATACATTTTTTTGTTTATAGTAGTATGACATCAATAATTGTGATAAATTTAATCCTCATGAAAACAAATGAAATTTTTTTTTAAATTAACAATTAAGTTCTTTTTTTTGTTGAGAAACTGCCAATTATAAAAGTGAATCATCAGATAGGAATCGTAGACCAGCTAGAATAAAACATTCCACAAAAATTTAAATAATTTTTCCAAATTTTGAATTATTATTGCGTAGATCCGTACATTTTGTTTTAGTAATTAATTAATTAAAAAAGTTCATTGAAAATATTTGTATTAATTTTTACGCAATTTGTCAGTTGTTTGTCATAGTTTCGTAGCATAAATTGTCATAATTTTGTGACAATATTTGTCAAAGTTTAGTGACAAAACTTTGTGAATAATTATACTAATTTATATTAATTTATCGTTTTTCTATTGTACAGTAAATTTAAATATGAATATGAAAATAAATTTATTAAGGTTAGGTTAGTTAGGTGATTGTTTAATGAATCAATATATAAAATCCTGAATTACTTTACCGATGGAACGGACTATTGACTAGTGTTATATCCTTTTTAACTAACTACATGTCACTGATTAAACCCTAATTATTCTATACTATAATTGTAGCTAATTTAAAAACATCTGTTTGCCAAAATGTGGATGTTATTTAACCATAAGTACCTTGAGGAAAGGTTATAAAGGACGTGTTTTACCGAATCATCTTATTGTTGACATAAATTGTATAATTACGTACGTACAGGTACAGGACAAAACTTAATATAGTTTGTATACCACTCTACAAGTAAAGACGATCAATTCAAAATCTTTCTGGATTAAGAGAATACCGAACAATGTCTCGGGCACAAATGGCCTGTAACTTTTTACCAATCTGCATCAATTATATAGCACTGGCATATAACCAGTTATTACGAATAATTTTGTGCTGTTGGTTGGTTGTTTTGAATGGCGGGAGACTACAAGAACCTCTACGTATCTAGGCCACAAAGACCAGTTTTCCATTACCGACTACTTTTGTATTTTTTTATCGTCATTCCATTCTACCACTTGCATGAGATAGGATGGTTGGATGGAATTTTTGGTAGGACGGTTTTAAATATATCTTTAGTGTAGTTAATCAAATAGTTTTTTTTATATCAAATTTCAAGATTTGAAATATCTTTCTCTGTATGTTATCTAACTCGTAGAGGTTTGAAAAAATTAAAGGAAACTTACTTTTACTTGTCATAAAATTTAAATTATTAATTCAATTATAATAAAAGCAATAATAACAATACAAAGATAAATTTATGCAAATATATTGGATAAATTAAAGATTCATTTCATTGTTATTTTTGGTTGAAATAAATTCTATTCAAAATATTCTATAATAATAAATAATTTCAGATAATATTCATTAATTGAAAGTTCAAACAAGAAATAAAACAAGGAATTTTTTTATTTATTGCATATACAAATTATATGACATAATATTCAGGACAAACATAAATTTTATATGTAATCAATATCAGTTGGCAAATAAGGGTTTTACATGTTATTTAACTAATAATCGAAATATATAATTTGATTATTGAAAATTTTATATAATTTCAAAAGGTTAATTTACTTATCGAAATGACTAATTTTTACAAATTAAATATCCAGTATTTATTCAAAACAGTTTTCAATAAAATAGTTACTAAACTGACAAGTTGTCAATATGCTTTTGTTTATATAGGATACATAAAGTTATTTGATATTTTACTTTTCACAATATTGAATTTGTCTATTTTATTGTATAATTTGTATTAAAAGAAAAATTTAATTTCTTGCAATATTTACTTAAGGGTTTTTTTTTGTGTCGTCTGTTTTTATATGGGGAATGAACGTGTACTGGGGCTAATGGGGTGGTTACACTGGTTCGAATAGAATTTTCCTATTAACAATCACTTTTTCTTTTTGTGTATAGTGTATACATATACAAAACTAACTGCACGCAGGCACGTCTGGTTCGTGTGGTACCTAAATATTATACAGAATTTCATTTTGACAATATTTTTTATGAATCATATGACATTATGATGTCATGCCAATAATTTTTTTTTGTTATATCAATGTTATTTTTTTATTTTATCATATTTGTAGAGGAGCTTCCCCACCTGCACCATATTCGTATACTGAAAAAGATGAACTTATTAAATATCACAAAAAAAAAACAAAATTCGCTATGAATAAATTTCAATACCGTCTGGTGATATTAAATATTCTGCTTCTTTTATTTTCAAATCAAATGACACCATCACATGGTAAAAATAAAATAGAATAAAAATAATTTCTATTTTTGAAAATTGAATTTCCGGTAGTGCAATTATAGAAATTATTATTAGAATTTTTTTTATTGTATAGTATTTCACGTGAACTTTTAGATATTCATAGTGTATCTAACTAAAAATATGATAAATATTTCCATTTTGTTTATACGCGATGTTAAAATATGCACTAATAATTTTTTTTTTTTGTAGAATTTATTTAAAATGAAATTTTTTTTGGACGTTATTCAAAAAAACAAATTATATTTAAATTTATCATCATTCTTGTTAATTATGTATTTAAAATATCATGTCTCATGTGGATAATATTTTAGTGATGAAATAAATTTGAATTATAATTTCTAAATAATGAATATTTTGTTGCTATTTTACTAATGGTATTTTATTTAATGGAAATTTTAAAAATATAAAATATAAGCATTTATTTATATATGAAATAAGTTGATTCATAAAATTAAATTTTTGGGTGTAGCTAAGGCCGATAATTCTACAAAAATGAATTATAATACGATTTAATATTTCCTTTTAATACACTGATTGCCATAAACTTTTGGTTAAATGTAATCCCTGTATAATCGATACAAAATTAATATCCCATTTGTTTAAACAATGTCCTCTGTAATTTTTCATGATGATTAT
Source organism: Rhamphomyia laevipes (assembly GCA_963920725.1). Taxonomy (NCBI): domain Eukaryota; kingdom Metazoa; phylum Arthropoda; class Insecta; order Diptera; family Empididae; genus Rhamphomyia; species Rhamphomyia laevipes. Next base: position 43,040,535 of record OY987259.1, read on the forward strand.
TATCATTATACTGGTAAATGTTTTCAACTAATGTTACTTTGTCAGCCCTTGTAGCCGTAGTAGATATGTTTATACGACTAACATTCTTCTCTTGGAAACTACGAACTTAACAATGTAACCAAAAACGTTAAACTTCCTGAACGCGAAGAGGTTGATCTCTAAAGTCTAAACCACCCTTAACTATAACTCTTTTCTAACGACAGTTCACAAGTGTGAGCGCTATCAAAATAATAAAACGCTAATTACAATCTTGGACAGGCTTTCATAGACTCGCCTTTTTTCTAATTAACATGGCAGTCAATATAATATATTAACCCGATACACCATTCATTTATTAAAGATCAACCTTTGTCACAATCAGCCAAGTGTTACACAAAAGGTGATAGATTTTACTTATCGTATCGCATAAAAATCACACTTTTTAGTTTACTATACCGAAACAAATACATACGTAAATATTTTAAAACTGTTATCTAATTTCTTAGAGAGAGGTTGTCGTACTAATTTCCATTATTTTATTGTAGACTCATATTTTTGTTTGCAGACAAATCGGAGATCTTAATTAGCATACTTTTTATCAAATCGACAATTAAATTATCTTAAATGGGCCATCAAAAAGATTTATTGGAGTTTTTTTTTTAAATGCTGTGTGGATTATTCATATTATAAATTTGGTGAATCATTTCACCTTGTGATTTTTTTATATTATTTATTTTTAAAATTTATATTTATATGTAAATTATTTAATTTTATTCATTAAGTAACTGGTTACCATATAGTTTTGTATTTGAATTATTAAATAATATTTTTGATGATTCATCATTCAAAAGTTCAATATTTAATATTCATTTTTTTTTCTATAATTTGTTTTTGCTAAATAATATTTTATAAAATCCAAGTGTGAAATTTGTAAATTTAATAAAAAAAAACGTTCTTATAACATTAGTTAAATTCTATGTGTATAACTAACTATTAAATAGCTTAAGTTTATTCAAGCGTATTTTTAAAAAAAAAAGCGATTTTAGCCTGTTTTTGGGTACACTGAATTATTGGTGCGTTAGTTTCGGTAATGATCTTTTTTGAGTGTCAAAACTTTTTATTCTATGACTGGATCTTTAGTTTTAAACACTTTTATTGGTCATTGTAAGAGAAGGTTTTATGGAATATAACAAACTATATAAAAAAATATAGCCTGCAATGCCATCTAACAAAGAAAATATAAAATTAAGCTGCCGTCATTTTGTTCTACTCTTTATTATCTATATTATCATATTATCGATCAATTTTGGTGAGCAATTACTATGACATCTGACATGTTACACATCTTCGTTGAATAAAACATGGATCATTTATAAGTCACAAAGCAATGAACAAAGTCGATATTGTCTGTTTTCGAACCTATAACGCGATTCCATAAGTATAAGACAGTTCTGTTAAAAAAACTAAATGACATAAATATTTTAAAGAAAAAAATTTCAAATCTCTGGTTTTTTGTGTGCTTCCATTTGGTTATTTAAAAAGTAATAATTAGTATGAAAAAAAACTCCATCAAATAATAAATGCCAAGATAATTATTAAGACTCACAAGTTTGAATGGTTTTTCTTGTTTTTTAAATTCTTAGTGGTGGCATAATAAAACTTTTTGATACGCGTGGTTACAATCATTAGGTACTCATAATTTGTTCATTTTTTTTTTTTTATTAATATTTTTTTGCTTTTAAAATTTTATAGTAATAAAAAAAAAGAAATCGAAAATAAATTTAAGCAATCTAGATATTAAAAAAAATGGGAATTAAAAATATATTTTTCCATACAAAAATGTTTAAATTGATCACTTTTGACAGTGGGGCTTTATAAAAAGAATAATTATTGAAAGAACATTTACATATAGATTTACGAAAGATATTTGTTAAATTTAAAGAATTTTTTTTATGATGTTAGACTTACCAATGACCAAAATTTGCTTTATAATTGATATAATTAAGAGTCAAAAAAAGAAATTTTACTTAAACAAAATTTGACTGAAGCATTTTCCTGATTATTAAAAACATATTTGATTTCGAATCTGCTGTGGTTAGATCTATACAAAATTTTAAGATTATTAATTGATTTGGAAATCGCTTTGAAGAATCATTGGCCAAAAATTCAAGATCTATTTTGAATAAGATTACAATCCAGAGACTGAAACTGAAGAATGTATAGCATTTCATTATACTGAAGTTTATTATTTTCCAGCAGGCGTATTTGGATATTCATGTCTTTTTTAGTGAGCTGGCAGGCTTAAAATACCCCATGAGGAAACTAATAAATGTAAACTTAAGTTATTATAAAGTTGGAGAGGTCCAAATGTTTTCTTCTTATGGGATAAAATCAAAATGTTCGGCATGCTTACTGCTATTATTTTGTTTGTTAATTGTTTGTTATTGTTATTCTTTTTTATCATTAACTAATTATATTTGTCTATAACTGTTTCAGCCATGATTATGAAAGTGATTACCTAAAGTTTTACAAGGGATTTCAGGCTTGACTTTTGATTTTCCTTTTCCAGTAAATTAAAACATTTGTAACGCGTAATCCACATTAATATAACACTGTTTTTATTAGTCAGTTCTTTACTGTATAGAAAATCACATTTACCACAGTTGGGATGTAATATAGTATGATTGCAAATGGCAACTTTAAGTTGGTTAGTTGCTTTGACTACGGAGTGGCCAGCGCATCGTTATGATTGAAATTATACTAACCGGTTTCACTTTACTTGCCGCTACAGATTTGTCATAAAATAATATTCCAAAGGTTTCAGTCTTCTACAATGCACGGATGGACAGTGGCACAAAAGATGCTCCGTTCTAAGTAGAATGTGGCCAGTAGCAATACCGGTTTACGTTTGACTCATATTACTTTGCGTATAAGTAGAAAACCTTTGGGTTACCCCAAAAAGATTTTAAAATGACAGCTTCACTAATCCTATAAAATATAAAAATATATCAAAATTTATTTCGCTCATTTGAATGTGTAATAACGTTAATGTAATTGGGTCTTAAATTTTTTTGTAATAATATTTTGACACAGTTGCACAAATGCTCCTGTTATTGCCACATAACCCGGTTCCCGGTGGTCTTGCAATATAATAAAAAATATAATACTTCTATATAATTATCTTCATTAAAAATCAACACTTAAAAAATACTAGCAATTTTCTGTGCCGAAAATATAACAAAAACATTATTATTTTTAAAGTATGTAGCTCTGTTTATGAGAGATACTTTTTAGTAGATAAATATAATATTAAGGGAAAAAAAATGAACTGCGTGAACGGAAATCACGTCCATTCACCGCACAATATTAACGGTAATAAAATTAAATAATAATTTCTTTTATTTTTCCATTACCAAACTTTGTATATAAGTAACTAAAGAATAGTTTTTCTTCATTTTTGAAATATTTATGTTAATTTATAACCGAAATCGCTACTAAATTAATGGTAAAAATGTTTTTGGTTTGTTTTAGATGTCCGTAAAATGCATACTTGGCAGATATATAACATAATAAAAAACAGATTATTTTATTGTTCTACTAACATCACCAAAAACAATTTAGTGGACAGACTATTTTTGACAAATTAGTCATACAGACTTATAGAGTATATTTACATATCCGCTTTAAAATATACTGAAAATATAAATAAATTAAATTTAAAATTTGTTTTTTTTTTTATTACTTATAAAAAAATATTCTTATTTTTATAGCCTGAAATTATTTTTTTATTGATTGATTTTCCATAGATTTTTTCTATTGTGTTTTAACTATACTTCAAAAATTGTTAAAAGTGATAAATATTTATAAGAAATATTATAATTGAGGAAAATGATATAATAAATTTTAAAGAATATTTAATAATTATAGCATAATTTATGTGATCTATTGTTTTTACTTAACGGGCTCTGAAATTTAATATTAGCCAAAAAAAAAAAAAAATTGAAAGAAACTATAAAAATAATATCGAGGAGCGGAAAAGTAATTAAATTCTTTTAAATAGCATCGCTATTTTTAAAAAAGCGTCAATAGGAAAAATCAGAAATTGTAATGGAATATGTCTTTCTAGAAAACCTAAACTTCGATGTAAACTTCTTATAAAGTATACTATAATTATCCAATTTGAATAATAATAATCATAAGTTAAAATTTGGTTATGTTATATTTAAATCTAAATTAATTAACCCACTGTTCACTAATTGCGAAACTGTATTTCAATTTCAACAGGATGAAGAAGTATATGTCTAGAACCTAAAACATGCAGTACAGCTCGAATATATAAATTATTTGGCTAAAGAATTTGACAGCCATATTTACTTTTATAAACATGTTAATAACATTTTATTCTACTAACATTAGTTTAATAGTGTGTATCCTTAGTCCATGTACACTGTGATTATGCTACCAATTTTCTTATATGATATCATCATAACACATCATCAGCACCGTTCATACCGCCACTCTGTACGTAGCCTTACAATTACAATTCGTACGTTTTAACTAAATTATTAAAAGTTGATGAGGAGTTTAATTTTTCTAGATTTCGATATTTTTTTTAATAATTATAATATTTAATAATTTGTTTATATATTCAACAAAATTGTTCAGCTTCGTTTGTTGATCTCTATTCGTTTTTTTTTTTTATTTTTAGGAAATCAAATTAATTTTAAAACCGAATATAATTTGATAATTTTAAAATAAAATCAATGGCGTAGGTATGCTATAATAACAGTTTATTATTTTGAAAATAATGTAATTATGGCTAGCATTATATAATTTTTGATATTATGTAATCTAATCCTTCCTCCCTGAAAATAATGTTTTGTTTAAATTATGCTTCAATTAAAATTATATTAATCTCCATCGAGAATTAATATAATTATATTATATATATTCCAGTTGCAAGCCATAAGCTATAATAGCAGAGGAATGAACCTATCTTTATTTTTATAGTGCAAAATTAATATAATTTTTGGTAGTAATAAGTAAATTTTTATCTTTAATATTGTTAAAGATGCCATCTATTTATGTATATATAGTATTATATTACAGGTAGTAAATTATATCCATTTATATAGTAATTTGATTTAAATAGCAAATATTCGTAATAAAAGTAAGAAGTTAATGATCATCATCAGTGAAATACTATTTGATTATTGAAAGTTCTTGATTTGGAAATATGATTTATTAATAAACCAATAAGCAAATTAAAACTTTATCGCCAATTATGATTTATCCATTATTCTAGAATTTGGTATAATAATAAAATTTTAATGGATTCATTTATGAATTCCCCCATTTCTATTCATCCATCCATTATTACAATTTAATGACTTTTTACATTTATTAATTATAAATTGTTAGATTTGTATTTAGATATTTATCTCGTCAAATCAATTTAACATTTTAAATACCATTGATAAAACTATAATCCCTGATTAAAAGCAAAACGTTTATAATCATGAACTTATATTAATAATTTTATATATAGAAATTTGATAGTGTTATGTACTTACTAGCTGTACCCTTTAACATCTCAATTAATTTCATGATGTCATCAAATAATTTAAACTTTATATATGGATTTGTTGGCTTGACGAACTAATTGAAGTTTCAGCTACAATTAATTTTTAATAATAATAAAAATTATTATATAATCATAAAGTTACACAAAATTAATTTCTTTATTGTCTTTTTTTATATATATTTTATAATGATTTTACTAATTGCATATATTATTTCAATTTTAATTTTATATTTATATTGAAATTTTAAAAATTATGTATACATTTATAATAATTATAATAATAAAAAATTTCTAGTTATTTTATTATTGTTACTAACAATTTTTTTGTTACTATGATTTTTGGTTGACTAGCTAATTAGGCCAATTTGTTAGTAGATTCAATTACGTTCCGATTTCATAAAACTATATATAAAAAAAAGACCTGACTAAGAAACTTTACATTATTTTAAAAACTTTCTTTAATTTTAACGTTTTTCTTGTATTGTATTATAAAAATTAAACAAATTAAAATGTTTTTTTTTTTTAATTTTATCGTAATTTATAAGTTTACAATCAGAATAAATGGGTTAAAATCAATTCTTGTACATTTTTTAAACTTTCAAAGTTATTATTATAGTAAATAAAACTAAAAATATGAAATTTATTAAAGATTTAAGATAAAAAAAAAGAACTAATTATATTAAAATAAATTTTATTTTATTCATATTTCATAATTATAACTGAAATTTATATAGAAAAAGAAAAAGAAAAAGAAAATTGTAATTTGCGAGAATTCTTTTCTTTTTTTATATATAAATGTTTAAAAAGAATCTTGAAAATCTCAAAATTTAAAAAATCTTTCATTCAGAATATAGATAAATATTATAATTATAAAAATATAAAATACGAGTATGTATGAGATTAGAATGATGAGGTCAATCTTTAATCCGAGCAATTTTGTATTTCTTTCCAATATATTTTAGTAAGGATCTGGCATTTGATTCTGGCATTCATTCAAAATCAAAACAGTCAAAAACGTGTTTATTTTCACCAAACTCGTATCGAAAATGGTTGATTACTCACAAAAAACCTTGGAATTTATGTGTTTAGATTTTATACAGTATCAACTATAACTATTCAAGTACTAAAATCTGTGAGAAAGCAACCGTGTGAGAAATCGACCTGAGTACCAAGGATTCTGGTACCAAATTTATGCGAAATCCACGTAAGGTTTTTAGTTTTTGTGTAGTTGATTAAAAGTTACTAGCCATTTTTTATATTCGTTGAATAATCGATAACAGACAAACAGACAGAACAAAATGAAACATTAAGGAATTTTCTACTATAAAATTCCTTAATAGTATCTTAAATTTAAAATTTAAGAAATCAAAACTTTTCAGATACCAAAAACTGAAGAAGTTCATTGACCGTTGTTTGCCCCCCAATTCTTCATAAATTTCTTTTTGCTTTTTTGAGTTCATTTTTTTATTTTTTTTTGCAAACTCATTACCTGATTTTATTAATGTCTTCAAAAGTAACCAAAAAATGAGAAAGTTTCTTCTGGAAAGTTTTTTTTTTTAATATTTTTTGGATTTTAAATTTGTATTACAAATAAATTATATAAAATTTTATACTAATATTAATTATTTTAATAAATAAAAAATTAAATAGTTTAAATTTTTGTGTGTTTGCATGCTGGAGTCTCGATCCAATTTAATTTACACCAAATTTTCAGTTTTTATATATAAAATAAATTTTATTATAGATCTGAGAAAAATGATTTTTACAATATAAAAACTAATATAAAAGTTTTTAATTTTCATTTTAAATTTCAACAAGTTTTAGAAATAACAAAGATTTTCTCACGAAAACATTATTTTATGGTGGTTTTTTTGTGCAATTTTGTTGAAAAGATTTTTTTTTTATATTTAAAAAGAAAATAAATATAATCAAATATGTTTTTTTTTATATAACACTGAACAAAACAATGAATTTTAATGCTCATTATTTGTATTCCATAGATACAAAAATACAAAGTTTTGTAGTCGTGGATAAATTTTTGGAAATAAAATATTAGATTTTTTTTGTAGATTATGTCAGGGATGGATAAATTTTAAGCCATTGAACTATCGCGATCATTCTATAGATTAATTAGCTAATAAATTTTAAGAATTATTATTTTTTTTATATAAAGTACATGAAAGTAATAGTTAATATACTCTGGCAAAGTGAACATTACCAGCATTTCTATATAGTTCCACGTGAATTAATCTATTAAAATTTTGTGTAAATTTTATTTTTATTATAGATGACACTATAAGTTAAGAACGCTGTGAAAATCTGAATCTCATCAAATATTTATAATTTCCAATAATTTATAGTTGAAATTTTGTTAGTGAAAAGAAGAAAAAAATGTTTGGGCATATTTGAAGTTTAAGAGGCAGCTTGACCGTGGAAACGAACTTGAAACAACTGAACACTTTCTGTGTCATGTACCTCGAACGTAAATGTTTTGGTTCTTAGTTCTTACCTTACTACATGAACGAATTGCATAAAGCAGGTATTCTGGGTGGGAAATCAATTCTGAAATTCTATCGAATGTGTTTCTGCTCGCGGCACGTTTAACGTGAAGGATGCGACGAACCTGATTCTAGCTTACGTAGGTAAAGCAGTTTCCCCACTTCAATCTAATACAGCTTGAGGCAACAAAGTATTTGTGAATGGCATTTTGACAGAGCTTAAAGTACTTATACATATTATCTTATTTTCGCTATGTGATTAAATTTTTGAATTCTAAATATATATCAAATTAACAGCCAAATCGATCCACAGTTAACAGCCATATGGAATTACAATATAATAATTTATTTATACAATTTGCGAAATAGAAACGTCAGATACATGACTTATTATATAATAATAGTTAACAAAGACAATCTCATTCCAGTTTGGATTTGGTATTCGTCTATCTACTGTTTTATAATACCAGATGTTCTTGCTTCAAATGATTAATATATTCTAATGTCCAAGTGCATCATTCTAAATTAAAGCAACAGAAAACTTATGTAAATTTTGATGCAAAATGAAACTATATTTTAATAATATAGAAGAGTGTTAAAATCATACTTAACTAACAATCAAAAACAAATATCTATAAATTATAAATTATTTAAATGAAAAGAATATTTGGTTTAAATAAAAATGTTGGATCGAATTGATTGATGAACATTTGTATTAATATTGTATAGTGTAGTATAGTAGAAGAGAATTTGAAAATATGTATACAACATAAAAAATGTAACTTGTAAATAAATGGTAACATAGTTTTTTTATTTCATTTTTTTAAAAAAAGAAGGTTAATTTAAAATAATCGTGTTTAAATTTTAGACATGAATGAGTCACGCTGTAATTCCTTTTTTTTTTTTTTTTTTTGCAGAATCTATTTTTTGTTCAAATAGAAAATATCTTTGATATTTTGTCATAGTTTCATTTTTTGATATATACCTTGAATATAATTAGTTTGAAGGCTTTCCAATAATGTGTATATAACACAATCATGTGTATTTAATTTTATAATCATTATTTTTTTTTTTTCGTTTTTTTAACTTTGTATGTTAATAATTTGGTTATGAATATTTGAACTTTGAATTTTGGCCATTTTTAACTTTTAAAATATCTAATATAATAATAATAAATTATGTATACGTTTTTGATATGAGTCATCCATACAAAAATTATAATCATTTAATTTGAGGGCAACATTTGATGTGATTAGTAATATTTAAAAATCAATCACTTGCAGATTTGTGTTAGGTTTTCTGCCTTTTAAAACCTTTTCCTCATATATTTCCTTATCATGGTTTCGTGTTATAGAAGGAAAGTCTGAAACTAGTGACTGTCAGTTCTGTTCTGATGACGAATAAACTGCGGAACAGATCCTCTGCGATTGCGAGGGTATCGCCCGAAAAATGATGGACGATAGTAAAGTATTTTTATGTCTATACGAGGTCAAGGGTTTGGCCGTCAGGGGTGTTCTGGGTTTCTACTGAAGTGTAGATATTAAGGCGGATGTTCGTATTTCTGCCTTATGACCCCATTTTAATCTAATCTAATCGTTATCGATTAAATAATATTAAAGGTGAAAATGGCAACTACTTGCATGCGTCTGCATGGAACAAAGTTTCATTATTTCATGCTCTAGTTATTTACATATTTTGTACATATCATAAGTATAATGTTTTATGACATTGAAAAAGTTGAACTTTAAATTACTTATTCGATTAATTTTCGATTCAGCATTTAAATTGTATTTGATCGTAAAATTAATATATACTACAATCGTGACTTCTTTAAATTTTAAGTTAATATATTATTTTCTTGATATACAGTCAAAAATGGTCATCATTCTTCATTTGACAAACAACGTGTTGTAATATTAAATAAAAATTTGGAACGATAATTTTTATATTCATTAATTTTCGAATCGTGACTTTATCAAATGATACAATCAATTAGTCAATTTAGTAATTTTTTTCAGTCAGATATTAGGTATATTAGCAGAAGGAATTTGCTATAAAAAAAACCTTAAATTTTTTATTTCTTTTTTGAATATCTAAAAAATATTTTATGTTTTTTAACTAATCTGTCCTTGGTATATTTCTGAAAAATACTCTATTTTTCTGCTGGTTTTATTTAATAATCATAATTAAATTATAGATCTACATTTGAAAAATTTGGATTAATTTTTTTAATTAAATAGTTTTAGTTCTTTTTTCGAAATTTAATTGAGGAAAAAAATATAAATTTGTAGTTTATTCCCATTTAATATAGTAGTTAAAATATTTTATTATATATTTTAATTGTGGCTTCTTAAATACTGCGTTGTATATAAACCTCTTGATTGTAATACTAAGTAATTGGTTTCGAATATGGTTTGCTCTATGCCTTACCTAATACTATAATAATGGAAACTGAATGAACAATTTTTTTTTACTCTTTTGATTGTTTGTTTATGTTTGAATTTTTTTTTATTAGTTTTTTATAATTAGATAATTTTCGGACAATTTTACAACAACTTGTTTTTTTTTTTTGCACAGTCAGCTCAAAATTCTATAATTCATTTTGATTTAACGATGAGATAATTTTGTAATAAACTCTTTTTCTTTTGCAGAAAATCTGAATAAAATTCCACAAAAATTAATCGATAAATCAAAACAAGAAGGATCAACTGATAATATAACTATTGTTATTGTATTCCTTAAGGATCCTTATAAAATTGTCAAAAATACCTGTACAATAGAAATAATGGAGCCAGCATTTGATAATTGTAATATTGGAGAGTTTAACAACTCAGAACAAGTAAGTAAAAATTTAATTATATTTTATATAAAAAAGAAAAGATAATATAAAAATAAACGAAATTAATTTAGGTTCTGAGTACAAATGCAAATACAATGGATTTTACGGCTGATCAATCAAAAGAACTTTTTGATGACCATCAGCAACAAAAACAAAATTCTAATAGTAATCAACTTCTTCAGCAATTTAATGATGGTCTAAATAATTTTTTACAAGATCCAAATAATATTTGCACAAATATGATGAATTTAAATTTTGAACAAATGAGTGCAATTGATCAATTAAATGACGAATTAATCAAAGAAATTGAATGTGAATCAAAAATTAAAGATAATTTTACTAAAAATACTATAATGACTGCTGTTAATGATAATGTTATTGATGAACTTATCAAAGGTGAAACTCCAACAGATTTCGAACAAGAAATATGTAATGATGTTACCGATGATATTGCTATGGTTATTACAGAAAATTCTGAACATTCAACCATAAGTCATTCAAAAGATACTCTACCATTATCAGATAATTTTAATCCTTTTGATAATAAATTATCTTTTGAAAATCGAGATGAATATAATCCTAGCGATAATACTGGTTATTTACATGATGATAATGATGGAAATGATGATGCCAAATCAACACCAATGATGTCACCAGATTCTGAAGAAATAATGAATCAAGGTTCAGATGATATGAATGAATTAATTAGTCCCGAATATGAACAGCCAATTGTTGAAGAATTAGCAACCGGAATTGAATTATTTAAACAACCTGATAATTCTGAACATAAGGAAAATTTTGAAAATGATTTTATTCAAACGAATGGTCATTTGTCACCAGAAAAACATATTGAATTTGAAGAACAAGATATTTATAAAGATCAGGAACAACATCTGCCTGAAGCTCATTTGGAAACTGTGAAAGAAATAGATAATTACAATGAAGAAACACATCAAAATGAGATTTTGAATGATAATTACAATAAAGATGTTGTAGAACATCATAATGAAATTTTTGGTTTAAATTCAATTAAGGAAAACAACTTTGAATCAAATTATGCCGAAGGAGCTTCCGATTTGGATTATAATAATCAACATAATCTTATAGACGAAGAAAAACAAAATGATTTTCCGGATGATATACAAATTTTAAACAGTGATAATTGTAATGAAAAAACTGAAGAGACGATCGCCGAAGAAAAAAATATTCTTTTAGAAGAAAATATTAATATAAATAGCTGTTCGGAAAATGACTTCAATCCTAATTTAATACCTCATGATAGAGAACTACTAATTGAATCAGAGAAAGAACAACAAAGTGAACCTGAAACCGATAATATTACTGATTTCAGAGACGTGGACACACGTTTTATGAATGACGAAGAAACAACAGAGAAGGAACAACAAAATGAACATGAAATCGATAATATTACTGATTTTACAGACGTGGAAACAAGTAATATTAAAGACGAAGGAACAATAGAGAAGGAACAGCCAATTGAACCTGGAACCGATAATATTACTGATTTCACAGACATAGAAACAAGTAATATGAAAGCCGATGACTATTTGAGTAATAACAAAGAAAAACAAAATGCATCAGACTTCGATCCTGATATGCAAAATACTGAAAATTATCCCATATCTGCTGAAATTTTTAACGATCAAAAAACAGATATTGAACAACATGAAGAACAACCATTGCAACATGATACACAAGAAGAACAATATCAACGACAGAATTTTGAAGATGATGGTTTTGCGGAGCAAGAATTTGCAGAACATGATAATTTTGACGAACAACATTTCGGTAAGAGTATATTTTTATTTATATGTATTCAATTCCAAATAGAAAGTAACTATAAATTTATATTGTTACGTTGAAAAAAGGATGTTGAAAGTACATCGTAGTAATTAGCATATTAGGAATAATATTTTGTCAAAGATGCACACTTCTAGTGTAGAATCAAACTTATTAATTGCCTGCTACATATAAGCAGAATACACTTAAAGTTAAGGGTGCTCTCCGTTAAACTTTTTTAAAAGTCGTAATATTTTGCAAAATTCGTTTATGCGATAAGAGCGAATTTAGGAAAGTTTTTTTTAGCATACGACCTAGTATAAAAGCATTTTTATGATAATATTAAATATAATTTATTTACAAAATAATAATGGAATTCAAAAGTATATTCATGTTATGTATTTTGGATTATTTGGAATGCTATAAATTTTAGATTATGATTAACTTTTTCGCATATTGGGTAAAAAAGTCATATATGATAGATAGGCTAAGCTAAGAACGAAATTGAATGATAATTGAGAGAACTCTTTAAAATAGGTATTAAAAACTAAATGTAATACTCTTACAAAAAGGTTTAAAAATGTAACATTGTAATATATATACATTAGCAGTAATTAAATAACGATATTCAGTGTTTTTAATATTATAATGTATGTACATTGGTAGTTAAAGTACATAATTACTGATAATTAGAAATAACCTGACAACTCAAAATACAGCTGTAATATTTAAAAATGGGTTATCTATGAAATAAGCTCAGTTTAATAGTTTAATATTTATTTGAAGTCATAACCATACTAATGGAACTTAACACCATGTAGCTCAGAGAGTGTGCAAGAATAATACGATCTTTACCCAAAAATTAAGTAACCAAATAATTTGGAATTTAGGAATCACCCCTTAAAATATGTGTCCCAAACCGTACCACCCTGTATATTAAATCAAAGTATAAGTTTGCAATATTGTCCTTTGTAAAGTATAATTATTGTAATGTAATCTACAAAGTCAACTGCCAGTAATCGATTACATTTTCAGAGAGAATTACTGTCACATTACTTGATTTCCTATTGGGTTGTTTAGTTTTTTTATCGTAATGTTGTAATAGATGATTCACAATTACAAAAATGCCGACACATGTTGCGCATTTTTTTTAACTTTTAGTTGTGTGTAAACTAAAATGTATATATACAAATGTGATTTGTGTATAATTTAAAGAAAAAAGTTTCTATACATAAAATTTTGTTAGTGTTTAACATCGTCTGGTACCAACACAATAATAACCGGCAAAATTAATTATTTCATTGTGAATATTTTAAATATTTTAATACCTAGTGTTTCCAGAGGTTTTTTTTATTGCTTTATTAATATTTAAAAGAATATTTGCAGTTATAGCGTTATGACAGTTGCTTTTTTTCAAGCTAGTTTTCAGACTTTCTATGAACTTAGAAAGAGAGAAAAAAAAATCATAGAAAAATTACACTAGAATGAGTGATGCACTATAGAGCTCTTTATCAAAGCTTTATCGTAAATAGAAGCTACAAATTTGTTGCCAACTATGGATTTACCGTAAATTGAACGCGACAAAAAAGAAAAATAATCCAATTATATTCTTTTTAGCCTGTAGAAACTTTTTTTTTTACATTTCAGAAAATTATTACAAATTTTTGAAGGAATTCAAAAAATATAATTTAAAATAAATAATTTTTGAAATGTTAAACATAAGTTTTTCTAATTTTTTTTTTAATTCGTTCAAAAATTTATATTTATATTTTTCAAATATATAAAAAAAAAATATATATTTTTTATATCTATATTTTATTATTCAAAATTATACTATCTCTGTCTCGCAAAATCTATCTATCTCTTTTATTCCCGGCTATAGGATTTATCGTAAAAAACTAGCCTGAAAAAAAGTAACTGTCATAACGCCATTATCTATTTTTCAGATAGTAAATATTATATAGTAACGTCAAAAAAAATATAATATAGTAACGTCACATCTTTTTGATTTTTAGTACAACTAATCATACTATCAATTTATCTTTAGAAGCATAATATGTATTTAGCAGAATTGTATTAGTTCTAATTCTAATATTATGCCAAGATTTAAGATAAATTTCGTATGAGAATAATAATCAGTGCGAAAAGAAAAAATAAGTTGAAACGCTTATGAAATCGATAAAATAGTTATAATCATTATTGAAACTATGACTATAAGCAAATATACAAATCGATGATTTTCTTGCTTTACGGTATCATTAATTACGATATAAAAATTATTAACAAGCAAACAAAAACTTAAAGCATGCAACACTGTTCAATTGATGATCTAATAATATCTATTGTGAATTTAACTTTTTCAAACGAACAAAACCTTTGCACTTTGCAGTTTCGCACTTTTTTTGGTATTTGATGAAAATTGAAATTATTAAAATATAATTTTTCTGTCTGAATTTGGTGACCAAAAAAAAGGAATAATAGAGTAGTGTTTTAAATAAAGTTTTGTTTTTGTGTTTTTAAATAAAAATTTTAAAAATTTTAATAATTTTTGTGTTGAACCACCAAAAACAAATTAATTATGCAAAACGAATATGAGAATTTAATGCGTTTTGATATCGGTAAATAAACCAATTTTTTAGAATATGATGTTTTTTTTTGGGGTTTGGGAAGCAGTGTTTTAAAAATAATATTTTTTTTTTATAATTCCCGAAGTGCATCTTATAAAAAATTTCTAGAAAACTTAAAAATAATTTTATACTACATTCAAATATAAATCTATGTATATATATGTATATATTACATCAAATTATATTTATAAATAAATTAAATATAAATAAACCTTTCCACTAAAAAAAACTCCATTGCTGCTGTTGTTTCGTTGTATCGTTTTCATTTGTGGTGTCAAAAAAAAATTTTTTTTTTTTGGTAAAAGATTTCTTTTCTAAAAAAAATTAAGGTAAAAATAATTATTTTAAAATTTTACAATATTGTTGATTTGATCCATTGCATCAAATCCCATACAATACGCAGTAAAAATAGCGTTTTTTTTTTTGTTAACACACCTTAAACTTAAACGATGACGATACGTGAAGATAAAAATGATTTACATATTTGAATTTCTTAATTTTCTAACAATTCGGGGAAGATAGATTGCCTTGTTTTAATTAGTAATTTCAGTAATATATTGTAAAAAAATATATCAATAATTTTGGCAACTCTACCAATAAATGATTTTATTTTTTAGGATGTGTGCTAAAATTATTTCTATGGTTTTCTGATTTTCTGTGTAGTTTTATTTTAATATTCTAGTTTCTACTAATTTATTAAAAAAAAATCAATGCCTAGTTAATTTTTTGCTAGTTCATAAAAATCAGGTTAAAAATCTAAATACTTATTTGAATGGGTGGCAATAGAGACATGTTCGCCAACACAGCCTATTTTTGTGTCTACCTACCTATTTTATATTGAAATTATTAAGTAATATAATTTTTAAATCATAAACGAAAAAACTTAAACATAAAAACTGGAAAGAAATTTTAAACAATCTTTGTCTTGAACGTTTCGATTCGACTGTTACGAAATTATGATTATTTATTAGCGTAACTGAACGTCATAGGCGATTCTAATCATATAATTCAATTAATTTAATTACTCCGTTTTGACATTATTTTGTTCACAGATTTAAGGACTTTGAAATGAACGACTACATGTCGTGTAAGGTAATATAGGGTGGGCCAGAAGTAATTTTCCTATTTGTGTTCTTGGTTAATTAGTATAAAATATTTTATTTATCCAATTTAAAGTAAACTTAGAAATTTTGTACTATAGTAAACATAGTACACAGTACTACCAGGCTAACAATGCAATTTTTTAGAGAGGTTTATATATATTATGATAATATATAATTTCCAGATTATGTAATTTAAGTTTACCTGTACGACCAACTGTTTTATGCTTTTTCTTTTGGGATATATTCAGGATCGTATATATCCCAATAAACCAAAAACACTTGTAGAACTTAAAAGCCATGTTATTTCAGAAAATACAGTTTGTCATTTGTTATACAAAACAAGAACTAGTATTTGCAGCATTTGATTTACAATTAAAAAATCTAAAATATAAATAGGGAAAAAGTAAAATCAAAGTGAAAATTGTATTTGTAAAGTTTTTAGTATACATCTAAATCTTAAGTATAAATATTTTTATCATTTACAAATCAATAAATTTTCTAAATTTCATCACAATCACATTTCTATGCAATTTTCGACTCTTACTCCATAGTCAAAAATAAACCTCGACAAAAAATTGTATAAATATTTGTTTTATATTACTAATAAAAAAAATAAATTGTTGCTATTAGGAACACCCTAAAACTAGATTATTTTTTTTAGAACTATTTGATTTATTCGATTAACATAAATTAACAAAATTTTCATTTTACTTGCGTAGGCCATGCAAATATATTAAATATATTATTTTATATAAATTACATTTAATGTTTATCTGATCAAATACGATTTATTATATTGCTGAGACAAACTCGTTAATCGAACATTGACATATGCATTTGCATATTTATAAAGATGTCAATAATACGATAATAGTGATTATGAAATTTATATGATTTTGAAGTAAAAGCTAGATAAAAAATTATCTCTTGCATCGACAGGAATAAAATATTTGTATCGATTTATAGAAATTTTTTTAGAGCAAGTTGTTTACATTTTAAATATTCATTTTTACAGATCTTGAAATTTAATTAATTACATTTTACATTTATTTTTGCCCATTTCATTAAACTAACTAGATAGATAATAGATCTGCCAAACTTAGCAGTGTCAAGAATTATAAACTTAATATTTGTAAACACGCTAAGATATTCAATATTAATGTCATGGTTAGTTGTTATCTTATTGGAATTTTAAAATACAATAACTGCAGGATATTCGTCGTGTTCCCTGGGAATATATTAAATTGGCATGGACAAAAAGCTTACATTAATATGAATTATTTGGAATTATTAATCAAATGATATTATTGTTATTCCCGAACTGGAATTACTCGAAAGTTGGATTTGAGTAATCTTATTTTGTTTGCATGAAATTTAATATAAATAATTGTTAAATTAGATATATTAGATAAAATTTATATTGCTAAACAAATAATTGTTTTTTAATTTTATCTTCGCCACAGATAACAAATATAAAATATTATTATTCTATTATACACAAATATAGAAGAAATTAACAAAGCTAATCAAATTAAACATATATTTACTAAGAAATTGATATTTATAAATTTATATAGTAAGCAAATATTTTTGGGAAGATGACGAAATGTGTTGCGAATAATAAAAAAATATTATAATTAATAACAATGTCTATTTTTTTTTTTTTTATAATTTTTGTTAACGATTCAATTAACATAATAAATTATATTCTAGATTTATATATAGTTCAAAAATAAGACAATAGATTTGTTTTTTAGATTCAGTTTTAGTATAGAAAAAATGTTCATAAGATATTATATTAATTTATTATTGATTCAGTTACTCAATAACCGTTATAATAACTAGTCAAATTTATATTTAACTTTTGAAGGAATTAATTTTAAAGTTTTCCGATTTTAATAGAGAATTTTTGTAATTGATAATATAACAAATATGTTGCCTAAATGTACAACCAAAAATTTACCAAAGAAAAATATTTCTAAATTAAGTACTAAATATTTATTAAATTATAAGATATATATTTTATTGTTTTTTATTTTGTCAAGTTATAATTTATATATAATTTATTTAGATCAAACCGCTGTTTCACAAAATCCATCAGTTGGTGCTGAAATCGTTAATATTCCAGCAGAAATAATATCCCCGCAGCAACAACAAGAACGATTAGAGAGTTGTGATGAATCTGAAGATGAATGGAAATATATGCGATTAAAAGAAGGTGAAGGTGAAAAAGAAATTATAAAAACTGATACAACATTGAACGAAATTATTGATAATCGAGAACAATCAGATTTGAATTTAATAGAATCCTCAATTGTGGATTTAACAAATTCATCATTTATAAAAGAAACTACTATACGAGAAGGTGATAATTCAATAACTGATAATATTCAACTTAATAGTTCAGAAGAAAAGATATTTCCTACTGAGGTAAGAATTTTCTAAAGCTTTCTATAATTTTTAGTAATTTATTTACAAAAATGTTTTGTAGGACACTACAAAAAAAAACTCATTCTATAGAAATAAAATACTAAAGTTAAAATAGGGAAATAAACTAAATCGTAGGGAATTAATTAACCTTTTTAGCAATAGCATCAACTATTTTCAAATTTATTACCTAAATCTACTATAATATCAAATTATAAATTATTAAGATAATTGATTACTCAATTTCCGAAATTATATTGATATTATAATTGAATTACATAAAACACATGTAGTTTTTAAATTAAATTATAAATCTGACGCAAACTAATAATTTTTAATTTATTAAAGTAGGTTCCTGCAAGTAGATTACACATAAACCGTGGAAGAATTAAATTAAAAGTTTTTCAAAACAAAACATTGAAAAATATCGTATGCTTATGCAGAACTTTACAGTAAAAATATCGCGATTTAAAAAAACTCGATATTTAACTTAGTAATATACTGGTATTTAAAATTTCCAATTTGTTAATTAATACGTCATAATCTACGAAGTATATATATTTAATAAAACTCTGCAACAAATGAAAAAAAAAAATTTTTACATTTAGAACCATGCATTTTGTTTTCTGTGTAATTTAATAAGTAAATAAACATGAATACAAGTAATTTATTATAAATATTTTGGTTCAGATGATGTTATTACGTTAAATTTTTTATGTTGCAACTAAAATACATATTTATATAATATATGTACATTATATAATTTTTTAAACTCGGAAATTTTGAAATACATACTGGCTAAATTTTTATATATCATAGGAGGCAATTGTAATAAATTCAATTTGGGACATTACAAAAGTGTCAAATAAAAATAAAATTATAAATATTTTTAAAATTTTTTAGTTACAAAATGGTTATAGTTAAATGGTTAAAAATAATATATGTCAGAAAAGACTTTTAATGTCCTGAAAACTTATAAAATAATTTAAAGACAAAATATAAAATCTATATTTATTTGGGAAAAATCTATATTTATAAATTTATATTTTTTTTGTAATACGAAATTTATATTACCTATATTATTGAATTGTAAATTAATTATTTTTTTTTTTCATATAATTAGATTAGTTTGGAAGAACCAAAAGAATTGTCAAATCAACAAGAAGAAAAACACGAGATATTACCATCGTCTCCAAAACCAATAGCTATTAATTTAAATAATAAAACACCAATTGCTACTGATTTGGACGACGAAGACGACATGAATTATCAATTAAATCCTGAAGCTAAAGAATTTATACCATTATCACCACCAACATCAACAGGAAATGCATTTTTAGAAGATGGTGATAATAATAATGGTCTAATATTAAATGGTAGTGGTGGTGGTCTGTTATTAAAAATGCCACCACAACAACAACAACATCAACAACCACATTTAATTGGTGATGATGTTGTTGCACAAAGTCCACGAAAAGGTTCAGCTATGGATATGGATGAAATATATGTACCCGATCAATTAGAATTTGAAACAGAAGTAAGGCATCGTCCACATGAAATTATTGCATCTGCACAAAAATTAGCTGACTCAACAGTAGCAGCAATTGATGAAATAATTGATAATAGTGGTAATAATAATGGTGTTTTACAACCACAATTATACCAGGAATTAAATCTTAAGGAAGCAATGCATGGTTCTGAAAAAGAAGATCATATTTTAAGTCCAACAACAACAACAGCTGATGATTTAATAGATGGTGATCATCATTCAACTGGTATAATAAATCCAATATTTAATCCAGTAGCTGAATTTGAAAATATTGATATGAAAGATTCAATATATATTGAAAAATCAAGTAGTCATAATCAGCAACAACAACAAAATAATGATGAATTTGAAACTAATGAAGATATATTAAATCGTGTACAATTATTACCTGATCATTTTGATAGTAATAAAAATTTATCATCTAATGAATTTATACGTAAGGAAGATATAGTTTCAAATGAAAATGAAAAAGATATTGTATCACCAATTAATGATATTGTTGCAGCAATAACAACAACTATTAATAATACGATTCCGGTAAATGGTTTATCATCACAAGAAAATAATGAAAATCTTCAAAATAATATAACAAATGATTTAAATAAATTAAAATTATCAAGTGATGATACATCAATTAACGAAGAATCACCAAATAATAATAAACTTGACATTGATTTAAATACAGCTGAGCCTGCAGCTGTTACTATAGCTGCAACAACAATTGCTGCAGCCGGAGTAACGGCAGCAGCAGCTATTGCATCAGTAACAGCATTAGATGATAAAAAAATTAAAGCTAAAGTTGCTGAAAAAAATCTAAAAAATAAAATTAAATCTCCAAAAGTTCCTGAAAAAAAATTATCTGCTACTACAACAACATTAAATGCATTAAAAAAAACTAATTCAGCAACAATTTCATCTCAACCAAAGAAAGCAACAGCAACAGCAACATCATCGAAAACTTCTGTAACATCATCATCTAATAAACCTAAAACACTAACTGTATCCACGGCACCGGCACCAAAAACATTAACATTTCCACGTCCTCGTACAGCACCAGCTAATATAAATGCTGCTGCTGCTAAAAATGGAACATCCAATTCTGCTGGTGGTATAACAACAACCACAACAATTACAAAATCACGAATTGATACTAGCAGACCAGCAACATTAACTGTTAAAAAACCATTAGCACCTAAAACGACATCAACGATTGAATCGAAAACTAATACTATTAAATCGAATGTTAGCAAAACTGGCATTTCAGCTAAGTAAGTTATATCAAAAAATTACTTTTTTTTTTAATTGTATTTTTATTTCATTACTTATTATTATTTTTTTTACGGAAAGATCGTCTGTAACATCACGAACATCAGCGACAACTAATATAATGTCTAAACCTCGACCAGCATCAGCTACTGCAAATGGTAGTTCTGGTAACATTACAACAAAAACGACTATTACAAATCAACGTCCAACATCTGTTAAAAATACTGCAAAACCACCATTATCACCAAGGGGTACATATACATCAACATTGCGAAAAACAGAAGCAATTAAGGTAAATATTATTTCAATTTTGGATTGTAGATCGTGATTTTCGAAAATTAACCCAATTTTGTCATTAAAAATTTGCAAAATTATACAGGCAAGATTATCAGAATCTTTTAATAATAAACATGAAAAGAAATCCCACCAAGAGAATTTTATTTTCCGCACTTAAATGTCAACAATTATTTGCTTACATAGTCGAATTCGAATTACATTTTTAATAATTATAGTATAGTAACCGAAAACTAACCTATATTTTTCATGTTAATAATAATTTAATTGAAAAGTTTTAAATCAATTTTCAAAAGTTTTCTCAGATATCATCTTTCAATTTATAGATCTTACTTATGATGTCATTTACTCTCGGACCGTCCAGTAAATATGTGATTCCTTGACTGAGTTACCCTGTAATCCGTTTGATCGGTTTTTTTTTTGTGGTACATTTAGTGTTATTCTAATATATTTATTAAGAATATTTCATTTATTATGCTCGAAACAGACGTGCGTTTTTTAGTGCGGCAAAATTAGAAACCATTGATTCTTATGTAACCGATTAGATGACAACGCACTACGTTAACGCATGCGGTGCGTTGCCGCATGATATCTCTAATTCTAATTTTGCCGTGCGGCGGCAATGTTGCCACAACACAGGAGTTAAATTCACCAACTTGAAAATAAAAAAAAAAACAATTTGACAATAGATTTTTGCTGTTTTGTCAACATATTTTTTTTAATTGTATTGTATCATCAGATTTTGTGTATATTATTGATATTAATATTTTGTGTTTATTATTATCACAATTTTATAAATACAATAAACACTAATATTTTGTTTTATTTCACAACAAATTTAAAAATGTCATAATTCGCTGCATCGCCGGACGCGCAAGAAATATGCACATCTAATTGACTATCAGTCAACGCATGCGTTGCCGTGCGGCAAAAAAACGCACGTCTGTTTCAAGCATTAGTTACGATTCCACCGACTTTACATAAATTCTTTAAATAATATTCATTTTTTAAATATTTGAATTGAAAAGGTAATATTTATACATGATTTTTATTTGGCCTGTAAAATTAAAATTAAATTATATAATTAAGTTTATTATATAATTTAAAACAAATCACGATCTATAACACAAAATTTAGTAACAAATTAATAAATTTATTATTTTACATAATTTTAATAAATTTATTATTTTATTTATGTGAAAGAAAAAAACATTAAGAACTGAAATGAAAAACACCCAATGGTCATAGGAAAATATTTTTTTTTAAGAAGAATTATTATAAATACGGATATTGATTGTTTTTTCTTTTTTTTTTTTTAATATACATTATTATAATTATACTTTTGGCATGTGGATAAAATGTTTTTGGGCTAGAAACAAAAAATAAAAGCAGAAAATAAAGGAGAAAAAAAGTTATGTTTATATAAAAAAAAAATTATATTGAATGAATCTTTTTATTTTACGTAGTAGATTCATATTATAAATATTTCTATTAATTTGTAATTAGATATAGAAAATTACCTGATTCAAGAATAATTAAGAAAAATAACCACTACGCTTCAGAAAATTTTGTTTTTAATTAAAACAATTTAAAAAAAAAATAGAAAATTATAAAATATAAATTACTAAATATTAAAACAAAAAATACTAATTTCAAATAAATTCCACTCAACAGAGTCCCACAAAATCGACTACTACTATAACTAGTACCACTAGTACAAGTCGTGTTAAAGGTCCGACCACAACCACAACAACATCACGAACTTTGACAACAGCACCTAAAACCGCCGGTACGGTACGAAAAACAACATTAACAGCTGGAAATTTGACAAATACAACAGCTACTGCTGCTGCTAAAAAAGTATCACCAATCAAACGGCCAACACCTATTAAAAAGGATACTGATAAAATACCAACACCAATAACCGGTACTGCTGTAAATGGAACTACTAGTTCGATGGTAGTAACTAATACTATTATTAGTACTACAATGGAATCGGAACCACCAAAAATTAATGGCATTACTCCTTCTGTCGATTTAACAGATGCATAAAAAGCTAATTTCGTGAAATCATAATTTATATAAACTATATTTAAAAAGTATACTACTATATATATATATATTTACAAGTAATTCAACACAAAATATGGGCATCAATATTGTGTTTTTTTCTCAACTACAAATATCATTTTAATCACAATGAAATTACTTTTATTATTAAAAATATTTAAAAAAAAAAAAAAAAATTAAAAAGAACAAAAAAAAAAATATGCATAAAAATAAAATGAAATAATGTGTCTTGTGTTTTCTACTATGTTACTTTTAAGATATTTTCATAAAATGAATAAATTATTAATATTATTTAGAATGTTTGTTTTTTTTTTATATTATATTTTATTCTTTTCTTTTCGTTTTTAGTTTTTCAAAATATATTTTTTTTTATATGTCAATAATTGAATATATTTGTATTTAATCATTAATATATTATCATTAACAAAATAATTTAAAATTTTCACATTAAATTGAGGCTAATTTGGGAATAATCCAATTTGAGAATATCAAAATTTCAAATAAATAATCATAATCAACTATATATATAATTATATATATAGAAAATGATTATTCCTAAATTGAAATATATTAATACCAACGGCAGAAATTTCATTATTTCTAATTTTAACTTGAGTAAAATTATTTTGGTATTGATTATTCCCAATTTCATTACTTTCAATTTGTACATGAATAGCTTTTTTTTGTGGTAAAATTACAATAAAATATATTTTTTTAAATCTTTCAAATCATCAGTAAAATGAATAAAATAAAATGTTAATGGAAGAAGTTGTTTGATATAATGGATTTTTGTAATTTTTAATTAACAATGACACATTGGTCTAACTATTATTATTGCATAATCAAAATGTAAGTAATTCATAATTTTGTATATTTTTATATAATTTTTATACAAAAATTAATATCATATAAAAATTATTCACAAAATTATTTTTTTATAATAAATATTTTACAATAAAATTAAAGTTTTATTAATCTTATACTTCTTGGTGTAAAGCAACTCATTTTTTTTGTCTTTCGTATTACTGGAAACATTGTGTGTTGTAATAAAATCTTTAAATATCTTAATGAATTAAAATTAAATAATAAAATATCAAACTTTTATATTATTGCGATATTTCTAAGAAGTAAGAAATGTAAGAATAAATTAAGATAAAAATTTATTTATATTTGAGAAATAATCAAAAACGAATTTGTTAAAATTTTATAATTATATATTTAATGTTTGCTAAGCTTGTGGCATTGCTATTTCAATTAAGAGTTATAAAATCAAAAAAAAAGTGATATAATTTTTTTTTCTCAAATTGGGTTTATCATATATTTTTTTCTGCGAATTCGCCGAAGATGATGGAATCATATATTTGCTTTGCTAAATAGTGCCAAATTTGTTTTAAAAAAAGTTTGTAATTCAAGCGATTTAGTTTCAAAAGAACAGAATTTACGATATTTTTTTTCACTATATCAATTTCAATTCTACAAAAACAGACATGCAAAGTTGATCATTTAGCATACATTTTGTTGTGATTTAAAGAAATACTTTCATGCTAAATGTTACTTTAGTAGATTATCGTCATTATTAAGGTAAACTCATTTTATACAATTTATGAAAGCCTTAACTTCTTTTTTTCAAGAATGTACTTTGAATTATAAATCCTTTTGTGTTTGTGCTAAAGCTTGTGCCTATTTTAAGATATTAATAAAAAATTACTTAATATAATATTTTTCATTAATGTTAATTTTATTTTACTTGGAATAACAATTATAATAAAAGAAAACTATTTTTTTTTAAATACTTTTATATACAAAAAAGTATGATTATATAGTGTAAGATTACACAAAATTGGACAAAATTCGATTTAAAATTAATATTAAATTAGCTATAAAATAACCAAACACATTTAGAAATTGTATTTATAAAACATAACTTAGTAGAAAATGAACAATACTGCACGCGAAATATTAATATTAAAAACCAATTGAAAATAGATTAAATGTTTTTAAATGTAATAAAATTATTGCTTTTTTTAATTAAAAATATTAATTTTGAATTTATAATGATAATTATATTTTACCATTAGCAGCATATTCTATTATTTTGTCAAGAGTGAGATAATTACAACCGTACTTTGTGAGATAATTACAACCTTAATATATCTCATTTTTTTTAAAGCAAATCCATAATCGAACCTTAACACAGGGGATGAGCCTATATAGATGTAAACATTAGAATGGCTTGGGAGGGGAAAAGTATTTAAGTGTTTAAAGGAGTAGTAGCTTATAGAGGACTTAGAAAATTGTTCCTTAAAAAGCTGTAAATCATATTTACGGGCGAATATTTCAAGTGGTAATTTAATTAGTCTTTTAGTTTGGAAGTACGCAGTATGAACGAGTAAATTGAATTGAATCTATTCTTCTCGCTCTTGTCTATTAGAAAATTAAATTTAAAATTAATTACCTTCTTTGCAATATTAACCACTTTTCTAATTATTTTTTTGTACTTATAAACTAAATTAATCTCAAAAACATTTAAACAAACAGTATCAAAATTAAAAATTAATAGAATACTGATATATGTATTATATTTTTACTTTTATTTTAATGGAAGAATTATTATGAATTTAATTAAAATAATAAAATAAATTTCAATGTTTTTTTTTATACTGTTTTTTATACTCATATTAAATATATATTAAAAAAATAAAAACAAATTTATATTATTTATATTATGTACCAATCAATAAAATAAAATATACATATACAATTAATAGAAACACTGAATTTGTATTTGATTACAAAATGGGGAACCAAGTATTTAAAAAGGAATAATATGCTGAATGTGAAGGTAATGAAGATAAGATATAATCTAATATAGTCGAAAGCAAACTTTGATTTTTCTATTTTATTTTTGCGAGAAAAGGAAATGTTTTCCTAATTTAGAATATCGTAAACGGCTTTTTTCTAGTAAAACCATTAATTTAATAATGAAACCATGTATTTGTATTTTTGCCGCCCCTAGGAAATGCATATTAAAATGCCCTATATGTATTAAGAGAATTGATGAATAATTAACAAATTTAATCCATGATTAATATTGCTGAAGAATAGTAAACAAATTAATTTCTATAAATTGTAATTTGAAATTAGTGGCATTAAACTACAACTGATTCAAAGTAGCTTTATAAAATCTCATTTACTGATACTGTATCATCTTCTGATAGTTGAATTATTTTGAATATCTGATACAAAACCATGTGTCCCAGAATGATTTTTAATAAAGCACCCATCCCATTTAGATTTAGAGCAATATACTTTCCTTAGAACACTTGCGATTTTAGTCATTTACCTTCAGTTTTCCTCCAGAAATCAGTTTTCATCTTCTCCAAAATAAAACCCTGCATATATGAACTTATATAAATTGTACAAAGACAAATAACTACTTATTGTATTAATGCCTGACCCAGAATGACGCGGCAAAATGTCGCGTCGCTTTTGAAATTTCGAATTTTGAAACGTATAAAGTCAAAAGCGACGCAATGAGTTTTTTTCAAACCACATTGAAAAAATTGTAAACAATTTATTTAATGGAAAAAATTAAATAAATTCTAATATCTATGGATATTGTGTCATTATAAATTAAAATAATTGTAAACAATATTAATTGAAATGATTGAATTTAAAAAATTTTAATAAATAAATTTATTGACACATTCGAAATTAAAATTTATACGCGGCAAGCGGCAAAAGTAGAAAGTAGGTCTACTCAAGCGTCGCGGCAAAATTGCCGCATCAACGCGACGCTACATTGTGGGCAATTTCATATATGCCTATACATTCTACTTTTGAAGCGTTGTTGTCAAACGCGACGCGACAGCTTGCCGCGTCATTCTGGTTCTAACTTTAAGCAATTTTTATTTCTTAAATATATTCTTCAAATAACTTAAATATAAATGCTCAGCATTTTAGCAAGTAAATTAAAATCGCAAATTTTTCATTTAATTTTTATATTTAGATAGAAAATCACAATTTAAATTGACAAAAACCTATATTTCAAAATCGCTTTAAAAATTCACAAATATATTTTATATTTCAAATTTTTTATTTAATTAATAATATCACAATATTAAAACAAAATAATTTTTTTGGATGGAAAGTACTTCAATATTTAATTTTTAGCAAATATAAAAATATTTTCTATCGATTATATATGACCTTCAAAATAATAATAAAGAAAACAGTTTTTTTTTAAAATTCAAGCAAAAGTTTACAATACAATTTTTTTTTTATAAATTCATAAATATATATGGTCTTTAAAAAATTTACTATACTAATTTAAAAATGAATTGAAAAAGAAAAGAAAATTTAAATTTTTCTTTTAATTCATAGCTTGCCTTACGACGAATTTGGTCTCTCGGCCGATCTAAAATATAAAATCAAATATATTACAAAAATATAGAATTTGCTTATCATAAAAATATAGCTATTGATAAATTTTCTAAAGCACAATTAAAATTTAACAACAATTTATTATCAACACAAGCAAAAAAACGTTAACTATCTACAAAAAAAAAAAGAAAGAAAGAAAGAAATTAAATTCACATGCCTTTCTTTTCGCCTCAACAATGATGATGTTCCATCTTCTACATTCGAATTTTTTGGTTTATCATTAACCGAAATTGAAGTATTCGGTGTTGAAATTGTTTCAGCAATTGTATCAGACGCTGTTGCCACTGAAGTCACTGATCGCAGACGATTTAGAGGCTGAAGTTATTGTTAAATATGTTTTGAACAATATCGAAAATAAGAAAATAAATTGATATAAAAAAATATAATAAATATAAACATGCAAAAACTGGACAAAGATAAATAAAACCCACCAATATGTGCAGTTAATCGCGATGGACAATATAATATTTAACAATCTATTAAACAAAAATGAATATATATATATATATATATATATATATATATATATATATATATATATATATATATATATATATAATATATATAAGTTTTATATTTTCTATTGCAAGTGTAGTCGTATAGTGTGTCAAGATATTTAAAAAAAAAGATTATTTACTAAGAAAATCCTAGCCATTTTCAAAGCATTTCACAAAACGTTGTTCATTAATTGACAATTTTCAAATCAGTTGATATAATTGATAAAAAATTGACAATATATTTGAAGATTTGTCCCTTATGTGTAAATTAAGTATATATTATAATTCAAAATTACAACCATATTTGAATGCTAGCTAACATAAGCTTAGTTTATCGCAAAATATAAAATACATATATATTTTTCATCCAATTATAGTAATTTCTTGAGATTTATTTAACTTGCCCAAAAAAAAAAAGAAAAATAATAAACCAACCTGAGAAAAAATTGAATTTATATCACCAGCATTGCACTGAAAATAGTCATCATAAAAATCTAAAGCATTATTTGTAGTTGTTGTTGCATCAGTACGAATTACACGATTTGGCAATTGCATAGAATCTGTTGATGAAATTTTGATTTCATCTCCATTTGTTATTGGCACACTAGTTGTAATTGGTTTTAAAAGAGATGATGGACTACCACCAACACTTATATTTCCCCCATTTAAAGTTATTTTACTACTACCACCACCGTTACTACTTTCATTATTCTGATCGGTATTATTTTGTTGAGTCGCTTCATATCTAGGCGATGATTCAATACTTGTAGCATTTTCTCCCCCATTTATACAACCATTATTTTCAGTTGTCGTAAAATTTGCAACGATTACTGTAGCTGGAGACCAAAAATGATTGTGTTGGCTATCTGTTAAATTTGAATTATTATCACTTAAAATATTACTAGTTGTAAACAATGACGATGGTGGACTTGGTCGTTGTTGACTATTTATTGGATTTTTTCTCTTCAATATTTTACCCATAACTAAATTAGTTGATGATTTATGCTCTGGCGAAATAGTTTTCGAATTGTCAATAGCTGTTAATGCATTTAATAATATTTCACTCGTATTCAATGTTTCACATTCACGTCGAGATAAATTTGTTGATTGAATTTGATTTGCAGACAAGGAAGTTAGTATAGATGCTGCATCACTTATAGGAACATTATTAGGTCTTGTAATACTATTTGCAATACTAGGTAATGATTCACATGAAGGTGAACCAGTTGTTGAAAATAATACATTTGTCCAAAAATTCAATGTTTTTGAATTTTCAATATCTTTGGCTTTTTTTTGGAATGCGTCCCGGCTAGGATCATTACGACTTAATTGTACCCAATCGGGTGTATGGCGACGTCCACGTATATTTATTAATTGAGGTATATCGGATGTTCGGTCCCAATCACTACGGCTTCCAATACCGCTAGTTGTAGTTGATGTACATTGAATATCACTTGGTCTACGATAATTTTGATGTTGCTCATTTTGATAACGATGTAAATGATTGACAGCACTTGATGATGTTGATGGTAAATTTTTATCATTTTTGTACGCATTATTATTATAATAATGATCGCTAAACAATGCTAAATTTTCTAAAAAATTATCACCATCACCATTTGTCGTATTTCGAAATGTTTCGTAATCATTTCTTTTTGAATTTCCTCCTAAACACATCAAATCGGATTAATGAGAGATATTTATGAATATTGAAGATAATATAATTTTATAATTTCCTCTAGAAATTTTGCAAGATAAAAACTTAATTTATTTTAAAATACAATTCATAAAGTTGTTATTATTTGCAAATCATTTTCATTATTAGATGCAACAACTATAATTGATATTTTTATATCTCTAGAGGATTTTTTTCTATAATTCATCTTTTTTTTTACCTGAATTTAATGTTGATGGTAATATTGTACAACGACTATTTGAATGTACTGATGTTTCGGAAGATTGTGGATTCTTACGTAATTCTTGTGATAATTTCATTGAGCGATTAAATCGAAAACATTGATGCTATATGAATTATTCAGAATAATATTAGATTTTTCTCGAAATTAAAAAATATAATTGTAATCATAAGTATAAAATATTAAAATTATAAATAAATTTGTTCATACATAACTAAATTCAAATTATTTAAATAATTATACTAATTTTGAAAACTATTAAGCAATTTCATCAAAATTAAAAAGATGTGCACAAGTCAAAAATATTGCAAAAAGAAAAACTTTTTTTAAAGCAATGTATACAAAAAAATTATTCGCTAGAATATATATTTCAGCAATGTTTTAAACAAATTACTTTATATATCCAAATAATATTAAATACCTGAGCATTCCATCTATTTTGGGTATTTGTTTCGGAATTATCTTTGGGAAAAATTTGTTTTTTATAAGTTTTTCGAGATTTTAATGCCGATACTGAAATAGTGAATAAATTAACAAATAAATGGAAATATCATATTTAATTATTTAATTACAATCAGAAGCTCTCAATGAAGTTGAACTTTCATTTGAAGATTCTTCATCAACAAAATCATATAAAAATGGACCATTACTGAATTTTGGTGGTTCTATTAAAGTTTCCAAAACACTAGCTGATGTTGTTGGTTGTCTAGCACTTCTAGCCGCTAATATATTAAAAAAATGAAGAAATATCCGGTTAATATATTTGAATATAATTTGAAATAATTTATTATTACACGATTGACTAGATGAATTTATGTCATCATGCATTCCGTTATTAACACTACAGTTAGCATCACCATTTGCGGTATTATTCAATAATGATGATGAATCCTCAAAAAGTGTTAGCAATATAAAATCATCTTCCATCATTTGATTTTTACGATTGTTTTTAATCGAAGTTGATTGATGCTCTGCATTTGTATTAACTGAACTAGCTACTGAATTTTTTATTTTATATGGTATTCCTTGAACCATTGAAAATTCAGCATATTCAACATCATTTTCACCAGAAAGAAATGCATTATCAAATTCATTTTCATCATAAGAACTTGAATCGTCTAAATTATTAGAAGTATTTCTTGCTATATTATCCATAGCAATGTCATTTTTTCGACTACTTGGAGGATTTGATGTAGCAGCAGCTTCATCATCAGCTGTGTCACCGTTATTATTATCATCATCATCCGAATTAATACTGCTATCAGAAATTCCATTTAAATTTAAATTTGGTGATGAAAATGAAACTCCCAATGGATTTGATTTTTCAAGAGCTACAAAAAAAAATATACATTTTAAAATATAATTTATTTATATTTTATTTAATAAATTACAATTATTAACAGCACTGGCAGTTTGTTTTAGGTGCACCTTATGTGAATCACCAGCAGCAGGATTTTCAGTTTGTGTATTTAATGTTTCTAAAATTCCGCTAAACGTAGCGTCAACTTAAAGAATTTTTTTTTTAAAGTTAAATTTAGAAATTTATATATATATATATCAAAGTTATAATATTATTTATTAATATGTTTTATATATATATATTTATTATTATATTACTTATTTTAATTACCACTTTTTAATATATCAGTCCGATGTGCCAATTTCTTGCGACTAGTTTCCACCGTAGCATTTGATGAACTACCTGCAGTTTCTTTCTTTGTCTGATCCTGATCCAAGCCACTATTCTTACGTTCACGATTTTTATCAGAATTCTTAGCTGACAAAGAACTAATACTGGTTCTGCTTGAAGATTGTTTCGGATTATTTAAATCGTTTGTATTATTAATTGTTTTTTTCACAGCCTTTTTATTGGACTTTGATGAACACAATGATGGCAGCATGTCGTCAATATTTGTTAATGAATTTCGTCCCAATCCAGAATGTGTGCTTAATATATTTTCAACACATCCGCTAACATTACTACTAGTACCCAATTTTTCTCGCACATTTTTTAATTCATTTTCCATAGATTTTTGTTTATTTAACAATTGTTTAATAAACCATTGTTGATCGCGACAACGTTGGAAATAAGTTGATGGCCGAACCTGTAAATAATAAAAAACATTATTTAAAAAGTCTGTATAAATATAAAATATAACAAAAAAGAACCTGAAATCTTAATTCCAATGTATCTTTAACTAAATTCAAATAACCTTCGGAAGCAAGTAAATCTAATCGAAAGAAACGATTATATCCCCAACATTCACCAACAGAAAAATCTGATACGAATTCACGTTGTATTATTTTACTAGAACTTTGATGAATCATTTGAACACGATATTCATATTTACTAGTTTCAGGTAAACCAACAGTTAATTCTAAAAATACTGATAAATATTCGGTACGAACTGGTCCATTACCATTTGGATAAACTTTTAATCGCCATTGCAAACCATTACTTTCTAATGGATCTGAATATACAGCCAAACCTTTTAATTGTAATTGACTAAAACGTTTCATTATAAAATTTCCAGTATCATATTGTGGTACAATTTCACTTTGAAAATCAGCTGGCACTGGCGCAGTTATATATCCAGCCATTGGTTTAATACGTACTTGATGAATCATTTTTAATAATTCCGGTGATTTCATAATTAATTGTGATTTTGAACATATATTTAATTGTTGTTCAATTTCTTGTAGTAAATGTTCTAATTGTTCAGTTTCTTGTGTAAGTGAATTTTTCTGTCGCATTAATGTAACTAATTTAACTTTTAAAGTTGAATCTAATCGACCAACCATCAATTCAACAGCATTTCTTATTTCACGAACTTTTTCATCTTTTGAATTACGTATAGTTTCCACATTTTGTTCAACATCTTGTACTAAACTAATTAATTCAACAAGACGACTTTTTAATTGTGATACTTCTTCTTTAACTTGTACTATATGTGTTTCATATACCAATTCTAAATACAAAGTAGTAGAACAGAAATTTAAAATACAATTAACACAATTTTTTTGTTATTTAAATATATAAATAATAAAACAAATTATTTACCAAGTTGTTTAAATGTATGACCTGAATGTGTACCACCCCACAATGCACACTGATGACATATACAACATTTGCATGTCCAACAATAAACACTTAATTTTTCTTGGTGTGTTGGACATTGATCTTGTTCTTTATTTTGTAATAATCCATTGGCACGAATATTTGTACAAATTTGCTGAAGATTTTCAACTTGTACAGCAACATCTTCTAACCAACGACAATTAACTAATTCACTAACATGTAAAGATGCTCTACAGTGCGGGCATTGACGTCGTTGTTCAGTTAACCAGCGTGCAATACACATATAACAACATAATTTCGAACAATGTGGACATAAGTGAGCATCTTGAAGTTTTTCCATACAAATAAAGCAACGGAAAACATCATTAAGTGACTAAAAAAAAGTAAATAAAACAATGATAAAGTAATATTTTAATTAGATATTTTTATTTTGCTTTTGAATGTTTATTTATGTGTAGTGTATATAAATATAAATGAATTGATTGCCAAGAATGTAGATTTTCTATTATATTTTGTTTTATCGATAACAAAAGTTAAGATAATATTACAAATTTCCGCATTTTGATTAGCATTTTTTTTTGTAATTATAATTATATTAGTAAATAATATTAAGAAATATTAAATTAAATGTTTTATTTATTAGAAAATTACATTTAAAAATTATAAAACATTTGATTTAATTATTTATTGTAATATTAAATATGCAAAAACAGACATATAATAGTAATTTTAAGAATACGTAAACCCATCACTAATGCATATATTAATCCTGGAGTCATGTTTTTTAAACCCTGCTGAAACCAGGAACTATTTTATGGGTCGAAGAAATCCACAGGGTATTAATTCAAATCAGAATTCAAAACTATCGATGTAAGGAGGTATGATAACTTGAGTTAAATTAAAAGGACGAAATAATCAAATATTACTTTTTTTCAATCTTTGAAAAATAGTTCAAAGCTAAGCTACTGGAGATCAGTTATTTAATTTTTTTATATATATATTTTTTATCAATTAGTTTTTACAAGGAATGTATTATGACTCATATGTTGCCTTTTAAGATTTGCAAAAAGAACAAATAGTTTTATGTTCTTTTGTGTCATACAGTTGTACTCATAAATTGAATTACATTTTTTCCCATTCGGAATTGTACAGACTTAAAATAAACAAAGAAATAACAGATCAAAACACTACAATATAACTATATCTTCAAATTTGATTACTTTGTTTTACTTGAGCTATAATGAAATTCTTGTACATGATATTGATTGGTTAAACTTCACCGTCTCAAGGTTAAATAATGTATTTATTTTGTATTTCACATTAACAATAAATTAAATAAATTGGATAACAATAAATGTGGCAAATCCAATCACTAAATTCTGTATAAGCATTAAACAAAGAAGAAAAATCAATATAAATGAATTATAAATATATTTTATGTATTGAAAAATTTGTAAACTATTTTCAGTATTATATTACTCTCCAATGAATCCACCCCACCAAAGTAAAAGCTTTTACAGACAGCATCACTATCTTGAAATCTTTTATAATACTAAAAAAACATTTTGTAAAAGTTCACTCACCTCGGGTACAAGTTCATTGCTATTTGATGTTACTGGAACCATAGTTGATGCAGGATTTTTTGTTACTCGTTTTGCCATACTTGTTCTTTTACAATAACTATCTATAACTGAAAAACAATATCCTCATTACTTAAAATAATAATTTTTAAATGTCGGGCCACTTGTTTGACCTCCTAATTTTTTTTTTATATCGGTATAAAAAATTCAATTTTTTTGGTTTAATAAAATATCTTGATTAAAATTAATCGATACTAACTATATTTATTTTATTAAAATTGAAAATTAACTATACTATTTTAAGTAATATACTAGTTTATGTTAAAAAAAAACTGAATCTTATTTCATTAAATTTGAACGAAAACTGGAAATTTTCAATTCACTAATAAATTATTTTGTTAATGAATTATTACTGATTTTAAAATCAATGGCTAAATTGTTTATTTTATATTACTTACAGTCAAAGTTGAAAAAAATTAACTCAATATTATTCTAATTAAATTATTTGTATTTATGTGCAAACACTTTTAAAATTGTAAATCATTTTGAAACTAATTACAACAAACTGTGGGCACATAAGTTCAAATTTATTATTGTTTAATTTGTCCAACCATTCCTTAGAACTCAGCCGAGAACAATAAAAAATATTTGATTATTTCTATACAAAAACTACTTAAGTATAAATCAAAAATCAATCACCATTGTACTTTGTAATTGTAAATTTACATACATATTATACTACATTAGGTATAGATCTTAGAGTAAATATACGTATAGATATAGAAAATAGAATCTAATCTAGAACTAAATTTTGGAATACTGTACTGACTTGACAGCACACTAACACTACCACCATTTGAACTTCAACTTTATATATGAGATATATGAATATGATTGAGGGATGACAGATATATATCTCTACTACATAAATATCTTAATTTAATAGTCTTGCAAGCTGCAACATATTTTGTACACATATTTTTAATACTTTTGGTCTAATTATTTATTTTTAATTAATATTTATATTCAGACTTTCCCCAGTAAAATGAATTAAAAATTAAGCGATTATTTCTAATACTTAATTGTCATGATAAAAAAATATTGCCAATGTCAGGGAATTAATTGTATTTCTAAAATTACCTAAAATCTCAAAATCGAAATGATTTATCAGAAAATAAAAAATATATCAATAGACATAGGAATCGTCTTTTTTAATTTATTTAATAAATTTATATTAATATAAAAATTATTAAATGATAGTTTATTTAATAAAAAAATTAATGTTTAAAGTATATTTAGTTAGAAAAATAATAGTATGTTTCTGTTTTTCTATTTTACCCAGTTATATATTTGCTGTAGCGCTGTAGGCTGTAGCTTGTTATTCCATTCTGATAGCTATTATATGTCGTTAGAACGATGTTATAAATTATAAGTATTTTAATTTAACTCGTACAAATTTGAAATTTTGTAGAAATTTTAGTACTAAGACGATGTACTAAGTTTTGTTAAATAAAAATTCGCTTTTTTATATGTAGTTACTTACTTGTATACTGTACTCTTGTGAGTTTTGTGAATATTAATTGTGATTTAGCCATTACCTCTTTTTGCATATACGAAGTGTCATTTAGTATAATACAACTTATTAACTGTTATACAATTTATATGACATTTCGATTTATATGCAATCTCCAATATTTCCAATGTACACCGAAATATAAATATAGTAATTTATAAATATTTGTGTAATGTTCTTGTGATTCAGCGAAAAAAGTAAATTTCCAATGATGGCCTTATCTTGGCTATCATTTGGTTCCAAATATTTACTTGAAAATCAAAACTTTTTACGATTTTTCTCTCCATTATTGCAAAAATCGACAAGAATAGATACTATTGACTGCTTCACGACAGAATTAGTTGAAAATAAAAAAATAAAGTGGGAACTTTTACGTAAAGATATAATAAATAAACGTTTTCAGGACATATATTTAACTGGAACTACATTAACAAGTGTTCTGGCAAAAACAGTACTTCAAGATTTAAATCAAATAAAATCACCTGTTATTGAATTAAATATAAAAAGTCTTTCTTCTGCACAATTAGATAATATATTAATTACATCTCTTGAAACCAAACATGAAGTAGATTTTTACAGCATTATAAACCAATGTGTTGCTAAAAAAATCTTACCATCAGAAGGTACAATTATAGAATGCCTTAAATATTTAAGTGTATCTGGGCAAACACAATTAATAGCAGAAATAGAGAAACTCTTAATTGAAACAGAAAGTTCAATTTTAATTAAATACAATAACTTATTGCCTTTCAAAGGATTGTCATTGTGGAAAAATGGCAAACTACAAATTGCACTTAACACTTTGGCAAAAATTTATGAATATCCAGATATAACAGAATCCAAAAAATATATAAATCATGTCTTTAGTGTAATTTCTGAAGAAACATTATCAACAAAAAGTGAAGCTGTTCTAGTATGCTTATTGAAAACAGCTCAAGAACTTTATGAAGTACGTAAAGATATTTTCTTACTTGCCTGCGTTTGGAGAAATTGCTTTCAAAGTAAATGGTTTAGTGATCACCAATTCGCAAATAAAATGTTCGATGATTTTAGTGAATTGAGGCATCTAGTTGGGAAAAGGTATAGATCATTCTTTATAAAAAAAATATTTAATATTATGATTTTAGATCTTGGTCATTATCTATTCAAATGTTAACAAATTATGACGTCGATTTTGTGCATCGACTTATTGAAGTTTTTCTAAAATATGATATGAAAAATGCTTATAAAAATTGTTTGAACAATCTGTTTGATTATCATTGTAAGTATATTAACAATTTCAATTTAAGTAAAACATTAAATAGAAGAAATGATTTTCAGATTATAGGAAAGACTTAAGAGCATGTAATGAAATAGCTAGAACTTACAATGAATTGGATATACCATTAACTAAAGTACAAAATGAAAAATTATTAAATTTAATTATTGGACAAACACCAGTTTACGTAAAACGTCAAAAACCAGATCACAAATTTGTGTACAAGTTTTAAAAGTTATGTTACATTTTAAATTAAATAAATTAGTTGATAGTATACAATTTTCAAGCAGTTTTTAACATATAACTAATTAGGTATTTTTGTTTTTGTTTGTTATTTTTCATACAATATATATATATTTTTTTCAAATTTGCTTAAGAACATTTAAATTCAGACTATATCTAAAAGCAAAAAGTATTTTTAATGAATATAAATGCTCATTTTCGACATATGGTAAAGTATATAATTTTCATTGAATTATGTTTTTATTTGGTGCGTAATATCAAATGTAGTCCAGAATCTGTATCAACAATACTTGATAATT
This sequence comes from Rhamphomyia laevipes, assembly GCA_963920725.1. Lineage (NCBI taxonomy): Eukaryota > Metazoa > Arthropoda > Insecta > Diptera > Empididae > Rhamphomyia > Rhamphomyia laevipes. The sequence goes on from OY987259.1 coordinate 43,079,459, forward strand.
GGCCAACTTCCAAACTAAAAGCAGCCTCTTCAAATGGTTTTTGCATCATTCCTCTACCAAACATACCAAGATCACCACCTTTTTTAGCTGAACTACAATCAGAATATTTCTGTGCCAATTCTTGTAATGTTGTTTCGCCAGAGTCAATTTTTTTCAAATATTGTTCTAGTATCTCTCGTGCTTCGTCTTTTGAACGTGTTATGTTTTCATCGCGCCAAGAACTTGGTCGTCTACTTTTCTGATGCTTAACAAGCAAATGTGAACATTGAACTTCAGATGGACCGCCACCGCTTGTTGCTGGACTTGTTGGACAATCCCATTGAGATTCTTTAGTAAACATATTTAAATAGTAATGTTTTCCAGTACTGCGACTTACACGTTTCTAAAATATAAAATATTTCAATTTTCTTGTATATAGTTTTAAATTAAAAGATAGCTTGCCTCCCATCCTTCTGGAATAAATTCTTCTTCATTATCAGACATTTTTATGATATTATTATAAAAACCTTGCTTTTAAACGAAATGTGAAAAATTTAATGTGTATCAAACACTTTTCTTTTGCATCCCCAAATGGAAAATTGACAGCCGCATAAAAGCAATGTCAAAATTCAAAATGTAACAATCCCAGTTCCATCACTATCAACCCTATAACCAATTTAGAATTTTACTAAAAATATATTTTATATATGTAAATACTACCCAGTAAATATTACTTCTGGTAAAATTAAAAAACACTAGGTAGCTAACGAAATCGGTGTAATTCCGGTTATCCTAATTTAGGATATATTATATTAAGTAGAGATTTCTTTGTCTTTTTTGAGATAGTATCAATAATAAACATAAAGAAATATAAATTATGAATTTAATTGAATCTTATCAAACAATTTTGTTCACTGGGTTATATTGTGATATACATATATAGCTTGTGTGGATGTGACTTGTTCCGCGTTACGGATATTTAGCTGTTCAGAGTGACGTTTCATTTGAGTTTTTGATTGTAAAGAGAATTGGAAAACTTGCAATAAATCTTCCTTATATCTTGTTCACGTGGTGCGGAGTGGAGGGGACTGGATTTGTAAATCCACCACGTGAACACCGAAAAATGTAGTATGGAGTACATTATCAACTCTGCTCAAAATGTGAGGAGTGATGTGTAGTGGATTTGCAAATCCGTACCACGTGAACACTAGCGTAGTGAAGTAGAGTGGATTTTGATATTTGTTTTATTTTTTCAAATTGAAATTGCAAATGAGAACAGCACAAAAACAATTTTTTAATTAAAAAATACTTCACAAAATGATTTTTTAATTAAAAAATACTTCACAAAAACGATTTTTTAATGAATTTAAACAATTTCAGAAAAAAATGATATGTAAAAAAAAATAGTTCAACATGTCTTCACTAGATGCGTTATGGTAGATTTACTACGATGAGGTGAACACTCATACTACGACCGGATTTACAAATCCAGTCCACTCCACTCCGCAACACGTGAACAAGATATTAGATACAATTTATAATTTATATCTAAAAATTACTAAACAAATTAAAAACAAATAGGTAAATCACAAGTATCATCCAGAAATTGCATTTTGCAACTACAACTCTACAGCATATAAAGTATTTTCTACAACACTACAATTCTACAACTACCCATAAAAATTGGTGAATATTACAATTTAATTTTTTTGTTTTATTTTGTTCTATACAGTAACAGTTAACCCCTGCAATTGTAGAATAAATTGTACATTTTTATTCAATATAAAATTAGCTATTTTCCGATTTTATTTTCTGATCTAGAATCTAGTTAGTACTCCTGAAATTTGTATTTGGGGTAGCTTGCTTCAGTGAGTTTATGTAAAACTAATACATATATATATATAAATAGCTTAATTTCCGAAGAAATGTTTGATTCAGGTTTTAAAGCATGTAATTATAATCCGATTTCAATGAAATTTGATAGAAAGGTTGGGTTCATGATTACGCATGTCATTTTGGTAATTTCTAATATAAATACATATTTTGTTTAAAAAAAAAAATTTATATATTGAATATTGTACAAATTTGATATGTCTATAAAATTTTACTATAATAATTATTATTCTAATTCTAGATCTCGGGTTGCAAATAATTTTATTTGTAATATTACGAAAGAAAGGGTTAAGAGTAGCATGATTGATAACTAATCATAATCATAAAACTAAATATAGCAAGAAAAAGAAAATTGCATTGCAATTTACACATGTGTATGTGTATATTTATATTTTATTTTATTGTACATATTATGAGAATTGGGATGGGATGGGAATGGGATTAGTATCGTAATTTATATAGAGAAGAGAAAAAATAGAAAAGAGGTAGAGAAGAAACGTGGAGAGATTATCAATTTCTCTTTGTTTGACATTTTCTGCGTCTGAACTGCAAACACGACCATTGAAAATTGACCAATGCGCAATTCGCATTTTATTCGATAAAAATTGTAAACAAGAAATAGCATTATTTATATGATCAAATGAGAAAGAAAGAAAAAGGAATATTTTTTGTTCTCTCTTGGACTTGATGCTGTCAAATTTAACGATGAGAAGAGAATTTAAGGATAGAAAAAATAATATACACAAAAATTTAGCTTTTTTTTTTATTTATATTTATTTTATCAAGTGTTAAGTGTCATTCTGTAAAGTTTATCATTGAATTTTCACGAAATAAATCGAAAATTAAAATTTTTTATCTAGAAAAATTAATTCGATAAAATTAAAAATTGTTTTCTAATTTTTATAAGAAAGTTAAATATTTAATGTATTTTTAAAATTTTGAATTATTTTAAAATTTTTGTTGTTTTGTGTACTAAGGGGCTGTCAAAAATATAAATAAACAAATTTTTCAAATGTTTTGACAACTTCCGCCAAAAAATAAAATTATAACGATCTATTTTGGTTGTGCAATTACTTGGATGTTATAAAGTAATAAAGTGATACAAATAATTTAATCCAAAAATGAAAATAAAACTTCGTAAGTTTTAATAATTTTACAATAAATTAATTTTCAGTTTTTTATAAATTTTTCTTATATGTATACATAACTTATCTAATTGTATGTAATAGCTATAATAATATCTACAGTCAGTATGTATATTAATAATACTTTGAATCAAAAATTTTATATAGTAGAGTCAGAGTATTAAAAATATATAGGTATAATATAATATAAACTACATATATTTAATAATATTTCTGGGATTGAGAATTATTTTTCTTATAAGGTAAAGGCATTGAGAAAATTTGCATTTTAAATCTCAGTGTTCCATTTCCTAACTTGAGAAGTATTTTAACTCTTTAACTAGTCCTAATACACTTGGATATGAGTAATATTATTATGATTTTCATTCCATATGGGCAATGTGTTGAAGTTTGAAGTGATGTTTCAAAAAACCTACGTCTGCATTGGAAGCTATTATGAAGTAACTTATCATTAATGTTTATTTAATAACAACCACCAATTTTACATTCCTACTCTTGGTGAATAACTACTGAATAACTCATTAAAAATAAATACTCACTAGCAAATTTTACATTACTGAAATGAGATGAAGTTTCAAAGTATAATATAAAAATTCTACGCGGTTATGAAATCATAATTTTAACAAAGTGGTTATGGTTACGCAAAAATAGCATGAATTAATTACAAATATTGGTATAATATAACGAATTTCCAAAACGTATTACTTTTAGAGGCAGTGACATAGTTATATTTATTACATGCATACATAATCTATTAGATGGAATATTAGGCATACATAGAAATTTATGTTAGGCATACATAGAAAATAACAATTGCATTGCAAATTACGAAATATATTATATACCTAATTCTTTTGATTTTAAAATTTACAATTTTATTTGAAATGTTGCAACATAGCTATTCTATTTTTTGTATATTTTCCAATTGGTTCTGTTTTTTGCTTCGTTCCATTCCTAGTTCATTGCGCTCACCGACCGTCATCGCACCGGCCTATTTGTAGTTTGTGTGATGTTGATCTCATCTCTTTCTCACACATATTTTGTATTTGTTTTGCATGCAAACAAAACAAATAAACGCCAACTCTCCAATTTTCATCATAAAGTTTACTCTCTTTTGACTCTTTTGACACACAATTGAAAGGAAGCCATTTTAAAAAATGTTTTACCGCGTTCGAGAAAATTTTCAATTCTGTCAGTTTGCAGAAGTTTTTCTACTTATATTGACTGACAGCGGCTGTCACAGTGAAATGTTTTTCTAAAAAAATTATTTTACTGTTACAAAAAAAAAACAAGAAAAAAAATACTTTGATTTCCACAAAAAAAAAAAAAAAAACAAACTTTTCAACTGAAAAACATAGTTAACTAAAAATAATTCATTTGTTTTCCGTCATTACTTCAAATTGAAGTAAACTTTGAATTTTATTAAAAAGTTTGTGATCAATTGTGTCGTACAGACAGCGGGATATTTTTTTTTTTAGATTTTTTGCATTTTTGTTATTCAAATCTATATATATAAAATTTATATATAAATACATATAAAAAAGCACGCGGCCATTTTAACCCGGGAGATATTCAATTAATCTAAAAACTAATTTGTGAAAATAGTGTGAAGTTAATTTTTCATACATAAAAAAAAAAGAAACAAAACATTGAAAATTTATTTTCAATAGCATAGAAAATCTATTTAAAAAAAATGCTTTCTCCAGATTCCCTAATTAAAGAAGAATGCATAAATTCTGATTTAGAGCGTCAAATAAGGCAAGATATTCAGGATATGGCTCACGAAGCCCAAATTCAAACACAAATTATTAGTCAAGAAGGTAAAAAATAAATAAATAAAAAATAATAATAAATAATCGTGTTTTGATCTCAATTATATTTGCACAAAATTAAGTTTTTTATTCTAGAGCGCTTGGCATTTGTCTGGTTGTACAAAAAAAAATAATAAATAAAATTAAAATGCCTCCGTCACGTCATGTCAAATTACGTAATTTGACAGCTTATTTGTCATATTTTCTCATTGATTTTTTCAAATTTTTGATTTATAAAAATCTGAAGTGAAATTTAATTTTTATTCGGCATTAATTTAATGTTATGTGGAATAAAATTATAATTTAAAATATGACATGAATATATTTAAGAAAAAAAAATCTAATATGGCGGGTTGCGGCCCCACTGCATTTTATTATTTCCTCTGTAACACATTTTTGAATTGCTCAATTTTTCTCACTACGCATTGTTTAAATTTTTTTCATTATATTTCAAAATTCATACCAATTTCAGTAATGAAATCCATATTTTTGTTTTATTTAAAGTTATTCATTTTTTACCACACAAGTTATTACTATATATAATTTATCTTTCCACTAAAAGGAACTGCCACATATGGCAATGTTATGACATTTAGGAAAATTATAATATTTATCCCTATTTTAAATGTCAGTAAATTTTTATAATTTGACATTTTAATGTTAAATATTTTAAAAACAGACAAATAGAATTATTATAAATAATTCATATGGTTTGATGGTAAATAAGGTATTTAAAAGGGCACTTTTTTTAAAGTTACTGTGTCTAAAATTCCCGATTATAGTTATCAAATTATACATTGAACCAAGAAAAATTAATAATTTATTTATATATAATATATATATTATTACAGCACGCGAAAGATTTCAGTCCACATCTAGTACAGAAGATTCTGGATCTGATCATGAAGGCGGAGGCGGTGGTGGAGGAGGTGTTGGAAGCGGTATGGATGTAAAACATCAAGATATTGAAATGGACGATAAAGATGGTATATTAGGTATGAGTATGGATAGTTCGGCAGTTAGAAAACGTCGTGGTAATTTACCAAAACATTCGGTAAAAATATTGAAAAGATGGTTATATGAACATCGATATAATGCATATCCAAGCGACGCTGAGAAAATAACATTATCTCAAGAAGCTAATCTAACTGTACTCCAGGTAAATTTATTAACAAAAAATTTTTAATATTGTAAATAAATTAATATAAATTCTTTTAATAGGTTTGCAATTGGTTTATAAATGCACGGAGAAGAATACTACCAGAAATGATTCGACGTGAAGGAAATGATCCTTTACATTATACAATATCACGGCGTGGCAAAAAGTTATCTAATTCACAAAATAATAGTTTATCGGTTTCAAATATTCCAAATCCAATTACAGGAAGTCCTGCATCAGAAGTTGTAAGTATTTAATTTATATATATAAATATAGTATCTTATATTTTATTAATAAATACCTACGTACGTGATAACTTAATTTTTTTTTTTTAAATATTTATTAAAGATTGTTGGAGCTACGGAAGAAGTTGAAAATGATGAAGTACACGATGGGGTTGCAAATGTATTAACTGCACTAGGTCATCATTTTGTTCAAACCCCAACAGGTCAAGTGGTTAAAGTTGAACCAGATATGGAGTATGAAGATAGTGTCATATACAGGTAAGCTTATAAGAATAATAAAAAAAAAAGGCAATAAACTATTAAAAATAACATAATTTAAATCCTATTCCTTATATCCTATAAACAATTTGAAAAGACAATATCGTGGTCCATTATTAAGTATTCAAAATTATCAAAATTATCCATTCAAAATATCTCAAGCTAAAATAAATTATTACCATCAACATACAAATTATAATCATAATAATAACCATCGTCAATTTAATCAACAACAAAATCAACAACAAATATATCAATCAACATCGTCATCCGCAACATCAATTAATAATCAAATTCCTCATATTCAAACTTCCTTTGCTAATTATTTTCAACAAAATAATAATAATATTAATCCACAACCATCTCAAGTCCCTCAAAATAGTACTACTAATAATATAAATAGTTATCGTCATATACAATCGTCTATTAAGAGGTATTTTTTTTTTAAAATAATAGTTTTTTTTTTTTTAAATATATATATTTGAAAAATTCTATTTTTATTACCTTAATTAAATAATTAATTAAACTTTATTTTCTTAAATTTTAGATCAGAGGATGATAATAGTGTTAACGAATATGAATCTTGTTCACCAAGTGAAGAAGATACATCTAAATTTGATAATTCAAATGCTTGGCAAGGTGTTATAAGGTAAATATTGAATTATTTTTTATGTAAAATATTTTTTTTTTATATAAATTTACGTGTATAGTACCGAAGAAGTAACAACAAGTCCATCCAATGCTGCTTATTGGAGTGCACCACATCCTCATTTAGCTCATTTACCGCAGCTACCACACCCGTTGAGTGGAAATACAACAAATACTGTCGGTAAGTTGGTTTTCCTATTAAAAATTATTTAATGTATAATCATAATAAATAAACAAAAATCTATAATAATATTTTACAATTGTTGTTCTACTAACAGCTGTTACAACTGGTGGTAGTACAACAATTGTTGGTCATTCTCCAGGTGGTACTAGTGAAATTGTTGAAATAGCAGCAGCAACTGTTGGTGCTGAAGCAACTGTAGTGACAACATCACCAATTATCAGTGGCAACAATATAAATAACAATAATAATACGAACAATAATAATGATAATAACATTATTAATAATAATGGACAAAATCAAATTCATTCAGTTATTGCACATCATCAAAGTGGCGGACATATTGTAAAAGGTAATATTACAATATAACAAAAAAATAATATTATTAATAAATAAAAATTTAATGGAACAAATTTTTTATATCTATTTTTAATTTATTTCTTTGTACAATGATAAAGATAAATTTAAATGCCTGTACTTGTTGGTGGAAACTGCAGTCGCTGTACGTCAGCGGGAAAAAGAACAAGAAGATGTTCATGTTTTTGGAAATTAATAATGAATGCAGAAAGAAAATATTTTGATGATGAGACACAGAACTGGTGAAAAAAAAAAGTTAAAGAAAAGTTTAGTTTTAAATATTAAATACATAAATAAAAATATATATATATATATATATACAAAAAAACATAACTAAAAAAAATTAAAAAAAAAAAACAGATAACAATGTAACAAAAATGCAATCGCGCACTTCATCATCTTTCTACAAATACCATAGAAACGGCAAATTTTTAAATAAAAAAAAACTTTGTAAATTTATCTTTTATTTTTTTTTTTATTTTTTTTTGAGAGAGATTGGAATTCTTCAATCAATCTAAAAACTCGTTTAAATAAAAATTTGAAGAGGAATTTATTAAAACAAAATTAAGCAAATTATTAATTTAAGTGACTTTAAAATCATTAATTTCTTCAATTAAAATTATTTAACCGGTTTAATAATTTATTATAGTTTTCTCTTCTATGAAAAAGTTTAATTTTATTATATTGTTTTTTAATATATCTGAGAATATATATTTAAGTTCAGAGAGAGGACGAATTAATGTACAAAAAAAACTGTAATTTCAAGTCTATGTAAAAAAATATGTACGTATCTTCATTTTGAAGTATTACTCTAGTAATTAATTTATGTTGTTTTTAAGATACGTTTTTCAAATTTCCATCATTAATGATATATTCGGGGCAATGTATGTACTAAAGATTCGCACGTCAATCATAAAAAAAAAAAATTGTATATCCGATAAAAAACAATATCCATAAATTTATTTATGTTATCTGTCATGGACTGATTTTTATCGGTAAAATATAATGTGGGAATGTTTTTTTTTTGTGAACTAATCGAATACATTTACCTGAATGTCGTTGTTAAAATTGATATTGAAAATTACATTTATAATTACAACAAAGATTTCATAATTAAAGTAAACCATTCTATAACTAATTACGACAACATCATGAATTTACTAATAAATATTATATTTTGAAATTATTTATGTATATAATTTCTATATAACTCAAATTTAATATAAAGAATTGCAGATTTTTTGTTTTTAAAAATTATATACGGTTCAATTAGAATTTTAACAAAACTTCTTTATTGTATATTTCCTTAAACGACAATATTATATTTATCGACAAGATTTTTTTTTTTAATTTTGAACTAAGAAGCCACCAAAACAAATATATTTCAAACGTAAAATGTTGAGAAAATCTATTGTAGGTAGATATTGTATGTGACAGTAGAACAAGTAATAAAATAATTAGAAAAATGTTACCATATCTTTTTTTTAATGTGATCTTAATAAATTATTGGTAAGAAAAAGAAATCCTAAACCAATATATATAGTCTTTTTTAAATGTTCTCGTACTAGAAGGCTACAAATACAATAGTACTATATATAAATTGATTGAGAGCTATTTGAGTTCTTTTAACAATATCATTTTTCTAAATTTTCCATAATGATTCAAATATTTAATTTTTTGTAATTTTTTTTATCTGTTTTCTTCTAAAATTGATGGTTTGAAATAATTTTAATTTTAACATTTATGTAAACTTTTTTTATCTGTATAATTTTTTTCCTTCTAAAATTACTGGTTTGAAATTTTCTTTATGTTAATTAAAAAATAAAAAATAATATGTACATTAGAATCACAAACAAAGAGATCAAAATAGAAAACATGAAAATTTTATTTTATTGTAAAAAAAATGTACAAACAAACGCAAATATATATTTTGTTTGTCAAAATAAACTTACAGTGGAGTTTTTATTTGTACGTATCATTAAAATAAATAAACTAAACAAAACATATAAAAATTAGTTTAAAAAAATATTAGTTTGTAAAAAATATATATTTTGTTTTAAATTTTATACAAACTCAACTCAACACTCCAGTATTGTATTAACACCAAAAATGAATGAAAGTGAATTACATGAAAATCTAAGTAAAAACTGAAAGAAGTGGTGTGAATACATACTACTTGCTGAATTTAAAGGGAACGATACAAAATCCCGGAATTCAAAATCCCGAAATTACAAAATCCCGGAAAATATAAAATTTTAGAATTTAAAATCCCGAATTTCAAAATCCCGGAATTTCAAAATCCCGAATTTCAAAATCCCGAATTTCAAAATCCTGAAAAAATTATTTAGTAAATAAATCCCGGAAATTTCACCAAAAAATCCCGGAATTTTAATAGTTTTACCCAGAACCACGACGACGATGTAGTGGGAGAATGTTCCATTTTTTTTTATATCTTTAATATTTTTTTTTGTACTTTTTATATTTTTTAATAGAAAAATAAAGAAAGAATTCATAAATTGGAAGCAAAATAAACATCAATTAAAAATTAAATATAAAATTGATATTATGCCAGCGCAATATTAATTGCTATTGATTTCAAGAAATCGATTTCATCCATGGTTTCCTTATTATCCATAACTTTTTTTTTTTTGTTATTTTTTTTTTAAACAAAGTTATTAAGTACATATAATCAAAACAAATTAGGAAGTTATTTTATTCATGAATAAATTTACAAAAAATGTAATTATGTGGAATTTATAATAATTTTTTAATAGCTAGGTGAAGTTGATAAAACATTTCCAAATTTATATTGATAATTCCTATACCTCATATACATCTACCTAAAATTCCATTGTTATTCATACCGTACCGTATTAAATATTTTCGATAAGAATCACAAAAAATAATCTTAATTGTAAATCCTAAAATTATATATTTTTTGCATTTTTTTTGCCTTCTGTAAAAAATTCTTGATTACAAATATAAGAAAAAGGTTTCAATGTTCGCCATACGATTGAATGATTTTTTTATAGTTTGTCTATGGCTTTACATATGTAAAACAGTTGCAAATATAAAGTAGAGTAATCCCGGAATGGCTGCGGCAGTTTTGGTGTTTAAATCGCGCGCGCGATTTAAACACCAAAACTGCCGTAGCCATTCCGGGATTTTGATATTCGGGATTTTGAAAGTCGGGATTTTGAAAATCGGGATTTTGAAAATCGGGATTTTGAAAATCGGGATTCTGAAATTCGGGATTTTGAAATTCCGGGATTTTGAAATCGGGATTTTGAAATCGGGATTTTGAAAAGCGGGCTCGTGTACCCAACCCGAATTTAAATATAAAATAAAATTCATTGATTAACGTAAAAGAAATCATTGAATCATTTTAGTATTAAAATAAATATGGGAAAACTTATTTTAAATAAAATATTTTTAATGTGTACAGAAATCTAAAATGTGTTTACTTGTAACGCGTTTAACCGAGAATAATGAGATAATAATTTCACAGTGATATTCATTTTTTCAACGATTGATTAACGAAACAGTTATTAAAGAAAATATTTTGTTTTGTACATAGAGTTCGAAATAATAAATGTATGTATTATCAATATATGTATATACTTTGAAATTCAAGCCTAAATAAAATAATGTAAAAACTACGTTTTTCAACTCAAATGTAAAAATAACGAAGTGGCGGGAAAGTTAAGCGAACAAAGAGTGCTGCATGTAAATTTTGATTCCTGTCGGGAGAAAATATAAATATATCTAATCATAATAAGCGGTCTAGCATTTAATGTAGCTACATTTATATGTTTTTTCTATACAACCCGATAACAGAACTTTTGATTTTGATATGGAGGTAAATTATAAATATGAAATCTGCCCATGTCAGACCTAGTAGAGCAAAACGCAGAAATATACGTTGAACCGCTTCAATTCTCTTGATATGATGGAGCTTATGATAAGCGGACCATACTAGACTTGATTTTGAATATGCAAAAGACCCCCCCCCCCCCCATATGTACTAAATCCGGCTATATCGCGTGTTAATGTCGATACTTTAAATCCGCTAAATTCGGATTAAGGTCGCATGAATTATGTAGTAAGGCGATTTTCATATAAAATACAAATTAAGCGTAGGTGATAATGTCGAATATTATAAGTGAATATAATATTTCTTGGGAAGAATTCGGACACGTTTCCACCTGATTAAAAATAAATAATGCATTCTTTCCTTTGGTGTGATGTATGAAAAAATAACAAATAAAATAATTATCTACCAGGTGCTACGTGCTTTCGAAATCAACTGGAGTGGAGATATCTCTGAGTTTACTCTGGAGATTATTGATTTTAAATGTTTGAAAAAAGTTGAAATGTATAGAAATATATGAAAGCATACAAATTTGCCGAATGTCAAATTGAAAAATAAAATTTGGCACAATTGTTTCTATTAATACTTTAAAATACAATAAATTAACTTAATTGAATTCGTTAAGTATACTTAATATAAATTTCAATAAACCATATTTATTATGATTTACATTTACGACATTAGCATTAGCATTACATTGTGGCTAGTTTTAGTTTATCTACTGTCTTCAGCGGCACCCACCCCACCATCGTCTTTTTGACACTTCAAAGAGTCAACCGTAACGGCCAGACGGCGGGAATACCTGAATTATGATTCCGTGAAAGTATAGCATTATATATTTTAAAATATTTGCTAATAGATGGAGCAGCTATGTTATTTTTCTTTTGACACATAGTTGACATTGGAAACATCATAAAACAGAAACCCCAGAAACCGCAACCAGATCCACCTGGATCCACCAGACCAACTGAACTGAATTAAATCATATACGGTTAAGGGTTAAGATAGCAATAGTAAGGAAGTTATTAATTGTAATTTAATTCAAATGGCATCTAGAGGATTAATTTTATTAGGACAATGTGTACCGTGTATTAAAAAAAATGCATCTAAAATTCGAATAAGAAGAATGGAACTGGATAATAACCTAAATATGGTATGTAGTTTGCATTATTTTATTCATATTTTGTTATTCTCATATTTTTAGTATTTTAAAAAAGATGATTTTGTTTTTGCCCATGATCCAAACAAAACATGTAAAACTGGTGATATTGTGTTAATAAAAGAACTTGGCCAACGTTTAACCAGATTAATAACACATTCAGTTGAAGAAGTTGTTTATCCACTCGGTGATGTAACCGATCCAATAACCGGTAAAAAAGTAGTTGCTGGAAAATATCGTGATGAAATCGAAGAAACTAATAAACTATATGGTAAATCGGACGAAGCATTTGATTATAATAAAGCTCCACCAAGGGGACGTTTGGAAGGTAAAAGAGATTTTACTCATGGCGAAACATATATTAAATATCATGAGGATGGAAAAGATCAACCTTTTGCCGTTTAATTAGTTATTAATTTCATAGTAGTAAATAAAAAATATTTTTATTGTTTTCCGAAATATTTTTTATTTTTTTTACTTTTAACAAGACAATTAAATACGTAAAACAAAATTTAAAATATCCTTAAGAATACTGGTTAAATTTTAAATATTTACTCTAAACCTAAGAATTCTCTCTCAAGGGCAGCTCCCATCATATTCCAATCACCATCATCTTCATCATCTACCTGTTGATCACTTCCATTACTATTATCTGAACCAATATCTAAGTCAGATGGTAAATCTTCACCTATTATAGTATATACAAAATACAATAAAATTAAAATGATACAACTGAATATGGAAAAAATAATATAAATAACCTCTTCGAAATTTAGCACTAGGTGGTTCATCTTCATCTTCGGAGCTATCCTTTTCTTTTTCCGAATTTTCAGCATTCAAAACATATGGACTTTCTTGTATTTCTTTCCTTGAAAAGAATGTTCTTTGCCGTTCTTCTTTTTCTTCAGCCTTTTTACGTTTTAATAATTTTTTATCCAAAGGTGGATTTTCTAAAAAATCAAATTAAATTTATATATTAGTACATTATAAAATATTATTATATATAATTTACCAATATTAACCGGTTCATCATCACTTGAAGAATCTGATTCAAAAAATTGATCAAATTCTTGATTCATTTCTGCTATATCAGCATTTGAAAAACTTAATAATGGATTTATTGTGTCGATAAATTTAGCTGATTCCTCTTCTGGTTCATAATGTTGATATTGCGATATTTCTGATTTTTCATTATAATTAACGACATGCTCAGGACTATGGCAATGTGCTGGTGGTTGTCGTTGCTTTAATGGTTTTGGATTTGAATCTAATGGAAAAAGTTTCTCATTAACATGTTCCCATCGTTCAGCACAACACCATAACCAATCTGCAGTTACTATATGTACATCACGCCGTTTACGTGCTGCATTCACTTTAAACGTACCCGCTGTAATAGCAACTAAATGTGTTGTCTCATCTGTAATATGTTGTAAAACATTTGCACCTAAACTTTTTGCTATTAAATATGATCGACTTTGTTCTAATTTCATATTAGTTGGTACTAAACCAGAAAAAACTAAATTTTTTCCACGTAATACCTCTGAACGGATTTTCGGTACTAAAACTTTTAGATCGGGCATTTCTTTAGTGTCATCGTGTACTTGATAAAAACGTTTATGTATAGCCAAAAGAATTGTTTCTAAATATAATAAATAATCATCAGCATCTTCAATTTCTTTTAAATTATCAACAATATTATTTTTCTTGTCTATATATTCTTCTTCTGGATTTGTTTTTATTTCCAGCTCTTCTAATTCTTCTTTTTTGCTTTCATCTTTGTCATCAATTGTATTACTAATTTCTTCTTTAATTTCATCAGGAGGTAATATTTTATTGCTAATATTTTTGGTTTTTTCATTTGACAAATCATCAAGATTTTTTATTGTGGTATTATTGCTTTCAGTTTTATTCTTTTCTTCGTCAAATTCTACTTTTTCGTCAATTTCTACTAATTCAGTATTTTTCTCAATAACTTCATCCTCCTCAACAACATTAGCTTTATTATTTTCAACAGCATTATTTAAATCTAAAATATAAATTTAATAATTTTTTTTCAAACATTTTCAAAAAATAAATAAAAAAACCTTTAAAATTCATTCCTTTTCCATCTAGTTCATGTTTCGATAGACCAGGTGGTGCATTTATATCACCTGTATGTTGAAAAAAATGATACGGTTTTACTTGAATCAAATTTGATGCCATATTCCATACATCTTCTCTATCGTCTATAATACAAACCATTGAATCACCACAAGGAAATAAAAATCTAAAAAAATTATTAATATTAATTGTAATTTTATAATTTTCAAAATTTATTGTAATTTTTATTACTTTAAATTATCAGTTTTACTTGTAGCATTAAAACACTCATCTCGCGATAATATACGATGCGAAAAGAATTTTCCATCTGGATCTAAAAATTGTGCAATCATATGAGCATAATTTCTGGCGCCAAATGTACATATATGTAATTCATAATATGGTGAAATATTTTCTAAAAATTTTGCTGTTCCTGGTCGTAATCTTGTATGATACCATGGGGAATGTGGTCCATATAATTGAAAATGATAAATTTCTTTTATATTATTTGGTACTATATCGTTAGTGGTATGAATAATTGTTTGATCAAGATCAACGAGCAATACTAATTTTCTATCTTCAAGTAATCGTTTTGTATCAGCTTGACCAAGTTGTTGTGCCAACTTTTGTGTAACTTTTAAATCTGGAACTGAATGTATCATAGGTACTGATGCTTCTGATGTGTTACCCTGTAATAAATAATTTAAATTCAAATATACTGTTACTGTTGATTTTTAAAAAAAATTTACATTTTCATTTTGTCGCAAATCAGCTCCACAATCTGCACACATATCTTTTATTACTGTTGTATGGATACATTCGGAAAGTTCTAATAGCGAAGCACTAAAAGTAAAATAAAAATTTAAATTATTTGTAATTTGTAACTAAGATTTTTTTTTGGAAATTATATTTATGTATAAAGAATGTTAAGTGTAAACCAACCCTTTTTCTACAATTGCGCCATCTTTATAGAGACGCTTTTTGACAACACCACTTTTACTTGCTTTTAGCCGTTTTATTTCTTTATCATCAGTGTCCAAACTTTCATATAATAATATCACTTGCGATAAATTAACTGGAAAACCTTCACGAACGCGCCATTTACATATTTTTATTTTTGTATTTTGTGGGGCGCAAATATTTTGATCAGCCATATTTCCTATATATTTTTTGACATATGCAAAATGTCAAACTGCTAAACGTCAAATAATGTGATAGTTTTGGAGCCTTTTCTTTCATAGTATAAATAAGTTAATAGTTAGTGATGTGCAAATTCGTTACTTTCAGGTAATCATCGGTACTCGATACTTTTTTCATAAGTAATCAATACGAAGTATTCGTTACTTTATGATTACTTTTCATTTCAGATGACATTCGAAATTATTCATACATGAAAAGTAATCATATGTGTTTTGTATTGTGGCGTGACTGACAACAACTTCAGTTACACACAATACAACACACGTATGAAGAACGAAAAATTTACTCAATACTCACACTCATTTTGAGTAATCAAATGAAAAAAGTAATCAAATCATTCCTCGGTCTCAGTACTCATACTCATATGCAATCTTTTTTTCTCGGTAGTATAATGAAAAATGAAATGAATAATTTTCTGTTGGTTTGGAAATTTGGTTAACTACAATACTACAATTTTAATTTGGGTTTCATATTAAATGAAAAGTAATCATACAAGGATCGAATACTTTTGAGTATAAGTAATCAGTACTCATTCATTCTTAGAGTAACGAATACTTTGGTATTCGGTACTCAATTTTTGCACATCACTATTAATAGTAAAGTAAGGTGCAGGCATGAAGGTAAGCAAGTAAGCATTTGAAATATATGATAGAAACTGGATCCCTCCCAGATCCCAGTTCTTTAATTTTAAAGTAATTGAGTAAATTTCAATTTAATAGCTATATGATGATAAACAACAACTTGTTGTTTTCCATACAGTAATAAATATTTTCTTATTCATAATACCATTACCATACCTTGTATAATATTTCAAACGAGACAAATTCGATACTATAAACGACACACTCACGCTCACGCCTTCTCCATGTAAAGTGTTCACATACAAAAATGACCAGATTTTTTCCGAGGGAAATAGACTTTTATCAGGAAAAAGAAGAATATTGGTTATTTTTTTCTTAGATATCCGTATCCAAAAAGGAGTTTTTACATATTCATTTTCTAAGCTTTCCTTGAATTTTTTGAGTGGAATGGAATTACAGTTCCATGGGAGAGAGGAGTAATTTTATTTCTAAATATTCAAAGCTAAATATCAAGTTCAATCTAAATTTATTAAAATAACTCAAATTAAAGAAATTTAAATTAAGTAAAATTAGAAATTATTAAATATAAAAAAAAATTGTTAAAATTAAAAAGTTTTAGATACTAAAAAATATATATTATGATAAAATTTGTCTATGCTTTTCTTATACAATATAACTAAAAATCATGGCACAAACGGTTTAAGATTGTTGCCAATTATTTGTATGTACTATTTACTAATAATTTAAAAATAATTTAAGATAAATATAATATTTATATACTAATAAATAAATAATTATGATTCTTATTTTTATGATATTGTATTTTTCTTAAACCCTATAAAAATATTTTGTGCATTTTTACAAATTCGACAGTCACAATCAATATTAATAAAGTACTCCTTCTTACATCGATCAACACAAGCATACTAAAATAATAATAAAAAAAAATAATTAAAGGTAGATAAAATTACTAATTAAAAATCTTACTTGATTTTTGTTTTTATGTTTATATAAGGGACAAATCCGATTTATATTAATATATTTTAGTCTCTTTAAATTTTTGATTGCATATTCTAGTACTTCATCAATTTCGGTATCATTTTGGAAATCCAAACATTCAATATTAGGGCAATTTAAAATCAAATTTTTCATAGCTGATACTGTTATTCCAGGTACAAATGGTATTGCAATACCTTTTAATGTATTAAAATGCAATCCATGGATTATGGAAACATCTGATATATCACACATACTTAAATCTAATATTTCTAAATTTTTCAAAGATTTTATCGATATTCCCTCTTGACATTCAGTTAGAGTATTAAATCCAGTTATACCGAAGTCTGTTATCTGCGAAAAAAACAAAATCATTAATATTTAAACAATAAAATATATTTTGATAAAATACCGTAGTACATCCTTCCAATGACAATTCCTTTAAATTTTTTAAATTCTGAATTATGGCCTGAACAGATATATCAGATATTTGATTCGTTTTTGGATATTTTATTTCAAGTATTCGTAAATTTAATAACTTCTTACATAATAAAATAACAAAATCATCATGAATATCAAGACCAGATATTCTAAAATGTTTCAATTTATTATTAGTAATATTTATTAGTCCATTTTTAAGGCCATCTCCAGTTATTTCATTACATTCATAAATTGTTAAATCTTCTAAATTTTTCAAATTAAATAAATAGCTAGCACTATGATTTGTTAATTTTGTACAAAAATCTAAATTTAAAATTTTTAATGAATTTAGATTATCAACAATAAAATGTACATCAATATCACGCAATGCTTTCGATTGTGAAAGATTCAAATGTATCAGATTTTTTTGTTTTGATATAAAATCACATACTGCTGATTCAGGCTCCCAACATACATATTCGCAACAAAATCTTTCTAATTGATCATATAATTCATTTAATTCAATTAAACTGCACCAGAAATTAACATCATCAATATCTTTTATTACTAGTTTACGTAAAGATTTTGAATTAGTACGAATAACAGAGAGAATTGAATTATATCGAATAGTACTAGATGTCTGATAATAATATTCAGATATTTCAAATTCTTTTAATTTAAATAGTTTTGGACCTATTTCAAGTAAAAGTGGCCAGGAATCACATTCAATTTCTTTGAAAATTAATATTTTCAAACGAGATAAGATGATATCAATAGCGTTTCCATCTTCAATACTCAAAGAAAATGTTTCATTTACAAAGCTGCAATTTAAAATTTTCAATTCTTCGATATTTTTTAATTCTAAAAGTGCTTTATAAAATGAACCATTTGTAAATAAAATTTTCTTAAATGTAACACTTGTAACAGTGTCGCCGATATTTTCAAGAATTGAATTGACTACATCCAAATTACTGTTTTGCAAACATAAATTCTTATATGATCTAAAACTTTTTTGAAATAATTCAATTGGTGATTTATCCTTGCAGTTAACATCAGAAATTGTAAGTATTATTTTCGACTGAATTAAGGGATTTTGGCATATTTCGAACCAATTTCGACAAGCTAGAGCAACAGATTGAATATCGATATAGTTTAAAAAACGAAAGATCTTCAAGAATATCTATAATGAAAAAATACTTATTAAGTTTAGAATAACTAATTCTTACCTGCATTTTAAGTTACTTCTATTGGTAAATCAATTACTAGCATAATTACTTTTTTTTAAATATTAAATTACCAATTTAAAAAAATATATAATGGAACAGCAGAAAAAAGCAGAAAAATAACATAATATAGGGTACTGTTTGAACTGTCATTGCATTGACGACAGTTTGGCAATATTAACATAATCTTACGCTGTGATTACACTATAGCCATAAATTCCTGATAGAAATGTTAGACATTTCTATCTGATATTTTTTTTTTGACAGGTAAAAAAAACACGCTGGCTATTTGATGTCAGATATTTCTGTCTAACATTTCATTTTAATCATGTCGTCACCAAGAAAACAATTAGCTATAAAAATATTAAAATAAAAATATTTTTAATAATATAGTTGTTCACACCTCAATAATATGTATCTTTTATTTATTTAGTAGTAAACTATTTTTTTCCGCCAAATAATCACCCCAAAGTTATTAAATTTTAAATTTCAGGATCAAATATTACATTTTTATCAAATATCGCCATTTGCAAATTAACAAATGTCAAAAAAAATCTACAAAAAAATCTGAAAAGTTGTCTAGAGAAAAATCGTGATTTTTCTGTCGAGACAGAAATCCTGTCTGGTTTACACTTGACATTTCGTAGACAGAACATATGTTCTGTCTAAGAAAAAGTCTAGTGTAAACCGCAAGTTAGAGCATCATAACATCATTCAAGCTGACTCCAAATTGAGTAAAAAAAGAAGTCAATATGGCGAGTCTTATTTCCGATTCGTTTTTCTAAGACAAAAAAGTTTCACCTACGATTCTACGAATCATTGGGGTGGGATAATTATGGCCCAAATACATGTGCGTTTTTAGGTGCGTTTTTTAGGTGCGTTGAGGCATCCTTTGCTGCAAATATTATTTAGAACAAATGGGTTTTCTATATGTAACTAATTACATGGCTGTAAAGCACTGCGTTGCGCCGAAGCAAGATATCTCTATTTCTAAATTTTGCTGCACGCTTAAAAACATGCCTCAAAGCACCAAAAAAAACGCACATCTATTTGGGCTATTATACTCGACACGAAGCGACATTAAACTTCAAAAATAGTATATTAAAATTGTTTAATTTTAATGTATAAATACCTTGCCTAGTAAATAAATAAATATTATTAATTTAAAAAATCAAACAAGTCTAGATATTTGGTTAACATTCACATTAATTAATTAAAAATATCGTATCAGTTATGAAAATTGCGATATTTCTGAAATTCAAATCTAAATTGAGATATTTCTGAAACATTTTTTGATTCACAACTAGCGAAGGGAAATGGAGATATTTTCATAAAATTTAATTGGGTTAGGGGGTTATGGCGCTGGAGACATTTTTGTGGTAGAATTTAGTTCATTTGCAAAACATAAATTAGGTTTTTCCGTTTTGCGATATAAAAATTGAGATATCTGAGACATTTTTTTTGATTCCGAATTAGCGAAATGAAAATTAAACTAAAACGAAATACTTTTTAGATCTGTATAAAAAAAATAGTTGTCGCCATTTCATCTCAGTTTGGAATCAAAAAGTTGAGCTGTTAATTTGCAGAAAGGGGAAATTGACAAACAGGGGCCTTATTCTTTAGGCCCTTGTTTGAATTTTCCCAGCTTTTGAATTTTGGGGTATACTGGGATATGATTTATTTAAATTTAAACTAATGTAACTGAAAATTGTAGAAAAACTAATTTTTCCATATTTTTAAACTGATTCAAATTGCATTTAATTAAACAGTTAAATTTATTCATATACGCTTCGTATTTCATATTTGTTGGTCCATTGCAATAATATTTTAAAATATATTGTAATAAAATTTCTCCTGTGTGCTTATTTTGACATGTTTTAATTTAATGTATCTATAATTTTTCTTTTTGAAAAAAAAAAAATACATACTTCATTTTCCAATTGATTTGTACAAATTTTTAATATGCGTTTTAGCTTGTTTTTTAAATTAGTCTTCGGTTTTCACCTTTGACGAGAATTTGGCTCGACTGTCGTTTTTACAAGTAACTGCGACTGTTTTTTTTGTGCATGTGTACTGATTACTGAACCAATACCGAAACGAAATATTCTGAAAACTGGATAAAAGTAGACTGGGTGGTGTCATCTTGACTGTCAATGTCAAAGTATTTCGCGAAGGTTCCGTTCTCATCTCATCCAATCAACAAGGAAAACAAAATAAAAAAAAAAACAAAATACCCATATCATTTAATAAAAATTAAATAATAATTATATTAAAATGGATAACGTCGTTAAACTTCAACTAGATATAAAAAACAGTTCTGAAGAAATGAAGACAAGTCTTAAAGAAGTATACGATTGGGAAGAAGAAATGAAACAAAAAGAAAAACATCTGCTCAAAGGTGGACAGTGTGAGGTTAGATCATATTGAAAAATCAAATTTATGTATTTTCGCAAATAATAATTTTATTGTTATTCTTTTTATTTTATTTTTAACTATAAATAGGAGAATACAATGCCTCCAGTAAGAAGTCTTGCTACAGAAATAGAAAATAGCGGTTTGTTAAAAAAGCATAAAATATAATTTTGCTGTTTTTATTTTAAAATTTTATTTATCTGTAACAGAAAAGGAAAATGATTTAATGCAATTGCCAACTTCGCAAAATAATGAAAATATATACAATGACCAGTTATCAGCAGCAAAACAAAAAGCAAATGCTAGCAAAGAAAAAGGAAATAATTCTGTTAAACTTGGTGAATACAATGATGCAATATATTTTTATACCGATGCAATTAATCATTTTGATAAAGATCCAATATTTTACAGTAACAGAGCACTATGTTATATAAAATTGAACAAGTAAAATATTCTAAATAATAACTATCTTTTTTGCAAAAAAAAGGTGGAAGAAACGAGAAACCGCTAAAGAATCAAATTTTTTTTTTTCCAATATTTTAGGTACGATCAATGTATTGAAGATTGTAATAAAGCAATTAATATCAATAAATCAACTGTAAAAGCATATTATCGACGTATGCAAGCAAATGAATTTCTGGGTGAAAATGATAAGGCACTTAAAGATTGTCAAATTATTTTAAAAATTGACCCAAAAAATTCTGAAACCAAAAAGTCTCTAGAAAGAATAAAGAAAAAACTTCAATTAATTGGTAAAAAATTTATATTATTTGTGTATTAATTTAATCTGAATAAATAATTTTAGCTAATAAAAATAATACAAAAATTTTAAAACCTATGTTCAGCATCATAAATGAAAATATTACAGAAATTAATGGTGTTAATAAACCACCACATTTAAGATCAAAGGTAATTATTATGTTACAAAAAGTAATTTCGTATCTAAATAATACTTCTTTTATTAAATAGAAACCTTTGAAAAGAGTTGTAATAAATGAAATAATACATGCTAAAAATAATAAAGATTATGAAAATTCCAATTTATCGGGAGGATCGTCGAACATTCATATTTCTGATGATGTTATTGATAAACTTTTTAATAACAATGATGTCGGCAGTTATACTGAAGTTAAAAAGTCAAATAAAATACAAGATAAAACACCAATTCAAGATTTCAATATAGAAATTAAAACTGTTGATAAAGTAAAAGATAAATTGGAAAAAAATTTAGAAAATGAAAAACTTGAATGCATTAGCGAGAATATGACTGAAAGAAAATCAACCCCAAGATATAATGAATTATTGAATGCCAATCCAATTCAATGTACATACAATAAAGATAAAGTATTAAAATGATTAAATTTTGTTGTTCTCGTAAATTTCATAATTTTAAAATATCTTCTTTTAGAAATTATCAGTTCCAATTAATTCGACAGAATTCCATACAACATGGAAAGAATTATCTCAATTACAAAGATTTCAGTATTTAAGGGTACATTGTTGATTTTAACTATATTAATAATTCTGTTAATTTATAATGTTTTTTTTAGAGTGTTAAAATATCGATTTTAAATAAATTATTGGGTCCAGGATTAGAACCAGATTTTATAACAGATATTTTTAAAATATTAAAAGATTTTTATATGAAAGAAAATTTAGAAATTATTGATATACTTTTGGAAATAAGTAAGCATGCAGAATTTTCGATTTTGGCTATGTTCTTGTCTGAAGAGGACCGTAAAGGTTTGCTACTTTTGTTTTATATAAATAACTTTAAAATAAATATATTCATATTTTCCAGTGCTATCCGATTTCATAAACTATATGAAAGAGAAGCAAAACAATTCTAAAGTTATAGAAGATATCGAAGTTAGGTATTATTTCAAACCATATTATGATTAAAAATTATAATTTTCTTGTTAAAATGAATAATTAAAATAAAATTTAACTCGATGAAACTATAAAATTATTGTTTGCATTGGGTACATGGGTAGCAATATAATAAACTAGTACATACTTTTATAATTAAGATTTAAAGTGAATAAAAAGCGAGTTTTGTTATAACTACTCCTGTAGTAGCTGCAAAAATAAAAAATAGTGCGGGAATAGCAACTTAAGTGTGGACAACATCTTTAAAAAATATTGATATTATAAAATTATCTGAAATGTAATCAGGCAGATAATTACATTGGTTTAAATATAAATAATTGGTAGTAAACATAAATCTATAATAAAATCTCTTTTAACTTTGCCATTTTTTAAAAATATTGAAGAAAATTAAATTAACAAAAAGTTAACTATAAAAAAACGATAAATTTAGGAAATAGACACAATAACTGGTTTTTATTTCAAAATAACTTTCAAACAGTTTTCATAGTTCTCGATTGTTTAAATCGACTAATGCGTTTTTTCGGCTCATGAGTATTAACAAATGTTTCTTCAGGTAATGGTTCCGGCTCTGAAATTTGATTTTCTACAACATCTCCTACAATCTAATAAGAAAATATAATAAATATAGTACTTAAAGGTATATAAATTTTAAAATACATACGGTGTCATAATCAAAGTAATTTAATGGTACATTTTTCTTAACTTTCGTTTTTGTTATATTAATATTTTGCATTACAGGAGATTCCTTATTTTTTAATATTGAACAGATTTCTGGTTTTGTTGATTCCATCGTATTTTGTTTTTGAAGAGAGCAAACCTAAAATATTTAAAAATATATTACTTTAAGCTATTAAAATTAAACGAATTCAAAGAAATTTTAAGTAAAATAAAATATAATTATTATTACCTCAGTTCTTAAATCTGTATAAGCTCTTTCGTTTTGCTTATCATTATTGTTACTATTATATATTTTATTTTTATTTAAATTTTGTGGGTATTTATCACCAAATATTGTATAAAAATCTGCCGGACTTCCCAATTGAAATTTGTTAATGCTATTATTAGAATTATTTAATGGATTTTGAAAAATCTGATTTGAATGATGAAACTTAATCGATAAAGTTTTTGCTTTTTGTTTTTCCGTACCGAGAATTTTACCCACTAAATCAAAATCTTCATGGCTTTGCATTTCTTGAACAAAATTGAAATTCTTTTCCACCTTTTCTGCTATAGAATCTATTTTTTTTATTACATTATTACTAGATTTTACTGATTCATTTTTAGGATTAATTAGGTCGAATTCAGGATCAAGCGTAATTATATCACGTTTTTTCTCATTTTCATGTTTGAACATATCTTCAACTTTTTCTGACTTGTCAATATATTTGATATCATCTTCTAGTGCAAATGTAATTCTTTTAATTTTTTTTTGTTTATTTACATTTTCTAAAATATCAATTTCATCATTATCTTCAATTTGATCTTCTAATATTGAAACAAGATCAATTAAATAATCTCGAATTTCAATTTTATGTAATTTTTTATCAAGTTCAACAGGATTGGAAATTCTCATAGTTTCTATTTCCTTTTCAATACTTTTAATATTTTTTTTATAAAATTGAACTTGTTCTTTAGAAGATAAACCTTCAATTTGTTCTTCCATTGCAATAATTTCTTTTGGTATTTCGTATATTGATGATTCATCAGAATCTGCATCAGTCGAATTCGAATTATCTAATTGGTTTTCTGGAATATTTTTTGATACATCATTTTTTATTACGTCTATATTTTTATTATCTAATAATTCATCGAGAATTGCTACTTCTTTTAATGGTCTATTATTTATAGAACATATATCGTTATTATCATTATTACCATTTATTTCACTATTATTAATTTTATTATTATTTAGAAGTGAATTTCTTTTCTTCTCAGTGATTTTTAATTGGCCACTAATAAGTTGATGCAATGTTTCATTATCCTGTACACCAAGATCATTTAACTCTGATTCCAGTTCATCCATAAGCTCTAATTCATTTAACTTTTGCATTACATTTTCATGATTTACTTCTAAATTTTCATTTTTATATTTTTCTTTTTGCTTACTTTCCCTTACACTTATTTTATGTTTCTCCTGCCAAAGTTTTTCACTTTCTTCGTCATATTTTTCAATAATTTCAAATTCACCATCATTAGCTACTATACCGTCAGTGTGTGGAATATAGAGTTTGTTTCTGAAAATTAAAACAATTGTAATTCTGAAAATATGATTAACAAAATATATTTACTGAAATAATTCCCTTTCAGTTGAAAGTTTTTCTAATTGATTTTTGGCCATATCAATGCGATGTTGACTTATTTGTTTGGCTTGAAACGCGGTACATTTGGAGAATAGTTTCCCGTAATGACTAACATATACTTCATTTGTATGGCATAATCTTCCTGGCATTAAAGCTTTCGAACCAATTGGCACCATTACTTCTACTTCTAATTTTTTACTAAATGCATCTAAATTTGTTATAGCTGTATACTGTTCATCTTTATATTTGGTCCAACGTTCAGTTTCTTGATCATTTTGGTGTAAGGCCTTTTCAAAATTTACAAATATAGATATTACTTATTTTATGAAATATTATATTTTTTCATAAATATACTTCATTTAATATTTCATCACGCTTATCCATCGCGTTTTTATAAATTCACTTTATTATCAATACTTTACTATAAGTAAATAAAAATCAACAAATAACTAGAGTGGTTCATCTTCCGTTTACAGTTTTCGCAGTTTTCCTTTTTTCCAGTCGTTGTCAAATGTCATATGGACATCCCTATACACGGTCACGTGGTTTACCGTGTACATACTACCATTTAACTACTTACGAATTGTTGCTTTTTTAAATTTGTAGCTATATTATCTTAAGCCCTCTTTACACTATCTGACAAGTCAAATGATTTCTCAAATGATTAAGTAACGTCTTCACTCTTCATTACTATTTATTTATTCGAACTATAATGTACTGTATAAGAATGACGTCATTTGAGATCTGTTCAATATACCAGTATTATATTTCTTAATTCACAAATATTCAAATCTGAGTAACATTTGTATGCCAAACCAATTTTTATTTTATTTACTTAATTGGTTCGTTTGAAAGTTATAGCTATAACTATATATATATATGTAGGGTAGGAAACAAATCGAATCTGAAGTCATTTATAATGCAAACCAATTTTAATTCTGATGAAATTTGATGTACATATACGTTGGTAACATTGAGCTACTTAATTGATATGTCGCTTTATCTAGTCTTATGGGTAGTTTAGGATTAGGAGCTTAAATATATTTATAGCTTAAATATTTTTAATATTTATTTGAATTTAAATTTTTTTTGCAACTTTCAAATTAATAATATTTTTTAGGGAATGAATTTTTATATTCTTTTTATAGTTGTTTATATATGTCGCGCCACGGCACCACAATTTGTTCTGGTGCGCGGCAATCATAAACTACATTTATGTATAGGATGACAGATATTTATTGATATCTTTCACAAAGATATTTGTTTACTAGGTAATTTCGGTAATTTTGCTGATGCTGAAATCTTATCTTAGGCTAAAATATAAATAAAATACAAAAATAATAGTTTTCGCGTTGCTAATTATTGTAAAGTTCATTATCTTTTTATACAAAAACACTATGTCAAATCAATATCCTGGTGGATATAATAGTCCAGTTGGGGGACATCGTGGAAATTATAATAATCAAATGGTAAATATGGTACCGAACCAAATGGGCATGATGGGATACAATCAACAAGGGAACATGATGCCGCAACAGCAACAACAACAGTCGCAAATGCAAAATCCTAATTCTATAGGACAAATTGGACACAGTAGTGTAGGAATGCAAAGTCCATCTCATTTACAACAATCTCCAAATCCGCAACAACAACAACAGCAACAACAACAGTTACAACAACAAACTCCTCAATTATCCTTGCAAACATCAAACACACCAACAACTAATCCAGCTCTAATATCACAACCAACTATGCAATCAGGAGGACCTACAACTGGAATGTTAGCAAGTGCACCACAATTGCCACAGAAAGAAATTAATACTGTGAGTTTAACACGTTTAGGACAGGAAACTGTTCAAGATATTACATCAAGATTTCAAGAAATTTTCTCAGCTTTGAAAACAATTCAACCAACTACAGGTAATCGTGAAAATAGTACAGAAAAAAAAGTACAAGAATATTTTCGAACCATTCGTTTATTATTTAAACGTGTCCGAATTATATATGAAAAAAGTAGTGATGGATGTTCACAAGGTAGGCAAATAAATTTTTATTTACATAAAAAAATATTTAATTTTTAATAATAAAAGGAATGGAATTTACGCATGTTGAAAGTTTAATACCATATAAAGATGAATCAGATCATCGTGCTGAATCTACTCAGTGTGAAGAATACAAAAAAGCTTTAAATGAAAATCGAGAGTTAACAGATACTGTCATGTTAAAAAATAAGCAACTCCGCGAAATAATTGATCGAACAAGAATTATTATTTGGGAAATAAATACCATGTTAAGTATGAGAAGGTCTTAAAAATATAATAAAATATTAATTTTAATTTTTTTAAATCCTAAAATTGTAATAAGTTGAAAATAAATGAATACATACCAATACTCTGAAATTTAAACATATTTTTTCTATACGAATTTTTATATACTTCGAAGTGTTGTCAGCACTTGACATTCTTTTACAGTGTTTCGGATAGTAAGAATTTGTCAACATAATTTTAGGCGGAAATTTTTATAAATTTTAAATGAACACTTTCCAGTTGATTCACTTCAGCGATAAATAACCTATACACGCTGTACCTTAATTTATGTAAATATCTTAATAATGGATATTTATGACCGATCAATTGCCTCAAAACTAATTTTCAGGTAATAGACAGGGTACTAGAAGACAATACTACTTTGATTTATTCTAAAGATACTAATGTAAAAAATAATATTTATTTTGTGTTTTAATTTAGTCAACAAATAAAAATATAGTTAAAGAAAATTATTATCTAAAAATATACTCTCACAAATATTGGATAGGTTAACAATACCAATGATTAAAAAAGAGAAAAATTAAAAATATTAAATGATTATATAATTATGAACTACTATTTAAATATTAGAAATATTTTTCGATTATAAATTCCTGTAAAATATGTTATATTCGTAAAATATATTAAAGAATTATTTAACAATATGCATTGTCCCTTCTTCACAACTCGAGCAGTCTTTATTGATTATAACCCCATTCTGGTGTGATAAAGAACTTCGATTGCCAAGAATTTTTAATAGTGGACGAAAATTCATCCACCATAGTTTCTTTAAATTTCTATGTCTGAAAAATAAACAATAAGCAAAATAAATTAATAAAGTTAAAAAATAAAATTTACTCGAAGTCTACGTCATCAATTAAATTCATAACTGGTGTAAATTTATAATATCGACCTATAAGACCTAAAATACATGCAGAATCGGGTTTATCACACTGAATAGCACCCATAGAATTAATATTCTTTTTAATTTGATTTATTAACCAGTCAACACTCATTACTGCCATTTTAATACCCATAGTACGATCAAAAGGTGATGGGTTACCAGCTTGTTGCATATTACCTTTAACATAAAAGTGGTATATTATAAGAATATCAATATAATATATCAATACATATACAATTTCTAATATTTTATACCTAAAACATTCGTATGAACATGATATAATCCATTTGATTCTTCTGCATAGAGACGATGTATAAAATCGCAATTGTAATTTTCTGAAGCTTTTTCATGATGCATAACTAAAAGACGTGGTATACCGCCATGAGATATTTTTGATATGAAATGAAACACGTCCTTTCTTAAATCAGGAACTTTAAATTCTTCTTCAAAAATATATGCAGCTTCAGCACCAACAGCAATGCCAGCCATTGTTGTTAAATAACCGTTAAAACCCCCAATAATTTCAGCAATATAAACCCGAGGAAATAAATCTGAATGTGTTCGAATCATATCATCACATGTGATAGTGATTTGATTTAAGGCAGTATCTGAACCAACTGAAATTTCGGTACCCGGTACATTATTAGATATTGTAGCTGGTATAATAACTAATGGTATACGGAATTCGGAATATTTAGAACGTTGAGCACACAATAACAAGCAAGTATTATATGCATCAAAGCCACCAATTATTAAAAGACCTTGAATATTAAATTCTTTGATTCTTGCAGCTATTTTATTGTATTTACCTATTGGTAACGTGCGTTTAGCACCCAAAAAAACCCCATTTTGTGAAACTAAATGTGAAACCTCTGACCTAAATTATATGTATACATAAAAATTACGATTAAATTTATAATTTCTGTTTAAATTTTATACCAGGCCAGTTTTTTAATATTGCCAGCTATGAAACCATCGATACCGTTTTGTATACCTAAAGCAGTATGTCCTAGATATAAAGCATTCCTTACAAAACATTCTATTACTGCATTAGTACCACAAACTGGAGCACCAATGCAGATAATAGCAAATTGATATTCTTGATACTAAATATCAAAAAAATGTTACTATGATTATTGAAAATATATTAATATGAATACAATATGAAGAAAGAAAAAAACAATTTGAAAAGCTTACAGATCCCCCCAAAGCACGTCTTGTTGGTTTCATTGTGGCTATCATTAAATATCGTTGTAATTTGTTTTCAAATGTTTGACCATTTAATCTTACTACCAATTCCCAATTTTTGTTTTCAATTGCTTCGGATACAGCCGCAGCACGTTTCATTAATTCCGGTAATGGTATAGTAATCGTTACATTGTCATCTAAAGTTAAAACTGAAGATACAGTATCAGCAGTAGAACTTACAACAAGACGAACAGCTTCGGATCCTAAACGAGTAGCCTAAAAATATAATTATGTATATCCATAAACTTAAAACAATATATGCACAATAACACAATTAAATAATTATATCTTACTAGTATACGGTCAAATGCACTAGGTGAACCACCTTTTTGTACATCACCTAACACTGTAATAAATGCTTCTCTATGAAGTTTTTGAAAAATTATATTTTTAACTTCAGCAGCTCGAATTCTTTGACCATTATCATCAATAGCACCCTCAGCTATTACGACAATACTGTAAGACTTATAACCTTCTTGTTGTTTCTAAGTTAGCGAAATAATGAAATTGTATAATGCATTATATATATATATGGTATGAATATATACTAAAGTTATTTGTTCACATAATTTATGATGCCAATCACTTTTCGGCGGATATTCAGGTATAAACATATAATCAGCTTCACAGCATATAGCTGCTACTAGTGCTAAATAGCTATTATATGAAAAATTTATATGTTCATATGGGAATTATTTTATTTATAGGTTACGTGCGAACTAAATTTACACTTACCCATTTCTAATACCCATAATTTCCAAAATATATATTCTTTGATCAGAGTGTGCTGTACTGGAAATATCATCAATTGCTCGAATAATCCGATGTAAAGCAGAATCTCTACCTATTACTAAGACATCGGCTCCATAACGATTATCAATAGAACTAGGCTACATAAAAAAAAAAATAATAAAAGAGAAAAAAGCGAGTATAGTTTCTTACTAACTAAATAAATAATATGTAATATATCTTTATTTATTATTTGTTTTGGAGTAATTCTCTTCGTTTCTACGAGTTCTTTAAGTAATTCTTTCCATTCAATCTTTAATATATTCGATAGCAACATAGAATTTGTTCCACCAATTATAATTAAATATGTAATTTTATTTATTATTAAGTTATAGGCAGCTTCAAGTCGTGCTTCACGCTTTTTAAGATCTGCTGTAGGTCCTGAGCCAAATATAGTTCCACCTTGATAAATTATACCAATAACATTTCGCCAATCTGCTTCCATTATATTATCACCACCTTCAATTAATCCACTGAATCCTTTATGAATTATATATATCTGAAAAAAAAAATGTTATTTTAAACAAAAATGATACTAATCCATATAAAAATGCCGCCTTTATTATTTTCTACCTATAGATAGGATTTCTGAAATATTTTGCTTTAAACAAAATAAGAAATGTTCTACAATCCTTTTAAGAATACTTTTACAAAACGGTTGATATGTGGAAAGTATCCTCTCACCTATGCCATATAATATCCAAGTTTTAAGGCCCTATATCAAGTATTCACGACTTAATTGACAATACTACCTTTACAATGTCTGAATTTCTCACCCCAATAAAAAAGACAAATTTAGTGGTGCATAAAATGAAGGATTATTGGCTTATAAAAGTATTCTGTAGATAGCAACTTTTCAATTTTTTTCAATTTGAACCTCCAAACTGTTTTGTGATAAAATGTCCATGGTATATTATTCTTGCGATAAACTGCTTATATGATAAAATGTCCGTACCATGAAATATTCGATTATGCGATAGAGGCTTTGGGATAAACCCCTCTATTCTCTCAAATAGAGGGGTTAAACATTGAAGGTAATGATTTAAATTTTTATGGACACAATGTAGTAAAATAATATTTTGAAGAAAGTATTTTAAATCTGGCTCCTCGGAACCAGAAGGTGAATGATTTTTTTATTATGAGTTTGAAGGATCCCAATATATAATATCTAATTAGCAATAAAATTTTCAAACCAATTCTATCTAGTCCTAGTGTCCAACTTATCGATAAGAATTAAAATTCTTTAGTATATAACGCTTTGCCAGTCCGCTCATCTGTGAAAATAATATTCTCTAAATTAACACCAATATAATTTAAGGTTTCACTGAAGCTCAAACATTTTAAATAAATTTGTTTAACTTGTGATCTAAAGGCACTCACGACATGCTAGAATCGTATATAAGAAACTACAAAATATTACATAACTTTTCATGTAAAATGTAAATTGGTTCTAATTTATATTACCTTACTTCCAATATAATTTGCTATAAGGACACTTGCTCGTACAGCAGCATTCATACCATATCTGTCTGCTCCGCTTGTTACAATGCCAATTACTTTATTTGCATGAGATCCAGGTATAACTAATCGGGAGCAATTTGTATCCATTTTGTTGGATGTTTTAGAAATAATAAGTAAATATTTAGAATTCTTTAATTGACATAAATAAATTATTATAAAAAGACTATTTTGTGACAAAATAATAAAATTAAAAGATTATAAATAAATTAATTATTTCAGATAAAACACTTTATAAATTTGTATTTTAAATTAAATCATATATAATATTATATATTAATATTAATGATGTTTAAAAGATATTCATAATTTGGTTTTGTGGGGAATATACAAATTAACATTTAAACTAAAACCTTCTAGCGAAATGTTAACTTATGGAATTTTCCAGAAATTTTCTATACACCCTAAAATATACGAAAATTTATAGCAATAATATTAGAGAAAGGTAGTATGTAGTATGGCGTCCTGTGTATGTACTCATTTTAATAAATTAGAAAAAGTCCAAAGGAACTTCTCCAGGTTATGTTTAGATCACTTTTTTCTGAAATTCTGATTTTTCAACAGGGAACCAAAATCGGATGGTAAATATAGTATTAACATTCATTTATGCGACCGTTTTGTGGACCAAGATGAGTGGACTTAGCGTTTTACTTAATGTCAGTCGATGATCTGTCTTATTTGAAGAATACGAGTTTTTTTCATAAAATTCTGATAGTAAATTGTGTAATTATTCACAAAAAAAGCAAGAACGAAACTATATTAATTGGCCTTTTTTAAATAATTTCCTTACCCACTTTTTTTGTTATTTAAAATGCTCATAAAAACGACAATACTTAAGGTATTCAATTATGTATACTAAGTTCCTATACATTTTGATATATTTTTGCATCAAATTCTGACTTTAAATTCTGTAGATCCTAAAAACTCAACTTTATCAACGGTGGCATCCGGAATTAAGAATTCTATTTAATTACCAGTCGATTGTGAATAATAGATATGCTATATTTTATTGACAAATTAACAAAATTTATTTAATTATATATTTAAAATCAATATAAGTATAATATAATCGCAAATTGTATTGAAATATTATATTTCATTAAAATATTTTTGATTATTTTCATAGGTTGATTCATGTCTAGCTAAAATTTTTATCAATGGACGAAGTTTAAGCCACCATTGATGTTTTGGTATTCTATTGCTAAAAGGAATAATATAATTATTTGTATAAATAGATTGATTTCAATTTACTTAAAATCAGTTTCAGGCAGTAATTCCTGCAACGGAGTAAAATTGTATTCACGTTGCATAACACCCAGTAAACAAGCAGATTCACTATCAATACAATTAATGGTACCATCTAGTTTTATATGTTTTTTAATCTGATCCGCAAACCATTGTACACATTTAGCTCCCATTTTAGTACCCAAATTCCGATCAAATGGTGATGTTATCCCACCTTGTTGCATATGACCTAAAAAAATATAAAATAAATCAAAATATATTTTATAAAACTTATTTATATATAAACCTATAATATTCATTTTGCTAGTTAATTTTCCTCTTCCTTCCTCCGAATATACACGATGGACAAAGTCTGTACTGTAATTTTCTGAAGCTCTTTCGTTTCGTAATATTAAACCACGGGAAACACCTGCATCCATTTTACTTATCATATTCTGTACGTCTTCTTGTATATCTGAAATTGTGAACTTTTCTTCGTAAATATACGCAGCATCTGCACCACCAGCTAAACCCGATAACGTTGCTAAATAACCGCACCTGTCACCCATTGTTTCAATAATGAAAACTCGACGTCTTGTACCTTGTGCAGATTGACGGATACGATCACAAATTTCACTAATTACATTCAAAGCAGTATCTGCACCCAATGAGAATTCCGTTCCAGGTATATTATTGGATATAGTTGCTGGAATAACTACTAAAGGTATACGAAATTCTGTATAATTACAACGTTCATCAGCCAATTGACCACAAGCATGATATGCATCGAAACCACCAACAAATAGGATCCCTTGAATTCTATATTCTCTTAAGCGTTCTGCTATTTCTTTAAATTTACCTTCAGGAAGGACGTTTCTTGTACCTAACATGGACCCACCTTTACCAACCCAGCCTTTTACAGTAAGCCTGTGTATATATACATAAAAAATTATGTTGCATGTTGCAGAAATCTAACAAATCAAGAATATGTATACCATCCCATTTCTTTAATATCCCCTGCCACTAAACCATCGATACCATCATAAATTGCAAAAACATGAAAACCACGATACAAACAACGCCTTACAAAAGAACGCGTTGCAGCATTCATACCACAAGCCGGAGAACCAATGTGCATAATAGCAAAACGATAACCTGTCTATATAGCTAAATAAAAATCTATGCGTATATTTAAACATAAAATAAATCACAATTTTTTTTCCAGTTATTGGATCAATTTCAACTTCTGGTGGATGAAGACTTGTTAAAAATTTGAAAGTATCTAAATTTTTCTGAAATGAACTGCCACGTAATTCTAACGCTGTTTTAAAATCTTTAATACTCATTGCTTTTGCAACACCTTGTGTTCGTTGAACTCCTTCCATTAAAGAGATTCGAGTAATATCATTCTTATTTAATGATACAACCATAGATTCAGTATCAGATGTAGCTTCTGCAAGGGCTATAACAGCTTCATATCCCATTCGACAAGCCTTTAATTAAATAATATTCAAAATATATTATACAAACTACGCGCTTTAATATATATATCTTACCAAAATACGATCAAACGCACTTGGATTACCACCTCGTTGGACATGACCCAATATAGTAACACGTGTATCTACTTTCAAACGACTAGTAATAACATCTTTGATTTCTTCGGCTGAAATTGGTGTACAATCTTCATCAATAGCTCCTTCAGCTACAATTACTATATTTAAACGCTGGCCTTTTAGACGTGTCTAAATTTACTATAAGTTTTTGAAATAATTTTATTATAATTTTAAATTATTGATTACCTCCAATAATTTATCACAAATTTGATTTTTCCAATCATTGCTAACTGGATCTTCGGGTATAAATAAAAAGTCAGCTCCGCTAAATAACGCTGCTGATAATCCTAGATAACTAAAATTCAAAAATAAATTACTTTGAGGCTATAATAATATTCCAATATATTAATTGTTTCAGACATTTCATTTCAAGCTATATATTATTAATATAGATATATAAGAATTAAATCTTGTAGCACCAATATGCTATAAATCAATATATGATGCGAGCAAAGACACGTAAAATCACAGTACGATTTTCACCATTTTCATCAGACATTAATAAATTTAATCTGTAAAATTTGTTTTAATTATTTTTGATTAGTTAAGCACCCAGTTAAGAACCCTCTGAGAGGATTCAAGAAGTTATTATTTCGCTGAAGTATTAAGAAATATATTGAAAGAGATAACTAAATAATCTAAAGCAATTTTTTTTTTAAATTTAATACTATTTATATTATTATCAGACAGTAGGTAAAAATCAAATATTTTCGAAATGTTATCAACAAAAATATTAAAATAAATTTATATTTAATTATATACCCACAATGCCTGCCCATTACTTCCATAATAAATGCCCGTTGATGAGAATATGCTGTACTTTTTATAGCTTCAATTGCTTCCATAATACGTTGCAAAGCAGAATCTGCACCAATTGTCATATCTGTTCCACAAAAGTCGTTATCAATAGAACCGACCTGTATTATATAAAAAAATAATTATATAGTTTCGAGAATAAATTGGTACAAATGCAGACAATACTAACAATGCCAACAATCAATAGATCTTCATTTTGTTTGCTTTCATCTGCATTAATTTTTTCAGTTGTTAATAATTCATCAAGTAAATCACTCCATTCTTGTCGGAATAAATTTGCACCAGTTAATGAACCATCACCTCCAATTACAATTAAATTATTTATGCCTTTTTTAACTAAATTTAAAGCAGCTTTAAGTCGACCTTCACGTTCACGAAAATCAGAACAACGTGCTGAACCTATTACAGTACCACCAATATGAATAATACTAGACACCGATACCCATGTTGCTTCTACTATATAGTCACCTCCATCAACCATTCCTTGATAGCCTTCTTTAATTATATATATCTAAATTTTTATTTTCCTTAATTATTTTTATTTTCTATACTTAATTTTTTTATTTATTATAAACCTTGATTCCTAAATAAAGTGCTGTACGAACACTTGCTCGTACTGCAGCATTCATTCCCTGTGAATCACCTCCACTTGTAAAAATACCCATGACTTTACCTTTAAAAGCATTATGTTTGTAGTAACCCATATCATCTTTAGTTGCCATATTGTTTTATTTATTACAAATAAAATTAATAACAATATAAAATATTATAAATATGAAAATTTATAAATATAAAATAAATTTATTGATTTTTGAAAGCTGTCAGCGATAGTTTACTAATAGCTGAATTTCTATTTTCAAATCTTCGATCTGAGTACTTTTTCGGTGTTGGTTTTTTTAATCACGGATCACTCTGAGCTAATTTATTAATCTAAAAAAATATTGATAACTTAGATTAATTTTGTAAATCTGTCAAAGAGAATAAAAAAGTTTTGCAGGTTTATAAATTTCTGGGACATTATCATCGTTGATATCTATGTACATATTTGACTTTAGTTTTATTATTATTATCATTTATAAATTATTAACAGTAGCAGCAGTAGCAGTAAATAAGTGGCACTGTTTATCGTAGTAATCAAACACCACAAATTTCAAAACACTGTAATTTGACAAAAGAAATACAGAAGAAGGTATATGTAACTTTTAAATTCAGAACCGTTCTTCAAAACTTTTTGAAACTTTATATCAAAATCATTTTTTTTTCTACATACAAATATTACTTATAAAGTTTAAATTAAGGAATTATAAAATTATAGGTAAAATAAAGTATTTCAAAATGGGAATCTATGAGGGTGGAAGAAATGTCAGTTATTACTAAATCTTTTTCGAGCACTGTAGCAACGTTTGGATGTACAATATCAACATTTTCCTTGCATTAGGGTAGGCTAATAAATTTTTGATAAAACCAACGCACAACAAGGATTTTCGTCAGGAAGCTGTTTATCGTTTCACAAATAGTAATTAATAATGTTAAAAATAAAATTTTCATTATCTTCAATTTTAATATAAGATTTTACTTGTTTACAACATCCTAAATAAAATTAATACCAGTAATTCCTGCATCTATGCACTAGAAATAATGGTAAATTAACACATCATTTGAGCATTAATTCCTTGGGTCTGTTTCTGTTATCTGTATTTACGAGAACTATAGGTTTAATTATTATTTTTTTTATATTTTGTAAAGTATACAGTATAAGGAGTATAGTATTCAGCATAAGGATTATAAATTTCTGGGATGTGAAATTTCCCGAAAAATATTGTCTTTTATTTTTAATATTAAATTATCTAACAATAAAGAATTTTCCAAAAATATTGATATAGAGAAATTATCTTTAAAGTTTATAAAAATTACGTATAGATAAAAATCAATACAATTTCTAATTTTAAACTAACTTTATAATATTATTGGCTAGTAAATTCTGATTTTGGTCTATTTCAGTTTCTTTATTATATTTTCATGACCTAGAAATACTGGGAACGAAACTATATTAGAAATTGATTTTTGAGAGTATTTAAAATCGTGAATTACCAGCTTTTTTGAGATGAATAAATTACATAAACTGGCTATTCCTTCGTCCATCATAAACGTATTTCGCATGGTCGCTCTAGATTAAAAATATCTTGCATATATTATGTTTTCGCGATATTTAAAAACTTTTTGTATTTTTTAATATTTGAAATCTTAATAAGAAATATTAAAGATGTTAGTTTATAATTGAAATTACATTAAATATGTAAGGATTTAAATTAAGTAATCATTATACCATCTTTGAATAATGAAATTTATTTTATTAATAAAATTTATATTAAATACTATTTTAATATACATATTTAAAATATCTACATATCATAGGTTGATTCATGTCCAGCCAACATTTTTATCATTGGGCGAAGTTTAAGCCACCATTGATCTTTTGGTACTCTATTACTAAAAATAACAGTATATAACATTATTTCTAAATACGGTATAAATAAATTGATTACAATTTACACAAAATCAGTTTCAGGTAATAATTCCTGCAAAGGGGTAAATTTTAAATGACGCTGTACAATTCCTAGTAAACAAGCAGATTCACTATCAACACAATTAATTGTACCATCCGATTTAAGATGTTGTTTGACCTGATCCGCTAACCAATTTACACATTTAACTCCCATTTTAGTACCCAAATTACGATCAAATGGTGATGTAATCCCACCTTGTTGCATTTGACCTATTATGATACATATAATTATATAAATATATTATAATACATATAATTATATAAAAATAAAAACCTATAATATTTAATTTGGCTTGAAATTTTCCATATCCTTCCTCAGAATATAGACGATGAATAAATTCTGTATTATAATTTTGTGAAGCTTTTTCATTTGCCAATATTAAACCACGGGTAACACCTTCATCTATTTTACTTATCATATTCTGTACGTCTTCTTGTAACGTTTGAATTGTATACTTTTCTTCGTAAATATATGCAGCATCTGCACCACAAGCTAAAGCAGATAACGTTGCTAAGTAACCGCATTTTTCACCCATTGTTTCAATAATGAAAACTCGATGTTTTGAACCTTGTGCAGATTGACGGATACGATCACAAATATCGACAACTACATTCAAAGCAGTATCTGTACCTAATGAAAATTCAGTTCCAGGTATATTATTGGATATAGTTGCTGGAATAACTATTAAAGGTATACGAAATTCTGGATAATTACGACGTTCATCAGCTAATTGACCGCAAGCATAATATGCATTGAAATCACCAATAATTAGAATTCCTTTAATTTTGAATTCTGTTATGCGTTCTGCTATTTCCTTAAATTTACCTTCAGGAAGAACGCATTTTGTACCTAACATAGAACCACCTTTACTAATCCATCCCCCTACAGAGTTCCTATATACAAAATGAAGGAATTTTGAAGAAATCTATAATAGAATTAATAAAAAAATATATACCAGCCCATTTGTTTAATGTTTCCATCCACTAAACCATCGATACCGTCATATATTCCTAAAACACAACAACCACAATACAAACAACTCCTTACAAAAGAACGCGTTGCAGCATTCATTCCACAAGCCGGAGAACCAATGTGCATAACAGCAAAACAGTAACCTGCCTATAGGTAAATGAAAAATCTTTACGTATTTATTTAAACATATCATTAATTACAATTGGGTTCCCAGTTAGTGGATCTATTTCAACTTCTGGTGGATGAAGACTTGTTAATAATTTGTAACTATCTAATTTATTCTGAAACGAATGGCCACGTAATTGCATCGCTGTTTTAAAATCTTTAATAGCCATTGCTTTCGCAACTGATTGTGTTCGTTGAACTCCTTCCATTAAAGATATACGAATAATATCATTCTTATTTGATGATACAACCAGAGATTCACTATCAGGTGTAGCTTCTGCAAGTGCTAAAACAGCACCATGTCCTAGTCGACAAGCCTTTAGTTAAATAATATTCAAAATATATTATACAAACTACAGTCTTTCATATATACATTACCAAAATACGATCAAATGCACTTGGATTACCACCTCGTTGGACATGACCCAATACAGTAATACGTGCATCCATTTTCAAACGATTAGTAATAATATCTTTGATTTCTTCGGCTGAAATCGGTGTACAATCTTCATCAATTGCTCCTTCAGCTACAATTACTATACTCAAACACTGACCTCTAATACTTGTCATCTAAATTTATATGAATATGCTCAATAAATATATTGTTATAAGTTTAACTATGAAGTTTTTGAAATAATTTCATTACGTATAATATTAAATTATTGATTACCTCCAATAATTTATCACAAATTTGATTTTTCCAATCATTGCTAACTGGATCTTCGGGTATAAATAAAAATTCTGCTCCACTAAATAACGCTGCTGATAATCCTAGATAACTAAAATGTTAAACAAAATTTACTTAGGAGTTACATATATTTTAGATTAAAAATTTTAGGCTGGATTAGAATAGATTAGAATAAACATAAATCAATTAATACTTTTTTCTTTATATCTTTTGATATTTAAAATTTCGATAATCACATTTTATGTCCGAAAATCGTATACAATCATCCTGAATAAAATGTAGATCATTATTTTATTCTCGATACGATACACGATATGAAGTCATAATTCACTACCTGGTGTTTTGATTCGATTCAAAACTAATTTCAATTTACTTTCCAGATACATTCGGAAACTATAGATTGTGTTTTCCATCTGCTTCAGACATCAGAGAATCCGAATCCACAAAGAAAAATTTGTTACTGTGCGACACGGTTCATACTTTTATTATGAAATAATAAATTTATGAAATTCTGATAAGATAGATATTAGTTAACTATAATAGCTCATTCTAATTCGGATTCACCGAGTATTTATTTTATGGCTGTAGGGCATATTTGCATTCGGTTCAGATTGAAACAAATTAAAATCAATTTCTTCACAAGATATTTCACGAATACACTTAGCTCTATTTGAAGGGGTTTTGAATTTCGAAATTTATCGAAAAGTAGTTGGTGTCCATTACATTTACGATCGGTATACATTTCCGAATTATACAATAATTGATTTTTGATGTCCTAAGCCTTAAGGGACCTGTTTCTTTTTTAAACAGCACTGTTAATATACTATATGTTAGTATTATAAGAATTATATTGTCTGCGTCACCATCACCAGCGATTTTTTATTATTTTGGGTGAAATATAAGGAAATACAATTTAAAAATTTAGTAAAGTTTACTTTTGCTGATATTATTATAGCTAGAAATCTAAACTAATAAGTTTTTAAAATAATATATTTAATAAATTGCTTTGCAAATGCCATTATTACTTATTCGTCTTAAATTTAAAATCAATAATAATATATAATAAATTTATATTTAATTATATACCCACAATGCCTGCCCATTACTTCCATAATAAATGTATGTTGATGAGAATATGGTGTATCTTGAATAGCATCAATAGCTTCCATAATACGATGTAGAGCAGAATCTGTACCAATTGTCATATCTGTTCCACAAAAGTCGTTATCAATAGACCCGACCTATATATTTACATAAAAATCTCTAGATATGATTAGTATAATACCAATAATACTAACAATACCAACAATCATTAAATTTTTATTTTCGTTTCTTTCTTGTGCATTAATTTTTCCACTTTTTAATAATACGTTAAGTAAATCACTCCATTCTTGCCGCAATAAATTTGCACCAGTTAATGAACCATCACCTCCAATTACAATTAAATTATTTATGCCTTTTTGGATTAAATTAAAAGCAGCTTTAAGGCGACCGTCACGTGTACGAAAATCAGAACAACATGCTGAACCAATTGCACTACCACCAAGATGAATAATACCAGAAACAGATACCCATGTTGCTTCTACTAAAGAGTCACCTCCATTAACCATTCCCTGGTAGCCTTCCTTAATTATATAAATCTAAATTTTTGTTTTCCTTAATTATTTTTATTTTCTATACTTAATTTTTTTATTTATTATAAACCTTGATTCCTAAATAAAGTGCTGTACGAACACTTGCTCGTACTGCAGCATTCATTCCCTGTGAATCACCTCCACTTGTAAAAATACCCATTACTTTGCCTTTAAAAGCATTATGTGTGTAGTAACCAAGTCCAAGAACATCTTTACATGCCATATTAGCAAATAAAATGAATAATAATTTATAAAAACGAAATAAATTGATCATATACACAATTAATTAAAAATTAATTAGTATTATTGACAACTTTATAAATGAATATTTGTCAAAAGGAAGAGATATATAGAAAAGTTTTCTTTATTTAAAGAAACATCTTAAAATGAAAAGACATTGAAAT
Organism: Rhamphomyia laevipes; assembly: GCA_963920725.1. Lineage (NCBI taxonomy): Eukaryota > Metazoa > Arthropoda > Insecta > Diptera > Empididae > Rhamphomyia > Rhamphomyia laevipes. The sequence continues at coordinate 43,122,117 of OY987259.1, forward strand.
ACTAAGATTAAATGATAGTTTTACAATATTAACTCTATAGGTTTATAATCTATTTACTATACTCTGTATTCTTAGGTCTAGTTAATTCTTGTGGTAAATTACATAATTAGCTATAGGCTTTACGCTTTACCTAGACAAGTTTTCTAACTTCTACCGACATGGTTCGCATAAATGTTTGCACTTCAATTTCTGCTAAAATACTCTTCCAATTAATTTACACTCGTCCATCTGCAATTTTGGACAAGTAAAACATCAATTAAAAAAATTGCTATAAATGGAATCATTTGATTGCTCCAATTGCTCAGAACAATTCCTCAGTTGAATTTATTAGTAACAAATCTTAAATGTATAGGAATACTTTACTAATGAAGGCATGTAAGCTCTCACTTCGAGTAACAGCCGATTTTCTGGTTCGATCTCCAAAATAAACTAATTTTATATCCTTTTGACAATTACGATAAGATCCTAAATTGTATGCCATTAATTTCAAAGAAAATCTAAATTGTAATATTTTCTCGATAGTTACAAACGATATGGAAAATCATGATGCCCTTCCAGTTTCTTTTGAAAAACAAATTATATACATAAAAACAACGATTTAATAATTTTTGAAACATTTTCCATTTTATTTTCAAGTATATAGATATTTTATAGTTAAATTTGCGAAGTCAACAAATATTTGATTAGTTTTGTTTCATATATATCCTTAATTTTTATTAGAATCCGTCTGATATATCTGTACGTATTAAAACTATAATAATATATAAATATATATTATAACATCTCTTATTATATAGAACAATTTATTTGGAAAAAAATAAAAACTTCCAAAAATATATTTTTTTTTTATTACAATAACATAGGATAGCAAAAATAACAGTGCATTTTGTTTATTTTACGTAAAATACTTTGAAAAAAAAAAAAAATGAAAATAAAACTATCTTAAACAAAAAACAAAAAAAAAAAATACTATAATAAAAAAATATATATAATAATAATAATAAACTGGCTGAACAATATTAATGAAAATATGAGAAATTCTTAACATGATTAAAAAACGAATTATAAATTGATAAATAAAAAATTTGTCCTCTTTGTTTAGCAATATTTTAGCTCTCTTGTCATAATACATATATATACTAACTATATAAATTTGCTATTAACTACTTTTATTTTGATATAATTTATCTAAAATATATTTATTATAAAATAAAATGTTTATGTTCAAATTTAAACTTTTTCCTTGATATTATAAAATATTTTAAATCGTTAATATTTTGAACAAATGAAAAAACAAAATGTTTTTTTAATGATTAAAAATTAATTGTTCTTAAAAACAAAACTAAAAAAATAATTAAAATAAAAATATTATTAATATTTTCATTTTCATGAGTCAACAAAGTCAAGTTTCGTTTTAAGCTACGGCAGCATCGGCACTGGCACATTCTTCTTCAACTGTAATGTACATACCCTCCTCTTCATAAGCTGAATCATGTTTAGCAAGAATTCTTAATAATGGACGTAATTTAAGCCACCATTGTTTTTTAGGAATACGTTGCCTTTAATGAATTAATAAAATAATAAAATTATATTTATATATATATATACAATTTTATAAAATTATATTTTATATTCTTACTCGAAATTGGTTTCAGATATTAAATCAGCCAATGGAGTAAATCTATATTGTCGACGTACAACTCCCAATAAACATGCAGAATCAGCTGAATCACATCTAATAGTACCATCAGCTTGAGTATTATTTTTAAGTTGATCAACAAACCAATCTACACATTTAGCAGCCATTTTAGTGCCCATATTACGATCAAATGGTGTTGGTGATCCACCTTGTTGCATATGACCTTTAAAATGAATTATAGAAAGAAAAAGAAAATTTAAATTTATATTATTTTCAATATTTATATATATATATATACATACCTAAAATATTCATTCGACAAGAAAATAATCCTTTTCCTTCTTCAGAATATAAACGATGTATAAAATCAGTATTGTAATTTTCTGAAGCTTTTTCATTACGTAAAATTAATCCACGCATAACACCTTCAGCCATTTTAGCTGCCATATGATAAACATCTTGTTGTAAATCTTTAATGGAGAATTTCTCTTCATAAATGTATGCAGCATCTGCACCACCAGCTAAACCAGCTAAAGTTGCTAAATAACCACAATATCCACCCATAGTTTCAATAACGAATACACGACGTTTAGTGCCTTGTGCCGATTGACGGATACGATCACAAATTTCTGTGATTTCATTTAAGCCAGTATCACATCCCAATGAAAACTCAGTACCAGGAACATTATTTGATATTGTTGCTGGTACAACAACTAAAGGTATACGAAATTCTGGGAAATTAACACGTTGATCAGAAATTTGCCCACATGCATGATATGCCTCAAAACCACCAATAATTAAAAGGCCATGAATTTTAAATTCTTTCAAACGTATTGCGATTTCCTTAAATTTACCTTCTGGTAAAGTACGTTTCGTACCTAAAAAGGCACCACCTTGACCAACCCAACCGGTTACATCAGACCTAAAAACCAATAATAAAAAAATTTATTTTATATGAAATTATTTTAAATATATACCATCCCATTTCCTTAATATTTCCAGCTATCAAACCCTCAATACCATCATGAACACCAAAAACTGTATCACCACGATATATACAATTTCTTACAAATGAACGTACTGCGGCATTCATACCACAAGCTGGCGCACCAATATGCATAACAGCTAGCCGGTAGCCTTCCTAATAAAATAAAAAAATATGAACAATTTCAAGATATCGACTTAAAAAATTATATTCTATAACTTACAATTCCTTTACCAGTTTTTGGATCGAAAGCATCCTTTGGTGGTTTTAAACGAGTTAACATTTTATAAGTTTCTAAATTTCTTTGAAATGAACGACCACGTAATTTAACAGCTAATTCCCAATTTTTATCTTCCATAGCTTGTGATACTGCTTTTGTACGTTCAACACATTCCATTAATGGTACACGTACAGCTTGATTACCATCTAATGATACAACACAAGCAGCACTATCTTCAGTTGCTTCCATAAGTGCTAGAACAGCTTCAGCACCCATTCTACAACCCTTCAAAAATACAAAAAAGTAAATTATTATTTTTATTAAAAATTATATAATTATTTTTATTATTATTTATATTTTAATATTTACAAGGACACGATCAAATGCACTAGGATTACCACCACGTTGTACATGACCCAATACAGTAATACGTGTATCCTGTTGTAATTTATCAACAACAACTTTTTTAACATCTTCAGCCGTAATTGCTTTACCATCACGATCAATAGCTCCCTCAGCTACAATAATAATATTTAAACGTTGACCAGCATTACGTTCCTATATTTATAGTGTTGTACAGAATTATTTTGTAAAAGAAATAACAAAAAAAAAAAAAAAATTAAAATTTATAAAATTTTGTTTAAAATCAAAATAATGAAGAAAAGCAGTTTTTTTTTTTAATGTGAAGCAGTTATGATTTTTGAAGAAAAATGGTAAAAATATTGATTTTATGGAATAATGATGATTACGTATATGTAATTAAAATTAACAAAAACAAAGCTTATACATTTATAGCATATTAAAATAACAAACTACAAAAAAAATCGGCTTTTGTATTAAATATTAAAGTATAAATAATGCAAAAATAAAAAATCATATTTGTTTTAGCCAATTGAATTTATGTTAAAATAAAATTTTGGGATTAATAAAATAACTAATATTTTATAAACTATATATATATACATACATATATATATTTTATTATACGACGAACAAGTTTTTATTTTTAAACTTAATTTATAGACTTTATTTAAGATTTTAGGTTTTTTTTTTTATTGTTTTTATTTTGTTAATATTAAAGCTGTCAAACCTTTTTTTTTTTTTTTTTAAAGATCTTCATTTAAATTTTGTTCTAGTATTCATTGTTTTTCTACCTGTAAAAGTTTGTTACACAATTTGTCTGGCCAATTAACGTCAGCCGGATCTTCAGGTATAAAAATAAAATCAGCTTCACTAGCTAGAGCAGCAGATATTGCTAGATAACTAAAATCACACAAAAAAAAAAAAAGAGGTGTTGGGAATGTGTTAACACAACAACAACAACAAAAATGTTTAATGATTAATAAATTAAAATTAAATAAGGGAAATTAATTTTAAACAATTATAAACAATGTGTAATTAAAAAAAAAATAGCTAACAAAAAGGACCTCTAAAAGCATGGAATAGAAGAGTGTTGTATAATGTAATTTTGTGATGTCTCATAAACCTTGTGTAATTTGTTGAAACCACCAAAATATTTTCCTCCATACAAAATATAAATATGATTAAAAAGTATATTTTTCTTTGCAATATAATTTGTAAAAGAATTGATAAAAAAAAAAAAAAAGTACAACGAGGCAGATAGCCCTAATAATTTACGTTACAAATCAGACTATAGACAATTTTATAACTATATAATATATAATACTGAAAATCATTTACATATAGATAGTTCAATTGAGGATTTACTACAGAAAAGAATATGCTTAACCACTGTATAAAATAAATAATACAACAATTCTTAAGTTGTATATATACTTTTAAACAAACAACTTAAAAATATTTAAAAAATTTATTTATTTTATACAATATTTGAACATATTCTTTTCTATGAGTAATTCTTCACCTATCTTGTCTTAGTATTTTTCCTCGAAAAGGTTTTTCAGTTCAACACGATTAAACTATTTTTATGTAGATGATTTTTGATAATACTAAATGAAGGAATGAATGTAGGAATATAGTAAAGCGAATAAAGTCAAGAAGATTCTATATTAATGTGTTGAAAGCTAAAGTATCAAAAACAATTTTATTTCTGGATTATTAAATCTGAATGTTTTTTTGTTATATTTACATATATTATACATTGAAATACAACAAAAGTATTAATTTGATTTTCTTTTTAATAACAACTTTTTCTTAAACAATTTTTAAAATTATAAATTGAAAAATAATTGAATTAATTGTACATTCATGAAATTAATTTGTATGTATTTTAAATCAATAAAACTTGTTATTGTAGTTGGTATATAACAGTTGCGTGCTGCATAAAATGCACGCGCACATGCTCTAAAGTTTATTTTTAGAAATGCAAAATTTATTATGTTAAACATTCGATAAATAGGCAAGTGTAATTTGATTTTAGAAATACATATTTAAAAAAAAAACATAATTCCACATAAAATTTCATTCAGAAATATATTTCATAATCACATATATATATCGCTTTGTTGTTAAATCATGGCACGCGCCCTTGATATATATATATAACTTTTTTTCAACAAAGTCTGCACATTTTGTTGTTAAAATCATGGCACGCGTCAATTTATATATAATTTTTATTTTTTGAGATATTATCGAATTTATTATTTAGAGCTTGTCACTATTTGTAGATTTTAACTTTAACTGCATAATATAATTTAATTTGTTACTGCAGGCAGTAATCATTAAATGGGTGCTCAAGTTTCAGGATAATATTGAAATGGTCAAAATGAACAAAGTAAAAAATAATCCTTTTAAGTAGGAGGAAAATCATCTTTTAAAGTATATTAATTCATAATTTAGTAAGAGAAATGTAGTTAAGTTTAAATTAATAGAAATTTATATTGTGTATAATATTTATAAATTCAAGTGTATAATTAATGTACAATTGTTTTTTTTTTTTAAATAATAATAAAAAATATTATTTTTCGTTTTTATTATTTATGTATTTTATTTTTGTAAATAAATTATATACCAAATATTAGTCTCTAATTACTTCTATTTTAAAAAAAAAAATATTTTTTCATGCAGAATATTTTAGAACAGATTCAATTATAAATTCTTATGATACAAATGCTTTTCTACAGCAAAAATAAAGAATTAAAAAGAGTAATATTTTAAAGAAGAGAAATTATAATTTAAATATATAATGCAGAAACAATATTGTTTTATTTATTATTGTAATTTTTAAATTTATATTCAATGAAATATCTATTAATGTTCAATTACTTCTATTTTACATTCATAATTAAATCAATTATTAAGAAATATTTCACAAAATATAAATACCATTCATTCTATAAAAAAACATATTCGCTAAATAAATATATACAATAATATAAAAGTATAATAATGTTTTCAAATTACTAAAAAAAATTATTAAATTTGAATTAAAACTGAATTATATGATTACATTTAATTCATATACGGCCAAATCCAGTTAATTTGAACTCTTAATTTTATGGCTCTTAAAAGATTTATTAAAATTTTAATTTAATAAAAAGAAATTTAACAAATTAATATTAAAAAGATTACACTTCTTCAGCGCCATTACAAGATTTGTTCGTAACTTATTTAATATATTCTAGTAGTACCCAATTAGTTTGTCGGGTGCAATTTAAAATAGTTTTTCTCAAATAATTTTACATTTTTGAAAGTTAGTATCATAAAAGTTGTGTAGCTGTGTATGTTGCATATTAAGTATACTTTCGATAAAGTTTTGTTTGAAATATATTTATGGACATCGTTCAATTGCAGTAATTTTCTTAAAAGTATATAGTCTAATTAATGAAATAAGTATTAACGAATTAATGTATTTTTAAATTGAATTAAGGAGAGTTCAAATTAACACGAAGTTTGACTCATATAATTTATATATGTAATGTATTTATATATTATTATAAAAAATTTAAATAAATATAAAATTTTTATATATTATTATATTTTGCGAACCAATTATAGAACAAAAATAAAAATTTATTTATTCTTGCCTGAGCCAATTGCTGACACAATCTTTGTGGCCAATCAGGTTTTGGTGGATGTTCAGGGATAAAAATATAATCAGCTTCAGAGCAAAGTGCAGCTACTAGAGCCAAATAGCTGGAACACAAAAAATTTAAATACACCATAGAAGATGTGTATACTACTTTTATAGAGAGAAGAAACAAAAGATTATAAAAAAAAAACACAAAGAAAATAATAAAACAATTTTTTTTTATGTCGGAATCAATTTTGTTTTGTAAATAAATAATCTCGAATGTCTTTCCTTTGCATTAGATATAGTACCTAAAAAATAAATAAATTTGTAGTTTTTTACCTAAATATGATGAAGTTTTTTGTATTAGCCACCAAGATTGTTTTTGATATTTTCGGAAATTTTGTTTTGTTTTTATATAAATAATTCATCAAAATAAATAAATCTTTGCGAATAAAATGATCACATAATTTACAATTATATTTTACGGGTATTAATTAATTAATCAAAAAAATAAATTGCATATACATATTTATTATATATAATATATATATATAACATAGAAAATTATTAAAAAAAAAACTTATAAACACGAAAATGTTTTTGGATATATGGGTGTAAGGAATAAGGTTATAAATATCAAGTTAATTTATTCATTTTTGTAAACATTTTTGAAAGCTTTAAAAAAATAAAATAAAACAAATTAAAATATGATCATTCAATTTCATAATGATAAATTCGTATAAATATGTTTGATTGAAAGGAACAAATGTTTAAAAAAAAAATGGTATTAAAAATGTTTTTTTTTTTTAAGTAAACAAAAGAAAAACAACTGACAAATAACATCATAAGCTTGCCTGAATTAATTTATTGCAAAGTTTATCGGGCCAATCTGTTGGTGGTGGTGATTCAGGACAAAAAACGTAATCAGCCTCTGATATGACACCAGTTACGACTGGTAAATATCTGTAGAGTTGATACATAATTTTTCGTATTTCGTAATTTTTGTTTGTTTTTTGAAATTATATTTTACACAGTTTTTTTTTTTTGGGAGTGATTTTTAAAATAATATATATGTAATATAAAAAAAGTAAGATCAGTAAATTCTAAACTAAATTTTAAAATTAATTATTAAGAGTTTTTTTTTTGTAATAAAAACTAATTACAAATTTTTAGAATTATAGAATTTTTAAAACATACCCACAATGTCTGCCCATTACTTCCATTATAAATGTTCTTTGATGAGAATATGCTGTGCTTACAATAGCGTCAATTGCTTCAATTATACGATGTAGAGCAGAATCTGTACCAATTGTCATATCTGTTCCACAAAAATCATTATCAATAGAACCGACCTATAAATAATTAATATAAAATGAACATAATGTATAAATAAAATATTTTTTTTTTTATATATACGTCTATATATTTTTCATATTAAAAGTAATCTTGATAAATATAATCTACTATATATTTTATCGCAATCAAATATATACATACATATATATGTATATAAAATATAATGTATAAATATAAATGATACTAACCATTCCAACAATATGTAAGACACCATGTTTTTTTCTTTGTTCGGGTGTAATTTTTTCAGCTTTTAATAAATCATCAAGTAAACCGCTCCATTCCTGACGGAATAAATTTGCACCAGTTAGTGAACCATCACCACCAATAACAACTAAATTAGTAATGCCTTTTTGTACTAAATTTAAAGCAGATTTTAGACGACCTTGACGTTCACGAAAATCAGTACAGCGTGCTGAACCAATTACAGTACCACCACGATGTATTATACTTGAAACAGATGCCCAATTTGCTTCAAATATATTATCACCACCATCTACTAATCCCTGATAACCTTCACGAATTAAATAAACCTTAAAAGTACAATAATAAATAAATATTATTAATTACATAAATTAATATTAAAATATTACAAAAATATTTAATAGGATATATATGTAGTACCTTACATCCCAAATAAATTGCCATACGGACACATGCACGTACAGCAGCATTCATTCCTTGTGAATCACCACCACTTGTAAAGACACCAATTCCTCTGCCTTTATGGCTTCCACGTTCAATAAAACGTTGTGTCATATCACCCATGATTCTTTTATTCTTTAAAAAGTAAATAATAACGAAACAAAAATAACTATTTATAATTGTATATTCCGAATTTTAAATATTTAAATATTGATAAAATTTTATGCTTAAAAACCAAAGTCTTAATATGACCATAAGATCTACTAATAAAAATTTATATAAATTTTCACAAGATCAATTTTTAACACTATATATTAAACTAACCGTATGTTACTTTTTGAATAAAAAACTTCTTTTAATTTCAAATTATATAAATGAATATTAATTTGAATAATTACTGGATACTTTATTCAGAAATTTGGAATTATTTTGTGCGTACTGAGATGAAAAAATACCAAACCAAGGTGAATTAAAGTAACCTTCAACTGACCTAAAGTATTTTTAATCAAAAGAATGAAAAAGCTTTTGCAAATGTCATAATGAAGCTTTCTTATGAAATATATTTTTGAGTTTTGACACATTTTGTAAATGCGCGTGTTGGAAAGAGAAAGAGAAATTAAAAGAGGTTTGCCAGGTGAATAAAATTTTATCCATTTTTTTTTTCTTGTGTATTAATTCATATAGTCTCAACGCAAGTTACGCAGCAATTTAACGCGAAAATTCTAATTATTATGTCTGCGTAACTAGCGTTGTGATAAGCTGAGTAATGTAGCTTGAATGAAATTAAAAATAAAATTTTGAAAAATATTTTGTAAAGCAATTAAACGAGTTAATTTTACATTTTAATATTTTGGCATTTCAAATGTTTCTTATGTACTTTTTATTACACTGTAAGTATCATAGACGTATAGTAATTATATGATTTTATTTTAAATTAAAATACTATTTTATATTTTTCAAATTTCTATCGAAATAATAAACCAAAAAAAAACTTAAATGTCAAAATTTCAATAATGTTCAGAACAATTGGAGAATTTTGCCTGCCATCTGTTGATTTAAAAAAACTACATTTTTCGCGATTTTTTCACGCAAGCTGCGTACTTCCTGTGCGAAATTATAAGCTAAGTTTTATAATTCTGATTTCATGACGTTAAATTTATATGAAAATTTAAATTCAATAACATACTTAACTAAAAGTAAATTCACTTATCTGACAAAATATTTTTTCGACACAAAATATTTAATTATAATATTGTTTTATAGTTTTATTCAATTCAACCCAAAAATATAAATATGAAATCTTTCATTGTATGCGTTAAACGTGTGTTCAGTTCAGATAGAACGTCATTGTAAATTGAATTCTACGAAAATCTGCCGCGCAAACGTCGAATTTTTACCCCCCTACGCCTAAACCTAAAGCATGGATTTATGAAATTAAAAAACGATTTACTATCTCTTCCATAAATGGTTGTCATTGTCTCCTTTATAATATTTCGAAAAGAAATATCAATATCACTATCTCCTTCACTATTAGTATATAAATTTTCTTCAAATTCCAATATTTTAACAATTTTTGCCATATATCAACGCATATTATCCTCCTGATAATGCGAAGCCCTCTAACGCATTATCAGGAGGCTGGCAAATGCGTTAGAGAGTTAAATTTAAATGTTTTTGTTCATATAACCTTAAAAGTTTGTACATAATTAAAAATTATAGTATTAAAATGTTAGTTGTTGGATTTAATCTAATTGGCATCCCTTCTTTTTTCTAAAGCCCACAAATTATCTGCAATAAAGCTTTTACATTATGTATTACGTAATATAGGGGTTTGTAAAATATACCAAATGATTTTCTTTAATTTTATATTATAAACTTATAACTATTGTTAAATAAATAAATAAATAAATGTATGTATAGTTATTTTAAAAAAATTAATGAACTGAATTGAACTGCAAATTTACTTTTTTCATTTACTGGATCCTAAGCCACTGGAATTACTGAATTTTGAATATACTGAGTTCTACTGTAATCCTGAATTATGAGGGGTTTCCATATACGGTATTTGTATTCCATAAATTAATTAATTTAATTTAATGGATTTTGAATTACTGGATTTTGATTCCGCAGGAAAAATCATAAATACTGCAACAGGAATTATGATTTCTTCATATCCGCAGTAAATCATAAATACACAAGATCGACAGAGAGTTGAAACTTAGTAATATAAATTAACAAATATAATTTTTTTAATAGTTCACAATTTTAGCCGGTATGGAATGAATAAAATAAAATGGAATGTGCTATCAAAATCTTAAAATTAAAAATTGCATAATTATATGAAAGAAAAAAAGCACAAAGAAATTATATTTCTGAAGAATTATGAATAATATGATGCATGAATAATAATAAATACCATAATACTGATTGTAGCAAACGATGAAATAAATAAATTATATTAATTAATATAATATTATTTTGTGTAAACATAATTTTAAATTATTAAATTACAATTTGTACTATATTTAATAAATGTTACATTAATTAAATAACTTTATTTGTTTTTATAATTTGAAATTCGAAACAACTTCGATAAGCATAAAACTAATAAAATTTTAATTAAATAAGAATGAATAATTTGATTGAAATTTGAAATTGAATTTAACTTGATATATGTATATAGCTGTAATAAATATATTTATAAAACCATATGCTACTATTTTATGGTATGATTATTTGATTAGTAATAATTTTTCATTAAAATCTCGAAATTTCTATAAAAATCTATCAGCATAATGAAAATTATTAAAGCAAAAAAAAATTCGCACTTATAGTTAGACGAATCTTATCTTTAATTATTAAATTGTGTAGGTGTTCAAAATCCAAATATAGATGTTTTATCATCAGCTATTTTGATTGCCATTCCGAATTTTGTATAATATTCATTTTTATAAGATATTCTAATAATAATTCTCTGGTATCCTAAGGTTAATGCTTAATGGTAGAAGTAATATGATATGACCCAAAAATTCTATGGTTGATGGATCTAATTCCATAAGTCCATAACCAATGTATATACATATATATAAATACAGTTGTATAACTCAATAATGAAATTATGACACACTTGGGTTGATCACAATTTCACAATTATGTAAAACTTTCAAAATTTTTGTACAATTTCATAATTATTTCTCATAATAATTTCACAATTATTATGAGACATTTAAAATTTATGTTGCTTGAACCCAGCAGAGAAATATAGTATAGATGCAATTAAATAGTTTCCAGAAATATTAAAATATTTCACATTTCATTGAGTGTGGCAAGATATCATAATTAAATATAGGTATAATACCGGATAGCCCATATAGGTAATTTGGGCAGTTATCAAATTATAAAGATTTGCATATTATCTAAGTTAAGAGTTAAGTTAAGAGTTAATCCAATATTATACAAAATTGTTAATCAAATATTTTGAATGCAATTACAATTTGATTGAAGGGTTTACTACAGGGTTGTAAAAAAATCAATTTTAGAATTAAAATTTAAGCGGAATCATATTTTGATTTGTTGATTTTAATCTTCTGTGATTCCTATCAAAATTCTAGTAGCTCAATATCGGAGTCCTATAAATCAAAATTTATAAAAAGAAAAATGTAATGATTATAAATATTTAATTTTATTAAATTTATTGAATTCAACACAGATCTGCCGAGCAGCGCTTCTGTTGAAAGGCTGTTAAGCATGCATTGGAAGGTGGCATGACATAAGGCCATACGAAATAAAGCCACCGAACCATGAAATCCCGAATATGAAAATAGAAAAATTTCGAACAAAATCCCGAATTACAAAATACTGAAAAATAAAACAATGAACTACACAAAGAAATTGATATGAAAATTAACATATTTTCTAATTCACATAGTCGTTAATTCAAAATAAAAAAAATATTTTACGTTGTTTTATGAGTTCGATTTTACTCTTTTTGTTCATATGACCATTCCTATATTATCAATAAGATAGACAATAAAGGCTACTGCACTGTCTGTGGGATTTCGAAGTAATAGTTTGTTTTTAAATGCCTATGTCATGCTGCACTACAATTTTGTGCTCTTGGTAACCTGTCTGCTAAAAGTTCAGACTCATACGTCATACCAGAATATTGATGAATACATTTGGCCCATTTATTACCAGCATATTTTTTTGTCAGTTCTTTTTACAAATAATTTGCTTTAAATTCATTATAATGTGATTCGGGATATTTTGTTCGTGATTTAATGTTTCGGGAAAACGAGATTAGGCCTTTTGAATACCAACCCATCAAATTGATAAAAATATATGTACATATAGAATTTGATTCATAGCGAATCAATATTTTAGCGGCTTCAATATAGGAAATTTAATCGATTTTATGTACTTTTTCGAAAGCTAATTCGATTTCTGACTGAATTAAAACCCTTGTTTTTGTTATATACTTGGTGAGTGCTTCGACAATATTTTTGATTGATGAGTATTTACGATAATATAAGAAATTTTGCACAAGGACCCTGTGAATGCTCTATTCGGCACTTAATATCTTGATGTATACACTAATTAAAATATAAAACACATAAATTTTTTGTTTTTTTTTTTTTGTTTTAATTATAAGAAACTGTAATTTCAATAAACTTAAAATGTTGTTCTTTTTTTTTTTTTAATATAATTTTCAGCTGGACAATATTATAATATAATAAATACTATATTATTAAATTTCCTTAAGAGATCAGATCTTCATTGAATATCATTTTCTTCATTTTTATGTATAAAGTAAAATCCGTTTAAAGATTTTTTTTTTAGTTGATTTTACTTTTGTATCTTTTATTTATTTTGTTAGAAACATTTATAAAATAATGATTTTTTGTTTTGGTTTGTTTTGTTTAAAATATTTTAAGTAAAATATTTTGATTTGAACTAAATATATTTTTTAAGATCATTATAATATAATAAAAATGTTTTTTTTTTTTTTTGTTAATAAGTTATAATTTTTATAGAATAATGATAATAAAAAAATAATTCAATTTCTTATTTTTTTTTTTGTTATTTATTTCCCCGTATTCAATTTTTATAAATTTTTTTTTTAATTTTTTATTTTATTAGTTTTGCAAGAGTGTTTAAAAAGCAATGAAAAACATTTTCATATTATATAATTTATTATGTGTAAATGTTTTTCAGGTTCTTTTAATTTTTTTTTATATATTATTTATATATAAATTTTATTGTTTTTTATAATTTCCCTCGATAAAATAATTACAATTTATAGTAAAAAATATTGGCATAAATAATAAATTTCATATTTTATTATACAGCTCTAAAAAAAATTTCCTTCTGCTTGAATTTTATGTTAAAGATTTCGCTTTTTATGATTTGTTATTTTGTATAAATATTTAATTTTTTGTTATTTTGCAATATTCTATAAATTAATTTTTTTTTTTGAAATTTCTTAAATACAATGATAATTAGTACAAATTTTTATTTATTTTGTTGTAAACGGAAGTTAATATATATTGTATCTATATATTAATAAATTTAATGTATGATTTATGAAAAATTAAATTATATTTTTTGTTTTTTATTAATCATGAATGGGACCTATAACTACAAGCATTTTGAAATAATAATAAAAAAAAAATATTTAAGCTCAAGATTATTTTAAATCTTATAATATTATTTATATAAAAAAAAATCATTATATTTTCTTGTTTTTTTTTTTATTCATTTGCCTGATACAGGTTGAATGGATTTCCTTACCATTATGAAATTAAATTTTTAAATGTTGTATAATTTTATATAGTTTGTCTTCCCCCCAAAATATCAACAAAATCAAAAATAAAATCATTTTGTTAATTTTTGTGCAAGCAAATAACTTGAGCTTAATTTTAATTTTCAAAATATATTTTCTTTTTTTTTTTTATTATTATTATTTTGAAGTTTTACTATACAAATTTGTATAAATATACAATTTTTTTTTTTAAAAAAAAATAATATAAAATTGAAAATATAATTTATTTTTAATAAATATATAATTTGTCCAATTAAGTTTGAAAACAACGATCAACAGAGATACATTTATATATTTGTTAAATGGACAAAAACAACCATACAATTTTTAATATATTTTTTAAAAAAAATTTAAGTTTTTTATGTTTGAAAATTTATTATATCAATAAATTAAAAAATATTTTTGGTTTTTTAGTTTTATTGAGAAAAATGTGTGCTACGCATGCAAAAATCCAGGGTGTGTTAATTACAACAAGAATATTAAAATTCCATTTATACACATTTATTTAATTTTATTTTTAATTAAAATGAAAATTTATCAATTTTCCAAAAAAAAAAAAAAGAAATTACATATAAAATGATGAATTTCCAATTTATATAATATTATATATATAAAAAAAAAATAAAAATTCTGTTTTTATTTTTGTTATTTTATTTTAAAAATAACAAAATTAAAAAGCAATTTGATAAATTCGAAATTATTTTGCTGGAATTTATATAAATTTTTATAATTTTTTTTAAAATTTCTGTTTTATACATTTATAAACACACATACTTAAATACGTATAGCAGTTTTTTTGTTATATTTTTTTTTTGTTTAAAAAAGGTTATTTTAAAAATAGTTTCCATTTTAATATGTTAAATATATTTTATTATATCAATTAATAATTATTTATAATAATATTTATTTAAAAAGAGACATGTAAAAGTGCTTTATCATAATAATTTTTCAAGGATTTTAAGGATAATACACAAATATATGTGAAGCACGATTTTTTTTTTTTTTTTTTTTTTAAAAAAAATTGATTTAAGTAAGAAAACTTTACGCTGTTTAATATTATTTTAGTTTGTTAGAAATAATTTTAGCGCCTTTTAGTTATTTTTTATTTATATTTTTTTTTTTAAATAATCATAACACAAAATAAAAATTTAATTAAAATAATAATAAAAAAAAAACTTTATGGTTCTTTTTTATATATTTTTAGTAATAAAAAATTATATTAGAAATTTAACAACAGCCTTTTTGAGATTTTAATATATCACCATAAATATAAAAACCTGCACCATATTAAAAAAACAAAATCAAATTATGCATAATTTTTAGATAAATATTCAAATTGTTGACAATATTTTTATGTTTGTTTGTTTGTTGATTCTCATAAATAATGTTACCTAAAAAAAAAAAATGTAAAACTTAAGTTTTTGTTTAAAAATGTCCAAATATTTGATTGCCTGGAATCGTGAAAAATAAATTTGTCTGTTCACAATATTTTCGATTAAAATTCTTGCAACATAATTTATTACTTATATTTTTTTACGATATAAGTAATAAATATAATGTACATTAATAAATTAATATTTAAATTATTTGTGAATATTTAATTGATAAATTGTTTAAAGAAATTTTTCTTTCCTGACAATTTTACTAAATCAATTTTTGCAAAAATTTAATTTTGCTGTGTTTTTGTATATAAAAATAAAGTTTTCTTTTTTTACAAAATTTAAATTGTCAAGAAATATCGATTTTAGGATAATGAATAAGGAAGGGTTCTTGTATGTATGTTAAACAAAAATGAATAAAGGGTCCTGTATGTATGTTGTGTTTTTGTATTGTTAATTAACAGGATGAAAATAAATTTCAACTGAATTGAATGTTATTAGAAAACACTTACAAAAGTTAATATTTTAAACGGTTTTGAAAAAAAAAAAACAGAAAATGATTTTATTAAAGTTTTTGATTCTTTAATATAAATATTGGGGGAAAAAATTAACTTAGCTAAAGCTTTTTTGTTTAATTTAAATATTATATATATCTAAAAAACACTGAGTCAAATCTGCCATTTGCAGCTTATCATAAGAGCAAATATTAATTTTAGATTATAAGGGTATTTATTATTAAATATATTTTTTTTTTTTGTAAATTTCTGTTTTTGAATACTACCACAAAGAATTTCTTAATTTTTTTTATTAAAAGAATGAATATTCATAAAAAAAACTAATTCATTTCGTTCGAGTAATTAATGTCATATTTTACGATTTGCGGCTAATTTTACTGTGTTTATAATTACAATTGAAATAATATATATCTGTGGCAAAATGTAATAGTTAGTAGCATAAGCGAAAACTAATATTTTTTATTGTACTTTTCTTCTCTAACATTTTATATGACTAGTCACGAAGTAAGTAGATTTTGTATTTTCGTTTTATTCAAAAAATAAAATATATATTAACTTAAGTCATTTTTAAATAGTCAATTACTTGTAATAGTAACTTACGTTAACATAATATCTTATGTATAGATAAGGTTCGAAAATATTACTCGTTAGATCATCTTAAGTCAAAAATTTGTATAACTTAAGTGTAGAGAAGAAATTCAGTTAACTTAAAAAGATATAACCGACTTTCATCATATTTTAATTCGCCTAAATATTAATATTTTAAGTTATTTTAACAAGTACATTAAATTTATAATAGGGTATTATTATTTTTGTAAATTATCTAAGTCTTTTGATTTAATTTTTAAGGATCTTAATTAATTTTTTCCTATTTATATAACTATGTTTTTAAGGTTCACCATAACTTTGCTTATGTATAATCAAAATTTCGTATGTTACATGAAAACTTTTTGATCAGAGAAATTTTTCAATTCTTATATGTTGCCACAGATATATTTATCGATCGTTCAACACATATCCGAAGGTAAATTGTTTCGGTCAATTGTGTAATTGAGTTAATTAAAAAAAAAATATTAGTTTTGATTCTGTGTTCAATCTAGTTTTTAGAAATTAAATAAATAAGAACAATATTTTTTATTTTATTTTTTATTACGTTTTTTTTTTTTTAGTTTGTTGTTCCTTTTTAAGAATTTTTGTTTCTTTTGCATTTTTTTTCTTTTATTTTTTTTTTTAAACAAAACAAAATTTGAAAATAATAATATTTGTAAAAAAAAGTATTTATGTTTTTTAAAATAGTTTTTTTTTTTTTTTTAATGTACAAATAATTAACAAAACAATAGAGGATAATACAGAGAGAAAATATATAATCAAAAAAACATAAAAAAATATATATATATAAAGATTAAACTCAACAGGATTTTTTCTTTTTTGTTTATATATATATAATAATTATTAATGTATTTTTTATTGTGTGTTTGTGTATTTTTTCTAATTAATTAAACCAAAAAAGGATAGGATAATACAGAAAAATAAAAAAAAAAAAAATTATAAATCGCATCTCGTGTAAAAGTTTTTTTTTAACAAAATTAATGTTTATTTTTTTTTTTTTTTAAAACAATTTTATTTAAATATTTTTTGTTTTTTTATACAATAAAAAAAATTATACAGAGAACAACAATCATTTTATGAATGGTGTGTTTGTGTGTGTGTGTTTTATTTTTGTAGGTGTAAATTTCCTTTTCTTAAACAAAAGAAAAACTTTTACTTTTCCATATTTTCACAAATATACATTTAATGAAAAAAACAAAACAAAAATTATATTTATTTTTTATTTTCATCATATTTTTTTTTTAAAAATATTTTTAATTAATTAAAAAAAATGTATCAAAAAAATTTGATTTGTTTTCTAAATATTCATCCACTAAGAGATGCGTTTATATATAAATAATAATAATAATATAAAAAATTATTAAGTTAATTTCGAAAAATTTCTTTTTTGTTGTAACGAAAATTATTTTTATCAAAATTCCTATATAGAAATTGTTTTTTTTTTTATTTTATTTACGCATCATTTATAACGTTAACACTTTTTTTAATGTGCTATTTTCTTTCTATATGTTTTGACGAAAAAATTATTTAAAAAAAATAAAAATAAAACCAAAATAATTTATTAAGTAAATTTTTTTTTATATCTTTTTGTTTGGTTGCTTTTTAATTTTTATTTCTTCTTCTTTTTTTTTTTGTAAAGATCGCGGCGTATTTTTTGTGTTTTTGAAAAAAAAAAAAAAAAATAGGTTTTGAAAATTAATTTTATTTTTAAATTGGTTTGTTTTTGAATGTTTTGTTTTTTATTTTTTTTATCTTGATTTTTAGTTTATTTTTTTATTTATTTTTTTTTTAAATTTTATAGTCAAAAGGGAACATTATTTTTTTTTAGTTTGGTTAATTGTCGCCACCCTCTTGTGGTTCATCGCCGTCCCCTTGTGTATCCGACGTCCAAAGGGTAAGGTTATCTCTCAACAATTGCATAATTAGTGTTGAGTCTTTGTATGAATCTTCGTTAAGAGTGTCCAGTTCAGCTATCGCGTCATCGAATGCCTATAATTTTGTTATTTTGTATAACAAATTAAATATATATATAAAAAAAAAATACATTAAAAAAATATTACATTATAATAAAATATACTTATAATTTATTTTTGTGATTAATATAAAATGATAGTATTTTTATTCGTATTCTTGTAGTAATTATGATTCCGACAAACTAAATTTAATTTTAACCACGAACAAAAAATTTTCACAAAATCTTCTGCTGCAAATCTTACTTCAACAAACCATTTCTGTCAGTTTTAATATTTTAATTGATTCTATCATTTTCGAATCTAAAGAATCCTAATTTTTTACATTACCAAATGCCGATAATTTGTGATAACATAAATTTAACTGTTGATCAATTGGAAACAGAAATGCAGCCGACGAAATTTTACATTTTCAAAAGAGAAATCTTGCGTAATGTTTCGTCTACAATTTAAACGATTTCACAATTCTTTTTTTTTTCTAAATAAATTTTGATATTTTATTTTTTATCCTTAAACAAAAACAGTGGCCATTAAAAAAAAACAAACCACTTACTAAATACGAATACAAATATTAGTTATAAATTAATTACAATTAAAAAAAATAGCTGCTGCAAAGCGTAAACATTCTATCACATTCCTTTATATATGTTTCTGTATATTAGAAGACAATTTTGTTGTTGGGTACATGATATCAAAAACTTTTGAATTAATATAAATAGGACCAACAACAAGCACAATCAATTTTTATTACATAGGTTCAAATAAAAAAACTAAAAATTGGTTAGTTAAATGTAAGAAAATATTAAAGATTTATTAAAAATTTAGCTAATAATGGACAATTTTATTCTATTTCAAATACAAAAAGAAAACTAATAAATTTCTTGATTTATAATAATATACAATCAAGAGCTGTTTTATATATAGTGTGTTATATTTTCTGGGGTTAACACATCAAGGTAAAAAATTAAAATAAAATAAAAATTATAAAAAAAAAAAAAAGAAAACAGGCAAAAATAAATATCAATAAAATAAAAATATTATTAATGAGATTTCGTTTTATAGATCAAAAATGCGTTTTAATTTTGTGAAGCAAAAGAAAACACAATGCAATTTTAAATAATTTGAAACCTGTTTAGCTAAATGACAAGCTCTTGCTGGTGAATTTATAATTTCATAATAGAAGACTGAAAAGTTGAGGGCAAGACCTAATCTGATTGGATGTGTTGGTTGCATTTTTGTTTTAGCAATATCAAATGCCTCCTGATATGCTTTTTGTGAATCCTCGACAACAGCTGTTTTGAAGATTGATTGATTGTTTTTTTTTTATTTATTAAATAAATTATATAAATGTAGTATATACGATATAAATTATATAGGAATATTTTTTTTAAAATGCGACCCACTCAGTTTAAAAATTGGAACTTATAATTTCATTGTTTTATAAACTTAATAGAGATTATATAATTTTAAAATAATTCTTTATAACCACTAACATTTATAACAATCAAAAGCATGCAGGTTGAGTAATATTAGCAATATTTTCTCTGATATCTTCTTCTCATTCAACTTGCTGAAACTATTTATAAGTTAGCCACATAAAATCAATAGGTTTGATATCGGAAACAGATGTATCCAATAATAAAATATAAATTAAATCATTAAGGATACAGATTTTAAATAATGCGAAGAAGTCGTTAATAGTGTGGTTTTCTTCAAAATTAGCGAAGAATTTTTAAAGTCGTTGAATTGACCTGCATTATAACATATTTAAAAATCTGGTTTTAATCCTGGTTTCGAATTGTTGAAATTTAATTGATTAATTTAGATGGTGATATAGTAGATTAAATTTTTCTTTTTTTATATTACAAATGTTATTATAGAAAATTCGTTGTATACGATAACGAATAGTTCAATTAAATCTAAAAAAATAATTTTAATATTGAAAAATAAATATCACATAATCTTCTGTTTAATAAAAACATAATATTTCAAATACTGACTGGGTCGCGATTTTTTATAAAAATATCCTGTATATATTAACAACAACAATATTAATTCCCTAAAAACCTATTACAAAATTCTATACTAATGATGTAATAAAAAAAAAAATATTAACATAATCTTAAATTACGTCGCCCGAAATGCAGCAGCAATTTTTTTTTCCTTTGTATTAGATTAAAATTTGTAAAAATAAATATTTTTGTTAATAATAGTGTAATGACCTGTTTGGCCAATTGGCAAGCTTTGTCTGGAGAATTTAAAATCTCATAATAGAAGACAGAGAAATTTAATGCGAGACCCAATCTAATTGGATGTGTTGGTTGCATTTTACCCTTGCTAATTTCAAATGCGTCCTGGTAAGCAGCTTGAGAGTCATCAACTACGGCTATTAAAATTGGATAATTGATGTTTTTTTTTTTTTAATTAAATAAATTTCAATAATATAGAATAAAAAAAAAACACTAATTGAATATTGTTTTGTTAAATGAATTTACAAGAAAAATCAATTTTCAAGAAAATTATATAAACTAAAAATAGGAAATTATAATTAAATAATATATATATATATGTAGTTATTTATTTAACTTACTATTGCGTGCATCCCCAGTTGCTACTTCAGCTAGATACCTGTAATAATCTCCTTTCATTTTAAGGTAAAATACCTTACTTTCTGGATTACTGGCTTTAGGGATGAGATATTTATCCAAAAGACCCTAAAAAAAATTAATTTATTATTATCAAAATGAAGAAGACAGTAAAAAAATTAGCTATTATCTAAAAATATAACTTGACCTATTTATTTTAATAAATATTTTCTCCCCAAATATAAAATATAGTAAACAATTTTATATCCTTATAGATACATAATTAAGCATATGTTAAAGTACTTAACATATCATTTCTAGCTAATAAACTTTTTATAAGGATAATGATGTACGTGAAGAAAAAAACTAAATAAATCAATAATTAAATTCTATTTATAAAACCTATAAGTGGTCGTAATATAACTAATTAAAATATAGAACTCTTAAAATATAGAATATACATACCAAAACTTCGTAGCAAATTTCCCTAAGTTCCTTTTCAACACGTTCTCTATATTCTCGTGCAAGCTGTTGTTTTCTTGCGGATGCTTCCGTCTTTTGTTCAATTGATGAAATAACTCTCCACGATGATCTTAAAATAAAATAAATATGATTTATAGTTTTTTATATTTAATTTATTTATTTATTTTTGTTAAAAGAATTATTAAATTTACCTGCGGGCACCGACAACATTTTTGTACGCAACTGAGAGGAGATTTCTTTCTTCATTTGATAATTCTACACCAGTTTCTGTGACGGATTTCATGGCTTGTGCCATATCATCGTACCTTAGATTTGATAATAACATAATATAAATATAAATTAATATATAATATTAATTAAAATTAATTACCTTTCTGATTGTTCGGCTAATTTTGCCTTTTGGACCAATTCTTCCTTATCAACTGTTGACGACATTATTTATGTGTTTTACTTATTTAATATTTACTTGGTAAAAAGATGAATTTTTTTTAAAATTATATATTATATAATTTTAATTGTTTGTTTTTGTTTAGGGAATTCGAGTTATATATAAACGAAAATATCCTTTTGGTTTTATAAACGCTTGCAGAGTAACCCCTGTAAAATAATAAAAATAAGAATATTTTAATATTATTTAAAAAAAATAAAATGTGCTACAATTAATTGAATTAGATTATATAAGGTAAAATATTTTGTATATAATATATTTCTCTATATTAAATATTATTTCACCACCTTGACGATAATCATAACTTTGATAATGACAAAGATAACAACATGATTTATATGAAATGTAGTTACGCATTAAAAATTAAATAATATTATTTAAGAATTTTTATAAATATACTTCATATTTCTACGTATATTTAAAATGTATGAAAAAAAGTGCATTTGAAATTGGGTATATTAACAAAAGTTTTGAATGTACTAAACGACAAAAATTATTATATATTTTATTTTTCTATTATTTATTTATGACCTAATTTCTTTATTTTGCATTTTTGATTATCGTTGGTTTAAGTGCGATAATAAATAATAAAAATTCTAACGAAAATGTGATTATCATATAATATTATAATTTTACATAGATTCAAATGGACAATGAAATTCGACGGTCAAGATTTCATCTACATCAGATTTTCAATTGTAGAAATATACAAATAAAGAAATAAATAACCAAACTTTGGCAACGAAAATTTAAGAATTTTGTAAAAAAAAAATCAATTTAGCTACTTAAATTAATTTAAATAACATAAATATTTAATTCAATTTTAATTAAATATAAATAAATATATTATATAACATTAAGAAAATTATGATATTTTCATAGTACAAGTCATTGACCTGTAATTTTCTTTTAGAGAAAAAATGTGCTTAAATTTTTTTTTTTTTTTTTTTAGACAAAATATATTTTATTTTTATAAAATAAGTATAAAATTTTGTATATAGTCTTAAATTTCAAAATGGAGAAATTTAGGAAATCTTTTGTTTAAAAATAAACGGCGCTGGTATGCATAATCTGTTAAAATATATATTATATATAAATATTCTGTAACGAAGTATTTAATTTTGTACTTTTTTGAATTCCTTAGAACGATGAATCTCACAAAACTTATATTTATATCACACAGCAACCCAAAACACAACCACAATACAATAAAATTCTATTTTGATAATAATTTTTCCTCTCTTACGACATTTTTTTTTTTATCCAAAGCTATTTGGTCTAACAACTAGACAAAAAAAAATCTATATACACAATAAGTGGTGCAACTTTGATAAATCTATTCAGGCCCAAACATAATGTCAGCATAAACCGATAGCGTTAGTTT
This sequence comes from Rhamphomyia laevipes, assembly GCA_963920725.1. Classification (NCBI taxonomy): domain Eukaryota; kingdom Metazoa; phylum Arthropoda; class Insecta; order Diptera; family Empididae; genus Rhamphomyia; species Rhamphomyia laevipes. The sequence continues at coordinate 43,146,147 of OY987259.1, forward strand.
TGAAAAATGTTCAACATATTGAAAATCAATGAAAAGAAAATCAATTCTCACGGTCACAGTCAAGAGGTATACCGATATTCAAAATGTTGAATATTAACCGCTAAAGAATTTTAATACAGAAGTCAAAATATCTTGCCACTTTTGAGTATGTTCAAATGTAAGATGCAAAATATTGTTAAGTTTTGATACACCTCGTAAACTATATGAACAATTTTGATAATTTTTACAATTTCTAATGTACATCACCCACATTTTAAAAATTCTTTTTTTTACAACACAATTAAAATTTATTAATTTTAGTTTCAAAAATTAGTTTGACAGATCTACAATTTATTTCTGCCAGCATAAATTCGAGGTAAAATAAATCTACAGCTAGCGCTATCGGTTTGCCATCACATTACGATTGGGCCTTTAGATATTTTATTTTTGTTTCAATCAACACACGAGAAACAAAAAGAGGTTAAATATATTTTAATGTTTGATGATATAATAAAAACTTGTATATATATATATATAATATACAAAATACAATTCCAATAATCCATATTAGTTAGAGAGAATATCCGTTAAAAATGCGGTTTAAGAATACGTAATATATGAAAAAAGAAAAAAAAAAATTATTATAGATTTATATATAAATAACTGACAAAAATGACATCATACTTTAGAGTTTTTCATAAAGCTGTGCAATAAAACTTAATATTTTTTTTTGTATTTTGTATACTGTAATAAAAAAATTATAATTAAAATGATAAATTTTAAATGATTTTGGTTTTGTGTAAATGCGTTTAAATATATTTTTCATATATATTTAAACGCCCAATATTTTTTAAATCTGATTATTTGATTCTAGAGTTATATTTAAATAAAATAATTTCATTCGGTATAACTATAATACTTGGTTACAATTCAACTTTTTATGGTGCATCATAAATTATTCTTATTAGTTGGAATTGTTGTCTGATGTATCATAGTATACATGATAATTTGAATGGTATTGGATCTAAGTTAAATTCTGTGTCTTGGCCGGTTACCTATTATTTTTTAATTTTAAGTTGTTTTTTTAAGATAAATTTAGTACATTTTTATATAAGGTGTGTTCAACACATCAAAAAATTGACAATACACTCACTCAATCAAACAAAAATGAAATTATTGACCCGAGAAACACAACGACCTTTAACAGTTTTCTTCTTCTTTTATTTTTAATAACTATTATATAAAAATTATTGGAAAAATATGAAAGAATTCTAATAATAATTGAAAAATTCAAAAACATAAAAAAAAACCATTTATTATAAAAAAAAAAGGATTTTGTTTCTTTGAAAACTGCGCAAATGCTTTATAAATTGCATGATATACACTACGGATATTCATAAGGTGTTTTATATTGTTATCGGTTTCATCTTTTTTTTATATTAATTTTATTTAATTTTTAATGGTACATCAGAAAATTTTTAGGCTATTTAACTACAAATTATTTTATGAAACATTTTTTATTTTTGGCTTCGCACAAATGAACAATTTCTCAAATAGGAAAGGTTCAAGGGACATGCAAATGAACCACTACTCATAAAACCGCCAGCGCCATCATAAAAGTTGTGAACCGTAAATTTTTGATGGCAATACACGTTGTAGAAGTTTTATTATAGCCTTGGTAATATAATTTGGTGAACAATAAACGTTTTAGGATTTCAATTGTAGCTCTGGCGTACATATATGCAATTGGTCCATATTGATCGATCGATCAACATGTCTGGTACGTAGTACTACATTATCAAATGTGCTCTAAAATATTACGTTACACTCACAGTATTTTGTTCATGAAATAGTTCCAGCTGTAGTGAAAACGAAAGAGTGAAACACACTGTACTTATCCCAAAATTTATACTATTAAATCAGATTTGAAATATTTTATAAAGATGAGTGCTATATTTTCTACCGAATTCCAATACTAATCGATCATATTACTATGAAATGATTTTTTTTTTTAAATAAATTGATAAATAAATCTAAATTACATATTCAACTTTTGTATAAATTTGTATACGTTAAAAATTTATCATGATTGATGACGGCAATAAGTTTTTTATTTGTAATACACTACGTGAAATAAATTTATATTTTATGTTAAATATTTAAAAATTCAATTTAAAACAAATTTAATATTACCAATAATCATTTGATAACATTTTTATATTTATCATTATTCATCTATTAATTATACAAAAAAAAAAAAAAAAACTCATTTATTCTAAAAATAATTTCGTTGGCAACAGACAAAAACTGCAGACATATTAATGGAATGGAAAAAAAATCAATATTTTCTAGTAGTGGAACAAGGATTTGTCATCTAAAATGAGGTGGCGGTGGGTGAAAAATGGGAAAAATTGAGAAATTTTATTATATGTGTAAAAAAAAAATGTTTTACCTTAAAAAGAAAATATCTTTTTATTAATTATATAATTTTTATTTTGAAACTTATAACAATTAATTTAAGGATAATTTTCCTTTTATTTTTAAGACTTAAATATTATTATCACAAAATCTTTTGTCACTAGGTTTTTCCTTTTTTTCTTATTTTCGAAAAAAGATTTTCTTTTTTATTTAATATATAGAAGAATTTTTTTTTTATATTATTTGCATAAATAAGAATTGAAATATTATTTTTTTTATTATAGATTCTTTTTAAAGATATATATATATTTAATTAATTTTCTTTTTTAACATTTCTAACTAACTACAAAATCATGTTTTTCCGACAACACTTCAATTTCAACTATACATATAAAAAAGGAACGAAAATAACATTTTCTGGACAGACCTCTGCTATATTAGTCCCATAAAAAAAGCACAACCTAAAAGATTTTCTCCACATTTACGAATACACAATTTTTTTTTATTATGTGAAACGGCGGCAGTAGTAAAAAATTGCATTTGTATTGTTCTATCTAGAAATTATTTATTTGTGACATAATAAAAATTGGATTAATTCAATAAAAAATTATTAATCAATTTTCATGTAATTTCAATTAATTATTAATAATTCAAAATATAATTAACAAATTTTATTGTATAAATAGATAAGAATTTTTTTTTTATATAGTTTTAATAGTAGTTACAGTTTTTATCTATATATACCATAAATTCAATTTTTTATTATGCGCAGAATTTTAACAATAATTATTCTCTGAGAGACAAATATGAAAAAGCTGCTAAGCTAGGGGGAGCCCGAAATTCGTAGTTATATGACAGTGCTTTGTAAAAACAACAAGGAACTTATACATAGAGCCATTTTGTTCTCTTGTGTAGTCTTTAAGAGAATATACATCGAAAAATAACTTGCATAAAGGTTAGTTTCCCATGGACCCAAAGAAATTACCGAATCTAAATTGAAAAAGCACCCAATTAACTTTTGCCATATAGAACACATCAAATATGAACTTTTAGCTTGGACCCACTCAAACTTCAGACTTAATATATATGAGCCATCCAATAAGAAAAGCATTATCGAAAGCTGTGTACAAAATTTAATTCCAATCAGATAATACCAGTCAACTAAACAAAATATACCAGAAATATAATAAAATTTATATTTCATAAAAAATTAATTTAATATTGTGAATTAAAACAAATGAAATTGTAATTTTCATTATATTATATTGTGCAATCTTTCGACGTAACCTGCCATTTGATTTATTCTATAATATTTTGTACTAAGTTTTTAATTAGTCTCGACTTTTTTTTAACTAAATCATTCCTGACAAACTTCAGAATGGAAATATACTTTGTTTTGACTCGAGAATCAACCAGGAAAATTAATTTTTAAGTAGTTTAACAAGAACATATCCAAATCGATAATGGAATGTTGAAAATTAGATTCATAGATATTGTAGAGCAATTCTATATGGTGCAGAGTATCGACGAAAAAATGCTACAAATAACATCTTGCTATAATGGTTATGATTGTAATGATTAACACTAATTTGAATATAAATACTAAAGATACCAACTAAATAGACTTTTACTATTGAAATGAAAATATGTATTTATTTACTGTAAGAGATCAATGTTCATGGTTCAGTCACCGTAACATTAATAAATTTGCAATAGGAGTTATGACTTGTTAATTTTAATTTTATAATATTAGTTTAAACGAATGTAGTTAATTTTAAAAAAAACTGTGTATAGGTTACCGAAGATTTATTGAAACATAAGTTACCGAAGACTTATAGAAACTTTCGGTTACATTTTTGCTAAGTCTTCAACTCTAACTAATTAATATTTACTATTTAATATTTTAGTATGAAAATTACATTTTAAAAAATATTTAATAATTTCATAACAAATTTTTTCTGTTGATTAATTTTTTTTTTTTTTATTTAAGACTTGTAAAGGTTTATCCTAATCTCTAGCCTAAGTAAATCAAATGTAATTTTGTTTTTCTAATGAATTATTAATAAATAAATAATAATAAATATATATATTTTTATGAAATTATTAAATATTTTTTAAAATGTAATTTTCATACTAAAATGCTTTATAAATTGCTATATAAATGGTGTTAATATACAAATTTATATTAATTTATTTATTGCAGCATTATAAATTAAATGTCCTTGAGACTCTCGACGGGAATATTCGACGGTGCAATTGCAATGTATGTTTATCTCTTGGCAACAGAGTAAAGCAAACAACGAAATTGCATTTAAAAAAAAAAAACAAAAAAAAAAAAAACTTTTTAGAAACTTATATATCTATAAGTATGTTGTATTATGTATATAAAAAATGAATACAGCATTATAATAATAAAGTTTATTAAAAGAAATACTTAAATATAATGATTAAATTTGATAAAATAATTAAAATATGAAAATTTATATAATTATTTAAACAAAAATTCCAATAGAACAATTTATAATAATAAGAAACTGAACATGCGCAAAACTTATATATTGTTATATGAAAATTGTAAATTTTTTCTTTATGTTCCTTTTTCAAGCATTTTCATCTACACAATAATTTGTCTAGTGTGGTTGATTAACAATATCTTTCCTCAAAAATTAATAATGAATTGTGAGTAGAAAAACAGAAATTGTCTGAATACTACTAAAATTTCGTAGTATTTGTCTTTCGACTTTCTAAACTAATTTAATATAATTTATCCCCAGGCGTATATTAAATTTGTAATACGAGCCGGTGATATAAAATTGAAAATGATCTTGTATGTATACAATAAAAAAAAAGGATATTATTTTTTCACTTTGTAATAAAGTCACCTAGAAACAATATAAAGTGTCACAGGTTGTGAGCTAATATATTACCTTCAGTTATACATTTATAGAATTTTTTTTATACATATACTTTTATTAGTACCCAAAATCAATATTGTGTCCTTGCGCAATTATAAATTTACCTATATATATAATTTTTTTTTTTGCTTATTCAATTATTAAAAAAAAAAAATTACATTAATGTATTTTATTATTAAATTAATAAAAATAGCTTTTTAAATATCAAAGTATTTTCAGATATTAAATTATTGTACTTTAATTAATTTAATTTATGGTAAAAATTTTGTCCTTGATTTTTAAAAAAAGATCAGAAATTTACAACAAAAGTATTAGTCGTTTAAGTAAAATAATTTTCGTTTTAATTATTAGATTTCTGATTGAATTATATTTTATTAAACAAAAACTTCAAGTATTTTTTTGGATACTACCCAATATTCGTATAACAAATAATATCTCCGTAGGATATCAAAAAATATAATGTCACTGGCGTAAGTTGAAAAAACATTATTGACTAATTTACAGATATTATTGTAAAAATGTAATTAATATCGGTTATTGTTTTATGTAAATATTCAATTAATCAAAATTGCAAATCAAAATATGGTTGCTACTGATTTTATGCAATTTTTCTAAATCATATTATATCAAAAGTTATAACCATTGATTGCAATTTGATTTGAATTTCATATACAAAACACGTGCAGACATTTTAATTCCACGATTTCCAATAAAACTTATATTTTTAAAAAATTTGCAAAATTTTGAACATTCGCAATTAATACATGAATATGTAATGGCTGTTTTAAATTTTTTTGAATTCAGGTTATCACATTCTTTTATATAATACAGACTGCCAAAATAAAATTTATATACTAACATTAATATATTATACACTTAAAAAATCACAATTAATACAAAAAGTAAGACGTTTGATAATAATTATATAATCTTATAATCAGTGGCAATAGCTTTTATTAAACTTATGAAATGATATCATTGTTTGAAGTTCATTTTGTTAAAATTATTCATTCGAAAAATATTAATATGGTACTACATTGATATTAATTATAAGTATTTATATAAATAATTAATATAAACAATTCAGAAAGAAAATTTAAACTTTAATAAATAATATCTCAATGTAATACACAAACTATTATTATTATAATCATAAAAAACAAGTTTCCCAATCACTAATTTTTTTTTTATTTTGATCAAAAATAAATGAAAAGAAAAATTAAAATTGTAAATAGAGTTGACTATTTTTCCAGTAGTAGTGGGAATAACTATTAAGTTAAGTGTCTATAGCCAGACAGCTGGCATAGACTTATCGACCAGTCATAAGAATAAGTAGGTAAGCTCAGACAGGTTCTTAGTGTTGTTACTTTGATCTGGTTTTTAAAATGCAGCTTTTATTACTACATGCATTTTATATCATAAGAAAAATTTAGCTCAATTGGTAAAATAGTCTGAAATTCATTTAACTTTTAGAATTAAGTTTGACACATAATAGTTAGTTGAAGTAATACGTTCCTGAAATGATATATTTCCCAAATTTTTTACAAAGTCCAAACTACAAGTTTTGTTCTACCGCTACCTAGGTTACCAGTTTTTGATATATGAAATAGAATTGATAAGAAATAAGCTTCCAAGCACGAAGTAAATATTTTAATTTGATTTGTATTTATTTGATACATGAACTTCTTTGCATGTTAATAGTAAAACTAAACTAACATTAAGAAATATGTTATTATAAGTCTGAAAGTATACACATTAAAAATATATTTATAAATAGTATCAAGACGCGTTTCTTTCTAGTTTAGAAATTTATATATATATAGTTTGTCCAATACTAAATAATTGTGGATTTATATTTATTTTTCTATATATATATATATTTGAAAAGGCAAAATGGAAGTTTCATATATTAAAGTTTCTGGAATAATAAATGTTTTTACAGGACTTGATTTTATAATGTTCTTCGGAAAAGAGCAATTATCGAAATTTTATCAAATACTAAAACAGGAAAACACCTTCGCATATCTCATAAAACACACTAATCTGATATTATATTGGAATGAAAAACCAAAGTGCCCACACTATATTTTATATATTTAGTCTGAAGGGAAGCGTAGGAGGATGCCACTTTGCGATTCATTAAGATGTCCTAAACACAATGAATCTCAGTTTTATATTTAAAAGCCTGAGGCACTCCTGGCCAATAATTATAATTTTTTTTTTGACTCCTAAAGAGTTTCCATACAAACTCCAGAGCACTCTGTAATCGAGGGTTAATCTTTTTTCTTGGATATTTACCAAAATTATGTTAAAATTGTTACAGGACGGCAAAGATTTTTTTTTTTTTGAAAACGAATACCATAGCAGACAAAAAATCGAACATAGCGATGACTAATCTGAATTCAGACACTCTGTCTGCAGATATAATAATGCTGAATAATGTAGATATATTTTATAAAATAAACATTATTCCAATTTTCTTAAACTTATGTATGTAAAAACATAAATTATATTTTTGGTCGTAGTTAGGAATTGAGTTTTCTGAACAATCTGTATTTTACTAGATACTAGAACAACAATTTAATGATAATATATTTCTAAATTTTGAGTAGGTAAATAATTATATAAATAAATTATATAATCATATTCTAAAAATTGTCAAGTTACTCATAGCCTATTCCACAATTATTTTCATTACACGATTACGTCACAGGGAATTCCTCTATGCAGTTTAATTGAATAATTTATTAAAAATTGCAATTTCTATTTCAATACAAACAAAATATTTCAGTTTAAAAAAAATATGTTGCAACTTTCTCTACCAAACAATTACATAAAAATATATTTGTATTTGTTTAAATTAGTGAATCGATTTATTTAAGCATAAAAATATAGATTTTTTCTTTCTAAAAGAAGAAAATTAATAAAAACTTTATTGAAAATGTATGCACATTCATTTCTTCATTTCTATGTTAGTACAATTGACTAGTTGCTAGTTAATTATTATATATATTACGATAAATTCTATACATAATCAAATTTTTTGTTGCTATATTATATATATATTTAAAATTATTATTTTTTTTCTTAAAAAATATCATAAGATAAATTCAGCTAATGATCTAAAAATGTGATGAGAAAAGTTAAAAATAACATAAATTTTATTCATGTTCTCGAAAATATTTCAAAGAAAACTTTATCATCATAGTTTTTAAATTTATAAATTAAGGAAATAAATTTTAGAATAAGTGAAATCACTATAATTAAATTACATTTAAATTAATATTTTAACATCTTTATTTATTGCACAATATAATTTTTTATTTGAATTTTTCGGAAATATTTAATTATAATATTCATAGAATTATTGTAATATATTTAGGGAAAATCTATAAAATTAGTCATTCATTATAAAATTTTAGAGTAGTGATAAAAATCCTAATTTTGATTTAATCTTTTTGAAAATATTTAATGTGTTTTTTTTTTCTCTTTTTAATTTATTAGAATTCATACAGTTTGTACCTATTTAAACAAGATGACATTGATGAAGTCAGAAATATTATAAATTCATTATTTATAAGTTTTTTTATGATATTGTTTAATATCTAATATTAAATTCACAATTGAATTAATATTAATTCAATTATTTAGAATTCAATTGTTTAGGTTTAGAAGACAGTCAATTCAAATTTAATTATTCATTGTGTGGAACATATTGTAATTTACAGAAATAAATATAATACTGATATTAATATTTTTATAATTTTTTACAGTGTACTATATATATATATGTATATTTTTGATTTGTATTGTTGTAATTAACAAACTGTCATCCCAAATGCCAGGAAATATGAAATATTTTGTTCACGAATTGAACAAATATTTATGATTCACAATATTATTATTAGAGTTTGGTTTTAATGATATAATGTATAGCTATAATTTTAATGAAAATACCTTGCAACTTGTACAAATAGTATATAATATGTACTATTTTTCTAAATTACTCTGTATTATAGAAAAATAAAAAAACAATTTCAAAAAAATGTACAAGAAAAGCATGTGAGTTTTACTATCTTATCGTAAAATTCCAGTGCTTAAATAAATCGACTTTGTAATAAAATTTTTTGAATGAATTTTTATTATTGTTGTCATTTCTTTCGGAATTATTCAAAAAATAAATGATTTTTGCAACGTAAAAATAATTTAATATTTTAATAAAAATAAAAAAAAAAAATTTACATATAAATTTTTCTTTTTTGCATGTAAAATGGCCGCGGACACTCCTCAATGCGTCATATACATACACCCATGCAAAATAAACATGCGCGCACCACACACAAACACATTCAAAATTAAAAAAAAACCACCAATTGGATATATATATATATATAAAATATTGAAATGTATTCACACACAGAGGCACTAATTCTCATTTGATGGAACAAGAAAAAATAAATTTATGAGACACCGCAACTTTTTTTAGAGCCCCAAAAGAGGAAAAAAATTTATTAAAAAAAAAACTTTTATAATCACTTTTCGTTCTTTACAAAATTTCAGATTTGTAAAATAATTTTAATTAAATGTTCAAATAAAATCAAGAAATATATATTGATAATTACACATTAAACACTTCTAAAATATATATATATATAAAAAAGAATAGGTTGCACACTTAAAATATATACTTTTTTTATCAATTTGTCTTTTGCGTTTTAATTTTTTGCATCACTTACAATACAAAACTATATTTGATTTTTTCAAAATTATTAATTAAAATCAGTATAATTTATGAAATTGATATATTTTTAATATTTTAGTGCCATTAAAAAAAGTAATTTTACTTACTTTTATCGTGGCAAAAAGGAAGGAATTTTTAGCAAAGAATCTTTAAATCTTTAATGGCACAATTCTACTACTGATTCGAAAATTCAAAAATTAATAAATTTTACCTATAGACAGAATTTATAATCTAGTAGTATAATATTGGATAAGAATAATAAATGTGTAATAGATTGTCGAAAAAAAGGTTCTGATTAAATTTGTGGTTGGGGGCATATACTGTTTAAATTATCAACCGTTATGAGTTATCGAACCGTATTGGATTATATAGTTGCCCATACACGATAAAGTGTTTCTAAACATGTTCACACCTTGGTAATGTTGTATCGTCTTTAGGCAAGTTTATAAAACGTTTAAATCGGATGAAGAAATATTAAATATGTATGTAAATTTATGTTCAAAGCTGTATAGTGTATAAGGAAGTTGTACAAGCAAAATGATTGGTTTATCAATAATTTTTATTGATTAAAAATAATATTAAATTATAATTATTTTTCATCCAACTTAAAATAGAGAATTTTGTTTGTCATTTAACACTACCCTGAACTGAAAAAAAAATTTGGCTGTTGTAATATTGATTACACTAAACCAAATTGAAATGTGTTGCAAAAATTTACACACGTTGAAAAACAGGTTGATAACCTATTGAAAAAGCAAAGTAAGTTTACTAATTATAATAGTGTCTATATACCGAAACTGACGTAAAAATTTCGTCAATTTTATATTTATGACAATCTTTATAACAATTAAAAAACTTCAAATATAAATTTTGTTATAAAATAGTAAAAATGTTTTGTTTAATTCAATTTAATTAAAATTAACTTTGATTATTAGTTTGGACTAGTTAAATTGGAATTTCATAAGGCGAATCATAAAAATTTAATACAATCGTTATTTTGAATCGAATAGCTGTATATCGTATTTGTACTGACAATATCGTTACGTTACCTCATATTTATATACAATTAATAATCGATACAATGTGTCCGATAATATTCCATAACATTAAACTATTTAGTTATTTTTGATACTAATTATTATTATAAACCCTTCAAAAGATTTCGGAAGTAAGTTTATATAATTCTTCGAAAAATATTTATTTAATGTGTTTAATTGAATTTTTCTATTGCATTCGTTTTCATGTGGGTATTCCAAATATAACTTTTAAAAAATTAATATTACGATTATGATTTTATTATGTAAATATTTCATAAACAAGTTTAAACTCGACAAATTCTCCGTCATTCACAAAATTTCTTCAATGTGTACTAGACTAGAACCCTCTATTTATTAATTCAATTAATCTACTACCGTCGAAAATCTTTACAAAAATATTACTAAAGAAATTGCGTCATTTATGCTTTGTAAAACTCACTCTCTAATAAACAATGATTTAATATCATGCAATTATTTACTTAATTAACTTATCATTTTATTAATTAATAATCACCTTAATTTATAATTTTAAAAAATGCAGTTAACACAAAAATTGTCTTAATATAATGAGGTTAGATCAACACAACACATTGCTTTTTATCTAGTACTTCCATTCGAATTTGACATCTATGAATGCTGTCACGTTGTCAATCCTGGGTTCCTCTAGCTAAATAAAGTGATTATTTAATGTACCAATAATTGTAACGTAAGTGATGTTCTTATCCAATTGTAAAATATAATTCCAATTTTTGCACGTCCTACAGTGTACAGTGACCCGTTTATTATTCCATTTTAGCTTTTCTCATTCTTGATTTGTTATTTTTTATTTATTTAGCATATTCATATATTATCGCATTTAAAATTATTTTTATAAATTCGTTACGGTGACAAAAACATTATAATATAAGTTCCATAGTTCTAGTAAAAAACTTGTTAAACGAATGTTTCCTTTTTGTAAAAGCCCCCTTTACTTTATCAGATTTATCATACAAAATATCATGTGATTTTTTGTCGCAGTGTAAAGAAAGACTAATCGCGTTCGATGTTTTATGAAAAATCGGCTGGTATACATATTTTTATCATTTTTCATCAGACTTGACCTTGAGATCCGATAATGTAAAGAGGCTTTAAACCAAACTCAACCAAAATTTAGTCTATAGATTTCCACTATTATGCATTTTAATAAATCTGCACTATGAATTTGAACCCGCTGAAGAAAAAGAGAGTTTTATAAAAAAAGTTATTTTTAATGGGATTTATTTTTACTCTACTTATTTTGCTGTAATGGCAACTCTACTCTATACTGATTTTTCCACAATAAGCGTCTAGCCTCTCTATAACAACACCGGTAATTTGAAGTTTTAATTTCGCACGTGTTTACTATAAAGTATAAATTCGTTTCCACCAATTTTTTTTTGATTAATTAAAAATATTACTTCTATTTTAATTTAAATTTATAAGAATACAAATTATATTCGAAAATAATGCCCCGTTCAAAGCGAGATAAGAAAGGTTCTTAGATTTAATTTTCACTAACCAACTAAATTTAATTTAATTTTTTGATTTTAGTGTCCCTAACAAAAACGGATAGAAAAGGACTTGCATGGAAACAACAAATAATTGAAGATATTAAAAGATGTGTTGAAAAATATCCAAATATTTTTATATTTTCTGTACAAAATATGCGAAATAGTTTACTAAAAGATCTTCGTCAAGAATGGAAAAAAAATTCAAGATTTTTTTTTGGAAAAAATAGAATAATGCAAATTGGTTTAGGACGAAATGAAGCTGAAGAAATTGATACAGGATTACATAAGGTAAATAAATCAGTATTTAATATAATATATTTGATCATTCTAAAATTATTTTTTTAATAGCTATCGAAAAGATTGTCAGGTCAATGTGGACTATTATTTACAACAAAAGACAAATCGGAAGTAATAGAATGGGCTAAACATTACTGGGCAATAGAATATGCACGAAGTGGTTTTATAGCTACAGAAACTGTCATTTTACCGGAAGGTCCATTAGATGATTTTGCACATTCAATAGAACCACATTTACGTTCTCTTGGAATGCCTACTAAATTACATAAAGGTGTTGTTACATTATGTAGTCAATTTACTGTTTGTGAAAAAGGAAAAGTTTTAACACCAGAACGGGCTAGAATTTTGAAATTAATTGCAAAACCTTTGGCAAAATTTAGACTAGAAATTAAATGTGGATGGAATAAAACAGACGGTTATGAAAATTATTCTAAGGAAGATGAAGAAAATATTGAAGATGTACATGATAAAGATAGTGGTACTGAAGAAGATATATTAGAAGATGTAGAAATGGACGATGACGACGACGATGAAGATATTGATTAAGACATTTCTTGTACAAAACGATTTTAGAGATATTTTACGCTTGTAATTCTGATTTTGAGTCGTTAAGTTTAATGTAATTTTATTATTATAATTTTTATCTTTACATAATATATATATATAAGAAAAGTATTTGAGAGAAATCATTTTATTTTTCTTAAATTAAATCTGATTTTTTTCATAATCACCTAATACGGAATTATCCGAACAACTTTCTGGTCAAGTGGTTGATATACCACCGCATTTTTTTGTAATTTTAATTACATAACGTTGTGCAACAGACAGGGGCGGTGAATAACCATCAGAGTATGAAGCATCTTCGAAAAGAACCTCATATTCTTCAGTTGCAGTTGATGGTAATTTATTAATAATTGCTTTATAAAAACATGTTGTTTGAGGATATAATGCCATCACTAAAAATAATGTTGAATTTTATTATTGGCGATTGATAAATATATTGATCATAATAGCTTACCCATTGTTCGTTTCGTAAATAAAGCATGACCATCTGTTTCAGGATTTGCTCTCATAAGCGGTAACGGTATTATCTTACGTTTACTTAAAATATGACGATCTTTTTGCTCTTCATCGATATCATCAACTTCATATTTATTTTGCCCACTTAAAAAATGAACAACTTCAGCTAATATCCAATTTTCATCATCCTCAACTCCTTTAACAAGTGCAGCTACCATATCACCAGGTTTAGAAATATAATTTGATTCAGCTGGCATTGCTCCACATAATGCTAAAATAAAGATTTTATAACATATATTTACATTTGCTTTTGCTCTCAATATGACCGGCAATTTGATATACTATATTTACCTGGTACTTTTTCACCTGGCTTACTAACAAAAAGTGGTAAAGTTTGTGCCGATATTTGTAACATTTTCATTAAAGCACCTCGACGTATAGTTTCTTTGTTTCCAGCATTTCTAGCTTGAATACGTCGTTCATTTCTAATATTTCTAATATCTTGTATTTTTGATAAAGCATCTCTGATTAAGGCTTCCTCCTCTGAAGCATCTTGTAGCCCGGTTTTATACAAAATTTTTAATTTGTGTTGTGGTATATTTGGTTTATCATCATAATTTATTTTTTCTTGAGCTCGAATAATATTATTTAAATTTCCTTCATTACGTCTTCTTTTAGCATCAATTTCATGAATAAGACATTGTAAGGATTTTAATCGGTCCTACATTTTATAAAAACATATTAAATTATAACACTAATTCAGATATTGTGTATAAATTAATTTACTTGAATTTGCTGAGCTGCTGATTCTGCTGTAAGAGGCATAATTTCTTTTTTTATTTACAAATGGTTGTTGATTTTGTTTCTAAAAATCGAAAATTTTGTTACAACAAAGCCCAAAGCCAATAAACATCAGCTGAGCTGGGCCACAGAAGCAGCGTTGCCAACTCTAGCTGACAAGATTATAGTACAAAATGATCAAAATTATAGTATTTGTGAGAAAAATTACGTAAATTATAGTACTATTTTAAAATAGTAGAAAATATTTTCGAAATGTCTGAAATTGAAAAAAACTCAACAATAATTATTAGAACTCATTACAAAACTTATAACAAATAATTTTTTTTTATAGAAATTTAATGCTTTTTATTTTATTTCATTTTTTTTTCTTTTAATAGCATACAAACTTAAACATATAACAAAAAATAAAAAATAAAAAAAAAAAAATAAACATAATATTAAATATAAAGTTATAATTCTCTTTGTAATAATTAAATTTTTTTATTAGTAACTAATATTTAGTCTTCAATCTCAAAAAGAAGACAATCTGGGTCAAATTGTTTAAAATCATAAATTTTTTGATTCATTTTCTCAATCATTTCTTTGTTTGGTTGGAATTTAATCAATATCATGATACGTAATACTAATAACTTTACCCAGCAAAAGGGTAATCTTTATTTACACAATATTTAGACGGATCGGTACGGGCTGAATCATGATAAAAATAAAATTATAAAAAAATTCTGGCAAATTGCATGAAATTAATACTTAATTATTCAATTTTTAAAGGATTTTTGAGTTTAAGGAAATAATAGTATTTTGGCGTACTATACATGGTTCATTATAGTACATAGTACAAACTAAAGTTTTTTGGTTAAATTATAGTACAATACTATAATTATAGTACGGTTGGCAACGCTGCACAGAAGTCAAAGTCAAATAAACAAACAAAATTATCAAACATCATATCAAACATTTGGTTTGAAGCTTGATGTTTATATTTTCATTCCTTGAGAATCAAACAAAATGCGTATAGTTTCTTTTGTTGGATATTGGGTTTGATTAGGATTTTTTTTTCTACTTTTTTGTCTCTCGATTGTCAAATTTATATGTCAAAGTGGTTTTTTAAGTATTGTCAAAATTAGATTATCTTTTTTTATTAAAAAAATCGTCACAGAAGGATCGTAATTTCTATATCACGAATTTATCAAAAAGTTATATTAATATAAATTAAGAAAAAAGAAATATTATTAAAATATGTCTTATCAAGGATATATGAATACACAGTACGAATATAATGATAATTATAATGAAGATTCCCATAATACTATTGCATATGACAGCGAAGAAGGTTTTATTTTAATTTACTATTAAAAATTAAAAAAATATAAACAATTTTATTTTAGATACTGAAGAAGCCAGTGAAACAGAATTTAGACCAAATAGAAACTATGGTGAACCAATAGAAATTAAAGAACAGTAAGTGTAATGTAATATGCTTTTAATATATTATGTATTACGGATATTTCATTTTATCCAAACATTATTTAAGATTAATATTTGCAGATATTTTTTTTAATATTAAATTACTTGCAATTTAGTAACTATATATTATAACTACATTATTAAAAATTATTGGTATATAACTGTCCAAATCATAAATTTTAAGTTTACATTAAAAGAATTGTTGAAAAAAGGTTTCTGAATAATTATAAACCTTTAAACTTACTTGTTATGTCTTTTATACGTTCTATACGTATAACACTGCAAGAGGTTTTACCTGATATTTGTATTTCATTGAAATATATAATATATTACGCTCTGAACACATACAATATACCATTAAATTACCGTATTAAGACACAAGAATATCATACAATTTTTTTTTAAGTTTAATATTTTTATTCTATTCGGTGATGTTAAACAAGCTATTTTTTTTAAAAATTAATGATTTATTCTCTAGTATTTCTATTACAAAATATTAATATCAAAGTATTTTACTTGTCGTACAGTATTTCTAGATAAAAACTTTTTTTTTTATATATATATGCCGAAATGTAATTTGTATGCTAGTTTATAAAGGTATATATTTAATTTAGCATTATTTATCTATTAATTGAAGACTATCATATTCCGAAAATGTATTCTACCTATCTTCTAGCATCTAGCGTATTATTTGTGAATAGTGTTTAAATGTTTATATAATTCTTACAGCTATAAATTGTGAAATTAATTTAAACACATTGATTTATTTTCAATAAAAAGAACAAATAATTTTATAGAATGTATCAAGACAAATTGGCTAATCTTAAAAAACAATTGGAAGAACTTAATAATGCTTGTCATCCCGAATATATTAAAAGAGTTAAGAAATTGGAATATCAGTATAAGGAACGTTTACGTTTAAATGAAATTCATCGAGATTATTTGAAGGAATGTGTTGAAAGAGATTATTTTATTGAAAAAAAAGCAGCAGCTAAAGAGTATGATGAAAAGAAAACAGATTTACGTGAAAATTTATTAACAGATTTTGAAGATAAACGACGTTTAATTGAATCCGAACGACATAGTTTAGAATTAACTAGCGATTCAATGGAGGTAAATTTATTAAGAAAATATTTATTAAACATATATATTTAAAATAGTATAATTTAAAATTTTAGATAAAACCTACAGTAACAAGAAAACTTCGACGACGTCCAAATGAACCAATTCCAGTTGTAGAGAAACGTCGTAAACCAACAACTGGTCAACTACTAGTTTATTTATTGGATGAAAAAGAAATTGATTGTGATTTAAAGCAAATAACTAGAGGAAAAATGTTAACTCCAAATCGTAATAATTTTTTGTGAATTCTATTTAATGAATTTTATATTATAGTTTTTAGTTTTATTTAATATTTCTTTTTTTTTTTTTTTTGTAGCTATAGCTAGTAATGGAATTGGTTCACATAATCATCAAGGTGGTATGATTATGGAAGTCGCACCTACACTAGTTGAAACTCGTATTGAAGATGGAAAATTATCATATGAACGTCGATGGTTTCATAGAGGTCAAACAGTTTATATTGAGGGAAAAGACTTATCTAGATTTGCTGCAACAATATCAGCTATTGGAAATGAAGTTGTAAGTTTCACTTTAGTTTTTTTTAATAAGATGAAAATATATATAATTAATTTTTGCTTTTAAGGTGTGGGTAAAAAAATTAAATGACAACAATAAAGTGAAAATAAATATGTCACAATTGGCTAAAGGAAAAATTACAATTAAACGAAGAGCAAATTAAATTAATGAAATTTCATTATGTACATACATATACATAATATATTTAATTTAACAACATTTTCATTTTGTTTAAAAAAATATTAATATTCCAATACAATTAAGAGAAATATTTTAAATTTTGGTAAATTAGTAATAGTATTAAAAGAATTTACATATTTTTTTTTCATTTTGCATAGCCGAAAAATAATAATAAAAAAATATGTACATAATAATTGTTATAATTTATAATTTTACTAAGTAAAAAACGTTAGACTTAATATAAAAGAAATAAAATTTGTGACTTCCAGAAGTATTAAATTGTATTTCTATATTATTAAGATTAACTTTTCAATACAAGTAGCGATACTATTTATGTTTATACATAAATTATATTGGAAAATGAAAAAAAAAAATTAGCATTATTTGTCGATCATACAATTATTTCAGTAAAATTCAAAATATAGTAATCAATAATTCCATTCACAATGGAATCTGCAAAATATACTTGGAAAGTTAAAAGGCAACTTCTCTGGTACTTTGCGTTGCGGCGAAGTAGATTGTGTTCCAGTTCCAGTAATATAGATAGCAAAATTACCATTAATAATAATGATAAATTTCCAGATAATAAATTTGCTTCAAACATTGTATAGCATTTTTATAAAAATAAAACCAACCATGCAATTAATTGAATAGATGCATTGTTGTTTGCTGCAACATTTACAACTGTTTAAATAAAAAACAAATATATTGACATATAAGTAAATACAATTGAAAATAATTGCAATTCAATGAAATATGATATTAAAAAAAATATAAAAATTATGTTTGAAAAGCTTAAATAAAGTAAGGCACACAATGAGTCTGTCGCTCATTTATGTATTAATTCGCGAAGTTAAGTAGCAAATGGTAATCTTTATATCCGATATATATCGAATATATCCGATATTTCTAATTTGATTTAAACTTTATCCACACTTATGAAATTTAACAAGCCAGCCGAAACAACAACTATTAAAAAAAAAATTGAATTGAATTGAAATATTTCACATATTACAAAATTGGTATTCAATTTTTATTGATTTTATTATTAAAATTGTGCAATTACAAAATATTTGTATAACTTTATTATTAGTACATAAAAACACAAATTATTAATTAAATTATGCAATTCAATTTAAAAATTATATTTGATAAATGAACAAATAGAAAAATAATCGATTATGAATGATCGATAGCTATATGATTCACAGTATGTACTTCATGACCAACGACTACTTAACTTTCGATATTGATTAATTGTGCGACCAGCTTAATTAAACTACTTGGCGGGATTGTGTATAAAAGACCACAGTTTAATTCAAAATTCTAACATTTAAAGTCAAGTTAATAGTATAATCAAGTGGTGTGCATTAAACTTAAAATAATGTTTTCTAAAATTTTGTTTTGCTTCGTAATCATTTCTGTTTTAATATTCGGAATTAGTGCAAATGGTTTGATTATAGTTAATAAAAAGAAAAATATTTCAGTAATTTTAAAGCAAGATTTCTTTCAGTTTTTGCAGGACCTTGTGAATCTATTCCAAATGCAAATGAAAAATGCAATGAATTTTGTGTTGATTGGCGCCAATTTGTAAGAGGATTTTGTGACGAAAATAATGTATGCCGATGTGTTTTAAAAAACAATTAATTTGAAAATTTATACAATGGGTTATAATTTTTTTTATATATTATAAATAGAAGTTGTAAAATTAATAACAATTAATAAAGAATTTATTCATTAAAATTATATTTTTATTTATTTCTATTAATAAATACAGATAAAATAATTTGCGATTTTATAATTATTATGATATACATTTATTAATAATTATTTTATTAATATAACATAATGTCATAGTCATACGTCATATATTATATATATTAAGTCTTGTGGCGTTGACAAAAAAATGAAATTAAACCTTATATACATTATATTCATTATACTCTCTTATATATGTAGAAAGCATAGCATGCGCAAGAATTAGTTGAATATACTCAGTATTTTATAGCATAGAAAATCTTATTAAATATTAAATTCATTGTACTAAGTAATTTAAGGATTTTTTTTATATTAAAACTAAAACAAAGGGGAATTTAATTGGATTTCGTATCCACACTACATTCAAAATAATTCTATAATCTGTGTGTAACTAAAAAGATCCTTTGATTTTAATAATAGTCGTGGTAATCAAACGTGTATTTGATTAACACTCGTTATTATATATAAAGTCTGACCAAGAAAATAAGATTTTTTAAAAATTATTTATATTAGAAATTAAGTTAAGTCAAATGTACATGTTGAAGCTAACCGATATTTCCCAGCGATGTAACATTTACCCAACGAAGTATCTGGATCGGATGCATACGGTATTTTCTAAGTAACTCAGGAAATAACGAACGCCCACGGGACCATTAAAATTGAGGAAGAATTTTGCTCAACCAAGCAAGTATAACCAAATTTTTTAGAAAACCTTGAAGAAGCGAATAAACTAAATGATTTCATTCATTAAAGAAGTGGGGATGGGTCGATATCGATAGCATGTGCATAAAGAGGCAGCCTTCGACTGGAGGATATAACGAGCTCACTAATATCAATATGTGACCAACAGGTGTGTGCCAAAGCATGAACAAATAAGCGGCAACGAGATAGCCGATAAACTAGCAAATCAGGGGCTAATCGTCCCTTCATCGGACCCGACCACTGCTGCCGTATCTCCAAAAGCCAGATAATGGAGGAAATAAGGTAATGAGAAAATAACGTGACATCCACCTACTGGAAAAACAACCCAGGCACACCGTCAGGGGAAGCAATTCTTAGATTTTGCAAAAAAGGGCTAAAGAGGTCCTTACAATACAATTAACCTAACCGAGATACGTACAATATTAGGTCTGTGTAAAGGGCACTACGCGCTCAGATATCAGTTGAAGAAAATCGTAACGTCTGGAAATAATGACTGCCGGTTCTGTTCGGATGATGAAAAAACTGCAGAACACATCCTCTTCCTCTGCGATTGCCCGAAAAACGCTAACACACAATATTAGTAGGGTAGGTATAATAGATGGTTTTAGATCGCAGTGCAAAAGATGAGGAGTTTCGTACTTCTGCCTTAACGAGACCTTATTTACCGAATCTAATCTAACATGTGTGGAATTCTTGGAATTTACACTCCTTTAAAGCCAATCAACCAATTGGCTTTTATAAGTAAATGATTAAAAACTAAGTACACATAAATATTGATTAAATTCAAATTTATAATAAATTAAGTACACATTTTTATTAAATGTATTATTTTAATGTTATATTATAGAAAGCAAAACTATCGAGTAAAATGTGATATCTTGGTGTAGATAATCAAAATAATGAAATCCTTTTTTCTTAAGCCAGAAACTTTTGGCTTTTGTTTTATTTTTCCTGTAATCCTTTTAGAGGATATAAAACTTATTAAATAGTTTATTAATCCAAAAATACATATAATTTTAATAACTATACATATGTATGTAATTAACATTATATATATATTTATTATTCCACAATATTTAGAATAAGAATTGTAGCGCGCGATAATTTTATAGTATTATCTTAAAAATATAGTCTTGGTAACCCGAAATTTTTCGGTAACGTTATTTGTTACAGGTGATAAATAAATTTCGTTACAGTTTCGAGCACGGGTATATAAACAAAATAATTTTATTTTCCTTATTTTAAAATGTTTATTTTGTTTATAAATTTATTAATATACATTTTAAGGAAAATACATTTTTAGTTTAAGTGCTTTTATTTTTGGCTTAAAATTAATAAGCAAATTAATTGAAGTAAAACACACTAACAAATGTTTAATTAATATAATTGTTCATCAACCAATTAATTGACAATAATAATACGTATCAGATATCAAATAAAATCAATTTTAACAGAAAAGTGGTTTTTCGACTGAGGACAATTTTGTCAGAAAAAAAACAGGATATCCTGTATTACACTATCTTAAATATCCTGTTTTTAACACAAATAACGTGTTTCAAAAATATATTAATTTTTATATCTTTGAAATTGAAACTATGAGGTCACCAAAACAGAGTTATATTTTTATGATTGTTGGTATGGTAAATGGCTGGCTTTACATTTAGCATAATCTTTGAAAAAAATTCTACTAGAATATTCCATAATTGCATTTGAAAGTAACCTGTAACCGAAAATACCAGAATACCGAAAATAATAATAAGATTATCGTTACAAATAACGTTATTGAAAGATTTTAAATAAGATTATGGATGCAAGCAATTTCCTAGGTAATACGTACCGAAGCGTCCTATAATTTATAAGTAATTGATGTTTAATCAACAAATTCAATCAATGATTTGTATTGCTCAACAGCAATTTCTATTGATTATAAATTCAAATTAGTGGCATTACCCAATCCAAAGTGTATTTCTAAAATGTTATAAAAAATGTCATAAATTTTTAAGAATTTTGAATTCTTAAATTGTAAGCTTTACTTATTCCTTCAGGTGACTCGGTATCATCTTGTGATAGTGTTGTAATTTTTTGAATACTTCACGTCCAGTTTTCATACAAAACTTTTACATGCATCATAACCATCTATACTTTCCCTTAGAACACTTTTTGAATCAAAAATTCATAAAAGTAATGAAATTATAATTTTATAATTTTTATTTTTGATTGCCTAATTTAATTATAGATTTCTTAAATTTCTTTAATTTAAATGCAAGCGCCCTATTTCGAATGGAGGCCTTAAGCAATTACCTACATTTGATTGTTAGTAAATACACCCATGAATACGAGTATCGTTATTATAAAATAACGTTATAATTTGATTAATTTGTTATGTAACGTTTCCCAATACAGTAACGTTTCCCAATACTGCTAAGTATCAAAAATTATACACTATATAAATGAAAAGCTTTTTGTATCTATAAAAAATTTTCATATATATTTTTCATCCCCTTAAACATAATAATTCTAAATACATATAAAGCGATTTGAAGAGAAAACTTTGAAACTTTTTAAGTACATATAAATAATATTTAAAATATAAATGTGTAGTTGTGAGTGGTGAATAAGAAAATACGGATTCTAATGTAAAATTAATATTTTTTTTTATGTAAAAACTCACATTCTAATTCGAGAAGTTCTACTAAACGGTCGGTATATAAAATAATTCTATTAAAGTTGAATTCAATTTTTTTTTTATATAAATCGAAGTAATTTTAACATTTTTAACTAATCAAATTTTAATCGTAATTAAAAAAGTTTTATACTAATTTTAATATACAAAACACTATTAACTAAAAAAAAAATAAATTACGAAAGGATAATTATTACAATTTTTTTTTTATTAAAAAAAAATTTAATTATTTTTGAGTGATTTCATAAAACCAGAAAAGTATATAACTAGAAAAAAGGATATACATATAAAATGACGAATTAGGTATCGATTTTAAAAAAATAATAATAATAAAACGAATGCAAAACTAAAAAAGAATTAAAAAAACCCACTAAATTTTGAAGGTGGAAATCAGCTTTTATATATAAAAAAAAATTCTGCAAATAAAAAATGTGACAAACAAAATTTATATTCTATATAATTTGCCTGCCTTTGGATCTTAGACAACCAATATTTTATTTTGCAAAGAAATTTGAAGGGCAAAAATAAAATAAAAGTAAAAAAAAAAATTTATACGATACCTAAAATGATATTTTAGGTACATATAACAAAACAGCATATTACATTATATATATGTACATGTATATTTATATAAAAGTTAAATTCCTACAGTACTAAGTAGTACAAGAGTTTTTGGAAATTTTCCACTACAAAATTGTTACCCCTTTTGAAAATTTTGGTGATTTTGGTATATATTTTAACTGGTATAGTAGTAGTGTACATCCATAGAGTATATATAATATTGAACGTTATGAATTGGAAGGGAGTGTTTCCAGTTATGAACTTAAAAAAGCATCCCTTTTTTTTTTTTTTTTGCTAATATCAAACAACAAAAAAATGTTGTCTTAGTTACGTACTTACGTATATAGTTTTAGTTATATAATTTCATATTTTCGTCCTGTTTTATAATATTTTATATTTATTGTTATATACTTTTTAGTATAATGAACATGTGCTAATATAAAAAATTTGTTAAGGTTAAGTGATTTGTATATTAAAACTATATAAAGTTTAAAGGTAAAAGTAATAGTTAAAAAAAAAAAAAAAATTGTTCATATTAATTTCATGTTGCCGGTCAGTCTGGTAATATATTTTTTTATCGTAATTTCATAAAGTATACTAAAAAACTATTAATGATATACATTAGTACTTTAATAATAGAAGAAAAAAAAAACAAACAAAATTATCTTATAGTTTGGTAACATGCTGATTTGTTAAAATTCGTCTCACTGCATGGTTTTAAGGTAATTTGCTGATGACGCAAATTTAGATTTTTGTATATACAACATACGAAAATTTGTTGCAATTAGTACAAATTATATTCTCTTTAATTTCATTAGACGATTTGTAATAGAAAACAGTTTATATTCGATTTTTTAATGATTTATAGAATATTTAATATTATTCGATGTTCAACATTTTTTATTGCTTAACAATATGACATACTTTTCTTATTAAAAATTAGTATATCTATCAATTTATAGTAACGAATCTAGTAGGAATCTTGACATTCATATAAAATCTACCCATGGGTTTATAAACCATAATTAATATTGTATAAATGTTAGTAAAAATGGAAACACAAAAAAAAAACAACCTAGAAATTGAAATAAACTTAAACCTTTTATCTGGCCTAGTAACATTGGGTATCCGGTCATTAGATAACCGAAAATAGCAACCCCCCGGATACCTAATATAATATTTTATGTTCATTAAGAATTCCACCAAAATGACAGTAGATAAACTGACATCCATAACCAAAAAGGATAATGCAGATCCAATTCAGGAAAATATTAAATAGTCGATACTAATGTAATTTTAAATACGAATTAATACATTTATAATTTGTATAAGATGTTAAAGTTTGTAATAAAGTATAATAGCTACTGCCGTAGCCTCACAAAACCCCCTACTGCGTACGGTTTTTTAGTATTACACTTGGCACATTTCAGGATTGAGGATAGTAAGAAATGTTCGTTGAGGTTTTAATTTATTTTCATTTCATTAAAAATTATGTTAGCTATTTGATATGTCTACAGTCGTTTTCAATTGGACCTTGGGGATCCAAAAAAAAAAACATATATATCGACTACCCATTAAAAAGCGGCAATAGGTATCCAAAATAAAAACGTTAATTGGTAGCAACATAAATATAGTGATAGTGTGTCACTATGAGCCTATTATGCTTCATTTACTTTACAAGTACAGATCCGTTACGGTACTCATATTAAACTTTAATGGTTTTCGTATATTAATATTATTATTTAAATTTTTATTAAAGATTATATAAGTCTCATTTAACAATTCAATATTATAATTTATCTTAAAATTAAAATTATTTTCGTCTTATTTATTAACGAACATTTATATCTTATCATATTTCGCGTAGATAGAACCATAAGACTTGCCAGTAAAAGTTTTATTTTTATGTAGTAATTACTAATTTGTAACAGTCATTTTACTCTACCTTTATATTTATTTATTATTAATATTAATGAAGTCTAATAGTTTAATTATTAATCATAATCACCAATCACTAATAAATTATTTACAAAATGATATTTATAGCGTATTTGTTGTTGACATAAATACAAAATCAATATATTTTACTCCATATTATATTATACTTTCAATTTCAACAAACTCCTAATTTTACACAACTGAATTTTAAGATAAATAATCATAACCTACTACACAAACCATAAGGATAACAAAAAATGAACCACATATACAAGGAGGATAACAAACTTTATTTCACAACATTTATAAGTACGTAAAAAAAGCTTTGAAAATTATTGATTCAACGATCAACTGAACTTAATACGACAAGGCAGCATCGTGTATGTAGCCAAAAAAAAAAATGTTTTACAAGATTTTTCCAAAACAATATTTTCGTCCTTTTTGATATTCATTCAAACATAATACATATATATGTATATATAAAACGTATTATATATAGAAAAACGTATTTTTATAGGGATGTGGTACCTTTTCTGTATCATTTTAATTTAGGAAAATTTTCAAATAAATATATATAAAATTTTCCTTATCAATTTCTTTGTGTTAGTTAGTATAATAAAATACAAATGTATTTAGGACCTTTTTCTTAGTACACAAAATTATTAAAATTTTCCATTTATAAATTTTCCATAATACTAAATTTTCCATAATACACCAACAACAAAATCATAATCTTTTTAACTGCATCTCTGAAATTCTGATGTCTGGCGGGGTCTGGCCTGATAAATTGATTTTTCAACAATATAAATTGTAATTGTACAATCGATCAAACAAATATTTTTAGGTTTTTTTTTTATTTATTGTGAATAACAAGGTTTTTATATAATGATAGATAAATATAATTACGACGAGTAGTTATTGAATAACTATGAAGTATTGTGATAGAGAGATTCGGTTGATATGACAAAATTTAAATTGTTTTAAAATCCATTATTCTTAACGTTTTCAAATTCCCGCGAAGTTAATGTTCGCAGTGACTTATATAGTATTTGGTATTCGAGATTCGAATGAAATTTGAACATTTGTTAGTATTTTAATCTATTGCTCTAGTATTTATGACCTGCTAATTGGGTATTAATTCTTCCAAATTATATAATTAAAAAATATTATTGATATATTTAGAGATTTGAAATTTTGGACACGTTCTTCTAACAAACTACGAATTTTCATTACCCCTAGGTTATCAGCTTTTGTTTGTTTGTTTGTTTTATTGTGATTTATTTATTTTGAAAATCTGAATTTTTGTGATTGTCATATTATTTGCAGTTCTTTTTCTAAGTGGTTTTTCTAACCTTAAAATAAATATACATACATAAATGTCCTCAGTATTGTAATTCAATTTTTAAATACATTTTTTTTTTACTATTAGATCATAATTGGGTAAATTAAATAAAGTGCATCAGCAAAAACATTTATTCAAAAATAAATCAATTAAAATCCTCGCAGATTTCTAAATAATTATTGTCAATTATGATTATACATTTTAATTTTATTTATTTAATTTGATTTAATGTGACTATTTATGTGAAAATTATTATTTCTATTTTTTAAAGTAAAAATAAGTTTTAAAAACTGTCAAAAAATATAAAAAAGTTAATTGTTTTATGTTATTGTTGTGTAAGCAATAAAATTTTGTGTCGTGTTGAATAATATCAAAAAAAAAAAAAAAAATATTAAAAAGCCATTAAAATAAAATATAATATTAAAAAAATTTCCTGTATATTATAAAAAATTTGTTAATATATATTATAAAATTAATATATAATATATAAATAGATGGCTGCAACTAAAATTGTAGATGGTCCAAATGGACCACGTAATAATGGACATGAAATGGCACCACTTAATACTCGTGCTCGTGGTGATGGTACACATGGTGTTACAATTGTATTAACAGCACCACAAAGAAATTCAATTAGTTCTGTTGATATACCAGGTGGTGATGATAGAGCAGCATGGTCTGGAAAAATGCAATTTTTCCTTAGTATTATTGGTTATTCAGTTGGATTGGGAAATATTTGGCGATTTCCATATTTATGTCAGCAAAATGGTGGTGGTAAGTACATATATATTTAAAAATATATAACTATGTATATATATAAAAATTTCAAGGATATTATATTTTTTATATCTATTTAATATTATATATATCGTTATGGTTAATTTTGAGTGTGGGTTGGTGAAGGAAAATTTTGTATCCTTGTAATTAATGATATAAAAGAAACAATATTTCGCCCACATTATTCACCTATATATTGATCACAATTTTTTTTTGTTTAGTAATTTACGTGTTTGTTATGTACGTTATATATTTAAATTTAAACCGAAAATTATAAAATTTGTATCTATATATCTACCTGAATAACAAAAAACAAAATCTCAACAAACAAACAATTTTATGTTTTTGTTTTGTAGAAATTACGTTTTACATTTATATATTGAAAATGTTGGAATTTTATTATTTTTTAATTTTATGAACCAAAAATGTTTTACATAAACAATTAAAGAAAATACGATATTATTATAGATATTATTTTTAAAGCTACTCTACAAGATTAGTGTTTTTCTGCTGATTAATCTATTCTATTTTATACATAAATTTATTATGCCCGGTTACATAGTTAGAACTTAAGCCAGAGCTTAAATTTCGGTTTAATTTAATTTCTGGTATCTTAGTGCAAGCAGATAACCCTTCCTTAAATAAGGTTTATTTTAAGTCGCATATGGTTAGTACTTATCAAAAAGTGTGTACAGAAAGAAATGAAAACTCATATAAAAGTATTTAATCTCAAGATTTAAAGATTAAATCCTACTATCCACAAGTATAAAGCCTTTTTTAAATCATGAATAAAAAAAAATACGTATACTTATAATTTTTATGGTTATGGAAGTATTTGAAAAAACAGCTTTCATGCTTGTGGGATTTAATATCCAAGTTTGCGTCCTTACAAAAACTTTTATATAAGTTTTGATCTCTTCCTATAAATGCCTTTTTTGTAGAGCTTCATTTTTAACACTTTTTATTATCAAAAGCTTAGGGAAAATTTCGAAACTAAGTGAAACTAACTTGCATAATTAAGTCACACAATCAGTTTAGTGTTTAGTTGCTTTAGGTTATGCTCTCACTGTGAAATCGGGCATTATACTATCTTATATAAATATTGTTTTTTTTTTAATAATATTAAAAATGATTTAATTTACTTAAGTATATATTTTTTTAAGCAAAAATACAAGAAAAGATTTTTTTATATTATAAGAAGTAAAAAAAATAATGAAGAAATATCAAAATCGATTTTTTCTATTTAAGTTATTATGTCTATTATTTTCGATATATATATTTTATATTTAGTATATTTTCGGTTGAAAGAATGTTTGAGTATATAATATAATTTGAAATTAAAAAATTATGTGTGGGAAATTTTTTAAAAAAAAAGAATTTCAATTATATATCAATTGTATATAATATACATGATTTGTTTATACATAAAAAAATTGAATAGATTTTTATAAATATTTTCTTAATTAGTTAAGAATTTAGTATTTTGTAGTTTATATTGAATTCATTATACACACATTTTAATATTTTTCATAATCATTAAATTTAATTAATTATAGATAAATTTACATTTTAATAGATTTTACTATTTGGTAACCTCTACCTTATATTATAGTTAATTAGATGTTCGTAATATCGTAATTGTTTAGCATGTTTGTCAGAGTATGCTTGGATTTGTCAATTCATCAATTCATTTATCGGTATTTTCGTACAATATACCAAGTGTTATGTTGTCACAAAATTGCACTGTATTGATGACTTTTTCATTCTATGCTTTTCTAATTATAGTATAGGGATAACAAAGATTCTAATGGGCATTGCCACCGTGTAAATAAAAGTATATCTTGACATATTACGGTTCAACTGACAGTAACCAGTAAGATAACTAAATCTTTTGAAAAAATTCGAATAGTCAGAATAAGTGTAATCATGAGCTGTAAATAATTACTGTTTACTGGTTGCAACCTTGTATTATTGATATTTTTCTATGAAAAAAAAAATATAGATAAAAAGACAGAATTGATTTTTTTTAAATACATATAAATAAAAATTTGCTTACCTTGAATTTTATATATACAAAAAGCAAAAAGGAAATAACAATATGTCAGCGAATTTCAAATTTAAAATAACAAAAACAATTAAATTACATGTAGGAAAATGAAACCTAAAATGTAAATAAATCTAAGTTAAAAGTCACTCTAATTATTTAACCTTTACGTGGGAATCAGTTCATTTTGATAAAAATCAATTAAGTAAAATTAATTATGACTTTTGATTAATTTTTTTTAAAGTATAATATAGTAAATTAATTTTTGGCGGTAAAATACTAAAAAACATTTGATTTTAATCAAATAATAAATAATATAATATTTATTTTATGATATGTGGAACAGTGGAACATATATAATATCTACAGGGTGAGTAACTATCTAATGACTATTCCGAAGTTATGAAAATAACCCAAATTTAAACTGACTTTTTCTTTTAAATATAGAATCCTTCAAAAAAAATTATAAAACATTTTTTTTCTCAGAATGAGTCAAGGAATACGAAGATATCAAGCTGGTAAAAATATGGTTCAATTACCTCTTGTCAGGTGTTTAACACCTCACTAAACTGTAATTGCACCTTCAGAGTAACCCTAGAATTGAGCTTCAAAATCAGTTTTCAGTCAGTAAACAGGTTTACTCAACTCTGTGAACTGTGACTCAGTACACATCCATTTAAATATATATAACCAGATTGCTAGCTAATAAAAGTTTCCAGCATAGCACAGATTTCTCGTATATCAAGAGGCTAACTCTGAACGTGTCCTAAAGCAAAATGAATTTAAATCACGTTGATGACTTGTACTTGGATTTTCTGCGCAGCTTAACAATCGCTTAGTGATTGATGCACACTTTCTAACATAATGTCGATATGTAGTCTAATTATTGAATTAGTTAGACTACATATCGACTATTTAAATTTTCTGAATAAAAATTTGAATTTTTGCATTATAAAATTCAAAAGTAGACTTTTAATTATACATTTGTCCTAAAAATAAGTTTAAAGAATTTACGGAAACTAAAAAGTTATGAATATTGCAAATAGGGTAATGACTTTTGTGCCACCCAGTATAACGCAGTTTTGCTTGGGCTGAATTACATCTTCACTTTTATAATTTTTTTTATGGTGGGTAGAATGCTGCTTCGGCTAAATTAGTATACTATATCACAAAAAAAAAATGCATATGCCATTAATCTGTGAAAAAAGTCTTGTGAAAATAAATTAATATAAAGATTCCCACATAATTTATGAACACTTATTAAAAATAACTTAAATACATAATAAATACAATTTACCTAAAATAAATTTGCTAAAGCATAAAATCATTTGAAATATTTGCTAAATATACAGAAAAATTAGTAATATTATTATTTTAAAAATAATTATTTCAAAATAATTGCACGAATGTATATAAAAAAAAAAAAGAATTTAAAAATTTTGCCAAGTTTTCAAAATATATAAAACAAAATTTACTTAGAGCTATTAAATTTCTAATTTCTTTTTTTTTTTAAAAAAAAGAAGTAAATTTAAAAAAAAATATTTTCATTTATTATATTAAAAGTCCAAATATTAATATAATTATGAATTGAAATGGAATTTTCAATAATTATTCAAATTTCAATGTCAATCACTGACAATAATTTTCTTTAAATAAAATAATAATAGCAATAATTTTTCCAAATCATTTTGATATTGTAAATGACAAATAAATCATATGTTTTCTTACTAATATATGATACTAATTACTAATTAATTTAGTATTTTAGGTATCAAAAAAATATGTACAAAATGTTAAATTATGGTACTATAATTATAGCTTGTTATAATTTCAATCAACTTTTATAATTAGATTTATGGGGAATCACGGACTGTGTAAATTTGTCAGATTTTTTTTTTATAATAGTATCTTGATATAAATTTATATCATCATATACTAACAATTTAGAAATTAAATTGTATATCACTATATATAATTTATTACTATTATGATGTATATGCTTTTGTTCAATTTCAGATAGTGTAATAAATTTTAATTCTATGATAATAATTCATTTCATTTGGTTACTTATATTATTAAATCAGTTTGTACTATCATTTACGCTCGACACGATTGTATGAATTTATGATTTCTCAATGCTTTTTAAAGCATAATTAATTAAAAGCACCAATGAAGAAAACGCTTTTCTATCTTAATTTAAAATTAAATCCATATACAAGGTGATCTATGTAAATATTTGATACACGCTATTCCTAGATTTAATTTATTCTGAATTCTGAGAAATATGTTTTATAAATATTTTATTTATTTCAGACGCCCTCGGTTGGCACACTGCCTTTTTTAATTCGATGACAAATAAAAATTAGTTTATATTTTGTTTCATAACTTTTAAATGGCCTAAATAAAAATAAAAATAGATTTTCAATCTATTTCTCAGAATGAATCAAGGAATTCCCATGCCGTGTATCACATATTTCTATTATATGTTAGGTAAAGGGCGCGTGACGATCAAGGCTCAAAAATTAAGAACTAGTCTTATCAAAAATTATTGTTACTCTTATCAATAGAACAAATCGCCACAAAGATAGTGTTGAAAATGAAAGAAGTTGACCAATCGTGTTATTACGTCACATTTCAAGTATTGGTACCTGATACGCGCAAATCTGTCGCAGTCTAATACTAGACTGATGTTCCAGTTTCATCTCCATAGCAGCATATATATCCGTCATTCATGTGAATCACTCTGTGTAATAAACATAGGTTGCACACAACATTTTAGTTTATAATGCATTTCTAATATAAATTTTGTTCGTATGCAATATTTTTATAAAAGAATTTAAATATTTTGTTGATTTGCCAGCTCAATTAATGACGAAATTAAATATTTTTGGTAATATGTAATATTTTGTATTTATAAAGAAATATAAAAATAAATCGTTCATGACATTGAAAACATTATTAATTGGTATTTATAAATAGAATAAAAATATGTTTATTTAAAAAAATGTCCTCTCATACAAATATTTTTATGACGTTTAGATATAAATTTATAAACCAAAACATAATTAGCAGCAAGAAAAAAACATTAAATATTTAATTTATTTCTGATTAGCGTTTGCACATAAGTTGTAAATGAAGGTAAAGTTTAATCGATAATCGTATAATTTATAATTCATTACCGAATTAGTCGAGATTCATAGAAAATATTTTTTTTTTACTTTTAATGAAGGAAAAGCTGTAGTTGTCCTATAATATTGACTTCGTTCGGGACAACTCTAAGTCCTTTCACGCACCCTAAGTATCTTATCTTCAACCATAGTCAAAATTATAAGCATTTAAATAATCTGTCAAATTTTTTAGGATCACATTTAAAACTTATGATGTTATTGGTGTTGAGATGTTTTGTTTCTTACTTCATGAACGGATTGCGCGGGACAACAGTTCCGAGTTTGCAACCAAATCTTAGGTTCTGTCGAGAGCTCAGCCAACAAGTTCAGTAGCATGAAGGATTTTACGAGTTGAAATTGTCCTAATTGTTATTGGATAAAAACTTCGCGAATTCTTTTTTATCTGTAAACATTTGGACTGTTTATTTACCCCCATTAATGGATTATTCAAGGAGACACTGAACGAGTAACCTCTACATCGCATAAAATTCTCAAATATTATCGTCTGTATAAGTTTGTCCTCCACGAACAAAGAATATTGAGGTGATCTGATCATATTCAAAGTATTTTCTTATGGAGTAACATCAAAATATGATAAGATAACGATCTCATTAACTACATTTTATGTTATGTAATCGAAATGCGTTTGTTTTTACTCTTTGAGAACTTATTGGGAACAGCTCATATATTTCATTTTCGCTTACTGTAGTAGACATATCTCAAATATTGTTATAGGGCTGTCTGTTTTCTAGAGATATATTAAATAAAACATTTTACAAAATAAACTAATGCTAATTAATTATAAGAAATCAGTTCTAAAACATATATTTTACAATTATATACAAATTCTTCACATTTAAGACCTTGTTCTTCTAATAGTTTAAATACTATTTTGATATTTTAAAGCAATTGAAGCAATTATTATAGTACATAATAGAACATAACATAAAATCTAATAGATTTTTTACAAAAAAAAATATTTATTACTTTTATTATTTTCTATTAAAATCAATTAAAATGAGTTCTATGAAATGTGATCAATTAAATAGAATCACTCTTTACAATAATAAAACATTAGGAAATGCAATCCAAATATTTAAAATATTATACGTAGAAGCGTGGCGCATTAAGCGTAAAAACCGGCAATCTTATAACAAAACAAAATCAAGTTTTGTGATTTTTATTATCAATATCTTTATTACATGGTCAATTTAATTTATTTGCTCTGTGAAAATGAATGATATTTTTCACAATAAAAACACTATTTATATGAAAAAAAAAAATCCATAGTAAAAGTTAAATTAAATGAAAATTATTTATTTACCAAGTAAAAATCTATTTTTAAATTTATTTAAATGTTTCCATTGCGTTTTATTGAGAGTTTCAAAGTTATATATTTTATTTTTCATATTTTCTGTATATGTATATCTATAAATATTCTCCTGACCCTATATATATAGATATTATTATATTGATTTACGGGTCAATACTTAGGTGCAATAATCAAAAGATATTATGAAATAAAACGGAATTGGAATTGATATATTTTATTTTTGTTAACATATACGTAAATAGAAATAAATATTTATATCAATGAATTTTGAGAGGTCAATTTCTAAACTTTTTGCTACTACTGTTACTACTATGATTTATTTGACGTATGACCTCTTTGAAACGCATTTTTTAGATTTGTTCTTTATTTTATTCGCCATCTTTCCTGTCTTGGAGGTTACTGCTTACAAAGTTTTTCTTTGTAATTTTTTTCGTAGGCACATAATCTACTATATTGTGGGTTGGAAATTCAGCATCCTATTTGAATAATATGGTTTCATGGTTTCATGGTTATTCACCACATTCTCCATACAAGTTCTTCATTTGTTGTTTGGCCACTATATTTTTTCTTGAACAGAGCGATTGATGAAATCTTGAATCTTGAATTCGAGATTCGAATTATGAATCCTATTTACATTTTGCTTTGATAGTCGCTGGTACGAATGTACCTTTTGCTTTGGTAAATCTTGAGATTTTATCTATATTTGCTTCTGCTAACAGTTTCTACCACTTAATTACAAATCGTAAATAGTTCGGAGTTTCTGGTAGTGATTTTCATTGCCATAGTCTTTATTGTAGTCAGTTTTAAGCCAGATTCTTCGGATTCTTTTTTAATATCTTCCAGCTTGTATTTTTCAGATATATTGCACAGTAGTTAAATTGTCAAAAAGGATATTGTAGTTGTCAAAAATCACATATAGTTTAAGAAAATTTCATTTAATTGAATCATATTTATTGCAAGTTAAAATTCCCCCCATAAGAATTACATCTTGCTGAGCAGTTTGAATATGCATTTTCAACAAACCCGCCGATTTTTAAACAAATTTGTTTTATTTAGAGTTGTTCAGTAT
The DNA here is from genome assembly GCA_963920725.1 of Rhamphomyia laevipes. Taxonomy (NCBI): domain Eukaryota; kingdom Metazoa; phylum Arthropoda; class Insecta; order Diptera; family Empididae; genus Rhamphomyia; species Rhamphomyia laevipes. The sequence goes on from OY987259.1 coordinate 43,181,540, forward strand.
TTTAGAGTTTATTGTTTTGGTATTAAATTTACTAATCGCAAAGTTGAAATTTTCCAAAAGTAAGCAAAGTAATATTTTAAAACAATTGAATATAAATTATTAATAGAAATGAAATTGCAAATACAAAAATTATAGACTAAGAGATATCAATAGTTTTATAAACCTTCTTTTTTAGTGTAGTCAAACCAGGATTTATACTGGAATTTCGTGGTAATTAATTCAATTCTTTTACTGGCGTTCCATAATGTTCCTAGGCAAACTTTTACAGAATGAAGTATAAAAAACAATCTATTAGCAAAAAGCATTTATAGGAAGACATCAAAACTTATATAAAACTTATTATAATTTCGGTACTTTTTGAGGAGTTTTATCTATGCTTTTTACTGATAGTCCCAAGTTTACGATATCCTTTACCTAAGTAATATTTTGAATATGCTAAAAAAAATCGTTACCAGCTCTTTGTCTAATGGCATATAACTATAAAAATTCTTTTAAAATTAAATTTTAGAATTTTTTAATAGTTTTATTTTAATAAAGCGTAAATGTTTGTAATTTTTCCGATTAAAAATGTAATATTTTCTTATCTCGCGTATATAATTTGTGCTGTTTCGTGGAAAACATTTAATAAATTATAACAATAAACGTTCGATAATGTGTAACACTTAAATACAATATAAATCTTCAAAAAAATATTTAAAATATTTTGTTTTTTTTTATCAATTGTCATGATAACATTTTAATAATTTTTCTAATTATTAATTTTCTAATAGATTTTTAAATAAATTGTTTTTTTTTTATTATAATTGAATACAAAATCTCGAAATCTTAAAAATATTATGCAACCACAATTAGACCAGATTTAAATCATCAAATTCGCATGGCCATACTTAAAAATTTAGCCTTCCTTTTAGTCTTTGTTTATATTTGTGCCAAAAAAATATTATTTTGTAAAAATATATTAAGAATCCACTATTTATGACCATGAAAAAAAAATAATATTTGCAATTTGAATATTTTCTTGGAAAAGTTCCATTCAAATTTATGTAACAAAACTATATAGAGAACGTGTCACTTAATCTTAGAAATATTTTTAACTTAGAAACATAAATTAAATACATATTTCATAATTTACTATTTGTATCCGAAAACTAACTAAAAAAAACACTTTTACAAAATCTAATCCTTTTACAATTAATTTATATTAATAATGTAGAGAGTTTTTCTCATTTTCGGTACACATTTGTTGGTATTATTTATACGTTATTTAGTTTGGCTTGAATCCAAAATGATTTTGATAAATTGGAAGTGACGGATGGTTCAATAATTTTGTAATTTTTATGGATACATTGAATATTTTACGCATTTATAATATAATATATTTTATATACATACATATACAAAAATCTTTCCTTATTATGTAATAAAATTATTATAACTAAATTTTGTGGTGAAAAACATCTGTGAATGGATAAGTTTTCGGTAAAAAGTTTTAGGGTTTTTGTATAAAAAATATTAATTCAATATTTTTGTTTTATTTTGTTTTACATATAATTAAATTCAATAAAATCATAAATTTACCATAGATTAAACTCATATGACCTTTCTGGATATTCATATACAATTTTTTAGTTCAGTGAAGTTTATCAGTCCAATATGGAAGAAATATTAAAGTTAATGCTAAAACGATATCCTTTTCATTTACAAGGATTTTATATATAAAGGAGGTCAGGACCAGCGATTCAAATCAATAGCAGCGATTTCGTTCATAATTTTTGATTAGTTAATCAGCAAAAATCATCTATAATGACCTAACTCACTCCGTATCATTGGGGTAATCGTTATGCGGAAAAATGACTCTTCGGTGGACAATACATTTATGTATAGACAAAAATCGAGCTTTATCCTTCTTTTATCGCTGATAGTTATTGTTCGGTTAAAATTAAAAGAAATTCTGCTTATTTTCAAATCCTTTAATTTCAGATTATAATCCAGCCTAACATAAACTACATAAACATAAAACAGTTTTGATTCATAAATTGTAATCGTGCATGTTTACATTAAATTAATCAAAACTTTGTTAGAGTGTACTTTCAGTAAATCTCAACGTTTGTATGACGTACACATACAGTTTATGTGCAAATAAATACAAAATTTATAATGACTAAAACAGCTTCCCATCATGATTTTAATCAGATTTCTTTTTTTTAAGAGGTATATAATAAAAGGATCTATGTACATATATATTTCATAAAAGATGATTAACTAAAAATTCTTCTTAAAACATTTCTATAAATCATATTATAAATTCTATAAATCTGAACAAAAAAATTTTTTTTTTTTTTTTTAATATTAAAAATACATACCTGCCATGTGTACAGATTAAATACCTTTAATGGCAATATATATGTATAAATAAATATATTATATAATTACAGGTATATATATACATAAATATATATGTTTAATTATATGTATAAAATTTTTTATGAGGTGATTGAATCAAAACCGTGTACAATTGAGTGGAATTTTTTTGATTTTCAAAAATAAAAAAAAAAAATTAAATAAAAATATTCACTTGATAAAAAATATTTTATTTAACTTATATATTTATTAGGTTTAGAATTACAACAGCCAGAGATATTTTATTTAGGTATAAAGCATATAGTTTCGTCTGATAAATTCTTTTTTTTTTTTTTTTTGTAATTGGAACTTTCAAAAAATAAAATATAATAAAATATTCTTTTTGAAATTTTATAAGAATATATTTTTATTTAATTTTTCTTGTTATATTATTCAAAATGATTCTATTCCATGTATGGTTCAGTTCTAATAAAATGCTATTTTTATATACATATAAAATATTATATATGCAATATGTGAAAAGAAACGTGAAATTGTAAAATTATAATATTGATTATTATTTTTATTTATTTTTTTTTGCTGAAATTTGCAAGACACAAAAATTCTGTACAAATAATAACCCAGACAAATAAATATGTTTAGTAAAATATCAAAAATTAAAAAGTTTATTCCATTTTTGAAATTTAAGTTTTTATTTTCTACTGGAAAAATTGATTTTCCAAAAATAGCATGGTATGCTGATATGAAATCAACAACTCAAAGCCGAGGCATCGATATTTCGTTCAAAGTTGACTCAGCTTTAAATGAGTACCCGCAGTAACACAAATTTGAAATATGTAATTGTGTTTTTAAGATTGGAAAAAATTCTTTTAGATTGTTGTTTCTTGCAATACAAACATAAGTTTTTTTAGAGTAACTAGGTCCAAATTGCAATAAAATGTCACGTAACCTATATCATTATTAAAAGCTCAGTAAGTAATTGAACCAATAGATAGAAGAGAACGGTTGCATGTTTACAAAAAAGTTCGGGAGTATGAGTATACCTATCCATTAGAAAGTCTAAGATAATTCTGAAAATGAACAATTAACCCGAGGAGATTGTGACGATGACGATACATGCAATTCTTAGGAAGCATGCAATATGATTAGGACTTAGTCCATCTCTCACTTGTCGAGGAGGAGACAATTTAACATTTGCTATGCCATTGTGCTTCAGTCTAATATAAAAAAATTAGAAAATTTGGTTGTTTCTTTATAGAAAACTTTGAATACGCGGGTAAATTGAAGCCGGCTATAGTAATATCATTTCTTAAAGAAGTGGAATGGGTTAACGCGCTGTGATAATGATGTAGCTAGCATTCAACTGGAGGGTACAACGGACTCACTAATATGTGACCTACGAACGAAGTAGTCTTGTAGTTCCCACTTCTTTAAAACTAACCAACCGTGGCTGATTTCAAGCATCAGGCCAAAAACTTGATTTGGGTTACAGAACTATTGAAATGAATATAATAATAATTTTATTGCTAAATAATAATTATAAATCTTTATATAATAATTTCTTCTGTAAATTAATTTATAATTTTTTTTTTTTACATTTAATATTTACACTTAATATTACAATTATTTTTCTATGTAGCTATTAATATAAACTCATAAAAATGTTTAACCGGAATTTCATAAATTTAAAATTTTATAGGTTTTTTTAAAAAAAATAAATATTTATGAGCTTAAGATTTGTTGCTGTAATTAAAAAAAAATTAGACTGAAAGTGTATTTTTTATGGAATTATTAATCAGTGGCAGCACAACACAACTAATTATATCTACATACCTAGTTTTTTCATTACTATTGTTATATTAGTATATATTTTAAATTTTAATATACAGGGTGAATTCTTAAGGCCTATATAGGCTTTATGAAACCTTACAAAATTTTGACAAATGTACGAATTTTCGTTTCCAGACTATTGAATTTATTGTACTTATCAATAATTTCGTTAATTTAACAAAAAAATCAACTTTTCGTTGACTTTTCCTTAGAGCGCTGTGGAAAGAAATAAAACTTATGAAAATGTCAGATATACAAAAAATCGAAGCCATCGTTTAGTTAAATACTGTATTATCTGCAAGTATATTTTCACACTCATTACCAGTTCTTCCCTAGCAGCCAATTTAATTAATTTTTCAGTAAGCTTCTTGCTAGTTATAGGAGGGTAAATACAAACCTTTGGAATGATTTTGCATTGCCTCGTTTACTTCTAAACGAGGCAAAGCAAAATCAATTCACAGAAATAAATATGCATGCAGGTATGCTGGTAAAAATGATTTGAAAGGTTCCCCAAAAATTATGATATACAATGTAGACAAAATGTGCGGTCAATATTATACAATTCTTCTTCTGGAATTCGTTAAGTAAAAATAGAATAAATTCAAATTTCAGTATATAAAAATATAGTAAATATACATTACAACAATGTCAAATTCTTCGTCCTTTAGAAATATGTTAAATTGTGCCCCGACGGTTTCGGGTGTAGCACTACTTATTAAAGCATTTCCCTAAAAAAAGTCATGTAACTTTTTTGTGAAATTGAATTGATTCTCAAACTAATTTAAGATATTGATAAAGGCGCCTAAGATATTGATAAATTCACAATGTTTATTCTTAATGTCTGCTTCAAATTGTTAGGAAAAAAATTAATGATTTATAGACAATCTAAAAACCTTTGAACTTTTGTGTTTTTATCATAAATTTATTATTCTTTCAAGTGACTAAAATTAATTTCTATTATATTGGTTTTTTTTTCCAGGTGCCTTCTTAATTCCTTTTGCAATTATGTTAATTCTAGAGGGAATACCATTATTTCTCATAGAATTGGGAATTGGACAAAAGATGAGATTAGGATCACTGGGTGTTTGGAATACAATTCATCCGTGGCTTGGCGGTATTGGTATATCTTCTTGTATAGTAACATTATTTGTTGCACTTTACTATAATGTTATAATAACATGGTGCTTCTTTTATCTGTTCAACAGTTTTCGGGTAAGTTGATACAATTAGGGTGGCCAGTTTAACAGATTGTATATCCGGAGTTGTGTTTATGAACCATATGATGGACCCACACACAATCAACAGAAGTTGTTTTGCAACACCATAATTATAATATTATATGATTTATTTTTGTTGCTCCAACGTTTATGATTTGATTAGGTGGCCAGCCTAATAATTATTGTTTTTCCTAATTTATTAAAATAGAAGAAAATTATTAAAAATTGTTTCTTATTCATTTAGTATCCATTACCATGGGCAACATGTCCTGAAATTAATGGAACAGTTATTGAAGAATGTGCTCGATCATCAGAAACCGAATATTTTTGGTATCGTACTACTTTAGATGCTGCACCATCAATGGATGAACCTGGTGGATTAAAATGGTGGATTGTTCTATGTTTATTATTGTCATGGACTATTGTATTTTTCATTGTAATGAAAGGAATTCAGAGTTCGGGAAAAGTTGTTTATTTTACTTCACTATTTCCCTATATTGTATTGACGATATTTTTCGTCAGGGGAATAACCCTAAAAGGAGCCAGCGCTGGACTAATACATATGTATACACCGAAAGTAGAAAAATTAGCAGATCCAACGGTTTGGTTAGATGCTGCTACACAAGTATTCTATTCGTTTGGATTAGCGTTTGGATCATTAATAGCATTTGGAAGTTATAATACACCGAAAAATAATTGCGTACGAGATGTAATTTTGGTATCTATTTGTAATGCAATTACAGCTATTTATGCTAGTGTTGTGATTTTTGCAATATTAGGATTTAAGGCCACCTTGAATGTTGAAAGATGCATTGAATTGTAAGTACATAAATATATATTTTAAATTCGATTCAATTTTCATTGTAATCGAAAATTTATTGTACCTACTAATTTGTTGTTTTCTCCGGATAAAACTAGTTAGCATAATAATATAGTTTTCAATTGCAATCAATCTTTAAGGTTGCTATTATTATTAATATGCAGTTATTTATATATAGTATTATTTGAATCAATTAAATATGCAATGATTTTTTAATTGTTATTGATGCAATAAATATTTTGGTCTAGTTTGAATGTGCATTAAACTTTAGAAAATAACTTTAAATTTATTCAATATTTTTCGACGAAATTTTGCACACGATCAGTGGTATGTTATGTCCATCCGTAATACCATACACAAGAACTAGAATGTTTTTCCACATTTTAGTAGGTAATTGAATATGGCGCAATGCGATCATTTTTTGCTGACGTATGGTTAAATTTCAGGATGATATTAACTTTTTTAGGATAATTAAGAATTTTTTTTCGATATGAAATTTACAAAACTCATATAAAAGTTTTTATTGTGAGATTTAATCTCAAGCTTTCAATAGTAAATCCCACTTTTATGTAAGTTTTGATCCCTGCCTATTATATATGTTTTTTGGCTATATGCTAGTGCCAAAGTTTTCGAACTTCCGAGCTTTATTTAATCAAACTTTTGATTGAATAGAACTCATTTGATCATTTCATTTAACAGATCTTTATCTAACAATTAATTGCACCGGTTCTCGTTTTATATTTAAAATTAAAATAAAAGGAACAAATTTTATAATTTATTTAAATAATATTAAATATTTTTTCGTTAACAGAAACAGGGATATCCTTTTTAAACACTCAATCATTCCATCACGAAATGTAACTACCGAAATATATGATGCAGCTATACAGGGATTAAATGTAACTGAATATAAAGATTTTAAAATAGAAGAATGTAGTTTGTCATCTAAATTGGATAATGTAAAATAATTAACTTCAATGTTTATTATAATTTAACTATACATATATAAAAATGTAATTTTTATAGGCTGCAGAAGGAACTGGTTTAGCATTTGTTGTTTTTACTCAAGCAATTGTTGAATTACCTGGTTCACCATTTTGGGCTGTATTATTTTTTACAATGTTATTATCATTGGGTCTTGGTTCACAAATTGGAATATTAGAAGGAATGCTCTGTACTTTGTTTGATATTGAGATGGTTAAAAGGGTTAAAAAACAACATGTAACTGGTGCTGTTTGTATTTTTTGTTTTTTTGTTGGTTTGATATTCTGTACTGGTGCTGGTGAATATTGGTTGAAAATGTTCGATTCTTTTGCTGGAACTATTGGTTTAGTTGTGGTCGCTTTAATGGAAATGATTTCAGTTGTTTATATTTATGGACACGCCAGGTAAAGTCTAACTATTTATATTAAAGTTATTTATAATATCATTGATTTTTGTATATAAAGATTTACTGAAGATATTTACCAAATGACTGGATATCGTCCTGGAATTTATTGGCAAGTAACATGGCGATTTATTGGACCAGCAATTATGGGTTGTATTTTAATTTCATCTATTATTTGTATGATTGTTAAGAATCCAAAATATGGTGCATGGAATCAAGAATTGGTAATAATAATATAAAACTATATTAACTTGTATTTTTGAATAAAAATTATTCCAATTGTTTTTAATTTTAGGGTGCAGTTGTAAATACAGATTATCCAAATTGGGTTTTAGGTATTGCTCTATCAATGATTTTAGCTGGCTTATTACCAATTTTAATTGTTTTCTTGATGCGACGATTCCAAATTTTGGGTGTTGATATTGATATTCATCAAGGATCTATTCGACGTAATGAAACAACTGCATCCACAAAAGAAATGATTGATGGTGATGATGATGTAAGTGTTTTAATAAAATATAATTATTTCATTTTTTGTGTTTTATAATTTTATGTGTGAGCTTTATAATTTAGTATATATAATAAAAAAAAATTATTAATTATAAGTTCGAAAATTATTACTATATGTTTTGATCTAAATAATTTAATTTAGATATTTATTTACTAACATAAAATTAATTTCTAACTAATCCATAACAAACAAACACAAAAACTCAGATGATGAGCCCAGATATGGAACCTGACAATTCTTTACCAGCTACACGTTTCACAATTGGTGATTTCGATGTAAGTTTTAAAAGAAAAAAAAAAAAAAAATTATTGAAATTGGAATTTGAAGGCATTTTTCTTTTGTAGGTTGAAAGCAAAAAAAAACAAAAGCATAAAATCAATTTTAATTTTGCCAATCCAAAAGATTTTTTCATTTTTTAAATTTGCAAATCAGAAAAATTATTTTTCAAAAATTTAATTCAGTGTTTGCCAACCTTTTTTACATCGTGAATCATTATTAAAGCAAAATGATTAGAAAAAAATAATTTCATTACAACATAAGTAAACATATCATATTAAAATTTTAATTGGACAACAAATTATTTAATCTTTAGTTGCAAAATTGTCATAGCTAGACGTATAGAGAGAAGGTTATTATTAAGCTAAATAGTTTCTTAACTTGACAATCAATATTGCAACGAATCCTAGTTTACATAAATAAGTTATTACAATTAATCATTAACATAATTTATTATTTTCATATAAGAAGATTTAAATATTGACCCATAATTTTGGTCTAAATTTAGTTATACTAGTAATATCCAATTTCTGCAATTAATTTGTGTTATATAATTTATTTCTGTATAATATTAAAAATAATTAGAAAATCTATTCACCGATGAAATAAAATTGTTAAAATTAAAAGATTTTATTGTCGACTGGTTTAAATAACTTTTAAACCGATGGTTGGAAACACTGCTTTAATTGATTTATTTTTCATTAAAATTATTCATATTATAAAATATTTAATAATTATAAAAACTGATATATTATCTGTATAACTTTATCTATATATAGAATTAAGCCGAAATAAAAGGATCTTCATAATGCAAAATGCCTTCTGAAGTACCAAAAAAATAAAAAATCTAACAAAATATGCTTAATTGCTTAACGAAAATTATAACAAACTAAAAAAAAAAAAAACCAAAACATAATTTATAAAACATACAAAAGTTTCAGCCTAGAAAATTACAAACAAAATAAAATTATATAAAATTAATCGAATTGAATGTAAAGTTACAAAAAATAATTTAGAATTAATAAAAAAAAAACATCTTCCGGAAATTTAACTTGATACTAAGAATGTCTTCAGCCTAAGAAAAATTGAAAATCATCAAGAAAAAGGACTCATATATTTAATGTATAATTGTTGGAGAATTAATAATATAGTTTTAAGGATATAAAGATGTGAAATAAGGACTCCGAGAGGGCTAAATAAATTGATTCGTTCGATTCAAAAAAATAATTTATTGTTCCCTTGTACATACAAAACTATAAATAATAAATAATATTATTATCGAGATAAAAAATTAGTTCACTGAATGAAATTATTATAAATTCAAAAAAAAAAAAATTATATATTTAACTACTAATTAATTAACTTATAAGAAAATAATAGACAATACTAAGAAATTATTGAATGGTAATTACAAAATTATATAATTATACATTTTGTTTAATAACATTACAGTGAACCTTCGTATTTAACGATAATTCGAGAAATTATATATAATTCGCGTTACAAAAATGTCCGTGTCCTTAAAATCTTTAAAATTGTTATTTAATAAAGTAAATTTCAAACACAAATTTTGTTAATATTTTTGGAATTGAATTATGTGGTGGAGATGATAAACACTCAAGAGTGCTATTTAATCCATTCTGTACGTAATTATTTTTAACGAATAATTGTAATTTAACATAAAGTTCCTCAACATTAATGAATGATGAACAATTCGAAAATCATTAGTTATGTTTAATCGAGTTGGATGCAAAATTTGAATATCGATCGTTTAAAATATTCCAATTATTTTTGAAAATGGACCAGCGGTTATCGTATTTTCGAAATTTTAAATGGGTTATTCGAAAAATTCAAAAGGTGTTTGATTGAACTTCCTTGTTGATTGAGCCAGAAATTGTTGAATTGTTGAATAAAATAATATTTGAAGATAAAAGCATTGAAGATAAAAAAAAAATATGATAGTATTTTCGAAAATCGGATAGTCCGCTCATCTTTGAAAGATATTCGAAAAATTCAAACGTGATTTTGTTGTACCTCACTACTGTTCAATGAGACAAAAAATTTTAATAAAATAATATTATGTTTCTTGCTATTACAAGCACTTGAAGATAAAAACTTTTACGTCAGTATTTTCGAAAATCGGATAATCCGGTCATTTTGAAAGATATTTGAAAAATTTAAATGTGATTATTAATTATCGATTCAATTCTTAAATAAAATAAAATTAAGTAACTTAATGATAAAAAATATATATAATTATTACCGATAATCTCGTTAAATGAAGGTTGCCAATATTCATTTGTAAATATTTTATTAACATTTTTTTTTTTTGTGTTTCATTTTATCTGTATTTATTTGAATTTATTTTTGTTTTGTATTTAGAATTTTTGTTTTTTAACAAAACACAATATATTTATTTAAAAATTATTTAAAATTTAATTTAATTATTTATATTATTTTTTATATTAAAATCAAAAATTAGGATGATGATGATGAAGATTACAATAATGGTGGTCCAGCTTTAGGTGGACTAGTTGGTGTTCGTAGTGATTCAGATTCAGAAGATGAACCAATGCAAATGAAAAATTCAAATAGAACACCAATTAGTAATAATCAGTTAATGTTGCCAACAAATAAAAAACCATTTAAAATGGAAGTTGTTGAATATTAATTAGGAAATTTATATTATAATTAATTATCAACCACAAAATAAAAAACAAAAAAAAAATATATTATTATATATATAAAAAATTTTTTTTTTTTAAATATTTTATTAAAATTGATATTTTTTTTAATTTTTTTTTTTAAATTTTCTAAGTTTAAAGTTTAACATTTAAGTATAAAAAAATAATAATAATAATAAAAAAAAAAAAAACAAATATTTAATTATATAATTCGAAATTTAATTTTAAAATGTTTTTATTATTTTATTTTTGGTTTTGTTCATTAAAATTATTTTTAAAATTTTGTTTCTTTTTAATATAAAATTAATATACGAAACATTTCAATTTTTAGATTTTAGGAAAAATCTCTTATTAATAATAGTTAAAAATAAAAAGTGTGATATGAATCGTTTTTTCTTAATTATTTTATTTTTTTTTTTTAAATATTTTTTGTAAATTATAAAAACCATAATAAAATCTTGAAAATACTCTTCAAATATTATATTTTTAATTTCCGAAAGAAAATACTTATTAATTTTAATTTTTTTTATTTAATTAGTGCTGTTAAAACAAAAAAAGGAATATTTAAAATTGCTCAATATCTGTTATTAAAAAAAAAAAATAGAAAATAAAAATCAATAATAAAAAAGTTATTACTATTATTCTACCGGTAAAATAATAAAAATTAATTAAAAATTAATAATTTAAAAAAAAAAATAATAACTAAAAATTCTTATGTAAAATGTAGAAGAGTAAGTAAATCAATGAAAAACTATAATATTAAAATAAGCATTAATTAATGTAATACAAAATTTTGCTAAATACAAATACATAATTATAATTAATTTATGAAAAAATATGTTTTTTTTTTAAGTATAGAATCTGTAGTCGTTGAATTAATCTGCTGCTTATCTTGTAGTAAAATTTTCGAAATTACTATATAAAATTGTAAAGTAGTTGAAATGAATTTAAAATTCATAAAAATGACAATAATTTTAATCAACTGATTTTAGTATAGTCATTAATTTGATTAATAAATTATTTCAAAGGAATGATATTTTACTAGCAGTACCATCAAAATATGGTTTTCTGGTATTTAAAATTAACTACCTATTTTTTTTTTATGTTTCCAGTGATGTCATAAGATATGAATGGTTTTTAATTATTGAAATATTTCGAAATTTCTATATTGAAATGTATTTGAAGATAGAATACCAAAAATTTAAATTGATATTGAAATTTATTTGAAGTATATTTCAAATATTAAAAACATTTTCAAATACATTTTTATGGTGTATAAATTAAAATACTTTATATCTCTCTAAAATAAAAAAAATTATTTTTTAAAATTCAATATTATTTTTGAAAATTTTATCGTCATTATTTTTAATCAACTTTTACATAAATTATTAGAATAATTTACTTTACAAAATATGACATAACCTGCCAAATTGTTATAAATTAAACTAATGTGAATCGTAAAATAAAATTGCATTTTGTATTTATTATTTTTTTTTATTTTAATATTTTTATTTTAATATATATAAGTTTACATAATAATATACAAATTTAAATACATTTTTATATGTTTTCAATGTGAATTGAACCAATTTTTGTTTTTATGTTCTGTTTCGAATAATAAATTGATTATTATATAGTTAATTGAAGTATCTAAACAGATTATATAGTTAAATAAGAATTTGATTTTCTAAACCACATTTATTTCCTCATGATTAATCAATAAAAATAGTATCAATTGACTATGGATTCTCTCCTATTAATTTTTTAATTTAATTTTGTAAACTATATGCTTTTATTTTCATTTAATTATATTATTATTTTTTAAGTTAAGTTCTTCAAAGAAGACAAAAAACATTAATGAGAATTTAATTAAAATGATAGTGAGTTTCGGCCCTTAAACAATTGTATTACTTAAATTAAAAGAAAAGATAAATTGTATATAAATAATAATATATATTTAATAAAGATAAAAAAATTGTTCAGAATAATTAAAATAATTAGCCAAAAACATTTTTTAATTAGATTATTTGATATCAGAAAGTGAATTTAAGTTATACTATTTGCCGCTTATAATCAACACAGCAATGCCAAAATAAACTGAATATTAAAATTAATATTCTTATATGAAATTGAATGTTTATAATTTTAATTATATTTTTAATTATTTTTATTTTATTTCACTTTTCAAATTTTCTGTCACACTGTCGTCACACAGAATAATTTATTGCTAAAACCAAAAATAAAAATGCTGTGAATAGTTTTAAAAAAAAAAAAAAACATAAAAAATAATATGCGAAAATTTTATATCATTACAATATAAATGCTAAATAAATACAAAAAAAAAAAAACGTACCTATTACATAAAAATGTAGTACTACATAACAAGAAAAAAACATAAAAAATTAAAATTAAAATTTATATTTTTTAAGGAGTTTGTATACTTCGAAAAAAAAAATCAAATTAATAAATTAAAAATAACAAATATACATAAAAGTTACCTTACAAACAACCCCGGAAAAGCAGAATGTATAATTGAAGAAAAAATAAACTAAATATTTATTAAAAATAAAAAACAAAGAATTTATAAAATTACCTTATTATATATTTTGATTAAAACTTAGAAACATATATTAAATTAGAAAATATTATAAAAATTATAAGTGTATAAGCCATAACAGATATTGCCATGATGGGCATGACCACCATAGAGTAACATCAAAAAGCATATGTAGGAAGAGATCAAAACTTATGTAAAAGATTTTGTATGGTTGAAATTTGGAGATTAAATACCACAATCATGGAAGCTATCTTCAAATACTCATTCTTCCATATAGTTTTTGGTTTTATGAAAGTTTGAGTATTTGGAAAAAACTTGTGGAAATTAAATCTTCAAATCTTGAGATTAAATATGTACCACAATAAAAACTTTTATATAGATTTGTAAAAACTTTTATATGGATTTGATCTCTTTAAAAACATACTTTATGGTAACATTTATGTACTTTCATAGATTATAGATATGACATCTAAATTCTAAAATCTGAATTCAAATTTATAATATATTTCTATTACAAATATTTAATTTATTTACTCTTTTATTGGCTGCATAATATAATTGTAACAATTATTCGATTTATTATAAGCAATTTATAAAGTAAAAGACTTAAATATTGACCATGTTGTGCCCATTACTCGTAAAATAAAAATTCATTTAGATACCTGGAAATTAAGATATATTATAAACTCTGGTTATTGTCTTGCCATCATGACACATTCCTTTTAATAAGTCTTGTCAAATTTAGAAATTTTTCGAATTTTAAAATATTTTTATAATTCAACTGATGATGAATAAATATTGAAACTATGTTAATTTAAATATTTTTTAAAATTAAACATATTGAAACGTTCATTTGCTTTTTTGACAATAGTACTGACAAATATCTTTAACACACACGAAAAAACAATTTGTCTGTTTAAACAGCTTACCAGCTTACCAGAGAAAGATTGAATCCGAGTACGACATGATCTAATAATGGTGATATCTGTAATGTGATTAATATATAAATATTTAAACATTATATTCTATAATAATTTAATATCAAAAATATAAAGTCTTATTATACAGGGCTAAATAAAAAAATTGTGCATTGGAATGGAAATAATTTGTGTGATATAAGAAAAGTTTAAACTACAATAAAATTACATTAATGAAGTTTATATTCTATACAAAATTAGTAAATGTTACTTTTTTCGTCAGTATATTCGAAATTTTTAAATATTATTTGAAAAATATTCATATATTTCTTGAAATAATTTTAGAAGTCTAAATAAACAATTTAATTTCTTTTTTGAAATAGTGACCCACCAAAAAATAAACCCGACAATTTTTTTTTTGTTTAAAGTTTAATTTTCAATCTATCAATCCGGATTACTGACTTATAGTTTTTTGTATAGAGTAGTATATTATAGATCTTATAAGTACTTATATGCTAAAGGTAGAGATATATTTATGCCATAAATAAATAATTGAAAAATTTTTAGTTGTTTCAATTTCAATTATGGTATACCATTTAAAAATAAATATTATAATATTTTGTTGTACATATATTGAAATAATTTCAAATAAGCATTTAATTTATATTTAAAAAACATTATTTTCATTTTTTTTGCATAAAAATATAAATTATTTAAAACAAAATGAATCAATTTTAAAAAGTAGACTTATAAATTAGTTAATAAGCTGAAATATTAGTATTATTAATAGTTTTAGATTATAATAAAAGTTATTTGGAGTTAATAAATACCGGAAAGTTATACTATAACAAAAATCAACTAAATTTTATATAATATAATTTTATTATCCATGAAAACTTTTGTAAAAATTTATGTTTTTATCTATAAACGCGATTTTTTATAGTTTTGGATTTTAGCAATAATTTTTTTTTATTATTATTATTTAAATACGATATCGCCATTTCGTTATTATATCATTATTTATTAATTTTAAAATAAATATTATAAAATTTTTGTTCAATAAATGTTGGATTTGAAATAATTGTCCAATTATTATAATTATACAGCATTAATTTTAATTAAAAAATTTGCATTATAGTTTTGGTTAATTTAAGTGGCATACAAAGACACTTGTTTTTATAATTTTTAACTTCCAACAATAAGAAAAGGAATTAAAAAATAAAACATAAATAATTACATAAATTGTAAATTTTAAAAATTAAAAATATAAACATTCTTTAATAAAAAAAAAAGAAGAAAAGAAGCCAATATAAAATCTTTTAATATATTTTAATATAGCTCTGATTCATTGCAAGAGGCTCCTGATATAGAAGTTTATTATAAATAGATAATATAGTATTTTTGGTAAAACGAAGCTTAACCTGTCAAATGCTATTAAGATAAAGATAAAAGACATTTTGCAGGCACGGTTTTCTTATTTTGATCGTGCTTCGAGTGAGTCACTAAAACCTGATCGCTATACCATCATATTTCTTGATTCATTTAATTTGATACGCATATTCAATATGTATTTGTAAAGGTGGCATTCGTAGTAATCTGCAGTTTTGGGCGCAACATTTGAGGTACATCAAAACTCTAACGCGAGTCCCCTAGTAAAGTCAAAATTTTACTTTTATACTCGTTCTCGTTAATGAAGAGATTACTTCTAAATTTAACTCTTAGGTCCTTGAATACTATAAAGGTTGACCTTTATAATAACGGAAGAAATATAAACATTATAAACGTTTTTATCTTATGTTCATGTTATAAATACCTAACATTTTTTTTAAACAAATTTTAAATATATCCTTTTTAAAATATATAATTACGCCTGTAATGATATCCTTAAAGCATGATTCGCCCATTGCGCAGGTGGAAGGAAACTAAACTATTATCGGTTTCTTCAATGGGAAAAAGTAAGTATTTTTACAGACATTTCCAAACCAAATTAGACTATCCCTGCTATTCTGTATTTAAGATGTTTTCTATTTCGCCTATACAATTTATAGACTTGAATATGAATTATAATCAAAATAAACTATTATATTCTTCGATATAATAAGAAGCCTCCTGGATATAATCTGAATTCCTTATCTTTGAATCGAAGAAATCTCGTGAGATTCATCTCCAGTGGTTTAAAGAAGATTGTGTCACATCACTTGTGGCTAGTATTACGATATCATTTAGAATGCTTCGAAGTCTATCCTATACGTGTACAATAGGATTTAAGTCCGGGAATTGTGCTGGCCTGTGCGTGCAACACCAAATTATCTAACAATTTGTTTACAATTCTTGCCGTGTGGCTGGCATAGTCATGCATTAAAATGAATTATCGACCAATTTCTGAGGCAAATGGAAGCGAAACAGGTGCAAGTATACCTGACCAATATAAGAGGCTTCTGCTTCTGGAAAACAAATTTGGTATTTGGTATAATATAATACTTTTTGGTGGTATTCATATTGTTGCATCAGGGTGCTAATACGAATTAGTAAGAATCAACCACCTTACATATATATACCTGTACGACACAGTACAGATTAAATAGTACACGCAACAAAATTTTAAAATTACAGTTTCCTGTAGGATAGAACCTTTTGACACGTACACGTACTGTTTCCGTTTCCGTAAATGTATTAGAAAAGAAAATCAGAATAAATTATTTTAGGTGTAGTATTACTCTGTTGTACAGTAGTAGTTGAGGTATGAAAGTATTATGTTTGAAAGATCTTTCAAACATATTTTTGTTTTGAATCTATATAAAACCAATTTCGGAGAGTTGGCGTTGGCTGTCAAATACAAAGAAAATATCTATTTGAATTGAATTCATGTTTGCTTAAGTTGGTACTTCTGCTTAGAATTAAATTTGAAACATAAAAAAAAAAATTAAAAAAAGCGCACTTGGTTTACTGCCAGCAAAGCGCAATTTAGTTAAATTTTATTTATCAAATGTAATTTGAATAATTTATAATTGTGTTATTAGAAATTATTAAATTTGATTGATAAAAAACCATTTAAAAAGTATATATTTATATTTATGTATATTAAAGATTTATTATACAGTAAAAAAATATGACCAGCAGCAGCAGGTGAAGTTTTATCAAGGCGAATATATTAAAAATTGTAAATTCACAGCCGAATTCTGTAGTGGAGGTTTTTATATTGTAAGGTTTTTATTCAATTAAAATTTAAATCATTCAATTTAATAATTAAATAATCATCAAAAATAGTAATTTAATTTTATTTTCAATAAACATTTTTAATTCTATTATGGAAATTAAATTTTACATCCAAATTTAAAATCGTATTTTTTTTCAATGACGTAGTAGTATACTAGCTTAATGCAGTTCCAGCTGATTATATTTTTTTATACTACAGCCGCGAAAAATCATGAAAGTTTATAAAATTTAATTCTTTAAAAATTAGTTATCTAATATGAAATTGATTAATTTAATTTATAAGTAAATAAATATAGAATGCTTTTGGCTCTAATTTAATTTTATAATATGGGTAAAATATTCATTTTATAATATAAAAATTTATTAATTTTTTTATAGATATCGCCGTGCTATTGAGAGATGAATATTAAGGGTAAGAATTTTAACAATAGTTATGAATCGGAACCATCATCAACAAATAGTAATGTAAGTACTAAATTATATACAAATACCTTTATTTAAATAAAATATATTCTGTATTTAGTTGATTTAAAATTTTAGATATGTTACTAATACAGATTTTTTAAACTAGCTTTTGTCTTTAAAAACTTAAACTATTTTCTAAAATTTAAATACATTTTTAAAGAGAAAATGCAAAAATTATTTCAAATTAGAAATTTATAATAGTCAAAAACCGGAATATATATTACTAACTAATTCTGTTTAGGCGCCTCAAATAGAAAGAAGTAATTATAAATTCAACAGTTTAAAACTAAACTAACAAACCTTTCAGTTAGGAGTTCGAATTTGATTCATTAAAAATAATTGAATTCCTTATTTCTATATTTCTATATAATAATTATATAATAATCCTTTCTTCAATACTTACATTTTACCATGTATTACTTAAAATTTCTATCGTGCATTACTTGAAATTCATAAACTAATATAAATTTGCTGAGTGTAGTTAATTGTTGCTTTGTAAAAGAGAATTAATTTCATCAACTCTTTTTTTTTACAATTTTTGTATTTAAAATAAAATTTATAAATAATTTGTTATTTATCAATTTGTTATATAAAGTCGTTCACATGTGAAGATATTGAAAATAACAGCTTTGTTGAAGAAGATAGTGGTTATCCAAATTTACCCCAAATGTTAAAGTCTACCAATTATAAAATTATAAATAATGACGACCCAATCAGTGAAAACGATCAACGAAAAAAAGTTGGAAAAATTAAAATATGTGGAAATACTGTATTTTCTAGTCAAGAATCTGAATTTCATGGATTTCCATATGAAAACAATGATAAAGATAAACTGATAGGATGTAAATTGAAAATATGCGGGCAATCAGCATTTTCAAGTCAAGAATCTGAATTTCTTGGATTTAGCCAAAAGAATGATTCATTACCAATATTGCACGAATCACAACCTAGTGATGATGATGAATTTGAAACAACTGGTGCAGATGATACTACAGCATCTACTGAAAGTGAAGAAGAAAATGACAAATTGACAAATACTATAAACAATAATATACGACCAATTCGGGAAGAATCAAATTCTTCATTAAAATTTAAAATTACAGCTAAAATTGTACCGGAAACTGGTGCAACAATTTATGAAATGATTTCAGTTGAAAATAGTTGTAATGCTGTTGATATGAAATTATCAAATAGTGATATTAAAAAAGACTTGAGAAAAAATACTGAATATTCGGAAAATTTAACATTTAATGGTAAAATAAACTCTATAATGGGATTGGAAAATGAAGATATTGATAGTGATACAGAAAATAGATTAATAATAGATGAAAGTTTTAATGAAAATAATAAGAGTGCAGAAAATTTTATTTATGAAGAAGACAAAATAGATCTAGAACATAAATTAATAATAGATGAAAGTTTTAATGAACATGATAAGGGTGCAGAAAATTCTATTAATCAAGATGATAACGTAGCAAATGTAAGTAAATCTAAAGATTGTGAAATACATAAAGAAGAGGAAAAATCCAATTTAGACAAAAATATGATAAACATGACTGAAGAACAATCTAATATAAGTAAAAAAATAACAAATTTATTAAAATTGAGTATCAATGAACAACCTAATCAAATTTTTGAAACTAATGAACATCAAAAATATATTAATGAAGCCTCACCGGATTTATTTGACGACGAAGACGACATCGATGTTGATCCAATTAAATCAACCCACATAGAAAATATATCAAGTTACGTTAAAGAAGTACTTCATGAAACTAATGACGATTTAAATATTTTAAATATTATAAAAGAACGGGATAAAAAATTATTAAAGAAAATTGAATATTCTCTGTCTGGTTTACCACCTCCACCATCTATGACTTATCTACAAATTGATTTATTTAATACAGTTACATCCCAGAAAGAGAAGATACTTGAATTTATGGAAAATTTAAAAAATTATAAAGATAAAGACGATAATACTAAAAATTTATTTAGACCATCACATAATTTGGAGGATGTTAAAAAAGTAGAATGGCCACAAATTTTAAATATTCAACAACATGGACTTAGGTAGAAACTATAACATTCTTTGTTTAATTACAATTGTAAATTGATTTTATATTTATTTTTAGTTATAATATGTCAACAGCTTCCGAAAAAATTGAGTTATTAAATTTGTCTGTAATTGATCGTTATATTGGAACAGAAACAGCTACTTCATTTCAATTATCACCATCTAGTGCAAAGAAACGAAATATGAGATTAAAGTAAGTTAAAAACATTATAAATACAAAAATGTATTTGAATTATTGACCTGCAATAATCTTAATTAATAATAACATATTTTGCACTACAGTGATAAACAAATCACATCTTTAAATAGTTTGTTTAAGTTCTAATTATTTAATAAATATGCACATACTAAATACAATAATAATTTCACATTTATATATTTAGACAACTCACTCAATCCCCTGGAAGCCGATTAAGTCATTTAGCTAAAAGAAGAGCAATTTTTTCATCAGCTAATTTACAATCGAATTCACAGAAATTAACTGCCTGTACAAATAGTAATAGGCAAATTTTATTAAATTCTAAGTATGTAGTATTTTTTAACATTCTAATAACATTTTGATGTTAACTTTAAATATTATTGTAGCAAAACTACTACTAATCGTAGGAAACTAAAGATTGCTTCACCGAAACGAAAAACTCCTGGAAGTCGAAAGAAAATTGGTAAAGTCAATATGACTTTATAATAATTTAAATAATTTATGTTTTTTTAATAAAAATTATTTTAGAACGTAAAACCCCAACATCCTCAACAAAAAAACGTTTTGCTTGTGCAGAAAATAAAAAATTTGCACCACCAACCAGAGAAACATCTAAACGTGCATTGTTCCAAAGTCCACCACAACAAAAACCAATTAATAATATACAACAATCAATAAAACCTCTTTTTACACCAGAAATAGCAAATCGTGTAGAGAAATCAAAACGTGCTTTATTTTCGCCAGAAAAATATGATTTTAGCACAAATTTATCCCAAATGTCATCAACATCTAATTCAAGTATTTTTGGTAGTATAGAAAATCTGGCAAAACGAAAACGTTTAAATGATGATGAAAATATTGGATTAAATAATAGGAAAATATTTTGTCCAGGTTCTAGGGCAACAATGTTAACCACAGAAAATTTAACGCCACGTGCGTTAAAAATTAAAAGTCAAAGTTTTTGCGGAAATGGGTCTGGTACCATGGGAAATTTGCCTAACAATTCAAAAATAATGACTAGTAATGGTAAATCTTTATTTAGAGCAAGTTCGGATATGACATTCACTTCTAGTCAATTAACTGATAGTCATAAAAAGGTAAATAAATAAATTATTATTTTGAAGTAATAAATATGTATTATGTTTTATGTCATTTAGAAATTATTATGGTCAGTTTCATTAGCATTACAAAAGAAAAATATCAGTGTTGGCCATTCAGATTTTAAAAAATATGCTTCAATATTGGCTAAATCTATAAAACGATTATTCTTGGAATATTATTATAAATCACAGAGTACCAGTGATACGATGTTAAGGTAAAATAGCAATTTTGTAATAAGAGTAATATAATATAATATAAATTATTGCTTTTATAGACTATCTAAAAAATACGTATATTGTGTAATACAAGGTAAAACTGCTGATGATGTTTATTTAATGGAGAAAAATTATATTGATGGTGAGAAGATGGCAGCACCCACAAAACTTACTGGTTATATAGCACCAGATGATTATGAAAATCTTAAAAAATTACCAATTAAAAAATCAAATTCATTTGCATTTTTATCAGAAAGTTCAGTAGATTCATTTAATTTTAGCCAAACATGTAGTCAAATTCAATCTTCACAAATTTCTGAACAAAATAATTTTTCACAAGATAGTCTTTTATCAATGAACAACAATAATAACGATTATATTAGTAGTGGAATTAATAAATTATTAATTCAACCAAATAAATCATTGCAAAATAGTTCCTCGAAAAATAATCTAAATAGTTTAGCGTTAAGGGAAAATGTAGATTGTGAACTGCGTAAATCAGGACAAAAAAATTTCACCGGAAAGGATCAAAGAAATGTCAGTCCATATTTAGAAAAAGTTCGATTACCATCATCATCAAATGTTAAGAAAAAATGTAGCGATTTGTATGATTTAAATGCAGTGAAAGCAAAACGTCAGTTATTTTGATAAATAAATGGTTGTAACTAATTTTATTAAATTTTAGATATATTTTCTTACACTTTTTTTTTTTTTAATAATAATTGTAATACTTAGATAAAAAGAAAATCATTGAAATTCTTTTGCTTTTTTTTTATTAAGATGATAATGATGTGGTAAGATAATTTTAATTATTTATTAAAAATAAAACAGTTGTTTTTGCTTTTGAAGTGTAAAATGTAATACATAATTATTAAATAAAAGTTTGTTGAAAAAAAAAAGTTTATTCGAATCAATGTGATTTAATTATTCTTACATGGAAGGTAAGGAAATTTTAGCACCTTTAAATTTATATTCAAATGTCTATCAGTTAATATAAAACCTCAGTGAACTAAATTTTACAATTTCCGCGCATGTGAAGTGAAATTAATAAGAGCTGCCAAAAGACGTAGGTATCCATAGGTGGGGGAATGGTGGACATATGTCTCCCCTGGTTTAAAAAATATATATAGAGATGCTGGTCCCTATAAAAACAGTAATAACCAGTAAATTTGAAAAAAACGTCAGCTATGCTTTTTAGAAAACCAATGAACTACTGCATAATACTGTCTGACAAATCATTTTTTTTAACAATAACCACAATGGAAAAAAATCATCATGGGAAGCTATCACCCGTATTTTATCCTTCTGTTTTTTTGGCACTTATTCTTGCACTGATACTTCCAGCTAGCTACGTCTTGTACAGTAGGAATGTATATTTAGTACTCTACGCAGAGTTAAAACTATTGCAATCAACTATGGTAGATAATAGATTTTATTTTTTTAGAATAATTAGTGATTGTCAAAATGAAATTTTTGAAGAAAGATGTGTATTCTGATAATCATCAATTTGAAATTTTAATTATAACCTCCCGCCTGGAAATTTTTTTGCGGGCGCCTATACTTTGTAGAAGAAGGTTCTACCACGAGCATTGTATTCCAATCCTAATAACCGGTGAACTATAAAAATATGTTAATATTAAATTTAGTGTTCAATAATAAGCTCAAAAACTAAAAAAAAAAAAAAATTGTTAATTTATACATACATAATAAAAATCTTTATGATAGTGTCAAGTCAATTAAAATTGCTTTTAATATATTTCAATAAATAGACTTATCGAAAACAATCATAATTAACTTATCTAAAGATAAAATAGTAATTATAAAACAATTTTTTGATAATTTGCTTTTAGTCATTTATTGAAAGTCAATCAGTTAAAATAATGGGAACTAAACAAAGTCTACTAAGTAAGGATCAAATTGCGGAATATATTCAATTGACATACCTTACTAAATCTGAAATTTTATAGTGAGTTTTATAATAATTATTGATTTAACTTTTTCTGTTTCATTCATGTTATTATGAATTTTAATTTAGTATTTTAGATAAATTCTTAAAATTATATAAGGATTCCATAACATATAATATAAATTATCGTTTTTCAAAATCACAAATATTTAATATATGGCCAGAATTTCGTTATAATCCATTTTGCAATCGAATATTTAAAATATTCTCAACTTATAATGATAATAGATTGTCTTTTGAAGATGTGATAAATTTATTTAGTGTTTTGTCGGAACAGTGTCCACTTGAAGTTAAAGCTGCTTGGGCATTTAAAATATTTGATTATGATAATGATCAAATAATTACACAAAGTGATATTAGCGATATTATTGATGAATTGACGGAACCTTTAAAATTATTTGCAACCGAGAAAGAACATATTGCAAAAATTGTAAGTTTCATTGATATTACATTTCAAAATTATTTGTTTTTTTAATTTTTTTATTTAATGCGTTGGTGATATAAAAAGCTGTTAAAGGAAATGGACTTACAAGATAAAGGTGGAATGAGTCAATTAGAATTTGTTCATACAATATCTAAAATGACAGAATTTGGTTCAATATTTTCATTTCGTATTTAATTATTTCTATTAAATGTAATTATTAATAATATAAAACAATATAAATAATATTTGAATTTTACCAAAAACATTATTTAATTTTTATTTTGAATTATAAAGTATTTACCCCTTCCTAATTTTTCATTTAATCATTAAATTATAATTCTTATTCGAGTATGATAATAACATTTCTTGTAATCAGCATTTCGATACTCAACACTCCTTTAAAAATTGATAAAGTTAGCTGAATTGTTAAAATTCAAACAGCTGTGTGTATATTTTATAAAAATTTGTTTGGATTTTGAAGATAAAGAAAAAACTACCATTCCAATTTTACAAATTCAGCATAATTTTATCAATTCTTGAAGAAGTGTTGAAAAATCAAGCTTCGTATCTTCCTTCATTCAAGCAAGTTTATTGCACATTATAACATTGAAGAATTGAAAAATTATATTAAAATAAGTGGCTTAATAATATATATTTTTTAAAAAAAAAAATCGTTAAATTATGGAAAGTGAAAGTGAAACAACACCATTACAATTACAAGAATTCGAAATTTCAACACCTAGTAATAGAATATTTAAACGAACAAAATATTTAGAGCCTGTGGTGTTACTATTGTTTTTTGCATTAAATTTATCAGGTATATTTAATAAGATTGCACATTAAATTTAAAATATATATTTTTAAATTATTTCAGGTACAATTTTACAAAATCAAATTGTATATCAGACATGTACAGCTGTTTTTAATTATAATGAAACAGTTTGTTCAATTCTTGGAACCGAAAAAGCGAATAATGAATCTAGAGTAAGGGAAAATTTGAAATAATATCTTTTTAGCATGTTGTAGTCTTGTAGGCTTTACATGAAAATAATTAGATGTACGTTACGTACCAGTTAGGGGGAAAAAATCGTAAAAATATTTGTTAATAAATGTTAAGTTCTAATATATTAGACAAGGATATAAAATTTGCCTGTTTTTTTAAATTATTCTTATTTTGCAATTTATTAGTAATTATATATATGTGTATTATATATAATTCATAACAATAATATAAATAACAATTAAACCATATCAAAAATTTCGATTAATTTATTTAGATAAGATTATTGCATAGCGTAGAGTAGAGTATACAATACAAATAAGAGTAATACAAATGATTAAAGATATCATGTAGTAAATTTCAGCAATGAAAATAACGTCATAAAGTTTACTGCAGTTATATTTCCAGAATATTCCCAGCTTAATGGTTGATTTTAGTTTTTCAAGACGAATTTATTATACTTAAATTTTATGATGTGGGGAATAATAATTTCATATTGGAAATAACTACATTATCAACACCAAATCCAACCAAAAAATTGATGGAGTTATTACTCTAGGTGTAGGATTAATAATAAAGTAGAGTAAAAAAAGTGGATACCAAATTTAATTTTTACAAAAAAGTGCAAAATCCACTTTTATTATATGTTGTTACTTCTAAATTGGTGTTGAATTATTTCCCGTGGAGTTGTTACCCCGGACTAGATTATTATCAAGATTATAGAAAAAAGATAATTGTATTTCTTATGACAATTATTAAGTATGTGCGGAAATACATAATAGCAACATTCTCATTTGGAATATGAATGCCTATGGCTAGTAAAAAACAATATAATAAATTTATATTTTGCTTTTTGGAGCCAATCTTTTCCTAATATAATATATAAATATACTACATCGTTGTAAAATTTTAAATCTTATTACGATAGCGACTATACAGCTGAATAACGATATATGGTACCCGGAAATAAGTTTATGTTCTTCTTATTGAATTCAAACGATTTTTCATTAGGTAATTGAAATTGAAGTACAACCATATGCTGCCAAAGTTTTTATGACAAAAAGTTTACTAGAAAGTGTGGTTCCAGCTTTGGGAAGTCTGTGGCTTGGTTCATGGTCCGACAGATTTGGAAGAAAACCAATAATACTAGCAGCATATATAGGTAAAAGAAACTGTTTTGAATTATTGTAATTTATAATATAAAGATTTCAAATATGTTTCAGGATATGCTTTCATTTACATAATCTGCGCAATTATATCATTTTTATCTACAAAATTTTCAATAAATCCTTGGTTGTATATTGTGGCCATAATCCCAGAATTAATATTAGGTGGAAATTGTTCATTTTTATTAGGTATATTTTCGTATGTTGCAGATATAACCAATGTTGATCAAAGACCATTAAGGTAAATTATAAAATTTCGTATTTGTAACACTTGTAAATTTCGTTGTTAATCTCTAGAATGGCTATAACAGAAGCTTGTATTTACATAGGTCTTATGTTGGGATCATTTTTAAGCAGTTATATATACGGTTCAACAAATACAACAACTGTTTTTACAATATCTGGTGTTTTGATATTTATACTAATATTTTATATATTATTTTTTATTGAAGAAAGTTTGGATATTACAGATATGAATGCAAATAATGTATATAAATAATTTTGATTTAAAATTTTCGGGAAAAGAAAATACATTAAAGTAAAAACCTATACTTTCAGTTAACATTTAGAAGTCTTATCAATACTGATCTAATTAAGGATATGTTTACAGCTTGCTTTAAAAATCGTGAAAGATATGATCGACTTTTTATATTGTTAATTATTGCAACACTTAGTATTTCAGTTTATGTAATTAATGGAACAACGACAGTTTTTTATTTATTTGTGAGAGAGAAATTTGAATGGACTATGAAAGACTTTACAATATTCGAAGCTGTTGGTATTGGAGTACAAATTTTTGGTAATATTTTTGTAATGATAGTTTTACGGAAGGTATATGTTTTTCTGTTATGTTTAATTGTTATATTTTTTTATATTTATTCTTTGTATTTTAAAGATTTTCAAATTTTCTGTTATAACTTTGTCCCTACTTGCATATGCTAGTTGTATTTTTAATGCTATTGGTAAAGGAACGGCTTTTCAGTCATGGCATTTATATTTATCGATTGGTTTGGGTGTAATGAAAGGTGTTGCAGCACCAATGGGAAGATCAATGCTATCAAGTATCGTTAATACTAATGATATAGGTAATCTATATAATATTTATAGAATTTTCTTTATTATTATAATAATTACTTACAAATATTTTTATTACAGGAAAAGTTCTTTCATTAACAAACACTGTTGAAGCAATACTGCCTCTTGGAGCAGATCCACTTTATACATTTGTATATAGCAAAACTATTAAAACTTGTCCTGGAATGTTTAATATAATAAGTGCAGGATTTTATTTAATATGTTTCAAACTTTTTTTGTAAGCAGATAGAAATTTAACAAATAATTATAATTTTACTAGGTAGTTATTTTTAAATTTTATTTACAGAATTTTGTATGCTATTCAGCGAGCGAATATAGATTATTATTACGATATATTTTTGTAAAGGCATTTTAAGTTATTTTTTTGAATATTTGGAAAGCAGAATAAAAGTACATATTGATAAATGCATTTTTTTTGATTTAGTTTATTTTTTAAGCGTATATTGGATATCATTTCATAACACCAATTATTTGTCGAACAACTAACAACTACTTTACTTGTTAGAATCATTTTCATTATGGAAGCGAGAGCTTCAAGGTTCTGTATACTGTATCTGTAGGCGTAGAAGTATCCTACGCCTACAGATACAGTATACAGTATAAATTGAGTTTGAGTTCCATTTCGAAATATAGTTAACCACTCGTCAAAAACTTTCATTTGATTCCTTACTTAACAACATATTGCTCGCCCTCATGAGTTAATAGGTTGTGTACATTGACAATTGACACTGAGACCACGAGACTGAGTGAGTAGGAGTACAAAATTTAAGATATATTTGGATTAAGCATAGAGTCGGTATGGATTAAGCGTTAAAGTTAAAGAAAGATAACTTTAGACTAAAATTAAATATAAATTATTTTGTATTATTATTAATAAAAACATGTTAACCATATTATATATTACGGTATTATTTGTAATAAACCAATAAATAATTCATAAATATATATAGTTTTTTCAGTGCTGCTCAGCCCTGCACTGAGCACTAAACAAACTTTTAGTATGGCTTTGGCGCAGTTCCAGCTGTCATATCATCCGAGATCCGATTTATTTTATTGGGAAACAGTTGTAAAAAAGAAAAGTTTATAAATATAAAATGTTAAATTAAAAATAAATTATTTATGAAGTCTATTAACTAAGAATGATTGATTTGTGATATAGTTAAAAACATAAGCACAGCACATCATTGGCAGCAATAAAAAAGGCATTGATTTGATTGTTATGTTATCATAATCAAAGATAATAGATAAGCCAGCTGCAAATGACAGTTCTCTGCATAATATATGGAAGGAAAAATACAGAGTAGGACGGCAGGTTAAATGTGAAAGTTAAAATTGAAACTGGTAACTATAAATAATTTAACTATTATATGAAAAGTATAATTATTATATGAAAAGCTCGGCTGCTTGGTGGAGGTGGTCGAATGGTAGTATCAAATTGTACTTGAGTTGATAAAAAGAAATTAAAGAATATATTTTTTTTGTACCATAGTGCTTCCAAAAGTAAAATTGTTAGATTGTTAAGGTTCATGGACCTGTTGAAAGAATAGTGTACAGATAACAGATATTATTTTAAAGTGCGTGTTTTGCTAAATCCCTTTATACAGAAGCTGACCGCGTAAGTTATCAAACTATAAACTTTTATGTATTAATTTAATTTAAAGACATTTCAATATGTTCTATAACATTCACTTAAAATCACCAACACGCCTCTGGTTAACAATAATTTCTTTAGTACAGTATCTTATTCACTAAACAAAAATCTATTGTTCAGTACAAATGGAAATAGTAAAATATGATAACTTAAAGCAATAACAAGTTAATACAACCTTGAAACCTCAAATGCTGTGACATAGTAAATTTAATATATATTTTTTATTTCTTTGTTTAAATTAATTGTGTGTAGAATTATTTAAGATTATTTTAATTATATTTTGTAATGCTGTGAAGAGTGAAAGCATATAAACTATTATTTTTAAATTAAATTTTCTGTTTTAATAACTAAAGTATTTAATAAGTTAATCTAATTATTATTTAAATTAAATAAAAAATGAATGAAGTTGAAGATGATGTCTGTATATTACCACAAGAAATTGTTTCTTCTGAATCTTTAAATTCAGCAATACAAGAACAAAATAATGAACCAAGAAAGAAAGGTTTATTTATTTTCGTTTTGGAACCGGCAGTTTTTCTGGTGTTTTTTGGAATGAATTTATCAGGTAGCTTTTATTTATATACCGATTAGTTTTTAATTTGTTATAAATAATTTACGATTACCAATAATTTATATTAGGTGTGGTGCTTCAAAATCAGATAATCTTTACAGCTTGCACCAATGTTTTCCATTATAATCAATCGGATTGTGCTGTGCTAGGAATGAAAGAAGGCAATGACATTTCTCAAGTAAATTATATAATATTTGTTTTACTTTTTAAATGAAATTATATCTATAAAAACTGATAAGAATTCTCCTAATTTATAAGATACAAAAAATGTAGGTTGTTAACAGAGGCGGCTCATCTCGAAAAAGTTATATCTTTAAAATTTTGCCACATAGTAATGAAATTCGAAAATTTAAAAACAAATAAGTAAATTATTTAAATACAAAAATGAAAAGTTAATTGGATATATATAAATTTTAGCTCAATTCACAATAATTTTGAAATAATGATTAAATTAGTAGTTTTTTATTTACACCACGAAATAATTAATACAAATTATTTCTATAATCACGAACCAATTAACTTTGTTAACATGTTATCATCATTAAATTGTTTTTCTTTTGTTTCATTTAAACAAAAAAAAATATATTAAAAATATATTTCATTCATTTTTTATGGATCATCATTATCAGTAAAACTGAAGCTATACAAATTAACAAAAATTGTAAACTACATCTGTTTTATAAAAAAAAAAGAAAAAGATTATATTAATAATTGAATAAAATATAAAATAAATGAATAATAATTGTAAAATATTTAATTATGCCAAAATTGATAAATTATTATTATAGAAAAATTATATTTAATGCGTAAAATAATAATTAAAGTAAAGTAAAATAAAGTTTGGACATAACATATAATAAATAAATATAATCAAAAAATTGAATGTACAGAGATTTTAGAATATTATCGAATCTATTTATGTATATAATTATAATTTATTGACTTCATATAGATTTTTTTATATATTTCCTGCAAAAGTTGTCTGAACAATATTTTAATGAGCTTGATAACAGATTTTATAGTATTATTTAGCAATTTGTATTATGAAGAATGAATAATCCACTATTATATATTTGTACGGCTGCATAGTTCAATACATAGCTTATTCTATTTTTAGTATGGCCAAATATCACTTGGGCGGCGTTCATTTAATTAAAAATATTTGGACAGAAAAGTACAATTCAAGTATTTTACCAGAGCTTGAGCGTCGCGCTTTTTAATAAATAGTTTTACCAAAATTATTTCGACAGTGATTTCGACAAATAATTTACGTCCAAGAAATTATCGAACAAATGATTTCGTCCAAGTAATTAATTATGAAAATTATTACCGCCTAAATATATGTTTTATCAATGAAACAAAAAATATTAATCATAATCGGTTCGTGTAATTGTTCGTTTGATAGTTTTTATTTTCTCATATATCAAAAATTCACAGAAATTAATAATTCTATTTAATTTGAAAATCCTATCTTTTGGTACAAGCAAATCATTTTAAATTTTTGGTATTAATAATATATATAAAAAAAATCTTATTTATTTTAAGGAAATCGCAAGTAACGTTCAACCATATGTAGCTAAAATTATTATGGTACGCACATTACTTGAAAGTATTATACCAGCTATTATTAGTCTATTTGTGGGCCCTTGGTCTGATAGATTTGGTAGAAAACCTGTGATATTCGCTGCTTTTACTGGTAAACTAGAAAATTAGAAAAACGGAAAAAGTGGTAGTAATTAAATTAAATTTTTTATTTCAGGTTATTTTTTAGGATATATAATATTATCTGTATTAGCATTTCTTTCTACCAAATATACTTTAAATCCATGGCTATTTATACTGTCAGCAATTCCAGTATCATTTTTAGGTGGAAATTGTGGTGTAATAGCTGGAATTTTTTGTTATATTGCTGATGTTGCACTTGCCAAAGACAGAGCATACAGGTAATATTATAAAAATAATTATATTTTAAATTAAATTAGAATCTAATATACATATAATGTATTTTTCAGAATGGTATTAAATGAAGCTGCTGTTTATATTGGTTTAATGTTGGGATCATTATTGAGTAGTTATCTTTTAGCTGCTACTAATACGGTAACTGTATTTGCATGTTCAGGATTGGTTTTCATTTTTGCAATTATTTATGTTGTAGTACTTGTTGATGAAAGTATTGTTACTGAACGAATGGATACAAAAGTATATTAAAGATTTTTTGTTTTTGTTTTAAAACGGATATTAATTAAACCGATTATTTTGTAGGCAAAAGCAAGAGAATTATTCAGATGGAATTTAATAAAAGATATGTTTAAAACATGTTTTGAAAAACGTCCAAATAATGACAGAGCAATCATTTGGTTAACTATGATAGCATTAGCAACTTCTATTTTTGTTATTGGTAAAAATTGATTTTGAATTTACACATTTGCTTGGGATTATAAAATATGAAATATTTTTTTATTTTTAGTTGGTGATTCGAATGTATTTTATTTATTTACAATGGAGAAATTTGATTGGACAATAAAAGAGTATACATTGTATGATGCAACAAGTATAATTATATTAATTACCGGTAATATTATTGGGGTGTATATTTTACAAAAGGTAAAATAACATAAAAAATTCAAATTCAAAATTCAATTTATTATTCATTATTATTTAATTTGAATAGCTTATGCGATTATCAATAACTGCATTAGCTTTGTTAGCATTTGGTAGCTGTGTTTTGGATTCTTTAATTAAAGCAACAGCAATTTATTCATGGCAATTATATTTAGCAGTTTCAATTGGATTTTTAAGAGGAATTAGTGGACCAATGTGTAGAGCAATATTATCACTTGTTGTACCAACTAGTGATATTGGTAAATTTGATATTTTTTTATAAATTATGTACCTATTTTAACATAATATATTTTTATTTTATATAGGCAAAATATTCTCTTTTGCAACATCAATTGAAACTATTACACCTCTGGCATCTTCACCACTTTATACTTTTGTGTATAGTTCAACGTTAACTACAAATCCTGGAGTTTTTAATTTTATTAGTACTGGATTTTATTTTCTTTGTTATTTATTAGTTGTGTAAGTTTTCATTTTAAACACTGTTTTTTTATTTATTTATTAATTTATTTTCTTTTTATTTAGAATTATTTTCGGTATACAAAAATCAAGTCCATCTAATACATATGGATCTATTGGATAATGAATGATATTATTTAAATAAATTTTTGTTATAAATATTTTATATTATTAAAATTTGAAAGTATTTTTAATATACTTTAATGCTGTAAGATTAAGTAAGAAAAAAATGTATTTTACATCAAATTAACACACAAATAAATCGAATTTATTATATTTTAGAATATAATATATTTATTACAAAAATTAAACAAAAAATACTGAAACTAATGTCTTCTGCGCTCTCTATCACGATCTTTATCTCTGCGACGATCCCTGCTGCTATCAGCACGACCATTATAACGATCATCGCGATAATCACGTTCATGTCGTTTACGTTCTCTTTGTTCACGATCCCTCAATTCTCGGTCACGTAGTTCACGTTCTCGTTGCTGTTGTTCACGATCTCGTCTTTGTAGTTTTTCGCGGTCGACATTTTCTCTTTCTTTTTCAAAATCTTTTTTACGATTTTCATGTTTCTTTTCGCGTTCTTTTGACTTTGACCGTTCTTTTTTCTTATGTTTTGGTTTCTTAAACATTTCTTCAACTTTTTCAATAATTTCCTCATCACTTGGTACATCATCTAAATCCTCATCTAAAGCTGAGACTTTTGGCTCGATTTCATTATTTTCTTCCAAAATAGAACGTTTCTGTATTCTCGGTAAAATTATATCACAAACACGATCATTTCTTAATAATTCATCAATAAAATCGTCCATATAAACGATTTCAAATTGACCATTTCGATTTTGTCGTCTTAATTTTCGATTATCATTATACAATGGTTCTAAATATTTATAACAATCAATTGCTGAGCCTGTTAATCGTAAATAAAATGCACCTAAAGCACGTACATATTTAAACTCTTCATTTTTAATAAATTCAACAACAATATCTTTTTCCGGTTGAATTTGCAACATTTTCAATGTAAGACACAAAAATTGTGTCGGCTTTATATTACCACCATAAACACCACCAACAAAACGTAATTCCATAGCTTTGTCCACCAATAATTCAGCTGTTAATGCAAAACATTGTTCTTTCCAATATTTCGAATCATAAATGCGTGATCGAATTATTTTTTCAACTAAATATTGGGGATTTGTTCCGTGTACATTTTTAGCTTCTTTTACTGTTCTGTTTGCCATTTGTTATAGATAAAAAGCGGTTTTATTGCCTGTTTGTTTAATTTTTAATATTGTAAATTAAAAAAATATTCTATGTGTCAGATATCAGCTGTAAAAAATCATAACCCCAAAAGAATAAAAATATTTTCCGACCGCTTTATATAAACGCGCGCCATCTTACATCTAATAGAATTTTCTTGCTTCTATACACCAAGAGATGTCAGAATGAATTTCCAGCTGATTCCGGTGGTTTTTACATTATAAAGAAAAATTATGTATGATTATAAAATTATAATAGCAATGACGCATACTTTGAACGTCAAAATAATAATTATTGTATGAAGTTGAAGTGTTGAAAAAGTTACGAAAACTTATTTTTGTAATAATTGTAGTTAATGTAAATTATTTTAATAAAACTAAGTTGATTTTATTTTATAATTAGTAATCAAGTGTTTTTTTAAATAAATAAATAAATTCGTAATGAGTTTTTTTGGGAAAATGTTTGGGGGCAAGAAGGAAATTGCTCCCAGTACTGGCGAGGCTATACAAAAACTTCGCGAGACAGAAAATATGTTGATTAAAAAACAAGAATTTTTAGAATCAAAAATCCAACAAGAATTAGATTGTGCTCGTAAAAATGGAACTAAAAACAAACGAGGTAAATTTTAATATAAGAAAAAATAATAAAAATATAACTCTGTAATAAATTTATTTAACATTGACTTAATGAATCATCAATTTTTTGTTAAATAGCTGCTATTCAAGCTTTGAAACGAAAAAAAAGATATGAAAAACAATTACAACAAATTGATGGTACATTATCAACAATTGAAATGCAACGAGAGGCACTTGAAAGTGCTAATACAAATACTGCCGTCCTTACAACTATGAAAAATGCAGCAGATGCACTTAAACAAGCTCATAAGAATATGTACAATAAATATATTTTTGTAAATTTTCATTAGAAAATAATTTATTAAAAATTTTTTGTTTTATTTTAGGGATGTTGATCAAGTTCACGATATGATGGATGATATTGCTGAACAACAAGATGTTGCTAGGGAAATTTCTGATGCTATTTCAAATCCAGTGGCCTTTGGTAAGATAAGAAATAATTATAATAAATACAAATATATTAATAAAAATGTATACTTTTAGGACAAGATATTGATGAAGATGAATTAGAAAAGGAATTAGAAGAATTAGAACAAGAAGAATTTGATAAAGAATTTCTCGGTGTTGCTGGACCCAGCACCGAATTACCAGAAGTTCCAACAGAGGAAATTAAGGACAAAGCAAAAGAAAAGAAGAAACCAGCAGGTCTTTTTATTAAAAATATATTAAATATTTTAAAAATATATTAATTTTTTTAAAAAAATGTTCTACAGAAGTTACATCTACAACAGCACCGGCTGATGATATGGATGATCCTGATATGAAGGAATTGCTTGCTTGGTCTGGTTAATATAAATGTAAGATAAAAAATATTATTTCTGCTTTTTCGATGTGATAAAAAACCTAAAGCGGATAAAAAATATAAAATTACAAAAAATGTTTTTGAAAAAAAAAAAAAAAAAAATTAACTTTTTTATGTTTAAAAACTCGTTGATCGTTTATTTTAAGTAAAACAAAAAACTTTTTTTTTAACAAAAAAGAAATGCAATAAAATACATCGGTACTTGGAATTTAAAATAAAAATCATGTAAATTTCGTGCAGAAATCTTATAATCCTAAAAAAAACTCAATATAAATATAACTGAAAGATATTTTCACAGTAAAACATATTTAAATATATTTGTAATAAAAAAAAAATACACAATATTTTTTATGCTTATAAATAACGTGATTTTCAAATAAAAAGAAAAATAATCTACACAGAATCAAAGAAATATAGAAATATATAAAGCTTCTTTTTTATAATATATTTAGATAATAACAAATATTTAGCCTTCAACTTTAAATTACTAACATAATTTTAAAATTATATTAATATATAAAAATACATTCTTAAAATTTGATTTCCAATTATTTGGTGTGATTTGAAATAGGTTTTTGTAAAAGAATATTTCATTTATTGTTGGTTGAAATTAGGCTATATTTATATTTTAGTAATTAATGGATTAAAAATGATCATAAAATTAATTTATTTTTTAATAATTATTTCTGATCCCAAATGTTGAAGATTATGTTCTACAATAAAAATTTCATTGCAATAATACATATTAAATACTAAATATTTGTTATCTGATTAAGAATAATCCGATTTTCCAATTAATTTCGACAAAAATTTCTTTTCTTACAATTGAAATATTAGTTACATATCAAATTTTATATTACGAATAAGATCGGAAAAGAAGTTACCTATAAGACGGGGAATAGCAGAATACATTATCTACTCAGATTCTAAAAATACATGGGAAACAGCCAAATCTATGAAATCATTACAATTTTTCAGTCACAAGCTATAACCTATTGCTGATATTCCTTTTTAAAATTTTACCTTCTTTTGTAGTGTCCTCAAATTTTGAAATCATATGTATATAAATTTATCAAAGTTGTTATTTATTTAATTTTTTATTTCTAACATTTTTTTATCACAAATATTTATGGGAATTAGTGAAAATTTAATTATTTCAAAAGATCCGATTCATATTTAAAATTACATTACATTACACGTTTAGCGGCTCAATATGCTATTATATAATAGTATACATATTTCATAATACGGATTTTCTTCATTTTTTTTTAAATGCCAGCCAAATTTAATCGAACTTCCGAAAACCACACTTTCTTCGATTTAAATATTTACAGTACAAGTGTATAACGTGCTATGAATTCTAATTAAGTTTAAATTACTTATTACTAACCCTTCTCTAGTATTTATATTTATTGTATTTTAAATGTTTATATATACCATTTAAGATTGGTAAAAATCGTCAATTGTATCCAAACAGTAGCTTCGCATTCAATCAAATAAATTTTGTTAATAAACATGAAACTATTTCCCGTCATCATGGTAAGTTGTAAATATTTTTTAAGAAAAATATATAAAAATAATGGTAGATAAATTAACTTAAAAGGTATTTTCGTCATCATTGATTCTATTATCCAATGCCACAATTGATTATTCTAATTTGGATTTAATAAATTTTCGTTATTTTAAAAATTTGCCGATGATTGATTATACAAGATCAAATATTTTAGCACCAATTAGTCAACATTTTGAAAAGAAAAAAGCTGTATTGAGATACTTTCGTAATCTTCTATTTGGAAATCCATTACATGACAAACAATATCATATTGAATTTGATCCTCATTTTGGTGAACAGTGGAATCCACATTATGAACATAGTTATGGACACCATGGCCATAAATTAGTTGAATTATTGGGACGTGGTTATTCACCAGAAGAAATACGACATCATGGTGGCTACATTCCAGATGATTTTGTAGATTATCATAATTAAAATATCCAAAGTGAAAACCAGAATATTAATTATTAGAATTTCAATAGTAAATTGTAAATAAGTGCCATTAGTTTTAGTTTGTTTATAAACTTAATTTATATTTTCATTATTTTGTTTTAAAAAATTATTTCGTAAAGAGTAGAAAATATTAAACTCTTCGTTTTTGGGTTGAAATATACAAAACATTATTGCCACGAATAAATGCATCTCCATATTTATTTTTTAGTTGACCATTTACATATTCTTCTGTTTGATCTAATGCAATGTTCATGTATCCATCAAGACATGCCAGAACACCTGAAATTAATGGAAATTTCATTAATTGATATTATCTAAAATTTGTTTGAATTTCTAACCTCTGTAATCGACACCGCTGTTTAGTTTGACGACAACAGGTCGCCCATGTATTTGATTAATAAACTGGGATAGAGCTTCTTTACGAGACATAATATATGACTATTTTTTAAATATTAAAGTTTTAAATTAAAATTGCAAGCTATTTTTCCGTCCTCGGAATTATTAAAATTGGTTTTGTTATTCTTTTTTTTTTGTTAAAAGAAATGTGTGACAGTTAAAGATGTCAAAAAGATTTTTAAATTGAAATGTTAGATGACGCTGAAAATCATAGTACGGACATAATCCAGATAAATAACGTTCAGCAGATTTTAGCGCTTAAAATGCACTACATCAAGCATGCTCTCACACTAAATGTTATCCCTCTCACACTTTAAAAGGCACAAATAGTAAAAAAGTGCTATTTATTTTGAGTATATAATTCAGAAAAGTATAATTTTGTATTTAGTCTACTAAAAGGATCTTGAATAGACAAAAAAGCCATCAATTCGGTTGATATGACAATATCTTTAAAATGAGAAAACAGATGACGCTGAGTAAAATAGTACAGATACAAACCTTTATTGTTACAAGTAACCAATAGAGTTCACCCTGAGCTAACTATTTAAAATAAAATTTGTTTGAATTTGTAATTTTTGAATTAACACTATTCATTCTGTCGAAAGAATTAATAAATAATGTTAAAAATTTAATTTATTTATAAGAAATTGTTGTAGAATTTCATTATAATAAATTATATTCTTATTACCACACACAAATTAATTTTAAATGGCATTAAATTTGAAATTTAAATTGTATTTTGAGATGTCTAAGTATGTGTCATTTTATAGTTATTAAAATGAAACTATTATCAAATTTAGAGGTTTACTAATTGTTTTTAAGTCTTTCTGATAATTGTTGATAATATTACAGTCATTCTTCATATTTTGTTGTACAGTATATATAGCCTAATTAAAGCTTTTCAATCAAATCTGCACTTATAAAGCTAAATAGCTGATACTATAATTCGGAAGGAGCGACCATATTAATAGAGGTATTTAAAAGTCATTTAAATAATAGCACCCTCATATATTGTATAATAATTGTTCTACCCATCTTCATATTGTCAAATTTTATATAATTTATATTACGTTTAGTGATTTAGTTCAAATGTGTATAGTGTATAGAAGATTAGAAGATGTTTATTTTGAACGTATACATAAATCCTACACGTATTACAGTTTTCTTCCTAATAATCTGTAACAACTCTGTTTTGATTCCAGAGGTACAGGGTGCTTCTCGTTCTTTTATTGCAGCAATATTTATTTAATTTATATTTGGTAGGTATACAAAAATTTTCTTTAACTAATTTTCTGATTAACTATAAATAAAATATTAACTGAATCTTAATTAAGATTAACATTTTTGATTAAATAAACTCATTTTTTTTGTTATATTTTTTTTTATTTAATAATATTATTTTTACGTCTGAGTTAACAACAATTTTATTAAAGATAAAAACATATTTCAGTAATTATTTTTAAATTAGATTAACATGAGTACACTTTAAATTTTGATATAATAATTATATAAAATATAAAAAAATAAATTAACTAATAATAATAATTATTATTATACAATAAATGAAGAAAATATGATTTTAGTGAATACCCTCTAAAGGTGTATATGTTTTATATTGATAAAGATCTGGTCCTCCATAACCATATAATAGTTTTCCTCTACCATTTTCATCATAATATGGATAACGATATTTTGGCCTACAATAAATATATTAAATAAATTTATAATTTCCATATTATTAATATAATTTTTTATTTTTTATTTTTTAATTACGAACCTTTCAAAATACTGAAAATTTGGTGCTCGTGGTTGAACTGTTGCTCTTATTAATTGTAGTAAGTTCATTGAAATAAAAAATATCTAAAAAAAAATTAATGTTAAATTATATCAAAAGAATTAAAAAAAATATTTTTATTTTTTGTTTGTTGACCCATTTACAAGTTAAAAAAAAAAAACAGAACGTTAATTTATATATAATTAATGTCGTAATTATAAAACTTTTATTTTAGTCAAGCAGAAAATAAAAGAATAATTTGTAAATTATTTACATTTTTTTTTTTTACAAATTTAATTTTATAATTATTATTATAATAAAGTTTTTAATAATCGAATTTATACAATTTTATTTATAGAGATTAGTTATAATTTATATTAAGATTGTCTAAATATTTTGAAGATTGTAAATAATTTCGTTATTCATTGACAAAAAAAAATGTTCAAAATTTGAAATTAATGAAATAATCTGAGAATAATTAATTGTTTTATTTGTTGAAAATGAAAGTTGAACCTTTGTATACTTCCAGGAACGGAAAATTGAACAAAATTTTATGTATAATTTAGTTTCCCCGTGACCAGGTTCACGGCGTAGATATTCTATTTTAATGGTCTTATTTGGAATTTTTGTTTAATCTGTACATTCGAAAACATAAAAAAGTAATTGATTTAATTTCCATATTTTTTTACTTTTCAATCCTTCATAACACAATTCACATATTTAATTGCTGGTAAAAATTAAAAGTAAAATAACAAAATAAAGCAACATTTCATATTTATCATAAAACTAAAATTAAATGAAAATATTAACATAAATTATTTCATACATTTATCACTATATCTAATGGACCACATAATACGTGCTCTATTTAAATATTTGCTAAATTATGTAATTTATTTTGTGACATGGACACATGGACAGTATTTTTAATATAGAAAATGATCTTTCTGCGCTTTTCTTGGTCAAACACTAGTGGAGGGAAAATACATGTTTGAAGATGAAAATTCATTTAAACGTATTATAAATAAATTAATAGTTATTTAATTGTGATTATTTAACATTTATTAATTATTTATCTATATTTATTAAAAGTATTAATACTTATTTAATTAAATATTGAATTTAATTCAGCCGTTCTGGTGGAGCGCACACATTGGGCTAACCTTGATGATAAATTAAAATATACTGGTTAAAAAATGCCAAAAGTTTTTATTATTATTGGTAACATTTTAATAATCCATTTAATAGAGCAGTGGAAATAGCATTGCAAGACAAAAATTATGCTAAATTCTTGAAACTTAGCACTGTGATTATTGGTGCTAATAACATTATTCATATGACAAAAAGTTCTATAGCATCATATGACGTTCAAACGCTATTAGCTGCCTATTCCAAAACTAAAGTTTAAGTAACGTGATGCTTGATCATTCTAAATAAACAAGTGTTACAAGAATATTGCAAATTTCCGTAAATATATTTCATTATTTATTCGAGATGGACTACAACTAATAAACAACTTTATTTAATTATGCATTTCCAAAATTTCGTAATAAATTTCGTAATATTTATTCAAAACTTTTATTATCAACCATAAAAAATGTCTAAATCAAATAAAAAAATATTATAGAAAACGCATAACTTTCATTCCCGCCCAAAAATTTCGTAATACACTTTTTATTATTACAATAACAACATTGATTTTGAAATATATTTTGATACCAGAAAAATTATTCTATTAAATAATAAAAATCTATAATTTATTTAAATTTATAGTTACTTATTTAGATTCAATTCACTTACAACAAAAATTACAACACTAAATTTAACCATTGCTAAAATTTCATTCAACTAAATAAACTATAATAAAATAAAATGTAGAACACTTTTAGAAAGTAAATGAATACCGCACAATTAACTACTTTCTTATTAGAATTATTATTATTTTTACACTGCAATTTCTAAACGAACAGTTAGTAAGTCTGACCTGTTCCGCTTTTTATTTCAATACTGTGATAATTGCAATGTTTAAGATATTATTGTTTTTTTTATTCTGTATTTACTTAAAAATTTCATAAGTTTTGATGTCTCCCTACCTTTGACAAATGTTTGTTAAAAGAAATAGTAAACGGTGGCGCAGTCTCTGTGTATATACAACAGATAAAATGAGCGGGGAATATACCATACCAAACACGTAACAGGTCTTGCGTATATATTTAAGACAAAATAAAATGCGGTGGTAAACTTGATAGTATTTACCTGCGGTTTACGACGCAGCATTAAAAAGTGAAAGTTTTTGTTATAATTTACTATACTGGGTAATAATATAGAAATTGAATGATTTTGAAAAAGTTAATTTTTGTAGATCAGTGGAGGAATTAGTATAAATATTAAGAGAGAATGCTTTAGTTTCGAGACTTGACAGAATATTTAAAATACTGATTTTTTTTCAGATAATGGTGGTCAGCTACACATATTTCAAATAAACATATGAATATTATATGTTGTTTTCAAATGACAGGAATTTGGCACAGGTTAATAGATGTTCTTCGCTCTGTATTACGGCTGATAAGTTTTTTTGTTTGAATGCCTTTGCATACATTGGTTCGTTTTATTCCTGGTTCGTATTGTACCTGCTCATACGTCTTTGTACCTGCTCATACCACTAGGAGGTCATTTTCATTACACAAATATTATATATAAGAAACATTATTTTGGTTATTCAACTTCCCCATGAACTATACAAATTACAACCATTAACCAACGAGACCGATTTTTCAAACCGTCAAAATTGTT
This sequence comes from Rhamphomyia laevipes, assembly GCA_963920725.1. Taxonomy (NCBI): domain Eukaryota; kingdom Metazoa; phylum Arthropoda; class Insecta; order Diptera; family Empididae; genus Rhamphomyia; species Rhamphomyia laevipes. The sequence continues at coordinate 43,224,001 of OY987259.1, forward strand.
GTCAACGCGTTGTAAACTTGTCCACAAACGATAGATCTGAACAAGTTGTCAATACGTTGATAAACATGTTTTATGTATGGACAGTTTTAGATTGCATCATATTTCGTTTAATATTAATGAACAACAAATCGGAGTGATTGCCATAATTTTGATTGGAATAAAAAAATCACTTATCTAATATATTTAGTGTATTCGTAATTAGATTTTGAGATTTTTGAGTATACCCCGGTTTTTGAGTAAAATTTAATTTTCACTAGATAACTAATTATATAACGAAATATTGGTACCCCACCAAAGTAGTTATCCGATATCCAGTTTCGTTGTTATGACAATATTGAGATCAAATACAAGAACAATATTTGCAAATATTCTTATAATTTGTAAGATCTTGTAGAGATAGTAAGAAATTTTCGATGTGACTAATTAATTTACTTCTACCGAAAACAACTTTACGCATATCTAATGTCTACTGTCATTCGATATGACGACATTGAATCAATGTATCAACAATATGACCGGATATTCAATGACCGGACTCCAACTGTTTCACACAAATGATTTTATTCCGCCTCTGGTTTGTTATGCAGAGACGCATTTACATTGTTATTTTATATAATAATAAGTGCAGAAATATTTATCGCATGGTACGACACGTATAAGAAAAATTTATACATTCATATAAAATATATAAACTTGACGGAGTAGGGAAAATGACTATATTAAAAATAAAATTTTGATTTTATAATACAATTTTAAAGAAAGGTAATTCCAGCAAATTGTATTACTTTGTATTACATAAAGGTCTATTCGAAATGCTGTTTCATGAATTAATTTGTATTTTTTTGACAAAAATAAATTATTAATTTAAATTTTTACAAGAATTTCGATGGGTATTATAAATGTTAAATGAATTCTGCCCTACAGCTATAAGTTTCTCTTGTACTGCAAAATAAATATATTTTAACATACATTTTAATTCATGTAATCTTAACAAACCCATTAATTTAATTTTATTTTAACATTTTAGATACTTGAAGACTTGGTTAGGTTAAAACAGTGACTCTCAATCATTTTAAGATCACAGAACTATAATATTAATTATGATAAATTCGAGGCACCCTTAAAATATTAAACATTTCAGTTATTTTTTAAAACAGTCAATGACATAACCAATTAATTGAGTTGTTTTTCGAAGCTATGAGCTTTTTTATGAAATTTACACAAAATAGCAAGCATCGATATGCATTCCAGTGACACCATATGATGAAATTTTTTAATGTAAAGTAAATTTCTTTGTTCTACAGAGTTCACGGCACCATTATTAGTTGATTGCGCCACCCTGGAATGTAGCGACTGAGAACCACTGGGTTAAAGTAATTCAAATTTTAAAGTAAATATTTTGAAATCCAAAAATAATGTTAAACCAATTTTTCTGGTAGGATAAAATAAAAAATTTCATGGACAGCAAAGCTATGGTCGACATACGTGACCCGTAGTAATGGTGCGCTACAAATATTGTAGATGTATAAATATTAAGTTTGAGTCTACGTGAATGTAAAGTTTACTAATATTAAATTTAGTTTAATTATATAACTTTAAGTATATATTATTGTAAAATTTTCGAATTTTTCTTTGAATTATTTTCGAATGTATTTGTTTCTAGATTAAAAGAGTGGACAGTTTGTAATCAAGCACTTCGGTTGTCCAGAAATATTATTTTAGTTATAAAACTAACAAAAAATACAAAAATATATTAAAATAATGACAAAAACTGTGAAAGCCATTTACTTAGGGGTATGATATTATTATAATTAATTTACAATTTCATTTTTTTATATAAAACAAAAAATAAAAATATGGAAAAGAAATTTTTAAATTAGTGTCCGAAATAAAATCTTAATATATAATTTTGATATAATCTTGACCGGAAATTATGATATGATATAATTTTGTTTTAACTAATTTTGTTAACTATGTTTATTAACTTTATACTTTTAAAACTGAACTATTTTTTTTAAAAAAAGTTATATTATTTAATTTATGGCATGAATTAGTTTTATAAATTCTATTTAGTTGATTGTATTTTAAAATAATTTATTGTGTTTACTAATGTTTATATAATTACATTGTGAAAAATAAAGAAATTTAACTTATAATTTATGTTTAAATTCACAATTTTAATGTTAATAGAAATTTTCGAATGTTAGAATCATAAATATTAAAAAAAATTGTGTTAAATTTTTGGAATTTTTTGTACAAAATTGTGAAATGACAGATAAGTTAGTTAAAAGTGTTACAAATAATTGAAATATTTGAGTGACTTAAAATTGATATATTCAAATTTAACTTTAGTTTTCTCGGAAATGTAGACAAATCGTCGGTGGAGAATTTAAATATGATATGTTAAAACTACTGATGTTAGGTAATAGCTTTCAAAGTTTGACATTGATTCGATTTTACTAAGAATTTGAATCAAGTATAACAGAAATGTTTAACAATTTTCAAATTTACCGAAACATGTTTCGCGTTAATTGCTAAAAAGTTATTGAGTTTGTGATTTTTAAATGGTCACATACGATAAATTATAGATGTAAAATAATGTTTTGTCTATAACTTTGAATATTTAATTGTCATATGAAAATGTAATACATTTTTATCTAAATTTTCAAATATGTGAACAATATTTTTGACCATTTACGTATGACAATAGTAATTACAAAAATAAAATTGTTTAGCTATGAGAATTTGTGGTATGTAAAGGTTAATTACTGCATACGACAAAATAGTAATATATAATACGATTAAGTGGTAACATAGGATAAAATAATACAGATTATCTCCTGGAAACGGGTTAAAACAGGTGGAAACGTATTAGAGCAAACAACGTAAATTGTCTTTAGAAACTTAATTTATTGCAATCAGAAAACGATAAAATTTTACGATATTTTAATTCTCGGTAAGGGAAATTGCGTTAGGATTAGTTTATGTACAATAAATTTAATTAGATGAAAACCAAGATTTGGTTAGAAAAATAATACGTACGGGATTTGCCTCTTTAATTTACCATACCATTAATAATTGTGTAAAGTTTCCACTAATGTTATACATTTTCTGCATTTCACTTTCACTTCAATTATTGATCCACATTTAACCATAGATTTGGTCATCGGTTTAAATAATAGAATTAGTAGTACAAGTACAAGTGACTTTATGCTATAGAAATGAAATCTTTGACTGATTTACTGGACGTGTACTTTAATTTTTTTTAACAGAGGAATCTTAATTCAAGTTTTTCTTTAAATAAATAAATCATAATTATTTTACGGTCCGTAATTGGATATAATCTGAAATTTTTAAATACTATTTAACAATAATTATTTCATAGAAATCTGTAGTCTATCATTATTTGGTATAAATTTATAATGTTTTATTAATTATTTATAAATATATTTAGATCCTGATTTTAGCTATTCTATCATCTCAACCTGTTCAAGGATATGTTATGAGAATTCTAAATGAATTAATACAAAATGGTTTGGCTGGAACACCTGTTGTTCATGAACGTACAAATTGGAATTTTGATCCAGAAATTAGTGTAAAAAGAAGAAATGTTTATTACGAAGTATATTTAATTAATTTATATTATATTAATTATATTTTTAACATATAATTTCATCTTTAAAATAATGTTTTACAGAAAAATGGTTATAGAGGTGCAAAATTTATTGAAAGTATAGGAGTTGGAATTGATGGTCATGAAAAAGAAAGACGGATTCAACAAGGATTAAGAGATCAAGGTCGATTAAATGGTGAACATAATATAAATTTTCCATAAAACTATTTTATAATGATATTTTTTAATTAATTGTGTTAAATTAAATTTATTTGTAATAAAATTGAGGTGTAATTATTAGCAATTTTCATTTATTTCATTAGCGGTAGCGGTCTCATGAGATTATATTGAAATTAGGACGCGTATTGACAAAGATTTATATGTTTACGAGTTGTGGGATTTAATATTAAAATTTTGAGATTAAATTCCATAATAAAAACTTTTAAAAGAGTTTTATTCCCTTTATAAAAACATATTTTTTGGTACTACTCTCATTTAAAACAGAAGTCAATTTAGAGCAATATTGATGTCTCGGTAAGGAATCGAACTAATTATCTAATATGCATCACAGCACATCATATTACCACTACGAAACTGCCAGCTTTATTATGAGAAGTTAACATTTTTATATTTTTTTTCAAGTTTCCGGAAATATGATATAAAAGAAAATAAGATTTTCACATTTCAATAAATTTTCTTTGTTAAATCAAAATTAGAGTGTATATTAAATATTAAATTATTATATAGCTAATTTTCATCATTTATATTATATCAAATCATTATCCTTCTTCAGACCATAATTAAACATTTTGAGATTATATGCTTGCTGGTCTGATGTTGTTTAGCGTGTCTTTTTTTTTGTTGAAATTCTCATTTTTATAGCTTATGTAATTATGGGAAACATTTTACTTAATTATGGTAATTTCATCTTTTAATATCTTTCTTCTTCATATAAAATTTCTATACGTAGACGTACATACATATTTTTTATGTTGTTTAGACATATTTTTAATAATATAATAAAAAAATTCTATTTTTTATGTTATTTACTTGTGTTGTTCTTGTTTTGTAAAAAAAAAAGGATAAAATTTTAATAGAGGTAAAATATATAAAGAGAGAATTATTATATTTACATATTCAAAAGGAATAAAAAAAGGATATAATGAAAAAAAAAAAAAAAAAAAAATTGTTTTATACGCATAATTAAATGAAATTATTGTCATCGTACAATTATATATAATTTCTTGGCTTATGTGATGAGTTTTTATGTTGTTGTGCTTCACATATTTAAAATTATTATTATCCTTGCGAATCCTTAAGAAGTATATAAATATATATAACAATAAATTACATTTATATTTGTTTTGTAAAATAATCGTATATAATAAAATGATTGTCAAATATACAATGATAAATAATTACAAAAAAATATGCTAATAAAATTGAATTTTATCTAGTTTGAATTTGGTAGCTTGTACAAATAAATATTGAATAATAACATTGAAAATTTTCAACTTGTGGTAAGTTTTTTTCCAATTTTATTAGATATTTTGATTTTTTTATACGAATTATGATCTTATTGCACATACAATTGAAAAATACCACCAAAATTTCACGTATGGTTATATTTCTAATGAAAAAGGAAGAAGGCGATAAATTGGGCTTAATACTCAAATTTTAAATAAAGCTAGGCATACTAAATTGTAATTATGGGTTTATTTCTCAATTGAATGAGAAATATAACCATTATCTTTTACTTAACATCATCGAATTGGTTACTATAATAGTGTAAATACTGTGGCAGAATAAATTTCATCAGTTAAATATATTAAAAACGTGTTCTGCGACATACCATGACCGCGACACGTCAATGTGTCGTAACACCCACTTTGGGAAACACTGTGTATAGATAGGGTCGGTAGTTATACCATAAATAAATTAAACAATATAGTTATACCATAAATTAAACAATATGAATACCTTACCTGACAGAAATTTCTTCACGAATATTTTATAGTGTTGATGGCTACACTATGCCCCGTGTAAAGTGTGTGAAATTTTTTTAGTTCTCACCTATAATTAATATTTTTTTTCTATAAATTTAGCTATGTAATTTATAGAGTAAATATTCTTAATTTTATTCGATTTAGGCTAACTATAGCTTAATGAATTAAGTTATGATGCAGACTTGATCCAAATTGGATGTTAAAAAGTGTACAAAAACACTACAAAAATTGAAAATTTTAAAAACTAATAGTACATTGTTCAAAATATATACAAAAAATGTTACAAAACTAATCATTAAAAAACTTCCTCAATTTAATTAAAAAAGTTGAAATGTCAATTTGATTTTTTTTTTAAATTTAATTATGTCAGTCTCCAAAAAAAAAAAAATATTATCAATATGATGAGATATAACCTTGCTTGGGTAGACAAGAAAGAATTAGTAACTCATGTAAAAAAAAAACGAAATCCTTTTCAATTTAAAATTAAAGTTAGCATTTAATATAAAAGCTTATGTCAACATTATTTATTCCGAATAAAATTAATTATTTTGATAGCAAAAATGGTATGGCGACAAATCACAAAATTTTCATTTTTTATCATCCTCTTTTTTAATGAGGCAAAAATTGTTTTAACAAATTTTCTGTACCAATTTTTTTTCTATTTAGTTAGTCTCTTCTATATCGTTTGCCGAAAAGATGTTAAAATATCAACAAAAAAATTTACCCATTTATTCAGTGGCGTACCATGAATATAAATCATGATTCTTATGTATATAGTGTTATAGTATAAATATAGGATGAAATGTAGCATGGTTCGTTGTTGTGTAATATAGTGAAGTACCGGAACGTTATGCCAAATAGTAGGACCTTTTTTTATTGATTTTATTAAATCAATTTAATAAAATACGACACTAGACTCTAGTGTGTTTCATTTAACATTAACAGATAATCGTTTATCTATTAATGAAATGTTAATTTGAACTAGGAACAATGTCGAAAATTATCATGAACCTGGGCCGGAGGAAATAATTTATATAATTATTAAGCTTCGAACGAATACATTACACCACAAAAGACTCTTTATCCTGTAAAATATTTCTTACAAAATAAGTAATGTAAAATATAAATTAAATTTAATATAATAATTTTGTTGGATCATAGATTAATTAATTATGAGATCGTGATAAGTACAAACTTAGTTTAAATATTTGCTAATTTGTTGCGGTTAGATGTGTTAACCTGTATATTTTTAAGATGATTGAATTAAATGATTTTCCCAACAAATTCTTGTCTTAAAGTTGTTTTAATATTTCTCACAAAAAAATAAATATTTTACATTTTTAAATATATTCTCATCAAGGGTGTTCAAGTCACCCTAATACTACGCCATTGCATTTAACAAAAATAACTATACACTAGGACCCTTTCTAATAATATATTTATCTAAAATAGCAAAGTTATAATAAATTAAAATCCAACCATGATGTTGGCGGATTTATCTTTTATTTTTCTAATAAAAAAAATGGGGAGCATAAATTTAACACTCAACCCTCTACCACTAAACCTATACCAATTTTAGCTGTTTTTTTTTTTTTTTAAACAGCTAAAATTCATCCAAACTTGTTCCTTAAGGTTATGTACACTTTGGCAAACCACAGCGTTTATGATATACACAGGGTTAAAGATTTTTTTTTGATTTTTTGGGGGTGGACTATAAGTTTAATAGAAATTGCAGAAAAAATACAAACGGGAAATATAAACAAAAACAAAATTGATAAAGATTTATAAAAGAAATTGTTCTAATAAAAATAAAAAAAAAACAGATATAAATTTTTAGAAGAGGAATCATTGAAGTTAAGTTATAAGGTAAATGAATCAATAACGACGACACAAAAATAAAGAAAGGTTAAATCAAATAACACACCCACTCAAAATAACGAAAAAATGGTAACATTAAGTTTTAAGATTCTATTATGGGTATATGATAAGAGCGGATAAAAATTGAATTTTAGCAAATTTTTAATAAAATACGACACTGAAGTAGAGAATTTCATTAAAAAATGATTCCTTTATTATACATACAAATATTTTTATTGAGTTTTGTTTGTATGTGTATTTGAATATTTTAAAAAGGGGTGTGTGAATTGCTAAATCAAAACTTGATTCAAAAAAATAAAATAAAAAAAAAAATATGAAAGAAAAAAACAGATTTTTATTTCACCTCTATTTGATTTGATTCAGTTTGGGTGGGTTATTTTTTTTTTTGTAATGCAAACAAAAATCAAATTCAATAAAATTTACTTTATAAAGGACATAAATTCTCTTTTTTTGGAATAAAATTGTAAAAATGTATATGAAAATGATAGAGTTTGTAGGTGGGATTTTAGTTTACCACAATTTATTTATTATATTTGTGTTGTAAAAAAGTAACTTAATTAAATTTTATTTTAATAGTATTTAGTTGCTGCTATACATCTGAAGAAGAGTTAATGTATTTCTGTATTGTAACTATTATAAGAATTTACACAAGTAACTGAAGCTTAATAATCAAGACTTTTATAATTACATTATGCAAGACTATTTGGACATTATTGTAATGATATATTATTAGCATAACTGATGCTATTTTACAACTTTTTGAACCTGATCCTTTCAGTGAATATAAATTATTAGAGAGTATAAGTAAAGCTAAAGCATAAAAATTATCTTCTTACTGATGCTTATTTAGATGTCGTCTTTAAACCAAATTCGCAAATCAAGAGGGATAATGTTGAAATTCAGCCTGTCGGTAGTAATAGCTAACTAATAGTACATATTATTTAGCTATTACTACCAGCAAAAGCTTAGGCATTTAATTTTCCTAGGAAATAGCTTTGCAAATACAATTTATATACATGTTTTATATAGAAGAGTGCGAGGTTAAAAATAAAACATAAAGAAGAAATTCTGGAAAATCTTCAACAAAGAATTGTACGAGCTCTATGAGTTGGAGACGGGTTCATCAGTGACTCCTTAAATTTCGAATAAGGAACTGAATCGTAACCGGCAAAGAACCATTTCGAACTCGACTAAGAGTCCCAGTGCATATATTACATAAATTATGAACCAAAAAAAATAAATTAATTTTATTTGGATTTTAATCATTTTCTTGAAACTCAGATAAGTTATATCGGTGAATTTTCTTGGAGACCATTACCACTAGGAATGTTTTGTATAAGGAGCTACTTGGGCATATATTTTACGAACTAAACATAGCTTGTCTTACTTGGTTACTCAACTATTACTAAATTTCGTAAAAACATATATTTTTTAGAATTAATTTAAAAGCTTATGAACAGTAATTAATCGTAATATTAATGACTGGATAAAGGAACTGTCACTTAAAATTACCAAACCAGAATTTTTTTACTTTGGAATGGTAGTTATCGTAAAATATTTCGAAACTGAAAAGTTTTACGCAACTTTCTTTCAAATTGTTTTTCTGAAACTCTTGTATATATCCTTGTTTTTGTTTTTTTTTTATTTAAAATTATTTCAATTTTATTACATAAACAACAGGAAAAAGGAAGCTTTATACGATTTTGATTTTTATCGAATAGAAAACTTGAAAAACCAAAATAAAATTTCATATTGGTTCAAACAAAAAATAAATAAATAAATGAAATAAATAAAAAGGCAATCATTTTATTTATTTCAATATATTATAAATTTTTATTCCAATTGAATATTTAACAAGGTATGGGAAAGGAAACAAAGTTTATTTGTTGTTGTCGGTTAGAAATAATAATTTCATTAAATTTGTTTTTTTTTAATGAATTAATTAAAATTTAATTTAAAACATTTAGTCAATTTTTGATTTAATTGTTAAATTCAATAAACAATTTTGAATTGATTCTAATTTAATATAAATTATTAGTTTAATTTAATTTTGTTGATTACTGCTGGAGTTACTCTCAATATACGCAACGGTAATGCGCTACAACGCACGAAAGATTTTCAATTAGGTTATAAGGACTCTCCAAATTATGTTGATTCGTTTGTGACGTAAAACTGCTGATGATTTCAATCAGCTGTTTTATAATATTAAAAAGTTATTTACCAATTTTTGTTACTATAAAATGAATTAATTAATTTGTCAAATTTGAAAGTAGAAGACTTAATAATATTTAAACAAATTATAAAATTTCTGCGTTCCGTTGTGAATTTTTCAATTTTTTGAACTTTTTCCATTGAGAATGTTTGCGTTAAGTTTGTTTGGTTCGTTGGTTGAGTTTATTTACTCCAATACATTTAATATAAGTTGAACTTTTTACGTTGTAGACGTTGCCGTTGCATATGTTGAGAATAACTAGGAGGATAACAAAATATTGTATAAATATTAATCGATTTAACTTTGAATTATAAAATGTATTTTCATAAAATATTTATATATTAAATTAAAATTTCTATTTATATATCCATATAACTATTAATATCTAATATTATATACCTTAAAATATATTTTATATGATTTTTTTTATTATTATCATGGCATTAGCGAATATTATATGAAATTTTCAAATAAATTTTAATATATCAATTTTTATATTAAAAGAACCTGAGGAAATCCTTTGAGTACACATATTTTTTTATTGCTTTTATTTTTTTTTGAAATTGTTAAAAAATAAAGAAAAATTTCAATATTGAATTTATTCGAAATATTGTCGTTAACATATGTATATATATTATTATAATATCATAGTATAAAAAATATAATCATCTTCATACTTTTTAACTTATAACATTTAGTTTACATATCACAGAAAAAAAAATAAATAATATTAATATAAAAATTAACATTATTGAATCGATCTTTATAGAAATCTAGAAATCATAGAATTTAAATAGAAATTTTGTATAGATAAAGTTTATAGTTCGTGTAGCCAAACTATAATTCAGTAGTTATGCACTTATGAGCATTCAAGAATAAAAATATTAAAACAACCTGTAGCTAATGAAGTTTAAAAAAAATATGGAGCCTACATCCCAACATTTTATTACAAGTTACATTTGAAATAGTATTAGGTAAGTTGAAAAAATTCGGAATCTTATTTTTAAACTATATGTTAAAATGATTTATAAATTAACATTTTCTATTCATAAAAATTAAGGATTATAGACCCCTTTCTAATTGTCTGTCAAAGTCAAACGAAGCCACATGTAAAAAACTTAAGTTTAGTATAGAGTACGCTATGAAGTAAAATTTTCATACAACTTTAAAATTGTAAAATTATGAGTGAAAAATTCCATTTCTGATTTCATTCTAGTAGTATCGAGGTTATCGTGAAAAGGTTGTGAAATTTTAACTTCTGTTTATTTATAATTAATTTGTATAAACGTTTCATTTCATAGTTAAGCTTAAATAATTTGGTCTGCGGCTTTCAAAAATAAAGATTTTACCTGTCAAAAATTTATCGGTGGAAAAGTTTATTGAGAACTAATAAAAGGTGTCCTTAGGTTTTCAGTGTTTTGGTCTAAGTATTTTTGGGCACTATTCAAAACTATAATTAAATTTATTGGAAATGCAAATACAAGTTATTATTCTGGCCATTTATATCAAATTTTATAGACTAACGTCCTATAATAACAAAACCATTACTTTACATATAAGAAATGAAAACATTTATAACTAAAATGGTACCTTAAACATTTTTGAAAAGAGTAGAAAGCATTGAATATAGTGTAAAGTTTAAAAATAAATTACTATAAAAATAAATATTAGGTATATTTTATTGAAATAGCGTTCTAATCTGTGAATAAAATTGTGTCGCAATTATTTCATTTGCAGTAAATGTTGCAACGATGAAAATGTAGTCTGCCTAATTTATGTTGAACGCCCATTAAATGCTGTATGAAAATTTAGGATTGTAAGGTAGGTAGGACGTGGGACCTGTAACCTGTGATTATATTTTTGGCTATTATTTCAGTGGGAAAGCTGAAATTATGTCTTATTTCAACCAATTGTGTGGCTTAAGCTTATTTGGTTTGGTATATCAATCAAAATTTACCCTTAGCTAGCTAAACTAAAATACTATGTGAATTATTATGAATGAGCAAATGAAAATAATGTTATTGTGAATGAAAATGAATCAACTAATAATGAAAAATAATGTGACATTACAATTTGTGTTTTAGTGTGAGTATCTGTGATATAATTTATAATATGGTGGAAAAGATTTAAAATGCGTATGAATTCAACACTTTTAAAATGTACATATATAATAAAAATAATAAAAGTGTCAAAAGTGATACTAAAGCTCTATACATTGGTGGCTTTAGTTGAACCTAACTTTAAGAAAGGCTTATCTTTAAGCTAGCATTAGGAAACCAATAAAAAATTTAAATTGAAGTTTAAGCTCTCACTGTGAAATATAGCATTAAAATTTTTGAAAAGGATTTAAAATAATCAATAATCGAAACTCTACGAATAAAATTGTAATAAAAAAAAATTTATGAAATGTAATATTATTATTTATTAAATATTCTTATCTATTTATTCAATTTTCATTAATTCGTAACATTAAGTATATATAATTAAAAATTTCAAATAAATAATAAATTAATATGGTTGATAAGATTATGAAATTTATGTACACATAGACATACATATATTATATATATATATATATTATGTAATTATGATTATAATGACATGCTAATTTTTTGTTTTATGTAAATTTTTGATAAATATTTAATTTACATATTATCGAATTAATTATAAAAACATTATAATTTGCATTGTATTTTATATATATATACGAATAAATTTGTATACTAGAATTAATTACAAATTTATGGTAATGAATCCAATTTTTCCAGATAAATATTATATTATATAGATAAATATTACTTTGATAATTATTATCATATCATATTATTATTCATTAATAAATAACATATCATTATATTTTATGGACACTAGCTGTTAATTTTATATAATTTTCTCACATTATATACTTTTGATGATTATAACTAAAATAATTAATTAATTTTCTGGTATCAGAAATATTTATTATATTTATGTTATTTTATATATACATATTTATAATATTATATTGATAAACTTAATTCTATAGTAAATTATTATATTGATTGGGAAAATATAATTAATAATTATGTAATAGATGTCAGATATAATCTCTATTTACCGCCGCAATCTTCAAAAGAAGTTGCTATAGTTTAATAAAATAATATTATTTAAATATTATTTGAACAAATGTGAAATCTTATTTATTTATAAGATGAAATTTCCGACTGTCTTAGTATATGCGGTAAGTCTTATTACCAGGCAAGATTTCATCCACAAATCTTTTGAACTGATTTTCATAAGTTTTGATATTCCGTGAAAATATTTTCATAATTATGTGGATATCTGGGAAATGGGTAGTAAATATACAAGAAAATTAAATCATTCCAAATGTGGAATTTAATATTGTATCTATTCTTCTAGGAACCCTATTGAAAATTAATGAAATATTCGGCGACCTATGAATAGCATATATTTGCATTTAATATCTTAGGAATGAAATGAAAAAGTAAAAGTATATTAGATGAGTATTCGAGACAACCAGGTCCTGCAACTCAGAAATCTTAACAATATGTAATAAATTATAGACAAATAATGTGCAGCTAATTCTCTCCCGGTAATTTAATTTCTTACATTACACTATGCAAATATGTTGACATTTGAATGGTTACAAAAAGAAGGATCCAATTTCAGATCTATAGTCGCGAGTTACAGTAACTTCAGAAGGCATGGCTATCCGTATAGAAAGGGGGTATAAGAACTGTATAATTTATAAAAGTGTGGATGTATTTTTGATTATTTTAAATAGAATTAATAATTAATAATAATTTTATTTAGTTGGTATTGTTTTTGTTTATTATATATAATTAATATGGAAATTGAAAAATTCTAAAAACCTAAAACTATGCAGTTTTAGCCGACAGATGCCACCTACTTTGCTGCAACTCGCGAATAAGAACATTGAACATTACAGAATGGTCTATCATCACAATAATGGCCTGTACTAAATATTGATAGCTATAATATGGCAACATTCTCATTCTAATTGTAATAATATGGCAACTTTTTTATTACATTATAAATAATTTTTATTATAAGACTTAATTTTTGTTAAACAAAAAAAACCTGATTAGTTTAAAAATATATCAAAAACATTTAAATTGTACATCATAATCACAAAAACAAAAAATAAAAATTATATTTTAAATTGACGGAAGTGCATTAAATCGAACGATGAATTCTTGACATTTTTACCTCTACTTCCATTATCGTCAACAAGATTTATATAGTCAAAGTACAATGAAATAAATCTCATTTGAATGTAATATACTTTTTATAAGTTTACATTATATATTTCACATATGTAAATTTATTAAATCTAAATCCTTATACGAATAAATAAAAAATAATAATAAAAAAATTATTCAGAAAATTCTAGAACAAGTGCAAATCCTTTGAGAGTCGTAGACGTAGTTGCATTACTCAGTTGTTGTTGTTCATTTTTGTTTTTATATAAATTCCATAAAATGAAATTGTATATTATTTTATTTGAAATTATTTTTAAGAGTATTTTATATTTTAGTATTCCTTATTTTATGATTTATAGTATCAAAAAATAAAAAAATCGCAAGGATAAAAGTTGTCAACAAGGAAAGCAAACAATTAGATTGAGATTTAAGTATTTTGCTATTAATATATTGGTATTATATATATAACATTTACATATAAATAATTATAAATTTTTAATGGAAAGGTTTTAGTTTTTTTTTTTCTTCTTTTCTTATATATTATTATGAATATTGACAAGAGGGAAAAATAATCGGAACTAAGTGCTAATGTTTTATGGTTAGGTAGAAAATATTTAATGGTATATAATATAAAAAAATTATGATTCAAGAATTTAATAACTCAGTAATATAAATAATATACATTTATAACCGATGAAAATGTACTTTTAAATGAAACAATTTTAATAGTTTGCACATTTATAATTACTAATATATGGAATTTATTCAATAACTGAATAAATTGGATTTTATTTCAATCTAATGGTATTTTTTAAGAAGAGTTTAATTATTTGCATATTTTTAGGAGTATTATGGATATAATTATAGGCTTTCAAGAAAAATTATTGATTTTAAATTCTCTACTTACCTTTTTGACAATCAGTAAAGTTCAAAAACCTTGAAAAATATTGCTAGTATTTCTAAATTTCTAATCATAATTAATTTGTAATTTGTCTTGCGTAACAGGCGAACAATAATAAAGTGGTTGCCAAATGTACATTATTCAGGAATGGACAAAATTCGTAATATAAGAAACATCTGGGAAATTGCGCTCAATCATGAAGACTTAAAATATACTTACAACACCCGTTGCAATACAGTGACCCTTCTCTCCAGTTGTTTGTTCGAATTTTGAACCTCACCTCATCTTTCCATCTTAAGCTGTGTCTGCCTCTCTTTCATTTTCCCTGCGGCTTGGATTCAAAAACTTATTTCAATGGAGCATGCTCATCCAAATAACGTAGCATACATCGTAGTCGTTGTATACGAATACAGTTGATAATGTCAGCATATCAAAAATATTCTGAACTTCAATCAGATCATTATTTCAGGTGGTCGTAAGTAATCATTGATCTTTACATTATCAATTTCAAACCTTAACGAAAGCTATGTAGTACTAATAATTGTTCAAAGGTTTTTTCAAAATTCAAATAAATTCATATTTAATTTTATAAAATTTATTTTTTATACCTTTTTACATAAATATGTAACCAACACAGTCATTAATTCTGCGTTAGAATCAAAAAATATTATAAAATTATACATTAACAAAAACAAAAAAAAACAAAGTTGTAATGAATCCTTCTCATCATCATTGTCATTAACAGTCAGTTTCAATATTTATTAAAACCAAAATATTACAACAACATCATTTATCAGAAATCATGTAATTACCACTCGCATATATCTAAAAATTAACCCCTAAGTGATCTCATTATTTAACAATATAATTACCCTAAATCTAAACCAGTAGCAGATGATATCATATTCATTATATTCGAATTTTGCACCCCTCCTTGTTCAGATCTCTTGGTATATAATTTTTGTATATACGTACTTTTTATCTTGTAATATTTTATGCTTTATAAAAGTGAAATTTTCTTATGCGTTAAAATTGTAGTATGAATTTATGATTTCTTTTGTACTAATGAAAAATAATAAAAAAAAATATATAATAATAATAAAACTTTTAATATTTAACAATGGGATCTTGTTTTTGGTACTTCAGATACAGACAGGACACCCAACAGTGAAATTTAATTGCAATTCGGTTTGCTTTATTTACTAAATAGTTATATTAAATATATTAATAAATTATAAAATATATTAAATAAATTTGAACTAAATATATTCAAAATTAATTATATTTTCTTGTATATCTTAAGTTTCTAATAATTTAGTTAAAAATGGTTTTCTTTTGATTATATCAATTAATAATTTAAATATGTATATATGAAATTTTCAAGTAGGCTAATTGATTTGGCCACAAGTGGAAGGAAAAAATGGGATAAATAAATGCGAATATGCGGTTAATGTAATGGCTGGGTATCAAGGTCTTGTTAATGCGAATATAGTTTTTTATCATTTTCATTCTTTAGTAGAGAAAAGTGCGGTGGTTGCTCCGAATTTGCTGGTGAAATTTTATATTTCCAACATAAAACATAATTTAAATTTTTAATGTGATATGCTGTGATGCATTCGGTCCCGATTCAAATCCAGATCGATACATCGATGTCGCTTTAAGTTCACTCAGCTTTTAATTAGTACCAGTAATAAAAATTGCAATAATTTTAATTTTAAGAGTCTCATTATTTAAAGTCATTAGCTTGTTGCAATTAAATGTTTCTTTACTATAAAACAACGTGTGGTTCGGAATCCATTTAAAAGTAATATTTGCAAATTGCAATAATATGTCACGAAATCAAGCCACAATTTCGTAGCTCAATTTTTTTTTAAAACCAACAAAGTTTTGATATAGACACGAGGATATAAAGTGTGAACTAGATGAACTATCCTTAATACATTTGTGATTTTTAATGAATGTTAATGAACATAGATTTTATTTTACTTCTTATTAACATAGATTTTATGTTAATAAGAATCTGCTCATTAAGGGAGCAGAATGTAAAGTCAATAACGCAAGACAAAAGTTTAATTCAAATATAAATTTAATACACAAACATTTTTTATACCAATTAATTACAAAATTTATTTGGTAACCTTAAAATTACAAATATTAAAATCAATGATTATCTATTAAAAAAAAAG
This sequence comes from Rhamphomyia laevipes, assembly GCA_963920725.1. Classification (NCBI taxonomy): domain Eukaryota; kingdom Metazoa; phylum Arthropoda; class Insecta; order Diptera; family Empididae; genus Rhamphomyia; species Rhamphomyia laevipes. The sequence goes on from OY987259.1 coordinate 43,241,020, forward strand.
TTATATTAACAAAAAATATAAAATTAATTATAAATTAATAAATATAAAAAGAATTTAAAATTCATTAAAAATCATTCTTATCTTATTTGATGAAATTTATACTCATATAAAAAAAGGACATATTTTTGATATTTTTGGTATTTATAGGCAAAAGTTTTAATTTCATTCTACTTGAATTTATGACTCTAAATTGCATAGACATTTATTTTGAATATTTCATATTTATGAACATTTCACAAGTACTTTAGGCTTGTTGGCTACTCACAATAAAAACGAAAACAAAAAACGAAAAATTGATGAACAAAAAATATGGAAATTGCTAAAAATTTCATATTATATACACTTCATGTTGTTGAAAAGCTCACATTAGCGAAAATGCATTCATATTAATGTGAATATATAGAGTTAGAGTTCATCATTATATCAACAACAATAATAATAACTAATAAAGGAAAAATATAAGAGACTCTCGTAGTGTACGGCAGGGTATGAACTTAAAGGGTCCTGTTTTTTTTATGGTGTATCATTTTTGCGTTTTATTTTTTTGGGTGTATACATTCAACAAATATGGAAAAAAACTGAATTTAATGAAATTTTTGAACAACTTTTAAAATGCACACCAAACATAAAAAAAAATTTTTTTTTTTTTTTACACTGTAGTAGGTGCCTAAAAATGTATACATATCTACAATTCTTTTTTGATATTGTAATTTTTCCAGTACCTTTCTGTTTGGCATATGTGTCCGCTTTTCAGTATTATATGAGTAATTAAAATGTGCTTTTTAATTTTAGAAATTAAACTGTTTACTATTTTTTACAAGATACTGGCGGTAATAGAAAATATATTATAGGTAAAAATGCTATTCATTATCAAAAAAAGAAGTAAATTAATAAGTATACAACAAAAAAATATTTAATATAATAAAAATATTTTATATATGTATTACTTACTTAATCGGCGCTACAACTTTAGTTAGTCTGGGCCAAGGAAAGAGAGTTACATCAGATGATTCAATACTGGCGCAGCAATACTCCAGCTTCCAATTATGTTAAACATTTTCACATCTATGCTTCGATTCCATGGTTTTCTACCGGAGATTTGGCCTACCTCGTTTTCGCTGGAACCGTATTTTCCTTTAGTACTATGTGACCCGTTTTTTGGATCGGACACATTTTCACTAGGTCAATCTCATGATACAGATAATATATCGCTCATAATTAATAGCGAATTCTTCAATTAAAATGTTGCCGAAAATGTAACGAAAGGCTTTTTTCGGGAAAGGCTCCCGAAAGGCTTTAAAAGCTGCTCATCGGTATTGGATATTGTTCACTTCCCACACAGGAGCAAAATCAACCTACATTGTATCTAACAAAAGTAATAATCTAAAATATTTAAACCCGATAACGTAGTGAAACCCTTCACAAGAGACTTAATAAAGATAATTATATAATAATAGATTAGTGGAAGTAACACACTGGATTTAAAAATCATTCTCACATAATTTAGTACTATTTAAGTAACAGTCTATCTTTAGAGCTGGGATTAACAATTAAGACTTAAATATACATTAAGCTAAAGCAAACAATACTTTTTCCAACTTTAATCGCGTGTTTCTTATAGTTAGCTGAATCCTTCAGTAATTTTTTACAAATTGTGCCAAATCTCGATCATTTTGCAGACTTAACACTAATCATTGAACAATCATGCTATAATTTAGGTTGAAGAGAAAGATTTAATTAAGGAAATAACATTCAATATTTTTTGTTCTTAGTTGTACCAGGTACAATTAATCTATTCTTAGATGATTTTACTATGATTTTAGATATTCGATCAATGAAATATTACATATAATTATCTCGTTCGGTACGAAGTATCTTTTTTCACATGATTCATATATAGCTGAACCAATAGATTACGTGTAAGTATCATCCTGTATCGAAAGAGTTATATATAAATATTACAAACCCGTTTCTTTCCTTACTAAAACACAAATATGGAATAATTCACATTTAAAATTATACGAAAAATAAAACAATTTAAAATTCAACAAAATTTGTTTTTATTTTATTTTATTTTTGCATTGTTTTTAATTTTCTGTATATATTTTTGAGTTTATCTTATTCTAATAATGTATATACAAATACAGCATATACATAAAAATAATGCTATACATATCCTTAGCATAAAAAAAATCATATTATTATTCATATGTGTATAGTGGTAATATAATAAAATCCAACCTAAAAGTGGCTGAAATTGAGGCAAATTTCGTTTAATTAAAGTTTTCATCATGCAAAACATCATCATTTATTCTATGTACCTCTACCAAAAAATCATTTTTTTTTTATTTTTTTAACATTTTTATATTGTTATATTAATATACATCCATATGAGATTATTCAAATCCATTGCCAAAATCCACCTCTCCAGAACTATATAATGAAAAGAATGAGTGGTTCAAATTATTTTATTAAATAATTCAAAATTTTTTATTTTTTATATTACAAATATGGAATATTTTTTAATCATAAAAATCTTTTATAACTTAAAAAATATTGTAGAATTAACAGTTTGGGTAAATTAATGTTTTAAACTATTTTCCTTGTTTTTCATTTTATTTTTCATTTTGTTTGTTGTTGGGAAATTAATAATAATGAAATCCAGTTTTCATAATTTCGTGTATGGATATTTAGAATTTATATAAGTTAAAACGGATTGTAATAAAGTTTTTCTAGTTCAAATATACATTTTAAAGGGTTGTGAATTTTCTTTACATAAAAGCTTTTCTTCTATGAAAATATTATATACAATTGAAAAGTATTTTTATTGTTGTTAGAATTTCAGATAATATTATGAAAAAAATAATTGTTGTAAATATTTTGATCCTATTGACCTTTTATGGTGCATTTACACAGTGTAGTTATAGAATTTTGATGAACAAAAAAAAAAAAGAAAAACTAACCCCCATTTTTTATAAGTTTTTCTGTGTACGAAATTTTGTGAAAGCATTTTCAAAATGAACAGTTTCAAAAATTTTCGGATTTATGTATGCTATTTTTTTTTTAAGTTGAGGGTTAAAATTATATGCAAAGAGATTTTATGTTTTATATAAACATAATACCAAACATTTTGATGCTTTTATCTTTAAAAGTACGATGATTATGTTAAAATATAGAAACGCAAAAAAGTTAGCTTCAAAAAGCAATTCGTTTGTTGAAGAGATTTATGTATGAATAAAGAAAAAAAATTCTGTTTCTTTTTTTGTTTTGTTAGCTACTATAATTATAAAGTTAAAGGGAATCTGCACGTGGCTTCAATTCAAGATAATTTTGTATCAATTTTTGAAGACAATAACAAAAAAATCTGTTTTTCCCCTTTTATAAGTTGAATTTATAAATTTAGATTTTCATACCATAAAAATAAGAGTTTATCAGAGAAATATAAATTTCAAGTCAATTATGCAATTGACTTCAATAAATTAAGTGTTTTAAAGCGTTAAATAAAAGGAAATTTATTATTATATTAGTATATTTAGATTGGTATAGTAGAAGTTGGTTAAAATGGTGTTTTTAATAAGATTTCTTTAATGAAATATTTTACAAGTTCATTTTTCATTTAATTGAAGATATTAAAACTCAACCAAATAAAAAAGAATGGGAAGTTTAATTTTTTGAAATTAAATTTAATAGGATAAAATTGATAATTTAATTAAATTATTTATATATTTTAAATTTTATATTTGTTATTTTAGTTATTGTGATATTAGAAATAAATTAAACTTTTCTATTATACATTTACCTTTTTAAACGTTCAACATAAACTATATAGACATATTACCATATACATAATTGAATATTGTTCAAAGTTAGATAGTCTATCTATACTAAACGTTCTTATATGATGATGTTTGTTAAACACGCTGCTCCAAGAAAGTCGATTTTATGCTTGATATACTCCGCTGTGTCGCGATTATAAAGAACAATATTTTCCGCAGAACAAATCGGAACCGTTTCAACTAGTCTCATATATTTCTATGTTTTAATTTTTCTTGGCATTTCACAAATCGGTGTGGCCAGTGTTATTTGAAACTTTTAACTTAAAGCATCGTCAATGGCGGTGGCGAGTGTAACTCTAGCATTATAGTATACAATTTAAAATATATTTATAATTAAATTTCTTTTTGTAGTGTCAAACAAATGAAATAAAATTATAAATTGTAATGGAATCACGGGTTGCAAAATTGGACTTAATTGGAAATGAAAGCTACATGAAAAAAAAAATAGAAAATTGTTAATAATTTGAATTGGGTACATTGATGATTAAATCCAGTTTCATTGGATTTAACTAAATATACTAAACTTACTTCAAATTTATATTAGTTTCTTAAGCAGTGGTAATATTGAACAGAATGATTTTCGCAATAAATTTAAATTTTGCAGGCTTAATAAGGCTATATTATTTAATAACTTATATACAAAGTGGAACAAATTAGCTATAAAAAATCTTATTATTCCATTTAATATTAAATATTATTTTGAATATTTTTTTGAAACATAAATATTATTAGGTATAGATAAGAAATCATGAAAACTGACAATAAAAGAGCAACCACAAATGTTTTAGAATAATGTTTTTTTTATGTGAAAATCAAAATTTCTAAGATTTTTAATAATACCATAAAAACTTTACCGCTTTTGTAATTTATTATAATAATAGTCACAATGTTTATAAATCCTTACTTACAAAAAAAAAAAAAAATTATTATCCTGTAGGAGTTTTAAGTAGGCGTTAACTATTTCCCGCATTAAGGCGCTACAATTGCCACCTTTCTATACAAATTACAAAATATACTTACAATAATATTTAAAGGAGATTTGTTTTTATTTTTTTTTTTGGAAAAATATTTACCATATAAATATTTTTTTTATTATTTGTAAAAAGCAAATTACACAAAACTTGATCAAGAATAAATTCTTCCTAATCTACTAAATCGTCCTTTTATTATTAGAATATTTATATGCTAAAATGTTCTTGAACAAAACATATCGTAAGTATTTAGCAATTGAATAAAAGCATTAAAGGTAAAAGGACAATAAAAGACAATTTGTTTGCTAAATTCAAATACATATATATTCATAAATTCAATAATGATCAAAATTTATGATAAATAAATGCCACACGCTTTCGAAGAAATATATTATGATCTTTATTAAAGTAAATGATGCCTCCTCGTATTATTGTAAAAAGGTCTCTATTCTATTGAAAAAAGGAAATCTATTCGTTAAACTTTATTAGGAAAACCAATAAAAACTTATTTCATATATATTCAAAATCTAATTTAAATATAAGTAAAATCAATTTGGAGATCCGTATGATAGTTAAGTTTCCAAATGGAGTTTGACAGGACGTAATTCTATGTTATCTCAGAGAAATACTTGGGGTAGAGTTAGTACTTTGATGTTGCGGATATTAATTAATTACTCTGTGAATATCCAATATTGATTTCAAGGTATTTCTGCCAATTAAATTGGGACCCTTAGCTCAAAAGATTTCTCCACCGGTTTCGCTTTAGCCTCTTATGTGACGTTGTTTGCTCCAAGTTTTAAGAGATCAGTGATGACCCCCGTCTTTCTATTTCAAGCTGTGACCACTACGTAAATTTTGCGGATATATAAAGCTGACTAAATATTATTGAACCAGTTTCTCAACATGTTGACAACTTGATGTAGTTGTATATTTAGTCAACATGTTGTCAACCAGTTAGATGGTTGGCAAATCGGTTGATGAAATATTAAAATATTTGAATTTATGATGTTTGTAAGCTGAATAGTGAGTTTAAAAGGAAGTTTTAAACCAATAAATTACGTTTCTGCACGTTTTATGTTAAAAATATATTTATTAGTTATAAAAAATATCATTATTTTATAAAATAATTTAAATTAAATTAGAATTATTTTTTCAAATTTACAGTTGAGCTAGAAAAAGCAAAAATTCTAGGTGTCACTGTGTCTATACTGTAGTATGTTTAGTCATTTGCTAACCAGTTGTAAATCAAGTTGAAATGTGTGTAGTGAAAATTTATAAACAGTTTGTATACAGTATTGTCAGCATAAGTAACAAGATTAATAAATTATTTAATTTTCTGTAATTTTACATAAATTTATTAATTAACAATAGTAGAATTTCGTTCAATATGCTCTGCTTATATTATATAATATCCCAGGGAAACTAAAAATTATATATTTATATATTTGCCATTGTGGTTACATTTATATTTCATTATTATTATTATCATTTATTATATCTTATTTAAAAAAAAATTAAGTATGTATTAGTTATGTTACTTCAATTGTTTACCAAAGGCATACATTATTATGTCATTTATTATTGTGAAAATTTCCTTATTTTTTCAAAAGAAAATAATATTATATTTTATATTTCTTTAAATATATTTTTATTATTACAAAATTGTATATTACATTCATATCGAAAGGACATTTATTCATAAAATTCATTTTTACAAATATATACATCTTTTTTATGTTGCTGCTGATGCACATCCAATTTCTTATTCCAATGTATTGTAATTTTTATATATCGCGTATATACATATATATATATATATATAAAAATTGTGGTAAATAGAAAAAGGATACAATATATTTTATATGAATAAGTAATATTTACTTCCGATCCTGATAATATCCTTATAGAATTTATTATGTGGTTATGTTTATAGTTTATAGATTTAATATAATCTTATGTATATATGTATGAAAAAAATAAAGAAATTTATTGAATTTAGTGAAAATGGTTAGTAGAATGAATCGATGTGAGTATAAAATTAATATTCCAAAAAGGAAAATTTTCACAAAATTTTCCAAACAAAATGTATCATCTATTCACAGCGTATATATATAAAAAATAGAAAAACTTTTTTTGTGGCTATGTGGCTATATATGTTTGCTAAACTTGATTTTTGGGGTTTCATAGAAAACTCTATTATTATGCCCTTAAGGATACTTCAAGACCAGGAAAGACATATTATTTATATCTACTATGACGGCTATATATATATACTATACGTATATATATGAAATATTTGGGTTGATAAATAACTTTTTGATTTCTGGATTCAATGATTGCTTATGGTATCTATACATATATATAGAAAATTTTATTTATAAACGTGAGTCTGGGAATCCAATAAATATTATTCGATTTATTTCATAGAAAATTATTTAATATCAAAATATTAAATTTTAATTAATTGAATTTTTCCGGTTGCTTGAATAGTTAGTAATAATTTGTTGTAGATAATTATAATTTATATATTAAACTTTGTGAAACATATAAAATAATTTATGAAAATTAAATGGAAAATCTTTAAGTATATTTAACGAAAATATTCTGAATGGCATTAAAATATGTGTTTACAAGCTACAGCGTTGGTTTGATCCTTGGTTTCATTATATTTATCTCAATCACAATTTCTATGTACTGATTTTATATCGATTCCGAACCATAAGTTTCTTTGTACTGTATTTTAATAGTTAGATAATTATTGGCAGAAAATGGTCCCAACCGATATAATTTTTCGATGTCGTTGTTATTTGCTAAAAATATTTGGATACAATTTAGTACTAGAGTACTTCAGAGAATAAATAATAATAATTATTAATAATCTTATTTTTATATTAATATAAAAAAATCAGAGGAAAATTGATGATTATGAACTGGAACAATAAAAACAGATAATTTTGAAATTAATTTTAACAATACATTAGTAAATATAAAATTCTATAGCAGAATTTTAGTTGAATTTTGGTTAAACTGAAACAAAATTAAATAAAAAATTCTTGTAAATAAACTAGCCTTGATTGTTACCATAACTCATATAATTTTCAGAGTAGACCACCAAACCATCCAGTTATACAAACTTCTCTCAGGTAAGGACATCAGTAATGTGCTTTAAACGACTCAAGATCTTGAATGTGCAATGAATTTAGTACGAAGTTTTCTTTTGTAAATTGCTTCTGAAAAGTGCCATCTTCTGAAACGTTTGTATTCCATTTGGGATCATACTGCCTCAACGATAGAGGTTTCGTAACATTTTATTACAATTTGGATCTACTAATTACATATGAACTCCGAACCATAGGTTTATTTATATAATGGAGAAACTTTTAATTGTAACAAGATATTGGCTTTTAATAGTGAGATATTAGTTTTCAGCAAATAATAATAAACGGCATTTATTCCACTTTTAAAATCACAATTACATTATTGTAAATTTTATTTACTAATATCCTTTAAAAGCTGAGTCAACTTAGAACAATGCGTCGTTCAAGTCTCTTGCTTAACTTAATGCCGAGGAATCAACATTGTAAATTTAATTTTTTCAATTTCGTAGTTCCATGTAATATTAAAATACCAATTTATAATTATCATAACTTTATTTAATATTAAATATTTGATTCTATCATTATAATCCTCTAAATATCCTATTCAAAAATATTCTACTATACAAGAATTTATTACATATAAATAAAATAAATCATGAATATCTTTTTATCTGCTGTAAGTAATTAAATAAAAATCAATTCAATATTATAATAAATAAGATCCTTTTAGTTAATTTTTTTGTTTGTGTTCAATGAAATCATTATTTAATATATTAAAGTTTCCTTAGAACATATTTTTATGTATACAAAAAGTTTTTATAGACTATAATTTCCCCATACCACTCACCAGTCCATGATCCATCAATTGTTGTTATTGGCAATATATATTTAAAAAAAACTTTTTTTAGTATGTAAGCAATCAAATCTTTATAATCTTAATTTTTACAATCTTTTCTTAAGCATTAATAACAATAAAAACAACACAAATGAAAAACATAATATATGAAAATGAAGATATATTTATGTAAGAATTTCACAGATTCATAAAAAAAACACTGTACATTCTCAATACATTCTCGTATATGATGCGTTTGTATATATATATGTATATAAAAAAAGATATTCATAATAAATAATGACCTATCCGGAAATTGTCTATGTATTTATCCAATGAGGTTTGAGCTCATCCTGGCGCATGTCCCTCTCTCTATAAAAACATATAAAAACTGCTGATGGTGATATAATAAAAAGATGTCGTCGACGACATTTCAAAAACTTTCTTTTTAAAATATTTATTCAGGAATTTTATATAATTTTAATATAATAAAAAATTAAAAAAAATGATTTCTTAAAAAAATTTCACGTCCTTGGAATTATTTAAAAAATGTAGAAAATTATTTTAAATTTTTCTGTTGGAAAATTTTAGCAATAATTTCTAAAATTATAAAAATAAAAATGTTATTATTTTTTTGTTCAATTATTTTTATGGAAATAATTTTTATTATGGAATATTTTAAATTTTACATAAATTATTTCTAATTGAAAATGAACAGGATACGTTTTTAAAAATCTAGTTTTTAAATATGCATATTCCTATAATTTTTGACTGTATTATAGTTGAAACTGTTCAGGTAGACATTAAAAATCCGTTTCTGGAAAAGGTTTAGCGCAACAGGTTTTTTTTTTCATAATTTTTAAGAAAAACAATAGAATTTGATCGGATTTATATCCATTAGAAGGATAATTAAAACAATAGATAGATTGTGTTTATACTAATGTAAAAGTAAAATGTATTAAGAAAGTATGATTTATTTTATTTTACATTTAAAGTTTGGATTTTCCCAATATTATCGTTAAGTATATTTTAAAAGTAATTGCTATATTTAGTAAATTTAACAGAAGAAATATATTTTTTTCGGAAATATTTTTTTTTCATATTAAAGCCTAGAACTGGGCTACAAGCTAGAACTGAGCCACAAGCTAGAACTGGGCTACAAATTATATAATAATAAGAAGTGGCTAAAGAGTTTTAAATACTGTTCCAAATTAGATCGTCCTAGTTAAAAATATTGTTTTAACAAAATGTGGACATAATAAAAGGAAAGAAAATTAAATGGAAAATAGTGCAATTTTGAAAATTATAATATAAAATTAGTGGGAGGATATTTCGAACAAAGAATTCCGTTTACAAACCAATATTATAGTGTGATACAATAAGTCGATATGTAATATTTTACAATAGATGGCTTTAAAAAGTAAAAGGATACTTTCGAAAATAAATTTTGATATTAGGTTGCTTAGGCATCACACATAAGATTACTATAGCATTTACTAACTATAATATTACGATAAATCCTCTACAGTAACACGATGATAAAGACTACTAAAAGTCTATAATAAACCAATTTTTGATATTAAATTAAATAATTTGAATCAATTTCTAACATTTGATGGCGAAAACTAAACTTTTTTGCATTTCATTTTGGTTTTATTATCATTAATAAAACCAAATGACAATATTTTTTATAGATAATAAAACCAAATGACAGTATAAACGTTTCTGACCTGCGAAAACCCTAATGCAAAGAAGCTAATGTTTGCTATTAAAGTAAAAAATATTTAGTTTTGTATAACTAGCTAGAAACTATAGAAAGTTACATACAGAAACTTTAATAATAAATAAATTTAATTAAAATTTTATAGTAATGACAGAACAGCATTAAATTATTTATAATTTGGTTTTATAGAAATTTATATTAATTAATTAATTTGAAATTTACTTTTCGACAATATTATGAATGAATTTTGTCCTCTAGTTTATTACAAATTGTTTATTACTATAATTATTAATAATTTTATTGCCGGAACAATTATTATATTATTTCTATTCAATCTTAATTATTAGTGCCACCCTTAACACTAACTTTTTATACCTTATAATTCTGAGAATTTTAATTTTTATTGTTTTTTTTTTTTGTAAGCTGGACTGCGGTAGCATTTTATTTTTATTATTTCAAAAAAGAAAATTCACCTCATAAAATAAATTAATTACCTTTGAATCCATTAAAACAATATTTTTTGTTGTTGTTCATAAACCACAAATTCAAATAGCTATATAATTTTGACCGACCATATGAAAAAAAAGATCCTTTTTTGCACATACATATATATATATAAAATATAATACAGATTTTTTTTTTTATTTTTAATCTTTTGTTTTTATAAGAGCTGAAGAAAGGCAGAGCCTTGTTAATAGCTATCGAATAGATCCTAAATGATTTTACGACTTGTTATCCTTCTAATGAAGGATATTAAAACAAAGAATGTATATTATTTAATCTATATGATGGGATCGTTATACGACGACGATACTACTACAAATTTATACTATATATTCTAATAATCTTTTTGAGGATGATTTTTGTTGTTTTAAGTAATAATTAGGATGAGATCATCTCTTTCGGTTAGGTAGAAATTTTACTTTATAATTTTTCTATTTTTTTTTATTATACTTAAATAATTGGTTTGGTTAGATATATAAATTTGAACTAAATACAAAATTTGTCAAAAATTTTATTATACAGTATATTATTAGACTTGTAAAATGTAAAACGAAGCTAGTAATACTAAATATTAGAATTAGTTAAATAAAAAATATAATAACCCTACTGAAATATAATAAAACTACTAAAAATAATTATGAACTAAATATAAAATTGTATGAATTTAGAGATGGTAAAATATATTGGGAATACAATTTCTTGAAGCCATTTTTACGGACATTATATTTAAAATTTTTGTGTTTTTTTATTTGTAATCTAAATTAAGATAAATATTTAATTTTCAATTAATTTTTAATTAATTAATATAATAAAATTTTAATTCACAAATATTATTTGTATTAATCAATGAAATTAAGCTTAAATAATACCATATTAACCACGTGCTTAAAAATACTAATCATCATCATAATCATCATCCCCTCCTGTTGAATTCACAAAAACCATAATAAATTAATGGTGTGTGCAAATAGAAAAATTTACACACTATCAAAACCATAATAAAAACTCAAATTAAACACCAAAAAAAAAAAAATTAAATAAGTATTAGTTAAAATGAAATAAAATTATAATTGCAAAAAAAAAAAAAAAATTTCATCCCCTTCAATAACAAAAATTGTATACAAAGATAAAATTGACAAAACAATTTTATAAACCAACACATATTTATATATAATATAATATATTACGAACATATACAATTAAACTGAAACCAATACATATAAAATTTAAAAACAAATACTATAATAATTAATAAAATATACATTTACAAATTTGACATTTCAATTTCTGTATATATATTTTATAGGGTTGCGTTGTCATGTCAACAACTTCAATATACATTTTTCTCTTAACAAATACATTTAAACAAAACAAACACATTTACAAAATAAAAAAAAACAATTCTCTTGTGAAAAACATATTTTCCAATTTCCAGGATAACCAAAAACAAAAAAAAAGGAATATTTTCTGTGTTGTGTGTTTGTATACTTAGTACGTAAAGCACACCCATACGAAGTGGTCCTAACTACCCCTATTATTTATTTGATATTTTCATTAAATTTTATTTATAAAATAAATTTTGATATTTTTCTGTATATCTGTATATTTTTCGTTTAGTAATATTTAATGTTAACCCTCAGTGTTGTTGATTGTCAGTCGGTGTTTGAAATTTGACGACGGTGTTTCGTTTTTATCGTTGGTGGTTTAAAATTTATATGAAAAAAAAACCGGATAGAATAAATTATTAATATTAAATAAAAATTTATTTAATTTAAAACACGAATTTGAAATTTAAAAAAAAAATAAATAAAATAAAATTATATAATTACAAGTGATAAAAAGGATAATTTTTATTGGATACACAATTTTTTTTAAGGATATAGAAAATTAAATTATTTCTTATTATTATTATAGTGTTTTAAATTAATAAATTGAATTTTAAGTGACAATATAATTATAATAATAATAGTAATAATAATAAAAAAATAATTAGTTAAAATGATGTCTACTAGTACAACACATTCATCTACTGTAACTTTAAGACCTTCACAGGATGCATCTGTGTCTAGACCTCGTGCTGTTTATAGCATTGATCAAATATTAGGAACACAACATAGACGAAATGGTAAGCAGATTATTATGTGAAATATAATTTCAGTAATCAAATCAGAAATTATTTTTAATTTTTGAGCAATATAATAAAAAAAAATAATTTTGTAATAAACTTTAGTTAATTAAAAATTCAGATAATTTTTTAATAAATGACAAGGGATTTATAATTACAAAGCTAGAAAATATTCGAAATTTAAAATTTTATTAACATATCTAAAAATTGTGGTTAAGAAATTTTGTCAGCAGGATAAACTATTTTGAAAGCCAGTTTTTAAGCCTGTAATCAGCTGATGATAAAATTAAATCTGTAATCAGCTGATGTTATACTATAATTTACTATCCTGTCACCTACTGGTATTATACCATATAAAATCGTCAACCACTGTTCTTTCCATTTCAGTCAGATTATCTGATTATCTTAATTTATAAGAAATTGTTGTTAATTTATTAAATTGGTATCATAATTAATATCTTATAGATTACAAACCAAAAATTCTTAAAGCTTATTTTGTAGAATTAAAACTCATAACTCAATAGATTTGTAAAAATATTGTCGACTTTACTTATAATATTAGTTAACCTTTGCTAACTACTAAATTAATTAATATTTGAGACATTTCAAAAAATATTAATTCTAAAATTAATTAATATCACATTTGAAATATTTAAAAGTTAATTCTAAATACCGAAATTAAGATCTTTATATGAAATGTAAAAAATGGTAAATTTTGATATTGTAATTACTAACAAGATCACGAAACTTGATTCAAATCAGATAACAATTACTATATAGTTCTAACTAAATTGAAGCTACCCAAATATTAGGGATACCAATTACATCATTTACACAAACCTGGGTGTTAAATATCAATCAAATTGTATATGAACTACTAAGTGATAATGCAGACATCAACGGATTTTTCTTCTTAAACATTTTTGGAATCTTTACCATCGAAAACGTATGTAAAAATTTTAATTTGATCCAAAACATTTTTTTCAAACAATCTTTCCATCACAACATTTCACAATTATTCCATAACTACTCGTACAAAATATGCTAATATAATTTGAATAAAAATGATAAGCTTTAACACGCGAACACGACTTGCTTTGATAAAGGTAGTTACTTAGTTACTGAATTTAAATGTTGTCAATTATATGTGCACGGGGGAATATTGTATATATGCAACATATATAAATGAAGTTACTTAAACATGTTTGCAGCGGCTTATTTCAACGTGGTATATTGAAGAGAATTAGTGGTCTAACGATATTTTATTCGAAATGGTTGCGTAATGTCTGAATTTCAACAAAATCCTTATTTCCAATCATTATAATGGTAAAACTACAATTCTCTGTGGAACACTTTCAGATCTTTCGCCCATTTGACTAAACGTACTAGAAATGTTACCAATGTAAATCGTCTAATTTCGTTGATATTGACAGCATGTTTCAGATCTTTCGCCCATTTGACTAAACGTACTAGAAATGTTACCAATGTGAATCGTCTAATTTCGTTGATATTGACAGCATGATTAGAACCATATGTTTATTAAAATTGGCTAATTGGAATTTTTTTTTTACCCCAACAGTAAATAACTAAAATAATAAATATTCATATATCAAAAATATTAAAAACCCACGTTAAAAATATCTGAATGAAAATATTTTATATTTTGAAAGAAAATTCTACTATCACAGAAAAATCATCATCAAAAATCCATTTTTTTTTATCCTTTACTAATAATTTATTTCTAATTTTTTACCAAATATTATTTAGTAATATAAAAAGACAATTTTGTATAGCCTTAGAATTGACTTTGTACCCATAATTGGTTATTAAATTGGGATTTGTGGGATTTTTTATTTGTTAAAAATTCAAGCGTTTAATAATTATTATTAAATACTTATAAATATATATATTTTTTTTCATTATTATATTTTGATTTTATTTGAAAATAATATTAATATATAAAATCATCAAAATAAAATATTATTTTCATATCATTTACCAAACACTTTCATCTATTTTTATATAATTATGTCATGAAAATCATGAATACAAAAGTGATTTTCCCCCAGATTTATTATTTTTTATTGACGGTGATATTCACGTGTAATTTTTTAATAATTTTGATTATAATGTGAAAACAAATTTTTCCAATTTTTTATTAAGGAAATGTAGGTGGTAATAAGGAAAATTTCTTTAACAACTATGGCTAAATGATAAAATTAACTATACATGATTGTAAAAGTTATTGTAGTATCCAAGGATACTTAAAAGAAATGCCTGTTTTTATTTATAGTTCTAAATATTGTTATACGTTTTTTTTTTATTTTTTGTTGATTTATTAATACTAACATTTTAAGTAGATAATAAAAAGGATGTTTATTGATAATTTGCTTATGTATTATTAAATATATTATATTGAAATTAATATTTATTGTATGTAATAACATAATAATAATAAATGTTGTTATGTATTATAGATAAATTCTACTTTTGTAATCAACACGAAATTTATAATTTATTTAACATATTTAACACAAATAGTTGCGAGAAAATGGCGAATATGTAAATTTATAAGACTTGAACTTCCGAATAGAAATCATTCAGTAAAATAATTTGCAAAACTTCTATTGAAATTTCAAATATTATATTTACAGAGTCTTGAATGTTATGGCTTGATGCTATAACCGACTGTGTACCGTGTACTGACTGGTAAGAGTATTCCCGAATTTTCAGTTTTCTTATTTCGTGCAAGCTAAATCTTCAGTATCTAGATTATCATTTCCCAAGATCCTAAATGATCTGTATAATGCAATAGTTTAGAAAGTAGTTGGCGTATTACGTAGAATAGTTTAACTATTTGGGTACAATAGTTTAGAAAGTAGTTGGCGTATTACGTTTGGCATAATGTTGTGACATTCATGAAAGCAATGGGAGCAATTAAAACATGTAGGGAATATGAATTCTCTGTGGATTACTTTCAATACTTCCAAAATTATCAGGAATCTTTAAAAATTTATTCTTTACAATTGATTTATATATAGTAAATTGTATACACGTGTAAATAGTATAACTATGAAGGTCTGAAGGTTCATCTTTTTTACGTAGGTAAAAATTGTCAAAGAATAAACATTTTTTTTTTGTATTCACAATTTTTGATTATCTTAAAAATTATATCAGAAATATTTTTTTTTTTATTTGAAAATTGCCTCTTTAGGATAACATTATAATAAATCTCAACCAACACGTCAAATACGTTTTTTTTGTATTTTTCAAACATCAAACCTCCTCAATATTTGATATTTAAAAAGAATAAAAGCTACAGAAAGACATAATCAAAATATTTAAAGAAAAACTTAATAAAAATGCAGAGAAACAGCCTACGATTTTCTGCCTGTATATATTTTGTAATAAGATACTATAAAATATAGAAGGAATCTTTCCATTTCACTCGAGAATTGTTAAAATTCGTGTAGTCAATTTTTATATTTATTTTCTGTAGAACTACGAGTTACTTCGAGTAGGTTAATAAAAGCTACTTTGTCATCTCGCACAAGTGAATTACTAGTACTAAAGTATAAGTTACCTAATTTTTTAAACTGTCACTGATCCAGAATTAGGTAGGAAAATCCTTTACACAATCGGACAGTATAGTATTATCATTTTATTCACCATTTCTAGGTTATGAAACATATTCATAAATGATCACTTCGACCTGGTAGGATCTTTAAATAAAGATTATAAGCTTGGCTAGAATGTAGAGTATTCCATTGTTCACAATATATACAGAACTTATAGAAGTTTCATACAAATAATCTTAAGAATGAAAATTAGTATTAAAAATCTAAATCTTTAGAAGGTATTCGTTCAGTTGATAATGCATATCAGGATTTTCAGTATTGTAGAACTCTATATTTCTGCGAATAGATGAAATCATGTTATCCGAACCCTGTTTGACAAACAATGCTTCGGCATTCTACTCCAATTCATTGTACGATGTTTGTATTGTGGGCAATTCCTTATCTGAATTTTCCAACCCACATTACTGAGAATTTTTTTTGTCTAAGTGCAATATTGCTTTCTAATTAAATTGAATCGTCCAAAGTTTTAATTATTGAAAATATCGTTATAACAATTTTCTAAATATATCACAATTTTTAAATTATTTTTGTTTGATCTCATTTAATATTAAAACTAATCTCTATAAATGATAAAATTATAGGCTTTATTATATAAAATAATATAAACAAAATTTTAAATTAAATGAATCACACATAAAATTGAATATTATAACTTTATTATCATCATCATCATCATCATATCATAAATGTTATACAGAATAAATGATTTTTTTTTAGAAAATCTATTGGCTAAATATGCAAATTTTCAAAAATATATTAACCAATATAGTATAATAGAAAATTTTGTATGTATAATATAATTATGCAAATAAAATAAAACTTATCTCTGGGTACTATATACATATATAAATATATACAACATTTATATAATATTAATATAAATAACCAAAATGTGAAATATTTTCATCATCATCAACATCATTTTCATAAAGAGTTAAAAATAAATTGATTTATATTTTCTCGGAAATTGAAAATTTAAAATGCATGTATAATGAATTAATAGAATAATATAAATGTTTATAAAACAATATATATACGTTTATATAAATTTTCCAAGGAGATCCTTTTACTTGTATAATAAAAAAAAACTTTTTATTTTTTGGTATATGGATCATCACCCTATATATTTTTTTTTTGTAGATTGCTATTGTCCGCAAAAAAGGTGACATTATGGACACCAAAAAAACCAATAATATTCATACACAAAGGGTAGAATAATATAAATTTGTTTAATTAATATACATATATATCTATATGTCTGTATATATGTATATATATTTATATGGAGATATACAATTTTTAGAAGGATTTTATTGAATGCAGTTATGTTAATGTATGTCTTTTATCAATAAATTTTTAGTCATATTATAATTGAAAAAGGGTAGAAATAATTACCTTACTTTATATATATTCCATAAAATATGTAAATATCAAAGCTTTTGAAAATGTCATATTAATTTGAAAAATTCAAACAAATTTGATATAGCTAACACTGAACTTTTCGAATTTTCATTATTTATATAGCACATCATTTATAATTCATCCATATAAAGTTCGGAAAGTGAACAATTATTTTCATGACCATAACCTTAAAAGAAATTATCATTGAGGAATTAGAGGATAGGGATTTAAAAATGTGACAACTGTGTAAAATTGCGGTTAAATTGAAAAAACCTGTGCCAACATTTAAGTACAATCCTTTGAATAAAAATTTAAGAAAATTGTATTACGATAATTTTTTAATTATTACATAATTGTGAACTATTTGATGTCATTTTGAAGTTATAATGAATTTTACCATTATCTGTTCAGGTAAACTACCCATTTCCGTTGGTTGATTTAATTAATTTTCAATTAAGATGAATTATAATTTTAATTTCAGATTTTCTTGCTTCATTTAGATGCTAAATCATACTCCATAAAGTCATTTTTCTAAAAATGGTCAAAAAGGTATAAATTTTCCGTGATTGTAATATGATTTTATTCCTTCGGAAATTTTAATAGAATTTTTTAATGTATTAAGATTTTGCTCTCAACCAACATTTTTTCGTATTTTTCAAAACCCCCTCAATATCTAATTTTATTTCTTCGTTTGTTTTTTAATCGTTTTGGGCTTTTCGGAATAGGTGTTTTGCTGAAAGGATCATGGAAATTTTAAATTTTATATAAAAATTCCATTTAGATAATAAATGAGTTGGTAGGATAAAATTTATATACAATAATACAATTGATAATTGTATTCTGAGAAATTGTGGTGGAAAACCCTAGTTTCAAATGAACAGTGAAGGCAGATCAAAGGTTGTCAAAGAATTCTAATTCTTATTAGTCTTTAAGTAATTGATCTTCTTATCGGACTTTTATTTTTTCTTCAACTCAAATTTACCAAATAAAGATAAGCAATTTTTAAACGCTTGTAATTAATAAAATGAATTTAATGCAAGAAACAAAATTAACTACATCGCGCACAGAGATTGTTAAATTCATTTGAAAATTTAACTTAGCTATATACTTAAGACGGTGGTTCAGAAAGTATATTTAATTTAAAAAATGATTAATTTAATCTGAAAAGATAGTGGGTGGCGTAGATTTCATTCTCATAAACATATATTTAAAATAATTCAACAAAAATTTAGTATGTGATTTTCTTATATAATATTTTATTGGGGTAACATTCGGATGGATTTAACGGAGGTTGAGGAAATAAAAACCATCAATGTACCTAAACCTCGAGGGTTTACATCATTCCAATTCACATCTCTTATAAACGCAATTAGTCTGGATGGAATACATCATGTACCCGCCTCCTCCATGTTGGCCAAAAAATTACACAGTCTTTAAATCTTTTATATCTTACTGCATGGCAGTAACAGAGGAGCTATTCTAGTATTTCTTCCTCTTTTCCACATTCTATACATATTAAGGTTTTCGGTGATCTAAGAATATGACCAGTAGTTAACTGTGGGTAACATTTACACTCTGGATTAAAGTATAAATATAAAAAAACTCACGGTTGTTCAAAATACGGTATATATAAATTATATATAAAAATGAATAAAATACAAAAAAATTATATATTATATTAAAATAATAATTTGATTTTAAAAATAATATTAAAAATCCTTAATTTTGTTGTTGATATTATTTATTTTTGACCATGTTTTTTGATACTCTTTGTATATCATTTTCATTCTGATGGTTCTTTGTTGATGAACCCATAAAATAAAGAATAAATAAACCCACAAAAACTATGTAATATTTTTTTTATTCAATACAAAATATCCTTTTTCCTTTTTATGTGCAATATAAAACCATCATCATCATTCAGAATTCAGATCATTTTATATTTAATAATAATTTTCAGTTACAAAAATGAATATTGTATGAAAAAAATTACATATATTAATTTGATGTCATGCTGTGAAAATTGTATAGTTTATTTTTTGAAATTATTTTGTTGGGTTGCAATTAAATAATTTTTTTTTTGTATATTTATGATCCTTTAAAATTTGAATTTTTTAATTTACTTGTAAGTATACTTAAAATACTCTGTTAATATATCAAATTTGTTTCTTTATTATGAAAATGGGCAAATAAAAGTTGCTCGACAACAAAATATTTCATTAATATATGTAATAAATAAGTTTATTTGATATGATTTTGGAAGATGGATTTTTAATATAACATTAACAGCAACCGGTTTTTATTAACACTAATAGTACCAAGCCAGTCAATATAAATTTATGGTATAAATATTTCTATTTTGAATTAAATCGAAAAGTTTGTGGATTTTGATTAACATTGTTGAGATTTGTACAATAATGAACTTCAAAAATTTTGATCGTTAGCAGTGATTTTGACTTGCTGGGGATTTACAATTAGAAGAATACAATTTAAATCATGAAATTTTCAAATGCCATAAAAATGTTTGATTACTATCTGGATTTCTAGGTTCTGCATTTGTTGCTTAGCACTATCCAAACTAGTTACAATAAATAGTATTTCAATATCAAGAATTATAGATGTGAATACAACAAATTGTTATATTTCACCTATTTCATCACAGTCTGCAGTGAAAATAACATGAAACAAACTCGTGTTTCCTCTATGATTTCAGAGATTTTACTCAAATTAGAATTTATAAATGTATTCATTAGTTTTTGGAATCACATTACATCCAATAATTTTAGGTTTTTGAATAACTTAAACTCGTAAGGAATATTGCAAAATAATATAGTCCGAAATGTATACAAAATTATCATTTTTTTCTGATGTGAATACAAGATTTTTCTGATGTGTCTCATTAGTGATCGATTTACAAAAAAAAAACAGCTTCGCAGCTGGCGTAAATTAAGTTTCTTATATTTATTAAAGTGGATTTTTACATTATTTTTTGTTATACATAGTTATAATAAATTTAACAAAATGTTCATTAATTTTTTTGGCCAATTGTAAGCTATCGTCATACTTATTTAGTCATCCAATTAATATCCTTATACATTCTCAAAAAAAAAAAAAAAACAGACAAAAAATCCTTAATACAAATTACAATTTTACAAAGTATAACTATTAATAATTTCAAAATGAAAGTCGGATATAAAAATTGCAAAAATGTAAAGCTCAATTACATAGATACATAATGATGATGACAGTGACAATATAGTCTTCAGCAATGGAATACAAATTCAAATACATAATCGGATTTATGTTGGAAAACATAAAAAAAAAATGCATAAAAACTAAAAGATAAAATAAATAATGTAATCATTTACGAAAACTGTTCACCATTTAAAATATAATATGAACAAGGATAACTGAAATATAAATATTGTTAAATGATGCTTCAGTACTTCAATTTGGTGGATTTTAACTTTTGTTAATACCTTATTTTCCGCCTACCATTCCCCGCCATCAAAATTCTACCTTATAAAAAATTTTGTTTTTTTGTTTTTTTGATAATATTATATTTTTGCAAATTAACAAAAATTTCTATTAATTTTTTTTTTGTTTTATTTAAAATTTTTTGTGTTTCGAATTTTGATCCTGCTAACCATTTTATCATCACTACAACGAGTAACGATGATGACATTCAAATAAAAAAAAATATTTATATAAATCAAAATCCCAGAAATGAAAATTTTTCTGAATGGATGTTGATTTAATTGGAATTTGAATAAAATATTATGTCTGTTAACAGAATGTCATCAATTTAACCTCTTATAAATACAACCAAAAAAATAAAAAAAAAATTAAATAAAAAAAGTGGATTTAAATTGACAAAATGATTTCGGTTAAATTGCATAAAAAGCATAAAAAATATAGCATAGAAATCAATTGTGTACACAAAATGATTTAAAAAAATAAAAAGGATATAAATGAAATCAAATTTGGGAAGGAATTAAATCAAAATCAAATCTGCATATTTATTTTTTATATACTATAATGGAAACTTATTTTTAATCTATTTGAAAATTTTTGGTTTTTCATAATTTTATAGATTCAGATTCAATGCCACATCGAGAAGAATCACCAACAAATACAGATAATGGACTTGATGGTGATAATGATGATGATTTATCAAATAGTATACATAATGGTCATGATCAACATGATATGGAAAGACCTAGAAAAGTTAGAAGGTAAATTAATAAAAATTATAAGATACTGTTAATATTACATTTCTGTAATCTGTATGTAGTAAATCCTGTTAACTGTAATAGTGATAAAATTTATTATATGATAAAAATATGGTTTCCTTTATTGATTTAATAACAAAATTCATTAACATAAATAACTCACTAAATACATTAATATTTATATAATTAAGAAATTAAGACGCTATGAAAACTATATGTTAATTTCCTGTATTCTGCCTGTTAAGATCTGTTAAATTTATTTAATTTTTTTGTTGATCACGTCTTAAATAACTTATTAATTACTACTTAAGTAATTCCACCAATGCTGTTAATATTCTGTTTTAATATTATTTGTTAAAATCTGTTTAATTAATTAGAATTTTTGTAAAAAATTTAATCTGTAGGATTTTGTATCAATTTTTCAAAATTTAATCATAGATAATTAAGTAATTAAATTTGTTTTTTTCAATTCACTATGTAATTTTTCCGGTGATATCCAATTAAATATCAAATCTTATTATATCAAATTATAATATTATAAATGCTTAACTTATAACTAAATATAATTTTTTTTAAATTTTTGTTTTTTATTAGATCACGTACAACATTTACAACATTTCAATTACATCAATTAGAAAGAGCCTTTGAGAAAACCCAATATCCTGATGTATTTACCCGTGAAGATTTAGCAATGCGTTTAGATTTAAGTGAAGCACGTGTTCAGGTTGGTATTATAACAAATAAATAAAATCATATACAAATTAATTATATTAAATTAAATTTATTAAAAATGTCGAGTATATTTGTATTTTTGATATCATAATAAAAGTACAAGCTTAATAATAAATCCTCTTTATAGATAAATAATTATGTATTATAATTGTTAAGAGGATTTATGTTATATAGCTCAATTTTATAATGAAGTTATATACAAACCAAATATAAATAAATTTTATGAGGGATAATTAATATAAAAGTGATTAAAATCAA
The DNA here is from genome assembly GCA_963920725.1 of Rhamphomyia laevipes. Classification (NCBI taxonomy): domain Eukaryota; kingdom Metazoa; phylum Arthropoda; class Insecta; order Diptera; family Empididae; genus Rhamphomyia; species Rhamphomyia laevipes. The sequence goes on from OY987259.1 coordinate 43,264,373, forward strand.
TTTTAAAATATTATATTGCAAATCAGTCAAATGTCCTGTATTTATTTTTTTATACCATTTATAGTTGTTAGATTTAATTATTATTAAAAGATTAATTACGTGCTTCAATGTCGCTACAGCCTAAATCATGCTTTGGCCTACTCTCAAAAATATGTTAATTCAATTTGGACCTACTAATTTTATATAGATTCTGCACCAATAAGCTTGTTTATAAGTGAAGGAACTTTTAATTTAAACAAGCTAATGGCTTTTAATAGCAAGAAATTTGTTGGTAGCATTAGCATTTAGTATTTTTCCTAGTTTTAAAATCACAATTATATATTGCAAATTTGATTACTGGTACTCATTTAAAGCTGAGTCAACTTAGAGCGACATTGATGTCGATGTTTTGATGCGATAGGTCCTGGCTAATGCATCACAGCAAAAATGCATCACAGCAAACCAGACTATTAATACGCCATTATAACCCTTAGGTACTACAGTTTGAAATTATGACTTCTGACAAAAAATCAGTATTTTTTTGGTAATAGAAATTATTTCTATTTAATATTAGAAAAGGACATTCATGCAGGAATGGATTTCAAAAGCGTACTAATTTGTTTTTTTCAATTGAATTTATTTTTGACCGATATTACAAAATAATATCCTTTTTAAAATTCCAAATTAAATAATTATTCTGACTGTGAATCCATGTACAAATTGTTTAATCAAATTTTGTATATGGTTTATTCATATAACCAATTTCAAAATTCAAATTATACATTTATTATTTTTTATATAGAATTTGTTAAATCAAATAAAAAAATCATGTTGATTTATAACAATATAATATTTAACACTAAATGAGATATTTTATGATTATTATAATTATACGTATATTAATAACAAAATTTTCATTAATGCCGCCCAGTAGAATATCAGTTGTATTAATTTTAAATTATACAAATTTATACTGAGAATTAATTAAAATTTAATTAAATTATTGTATGTATATATAAAACGTATTAATCTGTTCAAATATTATACAGATATCGTTTTAATTTCAATTATTATATCTTTGATGGTAGAGAGATATATAAATTTGATTGAACCAATCATATTCAAGTATATATTGAAGAAAATTGAAATTGTTTAAATATTATAAAGTGTATGAATGTCCTGCGCGTAATTCCTGTATATATATATATATAATATACAGAGTTAATATATATATATTTCTTATGAAAAAAAGAGGGTGTTAATAATTATGATCCTTTAAATCTTATGCGAACTACATGTAAAGCATCAACATTTTAAATGGTGTAAATTATTACCCAGTAAAATTATATTTTATTAATTATTATCCTTATAATAATAATTTCTAAATTACATAAATATATTTACATAACAATATAAACCAGTAGAATAAAAAAATAAATAAATATCTACTAAATAATTATATAAAAAATTATTAGCATATATAATTTACGAGTAGCCAGGATTCAATTCAAAGATTATTTAAATTTTAATTCCTTATATACTTATAAAATGTGTTTTACGATTTTGTGTGGTATACAACAAATAAAAAGGATATTTGAAAAAACATTTAACTCGTCTAATTTCCCATGTTTTCACCTTTCTGTCACCCTTCAAGTATCCGTCAGATATACAACGCACCCAAAATAAAATACAAATTTAGTGCAATTATTTTATACAATCTGGGCAATTTAATTTTAATTCGCTTCTTTCAATAACATTTTTTATAAAAAAATAAATATATATATATATATACAATATAGGATTAAGGATATCGACAGAAATAAATTTAAAGGGAGTATGTATAATAAGGATATTCGGTCGAAAACATTATAACGGTTTTTTGTAATATTTTATAGAGGCAACAAATTATCATCCCTGAATTTTATAAATGTTTCTATTAGAAATGTTAAAGGACAATTTTTTGTTATTATGGTGTAAATGTGTGTATGTGTATACATGTGTGATCCAGGATATGGCTTTATGTCAAAAGGTTCTATATTTATAAATATATATGTATATTTATAGAATGAATGTTATTATAATCGACTATGGAATCATGTTTACAAATATCGTTCTTTTTAAGTTATAAATTGTTATTTTTTTATTCGATATTAGGTGATGAGTTCACAGGACCTCGCAATTAAGAAGGGTGCTTTTCAGTTGTTATTATTAATATTTAGATATATAGTAACAATGAAATATAAAAGTGGATATGAACACGGGTACTTGTAAAAATTAATCGCTTTTAATATACAAAATACTTAAAAAGCGATTCATTTTTATGATGATTTTTGTTCTTGTGATGTTGTTATGTTATAAGTAAAATATCTTTATTTAGGTTCTATCATTATTAGGGTATGTTGTGTGTGATGTTTTGGTAATATTTTTTTTTTATATATAGATCGGAATTATTTTATTTGATTTTTTTACCCTAATTGTTATTTTGTTGTACGAATTATTGTTAAATAGTTTATTAAAAAAGGTATCATAATATAAATATATTTATATTGAGTTTATCAAAATAATTTATTTAAAATACGTTTTATATTTGGTTTAATTCACTTTTAGTTTGGGTAATTTATCTCATTTTTTTATACATTTTATTAGTTTCCTAAATTATTCTATTATCAGCTAGTGTAAGGCTTTATTTATTGACTGTCACTGTATTTACCAGTAATTTTTACATTTAACTTGATATTATTATTCGTATGATTTCGTCATTTGTCCCTGCATTCACGATTAGCTTTGAAAACAAATTTTTGTTGGTGATTTATGGTTTATTAACTTAATTTTAGCCTTCACAAGGCCGCATTGATTTTAATAGGAATATTAAAAAATGATACTTTTAAAAACTTCTCATAAATCTAAATTGTGTATCAATGTCGATATCTACATGACGGCACACCTATTGTCTCTAGAAATTAAGGAAACGTTTTGTTATACAGATTAAATCAAATATTAAACTATAAAAATAAGACTACTTCAATTTTTCTGGTCCTGTATATTAAAATATCAATCTGTCCGACATTTACTTAAATATTTACGTCAATCAATTATCAATAAAAATCCATTTTCTTCATAATATATGTAAAAATATTTTAAATTCAACAATATTAAATTTAAAATACCCTTATGTCCTTAATATAACGTAACAAATCTGATAAAAAAATTCAAACAAAAAAGTAAAGAGTTCAATTGAATTGAAACATTTTTTTTTGTTAAGTACTTAAGTATTCAATACACGCGCACGCATTTATTTTTGAGTACCTTCAATTACACGATCACATTATCCTTTTCATTTTTATATCCGTTTTTTTTTTTATTTTGTCCACGCGAATACACAAAATATAACAAAAAAAAAAAAAAAAAATTTATTTGATTTTTTTTTAGATGGTCTTTCCAATGATACATTTTTCTGTTCTTTTGAAGCAATTATTTTTGGATTTAATGCATTTTGTATCAATCTAAAATCAATTTAACTGGTTTTAAAATTTTCCAAGGATATTTAACTCGACTACGTAAAAAAAAGGGATGAGAGTTTGATTCCCGTGTAAGAGATTTCAGGTTTATTATATTTCCTTAACAAATAAATAAATGAAATTTATATTACACACATACACACTCGATACTATCTCCTTATTAGGTCCTTATTTGTATAAATTTTTGATCAGATAATAAAATGTGATACAAGTCCAATTTTTTGTTGTTGTTGTTGTAATAATCCATTATCCACACGGTAATATAAATATAGCGAGTAGAAAATAAAGGATGAGCACCTCTTGACAGTTTTTTTATAGACACATTTGAGTGTACTTATTATTATATTATTACGATTTTTTTTGAATATCCTTTGTCAATTATATAGGATGTTTATAGAGGGGAAAAAGGCTTAGAAATATCATCATTAGATTTAATATGGACATTAATTTTGTTGAAAAGGATTTATAGAAAAGTAAATATAAAGGTGTGAGAGACAAATTGAAAGTATAAATAAATAAATATTGAAATTAGTTAATTTTTTTTTTTTTTTTGGATAATAATTATCCTTTTTTATTTTGGTTGGAAATAATTTCATATTTGATGTGTCTATATTAGTTGTAGAAAATTGTATGTTATGAAAGAAATTAACCTATAATTATAATTTCAATAATTCAAAAAGGATCATTTAGAGTTTTGGATAAATAATATTTGAGATTGAGATAGAATTGAAAAAAATTAAATATTTTTGGTTATTTTTTTCAGTAAATTAAAGTTTATTCTATTAAGTTTAAGTTTAATCATTTAATAATTAAAATATTAATAATTACGAAATTTAATTTAGTATTTTTGTAATTTCAAAATATTGAAAAAGTTTTTACAATATATATAAACTATTTCTGCTTTAACAAATTTCATATTTTTTATTATATCACATGCAAAATGTATTCTGAAGTTATTATTTTGTGATTTTATGTTTTGAAAGCGAATTACCTGCAGATTTAATATTATTGTATAAGGATTATACCATAATAGATATAGCGTCAATTCACTGAAAATACAATAATTCACCGAAAATACAAATTATCGATAACACATTTCATTGAAAATACAATTTACCGAAATAACACTTCTTTTTAGTGATAACATTACTTAAAAGAAGTATACCATCATAATTCGTATAACGGCCTGTATATCTTCATAATTTGTTTCCTTAACTTAACTTTTGATTGGAATGTCGTAAAAAATGAAGTTAGTTTTTTTTTAAATTATGACAAAAAAATCTATTTTGGTGAATTGTGTTTTCGGTAAACTGTAACTTCGGTGAATTATGTTTTCGGTGAATTATATTTTCAGGGAAATCTGCGTTTATTTAATTATTTTTTCGGTATATTGTATTTTCTTTAAATTGTGCCATTGTGCACTCGGTTAAGATAAATTTGTTAATGGAATTTCGATAGTAAAATTATGAATTTACATGGATCTGATTAGCAAATTTTCAAAAATTTTGTTTTATTTATATAAATCTCCTTTAACCGAATCTAAAATCTATAATTAATTTGAAAACTCAACTGAAATAGTACTACAATAAAAGTTCTTTGACATTTTACATAAATTTACTAAATACATTTTAAATAATATATAATTATTAACCCAAAAATTCATTATTCTGCTAATCATTTATAATTTTCTCATCATAAAAATATAATTTTGAATGTTGTGTAAAGCTAATTTTAATTTTATCATTATATAAAAATATGTGCGGACAGAAATCATAATAATAAAACCGAACCAGAACATAAAATATATAATTTTTTTTTCTATGTAATACAACTAACTATAAATATGTAATTATATGTTTGAAAATTATATTCACACTTTTTAGTAATAATAATTTTACGAAAATAAATATAAAATATATAATTATGCAATGAAAATGAGAAAATCTATTTAAATTATTTATATAATTTTTTATGATTGTATATTTATATTGTTAAATTCGTAATCAAAGTTCAAATTTTTAATATTAAAATGATTTTAATTCATTGTATAATTTGGAAAAGGGGTAATACAAATGTCAAATTATGACTAAATGTTCACGTAAAAGACCATTTACATAAAATAAAAATTAATCGAGTGAGTGAGTTTTATTCAATATTATCTAGCCAGCTAGTATTAAATCGCCCCAGTAACTAATTTTCTATATAGAGGAGAGACTATACCGGAATTATAAAGTTAAGGCAAGCGTGCTAAATATACAAACAATAAAAGATTTTTTTATTTTATGGTATTTGCTATTAGAAATCTAGAAGAATAAGAGTTTAGTATAATAAAAAATTCTAAATTTTACCCTTAAGAAATTATTATAGCTAAGTCTTGGTGTTAATATCCTTTTTGGTTGTTGTTATGTTTAAAACAAAAATTTCTGTCTTATAGAATTCATGGGAAATAAAAAGGATATTTATGTGAAATAATAATAATATATAATTAATTATACAAAAAAAAAAATAATTCTTTAATTTGATTGAAGTTTATTATATAAAGTAATTTTTTTATTAGGGTTTATGTAGTAATTGTTTAGATTTATCGATGAATTTTATGATAATTCCCACACTTAAGATTTAATTAAATTCTGAATACGAGGATATATTTTTTTTATACCTCCTTCTCAGTATGGATAATTGACAAATTACCATTATACCAATTATCCTTTTTATTTTACATTGTTGTTTTGTGTAAATATTCTCTCTATATATGCCAATTATGCTGAAGATTGCACAAATTTATACTAAATGCATTGAATTTTATATTATTTTCCGTATAATAATAGCAAATATTATAGTAAGAGGAAATTCCTAACAAGGACTTTTTTTTACATAAACATATATGTGTATTAGAGATTTGTTCAATTGTGTTAATCGGTATACATGTAATACATGTATATAGAAAAATATTATGTAAAATAAATAATTGCTTCAAATTTAATAAATTAAATCTGAGAAGTGGGATATAAATATTATGTAGTTACATAAAATGTACAAGAAAATGATAAAATTACATACAATTTTTGTATAATGGATAATCTATTTATATTAAGATAATTACGTACACAGTAAAAAAAAAGAAATAAGCAAAATTTAATTGTTTTTAAGTGAAAATGAATTTAAAATAATATTACATTTCTTGTTGTTGTATAATTACTATAATTAAATTCTAATTTGAAGCAATTAAGGTTTTTTTTACGGTACATAGAATATGTTTTAAAATGATTTATATAAAATTTTAATTATACGTTAAGGATAAGAAAGAGTTTGTTAACTAAATTTAGATTATGAGTTTATTAAATAATTGAATATAATATTAAGTTCAACTAAATTAAAATAGCAATTTCATTTAAATTTTAATAAGGTATAAAAGCATAGTATCGAGTTAAAGTGAAGTGAAATTTGAATACAATCTTTAATGCTGTCCAAATTCTCCGGGGAAATAGTAGTCAAAAAGTTGTGAAAAATATTTAATGTCGGAATTTGAAATTTAGCTGTTCTTCAAATTAAAGATAAAATAGCATTTTATACTGACTCGTCAACTAACTATTCAAATTTTTATCAAAATAAACTAAAAAAATATAAAATGTGAAAATTTCATCTTGAAATAATGTTGGGAACATTATTTCAAGTTAAAAAGTATGCAAATACTTTTGGTTCGCCATTTGGTTAAAAATAAATAAAAATTACGTGACTTCAAAACTTTTTCAAGCGGAATCAGATACGGAATTTTTCACTACAAATTTCACAATCTTAAATATGAAAATTTCAAAACTGTCAATTGCTGTTGTTTAAAATTCCAGGATATCAAATTTGACATGTTTTGGAAACTAAACTGATATGGCTTAGTAAAGTAAAGAAAAAAGTTAACATTATTTAATTATAACTAAATAGCTCATAAATGAAATACTATAATTAAATTCACTGTCTATGAACATTTATGAACAATCAACTGCATTTCCTTGTAATACAGGATTTCCCTGTATTGTTGATCTATAGTTGACGAATATATGAAAATGGTCACCAGGGCCATTAACAGTATGAATACAGTATGAATAAAAAAAATAATAATATTCTTTTTCCGATTGAAAATGACTCCAGATATCGTAAGAGTTCCTATGATACTAATCTGAAAAAGTAAACTGTTTAGATTTAGTAACAATTTTATTTTTATAAGATTCATTTAATTGGTTCATAAAGATTAATTCTATCTAATTTAAATTTTATTTATAATCTGGTTAAAATTTACAGTGTATAGTTCACTATAAAATTTATTCTATCTTAATTGACTGGATATCCTTTCAAAGTAAATTAGTTATAAAGTTAACATAAAAATATAATGTCTATTCAATAAATTTCTATCCAAAAGAACGGCGACAAATTAATTAAAGGAAATCATTTTGATGTTTTCGTATTTTATTGTATTTATTCTTCAAATCTAAAAAATAAAATCTTTACCCTATAATTAAAATATTTAAATGCGTATGTACTTTGGATATAAATCGGAACACAATAGAACTGCTTTTAGGGATGTGTGCACGAAGTGATATAAGAAATATAATTTTCTAATAAATTTGTATTATAAATGTAAAAAATCACCACCCTTTTTTTTGGTATCTTATTATCAGAACATTAGTCTCAAGAACTTTTTGATCCTTCAATTTTATTTTTATGTTATTCAAAAATTGTATACCCTTTCCCATCTAGCAAAATCCCCACTAACATTAATTTTTTCTTGTTGTATTTATTCCGAACAATTACAAAATTAACTTCAATATGAATTGAACTTAAAGAATTATGATGTTGGTTATATAGAAAATGTTGAAGGACATTTTTATAAATAATATCTACTTAATATATTATTTAATAATACTCATACACATTCATAAAAAGGATAATAAAAAATATATGCTAATGTGTATATATCACAACACATACATATATAAATAAAATTATAAATTTGATAGAGATTTTGAATACAAACAATTGAATTTCCCTCAATTGCATTCAACAAAGACGAACTAATACTAAAAATTGTTTTTGGGGGTTTATTTGCTTATGCATTTTAATTTATATTTTACGAAATTCATTCAAACACTCATACAAACACACAAAATATGTATACATATATATATGCGTTATTTGCATAATTTTTAGAATTGCATTTTATGTGTATATAGTTTTGATAAAGGACCAAAGAAGAGTTAATATAACGACGATTGGATAAATAAAAGTGACAGGACGAATATTCTGTATAGATATATTTTAAATGAATGAAATCCCAAAAAAAGAGAAATACACTTCCGATTGGATCCTATTGTCTGTTTAAATTGCCTTTATGAATTGCTTCTTTTATCTTTATTCGAAGGTGTGGAAAGAATTGTGTTATTATGTCCTTTGTATGTGTATATATATAGAAGGATTTTATTTACCTTGATTTTTTGGTATTATAAAATCTGGAGTATATTTATATTAAATATGATTTGTTAAGGTAGTTTGGCTGAATGAATTTTATGTTATATATAATTGTACAAAATATAATAAAATATGGAATTTAATTCATATTTACAAAAAGGTATGCGATTTGTTTACTATATACATACATACATAAATAACGAAAAGTGCAAAACATAAAATGTTTTTTTCATATTTTCAAGTATTATGCAATAAAACTTGAGATAATTTTATAAAACTGATGGTAAAATCTGATGTGAATATAAGTTGATTTGTCAAGTGAATGATAATAATGAAGTTTTAGTATTGTGGAAACGAAATGTTTACAAGTGTTAGATTAAAATTTCATATAAAAATTATAGAAAAGACAAATACACATAAATAAATTAAATGAATTCTTGAATAATTATTTCGATATTGTGTTTGTAAATTTGAAAAAGGTTTAATGGATGAAATATTAGTTAAAATCAAATTTATTTAAATGTTAATAGATTTATTTATGTATATAGTTTGTTTGAAAATTACCAGAAGAATCTAATTGTCCCATTTCACAGCAAAAGCTTAAGCCTTTGTCAGAGCAAGCTTAAGGATAGGTCTTCCATAAAGTTTAAGTTAAACTGAAAATGGTGTAGCTTAAGCTTCACTTTTGGACCTAGTTTAAACATACAGAAATACTTTTATATAGATTTTAAAAGTTATTAAAACTCAACTGATTCATTTATCATTCACAATAATTTATATTTTTTGGTTTTAGCTAAGCTTAGGCCAAATTTTGATTGAGAAACCAAGTGAGTTTAATTTGCAGGCTTAAGCGAAATTTATATTTTTTGGTTTTAGGTTTAGTTAAGCTTGAATTTAAGCTTTTACTGTTAATTTGGACAAAAATATTTTCAATTCGGAACCCTCTTCTAAAGTGTAAATCTGTTAAATTGAAATGTTTTAAAAACTCTTTAAAAGTGCGTACTAATTAGTAAAATTAATGTACACATTTTAAAAGATGATTAACTCAATTAGTTGAGTTGGCCTTAATACCAGTTAATTTAATAAGAGCATCATTTTAAGTTGAAATCTACTTTGTTCAATATTCTGAAATGGTCTTTTTAGTAAATTCGGTTGCATATTAAAGAATAATTTTCAAATTTACTTGCATAACAAAGTTTCTATTGAACAAACATTATTACTATATCAAAATTTAATATATTTATTTAATAATAAATCAATTTTTTCTATGTATTATTATATATTAATTTAATAATTTTTTTATTTCAAGGTTTGGTTTCAAAATCGTCGAGCGAAATGGCGTAAACGTGAAAAATTTCTTAATCAGGATAAAAATGGCTATTTAATTCCAGATCAAGGTTTGTTATATATACACAATTACATAAATACTTTCTTTATTTATTATTACTATATATAATTGCCAAAAACATGCAATATCAAAAAGATACCATTAAATTATATTAGTGTTCATAGTTTGTCCAGTGTAATGATAAATATCAAAAATATTTAATTGACGACCTTTTATAAAGTCATTAAAAGAAAGTTAAAAAATACATAAAATAATAATAAAATATAGTATAAAAAAACAATCTTTTACCTTTGCTTAAATAATAATTTTAATTTTTAGTTTGTTGACTATTTGGTCCCTCACAAAATTTTTTTCGGTATTTTTACCTAACATCCGTTTAGTTAATTTTTTTGGTTCAACAAAAAAAAAACCCAACAACTAACAAGGATAGAAAAATTTATTGTATATAGTTTTAATATGGAGTACTAAATTATATAATACAGGGTGTCCAAAAGCCAAAAAGTGTTTGATAATTGAATAACATTTCTGTATATTTTCTGTTTCGGGATTCTGTTACTCAAAGATGGTAACTAAAAGATTTCAAAGATTTAAGAAATTCAGAATTGGATTTCCTCAAAGAGCGAGTGTATGGAAGCAAACTTCGGACCACAGCCCAACATCGAGGTTAGAATCAGGGTGAAATTAGGTTGAAATTTGTCATATATCACAGATTTTTATACTTAAAATGTAAAACGTACAAAGATTAAATTATATTATAAACAAAAATAAAATAGAATAAATTAATAAACATAATTAAGTATTTAATGCGTGAGTTTTTGGCCACCCTGTATAAATTGTTTAGAAATAGATATAATAATAAAATAATGAATAATAATTTGTTATAGTTTGTGCGCAAATAAATAATACCGAAAATAATAATTAAAGGGAAATTTGCTTACGATAAAAATCTTATCAAAAAATTTGATTTAATTACAGAAAATAAAGGAAGAGAAAATAGAAATAAAAACCAAAAAAAAGTATAAAACTAAATTTCTGTAATAAAATAATTTTCTAAGAGTTTATATATATTTAGTAAAAAACATTAGTAAACTAAGGGGTTTGTAAAATAGTATGTATATATGTATTTGTAGTTGAAAGAAAGGATTGAAATAATTAATTTGTATTGAACTTCTAGGAATTTAAAGTTTAAATTAAGTAGAATTGTTGGTATACATTAAAAAACGTCATATTTTCTTCGAGGAAGCTGTTTAAGATTACAGCTTATCTTTTTTATAAATGAGACAGACGTCCATTTCCAACAACGAATGTATGCTCCTCAAAAGGCTACTATAAAAAATAGGATAAAATCAATACTAGATTTTTATTAGGGAACTTTCTAACATGTTAGTCAAAAAAATTCTTTGAGATTATTTCTACTTAAGTTAACCCATTCCGGTCTGTGTCTCAATAATATTGCCTTCATATATGGATTTATAGAAATAGGAAATTAAAAAACTCTAATAAAACAATTTTTATTTGTAGAATTAAATCTTTTTAATAATTCAAAAATTATCGATAAATCAAAGTTATTTTTCTAATTTAAATAGTTTCATCGAAATTCCCATTGACTACGTGCCTTGGTGTTGTTTAATAAAATAATAATGAAATTTTATTACGTTTGATATTAAATTTTCATATTAATTTAACATAATGAAATCAGAAATGAAAACTTTTTCTAACAATTTCACTCCCAGTAGTAAATACACAGCTCGCGTGAAGAAGCCATGAAAAAAATGTAGTTTGCTGTCCAATCAACAGATGGCGCGTAAAGTGTTTTCTATTATTTTTTATATGAAATATTGTTCTGAACCGATTTCATAGTTTAAACTAATTGACATAAATTTTATAAGCACATTTATTGCACTTTAAAAATACTAAATTATAAAAATATATATACGCTTAACAAATACTTCTATAAAAATATACAATACACACTTACATAAAATGATATTTGTATTATTTATAAAAAAAAAAAAACAATTTCGTGCAAACATAAAATTGGAATTTTGTTATAGTTATAAACAAAAACTTGCACAAATGTTTTTAATACATTTAGACACCTGTTAATTGATATTTAATTACGGGTAACCCTGGTTATAAATTAATTTCTATCTTATGTATATAAAACCTCTGAGCTCATACCTCTGAGCTGTAACCGAAATATCATATACGCTGCTGTAGGCAGTCAGGTAAATATCAAAAGATCCTAATTTAGATTAAAGCAAAAATTTCAGTTTTTTTTTTCTTTTTTTTTGGTAAATTTGTTTTGCTCGCTTTTATAAAATAATTTTATTTAATGATTTCTTGTTAGATGGTAAAATGCGGGGGATTTCAAGTTTCTAAATGAATTTAATTGCGTGTAATAAAATATTCAAAATTACGTTAATAAGAAATAATTTTTGTGTTTTTTTGGTTGTTTTGAATTTGGAATTTTCTCTGCCTTCAATCAATCTTTATATAGAATTAAGTAAATATTAGTAAAATTAAAGTTAGAATTATTTGTGAAAATTTATGCAATTTGATTAGTTTTCCATTAGAGAAATGAATTAGGAAAGGATTACCTTAAATTATAATTTTTGTACTTATATACTTGTATCTGAAAATTTGAAAATCAATAATTGACCAGAGAGCATAAATTATTCTTAACAGAAAAGTATTTCACTTCCAAACATTTTGAAGTATTTAGCTTGTCACTTGTTAATTCAAAAAGGGATACACTGTCATTAATGGTTTCATTATTCATCCAGAAGCACATAATTCCAATTTTATTCATAAAACATATTGATGGGCTTAATTTTACCAGTAAAAATTTAGATGATCCCAGGATTTCCTCTTTCTTATTGCAGCCCCAACAAAAGCATACCACTAAGAATTGGCATGCTTTTCAGTTAAATATGTTCTATTGCGATCCTAATACAGTAGTTATTTTTTTTTCTGTTCTTTGGATGTGGTATAGTTGTACATGTTATGTAACTGATTATCTAAGAGAATAGAAATTTGTTTTACACAGGCAATTCCGTAATGAAATTCATTAAAATTTCAATAGGACATCTGTCGAAATTTTAAATATCTCTTCTGGTAATGAGTAAACTAGAATAATATGTCGCCATACTCCGTTCGAGTATTACAGGGACTACCACAAAATTATTAATTGAATAATTAAAAGAATTATATTGCTAATACATTTTTTAAATCAGATTTTAAGTCTGAATTAATTAATTGTGGTGGCGTTATTAAATATTTGTTTGAAATGTTATAGACAAAATTGACAGAGCCTCATAAAAATTCATAAAAATCTCAATTCCGTATATAATCAATTTTTATTTATCTACCCAAAAATTTAATATAATTCCATTGTCAAAATAATAATTTCCTTTTTCTCTATAAAACATTGTAATTAATGTTTGATCTAAGTTCAGTCTCTAATCTATTAAAAAAAAAATATTAAATAAAAATAATTATAAATAATTAAGAATAAACAACAAATTATTATGCCAACAAAACATAATTACAAACAAATTTATTAATAATTTATTTAAAATGAAACGCTATGCTTGTAAAACATAAAATTTTTGTGTATTTCTTAAATTGTATTCATAAATTAAATTTGTAAATACAAAACATAAGAAAAAAAAAATAAATATAAAAAATAACAGAGAAAGAATTAATATTTAATTAGTTTTGTTAAACATATTTTGGTTAAGACAAATTGAAAAATTTTCATTTACAAAACATAAAAATAAATAATTATTAATGTTGGCCATAATTGAGGATAATTTGTTACATTATATACTAAAGAATTGTTCAAACATATAAATTTATTTTAGTGAATTTGTATCTAACTTTTCTTAATCAACATAGTGGAAAGATTTTTTTATATTGATTAAATATTAAATTACATTATAATGTTTGTTTTTGTAATTTTAAATTAATTCTATATTTTTCTTTTAAATATTTTTCAGGTTTACCAGATTTTCCATTACCATTACATTTAACACATAATTTATCAGGACATCCGTCATCAATACCAGCTGAATTTTGGCAACCATCAAATTTTTCATTACATCCACATTTTAATCCATCTTTATTACCACAAAGTTTAATACCACATTATAAATTACCAAATTTTCAAACATTATTATCACAATATATGGGCTTAAATAATTTAGGTGGTATATTTGCTGGTTATCCACAAAATTTAACAATACATTCACATAATAGTCCACAAAGTAGTCCAAGAGAGAGTCCACCATCACAACCAACGAAATCAGAAGATTAAAATTTATAAAATAATATATATAAAAAAAATTGTCTAGTATTTTTTTTGTGTAATAATTATTATTAATTATTAAATAAATAATTTGTAAATATAAATTTAAAATTAAATAAATAGTTCATTAATTAAAAATAAATTTTAAAACCAAAAAAAATAAATAAAATAAAATAAATAACAAAAAATTATTTGTAGATAAAAATGAATAAAAATAATATAGACTAAGAACTGGCAAAGATTTTATTTATGGCGAATTCAATGTGTACATAAATTGGAATGTATTTGACTGAAAAAAGTCTAGCAATTCTGTGGTCTATTATAGTATTACATCTAACAATCTATTGAATAGCATTCTACCAACAAATTAAGATAAAATTCAAATATCTAGACATTTGATATATTAGTCCTGTATCAAACAAATAATTTTGTTTGACATATTTGTCGTTAAACTTCATTTATGACATATAGCCTGTATTTATGTCATATAGTAACAATTTTTTTTTATAACAACAATGTTAGTATTGTACTGTGATTTCATGTAATACGTCACAGCCTCAATTCGATATTGAATTTACTTAGCCTTAAATGAGTAAGAGTAATAAATAATATCTCTATACCAAAAAATGACTTTAGATTGTTCCAATTTTCTTTTCTCCAAATAAACTTATGGTTCAGAACTCATACGAAATTAAAGTAGGTCCAAATTACAATATAATATGTCACGAAATCTTTGTAATTGATTTATTATGCTTTCAATTGAATTGAACATGAGAAAAAAATGACATTTTAACTATATTTGCAGAGCCATCCTGAATATTGGTTATTTTTTTACCCAAAAGGAACTGGTTTCATATACATACATATACAATACATACTTACTTGTCAGACAGTCTATTCGTCCAAATATCTAATTAACAAGTTACATGCTTATAAAGCATATGTAAAATTATTGTCAGATCTTAGTCTAATTAAACGCTATAATTAAAAAAGTATAAAGTTGCCAATTTTTTTTTGTTAAAATTAACGAATTTTAATAAATTTGCAAAATAAACGAAGAAATTTCTCAATTGAAAAATTAAATTATGTAATTAACTTTTTATTTTTTAAGAAAATTATAAAATTATAAATGAAAATTTTAAGGCTGTAAACTGTAAAAGAAAAAATTAGAGGAAAATTTAACGAAAAAAAAAATAATTAATAATAATTCTTATTTTTTTTGCAGTATATTTTAAATAAAAAACAATTGATAATAATTAAATTTAATATATAAAAAATATTTGCTTTTTCGAATTAAATAAACTTTTTATTTTGTTAATATTTTTTTTTTAATTTATAGATAAAAATAAACAAAAACCAAAATTTAAGAAAAAATTATTATTAAATGTAATAAAATCTCGTGAATTGTAAATTCTTGTATACGAAAAATTAGTATTGTAAATATATAATTTATAATAAATTTAAGTGAAAAATATATATATAAAAAAATTTATATTAAAAATTAATGAAGGATTTTTTATTTAAAGATTTTGTGAAAAAGAAGCAAAACACAATTTGTACCTGAATAGTAGTTTATCCTTGAAGTATATCCCTGACATTCATATACAAAATTATCTAAAATACTATGAAATAAATTTACCAGCGATCGTTATACCACCTAGTAGCAGAAATTTAAAGACATCGTCTTTATTACCTCGATAATCCAAAGTCTTCTATTATTTTTGGTGAACATTTAGTTTTATTTAATTTTTTTTGTTGGTAAAAACACTTTCAGCATGAAGAAAAGTAATTGTACCACCTATCTAGCAATCATATTGGATAGGATACCAATTTTTTGATGTTCTAATTTGAACTCGTTAAACAAAAACTTTAATTTAAGGTTTTGGTAACCTTACGTCACAGCAAATTTAAAACCCAAGTTTTTAATAAAAAATAAAAAAGATTTTAGTTACATGAAATGAGCTGAATTTTTGGTATGATATTAAAGGATGCATCATTTTGAAATCGAGATCAAAATAGCGATACCAATATCGTGTGAAATCACAAACAAGAATTGTATAGAATCACAATGTGTGTAGACTCGTAGGTGCGTGGAAGTGGAATGTTACCCGCTGTTCCTATGTTTACCAATTTTATCAATGATCTTAAAGTGCTTGCTATTTCAAAAATTAAGGTTGTTATAAATGCAACTGCGCAAGGTTAACATGGGATAGTTCATAAGAGTTAGTTCATAAGAGTCTGCCTAATCATTTTAATGGATGCGAAAATATCCAAAGTAAATCCGTTGTTAACTCTCTATATCGATAAGTAAAAATATTTATCTATTGAATGTGAACAAGTCCAAACAAATTAAGAAATAAAAATGATTAATTTTGTGAAAATCCGGCATATATTTAAAATTTAAATATTAAGAAAATTAGTTCCAATTCAAATAATATAGTTAAGCAATTTTCACCTCTACCTCGTTAACTTAGATTGTTACCAATGAAAATTCTGGTAATATTTGGATTCAAATATTTTAAATTTTTCCGATTTGATTTAAAATTAAAGTTTATTTATACATTTACCTTATTTATGACATCAAAATTCAAATATTGGTAACCCTAAAAACTCAGAACATTATATTAGATGAAATTAATCTTTACTACTTCTACTTTGTACTCAACTGAATTTTATTTTAATATTATAAAATTTTAATTAAAACTTAATAAATATCCAATTCAACAATTTTTTTAAATACCAGTAAAAGAATCAAATTCAGCAATTCTATAAAAAGAAAGAACTTAAATAAAAATCTCAAATTGAACAATAGAAAATTTTTAAAATTAATCAATTTTTCTTAATAATAATTCATAAAACATACAAAAGGACACTTCAAAAGAAAAAAAAATATCCTTATAACATAAAATATTTTATAAAGAGAATAAATTCATTGACTTTTTCATATTCCACTCAAGTATTTTGCAAATTGAATTCGAATAAAATATCCTTTATTTATCATCCTCATCACTATTACAAAACTAAATGAATTGAATAAAAATTTCACAATACTATATAAATGCAACAGTATCTGATTTATCATTTATATTACCAGAGGACAATAACGTTTCATTAAATTATTTTCCACCAATATTATAAAACTAATATATACTTAAAAATATTTCCAAGGATCCTGGAAAAAAAATCATCTTAAAATTTATATTAAATTTGTATTATTGACATAATATTTTTGATTGTATATTAAGAACGGATTTTTAATTTTCCACTCAAGTGTGAACACGCGTTATTAAATAATGAAGGATATTTTTATTATAATATATATTAAATAAAAAAACTTGAAATTTGGTAAATTTTCAATGAAAGGACATCAACAATCCTTTTTGTCTACAACATATATATATTAATTTTTCTTTTGTGTTGGTAAAAAAATATTCGCGAATATTATTATATATACAATTTTTTTGTGTAAATCCTTTTTACAAATAAAACACCAAAAATTGAATATTATATAAGAAAATGAATTTCATTTATTCAAGTATATTTAAGATTAGTCTATATATAAATAAATTCCTAAGGGCAAATATATAATAATATTCCCTATCAAATAATAAAAAACTGTTCACTCTGCGGGTTATAAATATATGAAATTTATTAAGTACCACTTAAGTGGGGTACCCGTCGTTGGACTTCTTAATTTTGCCAATAGAAATATTGAAATTATGGTAAAAAGTAAAGAAATTTTATTTATATAGTCAACATAATCTGCTAAAGGATATATTGTATTTTGTTTTACATTTTTTATATAAAAAAGGAGTGAAAATGATTATAAGCATATTTTGACAGAACTGAAATGTGATTAATAATTTTATTCTTAAAAATGTCACAAATTTTTAACTGGTTTGTACTGCTTATACCTTCGACCGATTACCCCTTGATCTGTTGTAATTACTGCAGTCTTAATTCTATTATCTTTATCTATGTTAACATGAGGTATTACCATACTATTAAGTGATCGAAACCTTAATACCTCATTTTCGATCCTACCAGAGGAAAAGATCCTATTTTATATCAACATTTATTTTGATTTTTTTGCCTCAAGCAAAGATACATAATTTAAAATGCATTGTCGATTTTTCTATTTTTATTTTAACAAACCCTTGGAAATGTATAAATTTATATAAATCGTAATGGAATTTTTTTTTTATAATGTAAGTGTAGGTATAAAGAATTATTAAATGAAGGCATTAGAAAAATATGAAAATACAAATTGATTTGTAAGGACACTCGAAAGTATTAAAATCAAATGAAAAGATTTCAAATTGTGGTGGTACAAAATAATAAGGTTTCAATATTTTTTTTTTTGTTATATCCTTATGATATTTGTAATATATTATTTCATTAATATCAACCCAATGACGAAAAGGAAATATTTTGATTTGAAACACAGAAGAAATGAAAATATGTCGCGATATAAAATCTGCCATTGATTGGTGCATTATTACTGATAGAATTATGAAAAATAAGGGATTTTATAAATTAGTAAAAGGATGAGTATAATATATAAGTATTAATTTTTGATCCTTTGAATGGTGATATAATTATTATGTCTTTGATTAAAAAAATAAGCTGCCACTACGTGGTTCAAGTTTTGAATGATATATTGAATAAAGTTTGATTATAAAAAAATGAGTAGAAAAAAATTGGAGGTTTTGTTATTTCGTTATTGAAATAATTCAAAATGATATATTTTAAGAGAATGTTGTACGATATAGAAGAACTAAGGACTATAGTACATATTTACTTCATGAGTGCAAAGTTTTATTATTCCGCAGACGAAGTTTATGAAAATGATCTCACAATGGATTAAAATGCACATTGGTCCCATTTTATATTAACTTTTTTTTGTACTGTCTCAGGAGTGATGGGTGTTACTGTCTCAGGAGTGCAAATGTTACTTAAGTAGCTTTATCCAGAATATAATTGAAGAATATTTTAAGTTATCTGGATAACATTTATATTAAGACAGCGATCTTACATAGCTGGATGAAAGTAAAAAGGAAACTATTTTAAATATGGAGTTTAGAGAATATGAAACTAGTTGGTATTGGTAACATCGTATCTTCTAAATTTAGGAAAAGGCATTTGTTATGAGGTAAGACAAGAAAATTATACAGAAAATGCTTCTTTTAAAATAGAGACCGTATTTTTCGAAAAAAGGAACTAAAGTAGCAATTTTACTCCCAAGAGTTGCTAAAATATAATAACTCATCAAGATTTATATCATAATTAATTTATAATTAACAAATTTTATTAAATCTTAAAGAAATATTGAAAAATAAACTAATTTCCATTAAAACAAAATCTTAAAAATGAATTATTCACAAAATTTGTTTAAATATTTCTCAAATTTCTATAATGGTTAAATCTACCATAAAACCCATTCAACTATTTTTATGATTATCCCTAAAAGAAATGTCCTAACAATTACCTAAGGTGATCGTATCAATTGAAATTACCGCCGATATTAATATTTAGAAAGATATTCATAAGTCAAGATAATAATTTCTTGTCACCAGGTTTACTCAAATGTATAATAACAAGAATTTATTACAGCAACCCGCATGCTTTCTGAACATTCATTATATAGCTATTTATATAGGTAAAAATTATATAAAAAAGGAAGTCGAAAATATGCCATTTAATGTTTTTAATTTTCGGGAACCGAAAAAGGAAATATAATTTTAATGTTTATAATAAAAAGGATACAAATAGTTGAGTATCAAATTACTGTAATTATAATTTTTTTTATGTTGGTAATATGAAAAAGGACACCGCATCAATGTAACAAATTTTGTTTTGCGGTAAACTAGTAATTTATTTTTTTATCAAGAATATCAATTTTCAAGTAATATTAATTATTTAGCAATATAAGATTTTGTATACAAGTTTATAGTTTCAATTCAAGTATTCAGAAATAAATTTAGTGAAGAAATTTATCTATCGGAAGAAATGAAGAATTTTGTGGACCAGAAAGATAATTTTTTATGTACAATAAGATAAGTTTTCCTTAGACTGTTCTTTTAAGAGCAATAAATTTATGTAATGTAGATATTTTGACTATGGGACGGCATACGATAAGACGAAGTTACAATTATGTCACGGCAGGTATTCCAAAACAACAATTAATAATATTTTAGCAACATAACTAATGAAATTCAAATTTAAATAATGCGGGTCTCATTATTAGTTTATGACTATTTATCAGTGGAAAAAGAAAATCTTTAAAAATGGAGCTGAAAATCTTGATATCTATTTTTGTAATAGTCTTCAGTTTTTAATATGTAGGTCTGCATTCGCTCTACTGGGTGACACCTAACGCTAGGCTACTAATTGACCCAAATGTATTCCTTTTTTATAAAGAACCAATAAATTCTAAACATTTAGTTGCTTTCTCGAATGTACGAATAACCATTACGAGAATTCTCGGCATTTCATCCAAGCTATCAATTTTACAACTCCCAATCTCTCTTAGTTTCTGGTTGGATAGTCGCATAACATATGTCTTATGTCCTCTACCGCCATTATATCTTGGAATTTCCTGTGAAGTCTCCTATGAGATATTTACTTCGATTATTGAAATAGTCTTAAAACGGAGTGCCTAGTCTCTTAGCCATCTTATCTCAAACACAGAGTCCAGTTAAGACACCAATCTTATTCCCTATGTAATTTCTATTGAGTGATAACATAAACCTCGTACTTTTATCTTTTATCATTGTCTATAAAGCCCTTGAGAACTGAATTATAGGTTCGATAACGAATTTTTTCCCAATCTTGAAAACTACAATTATATATTGTAAATTTGTATTACTGGTACTCATTTAAACTAAGTCATCAACTGCAATGGCTCGGTTTGAAAACCTGCGACCTAATAAAATCTGGGACCTAATACATCACCTCATATCACATTAGCCACTACACCATCATAATTATATTTGTTTACTTATAACTTTATACAATTATACTCTTCTTTTAACAGGTCATCAAACAAACTTTACCTTAATTTTGTATCAATTAATACAAAGCTGCTATTCTTAATATATGTATTTTGTAACCTAATTTCATTTATAATTTATTAGTGTCATTTATATTTATCATCGTTAATCCTTTTCTCGTTTCAATTGAATTTGTATTTTTACATTTTGTGGACTATATTTAAAACTCTGTTAAAAGCGATAACTAAACTCTATTATTATTTATATATATAAAAAAGAAAATCTTTAAAATATAAAATATGAATATGAATATAATTAAAATACTTTATATTTTATATAAGATAATCTATTCCATTTTTCTTTAGATATATTTTATTTTAGTGTAATTAAATACAAACTGAAATAATGATGAAAACTATTATTGAAAACAATGGTTTAGTAAATTGCCGGCACTTAAAATAGTATCAGGATTCATTAAGGGATGTATTAGGATTTAAAATAGACTATAAACATAAAGAAATAATAATTAGAGCAAGAGGACTTTATTTGTGATAAAGTGGTAATATAATATTTGTTGAATAAGGAAACTGAACTGTGGTTGTGAAACACTGAAATTTTACGAAGCTATATTCTAGGTTTTATAAAGTTTTTGACAAAATATAATAAAAACAAATAATTTAGATTAATTTTTTAAATCTTTTGCCACAATAATTTCAATTGGTAATTTTCAGTATTTAAAATGTCACAATTACATGTTTGCCAAATTCACCCTATATAATACAAATTTCAATTGAAATAAATAATAATGTGACAAAATCTTTTTTGGAATTTAATAATAATGTTTATATCCTGTCAAAGAAAAATAATAGAAATTTTCAATTTCTTTAGCTGGATATTATTTATCCATTATTTAATTTTCTCAGTCTCGAAATTTTTATTTTTTAACAAAAACGAAATCTATATAATATTAAGTGCAATTAAAATAAATTCTAAAGCACTTAATATACACAATAAGATCCTTCAACTGTATAAATAAAATAATAAAAACTTCATCCATACAATTTCTAAGGATATTATTATTTTAGTGAATATCACAAACAAGAAACTAATAAAGAAATTGAATTTTTACTTTTTTTTTTTGAAGAGTTTACAATATGAACGCCTACCTAACAAAACAGCTATAAGTACAAGGATAAAAATATACAGGACATTCAAATAAATAAATTCAAATAAACTTCTTTAACATAATTCTGTATAATGGACTATACCACAAATTATATTAAAACATAAGTCAACCATGAAATTTACACCTAATTGTCATCATTATATGTTAAATTTTTTTTAAAAAGGATATTTTTCATTATTAAGAATCATTCAATCATTTAAGTGTGATAACTTGCATACAAAAAAAAAATTGTATTTAGTTTTGGTTGTTAGTATACTTCAATGTGGGAAAATCCTTCAATACTTTAGCCAATATAATTATTATTATATTTTAGAATGAAAATTTGTTTATTGAGAAAAATCGCCGAATTGTAAAATTGAAATTTCTTACACTCAGTTGATTTTGACGATTTTTTTATTTTTTAAATTTTAAATTATAAAATACTATAAAAATAGTCTTTAAAATATTTGTTAGTAGTACGTTTGTAAAATGGTCTGAACTATATTTGGATATTATCCGAGAATCAAACGTAAGTTTATTCTGTAAATACTAGAGTAGCCGGGTTGAGAAGATTGAATATATCGAAAATTTCTCCTCATATTAATCATATAATAAGCTAAGCACTAATTAATGGTTATTATGTTTAACGCTGTCGCTAACAACATCGTTACAGAGCATAATATTGGCTCTACTCGAACCCTTTCGAACTGGCTTGTAGATATTGCGTTTTCTTGCTAATACGTAGTAATAAGTTGTTAATATAAAAATGGCATTATGAAATTTTGAGTTTTGGTTCTGGAGCGGTTTCTTGGTTGTGGTTACACTAGCAAGTCTTTTTAAAGAATAGTTCTATTCATGTTAATACGAAAAAATACTGAAATTTAGCGAGCGACATATATTTACAAAACTGAACGAACTCTAATCAAAATTTAAATAAAACCATAATTATGATTATAAACTACGTTATGCAAAAAATTGTTTTAACTCGTAATAAGATTTATAAACTTCAGACCTTTATAAACATTTAGTGGTATAGATGTTGTAGCAGAAGTATCCATAGAGCTAACGTATATCTGGCAAGGTAGAATAGCATTTCGTTAAGACGCTATTGCACAAATTACAATGTTGTGTAATTTTAATTTTATTTTGTATGATTCATTTTGTTTAATTCTTTCACTAAATTTAGGGAAGTTTTACAAAAGAATGGAACCAGTCATCGTGCACTTACTGCGTTCCTGACTTCGTTCTTCCAATAATGATTTTTATTAATGCCAATTGAGTAATTTTATACGAAAATATTGTTTTTAAACAAGTATAAGACCAGTTAATTTTCTCATAATAACCGATTGAATATATGTATATCCGGTTAAGTGATACACATAGGTTCAACTTTAGTTGAGACCCAAAATTTACTTTAAATTTACACTAATTTACTATATTCATATTACATTCACAGAAATCCATAATCAATTAAGTTCAAAGTAATTTTCATTAATTTACATTAAAATTAAATAATATTTCATTATAAATAATTTATTTATTATTAAATATGATGCGGTATCCTATAAAGAAATTATATTATTATAAATTAGCACAGATTTTATGAATTTATATAATAATACACTACATTAAAACCAGAGGGGGTTAATTTACAAGTTTCGTGTAATGATTAACGTTGTTAAATCAAAAATCAGTTTATGTTGAAATTATGTTCAATCAAGTAAAAAATGTTGTATTATATAAATATAATTTAAAGGATTCCCACGATTTACTTCTATTACATACCAACAAAGCCATATACAGCCTTGGAATACAGTAAAATCGCTTGTAATTCGCAAATTCTACCCTAATATATAAAGGAGATTGTTTTTTTATATTAAATGCATGCAATGAAATAAATAAAAAATAAATAAAGAACCCCCGCATTTCCATGGTCAGGTTAGGTTATATAAGTGAAGAATTGTTTAATTTTGGTAATGGAGAAATATAAAGGATTTAAGTGAGATTTAATCGATTAATAAATATTAATTGTGTTATTAATAAAATTAATTGATATTACAGAAGACAGAAGTTATAATTAATTTAAAAAAATCAAAAGAAAACTATTTTTAATTACAATAAGTCATTATGAATATTTTCTATCAGAACTGACACTTTTGGAACGCCGAAAACATTAATAATGTAACATTGAATTGCACACATTCGGATCAAATATAGAAAAAAATTGTTACGATTTGAATTTTATGGAAATATATTTAATTTAAGCTATTTATAGAACCATTTGATCTCATACCTCATGTGGAATTATTAAATATCTTCATTATATATATTCTGAAACATTAAAAAGCAGTGCGTCATGCATATTGTCCGCCTGTGTGTGAATATAAAACTTCCGCCTCGTTCAAATTTGTAGAAATCTAAAACCACAGCAATTAATAATGAAATATATATTTAAAAAATAATTGCTTACATATGGGGATGAGATAACGCGTAGTTATATCCAATATGATTTGTAAATAACAATATCTTTGTAGTTTTTTAAGGGATCCACTGAAACTACTTAATATACTTAACAAAAAATCAGAAATTCAGCATAAATAGGAAATTTTATAATGGACTCACTGAAGTTACCGAATCCAACTTTAAAACGGTGTAAACTAGATACCATTACATACCAGTGTTCCAAATTTCATTAACATCATGGACATATTGCTGGGAAAATCCCATATTTTGCATATGGATGTGAAGACGTTTTTTGTTGCAATTTTGGAAATACCAAGAATAGCATTTTGAAGTACTGGGGTTCCAGTTTGATTCTTAATTTTATATGGCAACCCATTAATTAAATGTAAATGTCCGAGTGTTTTTGTTCCTTATTTTATTATAAAATAATAATATTAATAAGAAAAATTTGTTTCTGCTTTATGGTTTTGACCGCCTGTATAATTCAGTCATGTGGTGGAACGTATCCCGCTTCTGGTTTCTGCTATGGAATCTATGGGCTCATACTAACTAAAATCAAAGAAAGTATTAGACTTCCATATTTATCATCTGTTCATTAAAAAAATGCTAAACATTTGAAAGCTTCTCTATAATTCAGGAGTAAATTAGATTAGATTAGATAAATGTAGGGCTGGACAAAAATGATCGCTTATGCAACGAACGCGGCCATTATTTATCATTATGTTAATACGACCTTTAGTTTATTAATAAACCTGAGATATTTTTAAAGGTCTTAAGAATAAAGTCGCCTGGTTCGAAAAATCGCTGGCCAAAGATTATATATGTCTAGTGCCCAACATACCTTCATAATCACCTAAGATGTGTTTGGCTGTTTGTTTAGATTCACCGCAGATTCTGCATATGGGTGAGATTGATCTGTCAAATTTAAGTCGACAGTGGCCTGTTAGGAAACCGAATAAGGGACGTACTTGATTAACTTTGTAGTTAACTAGTTTGGAAGTTCTTTTTGGTTATGGATTTTATGGATACCAAACAAACCCGGGGTTGTTTCCCCTTTCTTTTGTTAACCATGTATTAATTGCTGTCTTAGCAGTGCTAATTGAGTTACCACAGAAGGGTATAGTACGGTTTGAGGTAAGATCTTATCCATTTATAGCCATTAATCCAAGAGTAAGAATTTATTCGGAAAATGTTCATAAATAATACTGCAGGCAAATAAAGTGAGCACTAATGACAAATTTATTTTTTACATTTTGTCTATATATCAATGAATATGACGAAATTTCATATCGACCTTATAGATAGCGGCTGTACCAATTTATAAGAAGCATAGGACTGATTTGCGATATAGAGAAAGGGATATAACAATAAATTCAACTAATTGGAACAACTAACTAATCTACACCATATCAGAATATATTCTCTTTCAGTAAAACTTAATCAGTAAATTTTATATATATATATACCATAATATAAAATTTAAAGGATATCCTTGAAGGATTATGAACAACTTCTGATTCATGCAACTGGTATTTTTGTAAAATATCCCTTGTTTTATTTGGAAACAATAATTGGTTTGGAATTCTATTTCAGAAATTAAAAACAGATAATAACTTTTATTACCTTTAATTACGAGTACCATCAGTTTTTAAAGATCTTACTGAAAGCATTTGGCTCTAACTAATTATACAATTAACAAATTAAGTGGACCACACATGTGAAGTATACAAAACAAGAGCTAATTTAATTTTCATTAAAAAATAAAAATAAAAAACTATATATAAATAAGGTAGATAATTTCTTTATCAAAATAAGGTGTATAGTATAATTTAGGTATACCCCTAGTTTTTCGAGGGTTATAATAAAATTAAAATTATACAAACGGATGAGAAGAATAACAGCTGTTTTAATGTGGCACTAGAATGTTTGATTTTAATTAAATTGTCGTAACTTCTTTTTTGTGGAATATACAAGAAAGGTAACCAAAAATTATTATACAGACATAGTTCAATAAAATTTTATATTTTCCAAAAAAATATCCTTATCTACCCGCACACAATTAACCTGATATATAAAAATAAAACTAACTGTATTATAAAGAACTGTATATATATGTATAGTCCTTTTCAATTCCAAATAATTTAATTTAATTTTTTACAATGATCCTGTGATGTAAACAACACATTCATTTTATTGATTTAATTATAGGCAGGTGTGTAAGGGGTGAAAAACTACTAAATACGCCCTTGTAATATATTTATATATAAAAAAAAAAAAAAAATAATATAATTTTTGATGAATATTTTAAACGTGTTAACAGCTTTATCAATATTCATGCAAACAATCCTAACATTTTTGTCGGGGTGAAATTGCGTTATATTGTTTTGACGAGTTTTAGAAAATAAATGTTAAAAAATTACAAAATTATCATTGAAGTTGAAGTTTATAAGTTGATGTAAACGTAATAAAAGAAATACAAAATTTTACAAAAATTTGGAAAGAATATAAAACTATATTTAATAAATTCATTTTCAATCAAAATCAATAAAATATTTTAATATTTATATAATAAATAACAACAAAAATTTGAAAATTTTGTTATCGGAAAAGTTACGGAAACTTTTTCATTTTGTTTTACTTTTAACTATTATATATTATTATTATTTTTTTTATATATAAATATATTTAATTCACAAATTAAGGAGAAAATAAATTACAAAATAATCAGTTAAATTGGAATTTTTAAATTGAATTCAATCATTATCAAGTGTCATTGAAAGTATCCACCATTTTCATTATTACCATTATTCTCTTAGTTTTCTCAAGTGTTCGTTATTGGTTAGTGGAGTCAATTTAATATTATTTATTTGAATTATATATAGGGTGTCTGTAATATGCGAAACCTTTTGAATGAAGGCTATAAAGAAGATAAATTGTATTCTATTTTATCGAATATCCTTCATCGATTTTATCTTACATCTTTAATTTTTTGATAACAGTTTGATAAATTATTACTTGATTTCTAAATATTTTCTAGAAAATAATACTCCAAGCTCCTTTAATTTATTATATGGGGTTTTCCGGCTCCACCATGTGGAGTCCAAGCTTAAAGTATAAAGATATTATCTTCTTTTTCTATTTTGTAAATGGGCCTACTAACAATATTTCTATTTAAGGTTGTTTTCGTTGATGTAAATAAATAATCCTCATGGGAAGATGGTCCTTGCGTCTATGATCGATTAGGTTTTGATACTCGAATGCTAATTATTAGATAATATAATCTGATTTTAGTCAATTGTTTACCCGAAAACCTAAAATTATACAAATGATTTTTGTTTTTGGAAATTGATTAAATTTCTTGGTTGAAATTACAATATTGAAAGAATTCAAATGAAAAATTTAATATAAAACTATAATATTTTAAAAGGACAACCTGTACTTTCACAATTATATAAATTTAATAAAAGTATTTGTCCTTTCCACATTCCAAATAAGGATTGTTCATTTGAAAAATTATTCTAGATTTAATACCAGTCCACCTGAAATATCTATTGGAAAGAGAAAGTCTATATAAATATATATAATAAAATCACTTCAAGATAACTTAAAAGGAAATTCACAATTGTATAAAATTACTTTTCAATACTTTCTATTCTTATATACATTATTATTTATCTACTATTATATTTATATATTGTTAAAGAACATTTTACAATTCAAAATTTCATCTTAAACTTAAATTTTTATAACCATTGATGTGATATATAATAAAAGTCCTAGTACTAGAGAGTAAGTATCCTTCTGATTGACATTTTTTTTTTTATTATTTATCTATTATATATTTAGATAAAAAAAAAATTATATTTATGTGTTAGTGAATAAGGCAATTGAGAAAATAATAAAAAATGTAATTTTTTTTTTTTTTGCAAGTATATTTAAACTTGAAACTGGAAAATTGAAGTGTATATCGAAGCCACTTATTGCTTTAAAATGCCATTCAATTGATTAAATCAGGCGAAATAATTGATCCTAGTCTATTGTCGAAAATGAAATATTTTTTTTTATTTTTATTGATGTTGTTCAGATTAACGCAGGACATTTTTTGAATTTCGCGACACAAACACTTAATAAAGAAAAAAGGGGATTATTAAGGGTGGGAATTTAATGGTTTGCAGAATTTACTGTATTACCAGGAAGTTAAATTGAGATTTATAAAAAAAATTCAAATAAATTTTTTATATGTATTTATATTTTTAAAAAGAAATAAAAGTCAGAGACAGTAAATTATGATTGATTAGTGAGGTATACATAAAAAAATTATATTTAATAAATTTATTTTTAATAATAATATATGGCAATAAATATTTATAATAAAAGGGACAGGATAATAATTTCTTTACATATTTTTTGATATTATAAAGGTGTTTATATAAATGTTATTTTTTTAAAGGATCTCTCATGTATTAATGCTTTATTTCTTATAATATGCTCGTCCTTATTGAATATAATGGAATAAATTGAACACTTAAATGTACCGACAATAAAATTTTTTGATTTAATTTTTTTCTTTATATTTTAATGACCATTTGTCTTCTTATATTTACCACAAAATATCAATTTACAATGAAAAGAATGTAGAATTTTGTATTAGTAGGGTATGACAAGGACTTAACTTGAAGATTATAATGTTAACTGAAATATTTTGTTCAAAATATTGAATTTTATCAACGATATAGGATTCCCGAAATATTTAATTAATCCATAACCATAAAATTTTCAGATTATATCAAATTGATATTTAAAGGCTCTGCAAAAACGATTACAAATTGACCAGTCCTATAAGAGATAAAGAACTATTCATTCTAGGACTATAAAAATAATTACTCGGATCTGGAAGCCTACTATTTATTAGATATCTTGGATCTATTATAATATTGGTAGGCTGTAAGGAAACGTTCTAAATGGTATTTTGATAGTACTCATCAGAATTGAAATTTCCAAATTAAAACTGTCAGTACGACAATAAAATGACGAAATTAATTATAGTTACATATTAAATTTATGGTGGTTGTCATTAAAATTGTTTAGTTACATGTAATTAATACTAACTTGATATAGTGATGAGAATTTGATAACGATTTTGTTATGCTTCATTAAACCTAGCCTTCACATTTAAGTATAAATTTAATAAATTTCATATTTGGTTACTTAAAATTTGAATAATCAATTTCTTATGCAACTTAATCAGTTTCAGTTTACATATTATTATATCCTGGATGTTTAATTATAATACACTAATTTCTTTGCTGCCACTGCCACATATTATTTTCTTTAAAATAAGTACGTACAACCAAAAATAAATTTACAAAAATATGCTTTCAAAATCGTTTAATATGAAATATGAAAAAAAAAAAAACACTTGCTAAAACAATATGTGAAGATTTATGTTTAATGCTTAATGCAACATCTCAAAAATAATTTGTATTCTGACTATTTTCGGTTATGCCAAAAGTTGAACATTTTTTTTTTGGTATTTAAAGAATTTCTTGGCAAATTTCCAATAATTTCTACCTTATTATAATATTTTCAGATAATAAACTAAAACTAAATTATTTAAATGATTTTTATAAAATATTTTTATGGTTTTTCATCAAATATTTTTAACAAATATTATATAAATGTATTTAATAATAATTTCTTCCACCATAAAAATATTAGCTCCACTTAATATTTGCTAATTAATTTTACTTAAGTGTAGCTCAATGCGATTATTGTGTGTTAGATGAGTAAGTGATGTGTAATATTTTATGGTACTTCATTAAAATTCTTTCAGCAATGGTGATTTTATTTGATCAACAATTTTTATGAACATTTGCAGTTGTCATTTATGAATGAAATTTCTTATATACTTATTTGTTTTTTGGCAACAAAAATATTAAAATAATTAAATTAAATTACACTTGTAGACATGATTTCTTTCGAAAATAATTAACAAGCCATTCATCTTTAATACCAGCAAAATTTAAATACAAAATAATTAATAATTTATGATCTATTTTTTTGTAGAAACTTTTTTATTTTAATTTTTTTATATAAATATAATTAATTATATAAATGAAATTGAAAACTATCTACAATAGAAATTTTAGGAATATAACTTAGAAGAAAGGTAAAAATTTAAAATATAATATAAAATTATCATCAATACAAATATCCTTATTGAAAATTATAGGACACAACATTGTAAATAATTATGGTTCTTTAAAAATTGTAATGAAATAATCAAAAGGATTTGATAAGCGTTTCAAATTATTTTCAATAAATATGTATATAATAATTATTTTGAAAATGTTTAGAAACATTTACGATGAACAATACCAGGTCCAGATTCATCATATTCATCCTTTGATATCCACATTTGCTGGAAAGTTGATAATGAAGCAAGAATAGAACCACCTGAAATTCAAAATTTTATTAATTTATCAATTCTAAATTGTTGCCAATATAGTATATTTAAAATATTTACCAATCCATACAGAATATTTTCGTTCTGGTGGTGCAATAATTTTAATTTTAATTGTTGATGGTGCCAATGCTGTTATTTCTTTTTGCATACGATCAGCAATACCAGGATACATTGTAGTACCACCAGACATAACAGTATTAGCATATAAATCTTTTCTAATATCAACATCACATTTCATAATTGAATTGTAAACAGTTTCATGAATACCACATGATTCCATACCCAAAAATGCTGGTTGAAATAATGCCTCAGGACAACGGAAACGTTCATTACCAATTGTAATTACTTGACCATCTGGCAGTTCATAACTTTTTTCTAATGATGTTGATGCAGCTGCTGTAGCCATTTCTTGTTCAAAATCTAATGCAACATAACATAATTTTTCTTTAATATCACGAACAATTTCACGTTCAGCTGTTGTTGTAAATGAATAACCGCGTTCAGTTAAGATTTTCATTAAATAATCGGTTAAATCACGTCCAGCTAAATCTAAACGTAAAATGGCATGTGGTAATGCATAACCTTCATAAATTGGTACTGTATGTGAAACACCATCACCCGAATCTAAAACAATACCGGTAGTACGACCAGATGCATATAATGATAAAACAGCTTGTATAGCAACATACATAGCTGGTGAATTAAATGTTTCAAACATAATTTGTGTCATTTTTTCACGATTTGCTTTTGGATTTAATGGTGCTTCTGTTAAAAGAACAGGATGTTCTTCAGGTGCTACACGTAATTCATTGTAGAATGTATGATGCCAGATTTTTTCCATATCATCCCAATTCGTGATAATACCATGTTCAATTGGATATTTTAATGTCAAAATACCTCTTTTACTTTGTGCCTCATCACCAACATATGAATCCTTTTGACCCATACCAACCATAACACCTTGATGTCGGGGTCGTCCTACAATTGATGGAAATACTGCTCGAGGAGCATCATCACCAGCAAAACCGGCTTTGCACATACCAGATCCTGTAAATGATTTTTTATTAGAAATTTATTCACTTATTTTGATTTATTGCACTTGGTTATAGGAACACACCATTATCACAAACCAAAGCAGCTACATCATCGTCACACATTTTTGAATGATTTTTTTAAAAAAATTATTCTTTCAAAAAAAAAAAACAATTTTTTATTCACTATAATAAAATGAGCTCTCGCAAAATTAAATATTAATTCAATTGGAACTTAAAATCGGAACTGAATCGCTAGTCTGCCAGTGTAAACAGTTTTATAGTTTTCAAACAGGGCGCCGGTTATAAAAATAGAACTGAAATGTGCAGCCAAAAAACCGTTGCCGTATATGGAAAGGACAATTTCGATTGTTGTTAGTTTTTTTCGGTATTGTTTGTAAAATTTTATTTAGAAATATTTTCGTGTATTATGATTTTAATAAATTTATGATTAATTTTGTGTGTAGGTTTCGTAAGTACGATTTGATTTCGTGCTCTAATTTCTATAAACATAGCAGAAAATACAAAATATCTTTGTAGGGCATGGTTAAATATATCGACTATATCATACATTGCCGTGACACTTCAAAGTTATTTTAAGTACACTTACCAGTAATTAGGAACTTATGAGTAACTTATTTTGTGAAAATGATTTAAATATTAAACTCACAATTAAACTACTAAAATGCTACGTTCTTTGTGGTGCAGAGCCCTGGACAATGAAAAAAGTAGAATTTTGGTAGTACAAGAAAATGTTGAAAATTTCATCGAGGGATATGATCACTAATGTGGAAGTGCTGATTA
This sequence comes from Rhamphomyia laevipes, assembly GCA_963920725.1. Classification (NCBI taxonomy): domain Eukaryota; kingdom Metazoa; phylum Arthropoda; class Insecta; order Diptera; family Empididae; genus Rhamphomyia; species Rhamphomyia laevipes. The sequence continues at coordinate 43,297,905 of OY987259.1, forward strand.
GAAGCGTCAAGCAAAAAAACCTCTTAAACATCATCAATTCTAGAAAATTAGGATTTTTAGGGCACATCTTACGTGGAGGTAAGTATAGAGTTCTCCAAGTGGTGCTAAAAGTGAAAATTTTAGGTACACTAACCAAAGGCAGGAGGAGAAAAACTTTGTTAAATAATATACAAGAATGGTGCAATATTTCTGTCATTGATGTGCTTAGGTCAATAAGATTAAGAGATGAAGTTCGAAGTAGACTTAATTTCATGTACGATTAGGCTCCGCATGCAGATAAATTTTCCTTATAGGACAAACATAATAGACAGAGCATTGGACGGACATTAGTAGTTTCTCATCATTGAGTAGACTACTGCAGATGAATTTTTGGTTGAAAGAAGATCAATTATGAATGAAAAATTTTTGTTTTCAGATTGAAATCATTATTTCGACTAATCCAATTTAATGTAGGTTGTTTAATATGGTCTCGCATTATTCAAAAACAATCGTTCTAATTATAGTAATTTATTTGGTATATATTACAGCCCAGTTTTAAATTTACTAAACTATTTAATTATTTTTTATTTACAAATTAATTTTACAGAATATTTAATTGCATTTGATCCCATAACATTTTCTAAGCTTGTTATAAACATTCATAATTAATTGACTTTATCAAGCACAAGTTCTAATTGTCACATTTCAACCCTTTTTTCGATATATTAGACGCACGACTAATGTAAAATAATATTCCTTCTAAAGTAAGTTAAGCAAATCTTAAGGCTTATCATATTTTTTTTGGAAAACGTTAACTTTAGCCAGGAACAACAACTTTCTTTAGCTAACATTCTTCACGTAAACTCATTTCTCATATATTTAATATCTTTCAAATCTAAATGTCAGGGTGGAACCACTGGACGGAATTATTTTATGGTGGTTGTCAGGTTGTTGAGCCAATGTAATGGCGAGGATAATTTAGTTTTGATAATTTTAAAACCGTCCCTGAGTGATCACGTAAATAAAAATATACATCATCACCAGTTTGGGCCGCATGTTTCGTTGGTGCTGAGTTAATTATTGTAAGTTTCTAATTTTACTGTAAATATATACATATAACGCTAACGCCCGGCTTCCTGAAACAATATTTAATAAATTTTGTTTCAATTATATACCATTAAGTGATTAAAATAATCAGAGAAATTTGAACGTTTAAATATTTAATCACAAATTCAGAACAATAATTGTCAAATAATATCTGTGAGGTTGATATTAAACCGATTAAGATAGGCGCGCTTTATTAACGTAATAATAGAAGACACGAGCGTAAACGTTTATTTTATTTGTTTTAGTTTTAATGTGAACAATTCCTGTGAATCCACGTACAACAGGTGAACAATCGCTGATCATAAATAATTGCACTCAATATTCAAATGAATTTAAACTATTAATAAAGGTAAGAAGGGATAACAAATCTAAATTCTATTTTCTAAATTTATGATTAATTCTGATGTGCCAAAAAAATTTATAAAATTTTCATTTTCCTTATTTAGGTAATGTAAAATATTTTTGTGTTTTAAAATAGATTTTCTTTGTAATCTAAATTTTAAAATATATCTTCAAGTTTTCTTATGTAGATATATTCAAATTTTAATCATATCAAAATTGAATTAAAATTTATTTTAATTGAAATATTATTTATAATTTATGATTAATATTTAAATGTTTTTATATAGCTTGCGAGTATATTTAAATATCAATATGATAAATAATTTTAATATATTGCAAACGATTAAATGATTATCCTAATTGACTGAAATATTTTTGTGTTCAAATGCCAACATTTTTATTAGAGCATGTCTGAATTGAAATTTGAATTATTGGTTTCGAATATAATAAAATATAAAAAAAGAAATGCATTTGTTTTGCAGCAAAATATCGAAATATTTATTAAGAATTTTTATATTTTTATTCTATTTAAATATATTACCAAGAGTAAATGATTTTTAAACATTTATTTTAGGTGAATGCGAAATAGGGCCATACAAATTTTATATTTCACTCGAGTCAGATATAAAGTCATAAGTAATTCGACTGAGTCGTTAAATCTCATTTAATAAAAATAAGAAAAAATGTATTCGTTAACAAATTACCCAATCGTTAGGGTTGAAGGGTCAAAGCCGCATCGTATAATGGTACATAGTTTTAAACGAACTGACATTGCGAACTTCAACCTAAAAAGAACTAGAATTAAATACGAAAAAACTAGGGCTTAAGAAATATTTATATAAATTTCATATTTATTGTTATTTTACATAAAGACAATGTATTGGCCCTCTCCAGAAAATTACAAAAATAGCTTTCTGCAATAAATTAAGACAAATTTCTGTAATCTATTTTTTGTATAATTTTCTGAAGAAAAAAAAAACGATAAAACTTCTTCTCGTAATCCAACTCATACTTGTAACTATATACATGTCCAAATTGAAGCTACTGAACCCATTAAAGCTACTCAATACAAGTTTTATGGGTATCAATTGGATTAGAAAACTAACCTGCGTCCCAAATTTCATACAATTCATTTCTTTTTTGCATTTTATGGAATTGCTCACTCCCGAAATCGTAAAGACAATTTCATTTAAGCAAAATCATTTTTTTCGATCATTCTTTTCCATTGCAACCCTTCATAGTTATTACATATAATTTCTGGTAATTATTAAATTATTATTAACAGGTGACTTGCAGTACCTAGTCAATAAATTTTTCATATTTACAATTTACATGAAGTAAAATGTTAATTTTCCCCAAATTATATTTAATTTATTTATTTAAGACAAAAATTAACAATTTAATTATTAATACTTATTACAAAAAATTATATTGGTGGAATTGAACTTATTTTGTATAATTATACAATTTAATAAATTATTTGGTCTAAAAAAAAAATCAAAACACCTGCTCAATTATACATAACTTTTTATATCTGTATTTGAATTAACCATTTATGTATTCTCTATAGGTAAGAATTTTTCATATAGTCACTCAAATACATAAAGATACTTTTATGTGTAAGTATGATTTAAGATATATATTTAAATATTATGTTTTTTTTTGGTAAATGTATTATGGTTTTGATTAAATTTTGCGATTAGGGCGGTAAAATTATAACAACAAATATAAATGTAAATAATTTTAATTGGTACATTATACTCTGTTTGTATCTGTGTATACTGTCAACATTTATTATAATTATAATTTAGATTTTATGTTTTTATCATTATGCTTAGTTATGTATATACATATATATTCAGAAAAACAAAAATTATTCATATACAAAGATAATTACATATACATAAATATATATAAAATTTATTCAAATGAAATGACAAAGTTTTATTTTATTTTCTTATATTATTTATGTATTTTACTTATTAAATATCGTAATTAAATTTAATTTTCTATCCAATTATATTAAAAGAAATAATAGCACGATTTTATTCATTACAAAAATTATGTGAAAGTTTAATAATTTTTTTAGTTTATATACCAGACAAAGATAGAAAATTGTCGTTTTTTTATGGGTTGTAATTATAAAATTAAGTAATTAAAAAATTATATAACATTAAATAATTATTAAGGTTTTGAAATTAGATGATATTTGAAATATTGTGTACTAAGTACTATTCATAATAAATTCGACTAGCACCTTTGTTTATTCATTATTGTCGTATTGGCGAAATAGCGAAATATGTTCGAGATCTACACAAGAAACAAAAACAAATCAGAACGACTTGATGTAATTGCTTTTATATACCTTCACGGTTTTTTATATGACTATTTTGGAGCCAGCCTACTTTTCTAGATCCTTAAAACTTTCAGTCTAGCACTATCTAGGCTATCGGAGTCCTTTATTAAAGTATGAACTATCAAACCCCACTTTATTTTCTTGATTTCTACTGCAATAAGTTTCTGTTTACATTTGTTCAGCAAATCAACATTGAATATCGTGTTCGGTTTACATTACTTTATGAATACGTCGCTGGCATTTGTTCTGGAAAACTCGAATGTTGCTGTTTATGGTTTCTGTCTTCAGACATGTTTCGCTGCCGTACAGAAGTTCTGATTTGATGTAGAATTCAAAATCAGAATCTGCATGTTATGTGAAAGAAATGATGAACTCCAGATTTTGCGTAACTGTCCGAAGCAAGTTTTAACTTTGCAAATTGTTGCTTTTACATCTTTACTTGCACATAGCTTTTAAATCATTTAGCATGGTCAAAATCTTCAAACTGGTAGTTAGGGTTCCAGTGTAAAAAAATACATTCCCTCGAGATATGTCACTCTTAGTTGGTTTGATAGTCCTGCTCAGGAATCTTTGGAGTAATGTAAGGCTATGTACAGAGTGCCGCTGACGATGTACTATACTTGTAGCATGTAAAAAGAATGGTAGCATAGCTTAGCCTTACTACTGCTCATAGTGTGATAATATATTACATTTTACATTCAATCAAAATGAGTTTTCTGGCATTTGTATTTAGAAGATTGCTGATGCGACCAATAATTCATGTGAATTCATGCGTGTCCGTTTCGCAAAAAAATAATTGTTTTAATTAAATTTCAAATTTTATTTATCATATTATATTTATATTAGGCCCAGTTAATAAATATTTTTTTTATAAATACTGTCGCCTAAGGTAATTATTTATTCATTTATTTTAATAATAAAAGATATCCCAAAAAAAACTTGCTAAAATTTTTATTGTTAAATCAAGTATACAAATCAAAATTTAATAAAAGAAATCTCGTTTACCATAAATGAAGCACGTGTCATTTCGTTGTTCCATTTCCATTCATTTATATGTTAGGGATATTTTTTTTTGTCACACAATTGGGCACAAGGTCTTAAATAAACAGAGTATCCTTTTTATACAGTAACTTCAGACAATATTGTAAATTTCATTATTTATTTGCCATTGCCAGTATCCCCTTCGAAAATAACTTTTACTCTGGTTGAATCAATAAACCAAATAATATTTATAAGAATTTGTTTTGGAAATTAGCTCAAATCTAGCGAAATAGTTCTCAGTTTCTTAAAATGACCGGGGGTATATAAAAAAAAGGACAAATTCACTATAGTAACTATATACATATAAACTGAATTTAACGAGGGCGAATAATAATAACAATGAATTATGTATGTATATATAAATAATATCATTTTATTTAATGTTTACTGATCGTTTTATTAAATTTAATTTTTCAATTGTAATATTATTTTTTTCCCCAATTATTTAGGGTTAACAGGAGATTAAAGGACAACTGAATTAACACACAAAACATTATTTTTTTGAAGATATAAACTATTTATCGTTGATCCTGAAAATTTAAAGCCAATTTCTGTCAATCGGTGACTTTAACTTTTGTATATATAGAACAAGAAATAATTTTATTCACATTTTCATTAAATGGATTTTCATATCAATTTATATAGCTAAATAGAAAGTAGAAATTGGATTTATTTATTTATCAACCCTATAAATAAATATTATTTAGTATTCGTGTGAAATATTTTATAGTTAGCTTAGTGTAAATGGAATGAGATAATTTAATAAAGAATTAATCTATTTTTATGAACTTAGCAACATAAATTTAATGAACTATAGATTTCGGTAGTAAAATTAAACTTGGTTTTGTTGTTTTCAATATTTATCTTCTTCTTTTTCTATGGAACTACTACCCATTTATAGCATTGGTTTCTTTAATTTTCCGTTTCGACATTACACGATTATTTGCAGTCGACTTCCAGTTTTGTTTTTGAAGCAGTACAACGTGTGTACCACTACAGCCATTTCGTGGTTTCCCAGGTGGTATCGTTCTTTCTGCCCAGCCGTTGTAAATCTTCTTGAGTTTCCAAAATTCGTTTGGCATGTGTCTATCAAGGTAGAGGTCTGCAGGTTTAGGAGTACATGCTAAAATTGGTACAGATATTGGTTTTGTAATCTAGTTTGAGTAGCTAGTTTCAGTGAATCCCTATTAAAATTTTGAATTATATAAAATACATTATAATTGATGGATTACAAAAGACTTTTTATAATTGATGGATTACAAAAGACTATTATTGAAACTAACTACGAGTTTTCTGCTCCCCACTGTTAGAAAGAATGCTTTTTTTTAAACAAACTTAGAAAAATGATTATACATAATTTAATTTTATTTAAATATGTAAATATGTATAATAATTTTTTTATTAAATACTGGCGCCTCATATTGTTAAATAGTGAAAGCTTATTGAAATAATTACTTCTATTAGTTTATCATAGATGCCACTACTATCGCTAGAAAGATTTTTCAATATCTATTATAAAATAAACAATTATTTCATTTTGTAATTTATATGAGTTTTAAATTGTTTCTTTTTATCGTAACTTCGTAACCAATGAGGGTAGATTAAAATCTTTGAAATTTCATAATTATGTTTTTTTTTGTTAGGTTATTGTTGGATAAATTACCTTAACGTGCAAATCTAAATACAATTATTGTTATATAGTTGAATATATTCAATGAATTTTAATCAAAAGTAATAATTAATTTGCTGTTTCTATTTCAATTTCCTGTTTCTGACCGAAATTGGTTACCCATAAATTTAATAGAAAATTAATTTCAAAAATATTATTACCCTTGATATTACCATATACATATTATGATTAATGTAAAAATATTGTAATTGTAACTATGTATCCTTTTATTTAAGGATAACAATAATAATTCTTTTGTTATGTTATCGATTTTATTATATTTGTTAAGTTGATTTTAATGTTAAATAAAAATATTCACATTTGTTATGAAAAATATAATTTTTCAAAAAATGATAATCATCAATATCCTTTAATTTTAAAATTGATATAATTTAAATGAGTGTTTTTTTTTAAAAAAAAATATTAACTCGAGTGATTTAAATGAAATATAAAAAAATAAATAAATTGTAATTGAAAATTTTATATCTGTAAGTTTTTACTAATCGATAATAATTTAATATTGAAAAAAATAAATTAATTGATTTAGTTATACCCTTTTAAGTATTGGTACTAATATACAAACTAAGGGATGGGTTTACTCTTTGGTCCTTTTGGTGGTGTTGGCAATATTATATTATATATTTTAGGTATATATTAATGGGAAAAACGACGATAGTTATATAAAAGATATTTCTCCCAGAAAAAGTTTTGTAAACAAAAGCCATCGAAAGCAATAAAATGCTAATTATTGTTTGTATAAGCCAATCAAACAGAAATTTACAGACGAAGTAATCCAAATTAATCGAGTTGACTATAAAATGTTACAATAAAGGTATTTATATATAGGGATAGGGATAAGTTCAAATAGATATCTAGATAAATTATATATAAAAAATATATAACTAGAGTATTAGAAAATTTACTGCCTTAATAATAAAGTTAATGAAAACTAACAAGATAAAGTTTTATTTGAAAACAATTTTTTTTTGTAAAAGTTTTTTACAGATTATTGGACAACTTTTTGTAATCAAAATATAATACAGAGTGAGTTTGTTAAATAACTAAAAAAATCGTATTAAATTGTAATTTATTAGAAATAGAAAAAGATAATTTAAAATTTAATTTAAAAATATTTTGTTGTATATCTTGAGTATAAGGTAAAGGAAATTCTATGATATTCAGATGTTTCCATTATTGACAATGAATTTAATCAATACGGATTGATAAATGGGAAATTATTGACTATATTTATCATAAAACAGATCACTCTTATCAATAACAAAATAAAACACATCTCTGGAGCTGATATATTTAGTTGCTGGGAAAAATTCTGCATAAATTTCGGCAAGACTATAAGCAACGTTAATTCCAATAAAGTTAAATTTTATCAAGTATAAATTAAGAACATGAATTCCATAAAGACTAATTAGAACACACTGAATTTATAATCCATAATTCAAATTCCTTAAAAACATTGCTGGGACAGTGATATAACTAATTGCTACGGAAAAAACTTTTGCATCAATTTAAGTGTCATAATTTGTTATACATAGTTTATATTTAAGTGTTAACTTATATTTCAAATGAGGTCCAAAACATCGAAATCTTTTATGAATAAGAAATCACAAAGAAACAAAAATGTGAAATGCAGCTTCCTCACTGCAGGTCATCCAAAGGATTTTATATAGAGTAAAACTGTTCACAAAATCTGTCAATTAAAAGAATATGTAATATAAATTTAAGTGTCAGTGTTCTTAAGTATGGCAGATGTATATTAAAGTAAAAATAATTTTAATTTAATTAATATTGACAGAATTTGTAAACAGTTTTAATCAACATAAGAAACATAAGTAGATTATTATAATTGGCAGCCTAATTTCTAAACGTTTTGATGCCAAACTATTCCCTAATACTGGATTTAGTAGAGATCATTCTATAACTAAAATTTAAATAACTTATATATAATAAAAATCATTTATAAAATTTTATTTTAAATTTTTGAAGATAATTTTATTAATTTTTACTTTTTTACAATACAATATTTTACAATGAAAATTAAACTATTAATTAATTTTGTATCAATTTCACATTTCATTTTCACAAAATCTTGAAAATTAATTGAAAATTATATAATCGAAAATTTAATTTTATGGAAATCATATTCAATAAAATTGTATTTTATTGAATTTAATCAAAAAAATTGAAATAATTAATTAATTAAAATAAAAACTTAGTTATAAAAATTAATAAAAAAATTAATTCAGAAAATTTATTATTAATATATTAAATTATTATTATTGATTTTATTTAATATTTTATAAGAGCTAAATATTCTTAAATTCCTTAATTCTAAAACTTATATAAATTTTTTCTAATAAATTTTTAATAATTTCATATTTTTTAATTAATTACAATTACTATATTAATTTTAAATAAATATTATTGAATAATTTTTCTTAAAAAGAAACAAAAACGAAACAATATTTTTGCTATAGCCTCTATTATGCCATAGTTAGTCCTTTATTTAAACTTTCTAAATGTTCTTTTGCTTTAATCCTAAGAGCTGCAATAGAATTGGAACGCATATCAGTTGAATTATTAACACTCATATTCAAAACACTATCATTATTGTTATTAGTATTTGATATTTCACCATTATCTTTCTTATCAACTTTTGGATTAATAACAGCTGCCGGCGGTGGTGATGAAATTGATGCTAATGATTGTTGTTGTTGTGATTGTGTTGTACTGCCAGGACTACTCATTGACAATGATGAACTTGATAAATTATGCGGTGATGGTGATGATAATGTTAAATTTTGTGGTGATGATGTTGCCAATGGAATATTATTATTATTATTATTTGGTGAAGATTGTATACCACCAATTGATAATGGCGGTGGCGGTTGATGTACTAACGTATGAATATTATTATGAAGATTTGGTGAATGTGACAGATGAATTAAACCAGATGGTGAATTATGTGCTGCTGCTAATGATTGTAAAGCATTAATTGATAAATTTTGTGGTGGTTGTAAAATACCAATATTTGTAGTTGTTGTTGTACTGCCAATTGTATTACCACCACTGACAGTTGTTTGCGGTGGTGATAAATGCATATTAATTTGTGGTGGCATTGTAATAATATTTGGTGATGATATACGTAAATTTTGTGGTCCACTTGGTGGTCCGCTATGTAAATGATGTTGTTGTTGTTGCTGGTGATGATGATGATGATGATGTGCCATTGTTAATGTACCCATTGTTAAACTTGATGGTGCCAAACTAAGGGGTGGTGTTAAATAACTTGGGTAAACAGTTTGGGGATGTGATAGAAAACCTAGAATATAGAAGAGCTGATTTTAGTCATAAAATTGTTATTTAATATTTCTCATTTTTTTAAATTTTACAAATTATTGTATTACCTGGGAGAGCTGATAATAATGGTGGTGATAACCATGGATCAACTGGTAAACTACCATTACATGATAATCGATGGGGTAATTGTGAGAAATGTGTTAAACCTAAACGTAAACTTTCTGATTTTTCTTGACGACGCCATTTTGCTCGACGATTTTGAAACCATACCTGAAATTATTCAACGAATATAATTTAAATTTAATAAAATAATGTAGTGAATATAAAATAAATAAAGTTGATATAATTAAATATTAAATTAATAATGTTTCGTAAATTGTTCTTTTATTGTATATTAATTATTACAATTTTATTAATGATACAGAACTAATTACATCAATTAAATTATAGTCCACAATTGTGGTAATTTGGGTAAAATTATTTTAAATGTAATTATACGTCATGTATGATTAAATGCCAATAAATGTAATTGATTATTTGTCGCATTATTCATATATTAATTTAAAAAAAAAATATTAATTAATATATTTTTTTCGTTGTACAGTGTGTCGGAAAAGTAATGATCGACAAATTTACATATTGGTAATACAAATTTAATAAAATGTAAGGAAATTTGATAAAATATGATTAAAGGACCTGTTATCATATCGAAATGTAATGAATTTTTACATATATTCTTTATTGAGAATTAAATTTGATTTTAAAATTTTCATGTCTATTTTAATTTATTCAAAACTAATAGTCATTAACTTTCCGTACACTCTGTCCGTATTAGGCGAACAATAATATTAAATTATATATTATTTATTAGAGTATTTCTTCATCGGCATTTAATAACTTTAATGGTAATAAAAAAAATTCTTTCTATATTTAATATATAAATTGTTTTGTAATTTATTGTAATTAAATTTTTGAATATTATTTTGAGTAAATTGATTACTATATTTATTAGAAAGTATAATAACCTCGTAAATTAATTTATTACTAATTGAAACATTTTTATTTCGTTATTTTCTATAAATAGTAGAATAGAAGGTTTTTTTTTCGATACAAGGCAACAACATTCGTTTTTCAGGTTACAAATATATGATTTATGTGATATAAATAATTTAGTTTGGAGTATTATTAAGATTACATAAATTAAATTCTTAAATTATTTTGTCTTTCTATCTCTGTAAAGTATTTTTAAACAGAACAAGTAAAATTGAACTACAGATTTTAATATTTTTAGAACGCCTGAGTGAATTTTGGATATTTATATCTTAATGACTAAAGACTTGTTTGACCAGCCAGTCTCCGCTGTAAATGAAACATGAAGGATACAAAAGGTACAATGTACATAATATTAGGTCTAAGGGCAAGAATACACAGATATTCCCCTCTTAAATTCAATCCATCCCAATCTAATCCAATTGTATAAATTGATATTTTATCTGGAAAAGTTTGTAAATCTTAGAATTTTCCACAAAGAAAAAAGTAATTATAAAATTAAAATTATTTTCAATAAATCAATACAACAAAAAAGTTTATATAAAAGTCAATTGAGTTATTAAATTTATTAGAAATGTGTTTAACAAGTCAATTTTTCAATTTACTAAACTGTCAAAAACATTTGAAGAGTTCAATTTATATTTTCCTTTTTCTATATAAAATCTAAAGATTAGGTTTACTTTAAAAAAGTAAATTGAAAAATTAGATAAATTTAAACTTCTATGATAAAATTATGAACACTTTTCATATTTAGTTCAACTTTTCATAAATTGGAAAATCAAGTTTATAAAAATTTATTTGTTTTTGTTTATTGTAATTTATTAAATTGTACGCTAATTAAAATTATTTATCACAAGGAAAATGTAAATTTTTCTATAAAACAATAAAATCAGAAAAGCGAGAAAATTCAATTAGCAGAAGCTTTAATTGCAATTACGTTGTATAAAAAAAATGATTACATTTTCCTAGCATAAAGAAAATCCAAAAGAAAATCTGTAAAAAAAATAATTTTGTCATCTCTTTTAATGTTGTATCCTTCACACATATACACATAATTTCTTTTTGTTGGGGGGTTGTTTTATAAACCTTTACAAACACAGTGAATCAACGCGCAGAAATTTCGAGAAAAAAAAATGGTATAATTAATTATATTTAATTTCCAAGATTAATTTTGATGTAAATTTTATTAAATCGCGGTATGATAAAAAAAAAATTAGTAATGGCAAATTGGATGCTCCATTAAAAAAATAAAATAAATGAAAATTATTTGAAAAAAAAAAAAATAATTTTCACCACTTTTTCTAATTTAACATCCCAAGCGTTCGAGGAAAGATTGTATATAAATAAGGGATGAATAAAATGGATGGTGTGAATGAGAAAAAAAATTATTATTTATTTATGATTCTATTCATTTTTATATGTGTTAGTTGGTGGCAATGGTAAATAAGAACGCTCAAGGTTTGTATTCGATTTGGGGTAAAAATTGGTATAATAAAGTAAAAGTGGAAGGAAATTTTTTTGTAGGTTTGTCCATAAATACTGGAAAATAAAAACCATTAAATAATAAAAAAGGAATAAGATGAGTGAGAATTAAAGTTAATTTAAGTATAAATTCATTTACATAATTTAAAATTGATTAGTTCGCCATTTTCTCGCTCCACAATATAATTTTCTTACACTAAGAGATGCCAACTAGATGAAAATTGTCTGTATGTATTAAAAAAATTAAATATTTTAACTGAAAGTTTTATTAAATTTATTTATTATATTAAATTAGTTAAAATTCACTTAGGGTAAATTCAACTTTTGACATGCTAGATACAAATTTAATTCTAATATTCCATAGCGATGAATAAAATATCACGTTAAAGATTCAGATTTTTCTTTTACCTTTGTGAAAATTAAATTAATTTGAATTATTGAAGTAATTAATTTTTAGTGGAAGTTTTTCTATATATTTCCAGTCCATGGTTGATTATTTTTTAAAGAACAATTTATAATTAACCCAATTAAAGCTGAATTTGTGGAAGAATACGACTTTTTTAATCTAACAATATTTTTACCACCATAGACAGAAGTTATCAACATTAGATATACTTTCTGATATTGGGCGACGCATATTTACGAGGTGCTACAATGTAGGTCAAAGTGCATTCCCTATGTCAAAGTTAGCTACTAATTTGAATTAATCAAACTTTTTTTAAATAAATTATAGAAGAAAATTGTAAATTATTTAATTAAGTATAAAATTTATTGTCATTTCCACTCATTTACTTCCATTTCCATAACTGTAGTAGCGTAAAACACATTTAATTAGTTTGCAAAAATTTTCATTGTATGGTGTGGAAAATTCTCTAATAGATAATTTGTATACATAATGGGGGAAAGGGTTAACAAAAACTCAATTTAAACATTAAATATATGAACATACATGATTCTACGAGAGTAAATAAATAGATTTATATAAAAATAACAAAATTCAACTCTAAAACTCATTCCTCCTTAAATGATCCTTTCAAGCTCCAACAAATACTAATAGTGTTTTTAAACAAATTATTTTATTTTTTTGTTGATTTAGCAATCAAGTTTTTTGATAAATTTAATTGCTTTTAATATGAAAAAAGGAAAACGTATTTAAAATAAATTTCCAGGATAATCACATATGAGTACACAGTGTGTGTATATTTTGAGTAAATTTAATTGTCAATGAAATAATTTAAATTTAATTAAATACAGAAAAAGAAAATAAATAAACAACCACAAAAAATGTTTTAGGAAAAATGAAATTAATTTTAAATCAATCCAGACAAGAATAATTTTCCAGTAGTTTTATATTTTCCGGTTTTGTGGTTGACATTTTATAAATGGAAATTTTAATTGAAAATATTTGTAGTCTTCCAGTGTTTATAAAATAACTTGATTAAATAACTATAAATTATAATTTATAATTAAGATTTTCTTTGATTACATAAAGGAATTTGCTTGCAATCGAAAATTCTGTCGTAATTTGGCCACAGAGTATTCAAACTTGTAATTGGAATGGAACTTAAAAAGGATTCCGTTTGGTGTAAATATTTTGGAGAAAGAATTGTGAATTGTATGTAATGTTATTAGAATTTCTAAGTCATACCAATTAGTAGAGTATTACTATTGATAGTTGGTGTAAAACAGTGGCGCCACATTAATTTATTAGTAATAAAAACTAAATCATGTGAAATATTATTCTGGAATAACATTTTCTTTTAATAGTTTAGCCAGATTTTAAAATTTGTGACTGGAATCGACCGTAGTCTATAAAGTGTGACCACAACTTCACCGCAAATTATTTAATCACTAAAAACATATAAATTTGTTGTTGATTATTTATTAATTAAGGAATTAATTAAAGTTTAAGTAATTTCTCAAGAACAATTAATTTTTTAAAAGAATTATTTTTCCAATTTTATTTCCTAATGAAATAACCCAAGGAATAATTAATTTTTTTTAACCTTATTTACAACTTAAATATCATTAAAAGTAGGATTCACTTCGTTTAACATTGGCAAAAAAACAATTCATCTAAATTTGTTTATATTCCTTTATTCATATATGTATATCAAAAATACATTTATACAAATTACAGTCCTTTTATATACATCCAAATATGTATATATAAAAAAAGGGAAATAGAATTAGTTATGTTGTGAAAACGAGAAATAAATCGTAATTACAATTTAATTATCCTTTTTAACTCAATTTATGTATAAGCTTGTGTACGTGTATATATAAACTTTTATAGGTGGGGTAAAATTAAAGCTCTTTACAATTAGTTAGAATACATTTTATCTGATATTTGATTTTCCTACCCAGTCACCATTTCACCACACTAAATCAATAGCTGTAAGGATAATTGTAGGGAAGTTTAAAGGGATAACAAGTCTGGTAAATAAATGATATAATGATATTAATATTTATATATAGTTTATTTCAGTTTGTATGAATTTATGTAAACACACGATTAATTTCGAATAGAATAAATAGAATATAATTAAAGAATTGACAGATAATTGAAAATTACATTTCAATCCAAATTTATTTTCTGATTTTATTTGTACATTTTATTGATTTACTAAATTCAATTTTGGGATTTAGTGAACAATTTATATATAATTAGAATTAAATTAATAGAATATTTGTGATTAATTAAATATATTTATAAATTAAGGATCTTATACTATATAAATATTAGTAATTAGTTTTGTTAATATTTAGATAATTCAATTTTGATATGATTTTATTACCTAAATTCTGTAAAAAAGTAATTTTATTAATAAATTTATATGATGAAGGTTACACAAATACATTTATAAGAAATACACGAAATTCCTGAATTAGCGCATGTACCAAAACTTATAAAACAAACAAAATCTGGACATAATTTTCCCCTGCCAAATTCATATAACAAAAATCTGTTTTAAACTTTTCTACTACCAAAAAAACATCCTTCAATATAATTTTTACTAAAATTATATCAACAAAAAAATTGCGTAGAAAAAAAGAACTTTAATTTAACACGATGAAAATAATTTTTAAATTAAGATACTTTTACGACCCCACAACAATATAAAATAATTTTTGCGGATCACCTCAGGCAAATTTTTTGTAATAGGATAGGGACGCGCATGTCCTGGTTCTTATATACAAGTTTCATGTATCATTTTTCTTTCTGTAAATGTTTGTATTTATTTTGTTTTTGTATATTACATTTTTAGTTCTTTATTTAGCTTTTATATATTTAAGTAACTGATTTAACTAGTTATTAGGAGGTTAATTAAACACTGAGCACGTGTTAGACTGTTGGTTGCAAACAAGGTTGACAATAAACAGTCTTTGAAAAATTTGAATTTAATTTCAGTTTTTAGTTATTGTATCTACAAAATTTTCCACCCTCTTTTTGATGTTGAGGAAATTGCTATTTGTTAACTTTATATACTATTTATATAAAAAATTATTCGATTTTATGACAAATTTGCTTAGAATAAAATCTGGAAATGAAAAGTTGTTCTCCCATTTCTAATTATCACTCAATTAATTCAGGAGTTTTGCAGAATGTACACTGTTATATATGTGAAAGATGACATTTTTCAATTTTTGGAATTCGTTATTTTGTAAGATCATTTAAAAATGTTTGGCTGAATTTGTGTAATTATGGACTGGTTTCGGCAAGGAATTATTTGTTAGAAAATTAAAAGAAGAATATTTCTTAAAAAATGGTACAGTACTAAAGCTTCGTTTTTAATTATGTTATTTTACCTTTTGGTTGCACATATTTATCAGGATAGTAATAATTACAGTAATTTAAAGGACAATCAAAAGGATTTGCATAAAATTAATTAAAAGGCTGTCAATTTCAGAAAATTTCATTTTGTTAGTAATTTTTATTACATATATAGAACAATTTTATTAAAGGACACACAATAAACAATAAAAACATCAACGTCAGCAAATCCTTTTTAAACTTCTCATATTTTTTATTAATTATGATTGCCTTCAACAATTTTACATTGTTTTATAATTAATTCATTTTGTTCTTCAATTGTAAATTTAAAGAAAAAATTAATCTTTTTACCATCTGCGTTTATAAATTTTGATTGAAAGTTAAAAGGTAGACATTTTTCATTAGATTACATGATTTTTTGTTATTAACCAGAGCTAATTTTAATGTGAAATAGAACCATAATTAATGACAAATAATGTGGTACACAAACATACGTTGATGTAACAGGGCGAAAAGAACGAAGCATAAAATTTTATTCAGTAAGTTTTTCAGGAATTTTTTTTTAAGTTAAATGAAGAACATAAAAATGTATTAGATTTTAATTAAATTTATGTATGTGTCAAGGATTTATGAAGTAAATCAAAAATATAGAATTTTTCTAGCTTTGAATTAGATCGTGATCATTGTTTGCAGTTCTTGAATAAAATTTATTCTTTCCAATAGTTATGGGCGGTAGTCACTGAATATTTAGTTTGCGGTGGCGGCGGCATTTTTAAGCTGATATCGAATTTCCGAATTTGCGTATTAAATTACATTATTTATTCTGTGAGAATTACGCAGTGGTTAAAGAATTATTTCGATTTAATTAAATGTAGGTTAAAAAGCAATTCGTTAACTGAAAATAGAAATATACCGAAAATATAAACTGATTGGCAAGCGCTATCTTTGATATATGCGAACGGTATAAAAACTTTAACAAGTTCACCGAAAGGACATATTCCTGTCATGAGCAATTAGATGATGAATTAGATTTAATTTCCATACAAAGGAATAAATTCTCATTCGTATTTATATAGTAAACGTTATTTAAATTAAAAAGCGTTTTAAACAAGTTGGTAAGATTTTTTTATATCCCTTTAGTGATTTTCTATATTCAAATTTGGAATATAACATATTAAAGAGTGATATTACATGAGTTCCACAGCGAAGGGTGAACAAATTTAATGATTTTGATTAATTTTGGGTATTGCTCTTTTTTTTAAGACAAGTCACGCTTAACTAATCAGAAACACGCTTTTCGGATGATCTTTAAGTAAACAAAGTAAGGTGAAATTGTGACTTGAAATTATGAATTATTATTGGAAAATTATTAAGTATTTGTCAAAATTAGAAATAGCAGTCGCACCAACTTTTTTTGAACGTCACAGTCACAAGCTTTAAAAGTAAACTGATTTTTTTGGCATCAAAAACAATTTACAAATTACACACTTTCCTTTACATATTACACACGTTGTGCTACGGTTTTGGGTTTCAATAAGACCAGGAAAATTTACTTTTCCATAAAACAACCCAAAATGTAAGCGATGAAACTAAATGCATTTATCATGTAATATTTTCGAAATTGTAGCTATTTATGATGACAAGGGATAATTATGAAAATTAATAATTATTTTGTAAACGATTTATTTAATTATTATTGTACAATGTATAAAATTATGTACGCAATTAAAACTTTTTTATGAAAACAAGAAATTATAATTCATTATATTACGACATATGTTCAGAGTCCATTTATACATCATCAACTCATTAACATTACTTGCGATTAACGAAATATGTACAATGCCATAAATTACGTACATTAAAGTAAACCGACAAGACTAAATTAATAAAAATGAAAAATTATTTAAATACATTATAATTTTGGATATGAACATGCAATTTACAAAAATTAAAGGACAATTTTTTACACTGTACAACTAAAACTAACTAGTTAAATGTAAATTAATAATTGTATATATTTTTCCCTAACTTTATAAATATTTAATTTCATTTTTAATATTATCAAATTACTCCACCTAAGCCCCTGTCAATGCCCTTGGGATTTAATATACTGAGCTATGCACTAATACAAAAATTGTATAGCTACATAAAAGTAGGTAAATAGCAGTAGCAGTTACTGTTTAGTCAATACTTAAGATTAAATCAGTAATTTTTGTCGTTCTAACCAAACAGCAAACACAAAAAATAATGCCCAATCTCCTTGTGCACTTTATCATTAATACCTTACTGAAAACTCATTCCATCGCCTGAAATTCGTTCAAATAATTAAATTAATTAGTGTCGCTGGGATTAAAATAAAAGATTGCGTGATTTATGTTAAAAAATAATTTTATAAAATTTTATGTGCCATTTAAATTGACCATTTTTTACATGTTAATTTCATATTAGGTTATGATTAAATTATGGATGGAAGGACGTCGGGGAGTAAATTAATGGAATTGGTTGGAATTAGTGTTAATGATTGTATTTTGAGTTGTATTATATTGAAACTATATTTAGTTAGTAAATATTATTATAAATTTATGAATACATTATGTGGTACGAACAAAGGAATTAAAGGGACTTTCTGATTGCTCTAATGATCTTCATTTTCTGCATTTAATTGGTAATTCAGTTAAATGCTTTTATATTCTACTACTTGTTACAACTCTCAATATTTCAAGCAGTTGTTCTTAATTTTCTATATAAAATATAAACTTAAATACCAAGACAAACTGCCATGATATATAAAAGACATCCAGATATTTAATATAATTAACATTAAATATATGACTAATTAATTCCAAAAACGTGGCCATAATAAATTAAGTTAAAAATATCAATTGCCATGAAAGTTACCGAGTTAATTTAAGTTAACTAAATTCACTTTCCACAACCATAAAAACTTAATTTAAATAAAATTGTAATTTTCGAAACATTCAATTCTAATCTTGATTATGGTTAATTAACGTGTGAGCACTAATAAACTCAAAATGCTAATTTAATTATTTTCTTTAGTAAAAGGATTAAAAAAGTCATGTTGACCGAGAGACGTGACAATGAAAAATTAGTTAAAATAACATGTTGAAAATAAACAGGATCACGTCAAACGTAATTTGTATATTACTAACAAACAGCATTTAAATATACCAAATAAGCTTTTAAGGACGAAATTGCATATTTTTAAAAAAGACTTTGTCTTGATATTGCAATTATTAGTTTGGGGTTCCCTTTAAAAATAAAAATAAAAAAGTAACATAAATCAGAAACCAATGGTTTACGCTTAATTACAAGGTGAATACCATAATTTTTGATATTGCATGTTAATTTGGAGCTTTGATTTCATAGTAGTTAACTTATATCGTAAAAGAAAGTAATTGAGCTTCACGATAAGCAAAAAATTATATAATTTAATTTTTCTAACGTGTGATAATTGGTAAATTATGGTAGATTAAATTTCAACTTTAAACACTCGCGATATAAAATCTTGATGATTAATAATTTCAAGAAAATTAATTTATTTTCATGTTCGAGAGTTTTAATTAATATATCGTATTAAGAGGAAAGGGTAAATGTCAAATTAAATGAATTTTAATTTCGAGTGGCCTTTATCAAAAATACTATCAATTTGACATAACAAAGTTATTTCTGGTACTGCAGCTAAGTGGAGATAAATTAATTGTTAAACGATACGTATCTAATTTTCTTCAAAGTTACAAATAGTTGGTAAGTTTATTTACTTACTAGAAAGGAACACTACACAAAAAATTGTTCAGTTTTGAAACGTTACTTGATATAACCATTAATTCTAACCGTTTACTAACTTTAGAAAAATCGCATGTCAAAAATAAATTTAATTTAATTAAATATAATTTTATTAATTTATTTATCACATTTTTATCGATTTACATGGAAACCAACAAATTATTAAATTAACACCTTGAATTTTATAAACAACTAAATTTACTTAGAAAGCTTAAGAAAAATGTCTCAATTCCACGATATTAATCCAACTAAATTTAATGAGTCCACAGAGAATTATCGACTTATTAACTTCTTAAATAGTAATTTCTCATTTCGGGATTTATTAACTAATTATTATTTCATATTTTCTTATCATTAACTTTATTAGCGTAAACTAAACCTTGGAAAATTTAACATTTTCTAAGTATGATTACAATTTGTTTATCCATTTCCTTGGTTGTCAATCCCCTCCGAACGAATTAAAAATTAGCTGAAAAATCGGCACACCTGATAATAATTTCCTTTAGAAACTCCAACTAACTTTAAGTCTGGTAAATCTACTAAACTAATTTTTCTATAAACTGTCAAATTTATTACAAATTGTCGTGATTATCGTCAATAATCAAATTCAAAAATAATAATTCGTTAAGAAAAAGCAATAATTTTTCACTAACTACAAAAACTTTGAATATGAAAATTTGTTGTTTTCTGGAAAATCAGATTATTTTAGTTAAACTTAGTTTTTTCTTGTATTTATAATGACGTAAGAAAATATTGAGTTTGTTGATAATTGCTAGTTATACATATAAATATGTATAAATAATTTATGAAAAATTAGCTTTAGTCTTGGGAAAGTATTAAGATTTAACGCGGTTTTGTAAAGTATTGTTAAGCATTTTCAAAAGTTTAGTTCAAGTACAGTACATGCTTTAACACCAACACTTGCTTCCTTAAATGTGTCGGTCATAGTGCCTGTCAAAAATGTATAAAAGTTAATTAAAATAACGATATACATTTACATTCAATTTGATTTCTTATTTTATTAATTTTGTGGCACCAAATTTATTTCAGTTTTATTCCCATTTGGTGTGGGGGTGGAAATAATCAAACCAATTTCCATTGAGAGATACAAATTATGTTTCCCTTAATATACAAATTTATAATTTTCCATTATGAAATTATGATATTCAAACTAACACGATAAATTGCCTTACCAAACAAGGTGAAATTATACTTTTTTATGAGCTAAATTGCGGTAACGCGGTGATTATTAATCAACTGAGCCATAAATTTTCTATTTCGCGCATTCGGTAGCGTTACTAAAATGAATGTCTTTATGATTTTTATGGATAAATTTATGTTGTTTATTTATACAAGCTATAATAGCTAATTTTATAGCTAAGAAAGGATATAAATATCGTGATTATTATTTTCTGCCACCAATATTTTTAAATTGTTATCATTGACACGTAGTATTATCCTTGTTTTGGATTCTTAATTGTTTTGAATATAGTTTTATATATAGGAAGGAGGGGATTATTTATGACATGGGCTGTAGAAGCTACAAAACGACTTCTTTCTTAGTATAGGTAGTGATTTATGGAATCAACAATTGCTTTGTTCATTTTGGAGAGGGTGAATTAATGTCAAGTGAAAAAACATATTTTAGTACGTCACACTATAATTTGATTATTTGTTGGCATCATAATTTCAGTTTCAAGGTAACTTTAAGGGTAGTTTTCTAGTTTTTATATAATTATATCATGTCACATTAATAAAAAATGTTGTGAAGGAAAAAATATTGATATGGCGGGTGACTTGGAGAGATATCACCGTTCTTAGTGGAATTCAAAAAGTAATAAAAATTAATAGAAAAGGTTTGATTATAATTATTTTATGAGAATATAAAGAGGATTTTTATGCGGAACAATAAACCAAATTTTTAGATACTAAAACATAAATCAGATAAAATGATTGGTTCATCGAAATTTCTTATATTATTACCAATTTCATTGGCTAAGAAAGGAATATTAAATTTATGGTAATAGTAACGACACCAAAATGGATAGTGTTCAAAAGGAAAAGGTCATAAAGTTCTCAAAAGTCGGAAAATTTTGATATATTCATAACGATAAGAAAATATTATTTTAAATGAAGTTAACCTCGAATATTGCGAGTATTGTGAGCTCGAGCACTAATATTTGACCATAGGTTGGCGCAACGACAAATATATAAAAATTCTTGATATCCGTAAATGATGTTACATAACGTTAATAGAAGTAGGATTAATTTTCATAAGAAATATTTAATTTGGTAACTAAATTATATAATAATAAAAATATTGCCAACTTCTTGAAAATAATTTTCAATTTAAAAAAAACTTTCGATAATAAAAATATTAAATTAAATAAATAGCGTAACTTTGAGTATAAACTTTTTGCCAAGCAAACCCATACATAAATAAAAAGCAAATAAAAACCATCAAGGATTTTTGTTATGTTTTGTGAACGTCTAATAAAATTACATAACTTATAAATTGTTCGTGTATTATAGACGGAGGTTACAAGACAATCTAGCTTAAATGGTTCTTTATTTTGTATTTGTTGTACCTAATTTTTTATTATCATTTTGCTATAAAAAAGTCTGAAGCTATAAAAATCGATTCTTTCTTTTAATATATTTCTTAAGAAATCCCTTGGTAAGGATATATAGAAAGTATCACAAGGGATGAAAATATATGTTAATAAAAGTAAATGATATAAAATTTAAAAGAAAAATTGTTGCATTTTATTGTAAAGTTTGTAGTCTAAAACAAAACATTGTATTTCATTACGACCCTAAAGAGCGGTCCTAATTCCATTTTGATTTAATGGTCGTTCCATTTAGAAGAATTGAAGTAACAAAACAGGGTTTACTAGTCCCTTTTTAATGGGAATATTGAATATATAAATATATTTTTTGGACTGAATAGATTGAAACTTTTTGGATCCGTCACTATTTCCGAATAAGGATAATAAATACATTGCAGCAAATTAGTCTTGACACAAAATGAAATGACATCATTGAATAAATACATCATGAAGCTCCAAAATGTTTCTATTCTTTTTATTTGATTGTCTATGCATTTCAAAAAGAAAAAAAACTTGCAAACCCTTACAGAAATACAAATTCACTAACCACCCGCAAGCCAAATCTCTATTACCAAGAAAATTGAATAAACCCTAAAAAGAATGTTCAAATGTGTGAGAAAGATAAAATGGAAAATAAATTTTTGTAAAGATGAAAATCCTGGAAAATATTAAGGAAATTTTCAAAATGAAAGAGAGAGAATTCTGTAAATTGCTTAACGGAGTGAGTAACAATATAACCAATTTATAACAAAATTGAAAATGGCAGTATTTTTTATTTGAAATGAAAAGTTTGTAGGGTAAAATGGCTGAGGTGAGTTTATCGATATTTGTTTGTCTGTTCAGTTTAGGGTCTCGGGGAAAATTTGTGGTAGATGAAAATACAAAATGTAAAATGAAAACTGACAAGAATAAAACTTTTCTTATTTTGTCGGATTATGGAGACTAGGATTTTTATGTTATCTGTATAATTTTCTTTCTTTTTGTTTCAAAGTGGAAATATGAAATTATATAAGTAAAAGTAAATTGCATTAGATTTAAATTATTATCTGTAATTTCCTGAATGAATTTTTATTATTCTTGTTTATTCCTTAATTCGAAACTAAATAAATAAAATAAAATGTAAATTACAGAACCTGACATACTTTTGAGCTACATCAGTTAAATAAATTTTGTTATTTTCAATTTCTAAAGAATTAACAGATGAAGATGTAGGGAAGTGGTGAGCCTCTATGTAAGTGGTAGCATGTTAATTCAAGTTTTTATGTTTTGTTTGTATCAGTAAATTAAAAGTTGAACAATTCACTGGGCATTAGGGCGATTTTAAAATCCTTTTCTAATAGCTATATCGCACAAAGTAACTTGGAAGGTATAGAAATTACATATTTTTTATAACAATTATAATTTTGACATATTAAAGGGATATTTAAACTTTCAACCGTAAAGTATACGAAGGGTCGTGGACGTTTTACTGTACCCCTCCAGTTAAACTAACTGATCGAAGTAGTTACTGAATAATTTCATAAAATTCAAATTGTCTACAATTTGTCTACAAAAATTTTCATATTTTAGTTAATCCATAAATAATTCAGAGCAATTAAATTCAAAGAAATATAATTAATTATGTTTATTTAATTTCGTGCTGTGATGAAAGGTTTTATAACTTAATTTAACCCTAAATGAACAAAAATGTAATTTTTTTAAGGTAATTTTTTTACATTTCAATTAAATTTAATTTCTTATTTTGTCATAATAATTAATTCGTAATAAAAAAATCATTTATTTGCGTGCTTATTTAGTTAGCATAGAAATAAATCTGAATATCTAATTTTCTAATTTGCTAAGCACAGTGAATTTTCGTGTTTTCTGATAAAGGAAAATTTGAATTAAAAAAAAAATGTTTTTCCGTGTTTTCCTTGTCGTATGTAATATTTAAAGATCGTTAATTTATTTAACTATAAATTCATTTCCATGAGCACAAAGAAATATTAATTTGAAATTAAGAATATTTAAAATTTTTGTACTTTACAAACTTTGTCGTGCACTTACAATAAAATTAAAAATTAGTTTCAAGTTCGTGTATTAATAATAATACATAAATAATTTAAAAAAAAATGAACTTTATAATTTAATTGTAGTTTTCAAAAAGAGATGATAAATTTAAGTTTTATCTATAAATGTTTTTAAACTATTCGGAAATTCGATTTACTGGATATTTATTTTTATTTGTCGTCATTTTTTCAATTCCATTTTGAAATGGATCAAAATTCCGGATGTCTCCTTTAATATTCCGGAGAATTTTCCAGACAAATCATAAAAAAGCTTCTGAAATATTAAATATCCTTGGAATATCTTTTAAAATTTACAACCAAGTTTCAATAAAAGTTGCCCGAATAAAGAATTTTTTATCTTTCTACTATAATTTTTATAATAAGAACTAAATTACAAATAAAAATTTATCCCTAAAATAATTTCTTCATCTAAAAGTAACCCTTAAATTTAGCGATACTCTTAATCAATCTTTAAGTCTTTTCAATTGAATTCTGTTGTGAATTAATGTCTGTAAATTAACCCTTTTAAATAGTCTATTAAATGATTTATATTTATATCTACTTTAATATTACAGAGCTGCCTAATTTCAAGCTAATCAAGAATCCTTTTATTTTGGGCAAGCGATTTCTTCCAGCTGTTATCTTTAAGGATTAAGGATTATGAAGAAAAATTACAATTGATTTAGGATACTTGATGATATGAAAATATAATTACAATTTAGTGTGAACACATTTTATATTGGTTGGTTTCTTTATTTTATTTACTCTAGTAGTTCTCAACCTTTTTAAAATTCTGGAATACCTTTTCTAATTGAAGCATAGAGAAATGTTTATAAATTTTAGATTATTTGACTATTAAGTCGCCACCCCTGGTGGTACTCAGACCATAGTTGGTTTTTTAGTTAAAGCCACCATATCAAAAATAACAAATTAGTTGACATAGTAATAAAAATTTTACTCGTATTACTTCTACTCACAAAAAACATATGGTGAGGTCACATAATGAAAATCATCATTTGTTATTTTTCTATGTTTTTTGCCAAAAAATGGAAGTGTTTATAAATATAAAATAATCTTCAACTAATCAGAATGAAATTTATTTAGTGTCAGAAAGTATTACTATTTTAATGGAATGGAAAATTTGTTTTTCTCTGTATTAATTGCATTTATTTAGACGCATAACGTAGATCAAATTTATACGTTTTGATTAATTATGTGAGATTTATTAATGTTTTCGCAAATTACTTGAGATTTAACAATAAATTTATTTCGGAATTTCATGAAAACAAATTTGAAGCCTAAATTTCAGTAAATATTTAATGAAAAATGATATAGGAAAATTTATATGTTAATGTTTTGCAAATTTTGAAAGAATCTTAAATTAACATAAAACCTGGCGGCAATGAAAGGAAATTAAATAATTTCCGTAAACAATTATTTGTCTGCGTTTTTATTTAGCAAAAAGGTGAAGAAAGCAATTTAATTATTTTGAGTAGGATAAGAATTATTTATTATGGTGGCACTAATTCGTACTGGTATGTTTAAATTAAGAACCAAGGAAGAAATACGACGTAGTTCAATGAATATTTTAATAATAAATTTGATTCCAAAAACTAATTTCGATAAAAAATAAATTTCATTCTAAAAACTAATAAATTATAATTCAATTAATTTGTTAAAAGAAACAAATTTATACAAAATGTGATTACATAAATTCAATTTATTTTCATCCTCATAAAATAAAGTAATTTCCACGCATACAGAAAACAAACTTTCCACTTACATAGAAAAAAATTAAATCATTTATAACTTTATCATAATTTTCATCTCATCGTCGTCGCCTTTCATCCACAAAATTTGTCCTGATTTTCCGCTACATTTATAAATTTTGAATAAAAAACTTTTCTATACGCACAATATTCGTACAGTCAACAGATGTACAAGTCATTAGAGGACATTATTATTATTATATTAAATATTATTTTCATATTTAATTTTTAGGGTTGATATTATGTACTAATGTAGAGCAAGAATCTTTTATTGTATAATGTAAACTGTTACTATTTACAAGAACGTTTACCATTGTCACCAAAAAATAGCAATTTTTTTAAAATATAATAAAAGTCAAGATGCTTAAACTACAAAAATCGATGAATAAAGGAATTATATTAAAATGGGTGATAAATGTAATAAGGTTTAAAAAAAATATTTTGTACATATAAATTAAATATTATTAAAGGAACGAAACCACCCTCTCATAAATACGGAGTAATGTGCAGCGAAATTGGCTGCCCTCTGCTTACGAGTGTAACAGAGAAAATTTGTTTGAAGCGCCTGAAGCATTTCTATTTCATGTGCCAAAACACAAAATTATATTTCAGATGTTATGGTCCAATGCGGTTGTAATCTTTGTCTAATATTTTGTTTATAGTTCTTGTATTATTCAGAATCCTTTCTTTCTCTTAAAGTACCCTTTTAATGACACTTTAGCTAAAATAACCGATAAAGCATAGAGGAATAAACGAAATTTCTGAAATACTTTTTTATTAATTGAGAGGGTGATTCGTATCCAAATCATAAAACGGTCATAATTTCATTATTTAATGATTTTTTGTTTTTGTTTGGAACTTAACGTTGTGTGTAATGTTTTATTTTTTGTTTTTTGCCCAAGGATTAAATACAATTTTTACATACTTGAACGTGCTGCAAAGTCAAGCATCTAAAATATTTGGAGGGTGCGAGTAATTTTATTTGTTTTTATTTTTATTAGAGAATTTATTTTGACATATTCAAGGATTTAATTATATTTTGAATTAATTTCAAATATTTATTAAAATGTTAGGGTTAATAAAGAAAATCGATGTTAATTATGTTTCGGATTTTTGAGGTAAATTACATTAAATTTTTAATCTCCAAAATTTTTATGGTTTCTTAAGATTTAAGAAAAAATGCAAATTAATTAATAAAATTATTATAAACAAAACCAAAATTTAATGAATTCCAAAAATATTATTAGTTAAGTTATCATTCAATTCAATTCTAAAAATATATTTTTATCTGATTTTAGTTTATATTTTTGTCTGTCATAAAACTAATTTGTTTGACATGTCCTTTTTTCCTAATATTTATATTTTTTACGATTTCATTTAGTGTCAGATTACCAGTTTACAAGCCATCAAAGTAATAAGCTTATATACTGTCATATCCAAATCGAAATGAATCAATTAAATGCATTTAGTCGAAATATTTTCGTTTTCTGTTCACTTTTCAAAATATTTTTTTACAATTTTATTTTCGTGCTTTACAAAATAATTAATTAAGTGGAAAAACGTTTAGTAGTTTTTGATTGTAGTCCATAATTAACGTTGTAATTAATAAAATTTTATTAATTAATTTTGTTGACGTCAAAGTGTCAGCTCGAATGAATCTTAGATCTATCGGTAATTAATTTATTTAAGATTTCCTGTTTGATATTGATATGTTTTCATTTTGGTTTTGTTAAAGTATTTTTAAAGTTTTCTAATGGTGAAATTTATTTGACGCCTGAAAATAATCTCTTTAACGGAAGTGCTAGTGTCGATGAAGTGATTTTAAAAGTGAACAAAATTATTCATTATAATATAGAAAAAATGATATTTTATCGGTTATCAAAATGTGGAATACAAAAAAATTATACTAAACACATCGGAATTGAAATGTTCTGATTATTTATAAATATCATACTTAATAGGGTTCAGAAATGATATTATCGCTACACTAAAATAACAACTTTCTGAATTCAATTTATTTCAATTTCTTCAATTAATTTCGTATTTACTATAAAACAAATTTCGGTTACATTTTTATATATCTCGTAATCAAATCAAATCAAATTGAATATTGATATTATTTCTTTAAGTGTATCTACACAATGAAATCAAATAAATAAAAATAGGTTTGCTCCTTCCGATTTTTCATTAAGTTTTGATATTTTTACTTCCTTTCTTCTTCGTAGTATTTAAAGGTTATTACGTTACAATTTTCTATATTATCATTTGACATGTCATAGACCAAATTTCTGTGGTTTATTTTAGACAATTTTTTGTTCTTAACATTTATTTTATTATATTATTTTATAATAATAATAATAATAAAATTTATTTACATTAGATTTCAGATTCTAGCTAGTTAGTATGTGTTTATACATGCAGACACATAATTGCTTAACAAAATATACGGAAACAGAATAAATGCTTGCGATATTAATAAATACAGGGTGCTTTGGTGCTGGGAAGGAGAAATAAGTATTAAACTTTTATAATATGATAAAAGAAATATTTAAAGTATTCATAAAAAAATTGTGTTAAAATTGTGTTAATCTACAAATAATTGTTTCGGATTTAGAAAACTTAATAATGATTTCTGAGATATTAAACCCTTCGAAAGTGCATTATGATTAGTTCTAAACATTTAGAAAAAGCCTTAAATGTCACATTTTTATATTAAATAATAAACGAATGCAGTATTTTGAGTGTATCTAGTTTCTTTCAACACCATGTACTTTCGAAAATGCAATATCGTTTAGCAACAACTCAATATTATATGGGAATACGACCATAAGATTGCATGTGATATTATAAAGTCCTTGTTTATTGGAGCATTTTAATAGATTTATTGATTGTCAACGTAATTTGTTGCGATAAAAAAAATTTCGGTTACCATTATTCGTTTAAAAGATTGGTGTAGAGTAAAATAAATAAACAAAAAGGGTTGAAGCCAATAAATAGAAATTTAATACGAGTTTAATAAATCATTTTTGTCAATTGTTTTAGTATTTGTCTCCGACTAACATTTTATACAATTATTTATTTAACTAACCTGTACTCGAACTTCTGGTAAATTCACTTTCATTGCTAATTCTTCACGTGAATAAACATCAGGATAATGTGATTTCTCAAAAGCACGCTCCAATTCATGTAGTTGATATGTTGTAAATGTTGTACGGTTACGACGGTGTTTCTTTTTCGAACAGTCATCTTGAGCTAACGTAAAAAGAATTCAGAAAAAGAACATAAAAAATAAATTGAAGAATTGGAAATTAAAATAATTATTAGTTTTTCATTGTATTGTATAAGGAAATTACCTTGATTACCTTCATCATCACTTCCCGATGTAATTTTTTCACCTTGTTCACTAGAATTTGTCTGATTGAGATCTTCACTTGATGCACAACTACCATTGACGCCACTATCATTGTCAATAAGTCGATCTTGTTGTTGTTGTTGCTGCAGCTGTTGCTGATCCATGACATTAACACGATAATCATCAATATTTCTTTGTTGTTGTTGTTGATGTTGTTGTTGTTGTTGCATTTGCAAATGATGCAAGTGATGATGATGTGATTGAGGGGAATGCATTTCATTTGATCGTGTACCACTACCAACTAATAACGCGTTTTGTTGTTGTAAATCTTCAAAATTTCTTGCACGTATTCCTTCAAATGTTTTCAGATATTCATAACTATGTTTCATATGCTGTTGAATTGAAGATACAGATTCTGCAGAGTCACTGTTACCATTTTGCATTTTAGCTGATGGCATTTCATTTCGTTCCGACTCCAGGTCATCAAATGATGACTTACGTTTGTTATTCGATAAATATAATTGCCCAGTTTGTGAAATATTTACATTGTTATGCTGATTTTGCCCTGACGCCAAAGATAATGTCGGCGTTGTCGTGTCTATTGTCCTAGACATAAGTTCCTTACTATTATCATCAGTTGCCGACATTGAATCTTCATAGTCATGAGTATTATCTTCATAATAATTATTCACACCAGTTGTTCCAGATTTTATTGATTTCTCGAGATGATGATCACTTTCTAAATTGCCACGACCTACCCCAATCATATTATTATGATTATTATTACCGAAATTACCTACATTTACAAAATATTTTCCACCAGTAGCGGCTCCAGCTGCAGAAGTTATTTCTCGGGCAACAACAGCTACGGCTGCTGCTTGATTGGCCTCATGTATTGCTAAACTGGTTGCTATCATTGGACTAGAATAATCTAATTCGGATGGACTTAAGCATTGTGATTGCAGTCGTGTAGATGAAATTGGAATTGTTGTAGTTGAAGGTGATGGTGGCGGCGGCGGTGCTGCAGATGTATTTAAATTAATTGATGTTGATGAGCTTAAATGTAGATTATTGATGTGACTATTATTATTACTACTACCATCCAAATTTGTACCAGTGGTTGTGGTGACGGATGTAAGGGAACCTGGAGACTTAACATGTGCGGAGTAATTTATTTGATTAAATTTATCAGTATTTAATTGTTGATATGAATTGTTTGTAAGATTTTTTTTATTGTTTAATAATATCGCATGATTTTCAATTAACTTATTATGATTAATTAATGGTGGACAACGAAGATCGGTAGCATCATTCGATTCACCTGTAAATTATAAAACGTTTTTTAATTACGTTGCGTAGTAGGGTGGCTAAACATTAAAAATAATAAATAAGTTTTTTATTGTATTTCTAGGGTTGAATAGAATTAACTGCGGGCACTTTAATATTCGTTATTATATCAATTTCAAAATATCGAAAACTTGTGATCTGTAAAAAGCAAGAGATGAGAATTTCATGATCTGATTCAAATTCATATTAAGGGTTAAATTGATTAATTGTTCTAAAATTAGTTGAGTTAAAGAAAAGATGGTAGAATGAAGGTTACAATCTACCATTTTTGTTTAAAGTAAAACTCTTTTTCTAGTAAGTTCCTATTAAAAGGAATTTAAATATCAATGGAAGAATTAAGTAAATAAATATTAATGAATTATTCCTCTTAAAATATCTAAATGATCCCTTAACACTAGAGGTTTATTCTTATATTTAAGTAACCTCAACAACTTCTTTTTAATAATAATTTACCATATTTAAAGTCATTTCTAATTTTATTTACAAAATCAATCCATATTTAAATAATTGTATGTTTTCTTAAATCTTTTACTTTTAATTATTTAATTTGCTTCAGCAAAAAAAAATAATTGTTCCTCTCTAATTAATTTATATTTTACCAAAATAATAATTCATAATTAAAACTTCAAATTAACGTGAGTAGTAAAAATTATGGTAATTATCCACTTAGTAGGTCAACCTCCACAAAAATATAATTCTCTCTATTACTGAATCATGCAATGCGTTAAAATAAAACAAAGAGCTTCCATCAATTTTGCTTTTATTTATATAATGAAACCTTTTATTTTAATCGGTAAAACTAAAACCGAATAAAAACCTTTTAAGTGGTTAATTGAACACATTAAAAGAAACGCGTCATAATTAAATTACAAAACTAATTTCGTTTAATTTAATATTATGTTTCTAGTGCTGCTCTTGCTATTGGCTGTTTCTGTCAGTCAATTTCATTGTTGTTCTTTGTGCGTTAAGTAGATAAAGTACAGCTAATAAAATCCGCACAGTCATAATTTTACTCCAGTAGCAAATCGACTAATGAATATAGTAATAATAAACTTCAAGCTAATTTTTCAAAACAACTAAATTAATAATATGTTTTTTCAACGTTAGTAAGACAGACTTTACTCAGACTGACTGGGTTATGTAAGCATGTTTTTAATATCCACCTTTTTATTTCTTTTCTTATTGATTATTTAGTAACCAAGATTCAGTTGAAAAGTGAATTTCATTGTTGTCTTAAGATCCATTAAGACTTTGAACAAGACTAATGAAATTAAGAAACAGTGGAAACATTTTTGCTGCACCAGAATATAAATAATTGTACATATCAATTAAATATAATTCTGTGCTTCCTATCGAAATTTCTTTCATTCGATAATATTCTCTAGAAGTCGCTTCATCATTATTGCTTATAACTATAACTTTAAGTGGGAGTTAAAATCAATAATATTTACAGAATAATCTGAAATGGAATTATCCCAAATGTTTTATTTAATTGATTTTATTTTATTTGTAAAATCCTTGACTTGATTGACAGATTGATTCTTTATTTTTGCTTTTGAAATGAATTTTGATCTCAAAGAATTTGAATTTGATATTTATACAAGAGGGAATTAATATTTTTAATAAAATCTGAAGTAATTTAGGAGTTGATAAGATGAAACTAATTTGTATTAATATATGAATTTCACAGCATAAAAGAAGAATTGTATCTTACTTGTCACTTTATATAATTTTTTTTTTGCAATGTGGCTTATTTATGAACAGCTTTTATAATGATGGAACTCAATTGTTGCTAATATGAAAGTCTTTAATTTAATTAGTTATTTTTTAAATCTTCATTAGTTTCGGTAATTGATTCACTGATTGAGTGTCTCCAATTTTATTGCTAATATGAAAGTGAAATTACAATGAAGACATTCATTGAAGCTATGATTTTATTTTCTAGTATGTTACAATATTCTTTAAATTCATCTTTACTATTAAACTGCTAGGTTTTTTACTCTGTCACAAGTTCCTAGTATATTTAGGTTTGTTTTATTTAACTAATAGTTTACTATTAAATTAATCTTTTCTTCGGTTATAAAGAAATGAATTGGTGCAGTTTAATGACATGTTTTAGTATTGCTATAGAACATCAAGGTAGATGTAGTTGCGGTTAAAAATGGCTCAAAATGAAATATTTTTAATGGCTCAAAATGAAATATTTTTAATTGTAATGAGCCATTTTTAATCAAAATAATTTAAAATGTCTGAAAATGAATAGGTGCATCTCTAAAACTATGAAAATTGTAATTTAGTATTAAGTATTTTTATGAAGAAATATTCTAAACAAGAAAAAAGTATTACTCAGGAAAGCAATGGAAGAAAATGATATATTAGATAAGGAAGCAATGTAAAGTGCTCCATATACATGTAAATTTGACCCATAAATTTGTTCCACGTGTATTGAAAACACAATTTGATTAAAAAAAAATGCATTTGGGTCGTTAACTTTTGAATTTAACGGTGTGGGTCATTGAATTTTTATAATAAAAATGTGATAAATGTTTTTACTAATTGTGAAGACATATTATCAGATTTAATTAAACAATCAGTTTTACTAGAAATAGAGTTAAGGTCGTTTTCAAAACTTACCTGACGTACTTGTATAATAATTTTGCTGGATAATAATAAAATAATAAATAATTGAAATTTAAAACAATTTTTGAAAGACCAATTTCACATACTCACAGTCACAGGTATATGAAAATATTGAACAGGTTTTTCTATACACAATTTCTTAAATTTTATATAATTCTTGCCAATTAAAATTAGTTATACAAAGAAATTTGTCACCTAATTACCGAAATATTTGTTTTTATTACACATATCCGGTCAAAATTTAATGGGTTTTTACGTTCATCGCGTTCACCGCGCGATTATTTAATATAAACCTACTTCCGGTACCTATTAATTAGTTAATGCTACAAAACAATTTACAACAATATTTGTTAATTAATAGTGATTTGAAGCCTAGTTGTCCATGTGGCCTTGTTTATTAGCAATCAAATTAGTTTTTATTTACTTTCTTTTAAAGCCAATATTTTAAGGACGATTATTTTTCATGTTTTCATAAAAATGTTATATTTAAAGTTTTTTAATTAAATTTTATTTTCTGATGATTCTAATATAGTAAAAGACAAAAAATATAGACAATCAAAAACGCTAAAACTCATCAAACTTATTCAGATTTTTAAAATATCAAAGAGTTTTCTTGTCTAGAAAATATTTCTACAAATCAGGTACGGACAAAACTAAATTTAAGTGTAGGATTAAATATTATTTAGGTGGTAGGGTGTCCTTATCAGTGTCGTGCATCTGACAAAATTACAAAAACCTAAAAATGAAAAGAAATCAAATTTTCTTCAATGGAGAAAATTAACTTTACCAAGCTTGTTCGATTTTCTTTTACAAAAGTTATTATTGTAAAAAAAAATAAGAAAATTGTAATAAGAATTTTCTTTTCTTTATCTGAAATTATTTTCGTGCCATTGTAGTTTCGGTAATTGAAATCGATTATTCTATTTGTGACTCTAAAATAAATGAATTTTAAAGGTAACAAGAATGTAAGTTTTGATAAAATAAGAAATGTAAAAAGTCTTTTATTGACTACATGTTTTCCTGAAGGCTAAACTTATTATAACACCAAGTGAATAATGAAGTTAATAACATTGTACATGGTAATTAAAAGTCATTTTTGAATAAGTCAACTTCAATTCTTTTAGATGTGCTTTCGAAAATTCGTAAATAAAATTAATTATTTAAAAATTAGTAGTTATCGTTTAAGAAAATGCCTAGTTATTATAATTGGTAATATGAAAATTTACTAAAAATCTTTTTTATTGGTAAGCTCAATAGAATTTCAGATTAATTACTTTTCTATATCAAAACTCAGGCAATGAAATTGATTAATAATTTGGAACATATTTTATTTGATGCTGATTAGATTTAATTCGAAATTCTCAATTTCAATGCGAAAATATCAATTAGAGAATTTTCTGAAATATTTGTCAATCAAAATTGATTGCTATTTAATTAATAATTATATTTATCCGATGTTACCTTAGCATTATGTTGTTTTGTGCAATTAAAAGTCAGAATATTTTACCATTTATCAAACAAATATTAAAAAGGAAACGGCTGCAATGCTGCCAAACTAAAACTTATACAATATCATATAAATATTAATAAAATAACTTTCAAATATTTATTCTCTAATCATTTTTGTGAATTTCTATTTATCCCATTTTTGACGGCGTTAAAACAAAACGTCGTATTAGCAGCCTAATTTTGTATTCGATAAAGAAAACAAATCACTAAAAAACAAGATTTTAATTTTTGGATGGGATACTAAGTAGAAATTAACAAAGATAGAATCTTCAATGACGAGGTGAATTTTATGTTTTTCGACAATTCCTGGGTTTAGAAGTTAAAAATTCTTTAAATTTATTTAATGGAAAAAGGATCAAACATTTTTGATGCTGCTTTGATAGATAAATAATAACAATAAAAGTGAATCAATTTTTGTAGATGAGCTATTAAATATGACACGATAATCCCTTGTCTAATTGACAGCTAAAATGAAATAAGTAACTAATTGATCATCTTGAATAATTGTGAGCGTTTAGTGAAATTTAAATAAAATATTATATACAATATTAAAATAAAAGTTTTTTGTTGTGAATCTTAAAGTGAGATTTGTAAATATTTTGACCAATATTTCTTGTTCGATTTCATTTTAATTAATTAATGTATCAAAATTTATGTAAATTATTAACAATGAGAACCAAAATCCGTGTTTGATATAAGAATGCTATTTCACAAAAAAATAAAATAAGCAAATTCTTTCTATTTTGGATAGTTAATAATGTTAAAATTCAATCCAAAATTCAAATTTTATTTGAAAAAAGAATTCATAATAAAAATTTACTTTCTGTGTCCAGCCAAAAGTTTTTATTTATTTTCTATTAAAATTTCTCAATTATTAAATTAAAACATCAAAATCATCTTTAAAATTATGTTAAACAATTCGAATAAATTCCGACTTATAATCAAAAATAGAAAAAACCATTAATCAAGTAGAAATGAAAATATTATTGCCTCTGACAATAGTAAAAAACTTCAACTTTGCGTGAAATCTTAATTAATGATCACAGTCCAAGGGATGATAATCATATAATAGACTGCAGCGCCGTCGGCTACCACTTAAAATTAGTTTGAAATTAATGAACTTAGAGTAGCAAAGGTTAACTAATAATTTTTATGATTTTAAGATGGGAAACTTAATCAAAATACAAAAGAAATTATAATTTTATCGTTTCAATATGAATTTAAGCTAATTACCTTAAAAGTTTATGGGAAATAATGAAATTTGAAAATTGGTACAAAACTTACCAGCTAAATCTTCTGTTTGATTTTTTAAGCCTAAAATAGCATCGATTGTGTGTCGTGGTGTTAATGTTTGTCCCCCAGGTCCAAATTTTCTAGATGTATCCTTAAGGGTGATATCATTGTCTGAAAATTATAATTTGTGATTAACAACACTGGAAGGAGTTCTAGACAAGCGTTAGTTTTATAATAAAACATAAAAATGTGTGAAATATTCCGTCTGCACCACAGAATAATAATTGGACTTGTAACTTGTAATGTCTTTTTAAAGATTGAAATTAAATTGTTACGCTACACCTCACCAAATTCTTGTTATAGATTATTAGTTGTAGGTGTACAAGCGTCGGCAGATAATTCGTATATCAAAAAAATTAATTTTAATATATTGAGATATTATTTTCAAAAATTATTTGGATATTGTACAAACTGACTGCCGACAGAGTTCTAACTTTGACTGTCGACATTCTAAATTTTGTTAAATCAACACTTTTTGTTAAATCAAGAATTAGTTCAATGAACAAAATTAAATGAAATTTGTAATTATTATCCAATCATAAAACCTTTTATAAAATAATAATAAAACTGTCGAAAGTTGTGTTAACTAATAACGAAATTATAGTGGGTCATAAAAATTAATTTGTAGACATAAATTTCAACAATAATAAAAATTAGGTCATTAAGAATATTTATCCCGTCGGTTTTTTTTTCCAATTATTAGAAGTTACCATACATTTTATTGTTTTGGTGTCGTTGGTATTATAAATTCGGTGATTGTGTAAGTTTGGTTGTTTAAATAAGGAATTTTACACTCACTAACCTTCAATTGTTGAATCATTTGAGATACTATTTTCAAAATGCTCAATATTTTTAAATTTTTCCATAATTATTTGTAAATTTTTACTATCCCTAACATTTTCTAATAAACTACGAAATTTTTCAATTTCCTTTTGTGGAAATTTACTATTATTATTGGCAACTAATTTCTCAAAAATATGCTGAAATGTTTGTTTTTGTACATCCGTCATAGAAGTTTTAATGTCCATTTTTAATTAGTAAGCAAATACAAAATTAAATATTTTTTTAATTAATTATAATAATTATTTTTTAAAAACACATTTTTATTAATTTTCTATTTAATTATTAATTTTATTTCTTCCACTTTAAATTATTATTAACACATAAATTTTTATCCATTCAAACTTTTTAATTTCGTTATTTATTCATAAATTGTAACTCTGAACACTTGATTAACTCCAAACAATTTAATTGTGTATTACAAGTGTTAATCCATATTTGTAAAGTAAGTGATGCAAAAACTGCATTAATCCATAGAAAAAATAGAGTTTCCGTATTTACTGGCTATTAAGCGTAATCGAACCTAACGCGGAAAAGGTAAACCGACGTCTATTAAAAAGTAAGGTAAAAATTAAAAATTCCTTGAATAAACAACGAGCAAGTAAATCGATTGGGCGGTCGTTAATGTTCACATATAAATTTTAATACTCTCATAGTAAATTAAATACTAATACAATTTATTATCCACTCTATTTACACTGATTTCTGACACAACTACAATTAAAATTTCAATTTGTTTGATTGTATTTAGTCATTTTGTTAGAGAGTTCCATGAAAAAATATAGTTTGATGCGCAAGGAGTAAGGAACATGCTAAATACACCAGGAACCAGGAGAAAATTTCATTATAAAAAGAGAGTACACTACCCAGGATTAATTTCGTAATCAACTTTTGAAAAGAGTATTTTTATATTTATAGATTATAAGGGGAAAATTGTAACCCCGCACCGCAAATTGTTTGAATATTAATTTTGTAAGACTTTTTAGGGAACATACAAAAACAAAATCTGGCAATAATTTTTATCTTTTGCTGAATGTAACTGCAAGCCATAATCTGGTACTAACTAATCTAGTTGTGCAAATTAATGTTTTTCTGTTGTTGGAAAATGATTGAACGATTTTTTTGGATGAAAATTTAAATTGTGGTTTTCTATATTTGGAAATTGGAGTTGTTATTTTTAGAAATTTTTGCAGTAATTTTGAATTATGCTAAACTCACTTAATTCAAATTCATTTGATTCGAGATGCAAAAGATAAAATTCAGAAACGGCTGCCAATTCTATATAAATTCCATTATTTATGTGTGTGTTGTAGAAGGATATGTATTGAAGTTTATGCCAACTCTACCGTAAGTAATTTATCTTTATAAAAAGCATAATAGGAAACACAAAATGAATGAAAGAATTAATCTTATTTAGATCGTCAGATAGACTAAATTTAATGGATTTTTTTTTGTGTTATGATTTGATCTATTCTACCAGTTTTGTACAAGGATAATAATAATTTTTTCTATATTTGTATATTTTGATTGTAATCTAGAAATTTGATGTTTTACTAAAATATGCAAAATAATTTCAAAAATATTTCATATTTGTCAATTCAAAATTCAGATAAAAAATATTATAGAAAATTAATTTTATTATATCCGTACAATGTCGAAAAATATTAATTAATTAAAGTTTGTTAATGTAATTATCATTTAACATTAATAATTACAGATAATTATAAAGTATTTAAATAAAATGAACATTTTAATTGGAAAATTAAATTAGGTGAGCATAAAAAAGGATTTTTTTGAAACCACGAAAAATATTATAATAAATTATTTTTCCATAATGAGACAATTTATTACTATAGAGAAAATAATTATAATAAAAATAATTTCGGAATATGAAATGATTTTTTTCTGACCATGGTTCAAATAATTAAAAATTTTATTGAATTTTTATAAACTTTATCTTTTCAAAGTTGCGTTCTATTGGAAATTCATTAGTTTTATTTTATACTCAAATTTCCATAGCTTATTACAAATAAAGTGAATCGGGACAATCAAATGTTCCCTTTTAAGGAGTCTTAGCAAATTACAACATTCGAGCTCTAAGATATCAGATCAATTTATCTAATATATCTTAACTTGTAATACATATATTGTAAATATAACATAAAATAAGAGAGTTGCCAAAGGTAGAACCTCCAGACATTTAAATTATTAATAAACTTCAAATTTATTAAAATTAACCGCAAAATTTTAACCAAATCGTTTGTGGTTATAATGATAAATTAATTTGCTCCTTAAATGATTGAAAATCCAATTTATTAAGAATCCTGAAAAAGACAGAAATTGTCAAATACTAAACTGTATAAGGGGAATTGTACCAACCATAAAACGAAAATAAAACGAAAACCTTTTAATGTTATTTATGTAAAGATAGTAGTAGATAAAACACACATTTATACATAGATAGTAATTTAATGATTAGATTATAAATTAGCTTTGGGTAAATTTATTAAACTTTCTGTACCCCACATTCTTAACATCTACAGAGCAGAAACTTAATTTCAGGACTAATTGTGTCCAATCCTCATTATAAAATTATATACAATAATTTTTATTTACATACTTAGGTATATAAGTAAAAATTGTGCATGTGTGGAGTATAGAGAGCGAGAAAATATTGTGGATTTGTTTAGAGTCGACTCTATAAGTATCATAACCACATACAAATAAAAACGTAATTAATTTCTGAAAATTTAATTTACTAACAATTAAAATTAATTATAACTACTTAAAAAATTAATTAAAATAAATTACATGATAGCAAAGTGTAAATGTATGAGATATAAAAGCAAATAATTTACAAGTGTATGTGCTTGTAGAAACCAGTTTATTATTATCTCTCTACATAACTTTCTATACAAATAATGAAGAGATACTAGGCCATTAGGCGGAGTTTAACTATCGAGGTGTCAACCAATCAGTAACAATTTACAATTCCCCTTCGAAAATGGTCGAAATAGTAAAAAAAATCACTTTTATGTTTATTTAATGGATGCCATTATTAAAATTTGAAAATTAAGTTAGTTAAAAAAT
Organism: Rhamphomyia laevipes; assembly: GCA_963920725.1. Lineage (NCBI taxonomy): Eukaryota > Metazoa > Arthropoda > Insecta > Diptera > Empididae > Rhamphomyia > Rhamphomyia laevipes. The sequence continues at coordinate 43,338,328 of OY987259.1, forward strand.
TGATAATTTCATTCCAGTTAATTACAACTTTTTAATATAACAAAGCAAAGTAATTATTTCCACTGTAGAAGTAAAATTGAATTACTCTCTAATTGATAAATGGTGTAAAGAGGACGTCGATATATACTGCAAAATTTTCTATAAGTATGTAACTAGATTTTTTTCAAAGTTTGTTTTTCGCAACTATTCAACAACATTAGCAAAAATAAGTTTACCATAATTTTTTAATAGAAAATAAACTACTTTTTTATGCTTATTTCATGCTGAATTCATTAAATTTCTAATTGGTTTTCCATTTTTGTTGTACGTAGATTCACTGCGAAAATGGAATGAGAACGTGTGAAATATGAACGTGTGATGAAGATAAAACAATTATTTAAGAAATAAATTGAGGTACTCTGGCTAAAAGAAATTTCCATTTTATGTGGAGTTGAAATTAAATCCTGTTTTTCTAGTTAACACTCTTTTATATGTGTTACATTTTATGTTTATGTGTTGGTTTATTTTGGATACAGAAAAAATCGTTTTTTTTACATATGGTGAGAATGTTTGTTTTTGATTTTGAAGTATAATTTTTTAATAAGCTGTTTATGTACTTAGGGAATAATTAACTCACAGCAAGAGTTCTTTAATTGCCAGATTATTAAATGTTATTCAACAAAATAATGAGGCCATAATTTCTGTGGGTAAAGACTAGAGATAGAAAATTATATTCTATGAACGAAATTTAGGCAGACAATTTATTGCTATTGATTATTTCTTAAAAGAGAAGTTTCGCAAGAACTACAAGTTTCTGATTATTCAAATGTCAGAAATTTAATGTTTTTAAATTAATGTTTATGGAAGGGGTAATATTAAAGTCGATATATTTATGTTAAATGTCCAACAATGGCAGTAGTCACACGATATGTAAATGAATTTAAATTTATTAATTTTCATGGGTTTGCAGGAGACATAATTACAAATTACTTACAAATGTATCGAAAAGCTAATAGTTAAATTCTCTTTAATAACTTTTATAATAATTATATTAAGCATCATTTTATTAAAATTTATTAATTATATTATTCAAATATTTTCTATAAATTAAATCCACGAAATATCAGAAATACAAATTAAAAATAAAAACATCATAAAAATTAATATAAATATTTTGTATCTGTCTAGAAAATAATCATCAAATAAATTTAGTTACACTTTCATTAAATATTTCAGTATTTACAAAATATAAATAAATATAAATCGAAACTTAATAATTCGAAATTACTGATGATGTTATTGGTGATGATTCAAAGTTGTCCTAGCGCGACCCTTTTTATGTTTTTATCCGATGTATATGTACAAGGAATTCATAAAACCGAATCACAATGTAAATGGAAAATGTATCTCTGTTTACCTATGTATACATAAATTTACGGATTGTGTGCTTGTAAAATGTTATTTAATGCTACATAACTCAAAATTCATAGTTGGTTTCATTATTTTAACCTGCGGCAATAAATGTATTCCAGTACCATTAAAATGATCATGATCAGCAGGCGGGTAGACGTTTTGATAGAAACAATTTTTAAATTACATTTTAATTTTCCTCCTTTCCTATTTGAATAATTAGTCTTTGAATGATAAATATTTACAGAAATTGAATTTCATGACGTGTTTTAAGATATTAGTCATCGAATTTTGGATTGTTCCTTAAATTTTTTATTTTTTCTCTTAGAATTAAACTTAGTCTAAGCAGTTTGTAAATATTATAATAATTTATTGCGATATTAGTACCTAAATTGTTAATAATTTAGTAAATATAAAAATATTACCAAAAAAATATTTACATTCGGATGATTGGAAACTTTTATTATTATTTGAATAAACCAATTTGCAATTTATACTAAAATTTCGGTTAATTTTGTTACCAACTAATGCTTCGTTATGAATTTTTATGAAAAGTTATTTATTTATTTTATTGCATTTAAAATTGTAATAGAAAATTTCTGTATACTAAAAATTAGACCCTCCGGTTGTGTTAGTAATATAAACATTTCATAACTTAAGTTAATTTTATTTCATTGATTATGTATTGATAAATTTTTAGCGTAGGACTTTTATTTAATTAAATAAGCCATTTATATTTCTAAATAGCATTTGATTTAGAATTTAGATTATATTATAAATTTCGATTTTTTTAACCTCTTGTTTAATATGATATTAATCATTTATTTATAAGTTTTTAGCTTTGAACTTACTTACAATTTATTTCACTATCTAAGATTTTCTAAATTAATTGACATATTAATTTTTTTAGTATTAAAAGATATTTCACAAATTTAAATATGAATTAAAAGTAAACTTTGAATACGTTCAAAAGACGGTATTGATTACAGTGGACTATAGTTAACAGTGGACTATAGTTAAATTACAGTGGACTATAGTTAGCCAGTATTTCTTACAGTGGCATATAGTTAACTTTTAAAACGATAAAATTGGTTAGATTTTGTGTGTGCGGTACAAAATAAACCAAGCTTCTCATTATTGAAAATTGTAGCTATAATTGGTTAGTATATAATAAAAACTACAAAATTCATAAACTTGGTCATCAAGGACCTCTATATTACCCTTGTGTATGTATCGATACGGATATAAAATTCCTGATTAATATTTATTTATATTGTTTTATATATTCATGTTAGCAAATTTATATTTTGATCGATTTTCGGATAATGAATAAACCTCTGAAATTGAAAGGTTTTATTTATTAAATTCGTCTAGTGCTGTTTTAATATTTCTAGAAAGTTAATTGAAAATTTGATAATTTATGAAGAGCATTTTTTGAATTATTATGACTTTAAAACCTATAGTTTATAATGATAAGCGGTTTTACTTTGTAGAGATAGATTAAATAATGATTACATATTGAAAGTTAATTAAAATAATCAATTATTAAGGAAAATAATCAAATATAAAATATATTTTGTTCAGTTTTTAAATGTGTTTGGAACATTACTAAAATAGTACTAAATTTAATTTGTATTTTTTAATGGATTTAGAATTTTTATTCGGAATTATTAATTTGAGTTGAAATGATTTTAGGGAAATTATTAACTTCTACTCGTATTCGCAGCATGAAATTGTGTTATAGCAATAATCAAATAGTAACAATATTTCCTACTGTTTCTATCAGCATGTCCTGAAACATCTGTTTAATTTTGCAGAAATAATTATTGGTTGATATTTGATTGAATAATTTGATACAAAACAATAATTTGATAGGAAAAAATTAATTGTAAAAGTAAAGTAATAAAAAGGAATAAATTAAAGGGCGACTATATTATTTGTCATGTGCAGAAGTTCTGCAGCATAACATTAAAGCATGGCGATAAGAATTTTAAAATTTATTTGCTAGGTAATTTTATTTCCTTCTCTGCTTGAATATGTTTTGAACGAAAAACTATAATTTAACATAGGAAATGATCACACTTCTCATTCCATTTAAAATGGTAATGTCGTTATTTTGTTATCTTCCTCCTTTTAATAAATTTGTAAAATTTTTGATGGTCTTATTACATCAATTTTGAAAAAATCTAAAATATTTCAGACTTTTTGTTTCTATTTTTGTAATTTCATTACATAAATGAAATAATCATAAATAAGGAACTTATTATCATCTCTTATCCGAGTATCTTTTATATCTAACAGAATGAAATTATGTTTTTTAAGATTGTATATTAAAATCATGTTAACTTTTCTTATATATTTTCATAGGAAAATAAATTGATAACAAAAATCCTAGAAAATAATATTTAATTTTCGCTACGTTAAATTACTTTTAAATTGGAATTGTCTCTGTTTATTGCACTAACGACTCTGTTTATTGAAAATTAAATAATGAAATATGAAGAAATGATCATTTATTTTACATTATATTTTATTTATCCTATTTTTATAGACTAATGGAATAACTAATACGAGTTAATAAATAAAATTAAAATTATAAAATATCTTTCAATATAAAAATTTAATAAGTAATTTTTATTTAGTAATGTAATTAATTTAATTGAAAACTAACAATTTATCTGATAATTCAATCTTTTACATGACTACGTAAATAAATTTTATTAGAAAATTTTCTTGATGTGCGAGATTCTTGAAATAACAATTTAATTATCTCGTATACATGTAAGATATAAATCCCTTTAGCTTTCCAATTATCCTTTTTACTATATTCGTATATTTCAATTTATCAGGTTATCAAGTAAATTTGATTTCAGCAATAAAGAAAATTATCTTCATTCTTTTGAATTTCGACAAGAGAAAGAGTTTATATCAAAAGTAATAGTCTAAATTTTTGCTTCTACGTTTAAAATAATATAAGAATTAATGTTTTAATATATTATGTAAAGGAATTATTCATTATAATAAAATGAACGTTGATTAGATAACAAAATAATGAAAACTTGATGAAAACTTTATTTTGCTTTGCCGTTTAATATGTAAATTTAATTAAAATCTGCTTTTATGTACTAGAACACAGGCTAAATTTTAAAATATATATCGAATTTGAAAATTAGATGAAATTTAGAAATCTTTCATTTATCATTGTGTAAAATTATCATAACTAATGAAATAATTCAACAAAATTAATTGAAGAATTATAAAGAACTGATTTATATTAATATTTCAATTAATAGATTAATTTGAAAACCGGACAATTTTATGTGTTTATGAAAAAAGACTTTCTAATGCGTATGAAAATATTCACACTAAAATCAAAATTGGATTTATTAAAAATGATATTTTACAATTTCGAAAAGGAAGTTCTTCTTAATGCATAACAGATACAAAATTCAATTTAAACAGAAAACATAAATTTCTGTTAGAAATAAGTACAAAATATCATAAAAAGAGTGTGAAAGAAACCGCCGTCCCTTCCCTAGACAATGGAACTTTAAAATTCAACCAACCGCATAATCCGACTTAGGTGTAAATTGACAATATTTTGTTTACACATTTGTAAGCATAAAGATTTTCGATATTAAACAAAAACAACCTTAAGTACCTCATCCTCTACTTTATATAATAATAATAATACATTTGACACTAGTAATAACAATGTTAATGTTTTCATAGGATTCCATGCCACGCTAGAGAATTTGTTGTTTTATGGTTAAAGTAGAGATGAAATCTATTTAAATTTGGACGAGGAACATTGAAAAATTTGTAATATTTCACACCTAAAACCTGAACTCTGCATGAAGAGAAAAAGGACCAATTTTGCTTTTGTACTTATATGTATGTGTAGGCTTACGCAAATTACGCAAAATGAGACTGCGTAAATAAGACTAACGACAGATATTTTTGGTAGGAATTATTTACATTTCAGTAGATATTTTGTTTCTATAAAAAGTGAATTGGCAGATTATTAAATAACAATTTCTTTGTGCTACTTTTACAAATATTTTCATTGAAATGTGATACCAATCCAATAATTGTTGTTGAGAATTAAGGATACTAATAAAAGATTATGGTCTAATTTTAGGAAATATCATTGTTAGAAATCAAATTACATTGGTTTTTACTTTTATTCAAAGGTTCCTTTAGGGAAATTGTAAAAATTTTTCCATCAGGTAATTTTCATATTCGATTATTAGTATAGTTTAAGGAATTTAAGGATACCACATTTGTGTACATAGACATTATTCTATAACTAAATTGGAAATAATTAATTATATAATTTTATTACTTCTAATTTGTGGATTTTCTGATCTAGTTCAATTATATTGAATGTCAATCAAAACATATCCAATTGAAATATTTTAATGGGTCTCGGTCGCTTGATCTTAGCCTTAGCCTGTATATTGTCGTTAATTAAATTTTACAATTAATAATAATAGTCAAAATTTCTAACAATCAAATTATTTAACTATTAAAATTTTGTTGAATATAAACACGAAAACAATTTCCTTTAAAATTAATTTCCTTTTTATAATTATTAATCGTCCGTTTATTCGAACGATAATAAGGAAAAATGAAAATTTTTTGGTAACAAAACAAAAACAAACAATTTTCTTAGTAATAATCAATTTTCTTAGTCGAAACTAATTAAATATTTCATAATTATAATATTTTGTATAATTTTAGTTTGGATCTAAATATTTACAAAATATCTTGACAATAAATGATTTACGTGAGGAAATTAAAATTTTAAATTAATTATCTAACAATTTTTAATAATAATAAAATACAATTTTTTTTATATATACGAATAGAAAAATATTCGTCAACGTTATTTGAACAAATTGGGAAAATAATATTATAGTAAATATATTAAAATTAATGTCCTAAACCTCAAAATTTAAACATTATTTATTTGTACTCTGATTTGATTTTACATTGCTCTACATCCTTTAAAAGCGCAGGTGTTGCTCACTTTAAGTTTGTAAATATCCTTAATCCGATGTTTTGTATTTTTTGTGTATTACAAAACTGTTCCAACTATTGAAAATGTGTGAAATATTGAAAAACGCCCTTCAATTGCTAATATCTTTTGAAAAAATGCTTTAGTTAAACATTAAAGACTTTTGTATTAAAAAAACAAACAGAGTTTTATATAATCCGCTTAACAAACTACGTTTTGAAAATATCACAATTGATTTTTTAGTTGATTATTTAATAATTTCATTTTAAATTTTGTTGGATTTTTAAATTTAGTTTATATTTCATTTTAATTATTTGATATAATATAAACCTGAAGTCGAATTTTCGAAATTATTATTCGAAATTCTTGTTAATCTTAAAATTCTTACAAATGTTAATATAATACAGAAATAAAAACATTTTAAAATATCAACTTTTTAATGAAAATCAATGTTGGTGATATAATTTATTTATTCACTATTTACTGTAAAGGATCTTAGTATAAGTACACTGAGTAGTGTAAAGTGCAAGAATAAATCTTCCATCAAAGCATGGTCCAATTCCAATTAATTTGCAAGTAGGAAACTTCTCATTTTTGAATGAAATTAAATGAAACATCCCAGGTCCACCTAATCCCACAGGGAGAGTTAACCATAGGTTAAGGTTTGAAAAGGTTAGGGATTTACTTTTCAATAAATACATTTAAATCTAATTCAAATCATAAATTTAATATTTGAATTTGTATCCTTTATTGATTTTACTGAATATTATTTAAAATAAACAAATTTGGTTCTGTTAAATTGATTTGTAAAAATATGTTTCTTGTTTGTGACAACTGATAAACATGCTCAAAACATTTAGGGTTGGGGTTGGGAATTAATATAGAAATTGACGGGATCAAATTACAAAATTATTTTACACAAACGAACTTTAAACTGAATAATATTTCGGAGCGATAACAAATTTCTAATATAATATTATATCAAATGTAATAGCGTTTATCACTTTTTTAGTTCAACTAAATGGAATTGGTTATTGTAAAATATTTCTGAAAAACTTTAAATAAATATTATTTTCTATTGAAAATATTCATGAAAAAATACGGCATTATAATTTTCACAGCAGGATATATTTATTTACTATGTAAAATCTAATAAGGAAATAGAAAATTACTGGTTTAATATTTTGCAATTGGGAACATTTACAAAAGTATTTATAAAACCTCCTTTAAACTTGATAAAATACATTTTTTGAACAGTAACTCAATTGTATTTAAATAATATGGCTGGGAATAATTCACTGTTGCAAATTATAATAAAACAAGTTTTAATTTTGAGGGTTTGAACAAACTATTATTTCAAAATAACCAGTGTAACTAATCTCAATCTGATAATTTAGGGTTATAATAAAAAATAAATTTTAAACTATAAAATATATTCAAAACCTATGACATTCAGCGCTCCTCGTACACAGTGAGATGCAAAACCTCTTGGACGAATTACCCGATAGCGCACTTTACATAAATATAAAAAAAAAAACGAATACAAACTACCAATGACAATTCATTGGACGTATCGAATTGAATAAATTTAACCTAAGGAGCATTCTATCAACTAACTTGAATGAGGAAATAGAAGGCAGACTAAATAAAACTAAAAATTGCCTATATTATAGCTTGTGATTAAAATCGCAAACTATGACCAGTGTGGTAATCATCACATCTGTCTCGTGGAACAAAGATCAGAATATTTGAAGCATATGTAAAATCTGTACAAATGTATGGGAGTGAAACGTGGCTAGCCACAAAAACTGCTTATGTAACACTCAGAAGCTGCAGATATTCGAAAACAACTCTTCTAAATAAAGAGTAATAAATTAATTTGAACTCTTCTAAATAAATAAACGCTGTAAAAGTATACTCACATTCAAATATTTTAAGTATATAATGATCAGGTCTAATATATTCTGTAGATAATAAGCTCCATTTTTAAACAAAGCACTTCAAATTTGTTTAATGTTAACAAATATTTACCAAAATTTAATGATTGGCAATATAGTAAAAGTATAGAAGAAAATACTAAATTAATATAATTTATGTTTGTGCTAACTGAAGGAAAATGGAATGGGAAAATATAATTATATTAAATTTTCAAAAACTTATTTAAAAAATGTAAATTAATCTTTATTGGTAATGTTAAAAGATTTAAGTGACGACAACTTCATGTTCATCTGGTTAAAAATTGCAAGTTATTATTTTTTATAATATTTTTAATTTGCTTTAAGTTGTGATTTTATTTTGCAAATTATATGCATTTGCATCCGCCGTTTAAAAATAATTCAGTATATAAAAATCTAAAAGTAATTTAATTAAATAAAATTTCAAAGGTTTTTCAGAATAATTAATTCAAAGCCATTCATGTTTTTTTAAAATAAGTTAGTTTTAATTATTTCATTTCAAATATCTTCAAGAAATTAAGTGATTCAAATAAAACATTTTAATAATATGATTAATATAATAAGTATTATCCAAAGAAAATGAGGATATTTCAGATCATCTTTCACAATTACATTATATTTTATATATATAAACACATTTGCGATGAACAATCTATCCAGATTCACTTTATTCATTCGTTGAAGGCCACATCTGTTGAATGAGATTTTTCATGAAATAAAATTTTTAAATTTTTTATAATTGTTACCAATCCATACACAATATTTCCATGAGATTGTGTCTTAAGTTCAGCAAACAGCTCTGATCACTGGATTAATATAGATTATTGTTTTATCTCTTCTAATTATGAGTCATTGACCAAGTCGGTCGTATTGCTTATAAAGCAGTTATAATGTGTTTCACTGATTCAACATGTTATGTAATGTAGCTTTCAGAGTGTAGAAGCCGTTGATAAATCAACGTCTCACATATACGAAGCTAAGCAAATAGAAATTGCCTCTTTAAAGTGAATATTAATTAACACATCGTACTTGAGATCACAACTGAATTTCTAGTCTATGTGATAGAAAACCTATAATTTAGAAGGGTTGATTTATATTTAATATTAGAGTTTAATTATTAATTATTATTTTACCTGGTAGATTTGATAGAAATGATGATGATAGCCATGGTTCAACTAGTAAATTAGCATTACATGCTAATCGCGGTGGTAATTGTGCGAAATGTGTTATACCAAAACGTAAATTTTCTGATTTCTCGTAACGACGCCATTTTGCACGACGATTTTGAAACCAAACCTGAAATTATTCAAAGAAAATAAAGTAAATTTAGTGAAATAATTTAAAACATTCAATTAATTAAATATTCATCATAAATAGTTCTTTTAGTGTATATATTAATTACAATTTTATTAATGATTCAGAGTTAATGGCATCAATTAAACTTAGTCTGTAATTGTGTAATTGTTTGTGTAATTACTTTAAATGTAATTATATGTCATGTATAATTAAATAGCAATAAATGTAATTGATTATTTCTGCTTTAATTCAATTCAATTTTGGAATATATTAATTATTTTTGTTCGGTATAGAGTGTGTCGGAAAGTAATTATAATTTATTTTAATACGTAATACAAATTAAGTCAAATAGAACAGAATGCTATACTTACTTGTTCATTATTTCAACTAAATAAAACTGGTAATTAATTTTCCGTATATTCTGTCCATGTTTAAGAATTATTTCGTTACTTTCCTATATAAGGAACTGAGCTATGCTATGCAAGGCAATATTTTTATTAATTAATAATTACTAATTCCCAGGTTATTATAAACAGAGGCTGGTTAATACTACGATTCCTTATGTTAATAATGAATTTTATAAATTATTTCGTTAACGTTTCGTCGATTATCAAAAAAGTGAATAAAAATATAAAAAATATGTAAATATTGCAATTTTAATAGTCAATCAAATCATTCAAATATCTTCCAGTTTTTCTGTAGTTGTCTGACTATGTCGAACACCTAAAGTAACTTTGACCTAAACACTAGAATAATAAAAAGATTCATTAAACCAATTAGTTAAAATTTATTGCTTTTTTCATTCCGGAAAATGTTGTTATTCGGAAAAATTGAAAACTTCTCAATTTTTCTTCATATATTCAGGTTATCCTAAGTTTTTTGTATTTTTGTTTAATTAATTAATAAAATATTTAATATTATAATTCATCAAATTAACCACAATGAACGTACGAAAATTTAGAAAACTTTTTATTTTAACATTACTTGTAAAAATCTTAATGTTTTGAATTCAATGTCAGGTTTGTCTTATGATCATTACTTAGGGTCAGTTTTTGAACGCAATAACTTATTATATTCAAACCTTCAATTTTAATTTGTATTGCTTTAAAGTATCACAATTGCTGCTAAAAAGTCTTACTATACTTAGTCGATAATTGCATAATTGGATTTAAATTAAATTAATTAAAAATCATTTAATCAAAATTTGATGTTTTATCCGGAAAAATCTGAAATATTTTGTAATTCCCTCAGAGAAAATTGTTATTATAAAATTAAACTAGACAAGTCAACCCAATTTATTAGAAAAATGTGTCTAAAAAGTCAATTTTTCAATTTGCTAAACTGTCACAAACATTTCAATATTTCAATTTATATTTTAATAGATTGTCAATGGACATTTTTCTTTCCATATATAGAAAATTTAAATGTTAAAGATTGGATATAAAATAATATTGGAAAATTGGATAAAAATTACTAGCCAATGATAAAAATTATGAATTCTTTTAATTTACATCTGATTTTATAATTCGTAAAATTTTCAGCTTTGGAAAATTTAATTTTACAATAAAGAATTATAAAAATTTTAAACACTTAAAATTAAACTCTTGTCAGTTTTTGTTAGTATAATTTATTAAAATTTATACTAAAGAAAATTATTTATCAGGTTCAAGAGGAAAACTTTATTAACTAAAAATAGTCTACAGTAAAATTTTTTTCTATGAAACAATAAAATCAGAAAAGCGAGAAAACTCAATTAGCAGAAGCTTTAATTGCAATTATGTTGTAAAAAAAAGAAAAAAATAATCCACAAGAAAACCAGTATTGCCTAACCTTATATCCTTGACTTATATCCTTGACATACGTACTCACAATTTTGCTTAGTTGGGTGTTTTTTTATAGACGTTTACAGACACATCGTGAAAACATAATTTAATTAAATAGCACAATTAATTATAAATAATTTCCATTTTCTAGGATTAATTATTATAAAAGTTTTAATGGTTATGGAAAATTGGTTGTTCCATTAAAACAATAAAATAAAGAAAATTGTTTATAGAAAATGTAATAGAGTTTTTCATTATTTTCTCAACTTTTCTTTTTGTAAATTTTCAATTCAGAAGGGCTGGTGTAGTGATTGTAAATTAGGGATGAATAGCATGGATAATGTGAATGAGAAGAAATTTTTTTATTCATTTTTGATCCTTTTCATTTGTGTGTATGTTTTTCATTGGCATTTGAATTGGGGTCAAAATGGATATCGTAAAGTAAAATTGGAATGAGCTATAAATTTCGGTTTGTCGATAAATAAATAGTGAAATCAACATTTTATAATAAGTGATGAATAAGACGAGTCAGAGGGAGACAGTGTTAAATTTAATTAGGTATGAATTCATTTGCATAATTTAAAATTGATTAGTTCGCAATTTTTCTCGCCTATAGCTTAAAATTATCTGTGTGTGCAATGGAAAGTTATGTAAAATTAATTTTAGGTTTTAATTGATAGTAAAACCATTTTTTTTTTAAATAAATTGAATATTATTTATGGCTTTTCATTTTTGATAATTTTCACCCTTAAAAAGTAGAAAAATATTCTATTACGCATGTCGATGAAAATATATCACGTTAAAATTTGAGGTTTTTCTTAATTATTGGAGTAATTAGTTTTTAATGGAAGTTTTTCTACATAATTTTCCAGCTCAATTTAATGAAAAAATAATTGATTGAATCTTAAGATTAAATTTACTAAAATATATTTACGAGATATACACGGAATTGCTTATATGTCAGCGCATGTACCAACAAAATCTGGACATAATTTTCGCCTGGCAAATTCACATAAGAAAAATCGGTTTTAAATTTTTCTACTAGCAAAAAATATCCTTTAATATAATTTTTTACTACAGTCATAACAATAAATTTGCATACAAAAAGGACTTCAATTTAACACGATGGAAATAATTTACGACCCCTCAACAATATAAAATAATTTTTGCGGATCACCTCAGGCGAAATTTTATTCTGGAAAGAAATATTTGTAATAGGAAAGGGACGCGCATGTCCTGGTTCTTATATACATGTTTGATGTATCATTTTTCTTTCTGTAAATGTTTGTATTTATTTTGTTTTTGTATATTACATTTTTAGTTCTTTATTTAGCTTTTATATATTTAAGTAACTGATTTAACTAGTTATTAGGAGGTTAATTAAACACTGAGCACGTGTTAGACTGTTGGTTGCAAACAAGGTTGACAATAAACAGTCTTTGAAAAATTTGTATTTAATTTCATTTTTTCGTTATTGTATCTACAAAATTTTCCACCCTCTTTTTGATGTCGAGGAAATTGCTATTTGTTAACTTTATATATTATTTTTATAAAAAATTATTCGATTTTATGACAAATTTGCTTAGAATAAAATCTGGAAATGAAAATTTGTTCTCCCATTTCTAATTATCACTCAATTAATTTCAGGAGTTTTGCAGAATGTACACTGTTATATATGTGAAAGATGACATTTTTCAATTTTTGGAATTCGTTATTTTCTAAGATCATTTCAAAAAGTTTGCCTGAATTTGTGTAATATTTATGGACTGATCTCGGCAAGGAATTATTTGTTAGAAAATTATAAGAAGAATATTTCTTAAAAAATGGTACAGTACTAAAGCTTCGTTTTTAATTATGTTATTTTACCTTTTGGTTGTACATATTTATCAGGATAGTAATAATTACAGTAATTTAAAGGACAATCAAAAGGATTTGCATAAAATTAATTAGAAGGCTGTCAATTTCAGAAAATTTCATTTTGTTAGTAATTTTTATTACATATATAGAACAATTTTATTAAAGGACACACAATAAACAATAAAAACATCAACGTCAGCAAATCCTTTTTAAACTTCTCATATTTTTTATTAATTATGATTGCCTTCAACAATATTTTTACATTGTTTTTTAATTAATTCATTTTGTTCTTCAATTGGAATATTAAAGAAAAACTGAATCTTTTTTACCATCTGCGTTTATGAATTTTGATTGAAATTTAAAAGGTAGACATTTTTTATTAAATTACATGATTTTTTGTTATTAATCAGAGCTAATTTTAACGTAAAATAGAACCCTAATTAATGACAAATAATGAGGTACACAAACATACCTTGATGTGACAGGACGAAAAGAACGAATGTACAAAATTACTAATGAAGAATGTATTAGATTTTAATTAAATTTATGTATGTGTCAAGGATTTATGAATATAATTGAATATAAGTAAATCAAAAATATAGAATTTTGCCAGCTTGGAATTAGATCGTGATTGAATAAAATTTACCGACGGCCAACTTTATTCTTTACAATTGTTATGAGCGGTAGTCACTGAATATTTAGTTTGCGGTGGCGGCGGCATTTTAAAGCTGATATCGAATTTCCGAATTTGCGTATTAAATTACATTATTTATTCTGTGAGAATTACGCGGTGGTTTACAAAAGTATTTAATTAAATGTAGGTTAAAAAGCAATTCGTTAGCTGAAAATAGAAATTTGCCGAAAATATAAACTGATTGGCAAGCGCTATCTTTGATATATAAACGATATACAAACTTTAACAAGTTCGCCGAAAGGACATTTTCCTGTCATGAGCAATTAGATGATGAATTAGATTTAATTTCCATACAAAGGAATAAATTCTCATTCGTATTTATATAGTAAACGATATTTAAATGAAAAAGCGTTTCAAAGCAGTTGCAAACTACTGAGGCCTTTTTTACATTCCCTTTTGAGTCTTTCTATTATTTTGAATATGAAAAATATAAAAAGGGATATTACATACATATGTGCAACAGTGAAGGGTGAACAAATTTAATGATTTTGATTAATTTTGGGTATTGCTCTTTTTTTTAAGAAAAGTCACGTTTAACTAATCAGAAACACGCTTCTCGGATGATCTTTAAGTAAACAAAGTAAAGTGAAACTATAACTTGAAATTATGAATTATTATTTTAAAAATATTAAGTATATGTATTTCCAAAATTGAGAATAGCAGTACCACCAACTTTCTTTGAACGCCACAGTCAACAGCCTTAAAAGTAAACTAATTTTTTGAAATCAAAAAGGATTTACAATTTACACACTTTCCACGCATTGATAGCTGCTGTGCTACGGTTTTGGGTTTCAATAAGACCAGGAAAATCTACTTTTCCATAAAACAACCCAAAATGTAAGCGATTAACCTAAATGCATTTATCATGTAATATTTTCGAAATTGTAGCTATTTATGATGACAAGGGATAATTATGAAAATTAATAATTATTTTGTAAACGATTTATTTAATTGTTATTTATTGTACAATGTATGAAATTATGTACACAATTACAACTTTTTTATGAAAACAAGGAATTACAATTCATTATATTGCGACATATGTTCAGAGTCCATTTATACATCATCAACTCATTAACATTACTTGCGCTTAACGAAATATGTGTAATGCCATAAATTACGTACATTAAAGTAAACCGACAAGACTAAATTAATAAAAATGAAAAATTATTTAAATACATTATAATTTTGGATATGAACATGCAATTTACAAAAATTAAAGGACAATTTTTTACACTGTACAACTAAAACTAACTAGTTAAATGTAAATTAATAATTGTATGTTCTTTTTCCTAACTTTATAAATATTTAATTTCATTTTTAATATTATTAAATTACTCCACCTAACCCCCTGTCAATGCCCTTGGGATTTAATATACTGAGCTATGCACTAATACAAAAATTGTATAGCTACATAAAAGTAGGTAAATAGCAGTAGCAGTTACTGTTTAGTCAATACTTAAGATTAAATCAGTAATTTTTGTCGTTCTAAGCAAACACATAAAATAATGCCCAATCTCCTGATGCAGTTTATCATTAATAGCTTACTGAAAACTCATTCCATTACCTCAAATTCGTTCACTACATTAGTTCAAATAATTAAATTAATTAGTGTCGCTGGGATTATAATAAAAGATCGCGTGATTTATGTTAAAATAATTTTATAAAATTTTATGTGCCATTTAAATTGACCATTTTTTACATGTTAATTTCATATTAGGCTATGATTAAATTATAGATGGAAGGACGTCGGGGAGTAAATTAATGGAATTGGTTGGAATTAGTGTTAATGATTGTATTTTGAGTTGTATTATATTGAAACTATGTTTAGTTAGTAAATATTATTATAAAATTATTAATATGCTATGTGGTACGAACAAAGGAATTAAAGGGACTTTGTGATTGCTCTAATGATCTACATTTTTTGAATTTAATTGGTAATTATGTTACATCAATTAAAAGATTTTATATTTAACTGCAGTCGAAATTTTTACTACTTACGTTACAACTCTCAATATTTCAAGTAGTTGTTCTTAATTTTCTATATAAAATATAAACTTAAATATCAGAACAAACTGCCATGATATATAAAAGACCTCCAGATATTTAATATAATTAACATTAAATATATGACTAATTAATTACAAAAACGTGGCCATAACAAATTAAGTTAAAAATATCAATTGCCATGAAAGTTACCGCGTTAATTTAAGTTAACTAAATTCACTTTCCACAGCTATAAAAAACTTAATTTAAATAAAATTGTAATTTTCGAAACATTAAATTCTAATCTTGATTATGGTTAATTAATGTGTGAGCAGTAATAAACTCAAAATGCTAATTTAATTATTTTCTTTATTCTGTAGTAAAAGGATTAAAAAAGTCATGTTGACCGAAAGACGGTGACGATGAAAAAATAGTTAAAATTACATCCCTGTAAAAATAAAAAGAAAAGAGTAACTTAAATCAAAATTACAATTACAAGGTGAATACAATAATTTTTGATATTGCATGTTAGTTTGGTGCTTTGATTTCATAGTAGTACGTAAAAGAAAGCAATTACGATAAGAAAAAAATTATATAATTTAATTTTTCTAATGTGTGATGATTGGTAAATTATGGTAGATTAAAATTCAACTTTATACACTCGTCATATAAAATCTTGATTATTAATTTCAAGAAAATTAATTTGTTTTCACGTTCGAAAGTTTTAATTAAAAATTTCATTTTGGTATTAAGAGGAAAGAGTAAATGTCAAATTAACAAAAATACTACCAATTTGACATAACAAAGTTATGTCACCTAAGTGGAGGCAAATTAATTGTTAAACGATATCCAATTTTCTTCAAAGTTACAAATATTTGGTAAGTTTATTTACTTACTAGAAAGGAACATTACAAAACATTGAACAAGGAACATTGTTTTTTTTAAATTAGAGATCTTGGAATTTTTCAGTTTTGAAACGTTACTTGATATAAAAATCAATTCCAACCGCTTACTAACACTAAAAAATTGCATGTCTAAAATAAATTTAATTTAATTAAATATAATTTTATTAATTTATTTATCACATTTTTATCGATTTACATAGAAATCAGCAAATGATTAAATTAGCACCTTGAATTTTATAAACAACTAAATTTACTTAGAAAACTTAAGAAAAATTGCACGATATCAATCCAACTAAATTTAATCAGTCGACCGAAAATTAACTTCTTAAATAGTAATTTCTCATTTCAGGATTTATTGACTAATTATTATTTCATATTATCTTATCATTTTACTAGCGAAAACTAAACCTAGGAAAATTTGAGATTTTCTTAGTATGATTACAATTTGTTTATCCATTTCCTTGGTTGTCAATCCCCTCCGAACAAATTAAAAATTAGCTGAAAAACACCTGATAAGAATTTTCTTTAGTAAGTTTTTTATATGAAAGTTTAGTTTAAAAAAACTCCAAGTAACTTAAGTCTGGTTAATCTACTAAACTAATTTTTCTATAAACCGTCAAATTTATTACAAAATGCCGTGATTATTGTCAATAATCAAATTCAAAAATAATAATTCCTGAAGAAAAAGTAATAATTTTTCACTAACTACAAAAACTTTGAATAGGAAAATTTGTTGTTTTCTGGAAAATGAGATTATTTTAGTTAAATTTTTCTTGTATTTATAACGACTTAAGAAAATATTGAGTATGTTGATAATTGCTAGTTATATAAATATGAATTGTTTATGAAAGATTAGCTTTAGTCTTGAAAAATATTAAGATTTAAAGCGGGTTTGTAAAGTATTGTTAAGAATTTTCAAAAGTGTAGTTCATGTACGAGGATTGTATTCAAATCTTTGGTATTTTTCGATAATTTAAGTATAACTTCACAAAAAAGCAACAATTTCTTCTTTAATGTGCCGATCATAGCGCCTGTCAAGAATGTATAAAAGTTAATTAAAATATATACTAACTTTTTACATTTACTTTGCATTTGTTTTGTGTTATTTTATTAATTTTGTGGGTGGAAATAATCAAACCAATTTCCATTGGGAGATGCAAATTATGTTTCCTTTAATATACAAATTTTTAATTTTCCATTATGAAATTATGATATTCAAACTAACACGATAAATTGCCTCACCAAACAAGGTGAAATTATACTTTTTTATGAGCTAAATTGCGGTAACGCGGTGATTATTAATCAACTGAGCCATAAATTTTCTATTTCGCGCGTTCGGTAGCGTTTCTAAAATGATTGTCTTTATGATTTTTATGGATAAATTTATGTTGTTTATTTATACAAGCTATAACAGCTAATTTTATAGCTAAGAAATTTACATTCACTAACATTAAGGATATAAATATCGTGATTATTATTTTTTTCTGCCACCAATATTTTTAAATTGTTATCATTGACACGTAGAATTATCCTTGTTTTGGATTCTTAATTGTTTTGAATATAGTTTTATATATAGGAAGGAGGGGATTATTTATGACATGGGCTGTGGAAGCTACAAAACGACTTCTTTCTTAGTATATAGTGATTTATGGAATCAACAATTGCTTTGTTCATTTTGGAGAGGGTGAATTAATGTCAGGTGAAAAAACATATTTTAGTACGTCACACTATAATTTGATTATTTGTTATTTTGTTGGCATCATAATTTCAGTTTCAAGGTAACTTTAAGGGTAGTTTTCTAGTTTTTATTTTATTATATAATTATATCATGTCACATTAATAAAAAATGTTGTGAAGGAAAAAATATTGATATGGGTGACTTGGAGAGATATCGCCGTTCTTAGTGGAATTCAAAATGTAATAAAAATTAATAGAAAAGGTTTGATTATAATTATTTTATGGGAATATAAAGAGGATTTTTATGAGGAACAATAAACCAAATTTTTAGACACTAAAACATAAATCAGATAAAATGATTGGTTCATCAAAATTTCTTATTTTATTACCAATTTCATTGGCTAAGAAAGTAATATTAAATTTTATGGTAATAGTAACGACACCAAAAATGGATAGTGTACAAAGAGAAAAGGTCATAAAGGCCTCAAATGGATAAATACAATGTTAAATGAAGCTAAACTTCGAATATTTTAAGCTGGAGCACTAACATTAGACCATAGGTTGGCACAACGACAAATATATAAAAATTCTTGATATCCGTAAATGGTGTTACATAACGTTAATAGAAGTAGGATTAATTTTCATAAGAAATATTTAATTTGGTAACTAAATTATATAATAATAAAAATATTGCCAATTTACTTCTTGAAAATAATTTTCAATTTAAAAAAAACTTTCGATAATAAAAATATTAAATTAAATAAATAGCGTAACTTTGAGTATAAACTTTTTGCCAAGCAAACCCATAAATAAAAAGCAAATAAAAACCATCAAGAATTTTTATGTTTTGTGAACCTTTAATATATAATTACATAACTTATAAATTGTTCGTGTATTATAGACGGAGGTTACAAAACAATCTAGCTTAAATGGTTCTTTATTTTGTATTTTTGTTGTACCTAAATTTTTATTATCATTTTGCTATAAAAAAGTCTCAAGCTATAAAAATCGATTCTTTCTTTTAATATATTTTTTAAGAAATTCTTTGGAAAGTATCACAAGGGATGAAAATATATGGTAATAAAAGTAAATGATATAAAATTTAAAAGAAAAATTGTTGAATTTTATTAAAAAGTTTGTAGTCTAAAACAAAACATTGTATTTCATTATGACCCTAAAGAGCGGTCCTAATTCCATTTTGATTTAATGGTCGTTCCATTTAGAAGAATTGAAGTGACAAAACAGGGTTTACTAGTCCATTTTTAATGGGAATAATCAATATATAAATATATTGTTTGGACAGAATCGATTGAAAGTTTTTGGATCCGTCACTATTCCAAATAAGGATAGTAAATACATTGCAGCAAATTAGTCTTGACAACAAATTAAATGACATCATTGAATAAATACATCATGAAGCCCCATTCTTTGATTGTGTATGTATTTCAAAAAGCAAGAAAACTTTTAAACCCTTACAGAAATACAAATTCACTAACCACCCGCAAACCAAATCTCTATTATCAAGAAAATTGAATAAACCCTAAAAAGAATGTTAAAATGTGTGAGAAAGATAAAAAGGAAAATAAATTTTTGTAAAGATGAAAATCCTGGAAAATATTAAGGAAATTTTTAAAATGGAGGAGAGAGAATTCTGTAAATTGCTTAACGGAGTGAGTAACAATATAACCAATTTATAACAAAATTGAAAATGGCAGTATTTTTATTTGAAATGAAAAGTTTGTGGGGTAAAATGGCTGAGGTGAGTTTATCTATATTTGTTTGTCTGTTGAGTTGCGGGTCTCCGGGGGAAATTTGTGGTAGATGAAAATACAAAATGTAAAATGAAACTTGATAGGAATAAAACTTTTCTTATTTTGTCGGATTATGGAGACTTGGATTTTTATGTTTTCTGTAGAATTTTCTTTCTTTTTGTTTCAAAGTGGAAATATGAAATTATATAAGTAAAAGCAAATTGCATTAGATTTAAATTATTATCTGTAATTTCCTGAATAAATTTTTATTATACTTGCTTATTCCTTAATTCGAAACTAAATAAATAAAATAAAATGGAAATTACAGAACCTGACATACTTTAGAGCTACATCAGTTAAATAAATTTTGTTATTTTCAATTTGTAAAGACTTAAACTTGACAGATGAAAATGTAGAGAAGTAGTAACTTCCCTACAGTGAAACACTATGTAAGTTAATTGAAGTTTTTATGTTTTGTTTTTAATTCGTTGTATCAGTAAATTAAATGTTCAACAATTCGATCGATTTTAAAATCTTTTTCTAATAGCTATATCCGAAAAAGTAACTTGGAAGGTATAGAAATTACATATTTTTTATAACAATTATAGTTTTGACGTATTAAAGGGATATTTAAACTTTCAACCGTAAACTATACGAAGAGTCATGGAAGTTTTACTGTACCTCTCCAGTTAAACTAAGTGATCCAAGAAGTTACTGAATAATTTCATAAAATTCAAATTGTCTACAAAATCTCAAAATTTTCATATTTTAATTAATCCATAAATAATTCGGAGCAATTAAATTCAAAGAAACATAATTAATTATTTTTATTTAATTTCGTGCTGTGATGAAAGGTTTTATAACTTAATTTAACCCTAAATGAACAAAAATGTAATTTTTTTAAGGTCCTATTAATAAATTTAATCTAACATTTCAATTAAAAATAATTTCTTATTTTGTCATAATAATTAATTCGTAATAAAAAAATCATTTATTTGCGTGCTTATTTAGTTAGCATAGAAATAAATCTGAATATCTAATTTTCTAATTTGCTAAGCACAGTGAATTTTCGTGTTTTCTGATAAAGGAAAATTTGAATTAAAAAAAAGTTTTTCCGTGTTTTCCTTGTCGCATGTAATATTTAAAGATCCTTAATTTATTTAACTATAAATTCATTTCGATGAGTACAAAGAAATATTAATTTGAAATTAAGAATATTTAAAATTTTCGTACTTTAAAAAGTTTGTCGTGCACTTACAATAAAATTAAAAATTAGTTTCAAGTTCGTGTATTAATAAAAGTAGATTGTCCGTAAAAATAATGTAACATAATTCAAAAATTTTTATTTAACTTTATTTAATTTAATTGTAGTTTTCAAAAAGAGATGATAAATTTAAGTTTTATCTATAAATGTTTTTAAACTATTCGGAAATTCGATTTACTGGATATTTATTTTGATTCCTCGTCGTTTATTTTTTACTTCCATTTTGAAATGAATCCAAATTCCGGATGTCTCCTTAATATTCCGGAGAATTTTCCACACAAAATGTAAAAAATATTTTACAATATTAAAAATCCTTCGAATATCTTTTAAAATTTACAATCAAGTTTCAATAAAACTAGGTTAGATTTTTTATAGTTGCTCGAATAAAGAATTTTTTATCTTTCTACTATAATTTATATAATAAGAACTAAATTACAAATAAAAATTTATCCCTAAAATAATCGCTTCATCTAAAAGTAACCCTTAAATTTAGCGATGTTGTTAATCAATCTTTAAGTCTTTGCAATCTTTAAGTCTCTGTGAATTAATGTCTGTAAATTAACCCTTTTAAATAGTCTATTAAATGATTTATATCTACTTTAATATTACAGAGCTGCCTAATTTCAAGCTAATCAAGAATCCTTTTATTTTGGGCAAGCGAGCTCTTCCAGCTGTTAAATTTGAGGATTATAAAGAAAAATTATAATTGATTGATTTAGGATACTTGATGATATAAAAAGATAATTACAATTTAGTGTGAGTACAAATTATTTTAGTTGTCATAAATTTACTTAGTTTTATGTACTCTAGTTATTCTGAACGTTCTTAAAATTCTGGAACACTTTTTCTAATTGAAGCATAGAGAAATGTTTATAAATTTTAGATTATTTGACTATTAAGTCACCACCCCTGGTCGTAATCGGACCATAGAGTTAATTCCGATGTGTTAATTTATATTTTATGTTTTTTAGTTAAAGCCACCATATCAAAAATTAGTTGACATAGTAATAAAAATTTTACTCGTATTACTTCTACTCACAAAAACACATGGTGCGGTCACATAATGAAAATCATCATTTGTTGTTCTTCTATGTTTTTTGCCAAAAAATGGAAGTGTTTATAAATATAAAATAATCTTCAACTAATCAGAATGAAATTTATTTAGTGTCAGAAAGTATTACTATTTTTAATGGAATGGAAAATTTGTTTTTCTCTCTGTATTTTTTAACACACTGAAAATAATTGCATTTAGACGCATAACGTAGATCAAATTTATACGTTTTGATTAATTATGTGAGATTTATTAATGTTTTCGCAAATTACTTGGGATTTAACAATAAATTTATTTCGGAATTTCATGAAAGCAAATTTGAAGCCTAAATTTCAGTAAATATTTAATGAAAAATGATATATAGAAATATTTATATGTTAATGTTTTTCCAAGCGAATTGTAATTCTTGAAAAAGTCTTAAATTAACATAAAACCTGGCGGCAATGAAAGGAAATTAAATAATTTCCGTAAACAATTATTTGTCTGTATTTTTATTTAGCAAAAAGGTGAAGAAAGCAATTTAATTATTTTGAGTAGGATAAGAATTATTTATTATGGTGGCAGTAATTCGTACTGGTATGTTTAAATTAAGATCCAGGGAAGGAATATTACGACGTAGTACGATCAATATTTTGATAATAAATTTGATTCCAAAAACTAATTTCGATAAAAAATAAATTTCATTCTAAAAACTAATAAATAATAATTCAATTAATTTGTTAAAAGAAACAAATTTATACAAAATGTAATTACATAAATTCAATTTATTTTCATCCTCATAAAATAAAGCAATTTTCACGCATACAGAAAACAAACTTTCCAATTACAGAGCAAACAATGAAATCATTTATAACTTTATCATAATTTTCATCTCATCGTCGTCGCCTTTCATCCACAAAATTTGTCCTGATTTTCCGCTACATTTATAATCGCATTTATAAATTTTGAATAAAAAACTTTTCTATACGCACAATATTCGTACAGTCAACAGATGTACAAGTCATTAGAGGACATTATTATTATTATATTAAATATTATTTTCATATTTAGTTTTTTAGGGTTGTTATATGTACGAATGTAGAGCAAGGATCTTTTATTGTATAATGTAAACTGTTACCATTTACAAGAACGTTTACTATTGTCACCAAAACAGCAATTTTTTTAAAATGTAATAAAAGTCAAGATCCTTAAACTACAAAAATCGATGAATAAAAGAATTATATTAAAATGGGTGATAAATGTAATAAGGTTTAAAAAAAATATTTTGTACATATAAATTGAATATTATTAAAGGAAAGAAACCACCCTCTCATAAATACGGAGTAATGTGCGGTGAAATTTCCAGCCCTGCTAAAACAGAACAAAAATTGTTTGAAGCGCCTGAAGAATTTCTATTTCGTGTGCCAAAACACAAAATTATATTTCAGATGTTATGGTCCAATGCGGTTGTAATCTTTGTCTAATATTTTGTTTATAGTTCTTGTATTATTCAGAATCCTTTCTTTCTCTTCAAGTACCCTTTTAATGACACTTTAGCTAAAATAACCGATAAAGCATAGAGGAATAAACTAAATTTCTGAAATACTTTTTATTAATTGAGGGGGTGTTTCGTATCCAAATCATATAACGGTCATAATTTCATTATTTAATGATTTTTTGTTTTTGTTTGGAACTTAACGTTGTGTGTAATGTTTTATTTTTTGTTTTTTGCCCAAGGATTAAATACAATTTTTTTCTATACGTTTACATACTTGAACGTGCTGCAAAGTCAAGCATCTAAAATTTTTGGAGGGTGCGTGTAATTTTATTTGTTTTGATTTTTATTAGAGCATTTATTTTGACATATTCAAGGATTTAATTATATTTTGAATTAATTTCAAATATTTATTAAAATGTTAGGGTTAATAAAGAAAATCGATGTCAATTATGTTTTGCCAGTATGGATTTTTGAGGTAAATTACATTAAATTTTTAATCTATCATATTTTTATGGTTTCTTAAGATTTAAGAAAAAAATGCAAATTAATTAATAAACTTACTATCAAAACCCAAATTTAATGAATTCCAAAAACATTATTAGTTAAGTTATCATTCAATTCGATTTTAAAAATAAATTTTTATCTGATTTTAGTTTATATTTTTGTCTGTCATAAAACTAATTTGTTTGACATGTCCTTTTCCCCTAATATTTGGTTCTTTATTATGTTTTTTACGATTCCATTTAGTGTCAGATTACAAGTTTACAAGCCATCAAAGTAATAAGCTTATATACTGTCATATCCAAATCGAAATGAATCAATTAAATGCATTTAGTCGAAATATTTTCGTTTTGTGTTCACTTTTCAAAATATTTGTTTACAAATTTATTTTCGTGCTTTAGAAAATAATTAATTAAGTGGAAAAACGTTTATTAGTTTTTGATTGTAGTCCGTAATTAACGTTGTAATTAATAAAATATTAATTAATTAATTTTGTTGACGTCAAAGTCTACAGATCTATCGGAAATTAATTTATTTAAGATTTCCTGTTTGATATTGACATGTTTTCATTTTGGTTTTGTTAACGTATTTTTAAAGTTTTCTAATGCTGACATTTATTTGACTCCTGAAAATAATATCTTTAACGGAAGTGCTAGTGTCGATGAAGTGATTTTAAAAGTGAACAAAATTATTCATTATAATATAGAAAAAATATGATATTTTATGAGTTATCAAAATGTGGAATACAAAAAAATTATACTAAACACATCGGAATGAAATGTTCTGATTATTTATAAATATCACTCGATAAGGTTAAGAAATGATATTATCGCTCCACTAAAATAACAACTTTCTGAATTTAATTTATTTCAATTTCTTCAATTAATTTCGTATTTTCTATAAAACAAATTTCGGTTATTTTTTTATATATCTGGTAATCAAATCAAATTGAATATTGATATTTATTTAAGTGTATCTACACAATATAAAAATAGCTTTACTCCTTCCGAATTTTCATTAAGTTTTGATATTTTTACTTCCTTTCTTCTTCGTAGTATTTAAAGGTTATGACGTTACAATTTTCTATATTATCATTTGACATGTCATAGGCCAAATTTCTGTGGTTTATTTTAGACAATTTTTTGTTCTTTACTTTTATTTTATTATATTATCTTGTAATAATAATAATAATAATAATAATAAAATTTATTTACATTAGATTTCAGATTCTAGCTAGTTAGAATGTGTTCCACATTTTATTTTGTACAGACACATAATTGCTTAACAAAATATACGGAAACAGAATAAATGTTTGCGATATTAATAAATACAGGGTGCTTTGGTGCTGGGAAGGTGAAAAACGTATTTGACTTTTAAAATATGATAAAGGAATTATTTATCGCGAAACTAAAAGTATTCATAAATAAATTGTGTTAATCTACTCATAATAAATAATTGTTTCGGCTTTAGAAAACTAAATAAGAATTGGCTCCGAATAACCGAAATTTCGTATCAATTTTTTTCTGGAATTTTGGTATCTAAAGGAAGTCCAATTTATAGCGACCATACATATATTAACAAATATGTCCCTAGCGTCAAGTTGATTATTCTCAGATATTAAAACCGTCGAAAGTGTAGTTCCAACATTTTTTAAATAGCCTTAAATGTCACATTTTTATATTAAATAGCAAATTAATTCAGTTTTTTGAGTGTATCTAGTTTCTTTCAACACCATGTACTTTCGAAAATAAAATATCGTTTAGCAACAACTCAATATTATATGGGAATACGACTATAAGATTGCATGTGATATTAAAAAGTCCTAGTTTATTAGGGCATTTTAATAGATTTATTGATTGTCAACGTAATTTGTTGCAATAAAAAAAATGTCGGTTACCATTATTCGTTTAAAAGATTGGTGTAGAGTAAAATAAATAAACAAAAAGGGTTGAAGCCAATAAATAGAAATTTAATACAAGTTTAATAAATCATTTTTGTCAATTGTTTTAGTATTTGTCTCCGACTAACATTTATTTATACAATTATTTATTTAACTAACCTGTACTCGAACTTCTGGTAAATTCACTTTCATTGCTAATTCTTCCCGTGAATAAACATCAGGATAATGTGATTTCTCAAAAGCACGCTCCAATTCATGTAGTTGATATGTTGTAAATGTTGTACGGTTACGACGGTGTTTCTTTTTCGAACAGTCATCTTGAGCTAACGTAAAAAGAATTCATAAAAGGAATATAAAAAATAAATTGAAGAATTGGAAATTAAAATAATTATTAGTTTTTCATTGTATTGTAAGTAAATTACCTTGATTACCTTCATCATCACTTCCCGATGTAATTTTTTCACCTTGTTCACTAGAATTTGTCTGATTGAGATCTTCACTTGATGCACAACTACCATTGACGCCACTATCATTGTCAATAAGTCGATCTTGTTGTTGTTGTTGCTGCTGTTGCTGCTGATCCATTACATTAACACGATAATCATCAATATTCCTTTGTTGTTGTTGTTGATGTTGCTGTTGTTGTTGCATTTGCAAATGATGCAAGTGATGATGATGTGATTGAGGGGAGTGCATTTCATTTGATCGTGTACCACTACCAACTAATAACGCGTTTTGTTGTTGTAAATCTTCAAAATTTCTTGCACGTATTCCTTCGAATGTTTTCAGATATTCATAACTATGTTTCATATGCTGTTGAATTGAAGATACAGATTCTGCTGACTCACTGTTACCATTTTGCATTTTAGCTGATGGCATTTCATTTCGCTCTGACTCCAGGTCATCAAATGATGACTTACGTTTGTTATTCGATAAATATAATTGCCCAGATTGTGAAATATTTACATTGTTATGCTGATTTTGCCCTGACGCCAAAGATAATGTCGGCGTTGTCGTGTCTATTGTCCTAGACATAAGTTCCTTACTATTATCATCAGTTGCCGACATTGAATCGTCATAGTCATGAGTATTATCTTCATAATAATTATTCACACCAGTTGTTCCAGATTTTATTGATTTCTCAAGATGATGATCACTTTCTAAATTGCCACGACCTGCCCCAATCATATTACTATGATTATTATTACCGAAATTACCTACATTTACAAAATATTTTCCACCAGTAGCTGCAGAAGATATTTCTCGGGCAACAACAGCTACGGCTGCTGCTTGATTAGCCTCATGTATTGCTAAACTTGTTGCTATCATTGGACTAGAATAATCTAATTCGGATGGACTTAAGCATTGTGATTGCATTAGTCGTGTAGATGAAATTGGAATTGTTGTAGTTGAAGGTGATGGTGGCGGTGCTGCAGATGTATTTAAATTAATTGATGTTGATGAGCATAAATGCAGATTATTGATGTGACTATTATTATTACTACTACCATCCAAATTTGCACCAGTTGTTGTGGTGACGGATGTAATGGGATCTGGAGACTTAACATGTGCGGAGTAATTTATTTGATTAAATTTATCAGTATTTAATTGTTGATATGAATTGTTTGTAAGATTTTTTTTATTGTTTAATAATATCGCATGATTTTCAATTAACTTATTATGATTAATTAATGGTGGACAACGAAGATCGGTAGCATCATTCGATTCACCTGTAAAATATGAAATGTTCTTGTAAATTATTTTAAGTAGTTTTTTAAATTATTATTAGCTTCACTAATGGTTGGTGTAGTAGTACTGTTTAATTACGTTGCGCTGTAGTTAAATAGTAGTAGGGTTGCGCAAAAGTAAAAAATGATTAGGGTTGAATATATTTAAATAATTTTATGTTTTCTTAAAAAAATTGTTCGTCTCTAATTAATTTATATTTTACCAAAAAATAATTCATTATTAAAACTTCAAATTAACGTGAGTAGTAAAAATTATGGTAATTATCCACTTAGTAGGTCAGCCTCCACAAAAATATAATTCTCTCTATTACTGACTCATGCAATGCGTTAAAATAAAACAAAGAGCTTCCATCAATTTTGCTTTTATTTATATAATGAAACCTTTTATTTTAATCGCTAAAACTAAAACCGAATAAAAACCTTTTAAGTGGTTAATTGAACACATTAAAAGAAACGCGTCATAATTAAATTACAAAACTAATTTCGTTTAATTTAATATTATTTTTCTGGTGATGCTCTTGCTATTGGCTGTTTCTGTCAGTCAATTTTATTGTTTTTCTTTGTGCGTTAAGTAGATAAAGTACAGCTAATAAAATCCGCACAGTCATTGTTTTATTCCAGTAGCAAATCGACTACTGAATAGTAATAATAAACTTCAAGCTAATTTTTCAAAACAACTAAATTAATAATATGTTTTTTTGAATGTACGAAGACAGACTTTACTCAGACTGACTGGTTTATGTAAGCATGTTTTTAACTTCCAACTTTATCATTGTTTCCTTTTTGATTATTTAGTAACCAAGATTCAGTTGAAAAGTAAATTTCATTGTTGTCTAAAAGCCATTAAGATTTTAAACAAGACTAATGAAATTAAAAAACAGTGGAAACATTTTTGCTGCACCAGACTATTAATAATTGTACATATCAATTAAATATAATTCTGTGCCTCCTACCGAAATTTCTTTCTTTCGATAATATTCTCTAGAAGTCGCTTCATCATTATTGCTTATAACTTTAAGTGGGAGTTAAAATAAATAATATTTACAGAATAATCTGAAATGGAATTATCCCAAATGTTTTATTTATTTGATTTTATTTCATTGGTAAAATCCTTGGCTTGATTGACAGATTGATTCTTTATTTTTGCTTTTGAAATGAATTTTGATCGTAAAGAATTTGAATTTGATATTTATACAAGAGGGAATTAAATTTTTTAATAAAATTTGAAGTAATTTAGGAGTTGATTTGATAAGAATAAACTAATTTGTATTAATATATGAATTTCACAGCATAAAAGAAGAATTGTATCTTACTTGTGGTTGTGACTTTATATCAAAATCTTTTACAATGTTGCTTATTTATGTTCAGCTTTTTAAAATAATGGAATACAATTGCTACTTCTTTTTTTGGTCTTTAATTTAATTAGTCAGTTGCGGTAATTGATTAATTGATTGTCTCCAATTTTATTGCTAATATGTAAGTGGAATTACAATGAAGACATTGAAGTTATGATTTTATTATATAGTATATACCATTATTCTTGTAATTAATCTTAACTATTAAACTGGTAGGTTGATCAGGTGACCAGCGGAGTTTAACTCTGTTACAAGTATATTTAGGTTTGTTTTATTTAACTATTAGATTATTCTTTTCTTCGGTTATAAAGAAAGAATTGGTGCAGTTTAATGACATGTTTTAGTATTGCGATAGAACAACAAAGTAGATGTAGTTACGATTAAAAAAGGCTCAAAATGAAACATTTTTAATTGTAAGGAGCCATTTTTAATCGAAATAATTTAAAATGGCTGAAAATGAATAGGTGGATCTCTAAAATTATGAAAATTGTAATTTAGTATTAAGTATTTTTATCAAGAAATATTCTAAACAAGAAAACGCTACTGTGTAGTGTATAATTATTTTACTGGGTAAATAATTGAAATTTAAAACAATTTTTGAAATACTAATTTGACATACTCACAGTCACAGGTAAACGGAAATATTGAACTGGTTTTTCTGTACACAATTTCTTAAATTTTATATAATTCTTGTTAATTAAAATTAGTTAAACAAAGAAATTTGTCACCTAATTACCGAAATATTTGTTTTTATTACACATATCCGGTCAAAATTTAATGGGTTTTTACGTTCATCGCGTTCATTGCGTTAATATAAACATACTTCCGGTACTTATTAATTAATTAATGCTACAAAACAATTTACAACAATATTTGTTAATTTATAGTGATTTGAAGACTAAAGTAGTCAATATGGCCTTGTTTATTAGTAATCAAATTCATTTTTAATTACTTTTAAAGCTAATATTTTCATAACGAATTTTCTTCAGGTTTTCATAAAAATGTTATATTTAAAGTTTTTTTTATATATAAAGTTCTACTTTCTGATGTTTCTAATAGTAAAAGACAAAAATTATAGACTATCGTGGACAAAAACGCTAAAACTTATCAAACCTATCAAAATATTCAGATTTTTAAATTATCAACAAAAAAAGAAAGAAAAAGTTTTCTTGTCTGGAAAATATTTCTACAAATCAGGTACGGACAAAACTAAATTTAAGTGTAGGATTAAATATTATTTAGGTGGTAGGGTGTCCTTATCAGTTGTCGTGCATCTGACAAAATTACAAAAACCTAAAAAGGAAATAAATCAAATTTTCTTCAATGGAGAATATAAACTTTACCGAGTTTGTTCGATTTTCTTTTACAAAAGTTATTATTGTAAAAAAATAAGAAAATTGTAATAAGAATTTTCTTTTCTTTATTTGAAATTATTTTCGTGCCATCGTAGTTTATGTAATTGAAAATTGAAATCGATTATTCTATTTGTAACTCTAAAATAAATGACTTTTAAAGGTAACAAGAATGTAAAGTTTTGATAAAATAAGAAATGTAAAAAATCTTTTATTGACTACATGTTTTCCTGAAGGCTAAATGTTTTTCAACACCAACAGAATAATTGAAGTTAATAACATTGTACATGATAATTAAAAATCATTTTTGAGTAGGCCAACATTCTTTTAGATGTTCTGTCGAAAATTCATAAATATAATTAAGTTAACTAAAAATTAGTAGTTATCGTCTAAGTAAATGCCTAGGTATTATAATTGGTAATATGAAAAGTTACTATACATCTTTTTTATTGGTAAGCTCAATAGAATTTAAAATTAATTACTTTTCTATATCAAATCTCAGGAAATTAAATTAATTATTTATTTGGAACATATTTTATTCGACACTGAATCAGCTTTTAATTCGAAGTAATTCTCGATTCCAATGCGAAAACATCAATTAGTGGATTTATGTTGTTCTGTACAATTTTAAGTTTACCTTTTATCAAGCAAATATTAAAATGAAAACTGCTGCAATGCTGCCAAACTTATACAATATCCTATTAATATTAATAAAATAACCAGAAAACAACTTTCAATTATTCAATCTTAAATGATTTTTATGAATTTCGATTTATCCAATTTGACGGTGCTAAAACTAAACGTTGTGTTATCTGCCTAATTTTGTATACGATAAGAAAATGTTCGATAAAGAAAACAAAGCACTAACAAACAAGATTTTAATTTTTGGATAAGATACTAAGTAGAAATAAAAAAAGATAGAATCTTCAATGACGAGGTGAAATTTATGTTTTCCGACAATTCCAGGGTTTAGAAGCTAAAAATTCTTTAAATTTAAACAAAATGTTTTTAATGGAAAAAGGATAAATTTTTTTTGATACTGATAGATAATAACAATAAAAGTGAATCAATTTTTGTAGATGAGCTATTAAATATGATACGATAATCCCTTGTCTAAGTGACAGCTAAATCAAAATAATTAACTAATTGATCACCGTTTGAATAATTGTGATCATTTAGAGAGTTTCTGAAATTTAAATAAAAATATTATACAATGTTAAAATGAAAGTTTTTTGTTGTGAATCTTAAAGTGAGATTTGTAAATATTTTGACAAATATTTATTGTTCGAATTTCATTTCAATTAATGTGTCTTAATTTTTTGCTCAAAATTTATGTAAATTATCAACAATGAGAACCAAAATCCGTGTTTGATATAAGAATTTCTTTTCACAAAAAATAACATAATCAAATTCTTTCCATTTTGGACAGTTAATAAATGTTAAAAATCAATTCAAAGTTAAATTTTTATTTAAAAAAAATTCTCAATTATTAAATTAAAACATCAAAATCACCTTTAAAATTATGTTAAACAATTCGAATAAATTCCGACTTATAATCAAAAATAGAAAAAACCATTAATCAAGTAGAAATGAAAATATTATTGCCTCTGACAATAGTAAAAAACTTCAACTTTGCGTGAAATTTTAATTAATGATCACAGTCCAAGGAATGAAAATCATATAATGGACTGCAGCGCCGTCGGCTGCTGTTAACTCTTTTATACCACTTAAAATTAGTTTGAAATTAATGAACTTAGGGTAGCAAAGGTTAACAAATAATTTTTATGAACTTAATCAAAATACAAAAGAAATTATAATTTTATCGTTTCAATATGAATTTAAGCTAATTAGATAACTGCGGATTAAAATTTTATGGGAAATAATGAAATTTGAAAATTGGTACAAAACTTACCAGCTAAATCTTCTGTTTGATTTTTTAAGCCTAAAATAGCATCGATTGTGTGTCGTGGTGTTAATGTTTGTCCCCCGGGTCCAAATTTTCTAGATGTATCCTTAAGTGTGATATCATTGTCTGAAAATTATAATTTGTGATTAACAAAACTGGAAGGAGTTCTACACAAGCGTTATTTTTATTATAAATCATAAAAATGTGTGAAATATTCCGTCTGCAACACTGGATAATAATTGTACATGTAATGTCTTCTTAAAGATTGAAATTAAATTGTTACACTACACCTCACCAAATTCTTTTTATAGATTGTTAGTTGTAGGTGTGCAAGCGTCGGCAGATAATTTGTATATCAAAAAAATTAATTTTAATATATTGAGATATTATTTTCCAAAATTATTTGTATATTGTACAAAGCGTCGGCAGTCAGAGTTCTAACTCTGACTGTCGACGTACTAATATATATAAATTTTGTTAAATCAACACTTTTCCTTCAAAATTAGTTCAATGAACAAAATTAAATTAAATTTGTAATTATTGTCCAATCATAAAACCTTTTATAAAATAATAATGAAACTGTCGAAAGTTGTGTTAACTAATTACGAAATTATAGTGGGTCATAAAAATGAATTTAAATTTTGTAGACATAAATTTCAACAATAATAAAAATTAGGTCATTAAGAATATTTATCCCGTCGGTTTTTTTTCAATTATTAGGAGTTACCATAAATTTTATTGTTTTGGTGTCGTTGGTATTATAAATTCGGTTATTTGTTGTGTATTTTAATATATTTATTTTATTTTGTAATTTTGGTTGTTTAAAATAAGGAATTTTACTCTCACTAACCTTCAATTGTTGAATCATTTGAGATACTATTTTCAAAATGCTCAATATTTTTAAATTTTTCCATAATTATTTGTAAATTTTTACTATCCCTAACATTTTCCAATAAACTACGAAATTTTTCAATTTCCTTTTGTGAAAATTTAATATTATTATTGGCAACTAATTTCTCAAAAATATGCTGAAATGTTTGTTTTTGTACATCCGTCATAGAAGTTTTAATGTCCATTTTTAATTAGTAAGCAAATACAAAATTAAATATTTTTTTAATTAATTATAATAATTATTTTTTAAAAACACATTTTTATTAATTTTATTTCTTCCACTTTAATTTATTATTAACACATAAATTTTTATCCATTCAAACTTTTTAATTTCGTTATTTATTCATAAATTGTAACTCTGAACACTTGATTAACTCCAAACAATTTAATTGTGTATTACAAGTGTTAATCCATATTTGTAAAGTAAGTGATGCAAAAACTGCATTAATCCATAGAAAAAATAGAGTTTCCGTATTTACTGGCTATTAAGCGTAATCGAACCTAACGCGGAAAAGGTAAACCGACGTCTATTAAAAAGTAAGGTAAAAATTAAAAATTCCTTGATTAAACAACGAGCAAGTAAATCGATTGGGCGGTCGTTAATGTTCACATATAAATTTTAATACTCACATAGTAAATTAAATACTAATACAATTTATTATCCACTCTATTTACACTGATTTCTGACACAAATACAATTAAAATTTCAATTTGTTTGATTGTATTTAGTCATTTTGTTAGAGAGTTCCATGAAAAATTATAGTTTGATGCGCAAGGAGTAAGGAGCATGCTAAATACACAGGAAGTAGGAGAAAATTTCATTATAAAAAGAGAGAAATATTATGAGTGAGTACAGTACCAAGGATTAACTTCATAATCAACTTTTGTAAAGAGAATTTTTATATTTATAGATTATATTATAAGGGGAAAAATGGTAACCCCGCAAATTGTTTGAATATTAATTTTGTAAGACTATTTAGGGAACTTATAAAACAAAATCTGGCAATAATTTTTATCTTTTGCTGAATATAAATGCAAGCCATAACCTGGTACTAAGTAATCTTGTTGTGCAAATTATATACGAAATAAGTTAATGTTTTTCTGTGGTTGGAAAATGATTGAACAATTTAAATTGTGGCTTTCTATATTCGGAAATTGGAGTTGTTATTTTTAGAAATTTTTGCAGTAGGTAATTTTGAATTATGCTAAACTCACTAATTTCAAATTCATTTGATTCGAGATGAAACAGATAAAATTCAGAAACTGCTGCCAATTCTATATAAATTCCATTATTTCTGTGTGTGTTATAGAAGGATATGTATTGAAGTTTATGTCAACTCTACCGTAAATAATTTATCTTTATAAAAAGCATAATAGGAAACACAAAATGAATGAAAGAATTAATCTTATTTAGATCGTCAGATAGGCTAAATTTAATGGATTTTTTTTTGTGTTTTGATTTGATCTATTCTACCAGTTTTGTACAAGGATAATAATAATATTTTCTATATTTATATTTTGATTGTCATCTAGAAATTTGACGTTTTACTAAAATATGTATGCAAAATAATCTCAAAAATTTTCCATATTTATCAATTCAAAATTCAGATAAAATTTTTTATAGAAAACTCATTTTATTATATCCTTACAATGTCGAAAAATATAAATAAATAAAACTTTGTTAATGTAATTATCATATTTAACATTAATAATTACAGATAATTATAAAGTATTAAAATAAAATGAACATTTTAATTGGAAAAATTTTTTTTACAAACCACGAAAAATATTATAATAAATTATTTTTCCATAATGAGACAATTTATTACTATTCAGAAAATAATTATAATAAAAATAATTTCGGAATATGAAATGATTTTTTTCTGACCATGGTTCAAATAATTAAAAACTTTATTAAATTTTTATGAACTTTATCTTTTTAAAGCTGTGTTCCATTCGAAATTCATTAGTTTTATTTTATATTCAATTTCCATAACTTATTAGATTACAAATAAAGCGAGCTGTAAGATATAAAATCAATTTATATAATATATCTTAGCTTGTAATATATTGTAAATATAACATAAAATAAGAGAGTTGCCAAAGCTAGAGCATCCAGACATTAAAATCGTTATAAAAAAATATTTTTATTAATATTAACCGCAAAAGTTTAACCAAATTGTTTGTGGTTATAACTATAAATTAATTTGCTCCTTAAATGATTGAAAATCCAATTTATTAAGAATCCTGAAAATGGCAGAAATTGTCAAATACTAAATCATATAAATAAAGGAAATTGTACCAACCATGATTAAAATAAAACGAAACACTTTTAATGTTATTTATGTAAAGATATTAGTAGATGAAACACACATTTATACATAGATAGTAAGTTAATGATTAGATTATACATTAGCTTTGGGTAAATTTATTAAACTTTCTGTACCCCACATTCTTACATCTACAGAGCAGAAACATAATTTCAGGACTAATTGGTTTCCAATCCTCATTATAAAATTATATACAATAATTTTTATTTACATACTTAGGTATATAAGTAAAAATTGTACATGTGTGGAGTATAGAGAGAGAGATAATATTGTGGATTTGCGTAGAGTCGACTCTATAAGTATCATAACCACATACAAATAAAAACGTAATTAATTTCTGAAAATTTAATTTACTAACAATTAAAATTAATTAAAACTAATTAAAAAATTAATTAAAATAAATTACATGATAGCAAAGTGTAAATGTATGAGATATAAAAGCAAATAATTTACAAGTGTATGTGCTTGTGGAAACCAGTTTATTATTATCTCTCTACATAACTTTCTATACAAATAATGAAGAGATACTAGGCCATTAGGCGGAGTTTAACTATCGAGGTGTCAACCAATCAGTAACAATTTACAATTCCCCTTCGAAAATGGTCGTAATAGTAAAAAAAATCACTTTTATGTTTATTTAATGGATGCCATTATTAAAATTTGAAAATTTTGTTAGTTAAAAAATTGATAATTTCATTCCAGTTAATTACAACTTTTTAATATAACAAAGCAAAGTAATTATTTCCACTGTAGAGGTCCAATTGAATTAATTGATAAATGGTGTAAAGAGGACGTTGATGTATACTGAAAAACTTTCTATGTAACTAGATTTTTTTTTTCAAAATTTGTTTTTCGCAACTATTCAACAACATTAGCAAAAAAAAGTTTACCATAATTTTTTAATAGAAAATAAACTACTTTTTTTTATGCTTATTTCATGCTGAATTCATTAAATTTCTAAATTGGTTTTCAATTTTCGTTGTATACATAAATTTGCTGCGAAAATGAACGTGTGAATAATGAACGTACCATGAAGATAAAACAATAGCAATTTCCATTTTATGTTGAGTTGAAATTAAATTCTGCTTTTCTAGTTAACACACTTTTATATTTCTTACACTTTATGTGTGTGTGTGTTTGTTTATTTTGGATACAGAAAAAATTCTTTTTCACATTTGTGTGAGAATGTTTGTTTTTGATTTTGAAGTATAATTTTTTAATAAGCTGTTTATGTACTTAGGGAATAATTAGCTCACAGCAAGAGTTCTTTAATTGCCAGATTATTAAATGTTATTTAACATTATTATTATATTATGAAAATGGTTAAAGTTAGAAAATTATTTAGACAGAGAAATGAAAAAAGACAAGTTTCTTTAGAACTGCAAAATACATTTATATTCCCTCTACCCGATGAAATATCGCAAAGACATTTATTAAAAAATATTAAATATTATGTTAAAATTTATTCAAATAATTTACTATTAAAACAATTTGAAATTAAATATTTTAACTTTATCAATTTAATTTGATAAAATTAATTAATTTAAAATTACTAATATTATGAAGGTATTATATACACAATATATATTATAGAAAATTTAAATTAAATCTACAAAATATCAGAAATTCAAATTAAAAATAAAAATATCACAAATATTAATATGTAAATAAATAAATATTTTGTAATCCCTAAAAGTGATCAAATACAAATTTAGTTATCCTTTCATTAAATATATTTCAGTGTTTACCAATGAATATAAATAAAAATGGAATCTTAATAAACCAAAATTACAGATGATGATATTATTGATGTTTTTCTATGACCCTTTCTATGCTTTTATATCCAATTTGTTTGTGTATGGATATTATAAAAGCGAATCACAATATAAAATGAAAATGTTCCTCTATGTTTACCTATATATAGATAAATATAATCTGCCATTTACGGTTTATGTGCTTGTAAAATGTTATTTGATGTTCCAGTTGATTCCATTATTTTGTCCTGCAGGCAATTTATGTATAGATAATCATGTTTCATTAAAATGTATACCCATAAAAACAATATCAGATGGGGAAGTTGATAAACGTTTTGATAGAAACAATTTTCAAATTACATTTCATTTTGCCACTCATCCTAACAATAATTATGCTTTGAATGTGAAAAGTTTGAGGATATCGAATATTACAATTTTTGATTATATTTTACTGTTGAACCACAAAATTATTTAGTGATATTACTTAAGTTTTAGATAGTAATTACTATGAAAAATATAATAAAAGTTAATAAATAGAAATCGGTGGAAATTGTTCTTAAATTTGAATAAACCAATTTTAAATTTATGTTATTTTGTTACGATTAAATATAATTAAAAGTTGTGAATACTTTGAATTGAGAAAATTTTTGAGGACCGTAAAAATTGTTGTTTTCTAATACTAAGTAGTAAAAATAGGTTATTGATAAACCTCTTATTTTGTAGCTGATTTAGTTTTAAATATCATTTTAAAATAAATTAAAGTTCGCAGTTATATTTTGACACCCTGTATAAATTTTGGATGATGTATTTATGACCTGTTTGTTTATCAAAAACTAATTTATATAGCTCGGTTTTCATAATATAGTTTTAGAAAATTAATTAAAAATTTTGATTATTTATGAAGAGCCTTTTTAGAATTATATTAATTTTAGAACCTATGTTTATAGTGTTTAGCGGTTACATTTCAGAGATAAATATAAAAGGATGTTTCATATTGAAAATTAATTATATTATAATTATATAAAAGTAAACTTTAGTACTTTTTTTTTAAAAATATTTCTAATTCATTTAATAAATTAATTTGTTTTTAATAGAAATAGTAAAAATTTATTAAACTAAATATCGAAAATTATTAAAATAAATTTTTTATTATCAATTTTAATTTAATTTCTGATTAATCATGCACCGATTTAGTATTTTTTTGAAGTGGATATAGAAATGTACGATTTGTACTTTAAAGTATGAGTTATAGTTAAAAAAATTTGAAAGGGAAATAAATTAAATTATACTCGTACTCGCAGCATGAAATTGTGTTATCGCAATAATCAAATATGAAAAATATTTCCTACTGTTTCTATCAGCATGTTCTGAAACATCTGTTTAATTTTGCAGAAATAATTATTAGTTGATATTTGATTGAATAATTTGATACAAAACTATATAAATGAATTTATTTGTTAAAGTTTAGTGTAGGGATTAAGTGCTAGTAAAGTAAGTATTCACCAATTCAGCAATTTTAAATAAAGATTTAGTGATTTTTAATATTTATATATTAATTAGATGGAAAATTGGTGAATATTTTATTAAAATTTGATTATATTTTCAGAAACAATTAAGTTTAATAAATAATTTCTTTTGAATTTTTATATAAATACAATTTTTTCTACAAATCAACGTTGCCAAACTTAATTAAATATTCTCAAACTTGACATTATGCAGTGACAAGTGGAGATTTAAAATAAAATTATTAACAATACATAGAGTAATATTTGAAACTACTATAAAAAAGACTATAAAAAATCAAGCAACAGAGAACTACTTCAAATGAACAGGGAAAAAATGGTAAGTTTCTTTAATTGTCGCGCAACCTTAAAAACTACCTACACATCGAAAACTACATTGTCGCTCTGTACTAAACATTCCACAATACTGGTTTTTCAGCAGTACGAGCTTGGTGAATGACGTATAATTAGAAGGAATATGTTAGTAAGCCATAATCATCAGGGTTTTATGTTACCTTCCCTTAGTCATTTCGTTGTCAACTTTATGATAATTAAGTGCTCACTGAAATTTTATTTTATATCATACGAAGACTTTTTATTTCTTTGTGATGTCATTCTATAGATATTTAATTATCTCTAAAATGGAACTTACTATCATTTTTAACAGAATAAAATAAAATTAACTTTTCTTATATATTTTCATTATAGGAAAATAAATTGATAAACAAAATGTTAGAAAAAAATATTTAATTTTCACTTCGTTATTATTTTTAAATTGAATTTTTCTCTGTTTATTGCAATTACGATAAAATTCATAATAAGAAAAAATTAAGGATATAAAAAA
The DNA here is from genome assembly GCA_963920725.1 of Rhamphomyia laevipes. Lineage (NCBI taxonomy): Eukaryota > Metazoa > Arthropoda > Insecta > Diptera > Empididae > Rhamphomyia > Rhamphomyia laevipes. Next base: position 43,378,556 of record OY987259.1, read on the forward strand.
TTATAATTTATTTTCATTTTTTTGTCCTGTTTCTTGTGTTTCTTATATATTTTTATAATAAATATTTATTTAATTTAATTTTATTAAGAGAAGTCAGCAAAAAAATTAAAAAAAGTAATTTTATTAAGCTCTTAGTATTCAATCTTAACATATTTGTTTAATATTATCTAAATATACTTTGATAAAATAATGTAATTATTTTTCATAGTGTACGTTATTAAAATATAGTTGTTATGGTTACAATAAGAATTGAGATCATCCTGTAGTGTACCACTGTCAGATGTCAAATTTTCTCATTTTTTTTAATGACAATTAATAGAAATAATAAAAAGGGCTTACGTAAAGCATTCTTTAGAAATTGTATAGTACAGATCGCAATCTGCCACAAGAACTGATTTTTTTTTAAATGAAACTAATCCACTTTCTACACATATTAAACATTTAAAAAATTGTTTTCTATTTTAAATAATTTAATTTAATTGAAGACTAACGCAATTTTAACTCATAATTCAATCTTTTATATGACTAAATAATTCAATTTTATCAGAAAATTTCCTTGTTATGCAAGATTATTAAAATAACAATTTAGGTATCTTTTATATACATTATAAGATATTCCCTGAAGCTATTCAATTATCCTTTTTAACTGTTCTATATTCATAAGTAAATTAAATTTCAGTATATTTCAGGATTACTTTTGGATTCTTTTGAATTTTTAACTAGAGTAAGAATATTTTGAAAGTAAATCATATATGAATTTGCTTTCATGAGTTAAATAATGCATATTTAATAATAAAGTAATTATTTTAATTAATTTATAAAGCAAATATTTATTAGATAATAAAATATATAAATAATATTTCATTTAATTTGGATGTGATTATTAAATTTAACAATATTTGTAACTTGCATACATTCGATTCGATCTACATCATAATTAATAGATTACAATTTTCTGTGTTGAAATATATCATAATTTTAAAAGTGCATGTGTGGAAAACTTCACACCAAAATCAAAATTAGATTTATTAAAAATTATATTTCAATTTCCAAAATTGTCCCCAGACAATTAGACAATGGAACTGTTGAAAAATTCATCCAACCACATAATCCGACTTAGATGTAAATTGTTTATACATTTTAGGCATAAGGATTCTCAATAAAAAACAAAAACAAGTTTGAGTATCTCATCCTGTTTTTTTTATGCCATATTTGACACTCGTAATAACAGGGCTAATGTTTTCATAATCTTTTGTTATGTCACACCTAAATATCGCACTATGTGTAAAATTAGATAAAGTGACCTAAATACATTTTGTTTTGTATATGTTGAACGTTTTAATCGAAGTTACCCAAACTTAGATTACACAAGTATTAAAGTGACGAATGTTTACAATTAATTACATTCGTACTTAGCTATTTTATTAGCAATTGTAATGCAATTCTTTTGATTAGGAAATTTGAGGCTTTCACAGTATATTATTGACGATATAGCAATGGAGTTAGTTAAATGGCCAACTTTTTAGACAAGGACGTCCTTGTAAGGGAAGCGTTCAGATATAAAAGTTAATTATTATTTCATGGTATTTCGTTATTAACATGGAGACCAAAATAGGTTTTCAGATTGGACATCAGGCATTTATTTGTAATTAACTAATTCTAAGGTCACAATTTAACTTGACATAAATGTTGGTCAATAATTAACAAATGGTAGACATTGCTTTATTATCTAACACTGTGGTTTATTTGGTAATTTTTAATCAAACGAAAAATATCCGAACTATGTAATTGGTGGTATTGTTAGAAATAGTATTTTTTTTGTAAGGTTTAAAATCTACTAAATTGATATTATTAATTTATTGATCATCACTAGGTTGAATGTAATACTTATTAACTTATTTATCATTACTAGTTTCGAATATATAACGTTTCGATCTTGGTGGTTCAGTAGCTCTTACAAACTCCTTAACAAAATTTTATAATTTTCAATTAAATTTCAAATATTATTTTGGAAAATAATTTTAAACAAATTATATTTAACAATTAAAATTTTGTTTAATGCAAAATTTCAAAGGAAAACAATTTCCTTTAAAACTAATTTCCTTTTCATAATTATTAATAGTCCGTTTATTTGAACAATAATCAAGAAAATGGCAAATTTTCTTGTAACAAAATACAAAATTTTGATGATTCAATTTCATTAAAAATTAATAAAATATTTAATAATTAGCCATTACATTTGGTTTTTGTTAACTTTATTAAATTTTTACAAAAATAATATCGTAAAGTGGCCATTATAAGATTTTCATAAGGAAATTAAAATTAAAATTTAATTGATTTATAAAGAGCTAATTAAAAAGAACTAATTAAAAACAGATAACAAATTTGGAAAATTTCTGACACAAAATCAACTAAACAAAACTAAAGCTCTGCCTACTCACGATCAAATTATTTTCAGATCAATTCGTACAGTACCCATCGATTAGTTAAGTAGAATGTACACAAAGGTATTGGTTGTAATCGATTATTAATATCTTCTATAAAATTTACCTCTGGCATGTAATTTTTTTTGGAAACTGTCAAATATCATTTCTCATCTCATTTGTTTTATTTTGGGGATTCGTAAAAGTTCAATTTTTGTAAACTATTTCTATTTGATTTATTTCAAATCAATTTCAATCGCATTTATTTCAAATCAATTTCAATCGATGTCGGCTGATCGATACATTATTTAATCGATACATTGTTTAAAACTAAATCTCATGCTGTCGATTTAAAATATTTCTCATTATTTAGTATCGTGTTTATATTGTATCCTTTAGATACGCAGCCGTTGTTCACTTTTAGTTTGTAAATATCCTTAAGCCGATGTTTTGTATTGTGTTTTTGAGTTTTTGTATTACAACCATTGAAAATGTGTGAAATATTGAAAAACGCCCTTCAATTGATAATAATCTTTTCAAAAAATTCTTTAGGCTATAATTTACTACAAATTTTTAGTTAATCCGCTTAACAAACAACATCTTATAAAGTATTTTATTGTATATTTCATACTTCATATTTCAATTAAAGTATTTTAAATTTTTGATATTTTTGTGGGTTTTTATGTTTTGCCTTAAGCAATTCATGTCAAAATTATGTATTGTTAATTGAAGACTAAAATATAAAGTTTATAATCAAAACTTAATTATTGTAAAAAACAATTTCTGCAATATTTACAAGTATATTACTGTGAATTGAAGTAAAAGGGATTTTGTTAGTAAGTAAGAATTTTGTTATACTTATTTGAATAGGGTATAAGAACTTTATTCTAATTTTATAGTGAACATAGAGAACATACTCTTCATTTTGTTCGAAAGATTTTCATTCTCTAGACGTTTTTTCAATCACATTTCCGCATAATTGTGGCTCAATCTCATGAATGAAGCTATAGAAAAGAAGTTATATATGGTCAAAAGTCAAAATTCTATTGCCATTGTTCAATCATAGTACACACTTACAAATTTTTAACATATCAATTCTAATATTTATTTTACATAAAAATGTAAATTTAAATTTGTATCCTTATTAGTTTCACTGTACGTATATAACAACTAATTTGTTTCTCTTAAATATTATATTTATTATGTTAATTACATGCTGTTTATAAAAAAAATTAAGGTCCTTGTTTGTGACAACATTATAAATGTTAAAAACATTTAGGGTTGATTGAGAATAATAAAAATATATACTTAAATCGACAGTCAGGATCAAAACCTTAAATTATGTTTCACATACAAATAATATTTGAAAAGGATAACCAATTGTTAATTACATTCTGGATAACATTTTAAAGGAATATATATTTTTTACAAAGTTTCTACTTTAAACAGAAATAAAATGTTCAACTGAAAATATTCCAGATAAAATACGGCCTTATAATTTTCACAGCAGGATATATCTATTTTTTTCGTAAAATCATATCAGGAAATACAAAATTGCTGGTTTAATGATTTTGCAATTGGAAACATTTACGATAATATTTATAAAGGACACGAGAACCTCATAAAAAAACTGATTTAAGAATTGTGTGTTTTTTAAAAAATGATATAGCTAAGAATAAATTCACGGATACAAATTATATCCAAACTTATTTCATTAGACAAATGTTGTGTAGGGTTTGAAATTATCTGGAACTGATCTGATCATAATTTAAGATAATATTGAAAATTAGCTTTTACAGGATAATCTAGTATTGAATTATTATTTATAGTGGAAATGATGAAAGGTTTTCTAAATGACGATAAAACGTCAAAATGACGATATAGTGGAAATGAAGAAAGGTGCTTTCCGGATAATTCTCTCATTACTATTTCATTCGATATATTATGTATAAAGAAATATTATTCGGATTTTACAAGTATTCTTGCTTAAACATACTTTAAGACCTCCCTAATGATATGGTAAATTATATTTATAAAATTTATAAAGTTACTTTCTTAATTCGTAAGGAAGCTGAAATTAAGAAAATGTTGTTGTATTTTGATGTAGTGAACGTTGCAGAATATCATACCCAAAGAAATAATTTTCTACATTTTTCGACATTAAATTTTTCTTGTCTGACAAATCCATTTTTTGTTACTTACTAAAAGCAAATAAATTATTTTGACGGTTCTTTTATTAATTATTTATACGTCCTTCATATATTCATGATCAATTCCGCATTAAAGTATGCTGAATTTGTTGCTGCCTGAACCGTTTCGTTTCTAGACATTAAATTACATTGTTTATTACATTTTCAACCTTATAAGTTTTATAATTGAATTGGAAATAATAAGTTTCTTTTAAAACATGTTTTAAATTAATTCTTTTATACACTTATACATAAAGTCGTCAGTCTAATGGAAATTGGATATGGTTGAGACAGTTATTTTTTTATTCTGCTATGGTATTGGGCTAATTTTTGCTTATACTTCTTTTCTCAATCGTGAAATAAATGAAAGGCCATATCATATTTGGTAAATTAATTATTGATGTGCTACATAATTCATAATTCTATGGTATTCTGTAATTAATATTATTATATGGTATTTTCTGTTAATGGTTATTGAAATTCAATTGATAATTGAAAATAAATAAGGAAGGTAAAAGTTTGTAATAAATAAATTAAATTACAGTTCTATAATTTAAAAAGCCATTCATTTTATTTATCAAAAAATGATATATTTTATAATTTTATTAGAAATATCTGAAATATATTTAATTACAATAAATTATAGTTTATGCTGGACTCATATTATTATTTATTTGTCAGTTTTGCTAGGGTTGAAGAGGAAAATAGTAAACTATATTTTACATTACAAAAAAAATTGATAGCTTGCGTTCTAAAGCTAATACTTTCATCAAATTGTGTTGCCGTCGTGACTACTCTATCCCTAGCTTTAAAAAAATTATACTACACGATCTATTGCAAAATGAAGAATAAAATTCTTGCCGTCTTCTCACATGTATTATATTACATATAAGAAGTATACCGTATATTATCTTGCTCCTGTAATTATTAAATTTATATATTAATTTATTAATTTTATATAATGCTTACTATAAAAAAAACTATTAAAATAAATAGTTTAAAATGTCAAAAAACCACAAAATAAACTTCACTTAATTGGTAATTTTTAATAGAAATTGTTTTTATTAAAATTATTGTAATTTTGTAATTTTACGTTTACGATAAAAAAAAATTAAGGTGCAGAGTTTATTTAATAAATTTTAAGTCATAAATTAATAGTTAAATTGTAGAATACATTTAAAATAATTTTTTTTTGCTAGATCCTGAAATATTTATTCTAATGATAATTATATGAATTATGTTCATAAACTTTATAATATATAAATCCAGCATTATTTAAATAAAATATTTTTGACATAGTTAATATAATATTTATCAAAAAAGGATATTAAGGCAATTAAGATTACATTGATAACACTAATTGAATTATTATTTTAAATATTTAGAAACATTTACGATGAACAATTCCAGGTCTAGATTTATCCATTCTTTGAAATCCATAACGATTGGTTAGTTGATAAAGAAATTAAGGTAAAAACCAATCTGCAAACCAAAATATGTTAATATGTTAAATGATGTTTATGTTTTTACCGATTCATTACCGATTCATTCTGGTAGTGCAATAGTTTTAATTGTTGTCAATGATGTAATTTAATTTTTGTATACGATCAACAATACCAGGTTAACATTGTATAGTGCCACCAGACATTACAGTATTATCAAATAGATCTTTTTTTTAATATCAACATTACATTTCATAATTGAATTGTAGACATCAGTCTCATGAATATTCTGTGAATTTTTGAATTATTACTTCAAATTTGTTATTCATTAATGATCTATCTCTAAATTGATTATTAATTATTTATTCGTACTTATAATCACAACTGAATCTCTAGTCTATGTGATGGAAAACCTAGAATTGAGAAAGAGTTTTACATATTTAGAATTATAAAATTGTTATTTAATATTGTTTTATAAAATTGTAAAGCGTTTTACTTTGCAGTACAAGATTATTGCATTACCTGGCAGCGTTGACAAGAATGGTGATGATAACCATGGGTGTACTGTTAAACTACCATTACATAATAGTCGATGAGGTAATTGTGAAAAATGTGTTAAACCAAAACGTAAATTTTCTGATTTCTCATGACGACGCCATTTAGCTCGACGATTTTGGTACCAAACCTAAAATAATTCAATGTAAATTTATTAAAAATTTATTAAAATAATTTAGTAAATTCATTAAATTGATTAAATCTTTCATTAAGTGTTTTATAAATCGTCCTTTCATTAATTCGAATTTCATTTATCATACAATTTACTAAAAAATGCTAAATTTCTGTCAAACAAGGATAATTTTCCTCATATTATAAGTTATTTAAAAAATTTATCTATTGAAAGTTTAATGTTATAGAAAAACTTTTATCCGGAAAAGTGTGACAGATCATGTAATTTTATAATAAAAATAATTTAATACACCGAACTCAATTCAGATATTAAATGTCTAAAAAGTCAATTTTTCAATTTTCTAAACTGAGTTCAATTTATATTTTAAGTTAAAAATTTATTTTTACGAAATAATAAAATGCACAACTTTCTTTATATATTATTTACTATAAAAAAATCGAAAAATTTGATAAATCTTGAATTCAATTAAGTTAAGTTTGTAAAATTTCTCAACAAAAAGGAAAATTAAAAAATTAATATAAATGATAAACACTTTAAAATATAATAATTTATAGTTTTATTTAGTGTAATTTATTAAAAAAATGCTAATTATATTTAATTATTATTTAATAAAAACACTACACAGAAAATATTTCGTTAAACGAATAAAATCTAAAAAGTGAAAAAATTGAATTAGTAGAAGTTTTAATTGAAATTATGTTAAACAAAAAAAAGTTTAACTTTTCATTGCATCGTGAAAATCTAAGGGAAAATCTATTTTTTTTGTAGTTGAATTTTTTTATAGACATTTACAAACAACCGTGAAAACGCGCATAAATTTAAAAATGGTAAAATTAATTATAATACAATTTCCAGGATTAATTATGATGTAAATTTTATTAAATCGCGACAAAAAAGAATTCATATAATGAAATAAAATATTATTTATAGAAAAAGTGAAGGAGTTTTCTATAATTTTCTAAACTTTTCTTGTTTACATATCGCTTATTCGCATCCCAAGAGCATTAAGTAAAACAAAATTCTATATTCACTTGTGATTCGTTCAATTTGTGTGGATTAGTGAATGTATTAATGTAAAATTGAAAACGAAAAGATTTGTGGGTTCATCGATAAATAATACAAAAATATCACTTAGAGAATATAAAAGCAATAAGATGAGTCACAATAGAAAGAATTCAAGTTAATTAGGTGGAAATTCATTTTGCATAATTGAAAATTGATTAGTTTGCCATTTTTCTAGCTCCATAATTTTAATTCTCAGACCGACCTTAAAAGATTTTTTCTATACATAAAATTTGTCTGTGTGTTTCATAAAAATTAAATATGAACTGTTTAGCACTTACAAGTTCTATTCAATTTCTTACTAAGGGTTGAAAATAAAAAAAAATGAAGAATATAAAATTTTCATTTAATGAAAATATCACGTTAATGTTTCACGTTTTTTGTTTTACTTTTGGAAACATAAATTTATTTTCTTTAAAGAAATTGTAATTATTTGTGTAATTAACTTTAATTGAAAGTGCGTTTAGATAAATGTAAATGAAATAATGCAGTGAAATAAACTGTTCAAAAATTTCGCCTTAGAAAAGATTTTTGTTGCAAACTTTTTGGACTGTATTTTTCAAAAAAGTGAAAGTTAGCACTGCATTTGTGAATTGAATTGCATTGTTTTTTCATTATTTTTAGTTGTTTAGTTCCGAACTATAAAAATCAGATTAATTGATAAATAAAAGCATAACTTGAAATGTATTTTTATTATAATAAATACTTAGAAGCACATCAATTACTGCGACGGACATCGACGTAATGGATTTTGTATCAGAAAGTATTATCACATACTCGTCAGTCGCCACATCTTCGTAAATATTTCTTGTAAATTGGTTTAACTTATGAATCACTAGTCCAGCCAGGTGAAACAATTGTATTAATACTGCAAATTTACAAACTTAATGGTGTCAAGTTTAATAATTATTATTTTGTCCTCATTTACAGCGTAAATGTCATTAATAGTAGACTTCTTGTAAGTTGTAATATTGGAAAAATGTATTTATTCAAAATTTTAATATAACTTTAATTTGTATCACTTTTTTATATACAGTTAAATACAAATCGGGATATCGATAAGCATAATTTAATAATCCTTTTTAACACAAAATTATTGTATAAATTTATGTGTGCGTTTAGGTAAACCTGTATTGGTGTGGCAAAATTAAAACCTATTACGATTCGTTAGAATACATTTTATATGATATTTGATTTTCCTACCCATCCACTATTTCACCACACTAAATCAATAGCTGTAAGGATAATTGTAGAGAATTTTAAAAGCATACCAAGTCTGGTAAATACAATATCAATATAAATTACATAATGATATTAAAATTTATAGTGCATTTCAGTTTGTATAAAATTATGTAAACGATTAATTTCAAGAGAATAAATAAAATATTATTAAAAAATTAATAAATAATTGAAAATTTCAATCGAAATTTAATTACAGATTTTATTTGTATATTTTTATAGGTTTTCTAAATTTAATTTTACGATTTAGTGAACAATTTCTATTTAATTAAGTAATAAATAAATAAAAATAATTGGAAATACTTTAATTAATTAATTGTATATAGTATTATAGACGAAGGGATCATCCGGAGTTTGGAGTAAGTTTTCCAAGCCGAAGTCGAATGGTTATAGAGCAATTCAAAAGTTTTTTCCATATGGAAAAATATATTTCACTTTAGTCTCCGTAAAAAGGGACTAAAGTAGCTGTTTTTCTCCCCCGATGACAAAAATAATTATTTTTGTACAAATTATATATAATTTATCTGATAACATTTCCAAAATTCCTAAAATTCTCCTCAAATATACACATGCAAAAAAGGACATCAATTATTATACATTTCTAAATAATTTAAATTTCACACGATGAAAATAATTTTCAATTTCTTTTTATGACCCCACAACAATATTTGTAGATTACCTCAGGCAAAATTGTAGTCTGAAAAGAAATATTTGTAATAGGATAGGGACGCGCATGTCCTGGTTCTTATATACAAGTTTCATGTATCATTTTTCTTTCTGTAAATGTTTGCATTTGTTTTGCTTTTATATATTTAAGTAACTGATTTAACTAGTTATTAGGAGGTTTATTAAACACTGAGCACGTGTTAGACTGTTGGCTGCAAACAAGGTTGACAATAAACAGTCTTTGAAAAATTTGTATTTAATTTCATTTAGTATACAGAATTTTCGCCCTCTCGGAAAATTATAAGGAAATTGTTGTTTGCTAACAATATACATAACTTAATATATTTGTAATAGTTATGCTTTTGCAGTATGTTTGCATTGTAAAATAACTAAAATTAATTTAGAATAAAATATAAAAACAGTAAAAAGCTGGTCCACCCTTTCCTGATTGTCAATATATTAATTTTGCAGACATATAACTCTTGTAGGTGACATATTATAATTAATATTCAAAAATTATATATTTTACAATTTTCTGATAATTGAGATTTTATTAGATGACTTTAAAATTGTAATTGAAATTTTGTAATATTTATGGACTGGTTTAATTTAGTTAAATTAGAAAGGATTACTAATTGCAACGGGTTCAGAATGATATTGTAATTAAATGGAAAATAGGTCACCCAAGTAACTGAAACGAAATGAAATAACAATCGAAAGGATATGATTAAACTATAATTAACAAAAATTCCTTGATGTGACACGTCGAAAATCAAAAAGGATACAAAGTTGTAACAACAATTTCTTCAGTAAAGTTTATATAATTAAATTTATGTCAAGGTTTATGAATTGTAATTGAATACAAACTAATTTATGGTAAATTAGAAATTCAGAATTTTGCAGACAATTGTTATGGGCGCGCAGTCGCTGAATATTTTGTTTGCGGTAACGGCGGCATCTTAAAATTGATATCAAATTTCCGAATTTGCGTATTAAATTACATTATTTAATTTTTGTAGAATTACGCGGTGGTTAACAGAATTATTTCAATTAAATTAAATGTAGGTTAAAAAGGAATTTCTTAATTCCGAATGATAAAAAAATTAAGCAAAAATTGCATTTTGTCGATAAATTAATTGGTTTGCAAGAGCTATCTTTGATATATGAACAATGCTTTAACAAACATTTCTGTCACGATGATGAATTAAATTTAAGTTTCAGGTGCAAAGGAATATATTCTTAATCGTATTTGTATAGTAAACAATATTTAAATTAAGAAGCATTTCAAATAAGCTCCTTTTTATATCTCTTTAGTTTTTGCCTATTAATTCTGATTCTGAATATAATAAACATAAAATTGATATTAAATATGCCAAAATTAAGGGTGAACAAATTCAATGATTTTTACTCATTTTTTGAACAATTTAGAATTTAATTCTAGCGATTATTGGAAATACAAAATTAGTTATAAAGAAAACGTTATTATTCATAAAACCCAAAACGTATCCATAAGGTTTAATGTACCCATAAAAATTCTCAAATTTGTACAAGGACATTTTGTTTAAATCGTATAAAATCAGTAATTTTTTAACCTTATTCACTAAAACAATCCAAATAATAAAATAATAATATCCTTTTACAAATAAACAATAAAAGTAAATGCATTTATCATGTTATTTTTTTAAAATATATTTATGCTGACAAATAAAGGACATTTATGAAAATGAATAATTATTTTTTTAACTGAATTTATAAACATTTTATCATATAATTATAAAATTGATATGAAAACAAGGAATTATAATTCATTATATTATGACATATGTTCAGAGTCGATATCATCAACACACTAACATTATTTGCGATTTATTAAACATGGATAATGCCATAAATTACGTACATTAGAGTAAAACCGACAAGACTAAATTAATAAAAATGAAAACTTATTTAAATATATTATAATTTTGGATATGAACATGCAATTTACAAAAATTAAAGGACACTTTTTTACATTGTACAACTAAAACTAACTAGTTAAATGTAAATTACTAAATTGTTTTGTTTTATTTATTACTAAATTAATCCAATTCACCAACAATTTCCCTGTGATTATTTCCCTGTATTTATTTTTAATTTTCAAATTTTATACAATATAGAAAATTTGTGCTTCGTGACTAAAACAGGTAGCACGTAGCAGTTAATGTTTAGTCGATAGCTAAGAGAAAATATGGAATTCTAACGAAAAACAATCTGCTGCAGATTATTTAACCATTCATTGCTATTTGATTATTTGCTGACCCCACTCTCTCATGTTCGGTAAAGTATAAACCACATTAGTTCAAATAATTAAATTAATTAGTGTCGCCGGGATATAAAAATAAAATATTGCGTGATTTATGTTAAAAAATAATTTAATAAAATTTAATTTGCTATTAAAATTTACATGTTTATTTCATATATAAATATTGTTATTATGATTATGATTAAATTATAGAAGGAAGGATGCCGAGGAGTAAATTAATGGATTTAGTTGGGATTAGAGTTAATGATTGTATTAAAATTGTATTAAATTGAAACTTTATTTTATTAAAATATTATTATAAATTTACTAACAAATTTTGTGGTATGAACATAAGAATTAAATGGACTCTCTGTTATTGATCTAAGTTTTAGGACTTTCAGCATTCAATTGGTAATTCTTCTTTAAATTTTAAAAGGCTATTTATTAATATTATTATATGCTACATAATTCAAATACCGTATTATTAATTTAACTGCAGTCGAAATTGTTACAACGTTTATACAAATTTCAATATTTCAAATTGCTGTTTCTAATTTTTTAAATTTCATAATAATAACCTCCAATGCTACTTCAAATTGTTATTTTGATAAAAATTACCTGTAGATATTTATATAATTAATAACATAAATTATATGACTTTTACTAATTACAAAACCATGGTTCTTTGTAGTTCATATTTTATATTATTCAACAATTTTCTATAAGAAATAATGTTAGACCCCAAGCAAGTGGAAGTATAGCTACCATAAAATTAATTTAATTTAAATAAGGTAAAACAATTTTTTTCTAAATAATCAATTTTAATCTTGATTATGGTTAATTAACGTGTGAGCAGTAATAAACGTAAAATGCTAATTTAATTATACTTTCTTAATTCTCTAGCAAAAGGGTTAGAAAAATTATATTGACCGAAATACGCGGTGACGGTGAAAAAGTAATAAAATTTACATATAAAAATCAACAGGATCATGTCAAAGTTAATTGTATATTAAGTATAAATTCCATTTAAATGCCAAATAAGCTTTTAAGGACGAAATTGCATATTTTTAAAAGGACTTTGTGTTGTTATTGCATTTAATATGTTTGGTTTTTCCTTGAAAAAAAAATTACTTAAATATACAAGGTGTACAACATAATTTTCGACATTGCATGTTAGTTTAGTGCTAAAACGAACTTTTGATTTTATAGTACTTAATTAATATCGTAAAAGAAAAAAATTCACGATAAGAAAATATTATTTTATTTTTCTAATTTGTGATAATTGGTAAATTATGGTAGATTAAATTTCAACTTAATAAACTGGCGATATTAAATCTTGACTATTCAAGAAAATTAATTAGTATTCATGTCGAAAGTTTTAATTAAAATTGCACTTTCATGTTAGGGAAGTTAAGAGAAAATATAAAGGACAAATTAAAATAATTTTAGTGATTGTTTGATAATAAATGTATTGATAAATATTTGTTATTCATTTTTATCGGAATTGTTTGTCTTCATTCAAATTACTCGTGACTTCGGGCAGTAGATAATATGTGAGTTTCATTTACATGGACAAACTATACGTATAGAAATAATTTTGTACTTCAAAAGAAGTAAATTGTGGATTCTGTATTCACATTTCCATTTAGTAGTGTTTTAATTTGTAATACTATCGTTAATAAACTTATTTTCTTATCTTCTTCACTATATACAGTAAAAATCGTGAAAAATTAACATTGTGTTTGTCTTGGTACCTTAAGTTGGGCCTTAAAGTACATTAAAAAATTAAATTTCATATCAAATGTCAAAAATGTCACACTAAATTTTGCTCACAACATTATTTCACATGAAATTTTTTATAAAGACCTTTGATAAAGAAGCTAACATAAATTAAGATAACATAAATTTTATATGGTAATCTTACCGAATATGAAGCAGTAGCTGTTATTGTTATATCTCATACTAGTAACTTATCCGAATAAATTTTCAACATTATTTTTGTGATCTTGTTGGTGCTGTACAAATTAAGTTCCGTAGGTCTCCGTCAAAATATCGTAATTAGGTGAGTAAAGTAGTTTATATATGTATTTCTAATTAGGAATAATGAATGTATTTTTTTATTGTAGAATAGCAATAAAAAATCTGGACTTGACAAGTACAAATAAATGACATCATTGAATAAATACATCATGAAGCTTCAAAATGTTTCTATTCTTTGATTGTGTATGTATTTCAAAAAGCAAGAAAACTTTTAAACCCTTAAAGAAATACAAATTCACTAACCACCCGCAAACCAAATCTCTATTATCAAGAAAATTGAATAAACCGTAAAAAGAATGTTAAAATGTGTGAGAAAGATAAAATGGAAAATAAATTTTTGTAAATATGAAAATCCTTGAAAATACTAAGAAAATTTTCAAAATGGGAGAGAGTGAGTCTTTTCTGTATGTGGCAGAAATTGCTTAACGGAGCGAGTAACAATATAACCAATTTATAACGAAATTGAAAATGGCAGTATTTTCATTTCAAAAGAAAAGTTTTTTTTTGGGTAAAATGGCGGAGGTATTTTTATAGTATTTGTTTATAGGATATTAGAATCTGTTCAGTTACGGGTCTCTGGGGGAAATTTGTGGTAGATGAAAATAGAAAATGTAAAATGAAAATAAGACTTTTCTTTTTACGTTGGATTATGGAGACTAGGATTTTTATGTTTTCTGTAGAATTTTTCTTTTCTTTTTGTTTCATTGTGGAAATATGAAATTATATAAGTAAAAGCAAATTGCATTAGATTTAAATTATTATCTGTAATTTCATGAATGAGTTTTTATTATTTAAGTTCAATGTTTATTTCGAATCTTAATAAATTAGTTAAATATATTTAAAGAAATTTAGTTTAATTTTAGCAATTTTTTTAATGTAGAGATTAAATAAATTTAGAGCTCAAAGATTTCTAACTGCAATAGAAATTTCTGAATAATTCATTGAAATTTGGTGGGACCCAGAGTAAATTTGATAGTTTTCAAATTATAGGAATACTTAAGCCTTCAACCGGAATATACATCCACCTGCTAATCAATTATTGTATGCGTATATTTTATTGCCTCTTCTTCCACCTAATTGAACTCTAATTATGGTCAAAGTAGTTGCCAAATAATTTCACAAAATTCGAAATTTTCCTCAATATTTATATTTACATATTTTCATTTATTAATTAATACATAAATAATTCAAAGCAATTAACTTCAAAGAAACATAATTAATTATTTTTATTTATTTTGATGCTGTGATGAAATATTTTATAACTTAATTTAACCCAAAATGAACAAAAATGTAATTTTTTAATAAATTTAATCTAACATTTCAATTAAAAATAATTTCTTATTTTGTCATAATAATTAATTCGTAATAAAAAAAAATCATTTATTTGCGTGCTTATTTAGTTAGCATAGAAATAAATCTGAATATCTAATTTTCTAATTTGCTAAGCACAGTGAATTTTCGTGTTTTCTGATAAAGGAAAGTTTGAAATAAAAAAATGTTTTTCCGTGTTTTCCTAGTCGCATGTAATATTTAAAGATCCTTAATTTAATTTAATTTTTATGAGCATAAAGAAATATTAATTTGTTATTTGTGTTTTTTTTTTACATAAAATATTTATTTTTTAAATTAAAAATATTTAAAATTATTGTACTATAAAAAGTTTGCCATGCAATTACAATAAAATTAAAAATTAATTATGAATTCGTGTATTAATAATAAAAGATTGTCCGTAAACATAATTTAACATAAAAAATTTCCATTTTGTTATTAAAATAATTATTTATGTAGCATGTATTTTTGATTAAATGGAAATTTCACTTAATTTATTGTATAATAAATTCAAATACAAATTAAATGAACAACTGAGTGAAAAATATATATTTGCTTAGTTGTAATTCCATTATAGTTAAAATTCAATATTTATTTTTTATATAAAAACCGAAATTACGAGATTATAAAGTTAATTTTTATTATTTAGATTAATTTTCGAGAAAATTAAAGTAATTTTTAAAAACTGTAGACTGATTTTTTTCTTCTATAACGATTTGGATGATTTCTTCTATTTTCTAAAATTGAATTTAATTACTCAACTATCCTTGGAAATTCTTTTAAATACTAAAACCAACTGTTAATAATTTTATATAATAGTATTATAATTTTTATAATGAACTAACTGATTGGTACTAAAATTTCATTCATTAAATTAACCCATTATAGACACATGTTTTTTTTGTTGCAAAAATTAACCAATCAATTAATCAATCTAAATATTTTCAATTGAATCGTTTTGGGAATTAATATCTGTAAATTAACCCTTTTAAATAGTCTATTAAATGATTTATATCTACTTTTATTTTACAGAGCTGCCTAATTTCAAGCTAATCAATAGAATCCTTTTATTTTGGGCAAGCGATCTTTTTAAGCTGTTATCTTTAAGGATTGTGAAGAAAAATTACAACTGATTTCGGATACTTGATGATTTAAAAAGGTAATTACAATTTAGTACGAACACAATTTTTGAATATTAGCTCACCACACTGGTGGTAATCGGACCATAGAGTTAATTCCGGTGTGTTCCTTTATATTTTGTGTTTATTGGAAAGTTGGTTTTTTAGTTAAAGCCACCATATCAAAAATAACAAATTAGTTGACATAGTAATAAAAATTTTACTCGTATTACTTCTACTCACAAAAAACACATGGTGCGGTCACATAATGAAAATCATTATTTGTTGTTTTTCTATGTTTTTTGCCAAAAAATGGAAGTGTTTATAAATATAAAATAATCTTCAAACTAATCAGAATGAAATTTATTTAGTGTCAGAAAGTATTACTATTTTTAATGGAATGGAAAATTTGTTTTTCTCTCTGTAATTTTTAACACACTGAATATAATTGCATTTATTTAGACGCATAACGTAGATCAAATTTATACGTTTTGATTAATTATGTGAGATTTATTAATGTTTTCGCAAATTACTTGGGATTTAACAATAAATTTATTTCGGAATTTCATGAAAACAAATTTGAAGCCTAAATTTCAGTAAATATTTAATAAAAATGATATAGAAAAATTTATATGTTAATGTTTTTCCAAGCGAATTGCAAATTTTGAAAGAATCTTAAATTAACATAAAACCTGGCGGCAATGAAAGGAAATTAAATAATTTCCGTAAACAATTATTTGTCTGTGTTTTTATTTAGCAAAAAGGTGAAGACAACAATTTAATTATTTTGAATAGGATAAGAATTACTTATTTTGGTGGCAGTAATTCGTACTGGTATGTTTAAATTAAGAACCAGGGAAGGAATATTACGACGCAGCCCAACCAATATTTTATTAATAAATTTCATTCAAAAAACCAATTTCAATTTCGATTATTTAGGAGTTATTCATTAAGTATGATATATGGGAACAATTCAAACAATCGCAAGTGTTGTATAAATTTGCGTGTTTGATGAGAAATATAGAAATAAAAATGAATTAAGATTCGCCTAAATTAACTTTTCAAACCCTTTTTTCTTAAATTATATAATTACTAGTTATATAAAAGTATCCTAACAAACAGTTTTGTTTTTTGATATTATAAAATTTCCGCAATATAATTTTCTACGTTAAATTTGAATTTTTGTAATACACTCCAATTTGAGGTATAATTTTTTAATTCGGTAAAGTATCAGGTAACTACTTATTAAATAGAGAGTCTATTTAGCCATATTTAAGGTATAATTTAATTAATAGCTCATATATAGAATATAAAGCCCGGAAATAATCATTTGAAAATATTGATTCAATTAAGAATCACACTAGGAAATCAAATTTTTTTCATTTGGATTTTATGTTTTTGTCGGTCTGTTGCTTACAACTACTTGGCTCTTATTCATATTTAAGAATCCTTGTACAGGTATAAATTTCATAATTTTTATTAATGAACGAATCTTGTTTAGAATTTCTTTCTTGACAGTTTATGACATGTTTTCGTATTTTATTATAATTATTAAATTTCCATGTTTTATTGATTTAAGTTCTAAGGTTTTACTTTGTAATTTGAAACTCTTCCTGTTTACAATACCAAAATAATTACATTTTTTTTAATTAGCAATTATGCCGACAAAAGATAAACTAGTAAATTATAATTCAACAACTTTTTTAAAAGAAAAACATATTCATTTAAAATGTCATTTTATAAATTTAATTTATTTTCATCCCTTATAAAATAAATAAAGTAATTTTCACACATACAAAAATTAACTCTCCACTTATAGTGCAAAACAAATTTGATTTATAAAACTTTATCATAATTTTCATCATTGTCTCTTTGTCCTGATTTTCCACGACATTTAAAAATATTAAATAAAAATTGTTCGAGTTATTAAAGGACATTATTAAGATTATATTAAATATTATTTGCATATTTAATTTTTAGATATTCATTAAAATTTAAGGACCTTACAGTAAGGATCTTTTACTACTTTTAAAAATTACAAGTAAATTTTCTATTGTAACTAAGAAAACATCGGTGTATAAATTGAATATTATTGACAGGACTAAAACCGCCATCACGAATACTGATTAAAGTGAGAGGTAATTGCGACCCCAGCATCCGACGTATACAAAAAAGAACAATTTCTATTTTCTATGCTAGAATATAAAATTATATTTTCAGGTTTTATGGTCCAGTGAAGTTGTAATCGTTGCCTAATATTATTATACGTTATTCAGAATCTACTTTTTTACGCTTTACCCTTTTAATTACACTTCAGTAGAAAACACGGAAAGAGAAATAAACTAAATATTTGAAATACTATGAAATTTTGATATTTAATTCGAGGGGGTGATCCGTATTCAAATCATAAAACAGTCATAATTTCATTATTCAATTTTTTGTTGTTGTTTGGAATTTAATTTTCTATGTAATATTTTGTTATTTTATGCCCAAGGATTAAATTAAAATAATTTTTCTATACTTTTACATACTTGAACTTAAATACTGGCACTTGATTTTCTTAAGGGTGCGAGTAATTTAATTTGTTTTGAGAGTAATTTCATTCAATACTAAAAACATTCTAGCATTTTTATTTTGACATATTCAAGGATTTAATTACATTTTGAAAATTGATTTCAAAATAAATATTAAAATGTTAGGGTAACGTTTAATGATAAATATTTAGGTAGTATTGATTTTCGGGTATTAACGAATTATTAACAATTTTTGTAACATTTTTAAAAATTATGAATGGCTCTATAGAAATTAAATGTTTCCATTTAAGTTCAATGACATTTAATTGGCATTTTTATAGAGTTATGTAAAGTTTAATGCAAAAATCAGGCTTTTATAATGCAGAAGAAGAAAAATTCAAATGATATGAGAAACGAAAATGCTAAAAAACGAAAACGTTCAACAATAAAAAACTTAAAATTCGCTTTCTTACTCTTTACAATCTCTGTATTTAGAAGGGAAATAAAGTTGTCGTGAAATTTTCCTTATTTTTAATTTTTGTTGGTGAAAATGTCTAAATTGTTTCCTTTATCAAGCACAGAACATAATTACTAATTTCTAGATTACTTTGAACGTATTTTAGTAAAATGTGTCAAGTAATTTATTTCGGTAAAACTTTAATGATTTACAATTTTTTGGTTATAGAAATAGAAAAGTGCTTGTCATTTAAGTCATGATGGGCAGATGAACGTTTAGAAATAAATTCATTTTCCCAATACCTTAAAAGATTGTAAATGCATTTAAAAAAAAAAAAAATCAATTAGTGGATCAAAAATGCAAATTAGTTAATAAATATAATATAATCCAAACCCCCCAATTTAAATGAAATATATAACTTAATATTATTCTGAAAATATTATTAGTTAAATTAATTCATTTCATTCAATCCTAAAATATATTTTTTATCTGATTTGGTTTATTATTTTTTTGTCTGTCATAAATATAATTTGTTTGACATGTATTTTTTTTTATAATAATTTTGTTCTTTTTATTATGATTTTGTGTCAGATTACAATTAGACAAGCCGTCAAGTATATAAGCCTATTATATACACTGTCATATCAAAATCGAATTGAATCAATTAAATGCATTTAGTCGATATTATTTTGTTGTCTGTTCAGTTTTGATAGTAATCTTAAAATGTTCAAGGTAATTTTTTTTTAAAAAAAAATTTGTTTCCTGCTTTACATCAGAATAACTAATTAATTAAGTGGAAAAGTGTTTTTAGTTAAATTTTTGATTGTAATCCATAATTGATTTTAATGTAATTTAAATAATCATAAGAGATTGTAATTAATAAAATTGTAATTAATTTATATTTTATATAATTTTCATCGTTGATGCAACAATGGTTACAGTGTGTCGCATAGATTTCAGTTATTTTATTGCTTTATACTTTCTGATTGATCTCTAAAGTAATTGAGTCATGGTTTTTGGTACATAATTCAATCTTAAATTTGCAAGGAAGGTAATTCTATAAAACAAAAAATACAAAAGGGAAACGGAATGTATAACAATAAATTAAATTACTCTAAATTATATTATTTTAAATACAATTTTCAAATATATTATATTTACTGCATCAATATTAGTAGTAAAAATATAATTTTAAATTCTGTAAAAGAAATATTTCGATTACTAAAGCATCGTTGTTTAGGAAATGCTCAAACGAGGTCTTCTTTAGGGTATGCGTTTCAATGCACATATTGCCAAATTAACTACAAAGGGTCACTAGCAGAGACGATGTACGTCCAAAAAAATGTCAAAAGATATTTCTTATCTTGGCCAACTTAAGATGGAAAGATTTGACCAAGTAGAATGAAACTATCACGTTCGAACATAGCTAAAATCGTTGACAAATAGCTCACTGGCCAATAGGTGAAGACGCGGCCAATCTTCAGTGTTTCAGTCAACAATCATGTCGAAGCTGTAAGCTACGAGCGCATACACTTCATCTACAAGTTTCTACCACTGATAAGGGCGAAAAATTCCTGCTTTGCTATCTTCTTGGTTCTTCCTCAACGAACCCAATAATACAGAAATAGTACGTTTACTGAATACCACGGAATGGATTTAGGAGTGAGTGGTATCAAAACGGTGATAATTTAATTGTAGTTGGAACGTTCGCTAACCAAATAATCAGTTAACCACTAATATTCCCATTTTGTTACAATCGTTATGCATTGGTAAATTAAATCAAGTTTATTTCGTTTTTATAAGGGAAGAATTTTAAATTAGTTTTTTTGCTGTCGGTTATATTATTGCTAGAAATCTACATTTTTATTTTATTTACTAAACCTTAAGCATAAATTTACAATTTATTTTTATTGACTAAACAGATCGGAATTGAAACGTATTTTATATAACTCTAGTCACTTGAAATATTAAAATTTGTGAATTCAGTAAATTCTTCAATTTATTTTGTATTTTTCTGTTTCTGTATATCTTTTTGTGGTAATATCTTTTTTTTAACCCATTCAAATTGTGATTGAACACGGATATTATATAATACCAAAAAACAATAATAATTGTATAGCACCTTCTAAATATTCATTACTGTTTGAAATGTTAACTTCCTTTGCCATAGTTTATTTAAATGTTATGACACTACAATTTTCTATATATTATCATTGAACATGTCATATTTTCTTTATCTAATGGAAATTATTTCTTAAACCAAATTTTTGTGGTTAATTTTGGTTAAATTAACATTTAAATTAGTTAAAAAAATAGCTATAGGTTATGTTCCATGTTTCATTTGCGATATAGCCACATAAATGCTTACCGTAAAGTATAGATATGTGTATATAGTAATAATAAATACAGGGTGTTATTAATTTTTTATATAAAGCGATTTAGAGTGAAAAAAAGTTTGAAATAATAATAGTATTCGTAGGTAAATTAGGGTCCCAATTTCTATCGCCACCATGTACTTTCGAAAATGATTATGAATACGACCATAAGATTGCATGTGATTTTATTAAAATTATGGAATTTTTTATAGATTTATTGATTGTCAACGTAATTTCTAGCAATAAAATAAATTTCGGTTTCTTTTATTCGTTTAAAAATTTGGTGTAGAGTAAAATAAATGAACAAAAAGGGTTGAAACTAAAACCACTAAATATAATTTTAATACAAATCTAATAAAATATTTTTGTCTATTGTTTTTGTACTTGTCTCCGACTAACATTTATTTACACAATTATTTATTTAACTAACCTGTACTCGAACTTCTGGTAAATTTACTTTCATTGCTAATTCTTCACGTGAATAAACATCAGGATAATGTGATTTCTCAAAAGCACGCTCCAATTCATGTAGTTGATATGTTGTAAATGTTGTACGGTTACGACGATGTTTCTTTTTCGAACAGTCATCTTGAGCTAACGTAAAAGGAATTTAGAAAAAAATAAATTAAAGAATTGGAAATTAAAATAATTACTAATTTTTATTGTATTGCATAAGTAAATTACCTTGATTACCTTCATCATCACTTCCCACTGTAATTTTTTCATCTTGTTCGCTTGAATTTGTCTGATCACTTGATGCACAAACACTTTTAACGCCACTGTTATTGTCAATCATTTGATCTTGGTTTTGTTGTTGGTGCTGCTGCTGATCCATGACATTAACACGATATTCATCAATATTCCTTTGTTGTTGTTGATGATGTTGCTGTTGTTGTTGCATTTGCAAATGATGCAAATGATGATGATGTGATTGAGGGGAATGCATTTCATTTGTACGTGTACCACTACCAACTAATAACGCATTTTGTTGTTGTAAACCTACAAAATTTTTGTCAGGTATTCCTTCAAATGTTTTCAGATATTCATAGCTAGGATGTTGTTGAACTGAAGATACAGAATCTGTTGAGTCACTGTTACTATTTTGCCTTTTATTTGATGGTATTTTACTTCGATCCAACTCCAGATCATCAAATGAAGTCTTACGTTTGTTATTCGATAAATATAATTGGCCAGAATGTAAATTATTTACATTGTTATGCTGATTTTGCCCTGACGCCATAGATAATGTCGGCGTTGTCGTGTCTATTGTCCTAGACATAAGTTCTTTACTATTATCATCAGTTGCCGACATTGAATCGTCATACTCATGAGTATTATCTTCATAGGAATTATTTCCAGTTTTTATTAATTTCTCAAGATGATGATCATTATCTAAATTAGTACGACCTGCCATCGCCATATCGTAATGATGATTATTACTGAAATTACCTACGTTTACAAAATATTTTCCGTCAGTAGCAGAAGATATTTCTCGGGCAACAACAGCTACGGCTGCTGCTTGATTAGCCTCATGTATTGCTAAACTGGTTGCTATCATTGGACTAGAATAATCTAATTCGGATGGACTTAAACATTGTGATTGAATTAGTCGTGTTGTAGTTGAAGGTGATGGTGGTGGTGGTGGCGGTGCTGCAGATGTATTTAAATTAATTGATGTTGATGAGCATAAATGTAGATTATTGATGTGACTAGTATTATTACTACTACCATCCAGATTTGTACCATCCAGATTTGTACCAATGGATTTAATAGGTTCTGGAGATTTTACGGAGTAATTTATTTGATTTAATTTATCAGTATTTAATTGTTGATATGAATTAATTGTATGCGATTTAATATTGTTTAATAATATCGAATAATTATCAATTAACTTATTATTAATTAATGGTGAACAACGAAGATGGGTAGCGTCATTTGTTTCACCTGTAAATTATAAAATGTTATTATTAATTTACTTTGAAAAAATTATTGTGTTTTTATAATGTTATATTAAACTTATTCAATAATGGTTGCTGTTAACTGTTAAAGGTGCGTGTCAGTTAATCACGTATTTTAATAGCAATCAATTAAATTACAATAATAATTGGGTAGCTAAACATGCAAAGATGTCATTAACCGAAAATATACAAAAATCAAATTAATTTTTTTAAGAATAAATAAAAACGATTACATAAATGCAATTAGAGTGCTTTAATGGTGGAGTTAAGATTTGTGGAATATTGTATGATTTCATATTGACGGTGTCATAAATTAAAACGTTTTTATTTTATGAAAGTGAAGCAATTGCTAGAATTTTGAAATATTACTTTGATTTTAAATAATTGAAGAATTATTTCCATTGAAAAATATTCAACTACCAAGTTATTACGATTATGAATGATTTATAACTAAACTTAATTCAGTTATTAACGCAAATTCTCTACGATATCTTGTATGATTATTTGTGAAGTAAATTGAAAGATTGTTTTATAATATTATAATAAAAAACCAATTTATATTTTTTTACACGGAACTATTAACTGATAATTTAATATTTAGTAAACTTAGGCCTACAAATTCCATTCGTATTCTTAAATTAATACTAAAATCATATTAATATTAAAAAAATGGTGTAAGGTTTGTCATCATTGGCTTTATTTTCATTTTATTCCGTTTTGAATTATTACGTAAACCATTAAAAATAAAACTAGATTTTCTGTCATTTGTTTTAAATACATAATAAACTATTTTTAAATTTTATTAATAATTTCCTCAATCCAAATTCCAATAATTTGATATTATTAAATATTTTACGTTTATTTATTGAATTTGTTAATTTTTTCCTTTCTATAATTTAATTTATATTTTTTACAAAGATAAATTTTCAAATAAATAATTCATTATTAAAACTTCAAATTGAGATGAAAGGTAAAAAAAAACATGGTTATTATCCACTTAGTAGGTCAACCTTCCCAAAAATACTAATCTCTCTATTGCCTATACGCCTAATTACTGACTTATGCAATGCGTTACAATAAAACAAATAGCTTCCATCAATTTTGTTTTTATTTATTTATGAACAATTTTAATTTAATCATTAAAACCAAAACCGAATAAAAACCTTTTAAGTGGTTAATTGAACACATTAAAAGAAACGCTTCATAATTAAATTACAAAGCTAATTTCGTTTAATTTGATATTATTTTTCTGGTGCTGCTTTTGCTATTGGCTGTTTCTGTCAGTCAATTTTATTGTTCCTCTTTGTGCGTTAAGTAGCTAAAGTACAGCTAATAAAATCCGCACAGTCATAATTTTACTCCAGTAGCAAAACGACTACTGAATATAGTAATAATAAATTTTAATTTTTCAAAACAACTAAATTAATAATATGTTTTTTTGAATTTAAGTAAGACAGACTTTACTCAGACTGACTGGCTTATGTGAGCAGGCTTATAACTTCCACATTTTTCATTGTTTCCTTTTTAGTAATATGAAAAGTAAATTGCATAGCTGTCTTAAAAGCCATTAAGACTTTAAAGAAGACTAATGAAAATGAAAAACAGTGGAAACATTTTTGTTATACCAATTATTATACTCGTACACAATTTTGTAATATCAATTAACTGGAGTTCTGCTTTCTACCGAAATTCTAAGATACGAAAATAGCATTGTCATCATTGGCTATATAACTTTAAGTGGTGTTTTATTTAAATATTTTACAATAAAATTAATAATATTTACAGAATATGTAAAAAGGAATCATCTCAAAAACTTTTTTATTTGATTTTACTTTATTGCTACAAATCTTTGACTTGATTGACAGGTTGATAATTTATTTTTGCCTTTGAAATTAATCTTGATCTTAGTTTGATATTTAATACAAAAGTGGAATAGTTTTTATGTTTCAGAGAAGATTAACCATAAACAAATTTTACTAGTAATAAAACGTTTAACAAAATTATAATATAAACACTGCTTAATTTAATAATAGCAAATTGTTGCTTCTTTGTTGGTTTTTAATTAAATTAATTACATTTTTAAATCAGATATTTTCCATATCTTAATCGGTTTCATTAATTGATTGTCATTATTTAAATTAATTGACGTTGTATTGCTAATATAAAAATGAAATTACAAATTTAGTAATTAGTCTTTATTTGATGACTAGATAATTAAAAACAAATTATTAATTTAATATGTAAAACAAATTTCATCAGGCAAAATAAATAATTTTGTTTTAATGAATTTAAAATGATTTTATCTTCGTAAAATTGGTTTTCTTTATTACCATTATGTTAACCAATAATTTAAAATCCTTCTACAATTATTTCAAAAACATGAAATATAACTGCAAGAAACACTGAAATTAACTTAATTTTTAATTACACTTTTTAAAGACAAATTACGCATTATTCGCCATTAATCATAAATATTGAACAATTTTTTTGCGTCATTTATTTAGTATCCACATTTTTTCTAATGATATTTTGTTACAGAATTAATATTTCCCACATAATTTCAAAAATCAATTTAATGTCCTTACACATATCCTGTCAAAATTTAATGATACAATTTATTATGTTCGTAATAGAAATGAAAAAAGATAATCTAGGACGATAAAATCCATTTACGACAAACTTATCAAATTTATTAAAAATTTTAAACTAGCAAACAAAAATGACTTTTCCATTTTTGGAAAATTTGTACCAAAGAATCAGTCACAATAAAGAACTTAATTTGAGTGTAGAATAAAATTATTTAGGTGGTAGAGGGTGTCCTTATCAATTGTCGTGCATCTAATATAACAATAATAAAGAAATCTAATTTTCTTCAATGGAAAAATAAAAATGTTAACGAGCTTGGTTGATTTTCTTGTAATAATTTGGTATTTTCTTTATTTGAAATTATTTTCGTGCCATCGTACCTTCGGTAATTGAAATCGATTATACTATTTGTAATTCTAAAATAAATGGATTTGAAAGGTTACAAGATTGTGAATTGGTTTACGTTTTGATGAAACTTTTTTGTGAATTTAAATAAGAAATGTGAAAAGTGCTTTTTTGCCTACATGTTTTCCTTAAAGCTTAATGAAACTTTTATTAGCTTCCATTGAAAGATTTTACTTACAAGATAATTGAAAAAGCAATTTTGAGTAGGCGGCATTCAATTTATTTTGATGTTTCTTTGAAAATTCAAAGAAAACTAATTTAACTAAAGTAAGTAGAGTTATAAAATGCAAATTATTCGGTTTTTGTTATTAGCATTTTTATATGATTTACATTAATAAAATTAATTGTATTTTTGTATCAAAAACATAATCAATGAAATTAATTTATAAGCAAATTTTTATTGTGAGGCTAATTGTAATAATAAATCTGCTTTTAATTTAACGTATTTTACAAATTGCATGTTAATTTATTAATTAAAACCGCAGTGTAAAATTAAAATGTTGCATTTTGTTGATTATTATTCGAGTATTTTTATTATTAAAGTAATTAAAATGAGTTTAGGATACATAAGAGTACACATTATGTCTTAAAAGTAGACATATGTTTAATGCTTTCGATTTTATGACATTAATACTTAAAGTGTGATACCATATCATATCATAAAATCAATGTTATCCAGTTAATAACTTCATGTATGGCAATAAATGCTATTATTGCCGTATCAACTGCGCTATTCTTAAAATGGAAATTATACCTATATTTGACAGTTCGGTTTCACTTCACTATATGGGAAATGTCTTATCCAATCCAGAAGACAACGAAAGTTAAATGATGGGATTTTGGACAAACTTCGAAGCTTAAAGATATTATACAAAGATGAACAAAGATCCAATATACACTACAAATTGGTGAACAATCTAAGTGAAAAGTTGTATATATTTCAATTATTATACATGGACGATTTATGTTCATGAAATTTAATGGAAATAAAGTGTCTACAAGTGTCTACATGTTTTGAGCCAATTAAGATTATAATAATAATTATATATTGAAAACCGAATAACTTGGAGTGATTTATTTTTAATATATCTTTAAATAATTTAAAATATTTTTTATTTTTTAACTGTGCAGGCAAAAAATTGGAACACAATTCAGCACAATATCTTAAAAAACTAACATGAATTATTAAAATTTCAGAAAACAAGTTTAAAATATTCACTACTGGCGCAAGTGAATATTTATTCAGAATTTCTATTTATCCAATTCGACGGTGCTAAAACTAAACGTTGTGTTATCTGCATAATTTTGTACACGATAAGAAAATGTTCGATAAAGAAAAGAAAGAACTAAAAACAAGATTTTAATTTTTGGATGAGATACTAAGTAGAAATTAAAAGATACAATCTTCAATGACGAGGTGAATTTTATGTTTTTCGACAATTCCTGGGTTTAGAAGTAATAAATTCTGTAAATATAAAAAAATATTTAATGGAGAAAGAATCACATATTTTTGGGAATAAGATTTAGAAAAAAATTAACTTTAAATGATTTAAGCTGTCTTGATAGATAAATAATATAACGATAAAAGTGTATCAATTATAGTTAATGAGCTATTAAGTATGATATGATAATCCCTTGTCTAATTGACAGCTAAAACGAAATAAGTAACTAATTGATCACTGTTAGAACATTTATTCTTCTAATAGAAATAATTTTAATTTAATAAAACTAGATCTCAGACTTCGACTTATTTATATTTTATTAAGCTAATTGAATCAAAATTAATTTTTATATATTAACTTTTATCTGTAAACAATATCTTGAAATTCTTTATAATTTTTGAACTATAATAAGTAATTTTAATAAGAATTTACTTTTTATGTCTAGTTTCATTTAAAATTACTCAATTCATATTTTTTTTCAGTGTTAAATCATCAATTATAATTCATCTTTAAAATTATGTAAAACATTTCGAATAAATTTCTACTTATAACTAAATATATAAAAAACCATTAATCAAGTAGAAACGAAAATGTTATTGCCTCTGACAATAGTACAAAATTTCAACTTTGCGTGAAATTTATTTAATGATCACAATCCAAGGGATGATAATCATTATAATAAACTGCTGCGCCGTCGGTTGCTGTTAACTCTTTTGTGCCACTTAAAATTAGTTTGAAATTAATGAACTTAGAGTAGCAAAGGTTAACTAATAATTTTTATGATTTTAAGATGAGAAACTTAATCAAAATACAAAAGAAATTATAATTTTATCGTTTCAATATGAATTTAAACTAATTAGGTAACTGCGGATTAAAAGTTTATGGGAAATAATGAAATTTGAAAATTGGTACAAAACTTACCAGCTAAATCTTCTGTTTGGTTTTTTAAGCCTAAAATAGCATCAATTGTGTGTCGTGGTGTCAAAGTTTGTCCAAATTTCCTAGATGTATCGTTAATTTTGATATCATTGTCTGAAAATTATAATTTATGATTAGTAAAATAGCAAGCATTTTCTTAATCAATAAAAACTAAACATAATTTTTGGAATAGTGAAGTATTCCGTCGGAACCACCTGGCTAATATTGACTATATTTTTTAAAACGTATTTTTTTCTTCATATTGGACACAGGTAGGCAGAGGTAGATAAAATGATTATCAAATTTGAGTAAATCAACTTTTATTACAACCTTAATTACTTCAATATTAGTTTAAAATTAAATTAAATTTGTAATTATTATCCAATCATAAAACCTTTTATAAAATAATAATGAAACTGTCGAAAGTTGTGTTAACTAATTACGAAATTATAGTGGGTCATAAAAATTAATTTAAACTTTGTAGACATAAATTTCAACAACAATAAAAATTAGGTCATTAAGAATATTTATCCCGTCGGTTTTTTTTTTTCCAATTATTAGGAGTTATCATAAATTTTATTGTTTTGGTGTCGCTGGTATTATAAATTCGGTGATTTGTTGTGTATTTTAATATATTTATTTTATTTTGTATTTTTGGTCGATTAAAATAGGAAAATGCATTTTTATTAAGGAATTTTACTTTCACTAACCTTCAATTGTTGAATCATTTGAGATACTATTTTCAAAATGTTCAATATTTTTAAATTTTTCCATAATTATTTGTAAATTTTTACTATCCCTAACATTTTCCAATAAACTACGAAATTTTTCAATTTCCTTTTGTGGAAATTTACTATTATTATTGGCAACTAATTTCTCAAAAATATGCTGAAATGTTTGTTTTTGTACATCCGTCATAGAAGTTTTAATGTCCATTTTTAATTAGTGAGCGAATACAAAATTAAATATTTTTTTAATTAATTACAATAATTATTTTTTAAAAACACATTTTTATTAATTTTCTATTTAATTATTAATTTTATTTCTTCCACTTTAAATTATTATTAACACATAAATTTTTATCCATTCAAACTTTTTAATTTCGTTATTTATTCATAAATTGTAACTCTGAACACTTGATTAACTCCAAACAATTTAATTGTGTATTACAAGTGTTAATCCATATTTGTAAAGTAAGTGATGCAAAAACTGCATTAATCCATAGAAAAAATAGAGTTTCCGTATTTACTGGCTATTAAGCGTAATCGAACTTAACGCGGAAAAGGTAAACCGACGTCTATTAAAAAGTAAGGTAAAAATTAAAAATTCCTTGAATAAACAACGAGCAAGTAAATCGATTGGGCGGTCGTTAATGTTCACATATAAATTTTAATACTCACATAGTAAATTAAATACTAATACAATTTATTATCCACTCTATTTACACTGATTTCAGACACAACTACAATTGAAATTTCAATATGTTTGATTGTATTTAGTCATTTGTTAGAGAGTTTACAAGAAAAATTGTGATTTATTGCGCAATGAGTAACGCGCATAGTAATTACAGCAAACAGGGGAAAATTATATTATAAAATGAGAGAAACTTTATACTTACAAATTGGGTACTCAGGATCAGGATTTAGGATTAAATTCACAATCAACTTCTGAAGAGAAAATATTTAGTATATTAATAAATTGGAAGGAAAAAATTCTGCCTTAACTTTGAACACTGCGGATTTGGCAATGGGGAATATGATTTATTTATATGTGAAAATTATTCTTGCAACACAATTAATGGAACGTATACAGAAATAAAATCTGGTAATAATTTATTTTTTGCTGAATAGAAATGCAAGCCATAATCTGGTACTAACTAAACTGGATGTGCAAATTATAGGCGAATCTGTAATTGAAAATTGGTTGAAAATAGGCAAGTAATTGCCTTCTATATTTTCCAATTTTTTTGGAGCAATTATACTAACTCGATTCGAGAAGGAAAATATAAAATTTAGAAACGGCTGCTAATTCGATATAAATTCCATTATTTTTATGTGTTGCAGAAGAATATGCTTTGTGGTTTATGTCAATTAAAAAGAAGGAAACACAAAATGAAGGAAAGAATTATTATTATTTAGATGGACAGAAAATATGTTATTTTAGGAGCAGTCAATTAATGGATTTGTGGTGCATCAAAAATAATTCATATTACAAATGAAAATTATTTACATATCCATGTAAAGTTGAAAAAAACTTAATGAAGGATTTATTTATAAGTACAAATAATTTTAAAATATAATTTTATCTTTTCAAAGTTGGTAGTTCGTTGGAAAAGCATTACAATAAAAAAAAAATATTACATACTTCTCTAAGGCACCTCAATTTTACAAATTTATTAAAATTAATAACCAAATTCTTTGTGGTTTTAGTAATAAAGTATATTTTCTTCCATAAATTATATAAAAGCAATTTAAAATACATAAAATAATAAAGAAAATTACGAACCCAATTTGGCACTAAGAGGGAAAAGATTCTGCGTTTATCACCAATTCTTCTTAGTGATTTGTGGATATTTAATTTATTAAGATTTTTTTTTATTTTTTATACATAAATATTAAAGAATAAATTAAAATAAATTAGCTATATGAAAGCTAGAAAGTATGGAACTATAAAAGCAAGTAATTGCCCTCTAGAATTGGGAATAATAAACGAGTTACTACTTTCTAATATAATGTGGAATTTATTATTTCCCTCGGAAGATTTTACTTTAAAAATGTGGTAGAGATTATTAGGTGGAGTTTAACTATTAACTCAACCAATCAATGATGCTTTTTTAAAGAATTTATAAACCCCTTCGAAAATTGTTGAAAATATTATAAAATAGTTCAGCCACATTAATAAAATTCAGAAATTGGTGTTTATAAATATGATAATTCTAATCCAATTACTTTCAATTTTTTTATACAGCAAAGCAAAGTAATTATTTGCACAGTTCAGGTCCAATTGAATTACTCTATAATCTAATTGATAAATGGTGTAAAGAGGACATCGTTATACACTACAAAACTTTCTATAATTATGTTACTAGATTTTTTCAAAGTTTGTTTTTCGAAATGATTAGGCAAAAAAACATTTCCCATAATTTTTTAATAGATAATAAACTAATTTTTTTATGCTTATTTCATCCTCAAATTATTAAGTTTCTAAATTTATTTTCCATTTTCATTATACGAATATTAATTGAGTGAGAAAATTAGTTGTGAAAAATTAATGTTTCATGAATGGTCAACAATTATTTAAGAAAAGCATTGCCGTCGTCTGGCTAAAGGAAATTTCCATTTTATGTTGAAATAAAATTTTCTTTTTCTAGGTAATAAACTTCTATATTTGTTACATTTTATGTCTATGTGTTTGTTTATTTTGGATACAGAAAAAATCCTTTTTTACATATATGTGTGATAATGTTGGTTTTTGATGGTATAGTATAATTTTTAATAAATTGTTTATGTACTTAGCGAATAATTAACTCACAGCAAGAGTTCTTTAATTGCCAGATTATTAAATGTTATTCAACAAAATAATGAGGCCATAATTTTTGTTTTCTGGATAATTTGTTTTCTCTGAGATGTAATGAGTTACAGACACTTGAAATTCTAATGTTTTTTCTTGAGATATATTTTAATTAAATCAAATTTTTAAAGGACTAATTTTGAATACGATATATTTATATGAAATGTTTAATATGGTCATATACTCAAATGGCTAGAGTGACATTCACATGAATTTAAATTGATGGTAATTTTATTAATTTTAAGTAGCTTACAGAAAAAACTGAGAGTTATAATTTTGGTTGATCATTATATTATTTAACGTTATTTACTTATGAAGTTACGATTATCATAATTAAATTATTTATAAATTGCAGGAGGCCTGCAAATATTAGAATGAATCGAAATATTTGTTGATAATTTTTTATTAAATTAAATCCAAATTCCAATAATTTTATCAATCCAATTTGATATATTTTAAAAAATGAAAAATTAATAAATTTTAATTTATTTTGGGTAAACAGAAAAAAAATTATTATTAATATAAATTTAAATTAAATTTCAACTTTACAAAATATCATAAATTCAAATTAAAACAATTTTTTTTTGTATACCCCTACAAAATTCAATCAAATAAATCTAAATTAAATATTTCAGTGTGTGTACACTAATGACTATAACTAAAAATGGAATCTAAATAAACCAAAATTACTGATGATGATATTGATTGAATGATGTCCTAGCGCGACCCTTTTTATGTTTTTATCCAATGTGTGTGTATAAGGAAATTATAAAATCGAATCACAATGTAAATTGAAAATGTATCTCTGTTTACCTATGTCTATGTATACATAAATTTATCTATATTTACGAATTGTGTGCTTGTAAAATGTTATTTGATGTTCCATAGTAGAAAATTCACAGTTGATTCCATTATTTTAACCTGAGGCAATAAAATGTGTACGTAATCGTTAGTTCTAGTACCATTAATAAATTCAGGGATGAAGTGGATAGTTATTTGGATATAGAAACAATTATTTTAAAATTAGTTTTCAATTCACTTTTTGTCCTATATTTTGATAATTAACATTTGAATGGGAAAGCGTTACGAAAATTAAATTTAAAATTGTTTGGATTCTTTTAATCATAACATTATTTTCAGATATTATTCGAATTTTGAAATTTAAATCTAAGCATAACGAAGGCTGCTTGAGTTAGTGTATTACTTATAAAAAATCAATTACGTTATAAATTATGTCGCAAGGTTTGAAAAAGTATTGACACACTTTCATACTAATTCATGTTCTCTCAATTTTTCCGACTGTAATTTCATGTTTTGTGTGATTATTATGATTGGATAAAAATTATATGAAAATTATCATCGTAGAAACTTGAATAACTAACTCAATTTGCAATTATTTACTAAATTTTGGTTAACTTTGTTGCCTTTAAACATCGTTATGAATTTTATAAAAGTTGGAATAGAAAATCTTAGCACCCTAAAAATTATATTTAATTTTTTTTTTTGTTGCTATTATCGTACAGCGCTAGAGCTATACTAATGGGTACTATATAAATAAAAATTATTTGATGTGATAAATGAATTGAAATAAAATAAAATTAATTTTATTTCATTGATGATGTATTGATAAACTTCTAGGTTATTAGGGTATTTATTTGATTAAACCCCCTATGTTATTCTAAATAGCACTTGATTTGGATTTAAATATTATTTTTGATTTTATTTTTGTTTATGTTAGTTAGTAAGATTCATTAATGACAAAAATCATAATTCCAGTTTTTTTTATGCTTTAAAATTATCATTAAAAACGTATTTAATATCTTTTACTCTTGTATTTCAAATAGCAATTTATTTAACTTAGTAACTTGGTATCTTCAAAATTTATTGTTTTAATTTGGAAAGGAATAGAACTTTTTCACAAAAAACTCATGCAACGGCGACTGGCTGAGCCAGAAACTCTTTCTTCCCAAACATAGAATTAGTTTCTCACCAAGTACTCAGTTCGTACAGTTCGTTCTACATAAATAAGTATACTTTGATTATAATTTGCCTGGTGGGTTAACCTAAATTTCGCATTTTTGAATATTATAATAATTGTTATAAATTGACTTGGTTATTATGCTAACTTCAAATAAACTGTCATCAAAGGACTTCAATATTTTGAATATAAAATTGTGTTTCATATTTATTTATTTTGTTTGTTATATTAATATGAGTATTTTAATCAATTTTAGGATAATGAATAAACCTCTGAAATTGAAAGGTTTTTGTTTATTAAATTCGTCTGGTGCTGTTCTGATATATTTAGAAAATTAATGGAAAAATTATAATTTATGAACAGATTTTTTTATAATTTTATATGCTATTATTAAAGGCTATAAATTTAATATTGTTAAGGTTAAGTGGTTATTTTATTTAGAACGCATTATTTTTGGAAAATAGAAAACTGAATAGGAAAATTTTGTTATCAGGCTAAATTTTGTTTGGTTGCTATTTATATTTTGAACCTTCCTGAAATCCTTTTGTTAATTTTTGGAAGAATATTTGTTTCTATGTGATATGACCACAAAAGAATCTAATGAATATCCGTACACTATTGAAATAATGATTTCAAATAAAAAATGCTGGAGTATAAAATGCAAATACTAAAGTAGCTACATCTGATCTATAATATAATAACTGGACTCAGAAAATCAGAAACATTTTATTAAATATTGCTGCAGGGATTTTGTAGTTTGATTAAAAGAGGACTTAAATTTAAAATTTGAATATAAATGATTTTTACTTACTTATAGTTTCATTGAAAATCACAGCATGATTATTTAATGTTATCGTACTAATCAAATAACAAAAATATTTGTCTCACTGTTTCTATCAGCATGTTATGAAACATCTGTTTAATTTTTCAGAAATAATAATTGGTTAAGATTTGATTGAATAATTT
Source organism: Rhamphomyia laevipes (assembly GCA_963920725.1). NCBI lineage: Eukaryota > Metazoa > Arthropoda > Insecta > Diptera > Empididae > Rhamphomyia > Rhamphomyia laevipes. The sequence continues at coordinate 43,414,201 of OY987259.1, forward strand.
GATACAAAATAATAATTTGATTTATTTGTAAAAGTTTAGTTAAAAAAGAAATGTAGCAATACAGAAAATTGTGCTGATTGAAGCATTTAGGAACCTGAATTGTGGGTATTAAAAAATTATTATTGCTATGCAATGATTTCCTTGAATTTGTAACAAAAAAATCATTGCCACCAAAAATTTAGTTCAATTAAATCTTATAAATATAATTTAGTTACCACAAGGTCTCGTTCATTTTCATTTGACTGATTTAATTATATCTTGATATAACCAAATTTTTTATTAAAATGACAATATCATAAACCATTCCCAAATAGGAAAATTTATATAATTTCTTTAACCTCCAATAAATATGGAACTTTATAGCCCATTCGAAATTGTATCGTTTATGTTTAACAAAAATTAAAATTATTATATTTTTTTACATTGTACATAAATATTAAAATATTATTAATTTTTCTTATATTTTCATAGGAAAATAAATTGATAAACATTGCTAGATAATTTATATTTAAATTTTCGCTACATTAAATTACTTTTAAATTGAATTTTCTCTGTTCATTGCAGTTACGACAATGTTCATAAAAAAAGATTGAATAATAAAAAAAAATATAATTTATTGTATTTTTTTTTACCCTGTTTGTAATAATTTTTTATAATGAAATATTTTTTCCATTTAATTTTTACAAAATGGAGTGCAGCATATAAGTACATATTTTGTATTGAGCTCTGAGAAGGCTACATTATTTACACATTTGTTAAATATTATCTTATTATTTTAATATATACTGTGAAAATAATGAATATCTTTTCAAAAAATGATTTGGTAAATATAAAATTTAAATTAATATTGACTTTAATAGATTTATAAATATATTTAAAAAGGATATTAAGTAAATTAACAATTATAAATAGTGGTACAGTGAATGGTAATTTGTAATACGGAGACGCACTAGAACATATTCAATCGGCTTGATATGGTTTATATTAAACTTGATTAAAATTAAACTTAACAGGAATGGTCGTGAAAAATTACATTCATTAGACTATGAATAGAGTGTAACTATGAGTGGTACTGGAAGCTGTGCTTAATATATTTTCGTATGAAAATTCATTACTCTATACTCTATGAGTGGTGAAAAGTTAATTATTCATTAACATTCATTCAAAGTTTCTTAAAATCAGCTTATAAATATTAAAAGAATAAAGAATTTTAAATTATAAATATAGACTTCCATTTTATATCAATATTTCAATTATTGCAGTAATTATATGACCGGATTATTAATCAAAATTAGATTCATTAAAAATGATATATTTCAATTACGAAAAGAAAATTATATTATTCTTCTCGGTAAAAAAAGTATAATAAAAAATTAAATTTGAAATTTTAGGTGTTAGAAATAAGTTCAAAATAGCATAAAATCATCGTAGAATACCGTCATCCCGAGACAATAGACCTTTAAAATTTATCCAACCGCATAATCCGACTTAGGTGTAAATTGACGATTCTCGTTTACACATTCAGGGTTTAAGGATTTTCGGTATTAAACAAAAAACAACTTTGAGTATCTCATCCTTCTCTCTATGTAATAATAATACATTTGACACTCGTAATAACAATGTTAATGTTTTCATAATGTTTTTGTTATGTCAGGGTTGAAAAATTGTTTTTTTTTTCTTTTTTCTTATGGTTAAAGAATCTGTATTTAAATATGGCCGAGAACAATTGAAAAAAGTATTATATTTCACACCTAAATATCGCACTACATGTAAAATTTTGCTAAAGGAAAAAAGGACCTAAATATGTTTTGTTATTTGTACGGTAAGTACTTTAATCAAAATTATGCAAAATGTAACTATAACGTAAGTAAACTAAAATGACGGATGTTTGGTTGAATTATTTACATTTCAGTGGATATTTTGTTTGTATAAAAAGCGGATTCAAAGATTATGAAATAACAATTTCTTTGTACGACTTTCACAAATATTTTCATTGAAATATGATACCAATACAATAATTATTGTTGGTGAACATTTTGGTTTGTAAAATTAAGAAGAAATCGTTATTTAGAATCTAGTTACGTTACTTTAATTTCATTTATTAAATTTTAAATTTTAATATATTACTTAGAAAGTAAATGCTTTTTGAGTCAATAGTCTTTAAAAATCATACAATTTAATTTTTTTGCTGTTGGGTTATCGTCTACTCTAACTTACGTCCACACAAAGTTTTTAATTAAATTATAAATTTAATTAATTTTAAATTAATATTAAAATATTATTTGGCCAAATAATAAATAAATAATTTATATTTTATTTTTGAACAATCAAATTATCGTAACGATTAATATTTTATGAATGTAAACATAAAAACAATTTCCTTTAAAATAAATTTCCTTTTTATAATTTTATTAATCGTCCGTCTATTCGAACGATAATAAGGAAAAAGGAAAATTTTCTTGTAGTAAAACAAAAAGAAAAATGTTTTCTATTAATAATAAACAATATTAAGATGAAAGTTTTCTTAATAGAAAGTAATTAAATGTTTATATAATTCCCACATTTTGTATAATTAATGTTTTGTATAAAATAATATTTTGACAACATTAATAAATATTTTATAGGAAATTATAAATTTAAATTTGATTTATTTTCTAATAAATTTCAGAAATTGTAAATTAAGAAATAACTTATTAAAATATTATTTTTTTATATAATTTAAAACATTGTTAAATTGAATAATTATTTATGTAATTGAAGAAATTTACAAAATTATATTATTCGAAATTATAATCGAAATGGAAACGTATAACAAAGTAACAAATATCCTGAAAATATCTCGCATACAAACATAACATTGATCGGTATCCTTAATAATGAATAGGAGCGCAGGCGTTGTTCACTTTTAGTTTGTAAATATCCTTAATCCGATGTTTGTATTTTTAAGTATCAGAATAGTTCAACAATTGAAAATGTGTGGAATATTTAAAAACGCCTTTACATTGATAATATCTTTTAAAAAATGATTTAGTTAAACATAAAAGGTTTTTGTATAAAAAAAACATAATTGATTACAGAATTTTAGGTAATCCGCTTAACAAAATATGTTAACAGATTTAATAAAATAATTTTGAGTTTTTAATATTTGTCGGTTATTGCCTCAAGTAAGCAATTTTTTTAATTTTTATACTTTCGTTGCATGGTTGGTTAACTTAATTTTAATTATTTGTCTATGATTTAAGTTATGAAAAAGAAATTTCGAACTACTTCTCTTAATAAAAAAGATTATTAGATTGAGACTAAAATATCATGTCGATAATTGTATAGCTTGTAGTATCATTTCTTCAAAAAAGATAATAAATCTGTTAGAGTAAAATGCTCATACATTTCATTACCACCAATCCATGGTACAGCGAAACCGAGAAACCAAAAGCCCATAAACTATACTTGAGAAGCAATATTCTCTCTCAAATGTGGAGTTAATTAGAAGGGTCATATACCCTGTCGGTATGCTAATGAATTAAAATTACATTATATTGTAATTATTACAATGAAAGTAATATTGACAAAATAGCTAATTTAATTACAAAAATTGAGTGAAAATTGAGTGTTTCTGAATAGTATACATTTATTTTTTCGAATTTATTAAATTTTTTTTATTAAAGTTAGTATAGGTTTATAGTGACCATATGGTCAATCATACCTTTTGCCATAGTCTTTATGTTTCCATTACAAACTTATACTAACATTTTTTGTTCTTATTTTTCAATTCTTACAGAAACCCTTTCCAATTTCTATGTCTAGCAATAATTATCATTTCCAGCTAGCAAGTGGGTTGTATTCCTTTGCATTTGCATACTGTGTAATATTATTTTTACCTTTTCATGATGTGTGATACAGTTCCATTTTAGTGCTTATTCAATTGAGATAATGCTGGGCCAATAAATCCGATTCAACCTTGTGTTTATGCTGACATCAGATTTGAGACATCCTTTTAAGACACATTTATAATTAATTATGTTTCGTTAATTTTTACAAATTATGGGCATATGAATTTTTACATCAGTTTTATGTTGATATCTATATCATAAAATTAAAAATGTATCTATCTTTATATTTATTGCTTTGTACTTCCTGCTCCATACATAATTTAATATAAATAATTTGTTTCTATTATAAAAAATATTATATTTGCTTGTGACAACTGACAACATGCTCGACGCAATTAGGATTAGGAATTATAAGAAAATATTGAAATCGACAGTAAGGATCACATTACGTACCTAATTATTTTTCAATTGTTCGAAATCAAATAGTAACATATTTCGAAGGGAAGCAAATTATAAATTGCATGAAATTCTGTGTACTTATTAGGAAAATCTTTGTGAAATAAAGTTCAAATTGAAAATATTCAAGGAAAAAATACTGCCCTATAATTTTCACAGCAGGATATAAACATATATTTATTTAATATTTACTCTGAAAAATCTAATCAGGATATAGAAAATTACTGGTTTAATGATTTAGCAATTGATAACATTCACAATAATATTTATATATTTATAAAAACCTAATTAAAAATCGGAAATATTCTCATATTATTTAATAAACTCATTTGATGTTGATGTATAAAATTTATTTTTCCTTTTTGTAAAAATTTTGATGAAATATTTGAAAAAGTCCTAAATGTAATAAATTATAAAATTATATATTTTTTTTTTATAAATCGCTCCAGCAAAAACTTTTATATACAACAAGTCAATTGAGTTATTAAATTTATTAGAAATGTGTTTGAAAAGTCAATTTTTCAATTTGCTAAACTGTCAAATACATTTTGACAAGTTCAATTTATATTTTTTAGGTTTAGAACGTACAAAGTGGACAGTTTTATTTCTATACATATGGAAAATATAAAAATTGGATTTACTCCAAAGAAATGGAAAAATTCATAAAATTTTCCAGTAAAATTTAAGTGATTGAAAAATTTAGTTAATGTAAATTAGAAATATTTTCAGTTTTTGTCAGTGTAACTACGTACGCCAATTAAAACTATCTGTCATATAAAGCAAGAAAGTTCAATTAGCAGAAGCTTTAAAATTTCTGCGTTGTTTTCAATGTGTCTGTAAATGTTTATAAGAAACCCCAACTAAAATACTTTGTGTGTGGTGGGTATGTCAAGGATATAAGTTTAAAGGATCAGAAAATATTACCTTTCTTTTACAGATTTTTCTTTATGACGCTAGAATAAACGAAACATTTTTGTGTTCAACATAATTGCAATTAAAAATGACATAATTAATTATATAATTATATAGAAATTATTATGATGTCAATTCTATGAAATCGTGGTATGACAAAGAAAAAGTTGTATAACTAAAAAATGTGTAGAAGAAGTTTTTCCTAATTTTCTCATTTTTATACTTTTGGTTTGTAAAGAGTGGGTGGAAAGGCTGGAAATAAGTATTGAAGAAAATAGATGGCTGTGAACAAGAAGAAAATTAATTAAAAAATTATAATTCTTTCTATTTGTGTGTGTTAATTGGTGCTAAATAAGTATTTTTATGGCTGTCGTGAATGGCTGACATTCATAATTGGATGAAAATTAATAAATTTTGAAAATGGAAAAATTTATGGGTTTAGTGATAGATAAAGAAATATCCGACAAGAGTATAACAAAATTGTTTTATTACTGATGAATAAAACGAGTCACGAAAGAAGAATTAAAGTTAATTAGGTGTGCATTAATTTGCATAATTTAAATTTGATTAGTTCTCATCCCATTAACGTTTTCGCAGACAAGAGACAAACTTACTAAATAAATATAAGATTTTTTCTAGCATTAAATTGTCTGTGTCTTTAGGAAAAATTAAGTATTGTAAGGAAAATTTTAATAAGTAATTTAGTTAAATAATTTTTTGATATAAAGTGGCGATAAAAAGAAATTATTAAAATATATTAAATTACGCATGACGATTAAAAAAACTTTAAAGGATCTTTGGAAAATTCAATTAATATTTTAAAGAAATTTCAATTATTACATAGTAATTAATTCTGAATGGAATTTTTTCTAGTTAATTTTCCAATACAATTTAATAAAAATTATATAATTAATTTTGATTGAATCTTAAACAAATTATAATTAAACTGGAAATTACAGAAGTAAGGAAGAATTTGTGATTAATAATCGAAATTTAATATATGATAATTCGATAGGGAACGATTAAAAATAATGTTTGGCATTCAAAACTATCTTTTCATTTATTTCTACACTTTAAATCCTTTAAAACTAAACATTATGTTTTTTAAATATAATTTTATTTTTGTTGATTTTGCAATTAAGTTTTCTTTTAATTTAATTGCTTTTAATATGTATATAAATTTTCAGGATAATCACATATGAGTATGTAAATTTTGAGTATATTTAGGTGTTAATGAAATAATTTAAATTTAATTAAATACAGAGAAAGGAATTGAAAAACAACCACAAAAATGTTTTAGTAAAAATGAAATTAGTTTTAAATCAATCCAGACAATAATAATTTTACAGTAGATTTACATTTTCCTTTTTTTTTTTGTGGTTGACATTTTAAAATTAGTTTTAAATTGAAAATATTCTGAATTTAAATCATTTGGAACAAAACCAATCAAATTTCTTAATTAATGTAAGAAGCTTTCGAATATAATTAAAAATCTAAATTTTAACTTAAATTTTCTTATATTATATGAAAATATTTACAATTTGAAGGAAATGTCACTCAACATTTAGAATATTATTAGAATTTATACAATATTTTTATTATAAGTTTAATTGAAATTTATTTACTTATTTACTTAACCGGTATTACAACGTATTTGTTTGTACCAAGGATAGAGGCAATCTCCATTGGTTTTTGGTTTGCGTGTCTGGAGCATTTTCTCACATTCGGGCGACATGCCAAGCCAGAGCAATTGCCGAATGTTGTTCATATTGACTATGTCCGCGTCGTCTTGGATCTCGCACAAATATTTGTTGTATTTCTATCTTCATGCCATATCCTATGTAACGAAAAAATTTAAAATATTGCTTTTCTTGCTTATATATTGTTACAAACGAATCAATGCTATAAAAAAGTAGAAACTAGATATAATTCGTTATAATTTTGTATAATTTATTATTTGAAATTTCCAAAACGACATTTACTTCTAAAAAATACTAATATCTAGTGCTTCCTATTGTAAATTAAGATACGCATCCGATCGTATATGCTATTATAAAATCTGACTATAACTAAACAAATTTTATTAATTATTTTTTTAAATTCCAATTATATTTTAAGCGAACAAATTTAATTAATTTTTATTAACATGTAATTTTTTGATTTATCTATGCGCAGGTCTCGTACCTGAGCAAATAAAATCTAGAAATAATTTCCCTGCTTCAATATAAAATGCGTTAAATAAATACTATTTTAATATTTTTCCACTGCAAAAAAAAAAAACTGGAAAGAATTCTTCCTGAGATAATAAAACAAATTTAGCCAGAAATAAATTCTCCCCCAAAAAAATACACAACATACAAAAAAGGACATCAATTATTATAATTTAAGTTTTAACACGATGAAAATAATTTCGTATACTTTTTACGACCCCACAACAATATAAAATTTTTGCGGATCACCTCAGGCGAAATTTTATTCTGGAAACAAATATTTGTAATAGGATAGGGACGCGCATGTCCTGGTTCTTATATACAAGTTTCATGTATCATTTTTCTTTCTATAAATGTTTGTATTTATTTTGTAGTTATTAGATTTTTAGTTCTTTATTTTGCTTTTAATGTAAGTAACTTATTTAACTAGTTATTAGGAGGTTAATTAAACACTGAGCACGTGTTAGACTGTTGGTTACAAACAAGGTTGACAATAAACAGTCTTTGAAAAATTTGAATTTAATATCCTTTTTTTTATACGCTTTTGCTCAGTAATATAAAAGTTATTTAAATTACGTTAATTTTTATGATAAATTTGTTTCGATTAAATCTAAAATTATAAATTTGTAATTTCTTTTCAAATTGTTATTCAATTAGTTGAAGAATCTTAAAAAAAGACTTTTCAATTAATGTTAAATGTTAAGGATGAAGTTTTATAGGTTTAGAAAATGAAAATTTTACAATGTGATTTCAGAATTTAAGTTTAAATTCAAAAAATCATGAATTACGTTTGACACTGACAGAATCGTTTAATTAAATGTAATTCATTAATATTATAAAATACTTTTTACAAATTCCTAAGCTTATGATTTCTATAGTAAATTTATAATTATAAATTGGGACCTTAAACTCTTTTCTAATAAGATTTCGACTCTTTCACGTAGGCAACATTTTCTTCTACTCTACAATTCTAGTACAGACCCGTAAGAGTTAGAGTTCTATTGTATAATTTATAATTTTCTAGTAAAAATTTTTGGTATACATTTTGAAATTATTTGGCAGACAATTTATACAAATAGATCATAAGGCACAGCATTTTCCATTGAAGGTATAAATATATATCCATACTTATAAGTCAGTACTATATAATAAATATAACATAAATTCAAGGTACAATCAAAAGAATATTACTAAAACTAATTAGAAGACTGTCAATTTCAGAAAATTTCATTTTACCAAACGATTTATTTTTATTAGGAACTTTTGTTACGTATACTAAATTTTTGTATTAAAGGTCATACAAATAATATATCAATGTCAGCAAATCCTTTTTAAACTTCTAATGTTTTTTAATTATTATTTTGATTGCTTTCAATGTTTTTTTTTACATTGTTTTTCAATTAATTCAGTTTTTTTTTTTGTAATCGTTTGTAGAATCTGCGTTTATAAATTTTGATTTAAACTAAAATGGTAGACATTTTATTATTAAATTACACGATTTTTTTGTTATTAACCAAGGCTAATTTTAATGTAAAATAGAACCCTAATTAATGACAAATAATGAGTTACAAAAATATACCTTGATGTGACAGGACGAAAAGAATGAAGCATAAAATGTTATAACAAGAATTTTTTTAGTAATTTTTTATAACATAAATGAAAAATATAAAAATGTAATGCATTTTAATTAAATTTATGTTTGTGTGTCAAGGATTTATGAATTAATTTTTGCTTGCGAACGCTGTTCGTAAATTAATGTTAATTCCTTTTCAATTGTTATGGGCGGCCGCGGCAGTTGTTGAATATTTTGTTTACTGTGACGACGGCATCTTAAAACTGATATCAAGTTTCCAAATTTGCGTATTAAATTACAATAGTTATTCTGTGAGAATTACGCGGTTGCTTTTACAAAAGTATTTCAATTTAATTAAATGTAGGTTAAAAAACTATTCATTATTTATAATGTTAAAAAGATTAATCAAAAGTTGAAATTTACCGATGAAAAAGTTTTGCAAGCGCTGTATTTGATAAGTAAACGATATACAAAGGTTTAACAACTTTACAAAAAGGACATATTCCTGTCATGATCAATTAAATGATGAATAACAATTAATTTACATATATAAAGAACTGAAAAAAAATATTTCTATTTAATTAAGTCGCGTTTCAACGAAAACTACCAATCTCTTTTTTATATCCCTTTAGGTTTTGTCTATTAATTCTGATTCTAAATATAACAAACAAAAAAAGGATATTAAATATAAATGCCACAATGAAGGGTGAATAAATTCAATGATTTCAGTAATTTTGGATATTGCTCTTTTTTTTGAATATTTTGAAGTTGCAAAATAAAATTTAATAAAAAAATTATTATGTTCACAAAATTCATGTATCGAGGATTATTGTAAATTCGCGTATAATATTTTCTTCAAATCAATATCAAGAGCGTTTTTATTAGCATTTCTCAACATTCTGCTAATGAGATCATTTCATACAATCAGAAGTACGAAAGATCGTTTAAACTAAGTCACAAGCTCAACAGAATGGCCAGATTATATGAAATTGATTCTAATATTGAAAATATTAAATTTAACTATTTGTAACAAGTCTCGCGATTAATACCAGCAGCGGAAATAATTAATATTTTAAATCTACATATATGGAAGAAAAGATTATTCTGTATTTGAATTGTCAGGAAAGTAGACAAACAATGTAGGAAAACTCTACAAGGAAATGTTGAATGTCAAACTAATTTCAACTGATGCAGAATGGTATTTATAATTATCTGTTATAAAGAATTCGTTTATGTGCTAATTCAATAAATGCTCTTATATTTTTGAAATTTTATTGAAAATTTTCATTTTAATTGAAAATGATTATATTTTTGTACTATAATTTTCTGATCCGGTTGAGAAGTTCGTTTTTTTGCAAACCATTTCACAGGTTTTTAATAACAGCTGTCTAGTTCATTTTTCCAAATACAAAGTATAATTTTATTATTGAAAAAACGTAAAAGTTCTAAAATCTAAATCATTAAAAAGGAAAAATTATAAAATTATGAATTATTACTTAATTCACTAAAACAAATCAGCTTTTATACATAACCAATTAAAGTAAATGCATTTATCATGTTATTTTTTAAAATATATTTATGCTGACAAAGGATATTTATGAAAATGGATAATTATTTAACTAGTTAACTGAATTTATAATTTTTTTATCATACAATAATGGATACAATTATAAATTTTTGTATGAAAACAAGGAATTATAATTCATTTATTATGACATATATGTTCAGAGTCGATTTATAATCATCAGCTCATTAATATTACTTGCGATTTATTAAACATGGATAAATTACGTACATTGGAGTAAACCGACCTAATTAATAAATATGAAAAATCATTTAAATACTACATTAAAATTTTGGATATATGAACATGTAATTTACCAAAATTTACTAACTAGTTAAAAGTAAATTACTAATTGTATGTTTTGAAGCTGTCAATGGCCTTGGCATATACTAAACTTCATACAATATTTATAATATTTGTCCATCAAAATTAAGACAGTAGCAGTTACTGTTTAGTCAATATTTAAGATTAAATCAGCAATTGTAATTCTCACCAAACGCATAATAGAAAATGTAATGAATCCTAAATCTCCTGTGGTGTAGTTTAATATTAATTGTTAAACGAAATTTCCCCTGCTACCTCAAAACCTCTTTGACAAAAGCATATATCAAATTAGTTCAAATAATTAAATTAATTAGTGTCGCCAGTATATAAATAAAAAATCGCGTGATTTATGCTAAAAAATAAGTTTATGAATTTGTTAATTTCAAATATTTTAATTTCCGGTGGCATGGAGCATAGTAATATATTAGGGAAATTGGAAAGGAGTGACTGCAGTTTTCATTTATTTATATGGATTTGTTATTATAAATTTGATATATTTTAAACAACATCAATAAACTCAAAATGTTAATTTAATTACTTCCTTAATTCTGTAGCAAAATAGTAAGTTGCGGGCTAGCAAAATTATATTGTGTTAAGAAATTTTTAAAGAACTGGAGAAGAAAAAGGTAGAAAAGTTGAAGTAATTTTTTTAGTGAGTTAAAATTTATATTTGAAAATCAACAGGACCACGTCAAAGTTAATTGTATATTATTATTAATTGTAACAAACTGTATTTAAATGGCAAATGAGCTTTAAAGGACGAAATTGCATATATACGATAAACAGATTAAAAAACTAAGGAAACAAATTAACTTAAATAGAAGTTATACAACACAATTGACGACATTCCATATTAATTTGTTGCTAAAGAGAACTTTTTATTTCTTACTAGTAAATTAATATCATATAAAAGAAAACAATTGAGGTTCAAGATAAGAGAAGCAATTTTACTTTTCTAATTTGTGATAATTGCTAAATTTGCGATAGATTAAATTCAACTTTATACACTGGTGATATTAAATTTTGACTAATATATTTTCGTATATGGAACAAAATATCAAGGATAAAGTAAATCTATTAAGCTCTAAAACAGAGTGGACACGAAATTTATTTCATGTACATATATACTTTTGCCTATGCTTGGATTGAAAATTTCTGTAGTTTACAATGAGATTTGTACCTAAATTTTCACGATTATATCTGGAATTGGTATTTACAAACTTCGCTCAGTCGTACTCGGACAACTGTATATTGAAAGTTTAATAGGAGGATTATCTATACATTTTTTCGTACCTTTAACATTTTTTGTTTGAATTTTCCAAATTTAGCTTTTTGGGGATGCCTTTTTAGCAGTTGAGTTTTATTAATTTAATATTTTAAAGAAATGTGCCATTAAGGATACAAATACAATAATTAAATAATTTGCTAATAGAATTTAATTATCATAAATATAATAAATTATTCTTTTTATGACAAAAATTTATTAATTAAAAATACTAAAAAAATGCAAATTTACTAATACATAAATTTGGGAAGTTGAAATTAATTTAAATTAATTAAATATAATTTTACTAATTATTTATAATTTATAATATTTATTTCGATATAATAATAACAATAAAAAAAATCTAAATCAAACATTTAGCGCCTATTTTAGAAATTATACTAGAAAAATACATAAATTATAACAAAATGGAAAAATGTCTTAATCGCACGATATTTATCCAACTAAATATCATTAATTTGTTAACTTACTAAATTATTTTATTTTATTATTAACTATAGAAAAAAAGAAAATTATTTATTTTAATATTTTCTTATCGTATAAAATTTTGTTAGCTTTGTTAACAACATTTTATCAATTTTATTTTTATTATTATCGTTGTAATCGGCGCTGGAATGTATTACAAATTAACTGAAAATATCGACACACCTGATAATAATTTTCATTCTTAGAAAACTCCAAACTATAACTAAGAAATATTAGAATGTCTGGGTAATTTAATTATAGTTAACCGTCATATTTATAACAAATTTTCGTGATTACTATCAATAACCAAAATAATTTTTATAAGGAGTAATTTTTTTAAGGATTATTTTCCATTTTTTCAGTTGATTATTTCTGTTCAATTTAGGTTTCTTTATATTTTTTTATATATAGACTTACGAATATGTTGAGTATGTTGGGAATTGTATAGTTATAATAATAAGAATAATCTATGAAAAATAAGATTTTATTTTGTAAAAATATTAGAGGTTACAACACGAGATCTCTCAATAAACCACACATTTCATCAATAATTTCATCGTATAATATACTCCGGGTTAAGATTTCTATTATAAATAGTAAGATCCTCAATTAAAGTAGTTCCGCTTCACAACTATCGATAAATTTTGATTTTGCATTTGGTTCGTGTTTAGACTTATGTCACATTCAAACATCAAATGTTCGAGTGTAACTTCTTTGATATCGTCGCCACAGTGACACTTGACACAGAACGCTCATTGGAACTCCGAAATAAATAAGCACCTTATTTCCGAATAGTTAAATAAAATATATTTAAGTCTACTTTAAATTTGTGTCTTTGTTCTATTAATATTTTAGTACCAAAATTACCCACCAAATAGCGAAAAACCAATTATTATTCGCTTAATTATAAATAGTTTTGAAAAATTTCTGATATTATGATATTCAAACATTCAAACTAACACGATAAATTGCCTTGCCAAACAAGTTGAATTATAATTTTCCATGGACTAATTTTAAATTGCGGCAACGCTGTATTTTTTAATCAATTGAGCCATAAATTTTAAATTTAAAGTCGTTCAGCCGCAGCGCTAGTACAATGAAAGTTTTTAAGTTTTTATGATTTTCATGGATAAATTTATGCCTATTTACTTCCTTTACAAGGATATAAATATCGTGATTATTAATATTTGCCACCAAAATTTCAAAATTTTGTTAACATTGATAGCATAATATTATCTTTGTTTTGGATCCTTAATTACTTTGAATAATATAAAAAAGACAGTTTGATATTTATGAAGGAAGGGGTTGTGACATGGTTTGTGAGGACTTTTTTGACACGACTTTTTTCTTAGCATATAATTTTGTGGGTGATTTATGTATGAAATAATTGCTTTGTTCATTTTTAAGAGGGGAATTATAATCAGGTGAAAAAAACAACACATTTTATGTGAATAATAATGAAAAAAATAATAAAAACGATTCAGTTTACTACGTCACACGAAATTTAATTATTTGTTTTCTTTTTTTTTTTTTGGTATCACAATTTCAATTTCAAGGCAATTTTAATGGTAATTTTCTTGTTTTTATTTTATTTTATGTCATTTTATCATGTCGCAAAATTTGACATGGGTAATTTACAGAGACATCACCGAATAAATTGTTTTAGTGATATATAAAAAATACAATAAAAATTAATAGAAGGTTTGATTATTATTATTTTATGGGCAAATTATAATAAAAATTATTTTTGTGGAAAGCAATTAACGTAATAATTTAAGATTGAAATTATGATGACAATTTGGGCTTTTATTGTAACAATTACTAAACTTCGTACTAATACATATTCCAGTTTAAGCAATAAAATAAGAAGAAAATATTTAAAGATCCGTAGTTTTAACAAAAACTTTGAATTTTTTGACATTTCGAAATATATTTTCAATGTCCTAAATAAAAAAATACAAAAATAATTCAATCAAGAATTTTAATTTAAAAAATATTTAAAATATGCTACTAAAATGTTCAATTAAATAATACGTTAATTTACTTTTTGAAAACAATTTTATATTTAAAAGTACAAAACAAAAAATATTTGTATATTAAATTAAGTAAATAACATAACTTTGTAAAAAAAAAAACACTTTTTTCCAAGCATGCACATAAACATAAATCAAAGAAATTTTATGTTTTGTAATTTTTTAAATCAGAGATGAAAACAGTTTTAAATTGAACGAAAGAAACACTGTAATTTAACCAAATCCAAGAACCCTTTTTGAAATTTTTAAAACCGAAACTACGAAGCAATTATTATTTTTTGAAAACCAAAACCACGAAAAAAAATAAAATACTTAAAAAACAGCTAGTCCATCAACCTTTAAATTGATACTTATACTTACCAAACCAAAAAATTCAAATAAAACGATTAATTACATCTTTAGAAATAGAGCTATCGGTATTGATAGTGTGCTGTATTGTGATGTTGTACTAGCGAAGCGAAGAATGTAGACAACATTTACTGATATTAGATGGAATACAAGAATAATTATTATGGAAATTATATCAACGCTTCTCACAAAATAATTAGTCTTACATAATAAAACACATCATTTAACAATATTTATTATTAAAATTTTACTTGAAACGATGAATTGTATTGTGATTGTATTGCTGTTGTATTCTGTTAACTTTAAAAGTCACCAAAAAAACAAAGTTATAAAAATAGCAATTTGTTTCTTTTTACACGTTGTCATCAAAACCAAGCCAAACCTAGGTTTCTCAAAACACAAGGATCCTAAAAACTATTTTCAAGAAACACCACAAACCTAAACATTTAAAAACCCAAAACCAACACAACATAATATATTTTCCTTGGTTTCCATCTCTTTTTTAAATATTGTACTTCTTTCTGAACATATATCAAATTATTTATATGGAGGAGTATAGGCGAAGGTTACAAGGAAATCTAGATTAAATTATTTTTTCTTATTTTATATGTTGTACCGAAACTTTTATTATTATTTGATAAAGTAAAGTCTTAAGCTATAAAAAAACGTTTTATAAGTAATCCTTAGGCAAGGATATATAAAAAAATATCACAAGGGTTGAAAACGTTTATGTATATATTTATAAGATTCGAAAGAAATATAATTTATTATCTGGGAGTTAAGCATATTTCCATTAAAAATGTTTGCTTTAAGTTATTTAGATAGTGACACCTGAGTGACCGAAACAATAGAATTAAGAAATTTAACATGTTTTTAATCTTAATATTTTCTAAATTTTAAGTAAAACAATTTTCACATATTTAATTAACTAATTAATCTCATGTAACGTTCGAATTTTAGTTAGTTCAATTTAGGAATTCCCTATACTCAAAAATTTTCTTAAGATTCTATTTACTTAATAATTGTGAGATTGGGTCCGCAGCGATTAATGTTATCAATTATAGCATTTCAACATACCCTATCAGTTCATATATTCGTACAAATATAGAGGCAACAAAACAGTCTTAACCACTATCATTATTATTACTGTTTAAATTCATTTGCATGCTTCATGTATTTCGAAAAATAACAAAAATTTTTAATACCCAAAAGAAAAACAATTTCACTAACCACCTGCAAACCAAATCTCTATTATCAAGAATATTGAATGAACCTCTAAAAGAATCTTTTGAAAATATAGGGTCTAAGATTTGATTGTGTGAGAACGACAACCAATGATTCAATAATAAAAATGGAAAGAAATTTATAAAAGACATGAAAATCCTTGAAAATCCTAAAGAAATTTTTCAAAATTATTGTGAGTGTGAGTTTTTCTTGTATGTGGCAGTAATTGTTTGACGGAGCAAGTAACAATATAACCAATTTGTAGCAAAATTGAAAGTGGCAGTATTTTTATGCGAAACGAAAAGATTTGAAATTTGAAATTTGAAATGACGTTGGTATTGTTATTATTGGGGAGTTTTATGGTGTTTGTAGAGTCTGTTGAGATACTGGTCTCAGGGGTGAAATTGGGATCATTCGAATAGAATTATTACTTTTATTTTTATCGGATTATGGTGACTAGGATTTTCATGTTTTTTTTTCGGTACTATTTTCATTTTCTTTTCTTTTAAAAGCGAAAATATGAAGAAATATATAAAAATAGTAAAATGGCATTTAGTTTTAAATTTTTATCTGTAATTTTTTTTATGAATTTTTATTACTCTACTTGTTCATTTTGGAATTTAGTAAAAAAATTAGTTATAAAAAAACAAATTCTTATTTATTTAATTAATTGTTTTTATTTAATTTCATGCTGTGATGAAATGTTTTATAACTTAATTTAACCAAAAATGAACAAAAATGTAATTTTTTTAAGGTCCTATCCTATTAATAAATTTAATCTAACATTTCAATTAAATATAATTTCTTATTTTGTCATAATAATTAATTCGTAATAAAAAAATCATTTATTTGCGTGCTTATTTAGTTAGCATAGAAATAAATCTGAATATCTAATTTTCTAATTTGCTAAGCACAGTGAATTTTCGTGTTTTCTGATAAAGGAAAATTTGAATTAAAAAAAATGTTTTTCCGTGTTTTCCTTGTCGCATGTAATATTTAAAAATCCTTAATTTATTTAACTATATAAATTCATTTTTATGAGCATAAAGAGCATAAAGAAATATGAAATTTGTGTTTTTTTTTACATAAAATATTTATTTTTTAAATTAAAAATATTTAATATTATTATTGTACATTAAAAAGTTTGTCGTGCAATTACAATTAAATTAAAAATTAGTTTCAAAGTCGTGTATTAATAATAAAATATTGTCCGTAAACATAATTTAACATAAAAAATTTCCATTTTGTCATAATAATTATTATTTATTGTTGCATGTTATTTTGATTAAATTTTTTAAAAAAACAAGTAAATTTCACTTAATTTATAGTATAATAAATTCAAATACAAATTAATGAATAATTATAGTTAATTTATAGTAGTTCCATAATTTTTATTTTATATGTTATAAATTAAATTACGAGTTTATAAAATTATTTCTTTATTTTGTTTGTTATAATTGATCTAAACTGACTGTTTAGATCAAACTGGAGATTATTTTATACTGAAATTAATTGAATAATGGTACAAAATACCTGATTAAATAAATTACGAATACTTTTAAAAGTTTCGAATAGAAAATTCCTTGATCTAAGTGGATGTTATCTATATGTATCACAATTGGTGGAATTTTTCAATGATTAAAATTCCCATCAGGTAATTTGGTTTAAATAATATGTAATAGTAAATTTATTGAAGATCCTAACCAAAATGATCGGAAAGTAACTTGGAATTCATAAAATTACGTGGCATTAACGCCGCATTCATCAATAAACCGATTTCTGTTCTTAAACGTATGGAATAGTATGTTAATTCCCCTTTTAACATATATGTATTGTAGCTCTGTCTAAGCATATTTTAAAAGTAATATCATAGTTTCTATTACAAATTAACTTAATAAGTTACACGTCCTTGCTGCTTGCTGATTACACATAATGGTCCATAAACATTAATGAAATGTAATACTGTATTTAAAAAACTATATAATTATTTGTTGGTATTGGTACACAATTTTCTGTAAAGAGTTTATATTTATTCTCTATAAACAGTTTATAAACTTTTCGGAAATTCGATTTACAGGAAATTTATTTCGATTCTTCAATGTCTTCATTTTTTTTAAAATTTTTGTAATGTTGCTATACATAAAAATTATTGATATTAAATAACATAAAAACATTATATACCGGATATCGAATTTTCCAGAGAAAATGTAAAATTATGAAAAATGCTTTTACTTTGAAATTGCAATGAATCTGAAAAGATCTTTAAATTTAATAATTTTATTGAATGTTACCATTTTACATAAGTTAATTTATTAACTTATTTAATAAAAATTATAATTATCTAAGAAAATAATTATTGATAACATTTTCTTTAAAATATTAGACATTATGTTTTATTTCTTTATCTATAATTAATCGTTAATCAATATTTAAGTCTTTTCAACTAAATCCTTTTGTAAATTTATGTCTGTAAATTAACCCTTTTAAATAGTCTATTAAAAGATTTGGATCAACTCTTTTCATCGTATAGAACTGTTTAATTTCATGCTAATCAACAAAATGCTTTTATTTTGGATAACAGAATTCTTCCAGCTGTTTTTAAGGGGTTGTGGAAGAAGAAATACAATTGATTTAGGTTACTCGATGATATAAAAAGATAATAGCTGCAATTTAGTGATATATTTCTCAGTTATTCTCAACCTTTTTCAAGTTGTGGAACCCCATTTGAATAAAAAAATGTAATTTGACTTTTGTATTAATTACTTTTCTAATTGCTTTGCATAGCAGAAACTTTATATTTTGTAAACTTTCTTAAGTATGAAGTCACCATTTTTACTTTTGTCCAGTAATAATCGGATAATTGATTTAGTATCGTTTTGTTGTTAAATTAAATTCTTGAATATGTTTTTTTTTTATTTGAGCCACCATAATATAAAAATCAACCATTTATGAAAAAAAATGACGAGGTTTTTAACCTATAAGATCTACTACAGCAAAAAAAAAACATATGTTGCGGTCACATAATGAGAATCATCATTTGTTTTTTCTCTATGTTTTTTGTCAAAAAATGAAAGTGTTTATAAATATAAAATAATCTTCAACTAATCAGAATGAAATTTATTTAGTGTCAGAAAGTATTACTATTTTTAATGGAATGGAAAATTTGTTTTTCTCTCTGTATTTTTTAACACACTGAATATAATTGCATTTAGACGCATAACGTAGATCAAATTTATACGTTTTGATTAATTATGTGAGATTTATTAATGTTTTCGCAAATTACTTGGGATTTAACAATAAATAAATTATGGAAGATAAAATTTCAGTAAATATTTAATGGAAAACTGTATGCATCAAAACGTAATGCTTTTATATCCCAGAAATTCTTGGAAAAAAACTAAAATTAACATAAAACCTGGCGGCAATGAAAAGAAAATTAAATAATTTCCTTAAACAATTATTTGTCTGGAAATTTTTATTTTAAAAAAAGGTGAAGAAAGCAATTTAATTATGTTGAGTATCCATTTAGCATTATGAAGACTGTTACAAATTAATTTTCAATTTCGTATTTTTGAAAGTTAATAATTATTTCTTTCATCGCAGGATATTTTGCAAAAATGCTAATTTAATTATATACTACAAATTTAGAATTTTGCACATTTATGTTTTTACCGAGAAATATACCTATGAAAAATTAACTTTTCAACCCTTTTCTAATATTTTTTTTCAACTATAATTACTGATTTTAGATATACTGACAAACAGTTGGGTTTCTAGATTATTATACAATTCCGACAATATAATTTTCTACGTTCAATTTGAATTTTTGTAATACACTCTGATTTGAGGTATAATTTTTTAATTTGCTAAAGTATCAGGTAACTACTTATTAAATAGAGAGTCTATTTAGCCACATTCAAGGTATAATATTGAATTCAAATAGAATGAAGACCGCGGAAAGTAAATCCTTTGAAAATATTAATTCAATTAAGAATCACAATAGGAAATCAAAAATTTTTTTTTATTACGATTTATAAATTTTATGTTTTTGTCGGTCTATTGCTCACGACACAACACATCAAATTCATATTTTAATGTTCTGCATGTACACAGGTATAAATTTCAAAAAAAAAAATGTATACATAAAAGGAATCGCTTTTGAATATTTGACAGGACGAAAAAAAATATTCGGTATGAAAGAAATTTGAAAGGTTATGACGTACGTATGTCATTGTAGAACATATTATAATATAATAATTATTATTATTATTTGTAAAATCATAATTTTTTCGTAAATTAATATTCAGTTTTTTAAAGATTTTAATTCTGACGTTTTACTTGGTAATTTGAAACTCGCTTCCTGTTCACAAAGCAAAAATTATAGCTTTTTTAATTAGCAATTATGCCGACAAATGACTAAAATATTCCGAATTTCCGAATTAGATTATAATAAGATGTGGCCAACACTAAACTTTTCGAACTCCAATCAGTCAATCTTTTTCTTGTGCGATAGTAACTTTTAAAAGTGGAAATCTCATGTGAGCGCAAATATATTCATAGCTTGTAATGATTTGATTCCTTCTTTTAGACGTTATCATTTACACAGAAATACATACATCGGTAATTCATAAAAATGCTCAAAAAGGATTCACGGGACCGCAACTCATGAAAATTTATCAAAAAAGTAGAAACAAAATTAATCAATAATTGCTTTCCCATCAACCATTATTTTTATGTGTTAAAGTAAGTGTTGATAGAGCTCACATTATAAATAGATTAAGTAGGAAACGTTTTAATATTGAAATGGTAATTTACTAAATAAAATAATTATTAAATTTTTTAAAATATTTTTACGAAAGAAATTTGAAAACTTCCTAAACAATTCACAAATTTCTAATTTCTCAATTTCAATAAACATTAAATTTAATTTCGAATACGTTCTATTAAGTTCTCATTCAATAAATTTTGTTAAAAGAAACACAAATTTATAGAAAATGTCATTACATAAATTCAATTTATTTTTCATACCCTTAACATAAATAAACAATTTTCATATATAATACAAAAAATAAATTATCCACTTACAGTGCAAATAAAATTCATTTTATAACTTTATCATAATTTTCATCTCATCATCGTTTTGCCTTTCATCCACACAAAATTTGTCCTGATTTTCTGCTACATTTATGATTGCTTTTATAAATTATGAATAAAAAAAACTTTTCTATACGCACATACAACCAACAGATGTACAAGTCATTAGAGGGCATTATTATTATTATTATATTAAATATTATATTCATATTTAATGTTTACACGGGGGTTGATATTTCCTCAAAATACATAGACTTTTCATCAAGGATCTTTTATAATAGAATGTAAACTGTTACCATTTATAAAAATTTTTTTGTTGAACATAATAAAAGTCAAAAATCCTTAAACTATAAAAACTGTTTAAGGATGTCATTATGGATGGTTTGAATGTTTTTTTTTAGTACATATAAATTGAATATTATTTAAAGGACTAAAACCACCCTCTCATCAATACCAAATTATGTGTGACACAATTGCCAGCCCTGAATTCGACTAATACATAAAATTTTGTTTAAAAATGCCTGAAGCTTTTTTGTGTTCAGATGTTATGGTCCAATGCGGTTGTAATCGCTGTCTAATATTATTTATAGTCCTTCAGAATTCTTTTTTTTTATGAAGTACACCCTTTTTAACTTTTAAGGAATTATTTTTATATTTTTGAGAGTTACGAAAATTTTGTTATATTTAATTCGAGGGGGTGATTCGTATTTAAATCATAATAACAGTCATAATTTCATTATTTAAGGATATTTTGTTGTAAATGTAAAATATTTTAGTTTTGGCTGTTTGTCTGTTATTTTATTTTAAATAAAATTAATTTTTATTCGTTTATACTTGTATTTAAATACTGCAAAATCAAGAATCTTTAATTTTTTGTTATGAAGGGTGAGAGTAATTTCATTTGTTTTGATTTTTATTATAGCATTTATTTTGACATTTGAATATGATTTAATTATATTTTGAATTAAGTTCATATACTATAATCTTAAAATGTCTATTTTGTATTAAATAATTATATTGATTTTATGAATTTTATTGATTATAGTTATGAAGCTAATATGGATTTTCCTGAATTTGTTGACAAACATTTTCAATAAAATAATTTTTCTGGTATTAATGAAGTTCAGTTTTGGAAAATGTTTAATTAACTGATCATTACAAATTCTTCCATCTAAATTAATTAAAATTTATGCAGTTCTGTCTTGACACTTAATAGTAATCCAAATAGGATAATGTCAATTGCGAATAATAGAAGGAAATAATGAGAATAAATTTGTCAACTTTATTGTTACAGTGTGCAATTTTATTGTCACAATATCCTTGAGTTATATTATGATGCTATCAATCTATAAAGAACCCTATTTTCTACACTGTACTGCATTACTTGTAAAAAAATTATATATCTTTAAGTATGAAAAAGGGATAACATCTAATTTGCGTTAGTATCATGGCAAAATGTTTTAGTTTCAATTAAGACTATTTTTTTGCTTTCTTATTTTCTTCAATGCTTCAATCCCTTTTTAATAGGTATAATAACAAAATCTTCTTTTGTAAGTCGGTGCGAAATTTATCTTACATATTTATGTTCATGTGAATAAAACCAGATTGTTGACGTTATCAAGCATAAAAAATAAGTGGTAATTATATAGTTTGTAAGTATTTCAGAAAAATATGTGAAGGAATTCATTTTCTTATATTATCTTAAAACTTTCGGTAATATATATACAAATATAAATAATTATGTGCAAATCAGATGAAGGTATAATTCAGAATTCTTTAGAAAAATTAAATTCAATAAAAATTGCATCAAATTTAGCAAATCTTAAAAATTTTAATTAGTTAATATATTTATTATAAATGTAATTTATTTAACATGCATAATATTCTGTTTTTAATTTTTTTATGATTAAGTTAAGTGTCGTATTAAAATTAAGCAAGCCGTTAAGGTAATACTGTCTATTTTATGTCGAATTTTTAATTATTAATGTTAACTTAATTTAAATAATAATTAAAATTGTATTTAAAACTACATTTAATTTAATAATAAAAAATAACTTAAAAATCTATAAAAAAAATCTATATTAGTAATTACATTATGTTTTAAAGGACATAACACACCAAATTTTATGTATGATAAAAAAACAAATTTAGTTCCTTTTATTGAGGTAGAATTGTGAATAATTTTTTCACTAAATTTAATTTGAAGGCTAAAGAAAAAATAAATTTAAATTGTAAATTTCACAAAAAAGAGGGAAAATTGAAAATTTCTTATCCGTACATAAAAAGGATATACATTGAATGTATACCTATGGAAAATTGTAAAAATAAAATTATTCATTGTATAAAAAATAATGATTATTTTACAGAGAAATATAATATTTTCTAGATTTATTATTGCAAAAATTTACATATTTATTTCGCTTGTTGGCCTGCTAAATGTACACAATTTTAGTAATAATTTACTAAACACATCGGAATGTAAACAAAAGTGTTGGAGCTAATAAATTAAAATTTAATATAAATTTAAGCTTATTATCTTATTTTAGTACTTCTTGTCTCCATGTACAAATTTTTATCTATAGTTTTATTATTTTAATTACCCTGTACTCGAACTTCTTGTCAATTCATTTTCAATTCTTCAGAATAATGTGATTTCTCAGTTACGACGAGGTTTCTTTATCGAATAATGATTGTAACATAAAAATAACATATAAAAAATAAATTGAAAAATTGGAAATTAAAATAATTAATTTTAATCATGACTTTTCGATGTAATTTTTTTCTCTAGAATTTGTCTGGTGAAATTTTAATTTGATGCAAAACTACAATTGACGCCAGTATCATTGTCAATTAGTCAATCTTGTTGTTGTTGCTGCAGATGCTGCTGATCCATAACATTAACATGATAATCATCAATATTCCTTTGTGGTTTTTGTAAATGATGCAAGTGCTGATGATATTATTAAGAGAAATGTATTTCAGTTGACTGTGTACAAGATATTCATAATGTTTACTTTGTACTGTGTTATTGTTTAATGTTTCTTATGCTGTTGAATTGAAGATACAGAATCTGCTGTGTCACTGTAAGTATTTTGCATTTTAGCTGATGGCATTTAATTTCGATCATCAAATGATGTCTTACGTTTATTATTCGATAAATATAATTGCCCAGATTATGGAATTTGAGCAATATTTACATTTGTTATGCTTATTTAGTCCTGGCGCTAAAGATATTGTCGGCTTGTTGTATCAATTGTCCTAGGCATAAGTTATTTACAAATTTGCCGACATTGAATCATCATAATCATGCAAATTATCTTCTTTATATTTATTTCGAAGGATTTTTCCGGATTTTATTGATTTTTTCATGATGATAAATTTCTAGATTGTCACAATTTTATATACTGAAATTAAACATTTCTCAGACAACATTTGATAAAGCGCATGTAATGGACTTAAATATTATTATTAAATTAATCGTGCAGATGAAAATTTAGTTATTTTCACTGAAGGTGATGGTTTTTGAAGGTGGTGTGTCTATCTTTTATAATTAGCTAATGGTCAGTTAATAACATTTTGAATATTGAACTAAATAATGACAATACTTTTATAGGGTTTCTAAACTAAACATGCAAACTTGTCATTAACTGATAATAATAAACTGAAATATACAAAAAGCGATTTTTATTTTCTCGAATAAAAAAAAGAGATTTTAAATTAATTGTTTTTCGGGAATATAAAAATATTTTATAAAAAAACTAAAAAAAGACTTCATTAGAATTAAAATTTAAGTGATATCACTATAATTTAGTTAGAACGAATTAGGGAAACTGAATTTAACCTATTACTTAAGAATTGATTGAATATTGACTGAAAATTGACTTTGAATGTCACAATTAAAAAAATTCTCACATGTTGTAAGAAAAAAGATATTTATAAGTAAGTATTGACGCCACTTTCGTTTTCAATAAGTTGATCTTGGTGTTGTTGTTCCTGCTGCTGCAGGTCGACGACATTAACACGATAATCATTAATATTCATTTGTTGTGCGTTGTTCCATTTTGAAATGATGCAAATGATGATGATTTGATTGAGCGAAGTGCATTTACAAACTAATAACACGTTTTCTAGTTGTAAATCCACAAAATTTTAGGAGACGTGAAATTGCTCTTTGATTTTTATTCAAACTCACGGCTGAAAAGTGCCAATTTATCTATCTTTAGTTAATAACTTCTAAAATTTATAACAATTTAAGTTACAACATTTGGACATTACATAAAAATGTTGAAGTATTTCTAATTCAAATACATCATATTCTATCTTAATATTGACTTTAGTTGAATTACAACAGATCAATCTCCTTAAAATTTAATTTAAAGTATCCAATCTTGAGTTGGAAAAGATGGACAAATTACTAATTGTTCTAAGTCAACTTAGAACCCAATGTTTTCAGTTTGAAATATGTGAAGTTCAGTTAAAATACTAATATAACTAAATTTATTTATTATAACTTAGTATTTTAATTATAACTCATTAATTTATTCATTAATAAGTAAAATTTAAATTGGAAACAATGCAGAAATAAATTATTTTTCTAATAAATACAAATTTTCCATGAACTTTGAACTAGGACTGAAATAAAACAGTATTTATCCACTCCTGAAAAGTGGTTATTTTGAGTTAGAATAGTATATTGACCGTGGACATCGATATGTTGTTGAAATGAAGGTAAAGATTCTGCTGAATCACTTAGAAAATGTTTATGCAAACCTTACTATAAACAAAATTCGTTTGATTTATTATATTTTACAATGTATCACTCAAATTAACTAGCATAGCTAACTAAATGTTTTCGGTTCCGTATGCTAATTATACGTATATATAGCCAAAATAAACTCCAGTCATAAATACACTAATTGTACCACCTTTACCCTTTACGAGAACTTGTATAGGAATTGTTACTATAATTTTATTGAAAGTTTGAAAGAAGAAAAAAATTGTAGGGAAAAAATACATAAATAATAGGGAGAAAAAAAAGTAGCTAAATAATATTGCACATATTTTGTAATGCTTATCAAAAGATAATTTACATTTTATAAATATTTATATAAATTTTTTATATAAAATTAATCATTCTTTGAGTTCATATATCAAATGAAAATTATAGTTTTATTTATGTTAAATATTTTTATTAAGTTATTTATTTTAAAATATATTTAGTAATATTAAAATACAATTTCCATTCATTTTCTTAATACGATTTGATTTAGTAGGTTTAAAATTGTAATCGTATTAAACTAAAAAGAATTTTGTAGGGTTGTAAAATTTAAAACGAAAACTATTTGGCAATATAACATAATAACTTCCTTTAAAATATCGTTTCAGGAGGTAGTTAATTTTAAGATTTACTATATAGAAGAGTTAATTTTCATTTCCTTGTGAGTTTAAAAGTTTGTTAAGTTTCCCTAAATACATAAATTGTAAAAGGTGAAAACTTAATGCAAATACTTTCACGAAAGTAAAAAGTTAATTGGAATTCTTGAATAAAAGTTTTGTATATTATAAAAACTAGTTAAAAATATTCGTTACATTTTTATGTATATGTAAATACATTATAATTTATGTAAATAATTATAAAATTTGCATTTCTTTAATAAATTAGTTACCAATTAGAGCTAGTAACTTAAATGGAAATGGAACTTTATATTTATATACATTTAATCCTAATTTCAAATTACATTAATCAATATAGTAAAAATTATACTTATTATCCAATTAGTAGGTCAACCTCTGTAATTTTTATTGCTGATTTATGATATGCGTTAAAATAAAATAAAGTGCTTTTTATTCCCCTCAATTTTGTTGTTATTTAATTACTGAATTTTTAATGATTTTTTAATTTTATAATTAAAACTAAAACCGAATAAAAATATTTTAAGTGGTTAATTGAACACATTAAAAGATACGAGTCAAAATTAAATTACAAAGCTAATTTCATTTAATTTAATATTATTTTTGTGGTGCTGCGCCACTGCCAGTTATTGTTTATGTCAGTTAATTTTTTATGCATTAATTATAGCTTATAAAATTCGCTTAGTCATACCTGTAGTAGCAAATCGATTTATTCTAAATAATAATTGTAATAAACAAAAAATTTCAAATGTATAAGTTTTCAAAACAACTAAATTAATAAAATGTTGCGTGAAATTGTAAGAAACACACAGAATTTACTAAGAAAAAATGACTGACTAATTGACTTAAGTAATCATATATTTATAATTTCCAACAACATTTTTCACTTTGTTTCAATTTTGATTATTTAGTACTATGATTAGGATAAAAAGTAAATTGCATAGCTGTCTAAAAAGAAAACCATTAAGAGTTTAAACAAAACTAATGAAATTGAAAAAAAAAAATAGTGGTAACATTTTTGTTGTACGAATTATTATACACCTGTTATCTTTAAAATATTAATAATATTTTGAGCATTCAATTAACTGGAATTCTGCTTTATACCGAAACTTGATTATAGATACTGTTACAGAATCGTTTTTTTTAAGAAACGCTTCGTCATTGTTGGCTACTTTACTATATAAATAATCAAAAATATTTACAGAATATGGAAAAGAAATCATCTAAAAAATATTTTGTTTTTTAATTTTACTTTATTAAAATAAAATCTTTCAATTTATATTGACAAAGGTTGATATATTTTATAATTTGCATTTCAACAATTTGAATTTATTAATTATATGCAAAGAAAAATGTTAATAAATAATTAAACCGAAACAAATTTGGATTAAGATTTTATTTTTATATCAGAAAAAAACATATTTTTTTAAATAATGTTGCTAATTTATAAAAAAGTGTCACAATTAGTTGAAAAAAAATTCTTATTTCGTTCTTAGTTTCAAATATAATTAAGTATTTAACATGTAAATTGTGATAATTTTCATATTTTATATATAGTTGTCCGATGAATCATGAATGGTCAACAGAGTTGCTGCAAAATATCATACAAGACTACAGGGACACATCACCGACGAATAATGATAGAAGGTACAACTTTTACTACCAATTTCCAGTTTTAAGGTTAGTGATGCATTAAACAACCTAAAAGTTATTTAACAACTAGTTTTAAGATTTAAAAAACAAGCTGAATTTTGGTCTAAGTCTAAGAGATTAGTTTTAATGTTAGATTCAGTATCCACTACAAAAAAAATCGTTGATTGATTTTTATCATAATTGATGAAAATCGGTTTTCTTGATTGATTTTCGTTATAAATATATAAATTAGAATTTTATAGCAAGGATAATAGCTGAAATAAATGAAGAATTTAAAATTTTGCATGGAATTTAACTAGAAATTAAATCATTTATTGAATACAAAACTTATTATCGATATATATAAAATAATTGAATACAAAACTTATTATCGATATATATAAAATAAACAGACAGACTGTCATGAATCATAAATTAGACGTTATTTAGTTCAATTTTTGTAATTTCTGATTCAATTTATTAACTCAAAAATATTTCAGCAATAGATGAAGAATTTAATTTGGTAGACAATGAAGAAATAATTGAGCAAACCATAAATTTTTATTCAGTAATTCTATTTACAAATACAATAATTTAAATTTCTTTAATTAAATCGTAAAATGATTTATACTGTGATATAACCAAATATTATCCTTGAATCTGTATTGAAATGGGATAAAATTGTTTATATTTTATGGAAGATGAGGCTAAATTTTTAGCGAAACATTTGAATTGTCATTTTAACTGACACGACATCAAGTTTTAAAATAATTTGCTGCACGAATTTTCTTTGTTTCTTTAAACATTTTCATTTAAGGTTTTTAAGTTTCCATTTATGATGTTTCTAATATAATAAAAGATAATAAAGGACTACATTATAATAACGACAAACACCTGTACATATTTTCTTTTTTTGGATTTTTAAATTACCCAAAAAGAAAAGGACTTTTCTTGTCTGGGAAAAAATAATAAAACTAAATTTCAGTGTAGGATAAAATTATTTAGGTGGTAGGGTGTCCTTATCAGTTGTCGTGCATCTGACAAAATTACTATACATAAAAACGAAGAGAAATCAAATTTTCTTCAAAGGAGAATAAAAATTTCAACAAGATTTTTTTTTGGAAAAATTATTATATAAATTTTTCTTTTATTTCAAATTATTTTCGTGCCATCGTAGCTTCGGTAATTGAAATCGATTGTACTATTTGTGACTCTAAAATAAATGACTTTTAAAGGTAACAAAAATGTGAATTGGTTTAAGTTTTTTTTTTTGGTAAAACTTTTTAATGGCTAAAATAAAAATTACTTTTTTATTTTTTTGATATACAATAATGTAAAAAATAATTTTCTTTTATTATTAGATGTTATTCCTTTAAGCTTTAAGGAAACTGTTATTATCCACTAAACAAAGATTTTATTTACAAGATAATTGAAATTGTAATTTTGAGTAGGCGAGTCTCATTAAAAATCCGAAGAAAACTAATTTAACTAAAAGTTATTAGTTATATCGTGTCTAAAAGTCTAAGAAAATTTCATATTATTTTTGGTTTGATGCCT
Organism: Rhamphomyia laevipes; assembly: GCA_963920725.1. Classification (NCBI taxonomy): domain Eukaryota; kingdom Metazoa; phylum Arthropoda; class Insecta; order Diptera; family Empididae; genus Rhamphomyia; species Rhamphomyia laevipes. The sequence goes on from OY987259.1 coordinate 43,444,120, forward strand.
TTACGATTTACATAAATTAAATTCATTTTTGTATTAAAACATTAAGCAAAATAATTATTTCGAAGTTAATAGAAAACTAATGACTCAGCTTTTAATTCCAATTACATAATTTAATTCGATATAATAAAGTGAACTTTCATATAAGAAAATTCCATTAAATTCCATTAGGTATTTGACAACATTAAATATGTTCGTCATTAATATAATATTTATTAAAATAAATTGTTTTAGTTGAAATAGTAGTAACTATTAAGTAAGTGCTCATATTTAATAATCATATATCAAAATGAAAATATTGTGAAAAGTATGATGAGAAAGATTTGATCTTCTTTCTAATCTTAAAGTATCTAAGTGACAGTCAATCTCAAATGAAATTGTAACAAATTTCGACAATATTAATAGTGAAATAATTTCTTAATGGAACTGGATAGATAAATTGAATAAAATGAAGGAATAGTAATTTCAGGTCCATTATACGAGAATGAGATTTACAAAGTGCTAACAAATTATATGTAAGAAAATATTAAAATTCTCAAATTACGATGTGCTAAAATTACAAATTACAAACATTTTTTTATTATTATTTTTAATTTATAAGATATTTGAAAATAAAAAATTAACTCTCTCTTTGTCCAGCTTGAAAAAGATTTAAATATTGGAATAACTATAAAAAAAAATTATGAAAACCCATTTTTTATAGAGTTTACAATTAAATCAAAACATCAATTAACAATTTAACTAAATTTCGATAGCTAATAATCAGAAATCGGAAAATCCATTAATCAAATATAAAAAAATCTGCCTCTGACAAATATTATACAATTATAACTTTGCGTGAAATCGTAATTAATGATCACTGACCAAATGTATTAAAATCATCTATGGACTGCAGCAGCTTTTGTGCCACTTAAAATTACTTTGAAATTAATGAATTTAGAGATTAGCAAAGGTTAAAATATTAAATTATAATTTTTTTTTTATATTTTGATGGGAAAATAATCATAAAAATGATTAAAAATAATCAAAATACAAAAGAAATTATAATTTATTCGTTCCAATAAAAAATTCACGTTAATTAGCTTTATCTAATTAATCTCATATGAATTTTATAATTGTGGCTTCAAATTACTATATGGAAAATTATTAAGTATATAATTGGGACCAATATTTATGATTTATCCTTAATCCAACAGATATAAATTTGCTATTTGTTTCCTTAATTTTATATGTAAATGAACAAAATGTAAATGAACAGAATTGTGAATTTGATTTTTCTGATGATTTTATTTCATCGCTATCTTCTTCTACTGTAAATTCTTTAATGGTTTTTATTATCTGCATAATTCGTGAATATTGTAAATTGGAACAGACCTTTAGCTTTTAGAAAAATTAAATTTTTAAGTATATCACATTAAATAAACAAAAACAGTCGATGTCCTATTAAATTGTCGTGTTGAGAGCAATAATTTAGATTATGCTGGATAAAATCTATGTTGTTAAGTTAACACTTAAACAAAATTTCGGTTAGATTTAGCACTAGATAAAATGTTGAATAATTCAACAAAATAGAAAATTTTATAGTAATTATTTTCCCAAAGTTTAATATATTAAGTGTAACGTAATAGAATTAAAAGCAGGAAAATGTAAACCAACGTATATTAAAAAGTATAATGTAAACATTAAGTATAAAACAGGCTGTGAAAGCCATGAATATTTCATTAATATTATCAACACATATTATACATCATTAAATACTAGATACAATTTATTATTCACTCTATTTACACTGATTTTTGATTGAAACAAACCAACACAATTCAAATGCCATGATATTTGTTTGTGTTCAGTTATTTCATTAGTTATTAAAGTTAATAATATTATGAGAGCTGAGAGATATACAATACAGACAGACGGTGTAGGTACTAGGTTAGGAAGAACGATATGTTTCGGTACCTGTATTCTGTATTGAATTGTAGTACTCGTGATTCGATACTCTTAACAACTACGAAAAAATATCATTGTGGGAGAATTTTGAATTAATCTAGTTCGTCCTTCATAATCAAATCAGTCAGAAAATATATAAAAAAGAGAGAATTTACATTTTGGGAAATATTTGATTAATTCTCTTTAGTATTCTCTTTAGAGTCTTTCGTATTCTCCTTAGCTCGATATCTCGTTATTATCCCTCCTCTTGAACACACTTTTCTAATCTCGTACTAATACTGGAAAACATCTGGCAATAATATTCTTATCTTTTGCTGAATAAAAAGGTAGCGCACGTGTACATATATCCTGGACCTGGTTCGTACTCTATTTATATGTAAAATGAATTACTGTTTTTGTGTGCTTGCAAGGATAAAATTGTTTTTTAAGTGGAAATTAGAAAACCACGTATGTGTTCGTTTTCAATTATGTTTTCTTGTATGAATTTTCTATTATTCTAAATTTATATTTTAGATGGAAAAGATAAAAATCAGAAACGGTTGCATATTTGACATAAATAACAATAAACGTATAGGTAAAGATATGATAATAATATTAGGATATGAGATAATTGTCTATTCTACTATAAAATATGTATTTTAGCAAAAGGAGTTATGCTAATAAAAAATGCAAAATAATTTAAAAGTTTATTACTTATTCAAAATCTTTATAAATTTTCGCTTTTTACAGATATAATTGCTAATTTTTTCGATCAATTTATCAAAATTGCTAATAGTTTTATTGATTTCAAATGATTTTAGTAAATTATTGTTTATTTATATATAAATAGTTGGAATTGGATAATCGACAAGCTAAATAACACATGAAATGCACCTGTAAGGTGCCAGTCACTCAACTTGGAAACTGTCTACTCAACTCTACTTGATAATCCAATTAAAATAAAAATATTATTTAATTTATTAGACATTCACTTCTGTAAACTTCAATTAAAATATTTAATTTTATTAAATTAACCGAAAACATTTAACGACATCCTTTGTGGTTATTTATATATAACGATAAAGTAATTTGCTTGCTCTTTAAATTATATATAAAACACTAATTTTATAAGGATCTCGACAGAGACAGACAATATTAAAGGAGACAAAATACTAATTCTATAAATAAAGGTCATAAAAACAAACAAAAAACCTTTATAATTTTAATTTAACGATAAATAAAGATACAAAATACAATCACAGAAAGAGTTCAGGTTCAGGGGTTTATGTATTACGTATTTATATGTAAATCATGTAATTTATTTCCATTCTCTCAAATATATTATAATATTCATCATTTATCTGTATAGAGATCGCATTGAAATGTTGGAGGGGATACTACTAGGAGGTAGAGCTTAGCTATCATAATTTTAACCAATCATCACTGATTTTTTTCTTTCTCCTTCGGAAATGGGTAAAAGTAATATTTAAAAAAAAATGCTGGGACTTAATGTGGTTGTGAATATTAAATTAGAAAATTATGTTAGTTAATTAATTGTTGATTGTTTTTTTACTGAATTTACTGAAAGTAAAGTTATATTAATTATCATGGGTTCAATTAAGAAATTTACTCTCACTCATTTATCAATTAAATAAAGAGGAATACCGAATTATAAGAGTTCTATATAAAATGTGTATAGAAATCAGTAATTTTTTCTATGCTTTTTTTGCGCAGAAGAATTTAATAATATTGGGCAATTTTTTGATAATATAATTTCCTAATTTATTTTGATTATTTCTCATTCAAAATATAATCAAATTTTCATTTTTTTCTTTTCATTTTCATTGTACAAAAATTTGGTGTGAAATGGTATGAAAAATAAAAGTGCGTCAAGAATGAAAAACATAATTATTTAACAAAATCTTGTGGTTCCCTTTTCATTTTATGTATTTTGATATTAACTTATCTTTTTCTACTTTATATACATTTATGTTGTTACAATTTATTTCTATGTGTTTGTTAATTTTAGATACAGAAATAATTTTTTTTTTTCAATCTGTTGTGTGAGAATGTTTGTTTTTGATTGTTGATTATAACTTTTAATTAACTTGTTATGTACTTAGGGGATAATTATTTCACAGCAAGAGTTCACTAATTTCCAAATTTGAAATGTCATTCAAGAAAAGATTTATAGAATATACTATAATAATTTATTTTTAGATGATATTTTTAAAAATATTTAATAATGGCTTTGTTATAATCACGATACAGATTCAGATACAAACTAAATTTTCGCTTTAAAATGTTCTAAACTCATCTACCATTAGCGTCGCTCAATCATATCTGAATTTCGATATATTTAAAAAAAAAATAGTTTATTATTTACCTCTGTATCTGTATTGCAATCATTATTTATTATCTGATTCATTTGTGATTAAATTTACAGAAAACAAATAATAATACTCTAAAAATATTTTAAATAAATATCAAAAAAATCATTATTCAAATACTAATAAATTTAGTAATCATTATTTTATTAAATATTTTATTGTACCAATGAGTTAATAAAAATGGAATCTTAATAAACAAAATTGCTAATAGATGACATTGATGATATAATGATATCATAGCGTGACCCTTTTTATGTTTTTTATCAAATGTGTATATAAATGAAAATCGTAAAAGCAAATCACTACATAAATTTCTGTTTACCTATGTTTTATGCTTGTACAAAACTGTTACACAAATGTTCAGTTGAACCAATATTTTATTAATATAATGTATCATCAAAAGAATTTTTAGAGCTGTGGATACGCTTTTCAAATTTCCAACTATATAAATATTGATTTACCTTTCATCCTTTTATTTTTATGTAATAGTTTCGAATTGAAAGTTAAATGTTATAATAAATATTTTGAAATGCTGAACCATTAATTTGTTTAGGATTTGTTATTTCGAAATAACCGGAAATTTAATATGTTTTACTCTCCCGTTTTATTAAACTACTATAATTCATTACTTTTAACGGGGACTAAAGTGGCACTGTATCGGAAAAGAAGCTTCAAACTCGGGATAAGAAGGGAGTACATTTAGTCCATGGTCAATGAAATGCTATGTATTTATAATTACAACATAAAAAATGACTATAAGCTGAATTTATAAAACCAGATTTCATATTTTTAAATAATTCTTATGAGACTTAGTACATTTACGAAATATGTGCAAAATATTTCGTTCATTTGGCCAAATACTAACTTGCTGAATGGGAATTGTACCATCAAACCGATATGTTAGCCAGTTGTACCATCCATAGTTATACGCCGCATCATTTTACAGCGAAGGGACTAACAATGAATGATATAATCTTGGCCGTCTTTATTTATAGTATGACCTAATGCTGTTGCATTTGTTCATTTTTAAAATTATCTTAGACTTCTTGCGAATACGGATACCCCAGAACATTTTTGTATTCATACAACCGTTCTGCTCATGCTAACTTAAGTTTTGGGTGGTTTATAAATTCAGCCCTTTATCTTAATACAGAGCATACTTCGTTGTATATAGCTATTTACTCCGATGTATAATAAACCTAAAAATCTATAATTAGTAGAGTATGCTAAATTATAAATCTGTCACGATTGAATTGGTCTTCGTAATTATACTTTGATGAGAATTTTTCTGTGGTTAATATTAAACCAAATCATATCCAATATTGCAGATTCAAACCATAATTGGTTATTATATATGACAACTACAAATAAACATGGCCATTAAGAACATCAATATTTCCATTATTTTCCATTTATCTATATAAAATTTATTAGTATACTTTTATACAATAATTTTTTCTATAGACTGATATGCTTGTATACATAATCTATGTTCTTCTACCTACCAGGCATTGTGGTTATTTATAGTTCAATCGATTTTAGAATTCATAAATCTGAAATTGAAAGGTTTTGTTTATTATAAACTCATCTATTTTCATCAGTTTTAATAGTGGTATTTAGAAAATTAATTAAAAATTTGACAATTTATGAAGAGCCATTTTTAGATTACAATAATTTTAATCCGGTATGGAACCGGAGACTTTATTTAAGTAGATTCGAAAATAAAAGTTTGTTAATTATATAGTAATCTTGTAAATTGTAAAATAGAAGTTATTTATAATTCATAATCCTGTTACGTTGTGATTAGCAGGCGGTCTCCGCAAGTGGTAAATGTTCATCAAAAAAGATAATAAAAATACAAAAAAAAGTAGGACGAAATTGTAGGAGGAAATTTGACGAAATTATGTTAAATTCCATAGAATATTACGTAAATATTTAAGTAATATAGAACATTCCAATGCTATGAAGGTTTAGTAATGTTTAGAATAATGGTATATATCTGCGCTAAAACTAATAGTAAACGTCTGATAAAATGCATCATAATAATTAATTTTGTAGCTTAATATTATATTTAATTAATTATTTTTAAGAATAAATATTATTCGGGCTAAATATTTGTATATTTTCGTTGTCAATTGTAAAAGTTTTCGGAAATTTAATTAAATTTTAGATTAGGGAACTATTTTCTGATAGACAGGATTAATTAAATTTCCATTTCAGGAATTTAAATTTAAATTAAAATATTAATGTAAGTATTTAACTTGTTATTAAGAATAATTTTCCAACGAATTCACAAAATATAATGTTTCTTATTATCATTTTATGAAATTTTATTTAAATTATAAGTAATTGTTTTTACATTTTTGGAATACAAAATATTGATTTAAATTTTGCTAGAATGATTGTAACTTTGTTGGGTATTTTTCGGGTGTCTGAAAGAATGTTGAAGGATTGCGTACTATTCGCGAAATTCATAATCATTCTGATAGTGAAACTTTTAGATAATCATAATTGAAACTAGAAATTATTTGAACTAGAAATTTCTTGATACTAGATCAAGAGAAATTATCCTTACAATTTAGTTGTAACAACAGTTGAAAACAGTTAAAATAGCTAGAAACTCATATTATTTTTTTAAACTAGAAAAATGTAACAAACTAGTGAATTATCTAATAAATTTAGTCAAACTCAAAATTTAGTATTATAAAGTTGAAATAGCTAAAAAAATTTATTCTTTATATTAGAAAGTAGTATCGTAAACTAGTATCTAGTGAAATTAAGTTCTAGTTTTAATTACTAGTTAATAAAAAAAAAAATTTATATTAAAAATTGAATTTATTAGTTTCTAATTAAAAAAAATATATTTTTTATATCCTATTAATATTACCTGCCTACGTAATCTTTTAATTATATATTATATTATATAAAAAATACGATTATTTATTAAATATTAATTTCACATTAGAAATCCTTTACAAATAATGAAGGAAATTTTAATATTGAATATTAATTTTTTAATATTCTTTTTAAATTGAACTTTATTATCATCGCTAATCCGTCATAGTATCTTTAATATGTGTCTAACAAAATGAAATTATGTTTATTTTTATTTTTTTATATATATTTTATATTAAAATTATAAATTAACTTTTCTTATAATTTCATAGGAAAATAAATTTTAAGATAATAAATAAATACTTGCTACGTTAAATTACTTTTAAATTGGATTTACTCTGTTCATTGCAGTTACGACAAATTCATATAAAAATGATAAAAAAATTATAATTTATTGTCTTTTTTTTAGCCTGTTTCTTGTTTATCTCTTATATATTTTTATAATAAATATTTTTTTCCATTTAATTTTATTATTAATGTTGATAAAAACGAGAAAAAGTGGAGTGCAGAATATAAGTAAGTGTTTGTATAGAGCTCTTAGAACACTACATTTTTAACACATTTGTTAAATATTATCTCATTATTGTAATACACTTGATAAAATAATGGATTTATTTTTTATGAAAAATGATTTATTTTCTTCTAATATTAACTGTCGAGGAAAATATGAATTTTAAAAATAATTTTTCTGTAATATATTTACTGAGAAGTTTTAAAAACTATACTGAGTTTGGAAGAAAATTGATGAAAGAACATAAAATTAGATTTTATGATAAATAGTTTTAAGATGCATTAAATTTTCTATATTAACAATTTAATTTAAACTACTGAAAATTATTCTTGTTGTATACCACAATTTCTTAGCTTTCCGAAGGCTTTGGCTAATATCTATCTTTATAAAAAAAAAAAAAATTGACAAAATAAAATGAGGTTAAATTAGTTTCTATGCAAATGGTAAAATTATTAATATTTTGCGGATGTTACAAATCTTTCAAATAATCAAACTTTTATAATTTAAATTTGTGATTTCCTAAAGCAATTCAAAATATTCATAAATATAAAACATAAAAATTTATTAAATAACATTAACAATTAATCAATCTTTTATATCACAACATAATTAAATTTTCAATTATATTAACTCATACATAAATGGGAAAATTTCCTTGTTATCAAAATTATTAAAATAACAATTTATATAAGAGTATCTAAGAGTACATAAAATTTAATCCCTGTAGCTATTAAATTATCCTTTTAACCAGTTAGCTTGCTCTATATTCATCTAATTCAATTTATCGAGTTATCAAGCAAAATTCATTTCAGTAATAACAAAATTTTTTCACTTTTATGAATAAGTAAATCAACTTTTAAATTTTGACAAGAGTAAGAGTTGGAGTGTATTGAACTTGAACATGTAACCGAAATCTTATCTGAAATTGCTTCAATGTTAAAATTTTAGAAATTTCTGTTAGGATATGATCCAAATCAAATTATAAATGAAATATTTGAAATTTTACATAAATAAAACATTAATTCTAATAAACTTATAAATTCATTAGATAATAAAATGTAAATAAAAATATGATGAAAATATGATTTTGCTTTGCGGTTTAATTTGCAAAATTTAATTAAAATCTGTTTTTATATATAAATATTAAGAGAACACAAATTAAATAATTAAATTTAAGATAGAAATGTATTTAGTTTGAAGTGATTATAACTAAAATGTTTCATTATTATTTGGGATGAATTTAGAAATTATAAGATTTTTTGAAAATTTTATATTTGATTTATTCAATATTGAATCTTCTAACTATATTTTTGCCACAATCCTTCATTATGATTATATGAGATTTAATTCAGTACCTGACAATTTTTGTGGTACAGAATGAGAAAGAAACCATAACAATTTTCACATCTAAGTGTTCAGCTCTTGAAGGTACACAATAGACAGGTACGAATTCTACAACCTTAGCGATTTATCGCTAATTTAGCGATAATTTCGATGTAATTACACTCATGGTACGGTTTTGGAACGGCATTAGTTGGATCTAAAGCAACTAACTTAGCTAAGTCATGTGCAAAACATCATAAGAAAAAGGTGCTAACGCAATAGTAGGGGTTGTAGTCATGTTGTATGGGATTTGCAACATCGCTTTTTTTATTAATTTGAAGACAACTTTTCATACTTTAGAAAAAACCTAGTCCCAGTCAAACCTAAATTGGATTTATCAAAAATTAGATTGAAAAATTTAAAAGGAAATTCAATTGTTCTTCTCACTCTATACATAAATCTCATAATGTATAGTAAAAAAAAATCATTTAAACATAAACCAAACAATTTTTGTTAGTTGCTAATTGCAACATAAGAAATTAGAGCAAAGCTGCATAAAAAAATCGCAAAATACATGATCATCCCCTAGACAATAAAACTTTAAAATTTATCCAACCGCATAATCCGACTTAGGTGTAAATTGACAATTCTTGATGTTTACACATTTAGGTATAATGATTTTCAATACAAAACAAAAACAACTTTGCGTATGTCATCCTCTTCTTTATGCAATAATAATTAATGTTTTCATAATGTTATATAATGTCAGGGCGAAAAATATTTTGTTTTTCTTTTATGGTTGAAGTGGTGAATATTTGAAGTACGGACAATTTTATTTCACACCTAAATATCGCACTAATGTGTGTAAAGTTAGCTAAAGTAAAAAAGGACTTAAATACACGTTTGTTTGTTAATAATATTTTTACTTCTTTTTTAGTTAAGTATAATTTAATTGAAATTAAACAAAATGAAACTGCGTTAATAGCGCATAGGCGCCCATAAGATTTTTTCCAGGGGAGGTAAAAATGAAAATTTTAAATTGATGTTAGTCAAAATACACATACGTTTCTTCTAAAGTGTTCCTGGTAAAAAATCCTCAGGCAAGCCTTCAGAAAAATAGTTGAAACTAAATAGTATTTAGTTTTCATTATTAATAATTTATTTAATAAATTTTTAATGTATTCATTTAATAGTAAATCTATTTCAAGGATGGCGATAGTGTAATATTTTACAGAGATAAGGATATTTTATTTAAATGTTTTCTCAATTAATCCGCTACCCGGAAGAATTGAATCCACCACTACTTAGTTATATAAACACTACATCACTTCTTAGTTAAAATATTCAAGGTTAGTGGAATTTTGAATTCCCATAAGAATTTGTACGAATATAAATTATAATTTTAAAATGGTTCTTTCAAAATTAGTTTAGCTTAAAAAATGCTGCTGGAGATTAGATTCTGGATCTTAAGGTTTATCACAGATCTCAATCTTAAAATATGGCAATGTAGAGATTGTCACTTTCGTTTTATTATCAATTTATTTTTACAGAATTATATAGATTGAAAAAAATTACCTTTGTTGGCACATATCCACTATAATTGGCAACTAATGAAACAATATTTTTTTTAAAAAAACCCATAACGAAGAACAAACATATCCTTAATTAACTGCATCTGCAATTGGTGCAATTCAGTTTATGTCATGTAAACAGGTAAATCGTTCAAAAGTGGAGAACCCATAAATCGAGAGAACTCATTTTTATTCCAACATGTAATAGATCATTTCGATAACATAAATTGGAAAGTCTTACATATGTAATAAATGAAGGCGATAAAATTAATTTTTTGGAAAAATAATAAATTAATGGACTCCGCAACAGACAAAATTTAACATTATTGATTAATGTCATAACAATCACTTCAGCTTTGCTAATTAAATTTTATATGTTCTTTATGGTTTTTAACGATTAATAGAATTTGTAATATCATATTTCCAAAGTCATGCCTTGTTTTTTTATGTCTGAATATTTTTCTTATGGACGAAATATAAAATATAATTACAATTTATTTTGGTTTGTCTACGAAACTCCCAAAATGTATTAATCTTAAATCAAATTTCAAAATTCATTTCATCACCTAAAGAAATCATAAAACAATCAAATTATTATTTAACTATGAAATATTGTGCTAAATTTTAACACGAAAACAATTTCCTTTAAAATTAATATCCTTTTTATTTATTATTTAGCGTCCGTTTATTTGAACGATAATAAGGAAAGAAAATATTTTCTTGTAACATAATGAAAATATTAAGATGACATTTTCATAAGAAACTAATTAAATTTTTCATAATTATAAATTTTTTTACAATTTTTGTTCGGTTCTATTTATATATTTACAAAATAATTTCGTGATAATAAAATATTTTTATTAAGGAAATTAATATTTTAAATATAATTAATTTTCTATAAAGAAATTTGAGAAATAACTAATTAAAATATTATTTTGTTAATAATAAAACTATAATTAAGTAGACTCCATAAAAAATAATTTATATACTTTGAACAAATTTAGAAAATTATAAATGTTATTATTTTACACCTTCCCTACGCTTACACTTTCATTGTCTACGCTTTAGAGTAGCCAATGGCGAAAATAATTGTCTATCAATTTCAAAATTATTAGTTTATTATTATTTTTGTTTCGATCACAAATAATGTTATGTGAAACAACTTATTTGTATCTGTCAAACTTACTTTTATTAAGATATTAAAATCATGCTGTTTATATACAAAAATAAAAATATTCTCACTTGTTACAATCAAGTCGAAATAATAAAAAATATTCAAATCGACAATCAAGATCAAATTACAAATAATTCGCACATATAACTATTCAAAATTAAATCATAATATCTGTAAGTAAAGCTGAGCATTTAACAGGATATATAAATAATTTTATTTTTATTGAAATATATATTTAAAACCGAAATTTTATTCAATTTGAAATATATTAAATACAAAATTTAACCATATAATTTTCACAGCTGGATATAGCTAATCACTGTTTTTGAGTCTTACTCTGTAGAAAAGTAAATCAAATCAGTAAATAGAAAATTACTAGTTTAATGTTTCGCAATAACTGGAAACATTTACAAAAGTATTTATGTAAAACCTTACATAAATGTAGCTTTTTTCAAATGTAACGTACAACTCAATTATAATTATTCATTGATATACCTTTTAATTATGCTAAAACAAGTTTGTTATTACTCGTATTTTTTGTTGGTTGATATGTAATTTAAAGTTACCTATACATTATTATAGGTAGCGTACAATTAATTGTATGTCGAATTGCGAAACCTAAAAGAAAGTTGAAAATTTACTATAGAAAAGAAAATTCTAAACTGATTGGTTAAAGTGGCGAGTCCCGGAAAACCTGCTTCACACTTTGTGAAGCATCACTAGGAAATATGTAAACTCGGATTATTTAGATCTACTTCGTAGCGTTTTTACGCTTTTACACACATAACATAAAGATTTTCAAAACTTTATTAATTTTATATAGTAGTCGAGCATTTTCTTCACTATAAGTACAACTTTTTTGTCGGCAAGGTTTCATAGTTTCTATTGAACTATCTTTATGCAGATGATTTTTGGTGTAACCTTTGTATAGAATGTAGATTCTATATACAAAGATGTAACTCAATTGAAATTTTACAAATTAAGAAAAAATTGTAATAAAAAATGATTTAAAATTTAAATAGTTCTTCAAAATCTATTTTTTAATTATTATACTGTATTCAATAATTATATATTTATTTTCAAATAATAAAAACTTTATATTTACTAAACAACCACCACAACTTCGACTCAACTGTTTCAAATGTACCAAAACTCACTGGGAAGAAATTATTGCCTTAATTCATTTTGCGTTTATGGCGCACTCTATATTAATACAATGTAACTATTATATTGAGGACAACAACCATAAAAATAATTATTCGAAAATTTACGAAAACTTTTTTATACTTATTAGTTATTACTTTTACCACAAGCTCTATTGTCCATTCTTTCGAAAATTGTGTTTACCGGATATCCTGCAATGAAAGCTATCTTTCATTGCAAACTTTTGTGAAACAGGATATGAGGAAAAACACAATGCTCTGTTAATAAGTAAATTAGCCATTACTATGTTAAAAGTTACTTAGATCTTACATTATTTTCTGGTTTTTACGGTTTATAAAAATATTGTATTTGATTGAATGTTTAGTTACGTCATTGACAACATTAATTAAATTTATTTTATCGTTACGCTTTTAACTTTTACTTAGATAATACTGAATGTTTCATTAGATGTTAGAATGATTTGTTAATAATTTGTTGATTTATTAAATATACTTTTTTTTAACGTTTAGATTTTTTATCACATTTTATTATGTTATTCATTATTATATCTTCGTGTAATTAATTTTTTCTTGAAGTATTTGCTGTAGACATTTAATTGTGACTCTGGTCAACAGAGAAAGTTTTCGAAACCTAAGTACCAAGTAAACAAAAATTGCGGAATTACCAAACAGAAAAATAATGTTTTGTGAGAAATCTACCATTATCTTATCATTATTAATAATAGTTCATTGAAAACCAAGTACAAGTTCATCCAAGTACAAGTTTATCGAAAAAATTAAATTTTTAACTATAAACTTACGTTCAGATCATTTTTTTTTTTAAAAAAAGGTATGTTGAGAGATCAATTGATTAATTAGGAATGCGATTCCAAGAATTTTTATCAGTCGTTAGTTGGTAAATTATTTCATAATGAAAATCGTGGCTGTAAGAATTGTAATTGTATATTTATAAAAATTGTAAGGTCAACTTAATTTGAATAGAAGATTTTTAATGCTGGGAAGTCACTGTTCCTAAAGTAAAAACGTTTTTGATGGCGAAAGTATTTTTTTTTTTTTAAATTAATAAGTGGTCGATTGAAAATTATTTATAGAAAATTAAAATTAAATTTTATTTATTTATATAATTATAAACAAGAAATTTATTTGTTTATTAAAACATTTATATTAATTTTTAAATGAAATTTAAATGAAAAAAAAAATGGAATTGATCTATCAACATACTTTTTTAATTCATTGAAATCAGTTATAATAAAAAATATGTCCAAATATAAAAAATTTAAAACACACATCCGCTAAAACTATGTTCAATGTGTAATATTTAAAAAAATCTTAAAATATATTCGCTTACTCATAAAAAGGAGAATATATTGGTCAAATTCAAGTACTTATCACAGATTAGTAGGAACAAATAATTAAAAAGTAAAGCATTTATCCGATAACTTGTTATATTTCTAATATATTATAAAAAAATCGTAGAAGAAATTGTTTGTAGATATTACATAAAGAGATTAATAGAAAAACCTTAAATAAAATAAACTAAATAATATATTTCTAATATATTATAAAAAAATCGTAGAAGAAATTGTTTGTAGATATTACATAAAGAGATTAATAGAAAAACCTTAAATAAAATAAACTAAATAAACAATGCGTGCACTAGAGCCTTAAGAAAAACTTCATTTTATATATAGACAAATAGTTTACACGATGTTTAGGAAGCTATATAATGTTTTACAGACTTCTTATATTCGAATAAAGTTATTCATAGAACAAGTCATCATCGATATTATAATAATCGAGACGGACGAGTCCAACTGGCTCCCGTGAATACGATATTGAAGGCAACAATTTTTTTTCTTGTTTTATTATATATCAGTTTCATTGTTATGATCGCTAGAATAGATTCTGCATCATTACAGTCTACTATAATATTAAGAATTTCTATTAAAGAAACAGTGGAATATTTAGATACAAAATGTAATTTATATAATTAATAAAAGAAACTATTCTCAATCCATAAATATAATTTATGGAACAGATCGAAACATTAATAGAACATTTTACATAAAATTTCAAAACATTTTCGATTCTATTTATATGTTAAAGATATTTAAATATTTTGTTATAAAATTACAAATTTAGAATTCTATTTCTGTTCAACAATATTATGAATATTTTGTTAAAGTTTTACTCTTATGTGTAAAGACAGTTTTGACAAAAACCTTGACATATAATTGATAGATTGTTAAATTGATAATCGGTCAACAATTTAATGGCAATCTGTCAAGAGTCAACAATTTATATATTTATATTTAGAAAATAAGAACCGAAATTGTGTCCTATGTTAAAGTAATCTATAATTTCTAATTTTAATGTAAAAGTTATATATTTTTAAAAAAAATTTAAAGTTTGTAAATATCCTATTTTTGAATTTAAGAATTCGTCTGAATATAACAGATTTAAACGTTTTTCTTTTACACTCGGAAAATATAGAAGGACAGTTTTACAAGTTATAAAATTAATGCTTATTACAAAAATGGCAGAGCGAAAGCGCTGCCCAGTATTACCGATACAAAAAACAATGTTAAACCATTATAAAATTTAGACTTAACCAAATAACAAAATTCAACTAAGATAAATTGAAATAAAAATGAATTGTGGTGACTTCAAAATCCCGTAGATAAATCAAATATTTAACTTACATGATTTTCTTTCTATTCAACAAGTCTAAATATTCTATTGCTATATTTGGTCTTTACCAATTTTTATATAAGAGAAATGTTCTTTACATTTTGATGATAATTAATTTACTTATTATTTGTAATTAATCTATCTAAATTAACCATACCTAAAAATCAAAAATACAATTTTTATCATTTTATATTTAATAAAAATTCTTACAAAAAAAATATCCTTTTAAAAGGATTTCGTCATTCCGTTTTTAACATTTTATGAAAGTAATATCAATCACAAAAATTTCATAAATATAATAATGATAATATTTTATATTTTTATATGTTAATTTCATTGAGTTGTGTTACCCTAGATATGAAACGATATTTTGTTAGGGATATCCTTTTCTAGAACAACACTACAAATATACAAACATTTATTTACAATTTTTTTTTATATAAAACTTGTATGTATATAAATATATTTATTTATACATATATAAATTTTGTCCTTGTAATAAAGAAATGTAAACCTTGGGTAATTTGTCTTTTTCGTCTTTCTCCAATTTTTTTAGTGCACTTTCATGTTCACATTATTCTTGGTTAGTGTGAAACATCTGTCCTGGGCTTCAGGATAATGTCTTCATTTCATGTTATATATATACTATTATTTTTACTATATATATAGTCAATATTCCTGGATTATCGGTATTGTGTATATAATTTTTCTAGCTTGATGGTTTTTGTTGTTTTCGGTTTATTATTGTGTCAAACTGATGATGATAATGGAATTTCAAGTTTCTATATAGATAAAAAACAAACAAAATATTATGTAACGCGAAAATATATATATAAAGTCAAAAAGGATATCAACATTATTATTATCATAATAATCTAAAAATCACACAATTGGGATGACAGAATTTCGATTAAGAGGGTTAAAATTGTGTTAGATATTTATTATATACTAATCCATGGATGGCTATCATACTAAAATAGATCCTTACTAATGCAAAAAACATAGTGTATTCATTAAAACTTTCATCGAAAAAGTTAAACATTATATACACAATTAATAATAATATTTAAATTTAAATAAATTTATCATAGAAAATTTCCCAAAGGTTTTGTTGTTTTATTCGGCCAATTAATATCACAAATTTTCGTTGTTTTTTTATTTTCTTTATAAATGATTAAATATTTACAAAACTTTTTTATTTTAAATATGTTTATTTTTTAAATTTATCCAAAAAATATAAACCTCCCCCCTCCCCGTAAAAACCTTATGGATAAAACAGTCGTGGTGGAAAATATTTTAAAGACATTTAGAGTTAAATAAAGTTCAATAAAAAAAGGATCCAACACAGTTGATTTATGGAGAGATTTCGCGCAGTTTATTTTCTATAAAGGATTTACAATATTATTGACTCAATATGCACGTATTTGCAAAGTATTTTGTTTATGAAAAAAATTAGGGGTATGTTCAGAAAAATATTTCAATTCTTTTTACCATAAAATACCATAATTTTCACAATTTCACATTGCAATTATACTAGTAATAAAACCTGTAAAGTGACGGTTAAAAATATATTTACCTATTAATATTTAGTTAGCATCGATCCAGGCTAACTAAATCTGTATAGGCGATAAAATAAGTAGTAGTATTAATATTATGTCATTTTAGTCTGTGCAATTTAAATCTGGCTCACAAGATTACAATTTATAAATAAGTAACTCATTTTTTTTTAAATGCATTAAATTGGAACTTGTAAAGTGTTATTCCCTGAAAATCAAGGTATGTTAAAATTAGGATGTATAATGAATTTTGGTTGGTTAGTTGGTTTGAGAAGGGGGGAATGGAAGAGACCAAACCACGTACCTAGACCGTACCGCCCGTTGTACCCCCTTACGAAACGTTGACCATTTTCACCACGAATCGTGCCATCCCACTTCCTTTATAAAGTTTGTCAACTTCGCAGGTTTTACACTGCTTAATTCCATTAAGTCTCCTACAAAATAGGAACCGAAAAATTTTAACCTTTTATTACACAAATAAGGATAGTGACATAAAAGATGCTCAACCGTCTCATCATACTCAAAGCTGTTTCAGTTGTCATTCTGAGTCGCGTAATAGTAAATACCCCGTGACAGTTCCTGTGTACAGTCTGAGCATGGGTTTGGTCATGTTCAAAATACTTCTCGATTGTTTAGCGCTGGGGTTACTCCAGAACAGTTTTGTGTGAATTATATAATGAATATTAATATATATAATAAATATGCAAAGAAATCCTTAAAAAAAACGAAATTTTCTTTGATAATGCGAGCTTCACATACAAAGTTGAATTTGAATCCCATCGCATAATCAATACTTTCAAACTGTCAAATATAAGTTGACAAATAAACAGAAGCCATTAAAAAAAAAATTTCAAGCATATTTTTTTTCTTTTAAGAAATTTTCTAGAATATTTTTTTCTTCTTATATTCACATAGATAAGTCAAAATATTTTAATGAAATCCTTGGAAATGTAATTCCTTTGCAAAATATATTTTATGTGATGCTGATCGGAAAACAGGCTTCAAAAATATAGCTTCCTTTTTTCTATATTGGATTTAAAAAGAAAATAAAAAGTTTTTGTGGATTTTTTAGTGTTAGTCTTTTGAATTTTTGCCGAATATAAGAGCTTGATTTATGGCTGTCTCATGGGTTAAAATTATTTGATTTTTTTTCTATATGTACTTAATGTTATAGTTCGCGAATGACTTTTCACTTTACTAAGCTTTTAATCTTGTTAAACCTAAATTTTCCGTTTTGTCTTTTACAGAATTTTTTTCAGTATTCTTTCTTATTTTTGAAATTATCATGAATATCTGTAACATTAAAAAAAAATGTATTTTTATCTTTGATATATCTCGTAATCGTAATAGTAAATTTTTGCGGTTCAGGATAAAATTTATGGCAATTGCATTTATATACACATATGTATGTGTGATAGAAAAATATCCTTTTAATATATATCTATAAAAAAGGACATTTGTCTTTTATTTATGGCATATTAAAACGTGGGTAGTCAGTTAAATGGGACAAGACATTGAATTTATATTGGTGCATTAACATCGATTGCCAAAACCATTTAAATTCGAATATATGAATATCGACTGTATAGACCGGCTTACCTTAAGAGGTGAATTTTATTAGAGGGGTTATTATTGGATAAGAAATAGTGTATGGTACTGTACTGTATATATAGAAAAAGAAAAAAATAATGTCCTATTTATATCTTTAAAAAAAAAAAATAGATATCCACAAATTTTGAAAGATTTTTTTTTATTCATACTTTGTTACAAATATCACGTCTCTAAAAGGATAATAACATTATTGTTATTTATAATTATTTGATAGTATTAAATTTACTTATTGTCAATAATAACGATAATAATTGGTTATAGCTTCGTATTAACTATTAGAAGTTAGACATCTTAATATAATTATCAACAAAAACTATATTTTTGATAAAAAATTCTGACAGAATTTTTTTATAGAAAATGTTGACAGACACATAATGAAACTTGACATTGTAGCTAGGAATATATTAACATTTCTTCGAGTCTGCAGTTGATTATTTCATCAAATAGTCCAATCTTGTTGTATATATTTACTTAATGATATTCAAGTCATTCATCACATCGAAGCAGTTCAGATCTCCTGTCACTTGCTTACTCTCTGCATGATAATAATATAGAAATCGATGGAATCAAATGACCGAGATTCTAGAAAAAGGATTAGAACGAAGAGTGGTAGTAGAAAAAGTGAATACTCTAAAATAAAAATGATATAACAAAATTAGTTTTACAATATAATTTCAAATTTTATTGATATTTGGAAACAAGAAGCTCAATTGATTTGTAATATCGATTGATTTACATTAATGGAAAATTATCTTTACTAAAACCTGAAACTTCCCTTTAAATAAAATGGGTTTTTAGTATTATAAAATTAGTATTTTTTTTATGTTATTTTTATTAATTTAATCAAACTTGATTTTTAACAATATTTTGTTGATTTTCAAGGTTTCGTGCATTTGGTATACTGTCGAAAAAAAAAAACGCAAAAGATTTTTTTTTTTTTTAATTTCTTCATCACGAAATTATACTTTATACCAAGAAAAAAAGAATAACAAAATGATATTAATTAACACAAAACAATTTTATTTGATTTTTTGAAAAAATAACACATTACCAAAAAAAAAAAAAAAACAATTTTTATCTGCTACTGGAATAAGATAATAATATTAAGATATATAATAAAAATATTGAATGTAACACCTTTTCATTGTTTACATAAATTTTTTGGAAATTGAATTGAATTGTTTGTCAAATTCATTAGTAAAAGATACGTACATATATTTTCATCATTGCTAAATATTTTTATGATTTCAATTTTATAACAACGATATTTAGTGAAACTGTGGGTGGTAAAAATAATTTTGATATACAATTTTCTTTCCATATAAAATAATCATAAAACATTTTCAAATTTTAGAAATTATTAATGCTAAAAACAAATTCAGTTATTCATGTTTTATTTCACTAAAAATGAAGTATAAATTGTAAATTTCCAGTAAAAATTATGAATAATAATTTTAATATGCGGTATATTAACATTTAATTTAAAAGCTTAAGTAATTGTCTTACTTGCAAAGAATGCAAAAACTAATGAAACTTTAAAAAAACTGATTCATCGTAGAAATAAATAAATAAATGACGAAGATATTCATTTAATTAATTTCTATTTCCATTCTTGCAGTTTTCCTTCCTAACTTAATATTTTAAAATTGTATAGAGGTTACTAATAACTAATTATAATTTATATACTAGATGACACTCCAGCTTCATCTTCCGCAGATGAATTGAACAAGAACAGATCACCCAGGACTTTCAATCTAAAAAAATCTCATAAAACAACATAAAATTAAAGTGTAAGACATAATTATAGCAAAAAGGGATGTCCAGGAGCCTAACATTACAAGGTATTGACAAAATAGATTCTCTAACACAGCGAGGCAGTCGCAAGGATAAGACAATATCTTCTAGGAAAAGATTTTCTCACCGCCACCGAAGAACTGTCCAAAATTTCCCCAATAAGTCAATATAAGTTCCTTCAATATTAGTTTGTGGTTTAGAAAGATGCTATACACGTTCAATAGATCGATAAGGTCGCAATACTTAAAATTTTAATTCCTATCGAACCGACTTTATAATTTTTTTTTTGTGAAGGGGAACGCGAGAGAGTACTACTGCGAACTTCTATTGATCTATTGTTCGTTTAAAGCCCCTCTCCCTCTTACAATTTAATAGATTTAAATAAACCTAGTATGTTTGAGGGGGCAATATTTCCAAGTTATTCAGAGGTAATGAAACCTTTGCCTAAGATTTGTAGTCTACTTCTTGCGAGTGCCTCGCATTGGCAGAGGATACTTTATAAATATTTTAATAGCGGCTCATAAGGGATTTTTATATAATGATATAAAAAAATGGTTTGTTAAATAAATTTTAATGCCACCCGAACATTGATTATTAAATGGTTTGTAGATTGTACCATGTGAGAAAATGTTTTTCTTTTGTATCCAGAAAAGGGAAATTTATGATTTTAATACAAATAAAAAATTCCTAAATAGTGTTCAAAAAATGTCTAATGATATCACAAATTGTGAATATACAAATGTTAATATGTTTTAAAGGAAAACGTGACATTATATCACATTAATTTTGTTTCAACATTTTGTAGGAAACATTTCAACATTAGGCCATGTGACATTTTGCGTGCTTACTGACACAAATTTCTTGAATATAATATAATGCAGTCATAATTAAGTTTTTCAGAAAAAGGATGAATTTTAAATAATCAGTCCGATTGATGAAAAACTTGTTGATTTCATTACCATTTTCTTTAGTTGTATCTATTCGTTATCGTTGTGTTTAATATTAAATATTTATTTTACTTTACTTGATCTTATATGGCTAATTGATATCTATATTTATCCAAAAGTTAAATTTTCATTCCAGCCACTTAAACAGAAATTTAATAATAAAACATATTTTTATAATTATTATTTTTTATACCTATAACTAAATCACAAATTTCCTACTTAGTTAATCCTTACATTAAAAAAAATACATATTTACAAATTAACCCCCTTAAATATTTCCTTATTCTTAAGTCAATTATCCTCTTTATTATTATGATATTCAACTAAAATAATATTCTTTCATCTAACAGTAGAATATACAGTTCACCCTCCACCAAATATTCTTTTGTCCTTCCACCAAAATATCCTTTAGTCCTTCTCAGAAACAAAATAAAATTATGATACATATAATAATAATAATTCCATTTTCTTTAATGTTGTTATAAAAGAGGGAAATCAAAAAAACAAATGGAAAAACTTAAAATATTTATATATACGTAATTTTTTTTTTTTTGAGGGAAAAAGCCTCATCAGTTTTTTTTGTATGATGGTAACATTATCATTCAGTTTATATGCTTACCACATTTACCATTATGGTTATTATGATTATAATTTTAAATAAACAAATAGAAATAACCTAATATTAACGATTAAATTGGTCAATGAAAATGAAAAAAGAAACAATATTTATAACTTCTTTAACTATTATATTTAATATAGAAAGGTATTCATAAAAAATAATTATAATAATAAAAAGCCCCCACAAAAACTATATCAAAAAAATAAAATTAATATTATTATTATTAGAAAATATGATTTTCAATCTCCATAGAAAACTTATTTATATTTCTAATGAAAATTACCAAAAAAAAAATTTTTTAATGAATCGATAAAGGAAATATTTTTAATAATGTAACATAAAAAAAAATTAATATTAAAACTAGTATCTTCCATATTTTGCGTATAAACATAATTTTTTTTACTAACAAGGACTCACTTTGATGAAACTTCAAACATTGTTCAACTGCAAAATTTATATTAAAATATTTATTTTCAAAAATGTTTTACATATAATATTTTCATATATGCAAAATCAATAAGGACATAATATCAAAATTCAACAACATTTCAAGATTATTACCTGAGCAACAACACATCACACATAAGCCATCAACCAACCAACATTATTGATATAAATCTATGGTAAAAAAGGATCAGTCATTTTTGAAATAGTATAAATTCAAAATTAAATTCTTTTTATGATGGGTAAATAAAACATTGAATTTATTGAATTTTCGATATGCTGGGAAATATTTAGTTTGAAGGGAGCCATAAGTATTTATTAAGCACGTGTAAAGTGTATCAAGGGATTTTGTTGTTTCTGTTTTGATGCACCTTAAAAATATGTACCTGGATATTTTGATGTTATTTTTATTATTACAAAAATGATTTCGATAAAGTAATAAACTTTTATGTACAGATTTGTAACATGCGTTTAAAAATGAGTGTTTCAAATAAAAAAAGGACGAATAAAAAGGATAAGTAGTAATTTTATTATGAAATTCTGTATTTTTATATTTTAATTAATATATTGAATGAATTTGAAGGCACGCGGCCAATTTTAACTTGAAGTTATATTTATGTATACATTTAGCGAAACTACAGCACAAAACAAAGCCTGTAAAGAAAAGATAGAGAATATCGAAACTTAAAATATTCAGTTCAGTAATGATAGAGAGTATCGAAACATTTTGTAGCAAGTGCATTATTACTATAAATAATCATCCATTAATCGATTTTGGGGATGCTCGATGGGGATTACTCGATTTCTAAAAGTAAAAGAAAAGCAACGTAATTAATCAATACGTTGCAGTGTGACATACTTATGCATAATTTCACAATATTTTCAAATAAGTTTCAGTAAAATTTTGCAAGCTGGAATGTCATAAAAATGGAGAAGTTCGGCTACTAAAATGAAGGATTCTTTATTATATTTTATTAACATATTTATTATTAGTTTATAGTTTGACTGTACAAAATGGACTTTCCGTAGTCTAAGAAATAAAAAATACGATTTCAATACGGATTCTCGCAAATCAAAATTTTCGATTTTTTTGTTTAAATTAATTTCTATTTCTATGCTTTGTATCGTCTTCATAAAATATGGGTGGATAACACCCAAGATAGTAAGAACGGAACCAAAATTAATGTAATTAATGTTGGTAATATTAATTTTGGTAATGGGTGGTTAATAGCGAGACATATGATGACCTAGACTCGCACTGACTTTAACTATTTGTTGATTGATGCGCCCATCGAAATAAAATTTAGAAACGAATTTATGTACAAAATTATTTGATGACCCCCAAAAAAGGACTATAATAAAATCATAACTAAATAAATTAATTTCAGAGTTGAAATGGTAAAATGATCCAAAACAGTATTAAGTGTGGTCCATCTCCATCCTCTTAATATTATATGTAAAATTATTTGTTTTTGTCTAGTTTTTCAATTACGCACATACAAATGGAACGTTCATAATTCCTTTTTATTATAAATTATATACTGTGGGTAGATCCAAAATTCGGTTACAAAGGAAGAGTAGCAAGCAGAATATTTAGCTTTGTATAATATAAATTTTGTTAAAATATTTGAATATAAATTTACTATAATTAATTTTTTTGTACCAATTTTCAATCGAAGTGTTTTCAGTAATTCTACTTTTAGTCTGTTAGTTTTGTTTTGTTAGAAATAAGAATCTAAAATATTCATTAAAAATCGAGATCAATAGCTTTAAAAACTTAAACTAGTGACTTTCTACATTTATTATATAGTATTTAGTTAGAAAAAGTATTGATCTCGATTCATGTGTTTCAATTAGTCCATCAGAAAATCAGAATTTTTTTATATTAGTTTATAAAATTGTCATTGGTAATTCAGCAAACGAAAAATGAACTTTAAAATATTTCAAATTATAACAATTTTAATAACTGTCAACAAACCTACTACAATACTTTCAAGTTATATATCAATAACATTTAATATCCTTTTAGATCACAGGGCCTACAAATATGTCAAGTGATAAACTAAAACTGTATATAAATACAGTACACACTAATATAAATTCTATATTTTCCTTTGATCAAAAATTCACTTATGTTATTATTGTTTTCATATTCTGCAGCAACATATATAAATATAGCTGCCTCTATTTTCCTATTTTCAGGATATAAACGAATTCAATGAATTTTTTGTTTTTCTGAACTTCTTTCTATACAACTCAGCAGAGGCTGGAATATTCCAGTTAATATTAACTGCGCATATTCTCAATGAGAGAGAGCTTCTAAAAGCAAAAAGCTAAAATAAAATGTTCGGTAATATAAATATAATATGTTAAAAACAACAACAAAATATCAAGCATAAAAATAAAATACGCCCATTTCGTTGCCATATTTAATTATGTTTCCGTAAAATTGAGAGGTGGGATTTATCATAATGATATTTAAAATCAATTTATATGTGGGAGTGAGATATCATTATCGTTTTTTTGTTTTTCTCTGGTTATTTTGTTGTTTGTTGGGAAAAATATTCATTCATCATCTTGAAATTCTCTGAACCATTAAGGAATTCCATATAGAAACGTCTGTTGTCTGAATATAACCAAAAACAATTTAATCTTCATTGTATATGTAAAATATTTTTGTGATGCTGAGCCTCTAGCACCATTTATATTCTCAATTTATTTTAATACACGCCAATCCAATTCTGTATATCTGATTTTTTGTTTTTATCTATCTATATCCATCTTTGTCTAACAAATGATAACAAATGAAGAGTTCCCTCCGCCTGACTTTTGTTCAAAAAACTTCAAATCAAATAAGAAAATCCATATTTAAATAAAAAAAAACCCATTTTTATATATGTACATATAAAATTTATTCGAAAGACTTTTGGCTAGACATCAGCTTTGATAAAGGATGAAATTTTTGATCTCTTTAGTTTGCTTATAGTTATCGTGCGGATCGTTTTGGTTTCTGCTAAAAGTTTTGTGTATATTAACCAGCGGGAATTTCGCGCGTCTTTATTATTTTTATTTTATAGATCGTGAAAATTTTTGGTTTTGAAATTATAAAAAAGAAATATATCAATAATGAAAACGTGGGGTTTGTTAATTTTAATTAAAAACAAATTAATAAAATAATAAAAAAAAAATTGTTAATATTATTTATATTTAAAAAAAATGATTTACAATTTTCATCCATTTTTCTTTTTTTTTTGTTAAATTAAATTTTTCTTAACAAACACTAAAGAGTATTTCTTATAAGAATGTTTGTATGGGTGTGTAATTTGTATATATATAAGAATATGTGTTGTTGTGGGTGAGAATGAATGTGTTAATATTATTGTGTAGGACGAGTTCACTCTTTTTTTTTATATATAATAATATTTTTGGGTTGCAGTCAGTCTGAATCCCATACTAATAAATTAAATTTGTTAGTTACTTATTAAATTAATAAAAACTTAACAAGTGCTAAGGGCCCTTCCGGCACAAGTTGAAGGTTAATCTCATACTTTTTTTTTCCTTTTTTTATATATATTTTTTTTGGTGTTTATATATATATTTATTGATATACATATAAATATGTATATAATAATTTAATGGGTGATTATGTATTTTACAAACATTTGTGAATTATTTTGTTATTTTCATAATATAACAAGTTTTTATTTATATATATATTAATTTTACTGAAATTTAAATTTTTTTAATTAGTTAATATAGATATAAATAGTTTTATTATTATTATTATGAGTATAAATAATTTATAAAATTAATAGGGACTTTAAATATTATACGTAGGTGTTTATGTATATTATAATTTAATATTAATAAAAAAATATTTTATTGAAACTTAACCTACATTATAATTAATTTAATTAAAACTGACTAGACTGGCGTTTTTTGTTTTTGTTGAACAAATTAGAATTTATGTGTTTAAAAGGGTAAAATTTTTGGTTAATTTTTGTTTGTTTTAGTTAAAATTTATTGTCATATTTTGAATGAAAATTTAAAAATTTAAAATTATTTATTTTGATATAGAATTTTATTAAATTTAATACAAAGATTTGGTAAATAATTAGTAATAGATGATTGGGATATGTTGACACCAAGGGATTAAAGATTTCAAATTGTAGAAATATAATTAGAATTTAATTGGAATATAAATTCAAATATTGAAACAATTTTGAACAATTTTTGGTTAAGAAAATCGACTTACGTGGATAAATTATTATCTATTTTAATCCTGAAATGATTTTTCATGGTTGAATTATGGACATCCATCTTAGATCTTAGCTATAGAATTTATTTATTTTGCTTTATATAAAAATTGATAATTAAATAATAAACTATTGAATTAGGTCAATTTGAACGAATTAAACAGTAGGGAATAAGTACAATTTATTTAATTACAGAGCACGATAGGAATCTATAGAAAAATTATAGAACTAGATCAAAAAACCCTTTTCTTAAATATATTTTGAATATGACAAAACTTGGGGGGGGTGACGATAATTCAGTATACATTTAAATCTAATTGAATTTTATGAATCTTTCTTCGAAAACTAATAAAGTTTTTATTTTTAGTATAATTTATAGTAATTAAATTAATGTTGTTATAAAATTTCCAGTTAAATCAGTAGAAAATTAAAGAAAATTAATAAATTACTAAATTAAAATCATTTATAAAAGATTTTTTTAGAAGAATTTAACAAAAATATTCGAATTTTTTATAAAAATATATAATAAAACAAAAACTATGACTAACATCAAAGAAGAAATCAATTTCAAATTAAAATAAATAAAAATAAAATAATAAAATTTAATAAAAAAAAATATGTGATATAAATTATTTAAAACTTTTGTGATCATAATTTAAAAAAAAAAATAAGGAAATATGTAAAAGGGATATATAAATAAATTATGGCTGAATTTGGATAATTTTTTTTAAATAAAATACTGGAAATATTTATGTTGACAGAGTTTAAAACTATAAAAAGCATTTAAATAAATAAAAAAAAGAATATAATTTTCTGCTATAGTGCACAAAACATAAATTAATCAGCTTTCAAACTGTCGACGTTATCAATCCGAAATTTTTCGGCAAATATGCTGAATAATCTCAGCTCATCTGCACTTGGTGGTGGTAAGAAAATATTTTAAATCTTTGGATTATAATTTCAATATTATTTGTTTTCAATATTAACTTTAATATTTTGTATAATTTATTACGATTATTCTTAATAGTTTTCAGGATTTCAATTATAGATACGAAATTTGTTTGCATTGCATTTCAATGATTAATAAATATAAATTTTTCTGCACCTTATCAAATATTATTTCTCAGAAAAGTTATGACTGTAGGCTATTCTAGGAAAGCCTAATATGTTACCAATTACTTTTAAAAGTTATTAAATTTATGATATTTCTAAATAATCTGACTCAGTTCAGTGCAAATATTGTTTAGTTCTATATATTTTAAATACTCAGAAAAATATGAGCTGTCAAATATTTTTGTTTATTGTCAATAATTTATATTTCGATAGATTTCCTTGTAATCAACTTTATAAGTATTTAACTTTAAGCTAACTTGAAGAATTTGTTCGTTGAACATCCAGAAATCAAAATAACTTGTTTCTAGATTTAGAATTACACCCACGTGATAGTCTAAACATAAACCCTAATATTTGTAGACTAATTCATTACTATTTGAGATAGAATATACTCTATGAATTTAAATCAAAGGCTTAAAATGTGGCAACCACGCAATTTAAAATTATTTTTTTAATTCAGCTGGTAGTAGTTTTGATTGAGATTTATTATGTGCAACCAAGTTTCCTATACATATTTGCATTATGCATTTTCGTCGTAGACGGTACTGTTTATTGTTGATTTTCTAATTTGATAATTAAATTTCCAATCGTTGGAATAGTATATTCAATGTTTTGACATGAAATGTTTCTTGTTGGTACAATTAGTACTTAATGCTTTTATTTCGACCAAGAAATTGATATTAGATGGTGGTTTTAGATGCCGGTTGATTATAACTGAATTTTTAAGCGATAATCATCTAACTCTCTTCAATATTTTTTATTGAATTCTATAATTAATCGATTTATATAATTTGTCCTCTAAATATTATTTAAATTAAAAATGCAAAGCTTAAACATCATTTAGATAGGATTCCTGTTGTAAAGAAGTGTAATATAGTAGTAGGATTTGAAATAAGAATGTTAGTATTATAATTTATTATTAACAAAGGATAATTTGTCTCTGCAAGTGATTTTATAAATATACGTAAATAGTGAAATTAATCGGTTGCAAAATTGAATTAATAGGCTGCGCGGTATTATTATCATGAACATGAATTTCATCAGAGCACTCATTCTTAATTGACATGTGTACAGATAATAATACTGTCATTATCAGAAATTCTTTTTAAACCAAATCGAAATAGAAATAAATTCAAATTTTTTAAAATTAAAAACTTTATTGCTAATAATAAAACTATAATTCAACAACGTTCAATTTTATTTTACTAAGTATACATACCATTATTTCATAATTCAATTACCGAGTAAATGATGCAAAACCTACCAAAATAACAAATTTTAATATATACAATTTTTATATTTATTTTTATTTAGTTTTTTTCAAATTAACCTTGGTCCCAATCTCTCAATTTTTGTGTTAGGGGTTGGTTATTCTTTCCATTATTTGTGTCCTTATTTTTATATCAAAACTAAAATTAAATCGAAATTACTGAGAGATAAATCTCAGTATTATTATTATTGTAAATAAAGTCGATTTCACTACAATTTAATATTTTAATTTAATTTCTGTTTCGATTAGATAATAATACATTCTTTCTCGCTTGACAGAGATTTATGAGGCATACGTCTACCTAGATACCAAAGACAGTTTTGTATATTCCGTGACAGCATGTAAAGTTAATAGACTGATCGATATTTCCTAATAAATTCAATAACTTTTTGATATTATCAAATAAAACCATTACGTACATCTAACTATAGATAAATAATTAAAATGCATTAATTTTACTTCACATAATTCCATTTTCCCTATATCTATATAAATTCCATTAGATTGGAAAATATTGTTTAATAATGAAAAGTTACTGTCTATTCTATATAATCTGCAAAAATAGAATTATACGTTTTGCCTAAAAATTACTAATGAAATTATTATATTCCCAGTTTATCCTAGACCGCAGAAAATATACAAATTTTATTTTATTTATAAATTATTATTTTTTTTTTTTCAAAGAATAAATTATTAATAAAAACATATTTTAAGACTACCATAATATTAAACAAAATCCTTTAATTCAAACACATTCATATATACACACATTTACAATATCATAACAAAAAAAAATTCCAGTCTCATAAATAGATTTAAGTCCTTTTTTAAATCCTTTTTTATACCTCCACATACAAAATGGTATCATCGCCGTTGTCATTTAATAAAACAAAAACAAAAAATACCAGAGACTTTTTCAAAAATTTTGCTAAAATTTGACTAATCCTTTTTTTTTTGTTAAGCTTTCTGCAGCTAAATAAAAATATATTTATAAATTAATATTTGTTTGCGACACGAATTTAAATTATTTGTCTATCGTCGCAATGTATATAAATTTTTTTTTGATACTGTTTTAAATAAGTTTAAAAAGCTTACAAAAATATGTTTTCTAAAAATAAATGTCCTTTTAAAACTGATGATAATATTTTAAATTACGAATTTGTGAATTTGAATATTATTATAAATGTCGTCCCATAAGCAATAGAAATTAATTATAATGGTAATAATAAAAAAAATCATTTGAATATTTTATTTTAATATTTTCATATAATTTAATTAAAAAACTTTATATAAAATGGATTAATTTATTCAATTATTTGTATATGTTTAAATGATGGTTCATTTAAAATCTAGAGAATTAAACTCTTTTGAATTTATATAATTTATTTTATATATAAAACAGAATTTTCTTTTTAAATATAATGTTGTAAAACCAATTATTTTATAATTTAATAAATTTATGAATATTTAGTTGATTTATATTTAATATATTTGTAATTGTTTGTAATAATTATAATTAATGGATTTTTATTACATATAAAATATAATTGGAAATTTTATTCGAAAAGATGAAAAAGAAATTATTAATTTATTGGTAATTCAACAATTTGCCACTAAAACTTGTAAATTAAAATATGAGATAAAATTATATAGTTACAATTTTGGTTATATAGTTGGTTATATAAAGTCTATTAATCATTTATATTTTAATGGTTTCTATAATAGTCCTTGGTAATAACAAAATTATAGTCAACCAACCAAAAATTTTTGCTTTCGCTTTACATAATTTTATT
The DNA here is from genome assembly GCA_963920725.1 of Rhamphomyia laevipes. NCBI lineage: Eukaryota > Metazoa > Arthropoda > Insecta > Diptera > Empididae > Rhamphomyia > Rhamphomyia laevipes. The sequence goes on from OY987259.1 coordinate 43,475,164, forward strand.
ATTGTATCAATATTATTGAAAAATGCATCAGGTGCAAATGCTAATTGAATAATGCTGTATATAAAATTGATTAATTATTCAGCATTAATTAATATTAACTATAAAAGTTAAAAAAATAAAAATAAAATGATATTAGATTTAAATTATAAATGAAAGCTAAAAACAAATTAGTTTGTGGAAAATTGAATATTCGTAAATTTTTTAATAACATTTTAAATTAAATAATTATATATTTCATTATTCATAAATAATAATTAAATTATATTCAATAAAATCTAAAACAAAACAAAAATAGTATCACAAACTTCGGGGTTTGTTAAAACAGTGCTTTGTTAAAAAAAATATTAATACTTTTACAATTATATAAGATAATTCGTGACTAACATTATTACTTAAATTATATTAATTTAAAAATGGTTGGTTGTTGTTTTTAAAGGAGCGGGAAATATGAGAACCCCACGCACATAGGACGCAGAAGACTGAGCCCATTGTACAACCCAGTCGAATGCTGTATCACAGTTACAGCGTGTTAACCCATTCCACTTTTTTAACGAACAATATCATCGTATAATTTTGATATGCAACATTATCCTATACTAATAGAAAATAGAACTGTACAAGCTGTTTTCGTACTTGTCATTATCTTTTTGTGCAATATGTTAAAAATCTTGAAAAAACAAAGGAGTACCACCATAAATAATTTGTGATATTCTGGTACTAAATTGTTTATTCGAAAATTATCATACTTTCGAAGGGAAAATACAACCCATGTAGATAGACGGCAATTCGAATGAAAAGCAATTCGTTTTAGAGCTGCCTACGAAGTAATTTCTTCATGCTAGACTTCTTTTTCGTTACGCCTTTAACAAACTACAAACGTACCGTAAACGTAAATGTTAGAATAAGAAGAGTAGAAAAAAGAAGAGATTTGTATGTATTTTGGTACTACGCCTAGCGCTCGCTAAGAACGGTGTTAAAACGAACTAAAAATGGTACGGTAGCGAACTGATTTTGCGAAGGTAAATAATATGTGTTTTTTTGTGAATATTTTGGTGAATAGGCGGTGTAGAACAGGTTGAATTTAGGTTCATTAAATGCGAATTCGTATTTTGGTTTTAAAGGGCTTTGAGAAATTGTTTTATATAATTTTATGCATAACGAACGAAGAAACGGATAGCCTACGAGTTAGCACAAATTATTTTCTATATATGGTTCTATAATAAATATATGACTGACTATTATGGTCGATAGCATTCTGTTTACAAACAAACAACCAATATTATTTTACGAACTGAAAGCTTCTTCTGGCATATTGTAATCTATTAATATATACAACATTTTTGTATACAAAAGTTTATGACCCTTTTTGATTTTGGACATTAATATTTGAAGTTTTTTTTAGCGCCGCTAAATTTATATTCAATTTTTTTTTTTCAATCGTATTACTATTACTGATGTGCGGTGAAATTTTTGAATTGGTAAAAACATAGCATTGTATTCAGTTCAAAAGTATTGTAGTTAATAACTTATGAGTTATGATATTTCCAAAATAAAAAAAAAAAAAAAACTTCTTAAATTGTGCTAAGTGCTAATTTTAACACATTCTTATGATCTCTGCTACCGTTCAATGCTTCTGTATATATACATAAGTCGTTGTGGTAAGAACCATTCTCTCAAGTATAAAAACTCTTAAATTATTTTAAACCTTGAAAACATATTCTATGTTTAGTTATCATTAAAGAAAGTCAGAACAGTTTTTAATGTAAATATTTTAAAAATTTACTTTCCGGTTGTGAATTCTAATATGTTTTTATTTTTTGTTTTATATATTATTAATTTTCTATATTTTTCAGTAGTTTTCAAAGAAATTTTCAAATTTCTAGAATGAAATTCATAATTTAAAAAAAAAACTGAAAAATATTTATTCTAAACTATATTAAACTCAATAATAATAATTCAACAATATAGTGTTATTTATATGTGTAACCTGCAAAAGGAAAATAAAACATTATTGTCGTGACTCACAAATTAAAGGTGCGATTGTGTCAGGTATTTTCCATATTAATTTATACATAAATACATAAATCTCTATACGTTAGATATATTTAAAATTTGGTGCAAGTTTTAATAGATGTTATGGTAAATAGAATTATATAGTAAACAAAAACGGTTAAAGGCCACATTTTTCGGAAATTCGTTAATCGAATATTACATTTTGTAATATTGTTCTGGGTAATTATTTAAATTTTAAATATTAAGTCATAGTTTTATATAAACAACCAATTGGATAAATTGTTGGTTGGTTGGCTTGAGAAGGGGGGAATGGAATCGCCAAACCTCGTACCTAAACCCCCTTACGAAATATCACCCATATTTTCATCACGAATCGTGTCATCCAACTTCTTTAATAAATAGTTTATCAGGTTAGCAGGCATTTCCTTGCTTACTTCTATTAAATCACCTGCAAAATAAAAACCGATAATTTTTAATCATTTATTACACTGAGAAGGACAGTGACATAAAAGATATCTCGTCATTCTCATCACAGCCTCTACAAGCTGTTTCCGTTGTCAGTCTTAGTCGCATGGCATGTTTACGTAAAAGTAACTGCGCCGTAAGCATTGTGGTTACTCCAGAACAGCTTCGTGTTGATGTGGAGACAACTCTTTAGCGTGAGGCATTCTATCCTATTTTATTCTACTATCCATAGTAGAATAAGTACAGCATAGAGCAATTTAGAAATACTCAACCTTTCTTTGTGTCAAAGAAGGATGGAAGTTTGGCAACAATAAAGCTATCCTCGAAAGCTTTTATCACGAGTATCTAAGAAATACTATATATTAGATTATGTAGGCGACATAATTATTATTTCTTAAGACTGTCTTTTTATATAGCGGATGTCAGGCACAGTAATAGCAGTACTAGCTAAATCCTAAAATTAAAATGACATCCGATTAATCTGTAATCAAAAACTTGAACAAATCTTTTCCTGATGGTAGATAAGTTGTAAGTATATAAATGCTTTGTGTAGAGGTTATAAACAAGTGTTCTCAAATAAGTCAATTAGCGGTTTTTTATGTATATGTTATACGACAGATTTATTTACAATTTTCGCACGTGCTATAGCCATTAATAAAATTCTTATATAATGGGTAGTTATTTTACCAATATTAGATTTCCTAAAAACGTACGTTGCCAAATAACACGAATTTCAATCATTAAAACACGCTTCTTTATGAATGAGTGTTAAGAAGACAGGCTTCGGTTCAATTGATCTATATTTTCTTAGAATGCTACAGCCGTGAATAGTATAAAATCTTTTTGAATTGCTCCCGAATTGATTAAATTTAATAGCGAATTTATGAAGAAATCACCGGAAAAAAAAAATAGTAATCGGTAATATTTCTTTCATCTAACTAAATCTTATTTTTATATGTTATTAACTTTTTGATTATTGCACTTACGAAATTTTGTTAAGTCCATCAAAAAATATATAAAAAATATACTTTTATGATTTGTTTACTTGTAAACTTCCTACACATGGCATTGTAAAATGATAAGTTAAAAATATTTACATCAATTCAAGTCAATATAATTTATAATAATATCCTTACGATATGAAAAAGGTGCGCGGCAGCGGTGTAATAAAATAATGACCTCCCATAAGTCAAAATATTTTGTTTTTTTATTTGATTTTGATTTTTACCTGTAATTGCAGTTTTGTTCAGAACTATTTTTATATTATGAATAAAAAACGCTCCCACTATATTTTACGTTCTTTTTTTTATATTTATATTTAAATCCTTTCAATTAAATTTTATTTATCCTTATTTTTTTTTTACTGTTTCTGTATGTACTTAACAATTCCGAATACTATATGAAAAATATTATTTTTATGTTATATATATGCGCGTTATTGTAACTCCGTCGTGATGTTGTGTAAATGTTTGACTAGCCGACGAAAAAAAAAAAAATTACCTGACTTTTTAAAAAACGCATATTAAAACTCGTCTATCGCACTTATATGTTAAAAGTGATGAGATATTTTGTTATTTTTTCATCATGCTTTATGGTAGATAGCCAACATTGAATGTGTGAAAATAATCTGAAAGAAGAGTTTCAAAAAAAATTATTGTATTTTTTCTTGTAAAAAAACTTTTTTTTTTATTTTATTTTTTTGTAAGATTTTAACAAAAAATATTTCTTTAAATCAAATATGTACTTATTAAAAAAAAAAAAATGTTATGTAGCCCGGACTCACTGAATTATAATTTATAATCAATATTTGCATATATTTTAAGAAGCATTTAAACTAATGAAATATTGTGAAAATATTTTCTAAAATAGTTTCATTTTAATTATATATTTATCAGATAGATGTAACCAATACTAAAACTGTCCGAACCATTATTGATACCAACCATATTCATATTTTATCGAGTTCGGAAAATTTAAAATTAGAGACTATCGATGAGTTGTGTTTCGTTCTTTATTTTAAGAACTAAAAACATTAACTCTACAATGTATAAAATGAAATCTAAGATTAAATAGACTTAATCTGAGAAAGAAATAATGACCTCCCATTGGCTCATTTCACATTTATACTAATATTACTGAAACTATACTAAATTTTGTAATATAAAGAAATCAAAATAGTCAATCGGCAGAACTCATAATTTGAAAATCTTATGATTCAGGGTGAGAATACCAATTTATTTTACTATTAAATTGAGAAACGAGATGTATTACATACTTTCAATAGAGGGTTAAATAAAAAATGATTATTTAATTTTTCATTTATTACCAAATTTGATGAAGTTAACCTGAAAGCTTCATATTTCATCTTATATGAAACAAAAAGATTCTCTTTATTTTTTAAATAATTTTGAAGTTATAACAGGCTCAAACTAATGTAAGCCATATTTTACTCAATACTACTGAATTCTTCCTACCCATAAATAAACTATATAACATCCTTAATCATTTATTTTCTATCTGAAGTGTCACCAATTTAGAAACTTCTGCATTCTGGGTAGTAGAAGAATTATTTGTACTTCATGACATATTTCTTGGGTGAATTCGTTCAAAATGCGTTGACATTTTTATTAAGTTGGTAGTAATTTATTGATTCATTGCGCCGAACGATTTCTGAAAAGATCAATTTTATGTCTTATCAGAAATATTTATGACTACGCTATACTTTTTAAAAAAATACTAGTCAGGCGCTATCAAATGTATACAGTAACTCCCGCACAATAGCACTATAAATGTCGCAGTGTAAATAACTCTTTTGAAAATTGTAATTGCTGAACTGCACTATACAAAATAGGAACGGTTTTAATTATGTAAGGCTTTATCACCATCATAAGACATGTTATCAAATATCACAAGTCCATGCATTAAAGATAGTGAAAGTAGTGACAGTAAAGATTACCGTGCAAATTTGTAAATTATATTCTTCATGTATTTCTCATTATAAACATTTAGAATTTTAAATTTATATTTCCAATATATAAAATATTTATTATAAATTTACCATCATTATAAATACAGGTCCAAAAGATTGTGATTTACCAAAATCAGCTTTACAATCACTTCATGTAAATAATAATTTTGGTCAAGTAACAAACACATCAAATTCAGATACAAATGGTGGCGGTGGTGGTGGTAACGGACGATTACATGTTTCTGGAAATTTATGTGATCCACATAATATGCAACAGGACCAGGTATGATATTATCGTTTTCCAAAAATATATAAACCCCCCAAAAAACAAAAATTTTCGAAATTAATTTACCATTTTCAGAATTCTGATAAATCTGGTAAACAGAAACGTCACCGTACTAGATTCACACCAGCCCAACTAAATGAATTGGAAAGGTGTTTTTCAAAAACACATTATCCAGATATATTTATGAGAGAAGAGATTGCTATGCGTATTGGATTAACTGAATCCAGAGTTCAAGTAAGTTTTTTGATTAAATAGAAAAAATAGTTTTCATATTAAACTTTTATATATTTAATTAGTATAACAACATTCTAAAAGTTGGAATATTTTTGGTTTTTACAGTATAAAATATATTACAGTATATATAAAATTTACCGAAATACCGAAAGACCACAAAACTAAAATATGTTATTTAATTTCTGTATAGGTTAAATGTTTTTAATATTTACAAGGTTTATTTAAAAAGTTTCTCGTACAACAGAATTAAATTATGGAATGGAAAATAATAAATTTTGAATATGTAATAATTGACCCATAAAATAAGTAGTAGCCGGAAACTTTATAATAATGTTTAACATGAACTATAGTAGTTCATTTTCGATTACTCCCCGAAATGTCAATGTCACTTCATCAAATAATGTTAATTCCATTTGAAAAAAATTTAAATGTAATGGATTTAACATTTCTACTTTATGTAAGTTGTGCACATCTTCTTCTTAGCTTAGTTTATTCTTTGTTATTAGCTTGATTTCTCCCCATGTCTTGCCAGACTCAGTTATTCTTTTTGCAAGGTTCTCTTCCTTATGTTTTTTAGATGTACTGGTTATCTGTTTCTTTGGCTTACTGTTTCTATTCACGAGCTTGTCTTTGGAGATCTTATTTTGTCACCATATTTTGAGGATCATGCGTAGACTACGATTTACGAAGCATTCTTGCTGGTTAGTGATTCTGTGAACAGCCATGTTTCGTAACCATACAGAAGAATAGACTTAATGTTGGAATTGAAGATTCTGATTTTGGTAGTGAAAAGGAGAATGGATTAACTCCACAGTTTTCGAAGCTGAGCAAAATCATCTTTAGCTTTATTGATTCTGGAGATCATATTTTCTTTACCGCCGTCATCTGTTGTAAGTACGATGCCAAGATTGTGTAAAGCTGTTTTTACTCTTTGCTGGTAATCTAGGTCTGCATGATGTTCCCGAAAATTCCAGTATTCCCTTACATAGATGGTCTGAAGTCTCATATTGTTGAGAATATCGTGAAGTACGATTAATAGAAGGCAGTTGGTTGAAAATAAAAATAAAAGTTACTTATAAAATATTAATAAATTAAACTGCCTGGACAATCACTATACTCTCCGTATCTGCGGCTATGTAACACACACCGATACAAAATTCTAAAGGATATTAGAACTAAAAATAAATATTGGAAGGTAAAATTACATTATTAAAGGTGTATAATTATATTTTATGTTTATACTCTTTCAAAATCAAATTGACAAGATGTTTAAGGATAGCCACAAACAAATCGATAAAAATATAGAAATTATTTTCACCATATTTATACCAAAAAGCATAACAAAATGCAGACACAGACAAATTTAATGGTTTTATGAATATTTAAAGAGGGTCAAAAGTTGAAAATTTTATTTTTCGTATTTATGATATAGGGTGTGACCTTATTTGATTGTTGAATTTACTATTTTAAGAGATTTTTTAAATATTCAGATTATTATTATTTTCTATTTAAAACCAAAATTTTGAAAATAGATCATGTTTACTAACAATTTCACACCATTTACATATATTATATTTATTTGATAACAGATTTTGTAAAATGTTTCAACATTTTATATAATTTATTCCCATCAAGAAAATCTCTAAAAATTGATTTGTTTGTACGTGTACGCATTCAAGATTTATGAGGATAGAATTTTAAAATTATTTTTTTTATATTTTTCATATGAAGATTTTTTGTTATAGTTCAAAAATTTGCATAAATATTTTTTTTTTTTATAAAATGACTTTAAGTATTGTGCAGTTAAAGTTCTTATTATGATACCTTCTTACCAATTGTAGTACAATATTTCTACATAATATGTAAAAATACATATGGCAAACTGTTGATATAGGCAGGCGCCAAGCGATATTATTCATAATTATGTTCAGGATGCTTTAGTAATTTGAAATTACTATTATAACAGATATGAATAGTCGTACACACATTAAATTGAATTCGAGACATTAACGTGATTGAAAATGCACCTGAAAATGCAAGAAAAAGTGTATGTAAATTGGCGATAATCTCTACTATTGTTAGAGGTGTTAAGTGTTATCGAATATCTAAACCAAAAGCTGGGTAGAGCTTTGGTTAGTTAGAAACACAGGCTTAACTGTCGATGAAAGTCATTAATAAAAAGATTTAAATATTAACTAATAGTTTAGATCGACATTCGTACTAAATGGCATTCATATATTTAAAAGATGTTATATGGCCAAAGGTAAACCTTTCTTTGAAAAAAAATTATTTGTAGAAGTTACGGTGACTGCAATATAAACACCACGATAATACATTTTCTATATGCCCTAATCTCTTGCACATAATATTTATAATATATTATTGTTAATATTTCTTTTGTGACCTGTATAGAGCAGCAAATTAAATATTTAGTTTTACAAGGCCAAGTCTAAATCTTTAATATCAATCTCTGTTAACTTCTTTGAACATCAGTCAGATTAAAGGAGTTTTTGAGAAAGTGAAATAGACTATAACATTCCTATTTCACATAATTTAAATTTAAATTCTTCTGTAATTCATGTTTGGGGGGCATAAGCCTTCTATATTTCCTTGTAAACATTCTTATCTTTTGCTGAAAATTCCTACAGACCTGTAAATTCCTCGAGATTATGCCTCCATTTCTTTTGCGTTTTGCGGTTGCCTACTTTTCTTTTGCTATATCTTGCGACTCACTCTATTCTTAATTGTTGTCCATGTATTGTAATCTAATATTGCTACGTGACCATTCCAATTCCATTTTTATTTTTTCGCTACTTCTATTGCGTCTCTAAAATCTGTCAATTATTGTCTTATTGCTTGGTTAGTTGTATGGTTTTTTCTAGATATATTTAGTAATGACCTTTCTTTCCATTGCTCTTTGTTTTAGCACTTTTTTGACGTGTATGTTAGCACTGGAATTATTGTTGTTTCATAAAGATATTTTCGAGATTTTCTACTTAATTTTGATTTAAAAATTGTTTTTAAATTTCTGAATCGACGTTATCCGGAATTTGGCCTGAAATAAATGGGCGTTCAAGATTTATTACCCATTTAATCCATCTAAAAATGGAATTTATCTTAAATAATACCAGATTTAAACAATATAATGATTGTAATAGTGATCATAATCAAATTCTAGAACACTAAAATTTTATTTCCATGAAAATCTATTCCATATAAATGAAAATTCTTTATATTTTTCAGTTTGCCAAAAGCTAAAGTTTTATTATTTTATCTAAATTGTTTCTAAATTGGAAAAGGTTTTTCAGGAATTTTCCACTTTCTTTTACGATTATATTTATAGATCAATGACGATTATTTTTAATTTGTATACTTTATCTGATTTAAATATTAAACAGATTAGCATAATATAATAAAATAAATTTACATCCCGTCGCGTCGGTCTTCTCAATCACACCACATGATATAAACCTCTAATTTATATGAAAATTACCCTAAGGGTAATTTTATGGGTAAAAATATAACAACAACAACAACAACAACAAAAACATATTATTATATACACAAATATGAGATTTAATCGATTTTTTTTTTCATATCATCCTGCAGAGTTATTTATTAAAACAAAATTCATTCTATATATGTAAAAATAAAATGAATCCTTATCCTTATAATAATATTAAAAATTCATTATTTTATATTGAGTTTCAGTGTATAGATAAATAAAAAAAAATGAAGTCAGTGACAAAAAACGCATAACAAAATGATTTTTTAGAAAGAATTTTTGTTAGAGAAAATTTCCTTTTCTGAAAATGAAAGGAAAAAATATAAATTTTTAAATATCATTACTTTTATAACCAAGTAGAAAATAAAAATTTTAATACAAATTTACTAAAATATTCAAAATGAAAGTTGAATGTGACTTTACTTATAAGGAATTATGAAAATTTTACAACTATTTTGAGTTTAACCTGTAATTGGTGTAAATTTTGACCTCATAAATTCTGATTTAAATCATTTAATATATTGATTATTATTTAAGTAATGTTAATAATGCTGAGATGGTTTGTCGAAAAATACATTCGTTGAAAAACCGTCATGATCGACAAATTCTGCTCTTATACTCTTATGACGTTTTCAGTCACACTCAAATACCTTAAGTTTTTGTTTTTTGACAGTTCGTGTAATGTACACTGAAAAGAAATCCTCTATGATGGAAAAGTTAATGTTGTACCTGCTCTTTGCCATTCCAGAATTTCGACAATCCAGATATTTTGTTTCAGTTAAAGCTGCATCAATGATAAAAATTAGTTCCGAACGGATTCAAAAAAATCATTTCTCTGATTTTAAATTTGGTACATAAAGAAAGGTTTCGTGAACTTGTTTGTCAGTTTTTTATACTATTTTTGCCATATGTGCGGCATATCTATCAAGCTTGTGTAAATTAAATCCCAGCGAACTATAACTCCCAAAAGGCAAAAACAAACTAACTCCTAAACTTTTCTGTATGGAATTTATCATAATGAACTTATTACTAAATTTTGAGATTTAGCCCATATTTAAAGTTGGTTGATTGGTTTTGATTCATTTTCGTACAAATCGTATAAATTATAAATAAACTAAATCCTAAAGAGAATAGTTTTATGGGACTTAGTTCATTTAATTTATTGCGTACAATTTCATTGAAATTTATTTCAATTCTTCATTTAACTGCAATTTAATTCATTTATATTTATAATATTGATTTTGCAAAACCAATGGAATCTTAAAATTTTAATTATCTTACAAATTTGAATCATTTTCATATCAAAACGCACCTAGATTGGCGGTTTACTATACATTTAATGATTGATAACAATATTATTCTTAATTACTTAAAAACTATATTTAATTGATCGAATATCTTGAAATTATATTTTAATTAAATTTTGAAAAATATGATTTCAATATAATTTAAATATCTAATATTAATTACAAAGATTAATTTTAATAAAATTAAAATTTATTTGAAAAACTTTCAATTGATTGAAATGATAATAAAAATGAAAATCATTTTAATTAATTTCCTAACTACGTAATAACATTTTACTTTTTACAACCTATTAGAATGTAATTGTTTTCTTATCATGTAATTTCTATTATTATGCTATCAATATTTACTAAATAGTCTATTATAATCTAGTATTATTGGTTAGCCATTAATAAAACTACTTTTCAGAAACTTTCATCATAAAATTTATCCTAACAAAAAAACTATAAATATCCTTTGGGTTGGAAATATGTGAATATGAAAAGGGCGACAATTAATGAGGCAGTAAATTCGATCAAACCAAATATTAAATTACTTTTTTTTTATATCAGTGTGAAGGCCATCGTTGTTCACAGCAGGAGTTAAAAGACAAATAATATAATATGTAAACCAAAAATGAACATTTGTACAATACTTTCCTTAGAAAAAGAAACATTAAAGCACGAAAAGATTTGTTAATATCCTGGTACTATATTGGGTGTTAAATTATTAACAAACATGAACAATAAGTTTTGGAGGGGAAAAGCTGAAGGAATGAATGAAACGTCTGCAAAGAATTGACTCGTAAATGTAATCCTTTAATCCTGGTGTTATCCTTTTTGATATAGATGCCATCAACTAGTATACATATATAGCCAACAATCTGTTTTGTGTTTGTGTTTATTATAAGGAACAAATATTTACAAATGAATTAATGTTTATTTGGTATAATACCCACCCTCTATCGTATCTCTACCCTCTGTAATCAAAATGGGGTGCGGTAATAAAATTTATAGATTTTATATAAATATTTTGTTTAGGAAAAACATATTGAAGATTATTTGAAAATTAGCTCAGTATAGTTGAATGATTGAAGTTAGATAGTTATGAAAAAAATAAAAATATTCTTATTAAATTATATTGTGAAATTTAAAATTCTTGTGCAATTGATAAAACTAGTTACATAATAAAGAAAAGTAATTAAAGATTGTGAATTTGTTAAAAAGAAATAAAAATAGAATTATTTCATGATAGTTTTGTGTCGTAAAATATCATACAATTTTCTGCATAGACTGTCAAAGTCACAGTCAATACTACATGCAACGATTTCACAAATAAAAATGCATTTATTTCTAGTTTATTTTTCTCAAGAACTTCAAGAACTGTTGAAACGTTTTGGTACACAGTTTTAGGTGTGACTTTGACATGATGCAGGAAATCAGACGAATCCTTTCAAATTATATATTTGGTTCATACAACGTCGTACAAATGCGTAGGTAATCTGTTAAACGTGATGAAGTACTGGGCTACAACGAGAAATTTTCCTACAAAACGATACATTTTTTCTGTTTTTCAACACAATTTTTTATTATATTATAAGCTCTTTAAATTCACAGTGTCGGCGTAAACATTTTCGTGGATTGTGAGGTTAAACAGTGAAATATTATCTATGTAAATAAACCTAAACTCGAGCATTGGACATAGGTTTACTACAGCGAATTCTTATTTTTTTCAATTTATAAAAAATTACTAATTCAGTTATAGTTCTAGAAAATCTTCTTGATTTTTGCATGTAATTTCTGAATGACAACTTAATTAAATCCTTAAGAGTTATTAGTTTCTAAAACAGTGTGCTGAATTTAATTAACAAAACAACAAATTTATTCGAAAACAAATTGAATATTTTATTAATATTAATTTTTGTTACCCTTCGTTCAATTAAATATTCAAACCAAAATACATCCTGTTTACAGAATTTAATAAAACGTATAAAACTAAACCTTTAAAATTCCTAGTAAATTGGTAAATAAATACAATTGTCAGGGTGGAGTTTTAAATGACACGTGTCCAAGATTTTATCTGCTGACATAAACTATTAGCGTCAAATACGCGTGCACAAATTTGTAATCAATTTTTCTATCTATATGAGAAACATTTAAAAATAAAGGTAGATAAATTTATTTTTATTCAATTTGATTGAAATTGGAAAATAAAAAATAAAAAAATACAAAAACTGCTTAACTTTCGCAGCAGGTATAACAAATTGAAAATGGGCAGAATAAAAAAAAAAAATGAATGTTTTGTGCAGAATGTCATCTAAATTTAAAAATTGTATTTTTTTGTGATTGAATTTAGCGATATTAAAGCAAGCACATGTAAAAAGTTTAAGCAATTTAAGGATTAAATATTTTAACTCAAAAGTTATGTTAGCATAGTTAATCTGCATAAGCTTGAAACATCTCTGTATTTTCGTTGGTCCTTTCTTTACCTTTATAACCACAATATTTAGAAACTCTTAAGCATTATTCTTTCTTCTTGGAACTAATTTTAAACTGAAATTTGAAAGATAAATAAGTACCATAAAATTTTCCTCAAAAATTCCAGTTCCAATCATTCAAACATACGAACATTTTAAATGATATCTTAATTCAATTCTGAAAATCTGGAAAGACACTAAGAGAACACCAGGAATTTTCTTAGTAGTGCGGAATTTTGACACACAAAAACCACCTCCAAAGTGTTTCTTACGATGATGAGTAATGAACTTATCTGTTTATTGTATTAAGATATTTCTCAATGATATCCTGGCTTACTTTTTCTTGTTAATGCAATTTAATTTGTAAATTCACTAATTTGCAAACTCAAAAAGTTTTACTCTTTTAAGTATTATCTATAGCAATTGAGTAATATCGACGTTCACATGATAAAATGTATGATTTTAAAACTTTCTTCATGGCAATTTTTTTAAATTCAATCTTGAAAAATTATATTTCTATGTCGAATAAAAGTTCTAAGTTGCTCCTACGAAGTTCCTTAAAACTATTATTTCTAAATTGCTTTGCTTAGTGAAGCCCCAGAACTGAAACCATATGTCCATACAGGTTTTATCACTTGTTTATATAGCTGAAGCTTATTGTATGTTGTTAATATATAGAGAGTGCCTTCCCATTATCCAGTACATAATTTCGTAATGTTTACCAAGTTCTTCTTCTCTTTTGTTTATGATGTTTGATGCTTTCCAGCGAAGATTTGAATCTAACTAATGTCAAAATTACCAATATACTTGGATGTGTTCGCATACAGTATTACCTCATTACTTATATAAATAATTTTATTATCGATTTTCTTATTCGTGAAGTCTACATTATACTAATTTTAATTTCGATAGTGAAAATTTGTTGAATGAATTCGAATTTTTAGAGCAAAAAAGGCAAATAACATAAATTTTTAACTTACAGAAATAAATTTAACCCAACATGATAATAACTCATTTGTCAAAGTATTTCTTAATAAAATCTCTGTTGTCATACAGAAACAATTAATGAACCTCTAATAAATATTTATATAAGTAGGAAATGATTAAGTTTAAAGCTACCAGAATATTACATTATAATAATAGTTTATCTTCAGTTTATTCCCCCAGTTTTCCAAATATTTATATTTACTATCTTTTGTAATTTATTTTTACGATACACAATCAACAACTGAACCATTAATCTTAAATTGATATTATAAAAGTATTAAAAGGACATTACTATAAAAACTATTTATCAAAGTTGAAGAAATATTCATTGATTAGTTTTTTGCCAACTAAAGTTTTATAAGGTAAACTATTATCTAAGTTTTGTTGGGGGGGATATTTAAAAAAAAAATATTGTGGTTCATTTATTAATCACGTAGAAAAACTAAAATGAACCGATTATTAAAAGTTTATAAGCTAGACACACTAACATTACATAAGAAAATTAATTTCATTGGATGATTTTCAATTTTATATAGTAAGTAGCTCAATTTTACTATATCTAATTTGGAAAAGGTATAATTTTATGAAGAATTACTAAAATATTGTGATGGAATGATAACTTTAAAAAAATTAAAATTGCTCAAATAAATTTATCATTACGTTACCTAGGGAACTGATTTCCTAAATACAAACATTATAAACATAAATTATCCAAATTGAATTTAATTGAACACACAGTTCGTGATTTAGCTTATACGGACGTTGTATTCGTTCGAGAGTTTGTAATTAAGAATGGTCCTTAGATCAGGAGAGTTTACCGAAACATTCACTCCCGAAATTTGTTGATTTGTTTGCATAATTATCACAAATTCATAATTATATATAAAATTCATTCCTTATGACCCAGAGATTTAAGAATTGTTTTGATTGACTATAAAATGTTAGATTGATAATTTCATTGGTTCCATTTCCAAGATTTCTAATCATAAATTTCGATATTTATACTTTCTGTTATATTTTGTTAATCGCTTTTTGAATCAGCTTCGCATTTTGGATACTTATATCCAAAATACTTGAAATTTAATAATTTAATTTTTCTTATCGCTCATCATCTTTTATATACCTAACAAAAAATGATGCCAAAAAAAAAAAAAACAATATTTTGTTTATTAAAAATACCTCAAAATTATTTCACTTAAACTTGGTATTTTTAATAATAATTTTTTTTTTCTTTCTTACCAATTTTTATAAAACTTTTTATCTCATAGATACAAAAAATAAAAACTAATTTTCTTTTGGTTTCCATCGTTGCGACATTCACAGTTTCCGTTAAGTCAAAAACATTATAAAAAAATATATATAGCTTCAATATAGTAACAACGTTTCTGCAGGGCTTACAGTATTATCTTTTATGTTCCATTTTGTGGCATTTCATTTAAAATTAAATTAAAATACGATCCTTTTATTACAATCTTTTTTGGTCCTTGTGATTTTTGTGTTATTATTGTTTTACATATATCTATAAAATTTTGTTTGTGTTGGTGAAGGACGCATATACATATATATTTATTTGTATTAAGGATAACTGAGAAGTGGAAATGTAAAATGTTTACCCATCGTTTTTTTATAACTTTTCAGACATTTTTTTTTAGTTGCGTATCCTTTTAAGGATGTTCTGATTAAATTTTAACGTTTGAAGTATAAATATATTCTTTATAAAATTATTATTGTTATTATTTTAGTTTAGTTTTAGTTTCTTTTTTTATGGTAGCAAAAATTAAATAGAATTTTACCTATAAATTTAAGCTTAATATCTTACAAAAATATAAAAAATATGAGTAGTAAATAATTAATTATAAGGATTATAGTGGATATAAATTTTATGGCACCAATTTTTGTAATTTAAAAATAATATTTGTTTGGAAAACTGAATCAAGATTTAGTTTTTTCATGGATGCAGCCTTTTCCATATGAATTGAAATAAAATGATAATTTTTATTTTAATAAAATTGTATTAATCATATACAAAAATTAAATTGGAAAAGTACTATACAAAGATTAGACTAAAGTACTGAACCGATTACATACAGATTTCATTTTGTAAATTTTAAAAATATATCATTAAAAACATTATAAACTGAATCACTGAATTTACTGACCTAAAATTTGAGCAATTAACTGAAGATTTCAGATTTTTTTATTTTATAATAGAAACTTGATTACAACTCCAAACCTGTTCGCCAAAACTTGTTCGATAATTTGGATATAATCAAATTAATTGAGAAAGGACATATCCGATTTGGAAACCTCCACCTTTAGAAACGTATATAAACAACGCCTTGTTTAGAATACATTAAGTAAGTAACGTAACGTAATGATAAATTTATTTGAGGAATTTTAATTTTTTTAAAGTTATCATTCCATCACAATATTATCATAACTACTCATTATATCTCTTCATAAAATTATACCTTTTCAAAATTAGATATAGTAAAATTGAGCTACTTATTAAATAGTATACACTATACACGTAGAGAGATTTCATTATCCCGGAAAATTCTATTTATTTTATTATCGTCCTTTATTGGTTATTCTAACCATTTTTCATTACATTTATGGGCACGGAATTTTGAAAGAAAATATAAAATTAATTCAGCTAATTATATTTATTGTTGATATGCTGTAAGTAATGCTTCTCTTTCAGATATCAAAAGTAAGACAAGATTCAGTATATTTTAAAGAGCTTTTCTTATTATATTCGATTTTATAAATTTATTCGTATCTATAAGTATTCGGATCACCTTTTTCTAAGAATTTTATGAGACTATGTAAATTTGGATCTATTTACTTTGCTATAATAATCTTTATATCGAAGAAATAATATGTTATTTTGACCAGCTATTAGTTTTAAAGAGTTATACATTTATTATTAAAAAAACATTTGAAGCATTTCTTATTATCTAGCACTAGCTTAAATTATCCCACAATCCCAATTTTTTTATTAGTAATTTGCAGTATAGTAAATTAAGTAATATATAACCGAATCGATGACTTTATGTCCTACCTATACTGTTGAGAATGATAATGAAGAAACAAAAATATTTGAACCCGGAATTCTAGAATACTTTTATGAATATTGTATAATTATAAATCATAATAGCCCGAGCAGAATCAAAGCAGAATACATAAGTACGCAGCCAACGTAAGAGAAAATATTTACCGAACACAATCAAAAATAGTTTTGCTGCGAAAAATATTTTCTACCTACTAATTTACACTAACAATATTTTTCAATCTGATATTAATGTGACATTTACCAGCGTACTTACGGAAAAAGTTAAAAGTTGGTTAACTTTTTTCTCGATTCTACGACGAGGCTGCGTAGGCTGCGTTTGTTATAATCGGTTTCATATATTTTCATACATTTTAATTTTTTTTTTGCATTTCTTATGTAGGCTGTGTTATGTATTCTGCGTTGATTCTGCTCGGACTATAAAGCAATTAAAAATAATTAAATTTGTCACAGTAGCGTTTAATTAATTTATTTTCAATAGGAATTTTCTAATATATTTCAAGGTCTTGTAGGGAAATATTTCCTCTTATTTGAAAATTACATTTTAATAATGTAGTTTAAAAACATATCAACTTAACCTCAAACTCAAAGTCTTACCATTAATTTAAATAAACCCAAATAAAAAATAACATCATAAAAATAATCTAAATCCAATTCAAAAATATTTAAATAAAATAATCTTCAAACCAATAAAACGTTCACAAAAAATTAAACGTGTTTCACACACATTACAATTTACGTAAAAAAAAAAAAGAAAAAAGAAAATGAAATTCCCCATAAAAATCATGATTTAATAATAAAATATTATTTTTTTATAGTTTATCCGGATCAAATAAAGTTGAAAAATATCCTTTTTTTAAAAGCTTATTTAATATACCAAAAGACCATAAAAATGGCTATCAAAAACAAACAAACAAACAAACAAAAAAAAAGGTAAAATTGTGAAAATGGAGCATAACCTCCACAATCCAATCGGAAATCCAATAAATGTTTTCGATGTCATTTTACCCTTCTATATATTTAATATCAAACATTTTGGGTTGGCTTTATTATTATTAGGGTGGCCATCGATCCATCCTTCAATATAACTAAAAAAATTCCACCACAAAAAAATACAAGCTTAAAATTGGATAAATTTTCTTCTCTCTTTGCATCTTTATTTTTCGTATCTTTTAACTTTTTATATGTATATATAAATGTGCCCTTTTCATTGACACCATTATTGTCGTCGACCGAAAAAAATCCATTCTACTATTAAAAGCAATAAAGAAAATCTTTTTCATTTTCATTTTTATTAACAATAAAAATTTATATTAAGCAATATTACAGAGAGGAAGGCAATTTAGAAGCTTGTACATTTATACATAAAAAACAAAATTTCCATTTATTTTCTTATCAAATGAATTATTATGACAATAATATTAAAATAAAAAGAATTTTATGTTGGCAAATTAAATTTAAAGAAAATTCTTAAGATAATTTGAAAATTTTTCAATAATTTAGCAAAAATATTTGTACAAAATTTTTATATAGTTTTCAATTAACAAAATATAAATAAATATTTTTCATAAAGATTGATTTAAACTCAAATTTGTGGGAGGCTAATAATTGCTATGTATTTTAATATCTAAACTGTACATAGCTTACCAAAGCGCATGCTTTTAACTTATCGGAAAATATTTTAAGAATTTCTGTTACAATTTTTTTTTATTTTTTGGAAAATAACTTTTGTCCCCCACCCCCTCCACAAAACGAAAAAAAAAAGGATATATGAAATTTTTTTTCTATACTAAAATGATATTTCTATCTATAATTTTTATGTGCATTTTGTATGTATTTGTGTTAAATGTACAAAACATACAAAATTTATGAAATAATAAAAAAAAAATATAAAGTTTATTATCAGAGGAGTTGCCATAGATACACTTTAGAAATTCTTTTATAAAACCCCTGGATACCAATTTTCCAGTGAGAGTCAAAATGAATTTGTGGAAATTTTTATCTAATTTTTTTTTTTTTTGTTGTTTAATGTTTTTTATGAAAATATTTATGTATAGATAGATAAATTTTAAATTTTCAATTTATGAAATTTTTTTTATTTGGTTATATTTCTCATCACAGGAAATTTCTCAAAAATTGAGTGGTTATGTTTCGTTTTTGTTGTTATTAGTTTAGGAATTTCCATAAAAAAAAAAGAAAAAAAATTGAAAATTAATAATAAAATAAGAAAAATTTTCTTAAATATTTATGTATTTTAATAGAAAAAATTAATTGGAATTTCTTTTTAAAGAAAATATTTAAGTTTTAATTAAACAAAAATAGTTCAAAATGATTGGGATAAATTGATGGAGGTTTATTTATTTTTAATGTAGCTTTGATCTTTAACTTGTAAAATCTTTTCAAAAATTTCATTAAATTTATAGAAAACTCAATAAAAATGAATAAAAATTGAATTATAGTTTCATAAGAATTTCTTAAAGAAACGTTTGTGCTAAAGACTTGCAAGGTGTATAGAGGCATAGAAAAACTAAAAAGAAAAATTTTAAATTTGCATTATTTTTTAAAATATTTTAAAAATTGTATAAATTTGTACAATAAACAAGTAGGTGAAGGACCAGCGTAAAGGATTTATTATCGTTATTTCAAAACATTCATAGAAATTAGTTGGCAGACTCTTATGAACTAACTATATATATGGAATGGAAAAACATCGATTTTGGTTGTGAAACTAACTATAAATAGGGTTGGTAAAACATCGATTATGGTTGTGTTGTGTATTTGAAACCCCAGACTTTAAATGTATTCTGCATTTGAAATTATTGTAGTAAAACAGGTAAAAATATGATATAGTGATCAATATTACATACGATTTCCCGCTCCGGTCCGGTCAATAATATATATAAAGTCATTCTAACTCTCATTTACTAAGAAATTGTATTTCTGATGTGGAAAAGTGTTAGTGTTAGTGTCGCTAATCTAGCTTGTATGTACATGCAGTTCATATTGTATGAAAATTTCAGGTCAGTTAGTGTAATCAAAATTTGTTGAAATTGATTTCAGAGTAGCTAAATTGAATACCTTTTTCAACAACATTATGTTTCGTGAACCAAAATCTAATGATCTGTTAATGTCAATATATTATAGAGTTATAGAGAACACTCACAATTTTGATCATAGCCACAATTCAGACATTTTGTAGAAATAGTTATTTCCATCTTTAATAAATGCAAAATTTAATCAAAATTCGACGTTTCTGAATAAGTAAAATACTTGATGTAGTAAAAAATCATTTTTTACAGACGAGAATATTGTAGATATTCTCGTCAATCAGTAATTGTGAGTTCAAATAATTGAATGATCCAAATATTATAGGTCATTACTTGATTCAAATATTCTTAATCAATGATTAAACTCAATTAAAATAATTCTTATTACAAAATGTGAAATATATACACAAATCGTGGGGATACTGAACATAATATTATAAGGAAATCCTGTTCGTGTTTTAAGACCTTCTAATAAATATGATTGATATGGATAAATATTAACCTGAACTATAAATAAAAATGATTTTATATTAGATTACAACTAATTACACAAAAAATACTTGCAGAAATTTTTTTAAAAATCTTTGATACTTGATTTTACATAAATTCCTTTTCCAAAGAAATTAGGATAATAATATTAATTTAGTATGTAATTTGTACAGTTTTTCTTTATAAAACTTCAAATCTGTTATTCAAATTTTTATTTCTTAATATTATTACAGAAAATGTAATAAAGCTCAATTAAATTTATCATGTTCAACATAATGTACAACTGCAATTAGATTTATTAAAATTTATGCAATGTTTTTTAAGAACCATTCTACTACTTATATTTCCTACACAAAAACCTGAAAAAGATGTGTTAGTTATGCATTTAGTCCCCTACATAATAATAGTTATGATATAAGTGCATCCTTGTACATAAATAAAATAATTGACATGCAAGGAATTTTGAATATATAAGTTGAAGATGTTAATGAGCTTTGTCTGAGGTATTGTATAAGCAAAAGTAAAATTTTGTACAAATTTCCGATTTTGTGGACGGATATCTAAATGTTTACATAAACAGCTCTGCCCCCGACTCCTACAATCGCATGTAATATTAAATGGAAATTTGCCCATTTTTACTTGAGAATGTAAAAAATGAATAATTCTAATAATAATTAGTTATGTTTAGAAGACAATATTACATTTTGATTAATTGCACTTCGATTTTGATTTAAAGTTTTATGTATAGAAATTTATTTATTATAATCATAATCATAAATCAAAGAAAAACATTGATGTAAAGTGTATAATTAACCTCAAGATTTAGTTAAATTAATGTTCGATATTGTAATGGAAAACCTTTGTTAGTCCACAATTATCATTTCGAGTAATTTCACTAAATTAATTATTCAAATTTAATATTAAACTTAGTTATTTTCAAAATGGCGATTATATATTTTTCAAAATGGCACAGATATGATTGACGTTTACATATTTTTCAAAATGGCGAATATGATTTTTCGAAAATAGGAGAAATATATTCAGACCGAACCAAAAATTTATGTTTTTTGTAATTAATTTATAGAATTGAAATAAAAGATTTCTAGATCTAATAAAGTTTTGATTTTCAAAATGGTAGAAATATTTTTGTTTTATTTAGCAGTATTATAAATAAATATTGAATAATGGTATAGAAAATATATCATTCGTTTGTACTGTTTCTTAACACGTACCTTGCCACCATAAAACAAAATTATATAAAAATATTGCGAAATCTAATCACTTTTCATAAAATTTCCTCACAAATTAGTGTGTCTGCAGGTCCACCAAGAAAATATTATTATAGTATGTACTAATTCATAGATTTAATTTATATTCAATTAAATTACCTCAAAAGCGTATTGTAAATTAGATTGCAATCATGCTGTCGACTCTGTCGAGTACCTTATCTTCCAATAATAAATCGTGATGTAAATTCGAAATACATATGATAATTCCTACTCTAAAGCATGTCACACTAAACAAGGACATCATTTTACGTAAAATTATGTGAAATTTACATTTATTTTAAGTCATTTCGTATGCCGAAAATTTCAAAAATTTGTCATAATTTTGTTATATATTTTACTGCGACTATGGGACTCGGCAGTAACTAAAATATAAACTTAAGTAGGGTACAATAAACTTTCAACTTTTATATTATGCCTAAAATATTTCAATTAAAGATCTAAAAATATTAAAGCAAAAACATTTAATTTTCCTCAAAGGAGAATAAGAAAAACTTAAATAAAAAAATTCAAGATTTCTTTATTTCCTTTAAGTATAATAAAATTATTTCTTTTTTTGAACCCTATTTCCTTGATTTTCACTTAAAACTTAATTTTCTATATGTATATGTATATTTTCATTTGTATTTGTATTTGTGTAAAGTTAAAAAGAAAATCATTTTTACGTTTGTTTTGTATATTAATATATCACGTAAGAGGAAATAACAAAAAAAGTTAAGTCTTTCTTAAAAGAAAATATTCCCCAAGGAATCAATAAATAAATGGGCGGCCTTATTTTCAGGACATTTCGTTAAATGGATTCTATTATTCCATATATTTTTCTTATACATATATATATAAAAAAAACTTTAATGTTAAGGTATTTATACTTTTGTATTTTTTCGAGTGAAAATCTTCAACAAACAAGAAAAAGAAAATATTTTTGGAAATAATGTTTCCCTAGAGTTTGGTACCAAAGATACGAAAAAAAACTGAAAATGAAAACGATTTTTTTTTTCTTTATGGAACTTTAATGGAAAATGTTAATATTATCTTCAATAATATAGGAATTTCTTTGGGATATTTTACTTAAAAAAATTATAAAAAATTTGAAATGTTTTAAAAAGAAATCAGTTTTTTTTTTTTTTTGGTTTTTGCAATAACTCACAAAGAGGCAATTATTCTTCTTCAAGAGATTCATTTGATATTTGAAGTGGGCAGGTATCACAAGTATACTAATTTGAAAATTTGCAAAAATAGCAAAAAAATGTGAATCCAAGGAAAAGAAAATATTTTTTCAAATAAAATATTTGATTAATATGAGAAATTTTTTATTTAATTTCTTTTTGGATGTGATTTTGCTGTCTTAGTTTAATGAAATATTAAAATCAAAATTTAAAAGAATCTGTATTGATATGTGGTAAAATTTGGATAAAATGGTTTTTTTGTCATATGTCCTGAAAACGCTAGCAAGCAACAATATTCAAATTTCTTATAAAACATATTTTATATGTAATTATTTATGTGTAAATAATTAATTATTTATACAGGCAATAAAATTTGGGTAATATAAAAAACATAAACAATTTTTAGCAGTTGCTATACATTAAAAAGCTGTTTCTTTGCTATATATCAAGAGTAATTTATACGTAGCTTCTGATTTTTTATAGTTTTTACTATATTCTTTACGTAAAAAATTATTGTATAACACGTAAATTTTACTCTGTCGCGTATAGAACTTTCATTTTTCGGTTATTTATCACTCAAATTTGATTTACTGTAAAAAATAAATTAATTAATTGATATTAATATCCAATTATAGTAGATTTCCGGGTTTTCACTTAACCGGAATCTGGATTTTGAAATCACGATTTATACTGCCACGATTTATACTGTTCTGATTTCAAATCAATTCATACTCCGTCTGCAAAGCTGTTAATAATTTAACTTGTTAATTAATATTAAATAAGATAATTTACATAGATGGACGAATAATGTTAACATAATTGATTCGCAAAAAAACTCCTAAATAAATTCTATTTGTAAATATAGCTACAAACATCAAAAGTTATTTTAATTTTAGGCTACAAAAATCTCAAAATTAAAGTAATTTTGTACTTTATTTATATTTTCCGAAAATATATATGAAAATATATTTTCATTACCAATCCAAAAAATTGAATAATTTTCTATATTCATTTTCCTCATGGGATATTACGCGCAATTAATTGCGCACGTACCAAAATATCAGCCAGAAAAAAAATGTCAATCAAAATATTCTCATACTTCGCGTACTAATAAATTTTTTTAATTTTTTATTTTTTTTTTATAATGATTGATTGAATTATTTTTATTTTTGGTTATTTTTAGTTTAATTAATTCATAACATAAATGGTTTTTATTACTACAAAAATCCATTATCTTTTACAAATCCTTCAAACCGGATTTTACATAATAATTTAATGGATATGAGTTTAAATATTGAAATATGATTTGGCCGCCATTCAATGTTAAAACAATTTTTTTTTATATAATCAAATTTTAAATAAATATTATTTAATTAATATTTCATTTAAAATCAATAAAATAAATACAAAATTTGTTAAATAAAATTTACTACATTAATAAAATATAAAAAAATCTCAACAATTTTCTCTGAAAAAAACAAATATATTTTATAAGGATTTTCCAGTTTTATTGGCAATTGAAAATATCCACTCAAATATTGAAATTGTAAATTATTTTACATACTTTTAACAAGGACTAAAAGAAAAATTTTTATATTGGTTTTACTGATAAAAGCAATAATAAAAATTGTAATAAAAAACCAATCTTCGATTTAACAAATTTCGTATACGTATAATAAATTTTTTTATTTGTTTTATTTATATTTTATAGTGAAATATTTTACTACAAGAATATAATTAATTTTGAACTTCGCATCTTCTATTTGGTAAGCAAACTTTTACTTCAAACTTTTCTGATAAATTTTCATATTTTCTGATTTTTTGAAGCCATTATTTTTACCATTTTTGAGATCGATAAAAGCAATTATGCCCCTTACGTCATTTTGTCCATAAATCAAGACAACAGGATTGCTCAGAAATAAGCTTAAAATTAAATTCATTAATACATAACAAAACTAAACTTGCTAAGCAAAAGCTAGTTAAAAATATCCAATGAATATAAATGATTGCTATTAAATTTTGTATAGTTTTAAGTGGGTGAATAAGGCTTTAAATACAATATATCGATCCTCAGTACAGCTTCGTTCTGTGGATATCAAATTTGATGTCTTCATATATTTTGGATGGAAAATCGATTGAGTGTACACATAGGATCGAATCGAATCGAAAGCGTTTGGATGATTTAACTTTTACGAATCCAAACTGTAGCAAATGTCTATAGAAACTTGACAGCTGGTTAACATTTTATAGAGAAAATTAAAAATTATTCGGAATTATATAAATTTAAATGAATACTAGAAGAGAAAAAACGAAAACGAAACTTCAAACTGAAAAATTTAATAGCTTCTAATCGATAATTATGTGTTCAGTCTTCTTACCCAGTCAATTGGATGTTATACAAATCGAATCGAAACTCACCTGATCGCTACATTGAAGTCTATGTTTAAGATTTGAATACTCAAGTGTTGCCAATATCGATTTTCTTTGTATTTCAATAAATATATTAACATTTTCAAATTTGATATATAAAATGATAAATTATTTAAAATAAAAATATTATTACAAAATAAAAAGAAATAATTTTTCGAAAGAATGTCAGTCAAAATAAAATACGATGCAACTAAAGTAATTTTACTTGTTAGCTTTGTGCAAAACGTCCCAGGAGAATTAACACTAGACACAGACATAGATTTTATTTTTGATTTTCAGGTTTTTATCCCTTTTTTATATTTTGGTTACTATATAAATAATCTTGTTTTGTTGTTTTGTAGGTTATGTTAAAAAAATAATGTTTTTGGTACAAAACTTATGTGATTTTAACAGGATATTATATTAGAAATAAAAGTCGGTAATAAAATTTTATTGTGTCTGAAAATATTGTCTAAGTCTCTGTAGTCTTTAAGCTATATAGAATAACGATATAAATAATTATTATGAAAAGTGATTTTCTATTATACCATAATTCCAATAAAAGTTTCAGTCTAAGGGTTAGTAAATGGATTTACTTCGGTTAATATCGCAGTCACGAAAATAAAAAGTTAGACTTTAATGAATTTTATGAACTGGGGCCTTCAAAAAGTTAAAATGTTTTTAAAGGAGTGAAATACTTGTATGATATTAACTGCTTGTAAAGAATGTATATTAAAACTAGATCAAAATATTGACATTGCTACACACCCCTGTCAGATTACAAATAAAATTCCTAGTAAGTGGGAGCGGAATAACCGAATATAGAGTACGGGTGCGAGAGAGAACATATGCAAAATATTCAATACGAAAGGTCACATATTTACTTCAATTATCTGTTTAGTGATTTTATAAGAATCTGTTTGCCTATACTCATTTTAATGAGTGTATAAAAAAGGAAAGTAAATATCTTGCTAGCTCTCCAGCTATAGATAGTTATTTGAATTAGTTACTGAATGATAATTATTAACCTGAAATAGATTCACAAATTGAAATGTTGTTCTAAAATTAATTGGATTAATCTGCTGCGTATTGATATCTAAAAGACGATTTCTAGTCTCCTATTAATACTAGAATTCCTATACAATACAGAATACATCAAAGCACACTTTTTTATAAAGAAAATTAGTCTGGTCTGTTTTAGCTGCGTCGGTCACGTTATTTAGAAAGAGGCATTTTACAAGCATATTTTAACCTGGTTAACATCGGTAATGTAAAAGTATTTAGGTAGGGTTACCACCTCATTGCAATAGAAATGGTGCACTTTTATGATAAAATGCATTTGCATATAATATTAATTCTAATGTAGACGCCATGTTAATGAATAAAACAGCTTTGTTGGTTGTGGAGTAAATCTAAGGCACTTAAGAGAAGTTTTGTACTTTTCACATTTAATGGAATTGCCACGCCAATGTATTTCTCATTTGGCTATTCGTTAGCTTTCTTTTTCCTTTCATTGAAGTTGACCGAATTGACCAAACTGTCAAATAAGATCCACTTTACCGTGCTTTTACTTTGCTAGTGTATTTAAGATTTATTTTTAAAAATGAATAAAATAAAAAGGATTGAAATTCTAAAATTTAAGTATTTAAGGTTCTTTTGGTGAGCTAGGTTAATTTAATGCACTTAAAAATTAATTTATAATGTATTCTGTATTTTATATATTTTCAAAACACATTTTTCATTTATTTCAAAATAACTTCATGCCCTTACAAAATAATTACAGATACTACCAGTAAAAAAAAAACGGCCTTTAAAATTAAACCAAAATAAAGATTATGCAATGTCATCATAAATAATTGATTAATTCAGGATATGACTTTTTAATGTAGTTCAACTTTCCATAAATAGAAAATGTTCCAAAAATGATACATCTAATAAAAATGTATGAAATCTGAAATGAAACAAGGGAAAAATAAATTTTATCCATTGAATTTTTTGGATTTAAATAAGTTTTCCCTTATTTTAACTGCAATTTTCTCTGCCTCGTTTGGAATACAATAAAATAACACAAATAATGAATTACTTAAAAACAAATATACAAATAAAATAATATAATGTACATCAGAATTACTACCGGCGGCTGGGCTATATTACTTTCACACTAATATTCCTATTTATCCCTGAAAAATAATTTTACGCGGTGCAAAAAATGTATGTCTACATGAGAATTCATTATTAAACTACCCCCTTCACGTACAAAGCCATATCAATTCTGTACCGATAATGTCTGTTTTGTGTAAAGAATAAAAAACAGTTTTTTCTTCTTCTATTATAATGTTTTAACATTATCGCAAAACTCCCTCTGCCTAAATACATCGATAGAATGTGGAAGAATTGCGGAGGTGATCCGGTGACCTCCAACCCCTTATAAGTAAATTCCATAATATTTATTATCTTTGTGTGAAAATCGTTTTTCACCGCATTCAAATAGGCGTTAAAAAGTCAGTTAGAGAAATTATTGTTGTTGTTGTTGTTGTTTATTTATAAACAGATTTTCAAAATAAAAATTAGGGTGCGCCTTCCTTCATCGTTTCGCCTCATGAATAAATTATTATGATCTAAAATCAAAAAACCTACCCTCCGATTAATGTTCATCTTATATTTTATTAAAAAGAACTTTAGTGAGGAATCAAATTTTATGGAATATTTGATCGAAGTCATTTTACCGACGGATATTTTGCATATTCCAAATCGTATTTGTTTTATTCGTTTCTGGGGTGAATTATTATGCCGATAGTTAAATATAAAACGATTTATTAACAAATTTCATATTTTGTCTACTAATTTAATAAAAGTTTGAAATTACAAAGTATTGATATTAATTTTGTTAGTTTGTTGGTTGAAGCGAAATGAAGATGAATTAAATTTCAATATCATGGAGGATTTTATTAAATTACTGTTCTCGCTGGCATTGTTATACTCCTCTGTAACTAGCTAATTGGTTGCTTTATTTGCAACTATAATTCATTTCATCCTAGTATTCATTTCTATATGACGATTTTTCTAACAGCATTCGGCTAAGAATTTTCTCTTATTTGGAAATGTTGTGGAATCGGTCTTTACCACACTTTCTCAATGCTGTATTGTTATAAAAGCTATCCTTATGGCTGCTCTGTACCTAGGTAATTTTAAAATCGTAAGTTAATTTCTGTTGATAGAGTGTTAAATTGAAAAACAAACTCATTTGCTATATAAAATTAATTACGAAATACTTTAATGAAAACGAAATTTTGATCATTATTAGTTCGAAATTTTGACCTTATTCCATCTAACTTTAATGAACTTAAGTTTTTCTTAATTTTGTTTAAAAAAAAAAATTATTCAGGGTTGATTTGACATTTTGATTGAATGTTTTGTTATAAGGTACTTTCACACTTTTTAATATTATACATAATTTACGTATAAGCATATTTTCTGTATAATACTTTCAAAAAAATTTTTAGCCGGTCATACTATGGAGTGGGTGCGTTTTCTAGTTAACACATTAAGGTTCATTTTAACTCTGATTCATATATAATAAGCTTTTTATTATTGTTTCTATATAAATGTTTTAAGGGAATCTCTGATTCTTTTTCTTCCCCCATATTTTTTGATATTATTTGCTTATTAAATGTTTCTATTGATGAGCGTCGTTCGACCGCAATATGAATCCCTTGTGGTTATTTTTGATACATTAATAGTGCATTATGAAAAAGATATTAAACACCTGTTATCTTTTTTTTTTTTTTTTGTATCTATTCCTATTATATATGTGAAAAATCTTATTAGAAATAAGATAGCGAAGATATTTTGATATAATCAAGGTTAAAATATGACAGAGTTTAGCTGAATTTTGTGTGATTAATATTCAAAATAGTTATCGGTATGGGTAGAAACTTTGAATTATTAAAATTTAATAATCTTTACTATAAAAAATTATATATATATTTTTAATAATAGCTAGTATGATTGTTCGGTTTCAATTACTTCAAATATTCTAAGTATATATTAGTAAACTTCTGTAATGATTAGATATTTCACGATCCACGTCCAATTTTTGTTAATGTTTTCAATGGAAGGACTCTTTTTGATGCAAAACACTTAATCAGTAAGAGATAAATGTTTATGTGTATTATGGGTAGTACTCCTTATTCCACTATTCCACAATATATTTGTTATTGAGCCAGATGGTATCAAAAATGGTATTGCAGTTTATAGAAATTACACAAATAACAGGCAGAGAAATATTTACGAAGTGTATACAAATTTCTAGTAAATTCTACAACCTTTTTCTACTCTAGCAATTAAACATTAAATATTAATTAAACAACCTTTACTTAACTATACTTTGAATCGAAATATCAGGAAAATATTATTTCTACCTCATATATAAATAGTTACTAATTATAGAAATTCGTGGTAGAATATTTTTTTATCAAATAAATGGCTAACACATTGACCTTCAAATTGTCATAATAGGTCGTTAAGACGAATTATTTATTAAGTACCATACACCACCGAGAAAGAGTTGTAGTGAAAAGTTTATTAAATCTATTGAATATTCAATTTTAATATGAAAATCTTTTAACGATCACTTATATCAAGTTTAAGTATTACTACCACTTGAGATTTTTCCTCGAAAAAGTTAGTATGTACTGTGTTCGTATTTCGTGATTTTCTCATTAAATCGTATCAATAGTAGATTGAGTAGAACACGTAATTTTTCCGGAAATATAGTTACATTTAATTCCTTCATTCTGTGAGCACATTATAGATATTATAATTACTACCTTTTGCAGGTCTGCATATATCAATGTAATATCAATTTAAGTTGATCACAACTGCTCCAAAATTTAACAAACAAATATATTTGACACTGACATACCTCCACGCAACATTAAATATCTGCGGTCACCCTACATGGCAGTCAGTGTGTTAAATATACTTATTTCACGAAGCCCGATTTTTATATTAATTTGATAGAATTAGATTTTTGGCCAATATACAAAAATTACAATTTTAGTGAGCGTGAGCGTTTTTTATAGACTAAATTTTTAATTCGAATGTTTATCACAATTAATTCGAATATTGTCCTGAGACTGTTAAATTTGTACAAATTACAATAAGAACATTTTAGCATAAATTATGAACTAAAATTTAATAATTCAAATTTATTTTAGGTTTGGTTTCAAAATCGTCGTGCCAAATGGAAGAAACGAAAGAAGACCACAAATGTTTTTAGAACACCTGGTGCATTATTACCATCACATGGACTACCGCCATTTGGAGCTAATATAACTAATATTGCAATGGGCGAAGGATTATGTGGTACGTCAATGTTTGGTGGCGACAGATGGAGTGTTAATCCAATGACAGCAGGTTGGTTCATTTAAAAATTAACAAATTAGTAAAAATTCTATATTACTAAAACTGCATGATTTATTTTTTTAAAAAAACAAGGTTTTGGTCAACTAAATCAATCATCTTCACTTTCTTCTACATTAAATGGTGGTCTTAATTCGAGTATTAATATTAGTTCAGCTATGGGTGCTGGGAGTTATCAACATTATGGATTAAATGCTTTGGGTAAGATCTTAATTATTTATATGTTAGTTTCTATGTTAATTAATATATAACGATTTATCTATAATCTTTCTATATTTTGGGTATTATATCAATTAATTTTTATTACACCAAAACTATTAAATTTTCAATTTTTGTTGTGCTAAAAGGAAGCACACTTTTAGGTTATTTTAATTAAAATTTTCGTTAATTTTAAAATTTTTTATATTTACATTAGACTTTTATCAACAAATTTTTATTATAATGCTTTCTTCTGAGCATAAAAACAATATCGCACAATTTTGATAAAAACCAAAAACCATGAAAATCTATTAGCAAAATCACTTAAAAATCTGCCATTTTTTTTTGTTTATGACATCCTCTTTATATGTGGAAAATTACCTAAAATTATTAATATTTTACCGAAAAAAAAAAATTTAAAATTGTTGGCACTCAAGAAAAACAAACAGAAAAAAAAATATTAAAATAAAAAATGTGAGAAGATTTAGAAATTTTTTTTTTTTTTGAAAAGAAATAAAATAAAAAATTTGGTAATCACGATTTTTGGCTTCTGTTTAACTCAATAATTAGCATCTATTGTGTTTCATGTATAGATGCTAAGTGATGTTTGGAGACAAAAAATTTTGATAATGATATTTTTTCTTTCTCAAAAAAAAGTCACTGTTTTCAAAAACATTTTTCTTCGCGGTTCAAATTGTTGTTTTCATAGTCAGAGAACTGAACTTTTATATACAAGAAATAAAAATTCTTATGAAACAATCTATGATTATTCAAATAAAAGTTTTGGCGCCGAAATGTCGGGAAATTAATATAAATAGTAAAGTTTTGTTACTATGTTAAAAATGAAGAGATGAAATGTTAGGTTCATTTCAATAAAATGAAATTGTTTTATTTAAGAATTCATCAAATATTCAATTTATCGAATTCAATCTTTTACAATCACAGGATTGTTTACCGAGAATATTTTTTAACTACAATCAAATTTGTCGGAACACAAATCCAGTCGTTTTTGGTTCACTTCTTCAAAGACCAAAAATAAAGGCTTCCTCAAATTCTATTAAAATAATTAAATAAACTAATTTTTAGATATGATTTCGAAAGTGAATGAACATTTAATTGCAATGAACTTAAATGCCATTTAACAGTGAATTATTTTTATATTGATTGACAATAATGTCTTTAACCTCAAACCTTAGCATTATTTTTATTAACTTAACTCGGCCTATTAATTTTCTATATAATTTCTAAAGTGAAGCAATTTTTAATTGTAACAAATTTAATGTCTTTGATAAGTGAATTATTTTTATGTTGCCAAAATGGCATTACCCTAAACTCAAACTTAAGCTGTTTATCAATATTAAAATCACATTATTCTAAATTTTATAAATGATACTTTTTCATTTAAAACTAAGAAAACTAAAAGAACCATCTTTATCTCGGCAAAGCCGTCTCTTAACACATGATTTGAAAATATAAAACCAATAAGTCTACCCCTGTTTTATAGTACCGTCTTATAAGACCGATATTTGAATTCAATGAAAGTATAATATAATATTTACCTAAGATATATCAATGGCCTAATTTTAAATTCTGAAATGGTATATCACTCTATAATGTTCGTATTCGGATAAGGTCCTGGAAAAATGATATAATTTTATTGAAATTTGCTAAAAGGAAATTATCCTTTGCATTTATAACTTAAATATTATTATAAAATTTACATAAATACATTTTCAGGTGACTCAATGATGTATCAGCATTCAGTTAGCGGCGGATGTACGGGTAATTCACCAACAACAACAACACCACCAAATTTAAATTCATGCTCATCTGTAACACCGCCTCTGAGTAATCAACAACAAAATACTAGTCAACAAAATGAAGTGAATGGTGGTGACCCAATGGTGAGTAAATAAAAATATTGTTTTTCTTATATTTCGGTAATGTTGTAAAGCATATTTTGTATTCAATATTCAAACCAACAAAATGTCCTTTTTCCTTTTTCATATAAAAATAAATTTTGTTTCGAAAACTTTATCAATGACTGAAACCTTTATATAATAAATATCCTTTTTTATAGAATACCCAACAGCAACAACAACAACAACAGCAGCAACAGCAACAACAACAACAGCAGCAACAACTTCAACAACAACAACAGCAACAGCACGAATCGACAAATCATCATGGTTCAAATTGTCAAAATAATTTACAATCACCAACAGATGGTTCTTCTGGTGGTGGTGGTGAAGAAGATGTTTGGCGAGGACATAGTATAGCAGCGCTACGACGTCGAGCATCTGAATTAAATGCGTCTTCAATACCTTCATATTTGCATGCTCATTCATATGAACATCATTCGGTCTACTGAAATTTAATGAAAAGCTTTGAAAGCTTTTCAGAATATTAACAAATCAAAAAAGAAAAACTAATGAAGAACAAAAACCAACAAAATCTAAAATTTAATTATTAAATATTTTTTTTTTTTAAATTATAGTCTTTTTAAAAAGAAAATCTTTAATCGAAATTTTGATTTTTATTATTTAGTATTTAAAGAAAAATTATTTTTATTTCATTAAACAAATTTTTTGATGTTTTCTATTAACAAAAATACAAGTTAAAATTATTGTACATTTCCTTGTCTACCAAGCTCAGTATTCTTTATAAAATTTAAATATAGTTGTCAAAAATAAATATTTCTTATTAGATTGAGAGCTTGCAACAAGTTAAGTTATGTAATTTGAACAAATTGACATTTACTTTGGAAAATAATTTAAATTTTACTGAAAACAGATTAATGATATAGTAATCATAATGTGCTGGTAATCCTTATGATAACCAGGCCGTATCCGTTAAAATAAATATATTTAGGTTTAAGAATTAAATCATTTTTGGTCTGTTCCGGCCATGGGTCCATAAAATTGAACGAAAAGTTTATTGATGTTATTATTATATCAACAATTTCTTATACTATAAATTATGAAAATGACAAATTGAGTTGTCTACGGGATGATAGGTAGGCTAGCAATATAAGATTACTAGACCTTTACAACTCTGTTCAGAGTAAGTTCCATATTTTTATTTAGATCTGTATAGGGTTTGTCACTAAAAAGCTATTTAGTATAATATTTTTTTTTGTAATCAAAACATTCAATAAATTTAATGCTAATAAATTCATCTTTTCTGTAAATTAAATTCATTTTCTACAGTGTTGTATTTGGTTAACTAGAGAAATAGTGTTTTAATTTATTTATTTATTATTATAATTAAATTTAATATACGAAACGCAGTTCAATAATTCCAATTTTTAGTCGAAGAAATTTAATTTATGCATGTTTTGTCTATAATTTATAATTCCGCTCTTGTATTTCTTTAAATTATTGAAAAATGAAATCAATTAACAAATTTTGTCTATTTAAATATAAAAAATCCCAAAATAAAAAAGTAGACAAACCCGATTTTAAAATTACATAACTCAAATCTGTTGCCAGCTCTTAGTCTTTTTAATTTAATGGACAAATTTAAGTAAATTAAAAAAATTAAAATTAAAATAATAAATTTACGAAACCATAAAAGACTTAATAAATGTATACGAAATTTATAACAAAAAAAATATATAAAAAGAACTTAAAAAAAAAAAATATTACAAATTAAATGTGTTAAAAATTAATAATAAAAAATGAATAAAAATTAAAATTTATAAAAACAATTTTAATTCATCCAAAAATAAAAACATAAAAATTGTTTATATATAAAAAAAATTCCACCCTTTCAAAATATATACGAGATATAAAAAATTATAAATAAATAATTACAAAAAAAAACCATATTTTTTAGAATATTAAGGATATTATTAATAATAATTAAGAAATTTAGAATATTAAAATTTACTTCAAATTATAATTATTAAAAAAATACAAGAAAAACTATAAAAAAATTATGTGAACAAAAAAATATATTCCATAAAATTCAGTTTTTAAGCTTAGTAAATTATGTGAATTGTTCGTATACTATTAAAATTTTAAGTAAAAATAAAAATAAATAAATAAAAATTATAAATTAAATAAATTTTTAATTATAATTATAATTATTCCTTAAAATTGTACAGTAAATAATAATAAAAACAATAATAATTCTTGAAAATATATTTAGAAAAATATAATTAAAAAATAATATGAAAAATCTTTTCAATAAAGTATTTCAAAAACTATGTATACGATAATTGTGCATCTAATATAATTATTAATTATAATTGTATATTAATTATAAAACATATTAAATATATATATATAAAAAAAATTTATGTTATTTACATAAGAAAACAAAAATATAATATAAATTAATGTAGAAAAAAAATTATTTAAATTTAAATTATTTCATTTTTGATTTATATAACAATTTTTAGTTAAGTTATTCAATTTACCAAGCTTGATTTACAGACCGCCACAAAAACCGTGACGGTTAACAAATTCTACGACGGTTTTTATAAACCAATTATTTCGTTTGACCGTTCTCAGCTCTTTTTTTGTGACAGTTCCTGCAATGTAAATCGGAAAATCAAAAAATGTTTAAACAATAAAATCTGTGACGGACAAGATATATTTGAAGCAACTCTTTGATATGCCGGAATATCGTCGCCCTGTGAAACTTCAGATTGGTTTAAATCAATCGTAACAGTTTTTCGACGGATCTGTAAATCAAGCTTATTGGTGGTGGCATAGTGTTAGCGTATTATGCGATACGGCATTTCACTCCATACCGTGCTATCAATGTCCTTCTAAGTTGGCTCAGCTTTAAATGAATACCCATAGTAATGAAAATTTGTAATATGTAATTGTGTTTTTAAGATTGGGAAAAATGGTTCAGAACATTTGATGACAACAAATGTGGCACTCTTAAAAAGGAATTACCTTGTTACAAATAAATGTTTCTTAACTACATATGAAGAAATATACGGTTCAGAACTCATATAAAATTAATTGGTCTCAATATAATTTCCAGCTTGAATTGCTCATAACTCAAAACTACTGCGATCTAACATACAGGCAATCTACCTTAATTATAATCATAATTTCTTCATTACTATTGTTGCCAAAATTTGTGTAAATATTAAATAAAAAAACCAAATTACGTAGTCTGTAGAATAAGTAATGCCATTTAAATGATGGTTGATTAAATCGACAAATTATATGTAATCACAAATTATTAAAAAACTCATATGCATTTTGAATTTATTACTGAATAAAGCTTAATGTCTTGCTTATGAGGCCTTGTTCCATACTAAAATATTACTACTCAGTCATTTGAACTATTTACAATTTCTATTCCCTAGAATATTCTCGGAAATACTTTGACAACAAAAGAAAACTCAACAAATAATTTAATGTTTTAGATATTTTGAAAAAATCTATTGGTCTTTCAAAATTAAATTTGTATCTTAAAGATATCTTTAAAAATTGTTCAGATTATTAATTTTGTTGTAAGGTTAAGTTTTCAATTGGTTTTAGGACATTGACATAAAAAATACTTCTTAATGTTTTCTTAACTATTTGATTTTTGTTACACAATAATAATATAATAAGATTGAAAATTGTCTAGACTAGACTTTCCGATGGATTAATAAAAAAATTATTTTTATTTTCTATCTGAAAATAGAAAATATCTTTTTTATTTGTTCACTTAATTTTATAACATATGAAAGTAAATATTTTTAGGGAAGAATTTTTTGTTTTTTGAAACTTCTAAAATATTTTATTTAACCCTCAATCAATATTAACCTTTCTATAAGAAAATTTATTATTTACAAGATGTTAGAAAATAAGTAATCGAGTATTATAAATAAGTAATCGAGTATCTAATCATAAGCAAGTTTATATTAAAGCATTACATTCCAAATACAAAGAAAAAAATGTGGACTAGAATGAAACTGATTATTTGGACCAGCGAAAGCAAGCTTAAAGATACTAGATATTGCTAATAGTTCATCAGCAATAAAAAGAAGATAACTTTAAACTTGGACTCATTCTCCATATGCTGAGCAAAAAATTTACTTTCCTATCCACCAGTGGATTAAACTATGATGTTTTCACCACCGAAAGCAAAACAATACAAGCAGTTGAACAAAAATAAAAATGAATATATAATTATTCAGAAAACAAACCATACGAACTTGAATCAATAGGCTTGGTGTTAGGACTTACATAGTGTTTCACAGGTCTGAAAAAAAACTGCTATTATTTCCCTTCGTTGTTACCTGTTGTTGATTTAATTTTCGTGACAAATTTATGACTAAATATGTGCACTAGTAATTATTACAACCAGAGAGTATAACAATAAATCAATAGTGCGCCATTGATTAAAATAATAATGCTGACTAGTATGAAATGCATCTAATTCGTGACGATTTTAAATACATATAAATAATGTAATTTCTGTACGTCATATTCCTATAAATTATTTTATTTTTATATTGGTTTTTATTGATTTAATTAAAAATATATTTATCTTATTTAATTTTATTACAATTTCTGAACATTTTATTTTTCATTCTTCTTCTTTTCCATTCAATTATCTCAGCTGGTCTTTTCCATATATAATATTATAAAAGTATTTATCCATAAAGCTCAACAGGACACCACACCTTTAAGCTATATAATATCTAATCAACTATCATAATAATTCCACACATATTTTTTTTTTGTTAACAAAGCGTAAAATGGAACATCCTTTTAATATAACACCAAAACATTATCGTAATTTTCATAAAATTGGCACTCCTTTTCCTTTTTTATACTATATTCCAAAATATAATTTTTTTTTTGTTATCCTTTTCATATTTATACTGTCTCAGTATAATTTAAGCTGTGACAGAAGTTAAATGTTTTACAAAAAAAGAAAATAATACAGAAATTTCCATTAAAATAAAAAACTGGAAAATTCGTTTTTTTTTGTTGGTACCAAAGGTTTTAAAATTTCAATTATAAAAGTGAAAAGTTTTCCACACTTTAATTTTTTTTTTTTTTTGTGGATTTTACATTTTACACTCTCTGGCTTAGCATAAATAATTGAAAAATTTAAAAATGGGTAATAAAGTAGTTACATTTACTGAACAACAACTTGACGACTATCAGGTATATTATAAATTCGATTATCCTTCCATATCCTTTCTATGTTTTTTTCTTTCTTTTTGTTATTTTAAAGTTAAATAATATAAAATTGAAAAAAAAAAAACTTTATTTTCTAAAAAAAACTTTTTATCTTTTATGTATTTTATGTTTTTACATTTATATATATTTTTTATTAACTTGAAATTTCTATATATTTCTTTTTTTCTGTTGCCCCCAAAAACAAATGCTGGAATGACGCCATTCTGTGTTGGACGAAAAAAAAAAAAAACTTGGAAAATATTTTCAATTTATCCAAGGATTGCACATTTTTTACTCGTAAGGAGATTTTACGGTAAATTACCCAATTTTTTTTCTTCTCTAAAAATGTTTTTAGTTTATATATTGCTCAAAAACCACTTCTTCTACCGTATCTCCTCACAATTTTTTATTATATTATAAAACTTTTATATTGAATCACATATAAAAATGCATTTTTATATATTTTATATCTATTTTTTGGCAAATATCTTAACTAATTCCATTACTATACAAAATAGAGTACATAAAAGATTTCGTGAATTAAGACCAGATTTGGTACCACGCCAAATGACAATGACCGATGGTCAATCATCAGTCAAGGTTCCACGTGAAAATATTGAAAAATTACCAGAATTACGTGAAAATCCATTTCGTACAAGAATATGTAAAGCATTTTCACGTGATGGTGAAGGTAATTTAGCATTTGAAGATTTTTTAGATTTTTTATCAGTATTTAGTGAACAATCACCAAGAGATATTAAAGTATTTTATGCTTTTAAAATTTATGGTAAGTTTGAAAACAATAAAATTATGTTTTTAAATAAAAAACATAAAATTTCTTTCTTTATTTTCATTTATTTGTAAAAAAAATTTGTTGTCTATATAGATTTTGATCAGGATGGTTTTATTGGACAAGCAGATTTAAAAGCAATTCTTACAACTATGACAAAAAATGATCTAACTCCAGAAGAACAGCAACAGATTGCTGATAAAGTTATTGAAGAAGCTGATGTTGATGGGGATGGACAATTGTCCTTGTTAGAATTTGAACATGTTATTTTAAGGGCGCCAGATTTCTTAACTACATTTCATATAAAAATTTAAAAAAAGAAGAAGAAGTTTTTTTTTATGTTTTTTTATGTTATTATATAATTTTTGTGTTTGTTTAATAAAATAGAAATGTATTAAAAAGAATTTCAAAGAAAATAATAATGAAAATAATTTTTCATAGTTTCATCATTTTAGAAAGATTTTATAGGATAAATATAAATGTTATTTTGAGTAGCTTTGACATAATATAAATTAATCAATATGTATTTAATAAATTTGTTATTTAATTTATCAAAATAATATAAATAAATATTAATTGGAATATAATAATTAGATAGAGCCTAAGTTAATAATGACTACATTTTATACAGTGAAACTAATTGAATAATGAGGAGCATTAAGGAAAGAATTAACACTATATTTTTCGTCAAATTTCACTAAACTTTCTGTCCCTTAAAGTTTGCTTTTAGATTTTAAATATTACGTAAAGTTGTTGGTAGCTGGTACATCATTTTAACTGAAATTTCATAACAAGAAAATGAATGACAGGGAAAATGTATCGGAAGGAAAGTTCATTGTGATTTAATTTACAGAAAATAAAATTCTTTGAATCTATTAATTTGGTAGCTTAAACATGTGTAGCGTCCAAGGCAGACTGGATCTGGATCTGAAGCTTGTAGCATCCAAGACAGAATGATAGTAAAAATAAAAATTATCCAAAAAAAAAACTGGAATAGTTTACAATTTATGTAATTCATGCAAATATACAAAACTAAATTAATTCCATTTCATTAAATCACTTTGTCATTAATTGCAGTGATTTGAATTTGTAGTAGCAATATATAATTTTGTCAACAAAAAACGACCACATCACAAATATTTACAAAACGTAATCTTTCCTGAACTGTTAATGACATTTAAAAAGATTTTGTGGTTACATAAAATTTACCAGAAGTTTAGAAAATGTTAACTTATAAAAGTTGTAATATTAATTGAATATATTCAAACTGAGAGCTAACTTGACATATTGTTATTTAGTATTTGTAACTAGTCTCCTACCTTTCAATTACGTGGGGTGATTGTTATAGTTTTGTTCATCAATATATTTAAACCTTAGTAAATGGAAAAACTCTATTAAATATAACAATTTATCCAAATTTTTTTGATTCAAAATTATATTTTCTTTTAAAATTTCCAACTTAATTTTCATATAATCATAACAAGAAATTACAAATTCCATTTTTCTTTTGTAAAAATAAATTATTTTCAAATTCAATTCCATTTTTCTATGAACTTAAATCTAAATATGCCTGATTTGATTTCTTAATATATTTATTAAAATGATTGTCAGGTTTTGGATCAATATCAATAATTGTTATTTTAGTTAGGAAAATTCTATTTTCAATATTAACACAATTTTGTTTATGATAATTATTGTCTTCTGATCTGGAAATATAAAATGGACAAAATATTTAAATTATTCAAAAATTAAATGTCAAATATTTTTTTTACTTTAATATTTTTTCATTTCGAATTTCTTTAAATGCTATTAGTATAGAAGAATCCATTGCTGTTGCCCCCAACATATATTGTTCAAATTCAGTCAATTTATCAATATCAATTTTATTTATCAATGTTTTCAAATAGTCATATGTTTTTTTCATATCATAATTTTGATTTGACATAAATTGAAAATTTTTCTGCCAAATTAAACAAAAATTATTTTTGAAAATGAAAATATGTAGGAAAATTGATACAAACTTTTGATAATAATTGAAGTGATAAGATTTTTTCTAATACACAGTCTTTTGGTAAATTATTTACTAAAGTTTCATTGATTTTTTTAGTATAATTTTTCAGTAAACATTTTATTAATAGTTTTTTCAATAATTCAAATTCCCTATTTAAAAAAAAATATTTAAAAAAATTTTAAAATTTTATTTATTAAAAGTTTTAAAAGTTCTTTTACCCATAAAAAAAATCATTACGAAAATAATCAAAAGAAATAGATGAATCACTTAGACCGTCATAGTAAAGTAAACCATTTTTGAAAACTCTTAAATTATTTTGTGGATATTGAAATAGACTATCTAATGCTCTATTCATCCTTTGAAAATTTCTATTAAAAAATTTTTGTAAGAAAAATTATATTATAGAAAAACAATTTTTATATGAAATTTGTAAGGATTCCAAATTTATTAGCTAGGTAAAATCGGTTTTATAACTAAATATTTCAATGACGTGCAATCGTATTTACATTCAAAACCGTTTAATATTATACATATATTTTTTTTTATCATATAATTTATAAAAATTGGTTAAAATGAAGGATTAGCCCGAAACTTTTGAAATACAGTGTTCGCCCGATATAATCACATGTGATATATGAAACTTTCGATATAAGCAACTCCTATGATATAGTCATCATTTTTAATATTAGTATGTTCGTTATAAGAAATTTTTGGTAACCTTAAGAGAAAATAGTTGACAATCCAGCAGAAGTTGGTAATTTTAAAATATGTTTCAAATATTACTCAATATTACCTGAAAATAGTGCAATTTTAACTGATATCATAGTCTGGGGCTGGTGGAACATTACTTAATTCGATAAAAGCAACAATTTTACAAAAGCAACTTTTTTACAAATTACAAATCAGCTTAGATGATTA
Source organism: Rhamphomyia laevipes (assembly GCA_963920725.1). Lineage (NCBI taxonomy): Eukaryota > Metazoa > Arthropoda > Insecta > Diptera > Empididae > Rhamphomyia > Rhamphomyia laevipes. Next base: position 43,517,338 of record OY987259.1, read on the forward strand.
AACCGAATGAACACGTACTATTAAAATCGGTATTTTTATAATCAATAAATCAAATTAACCGGATTCAATCATTCTAAATTGAAAAATCGGTTTTTTAATTTTTTGAAATTGGAATCCGAATTTTTTATTGTAAAAAAAAAAGATGTGGTAAAGTTTTTCACTTACCCAGAAAATAGATCCATTGGACAATATGTGCTCAATTTTCTTATTTTATGACATTTTAGCTATAGTAAAATAAATTTAGAGTTTGTGTAAAATAAACTTTTAGTGCACTTAAAGTGATTGACTATCAATAACTATAACTAATTTTTTTTACATATATTTTGTTATAATTTACCTTTGAAAATTGCATACTACAATATCGACACCTGCTGGAACCTTTCAAATTTAATAAATCACCACAGGACGAAAGTACATTTTGTAACATCCATCCTTGTTTTGGTTTTATTTCAACAGCAAATGTGTCTCCTGATATTAACTTTATATTGGGTTTTTTAGAGTTTATTTTTTGTATAGAGTGTGATGGTAATATTTTTGGTGTCCTCGATAAAATTCAATAAAATAACATATTGAACCAGATTGGAATTTACCAGAAAATATTTGTATATAAAAAAAAGGATAAAATGGTATAGAAATAGTAAGAGATTAAGTTTGTATATAGAAAATATAGATATAAATATTATTATTTAAGAATATGATGGTTTGCAGAATAATTTTGTTTGTTTTTGTTATGCAAAATAGAACACACAGCATCGATAGAGCATAGAATGATTTTTTGTAAAACAATGTAAAATATACAAATGTTATTTTGTATAGATTTATATATTTTTTGAATTTACCTCAATATTGGCTGAATGAATATTATCAGGAAGATGTGTAGCATCTGGAAACAATAGACCAAATTGCCCACAAAATTCTTTGTCCTGTCTCTCAACTATAAATAACAAAATAAAATATTATTTTAAATTGTTTTTTTTTTTTTTATGCTGTTTTAATATACATTAGTAAAAAGATACTTTTTTTTTAGGAAAAACCAGATGTTAATATTTGAAAATATTTTATAGATTTATGATGAAATATTAATAACTTTATATATTGTTAAATTGTAATTTAAAATTACGTATAGGGTAACAGTATTATTGAAAATTTTATTGATTTTTTTTTTAATATTTTGGTAATTTTAATTTTAAAAAGGTAGTTTTATTAAGAATCAAAAAATCTATGAAGAAGCTGTTTTTATCGTGCGGTTGTATGTCTAATAATTTTAAGGATTTCAGCTTATTATAAGATAAAGTCAACCAATCGGATGTCAAGAATCCTCCTTTATAATTAATATAAATGTAATTCAACATAGCAAAATATCTCATTAAAAATTACGGAAAGTTATAAAGGATATCACAAAATTGTGTGAACCTACTTTAGAGCTATAGGATGTTTTACAAAATTATTGTAGAATATTATATAAATCTTATCCTTTCGATACTGTCATTAAATGAAGAAATTGGAAATAAATATACAAACCAAAACAAAAAATAAATTGCAGAAAATATAGTTAAAATTAAATAATTATATTAAAACCTTCTGTAGTGCTTTACGTGAGCTAAAATAAATAAATATATCTTTCGATATTTTTATCTCTAAAACAGTCACAATTCTAGCTTTAGAGTTCTGGAGAGCAAATTTTGTAACCCAAATGAAACATCGCAATACATTTAATATGATATTGACAGTAAATTATAAAAATTAGATGTAGGGATTAAAATCAATGGCGAAATAATAAACAATATTAGATTTAATGACAAAACAGCACTGGTTGCAGAAAGCTTAAACTATTTTTAAATGATGTTAAGAAAAACTGAATAATTGTTGTACAGAATTTGGGTCGAAAATTAACATTAAAAAAAAAAATATATAAAAATTATGTTGATTGGTGAACACGTCCATTTAAAATGAAATGGTAAAATAATAGAAATAATTTTTATAAGTAGCGCACAGTAATTAAAGATTCTGCAAATAATAGGATATAAATAAAGGATACAATTTTAAACAATTTATTTATTCTGTAAAACCGGTATGAATAATAAACTCAAAATGGTCAGCACTTATTTATGTTGCTGGACAGAGTGAAAAGCAGATATCAAAAGAATTGACGCGTTCGAATTATGATCGTACAGAAAAGTGCTGAAAATTTCATGGAGGAAATGATCACTAATGAGGAAGTGCTGATTAAAGTAAACAAAAAGCTCTTGAACATCATCAAGTCTAGAAAATTACAATTTATAGGTCACATCGCACATAATTTTAGGTACAAGAAGCAGTGGCAGAAGGATAATAATTAGGATAAATAATAATGGTTTAATAGTTCTGTCATTGATGTGCTTAAATCAGCAAGATCAAAAGAAAAAAGTTCGAATAATGATGGCCAACCTCCAAACAGGTGTTGACAAAGGAATAATTAGAAGAAAAAATCAGTAAATTATTGATATAAGAAAATTGAAATACAAAATTTACATAATTTACCAATAATTGTATAATTGACCCGATAAATTTATATATAATAATTCCTATTTAATGTAAAAACTTTATTTTATTACTTGCTTTGTAATAAATTACATCTATAAAACCTATACTAATACAAAAAAGGATTAAATTCACAACAAAAAAATGGAATTTCAACTGTGCAAAATAATATTAATATATATGTTTATATACCTGGTCGTAATGTTGCACAAAATCGATTTAGTTTGTCGCGTTCATTAGATGATATAATAACAATTTCTGGTCTGGTAATATATTCTGTACCTAATAAATGTTCCATAAAAGTTATGTAAGCCACATGATCCCCCGAATCTAAAATGTTTTCATTTGCTATTTCAAAAGAGTGAAGAGTGTAAAGAAACACAAAAATAAATAAATCATTCGGAAAATTATTTATGTTTATATTTATAAAAAAAAAACGAAAATCTAATAAATAAAAAACTTACATTTTAAGGATCGTGTAGGTGAAGGAGGTAATCTAGTGAGTTTTGGCAGCCTTAATACTTTTTTTAATTGTGGTAAATATAATACTAAATTTGCATTGCCCTCGGCTCTGTATATCATCTGAATTTGGCTAAAATCCAGTATTTGTCCGTATTCCATATCACAGAAAAACGGATATAAATTGGCAAATAAGTCCTCGCATTCTGAAACATTGAAAACAACAAAAAAAACTTTTAATAGTGTTATGTTATCCTAGAAAGATTAGTTGCAGGATATTACATATGGTTGGAAACAATATATAAAATAGAACGGATATAAATTTATTGCATATATTTATGGTAGTAGTATAGAATAGCGTCATATTTTCTATTAATTTCGTGGCCAAATTTATATTTTGTAAAACACCACTTATTATAAAAATGTTCAAACAATTTTAATTAGTTTTTATTAAACTTTTAAATTAACTACAAGGATTTATTAACATGAAATATTAATCGATATTGGCAAGCTCAGGAAAATAATATTTATTGCATTATAATAATAATAATTAATAAGGTTAAGTAATTTTGTTAGTATAAATACATTAATTATTCAATATAATATTTACAATAAATTTTTTCAAATAAACTGGGATTCGAAAGATAAGTCCAGAGGTAAAAGTGGGATTTAAACAAAGAGTAATTGATTACCCAATAATAAAACCAAAATCAAAACAAATACAATATCAAAACAAGATGAAATCTTGTAGAATAAAATATCTTTCAATTTTGAGATTATATCAAACTTCTTTGGACAATTCCAATTGCAAACATGACACCAATTTCTAAACCCAGTAAAACTACACAATTTATTAAGCAAAGACATAAACCCAACAAAATTATAATTTTATTCAATTGCCTAAAAGTATGCAAATTTAAAAAATATAACAAACAGCTGATAAAATATCAAAATCCCGCTGATTTCGAAAGTTTATATTGTTTGTAATTAAAAAATATAAAAAAACGATTCGTTTATAAAAGTATAAATGAATATCTAAGCATTTATTTCACTAAATTTTACTAAATATATTGATTAATATTTTAGGTTAAATACATTTTAATGAATTTTTTTACTATAAAATAAGAAATATTCAACTTACAACAATTAATTTTCTTTCAAAGTTACCACACTACACACTACACTCTACCTACACAGTCAAATAACACAATTTCCACTTTAATTTCACAGTTTAAACATAATTTAATTTAATAAATTTTATATTAAGATTTACATTATTTTAATGAAACATTTGAAATTGTAAACAAAGTTTTTGTACTGTCAATTTTGTTTTTAACCACATGTTCTTATGTCATTGAAAGACAATTTGGTATACACTGTACAGGGTTACCAAACGTATACAAAATTAAACTAAAAAATTACCCAAAATGTAATAAATGTTTACTTTTAAGAAAATATTAAAAAATGTGGTTTTTATGTAATGATACCGTAAAATTAATTGCTATTAATAATAACGTAAAGTTTTGTTATATAAAATTAGTTTCTCAACATTTTTTTAAATAATGTTTGGTAACTGAAATTAACGATATTTGAAAAAGCTTATGTGTCACAAAGCTTTTTATGTTTTATATTTCAACAATATATGAAAATTGTTGTTGTTGTCATATAGAAGGAGATTTGGCCTCCATGCCATTAATCCTTGAACTACCTAATACAGAGATGCGTCAAGTTCTTGTTTTGTTGCCAGACTGAGCTAAATAATAGGCATTTCAGAAGTTCTGAGGCTCGTTACGGAAGCTTAAGAACTGCAAATATCCGAATCGGAAATGACAATTTTGTATAGATGAGTAGTCATGCAACTGTGTCGAGTTTTTAGTTTGAATTCGACGACTGTTTCTTTTCTAGGTGCTTGTAATTATTGATGTTTTCGTATTTTGTTTCCTTCATTTGATGTAATATAAAATTTATAAGTAGGTTTTGTTAACTGCTAACTTTAATTCTAAATCATTTAACTAAATTTAATTCATATAGGTCATGTTAATTGATTTCTTAGGTTCATGTAACTGCCAAATTTCAATTCAAGAAAAAACAAGTTTGTTTACATTTCTTACATTATTATTCACTTAGACGGCTGTTAACAAACAATTAATTCTTTAAATGTATCATAAAGAATTTGGACAACGCTGCATTTGAATTCTTAATAGTAGTATGAAAAGGGTCATTTTTACTTCAATCAAAATATCGGGAGATCTGTAGTAGAAAATCATTTCAAAGTTTTTTAAAGGTACATCAATTGGCTTCATTTTAGTGTGTTTATTGAATCAACTTTTACTAACTAGAAACAAAAAGAAGTAATTTTTTAAAAAAAAAAATATTTTACTGAATTAACTTTTTATGTAGGTCCATTTCGATACTTACATATACAAAATCTGGATGATGGATAAAGTGGACACTCATATAAAAAATCAAATTCAAATTTCATTCTTCATTTACAATATAATAAAATATTGATGAAAAATTTCCAATAATATTGTAGAAAATTACTTTAGAAATATATTGAAATGATGTGTATATAAATATTTAAGATTCCAGGTAAAAAATAAACTTGATTTAAAGTATTAAAGTATTATATCAATTCTTATAGATGCAACCTGCAACCTGCAAATGAATAACAAACGAGAAAGTTTCATTTTTAAAGAAAACTAAACATTTCATAATATTATTGGTTAAAGCTATTTATCAAATTGAATTTTCGAAAAGTTTTCATTTTCTGGGTGGTACAATTTTCTTACAAATAAAATGTTTTAGTTATAAATTATTATTATTTTTTTACTTTATTGTCCTTCCTTGTGAATATATTTTACTGCATTGTGTAAGAAATTAAATTTTCTTCAAGATTTTTTTTTTTTTTTGTTTTCTTTCCAAAAAATTAAATTGTGATGTCGAGGGATTTCTGTTGCTCTGTTAAATTTCACAATATTAGGTTCTATTTATTTCTAGGTACATACACTAATATAAACAAAGTTGAAAATAGAAAATTGTTAAAAATTGTATAAACGAAAATTAGCTTAAAGGATTTAAATTTCTGCAAATAAGGATATATTCAAAACCAAAATTGAAAAAATAAATAATTTTTTGTAAAAAAAATTGTTAAGTAAATAAAATATTCAAAAAGTTTTTAAATTGAAATTTAATTCTCGCATTTTGGTTAAATAATTTTGTTTTATAAATATATAGGAAATTATGGTTCAAAAAGGACATTCAAATTATTTACTTAAATATAGAAAAGTTTATCTTATTGAAAATTTATGATTGCGGTTTTGTGAAGATTTTAACAATTTTTTCTTACTATATTTAAATTACAATTTTGTTCAAAATAAAAATATAATAAATTGAAAATATTGTAGGAAAATTATTCTAATTTATATCTGATCACAAATTTTAGATTTTCCATTTGAATGAATCAAATTAACTTTGATTAAATTTTGCTATGCTTAAGTTGGTTACAAAAACGAAAGTTACACTTTAATTAATTTAAGGATTTAAATCTGTACATTATTTGATAATATTAATGTCGCTATATAGGCAAATTTGCTATTGTATACATTGCATTATATTCGTTTAATGTAAAATTTGTTATAGATAATACAAAAATATTTAGAAAATCAAAATTACTATTAAATTCAGTTCATCACGACACGGAGTTAACAACTCATACTCAACTATCTAACACGAACTATATCAAAATCTTTTATATAACCACTTCAGCTGTTCTTTTTCAAAGATCATTTTTAGAATAATGCAAACTTTAGAAACCGTCGTGTTATCTTGCTTCGGCATTGAGTTCATCAGTTGCATTGATATACATAATTATTAATGTAGAGTTAGTTTGAAGACAATTTATAACATAAAACACAGACGGACAAACACGCAATATTTCACGTATTTCTTTTTGCGATCCTTGTTGTTCATGTTCGTAATGGATAACTTTAATAAAATCCATTAGGTGTCACAATATAATAAAGATATCATTTAGTTTAATATTCTATTAATATTGCTATCGACCGTGGACGCGTGATGTCCGGGCATCAAAAATATAAGACAAAACCTGAAATATTCGATTTGGTGTCAGTAAGAGATTTTTGAGGGTCAGTAAGAGATCTTCCGATATAATCTAAATATATCAGAAAAAGTAATAGTATATATACAGGTCCAACAAGCCAAAAAGCAAAAATCAAGCGTGTCAAAATATAAATTTCCAGTTAAATCTTTAAAACATTCTTCATTAGTTTTCAAAAAATTAAATTTATATTCTATAAATATTTTTTTTTTATCTACTACGAATTCAATTTTATCTTTTTGTATTCAATCTGTCAATATGTCGAAAAATAGTGTAACATCACGAATGAATGGCGAACTTATCATGTCAATAAAAATCCATTTTTGAAATTATTATCCATGCTTTAAAATGACAATTTTTTTTATATATTATATTAAATATAAACTTCATCAATCTAAGTACACACGAACACTATTTATATGAAAAATTGTGAGGATTCACATAGATTACTTCAGAAAATTGATTATGCTAGAAGCATTACGAAACTATTTTTATATTCAACAAGTATTTTACGATGACAAAAATTACTCTTAAGGTTATAACATATTTTTGAATTTATTTATATATAATTTTGTTTTTGTATAACGAAATAGCCCTTTAAGCATAATTTTTGCAATGACTCTTTAAAAGCTTTTTTGTTTTTATGTTTTACAAAATTTACTATATTCAAATCACGTATTCAACATCATTTATATCCCGGAGACATGATGTCTCTCTCTATTTAAGGTTCGGCTGACTGGAAAAAATAAGCCTGGGATATAATCAAATTTAATGCGTATTGGTTAGAAAAACTATCAAGTTTAAATGATTTTTTTGTACATAATAAATAAAGAGTTGTGGAGGATGTTAAAAGATTATAAACAACGAAAAAGGATGTTGCAAGAGTATTGAAAATAATATGAATTTAATATAAAGAATATTGTGGCTTTCAATCATTTCGTACAATTGGTTCAAACATAATACCTTAAAGATAATGTAACTCATAAATTTTTCATATTTGTAATTTAAAATATCTATGGTAAAATTATGAATTTGGTTAATAAATCTGAACTTGAATTTTCATACATTTTCAAAATTTAAATATAACTTTTTAAAGTATTTCCTTAAAATATTTAAAACTATAACGATAATAAAATTATTTATTTTTTTCAAAAAAAACTTATAAATAAAATTTTAAAGAATGTGCTCTCTAAAGCGTATCTAAAAATTGGATATTATTTTATTGGATACTTTACCAGCAATAAATTCTGAAAAATTTCTATATAAACTATTTTTATGTGTATATGAATTTTTAGCAATTTCATATATAAAACGATAAGAATTTCATCAATGAATTGTAAAATATGTCCTTAATGTAATAAAATCATTATCTTCTATACAGAGACACCATAAAAAAAATTCATATATTAGAGAAGTTGTGATATTGAATAGAATACAAATTCTAAGCTTTTCTATTTCATATTCTGTAAATCATCAGAAAAATCAATGATATAATCCTTACATAGTAGTAGTGTATATATACAGTTATAGTTTGGTAAATATCCTTCTTATTTATACGAAATTCTGTATATAATTCTGTATATTTTATTTTAGTTTTTTTGGGAAAATACATTTTCTTTTTAGCAAAATTAGAATATGGAAGTTATCTTGAATCTGTTCGAGGAATCAATTTTGAATAGAACTTTTTGACATCAGAATTTGATGCTTTGGGGTTGGTTAATATGTGGTTCCAACAAGACGGCTCAACTTCACATTGTTACAATAAAATTACTGAGGGATCTATTTCTACAACAATTTTTTTCAGGAAATGGTAATTGGTAATGTCGATTGGCCGTCACAGTTACCGAATTTAACACATTAGAAACAATTGAGTAACTCAAACAAAATATTCGTGACGAAATTAATGAAATACTGGTTGAAATGTATGAAAATGCTATAAAAATAGCCTAACAATTGTGAGGCTAACAGGGGTGGACATTTACCTGAAGTTGTTGGTAATTCCCAATATTTCATACTTATATTCTTTTTGAAGTATAGTTACCCAACATTTATTTACTATTGTAAACTTTATACATTCAAGCTTTCTATATAAAGCGATTAAGTTGTTATACATATTCACAAGTCATATAAAAATTTGATACAGTTTCCTACGGACCATTAGTCTTATAGTCGTACAGGGAAATTGTTAATAGAAATAATTTTTTGATTTGGAAGTGCAAATGAATAACAAACGAGAAAGTTATTTTATGATTTTGATTAAATATTCAAAATATTTATCTAAACTATTGGGTTGGTAAACAGTTTATGTTGGCGTATTATACGTATCCGAATAATGTAAAGATATGCACTCTCTTGCGTGTATATATCATAAATTTATCTATTTCCATAAAAAAATGAATCAATTTTCTAAAATCAAAATCATAAAATTAATTTTTTTTAATTTTTTTATATATATCGTAAAACTATTAAAAATCTAATTAGGTTATTACTTAAATTCTGCGATCCTTTACATTATTTTTCAATTGTATTTCTTTTTATAACCCATAAACTTTCTTAAAAACAAAAAAATAAAAAATCATAAACTTTTTATTATAATAAAAAAAAATATCAACTTTTCATATAATTTTTTTATGATGTCGTAAAAAAACATTTTTTTTTTTTGATAAACAAAACATAAAATTCTCGATTTTGAATAATCAGATTTTATATATTATAATTTTATGAGAAGATTGTGTTTACTGACCAATTTTTTTTTTTATTTTTTATATTTCAGATACGAGGGCTGTTTGATAATTACGTGGACTGACACAGAAGACACACATTTTTTTCAGTTTCTTTTTTTTATTTTTCAACGTAGTCACCTTTTAGGACGATACACTTAGTTAGACGATGTTCCAGTTTTTTGATGCCTTCCAAAAAATATGATTTCTCCAACCCTTCAAAATAGCCATTTGTTTCGTCGATGACCTCAGCATTTGACCCAAATCTCTTTCCTGCAAGCCATTTTTTCATATTTGGAAACAGGAAAAAGTCAGAAGGGGCCAAATCTGGAGAATATGGTGGATGAGGAACCAATTCATATCTCAATTCTAATAATTTTGCTGTTGCAATTCCTGATTTGTGAACTGGTGCATTGTCTTGATGAAAAAGAACTTTTTTCTTTGCTAAATGTGGTCGTTTTATAATAATCTCTTCATTCAAACGATCCAATAATGTTGCATAATATTGTCCTGTGATTGTTTTTCCTTTTTGTAAATAATCGACATGGATTATACCATGAGCATCCCAAAAAACAGTGGCCATAATCTTGCCAGCTGATGGAACTGTTTTTGCCTTCTTTGGAGCCTTTTCACCTGTAGAAATCCACTGTTTTGATTGTTCTTTTGTCTCTGGTGTGTAGTAGTGTATCCATGTTTCATCAACGGTTATGAATCGACGCCAAAAATCGACTGGATTACGTTGTAATAACTCCAAAACTTGCTTTGATGTTGTCACACAATTGCGTTTTTGATCAATTGTAAGCAAACGCGGCACCCATCTTGCAGATACCTTTTTCATATCCAAATATTGATGTAAAATATTAAAAACACGTTCCGATGAGATGTTCACGATGCCAACAATTTCCCGCAATTTCACTCTTCGGTCATCTAGTACGATATCATGGATTTTATCGACCATTTCTGGAGTAGTCACTTCATTTTGACGCCCAGAACGTTGTTCATCAATTGTGCTGGTACGGCCACTTTTAAACTCAGCAAACCACTTGCAAACCATTGATTTCGAAGGTGCAGATTCACCATAATATTTATCCAACTTTTCTTTAGTTTCCTTTGCTGTTTTCTGCCTCAAAAAATAATGTTTTATCAACACACGAAATTCGTTTTTATCCATTTTTAAAAATTCACTGAGATTGACTTACTTAAACGACTGTTACATGGAAAGTATACAAGATATCGACTTTAAATTTTATATATAGCCTAGTAAATGATTTTAGAGGTAAAAAATACTTACTTTATACCTGTGCATTACCTGAATCACAGGTAGTCCACGTAATTATCAATCAGCCCTCGTATTTAAGGAAATTATTAATTCTCCAAAGGACTAAAAAAAAATATAAATGAATAAATTTGTTTAGAATTTGATTGATTGAATTAATAAACATATAAAAATCAATTATAGAAATTAAAAATTTCAGAAATTACATAAACCTAAAACTACAATTTACTTGTAAAAACCATAATCTTTTAAAATTAAATTTTTAAAAGTTATCTGAAAAGTTTGCTGACCATTAATTTACTGAATTTTATTTATTTACATTCTGGTTATATTTAATTGATAAACCATAAAAAATAAAAGATAAAATTAAAAAAAAAAAAAATTGCGATATTTATTTATACAAACAACATAAAATAAATTTACTTCTTTATTTATTTAACATAATTAAAGCAACATATTTTTTTTTCACACCCCATTCGGTAATAAAGAAGTCCATACATTACTCAATCAACCAATTCACTCGTAAAATATTTTGATGATGTGTAATTAAGTCAATATTAAAAATGTGGAATTTAGTATTTTTTTGTTGATTTATTGACTGTTTTTTCTGTTTGATTATTCGCCCTGTCAGGAAGAAAATTCTTATCAGTCCAAAAAAAAAAAAATATTTCAGATGATTTTGTTGAAACTAAAATTAACTCTTTTAATGAAAATAATTTTTTGGGTTTGGTTTTTATATAAATAAATTCAATATTATTTAATGTTTGATTATTGGGGAGAAAGGTTCAAAAATTTAAATTGATTAAATTAAGTGTAAATTAATTATAAGTCATTAATTCGATTAACTTAAAAAGATCAATATTTCAGTTCTCTTCGAAATTGTATTTTTATCATTTACAAAAATGGTATCATTTTTTGGTTTTAGAAGTTACGTTAATCTTAATAAAATTATCACATTTTTTATTTTACAATATTTTTAAGTAAAGCTTCGGTTTGTCAGAAATTGGCAGGTTCTATGAATTGTCGAAGACAATAATTAGCTTTTCATATTTCTTAGTATATAGTTGTTTTGTAGAATTACAGAGAATTGTATTATTGTAGCTTATAAGGTTACGTTACAACAGCACTAGTCAATTGTTTGGCATCTAGTCCGCTAATGATATTGGGCTATATCATACTGTAGGGTCAATATAGATGAATATGTCTATAGTATTACAAGACTACTGTACCCTTCTCCTGGTGGATACTAATCCTTTCACGAATCTAACGATATTCATTTGATATTCACGACCTCCTTCGAAACTATCAATCAAATTGATATTTCCTATGATCCACAAATCATGGGCTTTATATTTTCAACTACTGCGATGCTTTGGCATACCAAATTCAAATAATTTCAATATTTTATTTTATAGTAATCTGTTTATGACACGAACCATGAATCTTAGATTCAGATACAATAATAATGATAGCGAAAGATTCATATGTGCTTGAAATGAGTCAGTATTGTTTTCAATAACCTGATCTACTCTTCTCAGTTACATCTAAATTATTAATAGAAACATAAACTTTTTTTTTTATCTAAAAAAGGATTTTTCTGAAAATTGTAACAAATAAAACTCCTGACAATCGATTTAAAATGCTGTTCAAAACTCAATTACTTCAAGTTGTTATATTATTTAACGTACCGTAAGACACTTAGCTAAAGAATTTTTATTTTAAGTAATTTAGTTTCGATTACAGTTTATTGCCAGGTATTTGACAACAAAAAACATTATTACTGTTATTATTATAGTTATCGGAAAATTTATTTTATCAGAATTTTCCAGTTTATTTATTATTTTATGTCAAGAAAATATTTAGAAATTTTGTTTTCAACAAAAATAAAAAACTTTTTTTAGTCAATATAAATAAGTTTTATAAGAAATCAAACTTAAATTTTTTTATTATTTTCAATTGCATGAAAAACTTTTTACATTTTCCAAAAAAAACTTTAAATCTGAGAAAATATTTGGTAAAACGTAACACTTTTTTCAGTATTATTTAAAAATAAAAAAAAAATTATTACACTGATTTTATTTATTGCGTACTCCAAATAAAATAAATTAAAGTTCTCCAATTCCATTGAGAAAATAATAATTTAGGGACGGAAGTAAAAAAATAAATAAATAAAATTCTTTAAACCCAAATTTTACTGATAAGCTTAATCTAATAACTTTTTTAAGTAGTTTTTGCTGGCAGCATTTTAAAGATAATATAAATTTTTATAACGATATTTTTAGTTGTGGTCTTTTAATTTAAAAAGGTCAAATTTTAATATTTCAAATTATATTTAGACAAGAATATTTTTAGTGATTTTATTTACTATAATGGCACATTATAGTAAAGACCACAAATAAGGGAGCCCGTTGTACAAATCAGTCGTACGCTGCATTATTGTTACAGCGTATCGAACCATCATACATCTTTAATGAAAAAGATCATCGTGGCCGGCTTCAGTTTACCCGGGGACTATGAGGTAAGACATAATCTTATTGCATGCTTCTTAAGAATCGAATATCCCGTGAAAATTATCGTATCAATCTGGCTATTTAAATTATCCAAATTATCTTAGACTGTTTGTGATTAGGAATCACCTAGAATGTTTTTGTATACGTTCTGCTTATTCCATTTTAAAGTTCTATATGTAATGATCCAATTACTTATTAAGCTTTTAATCTGTAGCTTCAATCATACAATCGTAGAGTGACTAGAGAAGTTTTACATTATTACGGTTTGCTAATAGGTTAAGCATATATTTAACAATTTTGAGTATGTTGAGATATTAAACAAAGATTTTAAGGCTGCTTGGCTATCCGAACATATACTTAACCTCGTATCTCTTAAAAGTTTCTTAATATCATAATTTCTGCCACATGATTTATGACAGCTATCAAAGTCTGCAAGATAGTGTTTTACATGAATCCACTCATGTTCTAAATCATTCGACAAGATAACAGTACTACATCCCGTATTCATTTTAGAGCCGTCCATATAAATTAAAAGTTTCTTATCTGCTTAGAATAGATGTACTTTTTTCCACTGTTTTCTAAACTATATTCTAATCGTAAACTTATCAGTAAAAGTACTATTCAAAACTCATTTTGTAATCCTCGATATATTATATGTCTAGGCTGTTTCTATGAGGAACTCCAGCTCTCGCTTGATGTCATATTAAGACTAACGATTTATGTAATCCTTAGAGTTAATTGTCTGATGATTATTATATAATTGGTTTTGATATGAAAATTCTTTGATATTTGAAAATTAGTAGTACGGTACTATTTTAATTATATGCTCTCTCTCATCTCTCACCGACATAATACTTTGAGGTGAAGCATTACAATAAAAATTCAGGCTGACAAAAATGTAAATCTATATCTTCCTTACCACATAATTGCATTTGGTCACATGTAATATTAAATTTGAAAATCTTTTTTAATCCGACTTACCTGTAATAATCTTACTATTGTTAGCTCTATCCTACTAACTGAAATTCTATCAATCATTTTTACTTGTCATTCATTCAAAATGCAGAATTTTTAACAATTTTGTTTACCTTTTTTGTTTTGTATATGTGCGAATTTCACAAAAATTTTATGCAAATTACAGATTATATCGTTTTACACAAACATTTGTACAAAAACAGGATATAATCAGGCATCAAGTATGTTGGATTTCTTAATGTTCCAATGATAAAAAATACAAAATCATTTAACTATAAAATACCTTGCACATTTTGATTATCTTTCCTATTTTTGGAAACAATAAAAATTGTTTTTTTTTGTGAACTCATGTACGATTATATATGGCTATATTATTTGTTGTCTGGGTCATGTTAGCCAAAATGATAACAGAATAAAGGACTATCTAACCAACCACAAAGAAGAAAATTTTAATTTAATATTTTCTGTATGTGTTAGTTCTTTTGTTTATATATACCTAACTCAGAAATTTTCAATTCTAAACTTTTTTAATCTCATAATAATTATAATATAAAATTCATTTAATTCTATTCCAGAGGCCATACACAGATTTAAAGTTTTGTATATTTCTTGTTAGTTTTTGTTATTATATCCGTATATATACGATTATTGGTGAAAAAAAAGGATTTATGATTATTGTCAACAATACAGAGTACTCTGGTCAACCATAACCATAGTGTATTTATACAGGGTAATTTAAAAAAGGATTTGTATTTTTGTCAAATATTTCGCGTATTTATTTAAAAACAAAATTTATTATAATTATTAGTGACATAACCTAATTAGTTTTATTATATTTATTTTAAAAAAAGGATTTTTAATCCTAATAAAAATTATAGTTGTGGTTTGACTTCTCATTAGTTATCCAAATAAAAAATTTCCATGTTTGTTCAGCTGCTGGTATGGTTAATTATTTAAAATATGAATTGAATTAAAATAATATGTGGTAAATTATGAAATTTAAATAAAACAGATAAAATTCTGTGAAATTTATTTAAAAACATATTTTAAATAAAATATTTATAAATAAAGAATTAAAATATTAAAATTAAATCTGTAAATTATAATTATTATGTAAAATAAATATAATTTTATTTCTTGGTTTGTGTAAAATAATAAATCTAATCACCTTGTATTTTGTAACTAAAATAAAGGGAGCTCTCCATTAATAGTTTTTAAAAGTTGTAATGTGTTTTTTTGCACCAGATGAAATGCAAGATACTAAAAATCGGGATGGAGAAAGATAAACGATTTTCAGAATTAATTTAGAAATAATGTTTTTGGTATCAATTTTTCGGTCATATTCATTTTTTTAGTAATTGAGAGACCCCTTAAGTCTTAAAATTAAACTATGAATGAAAAACAAAATATTGTATGTTAATCCTTAGGCAATTTATCAGTTTCTCAATAAAGGATATTTTTCATAAAGGTAATACTTATCACAGTAAAATAAACATTAGTATTAAGATAGTGTAGCGATGACATTCAATAAATGATTTTGTTAAAACAAATTTACTATTTCCGTCAGTTTTGTCTGGCATGTTGGATAATTTATAAAGATTTATAGAATTTTTAAATTTTAAATTTCATTGAAAAGCAATAAGAAATCGAGTGCTGGGTATGGCTATAATTCCCGAAAAAATTGGTCATATCAAATTGACAGAATGAAATGGACATTAAGAAAAAAATCAGTCTCAAAATGAATAAAGAAAGACTGTTCCTGCGTGTAACTTGTCGTCAATAAAATTAATAATTGAAAAATTGTAGAATTTTTATAAATTACAAATTAAATTATCAAAAACTGGAGAAATAACATGTCACTCAGATTACACATTATTCCTTTCGAGATATTGATAAAATTAAATTTTAACTGGAAAACTACAAAAAAAAAGTTTCATAAAATATTTACATAATTTTCCCTTTATACAAACTACTATTTACATAATTTTCCCTTAATTTAAAACACCACCTGACAAATTTATTAGTTTCAATTATTAATGTAGTTTACCAGTTAAAACTACTCGCAAAAACTCATCTCATATATCCTTTAAATATATATACGAGTATTAAGTCGTTTCTTAATGGGAAAACCGAAAATTTAAATGGAACTAGGATTATACTTACATAGCTAATTTAAATCTGCACCACCTTTGAACCTCTAAAATATTTGAAACGATTAAAGTTTCATAAATTTTTCTTTTACACACATAATACCAACAAACAAGACGCAAAACGGAAAAAAAGATCCTTTTTTATTATACATATAAGGAATCTGTGCATAGATAAAACATTATACAGAAAAATGAAAGCTAGAATCTTTGAGTTTGTTAAGTGAAAATCTTTTTAAATCCAGATTGAATGAAATCGATTTCATTGAAGATTTGCATATAAGAATAAAAAAGATTTTCTAGTTCGTTGGTGGAGTTAAGGCAAAAAAAGAATCACCAATATTCGTTTTTTTTTTTTTACGATTTTCATAAAATATGTGTGAAACAAAAAGGATTTATTTGCAGTATTATTTTCTTTGTTTTTGTTATTTGCATAAACGTATATACGTTATGGCTCAAAGGATTTTTTATTTTATTATATTTTGTTGGTATACATTTATGAATCTTTGTAATATGTTGAACTGAAAATCCTTCTTTTTTTTGGTATATATTTTTGATGTAATACACAAACACTCTTCATTCTAAAATAAGTAAGCCATAAAGGATAAAAAATTTATTCAAATTTAAACGATTCTATTTATCCTAGAGAGAAAAAAAAAATTAATGAAAAAGAAAAAGAAATCTGTTTAAGGAATAAATTTAACTTTGTTTATAATTTCAAGGAATATTTCTTAGGTAAAAAATAAAAATGTCCTTTCTCATTCATACTGAAATTTTTTAATTAAATGTATTGTAATTTTAAAATAATAAACCTGATGTTAAACATTTTTGTAGTATGTATTAAAATAATTTTTCTATTTTTAATGACTTGAAAGGTGTTGAAAATGTAATGGAATTTTACACCTATAATTTTGTTAGGTTTTTAAGCAGGGACTAAGGTTTAAAATAAGTTAATTATGAAAAAAAGATTTATTATTTTAATATTCTTACAGGCCACCTGACAAAGTTGTTACGGACCATCTAATAGCAGTAAGTTATATAAAATGGTTTATATAGATTTCGCGGTACACTAACAGGGTAAGACGATTACCGCCGGGATTGAGCAATATTGGTAATGTACTACCTTAAATGTACAATTTTTTAAAATCAACAAGTTTGGGATACCGAATCACACATTGTACTTGTAGATTTTCTATAATTGATAACGTTTTATATAATTTTATTTATTTCTGAGTTAATTTCATTAAAAGTATTCCACTACAGTAGTGTCTGTAATTAGTTACCGAATGGCAGCCCTTTTCAAATTTTGTAAAATTGTTTTGGTCACTTAATGTGAAATATTTTAAACAAATTTAACGCAATTTAAATGGAGCGTCCTTCATTATACGAATTTCGGCTTTTACTCTTGCAGCAGAAAAAATCGCAATGATTTGTCGTCAACGTATTGGCCTTTATTGACATAATGTTTAATTTAATCAATCAAAAGCGAAACAATTTTCATTCCACAGCCAATTCATTATTTCGTTTATTATAATATGCTACTAGTAATTGGACTAATTACTGATTTACAGTGTACAATGCACTGACTTGTCTAAATATAACAATGAATAATTGTGTAATAATTTAATTAAAATATTTAAAAATTGAATTATCTAATAATTAGCTTTTGTATATAAATAATAAATTTGTTTATAAATCTATTAATGACTAGGGAAGTGTACAGATTTTAATGAAAATATTAATTATGAATACGTTTTTGCAATTAAATTAATTAATATTTAATTAACTATGTTTACATTATCAAACTTTTGCATCAATTTAAATAATTAATATCTAATTAATTATTTATATATTAGATAATATGCGCATATATTTGATGACATCATGCATTTCTAGTCCTCTGGATTTATTCCAAGGATTTAAAAAAAAAAATGAATTACAAAATTATTATTTTTCCATTTAGATTATACTTTTTAAAAATTAATTGAAATTACTTTAATAATGCATAAACCATCAACAGAATAAGCTTATAAAACTAACTTTTTTAACTTCTAAACTAAAGGATTTTAAAAATTTAATTTAAACATTAAAAAGTAAAAATAATTTATTTTTGTTATCTTTCATTTATATATAAAATTATTTTTCTGTATCATTTTTTTTTTTCATTTTCATTATAATACCAAAAAATCAAAACGTTATTTTTAAAATCAACCCTTAATCATATAATAAAAACTACAAATTTATCAAGAGAAAAGAAAAATGTTAAATCGTTGTATATAAGGTGAAAATGAAAAATCTCGTTAAAGTTATATTTTTATTAAATGAATATTTTGAAGGGTGAATAGCATAACATAACAATAAAAACAAAAACATAAAACCATCGTCGTCAACGTACTAGCACATCTGCCCAATAATATTTCATACATACTCGAAAATATGTTTTAATTTAAACTGTGTTCTATGATTATTTTCAGAGGGGGAATATAAATACATACCCTCATCATTATCAAAATTTTATAAACTACATACATAATATCATCTATATACGTTTACGTCATTCTGATAACATAAAAAACCGTTACTTTTTTTGATGTAATAAATTTGTCATTAGTATATGTTTTCGGAATTTATTTAGTAGATAGATAAGTAGTGTAGTTTAATTTTAATCTTTAGAGAAATACAAATTTGGAGGACGTTCATCTTTCAAAATTATAATGAAGAATAAAGTATTTATGTATTTTGTGATGAACTAATTCCCAAATGAACTGTTGCTCTAAATTTAAATTAAATAAATATTATAGAAAATAAATTTTGGTTGGTGATAGTGGTGAAATAGTTAAGGTCTTGGACTGTAATTTTAATTAATATTTGTCCAATATTTTTAAAATTTTATATTTTTGAGCAATAACTTCAGAACAAAAAATCGAAATTCAAAATTTAAATTTAAGTTAGTTAAATTTTTATGAACTCTTCACACATTGTAAATGGAAATTTTTAATCTATGCATTCGTAATACTTCGTACGAATGCATATGGGCATATTTTTGAGTTCATTTCATAAAAATTATGACCCTACAGAACAGATCCGTAAATGTTTTATAACTGAATGGTCATTTTATTTAAACCTAATACATACATCATAAAGGCCACTGCTTGTCAAACTAGTTGAATGGGTCTCAAGATGGCTTGATCTAAGTCTCCAGAGCTACTCGTAAGAAAATGCGATCAAAGACCATCACAAAAGAAACTGCAGAACTACAAGCAAAACTATTACAATTGTTTTTTCACTAAAGGAGCAGACACTACCGGCTATACTGCTCCAGATTTTATTAATAAAAGACAGAATTGAATAAATCAATATGGATCTGTTCAAAGTGAACTAATCCCTCAACAATTACATGAACAAAATAGATCCAAAACAATAGTAGTTGATAACTGTCCACTTTGTAATAACTATATCCGCACAATACACAACACTTTTTCAACTGTCCAGAAAATCCCACAACATTAACATTAATTAATTCACTTATGCTAAAAACCAAAAGAAGCGACTATTTTCCTGGACCGAATTTAAGAATAATTGTGATAATAATTGCAGCGCTACAACAACAAACTAGTTGAATGTAAGCTGATGTAATGATGAATTGTTTTACTTATAGTTTTAGGTTTCTATTGGCACCTATAGAAAAGCTAAGGTATATCGTCATAAACAATTAGTCCTGCCGTGCAATGCAGTCTTATGATTTTAATATCTAATCTTTAAAGTACAGAGCAGAGACTTTAGGTGCCACAAAATTATTTATTTATACGGTACTATTAATCTCGATTAAACAAATTTAATATAATTTTAATAAAATAATTGAATTTGTCAGATTTGGATGACCTTATTGACCCAACTCTTTCGGTTACGTTTTAAAAATTAACTTCGTACTAATTTAAAGGTTACAAATCCACTTAAGATTAATATTTATTAAAAAAATTGTTCTTGCCTCTTGCAGTATAGAATGTATAGACGGTTTTCGATAATTGCCTAATTTGATTTAATATTATTATATTTATTTATCCAACAATTAATGATTTATAAAAAAATAGCACCTAATAGTTAAAATTTATTTTTATGGAAATAAATTTTCAAGAAAAATAAATAAATTTCTCGAATTTGTACAAAATTCTTTTTAAAAACGAAAAAAAAACCATATGTAAAAGTATCTTCTTCACTTTCTATAGTTCACATAAAAAAGAAATACTTAACAACAATTTGCACAATTTTGGATAGCATGCTTGCTATAAAGAAAATACCTAAAAAAATATAAATAAATATAAACGTTACACGCCAACACTTTATTCATATATAAAAAAAATTTAAACTCACCCTCTAATTTTTAACTGTATGAACCTTTTTACATAATATGAGCATAATTTTCATATTTTATTTTTTATGGTTTTGTAGTGAAGATACAAAATATATTGTGTGTGTGTTTTTTTTTTGGCACGCGACAAATATCAATATTATAACAGAATTTATCTATATCCTCCCTTGTCCGCTCTGACTAAAAACGCCATGAACCTTTATATACCAGTCATCAAAGTGTAGGCAGACACAAGTAACATTTATATACGATTTTTTTTTTGTTAGTTCTGCAGGGTGAGCAGATGTTGTTGGTGCGTGAACAAATTATATTAAATTCCATTAAGGGATGCGAACTGCGAACGATATTGTACATTTTTCACGGCAATATGGATATTTTTTTTTCACTGTATTATTGTGTATCGTATTTTTGTATTTTTTGGAGAAAATCCCGCAGAGTTTAGTGCATTAAATTTCAGTAATTTTTTTCATTTTGATATGGTTATTTTAACGAATTTTAAAGGATTTGAAAAAATTGATTCTGCAAATTAATATTTCGCAAAATTTTATTTACTTAATCTGCAGCATTGATTAAACAGTCTAAAATTGTTAGAACAAAATTTCAGTACTTTGGTTATATTCCAAATATTCTGAACAAATTGTTTTCCGGATTACAAAAAATATTGAACGAAAGATTATTTAACATGTTTTGCATTGCTTTATAAAACCATCCCAGTAAATGGATTCGAGTAAAATGACCAAATGCTTGCTAATTAAAGATAACTTTCTTCTATCACTACTTCCATTACATTTGTTGATTTGTTACGATTCCTTATAAATTTTCTTACAATGTTTTTTTTAAACTGGACTTAGAGGGTCCTTGTATATAGAAAGTCTTCTATAACAACCTCATTATTTATCGTTAAATATAATACGTTCATATACTAAAGCCACCTAGTGGAAAATTATAACATACATACTTGGTTTTGTTACAAATAGAGGTGTAGTTGAAGCGAAACCGCCGGTGATTGGCGTATACATAAATTTTTAAACATTTAACCGGAACGTGTAATCACCGCTTCTTTTATTATAAAATTAAATAAATTTTTTACAAATATGAATAAATTTATACATTTTTAATATGAGTGTCATAATTTCAAATTCTATTGCTTAATAAATATTAACATTTTTATGCAAATTAAAGGAAAACATTCAAAAGCAAAAGTTTTACATATAAATGACAAATATGGGCATTACGGAATGTTTGTACTACATTGATTGTTTTAGTAGACCACAGACAAAAAGTACTTTAATTAATAATCAATTTGATTACTTTGAATATTATATGGAAAATGTAAATTGAAAATTTAAATATACGTTTTATTAGAATAAGAAATACTTTAATTAATTTCATTATTTCTTAGAAATTTAGTTATATCTGTAATACCTATTGCTACCATATGAGGGCCTCAGAACCACAGAACCAAAAATACGATATTTGCAAATGGTGTTAATAATAATAATGATTACAATTGTTTTGACCACGAACAAAAAGTTATTCTACATAGTTTTACAGCACTATAAATTGGCGAATACTATTTTTATCATCCATAATAAAGAAGACATTTCTGTAGGTTAGGCCACTCTGGTTCTGAGATCCTCATTTATTCTGCAGAATTAAATTAAATAGCCAACTGTAAATGAATCTATTAAGAATTCTTTAACTACTATTTTTATCAGCTAGTGTTCCCACTGATTTCGCAACTGATTATACACCTGGATTCATGCTATCGATACTTCTATTAATAAGATAAACTGTGATATTTGAGAGTAGCTCGAAATTTTTGGTACATTACACAAAACTTTACTTCAAAAACATTTCATTTTTATTATATTTTATGTATGTGAAATATTTCGTTTAAAGAGTTAAATCGAATTGTTATTATTAATAATATTATTCATCATTTTGGATTATTTCTTCTTCTTTTTTCTACACAGAGAGAAAAGAATGAAAATATTTTATGTTTTCATAAATTGTAAATATAAATATAAATTGGAAAATGAGAAAATTTGATTGACTGATCTAATAAAGGCCTGTACGGAAGTCGAGTGAAATGAAATTTTCATACAAATTTTACATCTTGAAATCAGAAATGAAAATTTACGCTTATGATTTCGCTCTGGTCGTACGCAGGTCGTGTGAAAAAGTTGTGATAAAAAATGATTTATTTTTTTTTACAACAGATGGAGCACAAAAAGTCTACAATTATTTTTCATAGCGAAATAATGTTCTGAACATTATTTCACGATGAAATTGTGACATTTACATTTTTTTTTTTTCAATAATTTAAATTTGATTTTTAAATTTGCTCAAATTTGATTTTTAAGTCAAATTTAAATTTTAAATAATTTATAAACGTAAACAAAATTTGAATTATCAAAATATTTGAATTATCAAAATGTCAAATTAACCTGTCTATTTTTCACAACTTTTTCACGACTATTTCACCGGAGACTTTGGAGAGCTTTGGAGATCGGGTTAAAATTTCATTTCACTCGACTTCCGTACAGGCCTTAAAATGAAAAAAAAATCTAATTTTTTTACTAAAATTTATATTATTTATTTTACAACCAAAAGATTATTTTAGATATAAATTTTTTTTAAAAATTTAAAGATTTATTTTGCATAAAAATTTCCATTTTTTGTTTAAATTCAAAATTATGATTTTTTTTTCAGCTCTACGGTAAAACATTTTCAATTTAATCTTTTTATGTGAATTGATTCTGTCATGGTTCAAATATGTTTTCTCAAAATATTCACAATATTTTCAGTTTTTATTATTACAATTTAAGTATTTTTTCTTTTTTTTTTGCTTTCTCGAAAACAAAAATTGGCTATATGTATTTATTTATGAAAATGTCGATAACATTAAACACAATATGTAAAAATAATATGAGTTTTTCTCGTCCCTGTTAAATTTTATAGTATTTTTATTTGTATTTATATCGATAGGAATAAAAAAATACTTACATAATTTTTTTTTTCTGTTCAATAATGTAAAAAATAGCAATTTATTTGTTTATCGATACGTAATAATTGGAGAGATTCAACATAAAAAAAATGGTAAATTTATTTAAAAAATCATATAAAAAAATTAAACCAATTCTTCATAAAATCACAATTTGCATTTTCATTGGAGTATGTAATAATTTAATAATATAATTAATAAAATGTGGATATTGAAAAATGGACAGGATAGGATAAAGATTTTCCCAATTTTCGATTCATTAATTACGGAGTATAAAAGTAAAAGTATTCCTGAATTATATACAAAAAATGAGTTATGATATTTTAACTCTAATTATATTAACTAATGTTGAAATAGTGTAACCGTATAAATAATATTTTTGGGATTTAACATTTTTTTTATATATATAATCGCTATTATTAGCTCATAACTTCGTAAAAAATTAATATATTTTATGAATTCATACGATCTATTCAAATAATATTGATAAACTATTTCACAAATTAAATGTATCAAAATTCTTCATAAATATCTAAATTACTTTAATGATTTTTATGAACTATCGATGAAAATGCAGTCATAATGGGATATTTGTGATGGTAATTGAATAATTTCTGGTAAAAAATTAATAATTTTGAATTAAATTTGATTTATTTTAGTGTAACGCACTTAAATGGTCGACTCAGTATTGGTTTGTCGTATGCGTCATTTGTACAAAGTCAGGAAAATGCAGTATAATGTTAAAAAATTTACAGAAAAAAAAATTGTGTGATAGAATCTTTTAATTTTTGCGTCAGAAATAAGCTGTTTTATCAGCTTTCTTAAATTGCCTACTTCAGATTATCGTCGTAAGGTTTTTTAAAATTATTGCTTATTTATCATACAATGGGATTCAAACACGTATGCCAATCTAGTATGAAAATGAATGTTACTTATGACTTTCGCTTTTAGTAAATAAAAAACCGATTATCTTGATTCACTTCACAGAGTAATTATGTTCTATTTGCGGGAATCACGTAAAAATTATTACAAAATTTTAATAATTGAACTTATGTTAACTGATTACTTACGACCAATTAATATTAAAAAAAAAAATTAAAAAAATGTTTGTAATACGTGCCATAAATTGGTACATATGGCAAACCAATATTAAAATGCATGTTTGTTTTTTCGGGATATACGACAAAAGCGATACCCATTATCTACGTAATCATTGCAAATATTAAAAAAAACGGTTAACAGAAATAGAAAAAGGATGCATAACAAGCTATAGATCACTTATTAATTTAAAATGACCAATTTTGCGTATACGACAAACCAATACTGAGCCGACTATGTTTATTTTGATTGGTTATATTTTTTATTTCAATAAATGGCTGCTTATAATATTAAAAATATTATACATTTTTGTATGTAAACTTTTTCTATTCACTTTAATTTACTTATATTTTTAATTATAAGTTATTTCAAAAATAAACTACCAAACTGCCAATATCGTATAAAAACTGCTATTATCGTATATAATAATATGATGTGAAATTACAAGATAAACGATATTCGATTGATGATATATTGGTAAGTCATGATTCACTTCCAGATTTACTATATCTGTAATTGCATCTAATTTAATTAATTTAATTTTGAAAAAATAATTAAAATAATCAATTTAATTACAAAAATAAAAAATATGTTTTTTTTTTATTGAATAATTTCTTTTTTTATAATTTTAAAATGTACATTTTTTGTATGGTAAAAAACTTGTTTTTTATTATAAAAACATTTATCA
Source organism: Rhamphomyia laevipes (assembly GCA_963920725.1). NCBI lineage: Eukaryota > Metazoa > Arthropoda > Insecta > Diptera > Empididae > Rhamphomyia > Rhamphomyia laevipes. Next base: position 43,543,227 of record OY987259.1, read on the forward strand.
CAATATTGACATTTGTATGGTTGGAGATTCAAATGCATATTTATATGTCCATACATACAATTTAAACGGAAAAAATATTTTGAACATATTACACATTTATATTGTTTAATATTTCCTTTATTTCTTATCCACATTGTTCCATATTCAGAATTGTAGACATTTTGGCCAGGATGTTGTTCTCTTGGTATTGGCATATCATCAATTAAATTAATTTTAACATTCATAAAATTAAATGTTGTATTATCTAATGATATAATTACGGAATTTGTATCAATGCTAGTATCTTGTAGATTTAAATCCATTTTATTTTATTTGTTATTTACGTTCTTGTTAAAACAAAATCTTACAGAATTACTAAAATTAACACATTTACGATCTAAGAACAAATAATGAACTGTTCTAATAGTTTTTCAATTTAAACTTAAATTAATTAGATTGGACTATAAACTATGTATGTGTTGTATTTTATAGGGGTATTGAAATATTATGTAAGTATGTTAAATAATTGTATAAAATAATAAGAACATAATAATTTGTAACTTTTTCATTTTCTATAAACATAAATTACAATTCGGCACCCGCATACTAGAAATATACATTTAACTTCTCATTTGTGGTAATAAATTTATATTTGTAATTTTATTGAGCTTTATAATATAAATATACAGGGTGATATAAGACAATAATTCGTATAGGACAATATTAGAGTAAAATAGACCAACGCTCTACTAAATTATGAAGCTTGATTTACACATCATGCGAAAAACCCTGACACTAGGCAAGTTAATTCTGCGATGACTTTTATAAAATGGTTTTCTGCGACGGAAAAAATAAAGTTGAACCAAACGTTTCAAGCCGGAATGTAGTCACGCCGGACATTTTTGATTTCTAAGATATCAAGTTTTCAGTTTTTCCGCGAATTTGGAAATAAAACTTCATATTTAAAATGAACCTTCTTCCGCTACGTTGACGTTGTTATAGGTTATTATTTTATAAATCAATGGTTGTATGAAAAAATCGTCTGTGCTTTATAGTTTTGTGTCATCACTAGTCCAAAAAAATATTCTATATATCTAGTAGCTATATTTAAACAAATCAATAAGTTGTCAGATTCATTTTTTCTTGACGCGTTATTTAGTCTGTTTATCCATTTGTCAATCTGCTTTCTACATTTAACTGATCCCGTTGAAAGATTGTTAAGAAGTAGAAAAATATGGTATTATTCCTTCCATAAGTGTCTGTTCCAGTTCATTATTTTTTTGTAATGTATTGGTTCGAATGACTTATATATGATCAAAAATTATACAGATAATTTAGCTGCAAATTCACCTTTTCATTATTTTGTACAGATATTTTCTAAAAAACAAATTACTATTTTCCCGAAATCACCCAATATAAAATAAAAATATTAAAATCATAAATATTTTACATATCCAATTACTCAAATAATTATATTAACATATAAGGGGCTCTCAATTATTAGTTTTTAGCCAATATGACTTTTATTAGCCAATGTGCTATAAGAGATAACATGAAAAATGGTTAAACCATTCCGAATAATTAATAATCCGAACTTACATAACCTGAAAATTACTTTGAAATCCATTATTATTTTTAAAAAAAATTATGTATAATTTCATAAACATTAAAAATTATCAACTTATTGACTTTTAAAAAAAGAAGGTAGAACGAGTAGTTTAATAGCTATCAACTTTCGGAATAAAAGATACAGCCACAATGTAGGAGTCGAAAATTTCATTCTTGGGAAAAAGATGCTAAAAACATCTTTCAAAATTCTAAAAGTCGTCCATTCCACTGATTTTTAGTATTTTGCATTATATCTCCAGACGTTAATATTTTTTAAAAGTCATTACGATAATGGAGAAGCCCCTTAAGTTTAAAATTTGATATTCTTAAAAAAAATATAAATAAATCAAATAAAAAAATAAATTATGCTTCGTTATCTTGCTGGAGTTGCTGGTGTTGCACATTTCCATATTTTTCTTTTTATCTTTATTTACACATTTTATGTATTTCTTTTTTTCTTCATAATTTAGTTTTAGTAACACACAGTTATAAATTCTAGCTTTTTTTTATAATACAACAAATATAATATGCTTATGAAATATAGAGAGGAAAAAAAATCTTTTGATGAACATTAAAAAAGCATATTTAGTCCATATAAAAAAAAACGATTTTATTTTGCTATTCTTTTGATTATGATTTTATTCTGTTTTAGCTTTAAGAAACAAGAACAAAAATAAAAAAAAATCAACTGACACTGCATAAATAAAAAGGAAATATAAATAATTGAAAACTCAATTTTGTATAAAATTTGTTAGTCTCAGCATATAAGCATAAATAATAATACATATTTGTATCTTTTAATAAAAAGGATACATTTTTTTAATATATTATTTAAATAAAAATCATATTAATAAAATTTATTATATAGAGTAAATTTACCTTATTTTTTTCATCAACTCAATGAATTTCTATTTGTATTGATACACTGAGCACCATCAGGAAAGAAACATGGTTTATGCTTAATATACATTTTAAAGAACGATTTTGAGCTATTTGTTCTTGTTCCTGATGTTGCATTGATTGATTCTAACTTAAAGTCTCATAAAATCTTAATGTAAACTATACAAAATGTTCCATTTTTAGGCATTACTTCTGTGTTTTTGGAATGATACAGGTCTTCAACTAACTTTAATTAAGATACCATAGTATCAATATCGCTTCGGAAAATTAGTGGGCTTTAAATATTTGAAAGAAGTACAAAAGTGGCTCGTCTTTTATATATATTTTGACCAATTTTCTTGCATAACTTTGAATTACAGGTCGTCGAGCAAATTGAATCTACAAAATATATTTTATTTTATTGTTTTCAAGTAAATAATTAACTATTTTCTTGAGCTTGATAAACGATTCCGTTTGAGATGACAAAAAAAACGGTTAAAATACCATCTTCGGTGCCATCCATTTTTTTTAAAGAACTTCAAGTTTTTAAATGCATAACTTTAAGTTCAGTTACTGGGGATTGAAAGAAGCAAAATTAGATGAAATTTAGAACAGTTTAAACTCCAAAGACTTAAAACTATAATAAAATTGATAAACTGTACAGCTTTGAACGGTTCAAAAATTGTAATAATGGAAATATAATTCAAACGTTTAATATAAGATAATCAATTATGAATCTAAATCGATACTTATGTCTATTTTAGTTTCAAAAACCGCGATTGACTAAATTGTGGCTTCTAAAACAATATGATTTTCAGAGCTAATAAATACCAACAGAGATCCTACATATAATTTAAGCAATGTAAAGCGTAATGTAATGCAAAACAAAGAACAATTCAGATAATTTTAAAGTTCACTAACGCCAATTTTAGTACATATTTCTAAAACCAAATCCGCACACCTTGTAAAAATATTGAAATTGTTAACAAACTAATAATTTACGTCGATAAAAAATTACAAATTTTTTAATCAAAACATAGATAGAAGAATTCTTAAGAATTTTGCAATCAACTTTTCAATTTCCATGCAATTTCCAATGATTCCGAATTGATGATGTATAAAATAATCTTAACTATAACTAAATTATACAAGAAGGCAAATAACCTTTAAGCTATTGAAGAAGAATATAATTTTCCAATTTTGATTGCATCCAACATCCAATACAAAATTATATAATTTGAAAATCTTTATTAGTTTTCTTCTGTGTTTGTGTATTTTTTTTTTCATACATTTAAATTCAAATTGGAAATTTTTTAATTTCATTTCATCGTAAAATCTTATAATTAAACTAAATGACATTAACAACATAAGTTCAAGGTGATATGATAATTGTGCCTTTAAGCATTTATGTACACAAAAATTATTATGGATAGGTAATGAAAATAATTAGCAAACATTTTAACATAGTCTACAATTTCTTACGTTGGTATTTTAATTAGAATTTAACCACAATTTAAATCGGAAATAATTGACTAATTTAATTTTCGTAGTAAATGAGAAAATTATAAAATTTCAAATTATAAAATATAATTTGTTATTATTACAAATTGTTAAAGAACTTCCGATATAAGATACGAATTCAGATCGTTAAATTTATATAAAATCATTAAAAGCTAAACAGAAGTTCCAGATTCCTTTGCACACCGGAGATGATGAGAAATATTAAAAAACTGATGAATAATATTTTATTTCTTATGTTTTTATAATATGAACAGGTAATAAAGATACAGATAAACTGAAGCTAAAGAGCTTGATTAGAAAATGACTCATTCTTCATTCATTCATTTGTAATAATCGCGGTTATAACCATACAAAAATTATGATTAATCGTAAATAAAAATGAGCTTCATACATGACGACAATGACGACATACAAGCCACAAATATGCAAAAAGATAAAATAAATACATAAATACAATAATAAAGGTATTTTATAAATTAGGGTTGCCACATAGCCGATTAAATTGGAAATTGTTCATTTATATATTTTTAGGGAACTAATAGAAAGAGGACAACCAGTTTTGGTTGAATATTTTGTTTCTCGATAATTTGAATGAAAAAATATTGAACTCTTCCAGTACTTCTTATTCTATATGTTTAATTGTAAGATTGTTAATTATTTAAGATATGAAATTCAATTATTTCCATTTTTATACCCAGTAAAAGTACACAACTCTTTAGAATCAATACAATTTTAGAATTAAACTATTAAATGAAAATGCTGTTCTGTCTACTATCAAATTTTAATATTGTAATAGAAATTTGGGCTTAATTAAATTTTAAATATTTGTTGTAACAAACTTTTTTGGGTTCACAAATATTGTCAGATGAATAAGGGATAATACTGAGTCTTTTACTAGTAGTTTTAATAACTTCTAATTAGGATTATTCAAAATTTTAGATAGATTTTTAATGAATTATCGATATAAATATAAATTAGTGAAAATTAAATTTTCATAAATAAAAGCACAAATATAAAAATTACAATTTAAAATATCTGGCAATCCTAAATTATTATATCTACCTACATTTTTTTTATATGAAAATAAAAATTCTAAATCTTTTATTTTCTATACTCCCTTGAACCTCAAAGAAGACTAACGAAGACCAGCTGCTTCTGTTAAAAAATATTGTAAACGAGATTTCATACACCAAGGGTTGATAAATTATTATGTGTATAGTCAAAATAATAACAACAATTGTGAAGCATAGCATAGCTCACATATAAAACCAATAAACAGCCGGCAAATATATAGTTAATGATAGGAGGGGTGCAATACTCGTGTCATTGACGATCTATATCTATAATATTAATGCGAATGAGCGAGAAACATAAGAAATAAAAAAAAACATCAAAACCTTTGAAACTACACAAATATTCTGCAACTACATTTTACAGGCTACAATCTACAATACTAATCGAAAGTGAGACACTATGGTTTAAGTTGAAAATAAATGCGCGACTTAATCGTTTGTTGTCTGAGCAAGCAGCTTGGTCGTTTTAACTTAAGTTCGTACTTTTTATTGGATAGTATTTTGAATATCAATCAGTCTACCGAAATATTATTTTGATTATAAAAATCTAAAAAAGGCGCGATTAATTTTTGTACGGTATCGTGACATAATTATTAATATTGTAAAACGAAATTGATTTTATAATTATTTAAACATTACTTTTGCATAATAATTTTATGCTTAATTTAATTTTAAATTAATTATTAAAAAAAAAATCAAATGTTTAATCATTTTAATTATGACGTATTTAATTAAATGACAAATACCTGATTATAATTAAACTATTGATGATTAATAACAAGTGGAATTTTTATAATCACTATTAGTTTTTTATTTTTGTTTAAAATTGTAGTGTATAAATAAATAAATTGTGACTATTTTTTTAGTGATTTTTATATAAATAAAAAATAGTTTTATAAAAAAAAAATATAAAATTTAATTTAATATGAAATGTGATTTGAATTTCTAATGAAAATTACAAAATTAATAATTTAAATATTTATATATAAATATTTTTCTTAACTCTTATTTTGTTTTGGATAAAATTACTTGCAAAGCGGATCGCATTTTTGGTGGTTCAAAAACTGGATGTATAATAAATAAAAAAACTTAACAATTTTAATCAGTTTTTGTGGTGAGTCGACAGTGTAGTTTTTTTAAAGGTCAAATAAAAAATTTTGAAACAAATTTATAATAAATATTTATATATAAATAAATATTGCAATTTTAATAAAAATGTTTACTTTATTTTAAAAAAAACTTACAGTTTACAATGTTAATTCGTAATTTTAAAAAAATGTGTTTACATTTTTCAGGATATTGTAAATATTTCTTATATACACTGAAAGAAAGAAATGAGCAAAATAAAGTATATAGTAGTTATTTTTTAGAAATTAATTCACTCGGGTTGCTGATTACATACCAGATTCTAAGCAAATTGTTGTTTGACAGTGTTCCCCTCTAAAATTCAAGGTAGAAAATTGCATAATCAAAGAAATTTGAATGTCGACTTCGAAATTTGTTTATCCTTGAATTATTTAAATATTATATTGCATCTTCACTTAACAATTTTAGAATTGCATTATGATTAATACTCACTGAATATAATACTGACTAATTAGCAGCTATTTTTATGATTAATTATAATTATTTAATTATTTTAGTTTATTTTGAATTTTTTTTTGTTAAAAGTAATTTAAAAAGATTTTCTTACTTTGTGTAAAAGTAGAATATTGCCATTTACAATACTGCTCTGTTTGATCCATTAATATCTCTACAATTATCATTCAAAGCTTTTACTGAATCAATTGCATTTTCCTAAAGATTTAATTTATATGAATTAACACCCAGCTCCTCTAAACTATCAAATTAATCATTTTCTTCTGCTGGTCGATCTAAAATTCTCATATCTCGCTTAGATACTATACTCCAATATACTGAGGTCAAGTTTCTGTAATTCTCTTTCTTAATTGTCAACTTATTTCAAAACTTTCATCGTCAACTTTTTACTCGTAATTACAATTTGATCATAAATTATTATTTTTTTAGTGTGTTTTTTTTTTTTTGACAAAACTAATGTAAACATTTTTTTAAATCCATGATTTTCAAAATGATGAAAAAAAAAATTGTAATTTCAAATTATTTACTAGGTCAACATTAACATTTTTATGTATTTCAAATTTCTGATAAGGAAGGGAAATAAAATTTGAAAATATAATAAACTTTGCGATAAGGTCAAAAAAACTATCTTTTTTCGACAAGAAATTTTTTATAATTTTTTAAAATTCTGATTCAACATTTTTAAACTTATAAAATTATTTGTACAACAAAAAAATTATTACTTTTCATAAGATTTTTTATTTATTTTTATATATGAAAATGAAATATAATATTTTCTTTTTGTTTACGAAATAAATAATTTTTCAAGTTTCTAGTTGCTTTGCTTGACAGTTTTCATATAAATATATAAATTTAAGTTAGTTTTACACCTTTTTACAATTTTTTTCGATTGAAAATTATATGACAGGAAAAAATATTGTACAAAAAATGAAATTTCTGTTGAGGATATTTACGTATAAAATATTTATAAAAAAGTGAAACAAAAAAAAAAATATGTTTATACCAAAGTTATAGATACTATCATAATTTTGTTTTTACATACTTTATAAAAGTTATGAGAAGTTTGGAATGATTTCAAATAAATGTAAGAAAAAATGTCCAATGTTTTGACAATCTTATTTATGAATTTAAAATAAATGTTCCAGAGATCAACGGATATCGAATTGAAAAACAAATATGAAAATCTTCAATACATTTTTGAATTCTATGACTTTTCCGAATCGTATAAAGTTAAAGATCAAAGTCAAAGTTCATACACTAATTGATGTTTCAGTCATGCACAAACTTTGCTAAGGACGGACGGGATCATATTCGATATTGCATTTTGTCAAAAATTGTAATAATTATAACAAGGATATTTAAATTTCCACACGTGGCAAATGTGGTACATTATGAATTTCGTAGGTGTCATGTGTACCACCGGTTGTCACCCTCTATAATAGCCCTTTATTTCATGGCACCGTACGAAATACCTATAGCAATGGTCAACGTATTTTTATATTTGAAATTTTTGAATAATAAAATTTTGTTAGTTTATTCAGAAATTATTAATCTTATATATCACAAATTCGGAATTTTCAGAAATTCTGCATTTATCATTTTAAACTAATTATTCTATCCACAAATCTCAGTGAAAAGTTCTACTGGAAAATTAGTGAAACATTATTTTATGATATTTGAATTTTCATCAGTTAAAAGTTTAAATTATACTCCAATTTAAAAATCATTCCAACTTTTGATAATATAATTTTTAAAGGTTCCTTGTCCATTTTAATTGTAAAGAGGTTCATCTTTAAAATGGATTTAGTCATACTTTTTTTATATACAATTTTCGTTATTTAATTATAAATAATTAATATGAATGACATAATCAAAAGCATAATTTTGTAGACAAATTTTTTTATATCGAAATTTTAATTGATTAATGATGCATTACATTAATAAATTTAACCTCTATAGGAATTATTGAAATTTAATAAAAAAAAATATAATAATTACAAAATAATGTTTATACATAAAATTCCTTTTAATTTATTTTATTATGTTTAATGTCACAATAATTAACTACATGATAATTACATGTAAAATTTATATTTATTGATTTTATGAACAAATTTTTTTTTAACATTTTCAATTGCAAACGAAATATATATAAAAAAAATCGTTTGCTCACAGGCAACATTATTGTGCTGTGTTCCAGAGAACATCATGTTTCAATATAAAGTGTTTTTTAGCTCGAGGCTATAAAAAAACATTATTTACTACATAAATGTATACACCATGTAATAATTATATACTTTAATTGTTTACGATTTAAACAAAAAACTGAGACCAAAACATTTGTAATCAAATCCTTTTTTTTATATATATATTGTTGCCATCATAAAAATAGGTCATTTCTACATAAAATATATAAAATTATTATATAATTTTTTTTTTTTTTAAATTTAATGTTATGTTCTTTTTAGTAAAAAAAAAACATAGAACAAATAAATTTAATAGTTTTTATGATGGTGATAAAGTTAACAGCAGTGAAATTCATTTTTTATTTTGCACATAAAATTAAAATTTTGTTTTAAAACAGTAGCGTGTAACCGATACAATTATTGACACCCTTAACAAAATATTTTAAGTTCACATAGGTTTAACTCATTTATATGCGTCGTAATACTCCTTGCAAATGAAGCTTTAGATATTTGAAGGGATTAGAAGATGAAGATGTTCAGTGACATTTTCACAATTGTGAGTAGTTTAGCTTTAGCTTATTTTTACTGCAACTTTTGATGCAGTGAAATAAAAGATACCTTTAGAACCTGAAAACGACACAAAAATACAAATATATCCAAAGCTAAGTATGCGGTCAAAACTGTTATATATGCCATAATATCACATTTTTCTAAAATATCACTTAACACCTTCATCTTCTAATCTCTTCATTTGTATTTTAATATTATTAATCAACATTTTTATTAATTCACAATGTATGTATTAAAAATTGTTACATCTATTGACAGTGATAGCTGTAGACATAGTAATCAATAAAGAAGATTCTTATAGGCTGATTTGTTATGATAAAATCTGTTATACTTACAACAAAATTAATTATAACAATATTCAAACTGTAGGTGTCCAATAACTGTTATACCGAAAATTGAAGGTGTCAATAATTGTATCAGTTACACTAGTTTTTAACAAAATTTTGCAATTTAATGAAAAGAATTATTGTTTTTTGAAAATTTATGTATATTTGTTGGAAAAGATGAAGGTGAACATTGATTTTTATTATATTGTATTTATTGAAATTTGAATCTAAGATTATTTTAAATAAATTCTGCAAGCATAAGTAACCGGAAACAGAACTAATGTTGATATCAAAAATAAGCTAGAAATACAGTGCCATCGCCAATAAGAGTTGACGGTGACATTAAATATTTTACACGTTGTAAGAACTTTTCAAACTTGTCGTGTTTTTACTTTATTGTGAAGTTGATGCTACTTAAATTTAAAAAAAGTGTATTCATATATAAAAGTCGTATTAACAGGAATAATACCGTCACCGTCACGTTGACTTTTATAATTGCTTAGGTATCGTATAAATATGTCAACGCAACCCACGGTTACCGTACTAGTGGAAGTTCTGATTCCAGCTTTAAATATAAAAACATTGTAAGAATTAATTTAAAATTTAGAAAAGTCAAGTTCTTTTTCTAAATTTTCATGTTCTAACAGCTGTTAAGATTATATTAATATAGTTTTGATTTGATTTTAGTTTTGAAGTACAAATTACTTAATTCATAAAATTAAACTATAAAAATTATATTAGATATCAAAATATAGGTCAAGATTTTCATTATCAAAATTATCACAATTTTGTATTATTAGGTGAAATCGTTACTAACTGGAACATCAGTCAAATTTATAAAATTAAAATTTTTATAAACACAATTTAATACAAAATTAACTTGCGGATTTATACATAATTTCGATGGCCCTAATCCATACTAGTCTAACCCAAGTTACAATATTTGTGCATTGAATTGTTTTTGTCGTGACTTTGTCGCTCTTCTTCATCGTTAAATTTGCTGTGAATATCAACCCAGTTTTCATATACCTATCATAATTATATAAAGACCCATAGTAAAAAAGTATTTTTTCATTCCTGAAAAGTATGGTCATTTTGTAATAGAATAGTATGGACCGGGGCCATTGATTTCTTGAAATATATTGTGTTTGATTACATAGCGAACAAGTGAATATTTTTGTTTTTAAAGAGATACAAATCTATTGAAAGAGATACACTCGCGTAGTCAATGAGAAATATATTTTAATGAATTACTATAATTTATGCTCAGGTATTTCAAGTTTATCATATATGAGAAAATAGTTTTTTTATTATTAATATAATATTCATATTTAATACAATAAACTTTCCTAGATAATATTTATGAATTTTCGAAACTTTTCTAATATAAAATTATATCAGGTGTGTTTTTTTGGCATGTATTATTTGTAATTCTAAATATAATCGATCACACAACATAAATGAGAAAGTTATTAACTATAAACATATAATTTATGTTTTTAAATTAAAAAGTCATTTGCCATTAACCACTTCTTATTTTGAAAATCTATTTAATTTTCATCATAATGGAAAACATAGTAATTTTAAGTAGTTTATGTTGCGGCAGTGCAATGACTTTTAATTATTTTTTAATAAAAATATTAGGAATTTGATGACAGAATCAGAAATTAATTAAAACTATTTAATATATTTAGTTTAAGCTATAAGAAATGTTAAAGTAATCAAGGATATATTTATAATTCACTATTGATTTTATATGTAAAAGATAGAAAAATTCAATTATTATTCGTGGTCTAATGTTTTAGGACCCAGTAATGATTCAGCAAGTCTAGAATTTGAACAAAATTACATCATTTTCATCTTTAATTATTTCCGAAACAAATTCTTCATTTCATTTTATAGTTATTTTTATTTTACGAACCCGAACTCAGAAGTTTCAAAAGGTTTATTGAAGAAATAGTCATTCTGATAAAATGACTTCATTATTGATAGTCATTTTGATTGAAGGCCGGTAGATGTTTACAGTATCTCTGTGAATCATTGTCTAACCGGAGCTAACAAGGAAATAATGCTAAACTTTAAATTTTATATTATTGTCTTAACTTCCAAGAAGGCTTTTGGAATTCAATTAAATCGGTTACAGGAAAATATATAAGTAAAAATTTCGATAATCATAAATTATCATACTGTTAAGAGTCATACAATTTTACCAAGTTATGAATAAGGAAAATCTAAATAAATATCTTGAATTTTAAATTTTCCAATGATTCTAAAACTGAACACTCTACACATTTTTGTATTGCAAACATTGTGAGATGTATAATTTTTGTTCATTGTTATGAAATTGTATCTATACAAAGTTTTGACAATAATTACAAAAATTTTTATTGTAACAATTTTCTGTCCTTGGGCTTGGTCGTTGACAAAACGCAAATTAAACTTAAATTAATTTTTATTGTTTTGCGTAATATTAAAATAATAAATAATTTGTTTATATATGGCACCAGAATCTATAAGAATAATATTCCCACAATTGGTTAAATGGAAAACTAAATGAATATAGTATTGATTAAATAATACCATTTATGGAAAAAACTAATGGGAAATTGTGGAAAACTTTTGTAATTACAAATTATTATATACGTAGTATAATTGACGATGGCAATGCTTATACATACAATACAAATTATTCAAAATAATGATACAAAAAGTTATTTACGTGTCTGAATCATTTGTATATACGACAAAGTAAAATGCTAACTGATTCTTTATGATATGAATAAACAAAAGTTTGTAATTGAATTGTGAATATTTTAGGGTACGGAAGTAAAAAGAGATTAAAAAGTTCGAATATTAATACGTTTTACAAAATTTTGTAATGAATCAACAAGATGAATCAGAAAATTTAATGTTATTTAATTATGGTGAAAAGTTAAGGTATTTCAGAAAAATGTTAGTTTTTTTTTCTTAGTTGGTGATTCATTTAAATAGATCAGCGGAGAACTTAATAGTATAAAACTCATACCTGTTCAAATGCCTTTGCTTATTACTCATTACTTTATTTTGTAATATTGATATTGTAATAATATCGTAAGCTTAAGTTAAGTTCACACTATGAAATTCATAACTCTAGTAAGCTGGTTATCAGCATTACATTATATAACCAGTCAGCTTTTTTTACCAGTACATTAATGCCATTAACAGAGAGAGCTTAAGCTTTTGCCATAGCTTAAACTTTGGTTTGACTTATTTTTTTGGTTTCTCAGTGTTTTATGGTCCATTTTTATTCATAATAATAACTACTCTTCACAATATTTTTAATTTTTTTGTTTAAATGCAGTCTTAAAAGCCATACAATCAGTTTAGTTAAGATTAAGCTTAAGTTCACACTGCGAAATTCCCAAGTCTAGTAAGCTGGTTATACAGCTGCCAAATGAAATATTTAATAAAATTCAGATAATAATAATATGCTCATATTAACCATTGAGCTGGTTAATATGATTCATAGCAAATAAGTGAATATATAAACTTAACTTAAAATGAATCTATAAATTCGAAACTGAATCAGAACTGAATACGGAATATAATAATTTTACTTATTTTAATAATTTACTACTTAGTAGTCAAGTTTTGTATCATATTTATTTTAAATCTATTACATAACAATTAACTATAAAAATTAACAATTAGAAATCTATGAAAATTCCATTTTTATTTTTGCAACAATTTACACTTAACAATCTGTATAAACAAATTGTTAAAAAATGCATATACAAAAGTAAATTAATTTTTATCGAGAAATTCTTTCTTTAAAAAAACTATTCAACAAGAATAATAATAAAATATAAAAAAAAAATAAAAAATCTGAGCAAATAAGTAAAACTTTTACAAAAACTAAAACCACCTGCTCAACATATAAATTAAATGTGCAAAGAAAAATTTATAAAAATGCTGAAAAGTTTTTTTTTACTGGAAAAACTTACAAAAAAACAATACTGCAAAATCAACACTTTTCAGCCAAATACACTATTTTTCCACCCACACCAATTGGTCTGGTATTGGCCTCCGCTAGGAATTGGTTATTGATGCCGTAACTTTGTGTTATTGATTTTTTTCATTTTTGCTTATATTATTTAGTTAGAATTGGTCACAATTATTATGTACTTATTGAATTTGAAGGTTTGTTGAACATAAATTTCTTTCTAACTATATAAATAAAAGATGTTCAACAAATTTGTAAATTTTCCGAAGGTTTTTTTAAATTTATCAGAATTCAGAAAATGGAACTGTCAGTTTGTTGGGCAACGAAAGTCGGAAATATTTTTGAAATGTTAATTTTGGTCGTTCGATGTGTATTTAATTAGTTTAGAAATGAGGTAACACCAGCTACTTCCCAAAAGCAACAAGAACTTATCGTTCTCTTAAATAATCCAACCCGTTTCCATCACTCTAGCCTAAGTGCACGAACAGAGTGACGCTATGAGCGGTGCTGGAAGCTGTGCTGTAGTGTAATTACACTACAGCACCGCTCATAGCGTCAATCTGTTCGTACACTAAGAATTTTCATTATTTGAATACTCTGCACTTTTTCCAATGTTACCAAACATATATAATTACCAAATATTTTAAGTCTTCTCTGTCTGGTAAATGGTAAACCTATTGATGAGTGGCTATGTATTTAATTATGTCGCTAGGCATTTACTTATGTTTTAGAAAACCATATTCATTTTCCTAAAGTTTATGATTATCGCCACTTAATGGCTGTAATCATAAATTATTTTCTAAATAATTACAATCGGACTGGAAATTTGCTGCACAACGGACTGGAAATTTGTTGCACAACCTTTTCCAATGATTGCGTCAATGATAATTACAGTAAAACTCGATATTATGAATAATCTGACAGAAATAAAATATTTAATCAAAATGAATTTTAATTTTTTTCTTAAAACTTAACTCAAATCCTGATAGATTGCATTGCAATTTTAATAAATTTGATGCAATTTTATGTTGGCAAATCGCCCAAAGTAAAGAAAAAAGTAAATAGCAATAATATTGAACCGTTTTTTGTAATACAACGTTAGAGATATAATATTTTATTTATTTAACATTAATTCTAGACACGTAATTTAAGTATAAAATGCTAAAAATAAATAAATAAATAATAAATATTAAAGAGTTTTGAATTGATACTTTTCTGATATAGCTAGAGTTCAAAGAATTTGTAAAACGATTTTATGTGAATTATTTAAAATGTTATAAAGAAAATAAAAATAAAAATTATTGTCTTATTTGTCGGACGAGACAAAGTTATATTTTTGAAAAGTTTGAAAATTTTTATTTCAATTTCTTCTTACATCATAATGGATTCTTGGATTCTAGAAAATAATTTATATTGTAACTTAGTATCATTATTATTTCTGGAGGACATAAAATGTAGAATAGCAGCTGTTCATGTACATACACAAAATTAAAGTTTTTTAAACTATAAATTTTTATAATTAACATTTTTTTTTAATATATTTTGTTTTTTGATTTCAAATTTCATTATTTTTTTAATCTACTACAATTATTGATATTTGCATAACTTCAGGCGTAAAGTTTAATTAGAAAATTGAATTTATTTACGATATTTACTTGTATAAGTACTAAGAGTACTCCTAGGGCGGATATATTGGTCTTGTGAAGAGTCCTTATCCAGTTGATTCTGTCTCTGGATGCTGTTATCTAGTTTTCACATCCAATTGCTGTCGCATCTTTTTCAACTTTGTCTCTACAACTTGAATTTCTTCGTATTTTGAAACATTTTCTTTTCAGTTCGGTTGTGTGTTGTATGACATCACATACGACTTATGTCCGATATATTGTCACATTTTCATTTTTATGGTGTTAACAATATTAGCTTCTTTATAGGTGTTATATAGCTAGTGAATTCTATGTTGTATCCAAACATATTTTCATTGACTTTGTTTATAGTCCAAGTTTCTGAAGCGGAAAAATTAGTTTTTTACATACGATTATTTTGTATCTTCTATTGATAGAGCACATTACTAGCTAAATGAACTTAATTATTTTCAAAAAACCATTGTTGAATAATACTATTCTTCTCTTTATCTGTTATTCACTGTTTAGCTTGTTCATAAATGACCCTAAGTATATAAAATTTTCGACTATACTTCTAAATTGAAGACTCCAATTGTTAGCTTATAATCAATTAGTATTAGTATACATAATATAATTCTAATGAACATTTTACTGTCCATTTTTTATCCAGCTTATACAGTCTACCAAAAAAAAAGTTAATAATTCAAATATTTTCTTTTTTTTTTAAATTAAAAATTCAAAACCATTTTTTTTTAGAAAATTTCACGTGCCTACCAAAATTTCTTTAATTTCCATTAATTATTTAACTTTTGATATAAAATATTTGAAATATAAATTCTCATTACAATGAAGAATTTCGAACATTAACTATGTCTATAATAGTAGAAAATTCCTTAACAAAATATTTCCTCAAAATACCTTTTACAATAAGTACAAAAAAAAAAAGAAAATTATGCAAAAATGTTTTCTTTTTTGGTTAATCGACATTAATAGCCAAATGAAAATGTTAACTTACTGTTTAAGAATAAACTAACTCAAACTTGTGGAAATTTATTTGAATTATGTGAAATTTATAATAATAAATTTAAAATTAAGGTAAAATTATTCGTGGAAATTTTTTGGTGGCAAATTAATTATTATATTCTGTTAAGAATTTTGTATTTTGGAAAATTAATTCTATTTTTTGTTGTTGTTTTGTGAAAAATATGTTAACACTTTTCGCTAGTTTTTGAAATTCTTTAATAATCTCATTTTATACTAAATTGTTCTACAGTTTTAGTATTTTTATTACTAAATTAAGTTCAAAACGAAAAATTTAAATAAATAATTTAAAAATTTATATTTAAAACAGGAAAAGTGAAGATAACACAAAGAAAATTGTTAAAGAAAATGAAATAAAGAAATAAATAAAAGTGACTATTTGAAAAGTTATACTTATAATGAAAATATGTGGTCAAAGAAATTCAAATTTTCCTTGGACATATCAAAATATTCGAATTATAATAAATTGAAAATTCAATAAATATCAGTGTTGTCTGTGAAACGAATTAAGTGAATTTAGATTGATTTTTGATATTTATATTTTCTGTATAATTTTTTATCAATTCTGTTACAAAATTCATTTAATACTAGAGAGCCATCTGTTATCGAATAGCATAATTTATAAGAATTAATCATAAATTCGGATAAAATAGTTAGAAACCAGTTTTTTTTACTCACCATTCCAGTAATGTAAAGTGTACGCTGTACAGTATACGTACTACAATTTACCATCAATTATTTTATTATGTTTTATTATAGGAAAGTAACTACAAGTAAATTTTGATCAATAAATAATGTCCTTTTTATCTATAATATATGAAAAAAACAAGTATCATTGAAGCACGCTTCGCTGCATTAGACGGCGCAGCAGAAAAAAAATAGGTACAATCTCCTTCAAGCATTAAATTATAATTGATTTCAATTCACAAATCATGTTTCAATTATTGCCATCACCCTATTTTTACAATGATTCATTCTGTACTCGTTTAAGTAAACCATATTTTAAATGAATCATTAAATTATTTCTACTTGTTATCTACACTTTTGTTATACAATTTTTACACATTAAATAAAACTCTAGGTGTTAAGATTAAAATTCCAGTTCAGTAAAAAAACAATTAAGATAAAAAACACAATTTGTATAGCTAATTGTTCAATAAAAAATACTGCAGTAGAAGAATAAGTGCAATTTATACTCTGTATCATAGGTTTCAGTTTAAGTATATTAACCTCATTATAACAAAATCAATTATTTATTTACTTTTACATTATCTAGAGAATTAAGTTTACCGAATCGATAAAATTACTTACCTAAAATTTAAATAAAAATTTTGTTATTTTTGAATTAAAAAATAAATCGTTTCTGTCATAAAAAAATCCTTTAAAAACAATTAACCACAAATCCTTATTTTAATGTTTTTCTCTAGTTTTCTATACACCTTTATTTGATAGGAGGCCAAACTTATTGTGGCATGTATGTTGTCTTCTATGTGACAAACATATTTTTTTTTTCAAAAATAAAAACCACATTCTGTTAAATAATCTTTTTATAATTTACTTTCCACATTATTTTCTCTATTAATGTTACAAATATATTTATATATGTATATGATTTTTACATAGTTTATATTTTTATAGATACGAGTATGTTTTGGTAAGTAAAAATGCCAACTTTTCACAACAAAATACGGATTAAAAGAGACACAACAAATTCAATTAAATTGTTTAATCCTTCTATATATTTATATTTTTTTGTAGTTTTGTTATTTAGATCAAATTATTTAGTTTAACTTTATTTTTTACAATGTTCGATATAGTGTAATTTGTAAATATTTGCAAGAGGATCAATTATGAACTACTTTATTACGAGTTTTACATTTTACACTTAATACGTTATTTGTATTACAACGAACAGCGGAATTCACTTGTGAACATTCACTAGTTTTACCAATCAAATAACTAGAAGATATGAACAAATATTATTGTATAAAATCATTAAATTATTAAATATCATTACGAATTACGTAAATTTTCACTATTATCTTGTTCACGTGGTGCGGAGAGGAGTGGACTGGATTTTTAAATCTAATCGAAGTATGAGTGTTCACCTGGGTGTGGATCGTAGTAAATCTACCATAAGGCATAAAGTGAAGACATGTTGAACTATTTCTTTTGACATATCCTTTTTTTCTGAAATTGTTTAAATTAATTAAAAAATCGTTTTTGTGAAGTATTTTTTAATTAAAAAATGGTTTTTGTGCTATTCGTTTGCAATTTCAATTTGAAACAATAAAATAAATGTCAAAATCCACTCTACTCCACTACGCACAACGTGAACAAGATATATATAATATGAAAAATTCAATATCGATTCGTATAGAATTCCGACTATTTTCTTCATAATCTATCCTTTCACAATTTTCTATTTTATAATTCTGATACCAATAAAATGCAATTTCAATGTTAAATTGGAATTGAAATAAATACGTACAAGGCGAAAGGTATAAAATATCCAAATTCTAGTAAATATTTTTATTGGAATTTGTCCAATAATTCTATAGTAAATATTTTTTATTGGAAGTATACTCTTAGCTCTATAAAAATTGTTCAATTTGGTTTCGTAGAATAAATTTTCATTTTACTGTCAACCATTGGCGAATAAATAATTGTATATATTATTTTATCAAATCGTTTTGTTTCTATAGAATCATTAGAACATAAAAACATAAAAAAAAAACATAAATTTATTATTTATACATACATACAACAAAAAGAAAATATGTTTTTCAAATAAATCTGGATTTTTTTTCATTAAATTTATTATAAAAAACTTTAAAACTGCACCAGTTGCAATAATTTGATAAAATTGATTTTTTTTTGTATAAATTTTAACTTATTATAAATAAAAATAATTTTTGTATATAATTTTTTATTATTTTTATTAATTTTTTTTTCTTTCTATATAATTTTTAGTTTATATTACAAGAAAGACCACACGAACAAAATATAAAATATAAATTCATCCCAATATAGAAGAATATGGCATTTCAACGTAGTTACAGTAAAGTTTGGTGGGGTTCAGATAATATTACAAATTCAGGAACAGCAACGTTCAACTTTTATGAGAAAATTGACAATAATAATCGTAACTATACTAATAAGAACAACAACAACAGCAATAGTAGTAATACTAGTGGCGGTGATTTTTATTCTTTAGATAGTCAACATCATATAAAATATTCAGGAAATTTATCACGTATTCAGGAAGTTGAAGAAAATTCAAAACTTTGGCGAAGTCATGATAGTCCTGGAAGTTTGAAAAGTCAGGTAAAAAAGAAGAAACGCGAGTTTTATTATAATAAAAATAAATTTTATATTATACCAAAATTTTATTTTCATGAAAAATTTAAATATTTCATTAAAGTAATAAAAAATTTTGGTAATAAAAGTTTTATAATTTTTTTTTATATTTTAGGATTCTGGATTTTCTGATCATGATGATTCATTACCACAATCTAATATATCAAAATCTTCATCATCATCATCAACATCATCGCCATCATCAAAAAGAGATTTTGATTCTGAACAATCTATTCGAACTATTGAAACACCACCAACAGTTATAAAACGTAAATTGAATAATTCGAATATAATATCACCAATATTATTACATCGAAGATCATTCAGTGCACCAAATTCACCTAATTTAGAATATAAAATAAATAATAATAATAATACTAGTAACTGTGATCTAATAAGTCAAATTGATAGAATAAGTTTTGTGAATAGTAGTACGCCAAATCATAATTTAAATAATAATAATAATAGTTTAATATCGTGCAAATTATTATTATCAGATACCAAAGATCGTTCAATACGAAGGAGACGGATTAGTGGTAATCGAAAAATTAAAAGAAATATATTTAGTAAAATTTTGAAAAGTGATGATGATATTGATGATATTATGTCAGATAAATCAATAGAATTTGAAAATTATCAAAATGAAACAATATATTTAGGTGGTTTACCAAATGAAAATGACAATTCTTATAATAATAATATAAAAAAGTGTAGTGATAATCAATATTTTAATACATATAAAAGTAGTACACCGATTATGATAAGAAATAATTATAATAGTGAATTTAATCAATGTGAACCAACAGTTAATAATCAAAATTTAATAACATTACCATATCATTATGAATATGAACATCCACTGTTAAATGGTCATTCAATATCAGTTCAATATTGGATTGATGATATTCGGAAATCATATGATCATGAAGTTATGTCTACATTACAAACAAAATCAATAGCTCAAGAAGCATTTCGTAATTTAAAGATAACAACAAATACTGTAGCAAAAATTATCCGACAATTACAAATTCGTTCATTAGAATTACAATGTGAATTTGAACGCTGCGAACGTATTTTACGTTCCACAAATAATGAATATAGTTTACAAGATGCCATTTTACATTCAATTGATTTAATTGATAATGTCAAAGAATTTGTTAAAATTATTGAAAGACGTAGTGTATTTTTTACATCTGAATATCGTAAAGATCGTAAAAAATTTGAAAATAATATTGAACATATTCAATTAATTGCTAAAGATTTGAAAATCTCATTAGAGAAACAACATTATTTAGAATTTGATTCGTTATATGAAGATGTCCAGGTCATGAAACATTATATTTTATTAACAATTCGACTAGTATTCGAAAAATTAATTAGAATAATTGTATTAAATGTTGAAAATTCAAAATCTGATTTAATGTTACGGGCTAATTTAAATATGATAGCAACATTATCAAATATTGATTATAATGGATTTGGTTCATTAACTGATGCATTTATACAAAATGATACTGAACGTATATTATTATTAATATGTTTAGATCATAAATTAGCATCTGTACGTGCATTAACATTACGAGCATTGGCAACAATATGCTCAACAACTGAATCAATTCAACAATTTTGTATTGCTGGTGGTATTGATATTATACGTGATATATTATATTGTGATATTGATAATAATAAAAAAAGAAGTGAACCAGAAAAACGTGAAACTGTATCATTATTAACACAAATAACAGCACCATGGCATGGTACTGAACATAAAGTAACTGGTTTTAAGGATTGTATTGAAACTATTATTGAAGGAATTACTGGTTAGTTATTTTATTTTTTTTTATCTAAATAACTATTTTAAATGTAAATCTAAATTACTTTTTTTTATATTTTGTTTCAATATTATTTTTATTATTATTATTCTTTTTTTATTTTATTAGATATAATAGTAAAAACAAATTGTTGTCAAACGTTATTACTTTGTGCGGCTTCATTGAACAATTTAAGTCGTCTGGAAATGACTTCAGTTTATTCAATAATGTCAAATGAAACAATCATAAAATTAAAGGAAACTGTAGTGAAACGTGGTCCTGGTGTATCGATATTTCTTTATGTAAGTTTAAAAAAAAATAATGTTTTGGATTTAAGTGATATTAGAAATGAATTCATTTTTCAAATAGGATGTAAATTTATATTTTTTTAGTAGATTCGATTTAAAATCAAAAAAGAATTTAAAATTTGTCAATTTGTCGTTCGAAATTAGAAATTCTGAATTCCGGGAATATTATGGTAGTGAGCAAAGTTACCACGGGCTTGAATAGACGACGGACGCAATACGTACAAATTCAATTGATTTGAACTTTCGAAGGACGACTAATTTGTATAAATTGAGAAATTTATAAAATATAACTGAAATTAACATAAATGTCATTTGAAAAATAAATAAAACTTTGTTTGAGTTGAACTGTCATCGACGAATATGTTGACTTTTCCCGAACGAAATTTTTAATGCGGTTCTTCTCCGCTCGGCCTGTAAAGGCTGGGCTACTTAGTTTCGATTCGTTCAGTAAAGTTCAAATTTGACATTTTCATATATTTTGTATGGGAAATCGATTGAGTGGGCACATAAGTCGAATCGAATTGAAAGAGTTTGGAATGATTATAATTTTGCGAATCCAAACTGAAGGAAATTTCAAGAGGAATGAAATTTGACAGTTAAAAAAAAATGATAATATGCAATTGATAGTTATGTGTTCACTCTATTTAACCAGTCGAATCAAATCGAAACTGAACTGAACTGATAGGAACTATGTAGCCCAGCCTTAAGTCCAATTTGTTTGAACCATTTCAATAATGAAATTTGGGAATTATTGAGCATAATCAACTCAATTTGTATTAAATATTAAACATACCCTCAAAATTTATAAATTTTTATCCTATAATATCAAATAAATTTTTTTCAATTTCACTATTTTTTATTGTGGATTTATTCTTTTTATTATTTTTTAAAATTACCATAAATTCTTTTTATTTATATATAGAAAATTTAAATTCCTATTTTTATATTTAATCAAAATAATAAAATAAAAATAATTTTTCGTTACAGGAACAAATAACAACAATGCTTTATAATATGTCATCAAATAAAAAATGCCATAATCATTTAGCAAATACAAATATTATAAATTTTATCACGTACATATTTCAATCACAATTTTATGAAAAGTTTCAATCACGTGCTGAATCTGAATCTCACCGTAAAACGATTAAAATGATTTTACATATTTATCAGAGATTGATTCATGAGTCTCTTGTGGGACAAGAAATACTTGAAAATAATTTTATACCAATATTTACAAAAATTGAACAGGATCTATTAAATAATTATGAAAATTATGGTAATAGTAATCATAATAATAATAATAATAGTTGTTGTGAATATATTAAAGATATATCATATTTAACAAAACAATTAAATGAAAGTATATCAAATAAATCATTTAATCGTTCAATAGATGGACGAAATTCGGTTATTAAATTGAATTTAACGAGACAGGAAAGTTATGTATAAAAAAAAATATATGATAAGATAATTATTATGTATAAGATTTATGATTCCGGGTACAAATCGCTACATGACAAATCGTAATATTATATTTACGATTTAGAAAGTACTATATCGCTACAATTATAATTTGGTGATAAAAGGACTATAATAAAGTCCAATATTGTCACAATTTACCTTACATAATAGATAACTTTTCAATTTTTGTTGCTTGTACCATCTGACACTTAACACGGCCAATGATAGCACACATTTATCCGCGTCGCTTACTGCCAACCACGCAAAACAGAGTGAAAAAGTTAAAATGGAAATAATTCTTCTGCTGGTTAACTATTTTCATATATTTCAATATTTTTCAACTTTATTTTGACATTTCAAAGCAGATGCACGGCGTTGCAAAAGTATCTCCAGGTCAATAGTGCACAGTTCTCGGTGCTGTCAGTTGTGTTGTCAAATATTTTCAAAATTTCCAAGATTCTATAATAAATTAAATGAGGATGAAGCGTATTTTAAAAAAAATCTCATATCACCGCATAATCAATTACGCGTTGATACATGGGACTTTAGGCCATTTATTGTGATTTTGTACCTGTAGCGATTTTGTATACCGGAACATTATATAAATATATATAAATAATTTTTATTTTTTTTTACTAAATTATCCTTTTTTTAATACAAAATCAAAACTCTAGAATTTAATTATTTATTTTTGTTGTTAAATTAAATAAATACAGAAAAAACAATTTTATTGCTTTGAAATTAAGCTTCTTATATAATGTAAATATATACTCAATATTATTATGTAATAAAACATGTTAAATAAATTTTGTAATATATTTTTAAAAGGATTTTTATTTTGTGTTTTATTTGTATAGTAGAGTTCAAATTTAATGTCCTTTTTATCAGAAAGTTTTACTTGTTGAACTATGGGTTTATAGATAAAAGTTATATTACACAAAATAAAATTAGGTATTGCTAACATTATAGTTACACAATGATAAATAAAAGTAATTTTAAATGTTTTAGATTATAATATGGAATGAAAAAAAGGGTAAAAAGTAGCAAAAACTCTTGTTTATTTAATACCATAACAACAACAGCAATATAATAATATTTAAATTCGTTTAGTTATCTCTTTTTACAAAAATAATCTTAATAGTATCTTTATTTAGTGTAAATGTCTTTTTTTTTTTGTAAGGGTATTTTCACCGAATTGTTAAATTGTATAAAGATCATTCATCTGTTATGTAAAACTGGGGTAATATAAATTAGGATTAGCTAAAAGGATATAAATAATTGTTAAGCAAAGGTTTTACAAATCTCCATTTACAAATATTATATTAGCTAATTTGTCAAATAGTGTTTAAAAGATAGAGCCAATAGGTTACAATTGATTATTGGTAACATTTCTATTTAAATAATCAGTAAATTTATTATCACTTAAAATATTAAAATTTTCTATATATTTTTTTTTTATTTTCAATATAAATGTGTAAAATATAAAAATTCGATAAATGCGGAAATTTAATTTGAAACATTGAATTTTGATCGGGTCTGTTTGATTATTATAATTTTAACATTTTATATGAAATTCATCGGAAATTGAGAGATTTTTATCGTCATAAATTTTGGCATAATGATTTGAATAGATTTTTTTTAAAACCATACGTTTCCTGTTCCTGTGTAAATATTTTCAGCAAAATTGTTGTAGAAAATAAGAAAATTTAAATATTTAATAATAAATTAAATATTTTCAAATATATTTGTATTTACTGTGTTAATTTGCTTGTAAGATAATTGTTTTTTATTCGACGGCTCTCTATGTTAACATAAACTGGACTGGATATAGACTACCACTGTCTAAGGTCTAAAAAGGAACTTGTAGTGGTCAACATTATCTCTGTCTAATACTAATTGGTTTGTAATTGGCAATTGTCTATTGTAGTTGGCACAATTTAGAGATTGGCAGTTGTTAAGAATAATTTTAAGCCGCCTGATTTGAATGAATTGGTTAATGACATTGGTAAAATAAACTTGGTAACTTTATTATATCATGATCCCTAAATTCCCCCCTCTATTAAATGTCCCTAACATTTTCCTATATTGGTGATAAATACTTGACAAATTCAAAATTTATGTTCTTTTTTTATCTGCTAAATTATCATAAGAAATACAATTAAGAGCTGCTTTCATGCTTCATCCCAGTCACCACAAAATCAACTTAATGAAATCAGTTTTTATATGGCACTATTTCAGTTCATATTTGCTACACCTCCTAAAGGTATGCTTATGATATTTATTTCAAACAAATGAACAAGAATGCGATGATATTACAACCAATCACTAGATGGCGATTAATGGAATAGAAAAAATCATGCTGCTGGCTGCATGGGACTTCCGTATTAAACATACAGTATGTAAAAACCGTATGAAATTATTCAATCTCTTAGAAAATCAATAAACTGATTCCATCCACCATTGAAATTAATTTGGCGGGTAATTATAATTAAAACACTAATTTAAAAAAAAAAAATTTTAAATTTTAATTTTTTTTTTAAATATATATTTATATATATATTTATTTATATATATTTATTTATATATATATATATATATATATATATGTATATCCAAACAAAAATATTTTAACCTTCTCCTGCTGGAGTGCGGGAAACTGACCGCTTCAATAACTAACCGCTTCAATGTCCTTATAACAACTGTCGTAAAATCCGGTCTTCATATCTATTTTATTCAACAAGCAGATGACTGATGACTGATGGGCACCACTCATGTATCAAATATTATCAGTAAACAAGTTATTTCTCCTTACTGATATTAAAACCCGCGCGTAGTTAAAAAACATGCTCAGTGTTTTAATTACAATTAGCCGCCAAATCAACTTCAATGATGGACGGAATCAGTTTATCATCTACGATACATTTATTTTATATTTCTGTCTGGTATCGAAACTTGTTATGCTTGTTGAATAAAATAGATATGAATACCGGATTTTACGACAGTTGTTATAAGGACATTGAAGCGGTTAGTTATATGGTCAGTTTCCCGCACTCCAGCAGGAGAAGGTTTAAAATATTTTTGTTTGGATATATATATATATATATATATATATTTGTAAATATATATTTAAAAAAGAAATTAAAAATTAAAAAAAAACGCGCAAAATTATTTTTTTAAAAATTAGTGTTTTAATTATAATTAAGTACCCGCCAAATTAATTTCAATGGTGGATGGAATCAGTTTTTTGATTTTCTAGAGATTGAATAATTTTTTGAATATTATATATTTATATTATCTTGAAACTTGCATGATTTTAATGTAAAAAGTGAGGTGTACGAATACGGTTTTTACATACTGTAGCTGCATGGGACTTCGTATTAAGGATAAAAGGTTTTAAAAATATCATTAAAACTTTGAAAATTTAATATTTAATTTTGTACTGAATTTATGAAAAAATCATTCATAAATGGATTCTTAACAAAAAAAAAAATTATTAATGAAATTCATAAGATAAAATTTAGATTTGAGGATATTTTATTGCCCAAATGGATTTTTGATATGAACAAGAAATATTATTAATATCTTGATTTATATTTTTCTTTCTGTAAATCAAGGGATTTATAGAGATTTGTAAATTATTTATGATTTTTTTTTTCTTTGGGAAATTTCTAATAAATCTTAAAAAGGATTGTATACAAAAAAAAAAGCAAAATTATTTGAAAAAGCTTACCTAATAACCTTTTTGTATCTATAGATATTCAGCAACACAAAAAAAATCGAGTCTTATATCAAATGGTAAATGTCATTTTATTTCAGTTTATTGAGTTTTGAAAAAAAAGTAGATTCTAACACAATTTTTTTTTTTTCATAAATAATGTAATCTGTATGGATATATAAAGATGCTCATACATAAATAATAAACAAATCCGAACAGAGGATATCCTTATTTCAGTTAATATTTTACCTCTATATATTTGTTAAGGTTTATATATTCTTTTGTTGGTGTAAATTTTTCAAATATTGACATAATTCTGACATTTTTTTGGATTTATGTATTTCGTATAATAAATCGACGATCTTCTCTGTATCTATTCGACATTTACATGAGGCACGAGGAGAAATTTATTTATACTATAATACAAAGATACCAACAAGGATTAAAGATGAAATGTATTAACTATTCTTATATAATATTTTTAGTGACTTTATTTCTGTAATATTGAATTTTATTAAAGTAACTGAATTCATAATCCTAGCAATGAAGGTTTTTCAGCTTCACTAATTCAGTAATGTTTGTTAATTTAATTTAAAACTATTTATATTTTACTGATTTCTACAGTAAGTAATTTAAGTTTTCATCAGTTAATTACAAATTTATGTAGTTATAAAATTTTTGTTACTTAAAATTTGAATGGTTGCTTGGTTGGTTGAAGTGGCGGACTACACGTCAACTGACATGGAATCCCAATTAGCGCCGTTTTGAAACCACACACTCTCGTGACCACAGGTATTGTTGTTTAGTAATGGTGGGGTAGTTTTAGATCCACTTCATAGCGTTCAGAAATTTGACGGTTTCTGTTGGCCACTTCACAGCAAGATCGCTGAGGTCGTTGAAGAAAATTTGAATATTATACGGAAATTTTGATATTAGGTTAAGATAGAATATCGATTAAAAGTAGCATAACAGACAATACTAATTGCACAACTAATTTCGATTGATAGTTTTTCCTTTGATTTTAACTTTATTTGCCTTTCAAAGAAAAGAAACTTATAAATTTAGTTACAAACAATAATTCTATTTTCACGTAGAATATGTTGCAGTTTGATAAATCCATGAAAATATTGCACTCTTTTTTCTATATTCTTAAGGTTTTTGAAGTCAAATCATTCCCATATTAATATTTGTCTTTTAACTCTTAATGATTTTAGTGCTAAATAACTTACGACATTTCTAAAAACACAATCCAGCAATGCCGATTTACATTGAAAATTTCAAGCTCTATTGTAAAATTTTGTACTCACACAGCAAAGCCGAAAGGAAAAGGTTTTTCCAGCACAGATTTTTACAAAATTTTAAAATTGTGTTACAAATTATGGTACAATTAATGGTCGAAAGTTTAAACAAGCTTGGCTGCACATGGTAACGTTTATTTCTGTATATAATTTCATTGTATTTTTCATTAATTTATTGAAAATTTATTAAAAACTATTTAAAGAATAAAAAAATATTGTCCAAAAAAACTATTTACATACATAAATGCTATTATTATCTGACAGTGTAAAAATTTCCATAAAAATTTAATTTTATTTTCATATATCGGATATTAGTAAGTTCCGGAAAATTTAAAATATAATAGCTTATAATTTCCGGTATTCTTCTATAGCTAGAAAAATATTTATTAAATTTTATTTGTTTTATAGAATAATAATTTCAAAAGTTAAAATGAATGCAGGAAGTATGATTTTATTAAAACGAATTATTGAATTTAGTATATTATTTACATGCAGTATTCATAACCGATACGATATGCAACAGTGTTCGATATTATACATAAAAATCGAGAAACATAAAAGTAAATTTTTGAAAAACATAAAAATATCTTTAGAATGTGTACTTGAAATATAATTTGGAATATAAATACAATTCAAAATTCATAGAATATAATATTATGTAAACATATTTTAAATTTTTTTTTTATATATGTATTTACATATAGATACAATTTATGATCAAAAATAATATAAGAGAAAATATCTCTTAAATTAATTTTTTTTTTGTTTAATATCATTTTCAAAATTGAATTTTAAAACAAGAAAATGCACTTAAAATGCAAATTAGTTTTCAATATTTTCTTGTTTTTTATTATTATTATTATTGTTGACTAATATTTTTTCTTCAAGGAATTTTTCATTTCTTATTCTATAACTATGTAAATGACTTGGGCAAATTATATAAAAAAAGGATAAATTAAATACAATTTATTTTTGTTCGTTTTACTATACTTTCGTCACAGACGTACTGCAATGTTCAATGAGAAATACTTTCGGATAAATTTAATAAGATTTTTGTAATCATTTCTAGAATTATATCAAAATCTTAAAAAAAAACAGATTTGATTTATTATTTAAATTGAAATATTTTACATAAAATTTGAATAAAATATCTTCAATTATTATGTTAAGAATATCAAAAAATTCAATTAAGATTTTTATCTTATAACTTTTACATTTTATTTATAATTTATATTTCTTGAGATATTATAATTAAAATTGATATAGAGCAATAAACAAAAATTCTGTTTTTCATTAATTATTATAGAACGTTCTTGATGAATCTTGAAGTAATGAAACTTTTGTTCTTGTGACAAATTTGCTTATTATTATTTTATAATTTCAAATATAAATTGTATAATAATAATTGGAATAAATTGGATAAACTTTAAAAGTTTATGATGGTAAAAATTTGACTGATATTTTTTGCGGATTAGTTACGAAAAATGTATTTAAAAAGATGATTTCATTATAATTTCAAAATATATCCAGATTGAATGCATAGAAATTGAATTATAGAAATTGTAATTATGTATTTTCGGAACTATATTATAATCTCGAATGATTTTTAGTTGAAAATAAAGTAACTTACGCAACATAAAAGCTGAAAAAGTCACTGTGCCACTGGTTAATAAATCAGAAATTTATGATTATTTAATATTACTCTGCCGCTGGTGCAGAGTGTAAAGCCTTGACTACATATAGTTTCGATCAGTTCAGTTTCGATTCGTTCATTAAAATTCAAATTTGACGTGTTCATATATTTTGTATAGCAAATCGATTAAGTGGATACATAGGTGCGAATCAAAACGAATCAAAAGAGTTTGCAATGATTCGAATTTTGCGAATCCAAATTCAAGCAAATGTCAAGAGAAATGAAATTTGGCTTTTAAAAATTTTTTTTTTTTGGATTTATCCGGAATTATATAATAAACAAAATAAAAATTGCAGGATCCCCAGAAAAAAAGATGATTATAAAATTTCAAACTGACAAATTAATCGATTGCAATCGATAGCTATGATCTCTTCAGTCTATTTAACCAGTTGAATTGAATTGAAACTAAACTGAACTGATCGGTACATTGAAGACCTTACTTTAGACTCTTTAGTATTTAGTACGTACGTACAATGAATTTTTACATAGTTATCTAGCTATGTATATATTAAAAGGCGCTAAATCAAGTATATTTGACTGACAGCGGTAGTACATAATTTAATTCTCTATTACTTACAAGACATAACATCTTAACTTGGTATAAGTAAATCTACAAATTAGTTTTGTAATGCATTCACGAAAATATTATCTTATGTCGCGGAAGTCCTCGAATAAGTAATTTTAGTATAGAGAGCTACCAAAACTACCCAGTATCTTGTTTCTGTATTATTATTTTCTAAAATCTATATGTTGCAAATAACTTTGTGCAAAATATAAAATTATTGAGTAAGAAAGAACGCAAAACTGATTTACCATTAAGCATTATCATCTTAAGTAAGAAATCTTAAATTTTACTTATAATTGAATTAAAATAAAAATATGTATATAATTTTAAAAGACCTCTGCGGTAATCCTAATTTTGAGTAAGAACTATGCATTTCTTAAAAATACTTTTCAAAAAAAAAAAAAAAATCCCCGTAGTAATTTTAGCAATACTCAAAAACTGGTAATTTTGACATAAGATGTTATGCGTTATAGGTTATACTAAACAACAATTGAACTAAACAACAAATTACAATAATTAGTAAAATAATTTTGCACAAAAATATCAAAGCTATACTCAAACTTTACTAATATTTTCAACAAATTAGTGTCCTTTATGAAAATTTTTGTTATTTAATGAAACGATTAAATTCTACCCATAATTTTTTTTTATTTTGCGAATGAATAGATATGTAATTAATTTCGGCAATATACCAAAACTTTTATCAAACTATTGTTTTGCTTTACACATATAAAATAACCACCTACATAAAATAAACAAAATAATATTAATTTCAATTTTTGTCAAATTGATTTATGCGAAATGTTAAGATATTTATATACGTATGTACAAATAAGAAAGATACTAAAAACAACCTTTCTTAAAATACATGAGAGGTTTTTGTTACCCTAGAGAAGTTCATCAGAAACAAAACACAAATAACAAAACATTAAAAGTTTTCTGAATGAAATAAATATGGGACAATATAGAAATTAAATTGAAAATAGCCGAAATTTATAAATATACCAGGCAGGATCCAGGATAAGATAAACATAAAAAAAAAACATTGAAACATATACCCTAGAAAATAATCAAATAATCAACTCTAGAATGGAAATAGATTGACAATGACAGTTATTTTGGTACTATTATATTTATATGAAATGAAATTTGTTTACTGTGAATTTCTGTTTTTCGACTTTTATTGAATTACTTAAATAATATGAGAAATGATAAGGTGCTGTAAAATATAATAGGCATAATGAAATTTATATTTTTCTTGTGGGTTTCAATTGAGTTTATTAAATAATTGGTTTTTGTATATTAAGAAATGAGTTTGGAAATGGGTTACTTTTTTTTATATATACATAAATGTCGATTTAGAAATTGATACGAAAAGTTTGGTTAGCTAGATCATATTTTTAGATATGAACAAAAAATAGTCTATACGCAGTAAGTAAAGATATAAAGAGATAAATTTGGAGTATAGTTTAATAAATTAAAATTTATCATCATTAATTTTTGTATAGAGAAGGAAGTTTACAAATCTTAGTAAGAATAATGATTTTTAAAAAGTTTTAACAGAAGTAACGCAACAGTATTTAATTTTCATATTATTCGGTGGTTCCAACCCTTATTCGTCTAAATGTATTTTAATAATAAATGGAGAATAATTTTATTATTATTTTTTATGAAGACTTTAGGATGGGTCAACGAAAAATGTGAAATGCTTCTGTCAACGAAAAATGTTTAATAAAGAATCTTTCATTTTTCTATATTATTTAATATTATTTTTCAATTGTCAACAATATTAACAGTGTATAAAGACATTATTAAGAAGTCTTTCAAGGTTAGCAAAAATTTCTACAAAAAATTCCTAAAAATAATTTTGTAAAAGGACAAATAAAATTTGAGAGAAAATTTTTCGTTATTTTTTTTTTTTTACATATTTTGTTCTTTTTTAAGAATTGAAGGCCATTTAATTCAAATTATATTTATTAAATTGAAATGTATATTAATTTCAAAAATTAAAATTTAATTTAGTTGTCCAAACTAAATTGATAATACAAAATTGTATTTATTAATTTGAAAAATAATATCAGAAGAGAACATCAAATTTTTGCTTATTAACATTTTATTATGTTGCAATAATTAAAAATGATTACTTTCAGATAAAGAATTCTTACAAATTCAAGTTGTTTTTCAGTAGAGGATTATTAGTCATCAGGACCGGACTGGTAACTTAAAAACAACTAGGTTGATAACTAGGTTGATAAAAAACAATTAGGTCCACCATGTTCAACAAGAATAGAAGTTTTGAATATACAAAGAAATAAGAATGGTCAGTCAACCCTCAACTCTGCGTCTGTGAGTATAACAGATATGAGTCATGCATAGCCTACACCCTACACTATACCAACAAAGATATTTGGTTTTAGGTCTTGTTTTATACTAGCTGCATTCTCACATTTTAAGAAAGTGGCGGTTACATAATATACTGGTTTTTTTACTATCAAAATTTCAATTCGTGCTTTTTATTAGTAGACAATTTCACCAAGCACCCTGTTTATATTTTCTAATTTGATATTTTTATAAGGTATAATTACCGTTTTCTATATCACATCTTAAATCCGTCAGTTATAAATTATTCATTCGGAATTATATATTTCCCTAATGAAAAACTTGTAGTTTATTTTAATATATAATTGTGTAAAATTTACGTTTCCATAAATAATGTAAATTTATATTCCATAAAAAATAATTTTTAATATTACTTTATTTGATATTCCTTGAATAAATTTATGCTGTTGCAAATCAAATGATCCATTTTCTTATAAAACTTGTGCAAGCAAAAATTCCCTGAACAATTATTGTTGTACTTTAATGGATATTTTGATATTGGACATTTTTCTTTGTAATTTATTTAAATCAAATCAAAATCACCTTTAAAAATCATTTCAATTTTAATAAAATATAATTTATAATAAAAATTTCCCTTGCAATATTAAAAATGTTGTTTGGATACACAAGAAAATTAGTTTTAAACTATTTAGAATTAGAGGAATTTCATTGACTAAATTTATAGCTTTATTATTCAGTTTTCAATTAATATTCTTACAAACTTTAAGTATTTTAAAATTTGAAAATATATTTTCGAAATAATACTGAAATTCAAAAAATATTAATAAATAAAAATGGCGAGAATTTTAAATAAATGATTTAAAGTTTCCTTACGTAATTAAAATCTGGAGTGAAATTGTGTTAATTGATTCATGGACTGTCCATATTTATTATCTATATCACAAATAAAAATGTAGCACAGCACTTGGTCATAGTTGGTTGATTTTAAAGGAGTGAAACCTTCAAGACTATCATGCACATAGGCCACATATTAGTGAGTCCGTGTTACTCCCTAGTCGAAGGCTGCATTGTTATCACAACGAGTCGAATGTTAATCTGATAGCGAATTTCGTGTCAAAGCTTTAATGTGATAGAAAATTTGGTGTCACAGATCCTAAATTAGTTTACAAGTCAACACGTTATAATAAAATATTTGTGATGTAAAATATTTGTGATGAAATTATATGAATTTTGTCACAACTCACGAATCAGGAATCACATATAACAAAGTCCAATTCCAGTTTTTTATATATCGATTATTATAATGAAAATAAGTGATATTTTAATAAAATTTTTAAATCGTTGATGCTCTTAAATAATAAGTTTTAAAAGCATTATAATTAATTATCACTTAATCTAGTATAGTTTGAAAAATTAATTAACTTTTACGCTTAAATTTAATACTTTTATATTCCATTATTCGATAATAAATGTGACTACATTTCTGCATTATCTATAACTGCAATTTTGTTGATATACATAAAAGTTTTAAATTGATTTTAACGAAATGGAATTGAATTTAAAACATCCTTCCGTCAAAATAAATTTACATTAATTTGTTATAGATTAAAAATAAATTTACATATTAAAATCTGTACATTGACAATAATTATATGTATAATGAAATGAAATCGTGTTTAATATCCAATTATATAGAAAATATTTGTGAAACAAATAGTTTTGCTACCGAATTCAGTTATCCATCTATTTTATATATGTAGAATAAATTTGCAGTGATTTTGAAGAATTTTGTAATTTAAGTTTCATTAGTTTGTAATATATTTTACAGACAAATTATTTTATGTAATATTCGTAGGGGAAAAGAAACAGAGACAGACCAACCTTAGATGGAAAGACGGTGTTACTATGTGTCTTCTGTAAACTTCGAACAAACAACTTGAGAGAAAATACACTGAATTGCATCTTTGCATCGGTTAAGGAAGGATCGGTAACGCTAGGAATTAAGTACAAGGTAATTTCAATAAAATAATTTGAGAGTTAGACAGGCGGATAGGACAATTTTAGAGCCCTCAATATTGTTTTTTTATTTAGTGTGTTCAAAACATCGGCAGGCTAATTAGAAGAAATTTATGAAATTATTAGAATCGCAGATACAAACGTTGTGACAGGTAATTTGAAAATAGCGAATTATAATATTCGATCCTAAAAACTACCATAGGTTATTTCTTACTTTCTGAATTGATAGAAGGTCTACTTTAGTTCATATCAAAAAAATTCACTACATATCGTTATTAATAATATTAATATTGTGAAAAAATTGATTAATATTGACATTTGTGGTTTACCTATAAATACGAAATGATTAATTACTACCATAATTTTTTATATTATCATTTCTTTTTAAAAATTATATTGAAAATGACTATCTACAAATACATTTTACGGATAGTATTTATTATTTGGTTATTAATCTTTTAGCTGTTTTATAGATAAAGAAATTTTTCATATATATAAATAGTTTAAGACTACTTTTCGAGTTTGTCTTCCTAAATGATTTTCTATTATTGATCCTTTATTTACCCCCAAAGGTTTAACGTAATAGGATGTGAATATATATCAAAAAAATTTCGATTGTAAAAAATATTAAATCATATATCAGGATTTCTATATCGACTTTTTATGAAACAGAATCATATCATCCTTTATATTTTTATCTTATAAATCTTCTTGTATTTTATAATATTCTGCAACCAATTTTTGAATAGAAAAATTTAAAACTTTAAATAAAAGTGTAATATTTTACATAAAATAATATTTTTCATGTTACATAGAATTTATTACATTTTTAGCTTATATAATAAAAATGGAGGTCATAATCTCATAATTCATTTAATATTTAAATATAAATATTAAATAAAGGATGATATTCTC
This sequence comes from Rhamphomyia laevipes, assembly GCA_963920725.1. Lineage (NCBI taxonomy): Eukaryota > Metazoa > Arthropoda > Insecta > Diptera > Empididae > Rhamphomyia > Rhamphomyia laevipes. Next base: position 43,579,098 of record OY987259.1, read on the forward strand.
TTTTCATACTATCACTGGCAGGATACTTTAATATTTATTTGACTAGGGGTTTAATTAAAACGATTTACAATTAATAGTATATACATTTTAATTATACAGAGAACCAGATGCTGTGTAAGTAATTTTGATGATATTGCTATATAATTTAGCCATTTAATATTTATTAGAAAATATTGTTTTCTCGTTATAAGGAAATTTTGGTTTTGTTGTACTATTATTATGTGTTGGTATTATAAAGTAGAACAATATTATCAGTTAGGTAAAGCAATAGTGATATAAATTTTTGAGGGTTAAACAGATGGAGCATAATTTTAATTTTGTTAGAACTGAATGACAATGGGCAGATTTATATAGATTTTTACATATTATAAAGCTAAATTTTGTAATATGTATTGTTCTACCAAACGCAGTGTTTATGGGTTCAATTTCCGCTGAAAATACTTGTCTGACGCTTAACCACTTTTACAGAGCACAATTACATTATTAAAACAGGACCCATAAAATCAAAAATGAGGTGTATAAAATAATATTTAAAAAAGAGTATAGTTACTAGAATGGGTTCTATCTTAATTACATCTACATACTAATTATACTATAATAATTCCTTATTGCTTAAAGTATACTTAGTTCATGATGATGTCATGCCTTGAGCACATTTCAAATTTTTGGGATAAGAATATAGTCGACCGATATGGAAATATTGAATTCATAATAGAATGAATTTGCAGAAAAGAAGTGATAACTGCAGATGGGCACATTAAATTTAAAGTAATCAAAATTCAAAGTAATCAAAATTTAAAGTAATCACAAATATTGTAAATTAAAATGTATACTCTCCCGTGGGATGTTTACTCCAATTTTACTACAGCATTTAAACTGCGCTTGACATTAAAAACATTTAATATTCTCAATCTTGTATATCAAAAAGTTTAAAGCACCGGAGAATAGATTAGTTAAAAGTTGATCCATGTTTTTATAGCTGAATGTATCCCAACTAAAATTTCGCCACTTGAGTTTCCATTATACAAATTCGAATTTTGAATTACATATGATTATATAATTTAGGAATAACTAGAAAGTATTGAAATGGATTTAGCTGAGACTTTTTTTTATTGGTGGTATCAAGGTCAGAAAGTCCAAAAATGAAATAAAAAATGTCGGTTGGCACTATTATTTACAAATCTATGTTAGTAATAAATCACTTGTTGAACTTGAACTTAACCCTCCTACAGTTAGCAACATTTTTGTTGTCAAGAAAATGTTGTGAAATAAAATTATAATTTTTTTTATTATAATTCACTTTCTAGTTATTCCTAAACAAACATTATTTTCTTATGTTATTATAATTATATGATGAGTTATTTCGTTAAATATGTAATAAAATATTGGTTTGATTATAAAAAGAATTCGGAATAAATATAAGAAAAGAGGCAAATCGTAAATATTGAAATTGCAATCCATATTTAATCTTCTTATCACTTGAATACCTCCAACATTTGTAATGATAAATTCGATAATAAAAACGCTCATTATTCGGTCACCATAAAATAAATTTATATCATAATTGGTACAATACCTTAACAACAGGTTTTTCATTTAGATTAATTAGAGCTACATTATCGAATCCTTCTAATTACGGTAGTTATACAACATACTTTTATATTATATTTATTTACTCGGGTACCTCAACTAACAGAAATGTACTCAAATTGATATCGGTCGGAATAACGAAATAGTGAATCGTTATTAAAATGTAGTTGAATTCGTTAATGTTATTAATAACGTTATGTAACAATATATTTGTTAAAGTTATATCGAACTTTTCTCGTATTGTTATGTTGTGGTTCTGGTCCCAGTCCAATTTCCGTCTCTAATTATAATTTTTTAATGGAAAATTATTTAACGAATTTCTTACTTTAATTATTAAAAATTAATATTACAGAAATTCGTAAATATTTTTTTACAATTCATATTTAATTTAATTTGCTTTTATTTATTTTTCATTACATACATTGTTCCGGAAATAGAGTAATTATTAGTCAATTTAAATTAAAAAAAAAGGAAAGAAATCATTTAAGGATAAATAAATATCCTTTCTCATCATTTTCATTTTATATATTTTTAATATATTGAATTTTTTTTTTATTTTTATATTTTCTTTTATTTATTTTTTTATATTTTATATATTATTATCGAGTCCATTAATTTAATTGCATTTTGGCTACCCATTATAGTAATTTTTTTGATTAAATCTACTTTAGATTGATAGATGAATTTACTATGGTGAGTCCTTTTATATTTTTTTTTTGGTTAGCTTTTTTATTTTTATTGGCTATATAAAAAAACAAAAAGTTGACAAAACAAAGTACATTGTAGATTTATATGATTAACAGTGGAGTACCAAAAAAAAAAGAAAAGAAAATAAAAACTGTTAAATTTATTTATAGGACAATGATGAATGAAGTAGAATGGATAATATATGACAAAAATAATGCATATATAAGACCTAAAGATATAGCATTGACATGAAATAAAATTGTATAATGAATCCATATATGACATATGAAAAAAAAAATTGTAAATTTTTGATAAATTCATATTTGTATAAATTTAAAATATAATTTAATTCATCACTCCTAGAACTAAATAAACATCAATCATTTTAACCTATTTATGCGAAATTAACATTTTGATAATTCATCTCGTACTGGTGGTGACAGAAAAGCGATAATAAATGAATTAAAACATTTCTGGTTAGATATATTTTTTTTTTATGGAAATTGTGGAGATTACTTTCATACCTAGTCCTAGCTAGTCCTAATATTATAGTAATTTAAGTAATTACTTTTTTTATTGAATTGGAAATCATATTGGTTATTGTATCAATAAATAACAAGTTATTTAGAAATGGGTTTTCAGATATTTTCCATAATTTATATAGTCTAGAACGCGTTATCACTGAAGTAGTAGTCTAAATATCACGTAGCATCACTCCAGAACTAAATAAACATCAATCATTTTAACCTATTTATGCGAAATTAACATTTTGATAATTCATCTCGTACTGGTGGTGACAGAAAAGCGATAATAAATGAATTAAAACATTAGATATATTTTTTTTTTTATGGAAATTGTGGAGATTACTTTCATACCTAGTCCTAGCTAGTCCTAATATTATAGTAATTTAAGTAATTACTTTTTTTATTGAATTGAAAATCATATTGGTTATTGTATCAAAAAATAACAAGTTATTTAGAAATGGGTTTTCAGATATTTTCCATAATTTATATAGTCTACAACGCGTTATCACTGAAGTAGTAGTCTAAATATCACGTAGTTTATACATTGTTTAAAATACATTTTCAAGACTATGGGAAAAATGAGCCCATATCGAGAATGAGACGCGTAGTTAATACTTAGTGCCGACAAATTTGACTTCAGTTACAGCAAACTTCAGCTTAAACGGAGCTTAAGAAAATGACTTTTTATGTATTTATGTTATATGTATGTTTTTCAATTAGCAAGTTTTGTTATTATTATTATATTTAATTTTTTAATTCTTTTAATTTCAAATTACCAGGTGACAGTGAGAGTAGTAGTACTTTTTTTTAAGGTCTGTGAAGCCTAAAGGTAGTGATTTTTGAAGGTGGTAAACTATTTTAGTTTTTCTTTTGCGAATATTTTTATTTTTATATTTTCCTTATATAGTTTAGTTCTAACAATTTAACTATATTTTAAATTTCTAATGATTTGAATTACCATCTGCAGACGTTGGGAAGTAGCAGCGGATAGTAATCTAAGCATGTAAGAAAGTGCAAGAAATCAAGCTTAATTTCTTTCTTTCATATATGTTTCTCTTTAATATAACTTACTAACAATACAATAGTTCTCCTTATGATTGCTTTCGCTGATCCAAACAAATAATCGGTCACAATTTTGTTGGTTAATGGGAAAATGGAGCTTGTGTCTGTGATTGATGAGGATTAGATATACTCGATATGGAACACAAAACACAACGCTGCCAATGTAATCATCACACATATAACTTCTTATTTTGGTAATGAAGCCAAACGAAATTCAGTAAAATGAAGTATTTTGAATAATAAACTACGAATGTAGCATAATAAAGAAGTCGAGTCAGTTTAATACCATTAAATTAAATGTTTTTAAGACTATTGAAACAACGGATTGCATGTCAAATCCACCAATTATAAAAACTATCGCGACACCAGGATTTCATATTCTGCTTACTTGTCAATAGAATATAATTTTTATATAACAATCTACAAAAATTATTTTATATTCATTAATTTAATCAAATTCTGTTAAAGGTTTATAATAATTACTTCAATAATATTTTTGTCTTTTAAGCAATTTTCGTGAAAATTGAATTCCGATATTTTGTTATTATCATTAAGAAAAATATGACAACCAATTTAAAAGAAAATAGGTTAATAGAAAAAAAAAATTATGTTAATGGAAATTCTGTAGGGGTAGATTTTTATGATAGGTTTTTTTATTTTTAACATTTGAATAAGATAGAATTGATAATTTAATATTTTTTTTTATATCCATTATTCACTGGAAAGGTAAAAGTAAATTCTGACGTGATCAGAATTAAAATAAGATAAAAAAAATAGAACAAATAATATGAAATTTGTGCGTAGGAAGTTTTATATTTGAATATACTTTTTGAAATCTTAAAAACTTGAATTTAAATTATATTATAGTTATGAAAAAGTTTTTAAATAAAATTTATTTTAAATATTTTCTTTATTCTTTAGTGATTTAATATTAAAAATACGGTTTTATCTAATGTACTAGGAAAAATAAATATTTTTAAATAAAATTTATTAAATTTAAAGCAATTTATATTAAATTTACAGCGCTTTTCAAGTTTTTTTTCTAAATTCATACAGATTTATATTACCGATTGGCTGATTTAAATTAACTCACCATTGCTATCGAAAATTTATGTTCTGCTTTTACTATCCATTGGGTGAAATCAACTCTTCTTTTTAAAATCACTTAAAAACATTAACGGGTGGAAACCAATTGTCTCTCATTTCATTTGTCAAGTTTTTTTCATAAGGCCTTTTTTTTTGTGAAATGACTGAATATATATAAAAAAATCACAAATAGTCCATCGGGAGAATGCTTATTGGAAACGTATTTTGTGAGACACAGTCATCTGGAACATAATATTTGATAGCTTGAACTGTAATAAATTACATAACATAATAGTTTTTTAGTTTAGTTTAATAATGTATTAGTTTTATTCAAAACCATAATAATATTTACAATTAAAAAATTTACATTCTCAACAAAATTCAATTTTCCAAACATTAATTTCAGTTAACCGTTCAAATTTATATTTTTATTCATTAATTTTACTCTACTTTTATATAAAAAAATATATCTTATTTTTATTTATAATAATTATGCATTCATTTACGTTAATATCTTTGCTTTACTATTTTTAATGCGTTATTATTAAATTGACGTAGATTATTAATAATTTTTATTTCTTCTGGCAATGAATTGAACAACACCAGCCCATTACATAAAATGTGATTTCTTGATCTTGATGTTCTATATCTTGCTACCCTGTAGTCGTTTTGATTACGCAAGTTATATGGTTGACTCTCGCTTACGTAATTAAGATTTTCAGCCAAGTATGATGGTAGTAGACCATGTTTTATTTTAAAAACAAATTGGAGGATTTTAAATTTTAATCTCTGGTTAACACTTATCCAACATAATTTTTTTAACATACCATCAACGTTTGCATATCTGCTACATCCCAAAATTAGCCTCATACCTCTATTTTGCAGGATTTGTAGTCTTTGTATAGTTTCAATTGAACTCATAGCTAATATTGTAGAACAGTAGTCGAAATGAGGCAATACGATTGTGTTATACACCATCACTAACGTTGATCTAGGCAGTTTCTTTTTAATTCTCCATAACATACCGATTTTTGACGCTATTTTATTACAAACCCTATTTATGTGGCTTTTAAAATTTAACTTATTGTCGATTATTACACCAAGATACTTTATTTCATCTACTATTTCTATATCTTCGTTATATATGTTTAAATTTAAGTTTACATTGATATTTGCGTTTACCACCATTGCTTTTGTTTTTGATGTATTTAATTTCAATTTATTCATATTTAACCATTTTAATAGGTTTTGTACATCTTCTTTTAACATATTTTCGCAGGCATTACTATCTGTTCCAATAATGTATAAAAGCGTATCATCTGCAAATAACATTAGTTTTGAATATTTTAAAACTTTATCCATGTCATTAATGTATATAATAAATAATAATGCTCCTAAAATGGATCCTTGTGGCACACCAGCTTCAATTTCTAGTGGATCTGATAATTCTTTTCTGCACCTTACTCTTAAAAAAATCGATGGAATCGTAAAAAAATCCTTGTCATTAGTACAAAATATAGAATTTTTCATATAGTAATCTATAAATGATTTTTAGTAATCTAAATATTTTTGTTATTCCGGCATCCAAAACTCAACTGAAATTTATTTGATAATCTAAGATGAAAGTAGAAAATACAAATTGATTTTCGAAGTCTGCTCCATTTGTTTGACGGTTACATTTTGTAAATGTTTTTGTTGAGGGGATTCCATCCACACGAAAGTAAAATTATGGAGTTCGCTGTCCTCCAGATAATTATACTTCAAATTAAAAAATACAAATTGAATTAAAGTAATCTAGAAAAATTAAACATTTCAGCAATGAGTACAAAATATCAAATCTCTTAGATCACTAAGAATGTAATTCGGAATCATTTAATATTTATAGATCTACACTGAAATTACCGGACTAAAATTTTAACGATCACAAAAATGGATCATCAAAAAAGGCTGTAAGTCCAATTTTATTGAAATCAGATAATTAAAATTCTTAAGCAAAGTCCGACTAGAAATTTGGTAAGTTTATATTTTGGGAATCTCTTTTCTACCCTTTTTAACATAAAGAAAATGTGGAACGTGTTAATTAAATCCAGACAATTAGTTTAAGTAGAGTGAGTGTATGAAAAATGATTAAAAGAAAAAAAAAAAATTAATTTTTTATTTAAATTTGTCCCAATGGAATTTTCCCCAACTTTTTCATAATTTTTAATATTATGGGGCGCAGTATTTTTTTTTACAATCTGGAATTAAATTATTTGAACAAAAAAAAAATCACAAAATGTAAATCTTTCTAATGGTAATGAAATAATGTCGTGTATAGCAAATATTTCATTTTCAAATTGGCTTTGTATTTTATTACTGAATATTTTCATTATATATAAAATCAAATTGGGAATTAAAAGCTGTTATTAAATAATATAAATTCTTGTCACGTATTTTGAAAAAAATTAAAAATTCAAAAAAATAAATATAACATCAACATTAAAAATTTTATGCTTAAATTTTTACTTGTACATTTTTATATGTTTTTAGACTTAGGCTCTTTTAAAAATTTCGTTTTAAAACGCTTTATTGATTTTTGAATTAAATTTTAAATTTATGCTACTCGTATATAATTATTAATTTAATATGATTTTACTAAAATTCGTTAATTTTTAATTAAAACTTTAGAATGTAAATACTTTTTCTATTAAGAGTAAAATATTCTATTTGATATTTATTTATTAGAATTTTAAAATATTTTAACACTGAATTTTGTATAAACGATGACCAACAAAGATAAACTAAAACTATGGAAACATAAATAGTATCTATACTAAATTGTTTAAAAAAAAAGTATCTAGCTATGTGTGTTAACATGAAATCAGAAATACTAACGATGACCAACAAAGTTCATTTCTTTTAATGTTCATTCTTCCACAAACATGAACACAAGAATAATTGATTAAAAAGTTAAATAAAATAAATGGACAGGATATTTTAGAGAGAGAATTTAAAATAAAAAAAAAGTTAGATTTTTTTTTTTTTTAAAGTAAATTTTATATTTAAAAGATAAAAGGACTGAGTTAAATTAGATTTAAAAAATCATCACAAATAATATTTAGAATTAAATTTAAATATTTAAAGTTTCCGGAAGAATTAAATTTTTTTATTAAATTTAATGGCTGCGATTAATTTATAAACGAAATTTAAACTTAAAACGCTCCTAAGTGTAATGTAGATTTGTATTTATGAGACTCTTCTTGACGTTATACACTTCTTCGGAGCTTCATACATTTCTTTAAATTTATTTTATTCATATAAACAAAACTTCAATAAATTTGCGATGTATCATCAACCAGTTCGGCCGGCCATATTACTCATAAAAATAAACAATACCTCAATTCAGTCATGCTACCATAATTAAACAGTAAAGGTAACTTTAAAGTCCGGTTTATTAATTGGAAATAATTTGTACAATTAGCGAAGTTCCTAAATTAAATTTTGTGTGAGTGTGGTTTATAAATTCAGCGCTAAATATCTCAGATTCGTACAAGGATTTGGTGGCAAAAAACTGTACGAGGGAGATTTTAGTTAGTTCATACTTTCCGTATAAAACAGTTCCCTACAAAATATAAAACATTACAATTACTATAGTTCAAAACGAAAATATTCCGGAGTATTGCAGTACGGTGTGCAGTGCAGTTATCATATAAAACATTATTTTATAACGCATTAGGTACGTTTAAGTTACACCCCAGATTAATCTTGACAGATTACTTAGGTTAGGTATACGAAAAGTGGATTTTACATCAAAGTTAAGCCTTTTAACTACATAGTTATCTAATTAAACACTTAGTATATCCTGAATATAGGTCAGACAGAATTCAAAATTATTTGGTGAGTACTGGAAAAGCGAGTAGTGCATAATATCCTACGTGTTTTCGTAGCATATTCCGCACTGTTACTAAGTATATAATTAATTCAAGTTTAGAGAAATACAAACAAGTAAAAATAATTTTATTACATTTAATATTTTATTCACATATCCTGGCTATTTTATAATTATAATTATTTATATACTTAAAATTAATTCGGAAATATTTATTATTACCATAATAAATAATCCGTTTATAAAATAAATATGTTGTATCCCTAAAGCACATTTTATGTTTTGCTCATTTTTTTAACCATTAATCCTTTTAAATCATCAATATGACTAGTATCAGGATATAAAGGTGATATATTCAGGTGATATAGGTTTTAATTGTAGATTCAATCCTATTTTAGATTACTTTATATATCAGAGAAGCTTATTAACAATTATGATGCCATAGTTATTGCAATATAATTTATAACTCACTGAATTAGAACAATAATTTAAAATAAACTAGCCCAAAAAAATAATAATATATAAGGTATAGAGGTTAATTACACATGATGCGTCTCGTTTAAAACATCCACAGTGTTTGCTATGCATTGAAATTTTTTTTATGAGAGTGTAGTATTAAGTTCTCCAATGAATGTCTTGGACTGAATGAATTGTTCTGATATATTTCTTGACTATGGGCGGCATTTTGTTATTATATTTAAGGGCCAGTTTATCAGTTTCTCAGACAATATAGGTGCTACTTGTTTCTTGTTTCCCAAAATGTCTGCATTTTCAAAATCTCTAAAAACTTTAATTAGTTAAAATTTACTATTGTTCTTTAATAGTTATTAAAATGTGAATCCTATAAATTTCAGCTTTAACAAAAGGTATAAATTTCGAACTTTTAGCGAGGCTTGGAAGGCTGAACCGAAGTTTTTTTTATAAAGTGAACACGTGCTTTTGGTTTATTCACTGTCAGTATTAGTTGATAATGATACACCAACTCCATAGCTCTTTTGTTTCTGATACATATATATTTTTAAGTAAACTAAAATAAATATACAAATAATTCATAATAAATTAATCTTAATATACCAAAATCATATTATTGAATTGCAAAAACGAAAGGACACCTTTTAACATAAACTTCATTTCCAAATTCCTTAAAATAAAATTAATAAAAATGTAGACTAATTTAAACGAACATTGCTCCCTCTATGAATTTTCATATTTGCTTGTAAGCATTTAAAACATACAATTAGAATCACCAAATCCTTTGTTCAATATTTAAATTTTTTTTTTAGCTCTCTGAACTGAAAATATAGAAAATCTTTTTTCCTAGAATTTATAATTTTGCACATAAGCTGGGTAAAAAATGAACTAAAATAGCATATAAAGTTATTGTGCAATCTTGAAAGTAAAGGTTTTTTGAACCCGCACTTAAATGAAAACATTTTCTTTATGGATAAGTAGCATATAGATTGTATGAATTTGAATGAATAAAAAAAAGCTTTTTAATTAAAACTGTTTGTATAAATATGTTTTGTAATTTATGCAGTAAAGTATGCTTCAAAAAAATTTTAATGGATGCAAGGTAAACTATTTTTATTTGCATAGCAATCTTTTATAAACAAATCCGTTTTCTTCTATAGCTTTTCAAAAAAACAACATTTCTTTTTTAGCTTTTATGAAATATACGCAGATGAATTTATAAATAATCTATAAGAATAGCAAGAAAAAATAATAATAATTATTATTCCTAAGAACAAATATTCACAAGAAACAAGTTATGTTAAATTTAAAATAAATAAAGTTAAATGAAACTTAGATTAATATTTATATTACTAATAATCATAAACCTGTGAGAGCACATTAGATAATACAAAATGGTCAGTTCAGAATTACACGGTCGTGTGTAGGTGTAGGTTTACATTAGTTTTGGGTTATGAGCAATCCAAATATTAGCTTACTCGAAATTATATTATATTTACAAACACATTCAAAAATTATAAGTAAGCAAAAAACACTTAAAAAGCCCGAGTTTCTATTACAGTTTATTTATTTCACATACGACTCTGTCACTAAACATTTTCAATATTTAGGATTCATGACATATGTCATTTTTCTTATACAAATCAAAAATTGGAAATTTTAAAAATATGATAAAAAATATTTAATATAACTCACCTGATGCTGAACTGATAAACTCGTTCAAAATGGCTGATTATATAAAAAAAACTGTCTGTAATTATTTTCACAACCGCACTAAAAAAAACACAATTAATTTTTACTAAACTTATTTTAATATATTTTAATTAAATTGGAAGAAAATTATATATATATTTTTTATAATTAACACTTAATTTTCCTAATTTTTATAATTAACACTTCATTTTTCTATTTTGTATATTTAAATATACTTTTAAAATAAATATTTCCACACACACACAAAAAAAAAAAAAAAATAATTCTTAAATATTCAATATGGACGCACATTTTTAAATAGATTTTAAATTCGCGAATAGCTCGGAAAACTTAGATTTTTTAACACATTTGGAATTAATAATTATTAAAAAAACATTTATTTTATAATATATTTAATGTTTAAACTGGTAAAATCTAATTTTTCTTTATTTAATTTAAATTTATTCACTACCGTGTACCAAAATATCTTTTCACACCAACTGCACAATTTTAACTAAGAAAAAGAGGTGTGTCTAAATATTATTAAATTAATTTAAAAAAAAATTAGAAAAAATCCCGCGAAATTTGAATTTTTGCAACAAGTTTTTAATAATAAATTTAATAATATTTAGATGGCACACCTCTTTTTTAGTTAAAATTGTGCAGTCGGTGTGGAAAGACGTTTCGGTACACGGTAGTGAATAAATTTATTAATAATTAATAAAAATAAAATTTTATATTGCTAAAAATTAAGTGTAGTATTAATGTTTTAAAAAAATTATTAATTACAAATATCTTTAAAAAAAAGTATTTTTGTTAGTTTTCGCGTATTTCGTTTTTAAAATATTTTATTTAATAAAAAATTAAATTTAATTTTTTTTTAAAATTAAAATTATTATTAAAGAAGGACATATTTCCAATTTTATATTAATATAATGAAAATTATAAAATTATGTGCATAATTTCATTTAAAAGTGAAAATTAAAAGTGTTTTTTTTTTTATTAGATATTGTGAATAATAATTTCAAGATATTTTTAATATTCGACCATTTTGAATTTCCATCAAAACAGGTAAATTTTTATATTAAATATTTTACATTTTTGATAATTTTTCCTAATATTTTTGCAAAATTCTTAATAATTCTACACCTTTTAGGTTTTAGCTATACTTAAACTTCTTGGTATCTTGTGAAATTTTTCTTTATTTGCTTAGCCTTAGATCACCAAAGTTTTCTGATAAGCGTTTTTCATGAAATAATGTTTCGATATAAATCGATGATTATCTTGTAATCGATATTAATATCTTTCATAAAAAAACCTAAATTATCTCGAGGTATATGGAAAATATTGATAAAAATTTTAAGGCTTCTGTCATTCTATGATTATGCAGTTTTAGAATGTCTTCTATTTGATTTGAGAGGGAAGCGCTTTTCAAAAATGTATAATTTATAATACCGAAATCAGAAATTTTTAGATAGTATAACTTCTGCCTTGCTCAACACATACGTAATCACGAATCCAACTTCCGTTTTTAGTCCAAACAAGGAAATGCCAAAAATTTTATAGTGCTGATTAGTCGCAGTCGGGGTAGTTTTAACGATTGGTAATTGAAAAATTACATAATTTACATAATTGCACATATTAAACAGTTTGTAATAAAACATGTAAAATCAATAAAAAATATTTGATTAAAATTCTTATTAATTGACATTATTTTATCTTAATTATTTATATTATTATATAAAATATTTCATAACTTAATTAAATTAATTATTTATTGCAATAAATTATAATATTAAAATAATTTTTCTGTCATTATTAATAAATTATTATTTATTTTTTTATAGTATTTTGTATTATATAATTTCAATATTTTTGACTTTTGAAAATTAATTTATTAATGTTACATTTTATTTAATATTTTTTATCTATATTTTATAATTTATCTAAATGGATACGATGATTTTTATATTTCATTATTTTACGATATCATTATTAAAATAAAAGTAAAATCATTCAATTTTGGATTGTTATTTAGAATAAATTTAATAAAATAGGAAAATTATTAGATAATTAAATTAACAATTTGTTAATTAATTGTTATAAATGTTTATGAAATTTGATTATTTGATATTTAGTATGATAATTGCGGTTTAAAAAGAGAAGTTAATTCAATTTTTATTTAAGATTTATTTTATACAATTTGTATGGTTTATTACAAATAATAATAAATTAGTAATCGATAGTATCTAATCCACATCAATTTAGAAAACAAGTTCAATCTTCCCGTCAACAAGAAAATGAGTACCTGAGATAATTTGTTAGGATCAGCGAAATCAAGTATAAGGATAAATATTGTTAATAAATGGCGACGTTAGTTAGAAGGAACATATAATTAAGGAAAATATCTGAAATAACCTTAAGAGCTACTTAAAACTAGATCGTAATTACAAAAATCGTTAAATAACTCAATATAATTAATTGTCCGGAAGATTGCATGCAAATAACATATCACTATTAGGACGCGGTTGTGAAGTGATGGTACCGTTTTACTCTGCCATTGAATCAATCTTCTTATTTCGTATACCAATCTCACAAAATAGATTTTTTTTGGGACAGTCTTTATGTTGCTGAATTAGTGATCTTTAAAATGTACATATTTATAAATGAATTTTTATAAAACCTTTTAACTTTGTTTTAATTAAACAAAACGTTTTTCCAAATATATTGAACTAATCACATATTTTTCCAGATACAGGTTCTATTATCTTACACGGCTTTTATACACCATTTTCCTGAAATATAAATATCTAACGTGTAAAAACAGAATTGGACTGTAGTCGGAGTTGCCAAATAAAAAAATGGACAGTAAATATCACGAAATGCCAAAAATATTACAGTTTTTTCGTTACCTATTTGTTACCGCATATCTGAAGAATAATTAGCCTTCGGTTATGTAATTATCATGTAAAATGATATGCGAGGCTATGTTACGTGTTCGATTCATGACGAAATTTTAAGGCTACATTTAAATATAGTATTAACTTTCATAAATTTCTTGAATGAAATATAAAAAATGCAATATTATGATTATAAATAATAACAGCTGTAACTTTACATTAAAAAGCTACCTAAAAATTCTACATCTAATATTTCTTTATTTTGAATTTTCATATTAACCAAATTGCTGAAATTATGTGGTGGTGTAATGGTCTGTTAAAAAAATGAAAATGTTGATAGAAATAAAATCATTTTACTTATTAGTAAGTTACAAAAGCTTGAAAAATAAAATTCATAGCTTTGTTGGGACATTTATATACAATAAACTTTTCTTTATTTTCTTTGTGACCTAAATACAAAAGTCTAACAAAAATTTTCCAAAAAAAAAAATTACATAATTGTAAAAAAAAAAGAATGATTTTTTTTTGGTAACTAAATAAAATAATCAAAATGATTGAAAAAATTTCACAATAGAATATTGTTAAGAAAATCTTTTAAATACAATTTAAGAAATAGATTCCTTTTTTTTGTTTGTATTGTAGTTTGAATGTTTTCCGAAACTTATATTATTGTAAAATTGGCCGCAGGGTCTTTTATGTTGCATGCCTTTGAAATTGACCAAAATAACTTTTATATACATTGGTCAGACCAATTAGGGTTCAATACACAACAAATAATGAATTCGCAAGAAAAAAAGAAGAAAATTGTTGATTAACATAAAAATATAAAAATAAATCTTCAATACACCGTAAAAAAAGAGGAATTTTTCTAAACATTTTTGTAATATTATTTTTCAAATATTAATATAAACATGTCTTAACTTTATCGCTTAAAATACAAAGTTTTGTTATTAAATTTTCTACCTCAATGTAATGCCATTTTTAAGATATGCTATACTTTTACTCCTTATACATATTTTCATCAGATTTGATTAAATAATTTGAAATTTTGTTAGGAGTAATATGATAACCAAGAAGAGGAAAAGCTGTTTAAACATAAAAAAATATAATATTTAATACAGAAAATGAAATATTTCATTATAATAATAATTTTCTTTTTTTTTTTGTATATTGATTTGCATACGTGTTTTATGAAGTAAAACTTTTTTAATATTTTTGTCTTAGAGTTTAAGCGGTTTCATTTTTTTATTTTTTTTGGAAAGATTTCATCAAACAAGTGGAAAATAAATGGAGTTTTAGAAATTATGGTCTTGTCTAGAAGTACTCTAAATAAAATGAAAATGGAGAATTTAACTTGATATGTTATTTCCCAATTTTAATAGCAAGATATTCGGGAACCACTTTTGCAATGGATTTCATCTAAATCTCAAAGAAAGATATGCAAAAAAAAAACTGTCTGGTGTTTGGAAGATATAAATAGCATGCAACATAATATGAGTGAGCCATCTCAGTGATGAATATTCATGAATACTTGAAGTAATTAAGAAACCATGAATTTATTTCTAATAAACTTCTTTCCTAACTCTTACACAGCCACTGCAAAATTAAGAAATATTTATATAATTGAACTAAACTTCAAGGCTGTTGTATATAAACCATAAATTAAAATGGAGACATAATTCTTTATAAAATGCAAGGAAAATGTGCCGAAGTAATTTCGATCTAGAATTATTAATCCAATTTCCATTCTTTTAAACTCTTCTAAACTTGTGGTTTATGGCAGTAAACATTTTATTTTATTACCAGTATTTTATATCATCACATAATAATCAAAATTAATTGAATATTTATCAGTACATTAATAAAAAAAAATACTCTTAAACATTTTACAAACATCAAAATAAGCTAATAAAATTTTCATTATATATAAACAGTAATTGAAATATTAATAAAAAATACTTGATAAAAGTTTCAAAAACTTTAAGAAAAGTTGATATTTTTTATGCTTAAAATGTGAACACATTATTCAAATTTAGTAACTTCTAATATTATAAAATTATGTAGAAAATATTTTGTAATTTTAAAAGTTTTTCAAGAAAATTATTTTTTAGATTTTTTAATATTCCTTTTTTGATATATTCATTTAAATTGTGGACAAAATTATTTCATGATTTGTTATAAATCGTATAAATATCAATAAAGTAATTGAAAAAAATCCTTTAAACATCATCAAAACCTGGATAAAATATGAAATAAAAATTATTTTTTCATCCTTAAATTTTAATATAATTAAAGTTCAATACAAAATGAATAATTAATTATTAAAATTTCATTATTTATTTATAAAAATTATTTAATTTATGAAATTTTCATTGTCAACCGATGAAAAACTTTCAGTATTTCCGTAAAAAATTTAATATATGAAATAAGAATAAGTTTTCTATCTATAAAGAAACATTGAATATATTATCTGAATAAGTGATGATGATGTACAATTCGTATTTAACATATAAATTATTCTATTTAATTTAACTGAAACTTCGACTTCATGTCACCAACTTAATAGAATTTCTATATAGATTTTATTTATTTGTTTTTTGTTGGAAAAACTGAAAATAAGTAAAATTTAAGTTTTGTTAAGAAGAATATTATCAAAAATTGTATAAAAAGTTTTTATTAAAGTCTATAAAATAAAAATGATTTCTTTAACTAAATAAATGTAAGATTAGAATGGCGAGTCAATATTTAATCGGGACATTTCAGTTATTTAACATAATTTTAGTAAAACATTATATTCTGAAAAAAAGTGCTTGTAATACAGCAAGGATTCTTTATAATGCAAAAATGATATTTGGATTACTGATTTAGTTAGGTCCTATAAACTTTGAAATCGACATCTTCAGTGGGTCCATATAGAATAATTATATTTCATATGTCATAGTAATTGTATATTGTCATTTGATCTTGAATGTAATTTATTATAAAAATTGTTTTTCTTTTGAATATATAACAGCTTTACAGCATCCTTCAAAATGTTACTGCAACATATTTTGGCAATATTATTTATTTGTAGTTCATCAAAAATGTTGCGCGTTAATATGTTGCTAAGAAAGTTGAATGAAATTTGACAAATATGGTAAATTTTTAATAAAAAATTGGGGAGTTTCAATAGGTTCTTATCAAAATTTCGAATTATCTATCTATATTTTTTCCTGGTGTTTCAATAGAGCTAAAATCATTGTTGCAAATCACTGCTCTTCATAATGCCGGAGTTATCTGTTCCCCATTTTTTTGTTTCTTCACCATTATTTATATTTTTGTACATTTTTGGTTGGTTAGAATGGAGGGAGATCACATAGACCTTCACGTTCCAAGGCTACAAGGACCAGTTGTACTCTCCTACTGACGGATAATCATAATTTTTTAATTATGTCAGCCCATCCTATTTCTTTCATCAGAGCCACCAAATTTTCGATCGACATTTATTTCTACAATTGTACATAGTATTTAGAAACTCATTTGTCATTAAATTATATGATAAATGGTCAATATTGCCAAGAATTCCAATGGATTTAATTTGGCCCATATTCGCTTTGTAAATACTAAAAATTGAATTATAATTAGGAAATAGAATAAAACAAATTTGATAATTAACTTAAATTGATTTTTATTAAATATAAATTTAGATACTATACAAAAACAATATCAAAACCACCAACATAAATTTAAATTCACATTAATTCTATATTATAATTATGATAAATGATAATTAAATTACTATATAAATTTAATTATTAATTGTATTTAATTCATTAAATTCGAATTAGCTAAAATAATAATTTTATTTGTATAGATTTAAAAAAATATTCAGTATTTAGTGGTAATTCAATTAAATCAGATCTACAAAATATAAAATTAGAAATAATGACAAAAATTAATTTCAATAAAAATCTAAATAAAAATATTATTAAATTAAAACAAAAAATTGATAAAAATTATTTAAAAATAATTCAAAATTTTTTAATATTATGTCAAATATTTTGTACAGCACCAATTAATATTGAAAATTTAATTGTAAATTTAAAAAATTCAAATACTAAAACAAAATTAAAATTTAATATAAAATTAATAATTCATATAATTTGGTGTTTAATTATATCAATATTAATTACAATATTAACATTTAATCAATTTATTAATATTGATATTAAATTACAATCAATTGAATTGTGTTTAATAATTAGTGAATATCTAACAAATAATTTAAATATATTATTAATAATATTTGGATGTTATTATAAAAAACGATTATATAAAGAAATTTTTAATAAATTAATAATAATTGATAGAAAAATTATTAATTATAATATTGATAATGGTACAAATTGTGTTATATATAAATTGAAATTATTAATATTAATTTATTTCATATATTTTCATATTTATATAATTACAAATTATTTTTATTTAAAACAAAATTTATTAATATTTTTACAAAATTTCATTATTTTTATATTACCAAATTTTATAATGTTATTAATATTAACACAATATTGGTTTTTAATATATTCAGTTGAACAAAGATATAAACAAATTAATTTAATTATGATAAAAATTACAAATAATAATGATAAAATTACAAATAATAATCATCGTAATCATATTATTAGTGCTAGTAGTTTACTAAATAAAGAAATGAATAAGATATTATTTGTTAAACATAATCATAATAATGTTCATTTTATATTGAATTCATTACGTATTGTATTTTCAGATTTAGATATATTTACTGGTGATGTTACTAAAGTGTTTAGTATAATTATATTTACAATATTTATTGGTTCATTTTTAATATTATCAGAACAAATATATGTTTTGTATAAAATCTTTGAATATCATAAAATTGATTTTATTTGGTTATTGAATACAATTTTATGTATAACATTACATTTTGGTAAAATATTTTTGGTATTATCTGTTAATAATGGCTTAATAAGAGAGGTAGGTATTTAATGATGATAATTGAATATAAATAATTTAAGAATATATTTGTTTTTATTTCTAGAAAGCTAAAACTGGTCTAATATTAAATGAAATGAGATTTCTAACAGCTGAAACAGAAATTTCGGTAATGTTATATGATATTTTTTTTTATATTGGTAATACAAGAAATAAATTTGTAAATGTCATATTATAGACAGAGAGTGGATTAAGCTATAATTTTTTTAAGTTATTCCATAACGTTATGATAACTTTAATTTCATTAAGTAACACTGAATTTTAACGTTACGAAATTTATTCTTACGCGTGTTTGTGCTGATAAATTTCCCCGCAAGCTACTTACTCAAAATGAAATGAAGAGATAAAAATGATTTTTTTTTGCAGTTACATGATTTTGCCGAATACCTAAATCATACTTTGACAACAGAAATTTCTTTACACTAGTATTGTAATCCTTTCAATTCGAATCTTATTATCGTGTATACTTTCAATAAAATGTATCTCAACATTTACATCCTTTTTTATATGTATTTGTTATGCTAATGACAGAAATGTGTTAAAATTCATATCCGTCGTATAAAGCTAAATAACGAAAGAGTGAATCGTTATAAATTTCTAATTTCGAAAAGTTATTAACAGCGTTATGTCGTTTATATCGAAAAATCAACTTTAAATTGTTATTGTAACGTTTAATTATGATAATAATCTTAACATAAAATTTTCGTTAATTGTAAATATATTTATATTTTCCAGGTTAATCGATTTTTATTGCAATTAATGGTCAGAAATCGCGTACAAACAGCATGTGGAGTATTCGAATTAGACATGATGCTACTAGGCGCAGTATATTAAATATCATTTTTTTAAATTCTTAAATAATTTTAAACAATATTTTTATTTTTCAGTTACTTACATGGTTAGCTACATATGTAATTTTTCTAATTCAAGTTGAATTAATGCTAATACCAATACCTATAGTTAATAATACTGAAACAAAATTGTAAAATTTAACATAAGCGAATGTTAAATGCCAGTACTTTAACAACATTAATCAAAGTCAACAATAATATAAATTAGATTTTACTAAACTGTCCTAAACTGGACAATAAGCTCAAAAGTGGATACAATGCCATCGTATTTCATTTAACATTTTATTATTTATATCAAAACCATTTAAGGAAAATAAATTTTTGGTATTTTTTAGCCAATCAAATTATCATTAATCTTAATTTTTCGATTTTCTTTTATAAATAAACAAGAAATAAAGAAATTGTTAATTTGTAAATGTTAATTATTGAAAAATTTACAAACATTTTGAAAATTTATTTAATTTTTATTTAACATATGTAATTTTTTTATTTAACATATCAGAACTTGATATCATTAAGCAATAATAATAATCGTGTGCGGAATTTAGACTCTTCCGTAGAGGTTTTATGATACCGTCACTCGATATACAAGTCATGATTATAATATTACTATAAGTTTTAACTTTACTTCACACTTAATTGATAAATATTATTTAAAAATTTAATATTTCAGTAGAAAACACTGAAAATTTTCATTTCTAATAATAGAAACTTTTCTAATAACAGAAATGCACTTAAATTCATTCATAAAAAGCGAAATAACGAAATAGTGAATTCCTATAAAATTGTTTTGAATAACGTTATGAAGAGCTATGGTTAAAGTTATTTGGAAAAAACATAATTTGAATCGGGTATGGTTCAGGTTCGTGGTTTACCTCATATTCCTCGTGTTTGCACTTGTTACAAAATGAATTGCATAACAAAAATTTTAATGAAATTGAATTTTTAATGAATTTTAATTATTAATGAAAAAAAAAATATTGCAATTATTCTATCGCATATATTTTATGTTATGTAATAAGATATTGTTGCAGGTATTAACAATTTATATATAAAATTTGTTGTTTGATTATAAATTTAATTACATTATTTTACTATTGCTTTACATTTTTGTAATTATATAAAATAATACAAAAATTTCAAACGCTATTGATTAGTTACATCATTCAAATAATATTGTAAAAACCATTTTTTTAATTGATTTATTAAATTCCATTTTACTTTATGTAAATAATATTCTTTTTAATAAAAAATTCTGATTTTTAATTAAACAAAAGCAAATCTGTTCTAATAACGAATATAACTATCAAACTTTCAATTTTGTAACATTTTGAAAATATATTTTGATTTTTATAGCATCTGTCATTAAGCATGATACAGATACAGTGTTAAATTGAAATAAAACATATTTCCTATTTATTTTTGAACAATATTTCATTTATATGACCACCACTTCAAGACACTTCAAGCAACCTAATGTATGTAATTTTTTACGTAAAGCTGGATGAATATCATTAAGTACTAGTTCGTTGTTGACTTCAATTGCATCAAATGTTTGTCGTTTATCTGCATAAACCAATGACTTAGCATAGTCCCACAAAAAAAGTCCAAAGTCATTGAATCAAACGATCATGCTGGCCAATTTATGAGTACAAAATGTGAACTAAATGAATCATTAACTTTAGTACGCAATGAATCCATTGTTTCCGAGGACACTATGATACGTATCACTCACTGTCTTGTTGAAAGCACCGTGAAACCATTTTCATCAATTTTTGGAAGAAAAAAAATCGTTCAGCAAGCTCCGTTGACAGTTACATAGTTACCAACATCATTTTTGAAAAAATGTTGTCCGATTGCACCACCAGCATGAAATGCAAAAGTTAATTTTTCTGTATACTTAGTTTAATCCATTGCGTATAGTGTAATTATTTTCTCAGAATGCAGACAAATTGCATTGCGACCGACCTTAAAGAAATGTAAATCCTCTTACTAATTATATCTATTTTTCTGGTTGTTTTCACTAATCCATTTTTTTAACCTTTCTCAATAATAAGAAATCTTCTTTATTAATTAATTGTGAATTATAAACTCAATTACTAAATTGTCATCCATTCCAAATTTAAATATAGAAAATAAATAATGTTATCAATTACAAATTAAATTCCAATACTCAAAAACGAAAACCATTTTTTAATTTATAAAATCCTTAAATAAAATATTTTCCCAAAAATATAATAAAAAACTTAAAAATTTATGTTTAAAAACATAGTTTATAGTCACTTAGAAAACTAAATAATATAACAAAATATCATAATTTTATTAAAAAGGATTTTCAGATTTATATTATTCTTTATATTTAATACTGCAGGGGATTATCCTCAATAATAACTGTCATTATCCTTTTGTTTTCTTGTTATAAAAACGTTTATTTTCCGGAATCATTTCACATCGGTTTTTTTTTTCTGTTTTGCCTGCACATTTTCCTTTTCCTCGTAAAGTAATTATGTATTTTGTTTTCCTTCCATTGTTTCCGTAGCTCTTTGGAGGAAAATATACAAAACAACACATGCAATGCTCCTCTGGTACTATATAGAAACTGTTGGCTAACAATTTATGTTTTTTAGATCGTTAAAATTACAATTTGTAGAAAGAAATGTGTTGTACTAAGAATGTGTTGTTATAACCACTCTTTTTGGTATATATGTTTTTTTGTAATACAAAATATACACTTGTGAATGTTTAATAATACAGTGTTGGTCAAAAGTTTGTATTTATTATAGTCAACATTTTGTATCCTGTTCCTGTTCTACGAAATCACATCTTATATTCAAATCGTTTTAAAGTGAAAAATATTATTGTGTAAATGGAATTATTCTTCATTTCTTCACTCGTATTAGGTATTACTATGTAAATTGAGTGTTAGGCTAATTGGAATCGATTTGTCTAGTTTGTGAACTAGTAGATTAGATAAAATATATAAAAGAATTGGATAAATATTATTATTATTGAAATTAATTGTAATGTAACTCATAAGATTTTATTCTAATTTTTAATGTTACGAAAGTTAGCTTTAAAAGTAGATTTATCGATAATTTATGTTAACTATTTTAAACTAGTTAACTTAACCGTGGCGGTTAAGTTAAAAAATTTGCAATACGTAATTTTGATTTTAATACTCGAGAGTATTTGCTTGCTGACACTATCTTATTTCAATTAAATGTTACTTCACTATAAAGAGTCTTATAGTTCGGAATCCATATAATTTCAATAAAAACTTATTGAAACTTTTTCGATGAGACAAAAGTTCGGTTTGTACTGCAGCGCCATTGCCATTTTTTATTCTATGATCACTACTGTTTAATTGGCATCTGAAAATGTTAAAATAACTATTTTTTTGTTCCTGTTAATTTCTTTTTTTCTTGTGAATTTTTCTATTTACACTTAACATTTTAACAACAACAAAAAACAACTCTCTATTCACATGGGAAAATTAATGATATATTTTGAATTTGTTTAAGAATTTTATTTCAAACATTTAAGTGCAAAAAAGGCAAGTTTAGTGTAACTTTTTTTTTTGGTATTGACAAAATAATTTATTATGTAATTTTGTATATATTTATTTATATAATTTTGATAAAATGGATTTTGTGCAATTAAATGGAAATTCTTTAATTAAAAATAATTAATTAACTGCAATAAAAGAAAATTTTAATTCGAATGTTGTATAATTTAGGATATGTAATTAAATAAAATGTTTCGTAATAAAAACTTTAAATGTGATTATGTAACTGAAAATTAATGTTGTTCCATCATTGATGTTATGTAATGTAACCGTGAAATACTCGGGCGGATTAATTATTTCACATTGTTAACTTAACTATTAATTAAAATTAAACAACATCGGAATATCGCCATAGATTTATTACTAATGTTTCTTCATAATGGCAAATATCCAGAATATTTTGTATTGAACTAAGTATAATATTAAGCTCATACTGAACATTTGAACCAAAAAATAACCAATTTGAATCATCACAACAGCTTAAGAAAGAGTTGAAAATTATAAACAAGTATCGAAATACTTCTCACCATAAACCCAAATTCTGTGAATTTTCAAAGGAATTTTTGCACCACCAAAATTTATTCAAAATGAATGCCCGAAACTTTAAAGTTAAGTTGAATACTATTTTAAGAAAACTAATCAGTAATTGCTGAATCATGTAGTCAGTCAATGATTTTAATATTTTCGGTAAAGTTTAAATATAAGAAAGTGTTTAGAAGGCAGGATGATTGTCCACTTTGTCATCGCTTAAATCTTTCGTTTACATTAATATCTATATCGTTATTTAGTTTTGTCGATTATATTTTTAAGTACATATTATATCAATTTTGTAATGCATAAATCTCTTCTCCTTAATTTTCGTAGTAGTTATAGTAGCATATTAGTCAGCAGTTTTTATAATTTTTGTCGTTCGTTGTGTCCTAAGTGTTTGCAATTAATGGTATCACATCTTAAGATCATTAAAAGAACCACGAGAAGCCCTGAAGCTCCAGCTGGCAGAAATCGTACCGTGTTTAGCCGCTGTCATTAGATTTAGAATACAAATACCCACTCCAATTTTACAAAATGGTTTAACATTTCTGTTATGTCACATAATACATCACGTTTTTTTATACCATTACTTTAAAAATAGCAACTAATTAATTTAATTTAAACGTCTAATGATGAGACTGTAATTATTTCAGGGTAAACCAACAACTAAATCGGTAACAAATTCTACTCCAAAAAATAAAAAAAAATAATGAAAAGTTTATTTCCCAGGATAAATAATAAGAACTAAAACATTGTGAATAATAATTTTAACAATATCATTCACAATTTAATATGAATTGCAAATAATCAAAAACTTTATAAAACATTTTGTAATGGATAGGGAGGTAAATAAATATAATTTTGTTGTCTATGACAGGAAAGTCACAAAATAAACAATCACATTTTAGTATACATTGTGTTGTCTGTCATTAAATAGTAATTATATTAATAAGTATATTTATAGTATCATAATAATCTAAAATGTAATTTTAGTAGTTAGCTTTATATATTTGAATAATTTATTACACAAAAGTAACTAAAAATAAATTATATGAAAAACAATGTTTGAATAAATTTTAAGAAAATATAATTATTCTATATTTATAATTATAATTGTAATTATACTTTATTTATTATGTCGTCTATGATTGTAATTTGTAATAGTTTCTAATTTAATTACATTTATTGTTAAATATATTTTTAAATTAATTGTAAAATTTGTGTATGAAAACTTGGTTTTTAAAATTCAATTGATCGTTTTTAAAAATATTTTAAACATTTTTCAAAACTCAACACATTTTAAAGTAAGGATTACAATGTACCGATCAGTTCAGATTCAATTCAATTCGTAGAGTAGCCAATCGATTGGTTGCAAACTGAACACAAAATTATCGATTCAGTTTAGATTCTTAAAATTTAAAGCGTTCCAAACTCTTTCGATTTGATTCATTCCGAATCGGTTTTAATTGCACCTCCTATGTGTCCATTTAATCGATTTTTCATACAAAATATTATGAAGACGTCAAATTTGAATTTTACTGAACCCATCGGTACTGAACTGAACGCCACAAGCTTAAATTATAAACCGTCATGCGAATACGCTTCATAAGCTCGTGTTGCTTGTAACCAACTACTTAATGGTACAGTAGTGGTTAGCCTATGACCATGGAGGATTTTTTTTTTATCAGGTTGGAACACTAAAGACGACGGGCGCCAGGTCTAGAATGACCGATAACAAGCAAATCACAATAATTATTAAGACCAAATTTTATTAATCCGTAGTGTTCCTGGATCGTTTTGGGACTTCCTCCAAGAGTTTTGCCAGCTAATACCTCAGCCTGTGGGGCGTGGGTCAACCAAAACGATCCTACTCACGTTCAAATCAGCAAAGCCCTTCACTTCTCCATAATTAATATTAATAAAAATATTAACAGGAAAAGATCTGGGCAGAAGGACAGGGATACTTACATAATCAACATTTAGCGATTTTTTAGGGGTTTAGCCAGTCATCTTTAGCGGTTTCTTGCAGCTGAAAATAATACCCAACCCAAACCCTAAATAATAAAACGTAATTTTTTTCTTTTTTAAAACGTTATAATATATATATTTATTTAATTAATAATTATTTATTCTGGTTGTTTTATTTTATTATTTTTATTAAAAATTTAAATTATGGCATAATTTTAGGCTTTTAATGATTTTCAAATATTAATCAATCATGTATTTTTTTTTTTTTTTAGATTAATACATTATTTATTTATTTTTTTAATATATATTTAATCAAATTATCCTGTTCATACAGATATATATTTAATTTTTAATTTAATTTAAAAAAAATAATATAATTTATAAAAAAAAATACTTTTAATAATATATTTGTAAAATTTTTATTCCACATACCTTTTTATGATACCTCCTCTCGTGACATGTCATGAAAGTGGATCTCTAAAGAAATGCTACAACAAAAAATCTACACACAAAAAAAATTATAAATTTATATATGTATATATGTGACGTCACAACCAGAATTTACACAAAAATAAAAAAAAAATAAAAAATCTGCTGCCGGAATCCCGCTGATGACGTTGCACTGCACTCCAATTTTAATAATGTTAGTACAAAAAAAAATTTGTACCAAGAGATATATATATATATTTATCATCTTTTGATGGTCTTTCATATATATATTTATATGTATTAATATATGTATATATATTTTTAAACTATTTTTGAATTTTGAATTTGGATTCTTTTCCAAATTTTATAAAAACCTCTCAAACTGATAACTAACTATCAATATAATGTTTTAATTTTTTTTTTTTTTATTTTTTGATTTAATGCTGTTTTTTTTTTCTAATTAAATAATTATCTTAAAACTTCGATAGTTATTTTTTTTATTTTTATTTTTACTAGAATTTTTAATTTAAGTCTATCTTTTATTCACACACTATAGGATTTCTAAAGTTTTTTTTTTTCATTTAGACATAATATAATTTATACTATAGTTAATATATATAGTGCACTTGTTAATTAAATTTTATTTTATTTTTATTTTTATTTTATTATTATTATTATAACTACATATTTAATAATTAATAATTACTATGGTACTTTTAATTTAATTAACTTTATATACTTTTTTAACAAAAAAAAAATCCTTTAAAACTATTGCTATCAATACTATCTTTTTCTTCAAAAAAAAATTCCTCGACAACCCAAAAAAAATCATCCTATCATCATCCTATCTATTTTTTCCCAAAAAAAACATTGCTCACCTTTCCTGACCGATGGGTCAATTCAAGGTGAACAAGTTTTTTTTTTTCAATTTCCCCATTTCATTCCACGATTTCTTCCTTGCCGTGCCTTTTAAATTTTTATCCATTTGCTCCACCTTGGATTTCCCTAACAAAATTCTACATACCCTAAAATTTTTCAAGAATCGATACTTTATCGATTTTCGCGCAATTGATTTTCCTTGCCAATTTTCTTTCGCAATTGAATTTTTGTTTTATTAATTTGGCAATACCAATTACTTAATTTCTTTTTCTTATTGACCTTTTATTAATTATTTATTTACATTAAGCCGGCCATTGGCCATAATTATATTTTAAATATATATAATAAGAATTATATATAAATTAATTAATATATGGATATACTATCATGGCTGGACCATAGCCATTTATATATGGATATAAAGGAATTTCAGGGAAACACAGGTACGCGCATTTTTATTTAATTTTTACATTTTCTTTTTAGGTTCATACAAAAAAAAATATGCACAATTCTATCTTCGACAAGGAACAGCAACAGGTACATTTTCTTTTACATTTATGGGGTCACATGCTGGAAACATTTACATTTATATAATTATGTAGCTAAAGTTAAATATTATTTCTCATGTTAAGCATTTTTATGGTAAACGTTCTAAGCACCGAGCATTTAAGCAATTTTATTTTTTTAAGTATATGATTGGTTAAACATTATTTTAAACATTTTTACCATACTAAGGATATATAAGAGCGTGTTAACGATTAAAGCTAGTTGAGCGTGTAAAATGTGCTAGTTTACTGGCGCTATAGTAATTTAATTTTATAAACTTCAAATTTATTTAAATATTAAATACAAAGTAGCTAAATAAATATACCTTATAAATTTGGATTTGAGGATTTTGGAGAGACTGCGAGAATTTTTTTTTTATCCGAAGGTGGTAGTGGAACTATGAGAATATTCTGTTGTCATTAGTGCAGATATTATTAAATATTTAAAATAAAAACATTAATTTCTATATTATATTCTAATTATACATAATAATTTACAATTTAATTTTTATGTGGTTTTAAATTTCATATTTTGCATCGTATTCTATTATTTATAAATGTTCTTCTATTATAAATTAAATTATACGTTTAATTTTCTCTATAATATCATTAAACACAAAAATGCTATTAGAAATAATTGCACAACACTTAATAAATATTTAAATGTAATTAAATGAATCGAAAATAATTAACATTAATTTAATAATTAATATTTTAAAAAATGTAAATGTTATAGTTTATATTATGTTACGTTTAGTTTAAAACGTATGTTTTTAATAATATAATCAGAATAATATCAACTTTTGTTTATAGCAATCTCAATCGGGTAGTTCATTTTACAATTCAAATTGGTCTTTTTTAAAACTATTTTTAATCACTATTTCTTAATTACAAAACGTTATAACATCAAATTGATTAAAACTATAAGGAAAATACTTTATTGAATTATAATTAATACTTTAAGTCCAATTACCTTTGAGCAAGGTTCTTTACAAGCCTCTATCATTATCGCAGTGAAATATTGACAATGTAAATTAATTTGCCGCATAAAATGTCAAAAAATTGCACGTGAAATATAATTGTTCAGAACTTTAATTTAACCAAATAATCAGTCTCTGTCTCAGGTTACCATTTTCTTCTTAATGAGGGTTTAAATTTAAATAATCGATTCCTAATAAATTTTTAGGATCGTACCACTTTTAAACGAAACTTTGACTTAACGTAATCTTATCGTAAGGTAAACTAAATTTTATATGGTAATCTTGTCTAAAATGAAGCAGCGTATTAACCGTAAATTATAACGTATTAACTGCTTAATGAATAAATTATACCCTCAGCATAATATTAATAAATAAACCTATCATAATATAAATTTTATATGGAAATATTTAAATTTTCTAAAAACTAAAATTTTGATGGTATAGAGTAGCAAAAATCCAATTTTCTATTAAGAAAATCTTAATTAATCATTTATTGAAAGACAGCTTTACTTTTGAACTGAAATAAATTGTGACACCACAAGCATAAAAACCATAATTTGAAAAAATAAATAAATCATGTCATTGCATCCATAAAATTACATCTTGTCAATAATGTTTACAATCCACAATTTAATAACTATAGAAAAACAAGACTTATTTATATAAAGTCTGAATTTATTTTGTAGATATCTGTAATAAAGTACAAAATAATTGACAATTTTCTAACGATAAACAATCAGCTAAAGTCAAAAGGGAATAATACACCTATTCAATTTATAGCTAGAAAACAAATGAACATAAATTGTTGACCTCTCTGAGTAGCAATCATAAAGATATAAATTTTATGTTTTCTTATAACTTATTGTGATAGCAATGAAAGGTTAAAACCTAAATTTATACTTATTATAAATATAATCGGAGACCATTAATTGTTCACTGAAATATTTAATATAAATAATTAATTACATAATATCAAAATCAATAATAATAAAGAATTACAAAAATATGTTTGGCTCTGACTTTATCAAATTAGATTTAATATTGATTGGTTTTACTAAACTATTTATTAAGTAACCAAAATTTGTAGTAGTTTTTTATATATAAAAATAATTTTTAAGTCGAAATATTTAAAATTAGTTAAACTACAAAATATATTTAATCAAAACATTAATTAACAATAAAGAAAATATTGAAATCATTAATTTTTTTCTAACTAGTAGTGCCAACATTACCATAGCGTTGACAGCTGTGTAAACAGCTTCATACATACGCTCTAAGAAAAGCGGTTAGCTTTCAAACCGTTGGTTGACGAAGTCAATTCCTCATACAAGATTTCTTTTCGTTACGTGGCGAACTAACGTACCGTGAACGTAAATGTTAGAATAAGAAGAGTATAGGAAATAAAATGAAGAACGTTTTTTTAACCACTTTACTTAAACATAAATAATGCGTTCGCTAAAAACGAGTTAAAAACGACACGCTTGTGAACTGATTTTACGTAGATAAATAAGATGTGCTTTTGTGAACGGGGTGGTGAAAGCGATTCAGAAGCTGTTCGATTTAGGTGTTTTAAAAGGGAATTTGTAGTTTTTGTTGTTAAAGTGTAAGCAATTAAAATGTTCAGCATTGACGGTGACGGTGTACTACAATTTTTATTACTATTAGTACTAAACACGACTATGATTTATGAATACGTATTGTTTTTATCAACATTTATGTTCTTAACAGCTTTTGTATACAGCAACAAATAAAGTTCTAAATAAATAAATTACCTCAAAAATCAGGTAATTATTATAGAAAATATTTTTAATTAATTTAAATTAATATAATTAATTATAGTAAAATTAATAAACAACAAAGATTCAATATTAAATAAATAATTTGAATTATTTTAATTAATTTCAAATTTATTTCACATAAAAGAACTGAGTCGTCAACCTATAAAAATGTAAATTTCTAATTGAATAATTTAAATTATAGCGAACGCCTTGATTTCTTCCAAAAATTTAATAAAATACTATTTCGTCCTTGAGAATATTATTAATAGAGGCTAAGAAATAAATACTTTCAGCCGCTGAACATTTAAAAATCTGAACAGAATTATGCTCTATTTTAGCTGAAATGCTTATTTTACTTGCGTATTTGTTTATTGATATTGAGAGTAAATTTAATTTTCATCCCTTAACTTAACCCTTAATTTTATTCTGAATCTGAATAAAATTTTATTTCTGCATAAATATTTATTAAGCTGAATATGGATTTCTGCAAATTTTCTGTTAAATATTACGAGTACTAAAAGTTTGGCTGATAAATACAAGTTCAGGAGAAACTTAAATATTAGCTGAATTTCAAATTGAGATTAAACAGAGGATGGTATAAAATCTGTATAAAATTTAAGAAATATTTAGCATCCTGTTTTGCTAAGTATTCGTGTGTGAAAAAAGTAAAGTTTTTCTTGAAATTGTTTTTAAAGAGTTCAAGAATATGACGCATTATAATTTAATCAGAAATATTTTCAATAAATTTTCACAATGTCAAAATTATAATTACAATATTTTTTATAATTTCTTAACATTTCGTTGTACAAGCGATTATGAAACCTTAGCTTTAGGTTAAGGGCAATAAATTGTCTTTGAAATTTAATTGTAGTTTTGAATATTACTTTGTATTTTGTTTCCAATTTACTATTTTAGTTTAAGTATCTTGAAATACAATTTTTGACATAATCAATGGATTGAAAATTTACTTCCTTCATTCACACAGCAGGATCTCTCCTTAAAAGTGATATTAAACTATGGTCTTATGTAAAATTCTACTTCGATTGAATATAAATTTATACTAACCGATACATTTTATTCAAAAAGCAAGAAATAATAATATAAAAAAAATGTTTATGGCATACATAAAATAGATTTTCCTAATACAGGATTGAATAATGTTAGTTTATTAGAAAAAAAAACAAAATCATTTCCCATTCCATAAATATTGTTGGAAGTTTGGCAAATGTATATTTATATACCTTCTAGGCAAGTTGTCCCGTGTGTCCATTTAAGAAATATGAACAACATAGAAAATTATATTTATAAATCATATATTTATATTGAAAAAAAAAAATTGTTTTACTAGGAAAAAAGGATAATGAGTTAAATCATTAATCAAAACAATTTTTTTTTTTACTAATATTTCTTTGTTATAAGATAAATTTGCTTTAGTTTAGTGTAATAATTTATTTAAACTTGAACTTATTCAGGATTTTTTGTGGTCCAAAAAGGTAGATTGGTAAATCTCATTCTAATGTAAAGAAATTTACATGAACAAAGTTATAGTTCAGTAGCCTCTGCGACTGATAGAGCAGAAAAACCATAATAAGAATATGATTTTTTTAACATATGGGCAATCATCGTAAATATATTGTTTCTGACAAGACCTTTCTCATTGAAAGGTTGAAATTGAAACTACGTTATCGAATAATATGAATCTGCTTAATGCTGCACGTTTGTATTGATAGAATATTCCGCTTACTAGATCTACAAACTTGAATATACTGCAGATAATAAAAGAGCTAACTATAAATTTTCCGAAAATTGAGAAATAATTCACGTATTTCAACAATCGTGGGTAATCGACAGCTCATATTAGTTAATCGACTATAAATTTTATTCCATTACATTTCCGGCTACATAATTTTCATACTATTTTACCACTACATAAATCAATGTATAAATCAATGATTTTCTCAAGAAATTACAAACTTTTATAATACTTAACGTATTCGTATCCTAATAGCTACACAATATATGTAAAAAAATAATAATTTTAAAATTAACATTAATATTTAAAAGATTAACATTTTTGGGTTTCAATTAAATTGTAAAAATATAAAATTATGTAATATGCTGGGGATACGAAAACATCTTATGTAATACAGAAAGTATTTTAAATTGAAAATATTTCATTAAATTCAAATTATTCTCGTCAAAATATTATTTTAAAATTTTCTCATTACATCTTCTTGCATTTTAAATTGTAGTAGAATTAAAATATAAGAAGCACTGCCACAAAAAATCTGCAAAGTTAAAAAATGGTTAATATAAAAAAAAAAAAAAACAATTTAAAATTTACCATACTTACACTAAAAAACAATGTCATATCAGCTGGAAATATTCCAAGTATATGAAATTTTGTGGTATTATGTTGATTCCATAGCATAAAATTAAGTACCAAATTTTTAATGTTCTCAGTTTTTGTATGAAAATCCATTTTATTTATTAAATTAACACAAATTTTTGACTACAAAGAATTAAGTTTAATAAATTTTTTATGTATTTAATTTTCTTTTAATATGGAAAAATATAATTTTAATTAATTATTATAGTGAAATGATAAAGGAAAAAAACTTTATGCTTGTCGATTGTGGAATTTAATTTTAAAATATTGAGATTAAATGTCACAATAAAAATTTTTATATGAGTTTTGATTTCTTTCTATACACGCATTTTGCTAGTTAGTTAGAAGAATTATCTATGAAAATATATTTCTGAAATTGTGCAGGTTCAGTGTAATAACTCCACAGAAAATAATTTCATATAAGAAATAACTCTACACCAAGTAGGAAATAACTTCATAAAATCCAAATGAAATTGATTCTTACAAATAGTGGAATTTAATCCACTTTTCAATGGAAATAAAATCCACAAGGGAATTTAATTTATCCACATAGGAAATTATTTGGGCAAAATAAGAAATACAGTCTTGGAAAAATGTTAACCACTGAATTCAGATTTTGCCGATATTTTCAGAAATATGGCGTTTTTTTCATTAAAAAAATGCAATGTGAAGTTATTTTCAATAAAAAATTTGGTGTGACGAAAATTTCATTCTTAAAAGGTTTATTTAATTCCTACTGAAAAGTCGAATTAATTCGCCATTTTCTTAGGGAAATAAATTCAGTTGCTTTAATGTAGTTAATTAACAATACAACTATAAATTACAATTTTATTACAAATGCAAGTATCGAACTATCGAAAAATAAAACCATAATTTAACGATATCTGAATTAATTTACAGTGTACAACTTCTAACATTTTAGCGTGGTGACGTTATGTTTCCGAAAATGAATTCGAACTGGAGGCAAATCAAAGTTTAGAAATTTCTTTTTAATCTAAAAAAAATATTGAACTTTTGCTAACTATCAAGTAATGTTTGTGGGAATTAATTAATTTATAATAGTGGATAAAATTATTAATATCACATTGAATTCTGCACCGTTTTAGTTACAATAAACTTTAAATTTTATTTATGTTGCATAAGTTATTGTAACTAGACCTCCTGCACTTGTAATATGTGCTATATTTCAATATAATTAATCTTCTTATTCAATTTCACTTCATATTATTTAACACTAGTAAATGATTTGAAAAGTAATATAATAATAATTAATAGTTTTTTAAATTAATAGTTCAAATTTAACAATTTTTTGTTTTACCTCATTATATGCTTTTTCCGAGTACATTGGTGCAAAGAATATTTTATAAAGTGGCATTGCCATAAATAAACAGACTGACAAAAATACTGTAGTATTATTTTCTGAATTAATATCAGCTGCCTTCCAAAATATTATAAACAATTCGCTTGTCGTTAATGTAAAATCATGTATTAAAATTGTTATTAATGGTGGCCCATAAATATGATTAATATTTTCAATTATATGAAATAGATCTTTATAAATTTCAATTAATATTTGTAATTTTTTTTCTCTTATATACGGATTTTTATAACATTTTAATAAATATTGTGGTTGCATTAATTTTTGTAACAGTCTAAATCTTATACAAATTATATCAGCCATAAATAAATGACCATAGCCACTTGTATGTGGACCAATTGTTATTACTGTATACCATATACCAATATTTAACATATTTATTATATCATTTTCTGATAATTGTATAATTACAATTATATTTATCATACTATAATTACTAATAAAAATGATTGCAACTAAAATAACTTTACGTTTTAATTTATAATAATTTAAATTAACATTAAATTCATTAATTAATTTCATATCAATATTATGTAAATGATTAAACATTTTTATATGATAGAATCGATTTAAATGCATTGATATTGATGTTATTATAAATGATATTATTGATATAAAACATTCCATTAGACCAATAAATAATACCAATGGACTAATTTGTCGCAAAATTGTTGAATTTTCTGGTCGTGAAAATTTCATATAAATACCATAAGTTATACCAAAAACTGCAATAATTTGTAATGATAGCGTATAAATTGTTGTAAATTTTGTTGTTTTAAATTTATTAGTATATTTTCGGAATGATAATGATACAAATAAAAATTGTACTGTTGTTACCAGTGTAACGCACTCGTAAATTGTTTGTGGTTTTCGTTTTTCTGTCATAATAATACCAAGGATTAAAATTAAACTGAAACCATAACGAATTAATATTATGATTATATAGTAAAAAATTATTCAGAAATGAATACTTTTTTTTTAGGATAAATTTATATATTAAATCGATTTTAATTAAACACATTAATAATTTACGAGTGAATTAACCTTATTAAAAATAATGGATAAAATAATCTTGATTAAATGGCAATTAATTTTTGTTATTTGAATTCAACTGAATATAATTTGATTGATTAAAATGATAAATAATTATGTAATAATGTTTTTTTTTTTTGAATTCATAAAAGTTTTATGTAATTTGTTAACCATATCAAGTTGGATGCATTTCGTAATGTTAATTAATGAATTATATTCAAAATATTAGTAATAATTATAAATTTTTAAAAATTTATATAACGAAGATTAATTAGGTTTAATTAATATTAAATAGTTTCCCGAATAATCAATAATTATTATGTCATCATGTTATCTCTGTACACGTTTAAAATATTCAAGATTACTTACAACGTAACGCTAACTAGTGAATACGAATTACAATACCAATGGTGTTTATTCCTGAATTAGAATTCAATCCACAATCTTTAACCTAATTTTAAGCCAAAATAATTGACATAAACTTTTTATTGATGTCAAAAGTGGAAATTGCTGACTTCAAGCTTTAAACGTTAGTCAGAAATACAATGCCGAATAAAAAAACTACAAAAAGAAACCCTATTTCTGTGTCAAGATTATTTAATATCACAAGTAGAATTACATAACTAAACATCGAAGCGAGTATTATCATTTACAGTATTTTAAAGATTGACGATTTTTAAACTGGATATGAATTTTCATAAATTTCAAATTTTTTGTATGACATCAATATAAATTTATCAAATAAATCAATGGTCAAATACAGCAATTCGATAAGTTTTGAGCTTGTAAGATCTTGCCATTGATCGAATACATTCAAGTAACAACATCAATGAGCTGAGCAGCCTTTAATAAAATTATAAAATTCAAAATTTGATACGAATTTCAAATATTTTACAAAAGTTTTGATATTTTTGATTTAAATAAATAGTTTCGGTAATCATATATGTTTATATACTTCATAGTTTATAATCTGCTTGTCAACATGAGAGAAAACAAATGTATTATAAAAGTTTTCTTACGTAAAATTGGTAGTGGCATCCAAAATTTTGTATACATGTTAGTGAAAAATTAAATTCTATTAACTCACAATGTGCAGAAAATTGAATTTTCCAAAGAAGAATTTTATTTTTGTCCTGACAAGTTTAGAATTCTTTGACAAGTTTTTGAAAAAGTTTTCACTATTTTCTTTTACATATACAAATAGACAAATTGGAAAATTGTTTTTATAAGAAAGAAATTTTCTTTTATATCAAATTTTCAGAAAAATCTATTTTATAAAATTTGAATCTGACTATAAAAGTTAATGAAATAGATTTAAATAAAAACAAGTGTAAGTTTTAAGGATAATCCTTAAAACGCATTACAAAATAAGTGTAGAGTTAGTTAAGAATGAAAACTGAAGAAGCAAAATCTATTGCCAGTCACATTCAAGTTACGTTTAAATATTTAAAAATTTTACCAATTTGATTTTTTTCTTGTAAACTGATTAATAGAATATTATCTAAAATCCATTACTTTCATCCAGTACAACTGAGACCCACTAGGTCTAAATAGATAAGTTCTTTTTTCATTGATATTTGGTTTATGATAAAAAAAAAATCTCAGTTTTATAAATTGCTTTTTGATTCGTTGTATACCACAAAAAGAGGATTCACATAAATCAGTACGAAATTATTGCTATGTCATTTTGGTGTCATTAATAATTTTTTTACAACATATTATACAGACTAACTAAAATTACACATAAATTAATTATGTAACGATTTAGGCAAATTATATAATTATTTTTATTTTATTAATTTATAATTTCATCTGCAGATTTTATATTAAAGTTTAAATTATTTCAAGATACAAAGAACTGAGGGTCAACATACGCCAGGGGAATAAGATTTTGTCTTCTATTTATTTGTATCGGCGTTACAATTTAAATGCTAGTTGTTTCTAATTAAAGAGATTTGCTGACATTCTATTACAATTTGGAACTATGTATACTAATTTAATACAGATTCCACATTGCAGGTTACTTTTCAGTCCACCGAAATTGTTTTCCGGCCCACGTTGAAATCGAGACAATTTTTTTGTAGAACAAAGCGCAATCAACTTTTGATGCTCCTTTGACATTTCAAAGCTGTAGCGTCCTACCGGCTGGCAAAAGTTACGCCAGGGTTAGGATTAGAAAAAAATATTTTTAAAATATAAACCGAAAAATTATTATTTAATTTAATATTTCTATATAGTTTTAACACAAATTTTTTTATTTCGGAATTGTTTCCCATAGTAAACACAATTTTTATAAACATTTTCATTAATAAAATCTATTAGTTAATTTTTTTTTTTGCTTACAGCAATTTTCAGCGGTGAAGTTATCAGTTTGACTGTCCATTTTGATGAATAAATTAATAGATTTCAGTTAACTGTCAAATTTTGTACAATTGGTTTCAATTATCATATTAATATTTGACGTATTTTATCAGCCTCTATATCGTATATAATTTAAATATATTGAAAAAAAACCTTTTAAATATTTTAGAAATACATAATTTAGTTATGTAAAATAATAATTTATAATTTACTCAGCAAAAATTTAATTTAATGAATTAATATAATTTTCAACTTAAATAAATTTAATTTTCTACTGGCATATTTATAAAGCCATCAGGAAAATAAATTTATTTATATTTTTTGTATGACTAACCAAAAAAAAAAAAAAAAAAAAAAAACAGAAAAAACATGAAAAATTTATGTTTTTATGTTATAGCATGTGTTGTTCTATAATAGACATTAAAAAGGAACAAGAACTACAAAAAAAAATAAGGATAGAAAACTATAATGTCCTTATTAAAAAAAAATTGTTTGATATAAGCGATTTTTGCTCATCATAAATAATAATAATTTAGTACAAGGTGATTCCGGTTCTGGTATATAAAAATGATTTGAATTAAAATTGTGTAGAGTGTGGTGTGGAAAGGATTCACATATAAGGATTTAATTGTAATCTTAAAAAAAATTGTATTTCGTACTTAATATGAAAGTAATCTATCGAAATATCATAAAAGTAGAATTTCTCTGAAATTTCTTATCTATCTACCTAAAATCAGAGTCCACCTACGAACATCTGTTAAGATTATAATAAAACCTTATAAAATAATCTTTTTTTTTTGAATTTTCATATTTAGGACATTTAGATTTTGGTTTGTCTCTCATTTCCATTTTAATTTAATATTAAATTTATTTCACTTTCAATATTTTTAGGTAAAAAACTTTATTTATGGGATGTAAAATAAGCTTTAGACAACTTTACATGACGTAGGTGTAAACTTCGTTCTAAAAATGTTATATTTTTATTGAAAATTATGTAAAACTTTGTATTTAATATGAAAGCAAAGCCATGGAGGTTACAATACAAGTCAATACAAAGTTGCCAAATCAAATCTTCTCTTTATATTTAGTGATTCATTAACTGGTGAATTAACCAAATCAAATTTGTTCATAGCTATAAGTCTATTACATTGTATATAAAATAATTAAGTTAATAAAATAGCGTGCATTGATTATTGACGTGATTTTATATTATTTTTTCGAATTAAAAATACTAGGACTACTAAGTTACCTACCAGCAAACACATCCCAGTAATAGTAAACCTACCAAATTTTTACTAAATAATACAGAAATAATCATAGTCTGCGAAAATTATTAGCCTTAGGGTTGAGTTTAAGGGTTAATTATAAATATTAACGTAATTAGAGAAATATGAAATATTATTATATATTTAACGAAAAATTAACGTTCTACAATTTTGGAAATTTATTTGGTATTTGTTTGATATTTAGTAATGAATCACTTAATGCATGTTAATTATGACAACAATGCCAATGGCGTTTAGAATCACAATTTAAATAAATTAAAAACTTCTACCCTAACGAATTTGCAGTATATTAATGAAGTGTTCTTCAGTTATTACAGAATTTATTAGTGTAGTGTATATTTTTGATATATTTTATTATTATTTCTATTAATTCTTGCTAAAAAGTCCCAAATTTTAATATAAAATTAGTTTTTTTAAATTATTTTACATTATAATTAATAATTAACCCTTAAACTCAAAAAATTCGGATTTTTTTTTATTTTACCTTCCAAGAATAAAATTTCTACTGTTCCTTTTATTGCGGATTAAAGGGGTGGGGAACGTTTTTTTTATCCACAAGGACTAAAGTTATCACTTTAACTCCCACTAAAAGACTAAATTGGAAATATTTCATATTTACAAATAGAAGTTAAATATTTCATTAAATTTATTTTGTATTTCTAATAATTATTCTTGAAAAACACCTACTAAAATTACGAGTTTTACTCCTTCAAAATGGAAAAAATAGCATTATAAAACCTGGGAACTAAGTGTTTTTGTTCTACGTCGTAAGGTTATGTAACAAACTATAATGAAGAAACAACAAAATCTAGTAACTTCGTCTATGATAAACAATTAAGTAAACTTTATATCCAAACATAATTAAATTTTATTATAAAATTATAAATTTCATTTTAGTGGAAAATTAGAATTTTGTAATTCTTAAAGCCATTTAGAAAATCTTTAATTTTTGACAATGATTTTTCGTAAATAATTTTACAAAACATAAAAAATGAAATCAAAACAAAAAGTAAATTTCTTGACCCTCGTCAAAGCTATGCAAATTATGATTATATTTTTTTTTTTGGAAAATATTATTTTAAAGAATTGAATCACGTATTACAACATGTTCTTTTAATGTCTGGCCAGCATCATTATGTCAAAAACAAAAAAAAATAATTATATACAAAAATTCTTTAAGAAAATTTAAGGTTAGAAGACAATTATTTAATAAAATCTATTAATAAACATATTTGATAATGATAACATCAAACCAATTTATTTTCAATTTGTAATATAACTAAAAATTTTCATTTCAAATATTTTGAAATGTTTTTCCGTCAAAAGAAAATATGATATCAAATATAAATGAATTTTATAGAGAAAATTTTGTTTATATAGATAAAAGATACCAAAAATGTTGTTTTTTTAATTAAATTTGTATAGCGTCAAAAATCAACACCAAAATTAAATACAAAACTCAATAACATCACGAAAATTAGAGTAAAGGCCCGCATTAATGTATAAAAACAAACAATTTATATTTATTTTCATGGTTTGTACAAAATTTGAAAGTATGAATTAATTTAGCTTTGTGGTGTGATTGTGATAACTTTATAAATAAATATTTAAATTTAAGGAATTTGTGATATACAACAGAATTAAACTATAATAAAATAATTGTAAAATAAAAGTTTCATTTAAATATGTTTTAGTATAAAGGAATATCATTTTTAAAATGATTATTAGGATAAAAAAATTGAAACATTTATTAATAAATATTTTACTATACAACTAAGCATTACAAATAATATTCATATTTTACTGAAAATTGAGCAATTTTAATGAATCCCCAAGAATTATGCACCAATTTAAAGAAAAACAATTTCCAAATTCTCTATTCAATATCAAAATTTTGTTGTTATAATTATGAAATTCTTGAACTTTACCCTTTCTGCTTTTTAATAATGGATTTGAACGAAATCTGATACCTGACTCTAGTCTAATTGAATCTGCATTTAATTGTTAGTAGCGTACAAAATATTCACCGACACCTGGAAATAATATCCTCAATACCGTCAAATCAAACCATGTCGGCCGCCATTCACTAAGAATAAATCGAAGTTTATTTTACTATAAATAGAAGAATCTGTAGAAAATTGATTGGCCCTCTTACTGGTCACTCTATTGGATTGGTAAGCACGGTACCAATCTTGCGTTTCTCATGAATAAGTTCTGTCGTTGTGGGAATGAACCTACACTGGAACATATATTACGTAACTACGAAGTTTTTAAGCCCGTCTGCTACTAATATTCAAGCCGTGACGTACTATACATACTACACATCAATTGATTTCTTTCCTGATGCGTGATGAGCACAGTTCTTTACGCAACCTTATTAACCTTTTCTCATAAAAAAGAGTTTATCTGTACCTAAGCATGATGTATACATGGCCAATACGTTTTAATTGTATGTCTCTGGTAAATAAATTTTTGAATTATTGTCATATTCAAGCATGTCTGAAAAATTGATTATATTTAATCAAACTGTATTAAATTTAAACTGTGTTAAATTTAAATAATATTAATTAAACTTTAACATTATCAAAATTTTAACAAAATATTACAAATTTTAATAAAACCTTTCAAAAGCCTTGAACTCAAATGATTTTAAATATTATAAAACTATTAAATTAAACTAAAATTATTTAAATCTCATTCCATTTTATAAACAAAATTTATTAGTTAAACAAATCATTTAGAATAAATTAATTTCGAATAAAGAAATAATAAATTTCACCTAAATTTAATTTTCCTCTAATATAGAAAACTTAAACATAATTTACCTAAAATTAATGAAAAGTCTCTGACTATTTTAATTGTAACCAATGTAAAAAATTTCATAATATTATAAAGTTTTCTAAACTTTATTTTAATATTGTTGATTTTAATTTCCTAAAAATTTTAACTTTACAAACATTAAATAAATAAAACTGCGGAAAACCAAAAAAAAAAAAATTATGATAATATATTAGGAAAATTGTTATGGTAATATTAATTTACAATTTTCACTCACTAAAGAAGATAATTTTTTAAATTGTTATTTCTCTTTAAATTTTCCAATTTCTTGATTGTTATATTCAAGAAATTAAAATTTAAAAGTTTCCATTTCAAACAAAATATTTCCTTTATGTATTATGATTATGTATATATTATGTATAGATAGATACATCTTATAAATACTTAAAAGGAACAAAACAATTTCATATTTTCCTTAGTATAATATACCCAAAAATGAAATGGAAAATATTAAAGGCATTTTGAATGATATTTTAAAATAATAAAACTGTTTAAGCAAAAGAAAATTATTAAAGATATGGAAAAACAAAAAAATATTTTATTGTTTCAATTTACATAAATTTAAAGAGTTTTCCTTAAATTTAAAAACATTTTTTTATTAATTTTGTTTTTTAAAGTATAAAGGATCTCTAGAGAATACAGAAAATTTTTATATACATAAAATATTTTTGTGTTTTTCAGAAAATATAAAATGATGAACTAAGACTTTGAGTTTCAGAATTTTAGAAATATTTACAAGTTTTTCTTTTGATTAAAGGATGAAAATTGGGATTGGGAGTATACAAAAAACCTATTTCATCTAAATATAACCGTGGAAAATTACTAGGTCGAATATTACAATGTCGATATCATCATAACAAATTTCGTCGTAAATTATATTATATGAAAATATCTTGTATGCTAATGCTCGCTCATACGCTGTTTTATATTAGACAAGATTATCACATAAAATAAAGGTTAGCTTATGATAAGCATAAGATTACGATAAATGTAAAAAATTCAACTGAAGTGGTATAACTCTGCTAAAAAGTAGTCGAATTTTGATATTAAAACTTATTAAATTTTAGCTACGAAAAACTTTTCATATATTTTTTATTATTATTGTTATTACCAAATATTATTTTAGAAAATTCTTCCAAATTGCCATAGAAAACATTAAAAAATATATTTAGGCACATAATTATACGAGGCCTGTTAGAAAATTTTTAAAAGCAAAAAAGAGAAAAAAGAAATTTTTGGATTGAAAATTACTTTATTTTTAATA
Source organism: Rhamphomyia laevipes (assembly GCA_963920725.1). NCBI lineage: Eukaryota > Metazoa > Arthropoda > Insecta > Diptera > Empididae > Rhamphomyia > Rhamphomyia laevipes. Next base: position 43,622,071 of record OY987259.1, read on the forward strand.
TAAACTGCGGCCAAATTATCTTTATTCACTATTAGACAAGAAAGTATAGCCTATAGCCTTAAACTCATACTCAATCCGATCCAAAGTTGTCTCGGACTTAGAGGACATTGTGTGACCCCACAAATGTAAAAATGTACTTGTTGCTGTTCGTGTCGAATGATACCATTTTTGGTATATTTTTTTTTGTATATGAACCTAAAAAGTAAAATGGAATTAAAAATAAAAATGCGCGTACCTTGTGTTTCCCTGAAATTCCTTTATATCCATATATAAATGGCTATGGTCCAGCCATGATAGTATATCCATATATTAATTAATTGATATATAATTCTTATTATATATTAGATTAAATGATATTTATTGCCAATGGCCGGCTTAATGTAAATAAATAATTAATAATGTCAATAAGAAAAAAAAAAATAAGTAATGGTATTGCCAAATTAATAAAACAAAAATTCAATTGCGAAAGAAAATTGGCAAGGAAAATCAATTACGCGAAAATCGACTTGAAAAATTTTAGGGTATGTAGAATTTTGTTAGGGAAATCCCAAGGTGGAGCAAATAGATAAAAATTTAAAGGCACGGCAGGGAAGAAATCGTGGAATGAAATGGGGAAATTGAAAAAAAAAAACTTGTTCACCTTGAATTGACCCATCGGTCAGGAAGGTGAGCAATGTATTTTGGGAAAAAATAGATAGGATGATGATAGGATGATTTTTTTTGGGTTGTCCGAGTAATAGCTATCAACGAGTAGAGTTGTGATTTGGATATAGTTGAGAGATATTAGTTGGATTATAATTTAAAAAGTTTTTTTTTGTTTGGAAAAATTAAGTTACATTTTTTTAAAATTAGTATCATAAGATTAACGAATTTTTTAAAATAATCGTTAGTAATAAATTTAAAAACAAATTTAAGGAAAAACTTAATTTAAAAATTTAATAAAAAAAAAAAAACTATACTGAAAGTTGATAGAAAGAATAATAGTGTGATAGTAATTAAAGGATATATATAAAAGTTAATTAAAAATTACAAGTAGATTATTAAAGATTAATTATTAAATAGTATCCTTAATAATAATGATAGAAGAAAAAAAATAATTAAAAAGTGAACTATATAATAATTCTATTAATAATTGTATTAAGTCGGAAAAAAATAAAGAAATCTTGTAGTGTGTGGATTCAAGTTAGACTTAAATTTCAGAGTACAATAAAACAAAAATCTAAAAAAAAAAAAAAAAAAATATATAAAAAATCGAACTTTACGATAATTATTTAATTTAAAAGAAAAAAAAAACCTAGAAAGAAAAAAAAAATATTTATCTGGGTACGAAAATTATTATGTACCTATACTTCTAAATTGGTCCAGTGCAACGTCATCAGCGGGATTCCACCAGCAGATTTTTTTTTTGTTCTGTAAATTTTGCTTATTTCTGGTTGTGACGTAATAGTCATAGATATAAAAAAATATAAAATTATAAAAATTTTTATTGTGTGTAGAATTTTTTTTTTTGTGTAGCATTTGTTTAGTAGAGATCCACTTTCATGACATGTCACGAGAGGAGGTATCGTAAAAAGGTATGTTGAATAAAAATTTTACAAATATATTATTAAAAGTAATTTTTTTTATAAATTATATTATTTTTTTTAAATTAAATTAAAAATTAAATATATATCTGTATGAACAGGATAATTTAATTCAATATATATTAAAAAATAAATAAATAGTAATGTATTAATCTAAAAGAAAAAAGAAATACTATATATTATAACGTTTTAAAAAGGAAAAAAATTACGTTTTATTATTTAGGGTTTGGGTTGGGTATTATTTTCAGCTGCAAGAAACCGCTAAAGATGACTGGCTAAACTCCTAAAAAATCGCTAAATGTTGATTATGTAAGTATCCCTGTCCTTCTGCCCAGATCTTTTCCTGTTAATATTTTATTAATATTAATTATGGAGAAGTGAAGGGCTTTGCTGATTTGAACGTGAGTAGGATCGTTTTGCACGCCCCACAGGCTGAGGTATTAGCTGGCAAAACTCTTGGAGGAAGTCCCAAAACGATTCAGGAACATACGGATTAATAAAATTTGGTCTTAATAATTATTGTGATTTGCTTGTTATCGGTCATTCTAGACCTGGCGCCCGTCGTCTTTAGTGTTCTAACTTTATAAAAAAATTCCTCCATGGTCATAGGCTAACCACTACTGTACCATTAAGTAGTTGGTTACAATTGTAACCATTGGAACATCTACACATAATGGAGTCAATAATGTGTGCAGTAAGTGCAAATACGAACAAAAATCGGCTGAACACATCTAAAGCGTAGTACCAGCTCGATCCAGACTTCGGCACGTAGGACACGGCTTTATGAATTCATTGCAACTGTTGCCGAACCCACTGAATGTACTATAACGCAGAAAAGTGTTCTCATGAGTTTCCTCATGAGATGATGCTCGAACTGTTGGAATAAAAATGACCAGGCCACGGTCCCTTTTCCACGCCATAAAATTCTGTCAGGGAGGAAAAATTTTCAAACAACAAACAGATTTAGGATAATGCTCACGTCCTCCTTCTCAGCCAGGCCTAGTTACGCGGTTGGGCGTGGGCTGAGCAATATCCAAGGCCAAATTTTTCCGTTCAAGAATAATACTTACATTGGGTAAACATCACCTAGAAAAGGAAAGGATGGGGAAAAGGAATGGTGAGGTTTAAATATCCAGGACGTTCAATCACATGATTTTTCTAAACTATTCCATATTTATAAAACAATTTAAATAAAAAGAAAATAATTTTGGTTGGCAAAACAATTATTATAATTTATTTATTATTTAAAATACAAAAGGAAAAAAAAAGAAAAATATGCTACTCTACTACTAATATAATAAAAAAAAAAAATCAATACAAAAAAAAAATATTTTAAACTACTCTACTTTTTTATAATTAGTTTAGATATAAAAAAAAATATTTTATTATGTTCAATTACCTGGGCTTAATCCAGTTCAGCTCCTGAAGCTTCAGCGGCCGACGAATACCCACTATTTTTTTTAATTTATTTATATATTTATATTATATACGGTATATCTAAAATTTCCAAATTTACTTTTAAATACAAAAAAAAATCTTTAAAATTTAAACTACTTTAATAAAAAAAACTAATTTTACACTATAATACAAAAAAAAATATCAAAATTTAAAAACAAACTACTTTACCATTAACAAAAAAAAAAAACTAATTTTATCACCAACCAAAAATATATATATATATATATATATATATATATAAATTGATGTTGAAGGGTTGAAGGTGTCTTTGAATGACCTTTCCATCCGATGTTGTTCCACTGGATTAGCAACTCATTGTTGATTTTAATAAGTATGTGCCTTGCACATATTAAAATTAATGTTTCTTATTATTTTCAGCACTAATTAAGATCTTATTGATGTTTTATTTATTATTTGTGGTAACTTGTAACGTAACTATAATAATATGTTTGGTATATTATGTATAACTATAAATACATATTTTTGTGATATAGTTTTAATTTTATTTTACAATATTTTATTTAATAATTCAATTAATTATTTAATTTAATATCCACTGTAATCTCTTTTATATTGAAATTAATATAAATAATTATCATTATTAGTTTATTTTTATTTATTTTATTTTTAACATTCACTACTATCATTATTTAATACTATTTTTAATTTTTAATTATTTGCTATACACGTACATATTAATTTTTTATTTAATTTTTAAAACTAACTACATACTAATATTAAAATAAAACTAATTTTAGAATACCGTCGGTATTCTCTACGTCTAATTACATTCTAATCTCGGTCGTACACTACACCTAGCAACATAGATCGATATCGATCACCCACATCAATCCCTTTGTTGTCTCCGAAATTCAACCCGAAGCAATCACCCCATCCGAAAGTTTCAATAAAATCATATCTTTCTTCCAATCAGAAATAATTTTCATCCGAAGGGCTGATTAACTTCGGATTCAATTTTGGATACAAAAGGGGAAATTGATCTAAAGTAATCGATACCGAATCTATATTTACTAGAGTAGTGCCGCGTCATCTATACATAAATAGTATGATCACTCTACGTGACGGCGCCTATATACTAATTCCCTATTTAACCGCTAGGGTATTTTGTACTAAACAATGCTACAATTTTATAACTAACAAAAAAAAAAAAAAAAAAAAACAATAATTCTGTCAACCAATGTCAAGTGCATGTGCAGCAGCCATCATGGATTCATTCAATACAGAAAAAGGTAAACAAACAACATTTATATTTAATTCTATTAATTTTCTACATTTCTAATTAGATTTTTTTTTCTATTTCTTTTCAGATAATTTCCGATGTTACAGTACTTCTTTAAAAGTACTGATTTTGGAGGAGTCTTCTAACTAAATCGGCTGCAGTTATTTGGAACCAGGTGAACCTACCTTAATCTAATCTAATATATATATATAGTGTCCTTCATGCAAAACACACTTTGTCCACCGTTTTTCTAATAATTCTATACCATATTTATATATTTATAATGATTTGTATCATCGTTACGATCCGCAATGCCTTTTTTCTCTTTTTGGCTGTTCGAAATTTTAGGAGATCACTTCACTGGCTGCTTCATGTTTGGACTTTTTTACGTGTTGGAATAGATAGTAACCGAGAAACCTAAATATAGTGGATGGTCAAGTAATTCGCACATGAATTTATTGATTTTAGTCGTGGCCCCTTTTTGTAAGCTAGTGAAATGTTTTGATAAAAATTGATTTTTTCTTCTATAAAACTCTTATCTTATTATGTCATTAATTTTTGTATCTACTTGATCCAATGACGTTTAAATTATGAAGTACATCTATGAACAGTTTGAAATGAAGGAGCAGATTCGTTTAATACTGTTACTATCTTCGTATATGAATTTCTGTTTTTGATAAACATTCAAAATTATTACTTTAAAAACAGCAAATCAACAAAAGAGTTAGAAATTTTGGTTTTACGATTTCATTTTCGGTGTCACTTTAATTTCGACTAACGAATACACTGAAATAATTTCATTTGTGTGGGACAGTGTTAAAAACTAGTGTAGAATAAAAAAACTGAATTCTCCTGTTCAAAGAACGTATTGCTAAATAAAATTATAACCATGAAAACAAAGAAAACTATCAAATTGTAATTTATGAAAAGTATAATTAAATTTAGCTTAACATTAAAAAATTCCAATAAATTTACATATTTACTATTATTAAAATGAAATATAAATAAATATAATTTGTTTTGCAAATATTTCAATAAAATGTTTTGACCTCAATTACTATAATTTTTCTATATACAGAAATTTGAAAAGCATTCAACATTTTTTTATAAATAGAAATTATACAAAAATTCTTTATGATATCATCTTTTAAATATTGAATATTTCGTAGTTTGTTAGAAATAGCATAATAAAAAATATATTTTCAAATTGGAATTTCAATAATTTTCAATTATTTGTGATCTTTTTGGGACAAATTTGAATAATTTGTTTGTAATTTAATAATATTACTCCAATGTCGATTCGATTTATATTGACTAATTTATATCTACCAAAATTATATCTATTTTTTTCGTCTATGAAGGATTCATAAAATAATTAATACTATGTAAATAGAAATAGAGTGATAAACTATGGTTAGCCCAAAACTGTGGTTTGTTAAAACAGAACCTTTTAAAAAGTCATGTAATGCACACAACCTTTCATAGTTCTTACACATTAGAAATGAATTTTATATAATAATAAACATACGAAGCTCAAATTTAATGAATATCAGCTATAGGTCACGAACATTTCATTAAAATCGGATAACATTTTACTTGATATGAATTCACAAAATGATCCTGGACGAGAACTAGGATTTTTGATTATTGAATATCACCATCGTTTAAAATGATTTATGATATTTTCATTTTATGATCATTTTACTCCATCACAATTCTTCATAATTATTTCATAAATCTTCGTAAATTCGAATTCATGCTGTGAAAGAATTTTAATGTGTTTTCTTTCTTTTGAAACAGAAATTTATTTTTATTACTTTTGACCCAACAAATAACCATACAAACTCTATACAAACTCCGATGATAACAATTCCTAATCAAAAATTCACCGAAAACGGGTCAAACACATAAAAAAAGAGGAAGGTTTCCTACTGATTTATTGACTTTTTGGTTGAAAAAGATTTAAATTGCTTTGTAATCTGATGAAATTTCTGAAAATCATATTGATTCAAGTAAAGCTTTTAGAATTATCTGTTAATGTTTCATTTAGGGATCGAAGTTTATCGCGTACAAAATAAAAATGCAAAGAAATTTTTGATGATTTTGAAGAGTGCTCCTTTTATTATCAGAATAATTATTTTTCACACATTTTCAATATAAATGATATCAATTTTCAATATTAACTTTAAGAATGTATTCAAAAGTTTAACTTAACCGGCAGAGTTTTTAATTCTGGGGAATTAGTTTTTGTTATTATATTCTGAAAAATTTGTATTTATTTTATTAGTTTATCTGCAGCCATTTATACAATCAATTTAAAATAAACTTGTGAAAGAATTACAAAAAACCAGGAAATAAAAAATGATTTTGTTTTATATTAATTTTGATTATTCCCAAAGGATATTTATATTAGTATTTTATATCAAACGAATCATTTTATCAAACGAATTCTTTTATAATAAAAAAATGCAAGGAAAATATATTGAAATTGTTTCTGACATTGTATGGTAAATTTATGTATTCGAAAGCGTTGTTATACATAAATAAATTGAATGTGTAAAAATGAATGACTTAAAAGTGATTTGACCCAATAACTTTGGTTTGTGGACAGAAACTTATTTATTGGTTTAAATTTAGTTGTAATTGAACAACAAATTGATATTTTTGTGTAAAAATAAAGCATAACATTTAACTAAAAATAGTCTATAATTATTATTAAAGAAGTAATATAAGTTTCAAATTCTAAAGGACCGGAATCATTACGAACCAATACGCGATATCGTTATATAAACGATTACAATTTGATGATTTTACGAAATAACTTTGCAAAAATCACAATTTGTGAAGCTTACATAACGTTATTAATCATAACGATTTAACATTTCGTTATTTTATTTTATTATTATGGACTGAATTTCAGAAGAAGAATTTCAGGAAGACTTAAATATTGATACTTTATTGTAAGCATTCAAAGTATTTCACATGATTAATATGAACTATATCTTACAACTAACACTGGCGCAATTTAAAAAATCACAAACGCTACAATTTTGATTGAGTTATGAAATGGCGGATTTACCATATTGTAAAACTAAGCAGCCGCCTTGGGCGCTATGTCATTAGCCGCCTAGGGCGCTATATTAGGCGCCACAAAAAAGTTCACCTATATGGATCGAGAATGAAAAAAACATATTTCAAACCAACCCTGCGATGAATCAAAAACAAACAAGGAAGTAAATATAAAGTTAACTTCAAATTATTTATGGAATATTGCGAATATACTTCCAAAAGCTAAAATACTTTTATCCTATCTATCCATATTGCGTACATCTAATGAAATGTATATAATTTTTTAAAGAGAAGCAATGTCATTTCCATTCAAATAAAGTTTTCTTCTTTGCATGTAACCTATCTAAATAAATCAACTATTTAAATTATTTTTTGATTAACATTCCTTAAAACTATGTTTATTTACTTAGATTGAAATGTCATAGTTGACTTAACGTCAACTAAGTTTTCTTTAAATACTTTAATGTAAATTACATTTTTTTTTATTTCTTTTTGGTTAACCCAGAAATCTGTGGTTAACCCAGAAAACTTTTAAAACTTAAAAGAAATTTTAAATAAATAACTAATTGCATGTAAAACTTTATTGTAAACTAGATTGGATAACAAGATAGACAAAATTTCTTGAAGGTAAAAAGTTTCTTTTATATAAAATATCTAATTAAATGAATTGCATAAAACTATTTGTAATCCATCAATTTTGTTAGTTTGATTTAGTAATGTAATCAGTGGAATTCGAACCATCCAGCATTTCAAGAGTCCTAAGTGAAATAAGGAATTAGTTCACTCACATCTAGAAATTAATTTTTAGTTATAACAAAATGTCTATTTTATTAATTCTACATTCACTGTCTTTATTCCAGAGTTATATTAACTCAATTTTAAATGAATAAACTTAGAAATCTGGTTTTAGAAAACTGGTAACATAACAGACTGGTACAAATAGAAACAATTTGCTAACAAGAATTACCTCAGTATTAAAAGCCACTTTCTTGTTGCTATACAATCTGTAGACCCAAAAATTACAATAGCATGTCACGAAATTTCTATAATTGAGGCCCTTACTCTTTCCAGTGGAGTTAACAAGGAAAAAAAATATTATATTAATTATGTCGAAGCGCTCCGCGAAATGTATAGTTTGTAGGCGCTGAATAATTGAAGGACGGATCTGTAATGTGTATAATAAATCTAATTAATATCAATAAATAAAATTGAATTTGTTTATGTCACTTCAATTATATTATGCTTATTGTATACTAAATCTTTTTTATTCATACTATTAATCAATATAATCATCATCATTACATCAAACCGCAACAAAAATATAAAATTTTATAAAATTCCTCTCTTATATACGTATAGTATAGCTATAGTCCTTAAACCAAATTTGAATATAAATTTAATTAAATCAAATTCATTATTCAAATTTCGAGTAATCATTCATTATGTACCACTAAATAAATTAATTTTATTTATTAATAAAAATGTTTATGATACAAAACTTAAATTATTAAAATAATATAATCAAAAAGAATTTAGATATTTTGAGTTAGTAATTTACACTTTTTTTTATTAATGTTTTTACAAATAATTTGTTTTTGTATACAATAATCATTCGTAATATCGAATTCTAACCTCAATTAGTAGGTTTTTTTCTTTTGATTATTAAATCTACAATTCCAATGCTAACTAAACAAGACGTTGCTAGATGTCATACTGCTCGGAAACAATGGATTTATTGCGTAGTAAATTTAATCATTTAATGATTCATTTATTTCACGTTTTGGACCCATCAATTGGCCATTATGAACGTGGACCCATCAATTGGCCAGCATGATGATTTAACATCTTTCGACTTTTTTTTATAGGGCTGGGCTACGTCATTTTGGTTAACGACGAACATATGATGCACTTAAAGTCAACATTGAACGAATTATTAATGATATCCGTCCAGCTTTATATGAAAAAGTATGCAAAAATTTGGTTGATCGAATTGGTTTTCTCAGGCGTAGCTGTGAAGGTAATATTAATGAAGTATAATTCAAAAAAAAAACTTTTTTACCATTTACATTTTTTGTTTTATTTCAATTTAACATTGTATAATGCTTAATGAAATATAATTTACTTATAGTTTTAAATGAATTATCATAAATTTAACTTGAAAAATCAAATTACATAATATTAGTTAATAGTATTCCTTAAAATATTCTTTAAGGATTAGAAAACTAAATATAAAAAAAAAAATATTGTAAATGTATGTAAAACAGAAATAATATTTAAGTCGAAATTTCCATTCTAAAAATTTTGGGTTTACTTTTGTAATTGTAATAATTATAATAAAAACAAATTATTATTGGTCCAATCATAAATTTCCTTATTGCATTTTCTACTATTTCGTTTATGAATTCATCTTCTTCAACATACCTAAATATTTCATTAAATTTAATTGGATTGTATTTAGTATTTACCTTTTTTTAAATCAATATCTTTTTTGTAATAACTAATGGTAAATTTTATATTTTTGTTATTACAAAATATTTGGTCAATATAAATTGATAGTAAAAATATAAATTTGCAAAATATCAGGACTAACTAGGACTATAACAAAATTCTGATTAAAATCTACATAATATAAACATTGATTTCTGAATTAAATCTATAAGAATTTTAAGTCTGATTTACACTACGAGATCTTCATGCAATGTTGTAAATTTTTTAAAAATATTATATGAAATTAATTTGGTCTATTTGCTGAAAAACAATAAATAATTTAGCAATTTCATTGATGTGCATCAGTAATTCCAATTAATAATAAGAAAAGTTTGAGATTCAGAAAAAAAAGTAAAGCCACTTTCAAAGGCAAGAAAGATTCTTTTGCATGTAAGATTTATTAAAATTGAAGCGTGATACATTTGTCATAAAATGTACGTGTAACTAATTTTTTTAACGATCACACTAACCGCGATATCCAAACAACAAATTTTGTACAACATTATATTGAATGTACTAGATCTCATAGTGTAAATCATCTTTTAGATATACAAAATAAATATAGTAATTTTCTTATACTAACAATGGAAAAAATCTTATTTAATGGTTTTAATAATAATAAATAAATTGAAAATATAATTTACTCAATTTGTATATCGTACCGCATATAGATTACTGCCTAATCTCAAAAAACTTTAATTTTGATTTATGGCACTTGGGTAAATAAACAAGGAATTCTTTGTATTTTTCTCTAACCAAGAAACATTTATGTCGTATCGCCAAAATGTTGTTATTTCAAGAATTGATGACTTTAAAAACGAATTTTTAAAAAACGTTGGTTGACATTTTCAAATTAGGACAGTTTTTCCAAAAATAACTACAATTATTTGATATAATTCGGTCTACATTTTAATTTAATGTAGCCAAATTAAAAAAATTATATTTTTTTTAGTAGAATATTGCCATAACAGAAAATTAAGGCTTCTTTAACTATAAAATTAAAAAAATAAACAATTAAATAATAGAAAATGACAAAAAAAAATTATTTTTAAATCGATAATGCTCTAACTCAAAATTTTGCTGTTTTCTATTTTCCATACAAAAATCTACAAATTACAATACTACAAATTCGATTTTCTCAAAACTATAAATTTAGAGATGTATCAGTCTTCTACTACGTGTGTCATAATATTTTTGTTTTTTTTAAAACATTTTTTTTTTGTTATTATAACATTCAATAAATTAAAACTCCTAAAAGTATGTGAGAGAATAAATCAATCTAATTTCTAGTGAATGTCTCAAGCTTTTACAAGATCAACTGACCATAAATTTTAGATGACAACAGAGAATTTTATTATAATTTCTAATTAATATTCAATCAGACTTACCGTGCCATATAAAACTAGAGTATATAAATAATATTTATAGAAATTGTTTGTAAAAAACATAATTAACTAATTATAATTAAATAATTAAAAATTATTTTTTAGAATTTATGATAATTTATTTTTCGTACTAGAATTACAAAATGAAAAATCAATTTAAAACAATTTTTTTATTTAGTTAAGCCTTCACTCCCTATAATATTAACGGCTATGGTAAGTTTAATATTTATGCAAAATTTAATTTTTTTGTAAACTTTTTAGTTATACTTGACAGTTTGTCAAGTGAACTTTTAACATTTTATATGTTAGCTATCTTTATTATTATGGTGTGTAATCTATCAATAATTTCGAAAAAACGTTTTATTAAAAATATATAATTTTAAGATTTAATTAGAATTTTAAATAATTAAAGATTATCGTGAATATAATTTATGTGAAAATAAATTTTAATGATACCGATGCACAACATAAAAATTTAACCTTGATAGTGAACTTGTAAAATAGCTTAGTCTTTTGTTTATCAATTTTGAGAATAAATATTATGAGTTCATGTATCGTGTAAACAAAATTATATTTTTTTAAAATGAAATTTGAAAATTATTTATTTAAAAAAAAATATTTATGAGATTGCTAAAGTTCAGCTCGCCATAAAAAAAAATTTCTGTGAATATCGGATATTAAAAGATTTTTATCAAATAAAATTTATTTTGTAACAAAATAAAAAATTGTAAATAAAATTTTTATTTTTTCATATCATTTCCTTTGAATGAATACGTTTTTAATGTGTCAATGCGTCAACGCGAATATATATAAATTTTATCACAAAATTTTATTTCCGGTTTCATATAGAAAATAAAAAAATGATAATTGAAAACTTTTAATTAATATTTCGTTAAAACATGATGCAAATAAAAAAACCATCTTTATTTTTATAAATTGAAATAAATTGTAAATGTATAAATGATCATCACCTTAAATAACGCATTGACAATTTTGATTATTTCACTACAATGATAACGTGGTTTTGAAAGATTGTTTTTTTTTTTTTAGAATTTAGTGTTGCCAAAATTCATAATTTTCATTATTTAATATTTATATGCAGTTTAATCTTTTAATTCTAAATTTTAATACAGTACGTTCACATAACTCATAATGTCTGAAATTAAAAAAGTTCAATTTATAAGCGATCGTTTATTACCAATATTAAGTTAGGAAATGATCGATGGGATTATGCAAGTACGATATTAATGGATCATAATGTTGTATCGTACCAAAATTTAGGTTTAAATGTGGCACTGTAAAATGCTGATGTATGGCATATTTTGTTATTTGAAATATTCGTAGTAGTTTATTGTTAGGTATAATCCTTGATGACCTGGTACTGCTTATTTGACAAGCATGGGGTGCGATTGTGAAAAAAGAACCTAAATTATCTTATGTGGCATTCCCCAATACTCGCGATAAGAAAAACATACTTCTACTTACTCTATGCTTCTCTAAACTCGAGAAAATTTCGAGAAGATGATTATGATTTTCGGGAATAACCTGCAATAAATCGTGCTAACTAGGACGCATTTTTACCCAGGGATTCATAATTCTACAGGGTTTCGGTACAGTTAACGTTCAGGGTGGTCTATGTGTGCTATAAATATATCACTCTAACATAATCTAAATGTTTATACCGTAATAAAATTTTCTATGAAAAGTTATTCTTAAAAATTAATCGTAAACAAAATGGCATCAACTTATGGAAACATAGCCAAATCTGAAGCGAATAATATTTTAAATTGGTACGCAACGCACTCGCTTGATATAAATCTACGTAAAATAGCTCAGTATGCAATACAGTTTTTTCATCAAAAATTGGTTAAATAAATTCTAAACTTTTTCGCAATTTGAAATTATACCACTGCAAATTGTAATTAAGCTCAACTGGCAACCCTTAAATATTATCAAAATTATTATTCTCAGATTTGTTTACAATTTTTTTTTATTTATTTATAAATAGATGAATTACTCGAGTTTCATTTAGCGGTCAGAAAATTTTAACTTCATATATAAATTCGTTAAAACAGAAATTAAGTTAGAATTAATTTCAATTGCAAATTTTTAATAGAATAATTAAAAGATTTTTTTTAATTTTATTAGTAAATTTTATTTATTTTGGTGTTAATACAAAATTAGTTAATTGAATGTTAATAAATTTTATAAAGTTATGACTATTGTGCTAAATGATAATGTGATTTCTTATGATTCTGGTGGTAAAGTATTTGAACATGACAAAGAAAGAGGTAAATGGTCATCAAATTGGGATTTTTTAGCAGCTTGTATTGGACACTCTTTTAGTGTTGTGAATTTTTCAATACTACCACAGCTGCTTATAAATGAAGGTGGAGGTAAGATTTAAAAAAAAATTATAAATAAAATATAATAAAATGATATAATAAATTTGTTAATAATTTATTAACGATAAGAAAGTGAACGTCTGACCCTCCTTGATTATATTATTTTCATATTTCTTATAATAAAATTCATGGTTAAGTTAAAATTTTGTATTCGTTTTCTTATAAATTCTATATATAAACTAGAAGTCGTTTATTATCAAAGTTCTATTTTTATATTTATTTACATATTTCCATATTTATGTGATTGAAAAATATGTAATTCAAATTAGCATTTCCTTGATAACATTATTAAGGGTCAAAATTGACTTCTGTAGAAATATAAATAAATAAAAATCATTTTGTATCCTAATTCCGAAAATAATATTTATTTTTGTTTACAAAATATCAACTTTAATTCACTGGAAATATAAATTAATTATCTTGTAGAAAGTTTGAGTATCCAAGCCCTCATAGTATTTAAAAATTAAAATAATGATTAAACGCCAAATAATCTGTATACTTGAAAATTTTTTTTTATATATATTTTATTCCATCCAAATTTCGAGTCGGATGCAATAGAAGATATTCTATTCTAAAAATTTAAATGAAGATAGCTAAAATTATAAAAGCGTAGAAAAATTAAATAAAAACATTTTTTTTTATCAAAAACAAGAACCGAAATATTTTCCACACTGAATCTGTCATGATGACTAAACTCACTATAACTAGAAAAACGTTATCAGCTGGAGAATACAACACACTAAAAATTCAGTACGTGGAGGAAAGCATTTCCCTTATTCTTTAAAACCAATGATCCCACCAAATGTAATAGAAAATTGCATAGAAATAATAATAAAAATAAATATTGTAGTATAAAAATTTAGTGCCAAGGCCTCGAAGCAATAATCAAATCAAAAAAATTTCACTGCTTTTTTTTAAATTACAATTTTTTTTACTTTTTTTTTTTTTAATTTGGTGAAAACCCGAAAATTAATTTTCTTTATAACCACAACCACAACAGTATTAAATGTGAAATGAAACGGAATGCATTGAAATGAATATGATATTCGAAACTACCCGGGAAACACAATTTATCATAATAATAAAACCACAGTCTAATTAAAATAATTATTAATATTTTCCGGGAATTCTACTGTAAATAAATAAGTAAATAAATTTTGTAATAATTTTAAATGTAATATGTAAAATATATTTTAAATTATTACATTTTCATTCATTTTATTTAATAATTTCGTGAAATATATGTAATTTAAAATAATTTCGAATTACTTAAATCCATTCCATGTAATTTTTTTCCTAAGTTCAGAGCTTATATTTGATTGGAGTTAACACATTGGGTGCCACGTCAGGCACCATATTATGTCTGACAATACTTTTACATTGGAGACCGCTCTAAAAATTTCGCGAATATCGTTTGGTACCGTTTCAATATTTCATGTTTATGAGTAACCCAATATTAAAGTCGCTGTAAATCGACCAGTTTGCCTTAGAATACCACAATTTTTTTTACAGAAACATACGTAGGTAGGTACCGCTGTCTGACAAAATGTATTGAAAAATGATTAAGCTTTTATAAAATGTGTCTGACACAGCAATTTCTATAAACCCTTCTGTCAGACACATATGTCTCACAAAGCCATTTACAAATAAAGTTTTTGTCAGTCGGTTATGCTTGACATGATCAAGTTAAAAACAGGCTATTTTTACCTTGGCACCCAATGTGTACTCGACAGCATTTATACGGCTTTCATGCTGTGAACTATCAAAAGAAAAATATATAAATCATTATATTATAAGAATCGGAAAAACTCAAAGATATGGAACGGCGTTCAGTAAAAAATTCCATTTATGGAAATGGCGTCAAATGAAATTTTAAATATTGAAATTATATGAATTATATGTTTACAGAATTTAAATTATTTTTATAATTATTTATTATTATGACACTTCAATGGCAATGAATGGCGTCCAGTTTAACTACATAAATGAAATTGAGTCCGTTTCAACGCCGTCGAGTTTATATTATCAATTTTGTTAATACATTATATTTTATTTAATTTCAGCTTTGTTCATAATATTTTATTTACTGGGATCAGTAATGTTCACAATACCCATAATTTTAATACAATCATTTCTGGGCCAGTTTTCTAGTACAGGATTTATTTCAGCTTTTCGAATTGCACCAATGTTTAAAGGTTTGAAAAAAATTATTCAAACAAAAATGTTTACCAAAAGTTTTATAATATTTTTTTTTTTCATCATTTTAAATATTTAGGAATTGGATATGTAGTACTTTCATTAAATCTAATCGCAGTTTGTTATCAAACAGTTTTTGCTGCAGTACCATTAACATATTTATTTACATCAATGACCCCCAATTTACCATGGATGAGTTGTTCAAATCCTTGGAATAGTAAGATGTGTATTGTGGTAATTTTATTTAATTTTGTAGTTTATGCTAATATAAGTCATTAAATTAATTACAATTATTAAATTTATCGTAGGACTATGACATCCCATCAAATGTTACAGATTATTATTATCATACTCGGTCAGCAGATGAATATTTTTCGTAATTATTAATGAAAATGGTAAAAAACAATTCATAAATTTAATAATTTTAGTAATGAATATGCAATGAGAGGAAAAACATATTGGTCATTATCATGGCGACTTTTAGTTACAACCATTTTCATTTGGATCCTATTAGGTGTAATACTGTCAACTAAAGTCAAAATTGTATTGTAAAATTCTATATTATTATTTCCCAAAACAAAATAAATCAATTAAAATTTAAAAAAAAAATTGTTTTACAGATTGGTCAAATACTTCGGTATTTCACAATTAGTATGATAATATTTTTACTGATCATCTTTATACGGATTTTATGTTTACCGAATTCTTTTGAATCGATAATAGAATTTGTAACACCAAAATCCGTTGAATCATATAGAGTAATATTTAATTTTACAACAATATTTTTATCAGCATTGGTGTTTGGTTCCGGATGGGGTACCATTTTAACATTAGCCAGTTATAATAATTTTAAAGTTAATATTGGCAAAATGTCTGTTATTATTTGTATAAGTCATTTAATTGTAATTTTATTTTGTGGATTAATACATTTTATAATTCAACAATATGTAATTGAAACGTATGGCTCACCAAGATTTAGTACTAATCGTTCTATAGGATATGTTTATACAATGTTGCCATTTTTATTTGGTAAACTTGAAGCACCACAATTATGGTGTGTATTATATTTTCTGATGTTATTTTTGGGAGAGTTTTCGTCTTGTGTAAGTTTTGGTGTTTTGAATAATGATGGGTAAAAATTAATATTCGTAATAAATATTTCAGATTATTCAAATACTTTCAGTTCTTACGGCCATTTTTGATGAATTTGTAAAATTAAGAAATTATAAAAATACAATTAGAATAGGACTACTGTCATGTTTAGGCTTATTTTCAATTGGTTATATGTTTAGGGTAAGTTTTAGTAATCAAATGTTAAACCTTATTGATTTCAAACAAAAAAATACTTTTACTGGAGCCGTAAAAGTTATAAAAACTTCATATAATTTGATTTTGATATTTTGTATTTTTAGAATGGAATATTCTTAATATTCACATCATTAACTTTATCTGGAGCATCTCAAATGTTTATTTGTTTTATTGAACTAATGATTGTAGTTTGGATTTATGGTAGACTACGATTTCAACGTGATATTAAATTTATGATTGGAATACAATACGCAACATGGAAATTTTACATTATTCGACTTGTAACTCCGCTATTTGTGCTTACATCTTGTGTAAGTAATAATACAACATAAATTTGAAATTAAGGGGCTATTTTAATTGGATTTTAGTTGTTCTTTAAATAGTAGTCTTAATTGGAATATTCTGGAACAAATTAAGATCACAATTTAAATGTAATTTTCTACCACTATTTCTATTAATAATGAACCCTTTGAATAACTTAAAAAACGCCCTACTAAATCATAATTTTCAAATATTTTTATTTTTTTTAATATATTTTCTTTGTAGATTCTTTATATTTTATGTTTCATTTATAATTTATTTACTTTACCAGAAGTAAACCTAATTTGGCTATTAATAACAATTATTGTGAAATTTGTACCAATAATCATAATACCAATTTATATTGTGATACGATTATCAGCAACAACAGGAACTTTATTAAATCGATTTAGACGTTTATGTAAACCAAATGATTGGTATCCAGTTGATCCAATTCATCGACAAAAATATGAAGAATTTCTTGGTAATTCAGATATTACACATCAATTAGTTGATATGGATGAAATGGAATCTGATAATAATTATATTTAAGATTTTGGCATTGAAATGAAATTAATTAATTATTAAATATATATAATTGAAAACCAATCGATTTCATTGTTTTACCATAAAATTTACTTTCAGAGTTTTTGTATTTCGTTTAAAGGAATTAGGAGAATATGAATACCAACGAAATAATTTTATCGATTATGCGTAATTTAATTACTAATTAATATTAAATTATATTCGACAAAGTTGACTTGAATAACCAGATGTCCTTGATTGATCTATTTTGTTTTTTATACTTTTAAAATATATAAATAAAATATAAAGGACTCTTTCATAAATAATGAGTAATGTGTCAATTAATTTTGTTTTTGGTACGTATATAAAATTATAAATAAATTAATTCGTTATAGTATTTATAGAACTTAATGATTGGCGCGGTAAATAAATTTTATTTTGTCAGTCACCTTTGAAAAATAATTTTCTCCTTGAAATAAGTATCGTATATAAAAGTGACAGATGTGGAAAATTGTTAATTAGTAAATCAATTTTCAAATTTTTTTTTTTTTTTTATTAAAGTAAAACGATAAATTTGGAACGTAGTAATTCAATAATTTTAGAACATCTAAGAGCGAAGATGGTCGAGAGTTAGGGTTTTGTTTGGATTGAATTTTTCGTAAAATATTACTTTAAATATCTGTTAATATGTTAATTAATTATTTGTAAATTTCGATTTGCAGCTTTAAAAATATGAAGCATTTACAATAATTTTTACATTTACAATTTGCAAAAGTAAATTTGGTTTATTTCTGGGTAAAAGTTTTTTTTATACTTGATAATTTACCATTTATAACCAATTCTATTAATGAGCTCATATTTCCCATTATTCGTGCAGTGAAATATTAAATTAACACGTTCACGGCGGCGCTGCTTTTTGTATTTCTGTTCATCCGGTGGGGTTGAAATTTTTCCTGTATGGTTATAAGGCCACCGGTAGTACAAACCGCCAGATGGAAAATTCACATGTGTACCACCGGTGGTAAACGCCGCCAGATGAAAAATTCACATGTGAACCACCGGTGGTAAGCGTCGCCAGATGAAAAATTCACATGTGAACCACCGGTGGTAAACGTCGCCAGATGAAAAATTTACATGTGTACCACCGGTGGTACACGCCGCTTTGAACGTGTTAAACATGATTCCTAACAGGAACAGGTTTATGTAGAATATGAATCAATTTTCCCATTATTTACCTATACAATAAACAAGATATCAGCAATTAACTTTCGTGATTAAAGGAATTTTAAATTGTATTCCTATTCTAATCCAATATAAAAATAGGTCTGCGAATTTGTCCAATGTAATTTACGAACAGCAAATCTGAGATTTAAAGCTATAATGATTATTAAATTCATTTAAAACGTTGGTATTACAATAATTATAATTTATATCCTTTGATTCTAAATTATTATATGTTTTTTTAAAAACTAATTTCTATTACATGAAATCCTAATACCAAAATTATCTATAATAAATTTAAAAAAGCTAAAGGTTTAATATTCTTAATTCCCGATATTTGTATATTATATTATGTTGATTGCTAAATTTTAAGACAATCATAAAAAAAGATCTAAATATTAACTTAAATTACGATAAAATGAAAACCTTTTTTTGTCGCTATTAAAATCCCATACAATTTTTATTAGAGAAGTTCAGACGCTCACGGACAAATATATCCTGTTGAATATACATATAATAATATACATAAATGAAATATAGATCCTTAAAAAAAACGGATATTACTTTTGGGATACTATGCATATAATATTTATATACTTTGGGAATGTTATATCAATAATAAAAAAAAAACTTTATGTTTCATTTGCAAGATTTTTATAGTTGGCTCGTTAGAAAGGAGATTCCCTGCTGTGCAAATAAAAATAGATTCTTGTTACTTAGTTTATTGGTTTTAAATAGTTTTTTTTTCTTCAAAGATTAAAGTTATATAAACATGTAGAAATATTCAAAATCCTAGATATTAGCATATTCAAATAAATATTTATTCATTATTTATTTTTATTGGTACTATTATTAAAGTTCTGATGAATTAAAGAAAAGAGATTTTGTTTTGGTATATTCACAAGAAATATGTAAAAAAAAAAGATTAAAGATTAAGGATAAAATAGAATTTTATGATGGAATGATTAAATTTTAATTATTTATATCATTTGATATTTATAATCGCTTTAAGGACATTTTATTAAAATTCCATTTAAAGGTTCTCTTTATGGACTTTTACTTTGCGAATCATTTTTTTTACAGATTTTAATATTGTTGGGTGGTTGAGTCCCCTCTGAAACATTCTTAACTATATATTTGGAACGTTTAATGTATGTACGTGTGTAGTGTATGTATGTATGCCTAGGGTTCAAATGAGGGAATGAAATCTACCTAAACATTAATTTTCAAGCTTGGGCTACATAGTATCGATCAGTTAAAAACCGAGTCGATCAGTAGAGTTCAAATTTGACGTTTTCATATATTTTATATGGAAAATTGATTGAGTTTGAGTGGAGATCGAATCGGAACAAATAAAATCAAAAGAGTTCGGATCGAATTAAATTTTGCGAATCCAAACTGAAGCAAATGTAAAGAGAAATTAAATTTTTAATATCTGATTTAATCGGTTGCAATCCATAACTATGTGTTCAGTCTACGGAACCAGTTAATTGGCTACTATACGAATCAAATAGAAAGTGAACTGATCTGTATATTATAGACCTTACTTAAGACTATAATTGACATCATTGATGAAATTAAATTAAATCAGCCGAACAATTCCAAAGGAAAAAGTGTATTGCTTTGAAGTGGAACACTTTTTGACACATTTTCATAATTTTTTGGTCTCCTTGAAGTATGTATGAATGTTAAGCCAAATAACGCGACTTATATTAAGCCCCAAGATCACTAAAAGTACGCTTCTTATATTATGCTGCTTAAAGATTACTAAAAGTAGTCTCTATACATTGTCATTTTGGTCAGCGATTACGATAGTGACTTTGGTTACCCTTAACTTTATAAAAGCGTATTGGACTAAAAAAAATAATAATTACAGCAATAAATTGCAGAGTTATAAATAAATATTTTATTATGTAATAAAAAAAAGTTTGAATTATACAGATTTTTCTTTAATATATTGAAATACACTACAATCGAAATATTTTACAATTGATGTATACGCTCGATATACGTTACAATATTTTAAAACTTCTTAACCAGGAATATAGTCATAAAAAAATGTTTTATTTTACAACAAAATGTATAAGTTTATAAAAAATCTATGAAATTATGTAATGGCCTACAAAAAGTTTTACAATAAATAAATAGTTTTAAACAAATAATCAAAACAAAATTTTAGAAAAATCAAAAACTATTTAACGATCAAAAGTTTTTATTAAGAAAAAATTAAGAATGATCTAATGAAAGTTAATATTATTTCAATATAAAAACATTGATACACGTGGCAAAAATTCATATTTTTTCAATTTACAACATTTTTATGATCTATTTTAAAATTTAAGTATTAAAATTATGGTTTTTTTATTATGACAAAAATCACTTTCAATTCCAATTTATTCATGAAGATTATATATTCATCAATTTTGATGAAATATTTAGATTACATTATTTCAGGATATTTTATCGTTACGCCAATTCAAAATAATGTTTTCATACATATTGAAACCTTAGCATATTATATGTAAAAAAAATTTGGTAAAAATTTGTGTATCAACATGATACCAGTAAGTTCTTAAAAGTAGTTTTAATATTATTTCCAGAAATTCTATATTGAAATCTATTTTACCAATAGGGGGCAGAAATTGCTTTAAAAGAACGAGCTGAACAAAACGAACTTAAGAAGAATTTTGCACTGAATAAAATGAGTGAAAATCTCCAAAAAACAAGATGTCCTAATACTGGTGAGTTATGGGTCCCATGATTTTTTTTAGAATGAAACTTTTACCACTTGGAGACAAATTTGTATTTTTCTACTTTTAACTACACCGTTTCCTATTGTAATTCAGAAAGTATCAATTGTAATTCAGAAAGTATCAATTGTATTTCAGAATATTTCAACATTCGTCGAATTAAAGCATTTTCCACAACTAAAATTTTATGTATGGAACGTAGAAGATGTTAATTAACTTCATAGTTAGCGAATGTTAGGTAAAATCACTTGCAAAAAATGGGTAATCAATTGGTAAGTTTTTAGAGATTGCGGCAGATAACACAACTTACCATTGAAATATGTAGTAATAAATGAGACGACAGTATTTATTTTGTAATGAAAGATCCAATTGAAATGTTAAAATGTTCTGAATTACAATTGATACTTTCTGAATTACAATTGGAAAAGGTGTAGTAATTTTGACACAAATATGGAAAATTTGTAATGAAAATATAATTTTAGATTTTTAATTGAAAATAATTTTAATTATTTCCATATTTTTCGAAGGTTTTCTTTATATATTTTCTTGAATGAAAAAAAAAAGAATGAAAACTTTATAGCCAACACGAAAATGCTAACTATTACAACTTTTTTTGTGGAAATATTTCATTTAACTTAATACTTCTTGTTTTAAAGTTTATAGTGTAAACCATTTTCATAAGACCTTGTAAAGAAATTTTACATCAATATTTATAAAAACATTTTCTTTTATTTTCCACTAAATTATACATAAATATTATATTACTATTTACATCTCCGCGAATTTTTAAAGTAAAACATAAAAGCCATCAATGAAAACGTATAAATAAGAAAATTTTTATGTCTGTAAAAGTTTTCATATCACCAACTTCAATAACTTTTTTTGAACCGCACTAAAAATAAATGTTTGCACTTTGTTGTATAATGGTTCGATGCCTGGAAGCCAAAACTTGTATATATTTTCTTTTCAATTACAAATTTTTTTTATGTAGAAACAATTTATGTTTACCCAGCCAATAATTTAAAAAAACATAGAGAATTGTCCATTTTCATGTTACACTAGAGATAATAGAATAATTTTCATTTCGAAATGGATTGCAAAACAGAAAAAATAAATGTTCCAAAGCAATTCAGGACGAGCACTTTGGTAATATTAAAAAAAATTACTAAATTTATTGTTAGGAGGAATTTGTGGATTACACAATCAATCAGTTTTAATGATGATATTCCTTTTGATACTAATATTCATTTTGAAGATATGAGTTTTTTTTAATAACTGTCAGAAACATGATATTTTAAACAATCTTTATAAAAAGATAAAGGAGCTGCATGATATCATACCAATTGGCATCTTCTATAATAAACGGTTTAAATTGTAAATTTATATACCTAATTATTTAGTTTACAGGGTGCGGCAAAAGTTACTATATGATTTGTTTTTTAAATAAATATTGAATGGAATGAAAAAAACAAAAATAATTAATGAAAAAAAAAAAAAATTATGTTGTTATTTTTTTTACATTATTTATGAAAAATTATTGTCAGTTAAATGAGAACCGTTTTCTCTAACTCAAAAATGTGCTCTTTTTATAGCATTTTCCATAACATTGTTGCGTGTTTTTTGTTGTATACGATCAATTTCTTCTTGAATGTTGTCCTTTAGTTGCTGCAAGGTTTGAAGCTTATTCGCATAAATTTTGTCTTTGAGAGAGCCCCACAAGAAAAAATCTGGTGCAGTCAAATCAGCTGATCGTGGTGGCCATCTGAAAATCTTCTGTATGCACATTGAGTATTAATTATCGAACAATTATTTTCAAGGAAATCTTAGTTCTTTACGCAATTGTATAGCGTTCTATTTTTTATATTCTCCCATGTTTAATTCTTGAAATAGAAAAAAAATTAAATATGAAATATGCGCAAGCAAAGAAATTACAAATTTTTTACATCATATAGTTACTTTTGCCGCACCCTGTATTTAAAAAATATGTTAATATTTGAAATTTGGTATTAAATAAATAACTTTATTTTTGTAGTTTGATTTTAATCAAAATTATATTTCATTTAGTAGCAGTATACTAAATTTCATATTTCTCCGTCATTACAGCAAATTCGACAAGTTTCTCGTAATGTACTTAATGACTCAACAAATAATTCACATTCTGTATAACCTAGTTTCTTAAACTGACCTACATAACATTTTCCTATTTATGTATTAATTCCATTTTACTATATCTAACCTAAGATCAACTCCTGATGCTTCCACTCAAATATTCAAGAGGAATACAATATTTTGATTGATTGAAGAACATAATGTAAAATATAAAGGTTTATAGAGTTTGTAGTCTGTTTACGAGACTGAGTACTTTTAAACGTCTTGAAATATGTAGAAATCTCAAAGTTGTGTCAGAAATTTGCAATAATCTTGGATGTATTAATAAAAGAAGTGAGAAAGCTTCTAGAATGAATTTCTTATCACATTTATATAGGTTTATTTAAATAATTATTATTGGTGCTGATTGTTAAATTGTTGCTATGCACATAATTCTAATGATTTGATAAGCGAAAAATTTCCACACAATTTCATAATTTATAGGTCACTCAACATTACTTTGCAAAATTATAGTAATTTACCGAAATATATAGTAATTTTATAACTATGATATTGATCTGACTTGAAACCGAATTGCAAATAACATAATTTATCATCATAAAACATATAATTAAATTTAATTATTTTACATTTAACATTGCAAGGCTACTTTAAATAAGAATTATGTCTTTTAAAATTAAAATTTAATTAATTTGTGCTATAAAATTCGTAAAATTTTCATTCAGATTTTACTGATTGATAAAGAATTTAGTCTTTAAATTAATAATAATTCGAATACATAGAATAAATATCAAGTAATATAATTATACTAAATATTAATTATAATTATAATAAATAATAATTATTTATATAATTTGCATAATATTTTCTATGATATTCTAATAATGACAATTATGTCTCTGAAAAATAATATATTCAATTATAGAAGGCAAAATACCACTTATATTAATTGTTGAAATTCAATACTCAAAGTTTACAATACGAAAATATCCTTTTGTAGAAATACCAGAAAATATTGAATTCAAAAATAATTGGCTAAATTAAAAGATACTTAATGTTTTATGTACTTGGACAAAATCAGGTATAATAACATTTTAATAAATGTCATTTCATTATGTAATATTTGAAAATTCAAAAGCATATCAAATTTTCTGATATGAAGTTATTTATCAAAATAATATTTAATTAAAATATTTTCTACATTATTATTTCAAGTAAATTCTATTGATTATTTTGAAATATCAAAGATATTTTATTAAATAACAATTCTTCGTTAAAACTATCACAAATTGGTAATAATCAAATTTAGTTTTGTGATGTTTATGT
The DNA here is from genome assembly GCA_963920725.1 of Rhamphomyia laevipes. Taxonomy (NCBI): domain Eukaryota; kingdom Metazoa; phylum Arthropoda; class Insecta; order Diptera; family Empididae; genus Rhamphomyia; species Rhamphomyia laevipes. Next base: position 43,647,433 of record OY987259.1, read on the forward strand.
AAATTGACTTTCGATATAGCCTATAATAATAATTGATTCATAATTAGTTTTATATTTATATTTTAAAAAAAAAATCTTAAATTGCAATTTCATATTCAAATCACTTTTTCCTTTAATAAACTAAACCTTTTTATATACAATTTTTAAGACATATAAATTTATTTAGGGATCATCATATTTGTTTTAATTATTAAGGACTAATCCTTTTTCTTAGTTTACTTTTCAAATAAAATTTAATAATTTATTAAAATGGGATTTTTATTAACAATACTATTAAAATGGGTGTACTTATTTCATCCACACGAATTCAAACTTTATGTTAGTAAGAATAGTTATTTTAAGTATTCAATTCCAATTTAGCAGAAATCTATATACAAAGCTGATAACTTCCGAATGTAGTAGGTTTTAAATTGATAACTCTCCTAGATCAGAAGAATAAGCGATAACAGAACGAAATAGTGGAACTACTTTATGATATTTTGAACAAGTATAATAGTTCTGTATGAACCTTACTCCAAAATTCAAAACTTCATAATGGATTTATTATAAATTAAATGAGACATAACTCCATAATATTAAATTTTCATGATTATATGAAATTGTGTATAGCACAGAGAGGTGGGTCATAATTTGATTGTAGATCAGGTTTCATGAAAATTTAGAGTTTAAATTTTAGCTAAATTTTTGTAATTTTCTGAAAAAGACCGAAAAACCTTTAATAAAAGCAGATAAATCTTGTTTTATTTTACTGTAAAATAGCTATAATCTGCTAACTCATATAATATTATCTCATGAAGTTATGTCTAATGCAGGTGTGCTATAAATTCAGAATTGAATGATGTATTTATTACCTATTACTTTGTGAAATTATAAACCATTTGATTGAGACTTAATTGCACAGAACTTGAAAAACATCAAATTATATAATTATGAATGACTTATGTAGTTAGGTCCTTACACCAAACATAAATAATCAACTTACATAATCAAAGACCGGCAAATCTTATCAATCCATTGTGTTTTATACAGCTTCAAAGATGACTCTTCAGATTCATAACCAAAAATATGAAATATTAACCTAAATTATTAATTTATTTAATACTATATAGCATTAATCAATAAATCAATAATGTTTGGAATTAAACTTTCTGTAATTGAAAAATTTAAATAATTCATTTAATTAAAATAACTATTATTATCTAAATTCATGGAAAACTTTATAAATTGTCTAAATTTTCTTATATTGTGCATATATAATAATAGAAGTTACGATTATCTCAAAATAATTGATAAAAATCTTTGACAACATTTAAATTATATTTCTGTTGTCTGAATATCTGATAAATTAAGTATCTTTTATATTAATTTGACTTGCGCTTTATTATATTTTCAGCATAAATTCTCATATTTTCTATATGTACTAGCAGATTCAGCAAAAAAGCATAAAATTTTTACTCTAAAAACTGAATCTAAGCTATTTACCAGAGTATGTAAAATTGAATAAAAATATTTACAGATTGCTGAAAATCTTTTATTATGTAAACGTTTTCTTTAAATCTTAACTGCTGGAGTTCCAAATTGAATTTTTATAAGTAGTTTTGATTTGTACATCGATTGTAATAAACGTATTATCTTTGAGATTGTCGTCCATGAAATATTTAAGAAAATTTAATAAAAAAAAACATATTTAAACTAATAAAATATTAAAATTTAGTTTAAAAAATTTTGGCGTTAATTTATTATTTTATTTTGTAGTGATAAACTATGACATTAAATGTTTAAATGAAGATTAAATTTAATTTAAATTAATTACGTAATATTCGCCAAATGAAATAAATTCATAAAAAGAGAATCAAATTAAAGAAATTTGCTTCATTTAACTAAGTGGAAGCGTGGAAGATAGAAAATTAAAATTATAAAAAAAAAAACGCCATAAAGTATGCAAATTATTTCTAATATAAAATTTTGTGTTTGAAATTTTAAAAGTTTAATAATTTTTCTTTTTTATATGAAATTAAAAATATGCAAATTATAAATTTTAATATAATAAAAAAGTGTTCATTTTTATAAAATTAATTTACTTAAATTTTATGCTTCATAATTAAAGAGCATCAATTCAAACCCCCCGGATTTAAAGTTTATTACTATAATTATAAAAAATAAAATAAAATATAAAAAAAAATGTTTAAATTAATATAAATTTACTGATAATAAATGTGAAAATTTAAACATGAATTTCCCATTACGAATACAATTAATTGGATTATTTTCGATTTTATTATTTCTTGTGGAATGTAAAGGTAATAAATTTTACAATTTAATTTAATTTTTTATATAAATTTTGTTGTAATCAAAATTATTTTGGATATGATTAAAAATGAATTTTAATTTTTATATAATAATTGTGTGCAGAATTCTAATGAGAAGCCAAAGAATCTATGATAAAATGAATTTATATTATTAATAAATTATGAATTTTCCTTAAAATTTTTTGAAAAACATAACACGTCACATTTCATTAAATTTCGTAGTTCATGAGATTTAATCATAAATTTTACATTTTAATGATATTCGTTACTTTCATACGTTAACTCTCAAATTTATGCATACATTTTCCACTATAATACCAGAATTTTCACAAGGAAAATTCACAATTTTTAGTGTTTTTATTCATTTTTTTTTTTTCAGTTCAATTTCGTTTCACTTGGCGCCTCAAAAACAATTTAATTTGTCGGTTTTCACAATTGTAGATTTATTTTCATCCTTCGATGAATTTCCCAATTTTGTAACATAAAAAAAAACAAAAGAAAAACGAAATGTTTTCAATTAATTTTAAATGTTTGTTAAAATTTCCTTTTTTTCTACAAACTCAATTTGTTTTTCGTTGGTGAACCAAAACAAATTTGAACGATGTTTTTTTTAATCCATTTTGTTTATGTTTCCATATTGATTGGATAATTTATGAAATATTTTTTTTTTTAATATATTTTCATATAAATTTTCCAATGTGAAAATTAGCTTTAGTGAAAAAATTCAAGAGTTTAAAATTTATTTATTAAATTATTATAAAATTATATATAAAATAAAACAAAATTTACCACTTTAAATTCAAATAAAAATTTTTATTAATCTAAAAAATCTGGTAATAAATAAATTAAAATTGTAAAGTTATTCAACAAAATTTTTTAAAGAAATGAATTTACAATCTTAAGAGTTATTTTCTATATAAAAAAAGGATATTGATTTTTAAGTATCCCAATTTCCTTTTAACAACATAAAACCATAAATATAGAATCAAATTTATAAAAAAGAAATACTGCATTCAAATAATTTATATTGCTTTTTATAATGTTAACGATTATGCTGCGATACGTGTTCTATATATTTTTTCACTTCAACATTAAAGTTGAAATATAAATAAAAATGGCAGAAAAAGGAAATGCATAACAAGAAGAAAATGATGAAATTTATTTATCACGTACTGATGATTTTGTATATATGAAGTGTCATATACACGTACAATTGAGAGTGATAAATAATATAATATTACGGAAAAATTATATGTATAAATTATACGATCATAGATAGCCAAGTTATGGTAATATTTATATGTGTCAATTTTGTAGATGAAAATGTATAATCAAATCAAAAATTTTATGGTAAAATTTGAAGTTTACAATCTAATTAATCAAAAATGATTTTACACAGTTTTACTTATACAAATTCAATGAAATTTATATTTATTGTAAAACTAAAGTGGGAGTCATAATGGTTTCGAATCCGTTTCAACACGTTCGATTCGATTCATTCCATTCATTTCGAAAAGATATGATGGTCACAATGGGTTTCGTTTTGAAACGTCATTTGGCAAGTTATTTGACATTTAACTTCTCTTGATATTTGATGGATCTGCACTTGTACCAGTTTTTTGTGTAATTGTTTTTACGAAATTTTGTATAATTGTAATTTTTTACTTAACATCAATTTTAAATTTAGCATCTTAATCTGGCCATATTTTGTATCCATATAACCTCTACTCCCTTTATTATATATTTCGGGAATTTCTTTAATTTCTTGGATTAATTCTTCCATATTAATCAAAATTAATTTAATTTTAAAATGTCATTTAATTTTTTAAGGTTATGACAGTCGACCAATTCGAAAAAGATAAGATAATATATCAACATTTGAATTCGTTTCGATTCGCATTCGTTTCGACTACGTTCACTGTGACTTTCAATCCGGCATGCCATATAAAATTGTATAGGGCTGTCAGAATTTGAAATTTCGAATCGAACTTGTCGAAGCCTTTGTGACTCCCACTTTAAATCATTGCAATAATTCTCGTCACAATAACTGTCAGTATTTCAGAATAATCATAATTTTCATTATTTAATCCACTATCTTTAAATTCCCAAAACATATAATAACATATAATTTTCATTCAAGTCATTAATTTTTTGAAAAACAAAAATACAATTTTTTTTTTATTCAAACGACGCCACAAAAACTTGACAAACACAAATTATTAAACATGTCAAGTTAAAGTTTTAATAATTATGTTATTCTTTTTGGTTTCCTTAACAGCAAAACAAAATATGCTGTCATATAAATATGAGATAATAAGAAATTACATAAAGATAACTTACAATTCCCTCTACATAATTTCATTAACTTAAGAAAATAAATGTTGAAATTTTATATTTTACACCTATATAAAAGTTACTTAAACATTTTGATTGATGGTAGTACCAACAAGGAAATTCTTATTATATCTTTATCTGGATTCATTACTTCAAAAACTTTTTAGTATAAAATAAAAATTTATCAAAAATTTGGTTAACTGACCTGAATAATAAATTTGAATCACGTGTAAAGAAATTTTCTTCTCAAAACAAAATAATTCAAATTCAGACAAGGAAAATTCTTTAAATATGAACAAACTAAAAAGAAAATTTTGGTGTGTTTTTGTTTTACGTTTTCGATTTTGTTGAATGAATATGAAAGGAAATTGAAAAGTGTATAGTGTACAATGATAGTGAAAGAAAATTTATACTAAAACAATTGTTTTTGTATACTTTTAAAGAATTTTCGTGTTTTTCTTTAACAGTTTCTTGAGTGTTTTTGTTGTCATCTTATTTTCTTTATGGCTTGTTCCAAGGATTTTCCCTGATGTTGAGATTTTTATTATGACATTGTTTTTAACTTCTTGAAGGCATTTATATTTTCCTTGCAAATTTTTTATATAAATATGTATAATAATAGTTTTGTTATTTTTATTTAACCAGCAAGTACTTTAATGAATTTCCATTTTCCAACTCTTCAAACAAATATTAAAGAATCATGAAATACACAGGTGCATTAATTGCAGTTCCAGACTTTATTTTTATATAAGTATTTTTTATGTTATTCTATGTTTTCTATTATATAAATTGTCGGGTTTACGAAAAAATAAAGAAATTTAATTAAATATTCGGTAAGACTTTAATATAAATAATTAATCGGTAGACTTTTTTTTGGATAAAAGGATTGTAATTTATTTCTATACGTTATGAACATAATTTTCTTGATGTATTGAACATAAAACACGTAAGATTTGTAAGAATTGTTAAAGTTAGTTAAAAATCATAAAATTGTATTGGAACATTTATAACAAACGTACGAACGTTGAAATATATACGTGAAAATTGCAAAAGTTTCATAAACTTCAATTTTTCTTAAATTTCTTATGTTTTTTATGAAAATTGTAGGTAAAAATATGAATTTCGACATATTTAATTATCAAAAAAAAATATATTTTTTGGAAAAAAGGATAATGAAATTCAAAAAACAAAATTTTCTTTTAATATATTATGAAATATCGTCGATTGAGTCGGCTGAGAAACTGATTCTTAGGTTTTGGAACCAGTTGTTACCCATAATTACGTTATATTTTACCGCTGAAGAAATATTCAGTGTTAAATTGCCCTATATATGAATTTTTATGACTATTTTAGTTCTGTAGTCCCTTACGTCAATTTTTTAGGATATGGTTAATTTTTATATGGAATTTAGTGCTAAACAAATTATTATTTTATATGAATATGGGTCACATAAGCATTCCATAGATTTGAGATTAATGTTTAAGTTCTAAAGCGATCCATATATACATATAAATTTGATTCACAAATTTGACTCACGTGTGTTGAACAAAAATTAGGTTGTAAAAAGCGTTTGGATATTGATTTATGTAGTCTAAATTGTCGATAAGTTTTAAATTTAATAGTCTGCTCCTTGAATTTTCTGATAATAAGTCTATACTAATTGTAAAAGTTGAAATAAAACTGAGCGAAAACATTTTTAATTCAAAACAAATTTTTCTCGAAACTCATTTGATAGCGTATGGATCTTTTTAGAACTAAACTGACGATATTAATGACATAGGTAAAACATGTCAAAAAATTTCTTAGGTTTCATATATTAGTTATAGAATCCCATTAACATTTCTTACCATCTTAACTTTCTAACGATTGCATTCGTTATATTTCTGCATTAGTTACAAATTAGACTTAGTAGTCACACATTTGCCCTTTTTTAATTTTGTCTAACTACTCAAATCACGATCACTGAATATTTATAACTTCATACTTGGAAGTCTTTCAGAAGGTATTCAAATAATTGTCGATGTAAATGTAATATAAATAAATTTCAAATCTTGTTTTTGTTGGAATCATATTTTTTTTTTACTTAATCAATTGAAATAAATCTTAAATCTAATTTTATTAGGAAATTTTAAGTGTCATAAAGCTAAAGTCTACAATTCAAAGAAAATTTAATTATTTTATATGTCTCTAAAGATAGTTGGCATATGTCTTGATGTCTGACGATTATGTTAATAAAATTTATATTAACATGAGTGTAAGAAAAATGAAGATAATAAATCTTAGCATTTGGAAATTGCTATAAATTAATGTTTGACCAAGAAATATATAAAATAACAATTCTTTAATTTAATTAAAAACATTATATTCATACTTTTCATGTAGTCAATTTAATTTAATTAAGGAAAAATGTTTTTTGTTTAGATTTTATATAATGTTTCACTAATTTTTTCCATTTTCGTTCATCAAGTAAAGATTTATAATTCATATTTGGATGTGATAAAAATTCCAAAATTAACAAAATTAAGAAAATCTAATTTCACTGTGACATTTTCGACATTTTCTTTGTAATTATTTAAAAGGTTTTTTTAATTAATTAAAAAATGTACCATTTTTACAATAATTAACTATAGTTTGCCTACAATATTCTTTGACGTACAATGGTATAATTAAAATGCTTTAATAAAAATTAACCCCAACTTTGTAATTATGTCAACATACATAACTTTTTATTATGCTCATTCAAATTTAGTGTACACATTAGCACAGTTTTCTTGGTATATTAAGGGATTATGTTGTTAATTTTCGCAGTTATAGTTAAAAATCATATTTTCTTTTAAGTATAACAAGCAAAAATTGTAAAGAGCAAAGAAAAAGGCTTTATGATAAAAGGATTTTTTTTTTGGTAATATTTTGCTAGTCAAAATACAAAATTATATTTTTTTAGATGAAAATGTAAGTGGAAAGTTGAAATATGTGGAACACTTAAGATTTAATATGGTATGGGTCAATCAGTAATTATAATCTCAGACAAATTATTCCACAAAGGTAACCTGAAGTAGGTTATAATTACATTAGATCAGATTATTCAATTGTCGAAGTTATTCTACTCAGATGAAGTCCATGGTATGTTAATAATAATTTTTGTAGTAGTATCTTGCACACTTTTCTGATTGGAATAATATTGAAACCATTACATATTAATATTTTTCGCCGGAACCTTTATGTCTCACCGGTTGTAATTGGTAGTATGACGAAGTTTTGAATGGCAAATAATTGATATATGGAAATTATAAATTTGATAGTTACGAGTAAATAGAAGAAATTTCAATAACATCTTCAAGTTCGTAAGTGATTGAGTTTACATGTCAAATAGTGAGTTAGGTTTGATTTCATCTACAATATTATTTTATATAACTATAAATTAATTAATGAAATCCTTCCTAAAATCAAATTATCATAAATTTAAATATAATCTAATTGAATTTAAATCATTCTAACACAATTTAGTGTTGAAATTTCAAGATTATTTCATTTGTTAATATAATTTTCCGAAATTTATTAATATGTAATATTCAAGTTTATTATAAAATAATTTCCTGTACATTATTTGATATCAAATGTTTAGGTGTTATTATCTCCAAACAGTATTTTCTTTATACGAATTCTGAATATACAAAATTGGGTCTCTAATAAATCTTTTTTTTTACGTATCTTTACCACCACCATCAGTAAAGCATCATAAATTTCCGAATAAGATCGGTTAGATACGAATTTTTCTGGGGTGAACATTTATATGAACTTTATATACTTTTCAAGAAACATATTCTTTATAAAATAATTTTAAAGAGATTTGTTTCCAGGACCTTTAAAATTTGCCAAAATTTCTGTTATCTTATTATCCATTTTTAATGACTTATAACTATTTGAAGGTTATACAACAAAACAACAAAGATTTTAGATACAAAACAGAAATATTATGTAATATAAATAAACATAAAATGTATATAAACATAAATCAAACAATCTCTCAGTATTAAAAATATTTTATAGATACATATAAGGTAGAAAAAATATTTCAGCATTTTTTACGTAAACATTTTTTTATTTGTTGTCTCCTGCAAAATTAAATTTGTCTTGTTGACTGAAGATATTTTTTATGTAACATTGACGTAAAATAAATTTTATACTTTGAGTAATAAAAGCGTACAAAAATTGTTTGTTTTTAATGTGCCGCAATTTAAATGGGTTACGTTTTAAAAGATATCGTATACGATAACAAAATAACAATGTATAAAGAAGGATTTTATATTTTTTATGTATTTACAAAGCTATTTACATTGATTTTTCCTTTTAATGACGACAACAACGAAAAGGTTTTCATTTATTACGCAATATATTTATACAACAAATTTTCAGGAAAAATCGATTGCGGATGTAATAATCAATTCATAATAATTTATTATCATTCTATAAAGAAATAACTTTCCTAAAAAAAGAAATTTTTATTGGTTTTTAATAGAATTTTTATTTTGTTTAGAATATTTAGTAAATTTTGAGAATTATATATTTTTTTTAATTAAATATTTCATATTCTTCTCAGCTTTATAGTTCGAGGTGAAGAATTGCTTCTCCAACCACTTCCATACGGATTTGATTTTTCATTTATACGCATTACGTGCCACCTGGTATTGCGGTCGATTTATGATTCCGTTCCTTTCAGAATATTTTTTGAAAAATTTATATAGCATTCTCTTAACCTTTGTAATTTGGTGAAACGTATAACATTTTGATGTTTCATTAAACACTCAAGTTCGCTTATATATTTGATTATTAATATTTTACCGGCATTTTGTACTGGTCTGCGTATTCGTCTCATTTTTTCTTTCAAATGTCGCAAGCTGGTTTATATACGTTGATTTTATTGTCGAAACTTCGCAACCTTATGCAAGAACTGCTTTGATTAATGTTCTGTACATTCTTACTTTTTAGTTCTTTGAAAAAGTAGTCTTAATTTGAATAATTTACTATTTTCAAAATATAATTTGTTCACAAATTGGGTTATTCTTGAATTACGATAGACATAGCTTCATTGATTGCTTAGATTCATTCCTAGATATCTGAATTCATTGCTTCAAAATTTCACCATGGATCAGTAAATTCTGTGTGCTACAATTTGTATGAGATTACTTAGTTTTTCCATTGGTTATTGCCAGCCCAACAAGCTTATCTCCTTCACATTGTTTAATAAAAAATTATTTTCGATCTCCTAAAGTTATTGCAATTATCAATTTGACACCCTTAATAAAAATATTATGAAGAGTATCAATTTCTCCAATTATACAGTTGATACCTATTGAGTATTCATGACACTTTTAAAAAAAATGGTTGATTGTAAAAAAATGTTCAATTGCGGATCTATTTCTTCTTAATCCAGACTGGATTATTCTTCACCATATTATTTCTTTAGCATATATACATTTAAATATTTGATAAATGAGAATAACTTTATTTAACTTATACTTGATCCCATATACCCATATGACCATATTTCAACTGAATATGTTGCTTAAAAATTTATTTCATTAAAAGTAAAGTAGTTTTTAAGTAAAAATTGAAAATTCGTCCTTTATTTTTCTTAAATTACATAACAAATATGAAAACGAAGGAAAAATAATAATTTCTATATAAATATATTTTTGCAAAACATTATTTAAAAATGTTTTAAATTCTAAATAACTATTACAATTCAAAATTATTCTACATTGAAAATTAACAATAATTACCGCCAACGTTTTCCCAAAATAATGAAATTCTTGTAAATAAATAATAATGATTACATAAATTCTTTAAGTTAACTAAAGCTAATCAAATTTATTTATAAATTTTTTCAATTTTGTTTAGGCTGAATAGATTTATTTCAACAATAAATTTAACTACCACCGTTTTGGAAATGGTAAAGAATTTCTTATAAATTATGATTACTTCTAACCACATTACAGAGAAAACTTATTTTGGTACCATCTAATATTATATAAAAATTCTATATAAATTTTAATAATTTTTGTTAGCTCCTTTTTGTTACATATCATATATTATTTGTATATACTCATATTCATAAAGAAAACTATAATTGAAGAAAGGATGTTTTCGAAAAATAGGATATTTTCAAGTATAATTAAAATTAATTCAAACATATTTTTAACAGATTTGAAGATGTCTTTTAAATTTCCATTTTTTGATAGTTTTATTTACTCTTTGTAAATATGATTTTATATTAAGTTTTTGAATCACATGAATTCAAAAAGATGATATTTTATGGAAGAATTACACTTTCTAAAAGCGTACTCAATCGATATTCTGCCTTTAAAGTTTATTATACGGAGCGAAAAAAAAGTAATAACAAATTAATAATGTACACCATTCTTTCTTTCAATGTTGATTTATCCTTTTTCGTCAATTTTTTTAAAATTATTTCTTAAAGGAGACTAGTTACATACGCCACATTTTCGTTGATTAACATAAATCGCTATTTTTCTGGAAAACTATACAAATATTTTTCTCCTCAATCACTAATTTATATGCGTAGATTATACTAAGTATAAAGAAGTTTACATTTTTCGAGAAGTTGTTAACCTATTTATCTTATAACTTCTAACTTTAGTGAACTATGCTAATTGAATTTTTTGTCTAATTGAAAATTTTCTAATGATTTTATTTACTTTCAGGTTTTCTACATTCGTTATCAACTACAACGCCATCTATTAATCAATTGACATACTTTGATTTTGATGTACTGCGAAATATTACAGTAACTGTTGGCCAAACTGGATTTCTACATTGTAGAGTTGAAAATTTAGGAGATAAACATGTACGTTAAATGTGATTAATAAAATTTTGTAAATTATTTTTAGTGCTATTACATGGTCAACTGAAAAGAGATTGTTGCTTGCAATCCCAACACTTTCAATCTCCGTCGATGATTTTTGTAATCCATGAAATTATAGTTTACTCTCTATCAATTTAAATTACCAAGCTAATTACTGGCTGTAAGCTATGATTATAGGTTATACTAACATCTTCATATTAGCTTTCATATTAGCTTGTTCTGAAAGTAATATTCTTTAATAGCGATTCAATTACTTTATTTACAATAAAGCCTAAATTGTAATATTTACAATGTATATGTCCTTACGGCCTCCCAATACGTTAAAAAGTAGCTCTTTATCAGCTGGTAACATTAAGTATATAAAATTATATTATTCATTCTAAGTATTACTTTTTATTTTATTTATTTTAAATTTATATTTATTACTTAAAAGTAATACGTTTTTTATTTCATGTAACATTTCAAAAAATCTAAACAGGATACAAAGTTGTAAAATTCTATTAAAAGTATTTATTTTACAATCTTTTTTTTTAACAAAAAAAAAAATTCCTATAACTTTAAATTGTGTAAACATTGATTTTTGTCACATAAATACCAAAATAGATTAGCTTTTTTTCAGCATAAAAGTTTAAATTGGTTTAATGTTTTTTTATTTATAGGACCAGAACTTTTTAAAGTAAATTTGTTTTGTTTTCAAAACATTAACAATCTTGATCCTGTGATGTTAAAAACTTTTCCTCTTGTAAAATCTATTATTTAATTTTAATTCACAAAAGAATTAAATTTCATCCTTAATACCGAGAAAATATTTAAAATTCTGGTTAAGAATTTCAGCTGTTTTATTATAATATTATTGAGATTGTCCTTTATATTTGAATTAGGGCAATTGTGTTGGAATTATTGAGTATAGTTAACACTTTGAATTTTGGGTTGTTCGTTTGCTTTTAAATAAAGACAGGTGATGACGAGGTTATTCAATCGTTAGGTTATTCGATAACGTTATGAAAAACAGTTTATAAAATAACACTGAATCTAAACGTTACGATATTTACTGCGTGTAGCTCTATGGAAAATGTATTTCAAAAAAATATTATTATTTTTAATTTGGAATCGTTATTTTCATTATATTATAGATAATGAATTTTTAAAGATGATTTAGTTAAATATTAAATAAAAATATTGCATCCATTATAAAATATTATAATTGGCAATAAATATGAGAAAGAGGAATCAACTGAGCAGGACGATCACATAAACCAATAATTATTAACCATGTAATCTTGTAATATAAAATTGTTGTGATTTATTGTCGAATCATTCCATCAACTCAGCAATATTTACATCTTTTTTATGTAGATTTTTACCATTATCCTTCTAATAACAAAAATATACTTAAATTCATTTCCGTCAAATCGAAATAACGTTATCGTTATTAATAACGTTATGTAGCGTTAAAAATATATAATTAAAGTTATTTGCAAAAAAAATGTTAATAGTTTTTATAATATTATCGGGTACGGTTCCGGTTCTTGGTTAATCACTTTATTGAATTTGTTATTTAAAATGTAGAAACTTTATACCAAATATGGATGTACTCCTACGGATTAGCAATAAAAAAATTAGCATTATAGAGTTAAAAAGGATATAAAATATAATCTTCTATACTCCGTTCGAAACATAATTAATAGTAGAACAAAAAGTGCAACATAATTTAACGTTTCATTTATTGTTTCTACCACTATATAATTTAGGGATAATTTTTGAATTGCAACTGTTCTTACTTAAAAATGCTTATAAATTTGAAACTACTATGTAATTGTAAGGCTAAGTAATACTTTAATTAAATTGTTTGTATGTACAAAGAAAAAAAAAGGTCGACATTTTGCTTGTGATAACATTTTCCCTTTTTTTTATGTTTTATTTCAATATCATTGATGAAAATCTTTTATTGATAATAACAAGGACAAAAATTGCTCTTGAAATAGGATTCAAGATAAAAATCAAAATTCAAATCTTGTCAATTTGAATACAAAAAAAATTGTAATTTAATCCTTTTACGTGGGATTTTTGATTATTTCATTTACATTTTATTCAACGCCTTTATTTATGGTGTCAATTTGTTAAATATTTACGCAGGGAATAACTAAATTAAATTTCTTTTTTTCCTGAGATTTTATATTTATTTTTGTAATTATGTTAAATTTAAATAGAAATTTAAGGATTAAGTAATTTTCATATAAAAATTTAAGAAAACTTTAATGGAAATTTTAAAGTGTTTAGCAGAATTAGCTTATACTTATTTTAAAAATGTTGCAATTGATTTCTTGAGATACTGGCAATATTGTATAGAAATTTATCAGGTATTTACAAAAATTTTATCAATTCTTAGATTCTTCTAATAAATAGCTTGAACTCATAAAATTATGGTTCAAATTATACAATACTTTTCATCACTCTATATCATTTTATTTTCTGTCTAACTCTTATAAAATTACATTTCAACTAAACCATCATAAACAAAATTGAAATATATTTTCAAATATTTTCTTCATACATATTTATTTTCGTGTTACAGTACGGTATCGTATCATGAATTTAAAAATTGGTCCTTAGGGGATGTTCTGTAAAATTTAATATTCCAAAAAATTCTACATAGCTAACCAAAAAAAAAAAGAAAGGAAAAAGTGAAATATTCAATTTGTAACACCACATATAATGTTAAAGTAAATCCTTTATACATAATTTTTGAATTTTTTTTATTTACCAGGTATCATGGATACGTAAACGTGATCTGCATATCCTTACAGTTGGTTCAGCAACATATACATCCGACCAAAGATTTCAGGTATAATATAAATTTTTAATAAATATTTATTTAAGATGAAAATATATTAAAGATTTTTCATTTTACTATAATAATAATTTAAATGTAACTGGTTTGCAGAAATATTTCTATTAATTTACTATAAAACTTCATTTTAAATTTTTAATTTTGATTATTTATATATTTTTGTTATTAAAATAGGTAATTAGACCAGAATATTCTGGAAATTGGACACTTCAAATAAAATATCCACAACTAAGAGATTCTGGTGTCTATGAATGTCAGATAAATACAGAACCAAAAATTTCACTGTCATATATTTTCAATGTTATTGGTAAGCTAAAGGATATCGAAAAAGTGTTCATATTAAATTTTTTTCAGGTTTTCTTAAATTTGTTTCAAATTTTACCCTATATTTAAGAAGTGAACCTTTTTTATATTGTACTTAATTTATTTTATTGATGATACTAAGGAATTTAGTATACTACAAAAAAGTTGTTTTTATTATTTTTTATTTTATTATTCTTTGGTAATAATATTTTTTATTTGATTTAATTTATTAAAGAAAAATATTGTATGGAAAACTTCAATAAAAAATATTGATTTCAATGATATTAAGAGATTATTTTGGTATTTTTCAGTAATAAATAGTCAGTAGAGTCATGTAATAATTCCTTATTATCAAAATGATTGTAATTATACGTTTATTGAGCTGAAACATTGAGCTCAAATTGTACCTAAGTTGAATAGTTGGTTTATTTAATCACACTTCGTATTTAGCAAACATTTTAACACTTTTACCTTAATATGAAAGCCTTTTGTAACAAAATTTTCAAAATTGTTTGCAGCAGCTTTAAACCTTAAATTATATGAGATTGAATTATATTTTACTATGTAATATTCGTTCTTAAACTGAATTTTATTTAAAATATTTCCAAAATAAAATATTTATCAACTTCCTGGGCTATAAAATGTTAGCCTATATTCATCTCTGATTGTACAAACAATAAAATAATATATTAAAAAAAAAATTATTAATCTTTTTAACTGACTTGTTGTTAAGATTTCGTCTGTTTTTGCTTATGGGTAAATATTTTAACTTTGAAATGTTAATTTATATTTTCGTTTTTAGTTGTTTGCTTTCATCATTTAGGATACAAATCTTAATATATAAATTTTTATTCTGTTTACAAAACTTTTCAAATATATAATAATCCTTTTAGCTATAAACAAGCAAACATAAAATTCTGTTTTAATTTTTTCAGTTAAAAAAAATTGTGTTATGATGAGAAAAACCAGACGAGACAATTTAATTTAACAAAGTTTTTCATTTGTGATTTTAATAGATTTTCTTTTTTATAATAATATTTCTAGAGCCAAAAGCAAATATTGTAGGACCAAATGATTTATATGTGAAATCAGGAAGTGATATAAATTTATCTTGTAAAATTTTACAAGGACCTCATGAACTTGGAAATATATTTTGGTATAAAGGTAAAATTGATTTTGGTTATGTTTAAATGATTTTCGTTTTTTTATATAAAATTTAATTTTCAAGGTGATGATATTCTTGATCCGATAGTTAATCAAAATGAAATTGATATTACGAATAAAATATATATTGAAAATGATTGGAAAGATGGTTTACTGTCAAGGTAAATTCATATTTATTATATTTAGAATATTATTAATTTAAAATTTGAAAATTACAAAGTTTAGAATTGTCCTGCATTTCTTAGGTCTAACACAACTTTTTATTTTTTATTTTTTTAAGATTAAAAATTAGAAGAGCATCGCCCAGCGATACCGGAAATTATACTTGTGGACCAACAATAGCAAAAAGTGCTAGTGTTTATGTTCATGTTATCATTAGTAAGTTGAAAAAATATTATTTTTTATTTAATCCATCTCCAAATATGAACTTTGACATTAATAGAGTACCAGTTACAGAATTCAATGTAAATTTACATTTTTTATGTTAAAAATCATTCTTAGAGATACTAACTGAAATGTATTCATCGAAATTTATCGAAATTTCATAAAGTTTTATCTAATTTAAATTATTTTTCTATACAGGTGAACATCCAGCTGCAATGCAACATAATTCAGGTTCAACAACAAGAAATATAAGTACTGGATTATTGTATTTAATTGCGTAGCATTTAAGAATTGTGCTTCAGCACATTTATAAATAATTTTAAAAATTACGTAATATAGGAAACCATTTTGTAGTTCACCAGTTTTAATGGTGATAAAAAATTAACGTCAAATTTTTATAATAAAATAATTTAAATTAAATTTAATAAATATGTAAGCCTTAATTATGAGGATATAGAAGAGAATGTAACAAAATATTAAAAATATTATTGCTAAAAAGATAAATTTATAAAAAGAAAAAATGAGAAAATTTTTGTATTAACTAATAAATAAAATAAAACTAATAAAAATTTCAGTTAAAAAACAACTGAAAATAAAAAAAAAAAAATTTAAATTTGAACGTGTTTCCATTTAAGATTAATAATTATTATTTATTTAAAATATTTTTTAGAGATTATCTTTTAAGTGTTTTTTTCCAAGGAATTGTCTTCGAAATACAAAATTTTATTTAATTGGAAAAGTTTTATCTGGTGAAAATGAAAAAGAAAATTATAAAATATTTCTAAGACTTATATAAAAATGGAAAAGTATTTTTATAACGATCTGATTTATAAAATATTTTTAACAAAAAAACATTAAATTTCTGTGGTTTATTTAAGTATCGCAATTAAAAACGCTACACTAGACAAATTTGGTAATCGAAATTATTATTAGAACTCTTTCGATTGAATACTAAGAAATTCAGAAGACTTTTAAAGCATCTATATACACTGTTAGACTAATTGCAGTAGTGCAGATCATAAATATCCAAATACAATGTGAAATTAATTTTATAATTTTCTACAAGAGGATGAAAATGAAGCAGCGGATTATGTACAAATTGTATAAAAATGTACATTACAGAAACATTGTGGTTCTCATTGAAAGAATTTTATAGTATATTTTATATTACTGGGTTATATTTTATATTATCTACGAGATAAATAGAAAGTAAATAACAATAAATTCGTAATGAAACCATTATTCAGAACTGTTAGATACACTTCCTTATACTTAAATCCTAAAGAAAGTTTGGAATTATGTTTTTTTAATAATTTATAATATACCCAAAATCTAAACTCTTTCAATAGTCAAATTGCTGCTAACTATCATAAAATATTTCATTTAATATTTTGTCAAACTTTTGCTCGGTTTAATTTTATATTAAACAAATCGTTGCTTGAATATTACCTCTACCCATTCGACATTTCCTTAAAACGTAAATAATTGAAAAAGTATTTGAAAAAGTAACTACAAAAATAAAATTTTGTACATTACTTTGTTTACATAATTTTGCAACATTTTAATGGTTAAAATGTTGCAATAATAACCTTTGTTTTCCGAATTGCAAATGTTATCAGTTATTACCCTAAATTATAGAGATATTATAAAAAGAAATGGCGTGTGGGTCAAGATAATAATCAAGCGACTACATTCTATTAGCATTTTACAGAAAATATATTTAAATAATATTTAAATTCCGGACAGTTTTAATAGTTTTTTTAACCACAAAATCTAATTTTAGGAATTTCACTTTACTCGGAATGATAAAATATAAAATATTTCCTATAATTAATTTGGTTGTGTCATTTTGTTAAAAATCATTTTGGAAAGTATAAAATAAAATATAATTTTACTTAAGACAAATATTTTTATTGCCGAGAAATATTTTGAAGATTTGCATAAATTGAATTCATAACTAACTTTTAAATCAAATAAATTAAAATATAACAAGGGAATTTCAATTAATTTATTGAAGGTGTTTTTTTTTTTTTAAATAAAATACTTTAAATTAATTATTTGTAATTAATTTACTAATTAGAATGCGCAGCACAAACTTATATCCATCCAACCGCCACCCTAGCATGACATAGACCAAAGAACAACTTGAAATCGTTTATATTGAAGCTATCACTGAGACATCATTCAAATACGTTAGTTAAACCAAAGTTTAAACTCTATGGGCTATGGCTACGTCTTAATAAATGGCACTATAAAATTGTCTGTGCATAAAGAAAGAAAACCTCATCATTCAAGAGTACAATAAATTGGAATATAAACATTCAACATTAGAATAAATTGCGTTCATATCTTTATTTCGTAAAACTAACCAAAATTGCAAATTATATAGTAAAACATAAATGTAAGTAGTATCATTTAAGTGGAACTATCCAGTAAGTACATCCAATAAGTAGTAAGTATATCCAATTTGCTTTTGGATAAAGTTTAATATTATGCTTTGTTTTCTATTATTGAGGATTATTTTTAAGATCAAAAGATTTTAGTTAAGCAAAAAGATTAGTAAAATTCTGAAAGTACACAGCCAATAAAAAATAAACGATATAGGAATTATCATTACATATTTCATTTCTTTCCCATCACTTTATGGTTAATTTTATTGGAAATGAATATTTGCATCACATTTTGCTGATTAAAAAGACTTATTCTGCAGTGATATGTAATTAATTTGTTAAGTTTAGTGATTTAGAATCAAATTTATAAAACCAAGTTAAATTAAAGCGCTTGTAAGTGTAAATATTGTATTTCTACATAATACTTATGAGACTCTTATTATATTTTAGCGTTTTCTTTATTTTACATTAACAAAACCTTGTATGATGTGTCATAATCCAACTGGAAAACTTCCTTTTTCATGCTACCAACAATGATATCAACAAAACAATAATATAATTGCACCCTTAGCCAAGTTATTACTTAAGTTTTATATAAGTGTGTTTCTTGTGATTATACTCCATAAATGTTACCAGAGATAATACTTGTATATAATTCTGTATTTTATGACCAAACTTACTCTTTCGAATCCACTTTTGACCAATCACTTTATATTGGGTTAAAATTTTAAAAAAACTGTTAAATATTAATATTAATTTTCATATCGCTGATGGACATTAAAAATTAAAAATATAAAAAATTAATAATTTACATCAATATTTAACCTTTTTTTTTAAATATAATATTTTATAAGAAATTTTCTCAACAAACAAAACAAATTATTTATAGTTAACTGAACAATCTAAATATATTTTTTCTATATACTTTAAAAGGATATTCAATGCATAATAAATCCTTTTTTTTTTGTTTTTCTTACTTATAATTTAAAAACAATCTTGTTTATTGTTTAACTAAAAAATGATTTTGTTTACCATAAAAAAAAGGGAAAGCTACAAAAAGAAAAACATTCTTATTAATTTTCCCCAAACAAAAAAGGGTTTTCTTGTTTTTTTTTTTTGAATTTTTTTTTGTTTTTCTTAGAAGTTTCTTTATAGAATTTAATGAGGAAAATATTGTGAATATGACTAATGACCTGAATCATTATTTTAACCACAACACAACAAGGATATACAAAGAAAATATTTTTTAACCTCTCATTTGTTAAAAATTACTTTGCTTTATTAAAAATAAAAAATATATTTATTATTTATAAATAAAATATTTGTTATACAAAATAAAATAATTTAAGCAAAAATTGTGATGAAAATTCATACCAAAACTATAATCAAATGCCAATGAAACGCTTCCAATCTATAATTGTGTTATAAAATTTAATGTAACTTAATTTCTCCTATGTTTTTTATTATACTTTCGGTCTCGTTCACCTCGAAACCAACCAAAAAAAAGCTTCAGTCAAATACATTTTTATACTATCAAGTTCAATGCAATGCTCATAGTTATTCGTTATTATAATCGTAATATAGTAAAAGTTTCATAAAAATGTGTTTTATTTCAATTGTTATAGAGCACTGCAAATATATTATTCCTTAATTTCATCATGAAGATCCTATAGCTACTAGTTTCATAGTCCTGTAGCTACTAATTTTATGGTATGATGTGCTCATTCAGGTTTTTTATATTGATTTTGGATAATTGAAAGCTTAATTAATGCAAAATTAACTTAATCCATAACAACTCCATTGTACCCCTTCGCACCGAGAGGTACAATGGGCCTAGTTCTGGCCTGTGTTAAAACACACTGAGTCGAATTAATTTTGTATAATGTAGTTTAAAATTCGAATGGTCTTTTAAATTGTTTCGATTTTTATGTGTAATGGGTTTCGATATTTTATCTGAATTCTGTTCAGAATGGATTAAGTTGGATGGATGGATGGATGGGGAGTCCGAGAAGGACTCAAGCACTCAGGACAGAACTAGGTCCATTGTACCCCTCGGTGCGAAGGTGTACAATGGAGTATTTATGGATTAAGTTAATATGATATTAAAGAATTAAAAATACAGTACTTATGCCTGTTTTATCAAGCACGATGTTTCATTAATACTTTAGAGTACGCAGTGATTGAAACTACGTATTCTAATGATGTTATTTATGAAACACGTAATAAATGATTAGCAAAAATGCAATATTTGGTTAAAGTATCATCACAGTTTATTGAAAATTAAACTTATGTAGTAATAAAACAACAAGCTTAATAAATTAGGCTTTATTTTTGTGTGCTCAATTGAAATATAAAAAAATATTCATAAAATTATCCATAGTTTAATTTTTTTTGAATTACCAAATCTTGTTTTCCATAGCTAACTCAAACTGGTTTTGCAGATTTGTAGATGACCCAGCGGATCGCTAAAATTTTGCTTAGTTTACGTTGAGGTCGAGTACATGTTCATGTTTGTGTTCATGATATTAGATATAAAGGCTTTTTGTGTTTCAAGCTTCATTATTCTCTGGTATCTGCTTTTCTATTTCAGTGTTGATGTAATTAGTGATTCTTTTTGTTATGTTTTATAGCAAATCTCTTGATTTCATCAGATCTCTGTTATATGTCAAGATTATACGCGTACCTTGGACCGTGAACCATATTACGAGGGACTTTGTTTTAGAATCTTTGAATTTTTTGCTTATGACATTCACTGGTGCATCCCCATAGTTAGCATAATAAATTTCATTGTGGTACTTTTTATCATTAGTTTAATAAAAATAATTATTTTAATTACTTTCGTTATAAGATTTTACCTAGTTTTAAGTTTTATTCTAAACAGTTTTGTGTTACATTCATTTAATTTTTTATATATACGTTTTCTCAATAACGTATAAAACTTTCTTCGTTTTTTATTGTTATTCAGAAAATTGTTATAATTAAATGCCTAAAACTTTGAAAAAAAAAATTAATAAAATTTATATAACCATAATAAATTAAACTGAAATAAATCAATGAAATGAAAATTATATGAAAAATTTAATAATAAAAATATTTAAAAATTATTTTTAACAATAATAAAATATTTCATAAATTATTATTATTTATTATCTTTTAACCTTTACCATAATACAAAATATTTTACGAAATAAAATATTTTTAATAAATAATTAATAATTATGAACAAACAAAATATTTTAATTATATAATATTTGAATGCAAATTTCAGGGCAAATTCCAGGACAACAATTATCCCACATTGAATTTAATAATTTGGATTACTGATAATTTATATCAATACAATTGTGTAATTAAAATATTAAAAATACAAATTAAAAAATATTATTTACAATTTAAATTTTGTTTGCAAATAAATAGAATAATTAAAGTATTTATGAATTCAAAACTTACCACAATGAATAAAATTAATAATAAAATCATAAAATAAATAAAAATTAAATGCACTAAAAAGTGGAAAATAGTATAAAATTTCGAAGAAGGTAATAATTTAATCTGTACAATAAAAATAGACAAAACTAGTCACAGCCATGGACTTGTTTATACATATGCTTGTGTATAAATATTAATGGTACACGACTAAAAATTCATAATGGTTTAACTGGAATTCAGCATAAAATTAGATATATACATCATTACAGCCTCCATTCGCCTTTCATCATATGACAAAGATCGTTTTTCGGTTAACATTCTTATTACAGTAACTTTACAGTAAAAAAGCAAAAAGGTTTAAGTCTATATAGGAATGAAATTTGTTATATAATATCATTACAGTCCCCATTCGCCTTTCACCGTATTATAAAGATCGTTTTTCCATTATCATGAGCAAACCCTTAATAAGTTAAGTGAGTTAGAGGCTCTGGCCCCTTTGGGATGAAAAATATTACGAATTTATTTGCAATGATTATATAATACTTTACTAATTGTTCAACAAAGACTTTAAAGGTTTACTAGATCCAATCTATTAGTAAATCTATTTACTATTTAAATAATTTAAGTTATACAATTTTAAAGATTTAAAAAGCACATAAACTATTTAAAATTTATAGGGACTAATTTAATTTAATTTTCTTTAATATAATGTTTTTTATACATAGACTATTTCATCAATTCTCTGTTGTCGAGGTCCATAAATTCCCAAACAGTATCCGGTATTCATAAATTCATGGCAACATTAATGTATAAATACTGTAAACAAAAAATAATTTTCACTAAAAATTACCACAACAAAATTAAAACAAATTTTGATGCCAAAAAATTATCTTTGTTGTGTTGATTTAATGTAATATAAAATATAATGAATTGCAGCATAAAAATGATTTAAATTTTTATATATTTACAATATAATAGAAACCATAATCATCTGCAGCAAGTGAACAGCGCTTGAATATTCAACAACCCTAGCGATCTACCAGCTAAATGAGTTACGATAATGAATCTAAAATTAAAACTCAACTAAACTGGTTGGTCACGTGAATGGTGGTTAAACAGTGTGTTAACTCACTAAATGGGTTTGTCGTCATGTTGCTAGAAACTGACTAAGTGACTAACTAAGAATATAATATAAAATATAATATTAGATTAATGAAATTTTTAATAAACAATTATATAAAATATTTAACAGATTTAATTAAAATATTTATGTTTTATTAAATTTTATTTACTGATTTTTCTTATCACTTATTAATCATGTTATTATTTATTTATTCATTAACACCTCATTTCATTTATTCTATTTATTTATAGATTTATATATAAAAAAAATTAATAGCTATTTAGGATTTCCCTGCTGATTTTCACCAGATTACGATTCAGATAATTAACTAAAAAGGACATAAAAATCATTGAACTGTTTAATACGGTTACAATTTGTATTTAAATGAGTCGTTTTTTTGGTATAGATAAATAAATGATTAGAGTGATAATTTTAGTTAAATGAAAGAAAATTTAATTTAATTCAAATTCATATTTATGATGGCATTTAAAATATTATTTAATTTTCAATAAATTATTTTGAATTTTTAGCTTGTTCTTTGGTTTTTGACTATTGCTTTTGAAAGGGGTGGCTTGAAGAGTAGTAGAGGGGAAATTGTTGTTATTCAAGGGAATACCTATGGGCCAACTAGTGGCCTAGTGTTGGGGATATAAACTAACTAACTAACTATTGCTTTTGAAAATAATTATCAATAATTTTTAGTATTTTAATATAAAACAAGGATACGTTTTAAAAATTATTTTCAATTTGTAATTTGTTATATATACAGAGTGACATGCAAATATCAATTACACTATATTCTTCGATATTCATTAATTAATTTTGAGAATAAATTGTATATTCACTTTTTGTTATTAAGCTTCCACTACCTTTTTAATGTCGATTTTATAAATGTCGATTTTATAAATTCTAAATAGTTCAATGGATCAGAGTATGACCAGGTATTTATATATCCTTTAAAAGAAACTATATTATATTATTGTACCCTAATTAATTTGGTATATATTAAGACTATTTAGTAATATTTGTACGACAGTTTGGTACGAGTAGCTGCCAGTTAATTGAATCAACTTTTTGTAATATAAAGGGAACAAACGGGTTCATCTTTGATCAGAAAACAAGTAATTGCTCACAGTAACACTTTTTTTACAAATGAGTGCAAAAAAAACACGTCTCAAAGATCTTAACACGTTAACTGCCAGAGCCAGTTTTGGCTAGTTCAGTTCCAGTGCCAAGTCTAGTTAAGGGCCTTGTCATAAATCGTCAGTGGTAACTTATACGAGTTGGCGGCATTGACGATATAGTTATACCGAGATATTTACAATGTAACCACTCATAATGTATCGTTACTGATGGCATTTAACGTGTTAAAAGTTATTATTAGTTAAGCACTTATAAATTTTTATGCGTGAATAAGTTATTGCAAAAAATTGAAGTTGATATTTTTATGTCTTTGGAAAACATAATTATAATATTTGCACTTATTAACAAAATAACTTCTTCTAAAATAAAATAAAATTGATAAAGGTTAAATTTTGTTTTATGAATTCTTTATTAATTCTGTATAATCACTTTTGACCAAAACCAAAACGTAAAAAAAATTTAATTTTTAACCTTTTAGAAGTAACTTTATAATGATTTTGTAAGTAATTATTAATAAATTCTATTAATTTGTAGAAGGAAATTTATAAACGGGCAATATAAGTATTTTATATAATTAATCCCTTGGTCTTAGCAACAAAATAAAATACAAGATAATTGATGGCATTATTAAATAAGATATTTTAAAGTTAATAAAAAGCTTATATTTTAAATGAAAGCTAAAGTCTAAATTTAAGTAATTTTTTATGATGCTATTATGTCATCTTGATGATGTTATACTGTATGAAAAAGAATGATATACAAAATATAAATTGTATGCAGATTCTATTAGCTTTACAATATACGACTTGAACCTAATTTACGGTCAAAAGTCGTAGTAAATTGTACTTTAGATCCGAAAGTATTCAATGTTAATTTTAAAAATTTCTATTAATCATATACGGAATGTTATTTGTGGGGATAAGTGGTTCATTACTCGGAGGCTGAAATTAGAGCCTAAATTTTCGGTACCCTCGTGATTTGGCTGCAAGGTAATAGGAAGCTATCTCTATGGTGTTCAGGAAGGATGGTGTTCTTTTTTGTATGTAATGCTTAGTCTGACCGTAAAAACAGCTATTTTTCTAACGTAATGACCTAACGTAATAGCTTATCCATTTGCCTTCTTTCGTACGACGGTAATTTTTTTATACGTAAGTTGGTAGAGATACGTAATACCAGTACGAATATAAATATGTGTCATCGGTATATACAAAGATATAAAATATATTATTACAAAAATGTACATCTAAAAAAAAACAAAATTTTTGTAGCTTCTACGAAGAATATAAAATTATATGAAAAATATAATAATTCAAAATTCGTGACATTTATAATTATTTTGGATTTGATAAGAAATAAAATAAAAATCATTACGATTAAAACTTCGTCACGAAATTAATTACTTAACAAATTTACAAAGAAATTTGAGAAAATGTCAGATATATTCAAAACAATGATATTGTATATCAAACTCCTAACCTAGGGTTAACTCAATACTCGGAGTTTATTAAAACAGAGTTTTTTAAAATATTTCTAAAATTTTGTACAAAAATTCAAATCTCAAAGTCATCAGAAATGTATTTCATTCGGAATGTTTGATAGATCCGAAATTTAAAAGCATCATTTAGATCTCGGAATGAAAGCTGTGAGCCAATATTCTTAAAATACGTTTACAATTATCTACGAAATATTGTTGCACACACAATATTCCGGACGGAAATTTGGTTGCATTTGTGGAATCTTTACCCTCGTAAACGTAAAGAACTAACTCTTCGTAAAGTATTTAATTGTAATATTTTTTAATATATTTAATTTCAACAATAATATTTGACCTACATTTTCACTTTGTCATGAAAATATTCCTTTTACATAAAAATTTAATTTTAATACAAGATATTATTTAACAGAATCCCTCAATTAAAATATTTCCCAACAAAAACCTTGAATTAATTACATTGATCCATTTGAAAGCAATAAAGAAAAACTGAACCAAATAAAATTTAAATCAAAAATTAATTAAATTGAAATAAATTAATGAAACGTGATCACAAATATTTTTTTATAATTAAATTCTACAATTTTATTAGATTAATTTGAGCCACAAAGAAATGTAATAAAATTGAAATAATTGGAGGAATTACTTAAATTTCATTAATAGCCAATACTTCAAAAATCTATCTATAATTATTACCTTGTACTGGGTAATTTTTTGCATATTATGTAGAGAAATTCTACAATATATTAAAAATATGTAGAAAAACTTAATTTTAAAAAAATATATCAAATCGAAAATTAATGGCTTATTATATTTTCTGAATTTATTTGAAAATATAATTGAATTAAACGTATTTAAACGTGTTCCACATGAAAAATGGAATAAATAAACCAGTAAACCTTCTAAAATTATTGCGCAGGGGTATAGCTAGGGATCTAATTGTGTATGCAGGACACTGGCACAGCTATTCATCCCATATAATACAACGCATCATATTAGAGCTGCATCTGCATGGTTCCCACTGAAATGGAACCCTTTACCACTTTATTTGCAACTGACCGGAACTAGTCAGACCCAGACATTGCTCTTGGCAACTACTACGTTAACGAACTAAACAATCGAGCCAGTAGACATAATATGGAAAACTATGCATTTATTAAACGACACGAGAAAGATCTAAAATGACCTTATCATGTTTATTCACCAGAATGTGTAGTAGTTCAAACATGTTGTATAGCATAGCCAGTATTTCAATTATAATTTTACATTATAAAATTATAATTGACAAGGCTAATGCCATTTATAATATCATTTTCAACTGCAAAATTTGTTTTTGAAATAAGATTAATTTCTTTCTGACAATTGTCATATCTATTTTAGCATTTCGAAATATATATTTTACTTTGTTTTATTGAAAATTTAAAGGTGAAGTTCTATGAAAATTTGGAAAACTGAAATTTATCACAATTGAAAATGAAGCTTAATAAAGTCTGTGGGCAGTGAATACTAGGATTAATAGTCGCAAAAAAAATGATACGACAAGCAATTACAAAATTAATTATAATTAAACAAAGAAAAACTTAATATATAAAAAATAATTAATCAAAATAACAGCAGATTTAATGGAATACACACGTCATGTCAAGATAATGTCTATAACTACAAAAATATTTTATATCGGCAGCACGCTATATCCACATGTACAAATCTATACAAATTAAATGTCACATAAAATTGATTTTAACAAGAGCTTATAAAAGGACATTTTATTTTCTTATTATTTACTCAAATAATTATTTGGATTTTTGTATTTGTATTAAGGATTAAGATTAACATTAATTTCGGGTATGGAAACACGTGTTATTCATGAGTTTATGAAGTTAGAGTACAAGGACCTTAATTCACATGAGAATAAAAATTGTAATTATTATCAAATTAATTTTTATGCTAATGTTGTAATAATACTTATTTATATTTAATACACTTTTGCAGAGAAATTATGAAATTACGAACTAGTTGTACTATTAACTACAGAATTAGAGTGCGAACAATATTAAGCAGAAGATTCGTATTGTACAAAAATGTGACTTCTTCACGATGAACACGAATTTATGGACACAATGGAACTGATTCAAAAGCTTACTTTAGTTCTTTGAAACAATTACTATTCCTGGAAGGCTAAATTCAATTTAAATCTGCTAAAACTGGAGAAGCCGGTGACCGAATTGGTGACCTTATAGAATTTTTTTTTATGTATTAAACGAATTGCTAGATTTAAATGTAAATTAAATTTATATACAACACAAATTTTGATTTATCCGGATTGATTTATGTATGAATCGGATTTAATTTTGTAAAAAATGTGTAAAGTCGTTTTTTATAGATCACATTTGGTAATTGGTAACAATTTTTTTTTTTTTTGTTAATTTTCTATTCCTGTATAATTTTTATATATTGCAAAATAATAAGTAATTAAAATTCTAAATTTATATCTGGATTTATGTCCAAAAAAAAGGACTTGTATCAAATTTGTATGAAATTAATGAAAATATTTGTTTTTGTAAAGACAACAGAAAACTAATTTATTTTGTCTTGTGAACTTGGACAAAAAATATCAAAAATATTACCACAAAAAGAATAAAATAATTAATTTTTTATGCAGTACTTTTCATATAATTACCAGATAATGTAAAGCTTCCTTAAATAATTTTCATAAAAGTTAAGAATTAAAATTTACAAACTCCAATTCTGTTGTACTGATTCAACTACTCTGTATAGTATTTCAAAACTATTAGGAAGGATATTCTATCTAGCAAATCATATAATTTATTATAAACTGAAAAATTTTCATAATTCTCATTATCCGACTGCAACATTAAAAGGAAGCTGTTCATAAATTGTGGAAATGTCAACATTTATTTTTAAACTATGCAGGCAATTTTCCATAAATACATAATTGTAATTAGTATTTTTAAAGTTGTTTCTCTTGCGGAAAAATGGCCTTTATAGTTTTAAATTCTTTGGTTTTGGTTACTTTCAGTTTAATTTAATTAATTCTTTTAAAAATTGTTATAGACGATAGTGAAACAATGCTAATGCAATAAGGTATGCAGGATATTTTTGAACAAATTTAACAGGTATTGGGAAAAATTACTTGTATCGTAACGATTTTTCTTCGGTAATGAATACCAGTACCGAAATTTATTGGGTTACTAGTGCTGAATTTAACCTATCATGTTCATGAAGCAATCGAACATATACTAAATTCATATAAAATGTTCATTAGGTAAATTTTACATATTATACTGAGTATGGGTCCTGAAATCAGCCCACATTAATAAAAATATTAATTGTAAACATAATAATTAAAAACAAAACTTTAGTTGACCTTGATCTATATTTTAAACAGTTTGATATTAAATTGAATATGAAAATAATGTTAAATATTCTAAAACCGAAGATAGCCTCAACGCTGAACATTGACGACCACCCTCGAAATCAAACCAACTCTTAGGGTGTCGCCAAAAATTTGCCGCCATCGAGTATAAATTGATTACATAATAATTTCATATAATGTTTTAACAATTTTTTTTAGACAGTTCATAGCATTCAGACTATCTCCAGCATAAAATTATTTATAATTTTTATATTTATTTTATTTATTCTGTGATCTGTGCATATAAATGTCCTCTAATTTTAGATTGAAATCAATTTCTGCGGCTATTTTTATTAGAAAAATTATTTACATTTCTTTTTTTTGGATATAGACATTATTTTTTTTGTTATTTTCTTTGAACGAATTGATATATTTTCTTTTGGTTTTCTATTTTCTTCGGAAATTTTATTTCAGAAATTTCAAAAATTTTGTTAAACAAAATAATATTAAACATCTGTGGAGATGGAAAATTAATTTAAACTTATTTATATTCATATTTCGAAAGTTTTGGCGCCAATTTATTACATAAATTTATCAATTTCTTTATATTTTTATAGTGAGTTTGTTAATTTAAAACAATTATTCAATAGTGTTTGTCAAAATATAAAATTAATTGAATTAAGTATGAAAAAATAATTAATAAATAATTTTTAAAGAAGTATAAAATGTATTTAAAATAAACAATAATCGAAAAATTAAATTCTTTGATATAGGGACCCACACTGAAGTTGCTGAGGCACCAAATGCGTAACAATACCAATATATCTCCCAAAATTCATCAAATCAGAATTCCTTTTAACATAACATACTGACAATAAATGTCATATTCAAAAAAAAGTCAGTCTCTTTTTCATGTCACAGTTTTCTTCATAACGAGAAGATAAAGTTTGTGCTCTGATTGCTGAGGATTAGATATTCAATTAGTAATTAAGAACAACTTTGAAATATTGCTCCGAAAAGTTAAGTATATAATCAGAAATTATTTTTGCCTTATTTTAGAATCTTTCAGTTCGAAAACGTTTTAATTCCACTATTTTTGGACCAAGTCTTTTGATCACAATACTTTTTAATTGTTCCATATAAACTACTCGTAATATTTAATATCGATTATTATTTGAATATATTTAATTATTTTTATTAAAAATTTAAATTTTCAAAGCTAAATTTTCATTAATTCGTTAATTATGATCACAATTTACAAGATAACAACTACGAAGTACAAAAATTTCATTTAAAATGATCTAAACTCAATTAAATTTGCATTGCAAAATTATCACTTAAAATTTGTATTTATTTTCGGATCATAATCAACGTATAAATTAGTTACAAAATTTATAAATTAATTACATAATTATTTAATTTCAAAATAAATTTCGTAAACATTCTGTAAAACAGCAACTGCTTTTGAAATATTGAATATTTTACTATTTATAAATTGCATAAAATTTACATTCGCACTTTCGACTACTAAATTATTTATATGTAATGAACATAGGTGTTAGACATTATCAATTGTTTCATATTGTATGCAAAAACATATTCCAATTTTAGTGTATTTTCTAAATTTAGTACAAATATAAATTTTTCATGAACTTTTATGTAGAATATTACAGAATGTTTTCTTGTTCACTGATTGTAATTTAAATTTAAACCATGTACCGAATTTGGTATTTAAATTAATTTATAATGTTCTATTATTCTGTATATTATATTTTTGCAATTAAATTATTCTGAATAATTTAAATATAGAGAAAAACTTTTATTTATATATAAATTTTGTAATTCAACTAAAATGCAGAATTAAACAAACTTAATAGTACCATTTTATCCAATAATCTTAATTTCCTACTCAAATAAAGACAATTCATTCATCAATATTATCATAATCACTTTGGAAGTTAGTTTAATGAATGATTGATATTAGTAGCTGTATGTTTATTCGGAATAATCAATTGCATTATATCGACTGTAAATTAATTTTCAATTTTTAACTTATTTTATGATAAATTTTTAAAATTAATAAAATATTTATATTGTAATTAATTGGATTGTTTTAATTAGTGGTTCTAATATATAACAATTTATTAAAAATTATGTAAAAGAATAATGGGGAAAATATAACTAAATTAATTTGTAAGTGCCCAGCACCAGCCAGGGCCAAGGGTTCTTCTTTTAATAACTATAGCACACATAAACGACCGTACATTGCCTTATCATCACGAGATGGATTTAAAATAACTTCATCCATACATTAAAACGGTTGGTAACAAAAGGATGATAAAGCACTGCTAAGAGTCCTATAACCAACCAACCTTAACTAATTTTTTGTAATAAAGATACAGAACTTTTTACGGAAAATTTCGATATAAAATCTAAAAATCGTACACTTACTGAACAAGAAAAGATAATAATTACAATTATTTTAATTAATGTAATATTTTTTCATAATCATTTCGTTTATTTAGCTAATATTTTCTATGTACAGAGATCAAAATCAACAATTTCTAAATTAATAGTGGCTTAAATGTACATAATTTTGTTAGCCCTGGAGCATATGAACAATAAATTAAGCATTTGAGTAATTTTAATACCATTTAATTATTTATGTAAGAAGATCTAAGAAGATTTGTAAGGATTGAAGACCATAATGGATGATAGAAAATTAGGTGTCAATTAAGTTATTACGCACATGATTTAAAAATTTAGATAAATTAGAAAGAAAATATTTGTATAGAGAGCTGTAGAATGTTATCAACGTATTCAATTTGGTTATTTTTGCATAAATGAAAATGAGGACGCATACTCGCATAAACTCATTAAACAGCGAATTTAAGTTCTGGCTAAATTGACCGTTGCGTTTTAAAATAACTCCAACTTGCAGGGGTGGCCATACATTTATAATTATTGTTAAATACTTGAAACTGTATGAAACTTATTTGTCATATTTTAATCTGGTTTTTAAAACAATGCATGGTTGGTTTGTTGGTTTAAGTGGACCTGTTTTTCTACCACTCATATTCATGAAACCAGGCTAGCTTAATAGGTAGAAAGATGTAGTTTAGATTCAACTCCAGACATTTGAGAAGCGTGTCGTGTCTCTGGGTTGTTTCGTGGCTAGATCGCTTAGTTCGTTAAGATATAGACTGCCGAAAGAGTTTAATCTGGCTCTGGCCTGTGCAGGGGATTTGTAAATTAATTGCACTATAGTATATTTATCGTGCGGTACTTTACAACTGCGGCATGAAACAGTTCTTAGGCTATAATAATCAAGCCGTAAAAAAATTAATTTTCTATTCAATATTAATTTACTTAAATTATAATTTATTATTTAAATTATATAATATAATTTAATTTCTAATTTCTAATTTTAACTTAAATTACTATAGTAAATTCAAGTTTTCAACATTTTCTCATTAATTTTATTTAGTTTTTTTTTTTTCTAAAATATTATAAAATTTATTAAAAATTATAAAATTTATATTTTCACAATTTATACAAATCCTCCCTTATTATTATATTAATTGTGACTGCGTCTGAGTCCATTTTTATTGTGCAGTTAAAATGAAGACAAATTCTTTATTCATTTTTTTTATAATATTGTCCTTATAACCGCAATTTATATATACCTCCCTCAAAGAACTTCTGATAATTTACCATAACCATACAGAGATTTTTATATTTTCTGTTTTTTTTTTTTTTTTGGGGGTTGTAGAAATTTATATTCATTATTTTAAATGGGGTGTGGAAATATTATTATTATATTCTCCTTTTTATAATGTCACGGCGTGTGAATTTGATATCTTAAAATGCACAGAGGTTTAATGGCATATAAAAGAATAAAAAAAAACTTATTACTATATTACCGAAAATATAAATCGAAATGACTTTTTCTGACTTTTTACGGTCATTATAAAAAATATTATAATAGTACAAACACCAAATTTATGGTGTGGAAAATAATACAACTTCACTGTTTAACAACAAAGAATTATATAGCTTAATAATTATTAACTGTTCTAAAAGAAAATCCTTTTAAATTAGGTCAACAATACAGAATTTCATAAGTAAAAGAAGTTGTGTTTTTTTAGGGTGATATTAATGAGTTACAACAAAATGACGGTACAGTACAAATATCATAAATTATTTTATAAATATGTAACATAATAAAAAATATTTCAATTATCATAAAGTTTTATATATAACAGTGCAGTAATAAATTTGTTAATTCAAAAATGAGTAGCTTCCTCTGAAATTTAGACAAAATTAAAGCAATCTTTAGCAGAATAAAATTGTGTGGTTATAAAATAATCAACAACTCTGCCATCTATTGTCAATATTATATTTTTGTAATCGAAATACTGACATCTATTTTGTTATTATTGTATAATTATTGTATATATATTTTATTATAATTATAAGGATATTATGTCCTTTAGTAAAATGATATTATAATAATGTTATTTCTGTAATAAAGTTAAACTTGCGATTTGATTATTAATTCCACAGTGTTTAAAAATACATAAATTTCTCCTTGTCAGCTTATAAGATCAACAAAATAATGTTGAAAAGCATTAAAAGCTATGTATTTTTTATATAAAATGAAAATAGCTGCTAAACGATTTAAAAAAATTAAAGGATAATTTTGGAAATGTAGATAATTTGTTATTATTGTGTAAACGGAATGTCAGTTAAATGTTTTTCGTAGTATGAAATTTATTACTAAAATGGATATCGATTGTTTCGTAAATGTAAGGATTATTAAAATAATTGCTGCAGAAGTTTACAATTCAATACAATCTCAAATAGCAATTCATATGAACACATGTTTCTAGAATATTACATAATCTTTCAAAATAATTTTTTGAACTATTTAATTAATAATTTCTTTATAACTATTATAATGAAATTGTTATTTTAAATGATGAATGGAAACTTCTCTAACCCAAAAGTAAGATAACTTTAATATGAAAATAATTTTATTTAATGCAAAATTTTCATGTTTTAGTGTAATACATAATCATTTAACTTAATACGTACCCAAAGTAAAACATCTCACGCAGTTTAAACAAGGCTCATTTTCAAATAAATATTCAACAGTGCATACAAAAATTTAATCATTTAGTGTACAATTTAACTAAAAACGCTACATTTATGAATAAAACCATTTAGAAAAAACGAATGTATTGCAACTATATTAACTCACGTTTTTACACATGCCTAAGGAACTATTTTAGTTCTGGTATTTGAAATTTCAATAATAAGTTTTTGCATAATCCAATTAATATTTTAACAACTAACAAAATTGAATTTGATTAAAACACTAATCATTTTGTCAGAAATAAAATTTAACATTTTTCGAACTTGCTGAATTATTTGTATCTAACAAATACAGTCCTATAAGTGGATTCAGTATAGTATTTATATATGATTAATATCATCCCTTCTAATTGGATTATATTTCACGGTTTATAATTAAAATGAATTTTATTACATTTTAATTAATCAAAAAATACAAATCCTAAAATTTATAATTAGCTACAAAATTGAATAACTCTAAAATTAT
This sequence comes from Rhamphomyia laevipes, assembly GCA_963920725.1. NCBI lineage: Eukaryota > Metazoa > Arthropoda > Insecta > Diptera > Empididae > Rhamphomyia > Rhamphomyia laevipes. The sequence goes on from OY987259.1 coordinate 43,682,240, forward strand.
TTTGGTGTACATCAATCGAACCAAAAAATTTAATTATATAATGTCTCATTTTATGAAATTCTAAATAAATATTGAAATTGATATCATTAACCAGCACAATTTTCTATATTTTGTACAATTACTAAATAAACTTAGTAATTTTATCTAATTAAAACTAACTCGCATACAAATTATAGAAAATATTGAAATATTATTAATCAAATTTGTATTTAATAGAATTTCATAAAACCAAATAATAATCGTAATAATATATAATTGTAAATAAATAGATTTTCCATGTATTTACAAAATGCAATGAAGAATTTTATTTTTATCATCATAAGTATTTGTACACATAAAACATTAACTATACATAATTTACATAATAAATCGATATTCACAATTAGAATTTATCTAAATATTCAGAAATTGTGCAACAATATTGCATAAATTTGTATTTGAATTTGGAACATCTGTGAAAAAGATTAATAGACCAACAAAAAATTTGTATCCACAATATTTAATAATATTTAACCAAATGTTAAATTCGAGTGAACTTGGAACTGTAATAGCAAATAGTATTTTTTTGTGAATTTCAATATGACCTCTGAAATCGAATAATTCTTCGAAATTTGTAAATGTTCCTATAATAAATGTGCCTCACAATCGCAAGGTCTGACAATTATGTTTTCATGCTTTGAATAAATATTAAAATGTATAGACTTTGAAAAAGATAAATTATGAGCTCTGGACTTTAATTAATTAATTAAAAATATTATTCAGTAAATTTCAACTTTCCATAGAAATTTACTGAAATTAAGGTAATTTGAACTGCAAAATTATACGGATTGAATTAATCGCCAACACTGGTTAGTTGCTGGGCCGTTAATGGAGGTATACGAGACGTTGAGGGGTGAACTTGTTAATTATCTTAAATATTCTATGTAAAACATTAAAATTACATATTTATCAAAATTTTTGTGTATTGGTTTTGTCTCTCTACTCACTAATTTTGTCCGATTTAATTCATTTTTGTTATTAAATAATTAAAAAATATATTTTCACATGTTATGACGCCACAGAACTAGCTAATTTTATTTGAAACTCAGTATCGGTAAAACGATACCAATAAATGTTAATGTGATTAGGGATGAACTCCATTGATTACCTAATATAAATGATCACAGAAAAATATCATAAATCATTCATTATATACAAAAAATACATCAACAAAATGCCATGAAATGTTTTCATAATTTTCTTTCACCTTATTAGATTTCCATATTTAAACATTATTTATGTACTTCGAAAAGAGTAGCAAATTATTTTAATTTAAATCCTTTTTTTGGTTTTTTTTTGGTATAGCAAATACAAAAAATGATAAATTTGCTTGTCGACACAAACTTTATTCATAAATTTTCCAAGGAAAAAACACCATCAATATTGTAAAGGACATTTTGACCTTTTATATTTTCTTTAAAAAAAAAAATATTTTAAAGAAAAAAAACGTAGCAACAAATCATAAAGATTTACCTTTTTTGAAATAGGTTTTGTTTTAGTAAAATATAATGTTAGTATTATAATTTTTATATTATGTAAATTAGATTAAGCACTTTGTTTTAAACAAAAAAAAGTCAGCACTCTGTCAATTCGGTAAAAAACGTATGTTAAAATAATATAAATTTATTGAAAAAAGGTCGAACTTACACAAAAGGTGGACTAGTTCAGGGATATTTTATTAAATTTATTAAATATTAAAAATATATTATCACTTAAGTAATGAAGATGATTGTTAATAATTTATAGCTTTACTAATTGTATTAATGAAATTTCAAAAATTAAATATATATTGAGCTTTGAACATCGCAGTGGAATATTAAAATATGTCGTAATCACTTAAATCTTAGGCGTGATTCTTTAATCCCAAAATATAAACATTTTGTTTGTAAGTGAACTATGAGTTATTGAAGTTATATAAATCTATTTCGTGAACTTCCCAGTTGTATACCTCCCAATGGGTTCCACTTAATACTTATGTTTTACAGTACAGTAATTATTTTGTTTTTTAAATTGTCCAAAAAGCATCTATCGTTCACAATTTGAATTTTCTTCTGATTGATTGTATATATATAAATCTAAGAACTTTTCTGGACAATTTACGATCTTTTTAAATGTAAATTGGATCAACAGTACGAATGCTATGTAATTTTGATTAAACAAATCTTTATACAAGCATTTTATTGTAGATTGCCAATTAAAATTTTACAAAAAGTAATAGACGATGCTGTTGAAAAAGTAACAGTAATATGCAGTGAGTAATATTGAAAGTCTAGTGATTGTTTGGTTGGTTGGTTGGTTTGATAACTATATATACAGTTCGTTGTACCACTTTACGAAACGTTATGTATTCTCATCACGAATCGTACCATCCCTCTTCCCTTAGAAAGTTTGTTAGTGAATATCAATTTATGATGCTTCCGGTACATGAAAAGTATTAAAGATATTTCCAACAATGCTACTACAAATTGCTTCCACCAAACAAAATTTGACATATTTGATTTCTTTACAATTATATACAATCCTGAATTCTTTCATTTTTGACTAAATTTAGAACCAGTTGCAGTTATGATTTAAATGGTTTATATAACAGATTAAATTTAACATTTTATAAAAATCTTTATTTATATTTTAGGAAACAGACTCGAACTTTTTACTAATCATAATCAATTTATGCATATATATTTACTTTATGTACACTCTTTTAGAAGTATATTTATAAATTATATCTTAACAAGCTGAATCATTTTAATTACGAATTTTAACAATCTTTTATTAATTTTATATACACGGAATTGTCCTTAACTGAAATTAATATTACCCGCAGCTGTAAAAAAGTTTATTCTTTTAAAAATAAAATTATATTGTATTTACAGAAATTAAACCTTAAGTTATTCAGCAGTGTTTTATTAGCAGTGGCTGTTCTGTTTTTATATGTGTGTTAGCCGGTTCGATTTTCAGAAGAGGCTTTATTAATTGGTGACTTGTAGTTGCCCTTAAGCTGATTAGCTAAGCTAAGAAGCATACTTTCGCAGCACATGGTAAACAATGATTACTTAAGAAGAAAATTATTGCTCAGTTTTGCCAAATCATTTACGGAGGGATTATACATCAAAACATAATATATAACATAAATTTATATTTTAAATAAAATTTTGTAGTCTTTTAGTTTTAGTTTAATATTAATCGTCCCCTTCTGAATTATTTTTTAAATACCAATTAAATACTTTATCTTTGTTAATATAAAACTAAAAAAATAAAATAAAATAATAATTAAAATTCCCATATTTAAAATATAATTTGCAAAAACTTTTCAGACTACAATAATTTAAATATATTATTTCATATTATAAACATAATACATATAATAATATCAGATAAAAGAACTAATAACATAAATATCTATATTTATTTAAAAACTTGAATTAGACTAAAATTATCAGAAAATAATTCAAATTTTTCCCAACTGAATTATTTATTTAAATTTTAAAGTTTATTAGAATTAAAAGATTAAATATTTTAGTAATATTTTTTACCAGTTTATAGAATTTTACCAAAAGCAAAATTTATTGATTATTTAAAAGTTATTTTAAATCAATTTCATAAAGGAATTGTCTCATTAATTTAAATAAATAAATTAACGAGCATTTGATTTATGCTGCATTTATGTTTTTCATGTTTTGAAAACAAAATATTGAGTAGCCGACTAGGTTATTGTATAAGAGGAAATTCATTGCAAACAGAAGGCATGCAATGCAAATATAGTCGAACTTTTTCAAGGTATATTTTTTTTGCGATACCAATGGGTTTGACATGTTGATAGAAGAGCCAAACAGCAAGTATTGCTTAGCGGGTATTATACTTTCTACAAGGACCGAGTAACTGGAAGTGCTTGCTTGTTTGTTTGACTTTTCTTCATCTCAGATTGACTTCGTTAATTTCAGCTATTTAATGATTTATATAATTTTAGCCAGCTTCAATTTACCCCCATATTAAGGTTTATAAAAAACAATCATTTTTTTTCAATTATGTACATTTGACTTACTTCTAGTGAATATGGACTACGTCCTATATGTTTTGAAACCATTTAATATGTTAAATACTTTTGCCAAGGATGTTAAGGTCGCTTAGCTATCTTAACATAATATACTTTATGCTGCGTGGTTCATGCCCAAACGAATGTCAGATTGGACTATATTAGTCTAATGTTAATGTCAAAATTAAATCTATAATTCGCTCGAGAAGGTACCATCACTACATCATGGATCAATTTTTAAACTGTTCGTATAAACTTCGAATTTTGTAATTTTAGTTTTGTTTTAATAATGGAGAAAGGTGCAAATATTAAAATAATTAAATTAACTGATTCCCTATCTCCCCTTTTCTCGATGCTATAAAACCAATTACATTTGAAGTTGTACGAAAAATTGTACAGTCGTTAAAAATGGTTTAAATTAATGCCAAAAGAATCAATATTACAACAAAAAAATACTAAGCAACTAAAATATTCAACGAAAATATCCTACCTGATTATTTTGTTCTTTGGATATTGTTTTTCAAAAAAAATAAAGAAGTTTTGTAGCACAAACGATTGTCCTAGATAATAACAACCTTTTTTATTGAATTTTTTTTATCCTTATTTAGATAATTATGATACCATATAAATATATACAACACCAATTATTATATGATAGATTGTCATGAAGCCAGGATATGGTATGTTATTAAAGGACTATAATATGAACAAATAAATAATTCATGGTATTATTTTTAGTTATGACATGAATACAAAAGTTTGCATTAGTGAAGGACCCATACGAAAAATAAAAATGTAGAATGTTATATATTATTTAAGGATCATAAAGAGTAAATATATAGTAACTTTGTATGCTGATGGTAAATATATCAGACTAATAAAATAGTTTTTATTTTCCATATTAGGTTTTTATTTCATAGAAGGTCCTTAATAATAATATACCTTATCATATTTATATTGATAAGGTCAAGGTTTTAAAATCAAATTAAAAATATATTTACAAAAACAGTATTATAAATTCGGTAAAAAAATATATAAATACTTAAAAACTATCAACCAAATAACTTGATGCAAAGTGTACGAATTATTTTTGAATCTAGAAACCAAACTTTAATTTTGGTATGATTAATACTTTAATTTTGGTATGTAAAATGTTAGAAAAACCATTGGCAAGGTTCATTGTGGCCTGTAGCGCCATTCTAAAAAAAAAATTGTTGGTACAATAACTGAATTTAGGTTTTGTTTATTTTTGTAGGGGTTGTTGGGTGCCATGGTTAGTTGATTATACATTTTTTAGGTGATATTTCTATATAAAATATACAAAACATCAAAAATAAACGAACTTCGTAAGTTTACTTATTGTTAACCTTACTGCATTTACACAATATATGTAAGTAAACTAAATTCATCTTCTCAATAGACCAACGTAAACCGTAAATTAAAAATAATTTTATAATTAAATTCTGAAATATAATTTTCACATCTACAAATTACATAACTTTCGAATATGTAATTGCGGATAGTGCAACTGTACACTGTGATTTTTGATAACATATAAGATTTCTGATTTTTATTCCATTGGATTTAGTATTATGGTAAATCATTAAAACTACAAAAATATTATGAAAATTATAAAATAGTGAAACGTGATTCAAGATAATAAATAAATTATACTGCACAGCATTTAAAGGGATTCAGAGTATGAGTTAAATTTTTGAAATTGTATTATTATATTTTTTATATTTTTAGAATTTTATAAAAAAAGACATTTAATTTTTATAATGTAAATTTTTAATATTAATATAAATCAATAGTTTTCTTGAACCAATAAACAAAATAAAGATCATCCATCACCAATGTCACCATACACTCAATTATGGACACTGTTATTATTAAGTTATATAATTATAATTTAATGTAACTCATTTTTATTATTATGTTAATGTGATTGATTCATCATTTTTTAGACTATGTATCATTATTCTTATTGGATTTATGGTCCAAAAATTTCTATAACCCAAATTCCGAAAATGAGAAATGAATATTAAATAGTATTCAGCATAGTTCTTATTAAGGAATACTAGCTACATGAATGAATGAATATTAGGTTTAGGTACAAACACAGTTGGTATTTTAACTTTTAGCATTTAGAACTGATCTTGCTTCGAAGTAAATTATTAATTGTTTTTCTAGAAATAATCAATCTTTTATTTCAAATACGAAAGAATTTTACATTTATTGAAATAATTCAATAAATTACTTTTGAATGAATGCTTTCTGAAATGCATGAATGGAAATATTAAAATACTAACCTTAATTAATTTAAAATTTAAAATGGATGTTACATTTAATGAGTTTTTAAGAATCCGTAAGCTGTAGAAAAGCATTTTATATGAAACCTGAGGTTTTAAAACCTTTTTGATATTCTGCTTTATACAAAATATTTTCTCGTTGAAAATTAAATACTTTATTTATTATCTTTTCAGTCTGAACCACGTTATGCAGAAACAATTCTAAAAAATGTGATTGGTTCAAGATGGATACCAATTAAAAACTTAGCTATAGTTCTTGCGAATGAACAGAATTAAATAAAATTTATAGTTTCCTGTTCCTCTTATATTACTAATTATAATAATATGTAGCATGAATAAAAACACTGCATTATGTCACACCATATAATTCATATTTGAGTTGGTAAAATATTTCACATTTATAGAATAATGTTACTGTCTCGTTTTCACGTTTGTCACTGCATCCTAATTACCATTTGGGTGAATCGTAATTCCCATAAAAGTGGTTCATAAAACTACTGTTAAATTAAGACTTTTTGATAAATCTGTTAAGAATGACAAGATTAGTATCACTGTTTAACATAATAATGTTTCATTTATAATTGTTAACTATAGAAAATTGAAAAGCAAATTTCATTTCTAATGCAATTTGAATTTACGTAACTAAAATTCATATTACAAAATTTTTAATATTAACATCAAATGTCAGTGAATATTCTACAATTTTTAAAATTATTAAAATTCCGTATTATATTGAAATACAAACAATAAAATTCTGATGTTCACTCGAGAATAAATTTAATTTCGAGTGAATAAACAATTCCGTTCGTTCAAACTTTTTCTAGAAAAAGAGAATAATTTATGGTGCTAAACTAAATAAATTTTATAATTGAATGTTATTAAGTTCCAAATGAAAATACCTTTATAAAAATTACTATAGATACAAGTTGTTGCTATAGAAGAACTTCGAATAGATTTAGATTTCCTCTTCGAATATTTCTAATTAAACATTAAAATTCATTAGAAAATTGAAAATTAAACAAGTTTTAAAAAAGTGTTTATTTAAAATGTTACTACAATAATTATACTAATTCCAAGTAACCAATGCAAAAAATATTTATTTAAAAATATCCTTTAACTTTTATGATAATTACTCTAACACTGTTCTAGTAATGCTGTCGGCATTTGTCCTGATGGTATGTCTGTGATACATTTCCACTTGCGTCTCTTAATCAGTATAACAATTGCTTCTCGTAATTTCTAATAGATCGACCGATGAACTTTTGCCATAATATTCTACATATCATGGACATTTTCTTGATGAATATCTTCCATTTCTGTATGATGTTGTTCGGAATTATCCTATACCCTACTAAATTTGAAAAGTAAATTGAAACAAAAAAAAAACAATTAATGATTGGCATTACAACTGGCGTATATTTAATATACATATACTATTTACAGATAATTTCCTATATCCTTTTGTATCAACTAAAAATTATCCCCCAAAAATTACAGATTTCACTCCTCTTATTCAGGAAAAATGTTAAAAAAAAATTAATACCATTAACATTTTTATATAAATTATCGATTTTCACTTAGTATATATTCAAAATTATATGAAAAGAATTTACATTATAAAATAACAAAAATTTACATTTCAATGACAATATAAAATTACCACAATATTTTACTTTCAACATAAAGAAAGTTTGAACATAAAAAAATATACAAAATTTAAAACAAAAAGTCGTTAAAAATATTTATTAGTTAATAAAAAATATATGAAATTTTTTTTTACAGAATGTTTAAATTGTTAAGGTAAAATAAACTACTTCCACATTTATTCAAATGCCAAGCATTCATCGTGCAAAATTATTATTATGATAAAATTTTATCTGATAATTAAAGAATAAATGAATGAAAAGGCACAGAAGGAAATTCGCGGAAATAGTGTAGTGAAAATAGCCTTTTCATAAAAAAAATTAAAATTATTATAATAACCAGGCAAGAAGTTAATTTTTTATATAAATAATTTTTAAACCAATGTTTCAATATTATTTCTTTCAAATACTAAAAGAAATAGAATCGACTCTACGTTTCGGTAACTCATAAATGTTAGTAGTCTAATATCTAACGTAAAAAATGTTGTCCTTTATAAAGGATATTTATAATACGTGGTGAATCATAAAAATTAATTACAAATTATAAATTATAATTAATGATTGTTAAAGTTATTACAAAAATACTATGGAGTTTATACTAGCCCAGATCAGGTGTTGTGGTACCCTGTACAATTTAGAATTTTTGTTCACTTCCAATATTTGGTAATTCTTGTCCAAAATTAAATAATTAGTAAATTTAAAATATATAAAACAAATTAAATTTTGTATTAGAGATTTTAGTTTAAAGAAATTCATTTTTTATTTATAATCAAAATATAAATTTATTAATATCATCATTCCAATGGCGCTACATCCCTGCTCGAGCCTTGGCCTCCTCAAGTTTCTTCCTCCAAGTAGCTCTATTTGACGTTTACATTCCAGGTTCTAATATTCATGTCCATATTCCGTTGCCGTAGTCGTGTTTGTTCCATCCATTCCGAGGCTTTGTTTGAGGTTTTAGGTTTACAGACTTTGTTGTTTCCCAATTTCTTGAGCGGAAGCGATTTGTCAGATCTCTGTCCACTCCCAACTAGGAGGGCCCGAGCCTTTGCAGTTTTAGCCTGTTCATTTAAAGGGGATTAGATGAACTGTATCTGGTTGCCACCACGTAGAGGTACTGCAAACACTTGGCCAGGAATTAAACAGTTGCAACACTGGGTCATCAACTGGTCAGTGCCTATCCTTTTTATCCTAACCCAGACCACCTTTATTAATATAGTCTTAGATAGTTATTACACATTTTCAAGAATTTCAGGCTAAAAGTTGTCAATGAATCAATAAGTTAAGTATCGTTTCGTTAAGTTGACAAGTCAATAAATCAATTAAGCTGCTCGTTTTCATTTACATCTTTTTGATGTTGAATTGATAAAGTAGCCATCACATTAGTTTACTTGAACTTGCTTCTTCGTAGAACGAATATGTGGAAAAATATTGCAAAAAAAATTCCAGTAAATATTTTTTTAATTGCTTGTTTTTTTAAGAATTCATATTTTTTTATTGTTTTTACCACATCATTACTGCAGCAGTTTGCAGCAGTTAGAATTTTTAAAATAACTGAAAATAAAATTAAAGGATTATGAAAATTATTTAATAATAAAAATATGTAATATAAATAGTTTCTATTGCTACTAAAGTTTTGTAATGATAAAATTGTATTTGTTTATACAGATTAAAATATTATATTTAGTTATCAAAAGGATATGAACCATAAATAACTTATTTATGAAATTTATTCTCTACTGAAAATTATAAAAATTAATCCATTTTGTTTTATAATTGCTTTTCTTTCATTTAAATTAGTAATATTTTTTTATACCACAGAATTAATTAATTTAATTAATTTCTATAAAATTAAAACATTTTTATTCATAAGAATAAATTTACAATCACAAAAACCATTAAAATAAAAAGGACTAACAAACTAAATAACTTGATTAATTGTTCAGAGATTTATTATTCCTTTTTAGGGAAATTATACACCGCATATAAATGCCTCTGAAATAGCTTTTTATAAAAAAAATATTATAATTTTAATAGGCCACTTACAATTTTAATTTGAACATTACTTAAATATGTTAATTATGTTGGAGTAGCTACTGGTATGTTAATATCATTTAAAAAAACAAAACATTTTAAAATCATATATAGCATTATAATTACTATACATAATTTTATTTTATGAGTTTACTGCTCGAGAAGAAGAAGTGTACGTTGTACAGTAGTTTTAAATAAAAAGGCTTTTTTGAGTATATTTATCATAAAATGCTCTATGTCCCTAAATAATTACTTCTAAACTTGCTGAATTATGTAAGTAAAAAATTTAAGATGAACGTCACCAAATGTCCAGAATGAACAATTCAGTAATTTTGTTGTTTATTACTTTACTAAAACGTAGTGTCCTAACAAGGATCATGCATTTAAGATAACGCGTTCAGAAATCAATGTAAAGGATACGGAAACAAACGCGAAACGATTGAAAACTTTTTAACGCAGTTGTTTTGGTTCCTACTACAACTACATGATACAAGAAGCAACGATTTTGGCTTGGAAATTAATTCTTTGTTTCACTGGAAAGAGTTGTGTTACGCATGTATAACAGTATAACTTGAACGGTTCGAGGGGTACAATGTGTCTAATTCTGGCAATGAGTTTAATTCTGAACCCAATTAAATCAATTAATCAAATCGTAGCCGAACTATATTTTTATTGAATGTTTAACAATTTACTATGGACTAAAAGACATGTTTACTACAGACTGACCGACAAAGCAATAACATATAAGGATATTTTAATTATCTAAAAAGTCCTGCAGAAAGGTCGACAATCATTTTATGGATTATTTATTTAAATTAACTATATAAAAAAAATTCTTTTAATAGAGTTTTAAATAATGTTAAAAGTTTTCATTTCCATTTTGAAAGCAATTTAAGATTAATTTTTATAGTTTTGTAATTAGAAATTATTAAATATTCGTGCTTCACAAGAAAATACAATTGCAGAAGTTGTGATAAGTTGTACTGAATTACCAACATAATAGACCAAATTTCAGTATAAATATTAAGCAAAAATTACGAAAGAGAAAATTCTGATTATATAGTCAACAATGAATTTCAATATTATTATTTGACATTATAATCTTTATATACTTCCCAATTCAAGGAAAACTTGTGGTCTTTATTATATAAGGTTACTTGTTGAACATGTATTTATTCTGTAAGTGCAAAACAATCTCTTAATAGCTCTCTACCTCTTAATATAAAATAAAAATTCATTTTGCTTGTTTTTTTATAAATTTTCCAGAAATTTTCTAGTAAAACAAATTACTTTATTTATACAGACATATTTTATAAAAAGATAGAAAATATAGGAAAATGGAAAATCCTATTTACTTTAGTTTTGAAGTTCAATCTTCAATCATCTGCATTACAACACCCTATAGCCCCCACAAATACATTAGAAGTTTTAGCAATAATTATAAATTGATTGAAGAAAGAAAAAATATTTTGATATAGAAAACTTGATAAAAAAAGTTATTCAAAATTGTCAGGATTCTTTCTTGTGCATTCTTGTTGTAAGGACAGTAAAAATATCGTTGAGATAAATTCTTTGATGTTGTACATCATTATTTTAAACAAAAATGTCTAGAATAACTAACAACTTATAAAAAAAAAACTATAATATTACCAGACTATTCAATACATTTGAACTCACACTTTATATTTTCATCGGATACTATGAGCTGTCATTTTGTTATTATTCTCGAAAGAACATAGACTTGTCTCTATTCTAGTATAAAAAAAAATTCTTTGTAATTTTTGTATAACTTTGAATTTATGGTTCAATAATTTAATTTACAAAGAACTAACCATGATGAACTTACGTCGAGTGAAACAACAAATAAAATTGATTTTCCAAAAATTTGTGATGTGTATAAAAGATTCCGATCGAAGTGATATCACTAATATGGTTTTCTTTTTGGAATTTTCGATGTTTTTTTATATACGTGGCTTTTTAGTTCACTCCCAGATGGTAACGAATTATAGTTAACCTATAAATCCTCAATTGAAAAATAGAAAATTGATTTTTTTATTTAATTTGCGGTTAAATCGTTTTTTTTTTTAAAACTAATTAAGATAAATTTGATAACATAATAACATTTGGACCTTCAGGAAATTCTTTTTAGTTATTACATCACTCCTCGTAGTTACCCACAACCAAATATAATATTAATCTTCGAAGGTGGGGCCGAAATCAAATATATTTAAGGGTAAGTCCCATTCATTTTTATTTGTGTCTTTTCGGTCCAAAAGTCTTCGTATCTCAATCTGTTTAGGAAATAATCTTTTACAAATTTATATATTAATTTAGCTTCTGAAGTACATAAGAATTTTAGGTAATTTTTAGCTTTTTTGAAAATGAAGCCTCTTTTTTCTATTTTTTAAACGGGTTTGGATCCCCGAAGATGTAAATTTATACAATGAAGAGGTTAAGTTAGCAATATTTGGTTGTTGTTAACTACGGTGTCTGTGATCTAATAATTAAAAATAATATTCTGACGGTTCTACTATTCTATTAAAATGTATTATTGCTGGAAATTGTTAAGGTTCATTCCAAATCGCAACTGGAATTTTGGTATTATTTACTACTAAAGTAAATTCAAAAATATCATTTATTTCACTGAAATATTGATTTGCCAACTCAAAGGCAAATCAAAAATTTAAATGAATAAATTTGGAAAAAATTATGTGAGAACGAATTTACCATTACATGTTCCTCCTTTCCCCTTTCGTGATCTAATTTCATGAAATATTACACAATAAATTAATATCAATTTTTGATTTCAATTATAAATTCTTTTACTAAAAAAAAAATATTTTCTTTTCATTTACAGGAAAATCTTAAAAACATTGACTCAAGTCAAAAATGTATTCATAAAGATAAAAAAGATAAAAAAAAAATGTTTTGAAATTAAATTGTCTCGTCATTTGAATGTTTCCAGCAAACAGAAAATATTTATAAATTTATCTATGTTTTCTTAAAATATATGAACCCATTGAAGAGAAAGATTTCGTTGAAAATAAAAAGATAAATTGCTGCAAAGTTTTACAAATGAATAAAAAAAATTATAAGAAAATGTTTGTATAAATAGAAAAATTTAAGAAAAACAAAAATTTTATCAACATTTTCAACTTTAGGGTATGAAGAAGTGAAGAAGGATGCCACAGTTATGCAAAACAATATGACAGTTGTTAATATTGCTATATTTTAGGGTAGAATGAGGTAATACAAGTTAGCAATATTATTGATAGACACGTTTTGACATGTTTTGAAAAAGTGGTTAATGAACGTTAAACTTTGTTATTTCACGAGAATTAAGTAAATATTTATGAGTAAATATAAATCGTTACATAATATTTAAATTTTATTGAGAAGTTTCAGTAATAAAGATTGGTGCAATTAAGAATTCATAATCTCTTGGGACAGTGATGAAGAACTAAAATAGCATATTGTATATTCTTATCGATGGTTTCTTTATTTCTATGCTACCATTTGATATTTATCAGGATATGTTTTATTTTTACATCGTAAATTGGTTTTTAACTTCGAATTTACATATAATGATTTTAATAAGTAATCATTGAATATTCGTTTTTTATCAACACCGTTTTCTTCTTCTCTGTATACTTTGTACTATTTACCAAAATTTTGTTAAACATTAATTAGTTCGCACAGCTATTAGAAGACTGCCACATCTCAAAAAAATTAAATTTAGGTTTTTTTGGTTTATAGGTAAATAAAATAGGAATTCTTTATTATTCTTTAACCAGGAAACATTTATGTCAAAATCTCTGAAGGATATGAACATTTTCAATACTTTAATATTCCAAATTTTTACAATTAGTAGTTTGTAGTATACCACCAGAATTAGAATATTAGAAATTATGATCTATCAAATACATTGAAATCTTAATTTGTGATGCCATTTTTGAAAATTCTGTATTTTACGTATTTTAATTGATGATTTTAAAAACTAATTACAAAAAAATTTAGTTGACTTTTTCAAATGAAGATAGTTTTTCAATAAATATATAGAGAAAACTACCAATATTTGATACGATGCGGTCTACTTCTTTCCAATTTTAATTTAGTGAAGCCATATATTATTTTTAAGTAGAATGTGCCACAACATTAAATAATAGAAAATGACAACAATTTAAAAATGGACAGAAAAAAAAAATATATTTTTCAAAATTTGTGCTGTTTTCTTTTTTCCATACAAAAATCACCTTACTTCGAAGTTGATTTTCTCAAAATTATTAATATAGATATATGGCAGTCTTCTACTAGCGGTGTGAGTTATGTTCCAAGTTTAAATGATATTTAACATTATGTCAAAAAAATGGTTTACTCTAAAATGTTGTAAAATAATAAAGTTCTACATATTTTATTTTCGTTTCATAATTGAGAGCAGCTCGCTTAGTCAATCGCTGCGGTATGAATGGACTTAATGACATTATATTTATCTCGAGTACGTAAATCAATTGAAATATTCTTAATAAAAATGTTAACTGTGTTATAAAATTTAAAAACTCTGTTAGCAAAATGTAAAACCCCTTTTGGCAATGGCAATCTCTTTAAATTTATTTTAATGAAAATTCACAAAATTCCAAATTATCACTTATTATTATATTGGTTTAAGTATTAATAATTATAAAACACTGCGTAATGAAAAACATTTGTTCCAATAAGTTCATATAATACTGAATTTTGCTATATTTTCGTCTTAAATTATTGATATAATTAAATATTCCTTTAATTATATCAATAAAAATATGCCTTAACCTAAAAAATTTCTATTAAAGAGGCTAGACCTAACTTTTTTAAATACTATAAACATTTTCACTACCGAAGAATAATATAGGACAATAACCTTTAACATCATCATAAACAAATTATACTATGACTGATTAGTGTAAATCATTAAACTTTATAAAAAGGATATCCAAAGAAGGCTAAAAACTTTCATCAATTAAATTTAAAAGAAAGAATTTTTTATGGGAAAACTTTTACTCAAATGATTTTAAAACCGATCTAAATTTTATAGTTTGTGGAAATTTATTATAGGTGCTTTAATTTATCTAAATTTGTATAGGTATAATAAAGCTTCCAGAAAATGATTTTATTTTTTATAATATTTTTGTACTACTAAAACAGAAATTAATTCTTTTAAAAGATTTTATTTTATAGTTTTGTTTTGATGAGCTAAATACAAAATATTATAATATTTCCTTGTGAATAAAATATTTTCAAAATGATATATTTTCATTAGATAGTTTTGATTCTATACAAACTTCTCAGGGTTCTAGAATATTGTTATGACAAAAGTTATTTATTTCTTAAAAACTTTTCCATTATGAAAAAATAATGGAAAATATTTTAAATTAATAAATTTTGTATATATCTCAATTATTAGTTTCTTATATTAAGGAATTTATTTAATTATTAAAAATTGACTGTTAAAAATTAACAATTTTTATTCGAATATTCACACTATTTAATTCGAATATAAAATTCGTAACAAAAAGAATTAATATAATTTTATTTCATTTAATGAAAAATTATTATTTAAATTATTAAAATGAACTTTTTACTTTGATTTTGATTAGTAAACGAATGACTAAATCCTCATCAGTCATGGACATAATCTTCATCTAATAGTTACCAAGAAAATTGGGTCCTAAGAAAAATACTGATTCGTAAAGCAAGCATCATAATCAAAGATATTTGTAGATTAACCCTATTCATTGCAGAAAAATTATTATAGAAAATTAATTTCAGAAAACTCATGGTAAGAAAATTCATCGCAGCGAAAATTCATCGCAGGGAAAAGTCATCGCAAGGAAAATAATTTAATTCTTTAAATAGTATGAAATTTCAATTTTAAATGTCGTAATAGTATAATTTAAACTGTTGTGACGGAGAGAAAAATAAAGAAATAATTTTATTTTTTGAAAACAAACCAATTTTTTTTTTTAAATGTCGTAGTACCAATAACACAAGAAATGATGCGGTAATTTTTGGAAAGTGCAAGTATCATTGGTTTTTACCACTTCAGATTGAACTGTTTGAACACAATTTAGTATACATAAACTAACAGCAATTTTATGTTCTGTTCTTTAACTTTCCCAAGCGAATTATCTCATAGTTTAGGTTCAATTATTATAATTCGGAAATACGAACAAATAATATAACATTTAATTTTTACTATAAAATCGAAAATACAAATTAAATTGATAGTTTAATACCGAAAGTATTTTAAAGTCTTATATGGTAAAATTTAAAATTCTACTTTTACTTCATTTTATATTTTTGTACAATATATGTACACTTAATTTTGGAATGCTTATTCTTATAAAGAAAATCTATTTCCTTTTACAAATTATTGCAATTTCTATCAAAATTTATTTCATATTTTTGTTGAAAATAACATTCTGCTTATTTTCAATTTTTTTTTTTTTTAGTGTCTGTGTTACCTCTGATACCTATTGAAATGAAAACAGTCTTAAAATATTACTATAAGGTCCTTGTATATAAACAATAGTGTTAACATAGAAGGAAACAAAAAACCGATAAAATTTATAGACTTTTTAACTGGTAGCAATGAAGTAAAGAATTATACAATATTTTTTATGTCTTGTACGAACAAAAAAATTCAAGGATAAATATTTTGTGAAAAATTCAAGGAAAAAGGATAATCATCTTATAATTTTTATATTTCGTTTTTTTTTTTTTTCTGGGGAAATTTTATGTTTTTATTGTTGTGTATGGATGAAGAAAAATATTTATTACCTAAAGGAATCAATTTGGAAATTTTTATTGTGAAAATTCAATAAAAATTGTGGAAATAATAAAAAGGAAATTTTTATTATTTTATTTATAAATGTATTTTTTTTTAAATAAAAACATTCTAATTTGTTTTATTTATATTTTTTTTTTGTATAATTATTTACTTAAGTTAATCGATGTAATTTTAAAAATAAAAAAATTGTAATAATATTTAAAATTGATTAGATAATTTTATGTAATATTGTTTAATAGATATTTTTTAAATTTTCTTTCTCATCTTCTTTGTAATGGCACTTCAGCTCATATCGAGCCTTGGGCTTTTCATTCGTGACATTTTCTTACAATTAGGATACTCGTATGCTAATTTTTTATGAATTTCGAATCATAAAGTTTCTTTATAATTAAAGAAACTAATTAAAAAAACTTTTAATTAAAGAAACTTTTAATTGCTTTTAATAGTGAAACATTTGTTGTCAGCAAATGGTATCAACCATTACATTTTCCCAGTCATAAAATGACAATGAATCAACTTTAGAACGACTTTGAGCGCCATTGATGTCTCGGTTAGGATTTGAGGACCAAAATGAATTACAACATAGCACACTATATTTACTAGACCACCGCCAACTCTATCATTAATATATTCAGGTATTTTTTGAGGATATGTTTTATAATTTTAGCATTGATCCTTAAATTACAACTTAAACAATTTTGTTTATTCGAATTTAAATATTACATCATTCAACTAGGATTTCGATATATATTTTTTTTGTATATACCTCACTCATTTTCTATGAAATCATAAATACATTTTTGAAATGCTAGTCATTAAGTGCCCAAATAGCATCACATTTCCGGGTTTCTTCTTTACATTAGCATCATAATCAATATTGTTCAGGTATTTTTGTTAATGAGCACTAATGGCTGTAAAAAGATTTTTTACTCTATAATTTTAAATTTGTAAGTTGAATTCAAATTTGTGTAAAAATTTAATTATTGTGCATTTTGTTAGCGTAACTCTGCTTAAGGTTATGAACATGTACAAAATATTATAATGAGTTTCATTGTTATTATTAAATAATTTATGTTTTTCAAAATTGCGAAATCATCTTGAACCTTGTCTTACATCAATAAGACAAGTAAATATAGAGAAGTTCTAAAGTTTAATAATTTTTTTAAAGATGATTTTCATTAGCTTTGCAACTGATTTATTTTAAAAATTCGAATTAAATTTAAATTCTTCAATTATTTCGATTATGCTCTATAAACTCAGGAATAATTTTGTCATGATTTAATTATTTTAGATTCCAAAGTATAATTAATTATATTTTAGAATTGTTACATTTACACGGTTTGGTTTTTTTATCTAGTTTGTGTCGGTATAATTTGGGATTGTTAGTTTAAGTGGGTACCTATGAAAATTCCAAATTATTTAAAATACATTAATAGTTTCTTAAGAGATCTAATATTTTTAAGAAAAGTACCTACCTACAAGGACATAATTACGAGTTATCTGATAAAATATAAATTTTTCCAAGGTAATGTTCCAAAAATATTAGTTTGAAAATGCGCACAGTTATCGAAAAATTAGAAAGCTATAAAGAAGTATAATGATAACAGTGTAAATTAAAGATCAAAATGTCATAAGAAAATCAAGAATTATGAAAATATTAATAGACTATATGGTCAAGTTATTCAAGGTAAATTATTATAAATTATTCAATTCACGAAGAAGTGAAGCAGTGGGTAATTTGGAGATGATTATTTATTAAACATAATTTGAATATATTATTAATTATAACTTTTATTTAATACAAACTTAATAATTTGTTATTTATAAAGAGATAATGAACTAACACTATTTTCTTATTACGTATATTTATATTAGATTGTATTGAAAAATGAAATTTCAGTTTTAATAATAATAATTATTGTTTAAAGTAAATTTAAAATAATTCATGTGAAATCAAGCATTATCCTTTCATCCTCAAACCATTTTGTTGGCTCTAGTTTTAAATCAAAATAAAATGTTGACGAATAAAATTTGTATAAATATTTTATGTAAAAAAGTATACAGAAATTTTGTTTTTAATTTTTCTATAATCTAAATTGAATATTGAAGTTTATGATCAATAAAATTTGTCAATCGTCCAAAAAAAATTTGAAAGTCCAGACATTATACTACACTATATGATAATTTTAGTAGACTGGCATAAAATAAAAAAAGAACCTTAAAATACGTGACAGAAAAACAGAATATATTGTCTTTTGTGCACAATTTGTCATTTTATCGAAATACCTTTTAACATTTCGGGAAGCACCACGTACATAATCTGACAATAAAATCGCTCCAGTAGCCAAATATTTAATTTTATAAAATGCAATCACAAGGAAAATGTTATTTATAATAAAAACACTTTAAAATTGTTATCACTAGTGCGGAAATTCAAGTAAAATATTAATGAATTTTCTGCTGACTGAGCATTTTTGTTATATTAAAAGCAAAGCGGATTATCTAGAATGGGTTGTGATATCAAATTCTAAATATTGTGGCCAAGGTGAACATATGCGTTGTTTATCCTAATTATATTTTCCATAATATATCCGAAGACTATCGGGTATAATATATTCTATCATAAAATAATCTCGGGTAAAGCTCGCTTGCTGGGAAAGGTTGTATTTTCATAAGAATAAAACAACTTCAAGATTGTTTAGAACAGAAATGCCCAACCGAATTGTGACCTACAATTTTCAGCAGGTTATATTTGAATGGTTTTCATGCTGTTTTCTAATATTGAAATACAGATATTGTCTCTAGGCAAATCAATTATGTTAATATTAAGTTCTGTAATATATGAAGAAATTATTGGCTTCTTAATTATTGCTGAATTGTTGCTATTCCTTGTTTAGAAGTGTTGTTAAAATATAGTCACATTTTATTGAAAACACCTACAAAATAATTGGTTATATCGAAGTTCTCATACTGATACCGTCTGTCTGACAGTAACAGAAGATTTATGTACCTCGAATATTATATTACAAAACTTATTTATCAGTTTCTGGTAGTTTATATTAAATCAATTTAATGTAAGTAAAAAATCAATTATTTGCTTTCCAAAGTCAATAAATTGTCACAAGGCAACATTGCGAAATATTAATTGATCCCAATCAAAATTGTTCGTACATGCTTCTTCCAAATTCAATTATAAGTTTTTTATGCTTAAACTAATTGAATATTTTTCTAAAAGGAATTGGTTTTATAAATGATTAAAAAAAATTGCAGCCCACGAGATTTTATAAAGAAAATTTAATAAAATTTTATTTAGAAACACTCGAAAATTAAATAATGTAACATGACTAAATTTTCTATTTAAAAAATTATCTTGAAATTGTTTATTTTCAGAATATACAAGGAATTTAGAAAAACTTGTTTGAAATACATCATCAAAATCATCCGAAAATGTCCTTGACATTCCTATTAATTAAAACTGATCTTCCAATACAGAAGCTATTTTAATATTAGTGTAACATTAAGCCGCTGTTTACACAAAATAGGCTTTATTATTCATTTCCAAGCACCAGATCCAAGCGATATTAGCGTTTTGCTGAATATTTTTGACTTTAACATTAAAGTTAATTGAAAGAATAAAATTTTAACAAAAATATTTTTTATCCATTTAAATATTTTCTACATTTATATTTTTCAAGGTATCACTTGAAAGTTAATTGAATTAGATAGAATTAGCATTTTAATATCATTTATTATGTTGGATATAGCTAAATTTTGATTTATTGAAAAGTACCTTTATTGAGAGCTATTTTGAAAAGAAATACAATATTTTATAATATTAAAATTGAAGAACTTAAGGCATTTTCAGATTTTTCGAATTTCAGAGATTTTAAGCTAATATTTATATTTATACTTCCGACTCAATTCGTTCGCCATTGATATCTATTTAGGTATTTTAGGACCTTTATAATTCCATTTAAGTCTCATAATATTTAGTTTTGTATAATGTATGACTAATGCATCTCGAGATGTAGTCATTTTCCATAGATCGTTGATCGAAGAAATTTGTTAGTGAATATTTTTGTAATCTAGATGGTATCAGCTGCTGTAATTTATATTATCAATATTCGTTTACAAATTATTAAAATGTTGTTGTGCTACAATTGAATATGAAACTTGAAAATGTTTCACAATTTACTGGATTTATATTAATATTTAAAAACAATAATTACCTATTTTCAATTGAAGAAGAAAATTTCGGAAAAACTTCGTAAGCGTTAAAGTTCTTTATGATTTGAAATTCAATGAGAATCGAAATTTTTCCCTTTTAAATTTCACAATGTTAAATGTATATGAAAATTTCACTGCACATCGAATTCGATGCTAAGCTTCAATTTGTTTGAACTGCGGCTTCGTTTTAGTTTAATTGGAAAGGTCTATAAAGACTATATTTCTTTTATTTATTTAACTAGTTTGCTAAAAATTCTTTAGTTCGTTAATTTGATCTAAAGTCCGATACGGAAAATTTTCTTTATTTTTTTTTAGCAACTTTTCATTTTTGTATTTTTTTTTTTTAATTTTCGTTGTTCAAAAACATTTTAAACTATTTTTATTTTATTCATTTGATGATAAAAAAGGACAATAAGGATATATTTGTGAAATGGGGAATTTTTTTTTGATATGTGTCAAAGGTGTTTAAAAATAAAATTTTTCATTATATATAAAATAAATTCAATTTTTTACCGAAAATATTCTTTTATATTTTTATAAAAAAAACAAGAAAAAAAAATGAAAAAATAAAATTTTCTTTGAAAATTCTATCATTTATTTCAAATAGAAAAATACCTTAAAAAAGATTGCATAATATTAGTTTATCCTTTCTTTCTTTTTGTATTACCAAAATAAAGAAAACATAGGAAAAATCTGTATTTATTTAAGACAAATATTTTTTTCTATGGGAAAATTAATGATATTTTTTATTATTTCTGATTTGAATATCGGAAGAATTTCGTATCTTAGAGATGATTGGAAAAATTGATACTATATAAAAACATGCTAATAATAAAAAAAACGTAACTTTATTCAAAGAAATATTTTTGTATGATAAATTAATTGAATATCAAAGGTCAAATTTGGTTTTATGATGAATACATTCATCTTTAAGGAGGAAATTCATATTTTTAACACCATAATTTATAAATACTTCTACTAAATATTTAATATTATGTACACAAACTTGGACTATCGGAAGACTAAGTGTGCAGATTCTGTAAAAACATTGATATAAACTTATTTAAAGTAACTTTATATAGACGTAATCACATACGACAATTATTTGTTTCGTTTTTTACCAAATTGGGATTGATTTTTGGCGAGTTAATTAATTGTCCATTTAATGACCTTTTTAAATTCATCCTATAATATTGTTAATATTGATCAATAATAGAATTGTAGAATTATATCATAATTATTTGTCCAATTAACTTTTTGGTTCATTATGACATTTTAATAATATCATAATGGAAAAAAAGTTATTAATGATTTTATTAATTATTTTTAATTATATTTTATTATTTATTTTGAAAAATATTGGTCCATTATAAATATAATTATAAAAATAATTATATTTATTTATTAATTATTTAAATATAATAAATGCAGATAGTAAACCTTTTCACAACATATCGAGAAAGTGCAAGAATTAAAGGTAATTTTTCTTTTTTTTATATGTTCTTTTTATTGAGGTTGGATTGAATATGGTTTTTTATGCTCGTTTTCTCTGATCCAAACAGATAATCATGAGTATCTTTCTTAAGTCCCCATTTTCTGAGAAATGGGAAGTCAATTGAAAAATTGATAAAAAAATGTGTGTTAGATACTAAATTACTTATTTATTACTAATTGCGAGTCTCTCTTTATGACCGCGATTCTAAATATTTGTATTTGCAGTACTGCCAGTGTTTTATTTATACTATTAACTTGTAACGTAGAAGGAAACTAATTGAATTTGGTATTGTTTTAATAAATATGAAATATTAAGCTAATGTTGTGATACTTTTAAAACAGTTTTTTGTTTTATAATACAACGCAACGCGTTATCCTTTTTATTAATTCTGATCACGTAAAGTTTCATTTAATTTTCCTCAACAGAAATTTTACTTCTTGTTTATTTGATTTGTAAAAATGGAAATTTTTTGACAAAAAAGAACAAATTTTAAATCAATTTTTACACTTAAATATTAACGTATAAGAGTTTTACGTAGAGTGGTTTAATTCCTTTTCTTTGCTGTTATCGTTGTAACAGAAAAATAAACAGGAATTAATGAAACGTTATACATTTAAATTACTTGGAATTGATAAATCTTAATAAATGTGATTGATAAAATAAACGAAACTGAATCCAAATCAAAAGTTTAATCTTCTAAACAAATCAGAATAATTTTTATTTGTAAATTATTATAAATGAAGTGAAATTAAATTTAACGATTTGACAAAAATAAAAATTTAAATATATTTAAATTTTTATTAGACAATTTTTTCAATACAAGTTTAAACTTAGTTTAAGTTGAAAAAGCATTTTTTGTTTAATCTTCTAAACAAAGTTTAACCAAAAAGAATATATATGAAGAGTTTGCACGTCATACAGAATTTTTAGAAAAAAATATTTAAAATATTGACTAAGTTTGAATAAAGAAAGCTATATTTCCAAATTGTTCTATTTTGTTAACGAAATTACAAAACCGAACCAAAAGGTTTCTCGAGACGAGATACATATGAATCCAAACCGAACCATATAGTTTATAAAAACAATAAACCAAAACCAAATGGATTTATACATAGTTGCCAACCCTGGTTTATAGGACATATTTTACTAAAATTCATTCTTAAGAATTATATTTTAATTTGTCTTGAAACAGTTTCTATGGGATAAAAATGTTGTAGAATATTTATAATATAGAGAGAGATAAAGCAGAGCACATACTACGAAGTATTTTCATACTTTCTTAGCATAATTATTTTCGATATAAAATTATTTTCAATATGACAAAATTTTAGTTTAAATATAAATATTATAAATCTTCTTTAAATTTCAATAAAAACATTATTTTCAGAAATGAGCAGTGAACTTAAAAAATTCAATCAATTCTGCATTTATTTCAAAAATTATACAATTATATTGTGGTTGAAAAGAAATCGAAATGCTTTATATTTCTTTAATAATACTGGGGTCGGATTCTCTGACTAGATATCGAGGATAATGATAATCTAGATCACGATTCTCGAGAAAAAAAAATTCAAATCATGCCAGACGATTGCAATCTAATCGAAATTTTTAAAAAATCGTAGTAGATTTTATTACATTTTGAAATGTCAAAATTTCAAAACGTGAAATAAGGGTTTTCGTTAATTGTGTAAAGTAAAATAAATGTAAATAAAAAAAAATAGTTTAGATATGCATGAGTTATTATTAGTATCATCATCTTCTGACGACGATGAAGGAAGTATTTCTGCAGAAAGGGTAAGAAGAAGGCAGTTAAGAGATTCCAGCAGTCCAGTCCATTGTATAACAAAAACTTAATTTTTATTTAACAATTAAATTTGCGCTTTTTTACCAATGACTACAAAATAAATTTATTTTAGATTCAAAATGCGATTTGTTTTTTATATTTACTAACATTATTACTAAAATAATATACTATTTTCCAAAAAAAATTATAAAAAAGCGATCACTTGATATCAAAATATGTATCGAATGAAATTATCGTTTGAATGCTCGATCAATCGAGTGCTATCATCCCAAATATCACAAATTTCGATATCGTAAACTCGATATCTAGTGAGAGAATCCGACCCCTGAAGCGAATTTTCAGTTTTTTATATATTAATATCATAAATTCATTCAATATTTTTTAATATTATATTTTTAATAAAAGATTAATATTTGCTTCAAATAATTATAATAAAAATTGAATGTAATAAATTCAATAATGAATTAATAAATTCTTTAAAATACCATAACAATGTTTCTGAAAATTTCAATTTAGGGTATGACCACGACGGTAGCATTATAAATTATGAAAATTATTAAAATTATTTTAATAACCGAAATATATGCTCTGAAATTATTTTAATTTACCAATTTATGTACTTTTTGTTACCCGATTTGAATGAAAATATTGAAATTATTATTAAATTGAATAATATTTATTTTTCCAATGATTGAAATCAATAAATTTTTATGATTCTATTTTTCGGGAAGGAAATTCAATTATTATATATTTACATATTACATTCCATTATTATATGAAAACAGTAAAAAACATATTTTTGCGAATAAAACTATTTGTAAACTTTATACATAATTTTAAATTGTAAACATTTTATTGATTTAATGAAACTATGCAGTAATAGTTGATTTAGTTGTAGTCGAAAAATTATTTTTGGTAATATTATATTGAGTGATGGAGTGTATGTAATCACAAATACAAAAAATTAAATAATTAAGCTATTTAAAGCGAATACAAAACTATTTTACAAAATTAGCAACTACTGGAATTTACAAAAATGTCAATTTAATAAAAAACAGTGTCCACATTCAGTTTCAAACGTGTTTGACAATTCGCTTGGAGGTTTTATGTTTGAAAAGCAACATCCATTTATCAAACATTTAGAAAAACTTGATTTAAACTCAATTTTTGAATTAATAACAACAATAATATTAATTTATAAATTTTATATAGTTATGAGTACTGAAGAATGTTTGTCACGTGATTGATTATATTAGCAATTTTTGCAGAGTGGAACAAAAAAGAAGCATATAAATATTGGGTGAATGAGTGGTTTGCTGACAAAGCAATAGAAGTATTTATAACCACAACAATTTTTAAATGAGATAAGGATATCAGCTATATATATTCTATAGTAAATAATTATGGGAAGAATTTGCAGTGACTGGAAGAAGAAATTTTTTTCTTTAAATTTTCAATATGTTTGTCATTAAAAGCCGCAGATGTTAATGACAACATCTGCGATTTCTCAGGAATAAAACAATCTACCACGAGTCGATATTTTTATTCCTGAGGTTTGTACTCACAGCTTGTGGGTACTAACCTATATACTATCTCATATCCTGTTATGCTATATTCTAAGGATTTGAAACAAAAAAAAAATTACAAATTCGATTGCCAAATCCATGGTTTGGTAATCCAGTTTTGGCCAATTAAGGTTTTTTTTTTTTATTTTGATAAGTTTTTATAATTGTTGACAATATAGTATAGAAATATAAAGTTTAAAAATAGCTGTCAAAAAATGCAACCTAAAAAAGTTAAAAGACATCAACAAAATTTGGTTTGTTGGAAAGCTAATGGTTTTTCAATTCTGTTAATCATGCGGTTTTGGTTCATATCTTTATCATATTTTTAATATATAATTACTGCACATACTTTTTTAATCAATCAAGAAATAATATTTTCTGGAAATTAATTTTTATTAAAATATTATATTTTTGTCAAAAGAACAAAAAAATGTAATTTCCCATAGAACATTTTATTTACATTGACAAACTCTCTCTAGAGTTGTCTAAAGCTTTAAGGTATATTTCAGTTAAATTGACGTATTTAAAAAGTTAATCGCGCTGTAACTTATATTTATATAGGAGTAATAATATTCCATTAATATATTTCCTCAAATAAATTGTTCAGGGATTTCCTACTGATTCTAGCAACCAACGGAAATGGCAAATGTTTAAAATTTAAATAAATAAAGGAATTTTATAGCTTCTTAACCAATATCTTTAAGAATATTCAATATTTATATTTTTTGCAAGACTATAAATGTTTCTAAACCACAAGAGACTTAAAAAGAAAATTACATAATATTTAAACAAATTTATTTAAGATTAAATTATTTCTTAAAATGTAATATGTAATAATGATAATTGTGAATGATAAACTATGTTTTTTCAATAACATAAATTTTGTCATATTTACATAAATAAAATTTTTTATACAATTTTGTAATTATTTTAGTGCAGGCGGTGGCGTAGTCGTAGTGTGTTACGCTGTGGTACATTAGGTTCCCTGTTTAACTCCAGACTCCAGACCGTGGCATCGATATTGCTCTAAGTTGTCTTAGGTTTAAACGAGTACTTAATTATGATTTTAATAGTGAAAAAAAAAAAACGTTAATAGTTGAGAGTTAACATTGACACCACTAGCTGACAAGAAATTATTCATTCTTAAACGCCATAACCTTCTAGCAATTAAAATCTTCTTCACAATGTAAATAATCTTATTGCTCTGAATCCATATGCAATTAAATGTCGAAATAAACCTATAAAAGTGGAAACTAATGCTCGATATAGACAAGAAGTGAAGAAGCCATTGATACAAGAAGTGAAGAAATATTAAATTTGTAAAATGAACTTTATTTTCCTAATATTCATAGATGTTTCGAATATTTTCCAATGTAACTAATTTATTAGTGAAGTATAAATTAAACAAATATGATATTTCTTGCTGGTTTGTTTAGCATATTGCTGTGAAAATCATTTCTCATGAACAAATAACTAGTCGATATGGTTAGATAATAATAAAAATATCTCAAGTGAACTTCATAAATTAAAAAATCATTAAAATAAAACCATTAACATAAATACTTCTAAGTTACATAAACATAATGGGATAATAATTTTTAGCAATAATAGAATATGTAAATTGGACTATGTAAATTTTACGCATCACCTCATATTTTAATTACTTACATAGCTGGTAAATAGGAAATTGGTGAAAAGCTATATGACTTTGTAAAGCTTTGAATATCGGTGATTGGAATGCGGCCACAATACTAATTACACTTTAATTTACTTCTTTAGATAACTAAATCTTAATTATTTAATTCAATTATTCATTTATTTAAATATAAATTCACAAAACTTGGAAGAAAATGTAATTGAGGTTTAAAATTAATGTAATTCTATTATATCAACATAAAATTTCATAAATCCAACGAACGCTTGATTTTCCTCGTAAACAAATATTGATAAACGATAATATCCGGTTGGCATAATTGATACTCCGATATCTAAAACATCCAGATTTAAGTTAGTTGCAAATATTTCACCCTAATAATGAAAAATATAAAACATAATTAATTTTAAATACACTTCACAATAACAAAATATAATTACCAAATATGGACAGCTATGATTAAGATTTGTATATTTGTCAACTGTACGTTTAAATACTTTATAAAGTGGACTAAATTTACTTTTATCGAGAAGATTACAAAACGATCCATTTTTATTTTTTACAACCCACGGTTTCCAACCGTTGTAACGCTTTTGTAGTTCAACAGCGATCTTAGCGTAAATATTTTATATAAATTAAAATACTATATAAAAAAAATATTACATTTAATTGGCGTAGAGGTTTCAATGCAAACGCATACATTTCTGCGGTATAATTAGACCGACTGTTTGCCTTTATTTTACAACTCATATTTTCAGCTATCCATGTATAATTTACTTTACACTCGAGATTTTTAAATCTAGCTTTATAGCCCTAAAAAGTGTTAACATAATATAAACTAAAAAATTAACAAAAATTTTAAAAAGTTATTACTTTTTCCGAATTTATTAGCACAAATATTGTTAGCATTGAAACAAATATTGCAAAAATTGAAAATTTATCTATAGTTCGTTTATGAATTACTAAATAATAACTAAAATATGTAACTAAAATTTATTTCATAAATAATTTTAATAATTTATGATAAACTGCTTCAAATAGCCTTCGACGTAAGGTTTTTAATAAGTGTAATCAGATAAGTGTAATCAGAGGGCGCAGATAACTTGTAGTTTTACAACTTAAAAATAACTCTTAAAAAAATTTGCGTTACGATTTATGTTTCTAAAATAATTTTCGTCTACAAAATTAATGATCTCGTAAGCCGAAACGATGTTATGTATTCAGAAATTCCGAAGCTACCGACCTTAATTTTTATGTACCAAGTTTTATTCAATTCCGAAAATCAAATATTAAATATTAATCGGCAATAACGCTCGAAATTATGTATTATTAAGTTTTCTATCCAATATTTCATTTAAATTGAATATCTTATAAGAATAATAACTATACGACATGTTTACACTTTTGATATTTTCAGCATCAAACAGGTACAGAAAAATTGATTTATTATTTATTTAAATATCCTATATATTTTTCGACTTTGAAGTCTATCACAACATTTAATAGTTAATTCCATAGCTAGTCGTAAAATGTAATGTTAATAAATAATTTTATGTGTGAGTTAATTATCAAATATTTTTCAAATATTTATTAATGTCAGGCCACCGAATCTATTTTTATCTACTTTATGAATAAATTATTAGTTCATTATGTACCAATAATTTTTGCGTCTGACAGATTTCACAAGGTCGATATTATCTACACCATTATTGACATTATCTACACCATTACAAAGTAAAATAATTAGCACGTGAAGTTCTGGTGGACTTACGAATTTAATAAAACAATTTATTGAATTGAATTTATACTTTCGGCATTGTATTTCTCACGTAAAAGTCGACGTTTAGATAATACTGTAGTCTACATTACGAAGTCTATATCGCTCAAAATAGTGAATGTATCTGCACATTACATTATTTTTTTATTAATATAATTATGCTTTGAAGCTTCAATTATTCAATCAACAATAATTATTACTTAAATAAATTTTAACACTAATTAATTACTGTACTTAAACAATATTGATTTTATTGGTTTTCATTTAAATTTATTTAAATTTTACCTTTAGCTATTTACCCCAATTTTGAATTTTGTTAAGATAATGAAATTTCATTCTAATTTCTAACAGAATCCGAATGTGTTAATAAATATTTGTTTAAATTAACTTATTTTAAAATCGAATTTATTAAGAAACTCTATACCAATTAATTCTATCTGATTGTACTTTGTTATAATTTTCTTATAGAGCCAGTAATGTCAGTATAAAAGTATAATGCTGGTATAATATCCTTGATTGGGTTGAAATGATTTTATATTTTTGTTTACTCTTTGAAAATTACATGACACATGATTTTTTCTATGGTAAATCTTATATTGTTGTAATACTAGAATTGTCCGGCTTAATGAGCTATAAACTATCAAATTTAAATAATAGAAAATATTATATTTGAATTTCAATTAGTAAATCAAAGGAAAATTAAATTTTTTACTGTTTAATTTAATAAATGCACCTATGTAATTCTTGAGACAGAAATTACTACTTCAATTTATTTCCAATTTTAATGTTTCAATTTGTTATCAATTGAATAATTTGTTAATTATTTTTGTATTTCTACTATTATATTTACAATTTCATAGTTTTTCTTAAAATTTATACTGCTTGAACTAAGTAGATGGTTGTTAAACATTAAGTAATCTAAATGTCTATGTGTACTGAGCTTAATCCAATGTGGACAGTAAATAATTTTTTCAGCATGTAGAGAAATTGCATTAATATAGCTAGCTGTATACTATTTATAATCATTTCTTTCTTTCTGCTAGTGCTCACTAATCCATACCATTAATAGATTCATCATTAGAAAATCTTTTTTCACTCTTTTCTATAACAATAAATTATGGATTAGAAATTCAATTACTAATTAAGTCTCCATATAATAAGATAAAACTTACTTTAGCAAGATATATGAAAAACATTTCGTTTGAATATATGAATTTGAACGACAATATTATTTGAGACAATTTTCATATTATTTGTAATATACTCAATCAAAACCTAAATAATCTATATCTTTTTCATAACTATAGTAAAAGTTTATGAATTAAGTAAATACACAATTATGTTGATATACTATTTATGTAGATATTAATATGGAATTCCATTTACAACTTAAATTTAAATGTCATTTGAAAAATTTAAAATATAAGAATTTTTATTGAAAAGTATATTTCTAATGTAGATTTGTAAAGTAATTCAATGTAATTACATATATAATGGAAAATTTATATCAACAAATTACTTTCATTAAAATAAAATCTTTTATCCAACATTACAAAGTTGGATACAATAATAATTAAAATATCCTTTTTTATATGGTCAAATAAATAAAATGTATTTCAATAGTTTACTTTACAAATTTTGTAAAAGGATTGAGTTTGATATTACACAATTCAAGTATTATTATAATACAAAATGAAAACTAGCTAGTAGAATTAAAATAATGTAGAAATTTAAATAATTTTGTTTAATTATAGTAAAAACTGATTATTTAAATATCCTATATAAATCAATTTTCAGAGAGATTTAAGAATTTTTATAGCAATAATTTGAACAATATTTTAGAATCTGAACTTCCATTTAAATATTGTTGCAAAATTTTGTACGACAAATGTAATCAATTTCTAATCAATATATTTTTACTCTGTATAATGTTTAATAACATTTTTCAAATAATTTTCAGTTGAGTTTTGGTTACCGGAATGTCAAAAGAATTGATACGAGTATTACCTATTATATTGAAGAATTGCACTATTTGTACTGACAATATTTTTATTTTATTTTTCAGTATTTTATTATTAATTTTTAGTTTTAACTTTTCCAAATTTCATAACCACGTATGGGAATTTTATTTATACATTTGGACCTGTCTGTCCCCTGCCCAGTTTGAAATACTAAAAATGATATTTCATCCATAAATCCTGCTTCAAGAATTCAATTATTTATGGAATATTTCATATGTTATATAGAATTTATAGTTACGAGGTACTCAAAGCGAATTTGTTGTTACGTCATTCCGATAATCATTATTTTTATATTATATATACAATAAAATATATTTTCAGTAATTGACAAATGAAAAGAGCCAGCAATGATTTTTATGCATTGTAGTGTTTATATTTTAAGAAATTGAATAAATTGTTATGGTATGATCCGTCATAGAAGTGAATTTAAAAGTATGAGTGAATTACATCCAGGATTAGTAAAAATAGAACACAATAATAACGATAATGATGAAGGTTAATAAAATTGTGAATAATTTATAATATGAAGTTAAATCTCGTGAAAAATCAATTTTATTTTAAAACAATATCAAAATATTTATTAAAATATTAATAATTATGAATTACTAAATGTTAATAATTAAGAAAAGTAATTTATAATATTATATTTAAACAAGATACCAAATTATTAAATCACTCAGCTCCAATTATATTATTATGCAAAAGAGTATTTTAGCTAAAGCTAAATATATCTACAAAAATTTACATTTTACAAAGTTACTAAAAAAAAATTTGTCACAAAAGTTGAATGGTTTGCTTCGAGTTAATATTTATGAAAATTCAAAACTATTTAGCTATATCAAATCTTTATATAAAATATGTAAAATGGAAATATTTAAGATGCACATTGAAATTCATAATAAGGACACATTGACAATTGAAAAAAGTAAAAATGATACAAGTGCACTTCCACAAAAATCCTTAAAATTTATGTAGATAATGGCATAATATTTTGAATAAATATGAAATTTACAATATACGTAAAATTTTATGTATTATGTAGAACATTAGAGTTTCTTAACTTTAAGAATTTATCATTGAACTACAGAAAATCATAGTTATGGAATACGAATATGTTAAGTATTTTGTTATTTTATCTATTTGAGATTCAATTTTAATACAAGGAATACTTAAAATACAAAATCAGTTCGAGTTTTTATTTCCGACAGATGTAACATGAATACTTAAAAGTATATGGAATAGAAAATGTCCTTGAAGAAAAATTTTGAAGAAAATTTATTTTAATATAGTTTACTTCGAAATATCCTTATGGAAATTTCCACAAAATTTATTTTCATTTATTTTCATTTCGAATTTATGGAATATTTTAAATAATATTTTGTTATTTTTTAAATATGTATACAAATTTAATATATAATTTATTTATATAAATATAGTTAATTTTTGTATAATCATAAATTTAATATTCGAACCTCATGTTAAACAGTACAATTGGGTTGAATAGTTCATTGACAATGATTCACAATATAAAAACTCAGTTACATCAGAGCAACTCGAAATATACAGAAATATTTTAAAAAACATATTTAAAAAGACTTTTATTAATTTAACATTTACAAATTCATTCAATTTTGTATCCTTCTAGAAGGTTCTAATAATTGCAACAAAATGTAACGAAACCTCTATAATTGAGGCCGTTTCTATACAACACTTAATTACTAATAATGAACTTCTATATACATTTCACTCTACCGACCACTAAGTCAATAAATCGACAACCAATTTACTGATTATTCATGAGGTTAAGAGGTGTAAATTTGTTAATAAATTTCATTATAGCTGAAGATACTTTTAATTTGCATGATGATCCGGAAAGTGGCTGAAAAAAATAGTTGCATTTTATATTTTAACAACACTTTTAACTTTAAAGTTTTAACTTTCTAATTTTTTAATAAAACTGTATAGAATATCGTCGGTGAAGATGTGAAACCTCGTAAGTAGTAAAAATAATTTTAAAGTTTTGTGCTATTTTTTAAATAAAAAATAAAAATACAAATTTGTGGAAAAATTGGTACTTATGAGGCTTCACATATTCATTGGTAATATACAATCTAATTATTGTAATTTTAATGAAAACTTGTAATAATAAAAACATTAACATTTTTTTTTTAAATATAACTTTTCATTATAAATCTTCAAGAATTTATTTACCATATAAAATTATTAGAATTATTACCTGCCACAAACGGAAACTATGAAAAATAATTTAATAAAGAAATAAATTCCTTTACAATCTTTTTATATAAAACAGCCATAAAATAAATTGCTCAACACATCCGAAATCAATTTATTTCACACATAGAAGATAATAGAAGATATTTTTATTTTTTTCATATTATGTGAATAACATTTAAACAAGAGGTAAAAATATCTTTGAGGTCATGCAATCAACACATCATTAAAAAATGATATAGCAAATCATTTTCATACCATACAAACATTTCGATTTTATACCTACCTTACTTGATGAAACCGGTGTGGAAAATTGTTTGCGAATATAATTTTCTTTACACAAAAGTATTTTCTATCAAAATTCAATAAATTTTTATGACCTCCCAGCCTATAGATAGATGTATGTATAAAGATTATGAAAACATTCTGAAAAATTATTGATGCGATAAAATTGAGTTTGTTGATTTAAGGAGTTGTAAAAGGCAAAGGAAAAGAAGTAAACGAAAAAAAAAACTTATTTATCAGCACAGTAACAGTGAGACGTATTGAAATTACAGACGATTACAGACAAAACTTTTTGATCTAGACAATAATTCGACATATGCGTATGGAAGTCGACAAAAATTGTACTTTTATTAATATATTCAGAAGAGTTAATGAGTTAAAATTTGAATGTTATCCTAGTTGGTGTAAAGAGGCAATTTAGATCCTAATGTTATCCTACTACTGACTATGTTGAATCCCTGTATTTTTAAAACAATATTGTAAATTGAATTTTCGCGAGGTTCAATTTCTATCACTTTCACTGTCGAATGTATAAATTTTCTTTAATTTTAGATGTTATATACAAAAAAAATCATATTTTCAAACTGTTATAGGCAAAATGGTATCATATACGGCTGTAGAGCTAAAACAGATCACTATGTCAAAGATATGGCCTATGCAAATTTTTTAATATAACGTTAAAAAAATTTGATTGATACTTTCTGAACTATCCGTAAATCGAGGCGATGCAATTACCAAATAAGTCATAAGTTTTTTTTACAAACGTTTTAATACCTCTTACTGAAGAGTAGCCTCAATACAAAAACTTTACCAATTTTACAAAACTGTGAAATTAAGAAAAATACTTCAATAAAAAATATTGTTGTACATAGATGACGTCAGTTTACATTTTTAGAATACATTTCCAATTGCTAGTAGATTTGAAATCAAACAAATTTTAAAAATTTTAAAAAGTAACCTAAATTTTAAAGTTTAATTTTAAATTTAATGAAATCAGTTTTTATATTTAAATAATATATACAATTTTTAAAAAAATCGAATATTAAATTATATTATAGCTTCCCATATCAGGAAAAATATTTTATCTTTTGGATGATAGAAGGTAAATTATATTCCATTGATATTTTTTTATCTAAATATTATTATTTCTTACTGTTTTGTTGTCATATGATATTTTCTATTTATTAAAATTTTTCCCTTGAGGATTGTATAATCGAAACTCGCACAAGGATCAGAAAAATAATCAAATTTCATTTTAAAAAAATAAGGATACAGGTATAAACAAAATAATTAGGTATGTTCTAATATCATTATTTAAAATTTTCAGATGTGTTAACTTAAATTAACAAAAATTTATAGATTCAAAAAGTTATTAAATTTTTGATAATGCTCTTTTTTAACAATGGTTTAATAATTTTTATAAAACAGTAAATTGAGAAAAATTAAATATATAATAAAATTCTGTATTTCAATAGAACGGCATCAATTTAGTGTTTTACCTTGTTTTTATTTGACAGTTCTAAATTAAAATTCTCAAATTTCGAAATAAATTTGAGTTTGTAAATTTGCATTTAATTTAACATTTGAAAATATTTATGAAAATATCAAATTATTTCTTTGTTTAGTTTTAAATAATCTTTGTTTGATGTGAAAATTATAGGATGCTAATCCAGATATTTATAATTATAACTACAATTTAAACTAATAAAATATAAATGTGTACTTGTATGCCAAATTTCATATCTGATGTACGGCTACAAGGACATTTAGGCCTCGCCGACCTAATAAACGTTCAGAAATAAAGTTTAAGCTAAATCAATCCAATTCAATCAAAAGATATTAGAGCGTCTTTGGCTAAATCCAATTCAATTCAACACTTCTAATTATATATCCATACATACGTACAGATAAATATTACATACATTCCTCCAACATTCCGAAAATAGTGAAAAATGTTTCAGGGGCCAAAAATAATTGAAAATCTGTTAAAAAAAGTTAGGAAGATTCAAATTCCGCCTGAAATTAATAATTTCTATTGTTTGACGGCATCCTTAATGTGATTCAAACTTTTAAATATATTAATTATTACTTAATTACAAAAAAAAAATGTATTTTCCATAGAATAAAAATTAATTGTAAAACCGATCAAATAAAACTGTTATGCACTTAACTACTATAAACTCTAATTAACAAGAACTGTTCATATTAAATCGTTTTTTCACATTTTCACCCTATAAAATATCATTTTTTTTTTCATAAAAAATATTATTTTTCATGGTATTTTTAATGCCATACTCAAATTTATACAACAGCTAACAAACTATTAATGTACCATTAAGGATATAAACTCTTTCATAGTTCATTAAATTGTATATGTATTACTAACAATAATGATATTTAGAGTGCTTTGTTTCGACTATCAAAATTAAATGGTTTTGAATTTCTGATGCGTCGTAATTTACTTAACGAAATTTGATTGTAAAAGCTTTTTAAATAATCTGAGAGTATTAAAATAAAACAAACATTAGTAAAGGATAAATTCAAAACCAAATTGAATCAAAATTATAGTAGCCTTGGCGCTAATGAAAATGAATTTATACAAACAATTATCCAGGATATGGGTAATTACAATGCTATAATAAAAAAAGTTGTGTGGCATTAATATTAGGATAGTTGGAAAACTGATAAACAAATTTTGACATTAAGCTAATTTTTTGAAATAGTATTGCGTCTAAGTAAACTGAAGTTTAATTATAAATTTAATATATTTTTATTTAAATTAAGTTATTATTAAATTTGAAATATGTATACCGAATGAATATTAAAAATTAGAAAGCTAATTATTCTTTGAAAGTTTAAAATAAAAGTTAAAAATAAATTTTACTAAATAAACCTTACCAAGAAATTGATGTGGTACAAATTATCAATATTGAGAACAGAATGCAGATATAAAATATTAATGCACGTACAGAAGATAACATTAACTTGCAGACAGAAGATAACATTAACTTGCAATTCAATCACAGTACAAGTCTAGTTATAGGCCTCCAATTTGATTTCAATTATTGTTTTTCCATAACTTACATAATGTAAATTAAATTAATATGGGGTTATTAAGGTAAAAGTAGGACATAAAGAGATCTATTGTGCGTATTGGTCAGTTGAAACACCGAGTTTCCTAACGACTGATTTCACTGATTTAGTAAGGACTTCGAAATTCCTTAACGAGATGTGTTAACCTTTTCTTGGCTACAGCTTCTCAATCGACGAGTAAGTGTTCCGCAGTTTCTTCATCATCCGAATAGTTTTTTCAGACTTTCTGTTCTTATTTAAATGATACTTCAGCGGGCAGTAACCTCTGAACAAACTAATTACTATACACGATTATTTACGTAATAAAAAATTGAAATATAAATTTATTCCGATTAGATTTTTATTGTAGCCAGAAAACGCTATTTAAAATTTCTGCTATATAAAAATCTGAATAAGACATTTTCATTTCGAATATTTTGTTTTATTTATAAAAATAGTTCTTGTTTCCATAAAAGAATCGTTTATTAAAGTACAAATTTTCGTCGTTTATTTATTTTACATATAAACTGATAACGATTATGTCAATATTATTTTCTACAACTTTTCACAAATTTCACTGCGACAAATTTACATTTCAAATATGACAATTTTTGAAACAAAAAGAAAATATACATACATTTTTTATGAATAAAATAGAAAACGCTACTGACTAGCTCATATTCTAATTTATTAGGATACAGGATTAAATTGTCCAAAAAGAAATTTTCCATTTGATATACTCTCTGTATGGGTAGAAATTGAATTTTGTAACATTTTGGTACGGTATATACTAAATATTTTGCTCTTTATTCTTGTTTTTTATAAGGTATGTAAATTGTTTATATCAAGGATGTGCAATTTTGTTACAAGGACAAAGAAAATAAAAGAAGCTTAAAAATAAATGATTCGTAGATATTCATTAGCTTAGTTGAAAACACAAGTAGAAGTAACTATACATATTGTAAATGTGAAAATAATAGGAATAAGAATTTCAAATAATTTTTCCATTGCAAATTATTAGCTCTACATAAATTATTTGAAATTAATGTATTTAAAAGGAAAATTATATGCATATTTTTAATAATATAATTTGATTTTGTTTTAGTCTAGAAATAATTTCCAATCTTTTTATCTATCGACAAATATTTTCCACCTAATCAAATTATTAAATACACCATCAAATATAAAGTGAATTTCAATGATTTTATAAGAAAAATATTATTTTGTATTAAATACCGAGTGTCGGTGGCTGTGATGCATTAGATCCCTGTTTTAACTCCTGACCGATACATTGATGTCACTCTTAATTGACTCAATACACTGATGTCGCTTTAAATGAGTACCAGTGATAAAATTACCAATATGACCAATATGTAATTGTCATTTAAAGAATGGGATAAATGTTAACGTTTGGGATCATTTACTGACAACAAATGCCTTACTATTAAAAGCCATTGGAATGTTGAAATTAAAAGTTTCTTCATTATAAAGATTGCATTTAAAATTACTAGGTCCAAATTGTAGTTAAATGTCACGAAACATTTATCATTGACAAGGAAGCTAAAGATCACCGAGGACTATATTAGCTAGTATGAGGATGAATCATAATAGCTTCATACATAAAGGCCATATTACAGAAACATTACAACATGCAGTAGAAATTGTAATCTTATCAGAACTTAAAATTATCAAAACTGAAAATGACATTAAAAATATTGATGATTTATTAAAAAAAAAACTTTTTTTTTTAAATTCATTAATATTACTGTCAAAGTGTATTAATTCAATCTAATTAGATAAAACCATTATTATCCTATTGAAATTTCAAGATTAATAAAATTAAAAATAATTAAAAATAGCTCATTGTAAATAAAAAATATTTCGAGACTTTAAATTAATAATTATTTAGTCGGATCATAAATTAAATATATTATAAATAATTTTTTACTTTTCATATTTTTTACTTTTCATAGGCTCATATTTTTACATTCTACATGTTGTCACTAGTAACTCAAATTTGTAAGTGCTGGTATTATAGAAATGTATACAAAACAATTATATTTCCGTTGAAGATATTAAAGAAT
This sequence comes from Rhamphomyia laevipes, assembly GCA_963920725.1. Lineage (NCBI taxonomy): Eukaryota > Metazoa > Arthropoda > Insecta > Diptera > Empididae > Rhamphomyia > Rhamphomyia laevipes. The sequence goes on from OY987259.1 coordinate 43,721,343, forward strand.
TTTCTGTATTCTGAAAGTCATCTCTGGCTTTTATGCTCAGTAAGTATTATCTTCGAACATCTAAGAATTAAAATGTCTTTGCTTGTGTATTTAGTTTAAACTAACCCAGCTTTTTTTCATTTTTCAGTATTTTATAGTAAATTTATATTTGATTATATAAATTTTAAAAGAGCAATATGAAATTTAATTATTAATGTTTTTAATTAAATAATTAATATTAAATTTTCCAAATAGCATTTACTGCATTACATAAATACAATTATTATTATTTATAACCAAGGTTTTTGTTTTAAATTATTTTAATAGTAATTTACAAAGCTGATTGTAAATCCCTTGTGGCTTTCATAATGTACGTTTATTATTTTTATTACAAAGGTTAATTTATTGGAAAGCCTGCAAAACTTTTTACCAAAATAAATACCAAAATGAAAACTTTATTAATATAAACAAATAAGGATTTATGAAGGACAATTTATAATCATACAGATTCAGTGTGATAGTGTGTAGCCAATGCAAATTTATGGGATTAAGAAATTTAAACAATTTGTTTAAAAATTCGAGGATAATGCTTCTTTACCATAGATAGGTCATACTGTCACATAGATTTATATGGTGTAATTAATATGCGTAACTCAGCCTACTTTAATAATATTATTTGTTCTCTGTATGCTTGTCTATATCCTACGCTAATTGTTCTCTGTCTTATAGCATTCAAAAACTTCTAAAACCATTCAGAGTAATGATTAAAATCAGCCATTATTACTGACAAACACTTTGCATAAATTTTTCTTTAAATCGTTACTACGTGGCACTCGCAAGGACCAGACTAAATATATATTGAGTTAAGGTTTCCTTACCTCCGTAAAACTCTTTAACGTCCTTAGTTTCTTTAAATCGTTAAGGTCGCAGTTTTTTTTTAGTCCACCTGTCAATCCCTTGTAGTAGAAATATTTTATAACAGGGTTTTTGAATCGAAGCTCAGTTAAAAATCTTTTCCGAGGAAAAAATTCACATTTTCTTATTGTTCGCTTCTACAGATTAACTTCTCAGATTACAGATCATCGTAAGTGCTATTTTTTCGACGAAAATTGCTGAAAAAAATTAATAAATATTTGATTCTGAAATTTTTCATAATTAATTAATGTTTTCCACTAGGTCTAGAATTTATCTTTTGTAAGAATTTATATAAATGATAGCCGAATACTGTATCTGTACAAAAATCTACAAAATTAGAGTAATTACAATCACAATTTTTATGTTTATTCTTACAATCTGCAGGACAATTTCAATGATATTTTATTACTGACAAAATTGTTTAATTTATTAAACAGAAAAAAAGTAGGTTGCAAATACAATGGAAGCTTTTCATATAAAATATTTATGTTTTTCACGTTTCTTTTTAAAGTATAATAAAGTAAAACATTAAAAATTTTGTTTTGTAAACATTAAATGAAATGTTAAATTATGAATAATAGTTTTTCTTTTCATATTGTCCAAAAATTTTCTTGTCATATTCACCAGATTAAAAGAAAATCAAATCATATTTTTGGTTGACAGTTTTAATAATAATTTTCGTCTTTTTTTGTATATGGAACAAATCAAAGTCAATTTTAAAATTTTCGTTGACAAATTATTCAGATTAAATTTATCAAAAATAATGAAAAATAATTTTCCAAATTATTTCATTTTGTTCTAAATTTTTTATGTTTGAAATACTGACGATATTAAGATTTCAGAAATTTTTAAATATCTGATATTTTTCATTAAAATTACTCTCTAAGAAAAACGATTCTTTTTGGAAATGCTGGCGGATTCATTTCTTCATACAAGAGACTTCATATTAGTTTTTTTTTCAAATTGAGAATTTTGGTTAGTTACTAAAAAATTTAAATATTTTATATTCAAATTTTGGTCAAATTTATATCAAAAAGTAAATTTAGTTAATTTCTATAACCTTATAGAAAATTCTGTCTCAATCCTGTCTATCTTTTCATCAGGTTCCATTCAAGTACATGATCTACCTTGCATCTATTTTATATTCAATTTTGTAATTATATATATCCAATTTTTGGTATGGTATTGCGCATTTGGTTTACTAACCTTACATTTGACGTAATGTAATTACATAAAATGTATTGTAAAATTCGGATAATCATACCATTAACTTCTTTATACTATGAATTTAATGTGTATTTCGGAAACCTCAAAATAAACTCGTAAAATGTTAAATTAGCATAATAGCAAAAATCGAGTGAAAATAAAATTCTGATACTTTGACTTGTTGATGATAATTTTATTTAAAACAAATTTTAATTTAATTTTTTTTACGAACTTATAATTTAGCAACTAAAATTCTCAATGAATTAAATTTGAAAAAATTAAAAAGGAATAAGAGAAAATTTACAAGTTACTTAAACTCAGAGGACATTAATAAAATTAATACCAAGCTTTAACGTATCAAAGTATTTTCGTCAAAGATTTTAAAATTATTATTACACTGACATTTTTATTATTATTACTGGGTATATAAATAATTTCTTTACTGCAAAAATAAAATTGCTAGAAGTCTATAAAAAATTCTTTTGAAGGAATATTTATAATATTCGTTGTTTATGGGGTGGAAGTAATATAAAGAAAAAATTTATTATACATTATACAGAATTAAGTACTGAATGTCCTTATAAATATGACAAAAAATTTCTAATTTTTATTATATAAATAATTTTGAGGATAAATATAAAATGGCCTTTTGCATAGAAAAATAAAAGGAATGTAATATACAATTAGTGACTTATAAAAAGGTCGTTAATCTTTATATGCATGCATTAATGGAAATGGGATGTGAAGTGAGCGTATTAGATGAATTAGTACAAATTGGGCTCTAATTGTACATAACAATCAATTAAAATAAAATTAAAAATTAAAATACTTTAAATGATAAATTTTGGCAGTTTTTATTTTTATAATAATGTACATGTTATGTATGAAAAGTAAAGTAGTCTTCGAATCCAACCCGCACGGTAAAGGAAAAAGTCTACAGTGGAAAATTACGTTAAAACCTAAAGAAACAGCCACGATTTGTGCCAGACTTCTACAGTCGTCTAATCAGAAGAACTGTAAAGCCATTAGAAGAAGAATAAAGAATTCGACACATTTAAATATTTTATAATTTTGCAATATGCTATACAAAATTTTTAATCTGATATGAAAATAATGCATTACAAATTTAATTTCATCATTTTTATATCTTCCAAATTTAATTTCATCATTTTTCTGTCTTCCAACCAAATTAATTTCATCATTTTTATGAATAAACAAACTATAAGTAACGCCATCTATATGTCACAAATATTTGGGTTTTTTAATTTCTATGTATTACAAATTTCTGTAACTAAATCAGTTATAATACTGTAAATAACAAAATAGTTGTACAAAAAAATTTTTCGTCATACTTTGTTATTGAATGGAATTAAAATTTTCTGTTGTACTTCAACAAAACTGGAACAGGTCTGCACTGTACTTCATTAAAAAAAATTATATTGTATTGGGGAAAACCTAAATCTCAAAGGGGAATATTTTTTGGTCTTGTATTCGATAGGATTTTTTGTACTTACTTATTCATTCAAAACAGATTTAGCAAAACATTATATAGTTTTAGCCTTTACAGAAGTCTGTTTTCTGTATTGCGATAAATTGTTAATAAAGTAATTATACAGAATGAAAAATGGAAAAAATAATCGTACTGAAAATTTCTCATTTATTTATTATACAGGCAATGTTAAAAATCGTTGAATAGTTGTAGTAGTTCTATATTGTATACCAATTATGATAGACATGAGTCTTTACAGAATAATTCGTCTAAAAATCGTATAAAATTTTCATCTGGAAAAATAGAAAATTATATTCCATACAGCAAAATATAAATACAAAATTGTGCTGTGAAAAACGTGTTTGAAATTTTCGTGGAATGTCAAATAAAGAAAATGTAAAATTAGTGAGAAGATTTTATTAAATTATTTAAAATATTTATTGAAGATTTAAAATAGACTTATAAAGATTTAAAAAAGGAATACGAAGTTAACATTCATTATAATTCAACCAATAATTTTCAAATAACTATAAGTACTAATTATGGAAAATGTGTAATTATTTATAAAATTTTAAACAAGCTGAAATTTATTAAGCAACAGGAAAAACATTGTAAGCACATTGTAAGATAATAAAATCTTGTGTAAAATTCAAACATTCAAAAATTAAATAAACCAAAACAAAATTTATTATTAATTTTATAAATAAGTTGAAATATATGAAATTAATATTTTTAAAACAATAATTAAATTAAGGTAAGTGAAACATTCAAATTTTCATTAAACCTTTTACTTCCGATTTCATGCAAGAAAAAATGCCTGGATAAATTATTTATTACCAGCGATTAGCATGAAAATTTAATTTTTCAAACAATTAGTTAGTGATTAAAGTGTAATCAGAATTTTTTTTAGTTTAAATAATTTATCACAAATTCAGAATAATTGTAAAAAAATTATTAAATTCTATAATTCTGCAAACGCTAGGACTCTAATCAATAATTATTACGTTCTCTGGTTAAATTCGCAGTTTAAGTAATTTAAGATTAAAGTAATAATCGTGAAACGGTGCGTTATAATTCTAAATGCACCGCAAATTATTCATTCCATTAAATTGTTATGCAGTCCATTCAAGTATTTTTTAAGTTACTTCCTCCGATAACTATAATAGGAATTCGAAATACTGCAATTAACTAGGACTATAAAGTATTGTAAAAATAAAAAATTTAAGAACTTCAGATTTTTATAGGAAAATTTAAATAAAATTTTCTTTTATTCAAAAACATAAAATAACAAAAATTGTCAATAGAAAATATTCAGTGTCAGTGGGTACCATCAGCAACATTAAATATACAAATAATTGTGATTTTTATAATACTAGGAGGGATTGTAGTTATTTCACAGTGCAAGCTTATGCCGTTGACTTAAGCTTAAACTAAAGGTTCAACAAAATATTTCAAATAAAATAAAAGTGGATCATCAAATGAAATTAAACTGGATTCTAAATGAAATTAAACCATTTTTTACTTCAGGTTTACAAATATTATGTATATATTTCGGGTTATATGCTCGTATTCAAAATTATAACTTTGTAGAGTACACCAGAGCTGATGATGTTCATAAGGAATTTTATTATATCTCGCAACTTTTTTGTTTGTTGCTCCAAAACTAATTAAGTTTGCCATAATAATGAGTTACTTAACATAATGACATAATTTCTACTTATTGAAACTCTTTATCCTTATTTTAGATATTATAATATTCTAACTGAGTTGGACTTCTTTGAAAGTTATTTGAAATAATTTCTATATATTTTAGTACGACTTTCATTATAAAATTTATATAAGATCGAAATTCCTTAAGTCGGAAAAAGATGATTTGGTGATTATTCGGATGAAGTTTGTTGCTGAAATCGTTGTTATTATTTTGTAAAAATCATTGAAAATAGTTTGGTGTTAAACAAAATTTAAAGCATTGAACTTTACTTCAAAGTTTCTGTATACAATAATTTGCCGGTCTATAAAAAATGTAGATTACAATACAAATTTAAAAAAGTGCGATGGTAATAAATCTTCACTAATTATTATTATTTTTTGTAGTTCAAAGATAATTTATCCTTGAAATGTCATATAAATATATTTATCTACTAATTATGTACCAGAATTGAATTGAAATTGTTTAACACTTAAAGAAAATAGTGAACAAATCATAAATTATATTTTCATAATGAATCTGTGTAATCATTTATCATTAAAATTATATATAAAATGTCTTTGTTAATAAATATAAGGTTCATTGATTGATAATTTAAGTAATTTTGTTCAATTTAATTTTAGGGATTCTTGAATGAATCCATAAAAATATTTTCATCCTAGTATGAATGATAATGTTGTATTCGATAATAACATTTTATTGTTGCCGAATTGAATCATTTGTTATTTATTATTTTGTCTTCTATATAAGGTAAAGTTGTGAGAAATGGAATTCATTTTTATTATTGTATCTATAATAACTTTTTTAATAAAAGATATTTTTAATTCATATAAAGAAAAATGAACAACAAAATCATTTCATTCATTATAAACTTCTTAAAAATGGTTTTAAAAAAAATTATGAAAAAAATCGTATCTTCGGTGGTGATATGGTACCGTCACATAATTACATATATTTCATATTTTTGTTATCGCAAATCTGTAAATATGTTGACAAATGATGTATAACTATCAAGTGACCACTTCAAATTCATATTTTTATCTTTTAAAAATTATTGGCATTTCAATAAATTATGAGAATGGTAAAAAAAGTTTAAGAGAAAGTGGCACCAATACAATTTCATTTAAATTAGATGATGCCATTCCTCACATTTAGGATATTTTATATTTTAATGTAAAAATAAAAAATTATACTACTAAAACTATGCAGCTCAAATCGTAATACAAAATTTTCGGGTAAATCCACCTCCAACCAAAAGTGATATTATTAAACAATGTTATGTTTGAATGGAAATCAAACATTCAGATTCGGCATGTTCAAAATTTAAAAAGAAAAAAACAGATTATCAATTGCTTCTCAGTTTTGAAAATAACAATTTTACTTCCTTCAGCCGTCATCTATTGATTCAGTGAGAAAGCTTAAATTCAGAACAATAATAAAAGACATGAATCAATAGATTATTACCTGTTTCGGGCTTCACAGTTGTGGAAATAACACTACTGCTTCCTTCAGTGTCATCTGTGGAGTTAGCCACCTTAAATTTTCCCATAGCATGATGCAATAATTGTCGTCATGGTGCAATTGTCAATTTAAAGTTAAAAATTGTAAATTATTTGTTTTTCTTAAGCTTGTGGAAGGAAGCATAAATAAGAACGGGTACAAATAATAAGAGTTATAATTTCACAAGTGCAATTACTTTAAGTTTTTAAAGATTTAAACCAAGATTTCTTTTTATATTTATCTTATTATTTTGAAAAATAATAAATATTTTTTTTTATCAATTATATTATCATAATTTTAAAGACAAATTAATATAATATAGTAAAGAATACTGCAAGGAATATGGGTAATTACAATGCTATAATAAAAAAAGTTGTGTGGCATTAATATTAGGATAGTTGGAAAACTGATAAACAAATTTTGACATTAAGCTAATTTTTTGAAATAGTATTGCGTCTAAGTAAACTGAAGTTTAATTATAAATTTAATATATTTTTATTTAAATTAAGTTATTATTAAATTTGAAATATGTATACCGAATGAATATTAAAAATTAGAAAGCTAATTATTCTTTGAAAGTTTAAAATAAAAGTTAAAAATAAATTTTACTAAATAAACCTTACCAAGAAATTGATGTGGTACAAATTATCAATATTGAGAACAGAATGCAGATATAAAATATTAATGCACGTACAGAAGATAACATTAACTTGCAGACAGAAGATAACATTAACTTGCAATTCAATCACAGTACAAGTCTAGTTATAGGCCTCCAATTTGATTTCAATTATTGTTTTTCCATAACTTACATAATGTAAATTAAATTAATATGGGGTTATTAAGGTAAAAGTAGGACATAAAGAGATCTATTGTGCGTATTGGTCAGTTGAAACACCGAGTTTCCTAACGACTGATTTCACTGATTTAGTAAGGACTTCGAAATTCCTTAACGAGATGTGTTAACCTTTTCTTGGCTACAGCTTCTCAATCGACGAGTAAGTGTTCCGCAGTTTCTTCATCATCCGAATAGTTTTTTCAGACTTTCTGTTCTTATTTAAATGATACTTCAGCGGGCAGTAACCTCTGAACAAACTAATTACTATACACGATTATTTACGTAATAAAAAATTGAAATATAAATTTATTCCGATTAGATTTTTATTGTAGCCAGAAAACGCTATTTAAAATTTCTGCTATATAAAAATCTGAATAAGACATTTTCATTTCGAATATTTTGTTTTATTTATAAAAATAGTTCTTGTTTCCATAAAAGAATCGTTTATTAAAGTACAAATTTTCGTCGTTTATTTATTTTACATATAAACTGATAACGATTATGTCAATATTATTTTCTACAACTTTTCACAAATTTCACTGCGACAAATTTACATTTCAAATATGACAATTTTTGAAACAAAAAGAAAATATACATACATTTTTTATGAATAAAATAGAAAACGCTACTGACTAGCTCATATTCTAATTTATTAGGATACAGGATTAAATTGTCCAAAAAGAAATTTTCCATTTGATATACTCTCTGTATGGGTAGAAATTGAATTTTGTAACATTTTGGTACGGTATATACTAAATATTTTGCTCTTTATTCTTGTTTTTTATAAGGTATGTAAATTGTTTATATCAAGGATGTGCAATTTTGTTACAAGGACAAAGAAAATAAAAGAAGCTTAAAAATAAATGATTCGTAGATATTCATTAGCTTAGTTGAAAACACAAGTAGAAGTAACTATACATATTGTAAATGTGAAAATAATAGGAATAAGAATTTCAAATAATTTTTCCATTGCAAATTATTAGCTCTACATAAATTATTTGAAATTAATGTATTTAAAAGGAAAATTATATGCATATTTTTAATAATATAATTTGATTTTGTTTTAGTCTAGAAATAATTTCCAATCTTTTTATCTATCGACAAATATTTTCCACCTAATCAAATTATTAAATACACCATCAAATATAAAGTGAATTTCAATGATTTTATAAGAAAAATATTATTTTGTATTAAATACCGAGTGTCGGTGGCTGTGATGCATTAGATCCCTGTTTTAACTCCTGACCGATACATTGATGTCACTCTTAATTGACTCAATACACTGATGTCGCTTTAAATGAGTACCAGTGATAAAATTACCAATATGACCAATATGTAATTGTCATTTAAAGAATGGGATAAATGTTAACGTTTGGGATCATTTACTGACAACAAATGCCTTACTATTAAAAGCCATTGGAATGTTGAAATTAAAAGTTTCTTCATTATAAAGATTGCATTTAAAATTACTAGGTCCAAATTGTAGTTAAATGTCACGAAACATTTATCATTGACAAGGAAGCTAAAGATCACCGAGGACTATATTAGCTAGTATGAGGATGAATCATAATAGCTTCATACATAAAGGCCATATTACAGAAACATTACAACATGCAGTAGAAATTGTAATCTTATCAGAACTTAAAATTATCAAAACTGAAAATGACATTAAAAATATTGATGATTTATTAAAAAAAAAAATTTTTTTTTTAAATTCATTAATATTACTGTCAAAGTGTATTAATTCAATCTAATTAGATAAAACCATTATTATCCTATTGAAATTTCAAGATTAATAAAATTAAAAATAATTAAAAATAGCTCATTGTAAATAAAAAATATTTCGAGACTTTAAATTAATAATTATTTAGTCGGATCATAAATTAAATATATTATAAATAATTTTTTACTTTTCATATTTTTTACTTTTCATAGGCTCATATTTTTACATTCTACATGTTGTCACTAGTAACTCAAATTTGTAAGTGCTGGTATTATAGAAATGTATACAAAACAATTATATTTCCGTTGAAGATATTAAAGAATTTTCTGTATTCTGAAAGTCATCTCTGGCTTTTATGCTCAGTAAGTATTATCTTCGAACATCTAAGAATTAAAATGTCTTTGCTTGTGTATTTAGTTTAAACTAACCCAGCTTTTTTTCATTTTTCAGTATTTTATAGTAAATTTATATTTGATTATATAAATTTTAAAAGAGCAATATGAAATTTAATTATTAATGTTTTTAATTAAATAATTAATATTAAATTTTCCAAATAGCATTTACTGCATTACATAAATACAATTATTATTATTTATAACCAAGGTTTTTGTTTTAAATTATTTTAATAGTAATTTACAAAGCTGATTGTAAATCCCTTGTGGCTTTCATAATGTACGTTTATTATTTTTATTACAAAGGTTAATTTATTGGAAAGCCTGCAAAACTTTTTACCAAAATAAATACCAAAATGAAAACTTTATTAATATAAACAAATAAGGATTTATGAAGGACAATTTATAATCATACAGATTCAGTGTGATAGTGTGTAGCCAATGCAAATTTATGGGATTAAGAAATTTAAACAATTTGTTTAAAAATTCGAGGATAATGCTTCTTTACCATAGATAGGTCATACTGTCACATAGATTTATATGGTGTAATTAATATGCGTAACTCAGCCTACTTTAATAATATTATTTGTTCTCTGTATGCTTGTCTATATCCTACGCTAATTGTTCTCTGTCTTATAGCATTCAAAAACTTCTAAAACCATTCAGAGTAATGATTAAAATCAGCCATTATTACTGACAAACACTTTGCATAAATTTTTCTTTAAATCGTTACTACGTGGCACTCGCAAGGACCAGACTAAATATATATTGAGTTAAGGTTTCCTTACCTCCGTAAAACTCTTTAACGTCCTTAGTTTCTTTAAATCGTTAAGGTCGCAGTTTTTTTTTAGTCCACCTGTCAATCCCTTGTAGTAGAAATATTTTATAACAGGGTTTTTGAATCGAAGCTCAGTTAAAAATCTTTTCCGAGGAAAAAATTCACATTTTCTTATTGTTCGCTTCTACAGATTAACTTCTCAGATTACAGATCATCGTAAGTGCTATTTTTTCGACGAAAATTGCTGAAAAAAATTAATAAATATTTGATTCTGAAATTTTTCATAATTAATTAATGTTTTCCACTAGGTCTAGAATTTATCTTTTGTAAGAATTTATATAAATGATAGCCGAATACTGTATCTGTACAAAAATCTACAAAATTAGAGTAATTACAATCACAATTTTTATGTTTATTCTTACAATCTGCAGGACAATTTCAATGATATTTTATTACTGACAAAATTGTTTAATTTATTAAACAGAAAAAAAGTAGGTTGCAAATACAATGGAAGCTTTTCATATAAAATATTTATGTTTTTCACGTTTCTTTTTAAAGTATAATAAAGTAAAACATTAAAAATTTTGTTTTGTAAACATTAAATGAAATGTTAAATTATGAATAATAGTTTTTCTTTTCATATTGTCCAAAAATTTTCTTGTCATATTCACCAGATTAAAAGAAAATCAAATCATATTTTTGGTTGACAGTTTTAATAATAATTTTCGTCTTTTTTTGTATATGGAACAAATCAAAGTCAATTTTAAAATTTTCGTTGACAAATTATTCAGATTAAATTTATCAAAAATAATGAAAAATAATTTTCCAAATTATTTCATTTTGTTCTAAATTTTTTATGTTTGAAATACTGACGATATTAAGATTTCAGAAATTTTTAAATATCTGATATTTTTCATTAAAATTACTCTCTAAGAAAAACGATTCTTTTTGGAAATGCTGGCGGATTCATTTCTTCATACAAGAGACTTCATATTAGTTTTTTTTTCAAATTGAGAATTTTGGTTAGTTACTAAAAAATTTAAATATTTTATATTCAAATTTTGGTCAAATTTATATCAAAAAGTAAATTTAGTTAATTTCTATAACCTTATAGAAAATTCTGTCTCAATCCTGTCTATCTTTTCATCAGGTTCCATTCAAGTACATGATCTACCTTGCATCTATTTTATATTCAATTTTGTAATTATATATATCCAATTTTTGGTATGGTATTGCGCATTTGGTTTACTAACCTTACATTTGACGTAATGTAATTACATAAAATGTATTGTAAAATTCGGATAATCATACCATTAACTTCTTTATACTATGAATTTAATGTGTATTTCGGAAACCTCAAAATAAACTCGTAAAATGTTAAATTAGCATAATAGCAAAAATCGAGTGAAAATAAAATTCTGATACTTTGACTTGTTGATGATAATTTTATTTAAAACAAATTTTAATTTAATTTTTTTTACGAACTTATAATTTAGCAACTAAAATTCTCAATGAATTAAATTTGAAAAAATTAAAAAGGAATAAGAGAAAATTTACAAGTTACTTAAACTCAGAGGACATTAATAAAATTAATACCAAGCTTTAACGTATCAAAGTATTTTCGTCAAAGATTTTAAAATTATTATTACACTGACATTTTTATTATTATTACTGGGTATATAAATAATTTCTTTACTGCAAAAATAAAATTGCTAGAAGTCTATAAAAAATTCTTTTGAAGGAATATTTATAATATTCGTTGTTTATGGGGTGGAAGTAATATAAAGAAAAAATTTATTATACATTATACAGAATTAAGTACTGAATGTCCTTATAAATATGACAAAAAATTTCTAATTTTTATTATATAAATAATTTTGAGGATAAATATAAAATGGCCTTTTGCATAGAAAAATAAAAGGAATGTAATATACAATTAGTGACTTATAAAAAGGTCGTTAATCTTTATATGCATGCATTAATGGAAATGGGATGTGAAGTGAGCGTATTAGATGAATTAGTACAAATTGGGCTCTAATTGTACATAACAATCAATTAAAATAAAATTAAAAATTAAAATACTTTAAATGATAAATTTTGGCAGTTTTTATTTTTATAATAATGTACATGTTATGTATGAAAAGTAAAGTAGTCTTCGAATCCAACCCGCACGGTAAAGGAAAAAGTCTACAGTGGAAAATTACGTTAAAACCTAAAGAAACAGCCACGATTTGTGCCAGACTTCTACAGTCGTCTAATCAGAAGAACTGTAAAGCCATTAGAAGAAGAATAAAGAATTCGACACATTTAAATATTTTATAATTTTGCAATATGCTATACAAAATTTTTAATCTGATATGAAAATAATGCATTACAAATTTAATTTCATCATTTTTATATCTTCCAAATTTAATTTCATCATTTTTCTGTCTTCCAACCAAATTAATTTCATCATTTTTATGAATAAACAAACTATAAGTAACGCCATCTATATGTCACAAATATTTGGGTTTTTTAATTTCTATGTATTACAAATTTCTGTAACTAAATCAGTTATAATACTGTAAATAACAAAATAGTTGTACAAAAAAATTTTTCGTCATACTTTGTTATTGAATGGAATTAAAATTTTCTGTTGTACTTCAACAAAACTGGAACAGGTCTGCACTGTACTTCATTAAAAAAAATTATATTGTATTGGGGAAAACCTAAATCTCAAAGGGGAATATTTTTTGGTCTTGTATTCGATAGGATTTTTTGTACTTACTTATTCATTCAAAACAGATTTAGCAAAACATTATATAGTTTTAGCCTTTACAGAAGTCTGTTTTCTGTATTGCGATAAATTGTTAATAAAGTAATTATACAGAATGAAAAATGGAAAAAATAATCGTACTGAAAATTTCTCATTTATTTATTATACAGGCAATGTTAAAAATCGTTGAATAGTTGTAGTAGTTCTATATTGTATACCAATTATGATAGACATGAGTCTTTACAGAATAATTCGTCTAAAAATCGTATAAAATTTTCATCTGGAAAAATAGAAAATTATATTCCATACAGCAAAATATAAATACAAAATTGTGCTGTGAAAAACGTGTTTGAAATTTTCGTGGAATGTCAAATAAAGAAAATGTAAAATTAGTGAGAAGATTTTATTAAATTATTTAAAATATTTATTGAAGATTTAAAATAGACTTATAAAGATTTAAAAAAGGAATACGAAGTTAACATTCATTATAATTCAACCAATAATTTTCAAATAACTATAAGTACTAATTATGGAAAATGTGTAATTATTTATAAAATTTTAAACAAGCTGAAATTTATTAAGCAACAGGAAAAACATTGTAAGCACATTGTAAGATAATAAAATCTTGTGTAAAATTCAAACATTCAAAAATTAAATAAACCAAAACAAAATTTATTATTAATTTTATAAATAAGTTGAAATATATGAAATTAATATTTTTAAAACAATAATTAAATTAAGGTAAGTGAAACATTCAAATTTTCATTAAACCTTTTACTTCCGATTTCATGCAAGAAAAAATGCCTGGATAAATTATTTATTACCAGCGATTAGCATGAAAATTTAATTTTTCAAACAATTAGTTAGTGATTAAAGTGTAATCAGAATTTTTTTTAGTTTAAATAATTTATCACAAATTCAGAATAATTGTAAAAAAATTATTAAATTCTATAATTCTGCAAACGCTAGGACTCTAATCAATAATTATTACGTTCTCTGGTTAAATTCGCAGTTTAAGTAATTTAAGATTAAAGTAATAATCGTGAAACGGTGCGTTATAATTCTAAATGCACCGCAAATTATTCATTCCATTAAATTGTTATGCAGTCCATTCAAGTATTTTTTAAGTTACTTCCTCCGATAACTATAATAGGAATTCGAAATACTGCAATTAACTAGGACTATAAAGTATTGTAAAAATAAAAAATTTAAGAACTTCAGATTTTTATAGGAAAATTTAAATAAAATTTTCTTTTATTCAAAAACATAAAATAACAAAAATTGTCAATAGAAAATATTCAGTGTCAGTGGGTACCATCAGCAACATTAAATATACAAATAATTGTGATTTTTATAATACTAGGAGGGATTGTAGTTATTTCACAGTGCAAGCTTATGCCGTTGACTTAAGCTTAAACTAAAGGTTCAACAAAATATTTCAAATAAAATAAAAGTGGATCATCAAATGAAATTAAACTGGATTCTAAATGAAATTAAACCATTTTTTACTTCAGGTTTACAAATATTATGTATATATTTCGGGTTATATGCTCGTATTCAAAATTATAACTTTGTAGAGTACACCAGAGCTGATGATGTTCATAAGGAATTTTATTATATCTCGCAACTTTTTTGTTTGTTGCTCCAAAACTAATTAAGTTTGCCATAATAATGAGTTACTTAACATAATGACATAATTTCTACTTATTGAAACTCTTTATCCTTATTTTAGATATTATAATATTCTAACTGAGTTGGACTTCTTTGAAAGTTATTTGAAATAATTTCTATATATTTTAGTACGACTTTCATTATAAAATTTATATAAGATCGAAATTCCTTAAGTCGGAAAAAGATGATTTGGTGATTATTCGGATGAAGTTTGTTGCTGAAATCGTTGTTATTATTTTGTAAAAATCATTGAAAATAGTTTGGTGTTAAACAAAATTTAAAGCATTGAACTTTACTTCAAAGTTTCTGTATACAATAATTTGCCGGTCTATAAAAAATGTAGATTACAATACAAATTTAAAAAAGTGCGATGGTAATAAATCTTCACTAATTATTATTATTTTTTGTAGTTCAAAGATAATTTATCCTTGAAATGTCATATAAATATATTTATCTACTAATTATGTACCAGAATTGAATTGAAATTGTTTAACACTTAAAGAAAATAGTGAACAAATCATAAATTATATTTTCATAATGAATCTGTGTAATCATTTATCATTAAAATTATATATAAAATGTCTTTGTTAATAAATATAAGGTTCATTGATTGATAATTTAAGTAATTTTGTTCAATTTAATTTTAGGGATTCTTGAATGAATCCATAAAAATATTTTCATCCTAGTATGAATGATAATGTTGTATTCGATAATAACATTTTATTGTTGCCGAATTGAATCATTTGTTATTTATTATTTTGTCTTCTATATAAGGTAAAGTTGTGAGAAATGGAATTCATTTTTATTATTGTATCTATAATAACTTTTTTAATAAAAGATATTTTTAATTCATATAAAGAAAAATGAACAACAAAATCATTTCATTCATTATAAACTTCTTAAAAATGGTTTTAAAAAAAATTATGAAAAAAATCGTATCTTCGGTGGTGATATGGTACCGTCACATAATTACATATATTTCATATTTTTGTTATCGCAAATCTGTAAATATGTTGACAAATGATGTATAACTATCAAGTGACCACTTCAAATTCATATTTTTATCTTTTAAAAATTATTGGCATTTCAATAAATTATGAGAATGGTAAAAAAAGTTTAAGAGAAAGTGGCACCAATACAATTTCATTTAAATTAGATGATGCCATTCCTCACATTTAGGATATTTTATATTTTAATGTAAAAATAAAAAATTATACTACTAAAACTATGCAGCTCAAATCGTAATACAAAATTTTCGGGTAAATCCACCTCCAACCAAAAGTGATATTATTAAACAATGTTATGTTTGAATGGAAATCAAACATTCAGATTCGGCATGTTCAAAATTTAAAAAGAAAAAAACAGATTATCAATTGCTTCTCAGTTTTGAAAATAACAATTTTACTTCCTTCAGCCGTCATCTATTGATTCAGTGAGAAAGCTTAAATTCAGAACAATAATAAAAGACATGAATCAATAGATTATTACCTGTTTCGGGCTTCACAGTTGTGGAAATAACACTACTGCTTCCTTCAGTGTCATCTGTGGAGTTAGCCACCTTAAATTTTCCCATAGCATGATGCAATAATTGTCGTCATGGTGCAATTGTCAATTTAAAGTTAAAAATTGTAAATTATTTGTTTTTCTTAAGCTTGTGGAAGGAAGCATAAATAAGAACGGGTACAAATAATAAGAGTTATAATTTCACAAGTGCAATTACTTTAAGTTTTTAAAGATTTAAACCAAGATTTCTTTTTATATTTATCTTATTATTTTGAAAAATAATAAATATTTTTTTTTATCAATTATATTATCATAATTTTAAAGACAAATTAATATAATATAGTAAAGAATACTGCAAGGTTTGCCAAAAGTTTTTTTCTTATTACATAATTTATACTTCAAATTTTATTATTTTAGTTCCAATTACCTAAATAACAAATGCACTTAAATAGCTTGATCTCATTTCAAGACGAATTTTATTAAAAAAAATAATAATATACAAAACTTTTACTTGCCAAATTTATGCTAAGAAAAACTTCAATATTTTTTTTTTTAAGTACACAAGTAGAAGTACTTATATATTCAGTTTGATTTTTTTTTAGTAAAACTTTGTCTGCATTTTGATTTTCGAAAGAAATGGAAGACGCAGGTAAATGAAGAAGTCATAGTGGAACTTTTTCAAATATCTGTATATAAAATAACAAATTCAAAAAAAAGTGGCGCCTTAAATATATTTGTGATTATGATTATCTCCAGAAATTGTTATTATTAAGGTTTTAAAGTTACTTAAGTAATCATTTAGTAATTTACTTAAATTTTCATATTATGCTACTGTTAACCGTCTGTTAAAATTTGAAAAGAACTTTATGTAATGAAAATCGATATCCAAGATTTGGATTTACTTGCTTTATCTGTTAATCAACTGTTAAACAGTAGTCATTCGGCTAACATTCGCAATTTAAACTAACAGTTAACAGTTGATTAACAGATAAAACAATAAGTCACCAAATTTGAATTACTTTCTAACATAAAATCATACATTTTAAATAATCATAAATAAATTGTGTTATGTGACAAACAAATCTTTCCAAAATAAATTTACTAAATCTGTCAAAAATGACAACTATATCTAAAATGGACCAATAATTCTTAAAAAATCATAATTTATCATAAAAATATATCCAATTTTTTTTTATCATATTCATAAAATACTTGAAATTTTGCTGTCAATTTCTTGTAGATGACAAAAACATTAGACCAGAATTTTATTGAAGAAAAATATAAATTTCTATTTAAAAAAAAATAAATGTTGGACTTTTTGATAAACTAGAGAACTTACTCAAGCAAAAATAAAATTTTGTTGTAAAAAAAAATAATTTGATAAAATATCCTTGATAACCATTAAAATAAAATGATTGTCGTATCAATAAACTTAATTCAATTGGAGTCACAGGTTTTAAAGCAATCATATTTTTATTTGATTTAATCACATGTTTTATGAATAATAAAATATGTAATTTATGTATGAATTTTCTTATCATTTCAGAATTACTGAACATGAACAAGTCTCCTCTTAGTCTGCTAAAAAATGATAAAAAGTTATGTTAATAAATAAATGCTGTGAGTTTTCAATTATTGAACTTTTCTTAATTTAGCTGATAATATAAAATAAAATATCAAGTAACTGACTTACATAATCATAATTTGCTCTTTAAGTGGTCTGATGAAGAATAGACACTGACTGTTTGGTAACCCAGTGTTGTAAGTGTTAAATTCCTAGTTAAGTGATTGATTTACCTACATATAGTGACAACCGAAAATAGAAAAATCCGAGAACTGCTGATGGAATATTTGAGAAATGCAAACGTCACTAGACCTCGAAAAGGATCAACACAAAATAGGAAGAAAGAGAAGATTTTATAAAGCAACAAAATTTTTATTTGTTCGCTTGTTTATCCAATGACAATAAAAACTCTTGGCTTTGAAAATAATAAATAAATTAATTAAAATATTCAAATTTTATGTTTAACTATAAACGAATAGAATCAATTTAAGGGCCAAGTAGAATCAGAGATATAAGGAAAAAATACAATGATTCTGTAACCAATATAATGATTTATGTGTTAATTTGACAGCCTTTGTATTTCGTCGTTGATCTTCTGGATCTGTTTGGGCCTTTATATAGTTATATTTATAATAATATTTTATTTTGTATATTTCAGAAAAATAATTGAAAATAAAATAATTATTTAATTTTCATTTAATTAATAAATTATTTTTTGTTTTGTAAAAATGCCAAAGGATATTATTTTTTTTTTTTAAATATTTAAAATAAGGAAATGGAATAAAAGATCAAAGAAGTTTGGTTCATTTCATTAAAGATTAAACCCAATTTAATTTTTATGCAAATTGTGCCTGAAATATTTAATTTTTAATTTTGGAAATTTGACGGAAATTAGAATTTTATTACTTAATAATTATTGTTGAATACAAATTTCTTTTCTGATTTCGTCAATCTAATCAATAAATCATACATTTTTTTAAGAGATTATCTGAACAGCAGTAGAAAGAACGAAATGTCAAACTTTATTTACGAAACATGATAACGACTTCGAATTGCTAAATTCAAATATTAGTATTACAGCTATCAGGAAAATTTAGAGAGTTATACAGAAAATGTACAAAAATATGGCACTTACCTACACAAAAAATTTCCATTAAAATCTTTTTATATATAGCAAAAAATATATTAAGCATTTAATTATGACTACATCCGTAATAGTTTTGAACCGAAAATCATTTCTATAGCATGTTTAGTTTCTTAAAATTCCTTTATTTGTTTGCGTATTATTTATTATGATAATAATACGTCTTTTTATAATGTTATCCCACTCAAAATACAAACAATACAGGCAGGATTTTATTATGTATAATAATGACAGAAAATTTTGTTGTGGATTCAATGTTGAAATTTATTTCGTTAAGAACACAAAAAAAATATTCTCCATAAATGAAAATCCTTAACAAAATCGTATTACGATGAAAATATAGTACAAAAGCTGAAATTACTTTAGGTATAGCTATAAATATTTGACAATGAACTTTATTATATTTGTATAGATATAGAAATTTATATCAAAGCTTTTTGTTATAGTAAAAATAGTTGAAATAGTAATTGAAAAATTGAAAATGTATGAATAGTTTGAAAGTAATTGAAAATGTAATTAAGTGTTTTTTCAAAAAGAAATTAATGAAATTTTAAAATTATATTCAAAACTTTGTAAAACAATGAAAATATAATCTTAATATCAATTTTTTGTATCACATTCAAAATCTTATACTATGTATTAATTGGCTCCAGGACAAATTTCCAAACATAAATACAACTTTTTTTTTTAAAGAAAAAACAAACCGGCGTGACACCTCCTGACACCAATATTTCTTATTTTAATGTTCTCTTCTATTGTTTATTTTTAACGATCTGTTTACTTTTTAGTTTCTTAACCTAGAAAAAGCAATTTGTATAATTTATATCCGTAGCAAGCATCCTTGCTACAAAAGAGTTTATTTTAATAAAATAGCAAAGTCTTTGTTGTTGTTGTTGTAAAGTTTACTATTAGGTATAGTATGTCTAACAAAATTAATTTTCTTAATACTAATTAGGAATATTAACAACATCCCCTAAGAATTAATTAATGGTAATATGTGGTTAATATCTGCACTAGTAGATTCTATTCATTTAGTAAGTTAGATTAATTTTTTATTAACGGTTGTAAGTGAAGCGTTTGATTTTTAGGGAGCAGTTGTAAAAATATCAGTTTTCAAAAAACAGTTCTAGTCCACTGTCCTTTGCTTTTTTCTTGTGTTTCATTGCGCGCCTTTTAATTATGTTTTAAATGTTGTCCAAAAATATCTGGGTGGTGTGTCCATTCTATAATTTTATATTACTGTGCTTTAGCTCAAAAACTAATTTTTAAAGGTAAAGTGCTACATGGAAATTTACTCTTAAGTCCTGATTTTGTTATTCCTGACATCTTTTACTTTTACGGCTCGTTTTCGATTTTCCAAATCCGTTCGTTAACTAAGTCTAGAGTTGGCCAGCTGTTCCTTTAGGATTCCTTTTCATATAAAATCTTAATCTATCCTAAATTCTACACTTAACAAACATTATATTAGTTATATTAGTTAAATGAATTGAAATACATACAACTATAAGACAATAGCTAAGATTGAATTATGAATTCTGGCATTAATGATAAAATTTCCATCAATTAACACTTTCTGCAAACACTTTTTAATATCAAACTGATTGGTCATGATTCATAATTTTAATAAATTAAGTATATTTTTATTATTATTGAATTATATTGTTAAAAATAATAAGTGTAATAATAAATCTTCATTTTCAAAATTATGATTCAGCATCAAGGACACTATGTAAAGATAACATTCAGATTAATATTGTTAACGAAGCTATAGTTATGATAATTATCAGTTGTTTTTATACAAAATTTGGTGACAAAAAATAATCCTTTCTGGCGATTACTTATATTTCACGTATTTTTCAATACTTTCAAAAGTTTATTTTGGGTTTATGCTTGATAGGTTAAAATTATGTTAAATACTTGAATTTTGAAATTTCTTTGGTAGTTTCGAAATTAAAATTGACAAATTTGTAGATATAATCAAGAAATAGATTTTAAAGTGACTTTAGATGAAAGAATTGCTTATTTTATCACAAAATTATAGCGAATAAATACATTGTATTACAATCGAACAGTCAATAGAGAAACAGAAAAACTTTTATTTTAATTTGTTTCTTTTAATCATATTTGCTTTCGCTATAATAAAATATTGATATGGTTTCCACTATTCATTAATTTTGCATTTTAAAATTTCTAAATTTATTTTTATAATAACAGTAAAATCAGTAAGTAAATTATATTTTGCAAGTTTTCCTGACAAAAAAGTAGCAATAGAATAATGAAACCATATCGATTTTTCATTGTTACCTAAATATTCTTGATAATGTGTAAAAAAAGAAACTGAAAATAATTATTTATATTATCCTTTTAATGACGAATTGTAAGTAATAAATTAAAAAAAATGTTGAATATACATCCATTTTTATATAGCATCGTGTAAAAAATACTGACAGAAAAAGAAATATTTAAAGAAAACTTAGTAGAAGTATAATAAATTTTTAATAATTGTAACCTTACATTCAGACACATGCTGAGTTCAAGTTTCAATGCGTGCATCTAATACGTAATATTAACAAATAATAATGCATCAAATTGGTAACAATGATAATTTTTTATAAATCTAATATTATAGAAATGAAATTGTATACGAAATTTTGGATATTGTTTGTCAGAAGATTATTAAATTTATTGATTTTCAAATTTTATCAATTGGATTTCATACATCACAGCAACGGAAATTGACACAAATAATATTATAGATATGATCATCACAGATATTTCTGTTTCTTAATATTATTTATCACTCAATATTATATTACGTGAATGACATTTATTTATACCAAATCATCGGTACGTGATAAATATATTTTATCCATTTTTTTCTTGATTTGCATTTCCTGTCATATATATTGATTTCATTTTATGTTGAGGTGCGATAAATGAATAGAACACGTAGCGCATCATAATCATTATAAAAGAAATTGAAATTATTCGAATTGTCTATATGAATTGAATTCTATACATTCGTACAGTTCTCTTAAAAATCAATATCCTTTTTGTAAAATTTTATTTTGAATGTACCTTTAAAATTTGTAAAAAAAATAAATTAAACATCAAATATTGACAAATATTAGTTTATGTTTCTGGAATTAAAAAAAACTATAAAATCAAATTATGATAGCTATTTTACAAATGGGATTCATGAATTTAATGTTTCTTTATTTCAAAATACAATGATTTGGGTGGGTTTTAGGGGGTCTAAATAATATATCAAAATGAAATTAATAAACTTTAAAATTTAAAATTCTTTATTTGTGTTATCGTTAAACTATTAACTTATCTTTGATTAACTTTATAGAGAGTATATAAAATAAGAATCGCGAAGCGTTTAATTTAAGATTTATTCAAAAATAAAAATTAAATGTTTATTCTATAGCAGGGGTGGCAAATATTTCCCCCATACCAGTACATAATGTATGCAATATAGATACATAATAATATAAATTGTATATAAATAAAAATAATGGATAATAATTATCTAATATTCGTAATACTTTTTTTCTTTACTAAACGCTAATTTTACATAGATCTGTACCTCTTGTTCCTTACCGGAATATTTGCTAATTATAAAAGTTCTTCGTGCATTTATTCTCTTTTGAATAACCTGCAAAAGTTGCTAATCGGGCAGATGATTTAATATCAGTTGTTTCGTACAGACAAATTGAGAAAAAATGGTAACTATAGCTGCAATTCTCGAATTCTTTATTTTTGACATCTAGGGAGCTCCTTTTTATATTACTGTTTTTAAAAACAGTTTGGCCAATAAATGTAATGTCAAAACTCGATTATCACAAATCTTGATAACAAAGTTCGACTGGTTTTAAGTCAATATTGGTCAATATTGCAAAATAGATACAGCGTTTTAAGTTTATTATAAAGAAATACTTAAAATATTGAAAAAAATATATGGATACATTGAATTCATTAGTGTGCCGGTGAAAATTTTATAAGTTTGGCACACGTACCACTTATTTACCATCCTTGTTCTATAGGGAAATTCTGAAGATATGTTTAAAACGAAACTATGGAAACATATTAAAGTAGATATTTATAAATGTATACAACAAATTGAAATAAATATTTTAATCATAATACAAAACATAAAGTTTATTTAAGTATTAAGAAGTATTCATAAAGTTCTGAGACAAATATAAAAAGAAATAATAATCCGTACTTAATTATATTCTTTCTCGCAAATTCATAATTAAATTTTTGTATATTACACACAAATTTATGTTAAGTTATTACCAAATTTTTTGTTTGTTTTGACAGCAATAGAAAATAAAGATTTCACTAGGACGCAAAAATTTAGTTCTGCTGAAGTAATTAAAAAGATATCAACAGTGTTGAAGGGTTGCAGTGTCCACAACATGGTATCATATTCAGTTCCTGTCATTCCATAGCATTTTAAATTAAATATATTGTAAATTAATATCAAATACAAAGTAAAAATTGAAAATTTTGGTTTTATTAGTTTATTATTGAAATTTTATCAATTGAGAATTAAATATTTTTATATACCGCTTTTTTATATACTGGACCCCAAAATTGAGGATTCAATGGAAATTTGAGATATATTTGCAAAATTTTCAAGAATTTTTTCCAATTTCATAATTAAAAACTGTCACGACAATTTTTCGGCTATTCCCATAGTGGAAAGTTCGTATTTGAGTGTATACCACGTAAAATGGGCCATCTATACAGTGAGAACTACTCGTCTTTGTACAAAGAAATTAAATATAATATCATGCTATTTTTCAACATATTTCAATAAATATTTGAATAATTTTGAAAATTTTGGAGACAGATTGGATTCAAAAGGATTCAATACTACAAAAAAAAAAATCAACTAAATTATTATAAAAATATATTTATAATATTTCCTCACTTGTTTACTTTGTAAGTAAAATCATCATTAAAATCTATTGGTTGTCAAAAACATTAATCATCATTAAAATTGATTGCTTGTCGCTCAGAAAAAACCAAAAGTAAAATTACTTTTGGTACAAAATTACTTTTTGTGAAATTATTTTTAATTTTACCGAATCTGAAAAGTTTAAACTTTTGACGTGGCAACAGAATAGCTAAAATATTTCTAAAAAAGGATTTCTTAAAAAACTATTTAAGATTCATAAGATAACTAACAAAAATCTATTTTTATTTAAACAACACAAAATTTACAATCTGCAGTCCCAACTAGCCAGCCACATAAAATCCTTTCAAATTATATACATAAAGTTTCC
Source organism: Rhamphomyia laevipes (assembly GCA_963920725.1). Lineage (NCBI taxonomy): Eukaryota > Metazoa > Arthropoda > Insecta > Diptera > Empididae > Rhamphomyia > Rhamphomyia laevipes. The sequence goes on from OY987259.1 coordinate 43,745,805, forward strand.
TTTTGCATATGTAAATATTACTATGCAAAAGTATCCCAGAAGTAATTTTATTTTTAGGATACTCGTATATCCGTATAAAATTTCGTTTCATTTTAAGTATATTAGAATAAAATATATTCAACAGGATAAATTTGTTCATGAGGTTCGGGACTTTCTTAATAAAAACTGTTTGGGATTTTAATGGCGACAAAAAAAAAAGTTTTTTTTGTTATCGTAAAACGATTAAATATATGAAACTATTTTTATTATGTCTTACAATTTAGAATAAAATTTTACATTTAGGTAATAAAACTGATATTAAACCTCAAACTAATTTAATTTATTTGGATAACTTAAGTCATTTTTGTACAATGACAAATTTAAAAATGCAATTATTAAACAATTTTAACAATTATTTAATGAAATTAATAAAAACAGCAGACTGTCTATATCTTACTACACATACGTTAATTTATAAATATATAAATCATGACTATTTAATATGTAAACAAATTCCTTTTACATATTTATGACCTCGCGAAACATAAATTCAATGTTTTTTTTTATGTTTTTTTCACTTTTCCTATATACTTTTAAAAATTAAAATATATTTATCTCATTCATTAAAGTTTTATTTGATAAAATTACAATTAAATTTTTGTATAACAATTAATAAAAATAAATAAAATTTAATGTTACAAAATAAATAAAAATCTGAATAATAATCGTAAATTAATTAATTTAATGACTTACTGACGTAGCTGCCTGTGTATTGTCGGGGCATAGTGCATTTACCACACCTACGTGCCAGCATTGCAGATTTATGACAATATGCTTTGAATTTGTAATTTACTAAAATTGAAATTTACTTATTTTAAATTGAATTAAAAATTGAATTAAGAGAGTTTAGACGCTTTTGGTTTACGAACAATTAGTATTGGGAAAAATATTAAATATTAAAGGTCGAAAACGAAATTTCATTTATCATAATAAAAATTTATTCAATATATAAACACTTGTTGGTTTGAAAACACATTACTCACTGATACACCAGATAGTAAAAACATATTTTATTTTAAACTATAGAAAATGAGGTTTGCTAAAAAATCTTTTAACTCTGATTATGGAAAGTTTCATTATTTTTTTATCAACATTTAATATAGTTTTAATCAAAAATGTTTACTACTTTAAATATTTCTCACTAAAAAATTAATTAATTTTTATGAAATTTATGATTCTATTTCAAATTGGAGTTTAGAGTAACACATTGGGTGCCAAGTCAGACACCATATGTCTGACAATACTTTTACATTGGAGACCGCTCTAAAAATTTCGCGAATATCGATTGGTACCGTTTCAATATTTCATGTTTATGAGTAATCTAATATTAAAGTCGCGGTAAATCGACCATATTGCCTTAGAATACCACAATTTTTTTTACAGAAACATACATAGGTACCGCTGTCTGACAAATGTATTGCAAAATTCTTAAGCTTTTATAAAATGTGTCTCACACAGCAATTTCTATAAACCCTTATGTCAGACAAAGACATTTACATATAAAGTTTTTGTCAGTCGGTTATGCTTGACATGATCAAGTTAAAAACAGGCTATTTTTACCTTGGCACCCAATGTGGTAATGCGTATACAAAAAATTAAAATAAAACCATTAAAAAAAATTAGTGAACTATAAAAAGATATCCCAATTTAGCTACTACCCCGAAAATAACAAAATAAAATATGGAAGCCATTCTCGTATGACCAGCTTTTATCAAGTTTCCGGTGTTGTTCTTCCTGATATGATTGGCGCCAAGTTTGCCTAAGATTATCTAGTCTCTTTCCTATTTGGGTCAGAGGGTTTCATTGCTTTGTATACCTGCAAGTGAACTGTAGCCTTTACGGAACGTGTAACCAATTCATTGCCACTAAAATATATTAAAGTGACATCTTTTACTTGGAATTATATTATAATTCCTCAACAAATAGTAAATAAATTACGATAATAAGCCAATTTACTGAATAATTTAATTTATAAACCTTCATTTTCTAAGTTCTTTAATAAAATGTGTAATAAAATTTTTAATAAAACCGCTATTTCAATATTATATATAATAACTTAAATTGTATTATTTATAAAATATAATTTTGAATAATAGATAAAATTGAAATTGTTTATATAAATTTACATAATTTATGTGGTTTCGCATAATAAACATTTCTATTTATGTATAATATAAACTTTTTGGTAATAGAAATTGCAAACATTATAATATTTATATTTAAAATTTGTTTTAACAATAATAATGAATTTAAATTAATTAAATTATTTTGTATTTCTGGATGACAAATGGATGTGAGGTTAGTTTATAAAACATTAAATTTTAAACATTATAGCTATATATAAATAGATACTTCATATTTGAGGTTTGATGGAAAGATAATAATTTTATGTTATTTCACCAAAATAGTATTATGAGGATTATTAGTATAAAACATAAAGTATATAACATAATTGAGGTGCCATAAAATAATTCAGATTTAGATTTATTGTATAATTTTGGGTTTACCTAAAATTAAATATAATAATAATAAATATAATTATTCTATATGAGAATTGGTTGTCACTATTTTATGTTAACTAAATAATTAATTAAATATTGAATTAAAATAATTTCATTTCTCAAGTTGATTTGAACATACTATTTTTTTTAAATAAATTCATGGAAAAGTAATTAAATTATGTGAAAAATATATAATTACAGAAGTTAATATAAATTCAGTAGCTTCTTCAACATACATTAATGTAAATTACGTAAAGCCAATATTATGCCCATATAATTATAAAGTATTATAATTACTAACTATCAGAATTAACAAGAATTTTCGTCTTATCGGATAGAAAAGCTGCCATTCTGACATTACAGCCATACCAGATCAAATCCAAACTGGTCTGCGATTACCTTCTCATTCCTACCAAACTAGGCCGCAAAAATATTGTTATAACAAATTGCAGAATTCCTGGCTAGACACGATTCTCACTTCAACCCATCAATTTTTGTGGTATTATACTTAGTGCGGCTGAATCAGCCATAAATAACTGCCTAATCAGAAAAAGAAATAGGCTATGAATAACACGCAAACTCCAAATTCATACTCTCTATTAATAAAAGGGCACTAGATGTATTTAAACTATCAAAGAACCAAGAGCGCCTACTAACAAACTTTGTCTTAGTACATTGTCGCCTTAACAAAATATCACCTATCACATTAACAAAATAAATAGGTCACAGTAATCCCGATGAAGATTATGTAATGAGCATATCGAAAGTGCGGAACACATTTTATGTAAATTGGAATAGGTTTACCATCCCTAGAACTTAGTCTGTTCGGGCAATGGTTTCTAGAACCCAAATATATTACATTCAACCCCCTATCGAACGTTCTAGGCTTTATCAACAAACTAGCGTTTTTACTTCTTTTAGCCGCCGTTGTTTTTATTGGTATTTTTTCCCAGGTCTTTACTAAATCTAATCTAATATATGTTTCTTAGATACAATTATTCGTTTTCAGATGATTTAGTAACATTACACATACAAATTGCTCACGGGTTCGCCTACACTGATTTATGAGATGATATGATAAGTAAGTTTTTCTGGATTTCTTAACTTCTTAACTTTCAAAATAATGTTTAATATAAATAAAAAGTATACAAGCTATTAAATAATCATCAGAAACTTCTTTATAACATGTTGGGATTTTTTATAAATTTTTTGTTAAATTCAATAATATTAAATTACCAGAAACAAAATATTTTAAATTCCTCAACAAAGAAAATGAAAAACATTTGTAATTTTATCTTACATTTCTCAGAATAACCAAAATGTAACATTATTTTTGTATTTATATCTTTTGATTATTATTTGTACAGAAACTTCTACCATCAAGAGAATAACTTTATTATTCGTTACCAAATACAAATTTACATCAAACTTTTAACAGGGCCATTACTTAAGTTGATAAATTCTTTAAAGTTTTCTAATACCAGATTTTTTGGGTAAACCGAGAAAAAAATGTAATTCAACTTATTTTGACTTCTTAGTTAACCAGAAATTTAATATGAAATTATTTATTTACATTTCAATCAAATAATGTTTAAAAAGTTTAAAGGGAATTACAAACAAAAAATGTCCTTAACCATAACCAAAAATTTGTATTCTTCGAAATTTTTATATTATAATGATTGAGAGAAACCTTTCCTTAAGTAATGCATCAACAATATAGACTTATACGAATATTGGTTATGATTTTCCAAAATTAATTTTAAATCAATCTACAATTCAATTCATTGTTAATCCATTACATTAGGTTCAGTCAAAAACGATATATAAATGTACGATCTTTGGTTCTATTTAAATGAAAAAAATTGATTTTATCTGAAATATTTTTTTTCATAAATCGTTTAGGGGTTTTTTTTTTAATATTTAAAAATATCAAAACCATAATTTATCATGACATATGTTTAACCCAAATCAATTGCAAAAAAAAAAAAACATATTTTTCTATGATTTTTTTTTTACTAACAATGATGATTTATTAAAGAGTTTCAATTTTGTGATATCTAAAAATGATATAATTTTTATTAATTTATATTTTCTATCTAATGGTTTTCTATTTTCATTAATACTACATTATATCCAACAATTATTCTGATTATAAATGTTGGAATACATCGTGAAGAGGAACCTACTTTTTAGTGTTTAGATAAAGTAAACTGTAATTACTTAGCGCCCTAATTAAAATTTATCAATTTTATTCTATTCTTTCTTACCCCCACTGCCCGTTGTACCAGCAGTCGACGGCCGATTAAGTTTCCAGCACGTCTCTAGCGAATGAGTTAAGCTTAGCTGACTTAAAGTTACCTGTTTCTATCAAATCCGCCATGAAATGATGCTCCTGATATATGTGCTATGCAAGTGGTATCAAATATGTAAATGTTAACGTAACGAGTATGTACGTGAAATAGTTGTAAGCGCTACTATAGGCCTCATGTTAAATTTTCACCTAAGAAAACTGATCCTTCAAGCTTTTCAAATTTAATTAGAAGGATATTTACAATGTCTATAACGATGGTGTAGTGGTAATCTACTATATGCTGTGATACATTAGCTTCTAGGTTCAATTCTAGACCGAGGTATCGATTTCCCTCTAAGTTAATAACTGTTGATTATAAATGTTTCACTATTAAAAGTTATTAGCTTGTAGCAATTAAGAGTTTCTTCAATATTACGAAACTCATCATAGTTCTAAATTGCAATAAAAATGTCATGAAAACTCTACGAATAAGGCTCTATACTCCCAAGTGGATTTAAAAGGGGAAAAAATAAAACTATTACTGTGTAAGGACATCAATGCATTAATCTAAACATTAGCTATTTCATATTTCTCAAAAACCCTCAAGATTGGACAAAAACTTGATTATATAAACAGAAGAATTAATAATAAAGTTTGTAATCTATTTTTTTATGATTGGACTTTTCAATTTTTTAATCGTATTTATTACAAAAATTCCAGGTTATATACAAAGTCTTCTATAAATAATTTAAGAATCCAATTTACAATCAAATGTAAAAAAAAACTATAAAACTATGTAAACAAAACAAAATTGTTGGCAAAAACGCTTTTGATTCATTTGTTATTTTACATAATTCCTTTTTTTTCGATTTACAATTACAATTTCCAAATAATAATATTACCAACCATCCAATATGAAAAAAACAATTGCAGAATAATATTGCTTACGTTATTTATTAAAAGGATTTTGAACGGAGATAACAACAATAAAAAAAAGTCCTTTGAAAATAATCGAAATGAAATGAATAAGGAAATAAATTTTTGTGTTTTATGCTGTTTTTGTATTCGTGAGGTAATAATTTTCCTTGGAAATGTTATTGTTAAATTGCTGGTTACAATGTAGAAAATGCAGAAAAACGAATAATAAATAAAAATACAATTTTTATTAATGTCATTTTCATAAATATTTACCTATACAGAAAAAGAATTACGAAAACTATTTCCTTTAGTATTGAATAATAACATTTACTTATAAACCTTAATGCTATTTTTCACAGTGAAAGCTTATTTCAGAGATTAAACTTCAGTTTAGCTTATTTGTTGGTTACTCAGTGTAAGCTTAAAAAGATAAGCATTCCTATAAGTGAGGTTTAACTTAAGCCGCAGATGGGTAAAACTTAAGCTTCATTTTTGACACTATTTTATTATTAGTTAAACAGAAAATTAATTTATAATGTGACATTATTTTAATTCATTATATTTGCTATGCTTAGAACACATTTGATTGAGAGCCGCGTCAGCTTAAGTTGCAGTGTTAAGACACACAATCGGTTTAGTTAAGCATGAGCTTAAGCTCTCACTGTGAAATCTGATATTAATGACTTGGCCTTAGTATCATTATAATAAAATTATTAGAGAATCGCATTCACAATTTCATATATCAAAGAATTTCATTAGAAGTCAGCATAAATTTCTATTATTCTTAAATTTGTATTCTGTTTCTGAATATCGTTTCTATTAAATTTTGTGAGTATTAATAATTATTGTTATCATGTAGGTTTTGTTGAGGTCAAAACCAATAAATATAAATAAAATCTTTGTTTGGAATGAAAGAAAACACATTAAAATTCTTTAACTATCCATGATTCGTTTACGATTTATTTTATTTAGAACAAATTTTATGATTCTTTGTAGTATAGAAACTTTTGTGTCCGAATTTCATTTATATTTGCAAATATTTTAGTCAAAAGAGTACGAATTGGAAATTATTCAATTTGTTTTTTAAGATATTAAATGGATGGAGAATTTTTAAAAATCAAATAGATTGATAATCAAATAGACATTTTGAACTGGAAGTGGTAACCAAGGAATGAATTAGGTTGTTTTTGGTTAATGGTTTTAGTTCATTAAAATGGTTTTTGTTGCATTTGGTTCTTTGTATCTTTAATATTTTATATTTGGTGGCTTGAATTGTTTTTTGGTTCGGTTTAACTTCAATGCTGAACAACTATTACACAATTTTAATCATAATTGTCAAAAATTGTATTTCGAAGTGCGAACTTTACATGGGGTTTCTATTTTACAAGGGGTAAAATCATTAATAAATTCAAATTGCTTAAATTTTCTATTGATGCTTTCTAAAATTTTATTAAAAAAACATTTTTCTGCAATATTTCAATGAAATTTTTCTGTAATTCTAAATTTTCACAGTTTATATTCAATTATCTTCATAATAATTCACATTTTTTAACCAATTACCAATTTTGCTTTACCAATTTTGATTGAGAAAACCCAGTTAGCTTAAGTTGCATGCTAAGGAACACAATCTGATTAGTTAAGCTTGCACAGTGAAATCAGCCATTAATTTTTGAATTACATGATGTGTTGATTCCTTATACATCGCTGCATGCAGATAAAAGTGGCTGAATACCAAATTATATTATTTTTCTGCGATTAGTTGAAAATTGGAACTAGAAATATCGAAAACACGCTTTCCAGATATTCATTTAATTCGATACATTGAAAATTATTATTTATTCTAATTACTTTTTGTTGGAAAAATTCCACAATTCTGAACATGTATTTCAGACATAATTCTATTTTCTTTAAAATTAGGTCAATGTTAAATATTTTTTTTAATCGATTTAACATTGGAGCATTCAAGTAATATTTCCATTGAAATTTTTATTTTTGTTAAATTTAATTCGGTAATTAAAAATAATAATAATAATTACAATTATAAAATTTCTAAATTCGACATCTGTTATTAATTATATATCCACATATTTTCATAGAAAATTATTTAAAGAAACTCGCTATAATACAAGTTTAAATTAAATAAAATTGTATTTTTCATGATTTTTTTTTAACATTGTATATTTTTCTCTATTTCCTTGTTCTTTCTTTAAATTTAATTTTGTGAAAAACAATATTTTGTATAATTTTGCAACTTGTATATTATTATTTCAATAGAAAATTGTGAAAATCTTTTTTTCGAAAAAGTGTCAAAGGACGATAAACTTATTGTTAAAAACTAAAAGAATTTTTCATTTAAGAGAAATTCTATTTATTCTGCACATTGAAAATATAAAAATTCAATATAATTTTTCAACAAAAAATTTTCATTTTACTGTTTTCATTTATTCTTGTTTTGGGTAAAATACCTAAGAAAGTTTTTATAATAAATTCGTTTGTTCAGAAGAAATGATAACCATGAATATAATATATGAAATGGTTTTTTTGGTAGGTGAAAATCAAACCGTGAAAAACTCTACAAAATTGGATTTGCAACAAAATTCAAATTTAAATTTTCTAAATTTATTCAATTTATTAAAATAGTATTTCCTTAAAAAATAATTGTTTTTATCGGATTTATAATATTGAATTAAACTTTTCAGATATTTAAATGTCAGTTTAGTGAATTCAAATCAATGTTGAAGTTTTTACAAAAAGACTTTTTTGACAGATAAAAGAAATTTAAACTCCAAACAAATTTAAACTCAGTATCGAAGTTGCTGTGAAGTAAATTTTCATACAAATTATATAAAAGATTTATTACTTTAAATTAATACTTTGACAGATATTTGTAAGATTAAAATTGTAGATTAAAATTTTACCTTTTAATTAATTATAATATCCACTTAACCAGAAACTACAAATTTAAAAATGGAAGGAACAAGATTTTATGGCTAAGTAAAAGTTCAAATTTTAAAAAATTACATTAATTTTCTTTATTATAAATCTTAAATGATTTGTTATTCAGAACGCTTTAATAATAGGCACCTAAGGCAGTACATTGTGCCCATCTTTATCATTCGCAGACTAAATTGAAGCTATAGACAATCGCAGTAATCCAGTTTATCTCATCTGCGTTCAAAATAAATCGTTCTTTAGTTCATTGGTTGGGGTAGTGAGTAGCACATCGTATACCAAAGTTTTTTCTAGAACTGACTGTTGTTGGACTAAGCAGTTGTAAATTGTCTGTATGTAATATGTACATTACATCTTTAAAAAAAGTACCAAACTATTTGATTATATCCAGTGTACGGAATCTATCATTAATATAAGTAGTTTGTTGTTCTCGTCCTATCAATATTCCTTACAGCAGCTTCCACAAGTATGCATTTCATTGAAACTCCTACTCCATATTCTCTAAAAGTGTTCATTTAATAAATAATAATCGTCAGATATAAAACTAGCTTTCGGCTATAGGACCTATTTGTATATTTCTGTACTACTTATATAATACTGATTAATTTCAGTGCATGTCCTTATTATTAACCAACAAAATAAACTACCTCGAAAAGAAAATATTAACAATAATAATATTTTGATTAATGGTTAAGCTCATTATCCTTTTTTCGTGGAAAAAAAATTATATATTTTCCAATAAAATTTTGTATATTTTTATAAAATATAATTTTTCTTCGTTGTATCTAAATGGACATATAAAGGATACTCTGCCTTTGCCTATAGGGTATAATATATATTTTGCTAACAAATATTTTATGAGATGGCAAATAATTTTTTTACTATATAAGAATTTATATATTCGGAATTAGAAAATGCCTTTTCATTCTAAGATAATATAATTTAGTATTTGTTATTATTTATGTAGAGTTTGATAATCTCAAAGGATTATAGAATTATATTTTTATATATATTCAGGAACTGATGTGATTTAAATCAGAGATTATAAATTTTTAGATTAAAGATTCTTTTACTAAACTAGTATTCGCAATATTGTTTTTCTGACTGACACAGAAAAATACCAATGTGTAACTAAATTAGTAGTAGACTCTCTTACCGAAATTATATATCGATTCAAAGCATTACACAAAATTAGATATTGGTGTAGCTACCATAAGTTTTTAATATCATCCGCTGTTTATGTTTTAAAAAATTTTTAATCTACTAATTAAAAACTGTCGTTCTTTAAAGTTGCAAGTTAATTAAATAATTTCTTACAATTTGATTTGTTAATAAGAATTTTTTTGTTTCGAATTGTTTTAACTTATTTTTACTAAGTTATTTTTGTTTATATTTAATTATTAAATTAATTGTATTTAAAATTATATTATTATTTTATTTATCATTAAAAATAGATTGGTTTTTTAGCATGACTGAATTTCATTATGCAAATTTTTTGTACAAAGTATTGAAAATAACTTGGGGCCAACAACCGAAACTTTTATCCTTACAATAAAATTTATGATAATAAATAAAACTATGAAATATTTGGATATTTATAGTTAGGAAAGTAACAAACGAATAAATTTAATTAATTTATAAATTAATCTTATAATTATTTTATATAAAAAATGGAATTATATTCTCCTCCATTTTGATGATAAAGATAAATATATTTAAATGATAGTTTCGTTTACAAAAACTTCTAGAATAGAATTTGTTCTCAAAATGCAAAAATTATAAAATACCAAAGATTTCGGGTTAGGTACTATAACTTAAATACCAATATGATTCGGGGTAGTGATGAATCAACTACGCTTCCGAATGACGTTCATCTAGATCTAAATAATTGGAAATAACAAACGGACAAAGTGAAACCTAAAATTACTTTATATTAAAGCAAAATTTCTTAAGTATAATTAAAATTTAGTCCAATTGAAGTTAATTAATACTTTCTTCTTCATTTGCGCTGAGTTGACAGAAAATAAGTTTAATTTAAAAAAAGAAATGGGAAAACCTCAAGCAATATAATAAATTATTTTGTTAGCAAAACTTAAAAAAAAACTGGAAACTGTTTCATTTCTAGTCGAACATTTAAAATAATTAAATAAACAATTTTTAAATACCATTAATTTTCCCATGTGTATAGAAATTGTCTATAAAATGTTAACTCTAACACCAAAAATAAACAGATAACAAAAACAGGATTATTTCAATATTTGCAGATGTACAAACAAAACAGTACTGGTCTGAAAAAAATGTTATAATCATAAAATAAAGAAAATTTTAAGAAAATTATAGCGAAACGAGGTTCCGGGTTCAACTCCAGCTCGGCACATTGATGTAACTCTAAGTTGATTCTGCTTTAAATGAGTACCACAGTACCAGTAATAAAAAAATCAATAATGTAATTACGATTTTAAGAATTGGCAGCAAAAACGGTTAAGAAATTAAAAATTCTTTAACTAAAAAGAAACTTGTGATTCGAAATTCGTATAAAATTAATAGGTGAAAATTGTAATAAAATGTAGATTTACATAATCATTAAGACATTAGTGATCTAGCAAATACATAAACCATACTCGTATATAAGCTATGTAATTTATACAGGATTAACTCCCAGAGCGCCAGAGTGATCATTATTATTAAGCACATTATTGTAATCTAATACGAGCATAGAAATTTAATTTAATCCAAAACACCACAATTACCAATTTATTTTTTGTTCTATAAATAACCACAAATTTTTGTCCAGGACTGTATTAAATGTTAATATAATGTGAACGGTGTAACTAAAAAATATTTTTTCTGTTCTATTTTTACTTTTAACAAATTGTAATTCTAAGGTTTCGAAGAGAATTGTTAAATAAGATTTTTCTATGTATAGAATAGTATATGATTGCATTTTGTCCTGTGTATTCCTTCCTTCAAAGCTATATGGTTACTATGATCCTGTGTAATGCGCTAGCTATATAGCAACAAAATAATAACTTTATGAAAATAATTAAAAAATACGCCAAAGCAATAAAGGAAGTGATATGATTCTGTAAAATTAAATAATTGTAACAAGAATAGCAAGGATAATAATGTAGTTAATATTAATGATAATCACCTGAAGTATTTTAAATAAGGAAGTATAATTTGAAAGTATTTTTAGTTAGTATTATTATTTTTTAAATTTTCTTTATAAAAATATTCTTTTTAAAGATTTGATTTTATAATTTTTAATTTATTAAACGGAATATTCCATTTTTCTTTACATATTTTAGAAATATTTTAATTAAATTTGTTATTACTTCACCAAAATAATTATAAATTAAATATTGTAACTTGAAGTTGGAATGTTTGAATGGTAATACTAAATTTATTCTACGAGATTTTGTATTTTCTATCTATTTTTAACCTCACAGTATCAAAATTCGTCAAAATATATTGTTTATCCGGTGTCTACAGACCAAAAAAGGTAGTTTTTTCCAAACAATAAGAAATAGTAGAATTGAACTTTTCTGATTTTGATGCTATTTGAAGGATAGATAAATTAAGAATATTTATTTGTAGTCATTTTTTAAAGAAATTAATTTACCTGCCACTTGAGCATTTTACTGACTTTACAAAATATTTATTTTTCATAATAATTTTGTTCCTATTTATAAATTAATTTATTATCTAATAAAATCTTTTTTATATTTAATTTAATATAATTTTACCACAAATTTAAAATAAAGTTCAAGTTAGAAACCTCATCGTTAATCTAATATAATTTTATACATTTTTATAAATCTACCTAAATATCAATAATTAAAATGTTATTAATGACTTTATTATTATTTTAAGATGAAAACCTTACCCAGCAAATAAAACTATTTTATCTAAATTTACTAAAATTTTTAAAAGTTATTTATTTAAATTGTAATCTATTTAAATTAAATTCATCAATAACAAATAAATTTTTAATAGGTAAATTTGGAATATACAAAACCAAAAATTAGTAATAAATTGATGAAGTGGAAATGGGAATAGTAAAAAAGTAATGTTTTTATAATTAATTTGAATAAATAATGGCTACAAATTATAATAAATGATTAAAATTATTTTAGGATATACTATTTTTTATATAATCAGTGGTGGTATTAGAAAAACTACGGGCCAAAAAGTATAAACAAATTCCTACCACATATCATAACTTTACCTTACGTATTATAAATACACGAGACGACATAAATATTTTCAATAAAGTGAAATTAAATTTTAAATCACTGTTCTGAACATATTTTTTTGATAATCCAGAGTTGAATTTATGTTAATGCTTTCATGATTTCTGAGAGTTTTCTGGTTTCAAATTATGAATTATATGTGATTGTCAGTTTTTAAAAAAAATCTATAAAATTTAATTAATTTCAATTTCATTTTCTTGTAAAATAAATATTAATAGCAAATGGGTCTTAGGACAGTTATTTTTTCATACATTTGAAGTGCACAATTCGCTGCTTTTCAAACTTCGACTGGAATATTTTTAACAAATGGTAATTTTGTTAACTAAACTAAAATGCTTGGCATCTTTTAAAATGTGCAGAATTTAACTTTAACATAACTGAATATAATCAGATACAAGTTCTATTCTTTACTGGCATCTGAAGATCTATTAAAAAATTTAGAATTATTTACTTAGTAATTTTGACTATTTTGAATAACTATAATTACAACATAAAAATCAAATGTACTAAAAGTAATCAGGGTTTTTGTTATCCACAAAGTTATTCGCTTTTTGAACATAAATAATTATTTGAAAATATAAGTTTTATTTATGAATTTATCTAACTGCAACAGTTATAAAGTATTTTTAAAAAAAAAATATTTAAAAAGTGTTAGCAACATAAATTACAAAACATACTAAAAATCTTCACTAAAAAGCATTAAAATTTTGTTTGTTCATAAATTTGTAGCTATACAAATAGCTATAAGATAGTCAGCAAAAATATGCCTGTAGTTAAAGCAGGTTAAATCAAAGAAAGTATGGAAATGTCTGTAAGATTTAATAGCTCAAAAATACAATTTCCTATAAAAATAAGGTAACAAAACAAAAGGGCATCATTACATTTGATTCCAGCTCATGTAGTAAAATAAGTAGTTAGTATCTTTTAGTAAGTAATCGAGTTTATAATGTTCATCAATTTCAGACTCAAGCTCCATCTTCCCGTTAACCAAAAAAATGAAAACCTGAAATAGAGACCGATTATTTATTTGGATCAGCGAAAATTTTTAAGAGAAACATTTATATAAACAAAAAATTATCCTTTTATCCTTAACCTTGATTTCTTACACTTTCTCATATGTTGAGAAATAATTTAACATCCGCAATGGATTAACCTCTGGTGTTTCCATAACCGAAAGTGTAATATAATAGAATAGAAGTATAACTAAATGCCGTTTAAACAAAATAAGAAGCCAATAGTTTTAAAGAAAATCCGTGATATTTATATTTGACCAAAAATTTGGTTCTGATGAGATTTTTGTATAATTTTAAAGAGTTATACTAATCGAAAAGTGAAAGTGTTTGTTGGAATTCTTAATCGCTGTTTAATTACGTTGGATGCTTTACTCGATCTTTTCGTTTTACAAGCTGTAACTGCATACATCAATGGTGAAATAAAAAAGTTTAAATACACCATCAATTTAAGCACTTTTATAATGACAAACGATATCATATTTTTAAATTATTAACCACGGGAATGCGAATACGATTAATAAACTTTTAAAATTACTTAATTCGGTTGCTCCATAGAAGATGCTAAAAAGATTAGCATATTAAGCATGCGATGCAAAAAACGCTTAACATGGAAAATAAATGTTAATATATTTCATCAACTAGTTTTGCAGAAAAAATTTAAATGAATTTCAAATAATAATAGCAAAATATTATTTATTGTTGCCGAAATGTTTACGCTTGATGCAAAATTTAATTAAATATTTTTGCGTTAAGGGTTAAGCGTACTAAGCTAAAACGCTAATAGAATATTAATACAATGCTAAATATAATATTATGACAATGTTTAGACTTGTCATGATTTACAGATCATTAAGTTTTTATATGCATGTATAATATATATATAAAAAGCTTAACAAAAATATTTGCTGAAATAGAAAATATTTGCCTATTGGCTTATATACCTCAATGTTTATCAAATTTCAAGTAACAACAAATTTTATGAAAATTTAATTCCTTCAGAAACTGTTCGAATTCAAATTTATCTCTAATATGTGTTGATTTTGTAAATCCGATTTACTGAGTTTGTTTTTTACTAAAGCATTTTCAATGTCCAAAATATCCTTTCAAACAAAAATATCCTGTTTATATTTATTTTATTGAATTTTTTAATCAAATATTTTTGGGTTTATGTTTGTGGAAGAATGAACATTGAAATGAATAAACTTTGTTGGTCATCGTTTAGTATTTTATTTATATATGTTTCGAATGTTGAAATTTTTAATATTTTAGACCTATTAGATTATGATTCAGTAGATTTAGTTCATCTACTCAAATTCTAAAACAAACAAAACAAAAATATTATAAAATAATTGAGAATTTATTTAAATAAATAAATTTAAATTTCAATATAATTCTTATATTATTTTCTTAAATAATTTCATGTGCAATTATTTCAATATTATAATTTTAATTAAGCTTCCGCAACATAAAAAGTAATTGTATTTATACCAAGATTTAAATTTACCTTTAATAAAATTTATATGAAAAAAATAAATCAATAAAATTGCGTTACGAAAAACACAGTTCGATTATAAAAATTATACCAGGGAAATTTAAGAAAATGTGATTTCAATTTTTTGTTTTAATTTTTGTGAAAAACGTGACCAGAATTTTTATTATTTAAATATTTTGCGTTAATTTCCGATTTGTTTGGGCTTTTTCTTTATGAAGAAATTCAGTAATAAAATTCGAACATTTAAATAATATGTAAAATTTAAATATTATAAATTTTCCAGTTTAAAATTTTATGGTGTTTGTTTATACCGAATTTTTGAGCAGCACTAATGCTATTAGTGAAAAGCAACTATAAAAGTACATTGAAATTTATTTGCTTCAATTTGATGCATTTTATTAATTATACGAACTCCAAATGTATTATTCTATGAAATTGTTTTTACATTTCCCGAATTTTCAGTGACAAAAATAAATTTTCAATATTATATTATGTAATAACTAACTATAAACCGTAAAACTGTGTAACTTTGTAAATCTAGATATATAATTTTCAAAATAATCTGTCAATACTAGGTGAAAAATTAGCAATTTCACATATGTTTGAAGTGATTGATCGTAGTTAGTCCTTCCTAGCCATGAGTTGAGTTAAAACATTATTATCCAATATCATCAAATATTTGAAAATTTGAGATTTTTAGTATTTACAATGTAAAATATTACCACGAATTTCAAATATTTTTATCAATATTATTACATTTTTTGAATTTAATGCTTTACTTTTATCTTGATATCGATTGCTTCATTTATCACATAGTCCATTAAATTTAATAGTTTTTATTCGCAATTTCATGTATTTTTATAAACTTTTATATGAAATAAATAAAAATAAAAACTAACCAAAAAAATGATTTATTCAGTAAATTCATCTATCAAAATCTAAAGTACATTTAATCAAAAAATACTATAAAAAAATGCAATTAAATGAATGGATTCAAAATATATAAAAAAAAAATTTTAACAGATTATTCAAAATCTGTAAATTCCGACAATGCTGATGCTATAATTAATAAAGAATTCATTTTTAGCTGGTAATTAACTGATCAAAATTGATCAGAAAATAAAAATTATAATTATTTGTATTATAATTATGATATTAATTACAAAGAGAAAATTTAATTAATACGATAAGAATTAAATTTAAATATTTCTGATAATGATTTAAAATTGAATTGAATTAATCTACTCAAAAAATAATTTTGTAAGCCTACATGCAAATAAGTTCATTATTTTTTTAATATTATGTATTTACGTGAATTTTTTTTTAAAAATAGTTGGAAACTACCCACCTCTACCGATAAATCAGAACGTATGGCGTAAATACATAATTATTCAACATTAAAATATATCACCATCAAAATTTCAAATTTATTTTCACATAAAAATATCTCACAACTCAAAAATTGTATTATCAATAATACAAAATCTTCAGTAATTATAAATGTCAAAATTGAATATGCGCTTATCATAATTGGAAAATTGAATTCTCGGAGTATGTTCGTCACGTATTTCCTGGAGCTTGAATACAACATTTATATATGCATAAGCCTAGCCGGACAGATTATGTATATTCAAACAAGGCCATACGTTCTGATTTAGAGAGAGGTGTAAATCTGTCAGATATTATAATATTTGCTATGGAAAATATTTGTCGATTGTCAAGATTTTTTTTATTGAACAGATTTTGTCTTTAACATTTCAAAATCTGCAAAAACATTACTGTAAAAGCTACAGACAATTAGAATAATAAGGATCGTACTTTATGACAAGCACAATGATGTCCGGCGGCGTGTATATTTAATAGAACTCATATAGATTGTGGTTACATACAAATTAATAAATATCGATGAATATAAATCTAGTTATAAATTGGTTTAAATTGATTAGAAAAATACTAGAAAGTTTTACGATAGTGATCCTTTATTTCTCCAAATAGACATGTCATTACTTTCATTTCGATTTTTTATTAAAACACAATCATAAATAGAAACAATTTTAAACAATTTCGAATATTTATATTATATTTATATGTTTAGGTATGGACGAATAAAGTTGTAATATTTTAGATTGGTATAAAATTATTAAATTAACAATTTCTAATTATAGTAATTTTCTTCTTATTGAAAGCTATATTGTGGGGACTTCGGACATAATTCATTAAAATTTCTATTTATACAATAAATGGATATTTTCATCATACTCTGCAGGATACTGTAATATTTATTAGAAGTTTAATTAAAATGATTTATAATTAAAATTAAAAAAATATAATGTCAAAAATTGTATTGCTGATTTCAGGCATTCAAATAGCGTATAATTCATAAGTAATAAATTAATTTTTAATTACATATTTCTTATTGTTATGCATTTTCAACATAATTTGATACAATTTATTAGGCTTTATATAAACATATCGTAATTTTGCATCGATAATTAAAACAAATTCATTTTGTTCAGAGATGTAACAATGATGATGAAAATCACACTAATATGATTAGCAAATAATTGCAGTGAAAATTCCTTATTTTCTAGAAAATACAATTTATTTATGTTAAAAGCATATTATAAAATTAATTCCATAAGCTTAAAAATTAAATATTTATAATAATAACAACTTAAAAACTTACATTTCAGATTATAATAATTAATGTTTATTTTAATTTAAAAATATTGTATAATTTAATTAAATCAAAACAGATTTTGTCATTATCATTACAATTTAATGGAATCATAAATAATATATTAAATGTATTAAAAGATAAATTATTTAATTTATGATTTCTATAATTTTGTGGAAAATAATGATTACTAATTCAAAACATTCATATTTTATTATAATATTTACAAAAAAAAATTTCGTAGCTGGTACTAAACGAATTGAAATTCAACAAGCAGTTGTAAAAATTGTATACTAATATTAAAAAATAAATATGTTTTTTTAGTAATGTTTTAATGATTTGATAAGAACTTTACGGAAATAGCTAGTAAATGCTGGTAAATGCTACAAAACTAAATATGTAATTAAAAACATTTAAATAAAAGTTCACATAATTTCAAATCATATAATTGATTGAAACATAAATAACCGTAAAACAAATAAAAATAAATTGATTTTACATAATTTTAGATTGAAATATGCTTTCATTATTGGGATTAAGAATTCGTCTCCTTTAAATAAAACATAAATATTCCTTATACATAGTTCAAAATTATAAAAATAAGTCACTAAAATATCACTATTTCTGTAATCCATATTGATTTTGTCTTTATTTTATTCAAATTTCAACTAGGTAATGTAGAGCAGATAAGGAAGATTCACTCGATATTATTTTATGTACAGAATTTCAAAAAATGTAAGCTTTGTGTCAATATTTAAAATAGTTCAGTAGAAGATAACAAATAAATAGATACAATATTAATAGAAAGTTTACATTCTCTCTGAACTAGTTCCTTATTTATGTACATATTTTCAAAATAAAAATGTCATTTTACTAGAACTACTCTTGATACTACTAAAATTTTCTATAGATAATACAGAAACGTTAAGAAGGATTTTTTTATGTTATTACAATATTTTGTTTATATTTATTACAATTTTCCAAGAAAATACACATAAAATTATAAATCTCTATAAATACTTTGGTATAAATCAATATAAAAAAAATTCTTGTTGATTGCAGAATCCATTTGGGCAATGAAATATTGCCTATATCTAAACTATTTTTCTTATTGACTGATTTTATTATAATATTATTTTCTTGGTAATAAATTCATTTTAAAGAAATTTGCTGAATTTTAAAATCAATTTAATTGGCAATTATATTTGAATTAAAATTTGGGTTTGTTACAAGTCATTGAGCAATATTCATAATGGGCGTATTAGCTCATGTTTGGCTAAATTCATATAATAATATTATTTGGAAACGTTTTAGTGGTTGAAATAAATCACTAAAACAGAAAATTGAAGGTTTTCCAGTTGCAGGGCTGCCAGGACTTCAATTTTTATGCTTTCAATTAAAGTTTAATCATTTTAATAGGTACCATTAATAGTCCGTATGAAAATATTTAACCTAGAGCAGCAGTTTTAAAATAAATATTTTCAGATTAAAATGTTAAATTATGTAAAGAAAAATCAATAAAAATACATTTCACATGTAATTACCATGTTGTAAATTATTGTGACATATGAAATAAAGTAAAATAAATTAAGAGAAATTACATGAATTTTAAAAATTTATATAAATTTAAATTGCAATTTGTTGCCTGTAGTAAATTCGCATTAAATTTA
Organism: Rhamphomyia laevipes; assembly: GCA_963920725.1. Lineage (NCBI taxonomy): Eukaryota > Metazoa > Arthropoda > Insecta > Diptera > Empididae > Rhamphomyia > Rhamphomyia laevipes. The sequence goes on from OY987259.1 coordinate 43,765,610, forward strand.
TTATTTCAATGCACTTTTGACATTAATAATTCTTAAACATTTATGGACTATTTAAATTTAAAGCAATTTTGTTTTATGGACAGCTGTGTATTTTGTGAATACCGAATATAGCATCCATTGCAGATCAAATAATTACTAATTTTCTGACTATTTAATGTGCTTTATTAAGTTTTGACGATTAAATATTATAAATCTTAAATGTATGTTAAGCTAAAGTTAAAATTTAAAAAAAATATATTTCACATCAAATTTGGTATCCTTTGAACGTCGAAATCAATCTGTTTTCTCACTCTTTCAATTGATAATAACAATTTTTAAATATATGTCTGCAATATCAATTGAATATCAATTCAAAATTTATCGTTTGTATGGCCTATATCTCAGGGTTTAAAATTTAGATTGCAGCGTTTAAAATTTATTTTATTTATGGTTCAATTTATTAACAGATGTAGATGTAGCTGATTAATTACTTAATGCTTAGTTTCAATATTTTGATTGGAATTCATATAATATAAATTATTAATTATATTATTTATAATACAAGAACTAGATGCTCGTTGCTCACTCCTCTTTGGAACATATAGGACTTCAAATGATAGAGGTTTTATGACAATTTATTTTAAGGTATTTAGAAAATGCCTATACAAAACAAAATATTCATAAAATCAAAGCAAAATTCTTCAATAAATACTTTTCTGTATTTAAACGTAATTATTAATTTATTCAGAAAAAGTTAAGGTAATAGTATTTTCAAATAACACGTGAAATATACGATATAATCCACACGACTTTGTAATGTTTACAAAAATCACGAATCCTTTTAATTTTTAATAGAGAACATAGAAATTATGTTTACTTTGTATTATGAGATTAAAAACTTTTAAATTGAATCTCTGAGTATGGTAAGTCCATTTGCACATTGTTATCATACCAAACAACAAATTTCCATACCGCACTTGATTTAACCAGAGACAATAAGTTAAGCTAAAGAAAACGTACCATAAAGTTAAGCTAAACAAAAAGTTGTTTTTGCATTGTTTATGACTGCAACATTAAGATAAAAACATAAAAAAATATGTTTAATAATCTATCTTCCTTTTAAACAAATATATGCAAAATGATAGAATCAGTCATTTAAATAATTTTAATCTTATATAATACCAGGTAAAATATATAAATTACTTTTATATTTAGGTTAAATGAATGACAGCGAAGACTGATATTGTAGGTGGGATACTGTATCACAATTATTTAACAATACGCATAGATAATTTCTGGTTAGTCGAATGTAGAGCATAATTTAAATATATCATGTACATAAAAAAGTAAAAATTGAATGTAAAATAAAATGGCACGTGAACGTGACCGAGTTATGTTGCAGAAAGATTTACATTTAAGTAGACATATAAAAAATAAATAGGAAAATTTGAATATTAAAAACATAAAGTATGTTTAAAGTTTAACTCCTTGAAATATCTAGAAAAAATATAAAATTTACATTAGCAGAATAGTTCTAATTAAATTAGAAATTTATGATCTTTTCAAATTAAAAGTCTTGTAACTAAAAACTTTATAGTAAACTTTCGTTTAACTGGACAATATATTAAAAACTTTGTAAATCATTCAAATTTATTCCTTGAAATTGTAATTTTAATTTGGATTGACGAACAAACTATGAAGATTTTTTATATAACTTTTGCACAAAATTATTCAAAATGTATACAAGCAAAAAGGACATCTTTATTATTATACAGAAAATTTCTCATCAGAAAGACTTTTAACAAATAAACTAAAATATTGTATACGAATTACAAAATACCAAAACTGCACCATAACGAAGGACTGTCATTGATTTTTCTGACGATTTAGTAGAGGATATGAAATTGAATAGTTTTTATACAATTTGTAGTAAGTATTCCATTCAATTTTCTTCCTAAAATGATTTCTATATATAAAAAGGACATAATTCTAATATAAATGAAATTCCTATAATTGAGGGATAATATAGAAATAGTTATAAATTTTCTAGAATTGATTGTTTGTAAAATATTGAATGAAATCCAATATACGCTCTGTAAAATATCATTAATTTATGGATTCTTACATATACAGCCAATATATTTTTAACACTTAGCAAATTTAATCTATTTTCGATATTATGTGCTTTCTTATATGTTACAAAATCGAATTTATGATTTGTTATAGCTTCTACACACTTTAAGTTTGTAGAGGATGTAGAATATAATAGTGACCAATAGTATGACAATGACAAAGAGACGTAGATTTTAGAAATATCGTAGGATATAATATTGACAATTTTTTTCGATTATATTTTTTTTTAGGTACTTCGGTTCATTATTTGATAACGTAATGGCTAATAAATCAACTAAATCTAAGATGAAAATAATTAAAATTACAATACTCGTGGTAGTTGACAAAATGGAAGAAATTTATGAAAAACAAACAGATAAAAATTCTTTTAGTATTTATTTAATCTTAGAACAGTTTTGCTTCTATTTGTATCTGTTTTAATTTAGTCCTACTTAAAAGTTCATGAAAAGATAATTTATTTCTGCAAGGTTTTAAATTAAAATATTATAAATTAATTAACAAATTTGTTAGTTATAATTAAAAAACTAAGTTCGCATAAATAAATTTAGTTACATTCATTGTGCCAAATCATTGTGTCCTAACTTAACTTAGAATACTTGAAAAAAGTCATCAGGTTGACTTACAATACAATTATGATATCGTAAATCATTTCCAACTCAATTTAATATACTTTTCACATATTTTGAAAATATTTTGTTCCGCATTTGATGTACTGCAAATTAAATTACGATAATAATGTAGTATTATTTTGCAATCAAAGAGCTCTATACCTTTTCGCCTATAAGATTGACAGTTTCAAAATTTGATAGAAAAGTGCATCTTAACGTGAAGCAAAACACCACATATGACAAGTATTCTAACTCGACTTAGCATAATAATAATAATTATAAAATGGTATGTGAAAGAAATTAAAAGGGTGCCATTTTACCCCGAGTTACATTTGATCTGGTTAAAAAATAATACGAGTACTATTTAAATGTATTTCATGCTTTTATATATAATTAATATTCATTTAAAGATAGAAAATTAATTATTTTTATAACTTTAAAACAAAATTCGTTTTTCACAGAAAACCAATAAAATTTACAAAAAACAAAAACAATTCCAAATAATCAATTTACAATAGAATTTATCGAATTGATTATTATTAATCAGTGTGGATAATGTTTAATAAAAAAATGTAAGAAAAACAATTTTAATTACTTTAAAAATATATAATATTAATTGAAATATTGAAGCCAAAAAAACGTTAAAATTGTTGTTCATTTCTCTACACTTATTATATGAAACATAGTTCACGGTCGCCTTATTCAATACGTTGAACATTTTTATCTACTTTGTATAAGAATGTTTAATAAGTTCTGCTCAGGAAAAGAACCTAAAAAGATATTGATTGTTGTTCTGAATGTACTCGTTTTGCTTCCTTGTTGCTTTTCTATATGCATGAAGTAATGCAGAAAAAAATGAAAGGAGTTATAAAATTATATGGCATCATAGAGGAAATGTAAAAAAAAACTCATATATACCATGATAAATTTAGATTTAATAATATATAAGTACATTATATATATTTGCAATATTGTACCAAATGATATTTAGTATCATGGTAAAGTTATGAGAGGTTCTTTATAAGTAAAACTTTATTTCATAAGAAACTATTGGCAACTGCATCGTAAAAAAATCGATTTCCTTTTTTTATAAATATACTTAATAAAAAATAGATTTTATAAAATTAAAATAGTTTTGTAATAAATTTACTAAAATATATTATTACATTATAGTAAATAGAATAATTTCAAAATTATTGATTTTCAGTATTTCTGCCAGGAAAAAAATTAAAAAGTATGCATTACCAATTATTTTCATTTTTCTAGTAAGGATTCAAAAAATATAAAGAAATCTTTAACAAATCTTTTTTGTATTCTTAAAGTTTGAATTTTGCAGGTTTTATGAACCGAAATATGATGCTACTTTTTTAAAAAATTGTAACTAGAAATTGTGGCTGTTTTCCAGTTTAATCTGAACATTTTGAACATTAAAATGTTTTGAATTTGTGAAGGAAAAAGTAATTACATATTTATAGACTTTACTCAATCAACTCCTAACGAAAATAAATAATAACCAGATTTAAAGGATCATTTCGAATCTGTAAGGATGAACTTCGATATTTATCAGAAGAACTTGAAAATGAACCTTCATTTTTGGAATATCAATAGTCTCAATAGTTTACTTTTATATTCATAAAAGCCATTACTTAATATTAAACATCATTCAATACTATTCAAAATAGCATGCACCTCTTTTTAAGTTTTACTTCTTTTGTGTGTTCTGTCTTTTTTAACTGATTCCAAATTTAGATGTTTTTCCCTCTGTTTGAAATTTTTTGAAAATAGAAAATTGAATTATTGAATGGTTAAAATAATAAATGGTAACAAAACTGAATAAGTTATGTAATAAATAATATAAAGATTGAATTTGTACCAAAGAATTATTATTACATATTTGTAAAATTTCAATTTCAATATGATTGTAAGTTTAAAATATACTTAAATATTACAAAATACGAGAAGTTTCCTTCGTAATTGACATAATTTTGTGATACAAGGTTTTGATGTCGTAAGACTTTATAATAAAGGAAAATTTTGTGATGTAATCTTTTATTATCTCCCTTTAAATTTTTGAAATATTTAAATAAATTCCGAAATTTAAAAATAGAATTTGATTTTATTAAGAAGTAATCATTTCTGATACTTGAATCCTTGGAAAATTGTAAAATATTGAACTAAAATTACTAACACCAAGAATAACTTTCTAAATTTACATATTATTTTACTTTGGTGCATAAATAAATTTAAATATTTCTAAATGTCAATTAGCAAGTTTTGAAAACTTTAATTAATTAATTATTTTATATTACGACATAATATTTCCAAATTATTTTCAGGAATAAATTTGGTAAATAAATCTTATTTATTTTATAATCATTTATTTGAAATTCGTTTTATATACAAAATTGAAAAACATAACAAAAATTTTAAAATTTTAAAGATTAATAATTATTTAATTGACATAAATAATTAGATTGCTTCCAGGATTTATAAATTAAATTGCAGTGTCCAAATAAAAGTTCTCATTCCAGTAATTTTTTGAAATTTATATTTATTTACTGATTAATAAAACCTTTGATACTATAACTTTATAAATATTGAATAAGGTTTTATTATGGTTAATGATTTGTTTTGTAATATTGAGAATTAGTTATTAGTCTCTGTCGTACATTATTTGTCGCTATCCATGTTGTACAAAATTCTAATTAAAATTATTGCAATCTTCACTTTTAACTGAATTAACTTAGATGATATATATTTCGATCTGGAATTGAACGTGGAACATAAAATCGTAAATAATTTCAAATTAAATTATATGGTTACAAATATTTTTAATAGTTGAAATTTTGCAAGTAATTGTTTTGCTAATAGGATTTTTCCTATCAAGAAATTAAATAAATGTGATGTTTCTTAAAATTCTGATCAATTTGTAGACGATTTACTTTACATAAATATTATGTTGAATGTATAATAGTAAAAGTTAATTTCATTTCATTAGCTATCAAAATAAATTTTTATTTAATTAAAAATCCATTTTCATTTCATTATAAGTAAAGAACTGCATTAGATAAATTATGATCTGTTAATGTATTTTTATAATGAATATAAATAATAAGATATTGAACTTAAAAGCTACCAAAATTTCTACTTAATGGTTCGAAACTGAAATTATCATAACTTATGTTAAATTATGTTAACTTCGTACCATGTCACAGACTTTTATTATTTATTTTACTTTTAAATTTTAATTAATTTTAATGAAAACTTGTAATACCATTTTTGTTATCGAGATTTAATAGACCATTATAATTCTAAAATCCATTATAATTCTAATAATATAGAATTATATTTAGTATGTTACCATACCAATTTGCTTGGTTTTATTTATTGAATTGTCATATCAATTATTTTTTTAAAATTTAACTGGCGGCGAATTATTGATTCACTGAAGTTTCAGATTGATTGATCATAAAATTTATTCGTCTGGAAATTTTAAAAAGCCGAATCATTACATATGTCTATGTGATAAATCAAATTAAGGTTTCGATTTTTTTTTTTACTTTTATATGGTTTCAGGTCAAATAAGCTCAACAATTAGAGGAAATGGACATACAATAAAATGGTCATGCATAATTTATTTTTATCAAATCTTAATATAAATTTTTAATATTTCTAATTAAAGATTAAGTATCCAACGTAACCAAGTGTTTACATATTAGACAATTATTTAGGCTGAATATATTCTGTCTGACAAAAATCATGATGTCATTACTCTGTAAATTGTTGTCATGTAAAAATTCGTAACTGCATAGAAATGTAGTTATTTATAAAACTAATAAATTAAAATTAAAGATTTACTAAACATTAAATTAAATTTGAACACTTATAATGGAGAACTGGTTAATAATTCATATTTTCTGCAATCAATATTTGAATTATATACCATTCTAGAGTTATCAAGAATTAATCAAGAATTAAAAATAATGAATAAAGAATTTTGAATTAGTTTGACAGTGTGAAATTTATGAGTCCCAAATCATATTAAATTCAAAGTTATAAAAATCATTAGATTTTAACTTTCACAACAAAACAAGCTATTAAAAAAAATACAATCAAATTTATCCACAAAAGTATACTAAAATTTTGATGGTCAATAAAGCATTTAACCATCGTAGCATAAATATTGTATCTTGTTGGTTCATACACTATACACTAATATAAATATTTGCTGTAGGGGAGGAGTGTTTACGAGATTTTGCATAAAATTAATGATATACATAAATATCGTTATTTTTATGGCCTGAAGAATTTAACAACACACAAAAAAAAAACCTCAAAATTATGGTGGCTATTCTGGTGATAATTTTAGTTTAGGGAATTATTGTATAATGTTATAATTTTTTGACTGATTTTATTTTGTATTGGGTCATAAATTTAACCAAAATTGCCGAAAACAAAGTCGTTATATTTGGTGGATTTCGGCATGGTAACAGAGCCTAAATAAATATGGAATTTTATTTTGGAAATGAAAAAAAAAAAACATATGAACTATTAAATCAATATTTAAATAAATCTAATAAAGTTATGAAAAAATAGATAATTACACTTTTCATAATTAGATTAAAGAATTCTCTTAACTATTTTCTATAGCATGGCAATTTTTTTATTTTGAAAATAATTGCAAGCACTAAATCACTTATAAAAATCATTTTTATTGGTAACATTAAATTACTATTTTTATTATTATCTTGTTTTTATCAGAAATATTTTCATTTGGTTGTAGCTTTTTATAACAGTTTATACTTCACTTTATGTTCATTCATCTTTTTTATATTAATATCTTGAAAATAGGTCATTTCAAATAGTACACACAGAATATTTGTCTTTATGAAACAGAAATCAAGATTTTTTTTTTGGATTTTAATAGATAAATAATTATAGTACGGAAAATATTCAAAATATGTTTTTGAAAATATTGTAATTTTTCAGCTGCAGCATTTAATCTATGTAAATTTCAGTTATTTGCATAATTTTAATAGTAATTTTATGAGTAGACCGGATAAGGATATAAAAATTCCGGTTTGGTTATAATTTTAATTAAGTGAAGGGATAAAGGAACTAAGGAACATCTACTCCATTTGTAAATACATACAATTTTGATTGATGTCGATAATATAAGATTATAAACCCAGTTTTTTTAAAGGTGATTGTAACAAAAGAAAAAACACTAATACTTTTTGTTTACTTCAATGCATTTCACAAATTTAAAAAGTATTAATGTATCGGAAAGAAAAACATAATTTATGCTAATTGCTCTTCAGTTTTTTTTTTTTGTTTTTAAAGATATTCTTTGATACTAAGCATATTATAAATTCGCTTTTTGAAACTCTTTAATTACTTAATTTCTATTCCATTTATTATCATTTTTATATTGAACTGCCAACAAACCACTGATTTATAAGTTAATTTTAATTTTATTCAATTAAATTATTGGCTGCATATAATTAAAGATTTGAGGTTCATAATTGTAAAGTTTAATTAAAGAGATGTTGTGGACAAATTGTCACCTTATGAACTCCAGCAAACTTTTAACATGTTTGACAAAATGTTATTTATTTCGTATTTTTACAATTTAATCCATTGGAAAAGTATTGTTAATTATAAAATGTGGCAGTTCATTTTACTTCTATAATTATTGTTAAAATAGCTAAATATGGAATATCATGCAAGTAGAAAATAGTTCAAATATTATAAAACATAAAATTGCTCTTTAATTTTAGTTAAACTTGTAAAAAATATATAAATAACATAAAATTTAATAAAACAAAATTTCAAATAAATTAATTTACCTTCAAATGATTTCTCCCTCATGAAGGAATGGATTTCTCCCTCATGATGGAGATTTATCCTTCAATCTTTTAGAATGCTGAACAAATATCATGGGGTTTATAATGTTCCCAACAGAAAGAGTTACTTATATCATGAACTAAATTAAAATAAATCTCAATTTTTGTTGGGATTATTTATATAAATAATTTATTAAAGAGGGAAAAAATTATATTCGTTTCGTTACTGAAATTATCCTTTTTAAATCGTGGAATAAATCACAATTTGAACCCTATCATAGAATTTTGTAAAAAGATATTAAATATTAATGATATTGATACGGTTCAAATAAGTAATTTGTTTTATTATGAAGCTAGCTAATTTATTGATATTCGATTTTCTGTTTCATCTTTCCATTAACATCTTGACTGCAGAATAAGTGATATGATTAAATTCAATTTTTTATATCAGTAATATAGTTTTAGTTTTCTTCAGTTTGTATATTCTAAAGCAACATAATTTACAAATGATATTGCAATAAAAATAACCATATTTTGTTAACGTAAACGTATTTATACTTCTATTAACACGTCTGGGTTTTATCCATATAGGCATAACAAAAATAAATTACGAAATTATCTGAGTACCGGAAAAAAATACAATAAAATTAATTTAAACTCTAATGGACAACTACTTCACTTAAATACGCTAGCAAGGCATAATGAGCTAACGATAATTTAAATCACCAGAATATTGAAGACTGAAGACTGATGAATAGGATATTAGAAATTCACCTTTAATATAGAAAGAAGGAATCCCAATAGCAACCGCTAAGAACTGCTTGGTAAAGTGGGCGCAAAAGGAACACTTTTACATTTGGACCAACCATAATAGTTGTTATGAAACGGATTCTGATGAATACATCAAAGGCCGAATTATATACTTGATCATATTCTTCTCAGGAAGTAGATTAGGTTTAACCAAAACCTCATTATGTGGAAGATGTGAGGAAGAGGAAAAAATACTACAACATTTTCTCTGTCGTTGCTCTGCGGTAATATATAAAATATTGAAATACATGAAACTTAATTTTTTGACCGACATAGAGAAGGCAGGTAGATTTATAGAATCTAATCTATAATTCCGTTCATGAGAGATATGAATTGGATTGATGTGCTCTAGGGTAGAATACGTGTGTACAACGGATCCTCATAGTCTAGGTGCTTGGAAGAGTATTTGTTACCCTAGACCCATCCAACTAACCATAACCAACCAGTGTACAACGAAAGAAAGCATTATATTCAGGAAAAATTTGAAATTAATTAAAATTATCTAACTTCATATTCTAGATTTGGAAAACAAAATTATAAGATTAAACACATTTTCTTAATACATATTACAAAATTATAATATGTATGTATTAAGAAAATCACATATTTAACATTAATTTTAGAATTGAAATTAAATTGTGCCACGTACATTCAATTCAATGTTATTTGTGAATCATAAATAATTCTATATACTTTACGAAACCGAACTTCTTGCAGTTCATATTTCTTATTAAAACATTACACAAATAAACACACTAGGTTTTTCTTTCTTATCTATAAATAAAGATATTAAAGACATTAAACGCAAAAAAGAAAACTTTAGATTTTTGTGAACCAATTAAAGAATACAGATAATCTCTATAGTGTCTAGTGTTATAAATCTTATAGTGTGACATTCACGTATGCTTTAAATTTAGTCCTTTACCTAAAATAGGATTGTAAATCTAATTAGAAAAAAAAAGATTATTTGTTAATTAAATTCACGTGTTCCAATTAATATTATTAGCTGGCATGATGTTAAATAAACAGTATAAATATGAAAAATATAATTAGACAGAAAATTTCTAAAAAGAAAAATTATAAAAACTTCTTACAATTATAAAAAAATATGTTATATCCAAACAGTTGCAAGCGTGCAAGTGCAACAGCCAAATTCAGACCACATGAAAACAATAATTAATAAATATAGAATATTATGATATCCATGAACTGAAATGTTACATTTAAAGTTAAATATATTACGAGAAATAGAAATGAATAATTACTGGATTAATCAAAGATAAATTTTAGTGAAATACATACAAAATGTATACACTTATTTTAATTGACCTTACTACAAGTTAAGCTTAGATTTACACGCTACATTGTTTCCCCAAAAGTACCGTGTAAATTAAAATCGTACAAATTGAATGCTTGCCATATGAATCCATATTTTAAAATCTTGGTAAACCCAAAAATAATGTAGTGTATAATGCAATTTTTCCTCATTTCTTCATTCGTGTTAATATTAAACCCAACCCGTGTAAATGGAGGGTTATGCGTACAGAGTAATTATTAAACAAAATGTGATATTGAAAAAACGTCAGCTATATAAATATAAAAGGTAACAAAGTTTTGAATTAATTTTACTGAAGCGCTCTCAATACACAATACAACAAGTTCAGTACAAATTTAGAAAAATTTGTAAGCTCACATTCTGGATTGGAATTAAAACAAGTTAAAGCTCCACAGTGTTTTAATTTGTTTGAATTCTAATCCAGAATGTGAGCTTCAAAATTCTTCGAAATATTAAAAATTATGTTATCAAAATTCAGTTCTAGAGTATTTTGAATGTTGTGAATTATTATTGTTAGGTTATATTTGTAATGATATCTAATTAGGGTAAAGTGTAAAGACACACATGACCATCCAACATTCCATTCTAAACATTGATGGGTTTATAAATTATTATAACCAGGTGCTTTTACTTTCAGTTGTGGGTAATGTTTCTGTAAAGAACCGAATCCGGAAAATAAGAAAAACATTTAAAGACTTTGTGAGATTTGTACGTCTACAATATTTCTAATCTAAAAGTTTGAGTTGTTTTGAATTTAATAAAATCGGATTTATAAGAATTGTTATATAAAGGTTTGCTTGCGTTATTTTTTTGAAATGGTTTTAATTTAATCTTCTTTATTATTAGAACTATTATTTTAAAAGTAGTTTAGATACAAATTAGTAATTTGTAGTTTAGAAGTTAATAGCAGAATGACGCAAAGCAGAAGTAATTTATGAGATTGGCTTAGTCATTTAGTATTTTTCACATATTTTTTTAACATCAATTTATAAAAGTACTCGTAACAAGTAAATTTCTTAATTGTATAGTTACTATTTTTACCATTTTTGTTTAATCATTGCTAGATTTTTACTTATTTTAAAAAAATTAATTAATTTTCAAATATGAAAAATGTCCTTTTGGCAGTTTACATTAAAAAATTATATAATAACTCTCGTACTTTTGTGGTTCTAGTGATTGCTCTTCAAATACATAATACAAAATTTTTACGATCATTTACACTTTTTTTACAATAATTCTTATAAATGAGAGATCAATTACATAAATTATTTCATAAACATTTAAGAATGCATTATAATTATGTATTATTAAATATTTGTAATGTCTAAATAAATTGAATAGATAAATAGATATAAGGGCAAAGGTTTAACATAATATTTTAATTTATTATTATAGAAAACCTACTATTATTATTGTATTTATTATTATTTACAACCTTTATAATTCATCATTTATTGATCAATTTGAAGAATATAAAAGCTTATTAAAAAGCCAATTATATGCTTTCAAAAACTACCCAAATTATAAATACGGTAGCAATTATAATAAAAGTAAGAACGATTTAAAAACATTATTGAAATTTTTATATTTAGCTCGAACTTTTAATTGTGTCGAATTAATTTTGATACAATAACTAAATTTGAATGTGCTCCGACATACGAGATTCTAGAGTTAAAAGTGACGTATTTTGATAGTAATCAAAACCGTTTCTAAGTGTGAGTAATATTACTCGTAGTAATTTTGACGCTTAGAGTTATCAGGCCAGTTATATAACTTATTAATTCAATATTGAATATGTGTGGCCATAAAATGTTTGATTCCATTCCTGAATGTCCAACACTTTGGTAATAACAATCGAAACATTCAGCACTGTTGGAACAACTGACGAGCATTTTTTTCTTGGACGGTTAATTGCTAAAGCGATATCTTGTTTTTGATTGGCATTGAAGACTTTTGCATTGCATTTGATAAAATACTAACATTTATACACTTCTAGTATTCCCAATTCTGTTTTTAAAGTGTGGATACGTTAAAACAGAAAATCGTTTAATAAAAACCGAATTTTATAATTAATTTCCCTATCGAATTATTATTCATTTTCTTGTGTATGAAATTAACTTACAATTCAAATCCATTAAAAGATTATAGTTAATATAATTATAGTATTAGTTAAGTGATCTCAAATTTTAATTGTTAAGATATTATATTTCTATTTAACAAAATGGATTGAGATTTTAAATGTTTATACATTATATTTCAAAGTTTATAAATTTCTTATAAATTTTCAAATACTATTTCATTCATTTAAACTTTAAGAATTCTTACAATTCTACGTTAGTTATAAAGCAGACTTAAAAAATCTTTATATATAATGTTTGTAATGTCTAATATTATTTGTTGATCGATATTTCTTCGAATAAATCGAAAAAATATAATAATTTTGATAAAGGATATACATATTCGTATTGGGAATTTCCAAAATAAGAATTCGTTTTATTTATAAAAACTGTGATTTTCTTATCCCTAAAGTTATTTTGGGATTTCAAAAATATTTGATTTTGACAGTTCGATTGGAAAAAATTGTTATCGTAATTTAAATATTAATACCAAAAACATTACCAGATGAAATTTTAATAATTTTACATATTATTTAGTTATATTAAAAACAAAATCTGAAAAAAATTATTAATTCTTTAATATTCTTCAAAGTTGTTACGTATTACACTGAATATATTTAATTTTAATTGATTTACTAAAGATATTCATTCAAAATTTAGCAAGAATTTTTCCATTATTGATTAATATTTATTTCTGTGCTAGTGAAATATCAATATATATCACGTACAATCGTCTGATTATCATCCAAAACGTTTAACGTGGTAAATTGGTATCAAAAACATATTTCAACTGAAATATTAAGTAATTTCTTAAATTTGTTAAAAAAAAGTTCAATTATATTTTGGTCAGAAGCTTTTTGAATACTTTATTGACCAGTTAGTTTATTTATTAAATATGCATAATGATAATCAAGTTGTTTATCCATTAATAGTTAAGTTGAAAGTTTCTCATTTAATAAATATAGCTAAAATTCGATGTATTATCAATAGTAGCCCCTATATACAACTCTATTACATAATCTATAGAGATGCCAATACAAAATGTACCGAAACTTTTTAAATATAATATAATCGGGTATGATGGCAAGTATTTGTATATGTTATCTTCAATATATATGTTTAAAATTAATCTTCAAATATTAGCTTAGCAACATTTTTGATTCCGTTTTCAGCATTTCATATATTGACCAATTTTGTTTCAAACATTGGTAAAAATCTCGAATGAAAACTAAGAAGATTTTTAATACATTAGTTGTACACATATGGTTGCATAAAATCCATGCTTTTCAAAAGATTTATATTTGACCTGTACCATATTTGGAATATATTATAAATTTTAGATAAATAATTATATAAAACACAATTTTCCCATGCTTCATGTACTAATCATTAATCATCTACTAATACTAATTTTATTTTTAACATCTCACAAAGTCGGCATTGTCTTCACCAAATTTGTTAGCGTACTGTCATCTAAAGTGTAGAAAATGAAAGTCATCTAACATTTTCGACAATAAATTTTAGAAGCAATGTTTATGGTTACCATAATTCAATAAATCTTGATTTATAGATGATATACTTATTGCATAATGCCAACTATTACTTTTGATTTTAGCTTATAGATCATGCCTTTTGTATATCACTCAGTAATGTGGACATTATAAGTCCAAATACAATAAACTTGGTCAAAAATCTAGTTGACGCAAGTCACGACATCGTTTAGATTTAATTACAATTAACCAAACTGAATAAAAGCCATTAATCATAATAACATAAGAGTTGATATTATAAATGTTGTCCAGATAATGTTTTCTTTCTGTTCGTTAGATTGAAATTAATTTCATTTACAGTACACGCTATCCAGACACATAAAAAGCATAAAAGAAATTGTTTAATTTTCAAATAAAATGTGTCATAAAATTAATTTGTATTATGTTTTTATATGAACAATATTCAAACATGAAACAGGTGTTAGTTGTCGCCGTTAATGCGTTAACTGTAATATAACTAGGTTTATTATAACCTAATTTTGGTACACAAAAAAAAATAATCAAAGTATTGGAAATTAAGCTTGATTAACACATCCGCCGAAAATCCTTGACGGTACATTTCTAACCTATCAGAAATCTTCAGCGCGACGATATTCCGGCACGGTGAAAAATTGGTTCAATTTTATCTTTTTCGTTGCAGAGGTCGTCACGTGTACACTATGAAATTTCTTTATAATATATTTTTAATTAATTTTATTTTACATTGCAGAAACTATCAAAAAAAAAAAAAATCTTTATATGCGTGGCTTAAAACCGTAACAAGTTTAAATTGCTGTATAAAAACCATCGCAAAATTCATCAAGCGTCCCGGTTTTTTGGCTTACTCGTAAATCAAACTTAATAGTCGTCTGAATTTTCTTAATTTATAGAACCAGCTCCTATCATAATTTAAATTTAAAGCAATATTCAAAAAATATTTTTCATATGTAAAGGAGGTTGTAATTATGACCACATTACTAATTTAATCTGGTTTTTATTGAACATAGTTTAGTGGTTTAGTAATTAAAGTAATATCTCAATTTTAATTATTATTTTTAGAGTTATTGTTATAATCTGTTAGTTCTTCTGATTTCGACATACAAATATGGTCTTATTTAATCTAATTTTTTTTATAACATAATAAAATTTGTGTTGTCACGGCACGCTAATAATAATCCATTTATTTTTAGATTAGATTGTTTTGCTTTCTATAATGCGTACTAAAGTTAATGTTAATCGTTTTGTTATTTCAAAATTTAAACAAGGCATGATTAAAATAAAGCATTTTTACATTGTTAAATATAAGAAAGGTTTGTGGACGTTACTACAATAATTTCGACAATTAGATTTTATCATGATTTAACAAAAAAAAAATCACTTTTTATTGTGTAATAATGTAATAATAATCATAATCATAGGAATATAGTCATCAGGAACATTGATAATATAATAATCATAATCATTATGTAATTTTCTTGTTGTGGCCCTTTTAAAAAAATTACAATAAAAAAATGAATTTTAATAGTAAAATATACGTCTAAAAATACTGGGAAAGTTAACAAGAATTTGTTTTTGTAATTTTCTTGATAAAAATCGATTATTCTTGGCAAATGGTGGGTCTTAGTTGCTAGTACATTTTGGTTTATTGTTCAAGCTGAAAATTTCAAAGAAAGTGATTTCCGTTTTACACTTATTTCCACTAGTCGATTTCTTCTGTAAATACGACCGGAGGTGTTATGTATGACCTCTAGAAGGATTGAATGTATTATCATACATTATTTAATTAATGACTCAATATTTATTAACTAGAGTGCCAGAGATGACCTAAAATATGTTCATATGTATGTTAGCTAAATTAAAAACATGTTGGCCTCACCATTTTATCGTTATTAGTTAGTTAAAACTCTACACGTGTAGATTGTAATGCTATCTGACAATTTCTTTTAAATATAATGGTACGCAGAGGTCACATGAAATATAATGGTACGCAGTAATTATTTCAATTCATTGAATATGAGTTAAAATATATTATAAATTCTGCTTATTTTGTTGTTTTCGAAAGACTTTAGCCAAGTTCTGATCTTCGGATCTTTTAATATTGTAAGAGAAAAAGGAAACCCTTAGTCCCTCATTGAAATATAATATTATTTTCAAAATAATATACAGACAATCTAAAAAAATTAAAATTATGCTAATATTTTTTTATAATTGTACATTTCTTGTGTATAATATTTAATGTATAAAATCTTTTAAAGAACTGCCTCAATAAAAATTTGTCTTCATTTAATAAGCTCCATAAATATTGTAGAACTGTAGAATCTTCAGTTTAATTTCCAAAAAAAAAAATTATAAAGAAATAGTTGTATAGAATATTAATGATAATTACATTTATAACACCAGCCACTAGAACAAAACCTTGAAATTATTTTAGTGGACTTGATATTTAAGCTACACAAAAATAAAGGAAGTTTTTATAAACTTTCCTCAGACATTTTTATTATGATCAAGTGATTTAAATTTATCCTTAATTATTTTTATTAAGCATATCCTTAAAGGTTCATAACTCTATTTTCGAGCTTAATTGCTATACTAATGGAACTATTATATTAGTTACAATATGATATTCATCTGAACAGATGCACATCTCATTATCTATAAATTTTGTAAATTGGATAATCATAATTACATATCAGACTGCAACATTAAAGGATTTTACTGATACTGAATATAAATTGTGGAAAAATGAACAATTTTGTTCTGAAATTAACTACGTGATCCTTTTTGCAATCAAAAAACTATAATTATTAGTGCGAATCGATTTTTTGTAAATACAGGACTCCAGAATCTTGTTTTTAATTCTTTTAATATTTTTTTGTTGGAAAGGATAATTTATTTTTTTATTTGTAAACTTTAAAGTATTTTAAAAGTTCATTAAAATTAGAAATTATTAAATAATTGTAATAAAATTCACATAAGGAAACTTTTAAATTAATATTTGTTCAAAAAAGTTGCGTTTTCTGAATCTTTACTGTATTGACATAACACTGTTTTGCTATCGTCATTAATTTCACAATTTTTAAGAATAGGTATATTTAAGTTATTGACGTCATATTCAGGATTACATACCCACATATAATATAATTATAATATATTTCATTTAATTAAATTAATGCTAAAGTCATAAATTTAAATTTTGTTTTTAATACTTCGTGTTTATTCTTGATAAAATGATGTTTTTATTTAGATAAGATTTATTTAATTCAAAAGCCATTCTATTAATGCGTTGGATGTAATTGACTTTTCTTGTATACTTTTATGTTCTTCAATTATATTAAAAATAATTATTTGTTTTTCAGGTGTGGATGGTTACGCATAAAGCGGTTCAGGAATATAGCGATAGAGGCATACTTTAATCCGTAAAGGAAAATAATGGCAGCTTTAAATTGGATTTTGTTATTATGTATTATTTAATAATTATGTGTGCCAACCATGGTATAATATTTATAGTGGCTGACACTACAACAACCCATATCAATATGAAATAGTTCATTATGATGATTTTGATTTACTTGGATCGATTTTTCCTTATTTGAATGAATCCCTGTCCCTTGCTGATATCTCTATAAATATTATTATTTATCTTTCTTACACAAATGCTAATTTATAAGCTTAACTTCTACTTAATATTTGATTTGTTATAGTTTAACTTGTTAATTCTACATTAAAATCGGCACAATAATCATCTAAAATGAAAAGGCAATTTAACGAAATAGAATATACCATAACAAGAGTTAATAAAGCATAACAAAATAGCATTATTAGCCGTTTTCACTAGAAAATTCCACTTATATTAACCTAAATCCATACAGTAGTGGAATATAAAATTTATGTTCAGTAGTGGATCATGAAATTTGGTCAAAAATAAAGAATAAAACTTGAAATTAACAATAATTTTCTTTAATTGTATAATTTTATACAAATTAAAATAATTAAGCAACACTTTAAAATATGTTAATATTTTATTCCCTTTGCTTCAAAATAGGCAAAAAGTATTGTAACTCTTTAGAATCAAATATTAATCCTTCTGAAAGAAATTTAATAGAATACTAAATTAAATTTCTGGAAAAGATCTAAGTGCAAATAACGCTTAAAAAATATAGAATTTTATTTGTAAATTTAAATAAAAATTATTTATTTTTAATAATGTTGAATATAAAAACTAGAAAATATAATATTTTTTTTTGAACGAAAGTATTTGAATAAACACTTTGTAAACTATCCTCAACGTGATAATATAATTACTATTACCACGTTGAAGTTGAGGATAGTTGACAAAGTGTTTCTTCAAATACTTTATGACCAAGAAACCAGAAACCATTTTTATTATACAAAGAAAATATTTTTTTCTTATTGACTTTATTTACAGTGATTTTTATTATGTAAATTTGTATATATACTTTCTTATAAACATCTAAGAGGACAAGATGACTTTTTATTATGGAACTTTGTAGATAAAATTTTAAAAAAGATTTTTTTTTTCTAGTTTTATAAATTCATGCAATCTTAAGAAATGAAATAGTTTAAAGAAATAATAATATTTTTTTATTATTTATATGCTTTTAAATATTCTGACATTTAATTTACTTCTCCATCATTTACTGGATCTTTCTCTTAAGATATTTATTTAATTTTTGATTGAAGTCGTGAGATACAAAAAAAACATAAACCAATTCTGATTTGTAATTAATATTTAATAAATTAATATCTACACAAAATCGACACTCGATGCATGATAAGTTAAGTCATAGATATAAATCAAATTATTAAAAATAATAAAATTTTGAAAAACGTAAGAAATTGATTTCTGAATGTTTAACTGAACTATAATTTTTGAAAGATGGTGTAAAAATTATTTCTTATATTTCAATTAGTAAACTTTTCAAAAAAAAAAAATTCAAAACAATAATCAGGACGAATCCTATCATGGTGATGACAAAAGATTAAGAAAGGGTATTTAAGTGATGGTAAAATATATATTGAAGTAAGTACATATATCTAATAATGATTTTGTTTATTAATCAATTAAATTTTAATAATACTACTTATAATATACAGAACATACAACAATACCTATAAAATTCATCTCTTATTGAAGTATGTCATTTGAATTTATCAGAGCCATTCATAATTTTCTAGTATTGACATTAGAATTCATACACCATCAATGTTGGTGTAGGTTATTTAAAACGCTTTAAAAATAATTGTATTTAAAACAATTAGACAGTTTTCCAATAAAAATATTATATAAAATGTTCTCTTTTAAATAATTCTTTAAAGATTACATTATCTATTAAAAAATTTAAATTTTACAAAATTATGAAAATGTTTTAATATCAAATTATTTTTTTAAAATTTTATTCATTTTCAATATTTATTATTTAAACATAAATTTATTAACATTCCTAACTCTTATTACACATTTAATTCAAACCATTTCACTAATTTTCCACACTAGTTTTTAATGAAAAAATATTTAAGTAAAAGTTCTACCAGAGAACAAGCTTAAATATTCTACCATCATTAGCTCCACTAAAAATTAATTACATTTTAATTTTATTAAAATTGAATTTAATTTTATTGAATTTTATATATCAAAATGATTTTCTTGACTCTATGAACATGAAAGCGGATTATTTTGATAAAATATTGATTTTTTCGTATTGATTTTGGTTGATAAGAGGTAATTAAAAGTCGGTGTCGAAAGATTAAATTAATATTAATGTAATACATAGAGTATAGTACATTTTTGATGGAGCCAAAGTTTACATTTCATTGAAGGCAGCACATGGCACTGATTATCCTATTTAATTACAATTGTATTTGGTGAAACCAAATATGGACAATAAAGAAGTAATCACCCGCGAGTTTTAAGGACAATACAACAATTTTAATAATTTCAGAATTGAAATAATTTAATTTTGCAGGAATTATGATCATCCAATGTTCACAAAAAATTATTTGTTATTATGATTTCGAAATTGAAAGAAGTGAAGTATTATTATCGGGAATATTTTGATCAATTACTATTTTAACGAAATACTAAAACCCCTGCTAACACTCTATTACTAATTTTTTGTAGTATTTATTTATAGTGCAGTTGCATATGATTGCGTCTAAATGTTGCAATGAATTAAACTTTAAAATTAAGATTATTTCCGAATTCATGAAACACTATAGAAAATATTTGTTTAGTTGGAATGATGATAATAATCATTATGAAAACAAATCAAAATGAAATTTGGTAACAATAATGAAAGTTTAGAAAATTCAAGTGGTGACTACACTTAAAAAAAAAGATGAAAATCCTATTAACAAAATTTTCCTTAAGTAAATTGAATTATAAAAAAAATGATTGGGTGCGATTTAGTTCTGTCCAATTATAAAATTATATTACAAATTATTCAATTTAATTGGAAAATTATAATATTAATTCTAAAGAACAAATTATTTATGAATTTATTTGGAAAGTTTTATATTGAAAAGCTTATAAAACTACCATGGAAATTGGACTTAATTTTAATACTTTTACAAACAAAATATTAAGGGTCACTTTTTCATAGTTTCCTACATAATTTAAAATAATATAATAATATTTTATTAGCAAAAAAGTTTACTTTTAATTTTATGTGAAAGTTTAGCTATAGTCTCCCAAAAAAAAACATCTTCAAACGATGATAATAAAGAAGATATTAACTTTTCTCTGCAAAATTATTTATTATTTATTAAAAAATAACTATATTTTTTGTTAACTTTGTATCAAAATGATAAATAATTTTCCAAATTTTCAGTTTATTTATCATACTATAAGAAAATTTCATATATTATTAAAATTTATATAAGTTAACCAGGTATTTTTTGCCAACGAAACATTTTTATACAAATCAGGGTCGGCCGAACAATGTTTTTTTTTAAATTTATTGATAAATAGTAATAATTATTATGACAAATATTTATGTAAAATAATTTATTTAATTTTATTATTTTTAATGTAAAATGACATAGTAAATCGGAAACTAAAAAAGCTGTAGCCATTATGAAAGATGAAATTTTTACATATTCGGGACATTATTTTATAGAAATGGAACACTGGGGGCCAAGTATATACCACCCACATTGTCGTGTGGAACTGATTATGGACGACTGGTGAAAGAAACAATATAATATGCCGGAGAATGGCATGGAATTGAATTATCACCATTTTTTTTAATAGAAATCTGGGGCATAATTCCTCGACCCAGCGCTGAAATATACAATAAACTATAATACTAACATCCTTTTTAGGTGCTGCTGTGTAATTTTATAACCTATACATAAAAAATAATTTTGTTATGGTGTTACTATTAAATTGGTTGTAAAATATAGTTTCAAAATTATTTTATATCAAAATTTCAACTTATATAAAACAAAACTTAGTAAATAAAATAATAGAGAAAAGGTTATATAGTTATAGTTGGAGACATATCCCTTTAAATTAGATACAGTGATAAGAGAATATTCAATTCAAAATATTATTTTTTTTGGAAAAACTGAGGAAATTTGTTATTAAAAAAATTCTATTAGTAAAATTGATGATTGGTAATCATAAAAATAATAAAACAAATAATTATGCAGATAATTATATAAACGCAATCATTACGTCAGAGTCGAGAATTACATGATCGTATATTGTAAAAAAACGGAAATGAAGTTTAATGTCAAATGGTAAGTACACAAACAATATGAATCTATTCTAGTCGCCAAGTAAGTGCAGCACTAACTGAAATGTATGAAATAGATTAATTATTAAATATGTTATACAATTTAGGACTTTTAGGTCGTATGTTTATCATTTTTATGGTTAAACATACGATCATTTAATCTTCAAGTATTGAATTATATAAATTCTCACATACGACCAATATTTTATAACATATTCACAAGTTTTTGATTTGTATAAGAAATAAAGGAATTTGTTTGACATACTGCCATGTAATCCTAATGTTATAAAAATGTTTAACAAAATCGTATGTAAAATAAATAAACTTATAATTTTTGTAAAAAAATATAAGTCAAATAAACTGATAAATATAATAATTTTCAGTAAGCTAATATTTGAACTGCTCATAACTCAAAAGTATTCTGCACCAACATACGACCATATAATTCTCAACTGATGATTATAGACAACACAGGTTCAAAGTGAATCTAAAAAAGAGTAATACGATTCCATTAATGAGTATTATCAGATTAAGCGCAAACTGCTACTTGAATTTCTTCACAAAAGTATAAAGGCAAATTTTGTATGATATTTATATGACTCCATTATATCTTTATACAAATCAAATTTTTCTTTACACTATCGGGTGCGGAATCCGATCATGGAAAATCTGATCATCAATTCGATTGAAATTTGACAAACAGTATCTAGGTTTTATTAATATACTGTTATATGATACTATTTCAACAAATTCAGAGTTTTTATAGTTGTAGTTTTCGGGTTCAGTTCTCAAATTCAATTATAGTTTAATAAAATTTGTTTTATTTTGAGTTAATGAATGTTTGTCATTCCATACAATTGCAATACAAATTAGCATATTTTCAGTATAAGGTTTTAAATTGTATTATAAATTGAAAATGATTTGATAGAAATATAAAAATTAAATTAAATTTTGTTAAAGGATATCAAAATAATTCAGAAAAACGTTTAAAAAAATTGTGATCCTATTATTTATACTTAATATAGGTTTAAAAAGTTATTTAACTTAAAACTCCATAACTTAATATAAATAACATTCATCAATTTGTCTGTATTTTTCTAATTTAATTATTTTCGAAAGATAATAAATTGTAGGCGAGTATGTAATAGCAAGGAATATAGAACTTAAAGCTAAAGTTCATATCAAACTATAGAGCTATTATACATAATGACGATATATAAATATGTATCGGATAAAGTTTATTTAACTTGTAAAATTACTTATTTTTAATTAAATGTTGTAAAGTGCTGGACCAAATGCATCATAATCTGTCCAAGAATATACACTAAAGCAATTTTAACTCCAGTTAAGTAAATTTATTCATTATCTAACATTTTTGCATCTCAAATTATTATTCATAAAACTTTGTATAAATTGCCCAAAATTTTTCATTCTGATTTATTCATTATGAAAATCCATTTTTAACAATAGATTTAGATTAAAACTTTTAAGAAATTGCTGCAAAATTTAATTACTTTTTTTTTTTAATATTTATTTTATCTAATTTGGTTAATATGATCTTGTAAAACATATAAATGTTAAATTAGCTATTAAAAAATCTCAAATTTTTAACTATTTAATCTTTCTTCAAACCAGAAAATCATTTGCAAAAGATAATATAATCAAAGGAAGAAAAATTAATTTCGTTGATTTGTGTAGACAGTATCATGTTGACAGCCAATAAACATATAATTATCCCTCAAAAGATTTGGTTTCAGGTGACTTCAAAATATGATGAAAACGTGTTAAAAAATGAGAATTGAATTTTGAATAATTTTATATACATTCAGAATTCGGAGAGTCAAAATTTAATTAAATGATTGAAAGGTATGAAAATTTTGGACTATTAAATGGAAAATAATTAATTGTGTAACTTATGTTATTTTTGGATCGTGTATTATTTTGATTGAAAGTAATTCGTTACAATTTGAAAAGATATAGAAAAAACTTGATCAGAATTTAAATGCTATATTGAAAATAATCTAAGCTACAAGCAGATACACTTCGTAACAAGTCCTTTTTTATAAATAATGTTAAAATTTAAAGACCTCTTTGTACGAAACGTTTAACCATCAAAAACAAGATCATCTGCATTATTTCGAAATATTATTTTATGAGTAATGAATAATCCAATTATTATTAGATAAAACTCTCTGCTACTGAAATTATAACCTTCATATATTAAATATAAAGGTAATAACAAATCAAAAAGTATTTCAGCCTGAACGATGTTACCTTCTCAGGAGAGCAGCAACATACAAAACTGTTCTGAGGTACACCGAATCCTAGAATTCGAAGAACTTTGTTAAGAATTAACGTATTATTTACAAAATTTTCTACGACACACAGAATTTTCAGAAGGCATATGCCATACAGCAAGGTTACGAATGCAGAGAATGTAGGGAGCATGAAGAAGATTTAGTATAGTACCTACTTTGTCACAGTCGCTCGGTCAAACAAAATAAGGTTCAGGAATTTGGGAAATTTCATGCTGGATAACTTGAGAAATCAGGTGGTCTACTGGAAAGAATAACGTGCCTCTTAATGAGGCTTAAGTGCATGGGGCAATGTAGTCCCCTATCCGTTACAACAAAGAATTTATGGATATTTTGAACACTCAGTGTATCAAAAACAAAAATATTTGGTAGATTTTGGTCTAAGTAAATAGTAATTTATAATTTCTGATTTTCAAAAATTTGATTTTCAAATTGTATTGGTATACAATTAATAAATAGTCATAGAAGTTTACATAATTAGGTATGCTTTTCATTAAATTTCAATATATAAAATATAATACTACCAGATTATATAATAATCGATACAATTTGAACGTCAAAGTTTAATAGTCTTTAATATTTCAAAGTCTTTAATCTTTTCAGAAAAATAAAAACTTTATATCTATCTTAAATTTTACGAACATTGTTTCGTAAAAATATTTTATCTGAAAAGTACAATTTAAAAATTGCCTATTTTTGTTATACATACATTAAATATCGATTCATAATTCTTATCACGTTTTTTTTTTTCTATAAAAAAAGAATGGAAACTTTGATTCAAATAATTGTTTACCATTTCATCTTTTTATGTATTTATATTGATGGAGTTTATTTGAAGTTTATTTTTTATATAGTTGTAGTTAGTAAAAAGTTTCCATAATTTGTTGAAAACGTTTCTTTTTAAATGGTAATATAGAAAAATGATGATCTATTTTTATGATTTTATCATTTGTTCTTTTATGGATAACTTATTTTAATTTATTTTGATTATGAAACCAAAAACGAGGAAATGAAGATTTAAAAAAGAAAGCATTTTTGTTACAGATTTTTTTTTCTTATTCACTCCACTTTGGTAGCATCTCTGCCTTGCCAAGAAAAACGGCCACAAGTGCCAACATGTGAATTTTCAATTAAGGACATATTGGTCCATCTATGTACTCAGTTAAATAGTCACATAACTTTTTGTAAATACCTCAAAAACGTAATATTTAATAGGTACATATATGCCACATAATCTATGTTCCCTAAGAAGGAAAGTCTAATTTACACTTTACTATATTATTAAAAGATTCATTTTCCAAAAATCAATTCGTAAAATGAGGCTTTTTTGCTTAATATTACGTAAAGTTTCTTGATTTTATGATTTTTTCTAATTAATATTCAAAAATTTTCAAGAATTTGAAAGTGTTTCAACAGAAATAGAAATAATTCTAAACAGAAACTTTCATAATAGGCCTAAATAATTTTCTTACAATGTGGACCTACAATTTTTAAGACATACTTTTTAAGACGGTTCTACTTTTTGATGCTCTTGGATTTTCAAAGTTTTTTCTATCAATGTGGCGATTTTTTCAGTGATACTAGGTTCGATAAAGAGCCAGCATAAACCTCTCATTCGTCCATTTATATATTTTATTTATCATAATTGCAACAATTTTTATAATTTTAAGTAATTCTTTTAATTTTTGTTATTATTTTTTTAAATAATAATATATAATACTCTAAATTCTATTGGAAGAAAATTATCCTTAAATGCTTGGATCTTGCTGGAAATAAAGATCGTATTAAGGGTAAAATTTAACTTTACCAAATTACACCTGAAAAAATATTAAAATAAGTTTATTAATAAAATAAGTTTATCATTTCGTTTATAAGTTGAAGTATATAATTTACTAATAATATCATGGGAATGGAATATTTTCAATTTAATAAAAAATGAAACTTTTATCAATTTAAATATTGAAAATGAATATAAACTTTGAGGTAAATTCATTGGAATAAATTTATTTCTATTAAATATTGAAATTTTAATAATTTATAAGTTTTCAAAGCATAAAAAAAAAGTAAAATTATTTAAATTCAATTTATTGAAAATTTTAGATATAGCATTTCAGTCAATCAGAAATCGAATACAATTGAGAAAGTTTCTTTGCTTACAGGAGTATTGAAAGTAATTTTAAAAACGAATTGATTTGGAAAAAGTTTTTTGCAGAAATTGGATAAAAAAAACATAAATTTTATTTA
Source organism: Rhamphomyia laevipes (assembly GCA_963920725.1). Classification (NCBI taxonomy): domain Eukaryota; kingdom Metazoa; phylum Arthropoda; class Insecta; order Diptera; family Empididae; genus Rhamphomyia; species Rhamphomyia laevipes. The sequence continues at coordinate 43,792,284 of OY987259.1, forward strand.
GAAAATTTAAGCAGATATAGAAATGAATGAGTAATAATTTTAATTTATTTATATTTAATTTGTTACCAATCCGAATAGCTTAAGCTATTACTGTTTAAAAGTTCCATATATGTTAAATTGCCACAGTTTTTCTGTTGTTCACATAATTTTTTGGTTATTCCAACCGTTATTTTCACAGTTTTTCGGTTGTTTCCATCTTTTGTCATTTGTTACCATCCTTTTTCGTTTTCTTTACTATTGTTTGTCACTTGTTTTGGTTGCTCCCATTGTTTTTTAGATGTTCACACAGTGGAAATAATAATTTCCTATAATTCTTAATATGTTAATTAAAAGTAGGGCGCCCTTATCCATGTTTAAGTGGTCATAAACCTAAGTTTACTTATTTCAAAGTATATTTATATAATTATTGGTATGATTTCGATAAAATTGGTAGTAAATAATTTAATTTTAATAGCAATTCAACAAATTGGATATTACATTGAAAATTGGGAAATGGTTTTAAAAATATACAAATTATTAAACTGCAAAAATAAAAAAATATGTTGCAAATAGAAATATTAAATTATTCAAATAACCTAAATTCATTTATCCATTCATCACAGACCACATCAATGCACAATAGATGAATTTTTAAAATTACGATGATTTATTAATATTGCATAACATTTGTGTAGAATACAAATAAATCAAACAAAAATATGAATTTAAATTTTTAATGACAAATAAATTGAAATATAATAATATTGTGCAATAAAGTTAAAGGGATGTATTCATAGGCGCCCGCAGGTAGGGTTAAGGTGAATAAATTTCCTCCCCCTGACTTTTAAAAAAAAAATTTAAAATTTATTTAATAAAGTTAAAAAATTAAAAATAAATTGGGCATCTCTAAGAGAATAATAAAACAGCTGAAAACCCATTTTCCCTTGTTCAATTCTTGTCAAATCGCTAAAAATTGAAAGTTTTCGTCATCATATGGAATAAAAGAATGATTTAATACAGCATTTATTAGCATTCAGAATTTATTCTTCTTTTTATTTGGCACATATTTTTGGACTGCTACTAGTTTTGACAAACATCGATTCTGACAACCATCGATTTGAAATTTTTATTTTGACTTTGTCTAGAAAAAATCTTGCGGGCGCCTATGGATAAATTGAATACGAAGCCTTTATTTACATGATCATTCTGATTTTTAACCTCTGCAATTTAGTTTAACTTTGAATTATAACTTTGAAAAATAACGATAGCTTATTAGAAAATTTTAAATAAATATGCAAAGAATAATTTGAAATTATTGAAATGCATTTCAATTTGTGCAATATAAATTGGAATATTGGAAACGAATTATTGTGAACTTAGCAATTTTAAAAAGTAACCAATAGTAACAATAGCTATTTTAAAATGAAAATGGTTTTCATTTTATATGTAATAATTGAAAGCCCGCACGTGGAAAATCAGCTTCACAGTCAAAAGAAAATGCTTTAAAGTTGTATAAAGAAATGAAAATATTGAATAAAATATATTTTAAAACCAACAACTTTTCGTATTGTCAATAATTTTATTAAAATTTTCCAGGAATTGTAAATTATAAAAGTGTTGCGCGATAACAATATTCAAAATAATTTAAATAAGTTTTTTTTAAATATTTTTTTAATAAATTCAGGATACGTGACATTTGTATCAGGAAAAACTAATGTAATAGTTGCTCCCGGATGAAAAAATGGTTCTAAAATTTTAATAGATATTTTGGGTGACATGTCAGATGGAAAATATACCAAGTTTTTGGGCGATATTTTCATGAAAGGAAAAATAATTGAATTTCAAAAATAATATCTATCAGATTTTTCGAGAAGTTTACGAAAAGCTGAAAGTCAAATTAAGAAAAAATTGTTATTGGCATTTCAGGCGTTTTTTAACTTTATTTTGGGGCATTATTTGATTCCAAAAAATTGAACCAATTTTGCTTTTCTGGTTTGGAATATTTTAATTTACCTCAAGCTTTAAGATATTTTTTTCTGAAGCCACATTTCCATTGTGTGTGAAGCCACATTTCAAACAAAACATCCCAAATCGTTTAACAGTTCAAAACTCAGATATAATTTGAAACTTTACAACGAAATTTACATAAAATGTAGTGATATATGTAGTTCATTTCCATAGGCGTTAGGCAATATCAATAAGATAAAAACTGTGTCTCCTTTTATTATACAATAATGAAAATTTTCAATCTAAAAATAGTAAAATTCTTCTATTTATTTTTTGTCCTTACCTAAAATAAAAATATTGTATTTCCTGTTACGAATTATCTCAATTTTACAAAAAATTGTTCCTTCATTTTCTTGTTATCCTTCCTAGAACAGAAAATTATGCTCTTTTATTTTATTTTTATATTTGGGTATCTGGATATCATTTCTGCTGGTAACTATTGAAATGGAAGAAGTCTTAAAATAGGTCCTTATAAACATCGTTGTTAACAAAATGCCAAAAAAAAAAAAAAAAAACTGATAAAATTTATAGAATTTTGAACAGTAACCGAAGTAACGAATTATATCTTCAATTTATGTCTTTAAACAATATTGTTTGTTTCTGGAACGAATTTAAAGCAAAAAGGATAATAATCTTACAATTTTTATAGATCTTCTTTTTTTTTTTATTTTTGTGGGTAGAAAAGAATTGAATCAAATTGAAAATATTTATTGTGAAAATTCAATAAAAATTGTGGAAATTATATATATATAAAAAAAAAAACTAAATAATCAGAAAACATTTTAATATTTATTTTCAATTTAACGAGAATTTTTTTCAGAATTTATTGATGCTATATTTTAAAGGATGTATAATTTTAGATTTTAAAATATTCTTTTTTTTTAGAAAAATTAATTGAGTTATTTTTATATCGAAATCTTTTTAGATTCACTTTAAATGTATTATATTTTTTACATAATGACTATGAAAATATTTGGGATCCATACTTCCTCAAAATAACTGCATAACTGCATCTCATTAAGTCATGAATCATGAATCATACAAAAAATATTTTTAAACCCAAATGTCACCAATATCAAAAATGATTTCCATTAGGTTTGATTTAATAAACCGAATTTTCTTACACCTGTTACATAAATGTATCGTTAAACATTGAACTAGGACCCATAATTTTGGTTTAAAAAGTTAGTGATTAACTTAATAAAATTTAATTACTTTTTTTATATTTAAATAGTTAATTTAGAAATTTATAACGACTAGTGTTTTAGAAGTCTTCCAAAATTCTATGATTCTGAAAAACATGAAAAACTTGCATAAATTACTAGTGGACTATTAAATGGTTGACATCGATATCAATATTCTATTAATTTATTTAAATAAAAATCGATTGTGCTATTCTTAAGGCTTAGACCTTAGATAAACAATTTTTTATTAAGTTTTAATTTAAATTTAATAGATAACAGAATTTTACTAAAATAATAAAATGTAAAATATTTCTAAACTATTGTTAATAAATTAAATGTATTACAGAAACCTATTTACGTACATTTTTTCTTCTATATAATGTGATCATATACAACTTTTCTAAACTTTCTATTTAAGATTTTCATTCGCTATGTGAAAATAACTTTATCAGAATGCCAAAAAATAAAAAGTTAAGTAAAATTTATATCATCAATAAAGAAAATTCAATTTATTCAATAATTTTCTTAAACATATAAAAGGATTTTCCTTAAAAACATGTAAGTAAAATTTATTTATGATGATTGTCGTATTGTCATTAATTTATTGTCGCATAAATTTTGTAGAAAAATCAATAAAAGTTTTCGTGAGTAAAACAGTTAATTCTTTCAAAATTTCAAAATAATAATATTCTATTTTCGTACGTAGAAGTAGTAACTATAGTTTTAAAGAATTAATTAAATGAATGCATTTGCATTGACGTAAGAGTATAAAATTAAACCTAACCTAATGCAACTATGATAACCGATGCGTTTGTTGTGTGGAATAAGTGGCTAGAAAACAAGATTATCATCGTTGTCACTTTCTTTTCTTGTTAATTTTTGAGAACAACGTCAAAAAAACATTTCTGACAGGGCTTAAGAAAGTGCATGATGTGCAAATGAAATCATTTACGGAATAGTGGTGAGTGTATGTATAAATGGATATGCCTGGGAAGCTAGGACATAGGTGTACAACTACACTGAATGGCGTACATTTGAGAGTATTTTTCAATTTCGCTCCTTTCAATTATTTCAAGCCAATTAATTGTCTGAAGTACACAACTGAAATACTACTCTGAAGTAGACAAATTTTGACTACTCAACGTGTTCATATTTCACGATATTATTTGAATATTATACCATTAACAAAGCAATTAACTCTTCTCATAATTACTTTCTATGGTCAGCTATGCCTTAAGGCAAATACATAATTCCTGCTTTTCGCATATTTTATAATGGTAAAAAAATAGTGTTTATGAGAACTTAATGAGATTATAAATTTGAAATTCAAATTTATTAAGGACATCTAGTTCCTGTTATTTTTCGGTTGTGTTACGTTACGGGATGTGATAAATAATACTTTATAATTTTTTTTTAAACACATTAGATTTGTGACTTTTTGAAAATAATTTTCCGATCCGTTTGCCTTGATTACACTTTTATTCCTTCATAAAATTTCCATTTTTAATCTTGATGAAAACAAGGTTGCAATTTACAATAATTTTTTTTTTAAATTCGTTGAAGTTTGAGTGAGAAATTGGACAGTTTTTGTTTTGGATTAAGATTAATGCTTCAATTTAATATTGTTTTAAAAAAATTGGTACATTAGACGATGGTACGTTAAAGGTTGTATATAAATGTTATATGATTTTATTAATAAAAAAAGGTAGATACAGTTTTGGGCTATTTTAATAATTAGGTACTACTTGATGTAATATGAAATATTAAACTCTAATTTTATTATAATTATGGATAATTTAAAGTTTGAATTAATATAATCGTATAGGCATTATTTGATCCACAAGAATCTGGTTAACAACTCGTAGTCGACCAAGAAGTTCGTTAACAGCAGAAAATTTTTCTTTAATGGAATATGGATTTCTAGCAGCCTCGATCTTTTACCAATTGAAACATTATCGTATACAAAATTTAAGAAAACATTGAAAACTCTGATCTGCACATAAGAATTTCTCATATTTGAAATTACGTAACTGCTGATTTTTCCGTAACTGCTGATTTTGTAAATTTGGGAGAATACCAAAAGATTTAATAATAATCAGTAAAATTTTGAACCTTCTTTATTATATTTTCTTGAAATCTAATGGTTTTCTTTTTGATGAAATTATATTAAGTCAATTTCATTTCAAATTATTCAAATTTCTTGTTTTTTATTTATTTTTACTTATGCTGTAACATTGCATAATTAGATACTTTTAGCATGTCTACATACAATTTGTTTTATAAAAACTGGTACAAATAAGTTAGCTTTTATCTGTAGCTCCAGATTTTGATATATATATACCCAATTTATATAAGAATTTATTCAAGGTAAATCGTTCTGTAATTGTGTATAATGATTAAGATAATACAGAGTGGGTCATAACTAACTGTGAGGTTTAAATATTTAATAACTTTCATTTGTATACTTTTTTTCATTATATTTTTTTTTGTTTTATAAAATATTGAAAATGTAATTTTTGTTTTATTTAAGTAAGTATAGAAAACAATGTCACATGTCAACGAAATTGTACTTTTCATGCTTCGAAAATTAGTAACCACATTTTTTCTTTTGGGTTATCTCAAAGAGGGCATATAATGTTAGGCGACCCCAAGAAAACATTGAAGGATAAATTGCTATACTTTAAACAATCTCATTTAAAATGTTCTTAAACATTGCGATACCGAAAATGGGGTTCATTTATATCAAATCTTTAAATATGGAATCCACATAATTTTTCATATAATGTAACTCGAAAAGTCCTTATACTTTTGTACATAAATTTAATCTATCTACAGTTCTTTGAATAGCATAATATGATATTGATAATAATTATGATTATTCCTAGATTTTGTATCTGACTTTTTTTTTATTTGTCAAGAGTTTCTGAAAAACTTCAGATATGTGATCATCCTTCGAATCTGTAGTATGTTTGAAATACTAATATTGCTTCAAGTATTGTCAAGGCCGACATAACAATAAATTCAAAGTATACATTAATTTCCTTGGTACGTTCCGAAATAAACAAATAATATCGAATAAAATAATTAAGAAATAAAAACGTGTTGCCATGTCTAGATTCTACATAATATTAGTTCAACGTTTCACATTATTTTCTTAATTTATTTATATGACAAAGAAATTAAATATAGGCTAATTTCTGGACAAAAATATTTACATAATTTGTATTTGAATAAGGAAAAATTATTATAAATTTTTGTTTAATTTTGTTTTTTCTCTTGCAATTATTTTATTTATTTACTTTTTGGTTCATTTATTGAAATAATTAATTTATTTGGAAAATTTATACTTGGCTTTTCTTTTATTTTATTATTTTGTAAGAGTATACATTTCGATAATTTATAATAAAATAAACTGCTAACCTTGGAGTTAGTCACTCTATTAAGAAAGAATATATTTTCCATTTGATTAGCATTCCCCTTTATTTTAATCAAATTTAATATTATGTAAAAATTATATAGTACCAAAAAATATTTTAACTGACATTATTGCAGAGCTGATTGAAAGTAATAGTTACCATACATCCACATTATTTAAATACAAAATGGAAATAATTTTCATGGTTTTAGAGCTATTTTAAAATATCAACAGAATTTCTTATAATTATCCTTGTTATGTCTAAGATTGGTTTACTAATTACAATTTAATCAATTTGATTAGAAGAAATCTGGCAACAATTAATTTATTTTTATAACATAAAGTTAATAAAATTAACTGGTTCACTGTATTTATATTACGAAGCTCTTTTCATTGTAGTTTTCTAGCCAAAGTGGCAAATTGCGTTTAACGTGAGCTTCAGGAAAATTAAGAAGATAAATACAGGACAAAAATGAAAGAACCTACAACTATAATATTTAATATAAAATATGGCTTGACGCCAGTTTTATCCACTTAGTTTGTTTTCTCAAACAAAACTTGTAGATCTAATTTGGCTCATAAAAATAAAAATATAGGAAAACATTTTTTTTTATTAGGTTTATATACATTCAATCGATGCCTCAATTGCTTAATTCTATTTCTTGGTATGATTTATAAAAAAAGGTAAAATTGTTTGTTAATAATGATCAAATGTTACAGATCATTGGACACAACAGAAATTTATGTTTTGAATTTTTGTTAAAGAAAATGGAAAATTGAAATGTTAACAAAATACTATAAAAACTTACAAAAAACACAAATATTTTTATTATTTTGGGTTATAGCGTGTTGTGGCGATAAATTTACACCCATTTTATTATTAGGAGAAGTTAAATGGTTTATTTAATATATTTTTAAATTTTCTAATAAATATTATCAAAATAATATTCAACATTATTGAGTTATTAAATATTATTTATTACTTTATGTGTCCAATCAAATATTTGTTGTGTTGATATTGATACATCTCTGAACTCTGACTGTATACTAGACAAACATAATACTCGTCATATCAATTGGTGCAAATCCAATATTTTATAATTGCAATAAAAAATGATATACAAGCGGGGAGAGTGAAATAAGGTCAAACAAATTAAAGTACATGGATTTGAATTTCATATGAAATTGATATTATTTACGTGGAAATTATTTCTATTTCCCTTTCTTCAAAAGAAATAATGTTTAATACAAAATGGTTATAGGATCCATGGACATTATGTAGAAAATTGAAATGAAATATAAAATCCAATTTTATATTATTCTTAGCTAATTATTGAGTTCAAATTTGTTACATTTTTAGTGAATTTCAACTTTTCCAAAAAAATCCTTATCTATTATAGAGGTAAGAAAATTGTTCGTTGATAATATAGTTTTAGGTAATTTTGGTTCTTCCATATATACAGTAAAATACGTTTTTTTATAAGGACACAGTTATAGAAGAAAATTTCTCATATTTATGTTTATTTTACCAACAATGACAGAGATAATACATCAGATTTTTATAAGCAATTATTAATCATTCAAATTGAAATCATGTATTATTGTGACTCCGAAGTATCCCACACAGGCTACGGCACGTCACGTGGGCCGCGATACAACACTACTGTAATATATTTATAACTTATAGAGTGACTTATACTTTAGAGTGATTTATTAATCTTATGAAATTATTTTATATCAAAAATTAATAGTAAATGTTAAAAAATTTGATGTTAAATTTATGTTAAAAAAAAAATTATATTAATTTTACGTCAAAGAACTAACAAACTTAATATAGGAACCTAGCATAACCAGATACAAATTACGAAGAGTTAAAACAAATGAAGTGTAGTGATGAAAAGGTAAGTAAAAAAGTTAATTTTTCTATACATTTCCCCCGAAGTGTAAATCCGATTTGATTTAATTTTTCGCACAGCTTTGTTTCATAAACCGTAAAACTTTGGGTCTGTAAGTTCAGTGTTCAGTGAATATTGTATATAATATCAAATTCTGAATCAGAATTTTCGTTGAAATGGATAATTGAACTTTCTAATATAATTAAACCACAAAGCTATTAAATAAATGTTATTAAAATAAATAAATTTTTAATTTAATAATATTTTTTGTATAATCGAATTTATGCTCATTACAATATCTTTAATATTAAATAATGATTTTTTAATGCAACTTTTAATTGCGTATAATTAGTAATAAACTGAAGAATTAAATCTTATAGCAAATAATATAATTAAGATTTTAGATAGAAGCTATAGCATTATTTATAATTATATGGCATATCTAATTTCAATATAATATTAATAGAAAAAGTTATTAGTGATTATTATTTTTAATGATTCTTAAATGTACTAAATGCAAAAAACCAATAATAATTTTGGTTCATTGGACTTATTCATAATGATGAAATTATTGTTTTTATTTACTCTAATTTGTAAGGTTGGTCAAGAAATACTTAGAACTTTCCTATGTAAATTAAATATTTACATGTTCTTGATTGTGAAAGCGGCCGAAATAAAACAAATTTAAAATTTCGATACTCAATTTATCTTATTACAAGATACATTAAAGTACAAGGATTAAGATGTCATGCAATAATGATGCACAAAAATAAAGCTGGTGATAATAGATGGAAACGAATTGAATAAAATAAGAAATGGGTGGTGTCAGCAGAGGAAGGTCTAAAATTAATTATTGTAAAGAATTGTCAAGAGGTAATGGCTCATCAAGGAATGTACTAGCATTAGCATGTAAGTAAAACAAAAAATATTTAAATATCAAAAATTTCGTTAAAAAATATCACAAATTTTAGTGTGTATTTTAAATCAATATTTTTAAAATCATACATGAATCTTGAAAATCTTTTATACCTAAGCATTTTTTGAATATTTAATTCATTTTATATAATTTTTTTTTATAAATATTGCTTTTGTTATATATATATTTAATAAAACGGAAAGCCGATTAAATATTATATAAAACATCCTTGCAAAAAATAAAAAAAAAAAAATTATGGATTGTAAGTAAAATAAAATATCATTAATATAAAAACCGCATACTTGTTCTATAAATTCCAAGAGTTATCACAACCTTTGCAGCAGGTGGAATTACATATAATCTCCTTTGACATTAACCTCGCACTTTGGGAATCACAATATTATTAAATATGCTTAGCAAGCATGAATATTGAAAAGGTTTGACTTAAGAATGACTAATGGTATTTTTTTTGTTTTCTTAAGAGTTTTGATATTATATAACAAGTATAGGAAGGATGTATTAGCTTTTCTGCTTTTGCTCTGGTATAAATATATATCCAAGATGAGGATTGATGATTCTAATGGAATTTTTTTTTTCTATTCTTTTTGAAATTAATTGTTTTTTACATCCCTAAATGCGGAGTGAAATAAAATGTTCTATGTTAACAGGAATGTAAAATGATGAAAATTGTACATATTATAAACGTAGATGATTAAAAAAACAGTGTATAAGTGATAATAAAATAATGACAATAGTCTAAATAATTTTTAAATTGAATGAATATTGATTTTCTGTGAATTTTAACACAAAAATCGATTCTTTTTTAATAGATAATTTTATTGTATTTTATTGAAATTATGAAATTTAAAGTTGTAATCACAAGATTTTTCATTTTTATTAAATTTCATTAAGGTATGGTATATTTCAGGTGAACCAATACAAAATTAGACCGTAAAGAATCCTTTTTTGAAAAATTCATCTTTGGAAAGCTCTGTATTACTTGTAAACTATCAAACCGATAATCCTTAACAATTTTAGTCTTTATCTGATAAGTTTTCGAATGTCTATAACTTTATCTGAATGTACTCCAAATTCTGCTTTTTCACGATTCTGAAATAACATTGTTTTTAGTAAATAAATCCTCTTATTTTCAAATGAGGGGTTTCTTTTCATTTCAACGATTTTCTGAAGATATGGAAATAATCAACTATTTCTTTTCACACTTTTCTTTTACACAATTTTTTCTACCGAGTAAAAAAAGAATTGGGTGTCCTTGTATAAAAATCGACTTAGTATAAAAGATTTGCTTAAAGAACACTACAAAATATTAAAATATGGACTAAGTTTTTACTAATATAGAAGTGGAAATACTTATAGAAAAGCTTGATTTCATATTTAAGGCTCATCATTTTAAGTGGATCCATTTTTTTAAATATTGGTATTTTATTTATTCATAATTAATATTAGTTAAAGTTGTACTTTGACACGAAAATTACAAAATATAAACTGAAATTGAATGTTAGTAATAAAAATATTTTAATAATACTTTCAATTTTATATTATTACATAAAACATAAATTATTACTTTTTTTAGTGTTAATCTTTTATATAATACTTCCATTCATTATTAATATCCATCCTTTAAAAAAAATTATACTTAATTCCGAATTAATCCTTAGTATATTGAGATATCTACAGCACTTAATTTATGCTATCCATAACCAAATAATGTCAACCAAGTGATCAATGAAATAAAGGGATACACTTTAAAATGTCATTTATCAAGCTCGGCAAATAAATTTATTCAAATTTATTTTTTATCAGTGGATTATTATCAAGAGAGATGCTGTTTACCAAATGACATTATCTATAAATCAACTGATAAAAAATGAATTTAAAAATTTTATATTAATTTAACATTAGAGGAATATAAATTTATGAATTCATAAAATTGATTCAATATTTATTTAGTAATTTAGTTTATTATGATAAATTATTTAATTAGAAATATAAAAATATATTTAATTTGAAAAATAAGCGCAGGGAAATTTAACCCCAGCGAAATGTAGCATAAATAGTCCAAAAACTCTATATTAATATGGGAAAAATTGCATAAGGAAAAAAGCCCCAAATTTTGGTTGAAAAAATTTTTTTTTTGGGTTATTTTTCTAATAAATTTGTTGGGTGATATTTCATAAATTAATTAATGTTTCACCACGCATCGTAGCAACGTCTTTCCGCCGCGTTTCGACTTAGTATATTTTACCTTAATGAATATGCAACCAAAAAGTGTAAATAATTTCTAATTAAGCTTGGGCAATTTTTCATTATTTTTTGAGCCATTCTTGATTTATTTTTGGGCGTTTTTCAAATTTATTATGTGATTTAATTTTTAATTGAAATCAGAAAATATTTATTAGTTTTTTTTTATCGGATGGACAAAATATAATCACATTAAAAACAATTTCATTAATACATATTTGTTTGTTGGTATATTAGTTAAACAAATTCACAAAATAGATCGAATTTTCATAATTTATGACTTTTATAACAAATAATTTTATAGTAAATTATAAAATTTATAAATTGATATAAAACAAATTCATTTTTACCAATTAAATTAAATTTTTATACATGTAAGGTCAATAAATATTTACTTACTTACTTACTCTGTGGCACTTAAGACTGAAGAGCCTTGGCCTCACTTATTATCTTTAGGTTCAGTTTTGTTACATCTTTCCGAACATCATGGTGCCTTTTTTCCCTGGGCCTTCCTAAACATTTCAATGTTACTACAACTGGATTACCAATTAACCAATTTCTAAATTACAGAATTGATTCTTCAAGATAAATATGTGCGAATCATATTTTTGTATTTAATTAATTTAGGATGTACAAGAGTTTAATTAGCGTACGATTTTAGTATTACTAAAAATTTATAATATTTGTAATTTAAAATCTTGTAATATATTTTTATTATAAAATTTAGAAATCAAATTTAATTGTCAGGGGTTTCATGAGAATGACAATATCAAAAATTATTATAAATTCTCTTAAGATAAATTTATGACAAAAATATAGAAAATTTCAATTTGCCATAAATTTTGTTTGATCAATAAATTTTTGCATAAGATAAAAATTTCCAACTTTTAGAAGACACAATAATTCAGCAATCTCTATGGAAAATACTTTTATGAGTAGTTAGATATTATATATTTTATACGATTTTATACCAGTATAATTTAAAATTTTAGGTTTTACTGTCAGTATTAACAATCATAAATATAAATTTATTTATAAATTAAATTCATTATTTTCTATGTTATAAATATTTTCTGTAAAATTATCTAAAATATTGTGGTTAGTTTCATTTAATTCAACTAAATTATTTTCATTCTGTTCAGGGAATATATTTAAAAAATGAAACTTTTTAAGCTTTAATTAAATTTTTAAAATATTAACTAGAACAGAACTTGCTAAGGAATTACTTTGGTTATATTTCACCAGTCATGAAAAGTTGTAGACAGACTGTATGAATTGACTAAGCAGGGAATAGAAGGTCCGGGAAAAATGCGTGGTTGTACAACCGACGGAATTAGGAACTGTGCTTATTTATGTGTTATGGATTGCAAATATATATCTTTATTTTATATGGGTACCTGGTTTTTATTGGTTTTTATTGGCCTTAACACTTTATTGCCTTTAATGTTTTCATGCTTAAACTATATTATATAAACTCAGTTCGAATTTCCGTTGATTGTGTCTTTACCAATAGGTTTTTTGACCAAATAAAAAAATCTGCTAATAGATTATTAGTTTCCCATGAACCTACTAAAGCTACAAGCTATAAAGGAACACCGTATGTGAAATGTCATTCAAATCGGGTAACAAATACTATTAATTAAATCAAATTAGGGGTTTTTAACATGAACCCATTTGAACTGAATCCATTTAAATTTGACAAGCGGTTTTAAAAACGGTTTTGCGAATTAATTGTTTGTGAAACATTTTAACAACATTTTATAAAGAATTAATAATATTTTATTTGTTATTTTATTAGTGTTAATTTGTTACTATATTTAATATAAAGCTTATATAATATTTAATTATCCAACTATAGCATAATCACCCACAATAACGTTATAATATCGATTCATATTTGTATCCTCCAAATAATTAAAACGCAATTTTTGTATGGTTGCATAACGTTATTAATAAAAATAATGATTTAAATACCATTTTATAAAGACTCAACTTTTCGTTATTTCGCATTATATGAATATGAGGACAAATGTTACCCAAAAATGTCTTTTAATACATCACAGGTAAAGGAGCAAATATATAAAAAAGGACACAATAATATATATTTCATTTCATATAAATCAACATTAATGTTGTAATCAAATGAATTTTAATACCAGTTGTCTGCGGCCTAATCAGAAATTTTGGTGACTTTTGTATTACCGTTTTCACACCTTCATTTGATTTTGAGTAGGCAGCTGAAATATGTATCATAACTAATTTCAATTGCTATAGATATAATATTGAATTAAATTATATACTATATTTTGTGAAATAATCATACTGCTATATATAATTCCTATGTTATGATATTCGTATGTCGTAAAAAGTCAATTATGATAAATTTTATTTCTATACCATAAATTTCAATTACAACTTTAACTAATTCTGATATACAAATTAATAATATTAGATTTGTTAGTAAAATATTTTATTTAATTAATACATAATTAGTAAAATGCATTAAAAGTATGACTTTATGAGTATTTCATCAGTTTATGATTATAATCCCAAAATGAATTAAAATTCATTTTTAATTCTATTTATTGGTTAATAATAATTATATTTAGTTATCATTATTGGATAAAAAATAAATTATAATTTTATTATTATAAATAGTTTCCAAAAATAAATATTAGCACTGAATATTTTCACATTAAATGAAAATTCGTGACTGCATTTTCTAAACCAAAGCATAATGCTAAAGTAAATGCTTTTAATAAGTAATTTATACCATATATTTTTTGTAATAGTCTAGCAACTTTCACCAATAATCAATTGAATATAAAAGTTATACAAAGTCGTTATCTTTTAAGTAATAATTTAATAGGTAAAAATTTGAAAACAAAATAAATCATCGTTTCATTAGACATTGTCAAAATTTTATTGATTTTAAATTTACAAATGTAATAATGAAAATTAATTGTTTATATCTTAATGGCCATATAAATTATAAAATAATATATTGACTACCAAATTCTTAATAGAATCATAAAAATTTATATCATTCTATAATAATTTTCTAATGTAATTTTACTATTTGGTAACACGAAGTTCTTACAAAGTCCAAATTAAATTACTAATTGCAGCTATATTGTTTATTGTTAAGAGTTCAGACTGTCTTAAACTTGAGTATACTAAATTCATCAGCACCGTAAAAAGTATTTGCTTATTTGGATTAATCAATGTTACAATATGTAGAAAATATTTATTAATCTATAATCGCCATTCGCCAGCTACAAAAATAACATGTTTAACTTAAGATTACATTACCTTAGGTAAGAATGAATACTTGGCAAATAAATCAATTAATTGAATAAATTTTTACTAACAAAAATTATGAAGTATATGGAATCAACTGCCAATGTAAAGAAAATTGTATTAATAAAAACTTTTAAGCTGAAAACTTTTAACTTTTATGTTTATACTATTACAGAATTTCAAAAAAAAAATCATTTATTGTTAAAATAAATTAACATTTTATAAAAACTATATATAAATACATATTATAAAATTAAAAGATATTCATACAAATATGAAAATTGATGCCATAAACTACAAAAAAATTTAAAACTTAAAAGTTTTTTTAGTACATACAGAAAACAAACCAAAAACTTTATATTATAATGTAAATCCTTTTCATATAAAATCTACAAAAACTTTTTAAGTATTCCTCAATCATCATTGTAATTCAAATAAGAATACAATATATAAAGGACATAAGTAATACAAAATTCAAAACTCCAACAAAATTATGAAGAAATCCAATTTCTTAAGAAAAGTTCCTGTTTTGAAAATTTATCGATCCATAAAAACTACAGATTGAAATTGAAAAAAACTTGGTATGTTATAAAGGACCGAAAATGTCTTTTTACAAAGAAGGTCTTACGTCGAATACGATGTTGTATATAACATTAATCATTACGACTTTAAAAACAAAATTAATTAAAATAAGCGATTTTATTTTAAAAAATTGTTGATTCTCAAGTTTCATGAGATGCCAATTGTTTCATATGACAGAAAAATAAACATTTTAAAAAAAATTGACTTTGTATCTACTTAACTTTTATAATTATGCTTTCCACTTAATATATGGTTGTCCTGTTAAATTTTCCCTTTTTCTGATTTATGTGTGGAAAATATGCAAGGATTATCCAAGGGTGAAAATATATATACAAATTTTAATGTCAAAGGAGCACATTAACTTTATCAGATTGTAAATTACATCCTATAAAAATAATGTAAAGGTTAATGTTTTGTTGGAAGGAGAAAACCAACATCGTGTAAAGGTAAAAGAGTTAAATAGTAACATATTTTTGATAGGTTACATAAAAAAATGCAAAACATAAAAAATATTTTCTTTCAGAAGTGGGAATACCCATTCGATTCGTTCTCTAAATATGCAATTTATTTACAAAGTTAAGAGCGAATTCATAAGTAGGAAAATGCACTAGATAATTTATTTAAACAGATTTGAATCCTTATGACTTTGTTGAACAACTAATTGAGCACATCCAGGCAAATGGAATGAAACGTATTTTTTTTGGAGGTTTATAAAGACTGAATGGCATGATTCGATGAATAAAATCTCTATATCATAAAGCCCCATATGAAATAGAGGGGACCTAAAAAAAACGTCCCCTCTATTTTTCTCTGCCTTAAAAAGGGTTAAATATTCGCAAATCATTTATGACTCTTTTTGGTTAAATCATTTCAATAAACTTCTTCTTTTATCAATTGCTAACATATTTATATTTAAATAAAAAGGAATTAAGCCCCAAACGTAATGTGAGCGCAAACCGATAGCGGTTGGTTTCAAAAATATTCAATGCAGAAGTAAAAATATTATTGAATATCTAGTCACTTTTGACAACATTCTAATGAAATTTGATTCAAATTTAATTTAGGAAAAAATCTATAAGTATAGCTCTATCGTTTTGCTCTCACATTACGTTTCGGCCTTTATAAATAATTTAACTTTATATAATTTCTAAAATGAATTATACTAAAATATTTTAACTCCTCGAAATCACAAACCGAAACCGATTCAGTTGAAAACAGCATAAAAACGAAATTAGATAAAACACATTTTTGCTATTCTAATAATGTATCGTTTCGGATTCATCTAAAGCGGAATTGTATAATATAAAAATATCTTAGACTTTACTTCATTTATCATTTTTAAATCAGTTACTGTGCACTTTAGATGAACTTCGCTGAGAAGATAACACGGAATAGATAAATTAATGTTTGGAAGATTTTTCTGAATTTAAAAATATATTATCGATTTTTTTATTTTAGCACATCCTGTTTTACTATTCAGTTTTTTTTTTTTATGGGAATATATTGTAGGATGTGACGACACGTTATAATGAGCTCGAATTTAACAAAGCACTTTAAAATAAACATAAGTTGTGAAAAAACTGATACAATCTACGAGTATATACGGAATTTTTGAACTATATAAGATATGGGAACGTAACTTTTTACGGTGGTATTTTTCAAAACGTAATCTTATTCTTACCCTCATAAAATTTTTGAGAAGGAATATGAAATTTTAGAGAAAAAAAAATTAGGGTTGTGAGATTAAAATTTATTGCAGTAACGAAAATCGATTGAACCCAAAAATTATTGAAAAAATTCAATAAAAAATTTTATGGAAAATATAATATCAAATTTTGGTTATGTTTATTGTCAATTTTTATTATTATTTATGGAATCATATTTTAAGAATGTTTCACTTTTATAATTGATTATATTTTCAATAAAATGTTGCAAGGATTTATGTGGCTAATTGAAAATTTATTAAATGCCATAAAAAGTTAATTTATTTTTTAATTATAATTTTTATTTATTTGTACTCTTGTAAAGTAATTTTTATAACTTTAGAATTTTACAAATACTAATACTTTTAATGCTAAATTACTCACTACACTTTGATTAATGTAGGATGAAATACTTTGAATTGAAATTCAAAAAATATGTTTTTAAGAAAGAAAACCATCAATTGATATTGAATGTCGTTCAATATTGTATAATAAGTAATTTGGAATTTTCCTGATTTTTGAGATATGAACCCGGAGATTTTCCCGAATTTAAATATTAGTTGCAAAACCTTAACTTAAGATAAAATTGTTTGATTTTTATGAAAAACGAAATATTATCATATATTAATTTAAATTATAATAACCGGAGCATAATTTTAAAACAGAAATTGATCCAGAAACTATTAAGGTATCTTTAATAATTTCCAGTTTTTATGTTTCTTGGTGATGTATAATTTTTCCTGGTGTATAATAAAATATTCATAATTTTAATAACATCAAAGAGGATTTTTTATTAAAAGCAAATTTTTCTTTGGTGTTAAAATTGTTTCCTTGTTAATTAATAACATAATTCCTTATCATTATAATTATGACGATGTATGCTAATGTTTCTACTAAATTCAAATGAACATTATAAAAAGTTATGCTTTTGTGTTCAATTATAAAGTTTTGGATTAATTTTATTTTAAAATATAACATTAATAAGTCAAATGAAAGTGTGTAAAAAATGTTTAAAAAAATCTAAATGTTAATTTATAAATAGCTTTTAAGTAATTACCAAAAGGCAGTTTATGTTGAAAAAAATTATGTACTTAACTATTTACAGAAATTTTGTCAAAGCAAGTTTATAAATAAAGTGTATAAAATATTTTTAATTTTTTATTTATTTTAAAATTTAAATGAATATTAATTATTTGTCAATTGATTAAGATCGTTTTACTAGAATATCATTGCTTTCCTACAAGTGCTCTCAACTTTACAGATGAATTCTCACATAGTGAATCGTTTTTATGTATGTTCTTAGTCTAAATTGATAGATTTATTACACTAATTACAGGGTTGGCCAAATTTATTTTAAATTGATTTTTAAAAATATGTAACTTTTGCGTTTGCAGCATCACGAGAACGTTGCATCACCGTCAACAAGTCATTTATTCAAATTTTCACATAGTACAAAGCTCTTAGAACCCAACATATTCTTCTATAGAAGAGAATGTAAGTTTTATGCGGCTATAAGATAGATATGTTGCACTTTACTTAAGTACAAAAATCAAGTGTTTGTTTGTAACTTACGTAGAGCTACGTAAAATTAAAATTAGTGTAAAAAAAAGTGTTCTTCGTAGAAGTACACTAGTTAACTAAATCTAATAGCTATTGGATAATTAAACAAAGTTAGTAATATAGAGCCAGTTTTTGTTTTGTAATTAACCATTTTGATTTCCTACTCCTCTATAAAAGTTTTTAAAGCGTAGCTGAAACAAAAAATGTTGCTTATATCTGTTCAAATTCAAATTATCTATTCATTTAACAATTTATATACATAGGACTGAGTTTTGTTATTTGGATGGTAATTGTATTATATTTAATGGAACTAATTCAAATCTTATTAAGAAAGTTATCTTTAAAAATTATCATCTTATTTACGAAACTTATGTTTTTTTATATATATGATTTATAATTAACCAAATCTTGAATATGATTTAATTAAAGAAATAAATTAAATTTTAAGTTTTTCTATCTTGTCTTTTAGAAAAGCTATGCTTGATGGTTCGCCTAAAATAGAAGATAATATACTTAACAATTAACCTAAAAATAAACCTGAAAAACTGGTAGTACCAATGTTTTTTTTAAAGTTGAAAAATATAATTATCCTAAAGTACATACTTTAAGAAATTCTTAAGAAAATCTAATTAACTAAAAGTACAAATAAAAAAATTAAAAACTACATAAATTTTCATGAAAATAAAAACATAAATAAAATCCAGCTTTGACATAATATTATAATGAATAAAGATGACAACGAAGCACTCAAGAGACGTGAATTAAAATACGGAAATTTATGTCAAAATTTATTATATCTTAAACATATTTTTTTCATTGTTATAATATTTATGTAATTATTGTAAAATTTCCTTTCTGTTTCCTAATTAATTTAACTTTTATTTAAAAAAAAAAAAACTTTGGTTTGTTGTAAAGTACACGTGATTCAAATTATGATTCAGGTCAATTAACAAATTTTTATTTGCTAGATTATTTCAAAATAATAAGAATTCAAATACTTAAGAACTGATATTGAGAAAAGTAGATTTTGTATTAATAAGTTGAATATGATTTCCAAAAAAAAAGGAAATATTTGATTAATAAAAGATTGCATTTAGTTTAAAAATAAATACTTCGAGTGATTATTGAAGACTACTTGGTCTTGGCACAGCTTCCATTAATAAACATTAATAATTTATTTAGAAAAAAAATTTAATATTTAAAAATTTATGAAGAAAAACAAAATGATAATATTTTTATGTATTTTTATAATTAATGACATTTAGAAAAAATAAATAAATTTAAAAATTAGTTCACCAGGTTCGAATAATCACAATAATCATAATAATCATAATCAATATTTTAAAAATAAAATTATTTTAATTAGTCTGGACAAAATATCTATTCAAATATTATTTTTGATACTTCCGAATTGCAGTCTAGAAAATTATATGTGAAGTACATGAAATAGTGAAATTGGGTATGTTAGAATTATGGTTGCATACATTATAGCATTTCCGAGACTAAATAAACCTTTTTCATTTCAAAATAAACCTTTTAATTCTGTAGTAAAATTACAAATAAATATAGTAATTATAATGAACTATTAAGTAATATAAAAGATTGCAATATTTTAGAATGATCATCATTAAAACGTCTAAGAATTATCATTAACTTTATTTAAACCCCACATGAATAAAAATTCAATTTTCTTTTATATTTATTTGAGTAAATATAATTTTTTTTCCGACAACATTTCTTAGGATTAGCAGGAATACCTCGACAATATTCTGATTACTCAGATGCTTATACATACTATATGAAATATAGTATTAACAATTGGTTCAACTATTTCAATACTAGAAATTTTATTATTCTTTTTTATAATTTGTCAAGTTACTCAACGCCGTCAAGTAATTTATCATATATCCTTTTAATTTGAAAGGCTTTCAAACATCTAAGGTCGCAGTGTGTTTTATCGATATGAAATCTTGAAGAACTTACGCTTTTATCCCTAAGGTGACAACATTTTTATTGATTACTAATGGATAAATTAACCATAAATAATTATTTTTATCACAATTAAAAATTCTACAAATTTTGAGATAGCTCTAAAAATTATAATTGATATCATATTTATAATGAAAATTTTAAAATTATCAAGTTCTATAGGGTCTTCGTCTTCTCATCTTTTAAACAAAAATTTTATGCAGCAGTTAATATTTTATCCAATCTTTCGTACAATTAAAAGACTAATTAATGATTATGCTATCTTTGCATAGTCAAAATACTGCAGCCATTTAAATATTAATATTTAAGTTGGCTGAAATGGCAAAGGTTTATTTAGTACGGTTCCATATCAAATTTTTATTGTAACTTTTATTATATTATATATGTATAATCTATAAAATTTTGCTTTTCCTAGGAAATTACATTTAGTTTTCCGAATTAAATGGAAGAAATCAAATATTTTTCAACCAAAATTATAAATAAATCAGCCTGAAAACAATTTTATATTCTTATTATGCTCGTATTTTCTATCTTTATGGTAAAATTTTGATCAACAATTTGGTTTTCATAGAGGTTTGTTAAGGTCAAAAACAATAAATATAAATCTCAGTTTGAATAGAAAGAAAATACATTAAAATTCTTTCATTTTCATGTTCTTTATGTAATAATTTTTATTTAGATCGAATTCTATGAATTCCTGGTAGTCGAAATGAAATTAAAAAATTTTATGTTATGATATTATACAATCAAATGTTTTGTTGTAGGGGTAATAAAAATAAATTACATGAAAATTGTTTAAATTTAGATGAAAATAATATTTACAATATAATTGAGAATTATTGGAATACCAATTTTTTAAGTTTTATTGATTTTAGAACAATAAATTAATAAATATCTCGAATTCGAAATGATTTTTTTATAAATTTGTATGAAATTATAATTTAAATTGTTACAAAAATAATTAAATATTTATCTATTATGGCCGGTGCACAATGTGGGTTGTAGTTGTTATTCATAAAGAGCCAAGAAGCACACATAGTTGGCGCTATATTATAACTAAAAATTTAAAACAATTTATTGGATTTTGTTCAAACTGTACTCAGTCGTGGTGTAGGTATAGATTTTCAATATTGCTTCAACCGGGCGGCAGCTATAATCTATATTGAATAGCTACTACTCACATTGTGCATTTGTTTTAAAGGTTTAAGTTGAGATTTCAAAAATAGTTTGATAATTACATTTTACATTTCTTTTTTTATTTCTTTTTTCTAAATAAAGGAACTATTTTTACTAATGTTGTCGTAGTAATTACTAATGTTACAGATCAACTTATCACATAATTTCAGTTATTGAAATTAGTATAATTGTGAACATAGATTGAAAATCAAATTGGAAATTTTTACCATCAGGTTCAGTGAAAATTTTAAAATAAATTATTTCTTAAAGAAATTTTAAAGCAAGTAATACAAAATTTTTATGATCATACAGCTAATTTTAAAGTCATATACTTAACATTTAATAATCTTACAGAATTCCAATTATTTTTAATAGATTTTCCCGAAATGCTAAAAATATTATTGTTTTAGATGAAGATGGAATCGCATATTAAAGATGAGTACTATGCAAATATAATTTACATCAATTCACCTTCCAGTTGTAGCCATTAAAAGTTTATTTTTAAGTGGATGCTTATACATATTTTGAATTATAAATTACAAAACGTAAAAAAATATATAATTTAGTTCATACATAATAATAACAATGCTACTTTACGGGAAAGTATGAGTTCATAAACCTTTTCTCTCAAGATTGCTATAAATATTCTACATTAAGTGCTCCTTTACCAGCATTTTATATGTAAAGTAATGTCTTTGCATATGGAAAAAGAAATCATTATTTTTATGTTCACAGATTAATATTGAACAAAGCATTTTGTTAATTTTAATTATTTATATGTTTTCTAAATGCAATTTTAATGGTTTCATGTAACAAAAATGAATAAAGAGGCAAGGTTTTTAGTTTTAATCTAAATTTTGATTGTTCATTTAAGGAACTTTTAAATAAATTTTTAACAAAACTGAAGATGAGTTTTTTACAAATATGAAATTGTGATTGTGAACAATTATTTGTTTAAGAATCTTTATGTAAATTAATAATTTAAATTTTACTACAAAACATTATTTTCAGAATTCTATTTTCCTTCAGTTCAGCATTGAATAATAAATTAAATGATTTATTTATTCATGATTTTTAAGATTTAAATTATACTTTTAATGTTAACGAACAGTATCTTCATTTCAAAATAATTTATCATATCTCCCTATGAAACTTTGTCGAATTTTATATAAGACTCTAGATCTAGAAGATATATAAAATTATCGTTATTATAATAGAATTCGTCATTATCATAGACAAAATCTTAAGTAAATCAGTATCTTAATTGTCATAACAAATAAAATATGGATCGATTTTTTAATGAGTCGTGACCACACTTTTTTTTTTTTTTTGTAAATTATACTTTTGCTAATTCAAAGATAGCAATTCATAAAGAACCTTAATATTAAGATTGTTTCACAAAAATTCGATATAAAATCATGATAATATTTAATATTGTATAACAGTTTTCATTTGGAAATTAAGGATCAATTATAGGAAATATTGATAATAATGTCAATTATTATTTTTTTATCCAATTTAGTGATAGAGGTTTATCTATCCGTAATAGAGCCATGATATATTATAGAAATTTAGATGGTCATCTCATAAAAATATTTAATTAAAGCGTATAAGAAATTTCAAATACCTTCATATTTGAAACAAATTATGGTCCCGTATGATACCAAAAATATTTTTTTGTGTTTCTATTCATTCAAAATAATTAGAATTTGAATTTTTACAAGTACATATTGTGATAGAAAAATCTGGTTGGAAAATTGGCAAATCCTTAAATTAATTTTTCTTTACGTTAACAATCCGATTTCAAGTTCAATATGAAATCAATTTCTCATTTGTATTAAATTTAATATTTTCCGTAAAATGTTATGTCAGTAATAATAGTTTAATGGTAAAATTTCCGACTTATTTCACGTTAGACTAGAGTATTATAACCAATTTATTGTTATATGTTTGAATTAAATTTAGCAGATATATTAATTTGTAAGATTTGAGGTCTGTTGTAGCTTCAGTGGTAAATAACTTAAAATAAATATTCTTGATATCTTATACATTTTCCTAAAATTGATTACAAAATGATAATTTTTTATAAATTAACTATTACATTATTATTATTACAAATATACATTATTACTTACAAAACAAATATTTGAATATAATTCAAACCAACAAGAAGTAAAATAGAAATTTAGTTATATAGCCACCCATCCTTCGATTATGCTTCGATTTAAGTAATTGAATAAAAGTCTAAAACCAGAAATTTGGTATTATATAACAAATTTATCTTCATACCAAAAAACTGTCACTGTCAATCTATATTTCAGTCTGTTTCTGTAATTTATTATTCACATTCTTTTTATAGGATAAGGATCATAATAAAATAAATGTCGTTTTCAATAAAAAAAAATTACTATCCCCACAGTCCCAAATTACATAATATTCAGTAATTTTTAATTTTTGATTAGGCATATATCTAGACGAATTCAGGTTAGTAAAAGTAAAATTCATTAAATTTAAATTGTTGCATAAATCAAGTGGTTTAGGAAATAGTTAAAACTGCAGTCGAATTTGGTATTTTAAATTTTATTCAGAAAAATAGAATAAATTAAATCTTCAACATAGAAAATTATGTTTACAAATTGTTTCTATTTCATAAATAGCTACTTTATTTATGATTTCTTTTTATGATTATTGTTTGTAAGTTCAGTAGAAAAGCATACGATTTTTAAATTAAATGTATTCATTTATTTTGGAATTGTTATTATTGCTAATACATTTAGTTTGAATTTGCATAAACTGAATCATTAATGAACATTACTCTACTCTTTACATTTATCAATTATAACTCTGATTTATGCATCATCAATTTAGTAAAATTTTACGTTTACATTAGATGTTAATCGTATGTGAAGACACAAATTTTGTCTATAATTATGTTAAATAACTAATTTGCTGAGAAGTAATTTAGAGTTCGGATTGAAGTTACATTGGTAAATAAAAGTATTACTGTGAAAATTAAAACAGTTGTTACCCAAAGCTACAGAAATACTTTGAACATAATTATTTCTTTTATCTTCAATTGAAAAAAAATGCTCAATTTATTCTCTACGTAAATAATAATGTACATTCAGATCCAAAAAGTATTCAGATTCAATTTTGAAAGAAAGTAATTGAGAAAAAATATTTAAATTACTTAAAAGTATGTAATATAACTAAAATATACTTTAATCAATTACATAAATTAAACGAGGTTAATCTAGCTTTAACCCGTACAATTTTAAGCCAAAAGGAATCTTGATATTTAAAAAAGTTCTAAATTTTTGGAATAAATGAATATCATTTTTTTGGTTTGGCTAAAAGTTGCAATAGTTCATATCATAGTTCAATATAGTTCATATAAATATAGCTATTTCTATAAAGAATTATTCAAATTCAAACATTTCGCATTCCAGAATTATTTTTTTTATTTTTTTGCTGCATTTATTTTCCTTAGATATTACATAAATTTTCATCGGACAGCGTACAATATCTAGTAATAAATTTTCTTTAACCTAACTCAATAATAAACATGTCTTTTGATCATAATGAAAATTTTATGTATTTTTCTTTTAAACATTTTCTTTGCTATAGTGAAATAAATTCTCATAAAGTGAAATATATTTTTTACAATTTATCGTAAATGTAATGCCGAACAAATTGTATGGTATTTTTAATATAAAATGTATAAATCCAATACATTAACTAGACTACTAGACATATAAATTTAGTCACGAAGCTGAATTTTTCAACAAAATTATATTACTGCAAGAAAAAATATTTAAAATGTGATAATTGGTATCAGTAAATCAGTCCTCGCAAGAAAGCTTCTTATTATATTTAATTTTAATAAACATTATTATTATTACATACCATCTGTTTGTGAGATCCATCAGACTTGCCATTATGTTAATCATTGTCCCATTTCGTACGTACAGGTACCATATCCCACGACATCTTCCTCTAGCTCTAGAAAAGATTTTTATTACTAATTGTAGTCATTGAATCTGTTAAATTCTGCGTATAGTCAATTTCCAAGGAAAATAATGTTGATAAAAACAAGTCTTGAATCTGCATAAGTTTTGTTCAGATTGTAGTATTGTAATAGCAACAACGAAAACTCCTCTGGATAAATGTCCTTGATGTTAAATGTCAATTAAAATAAATTTTACCAAAATAAATTTAATTTTCTGAGCATACCTACCAGAAATAGATCTTTATTTCGTACATTTCTAAAGGGAAGCTCAAAATACGAATCAGAATGAGTTTCTCGAATCTGATGTAGATGAATATAAACAAAATAATGGCAGCCGCTTGTAACCTTTTCACTTCCGAGAATTCAAATAAAGAACAATCAATTAAAATTGATTTTTCAAGTTCTGTGAAATATGTTTTAAATTGATGAAATGAATTTGTATAACTATTCATATTATAATTATGCACCTGAAACATAAAACTACATTTATACCTGCCAGAACGAATAAGTGAAATAGTTTCAAATTCTGTATACGAATAACTGGCTTAGTCATAGTAAAATCACGTATTTTTTTTGCATTTTTACAAATCTTTTATTTACTCTAATAAATATTTATAAAAAACAAAAAAATCATATTGATGAAATCAGTTTACATAATTTATGTAATTATATCTTTTTTTTTAATTCATGGAACTAGTATTTCAATAATTTATTTTTAAATTTGTCCAGTCATGACTGCTACAAAAATAATAATGTTAAACAATTTAACTAAATTAAGAATTAAGTCAATTCAAATTACTTCTGAATGTATTCCTAGAGATGAAAATAAGAAGAGTTGGTCATCCAGCAAAAAGATGGAGAGATAACCTAAATACTATTAATGAGAGATTGGAAAACAAAGCGTCTGAGATAGCAATTTGGAATGTCTTGGAGGAAGCTTATGTTCCTAACTAATGAATATGAGAAATAGATAACAAAAATTATTTATAACTAATAATTAATATAATATATTTATATAATTGTAATTGGAATAAATTAAATGAAATACTTTAAAAAATTAATTTTTAAATAAGTTAAATTAATTCTTAAATATATTGAAATTTGTTAAATGAATTATAAAATATAATGGAAAAAAGGAATATTAAAGCTTGAAATAATAAATAATAATCAGAATTAGTAAGAAAAAATTATACTTTAATCTTGCAAAAATCACTTAGTGACTAATATTTAATATATCACCGGCTTCCAACAGATTAAAATATAATTAGGTAATTTATAAATAAAGATATCTATGAGAATATCGAAAATTTAGCTACAAAATTATAATTATTATTGCTGAATTAAAACTTGTGTATAATAAATGTCCTTAACTAATGTCTTCTATATATCAAAATGAATATTCGTTGAATGTACTTAACCAACCTGCAACTACTGAATCGGATGAGTTCAAACTAACCCGCAATGTCCGATCCGAACCAACTTTGGTTTATAGGTGGCAGGTTATTATTATGACTGGTTTTTATTGTTACAAGTTTTATCAAAATGATTGTTCGTTGTATGTAGCCGATAAATTATTCACCCATTGCTAAATTTTTTAGTTCATCCATGGTGGCAATTGTTCGGACGGTGTGAATCCGGGTATAATGGTTTGTAAAGTATAATATTGGTTTGGGATTAAGTGGATTGAAGTAAAAGAATCTTACGATATGTCAATAATTAGTCTCTGAGTAACAGAAATGTCTTGTGTTTGTTGTGTAGAAATTAATACTGAAAATAAAAATAATTAATTAGAAAGCTCATGTACAAGCAACAATTTAAAGCGATTTTTTTTAAAAATAATAATTTTTTATTTATGTATATTGCCACAAATTTGCTTTTGATAATAAGTGAGATAAAAACAGATTGAATTAATGGTAGATAAGAAATTCTAATTATAACAACACAAAAAAGCAAAAATGAAATACATAATATTTCATAACTAAAAATAGGTATAAATAATTGCCAAATTTGATTATTATTTTCATAATTTATTGGTCAAACTGAATTGTGGTAGATATAATTTAGATAGATTTTATATTTAACTATCCATAAAATATTAATTTAATAAAAAAAAGTAATAAAAAATCGTAATTTAGAAAATATTAAAAAAAAAAAAAAAAAATTAATTAATAAAATATTGTAAATTTCATACATTTATGATTGTAAAATTCTCGTGTTTCCTATATTATTAAATATTTATTTTGTTATTTTGAAAAAATATAGTTTATTAAAATAATATTTATTTATTACAAAATTAACAATAATTGTAAATTCTGAGGTAACAATAATTCAATAAAGAATTTAATAAATTTATCATTATAATATTTATTTTTCTGATTATACATTTGGGTAAACTAAATAAACCAACATTTTGTATAATAATGAAAATATTTTAAATTACATAAAATTAAATATTAAATAAAAACAATATAAATGATTGTGGTTATAATAAAATTTACTATAAATACGAAAAAGTCTAATTAATATACAAATTACAAATAAACTAAGTTTTTGGCTAATATAATTTTAAAATTTCGATAAATTAAAATGAGATCCTAGCCAAAATTGTAAAACGATACCAAAATTCTGAATTAAGGACTAAAAACTTTTTCGATGTAGATTTAGTGTCTGACGTTTAATTATAGAAATATCCGATTTACCGAGCGTTCTGAAGTTTGAAAAAACAAATGCGAAGAATATGATGATGATTGATTGTTTAAATGCCGCGAGAATCTGCAAATTCATAATATGCACATATAAGCATTCGAAAGTAATATTCAATGAAGTAGAGAAAATCGGGCAGCCAAAATGTTATGGTAAAGGATGGTTAATAGTATGATTATAGTTGCAAATGTAAAATTTGCACAGATATGGAGTCAGGAACAGTTGTATTTTTATTTTTTTTAATTTATTAAAATATTATTGAACCTCCGTAAAATTTTAAAAATCAAGAAAATGCGCTGGGGTCATCGTTTTCTGTTTAATTTTAAAAATAAATATGTTTATTTTGAATTTTTATAGTACCTAATTGCAGGCATTACTAATCAAATTAAGTTAAACAAATTTAAGTTTATAATAAAAAATATATAAATTTGTAAAATTATAGTTCATGTTGAAAATATAGTATAATTTCAGAAATAAACAGCAGATTATAAATATTTTCTTGACATGAGTAAACCTTATATGAAAAGTTCGTCACGATTATTACTTAAGATGGAATTATTGCTAAATTTAAATATTAAGATAGGAAAATACTATCCAGAAAATCAATTTATTGGTCTACATCTACACTACACCACAGAGCTAAGCTATTATTATAATGCAAAAACAACAAATAAAATTTGATATTAGTGAATTTATATGGTCGGAATTTAAATTATGGTCTACTGATTTTTATTAAAGTATAATTTGGTTTTTGATAGGTCTAATATTGGAAAATAATTTATTATAATATTTAAATAACTTCTCGTAGTTTGCTTTATATATTATCTCAAAGTTCTATTTTGTAATGTAAATTGTGAACTAATTGTATATAGTTAAAATTTAAATTATTTAATTTTAGGCTTTTCCTCTAGTGCTTCGGAATCCTGTTGAAGTTAATTTATTTGAAATATGTACTGATTATTGATGATATTCACAATGAACATATATTAGCACTAAGACGTTTCTTATCCCAAAATTGTTGCAAAACCTTTTTTTCAAAATTCAGGATAATTTGTAGTAGATTTGAATCGTAATCTGACGCAATTTTACATTTAAATAATAAGAAAATTGAATACGTTCGTTCCAAACACAACGAAATTTTCATTTAAGATCAAAAATCTGCATTTGCGTTAGAATTTCTTTTTGAAAATGAAAGTACACAAACGCATAGAAAATTTTCTGGAAAACCCTAGGTTAGAATATATAACCGATTTTGGGATGCTATTATTTCAAATAATCATCATGCAATCTTTGATTGGAAGTATGCTGCAATATATTACTCTGCATAATTAATTAGAATTATTCACCAAATACAAAAAAAATTTTAAATTTATTTAAAATTATGTTTAATATCATAAAAATTTATATATTTTATTTCAGATCAAAAGTTAAACATTTCACAATTTGACGGAAGGCCGATATGGTAATTAGATAGTGCCAAAATCTTTCCAATATTTCACTTATATATCATATCAGTATTATAAATAATAAATAATTTTGTGGAAATTGGTTTTCGTCAAAAAGATATTCACCAATTTTGGCCTTGAATGGCTTAGCAGTTAAAATTTCATAAAATAAACACTAAAATGAAATAATTTGAATAATTTTGATTTTTATATTTTTGTTTTACAATTTGGTGGACATTTTTATTACTAAATTCTGTACACATTTTTGACTAGACAATTTTATCATTTTATTCTTTGATTGACATAATAATTCTTTCAGTTTTATATCTAATTTTATTTTAAGATATTTTTATGTTTTTGTTATATTAATCCTGAACAGAGTTAAAAGTCATTTCAATTCAAAATAATATTTGGCGCCGATATTTTTATAAAATTATAAATTTATTTGAATTTTTATATCAAAGTCGTAATTTCTAAATACAATATAAAAAAATCAATTTTCTTTATGTTAATTTAGAATATTAATTTATGATTTACGTTCTAAAAATATAAAATTTTGAATAAAAATGATTTCTATACTAATTTCATAAGTTTTTGTACTATAAAAGAGTATGGAACAAGAATACTAAACTGTACTAAGTTAATCCAATGGATTTTATAGATGGTTTAAAAAGTCTTTTTGGCAGTAGCTTTATTATGAGCTTGTTTTCACACCAAAATTTGATTTCAACAGAGTAAATACTTTGGAGCCAGTAAAATAGTTAGGTAAATTCAATAAAGTATCAACAAAATAATTTAAAATTCTAAATTCTATTTAAAATTTGAATTGATGGGACTGGGCATATAGATATGCTAAAGATGTTACTGTTACTGAATAATTATTACCTAATATGTATTGATAAATTATAAGATAACTATTCCGAATATATTTTAACTGATAATGTAATACGAGGGCCATTTCCCCCAAACGAGTGTTATTGTTAAAGCATATGAAATTTTTAACACAAGTAAATTAAGTAGACATGACAGCATGGTGTTATGAAGAGTTTGATTGATTGAATACTATCCGAATATCATTCGAATTTTCACACTCGAGTTATTAATTATACCAAATTCTTGTTTTATAAATAGGACATAAATAGTTGGTCTGGATTAAAGGACACTGCCTGACACTGACAGGAAATTCACATCGTTAAAGTAGTTTTGTATGAGCAGCGATCAGCGACAAAACTTAAAAAAGGACACTGACTAGCGATAAAAAGGACACTGACTGTAAATTCACATTTTTAAAGTCATAATATTGTATGAGGTACGATAAACCTGGAAGTATATTAAACATATTTATCATTTATATAACAAAATTTCGAAATTTATTTGTAATTATAATGAAATTTTATTATAGTATACTTAAAAACATATGAGTTATTAAATTTATTCGAAATATGGATTCCAGTTTTTTTATAAACTTTTAATATTTATTACATAAAATCTTTCCAAAGTATACGAAATGGTGAAGTCATTCATTTTGATTTTGTTTCATATATAAATTAGATATTTTCATATTGATTACATAAATTTTAAATTATAAATAAAAGCACGTTAAAACCATTTAGAATTATCAAGATTTTATCCATAAGTAAACTTCGTATATTTATCATTTATATGTTTGATGTATTTAAGATGGTTTTAAAGAAAACTTTTCTAATTAAATAATGTTATTACGTTCTCTTGACTTTTCGAATCAAAGATTTTGTATATAATTTATACATAATTTGATTTTTCAATATTTTGGTTTATCTCAATTTTAGTAATAGTTTTTGGCTATTCTTTTAATCAAAAATAATGCTGAAACTCAAATTATAGACTCTAATTATCATTAATAGAGCATTTCGCAGACATTTATAGATATTTTTTCAATGTCATTTTTAAAAATTCCACTGTGGCTATTACCTCTAGTCGGTACTATGTTAAATATTTGTTGCTAGTAGAACACCATGTAATATTATCCTTTCCATTAAAATAGAGTTGGCTATACTTAGTAAAAATTGATAATATATAGTTAAATTTAACTAACATTCTATCGTAATAGTCAAATAAGTCAGCGCAACACAAAAAGTTATTTTACATTAGATTTCTTAAGTTTCGATATCTTGTAGATGTATACTTCAATAGTTTTGTAGAAATACTGTAGAATTAACTATTTAATTTAAATAATTAAGTTAAGATTTTTCATTTTTTTAAAGTCTATTTTCAAAGATTTTACAAAAATATCAGTTTAAGTGGTCAATTAACTTGAAATAGTGTTTAATATTCATAATTAACTATTATTTTACAAATTTCATTAAGTTTTTTAATGTTATCAACCGATTCCGATGACGGATGCATATATGTTATGTAGGTGTGTCCACAGATCATATCTTAATACTCTGGAAAATGATTTTCAATTAATTAAATAGTCCACATCATATTTCATCAAATAATTACGAAAAGAGTTGAAATATAGGTCAAATAAATTTCGAATTACCATTTTTTTGTTGTCAAGATAATCTTTTAAAATTAATTACACTTAATTAAGTATGACAACCAACTAAAAATGTAATTACACAGATAATAATTATGCTTTCGGAAATAAAAAATTTAAAAATTTTTATTTCTGAATTACTTTTAGCGTAATTTTTTTCTGACCATGTTAAAAGGAATAATTATGCAATTATTCATGTGTAATTTTTAGATAATTATATCTGTCCAGATAAGTTAATTATGTAAAAAAGAAAGTAACTTTTAATTAGGTAGTACAAATATTTACACTATGTAATTTACTTCGTTAACCTTTAATATTTTTTATAGAAATATGATAAACTCATCTACAAATGAATGTTTTTTTATATAAATCATTATTATAAGAAATACAGATTTGATGAAATTAATGTCTATGCACACCTCAGTGATTTAACATGTTTTACTTCCCTAAAGATTATCTAAATTTAATGTTGCTTTAAATACATAATCTTTCTCCTTTCTGCAGGTCTGGATCATAAAATATGTTAAAACAATTAAACACTTGAGTAACTTTATTTAATACTCTTGAATTATTTATGTCGCCTAATCCATTTAATTATATAAAAAGTAAAAAAATATTGTAAGAATATTTGAAATGATTTACTAGGCTAAGATAGAAATTTATGTGGTAACAAAATTTAACGTTTAACACAAAAATAATTTTAAAGAGAAATGTAATTTATGTTTTGCGTTATCTTGCATTAGTTAATTCCATTCAAATAAATTGTTATCACAATCCTTGCATATTTAGAACTGACTTGGCCATATTTGAATACCAAAATGATGAAATGTAGAACATAAAAAATATTATATATTTATAATTGTTTAAGGAATGTTGTAAATATTTAATATATTAGAATTAAACTATTTTTGCTTCAAAAAAGTTCGTAAAATTTAATTACATTTTATTGCTTTTTACCATTTATTCATCACAACCTACATGCCTACATCACAATTATTATACTGTAGAATACGTATTTATTTACCAGTCAGTTTAAACAAATAGTTTAAAATTATTAAATTTCCAGAGAAATCAAAAGAATTTAATAAAAAGTGTAGTTTGACAGAGAGGAATGTCAATAAATTGGATTTTGTAATTTATTATTTCATCGGAAATTTTGATAAGGTAACGAAACTAACCTACACATGACGAATTTCATTCAAATTGGAAAATATAATTCTATAAAAACTCTGATTACAGTGTACACAAATTAATGCAAATGCAGAAAGTTTAATTTTTATAATTTTCGAAAATGTAAAGAAAAATTGATTTGAGAAAAACCTATTTTTTTCAAATCTAATTATTCAATATCTGCTCTATACCTCACACATATTGTAAGGTATAGATATAGAGCCTTATACATATTATCTGCGGTAGTGTTAACTACTTGTCATTCAATAGTTTGCCTTCCAATTGATGCATTTTAATATGTTCTACAATAAATATACAATTTGCGAATAATTAAAATTAATGACCAATTTAACATTCTAATAACTCTATACACGGTGTCTCAGTATCTAGTGGACAGGGCAACGGAAACTGATTTCTACATACTTGTAGAATGACATCCATTATAAAAATATATGTCTTTTTTTATTATTGTAAATCACTAAAAATTATTACATACCCTGTACATATATAGCTAGATATTTTCTCAATGCTCCATAAATTTTGCTTTCATTAATTGAACTTTTTATATAGGTTATATGGAATTTAAGCTCCAATAAATTTTGATTTATTTAAATTTGATTTCAATTTATTGAATATAGAATAAATTGGAAAATTGTTTTTAAATTCATATTTATATTATGTTGCGGATTATGTTTTATATTTATAATTTTTTTAACATAGCTTCAGAAATATTTAGTAAATACAACATTTTATAAAAATGGAACGAATTACAAATTGTTGATAAAATTTCGATATTAAAGTTATTTGTTTAAAAAATATATAATAAATAATATAAAGATTTTTTAGTGCATATTAATTTTAAATTAAATCGATATCAACAAATAGTCCTGACAAATTATTATATTTCTTTTTAATAACAAGTATCATTATGTGGTTAGTAACATCACTAAAAGAAACAGAGCTGTATAAATATCGCAATTATCACGAGCCTGAATTTCACGAACGAATGGATTGTAAGAAGTCCTGAATTTTTGTTAATAAGATCTAAAATTTGAAAACTCGTAAACAATAATTTTTATATACATTTTTAATATATGTATATCTTTATAAATTTAATATTATTAATTTTCAAAGGATCAATATTATAAACACCCAAAACAAATAAATATGATTAAAAATTGTAAGAAATATTTTTTATTTTTCTTATATATAAAAAAACAAACCCAATAAACAGAATTTTATTATCTAAGGACGAAATACTTGTCCTTTTTATTGATTGTTTTATCCTTTAATAATATTCAACAATAAATATATACACAACACCAAAAATTATTTGATATTGTCAATAAAAAAAATGTTATTAAAGGACTATGTAAAAATAAATAATTCATGATAAATTTTTGTTATAGCTTGAATACAAAAATTTATGCTACTGAAAAAGATATTTAAAAAATGAAGAATTTGTGTTATGGTTACATAAAGGATTACGTTCTTATATGTAAAACCTTCTGTTCATGGAGATACGAAAATAGCAGCAGTTATGTCTTTACAATTATATAATTAGATTAGGAAACATAAAATAATTGTTTGGTAAAGAAGATTTTAAATTTATGCAAAATTATAATTTTAGAAATCTTTAAAATTTATTAAAAATAATAAAATAAAAATTTTGTTTGATTATAAATATATTTGGTGGGAGGTAGGCAAAAATATAAATTACAAATTTTATAGTTTTACAAATAATATTTTTAAAAAAATGATTATAAATGTTAAATATAAACAATCTTTAATGACCGCACAAACTAATTTTATGTATATAATTCAAGTTGATATTATTAATCTATACTTCAAGTATTCTGTTAAACTTATACTTACATTTTATTTTTATTACCAATATACGAAACTATGTAAATTATCAATAAATGTACTGTCATATTTCCTCTTATAGAATTATCAAAAGTTTTGCTTGTAAATTTAATTCCAGATTAACATTATTATCAGAATTCTGTTAAAAATTTCACTACCAGAATATTCAACATCATAATTTCATAATATAAAGAGATGACTATGATGACATCGGTACATTATGTTGTATAACTTTTTCAAAATCGGATAAATCTTATATAAAACTATATATAAAAAATAATGGATTTAAATTAATTTTTTTGCCACGTTTCAAAAACACTCAATGTTTTGTCGTCATTATAATCTTTTTGTCATTTATTAAGTATTAACTTAACAGATTTGTGATGCACACTTTTAAATGTATTTTTAATTATTTTGCTTGGAAAACATATACTATACATCACAGGCATAAGCGCCCATCCCACAGGTAGGGTACAAGGTGGGTCACTTGCCTCCACTTGGCTTTAAATAAATTTAAAAAATAAAACTAAAAATATTCGCTCGCTAGAAAAACAATAAAATAAGTAATATAAAAAATATCTCAGCCATGCTTCCCATAAGGAGAGGATCAATAAATCACTTTATAATATATGAAAAATCATTTTCCCTTGTTTAATTCTTTAGAAATCGCTAAATATGA
Organism: Rhamphomyia laevipes; assembly: GCA_963920725.1. Lineage (NCBI taxonomy): Eukaryota > Metazoa > Arthropoda > Insecta > Diptera > Empididae > Rhamphomyia > Rhamphomyia laevipes. Next base: position 43,828,645 of record OY987259.1, read on the forward strand.
AAAAAATCTGCTTCACGGGAAGAATGATTTAATAGATCATTCATCATATATTTATTCTTCTGTTTTTTGGCTCATAATTCTGCACTGATATTTCCAGCTACGTCTTGTAAAATATGGAGGTTTAAAATCAGTTTGCTATCTATAACTGTAAATAATAAACTGAATGGTATTTGCATTTATGAATATTCATCTTCGATAATAGATGAAATGCAATTTTGTAAACATTCTTGCGTTAGGGAAAATTCATTTTGATTGGTTGTCAACTGAATACTTTTGAAGAAACAAGTGTATTTTACAATAACCAATAATTTGAAATTTTCTTTTTGACTTCCCCTGGAAAACATCTTGCAGCCGCCTATGATAACAATCACTACATCGCAATTTTATTAACTTTTACATAAATTTTTGCAAGTAATTAGTTGGCTTAAATTATCTTTCATTATTTTATTGATGCTTATTAGAAATTTTAACATATTTCTAATTTATAATTTCTACACAGAAACACAGAGTTTTCTAAAAATTAGAGTAAACACTATTCCTACCGAAACCCCCAACAAAACATAACTTATTAGTATGAATAGTAATATTAAAAATGCTTGGTGGGTTTCAGGTATTTTTAATTTAAATTTCTTCCAAATGAAACTAGACCCCAAAAAAAATAATAAAACTAGTTTTATATAAATTATTAAATCGCTATAAGAGATAATTTTAATTTGCACAAATTTAACCTCTATAGTTTTTGCTCAAGCTGAACTGTATCAGATTTTATACAGGAGTAGTACAATAAAAGAAATAAAATATAGAGTTAGATACAATAGCGAACATAATGATCCATAAATAATTTCAAAAATAATAAATATTATAAAGTTTATAGAAATTAACAAAATAGTTTGTAATAAATGAAGATATTGAATATTTTAAACTTTTTCTGTCCAACTTTCAACTTAATTTTAAATGATTTTCACAAATAAAATCTTCAAAGTCTTTTTACATTTAATTTACAATAAATAATACTATATTAAAGTTCACTACTTCTAATTCCGGATATTAATTTGCTTTTAAGTAAAACTTTTGATACAATCTCTAAATGCCACAAAACACAAATTATTATAATAATAAGTAAATAAGTTTTTAACTTCCTCTGGTGCAAAAACTATTTTCTATATTCTTATATAATATTTTTCTCATAGAATTTATAGAAATTATAGAAAATGTTAAGTTTAGTTTACTATGAAAATGAAAATTTTAACTTATATTTTCCACTTTAAAATAATTTATATAGAAATTACAATGAAACTATAGAATATTTTAGAACTATTTAGTAAACTAAAAACTCTTTTCATATAATGGCAAACTATAAATATGTTCGTTTACCATATCCTTTATATAACATATACACATTTAATATAAATAACGAACCTTGTTATATAATAAACCATGTTGCATTTTGGTTTTGGTATAAATTTAATTGCTTGTAAAATAGTTTGATAAATTATTTTATTAAAAAGTTGTAACTAATGAAACTAAACTTTATTTTTCTAATATAAATTATTATTCAATAGTTAGATATAGGTTGTACCATACCATCTAAGTCTATATTGAATGTATCTTTTTGTTTAATTATGTTAGTGTATACCAAAATTATAATCTTAATTTTACGTCCGAAATTAATTTTGTAATTTATAATTATTTTCTTATCAAATATGAACGATGACGATGCAAATAAATCATCTTTAAGACAAAAACTTTTGAAGTTATTTTAAAACTTTATATAAATACAAAATACGAAAATTCTTCATATATGTTGCGCCTGTGTAATAAGCATAAATTTTGAGATAGTTTTATAATATTTAAAAGATATTTTTAACAAAAAACAAAGTATCATCATGAAAATAAATGTGAAAATTGTTAAAGTTTAGAAAAAACTTATAAATAATAATATAATTAAGGAAAATATCTTCATTTATCATATTACAATAATTTTAAAGAGTCAATTATTTTGCTCCTGTTTTTTTTTTTTCTGATTCAGCGTTTTCTTGAATTGCAATTAAAAAGTTATATTAATATATTATTATAAGACTTTAAAAGATGATGATTTATTATTTTCAGTTATCGGAACGCTAATGGTTTATTTACCATTACCTAAACAGTATTTACAGTTGCACCTAAACAGTATTTACAGTTGCGCTACGTCTGTACGACTGTACGTCTACATATTAATTAGAGTATACAAAATGGCGTTGAGTAACAAATTTGATGTTGACAATAAAAGTTATTATGTCTACAATTTCGATTTTGTTGATTCTTTAATTAGAAAACGGTTGAATTTTGAAAGAGATTATATTTATACTAATTGATAAATTAATTATATTAAATATAATATTAAAGTAATGAACAATTAATATGAAGAAGATAAGGATGGTAAATAAAATCTAACGACGAACACTAGGCCAAAGAATCCAACAGCGGATCTTATAGACCTCGAGTTGCTACAACAACAACATTAAATTGAAATGATAATTTCGATGATTTTTTGTTTAATTCATTTCATAATTTAAAACTTACTTCATTTCATAATTTAAAACTTACACTATGTCACAACAGCCCATATCGAGCCTTCATCTCCTAAAAGGTACCATGACATTTTATTGTTATTTGGACTATTATTCTAATTTATGTGGATTCCGAACCATAAATTTCTTTTTGCAGTGAAAAAAGCATTTAATTATGCAACGAATGAGTTTTTCAGTATAAGGTTTTAAATCACAATTAACTTCGTTAACTTCGTTAACTTCGAGTAGAACCCAGGTCCTAATGCGTCAAAGCATATACCACAATTCATAATTTTGAAACATTTACTGGGAAAATATAATTTAAAATTTACATTGAATACGGAAATATCGATGGATTATAGCGTTATACAATTATGTAGATCACAACGCACATGAGGCATTTTATAAGATATGATGTTAGGAAGAAGGTTGTTGAAAAAATCTGGACAAGTATTTTAATTTATATTTTTTTCATTATTATTAATGTTTCATTGATTTTTTAACACTAATAATTTGTGTTGTTTTTACTTTAGTCGACTATTAAATTTATATTTATTCCAATTTTTATATGTAATTTTGTTTTTAACGATAAAACATAATTAACATATAAATAAATATAAAATAGATAAAAAAAATTCCTCATGAAAGAAAATTTTAATATTTTTGTTTTTATAACGATTTCATATTACGAATAAGTCAACAATAATTTTATCTATTTTCAAAATATGTTAAAAAATAAAAGAATTTTTGTTTGATTTTCAGTACAATATTAAAATAAACATAAATGAAATAACAATTTTAATATGTAAAGATAATATTTTTTGTAGAATTTATTAAAAACCTTTATTTTTGTATACGGAAATTACAAATCAATTATTTATAAATAATTAACGATTTTCTCATACAACATCGAACTGCAAATGATATGAATTTGAAAAGTGATAAAAAATTTAATTTCTTATTATTTGGTGTATAGTTAGGACCCAATTTACCAAACTTTCTTGTACTATTTGATTAGGTAAAAATAATATCATCGCCAAAGTGCAGCCAATAACTTTGAGTGCAAATAATCGAATCATATGGTAACGACACATCAATGAATAATCAATAATTAACTAACAGTCGAAATGGATTTAAGTACTTATTTAAATAACTTAATAGTCTAGTCCCAATTTATGGAGAGCACACAGAATCAGAAACTTAGTATATCTTAAAAATTAGTTATTTTTAACACCCTGTATTTCATTCAATAAACTTAATTTATTTTTCTAATATACAAAATTTATTAATTCACTCAATTAAATTTTGGTTCAAAGATCAAATTTCAAATTATCTTAAATTAAATTTAAATTTATTAAGTTGAATTTTAAGACTAAAATTAATAATTATCAATTGATAAATTCTTACATATCTGAAATCTAAATTGTAGTCCACAATTATGAAAATGGTTATTTTGAGTCAACCAAAATATATTTTATAAATTCAGAGAATTTCCAATGATATGGTCAAATAAATAAAATTATTTTCATTTTATATTTAATAAATCTAAGTTAATATTCCCTGAAATCAGGATAACAATTTTTTTTAATAGCAATAAAGCAAAATTAGATAGAAAATATTTCAAATTTCAATAAATATAATATTTATTAATAATGTCTAAAATTTATAGTATTCAAAGATTTTCTCCAACCAAACCATTTCAAAACAAATTTATTCAAATTGTATTTAATTTTTGGAATTTAGGTATACATAAATTAATTAAAATGAAAATGATTCACAGAATTTTCATATTTCATGTTTACAATGCAAAATTATTTCAAAATTAAATAAAAATATCATATTAACAAAAAAGATTCATTTAAATTACAAATATTTATGAAATATACACTTGAAATTTCTCAAAACACTTATTTATAGTACTTGGAAAATGTGTTTCATTTCAAATAAATAGGAAACAAATATTTTAAAGTAAAAAATATTCTTCCTGAATAACTTGAAGGGAGCTGGCGGGTGCGGGATAAGTTTATCGTAAGTGATTAAGTTCATTAGTGAAGTAAGGTGAGATTACACAATACAATGCGGAAAAAGGTGGTTACATGGAAATTACAACGTTTTAATAAGTATTCAGTGCGAGGTAATTCAAATCTCGTAAAACCATCCAACCAACCAATTATATTTATGTAATTTTTAGGTTCAAGCTTATAATTTCTTTAAATTCTAGACATAAAATACTTTTGAGTTTCAAAATTTATGATTGATTTAATTTAAAGAATTGTATTATCTACTGCTACATATTCTATTCAATACTAGATAACATCAAAGAAAAGATTATCTAAATTTTTGTATTTTCATTAAAAAATAAATCATATCTAATAAAAAATTAAATTAAATTTAAATTTATAAGAAATTATTAATAATTTATAATGCGTTTCGTACTCTGTTACTCTTATGCGTCTATAATTATTATTAATTCCCTAAATGTTCGTCCACAGCAGATATGGGTTAATTATGATTAAAGTGGACTATCTATCATACTTTGTCCAATTCTGTATGTAATAATTATTTAGTTTTTTTTTAATTCCTAATGTTACAAAAATACTATGTCACAGAGTAGTAGTTTCGAAATTGGTTTCGTTTTTGGTTGTTTGAGTGAAATTTCTTGTGTTTAGAAGAAAATTTTGAAAAAAACTTTTTTCATGAGAAACGTCATAAAAAAATCGTTCCATGAAATTTTTTGTGAGAAGAATACAGAAAAAATAAATGACGCAGGAGATATGACTACGAATATGCGGTGACATGACTTAGCGACAGATGACATAACGCGATAATGGCTTTTGCAATTAGTTGTGTATTGTAAACATAATTTTGAAATTTATGGAAGAAGATTTATTTCTAAATTGTAAATTATGTATGTAATTTACAATTATACGCATAACTCTTAGTTATTATTTTTCTGTTTACGGACCTCAAATGCACATACACAATGGCGGTATGAGCGCTGGTACTGCTTTGCTATTATATCAATAGTTTTATATTCTACCAACATACAACAACGTTAGCACCACCTAGCACAGCGATACTCTTTACGTAACCTAAGCATATAAATAATTTGCTCTATAAATAATTTCCTAAAGTTCATGACATCATTAAATCACAAGCAACAAACATATTATAAGTTACCGATAGTTTCTTTAATCTATAAATTTTAAATTTTAAATTCCAGTTTTATTTTAATTATATAAAATTTAACAATTTGTATTCATATTTTAATAAATTGTCATTTTATTAAATTATTTTTGATTTATAGTTATAAAAATATCGACATAAAGATTATTAATATTATTATCAGAGTAATAAAATTTATTGTAACAAAAATTGAAAAATATATTACTTGTGACTGGCGAATACCGTGATAATGGGTACGCGTACGATGATTTATTTGCTATGAAGGTACATAAAATATTATTAAAATTTATATCACGTATTACAGGAAATTCAAAAAAAAAATTGAGAAGTTGAAAGTTCCAATATTGATAAGCACTAGAAAGTTTTAATAAAAAGTAAATGTAAAACATAAAAATATTATAATTTTGCTCTATATTTTATTTAATATTGGCGACTAAATAAGACAATAATTTTATTTTCAGTAATAATAGAATAAGGAGTTCAAAGTATATGATTCAAGAATATAAATCTCCTTTTTAGTTAAATACGATTCACTTTTAAACAGCATACCAAAAGTTCATCTCAGTACGAAACGATTCGTGACTTATTTTACAGTACAACGGCTCCCGCTTTAGTTTTATATGCAAATCGAGATACATGATGCCATATTACAACTACTTCAGTTACCGATTTCATGAATTCATTTTTTCGCTTCAGGAATTAATTTTTCCGCTTCAGCATATATGATAAATTTATTCTTAATTTCAGTAAAAACAATAGTTTTTATCACATATGCTCTGCGGTTAGGTATTTTGCTCATAAATAGAAACAAATACAGTATTAACATTCTGACACTATCACTATCTGCTTGATGTCTGCTATATTCTTGAGTCATTAATGATTAATTAATGATTAAAGCCACCGACAGTGATAGTGATATAACCATTATGTAAACTCTGTGTAAACTATATAATTGTTGCAATTGTTTAGTCTATCGGCTCGCAAAAAGTTATTTGATTTTAATAAACCAATGCCGTGCCTTCGAGTTATCATATGTACTTCAATTTTTATTCGTGGGTGAAGACTTACATAAGAATCTCAATTCTGTCAAATATGTCAACACCAATTTTGCGACAAGTTTGGTTATATCGTCCGTCAGGCATGATCCTTGAAGCGGTAGCTGCGACTTTACTACTTTACCTTACTAGTTTTTGTTATGTATCAGAAATAACGAATCCGAACGATAAACAAAAACAAAATAAATTATGATTATTTTTTGCAAATATTAATACTAATTTCATTTAATTTCCAATTTGAACCTTAAAAGTTTACAAAAAGTTTTAAAATCATTTTTTAAAATTGTTTTCACGTAATCAAATTTATAATTGAATTTCCCTCCGGAAATAACCAATAAAAATTCACTAGAAAATTAAATATTATTCAATTTAACAATAGTTTTCAACTTAAATTTATATTTAAATTATTATATTTTTAAATAAACCAGAAAAATAAAATAAAATTAATTATAATAAATAACAACAAATTTGGGTACATAATTTTTGTAGTATTTTCAATAGTATCACATTCACCGAAATTAAAATAAATAATTATATTTGCAAATTCGAAATATTAAAATATATAAAAAAATATTTTTCACAAGGATTTTTATTATTTTATTCGTAATGGGAAAGATTCATTCATTTAATTTTTACTCTATTCGAAATATAATATTCTTTTATAAAAATATAAAATATAAATTGAAAATGATATTATAAGAATAAAAATATTGAAAAAAAAATAATTCACTTTTAAAATGATTGAAATATAAATAATTAAATTTTTTATTAAAATCTCACAAGGATATCAAAAAATTGATTTTGTTTTTCCTAGAAAATGACAATTCAATAATAAAAATGAAATTTAATAATAATAAAAATAATTTTAATATTAAATTTATTTTTGATCCAGATCCTTAAAATTAATTATAATTGGTAAAATCGTTAACTGATAAAAATAAATTTGATTAAATCGTTATATTAGCGATACTTTGAATGTTTTTTTCGTCCTTTATTTGATTAATTATTTTTCGTTACTAAAATTTGGATAGATAAATAAATTGTGAACTTTTGGAAATGATGAAATAAGAATTTTAACGATTAACATGAATTGATAATGGAATTTCAGTTCGGCTTATTGACAGCGATTCAAAATTGATTAGCGATAAACGATAATATTTAATAAAATTAGAATAATAACAAATGTGAAATGAAATTAATTAAAAAAGCAAATTTGAAGGCAACTTTATTTAATTTGTAATCAAATTTTGTTCTTTAACAACTGAGTATGTAAACCCATTCAGAATTTTATGGGCTAATGTGCTTTTAAAACAACATTGTATGGTTTTTTGGTTCTACATTACTTCAGGATTGTATCGAGTCTAATGCTTAGCCTAACGCCCTAGGCAAAGAAATTAATTAAATTGATAGAGTAGAGACATATACTTAAATTTATATAGTGTATAAAGGTAATTTACTACGTTTTTCCTGGATTTCTATTATAATTTTTATATTTTACATAAAATAAAATATAAAATAAATTCTACAAAATTCTATTGTAAAACTAACCATCAAAAATAACTTAAAATTCAATTTACTTTTCGTAATTTATTAAAAATTGTAATAATATAATTAATAATATCCTTTTAGATAATTCTTTTGTTATTAATATTTAATTTAATGGATACGACATTCTTCATTTCGGACTATAATCACTAATTTAAATAAATTATATTTCAATGCAAATTCATAATATAATCAATAAATAAAATTTCATTTTATCTAATGATCTAAAATCATTCCAAATTATTAATAAAATCGTTATGGTTTCTATTTTTTTTTTCATTAACATTTAGAAACATTAAAAATAATAATTAAATCATTAATAACATTTTCTATTATAATATCATAGATTAATATGAGATATGAAACAATAATTATAATAATCTTTGTAAACATAATAAATAATACTTCTAACTTTGGAATTGTTAATGATAATTAAAAAATGGAGATTTAGTTTTTGATATAATAACAACTTAAATTTAGCATTAATTCGATTACATAAAATTATATTAAAAAGAAAATATTTTTTTTTAATTTTACTTTTATATACGTATAAAATTTCATTAATATTTTATAGTCGATTAGCCACGAAAATCGACTACAGTCTACAACACACAAATAAATAGCATTACACAAAATATAGAGAACCAATACAAAATAGTTTGCTGGTTCATGAAATACAATAAGTTGGCTCAGCATTGAATGATCGGGAAAAATGAGGCCAGATTATATAATCAGTCTTGCAAAGAACCGAACGAAAAAGACACAATGACACACTCCTTTACCAATTGGCGAGCACTGACCAGAGCCACTTTAACCAACTAATGCAAATAAATGTGGATTTTTATACTACATCTAACACTGCGCGATTAAAACCAACCAATAGGAGGTCAAAATTGTGCGGAATCAAATTATTTGTTGTATTCGAATGTTTATATAGAGAGGGTCAGGGTATACTTTATTTCTGATCATTATAATCATTTTAGCACACAAAATATCAGGCTTAACACCATTCGATTATGATGCAAAATATTTTTAACTAATAAACTGTCGCGTCGTCCGTTAAATAATCTTTTTGTACGAATGTTTTTTGCAGTAATTTTTACAAATTCGTTATTATGTACGAATCACATTTTATTTAAAAATAAATCTATATAATGTAAAATAATTATAATCACCAATAATTAATAAAACAAATTTAAGAAAATTAAAGTAAAACCATTAAATAAAAACCAAAACCAAACAAAAATAATAATAATAATAATAATAAAAATATATAAAATATAAATTTGTATTTTTTTTTTAACATTTCAATTTTCCATTTTCCAACACAAAAAAAAAAAACTAAATTGAGAATATTATGTGGTGTGTAATGATCTGGTAACATTTGTTCATTATTAAGGCAACATGGCACCTTTACAAATCACCATTATTCAGTTAAAAAATATACTAAATAGAACTGAAGCTTTGTTGAACTTTTAAAAACTGAAAAATCAAATACATTAAAAAAAAAAGAAACAATTTTTATCCTTATCATTTTATAACCCCAATAAATGATATAGAATTTCTTTTATTGAAAAAGAAAAACCGAAAACTTTTGGTATAAGAAAATGAAAATTGTGTGCAGTCATTGAAGAAAAACTTGTTATAAAAAGTAATACAAAATTGTATATTGGTTTATGTAACAGTTTTCAATGACTTATAAAAAAATAATTTTAAAGTTTAAAATTTATCATAGAAATTTTAAACTTTTTTTATAAATATCTTTAGTCTTAGATTAAAAACACATTCAGTTAGACAGACGGCCATAGACCTTTGTATATATTCCCACGCTATGATACTAAATTAGTTATACTATGGACTATGTACTTCTAGTATTAAGAAAATATTAATTTATGTTTCTCATAAGTCCAAAGAAGTAATAATGGCTTCATAACTTTTCGTTTTCGCAGCAAAATATTTGGAAAATCCAATCCATAAATACATACTCTAAAAACTATTAATGATTTCACTGATATTCCAATTTAGGGAAATGCAGAAAAATCGTAGTTATGTCAAACACTGATTTATAATAAACATTTTACTAATTTTACAATTAATTTTATATAAGTCAAAATTTTGATAGTGACCCAATAAAGCTACAGACCCCAATTTTTACTATAATCAACAACTTTCCTAAGTTTTTTTTTATTTGGCTTACTATGTAACTTTTTAGGTAAAATAATTATATCAATATTAAATGAAGTAATCCGAAAGGTTTTATAGTTTTAAAGGGCATCTAATGAAATGCGGACCATACTTATCCATTGAACCAAATATGATCCTACATTTATTTAATACCATACCGGAAATTAGCTGTAATTCAAAATGGGCACATAATCCGGTTAAAGTGCCCATAGATTTTCCCTCGATTACTATCATAAATATTGTGGTAAACCGTCGATTAATTATGTAATGTTCACCCTGTAAATTTTTAGCTACTTTTATGATTTAACATTTTCAAACAAAAATTATATAAACTGGTCTAAGTTTTTCTATTATTATACTTAAATGTAAGAAATCTATAAATTGTGAAATATATAAAAACAAAAATAATCCTAAAATCAGGATAATTCGGATTGATGTAACCTTTCTATTTCACTAGCAAATCATAAGATTGAAAAAAAAAATATTTCTGAGTATATAAGAATTAATAATGGAAAACATTTTACTGATATAAATTATTACAATCTTTTATACTATCCTCAAATTCCCAAATGTCTATTTATATTCAGCAAAGATTAAAGGAATGAAATATATTTTTATAGAAAAAGGATAATAAATCAGTAATTTATCATTTAATTTAATTGGATGAAAAAAAAAAATATGTTTCCCTTTTTTCCGTATATGTAATATAATTCCAGGTAAAGTAAAAATCAATATTAGGCAAGGGAAGTATTATTAAAATATAATTATGAATTTAATAAAAGGATAAACGGATTTCACATTTATATTATAATTATATTGGGAGTTAAAAAATATGATTTAAGAAGGATATAAATATTTTATTGTACTATTGAACAAAAATTATTTAACTGAATTCTTATATACTTAATATATACCTTCTGAATTTGCAATTGAACTTTTCTATCCAACAGCAAATTGATTCAAAAGATATACTTCAATGAATATATAAATCATTAACGAGAGATTGTAATTAAAACGAAATATAAATCATTTGTTTACTACTGATAATGCAACCGTAACCGAGCCTCCACTGTGTCCTTGTATTCAAAATTACATATTACATGTTGGAAGGAACGTTTCAAATTTGCCATTTATTTACTTTTTAGAGAAAGTGATGCTACTTAATTTTAAATCACTGTTTAACTACATTTTTAGCAACACCGCAGCAAGTACGTATTTTTGTTAAAGTCGTAGTTCAGCGATGATAGTTGAATTTTTTCTACTGCACCGTAAAACTGTGTATTTTCACAGCTGTCAACGCAACAGTATCAATGGTACTGTGATTCCAGCTTATTTATTTTTATTACGAAAATGTGTAACAAAAATAAATAATGTAAAATATTATAAAAAGTAAATGAATCGGAAAAATGATGTCAACTAAATGTCAATCAAGAAAATCTTTAAAGGATTATATTTCATATCGTAACTCGTTACACAGGAAATTCTTAATTCATGTAGTAAACTTTATTTTGATAAATAAAGTACAATATTACAACAAATTGTTAATCATGATATTATGCCAATGCAAAGTTTAAACAGGATAATACTATAGAAGGTTATCGCTTCGCTTCGCTAGTATAGTTTATTAGTTTGTTTTGAAAGTCTTGTTATATCATTTTGAAATCATATTTCCCGGTGTAGTTATGGAAATGTATTATTGAATGTTTGCAGAAGAAAATACAATTTTAAAATTAGTAATATACGAATAAATATATAAGTATAAAAAGTTAATATAATTTGAAATCCTTTATATAGTTTTGTTAGATAGTTCGAAATTTATTCATGTATTAAATTTTCATGTATACACAACACATTTATTGACCCATTTTCGCAATATGCATAGAAATTTTGTCTAGTCTTATCAGGTTATGCAGAAAATATATGGAAAAACAAATATAAGTTTTTTTAAATATGCGGATATGAAGAAATGAGGTCATGGTTCAGCAGCATGGCTTAATAATATAATACCCCTGTTACAATTACAGTATCGGAGTATATGTAAATTCTATTTTATTATTTGAAATTGGTGGAATGATTTAAATTAGTTTCAAGAATCATTTTTCTCACACCAAATGTTAGTATTAGGAAGTATATAAAAAGAAAATTGATGATATGATTGAAAAAATTTAAGTTTTGCTAGGAAAAGATTTATATGAATAAAAAAAATTATATCTTCTACAAAAATTTTCCATTATAAATTTCCTAAAAACACGACTTAAATAAATTTTACTTACTAGTTTTTATGGAAAATCCTTTTACATGTTTTATTAAATTTAATTAATAAATTGAATCTTCTTTATTGATTACATAAATTTTACTAAGTGAAAATGCTGAGAAAGTGATTAAAATTTTATATAGAGATAATTAAGAAAATTATATAGATAAAAAAGAATTTTCTTCTCAATTTCCGTTTTAATCGTTATATACTAAATAACTAAATATATCTTTAATATAGTTTATAATTGAATTTCAGTCTCAGTGTATAACTGTGTAAAATTTTATCAATTTTCATTTGTATTTTTTTTTTATATCGCGAATGCTATGGCGGAGATTCTCGATTTATCTATATACATAAATAAATATCTTTTTGACCTTAAAATTAACATTTCCAATTACATATTATGAAAATATAAATTCTAGTGAATTCAATTTACTTATTTACTTTCAACTATCCTAAAAAAATAACGAAATTTAATTTAAACTCACATGAATTTATAATTTTTAGAATTTTATTTGAATAATATTTCAAGGATTATTTTTAAAATTGATTTTTTCTTTAGAAAATTCCTTATAGCTTTATAGTTTATATAAATGTATGGTTTTTATTAGATTTAATAATAATAAAAAAAAATCATGCTTTACATAAGTTTGGAAACAAATCTTGTAAATCAAATTTTCGATACTTAAGGTAAATTATTAGTTCTAAATTTTATTTCAGATATTAATTATTTTTGTAACAATTTTTTGTTATATTGGCAATTTTTTTAAAAAAAAATTAACAAATAATTTATTTTTGATAACAATCTAATAAATATTATCTCATCTCATTCATCAATTTAATCGGTTGGTATTCATTTCCCAATATCTTCATTAGGTTTATACCAAGTAGCTTTTATTTGTCATATTTTCAGTCCTTTTGAAAATCAAATATGTATAGGTAATTGAAACAGTTAGTAATACCAAGTAAACTTATTGATTCTTCTAATCACATTTAAAAACGAATGTCTAGAGATAAATAAATTTGACAAAACTTATTATTTGAATATTTGTAGGACAATAATAATATATTTGCAAAGCCATGTATAATAAAATAGATAAATTATTTAAAAATTTAACATATTTCGAGCACGAAAACTATCTTTACATTCCAGGAACAACTCAAAATAACTGAAAAATCACCCAAAACCATTTGAATATTAATTTTAGTTCTATCGAAAAACATAAAATTATATTCTTTTTTCGATATTTTTCTAATGTAATGCAAATTTTCAATTTCTGATTGATTAAAATTGTTTAATATTCCAGTTTTCATGTTGGATTTAAATATTTTAACCTTTTGCTTTTAAAATTTCAAAATTTTCCAACTACTTATGCTAATAAAAATATTCTTCTTTCAAAGAAATTACTTTAAAAAGTAAAATTTACTGTCGATATGTTAATAAAAAAGTTTTATTTTCATTAAATTGAATATTATATAATATGTAAAATAAAAATAATACTGTAAAGTATACAGTAGTAAATGTTCCAAAATCTATTAGTAAAATTCATGTCGAATTTTTATTATATATTTGAAACTTTTTGAAATCTTACTTTAAAATCATATCACGTAAATTTCGAAAAGTTGTACATATATTAGCAAAAAAGAACCATCTACTATTAAGTGTACATTGGTAAGTGCAAGTAAGCAAATTTAATTTCTATAGCATGTAAGAATTCATATACTAAGCGTTAGAAAACAAAACTTCACTTAAGTTCAATACCAAATTAATAATCTTTTTATCATTTTCAAGCTTATTAGAGAATGAATTTATAATGCAAATTCATTAGCTACGTAAATTTCATATTAATAGCGAGCTTATGTATCCAAGAGAATTTTGTAGTTTTTGAACAAAATTGAATAATTAAAAGTTATTAATAATATGTACATAAAAATGTTTTTAATAAAAGTCCTTTGGAAATAAAAATCAAAAGATTTGAAAAAACTTTTTGTTATGGAAAATTTGGTGTTCCAAAAATATAAATCGTAGTAAACTTCAAATAAATTCGATTCTAACACATCAAAATGAAAGTATATAAAATATGTATATAAAAAAAAAAAACAATTATTATTGTAATCAAAAATAGTCCTTTCTTTTATGTAGAAAAATAACGTGACAGGAATTGAAAATCTATCTTTATAAAAATGTAAATAATTTTTTGGTATGATAATTATATTTATAGATAAAAAATCATAAAATGAATTATGAAAAATAAGTGAAATGCGTTTTCATTTTTAATATAAATTCTTTTGAAGACTTTTCAAAGGACGTAATAGTATCTATTACAAAATTATTCTAAAAATATAAAAATGGTGTGCGTATTTATGAAATGTTCACAAGAAAAATGGTGGGAACAACATTTATTATTTTAGAAATTTAATATAAAAATGTTAACGATGTCGATTATTAAATTATTCTTTTAGAAAGTTTTATTATAAAAATAATTGATGAAATTTAATATTTATATTTAGGGTTCGATATAAAGCAATTCTGAGTGATTCTTTTCCAAAAAGTGATAAAAATGGTTTGAATGATACAATTAGAAACAATAGATTTATTGCGATTTAAATTTAATGATTTCACGTTTTGAACCTATCAGTTAGCCAGCAAAATCGTGTGATTTACTACTTTTAGACTATTTTTTGTAGGGGTATGATAAGTGGTTTATGCAGATAAGCGACAAACAATTGATGCACACGAAGTCAACATCGAACGAGTTATTAGTCATATTCGTCCAGCTTTATATGAAAAACTATGTAAAAAATTGGACTGATCGAATTGGTTTTCTCAGGCATAGCCATGGCAGTCATATCAATGAACTATAGTTTCAATACATATAATACATACATATAATAAAACATTATTACCATTCATAGTTTTTGTTTTATTTTAATTTAATTTGTATCACGCTAAATGAAGGATAAAATTAGCATTAGTTTACGTAATTATAATATAATATTCATCATATTTTAATTTTAACTAAACATTAACATAGTATTTACATCAAATAGCGAACAGGGATAATTTGAAAATCTAATTATTTAATTATACCGCATTTTTGAATAAGCTATTCTAACATAGAAAAACAAATAATATTAAATTAAAATTTCATTGGTTATCTAAAATATATCATTTTCAGAAATTTTGTTTTACCTTGTACTTACAAATTAATCAAACTCGCTCCATATGTTTACAGAGTCTGTATATAAAATTTCGTATAAAATAATTTCATGATTTATTCGACGTTGTTGTTTAAATACTTAACTATAGGAAAATTTTATAAATGCATGGAAATGGAAAATGTGTTGAATTTACAACACTAAACAATAAATTATGAATCATGAATGCAAATCATTTTGTTACTATAATATTCTGTATTTAAAAATTGCCTGATAAAATATTAATTTATTTACGAATTATAAAATATTTAAATATTACATAGTTACATTGCATAACAATAGTCAAAACTGCAATAATTATTATAATGTTTTGAACAAAAAGGTTAAAATGAAATTAACTATACTGATTTGTCACAGTTCAGCTTAAATTCGCCATATATCCAGTGGTGAAACTACGTACCCACCATCCCTTGAAACGCAAGGATGTGCCACAATTATAAATATTATAGGAGCGCTTAAATTCCTCTTTCGCCATTGCATATATCATAACTTTAAATTAGTTTAACTGGTTTAGTTGAAATGGATTTACAAAGAGAAATTCTGTCAGTTCTTAATTTGATCAATTACATAATCTCATAAGGTCATAACATGACACTTATGCTATACAATATTTTGATGAAACCCACTTACTTCCTCGACCATACCTCAAAATTACTTCTCAGGTTAATGTTTTTTAATTAAAATATTATCAAGGGTAAGTATAAACCCCTGTAAGTATAAAGTCGCAACCTTTGATTCAAAATTCAGCACAATTCATGATAAATTTCCGTTGACATTTTTAGATCTCCTTTAAATATTGAATAATGAATACTTATAAAATAAAGTTAATGTATTCGTAAAATCAAAAACTTTTTATTAAGTTCATTAGTTGAAAAGATTATCCAAAATTTACTTATAATATCTTTAGGTTATAAAACACCTAATAAATTTCGCAATTTTCATTTATAACAAATGAATATATTAAATTATTATCATTAATAAAAAAAATGTTCCGATATTGATTGCTTAAGGTAATAAATTTAATAATTCATACAAAAAAAAACCATACAAACAAACTGTTAAGATTATTATCCTTATTCCTTGAAATGTTTAAAATTCAAATACTTTTCTGGAATTGTTATTTTTAGATAATATAACTTTTATGTGAAGAAAATTTAACAATTTTGTAGCTGTATTAATGGTTTAATGGCAACGGTGCCCCCTCAAACATACTAGGTTTCTTTAAATCTATTAAATGATAAGAGGGATAGGGGCTTTAAACGCACAATACATCGTGAAGGTCGCAGTGCTCTCTCGCGTTCCCCTTTACAAAAAAAAAAAAATGGTTTAATTTGAATAACCTTGTCGTAAGTTTTCTATTTCAATAATTACCATTACGTATTACTATAAATATGTTTAAAATAAACAGGATTTTCTTGTCCAGATTATATAAAAAAAATTACATGAAATAAATTTTCGAAGAGTTGCAACAATTGGTAACATACAAGTAAAGAAATATTAAGTAAATATGACATAATTTTTGGAAAAAATATTTGCTATTGAACAAGATTTATTTACCTTGTACTTTACTTATTTATATTTTATAAAAAAATATGTTTCTTACGGAATTAACCTTTTAGAGACGAATTATGTAATACTCTATCTTGTATTTTTGTTTTTCGGGTAGGGCATCAGGAAGTAAAATTACATAACTTTGTTTGCTGTAGAAAATATTGAGTTTTTTTTATAAATTTCTTTAAAAAGAGACATTTTGTTCAAAATACAAATGGTTTTCACTGCTCGAAAAATAATATTTTATTAAAAATTAAAATATGAAATAAAATATCCTTTTAAAAATAATCATTTATAAAATAATATAACTAAACATCACTTTCTAACAAAATAATTTATAATACTATTTTGAAGAATTATAAATCTATGTTAGTAAAAAAATGTAAATTCACATAACAAAATGTAAATTCACATTATAAGTTCGGTACATTACCACTACAAGATGTGTAATAATTTTTTTTCATAAATTTACAAATTATGAAGTACACAGCTACAATTATGAAGTATAGTATATATAACAAAATCGCTGAATAATCACTTCCACATATTTTAGATATTTATTTGATTACATAGTTTGCATAGTGGAATTACATAATTTCGGTATTTTCACAAAATAACATATAACAACTATAAAAATATTCAAAACTTTGTGTACATAAACTTTATTATACTCATAAATGTTAAATTTTGTAGATAAATTAAACTGTAAATATTTCATAAATTTAAATTTGTTTGAAGTGTCATTTATGAAAAAGTTTACCCATAAAAAAATCCTTTCGTTTAATTTAATTGATGAAAATACAAAAAATACACTGGTTTTTATCCTACTTAAAGCTATGAAAATAATGATTTAAGATCATGGATACTATACAGAAGTCGTTTATGATAATGTTAAAGGTTATTGTCCTATATTAAACTTTTAATCAAATTATTTTGTGTCTGAATGTATGAAGAGGATCTGCTAAATTTTTATAGTAGTATATCATTTGGTACAGACATTTAGACTACGATAATTAAAAAAAAATATTTAATATTAAAATATGTAAAAGATTTATAAGGTCGATAAGAAACGAAATTTAGTAGTTTGGGACCGACCTATAAGAAAACGTGTTGTTTTTATACCTTTTTTTGTTACGCAGATTTATTAATTAAAACTTAAACTGTCGTAAAATGTGTAAGGGTGTAAATTTGTTGAATAATCACAAAAATTAACTAGTATTATTTATTAAAATATTTATGTTCCTTGATAAAGAAAAGGTTTAAGGATTAATATAGTTTTAAAAATATGTGAAATATTTTTTAAAGTATACTACAAATAAGAAACACACATAAATAATGTTAGGAAGGACCACGAAAATTAAATTTGTTTAATAGTTTGTTAACAAAATAAATTACCTTTTAAATTTATAATATTGAAGGTAAAATACAATTTGGTCAGTTACAGTAGTTAAATGTGATTTAATAAAATATAGTTAGATAAGAAATTAATTAATTATTGTAAAAAATGATTGTAGAGAAAGGTAATTATCAAAAAAAAAAGTAACTATAACATTTTTAAAACCAAATCAGAATCTGTAAAGGACCCACCTAAAGAAAATCATAAAAATATTAAAGTAAATATAATTTAATTATTT
The DNA here is from genome assembly GCA_963920725.1 of Rhamphomyia laevipes. NCBI lineage: Eukaryota > Metazoa > Arthropoda > Insecta > Diptera > Empididae > Rhamphomyia > Rhamphomyia laevipes. The sequence continues at coordinate 43,847,828 of OY987259.1, forward strand.
TACATTTTTATCTGATTTATTCAATAATTTTACATTTTCTCTGATTTATTCAATAATTATTATGGCATTGAGTAATTTTTATCATAAAGAAAATAAATTTTGAACACAATTCATTAAGTAATTCTATATTAAAATGTTTATTCTATAAAACCTTGCCATTCTTAAGACGCGAATTACACTTCAAATTACTCAATCTTTCATTATTCATTATAAATCTTTCTTATCAGAATTGACTATTTCAATTCTATTATTACATCTAAAGTAAAATTAACAAAAGGAGTTAATTAATTATTCCACCACAGTAATCTCAGCTATGAATATAGTCAAATCTAAATTATTAAGATTTATGTAATATAATTCTCATTAACCTAGTAAGAAAAACTGAACTTTTTTCATTTGAAATATTTTGTTATAATAAATTTAAATAAATAGCCATTAAGAAAAATAAGGAAAGTTAACATAATTAAGTTACCTTTAAAAATATTTAAAGGTTTCTTTTTGTTGTATCAATTTATTGTTAACAACGTTAAGAAATATACAAATTATTTTGAACCTTTCTGAGTAATTTTTTAATAAAAAATTAAATTTTGGACAAAATAAAACCTTAATAATATATTTCATCTACATTGTGTTACTTCACTTTAAAAAAAAAGGAATACGGAAGCGAATAATTTACCTTATTGTTACAGACTAGTTTTCTTTGAAAAATATGAGTAAAATACTTTTCATTTTTAACCTATATAACTAATTTCTTATATTTAAGTTGTAAAACGTCAATTATTTGGAGTAAATATACAAAAAAGAAAGTGATTTTCCTTTATATAAATTCAAGTAATTTTGAAGCTTGTATACAATTAGACCTTACATAATAATCTCCTAGTATACGTTCTTGGTCTTTATAGCTTTATAGTATGAAGTTGTATAATTTTAAGCAGTTAATTGAATTAAAGTTAAATGATGAGGAGAATGATGAAAAACTATAGCGCTACATAATATAATCGTTGTACACTGCAGAAGACGAATGTAGTTGAGAACGTAGAGCGACTCCAAAAACCCACCAAATTTTATTATTTTAGATTATCACATTTAAATCACCAATTAATTAATAATCATTTTCATTCAAAACAATTTTTCACACTTTCGATAATTTTCATATCATTCATAAAAGATAATTTTTGTTATGAAGTTTTCTTTTTAAATTACGTGATTTAAATCGATTATATCAAATTTTATTAAAACCAAAATAATGAATAATTAAAGGATTTAATGTTTGCAGGGTTAAGTTTAATAGGACGTCAGTCAAGAATTATATGATCGTAAAGTTAGTGATGCCAAATGGTAAGTATACAATCAATAATGTATGAAAAAGCTTAATTATTAAAGACGCATGCATATAGTTTCTTATATGTTTAAAGGTTTAAACATACGACCATGTAATCCTCATCAATGCTTGCATGGTCATATGTCAGAATTTACGTATTATATGTAAATTTTCACATCATACATGGTCGTAGCAGTATGTTTTATAAAATGTCATATGTTTTGTAAAATGTTCACTAGTTTCGCATTTGTTTGACATACGGCTCTGTAATCTTAATATTCTGAAAATGTTTAAATAACAGAGTCATTTACGAAATAAAGAAAATGTAATAATTTATTATTTTAAATATAAACTCTAATTCGGCATCATTCGAATGTTGGTAAAAATGGTCGAAATTGCTGAATTTTTTACAAAGCAATACTAAAACACTACGAATGATCTGCTTGTCCTACTTTAGCAGCTTTTTTATTTTTATAGGTAATTAATATAATATTTTTATTTTTATTTGAAATTTTTAATTTTCATTTCTTAAATTACTGTGGTAAAATAATTAATTTTCTTTTTTATAAATAAACATCAATCTTTGAATTAGTTTTGAATACTAAGTGAAAATCGATAATGTTAATAAATAATAATGAAATTGATGATAATGGACAGGAATGTTATATTTTTCTTCAATTTCTTAAATAATAAATATAAAATAAGGTGGTTTTTTAAAAAAAAGTCGTGTAAAATCTTTCATTAATAATATATTTTATAAAAGAAAACTACAAATTGAAAAGATCTGTTTTTTAAAACATATTCATGAAACCGAGGTATAATTATAATCTGTTATATTAATTAAATTGCCCCTAATTATTACGGTCATTAATCATAATTTCGATTATTTATTTATTTTTTTAATTTTAATGTTCAAATTTCTTTCGACACTACACCATAACGAGATTCTGTCTTCTATTTTTTTTTTTTTGGTTTTGTTTTGAATAATTTTGAATTTGGGTGAAATTCGGTAATTAAGATAATTTATTATTCGCTGTAACAAAAAAAAAAACGAAATTGTTATTCGTCTGGTAAAATTTTTAGTATCTAAAATTGTGGAACAAAAAACCATTTTTATTATAAAAGTTATTTATGATATGTAATCAATAATTTTTATGATTAAACTTATTATAATTATGAAATGAAATTTAAAATAATCTTATTGAAATTCTAAATAACCGAGTTAAATTAAGAGTCAAATAGTGTTTTATGTAAATTGGTCCAGTCTAGACTGAAAATTTAATATGTTATTTTAAAATTCTTGAACAAAATGCCACTTTTCAAAGAAATTCATTTTTTTGAAAAGATGATTTTTATGTTCCAATAATGGACAAACAAAAAACCCTAAAATTTAAAAAATAGAAAGTCCGAGACAAATTATTCATAAAATATATTTTTAATAAATCTTTTCTATAATCTGAATAGAATAAATTTTAATATTCTTAGGCTTTTTCTGCTTAAATTTGGAAGCAAAAAAAAAGGGTTAAAAAAAATCTCGTTTATCATAACAAAACCATTGACGAGAAAAAAAAAAAGCAAATATTAAAAGGATCAGTTTAGTTTAGAACAGTCAAATTTTTTTTTATCTATCTATTACTAGCATGAATGATTGGATTTTTATTTCAATTTTTTAGACTTTTTACACTTCAAAAAAAAAAAAATAGATTTTATAGATATTGAAAAAGGCAAAAACGTTTGAAATATTATTCACAAAAATAATTGATTTCAAATAATTGATATCGTCCTCCGCCGATATATTTTTTATGCTTTTTTAGAATTAATATAAAATAATATAAAAAGACCTCACAAAATATTGTTAATTTAAAGACAAATTAGAAGTATTATCAATGGCCCACCTATTATTCGATTAACATTTACAATTTTACGCTTGTGATTCGCGAAACGATTATAAATAATGGTTTTTAGTAATATATTAATTGTTCCTATTAGTAATTGTGTTATACAAAAAATGGAACGCAACTAAACTCGACTCCACAAAATTAGCAGATTTATTAAGAAACAACCTTGATGAGACAACACAAGCGATGCAAGGACTTGAAGGCAGAGTGAGAGCGGAAGCAGTGGTACAAACTGCAGTAGTAGAGTCAAAGTTTTTATAAATATATGATGACTGCAAAAACTAAATTTTTAATTTTTAATATTATATAAAAGTATTACCCCAATCCTTTATAATTAATTCTATATTTCGATATAATATCTGATTGTTCAAAAGTACTCAGCTTGGAATTGTGGCATTATTTAGGATGTCAGGCTGCTGTTTTGTAATTTAATCATAGTTGGAATAGTTGTATTGTGAGTTTTGTATGAAAAGATGAATATTTTGTTTGTGAACAGAATCCACATGTCTTACAAAGGCCATTTTCGTTAAAATCTCTTACACCACATAGTCGTATTCCCACCTTCTCATTATCAATTTGTTCTATTCTATATAATATAACTGACTATTAGTTATGCAAACTTATATAATACTTCATTTTACCCCGCAGAATATGTATTAAGGATAAAATTTAATATTTGCAATTATCTTGAGGTGTACAAAAATTTAATATTCATGGAAGATAAAGTAAAAATATTTTTGTGTAAAAACCATTAATCTTATCCTATAAAAGCCCAACAGTTTAGGTTCAGGATCCAAACTAATTTTGAATTTCAATCAAGGTAGGAAGGATGTGTGACAAAATAATTAATTATTTTTCTTTAAATATATTTTTTAATCTTTTACTAAATTCATTTTGATTCCGAACTACAATTTTTGTTAACAAAACTCTTTAGAACTTAATAAAAATCTGTTATCTATATGTAATTCTTATTACATATGAATTGTAATGATAGGAAGCGTTTCAAAAATAATTGGCGTATAGGGCTTTACAGAATTAATTATTCATCAAAAACGGGATAACTGCGCTGATTATCTTTAAAGCAGTAAAATATGGCGGAATATGAATTAGGATTAGGCTTTTAAATATTTAAATTCAAATATTGGTTCGTACTGTATTGATTATTGAAAATCTGATGAGGCATTTCAGTATTTTACAATTTTATTCTTTAAGAATTATAAAAGTATGGTACTTATACTTATCAAAACGATTAAGTTCAAAAGTTTTTTTTTTTTTAATTCTATTCACACCAGCATTACAATAATAAATAATGGTAAAGATTAAACGATAAAAGTTTTACCAAAGGAAATTTTTGTACATTTTTAATGTATTCAAAAGTTAAAAAGAAAAATCGAATATAAAATTTTTATCAAAGAAATTGACGGTATTAAAGTGTTACCTCTGGGTTATTTGAAAAATTTGATTATGCATTTTTGTAAAATAATGTTCTTTATGCATTTTTAGGATCTGGATCCAAATATAATTTAAAAGAAAATTCGTAAATATTTAATATATAATAATCAGTAAATTTTAAATTATGGTTGCATTATTTTAGTATTTTACTTTGATATTATGGTTTACGGACGAGAATTGCATTAATTTAAAAATTTAAAATGTATTTAATTGGATTGCTTGAAAGAGTTACTTGCCAGTTGCAAGTAAAATCAATGTTTAAAATTTATAAAACAAAAAATGTTTTTTAATATTTTCATAAGTATATTCAATAATAAAGGGTGTATCAATAGTTGTGATACATTTGTCAAAAGAGGTTGCTTCCGATGGAGATGTCTGACATTATGGTAATTTGTGTTTTTTTATTCATTACAGACTTACAAATCATCATCGATCGCTATATAAATGAACAACGTTTACAAATCGCTCAATTATTTTATAAAAAATCGGGTTCAATTGTTGAATAGTGCGTAATGAATTATTTATGGTTCATTTAATCGGTTGAATGAATATACGTTTATAAACAAAATTGCCGTATTTGGGATAAAAATAATCCATACGTATTTAAAGTTCGATTACACTAAAATTAACTGTTTGGTATGATATTCATGCTGGTGGTGGTCATCAGACTATATTTTTTCAAAAATGATATTAATAAATAACGTTACTTATCAATTTTTTTTATCCAAAAATTGATTAAAATGATTTGAATGATATGTAGTTGCAATAAGTAGGCGTCATACCGCTCGTGAATTGTGAAACAATGGATTTATTGCATGGTAAATTTAATGATTCGTTTATTACACGTTTTCGACCTATCAAATGGACAAAATAATCGTGTGATTTAACACCTTCATATATTATCATAGTTATGCCATAAATTATTTTATAAGATAAAACAAATAAAATTATTAATTAATTATATAAAATAAAAAGAAAATATTATGTATAAAATTTTAATGTTTTTTTTAACGAATTACTTAATAATTTAACTACATCACTTTTAGGGAACTAAATTATGATTTTTCGTGTATAAAATATTTAAAAAAGGACCAGTCCACAGTCAATTAAAAAAATTCGATATCAATTTTTCTGTTTTACAAATAAGGAATAGAATCGAATATGTTTACATCAAAAGTTTCAATTATTTTTGAACCGAAAAAAAATTGTAGCAGTAACTAAATAAATTCATAAAATCAAAATTAATCGGGAGCAATAATCTTTTCATATTTCAAGAGCATCCCAATAATAGGCCCGATATTTTTTAAGATTTACTGTTAAAATTTAAGAAAGTTTAATTTAACCAAGCGTTAGATTATGCTAGCTATGTTATGTAATGTAACCTCTGTGCTAAATATGGACTTATTACACTCAGAGTGTCAAACTATAATTTTTCACGTTCCAGTTTACGATTACGTTCCTGAGTTTATTTTATCCGTTCCAATTCATCTGCGGTTTAAAACCGGTTCAAAACTGATTCAAAAAATTGTATATAAAATTATGTAACAAAATCAAAAATTATAATTAAAAATTTAGATATTTTTTTTTTTTTATATTGTAGTTGACATTTAAAGTTATTATAACATTTTCCATTCATCACATTTCCCTATGAGCTATTAGCAAATCAATAGTGTGAAATTCTGTTATTGTGGAATTAATTTTTTGAAATCAGAATACGTAAAAATTTTAACTATAAATTTACAATTAATTATTTAATTTAAAAAAAAAAAACGTGAACCGAAACGAAAAACAAGAAAATTAGGTGATAAAAAAATATAGCTACGGTTCACTCATATTTTATTATTTCGTTTCGGTACATTAAAAATAACGGTTATTTACGATTTTTGGTTCCAATCAGGCTTTTTCGACATTTCTGTATTAGTAAAATAAACTTATATTATATAGCTAAAAAAATAAATATTTATTATAGCTAACGAATTAAAAGTGATATTTTTTACAGGCAGGATTTAATGAAAATCTTGGTTAGTTATTAATATATTAAAATTAATCTATTTTGTTATATTTTTGAAATATAGTTATAATTTTTCAAAGAAAATATTAACTCTGATGATATCAACTAATAAAAAAATTAAACTTTATCAATAAAAACAAAACCAATTCTTAAAAGATAATTCTTTGGAATGCAAAAAAAAAAAAGTTAATTTTATTATAATTAAGAACATATGTTAGCATATCTGGGTTTTTTTTATTAAACCAGGAAATTTAATAAAACCAAAGTTAAAGCAGTCAGTATTATCTTTAATGCAATATTACAAAGGGAAAGATAAATATATTTCATATTATTATAGATTTTTACAACCATGACTCATTTGCCATAATATATGAACTCTAAAAATTATTAGATATGGAATGTGCTTGAATACTTACATTATCTATTATAATTATTGTCCATTTCAGATTACATTTAGACTGAATTATTAATTAACTTTTCTAAATTTCTAAGCCTAAATTTGGTTTAACCGTAGAGATAATAATGTTAAGAGTTCTCATGAGGAATTACGAGTAGTTAAATTAATATTAATTATAAATGTTGGAACAGAATGAATCCAAAAAAAAAAAAAAAAAATAGATTGCCAAAATTATGTTTCTGGATATTTTCGAGGTTGGCGATTCCAAAAATCAACTTTTCTATGAGCACCAACTTTTTTGTTTAATACTTTTTGATATCAGTCAATATTGGTATAACTAAAGAAAATATTTTCCTGCCCATCAAATTTTCTTCACATATATAACGTATAAAGCGCAATACAAGGATAAACTCCGAATTATGGCCTAATTTTTTCAAAATTATCTCCTCTCTGAAATTTGGTCTAGATCCAATCATTATTGAGTTTTAAAATAATGATAATTTTTTACCAACTATTGTTAAATATATAACTATACAATTTATGTGCTCCTTCTAAGGTTAGTAACTTATTGAAAGTATCGCCAATATCATAATCTGTTTTAGATAGATGCATCTAATTAAAAATTAATTTATTTTTTATTTATATTTAGTAATTATTTAATATACACATATATGTATTTATGATAACTTCCAAATAAATAATTTATATTTATACTTTTATCTTTGGTGTATTTTATATCATAATGTCTTATGTCGGAAATTTGCAACCATATTTTCAGATAAATTGTTGGATATATGTAATGCATTTATATTAACATAATAATATTTATATAATATTATATGCGCATTGAATTATTAATTAACTATATAAACCACAAAATAGTTCGTATTGAAAGCAGTTGCAAATATTGCATTCACCAACAATATAATAAAATATTTTTAAATAAATATAAAATTTGAATTATAAGAAATTATAATTAATAAAATTTTGGCTTTTTTAATTTTTATAATTTTATATATTCATACAAAATGAAAATAATCATTATTCTAATAGTAATATTAATTGTTTTTGCTACCGTGGTAAGTAAAAAGAATTTATATAAATATTTTTATTTTTTGTATTTAATTGTATTTTTTTTTTTTTCTCATAAAAGTTGTCTGGAAATCCGACTCATTTTTTACAATTTGCCAAATATCACGATGTATGTAATAACGAAGTTCGTAAAGAACATTTCAGACATTTTACTTACATTTTTAATGATACACACACAGATGACACTAAGTTTACATTACATGGACGTGGATATAAATTATATTCGTTTAAAGCTCCCCAACCATTTAGGTATCACCGCGGTAGGCGATACGACGCTTGTTTTATAAAATGTATAGCAGAACATATGGATATATATGATAAGAATACGAATAAATTCAAATTGGATCGAATATTATTGGAGTTAGGTGGGATACAAAAAGTCGTACAAAAAAAAGTTGAGAGATGTATTGAAGAAAATAAAGATACTAATGCTGGCCAAAAGTATGCAAATTGTTTTGTTGTTTATGACACTATAAAGTGCTATTATAACAACGGATGTCAGGGTGAAATAAATAAACATAAATCTGAATTCACGGAACCATATAAAAGGAGCAATCAAGGTCGTGTAATAAATTATTCAAAAGAAAAACGTTTTTCTATGCAAACTGAAGGTTTTCGATACAACTATTCGTCAGTGTGGTTTCGTACTTCGCGTCAGGGATGATATTTGGTGTATTTTAATATTGTACTTAAATTTGATGAAAAATTGTACCAAAAAGACAAAAATTGTACCTAAATATTTTTTTTAATTTAGCACAACTTAATATAAAAATATGAAATATTTATTTATTTTTATAAACAAAATATAAATAATTCAGAAGTATCAAACATAAAAATTATATACTATAGTAATACTATTTAAAACATACGGTTTAATAACTTAACTATTATTAAACATTTTTACCATATTTAATTAAATGAGATCATTCAAGGGTCATTATTTGACAAAGAAATATGATTTAAATTCGAAATATTGAAATTAAAACAATCACTATAATTTGCTTTAATTACATTTTTGGTTTGAATTAATACCGAACAAATTTCAAAAGCCAACTTATTTCTGCATTATGTTTTTATCAAATTGTGATAAGAAAAAACCCGCTCAACACGTGCCGAAGAGTGTGGCAAGGCCAAAAGTCCTTGAACTCCAATTCATTTTATTTTGTCTTATACAAGAATTCAGAAATAGATAATTTTTTTTAATTTTTTAAAAAAATCTCGAAAATAAGTTTACTTGTTTCGAATTTGACTTTTTCAATTTCTAAAATAATTGACAGTGAAAAATTATTTCCTGGTAGAACTACGATATGATAAAAAAAAAAAGTTTTATTTTGTAGCTTCTAAAAATTATACCTAAAATTATAAAATTGTACCGAAAGTACTTCAGTACTTGAATTGTGCCTAAAAAATCATCTATGCTTCGAATGGTTAAATAAATTAGTTACTTTTTTATTTGATTTAAACCTTTTTTCTAAATAATATTATCCTATATATACAGGGTTATTGTTTATACTGAAATAAAAAGAATATTGGAAATTTCTATTAAAATTAATTTCATTTCATTTTTACATTTCAGAAAAATAATTTATTTTATATTTTAATATTATTATTATTTTACAGTATTTTAATGTCTATTATTGACATTATTTTCATTTTCATTTAAAGTTCAAAGACAGCTTATTTTGATTTGACCACTTTAGATTTATTATGCAAAATTAATATATTTATTGGTGGATATTTAATATTTTTTATTGCAAATATTTCTTCTGTGTTAGTAATATCTTTAATAATATATACGAATTAAAAAGGGTATCGAATATTTTCTATATATTAAAGTGGCTCTTTCTCTATTTTACAAAAAAAATTAGAGGTTTTCACTATTAAAGTTATGAAGTAAAAATAATGTAAATTAAATTTTTATATTGTAATAATATTATTAACTTTATATAATTTATTAAAAATATAAATACTATTACTGCAAAATATTTCATTTAAATTTTCATTAGTAATAACAGATTTAATATTTAATATATGTATTTGAAATGTTTAAAGATTTCCACTATTCCTAATTAAAAATGATTAACCATTAATATGCAGATATTCAGATATTAAATAATTCAAATGATTAATCATTTTCAAATTTAATATTGTATACTTATATGTAAAGAAATATTGGTTCTTTAGTATTAGCTAAGCTGAAATATATATTTTTACGTGAAGCAATTGATGTAGCATATTTTTCCAGTTCTTTATGTTTTGCCTCAAACAATTTTTTAAAAGGACCCATATTTTTTATTACAATTGGGTAATGTGTAATGAAATGATGTTTTGGCTATTGGTTAAAGTACAATTAAATAATTTAATGTATTTTATGATGATTTTCTATTAAGTGTTTTAATTTTAATATGTATATATCATTTTCATCAAAACATGGCTTCACACATAAATATACATTAAATCTGATAATACTATTAAAAATTTCCAAACCTAATCTGTTCTAGGGACATAATCTCCTATGTATAGTGTAAGATAAAGATAATGAATAAAACACTGAAATTTTGTTGGTTGTTGCTGACATTTTAAGAGAATTGTTTTTAATGATTGATAAAGAAATAAAATGATGTAAAGAGTTATACCAATAGAATCGACGGCAAAGATTTTTATCAAAAATCGGATTAAATTGTTGAAAGATCGCTTCGTGAATTATTTATGGTTCATTTAATGGGTTGAATGAATACGTTTATAAACAAAATTGCCGTATTTGGGATAAAAATAATCCATACGTATTTAAAGTTCGATTACATTAAAATTAACTGTTTGGTATGATATTCATGCTGGTGGTGATCATCAGACTATATTTTTTCAAAAATGATATTAATAAATAACGTTACTTATCAATTTTTTTATCCAAAAATTGATTAAAATGATTTGAATGATATGTAGTTGCAATAAGTAGGCGTCATACCGCTCGTGAATTGTGAAACAATGGATTTATTGCATGGTAAATTTAATGATTCGTTTATTTCACGTTTTCGACCTATCAAATGGACAAAATAATCGTGTGATTTAACACCTTTAGACTATTTTTTTAGGGCAGAAAAACCACGAACATTTGATGCACTCCAAGGGTATTAATGTCCAGCTTTATGTATTCAAAAATTGTATTGATAGAATTGTCTTTCTCATACGTAACCGTGGAAGTAATGTATAGGAATATTCTTCAAAATAAAACAAAAACTTTTTTACCATTCACACTTTTTGTTTTATTTCAATTTAATATAATTTACTTGTTATTTGAGGTACCAAGCCATGAGCTTTTATGACATTATGAATTTATGTATATTTAAAGTGGATATATGGCCATAAAACAGTTGGATATAAGTTGGAAATGTAAGTTTCAACTTTTTACTACTATTTTGATTCTTAGTTTTTTAAGTCAACGTTTTTTGTCAAACTAAGAACAAGGACATTGGTAACTTCGTATTCGTAATGTAACTATAAAGAAATAAATTGAAACCAATGAATTCTTAAATTCTTAAAAATAATTAAAATGTACAATTTCATATTATCTAAGATTGTTCTTGTTACATATATTTTGTTAATTATAGTTTTATCCATAAAAATAAATAGCTAGCTATATATAAAATATCATTTTTTTTAGAATTTTCTTTTATACATTTTACTAAGAAAACTGTATTTATTCATTATTACTGATGTTTTGCATTAATCTTTTTTGTTAGCGCCGACCAACTAATATCTTTATCAAAACCATATAAAAAAAAAGTTATTTCTATTTGTATACAAATTATTAAGAATCAGCATTATTTGAAATATTTTTCATATGAGATAATTTTTGATAGCGTGTCGGAGAAATTAAATTAAGAACCTTTCAACAAAGCTTCCGCAATCCAGTCCAAAGTTATAAAAATAAAATTATTTTGTTTTGTAGTATAATATAATTATAATAGTATATAGATATGGATGAGAATCTACTCTATGTACACTGAAGGACTGAAGCATATTTTGTAATTAATTTGATAAATTTTTGATGCAATTAGTTATACCATAATTATCTATCACAATTAGAAGAAAAAGCTTTTCGGGGTGGACAATGTGACTCATCTATTTAATTATATAATATAATAAAATTTTATTACGTACTATATAATTCAATTGTACAATTAGAAATCCTCTTTTTGTATGGTTTTGATGAATACCATTTATTAAAATTTAAGATTTTTTTTAAATGCAATGGACTCATCTAATAAAGTATAATGCGAATGAAGTAGGTATGACAGTAATAGTTCTCGTTTTATTTGAAATTAAATAATTTTGGAATTCAAAGAATTCAAAAGACAAATCCTATTTCTATAAATCTTGTAAAAAATAATCAAATTTAAACCTTTAATTATCGAATATCTAAAAAGAATGCCAAAGAACACAACAAAATTACTTACCAAAAACCACCGCAACATTTCTGGTAAAATGTCACTCATGTGTGTTTCAGTGAAAAATCGAATGTAAGATTCATATGACAATAAGTGAAAAACGTGATAAGTTCAGTATCTACGGAAGATATTTTTAATCCAATTATGACATAGTTTTACATTAAATTTACTATGTGATACAAATGAAATCTTAAATTCAATGATTTTCAATTATGATGTTAAACTAAATGTAACTATAGTAATGCCATATTTCACTGTCGCTATAAACTGAATTAAAATATTTGGTCCAAAACAAACTCTGAGTTTGTTTCACAATAATTAATGAGTCGGTTTGGACGGGGATGAATCATGAATGGAATGGCATGTAATTTTATCGCTAACATAATTAATATTAGTACAAAAAAACAGCAAATTATTATTTGGCAGAGATATCTTCAACAAAAAAAAAATTGTAGGAATTATAAATATTTTAAGTTCGTATATGTAAAAATATTAAAAATATTCGCTTTGCAAATTCAATAATTCAAAAATTAAAGTTTCAAATCTTTCAAACACAGCTTAAAAATACTTAACCTTAATTATTCAAGAAATTAAATAAAGAAATTAATAGCTCAATGAAAAAGAAGGATTCTTTAATATATACAAAATCACTCATAAAATAAATTGCCCATCATATCCGAAATCAATTTATTCCACCTCTGCAAGGATAATAAAAGATTTTTTTTTTTTTCGTATTTTGTGACAAGAATAAAATGATATTTAACAAGGACGATAAAAAAATCTTTCATTTATTAAGTTTCTAAATATATTATACAAATATTGTTATTGTATGATGCCATCAACACAACATTAAAAATTGATAAACCAAATCAAATTGATATTATATACATATACATAAAAAATGCTGGTAACTAGGGGTAGCAGATAAATCGTAGTTACGTCCAACATACATTTGTTATATCGATGCTTTGTAAAAAAAATTTACTTCTTAAAATTTCAAAACTTTAAGACACCAATCTTAAGGGACCCTCTAAAATTGGAAACTCTAAATTTAACACGCACCAACTGCATAAGAAATTTATCATGTGCGCCAGATTAAATTCAAATCAGATATAATTAATGCACTAGAGCAAATGAAATATAAATCGGTAATTTTACCATGAATCACAATATGAATTATTGTAAATTTCTTTGAAATCGGATGCTACAGAACATTATAATCAAAATTCAGAAACTGAAACAGCGTATCTAAGGTACAGACCCCAAATTTTTGGTGCACCAACTAGATTAATATGTGTGCGAAATCATTGAAATCGGGGAACAATTACTATACGCTTTAGAACTATACATACATAATATAAATCAGCAAATTAACTTAAAATTAAGGTACGTAATCCATTTTTGATCTCTCGGACCTAAAAATGCATAGAAAAATAGTTTCAGTTAATTGCTAAATCGATTTTTTTTAGAGTCAATGTCCAGTATAACATTCCTAGTTATTATAACTAGCTACTCGTAATATTCAAGAAACCGGTGTGGAAAATGGTTTTGTAATACACATTATTTAATTCCTTTACTCTATACCTAAGGAATCTTATCACATTTCAATAAATTTTTATAACGTCCCCTGTTTAGCTGTAATATTAAGAAATATTGAAAATAATTTATGTAAAAAAATTGAGTTTGTTGAAATGTAAATCTAAATTTGAGTATAGATTTTTTATTGTTTTACACCATCTGAAGCAGATGAAGATAATTTTGTACCAGTAGGTATGCAAAAACAAAATAAAAGAAAATCATTTAACATTTTATTTACTATAACCACAAACTAATAAAGTTTATTAGTTTGTGCTATAACTTTATAAAATTATCCTAGTGCTGGTTATCAAATGTGCGAAATGAAATGTCAACTTAATGTTCGTAATAAATATCTACAAGACATTGATCATTGTAATGTATAAGATTTAAGTATTTTTATTCTTATTGAAATTTGTAAGACCAGCTCAAGGATTATCGCAACTCTAAACAGTTTTAAGTATAATTTACTATCGCCACAATTATTGGAATGTATAAAACTAATGATTTATGTGCCACTACATTTGACTTTTTTCATCAATTTCAAATTGAGTAACTTTTATTGTACTTTCTTTACTTGTGTTATAACAATTACCTGCAAACAACAATTTTTTGACCTTGTGGTAAAATTTTGTGGTATTATATTTCTACCTATTAGAACATTGTTCCTGATTTTTTTTTAAATTGTTTGTTTTACCAAAGAAGGAATTGAAGTAAAAAATCGAAATAGATATACGTGTATGTTACCAATATCCATCAACATTTTTCGTGAGGTCAAATTCTTTCTACTGTTTTCCCATTACACAATTGAACTTTGCTAATTGCAAATATACCCTAATTAATTTTGGTTCTTACACAAACTTAATCATCTATTTTTATGATTTTATGTGGCATATATTAAATTGATATTATTCCCTAGCGGATCATTGATTCATCAATAATTTATTGATTTTAATTTTCCAAACTTGTAAGTAATGAAAAATAAATCTTATAAAATTCTTCTATATAAAGCCGGAATAGTTTATCAATAATTCCTTTCTCAAATATGTATAAATATTAAAGGATTATAAGCATAAATATGTTATGCCTGCAGCGCCATATAGTTCAAAGTCTTTATATTATATTAGATAAATTATGATGACCATTAAATATTTTTCCTTGAAATCATGTACGATTTTATAAATCATATTGAAAATTCAAGGATATCTCTTTTCTCTATATTATTATAAACAATAATAACTTGTAAAAAAAAAACACAATTTCTTGGTTACATCAGTAAAATAAAAATCCTTTTTTCAGTTTTTTTTTTTTTTTTTTTAAATTATATTTTACATTTTCCTTCATTCTAGTTTTTAAATTTTATGATACACAAATTATCGTTTCGTTGTGGGTTTTTTTAATGATCTGTAAGAACATTGAAGCAATATAATGTTAATAATAAAAATTTACAAAATTTATTTCCATTTATTTTCAGGTTGGATTTAAATTTTAAAAGTCACATTTTATTTTTTATCGGTATGATATTATATTGTGTTTTAAACCTCGTCATGGGCTACGAAAGTATAAACTGGACCGTGCCGCAATCAACTGAAGAAAAATAAAATATATATTTGAAATGAAGGTTCTAAGGTGCAAATTAAACTCTTTATATGAAGAAGAAATGTGGAGAAAATTATACAATCATTAATTGCATCAAATTTATGATGATCCTATAATTACACTGAATATGTATGAATGAATTAATTAAAAATGTTATAGCTTCATATCTGATTATGTAAAATTAGTTTAATTGCTTTAGCTATTAAAGTACAAAGTTCAAGAATAAATACAGTGTTCATTCGATATAATTACCTAAGCTGATTTGAAATTTGTAAAAAAGTTGCTTTTGTAAAATTGTTGCTTTTATCCAATTAAGTAGTATAAAATAATTAATTTCAAATAATGAGCGGAATTTTGATGGCAGAATGTTCCACCAGCCCCAGACTATGATATCAGTTAAACTTGCACTATTTTCATGTAATATTGAGTACATTTTCATGTAGTATTGAGTTAAATAATCATCTAATTATTTTTACGCCATTTTCAACATATTTTAAAATTACCAACTTCTGCTGTATTGTCAACGATTTTCTCTTAATTTTGTCCATTCAAACCAAGGTTACCAAAAATTTCTTATAACGAACATACTAATATTAAAAATGATGACTATTATCAGGAGTTGCTTATATCGAAAGTTTCTTATATCAAATGTGATTATATCTGACGAACACTGTATAATATTTATAAAAAAATTGTTTATAATAAAATGTTTCAAACTTAAATTTAATTTTTCGTTTTGCATATTATTTAGGTTAAAGTATGACCAACCGAAATAGTTCTGAGGTTAACTTGGTAAACTAGAATTTTCCGTGGGCTATACATGAATCGTTAAGTGATGTGTAGATGGGAATTCGGTTAATGTTTTGTTATAATATTTATTTAATAATTTTTATTTTAATCTGTATATAAGTCATTAGTGTAATTGTTTTTCTAAATAATATCTAAAAAATTGAAATTGTATACAACATAAATATTGTGAATGATAAACAGTAAAACTAAATATTTCCATTTTAATGTTATACATATTACATATACTAATTTTTAAAACAACAGAAAATATTAGTACAAAAAATTAATGTTATTAAAACAAAAAATATAACTAAAATTCAAAAATAATTCTGACCATTTTATCATAACAATATTTTTTTATTGTTCCTTTAATCTGCCAGATACAAAATATACATATTACTAACAAAATTTCTAAATAAACATATAAATTAGTACTAATACATAAAGCATTAATCATACTGCCAACGCTCGTTGGTAACATCCATTAATAAATTATATTGTAACCATTGCAATGAATTTTTCAAAGTTGGCATTTCCTTACTTTAGTCTGAAATTGATGCTACTTAATGCTACTTCTTAATTTAATATAAATATTCCACTACATTTACGCGACTAATACGAATTTGTGTCAATATCGTGTTTCAGGGCTGATAGTAAACATCCTCAAGGTTGAGTATTGTAATTTCCTTGGTATAAAGTTGTATATTTGTGACAGTGGCACTGAGTTTCCAGCTTAATAAAACAATTTTTATAAAACTGACCTAATAAAATTTACGAATTTTCATATAAAATATTTTTGTTTTTCCATTTGTTAAAATAAATAAGATTTTTATTATATAAAATATTTGTGTAATCATTAAATGAAAAGTTAAATATGAACAATAATTTTTTTTTCCCTTGTCATTTTATTTGTCCATAAATTTGCTTGTCATCTTCAGTATCTGATTGTAGAGTAAAGAAAATCAAATCATGGTTTTTGGTTGACAGTTCCATAAAATTGTCATCATTAATTTGTATTATATATGAAACAGAGAACGGGAACAATTGAAACTGAATGTATTATAACAAATTTCGATTATATTTGTCAGACTAATGAAAATTTTATATTTTATATATAAATAAAATTACAATTTTCCAAACTTTTCTAATTTCCACATATCGCAAATATCTTCATGAATAGAATATAAAGTTATCCATGAAAAAATTTTGATTTTAAAATTTCTTATTGAGGCTTTCATCGAATAGTATAACATCAAGGACAATATAAGGAAAATACACTGACTGCCACACAGTATAAACTATACAGAGGCAGTATTTTCAAGGACTTATTCACCATAAATGCTTGTTAACCAAACTTTAATTAAGCGTAAATCAAAAAAATTTTTAATTATTTCAGAATAGTTTAGTAATTATTTCAGAATAGTTTAGATTATTACATCATCATTAGCAAATAAAAAGATTTTGATGTACCACGTGAAACTATACTGCAGAAACTGTAATGATTTATACCTGAGAAAAAGGATTTAAGTTTCTAATTATAGAAAAGCAAATATCTAAAATTTAATATTATGCAAAATCAATAAAAAGTGTAAGGAAAAAATCAAACAAAATTGCTTTGTCTTTAGACTCTTAAATCTGACAAGAAACTATATTAAAAAATTGATTTGTCTGACATAAATTTTGTATTATCTGACGGCAAATTTTGTATTTTTTGTTATACAAACTATACCGGAAATATAATCAATTTCGTATTTGTTTGTTTTGTATTTTTTTGATCAGTTTTTTTTTTTCGGTTTTTGCCAGGGAATGAATTTATATATTTTTTACTTTGAAGATACTTGAAGTATACAAATTTTATTTTAAATCCGATAAAAGAATATTTCGTTGTGCTTTTTCGAAAAGCAAATAATTTTAAAAAAAAAATAACACTTTTTTCTTATCAAAGCAAATAGTAAATTGTAAATTGAGAATTCAAGATAACAAATTGAATTTCAATATAAATTCCGGACCAGGATGTGACGTATATTGTTATACAATTTAATTCAGGAAATATTTATAATATAAAGAAAAACGAAAATTTGGTTTATATTTTTCATCGCTTAAGAAATTCAGTTTTTTTTTTCTGATGTTATACAAGTTTTCTGATATTAGTTAAAAAAAATCGGTTATTCCTAGTTTTTCAGTTCTCCATACTGTGTTTCGGTTGTTCCCACCGTTTTTCAGTTATTCCAACCGTGTTTGGGTTAAAGTAACTTGTTTTTTTTTTCTTCAAAAATATGATTACCATTTCCGGGACTAAATTTACCTTTTCCATTTTATAATATAATATACAATCAAATATATCAGATAGATTACGCAATCACCAGCAAATTTTATAACTCCACACTATCTGCTTTTAAATGTTGTGGGTATACTTTCATAAAACCCCGAATGCAATAATGATTTTTGATAGAAAGTCTAGTAAGAATTAATTATGTAATAATTACGTAAATATTAAGAAAATTGAAATATTAAAGTTTTTAAATTTCCATAATTACAAAAACAAAACAATCTTCATAAACGTTTAAATATTGTTTTAATTGCAATATTATTTTTTTGTTATTTTTATTTAAATTAGTTTCCAAACTACTTCAAAAACTATCTGCATAAAATCACTGAAAACACTATTTAAATACAAGTATAATTCCCACGTTCTTATTTACTTTCAACTTTCAAGGGTTATTTAAATGTAGCATTAATAATACCGAAAAAGGATTCAGAATAATATTATAATTTCCAAAATAATATTATATAAATTAGTAGATTTTTTTAATTCTCAGTTCCATAGAAAATTTATTACTATACAGCCATGAAAACTTTAGTACGTTTTTATATAGCGATATTAGAAATATTTAAAATGTATTAAAATACACGGTGAATCATAATCATGACATTAACAATTCATGTCACCAGTTTCCATTTACACTTCCATGTTCATTTTAGATCGTACATCAAGCGGTGTGCAATTCGCGCTGTGGTGGAATGTTTTTGGAATTTTAAATACTTCAAAATTTCGAGTTCTGCTTGTAAACAAAGACATTTATCATATTTTGAATAAAGCCATTTTATTTTCTTACCAACTCTTGAAATGTCATTTGGTTATTTTTCATAGTTAATGTAAAAAAATTTCATTTTGTATATTTTACAAAACGAAAAACTACAATTAAAAAATATATAAACGAAAAAGTTATTAATTTTTTTAAACTGAGTTAACCCTGTATTAAAGCTAGTAGATAGTAAAATGTTTCATGAGATTTTTCCGCAAATTTCAATTTAAATCAATGAGAAAGAAAATTATGTTGAGAAATGACTTTTACATTTCTCAGAAAATCTTTAGTATTCCCGAAAACAAAAATCTTCAAATGGAAAAAAATCCTGTAGGATTCTGTAAATCATTTGAAAATATCTTATAATTATAATGTATTCCTAATTTTACGAGAGGATCCTATTTTTATACAGTTTTTCTATAGTTGGGTGTATTATTTTTGTTAACTGCGAAAAATATTGGGGGTTGCTACAAATTTTAAAATACGTTTAAATAAATATGAATTAATAATAATTTTAAATACATAATTAAATTATAAATTATTTTCAAAACTATTAATATCATATTTCTTAGTTACCTTTTCTCTGCAAATAATTTATTTCCAAAACGATTTTAATTATGGAAATTTAATTTGAATTCATTACTTTAGTTTAGTTGAAATATTTCAGAAATATACCATACAAAAGTAAATAAAATAAAAATATATCTCATTATTTTGGAAAAATTGTATATAATTGAAAATTATTATGAAAATGATTAAAAATATTATATGTAAATGTATTTTGTAATATGTCACGAAAAAGTGATAAATTTTCACTGTTTTTAAAGATAATTGAAAATGGATTTCAAATTGTAAAATTTCACAATAGAAAATCGAAAATTTTAAATTTTTCTCTTTTAAATCAAGGATGAATAATTAGAACAAAAAGTGCATATCGACGACATCATTTTAGATTTAATGATGTAAATTACTAAAAAAAAATAATGGGATTTTGCTCTCGGTGTTACAAAATAATCGGTCAACCGCTAACGTTCAAAGATAAAAAAAATCGGTTTGCTGTTGTATATACTTCTTAATGTGATTTCAGTTATAATAGAAAAACTGCATCAATTGAACATTTACGATAAGTATTTTAAAACATTGTAATTTGCTTGGATACCACGCATACAAGATAGAATTATGCCCAATTTTCTTTTTTTGTAAGAATATTTACAAGAAAATTTATTTATAAATATAGTCAAGCACTCACGAAATCACCAAGACGATTTAATTTATCAAAAATTAGTTGGTAAAAGACTTTTTTTTTTTCAAAATTTAAATAATGCAAGATCATTTTAAAAATTAAATATTTAAAAATTTATGTGGTAACGAAACTAGTCGCGACATATAGACCGACCGCCTTGTTGAAAATCAAATGTTGTTTTAATATTTCAACACTAAATTGAATCTTATAATAATTACTATTTTACGACCTCTTCCAACATATTTTATTTTTGGAAGAACACTTATTGCACATTATATGTAATTAAAATTTTCCAATTTCTACAAAAAATATAAGCAATAATAATTTTTTAATTAGATTTTTATTTTTACTTATATGTAATTTATTTAAAATAATTCTAAATGTCACGTTTACGTATGTACTATAGCTAGTAATAAATTAATTTGTTCTATTTACGGTTTAGTTTTGTAACCAAGAAAAAACAACTTTTCATAATTTAAATCCTTACCAACAATTTGAATCCTTGTTATCTTTATAAAAAATATATATTTATACAAAACATATTTTTCTTGTTGAGAAGCTAGTTATATTTAAAAAAAATATGATTTTAAACTATCTGGGAAAATTAAGAACATATAATAATATCCTTTAAACATAATTGAGGAGATGTGTAATGCAATGCTTTATATTATATTATATAAAAATCTGTAAAATAACTAAAAGGGAAATTAAGTTTTCATAATTCTCTTAAATTTTCACTTCAATTAATTTTCGTTTCTGTCTCAAAAACACGTAGTATGTAAAAAATATTTGCTTACTTTAGAACATAAATGGAAATTTGGTGTCACAAAACTCTACAGGGTGACACCTAACACTGGACCACAAATGATATGTCTTATTACAAAAAAACCACTTAACTCCCCTTTATTCTATTTAGTTCTCCTCAATTACAGCAATTGCTCATTATAGCAATTCTTCGCATTTACACCAAGCTATCAAATTTATAATTCCCAAGCTCTGCATCCGTTTAAACTTCAGCTGCCGTCTTATAAATGACATATATTCCACCTTTATAATGCCTAGTATTTAAGCCATTTTCTAAATATTGAAAATTTCATCAATTAAGAAAAATATAAATATGGTAGACAATGACCGACAAGGTATATCATTTCGTGATTGCTTTGTTGGATAAGAAAAACTCAGATGTTATAATTAATACTCACCCCAATCTTTTTATGAAATAATCAGACAAATTGCATACACGTTAACTGTCAATATCTACTTTGAGTGAGGATCCAGTCCAAACTACTAGAATAATACTATGCGAGTAATTAGTTGGAATATTAATTTATTTTTATTGTAATCATTAATAGTCAATATTAAGTAATGAAATATGAAATAGATGTTACATAAAAATTAATGCTTTTGTTTAGTATAAATAATTCAAATCTGACGTCACAAAATCACAAAATACTTCAAATTGAATATTATATTTTACCTAAATAGTTATATTTTATTCAATTTTAATAAACTTAAAAAGGTTTTTAATAACATAAATTGATAACTATCATTATATTAATCACAAAATATATTTATGACTTTTAAAATTGATTAAACATTATTTTTTAACATTATATTAATAATTTATATTAAAACTTATAATCATTTTACATAAATAATAATGTAATCACATAATTATTATGAATTATGAAATATATTAAAAGTCATTATAGAATTATGAATTATACTTAAGTATATATTTACATTTAGGAAAGTATTATGTGATAAAGATTATTTTGAAACTTTTTGAATAAGAAAAATCTATGTAGATTGATATATTAACATAGAAAATTATGAAAATTAATTTCTTAAATCATAAAACGTACCACAATTTAGTGATTTTTTAAAATTATAGTTTATATACATGTAAATTATTATATAAATAATTAATATACTAAATAAAGTTTTCCATAAATGTGAATTTTTTATTACTAAATTTACTTTCGAATTTAATTAATTATTTACAGTCTATGCTGACACTGTTAGGCTTCATTTACACTACTTACTGATGACAATCGTCATATTGTTATTTTACCAATTCAAGCTCATTAATATTTTAGAATGTTTTCAAGCAATTAAATATAATATTTGGATAAAATGATGCTGTTTTTTACTTCTTTTAAATTCAATACTTTTTGAATTATATGTTTTTGACAGTGATATACCAAAAGAAAATCATTTAAATGACTACAGAAATAATATTTAGTTCATTTATTTACTTACCTTCTCCATTTTGACTTATATTTGATAAGTAAACGTATAAGAGTTATGAATTTATAATCGAGATAATACTGTATAAAAATAATTGCTTGTCAATTTCATAAATTTTCGTAAAAAAAAAAAAATTGTAAAGTTACAAATTGATTTGGGAAATTTAGAGTTTTCTTGATTTTTGTAAATAATCCACTTCCAAGTGAAAGGAAAATTTCATAATTATATACATTCGACAGGGATTTAGAATTGAAAACTATGGTACTATACAGTATTCAACATAAAACATGAATATATGTAATGGTTTTTTAAGATTGTGTAAATATAAAGTGTTTCTACTTGAAATTTTGTAATATAGATAGAAATGTTTTTGCTCCAGATACAAGAATCTTACATAATATTACAAAGTGCAAGCATTTATTTTTAGTTATTTAAAAGTTATTGCAGTTGTTGATTCATAAAACTTTTCCACACAATCTTTATTTTACATAGAATTTATATGTTCATAAAAAATGTTTATGTTTAACTTTTAAATACGAGAATCAATGGTTCATGTCGACTCAGTGAAAATGTATTGAAAAATATTAAGCCATTGTAAAATGGAAATATTTATTCAAATATTTACGTAAAATTTTTGTTTTACAAGAATTTATAAAATAAATATAAACTTCAAAACATGAGATATAGCAGAAGTAAGAGTTTATATAAAAAAAAAATATTACGAAATAATTTATTTTGTTTCTATATTTTATGTCATATAAGAATCCCCGTGATGACATAAACCATTCATAAAAGTGTACATAAGAAATCAATTATTTTGCGGAATGTAAATTATATTACGATATTTCAGTATCAATCAGAAAAATTTCAAATGAATTAACCATAATTTTCGATTTACATTTTAATTTCTTCCAAGTTGTGATATTATTATTAACTATTGTCATTAGCAGCATCAAAGTAAAAATAAGTTTATATTATTGTATTCATTGGCACTCGAATGCCAAAGCTATCAATACATTGTGTAATGTGTTTTTTCAAAAAAATTACAAATTTCTTTATACTCTTGACTAGAAATTGCTAACTTTAAAAGTTAATACAACTTTTTACAATGTGAAAATCTTTAAATTTATGTAAATTGAAACAATAAAATCTTTAATATTTTTCTCTCCTTTAATATTGTTTTTATTTTTATTTTGCCTAAACATCTTTTAGATTTAAAATATTATTCAAATTTCTTTAATATTTTCTATTCTTTGGGTTTATGTAAATGTTATGCATTTATAAATAAATGGGGTTTCATTAATATTTGAAATTGTATATGAAAAACCATCATTGAAATTATTAGAATTTACCCAAAATTGATAACCGAATTTGATGTTATACACCGACGACGTACAGAAAGTGGGGGAATATAAAATTGTTGGTGATTCCTAACTAATTTTATATATAAATTCCAAGTAACAAAATCCAATATTATCGATTTTATGGATAATACAATTTTAAAAATTCTGAAATAAAATTCTGCAATTAATATTAAATATATAAAGTACAAAAAATTGTTATAAACAGTTTGAACTTCTCTACTGACATTTAAGATTTAAGGCCACTACAATAGGCCTATCATTGGCCGCATTGGTGTTTGGATCACTTTACCCAACCCTTACATTTTAATTCTATGTTAGTCAAAATCTGAAAACGAATTCATTATAAAATTAACATAATGAATCCTTACGTTTAATAAATTTCTTGTTCATATCGCAGAATCACTAATACTAACACCATTTTATATATTGCTGATTTGTTCATATAACTTTGTTCAAATAAATATATTTAAAAACCATATTGTGTTAATAATTATTTGGTAACATAATTGACATACCTAATTTTCGACACAGCTATTGACTTGAAACCAACACTTTGCATAGTATTTTTATAATTATTTTTGGCTGATTTTATGATAATAAATCAGCGAATCAGAATTATTGAGTTTTTCTTCAATCTCTCTTGATAAAATAAGTTATTAATGTAGTGTCAATAATTGGTGGAGTTTTGATACATAATTTAATTATTTACCTGGTAATAGTTCTACATATTGGACGTGTCAATAAATTAATTTATATTTTTAAGTTTTGTTGTTTTTTTATTGATTACCAATAGCTGGTACCATTAAACTGTCAATAGCTGATACCACAGGACACTAATAGCTGTGTTTTTAGTCAATGTCAATAGCAATAGCTTTTTCCACTTTTTGATTAATAATATTATGATATAAATATTATAAAGCTTGATTTGAATGTATCCATAGTAGTACAACAATGAATTTAAATTAGATATACCTCTGTGAATTGTGAACGGTGAACGGTATCAATAATAATGTCGGTTAATATAAATAATATAATTGAATAATTATATTTAGTAAAGCATAAATTAATTAGTATTTAGGTATTAAATTTATTGAAAATGACTTGTATTTAAAACATTTTAATTTGTTTTGGAAATATTTACAGTCTGCTAAGCATAATTATTCCAATTACCTCAAAATCAATTTTGGTTATATAATTTAATATTATTCTGTGATTACTATTGATATAACTAAACACCAGATTATATGAATTATACTAATCCAATATTAAATTTAGTTATAGCTTTTATTTGATTTGGTTAATTTTGCAAATTTATATAATATTAAAATTTAACCAAAAGTATAAACTGAATTAGTGTTAAGCTTTTGGTTTCAATTTATTTATGCATTATATAATTAATTTATGTTTCTAACGAAATTAATTTAATTGGCTCATTTTTTTAATTTCTTGATTTTATTTACTATGAAACTCTTTTTAATTAAAATTATTAGAGTATATAAAGATATTAACAACGATTTTATTTTGATCATTTTTAGTAGTTATAAAAAAAAGTCAAGTCTGGCGATGAACTCACTAAACATATAATTTAAAGTATAATGGCAATTCTGCATCATTAGTCTTTGAAATCTTTGGAATTCAAAACTTTTTTTAAAGAATTTCAAAAGATTTTAGTTATATCAACTGATTTGAAATTTTAGTATGATATTAAATTTATGTAAAGGATACTTTCTAATCCCCTACCACATCATCAATAAGATTCCAATTAAATAGGAGTAGAATAACCGAATGTGAGAGAGGACAACTACTGTAGTATTGATTTCTTTTTCAAATGTTTACCTATGTTTTACTAATGATTTGAAATGCATGATACAAAATAGCTCTTAAATTTAGAATCAATATGGAACGAAAATTTCTGAATTTTTGAGAATTGAGTAACTAATTATTATCTTTTACAACTTTATTATATTTGATTTTTTATGTGCGATTCGGTGGTCGAAGTTCAGTTTTTATTAGGTTATATCTAGTAAAACGTTATGGTGCATTTTATTAAGTTCTGTTTAGTCTTAATATTTATGCTTATATTAGTCAGCATTCTGAAATACAAATTGAAATTCGTTTCTATTCTATGAATAAATTTTGTACTTTTATGTGATTTCACAAAGCATTTGAAAATAATATTCTCAAATTAAAATTTTTGTACATGGATGGATATACACTAAAGGACTAAAGGATTCAATTATATTAGTAAATATTTATCGAAATTTCAAATCATAAAATAACATTGAATATTGAAGAATGACTAAATATTTGATTGAAGAATGACTAAATATTTTTTTTTTGTAAACTTCTCTTTTATGCCTCAGGATCGAAAACTTCAAGCGGCTACATTAAATTATCTTTATGAAAATATTATTTTCCATGAAACTTCCGAAATTATTTTGTTTTTCAAATTTATTTAGTTTAGTTTGCGTTCTAAAAGTAAAATTTCCAAAATATTTAAAAATATTCTGGTCTACTTAATTTATTAAACTTTTTTAATCAATTATTTTTGTGTTCATGTTTGTGGAAGAATGATCTTTAAAAGGAATAAACTTTGTTAATCATATCATTTTTATTTAACATTTCTAAACTATATTTCGACATTTCACAATTTTTCACACAATTTTAGCATTTTATAATTTTAGTTTACCGGTTAAATTTTTAATTTAAATTATATTTTCTTTGGTTTTTAAAATTTAGATAATTAAATTTCAGTTTATTGTATTTTTTATAAAATTTATTAGATCAAGTTGTATCGCTTTCTTAAATGACAAAATATAAAACTAAATCGTTCTCATTAATCAAACCGAGTGGATAATAGGGATCTAGCTACTTCTGATTTTTAAGTTTAAATTTGTTTGACAACTATATATGGAAAGATTAAGGGGAAAATACTATTCAAAATAACTCAAGTATAGAACCAATTTTTTCATGTAATACAATTTCTTATAGAACAACCTGTTAACCGAAAAATGAATTAATTATAAAATTTAAAAAAAATCAATCAAAAATTTAATCGTTAAGAATTCCGTCGACGTGAACGTCTGTAAATTCAAAACTCGAGAGAACATCTCATTGGATTGAACCAATTTCGGCTGAGTGATACTAATTTTAGTGTAAAGGGAAATTTTTGTTATTATTATACATTAATCGAGTAAATAAGGAAAATAACATGAAATTCACCTACCCTCACAGGCAATATGTGAGTGGAGGCTATTCTTAGATTTCTATTGAGAGCTTAGTACAATAATTGGCACGTTGACTGGTCAATGAAGCCAATTCCATTGTTTCAAATGAACGATTTTCACATTTGTATACCAACCTTCAATAATAATTTGAAATATAATATGAAAAGTATAGTAGCAAGTGGTACGATATATAATTTATAATACTATACCAAATTTAAGTAATTGAATAAAACTTTAAACAAAATTTTATCTTCATATCAGAAAAAACTGTCAATGTCAATCAATTTCTTTATTTGATTATTCTTCGGATAGATATGTCAATGTGTATTTATGTTTATCTAAGTATTTATGAATTCTGTCATTTTCAATAAAATTACTACTCTCCAATACATCATCTAATATAGATGAATTTTCTTATATAAAACCTAAATTTTGGGTGTTGTTTGATATGAAAAATGATTTTGTGAGTTAGGTAAGGTTATTTATTTAACCTATTTTTTTTTTATAAATTCTTAGCATTTCGAATAAATAAATGTGACAAAAATTAAAATTGATATGTGCATAGATTATTATATTAATATTTTAATATAATAGTTTTTCTTGAATTTTATATTTCTTTATATATTTTATTAGTTTTTCGCAGTTAATATAAAATGATTCTAAAATTTTGATACATTTTATCATGAATATCGTATCCATTAAATAAAGAAAATAACTCAATAGCAAGAAATTAAGTCTTGATTTCAAAAAATTTTAATTAATCATTGGAAATGTACTAGAAAAACATTTATTTCTTTTATAAAGTCGATTTCATTAATTATGGATTTAAAAAGGATTTAAAAAGTCATTTTCCAAAAAAATATCTTTCAAAGCTCTCAATACAGGATAAAGTCACATATATGTACAGACGCTGATCTCATGTGATCGGTGGTTTATTTAGCTATTGCTGAATCACTTTTTTAAAAAAAAGTCGTCGCGAACATGTTAAATGAGTGAGTCATGGGTATACAAAATCATATTAGCGTTCAATTTCAATTCTACGCAAATTTGAAAAATTGATATTACGCACAGACATTTTAGTATTATAACTCTAAATTCATTAATATTTGCTTCCTTTGATAAGGAATTATTACGAAATATAATGCAATAAATCGGTTTCATTAAGAAATTTATATGGAAATTTTGAATCAATTATAATTGGATTTCAGCAAAGTGAATCATTATTTTCAATAGCATCCATTAAATTCAAATTCCAAAAAATAAAGCATAATATTTCACAAACAAACTTACCGATGTTTAATATGAACAGTATTCAAGATCATTGCTAGGAAATGTTTTTTTTAGAAGTATCAGCAACAAGAATCTTAATAATATGTTTCGAAATTACAAAATGGAAATATTTAGTTATTGGTAGTTGTTTACGCATTCTTTTTAATATACAAAACATGACCCAGTACATCAGCTATAAACAAATTCATTAGGAAATTGACAAAACCATAAATAGAAATTATTTCTTTTATCATCATAATATTAATTACAGCACAATCTAATAATGTAATATTCAAGCCAATGTTTTTTAAACCAATGTTTTGAACTCAGGGTACCAATATACCCGTATGTATTAATAATTCATATATTAGACTAAGTAATATTTAGTTAAGATTGGAAGTAAGAAAATTGTAAATATTTAAATTGGATGCGAAAATAAAGAAAACTTGAACTTGAACAAAAAAAAATATTCAAATAATACGCTAAATACCCTGTATTACTATCCTCATGATCTTAATGAACTGATTTTGACAAAATGACAGTGTTTTTCACAACAATTTAATAACAACAACCAACATTGAATAATATAAACTCTAAATGTAGTAATAAATGTACTTGAATTTTATGAGATTAAATAATAGTAATTGAATTTCTAAGTTAAGGTGACAAAATAGCTAAATATGCATAGGAAAATTTTAAAATATAATTTTCTGTGGTTCGCTATTATTTTAGCTAACAAAACCGGACAGCAAAATTACCATACCGCACATGAATTAACAAAAACAATTATTGTCCCCAGATAATCGAAATGCAACGTTGTTGTTAATATATTTTTCCATTGTTTGGCGTTAGCGGACATTAAGGAATCCAACCAAACACAATTATTAATACTTGATTAGATCCTTTTATAGTACACAATTTTATGTAAAACGATATAATTTCTGTCACTTGCATAAAATGAACAAAATTTATGTACATAACTTGGTAAAATAGATAAAACTCTACAAAATAAGTATAGAAAATGATAAACAAAAAAGAAAGTTGCATAGAATTGCGGTTAGAATGCACAGTTAGTATTGTTAACAATAGTTTAATCATTCTCAGGTAAGCCACAGAGATAGCGTAATTAAAATTAGCAAATACGAAAAATTACTTTGAAATTTATACTATAAAATAGTTTATTAAAGTCCAGTGATAAACTATTGGTCAGACTGTCAAATATTATAAAATAGTTATTCTTTGCAATGGCAGTGGCTTTCTCAAATAGGTTACGTAACATTTTATTATAATTTGAACCTATGTACTAATTTTATATGGATTGCGATTGCGAATCATAAATTTCTTTTTATAGTGCTATAATGCAACCGTACGTAGCCCTCGTGAGTTACTGAGTTAAGTAAAACAATTTCAAATTATCATTTCATTAAATATTAGCTTCTGACTTCTTCAAAAATCTGTTTCTGTTTTCTTATGGAATTAAGTCAATTTATCGGTAGAGCTTGGATGGAATATTATTTACTAAATATAATTCAGATAATAAAAATCTAAAACTTCCCTCTAAAACTGCCTACCTCAAAGTATAGCCACATCACATTGCTCCAAAATTCTTTATTCATTTTTTTAATGATATAGAGTTATTTAGGGGAACTTCTATAGTGCTCAAATTTTAAAATGTTTCGCATTATAAACAATGATATGGATCTTAACCACTTACAGCAAGATTTAAATGGACTGGATAATTGAGCTGATAACAATTGTTTAGCTTTGAATAAATCTAAAAGTTCTGTTTTCTAGAAAACACTTTAAATCATCAGTTAATTTAACCAATAACCAATAAAATTTTGAATTTCTGAGTAATTTTCATTCAAAAATGCCATTTAATAATATTCACTTTGATTATAAAACTGGAAAACAATTTAAAAGCTTAAAGTTATAATTAGAAATACTAAAAGTTTCAGTGATCCATACTATTTAAAACCTTAGTAAGATCTATTTTATAATATTCGGTTACAGTATGGTGTCCAGTTTACTGGATTCATATTATCAGATTAGAAAGAGTCCAAAAAGCGTTTACTAGATTTGCTTTAAAACAGTATTTAATGGTACCTTGCCATTGAGATATTTACTTAATGGTCTCCCTAATTACATTTTCATAGATTTCATTATCAAAGAACATTTAGGTCTATCATTTAGATCTATCCAACAACAAACTTTGAATAATGGTTGAATTTTCACCATTTTCCATCATCTTTTTAATGCTATTATATATCTCCAATGAATATTTTCCAATGACTAATAAAACTATATAAGAAATATTTAATTTAAAAATTTAAAAATGAATTATAATTTTAAGTATTCTCATTTAGGTCAAGGTTATAATTATTATCACTTAATAAAAAAGCACATCTTAATCTTGAGAGTGACAAATCCCATTAACTTTTTTAATTATAGTTCGTCTGAAGAGTCCTTTTAAAAGTATACACTTTTAAATCTTGAATTTCAATAGTACTTAAA
Organism: Rhamphomyia laevipes; assembly: GCA_963920725.1. Lineage (NCBI taxonomy): Eukaryota > Metazoa > Arthropoda > Insecta > Diptera > Empididae > Rhamphomyia > Rhamphomyia laevipes. Next base: position 43,879,363 of record OY987259.1, read on the forward strand.
ATCGTTTAAAATTATTGCGAAATAAATCTTATATATAACCAGATATCTGAAATATAATTAAATTTTTAAGTAGCATACTAAAACCATTTGCATATTCTATCAAATTTTAATTTTCGATGGAACAAAATTTAATAGCCAACCAATTAGTTGGAAGGTTCTTTATGAATATTAGTATTTCATATTATTTAATTTTCTTTAATATTTTTGAATATTCCACATTTTCCTCTATTAATAATTTTATTATTTTGAACCTTTAAATATAAAATTACAAACAAAAAATAATTAAAATCAAAAGTAAAGCAGAGATTTAGGTTCTATTAAACTGATTTGAAATATAAAAGATTGTCATGATTATGAATACAGTTTTTAACTACTGCCTGGTGGTTCACAACAAAAAAAAACGAAGATGCAAAAATATATTTTTCATAATTTTAGGGTCAAGGCAAGATAACTAAGCGAAGATAAAATTAATATACAATTTGTTCAACTAATTAAAGGCACTAAAAAGTATAAATTCATCCACTTATTAAATAAATTCTTCAAAAAACGAATGAACAGTTTACAATAATTATGCATTATTTGTTCAATTTCCTCTATGGTCTTACTAATTTCATAACTTTCTTTATAGTGAGAAACTTTTAACTGTAACATGTAAATGACTTGTTAATACATTGGGTGTTTAGCCAAAAATAGGCTATTTTGAACAAGGACGTGTCTGCCAAAAACATCTGACAAAACTTCATATGAAAAAGTATTTGTCTGAGAGAAGTGTTTACAAGAATTGCTGCAATATTGAATTTATATCGTGTAAACATTATATTTAAAAAATTATGAAAATTGTTTAATGAAAATTTGTTGCAAAAAGTGGTAGATCAACCGCATAAAAACAATACTTTACTTGCTTTGGAATTAGGAAAGTAATAATATACTTAAATATGGTTGAGTTAATAGGAATAAAAAAATTCAAAAAGAACGGTTGGCGCCAGAACGGTTTGTCACTTAAAATACTTTCTTTTTTATTCGTTCTCTTTAATTCAAAATTAGATTTTTCATAATTAGCTATAATTATTATCAGATTTGTTGTGTGGGAGTGCGGGGATGAAATAATTTGTCAATGTCATCTAATTTATTTTGTACATGCTTTTTGATACAAATGTTTGGGAAAATTAAACAAAGTCTGAAACTTGGCTAGACAAGGTTCAGACAATATTTTCAATCTAAACTTTTTGTAAGGTCAAATTAATCATAAAAAAATTGTATTTTTCTTAGATGGTAAAAACAAATTTTTTTGTTTTTCTTAAATTATAAATTTTAGCTCACTCTGATACGTACATAAATGTTATGATGCACATAAATGGAATAACAACATTATATAGATATATGTATAGATTATACCGTATTCATTTGTATAACAGGAAAACATATGACAATTATATGCATATGTGTCTACACTTCACACAATACACCACATATTTATTTAGATATGAAATGTTACACCCAAGTTTTGAACCTTGTATATAGCACGAACTTTAGCTTTGTATTATTAGGAATGGTGATAAGAAGGAACAAACAAAATTCATGTTGTTCTAATTTTTTACGATATATCATATAAATAAAATAGATGTAGTACATGCTGCTATAGACTTTAAAAGCAGGATATATTATAGAGTCATATAAATGCAACAAAAAAATGACAAATTTTTTGTAAAGTAGAAGCATTGGTGCTTCGGAAGGATATATATAGGATATGAAACTAAACATTGTGAAGCTGTTGTTGTTATATTGTATTTTTCTTCATGGCATATTGTTGCATGTTATATTTTTATTTGTTGCAATATTGCATGAAGCATGAGATATTATAACAAATAATTGTGTAAATGTTACAATGGAAATGATTACAATAATTTTAGATATTAAAATCGAAATAATTTTAAAATTTATATAAAATTTATGTTTGTCATGAGCAAAAATAGATACAAATTAAAACATATTTTAGTAATAACGAAATAATTTACCGAGGCCTGGACAATAATCATGTGATGATCGATCACATGATTATGCGTTTGAACAACGCAGATTTAAACAATATCTTTCCTTACCATCGAATAGACGAATAGTTAAGAGCAATAAATGTTGGCTAAATTTATACCAAATAAAACTAACAAGCCAAAGGAGTTTCAAATTATGCATCAAACAATATGTTCGCAAATAGAATTATACATGACACAAATCTTACTTGTACTTTGTAACTATTTTTTACCTTCAAAATGGTGATATGGAATGGGATCTAGAATTCAGTCACTGCTCTGTTTTTTTCAGTTAATTAAGATCATTAATTAAGATTTGCAGCAAAAGCTGCGGCGATATTATTGCAGTTGGCGATTATAGTCTGCAAAAAATTCTATTTTTTTTGTTGTTTTTTTATTATTCGTGCGTATACATAATCAAAATGGTTGAAATTACTTCTGAAGAGTAAGAGTAATTCAATTTTTAGTGTCAAATATTGACAATTTTCAACACTTCGTATAAATATGCAGTCAAAATTTATGCATACTGGCTGCTTTTCAATTTTTTGTGGCCGTATAAGCTCATATAAGCGCAGCTGCTGAATTCTTGACCGCACCCGTATTGTCATATTACATGTGCGGTATATAATACAACAGGCTAGAACCCTAGAACTACAAAATAGTAAGAAAATTGTAATTTTTCGGTTTTTTACAAGATGGTAATAAATAATATTTGACTAATAAAAACGTGCTAACTAGAATTATGAAAATTAACGATTCTGAAAAACTATCCCACTAACTCAAGTAAAATGTTTCTGGTATACTCTAATTCTCTAATGTTTATATTTTCTGAACCAAAAACTTGAATATTATTTTAAATTTAATTTGAATATTTATACGTTTAGATGTGCTCGTATGTTTTTTGTTGTACAAGCAGAAACTTTTTCAAATTTCTCATGTTTTTATACAAAAATCATAAAAAATAAATAAACCAATTCTTCTTATTTTGAGTAAAAAAATATACTATTTTTTAAAAAAAATAAAATATTGTTAGATATATTTTTATTTAAATCTTTTCATAACATCCTCAGCATAACTATAAATAGTGTTTCGGTTGTAAATTTATGTTCTCCACACCATAAAATCTTTTAATTCATAACGTACACAATTTCCCTTTTATGAATAGAATAACTTTATGCGTGCTGTGACGAACTAGGAGAAAAATGTATATTCGTTATACGTTTTCGAGAATATTCCAAAAATGTAAATAAAAACGTAATCATAAACGTATTCAGTGCACATCAATATTTCTCATAGTAGATTTTATACGATTTAAATTAAAATTGGTACGTAAAATATCCGGTCGATGCATAAATTGAATAGCTTTTAGTGGGTAGTGCGTAATTGTAACAGATTTTTATAAAATTTGTTACAGAGGTTAGCTTTGTCCTGAAAGTGCTGATGCTAGCTTAAATATATTGTTGCTGCATTAAAAATGTATGCATAATAGCTAAACGTCGTGCAAAATGATGCTTCAACATAATATATGTAGCTGAAACTGTTTTATAAAAACAGTGCCTCGGGGTTCTTATTTTCAGTGTATATCTGTATTTTTAATTCCGAATTATATAAAATACTTTCTTGGCATTAACATGTGAAATTTTTAATATGAAAGCGTTTTTTATTTACAAAGCAATGATGCTCTCTATGTAACTTACACCGAAGATATAATTACAAAATTTATTAATTACAAATCACTGTTGGATATAAATACGAGGTATCTACAACCCCTATTACATTTTAGTAGTTTTTACTAATTGGCAAACTTAAAGTAAGTGCAATTAAATAATTTCCACTAATAAATTTATATTTATATTTTGTTTTACTTGGTAGAACTATTAATTTCATGTAAAATTTTATAATTATTATTATAAAAAATCATAAAATATTTACTTTTAATTTGTTATAATATTGGATATCAATGTTTTTTAGTGGGAACATATGTTTATAATTTATTGTTTGATTTCCATATTAAAATTATATTATAGAAATAGTTTATACAATTATTTTCTCTTTTAGATATAAAATTTAAATTAATGATATATTTATATGAAAAATAATTTTATTAATATTATAATTCTTTCGCTACAATCAATCTCTAAACTTTTTGATATAATTGATTTTATAAACAATTTTGTAAATTATAAATCTGATATTATTAATTAAAATATCGACAAATAATAAATTTTGATATTAGATTTAATGCGAATTAATTATACCGAATATTATGTGGTGACATGGGATGAGAGCGTTATTAGTTTTGTAATAAATTTGTTACAATGTCTAGTTGACATCTTATATTAATTAAAATTAACATAATAACTTATAAAATTTAAATCATTCCGCGTTAACTTAAGAATATACACTAATAAATTTATAATGGAAATTTTGTTATTTTATCAATAAGTTTTAGTTCAAATTCGAAACAACTTAATTCTATGATTAAATTTTTGATTTATTTCAGAAAATTAAAACATAGTTTATTATTTAAAAGAAAATAGTCAAACAAAATTTGATCTATCTATTCCTAGGCTTTTTAAAATTATGTTTAAAAATCACTCTCAAATTTATAAAATTACTAAAATTTATATAACTTTGAATCATAATTAATAATTTTATGTACTAATTTTAAAAAATGGAATTTTTACTTTCCTTATAATATTTTTCTAGATATTTTTTAAATTAAAGTGTTGCTAGGTGCAAGCCATGTTGCAAAAGATTATTTAACTAAATTTTAGTTAAATAATTTCTTAACTTTAATTTTATGTCTATCAAATTATTTTCACATGTATTTTATTGTTCAGATATTTTCAAAACCTTAAGGATATTAATAAAGAAAAGATATTCAGAAAACTTTTAAATTATCTGAAAAAGAAAAAATAAATTTACATAAAGTCAATCTCCTACAGTTTTCGTTTAGCAATTTATTAATGTATATTGACAAGTTCTTAAATTGATATTGACAAACAAATGATTACATAACTTTTTTAACAATTTCCTTAAAGGAACTTGTCAATCGATCGATCAGAAGAAAATTATACGAAGTAGATAAAGTAATTTTAGAACACGAAATCTTTAAGAACTAAGAAATATTAAATGTAGCTATATAATAAATAATGTAATTAAAATTGTTGCGGAAATACAAGTTAAAAACAGTGAAAGAAAGAAATCAAGGAGTTTCAATTTAAAATTTTGGTTTTACGTTAAAAAATGATTTCGTAGCATTGCCTTTTATTTTAGACTAAATTAACTTCTTTCACTGTACTTCACTTGTACTTCCGCAACCATTAGTGGTTTTCCTGGTAAAACCAAATCAATCTAATCTAAGTTTGCCTAATTTTACCATTTTTTTTTTCAGAACTCTCTGAAAAGTCATTTAATTTAAATATTATATTGTGACAAAAGCTTTTTCTTATTTATGACTATTAATTAACTCCTTTGATTTTTACAATGTTTCTGATTATTTTTGATATCTAGCGAATTCATTTATATTGTTTCACTATTTAATTATCCGTGGCTTCAATTTAGTTTTGATCATGTTTTTGTAGTTTTAAAAGCAATCCTTTTGGAAAAATGATTTTTTTACAAATTCCATAAAATATTTTGTTATATTTTATCATCATTTATATGAAAAATAAATTTTTGATTCCTTTACATTCATAAATGAAATAAAACTTAATTTGGATTGAAATTCTGCTGGGTATTCTTCAAACCTTGATACTATAACAAAAAAGGATCAAACACAATTTTCTAATATATAATTTATTCAACACTAAAAATGAACCAGTCAAGCAAAAAAAAAGAATATTTTGAAATATGAAAATATTATTTTTTCTGATGTCCTTTAAATAAATATTTTATCTATTGTATTTGTATTCGTATATTGTCTTCTAAGGAAAATGAAAACGATAATGAGTTAGGACGTTTTTTATTATTTTTATACTTACTTGCTTCATCGCCGAACAAAATGTTAGACTTTCAATAATATTGTCAAGTCATAATTTCAATTTTTTATTCTTTATCCTTTTCAATTTTCTTACATGAAAAAAAAGGAGTCTGCCCACGCCAATAAATAAAAATAAATATTTATTATTATTTCTCGAATTGTGTATAGGTTTTTGGAAAAATGTAAAGAAAAATTAATTATATTCTTTTTATCGGAAAATTACGAAAATATATTGCACATAATCTTATAAAAATACAAAATAAATAAGAAAAATATTTCATAGGTCAAAGAGACAAAATGATTCTTGGTACCAAAAGGATATTGCAGGCGAGTTTGTATTCTATTTATTTTCAATTAAATTATTGATAATTATTTTTTATTTTAAACTCAAGGATAAAAAGATTTTTCTTATTTCGCGTGTGTATTATTTTAAAGTGCCAGTCCAGATACCCACAAACACCATCCGTATATAAACAAAATAACATGGAAAAAATTTAATATTTTTATATTTTTAGTATTCCCTTCTTTCGTTTACATCGTTGGAAAATATGTACCTAAGAACAAAGGTTTATTTCGCAAAAATAGTGTGGCCAAATGTAAAATTATTATAGATTTCTATAAATAATTAATTTACCAATTCACAGACAGAGCATAAAGCGAAGGTTGAAAAGGTCGTAATCTGCTACTTCTATGAAATATGTTAAAACCAATAAGTTTAGGTTCTAAACCTTGAATGAAAGTACGGAGTTAGATATCAACAACAAAATTCAATGAAGCAAAGCTAAGCTATCTTGTTAAAAACTATAAGTTAAGACTTTTCTGCTCCAATGTTGAGTACGTAGTGTTATTTGGGAGCAGTACGTTTTAGTAGCTAGAAACTTTCGTCAATCGCTTTCTCCAGGAAGATTTAATCTTACGGCTAAATTATATTTCAACAGAAGAGTTCGATTAGGAGACGGAATTGGCAGTTAATTCAAACAGTCCCCAAAGGCAATAATTACAATTACGGGTGACGGCCCGTAAAGGTGACAATTCCATTCCCACTCACCAAAAAATGAAGAAGAGTGAATCGTCCTAGGAAAACTTAACGAACATCATTCAAAGCAGAACAGAAAATCAGAAACTCTAGGGGATTTAGAACTCTATGCCTCATTCAAAAAATTCGGGATCTAGCAGCTAAGTGAGAAAGGTATTAATTTGGAAATATGTAAGTTCTACATTTCTTAATTAATTAGTTTTTTAATAGATTCACCCTGTATAAAATTATATAAATAAAGATTTACGTTTATTTTTGTTATAATTTACAAAAAAAAAAAAAAATATCGCTGTAAATTATGTCGTTATTTATGCTTTCGCAACTTTTAAGCGATAAACAATTCAATTTTAAATTTCCTTTTTTGTTTATTTCCATTTTCTTTATTTTCCAAATATTTCATTTTTGTTGGTTATGGAAATATTGTATAAGTCATTCACTCAAAGCCACAGTGGGTATAAAAATGGAAAATTAAATAATCTCCAACTGAGAATTTTGGTTTGTAATTCTTCAAGTTTTAATTATTGCTATAATTAAAAAAATCATTTCCGTTAAATATTTTTTTGGTTTTGATGGTTTTACCATTAATAATTTTTATTTAAATTATAATATTTTTTAATAAATAAAATTAATTTGTTTCCAATAAAAATAATTATTAATTTTTTGAAGTCACTTAGCATTTTTTTATTGATTTATTTTATATTAAATAATTTGACAATATAATTTTGGTAATTATTCTTGTGAAATTTATAAAATTGAGTGTATTGAATCTATAATCATAATCAATCACAGACGCTAGCGGAATTTCGCCACGTTTCCATTTTCCAGTGTCTTTTGTTTTCGAATTTTGTAGTTTATTCAGAATTTTGTTTATTAATTATTGTTATTTTATAAATCAATATTTTCCCATTAAATATTAATTACATTTTCTCCGGCACCCCAGTATGACATCCTCATTATACTTTCATTAATTTTGCTAAATATTAAAGCCAAATTAGCCACAATTTTATATAATTATAGCAAAACAAATTTGCTTTTCTGAAGAACAATGTGAAAATAATTGAACAGCTAAATATCCTTTCCTTAAAAGGATTTAATCAAAGCAAAATAATTATTAATATTAAAAATATTTTATTTTTACTTAATGTGGACAAGAAATTTATGAAAATATTTTAATTATTATATAATTATTATACTATTTTAATATTATCGTTACCTAGAATGTCATAGAAACATCCTAGATAACGAACTAGCTGATGAGCTAGCATGGAAGGGTTCCGCCATGAACGTATCAATGGCTAAACGGATGGACCTCTCAAATTCGATCAAACGAGGTCTTCATATCCTTAGTTGAGGTTAGGTGGAAGGAACTTACCAGGTGCAGAACAACGTATAAGAAAATGTGGCCGCAGTACCCAAAAAACAAAACAGAAAATCTCTTATACTATCACTTGGCTAGGGCTACAGTTGTTTACAAGAGGTACTGGCCGAATTAAGATACATGGCGACTCCCAGAAGAAATGAAAAGGGAAAGATCTATGTTTTTGATACTAAACTAGATTTTATATTTTTACATATACTAGACTCCACGCTTGTTTGGTAATCAATAAAACATTCGTTAAACTTTTTAATTTTTATTATTAGTTAAATATTAATCGATATAAAAGATTAAAAACTTACTAGTTAGGAGTAGCCTATAATTTACGAAGTTATTCTTGATTAATTATTATTGATTTTATTCTTTGATTAAAAAGTAATAAATGTAGAAAAATTATAGAATATCAAAAATCGAATAATAAATTAATCAAATTTTTATTAGCAAAATATTATGTTTAGTTTGCAGTTAGTATAATTAGAAACCTGTCAATAGTTACATTTAAATTAAATTACTGTATAGAAAAAAATAAAAAATTTCAATAGAAAAGTAACTTTATATTAAATTATAGATAAAATCCTTTATATATGGTCAGTAGTTAGCACTAATATTAACAAATGTAATTAATCTTGAAAAGAAAATTATGTTGATATAAAAATTAAATTTAAATTTAAGAAAATAATCAGTAAAAATATTTAATATTCAATTTCATGAGAGTGTCTTTTCTTAAATTAACATAATTATTATGGTTATCGCTTCAATAAAAAATATTATATATTTATTTAAAAATTTGTAATAAAAATACAAAGGAAGGGAATTACGATTTACATTTTATTTAAGATAATAGCATACGATAGGAAATGTATCGTAATTTCAAAGGACTTAATTATAGTGCAATATTGATAAATATATGTAATTTTCCAGGAAAAGTTACAATTTAATTATCTAAATATATTTAGTTTTAGATTATAAAATAATCTAAACATTTTACACTCCACTTTTTTGATAGATGGTTTGAGCATTTCTAGAATGTTGGATGAATTATGTATGTACGTTTGTTAACACAATAGCATCTAAACGAACAAATGAACTTTTTTCAAATTAAATATAAAACTACAATTGAAAATCATTTAAATTACAAAAGGTGAAAGATCGGTTTACTTCAAGCTTAATGGTACAATTCAATATAAGAAAATTAAATATTTCGAATGTTAAGTGTACAACACATAGAGACCAATCGTACTTCTTTTATGAGTGAGATCAATCTGATCACTTACACCTTAAAACAAATTTGCTATAAAATAACATTTGTTTCAGTCTTCTAGTATGGACGGAAGAAAGTAGTTTTGCGTTCCTATTCTTCGTAGCCGCTACCCGTGGAGAGTCATTTCCTAAGTAAAATGTGACCAATTTGAGCCTTATATTCACTGCCTCACATAAAATACTTAAAAACATATCGTAAATTATCTACAAAAATCAATTTTTAATTAATTTCTAAACATAATTCATTTATTTTTTATTTTAAATATTATTACATTTCAAAAAGTAATTAATTCTTTTATTGGTGAAACATAAAATACAAAGAAGAAAATCCTCATTATATTCAGCAACGTTTATCCATTACACGAGGAGTTATAAATTAATTATGTGTGATAATGAAAAGTGTAGTAGTATTTAATTTAAATTAAACTCAATTGACATTTGAATCAACATAAATACATTCAGAATTACTGATACGAAAAGTGTAGCTGCTGTTATTCTATCCAAATTTAAAAGTCCACAGATATTAATCTCGGCCTTTTGAAATAACATTTGATATTGGAACTGTTCAATCTGTAAATAAAAATTTATAGAATAAATTAGTTATAAATGTTACACCTATTCCGACATTCAGATGTAATACGTAATTTTCATTATTTTAGTATTTATTATTTAATGTTCACTTTGCAAACTTTGGTAAATAAAAATTAATTTAAAAAATGTAGTAATTTTTAAAAGATATATAACTAAAGTTCTTACCGTCATCTTCAAATTACCGCTTATATCCGGACAAATCAGTATTTCTTGTAAAACATTTAAAATTTCCTGACCTTTCTTTACTGTTAAATCAGCACAATATGTCAAAAAAAATAGATCTGTCAAAGTAATAGACAAACGAATAAAATTCTTTTTTCCATCTGCCGACATATTATTATATAATATAAATATATATCCTGTGATTGTTATATAAATTGAAATTAAGGATATTAAAATTTCAAATTGAAAAATATCCTTTAATCGATAAAAAAGTTTATAAATTTTTGTATAAAATTTCTGTAATTTATTAATTTGAATACATCGCACTTGATCCTTTAAATGAAATTGCCAACTACAATAATTTTTATTTTCCTCAATAATTTGATTCAATTGACCATTGATAGTTATAAAGAAATTAAAAAATTTCAATAAATACGTATTAAAAATAAATAAAATAATTGTTAAAATATTATAGACATAGGTCCAATATGTTTCCCATGTCATTACAGATTCCAACGAATTTTGTAATATCAATAATTTGAATTGATTAAAAAGTAATAAAGAATTAAAAACTATTAAAATTATTAATTTAATTAATAATAAAATTACAGGTAAATAATTCAATTTATTTTTAAAATAATAGAATTTTGATAATTCATTTTCAATTTGTATTAAATTATTATGAATATTTTGCCATTCATTTTGATTATGAAATTTTGTGATATAAATTAAAATGATACCAAATGATTTTAAAACATTTTGCATATTTAAATATAAACATATGACAATGTTATGTTGAAAATGTTTACGAAAATCTTCGAAACAACCTAAAAATATTATTGGTGATGCCAATGAACCAATTATAATTACAATTAAACCATAACATTTAATGAATTTATTAGTGGTAAGTTTTAAAGTTTTAATATTAATTATTAAAATAAAACCAAATAAATTTAAAAATCGAAAACAAAAAATTTGGATTTTGTCAACAATTCGATCTACAAGATATTTATTCATATTCACTCTGTTTTCTGTTACTAGAATTAGTAGACTATTCAGGTCTTACTAGAGATTGTGCTTTTTGGCCTTTTTGAATTTCTCGAGAAAAGAGAATTCTCTTTTTTTGGCTTTTTTTCAATCTCGAGAATCGAGAATAGTTTAAATAAATTCTCGAGAATGCTCGAGAAAAATTAAAAACATATTTCAACTATTTTATAATGTTAATATAAGAAAATAAAAGTTTAAAAACAAAGTAAATAATGGTATAACAAAAAAAGTAATTCATGGTATAAAAAAAACAAAATAAAATAAATATAACAAAGTAATTCATAAAAAAAAAAAATATTTATGACTTAAAATAAATAAAAAATTAATGAAAAACTATCAGTCATATTTAATAAAATATGACTTTAAAAAACAAAGGCAGTTTAAAGATCTATCTGAAAGTCTTGCTCTTTTTTTTGTAGCAAAATTGCTTGATATTGAAAAATTTCGTTCGTTTTGGGTGGATGTTGGTCTTATGGAACTTAAAGCATTTTTAAGCTGCTCTAAGTTTGGTGTTAACTTTCCAGTTGCTTCTAGTATATTAATTTCTTTGGTCAGTGTCCGAAAGTCATCGTGAATTTCTCTTTTTGGTTCTGGTTTTGTACTTGTTTTTATATATTCTCCTAATTTCATGTTCAAATTCTGCGGCTCATGTGAACTTTCACCAATTTCACTTTCTTCGATAGTAATATCCAGTGTCTGATTCACTATTATTTCATTTGGTGGCAGGTTCTCATTCCCTGTTGTAATATTGCTCCCAAATAATCTTTTCATGAATGTTTTTGCTCTTTTGATGATTTCATTTTTCGAACTAATAGCAAAAAAATCGTCTTCATTTATTTCAGGCTGATTAAGTAAACAGGTAGGCTCTTCAAGAAACCTTATTAATGAAATTAACGTCAAAAAATAAATTTCTCGAGATAGCGAGAAAAATTCTCGAGAAATGAGAATCTTGAAATATGTAAAATAAATTTTCTTCGAGAAATAAGGAAACACACAAAAAAAATTTCTCGAGAATTCTCGAGACAGAAATTCTCGAGCACAATCTCTAGGTCTTACTATGTTTTCTAGTATTTATTCTTATTGAATTTTTATTGAAAATTTTCCATTTGATAATATAAAAAAATATAGTTTTAATTATATGAACTTAGAATTTTTTTATCAAGAAAAATGAAAATATAATTTTTATTGATGGTAAAAAATTAGATTAACTTAATTAAATAAAATGCAGTTTTTATTATGTTAGGTTCTCATTATGTTAATATTTTTTGATAAAAAGGGTGTGACTGCCCTGCATTAAGCAGGAGTAGATATCATATTTTAGGTAACTATCGGTTCGATGGACTTGAGGAGTTGGTAGTCAAGGATCTGCTAAGGTACGTCAAGAATGCGGGGTGGCTGGAAGAGCAGTATAGGGTAAAGATTGTTGTTATTCAAGGGGATACCTATGGGCCAACCAGTGGCCTAGTGTTGGGGGTGTAATCCCCCGCCCTTACTAACTAACTAACTAGTCCTAAGTATTTACAATTACGAATTATTTAAAATTTAATCAATTTCATTTGGTTTGTTTATTTATTTTGTTTTAGTTAACACATTAGCGGACACTCAATAACAGTGAGCTGATCATGTGATCTATTGTTTCAGCTATAGATAAATCACGTGAACAAAATTGTGTCCGTCAAAGCGTTAAGCTGAACAAATAGTCAAGCATATTTCAGTATTTAGCTAAATAGTTCATCATTTTTTTAACCCTGTACTGAAAATGAAACAGCACATTTTAATAACTATAGTGTAACGAATGACGTTTATTATTATATTTAGAATAATTTGTTCTTCAATTATTATTTTGCTGTAATGGAAATGGAAACCTAACTTAAAATTTCTTTTAATTATTGATATTGATACCAAATTGAAAAAAAATATTTAAAAAAAATACATCATTTTTTATAGTAGAAGTATGACATTAAATAATATTGATTAATAAGAAAATTTTAGTTCTAGGATATTCACATATACTTTGAGTAGATATTGATAAGCTACACAAAGTAAATTTTGCACATTTGTAAACTTTCTATTAATTCAAAATAAATTTATATTTATGTTTCAATCAGTTGAAGTAAAGTATATGAAAATACTATAAATTGCAATTATTATCAACAAGTTTATAGAATTTTTCAAAAACATAAAATACACAATGAATGAATCGTATTAGAAGTTCATTAACATTATTCAACAGTTCTGTACACTGTGTTGTTAAGAAAATCAAGATACGATATAATGTATATGGATAATGTTACATACTATATGTAATTTATGTAATACACAAGGAATATGCTCAATGGCATCTTTTTTATATTGTATTTTCTTACTTAATAAAATTTTATCCTTATTTGATGCACTGTTTCAGTTATTTTACTGCATTAATGCAATTTTAAAATTCTCTAAGTTTAATTATAGCTGCATAAAATTTACACCAAAATTAGATTTTATTTTCTGGGAAAATAAACTTATATTCTAATGTTTTCCCTTGCCAGGATTACTATTAAATCTTTGATGAAATTGAATTTGGTGTACTTGTTAAATATATTTTGATATTGATACTTCAGTATTTGAAAAAGGATATGCCTATATATAAACAAAAATAACATAATTTGAATTAGAGTAATAAATATCATTATTTTTATATGAAAAACACCAAAGCAAGAGAAACCACATTATTCGAATTAGTATGAAATTTGCTAATTAAATAGATTATATAATATTTTAGAGCCATTCAATTGTTACCAAAAAATATTCTGTTTCTATGCTGTTTTCTATTTGAACAATCTGTAATTAAGATAGGTTTAATTAATAGGAAAGTTATGATAAATGAGCTAATAAAGAAAATAAATTACGTAATTTTAAAAACTGTGTTATTTTAATTTTAAATGAAATATGAATAATAAGATTACAATTTGTGAGACATATACATCCCTTAAAAATCTCTACATTAGCTTAAAGCAAACTTAATTTAACAAATTCCCTATTCGCTTTTACATCTTCAATTGTATGTCGTGTGTACTGCTAAGAAGTTTATTAAAAACATTAATTTATTTTAATTATGTAAAACTTATTCAAAATGTGTCAAAGATTCTTTAAATTATTTTTCACATTTTTACCCTTCAAATGTTGAATTTTCTATTATTCTGCAGTAAAAAACCAAAAATAAGCGGCAGCTGAAATTTAGTTATACCTATCCACACGTCCAAAGATGGTCAAGACTATTAGAGCTAAAAAATTATCTGAAATAATAATTATTTTATTATTGTTATATGAAATAAGTAATCACACGATAATATTTCGACAATCGACCCACAACGAAGAAATTTCTAGAAAGTGATAAACACGAAACCAAAAAGTTATCTCCTTTGGGTATATTTTCAATGTTATTGGTAAGCTAAAGCATTTATTTTATGATATTTTATTTGAAAAAGTTTTTATATAAAATTTTACAGGTTTCTTAAATTTGTTTTGAATTTTTCCAATAAATTTAAGTAAATATTGTTTTTTACTTTTAAGGAATTTAGTAAAGTTATTTTTATTGATTTTGTTTTATTATTTTTTGGCAAATAAAAATTTATAATATTTTTCAAAATGATAAATCAATTAAAGGATTAAAATAAATCTGTATAAGGATCTGAGAGCTAGTAGAAAATATTTATTGCAGAGTTATTTGGAAATTTATACTGCAGTATTTTGATAATTATGTAATTCTGTCCTTAGTTGTATAGATATTAAGAAGTACTATTTTTATTGATAAAACTCATATTGGATGCCAAATGTATAACAATTCTTTAACATTGGAGAACTCCCGAAATGTTTTAAGTGACAGGTACATGCTAATGAAATTAAAAACTATTTAAATATGAATTTTGAATTCTGAAGATGAGAACGATTTCAATTTATATGATTCTGTAGGTAATCCCGAGATATAAATCTAGATTCAGAATAAGATATATTAAATTCTTTACTACTCGGTCGGTTTGTCTAATAAGAACCATTCATTTTTTTCAGAAATATAATTACGTGTTACGTAAACCAAGTGTCTGACAAAAATGTATTGAGAAATGCTTAAAGATTTATAAAATGTGACTGACAGAGCAATTATTATGAATACTTCTGTCATTTTCATATGAAATCTTATCAGATCTTTTTGTCAAAGATGTCCAAATTTAAAACAGCTTATATTTGGCTGGGCACCCAATGTAAACTGAGCTGCTTTACTAATTCTTTTCTTCTGTTGTAATATATTAACAACTAGCCATTTCCAATATTGTGGTAACTTCTTTTTTACAGTTCTATTTTGATAGTTTAGTTTTTATTAACCTGTCAATCATTACGCTAATGGTATCTGTAAAACTTTACTTCCTGTATATTTCCAACAAATTTATATTGTTTGGTATTCTTAATGTGAACAAGTAAAAACTCCAGCAATTAAATTCAAATTATAATGGAAATTTATCACTAAACGTTTATCAAAAGTATGAATTTTGTTGAAAATATATCTTCGAAAATAAATTTGGTTTAATATAAATGGAAATTTAATTACTTATGTAATTTTTTTAATAAAATTATCAAATTTTATATAAATTATAAAACCTTACATAAAATTCTTGTATATGGAAATTCTATTAATGCGGTTCTTATTTTTGAAACATTATGTTACAGCACGCTCAAAGATTTACTAAAAAATTTCAATTATTAATAAATTTGACCTACATTTAATTATTCATCAACAATATTATAAAATTTAGCATCCCTTAAATAATAATTTACAGCAAGAATATATGAAATAAAAAAAAAATTATAAAACCTTTGGGGGTTGTAAAAAACAAATAAGAAAAACTAGAATAAAAAATTATAATAATAATCTATTAAATTCAAATAAATAAATAAAACGTGTTCACAAATAATTTGATTTTTTAATTAAATTCTTAAATTTTATTAGATTTTGAGAAAACATGGTTGAAAAAACAATTAAAATTCATTAATAATTATATCGTTAGAAATTCCTTAAAAATTACGATTATTTTGGTAATGTGTTAAGTCAATCAAATTATAGGTGATGTTTTCCAGTTAACTGTCAGGTCAGGTCTATAATTCTAATGAAACTGGGCCAGTATCGGAGAAAACGTAACGTTTTTCAAAACTTTTCGAATTGGATTAACCGTTTGAAAACGGTTAATCGGGGAAGACGAACGTAAACTTTAAACAGTTTTGCCATCACAACTAAAGAAATCTTGATTTTCGATGCCAAAACTATTGCTATTTTGACACATTTAAATAATAAATCAGCTGTTTTTTTAAAAAAATATAATTTTGAAAAAGTTGTTTTAAAAACGGAAATAAAAGTCATAGTTTCAAAACGATTAAATTTTTAAATTATTTTATAATAGCAATGCTTTCAAGCATGCAATTATTTTTTAGTAGCACCAGCGAAGATGCAGAAAGTACTACAAATTTACTTACATTTTTTTGTTAAGCCAATCAACATAGCACAGACAGCGACGATAACAAAGTACATACGATTACAAATTAGTTGACGTTAAAATTTTCGATTAAAACGTTAAAAAAACATTAGAAATCGAAACGTTTTTAATAAAACATTTTCAGCGATACCGACGTGATAATTTCGATTCGTTTTTCAAACGTAACGTTTTCCCCGATACACGTGCTGGTAACATAATAAGAAAAAAATATATTTATGTTTACAACATGGATTTCATTATTTCAGTAGATTTTAAAAATAATATATAGAAAGAAAGTGAAATTTACATAAAATTATTACTAATATGATTAAACTTTAAAATAAATATATTCATTGCCTTCTTAATTAATTTTCATTCCAAGTAATGCCCAACCCGGACCAGTATTAGTTATAAAATTATATTATAACATTCTCAATAAATTTGTTTTTAACAATTAGTTACGGTTTGAATTATTAATATATGATTAAGGAGTTAAATAGGAACATAAATATTTCCACTAAATTATGAAATTCTTACTTACGAGTAA
Organism: Rhamphomyia laevipes; assembly: GCA_963920725.1. Lineage (NCBI taxonomy): Eukaryota > Metazoa > Arthropoda > Insecta > Diptera > Empididae > Rhamphomyia > Rhamphomyia laevipes. The sequence goes on from OY987259.1 coordinate 43,896,897, forward strand.
ATTAAACAATTTTCTTTATTTTAATATTATCCACTTATATAAATATTACCATTTTTTCTAGTATAATTTCATTCTTTTCGACACTTAAACTTTACGTAGCCACTTTAGTCACGAATCCTTTTTACACAATGTCTGAGTATCATTCAATAAAAAATTTCCAATGTTAACGTAATAAACATAAATGTTAAATTTGCATTTTAAAAGATCTTAAACTGTTTACAATGGAAAATAAAATTTGTTTCCTTATTATTATTTAAAATTTAAAAAGGAAATTCTATGAACATTTTATAAGTTGAAAAGTTTAACTTTATAATAATCAATTTTGAGAAAATTAAACGTTAATGCATAAAAATTATTAAGCAAAATAAAGCTACAATTAAAATGTGTGTTTCATTTATGTAATGTCATGGTAATTTTACCATTTCCTACATACTCGTATTTTCTAGCGACTGTAAAAATTAATTAATTTTTCTGGTGATAGCGTACCAAAAAAGGACTTGTATTTGCTGGTATGAATAAAAAGTCAGATAAAGTTGATTTGTAAATGTAAGGACTAAAAGATTTGTAATAATTTTTTCTGTATTTTAACTCAGTCTCATAGTAAATGGAATACGTTCTTAATGAACTTAGATTACAAAATACTAATTAAATAAATTGTAAATCAATTTGAGTTCACTAATAATCTTATCAAATTTTTAAAGGATATTTATACTTTCTTCGTATTTCTTCGAATATTTTATTTACTTTAGTTCACCTTTATATAGCACCTTTTAATAAGCAAATCTGCACTACTCGTTAAATAAGAATTTATTATTGAATATTGAATATTTTTACAAAGGACGACCACCAGCCCAAGAATTCTTAATGATTAATGCATAAATCATTATCTTGAAGGAGCAGCTTGAGACTCGAGAGGATGGTTTTATAAGAATGGTCCAATAACGTTGCTGCTGTACTTAATACCTCAAAGACTGTATGAGATAGAGCCAAACGGTGTTCGCCAAATTGTACAATATATTTTTTTTTCATTTTATGAGTTACATCGATAGATTTTCTTGCCCACCATGACTTCACCATTATGAATATATGATTGCATTCTTTTATTAAACTAAGTTGTAATATCTAATTAAATTATAAGCTAACATTGTAAAATCTATTATTAAGCAAATAAATTGAATTTGAAATTCAATAATTATTAAAAATCCTTCCAGACAACAAAAATATTTAAAATAATAAATTTCTCTCTAGTTTGAAATTATTTACTTTTGAATCAATATTTATTTTCATATTGCAAAATTATTCTTATATAATATTTTATGATATTTCAATTATAGATACTGATTAGTGATATTAGATCAAATTCACAACTTTGTGTTTCTGTGGCATTAATAACTCAATAAAAGATATGTTTTTATAGCTAAATAATTTGTTCAGCAAATTGTGTTCCTTAATAAGCGATATTTCGATATTGCATAACAAATAATAATAATTACAATTATAATTGCAGATTTTTAAGCATAATTTAAAGATTCTTATAAATAATATAAAAACAAAACTTTTATTACACAATTTTTGTAGAGAATTAATTATAAATTTTTAGTTACGACAGCAAAAACATACAAAATTTATTTTTTCTTATAAAACTTAGATATAAAATACTACGAATTTACGTATATAAAAAAAATTATGACCATTTTCTGCAATCATTTTTATAATGGCCAAATATTGATTGAGAATGCTTAATTATTTCATTTCATATTCAAATTCCTCTTCCCATTTTATGTATAATGAAAATTTACAAAATTAATTGGTTTATAATCGTGACGGATTGAAATAATGAATAATATTTTTTGTACAAATGCCATGCATATCCACAACTGCAAATTATCATAATTACATATTATCTGACTGCAACATTAGAAGGATACTAAACGTATATAAATTATGAGAATGTGAACATTAAAATGTAATTAATTATAATTGGCCTTCATGGAAATCCGATTTTGCTAAAATTGTTTTATATTTGTTGTTTCTTTTCTTTTAATACTCGGAATTTTAATACTAGTAAAATAAATCTAAAACTAAAATAAATTTAATATTTCTGATTAAATTTCGAGGACTGATATAATTGCCTTAGCGTAGCGTTCTTTAAATCTTGTTTCGCAGAATTCTTGCGTTACATAAAAAGTTTTAAATCATTTGTTGAATTTTGCTCCCTCCAAATTGAAATTAAGATTTTGTAATTTTTTTGTATTGCTTTAAGCTTTTCCAAAAATATGGTACCTCAAATAATGCCATCAGCTAGAAGGGTTCAAAAGGTCGCGAAAGGTGGAATACACAACTGCCTTAGTGAAGTTAAAAAAGTTGTTTAATATTATAAATATTACTTGAGATTTAATTTCAAATTCAATTAGTAACAATTTCTACTATATAAAATATAAATCTAAAACTACAAATTTAAAAACCTTCCTTAGTACTGACCTACAACTCTTCTTCAACATAAATAAATATTATATAAATTAAAATGGTGTTAAAAATTATTACGTGTTTTATATTTTACAGAAACATGAAGTTTTTAAATGCTTTCTGAATTACTTACGTATATAAAATTTTAATGAACATGATAAAAATTTCCGGTTGTTTATTGTTCGCAGATTGTAATTTATTTTTGACATTAAAAATAAAGTATTTTTGAGATTTTGAAATATTATGTATTATATTTCTGAATAATTTATATAAAAAAAATATGAAATTTAAAATATTTTATGCTTTATAATTACATAATTGTCGAAATAGTATCTTATTTAATAAATTCAATCGAAACTTTTAAAATATATTTTATAAATATATCGGGGAAACCTTCTCTCTAAATGAATTGATTAAATGAATTTCTAAAAAATATATTTAATAGATTGAGAGGCCATAACAGACCCTAATCGCCGTACCATTGATATGTTGTGCTTTAATCTATTAAAAATGATTTTTTACATTTCATTTTATCCTTTTATCCTTTCAAACTGGTTCATGATGAAGATACATTATTTTTTAAGCTTTATGGTGATAATTAAACTTTGGTGGTGATAAAATCAAAATGACTTTTACTTAATACTTTTCGTTAATATTGTTTATAACAAATTTATAATCAGATCAAAAGTTTAATATATGAATCATTTTTAGAATACAAACTTTTTAATAATTTATTTTATTAAGCATGTTTCAAAAATATTACGCTCAGAATATAAATACTTTGCGTGCAATAATTTATTATAAATGTGCTTTTTTGAGTGCCGATAATTGAATACAATATGATTTAAAAACACTTGTAGGATCTTATGAAACAATTTTATAAATCAAACCATTAATATTAATTATAGACACCGCCATCTTGTGAACGATATTCACATTAATACTAACTCAATTTTATTCTAATCTTTATTATCTTATCAATGTGGTAGACTTGATTAAATTACAAATAAGCGGTAAAGGATGCAAATAGGTAATAAACGCCTTCATACACTCCTGTGACAAAGTTTAATAACTTTCAATAAGTTTATATACAAAGGATGAAAAAAAGCCAGACCATCAAAGTGTAACCTCGTCAAATCAATTAATTAAAAAATTAATAAATAATTAAGTAGATTAAAATTACTTTTCTTTAAATTTTTAGCTTTATGAATAAGTAAATTCAATATTTTTGTCTCCTCATATGAAGTAAACCCGAAATTAATAAATGAACTAACGCCCAAAATATGAAATTTAAGTTAATTTAGTAATTGGGATGTTAGTTTATAAAAACGTAATCCATCAAAGTAATAAATAATAGCATACGTATCATAATCATAATTTATTTCGTTATCATGTGGTGCTAAAAGTTCTTTTAGATATTTTGTTATTTTGGAAGATATTATGATGATAGCTTGATATTATCTAGTATAATCATTTATTCCTGGTGAATGGTGGTAATGTTCGTGATCGTTAATAGAATTTTTGATCTATAAAAATTATTACTGCTGACATTAATTAATATTTTTGATATTTATATTAATGTATGGGTTACATGTTTTTTATAGAAGATGAAGGACTTGTCCAATAATTTAAAAAAAATTAAATTTGTAATTAAAAGCAGTTATTATTTTATATTACCTTCAATTTGACTTAATAACAAATTTGACAAAATTCGTCTACAAAATCTTTTCAATTATTCAACTTATTTATTGATAATCCCATCATAATTGTAATGCATTTTAATAACATCTCTGATTGTAAGAGATGTAATCACATCTCTGGTAAACTGTATCAGTACCCTAAGAAATATCTATCATTTTTTGAAAATTTATAATATACTTTTTCATTGAAGTAATTATAGCGTGTTATTTTTAATATTTCGATTTTAGGTTATTTTCCCATTTGCTTGTTTAAAGCTTGCACTTGTACCAAGCGTTGACGTTTAAGTCTTTTGAATATTAGAGTATTATTATAGTTTCATCGAAACTTATCGATAGGTCCTTAAACAAAAAGATTACATATAGAAAGAGTTATTGATAATTTTAAAAGTTTCAATGATAAAAGCTAAATATTTATTATTATTTTATCGTGGTACGCGACAGCTTAGATTTGGAATAACATTTTATCTATAATAACAGTTTAGTCAACTGAATTTGATATAAAAACTTTAATAACTCTATAAAATTATTAGCTATGTTTATGTTGATTCAAAATATACTAAAAAAAATCAAATTAATTATGTTTTCATTTTAAATACAAAACTTTGAAGGTGGATTCAATTAACTTTTTTCTAAATTAATTTATAATTTTTGACAATTTCTATGGTAGTGAAGTTCTAATAAAAATAAAACAAATTTTCCAAAAAATTAAATCTAATTAAAAAGTTTTTTAATTATCAAACAATTATGTAATTTAATTATTTACCTTGATAAAAATTACTTATCATAATTTTAAACATTTAAATTATAATAATTTAAATAATTAAATTACATAATTAATGTTTCATGAGTCAATATATTGAGTTGTTCTAATATGGAGTAGGTATTGGCGTCTAAATGGTAACTATAAACTGTGCTTATCATATACCTCCCTGTGGTATCCACTTGATACTGGTTATTCCATCAGCATTATAATCCAGTTACCTCCATACTAGAGCATACCAGCAAAAGAGGTTTTGTTGTTTGGTGAATAACCAAACCAGTACAAAACCAGTTAATTGTAGACTATCATTCCAAATAATCACATAAATTTTAATTGAAATTTTAATAAATCAATTGACAGATTTCTACTTACCCACAACATGAAATAATAATAATACCATAAAAATATTTTAATAAAATAATGTCAATTTTAAATTTAATTAATTGTTAATTTAATTAATCACAGTTTCATCATGAATAATTACAGTATTTCTAAAATTCTAAATTATCTAAATTGAATTCTAAACATTATAAAATTTGAATAATTTTCCCTGTAGTATAGAAAAATTATAAATAAATTTTCTAAAATCAAAATCTAAAATTTATTCTGGTACATACAGAAAAATTGAAATATTTTTGAGGTATAGAGTAGAAAATTTTTTAATCCTTTAGTATTTTCACAAAATTAAACTAATTTTCGATTAAAAATGATATTGTATGTATGTAAATAATGAATAGAAAATTAATATTGTGAACATTTCTCTCTAAATTTAAATATCATTAACTAAATTAGAAAAATTTAAATTAAATTTGCATTTGGAAATAACAAATTATCTACAAAAACTTTTATTCAATAATTTTATTCTATATAAATTAAGTATGTATAAATAATATAATTTGATATGGAAGCAACAATTTTTTGTTTTTCCATTTTCTGAAAATAAATTAAAACCCATTAATGAAAATATTTAATTTTCATATAACAACATAATATAAATGATAAATTAAAATATTTATTACCAAGGACCGAAAATTTGATAAGTAATTTTGAATTGATTTTGCTTATTTGTTGATGTGATAATTTAAATTTTTTAATTCAAATAATTTTCTATGGACTATTTCTAAATTTTAACATAGGTTTTCATCATGACCGACTGAATTCATTTTATAGCTTATTTACAGAGAAGCTTCTAAACTATCAACAAAATATTACTTAAAAAGACTGAAAAGGACATGGAAATAAAAAATATATTATCATACATAAATTGTATACAACATTGAATTTTCAAAAGAGTTTCCTGATTGATTTAACATTTATTTAATTGCATTATAAAATTGAAATTACTATATTTCGTAAATGGATTAAATGTTAAAAATAAACTGATGAATTTTTATAACTAATAGTTCAAATAAGTTCAATACTTTTCTAATTGAAAATAAATTATTTCGCTACAAATCTTTGAATTATATTATTTGAACCACACCACATGCACTTTTCAATTTTATTGGAGTAGTTCTTAGAATTATCATTCTGAATTATATTGAGACTTTCTTAGTTGTTTTACACTACCACCATTTGCATATAGTTTATGAATAAATAAATCTTGCTTCTAGTTGCACGGTGTTATCTTACTTCTGTTACAAACTTACCATTATTAAATACTTTTGTTTTATTCTTAATTTGAAATTTTAACTAATTTGGAAGCTATTCGAAATCTTTTAAATCGGCTCTGATAATAACAATCCTATTATTCTAACAATGGTTGCAATCGTATTAGTGTATACTCTACAAACCGGACAGGTATTTACATTCATGCCGAAGGTTTTCATAATCTAAGTGAATTTTTCAAATTTCTTTAAGAAATAAAATATTACTTTTCAAAATTGTTTTGACGCTTCGTTTTTCTTTTTGGTAGACACAATACTGACCCATTGAAAATAATTTTGTATTCCTGATTTGAAATATATTGAAAACAATCTAAATCACAAATGAATAATTCAATTTAGTTAATAAATAATCCTGAATACAATATTAAAAATATATTGGATTTTCAGTTAAATCAAAGTTTCATTACAAACTGATTCGTTATTGAATTAATTATATTTTTTAAATGTATTTTTATTTTTATTAAAAATATATTTTTATTAATTTTGGGTTTATTTAACATTTCATTTATTTAAAATATTTCCAAGTAATATTTTAAATTTGTAAAAATATATAGAACTTACATTTGAGTTCTCATTTGAAATTCTATTCAAGACAAATTCTACTAGTGACATCAAAGGTCTTCTTTTTGATTATTTATTTTTGTATTGAAATAAATTTATATATTTTTAGTAAAATATTATTCAAATATTAAATTTTGATAATATTCAAGCAGTTATGTAGGAATTTATTTAGTAAATCACTTAATATGAACATTTTTTCATTAAATATCAAATTTAATAATTTTTGTATTTCCTGTAAAAACACTTTAAATAACTAGTTCCCAAATCAGTGCTTAAATATTTTAATTTTATAATTTGGAGGCAAATTAATTAAATGTCCACACAGGCATTCCACTTGGGATCTCCGTCTTACCCAGTTTTCTGCTAAGGCTTTTGCGCCTTAACCCAGTTTACATTTTCGTAGTTCTCGGATTATTGTGCCCTCCAGGTGTTCCTTGGTCCGCTACTATTTATTGATCCTTTAAGATTCCACTCTAATGATATTATTGTAATGATGTCGCTGTTTATTTACGTCTGAATGAGTTCATTGGTTTCCAGATGTCTGTACTGCTGATGAGCTTCTTCATACTGGGTCGAATATTTACTCTCTCCTTGTTAACCTTTCAGTTGGGTTTGTGTCTGCAGCACCGCTATCTGTTGTCAGTGTACTGTCTAAATAGCAGAAGCTATATTATATTAAAATTTAAAATGGAGTTTTTAATAATTTTCGCATTATCTTTAAACTATAAAAATATGAAAACTTTTTTAGACCCATTTTAAAAATTTTATCAGATCATTTTTAACATTTAATCCATTTACGAAATATAGTAATTGAAATTTTTTTAAATGCAATTTAATAAATGTTATGTTAAATATATCAGGAAACTCTTTTCAAATTTCCTTTTCATATATATTCAATTCCGTAGATATTTGTAAATAAATTATAACTTTAGTATAGAAAAAAACATTTTTTACTTTTAAATTTCTATATACAAGTAAACCATAGAATATAAAAAAAAATCTTTGTGGTCATTATTATAAAATGCTCCAGAGCTCCACTTATGATTTCAATGGTCTGTTTTGGTTTGTATGGTTAACCGAAATGCAGCCACAAACTTTAAAGCTATTAAGTTGATTTTTTTTTATCAAATTATACACAAAGTTTTTATAATAAACAGAAGAATTTCTTTCAATTAAATATAATGTAAAATGATTGCACTTGAGGTTCAGGGATTTGCATATGTTGGGAAATTACTGGCATTTACATTACAAGCAATTTAAATTATTTTATTAATAAAAAAAATCAGATTACAGTTAGTTTATGAATTACATGATATTAATTATTCATAGTAAGAGAAGTGACTGAAAGGGTTACAAAACTAAAATGAAATTGAGTTGTCCATTTAACAAGGACAACAAATTCTGGATTGACTCCCAGATAATATATTAACAGAAATAAACAGTTCAAAAAAGCCTATAATAATAATAACCAATATAGAAAATCTATGCTTTGGACTCCCAGTACAAAACTCTAGTCAAACATTATTCTAATTATAAAATTACTTGAGTTTATATTCAAATTTAATTTGTCTCCGGGAATTCCAGTCAAAAATATTTCAGTCAAAAAAAAAGGCAATTCAGTCAAAAAAAAGTTCATACAATTTTTTTGACTGAAATGCCTTTTAAAGAAGGAACTTCAGTCAAAACAAAGGGAATTTCGGTCAGAAAAAAGTTTGACTGAATTGCCTTTTTTGTATATGCACTGATGAAAAGCCTTCCTTCAGATTTTTTTTTTTTTTTACTGGAATGCCTTCCAGTATATTTTCAAAAACATTTTTACAAAACAAAAAATCTGTCAACAAAAATTTTATTTATATATTTCCCAAAAGAAAACTCATACCATCAGAAAAGGACATTTTTTAACTTTTTTTTTTATGAAATAAATGTCACAACCCAATAAATCATAATATTTACCTTTTTTTGAAATATTTGTTTTGTTTAAATCATAGTTTTATGTAAATTAGATTAGGGATATTTTTTGTTCCTTAAAATGTCGAATTTTGCAGGAGCATTGATTTTGTAATATTTAATTTATTGAAAAAGGAAAACAATTTTTTTTTATATATAAATTAAAAGGACTCATTAAGAACTCATTAATTATTCAATTTGTGTGGCTTGTACGAATGATTTTTCAATAGTTACATAATGGTTAGTTATGTAAGTATTTTTTATTGCTGATAAACATCTAATGAACTTCAAATACAAATGAAAACTCATTTCTTAATAGATAATGAAATCTATTTCAAAAAGAAACTTTTGAAGTATTTTTTTTATAAATTTTTAAAATACTTTTTCAACTCTTATTTAGAACTAACTATCTTCAAAGTAAATTATTTTATGGCCATGATACCAGGAAGTATGTTTTTTTTTATGTTCTTTATGGTATACATCATAATCGTTGCTAAGACTTTGTAAAATTTATTACTATCTGCTCAAGGATGACGTTTATCAAGAAAATTTATATAAAAAATAAAACTTTTTATAAAAAATATTATTAATTCAAAAAATTTTAAATAGTTAGAGTTTACGGAAATGAAAAAAATCATAAACAAACTAAAATATTTTCATCATTTTCAGTTTATATTTTCTTTTAAAGTAAAAATCTTTTCAATTTTTTATACAGCAAATTTTAAAACTTTTAAATTTTTTTGCTGTATCAACTTTAAAGAATATTTGAAAAAAAGTATTTCCAAATTTTAATCAAATGCTAATATTTTTTAATTTGATTGAAGTCGTTTTATGATTTGAAGTAGATTTATCCTACGATTTACCGACCTAAATTTTATTATTGTATAATTTAGTTTGGAACTCTGATTAGATAATTTGTAATTGGAAAAAATACAATAAAGTTTTATAAAATCGTACGGCATTCATATTTCAATATAGTTAGTGTAGTATGTACTTAATTTAGAATTCTTTTGAAAACTTAAAGGATATAGAAATGTCCTTTTTATTTGTTTGTTGATTTAGATAATTAGGAAACCATTATTAGATATGTATATGCTTAAATAGAAAAAGTATAAAATTCATCTAAAAAAGGAGATAAAATCAACTAATTTTGTGGTTGAAAGTTAGCCAAAAAGAAATCAATGTGTTGTCCCAATGAAATTGATGTAATTGATTTAAATCACTATTTGTAATCATTGCTTTAATAATTAATAATTTTTGTTATTCAATAACACAAATACAAAATTTGGATTGTCCATATAGAAAAATTGCTGTAATTTTATGACAATTTTTTATGAAAATCATAGAAAATTATTATTTAAATAATGAAGAGGTTTCAGTAAATTAAGAAAATTGTAGAAACATTATAGAAAATATGTAGAAAATAGTTTATCTATTTGAATTTCAATGTTCTAACCAATTCAGTTTATTCGTTATATTTTCACCTTAGATGATTGAAAGAAAAAAGTTTTAAAATTTAAGAAAACTTTTTCAATTAATTAATTTTTATTGAAAAATTTACATTATTTTTAGCATTATTTGATGTTGCAAAATATTTTTGATTTTAATTTCAAAAAAAATTAATTCATATCGTATAAAAATCAATAAAATGTTTACAGTTCATATGAAAGTATGTATAATTACTTCAGTATAGAAAAGATAGTTATAATGTTACCAATTTCACTGAAAAGTTTATTAATCAAATTACAAAACTATTTTTTTTTTACATTATAACAATATAATATTATTTATTATTATAACTAATGTATAGATGATGATAATCAACAACGACCAAAGATGAAATAAAGTGCACGTGTAACAAAATTAGTTTTATTCGAAAAATCTAAGTAATAAAAAATTGTTACATTTCTACTTTTAGAGCAAAATTAAAATTTTCTTGTTATATTTCAAAAAACCACGAAACAAAAGAGAAGAACTTTTCCAATTTTAAAGTCAAAGCACGTATTCATCATAATCATCTAGATCCGAATTAGCTTTTTATACTTTTTGACAGTTTTTTTATCGAATCTTCGAGACAAAATAAGGTGCAAAATGCAGTGTAAAAAGAGGTTTCCAAATCTGTAGCGTTTATAGGACATCGGGATCAGTAATAATATTTAATATTGTATATAATTTGGAAATATTTTTGGGAACCCACTGATATTATCGTCTTTAAATTTTATGAGCTATTTCACGCTGTAAATCTAAGATTAACAATTATGCATTTAAAATAAAAATGGCATATTTGTAAAAACTCTTGTAAGGAAGCAGTCTGAATGTAATCAAAATATAATAATATTAAAAAAATGAATTTTATAATACAAATTTCAAAATAATATTAAAAAAAATATTGTTTATATCCATCGAGAATTGTAATTATTATATAATTTCTTTAAGATTATTCTGCAGCTTCTATTTATAGGATATTATTATATAACCTCCATAATTGTGTGCCATTAAACATTAAAATCGAAATTTTACCTAATGAGACACAAAACATTGACTAGAAACACTAAAGTTATATTTATGTTCAGTTAAGGGGACCGCTTCATTAGTCCGTAAAAATATTGTGAAGACTTTTTTTTCCTCAAAAAGGGATGCAAAATACTATAAAATTATGTGCAATAGAGAGGTTAAAAGTTGGAATGACTTCATAATTTTTTTTCGGAAAATGAACATTCGACATTATAAAAATGTCGCTCTTTCATTCGACATCATAAATATGTCGATGTAATTGTTTATAGACTATATATCTCTCCATTTTTTCCCTAAAAAAGCATAAACACTTTTCAAATGGAGTGCTCCCTTTATTTAACTAATTAAATGCAAAGCATAATTAAATGCAAAGCTCCCTTTATTTAACTAATTAACTAATTATATTTACTTACCTAACATTTTAGTAGTCACACGCAAGGATTAATGATACAGGGCTCGTACATATAACTTTACCAGTTTAATGTAATTCATTTAAAAACAAAAATTATATTTAATTTATTTATTTATTCTTCATTTGTATATGTATTTTGTGATTAATTGAATGGCAATAAATTATGTACAAGTTTACATTTTTCATTCCTAAACATAAATAAAGGATCTTATCAATATTTTTTTTTTTAACTTTAAACCAAAATTCAATTACTCATTCAACCGTTTTATTTTAAAAACTTACAAAAATTAATTACTATAGTAAAATCAAATTGGTTTCCTTTTTTTATTTTTTATTAATTAAATGAATTCATTTAATTATATTAAAAATGTTGAGCAATGTTTCTCTTAAATTCTAATGTTGCTGGCAGACAAAAATACAAAATTTCAAAGATTTTTCAAACAAACTATGACGAAAATTATGCACTATATAAATAACGAAATTTGTGTTCTTTATAATGCATGTAAACTGGGTTACCGGAATGGGTTATGAGTAGTAACACAAAAATTGATGTTGAGGAATGTATAATTTCAGGATATGTTTGTAGTAAATTCAAAATTTTAAATCTTTTACTTTTATAGTACATCAAGAATATATTTTATACATAATTTTAATAGAGATTTTCATTTTTGCGCTGAAGAATTATAAATTCTTAAGAAAATAAAATTGATAGTATTGGAAATTAGATATCTTTAGTTATTTAATATTTTTTCTGGTCGAAAAATCGTAACCACAATTGATAAAAATACAAATTAAATTAATGAACTATTGAACTCAATTATTATTTCTTTATATTCACTGACCAGGACGAAAACCACAGTTGAGTATATTAAATTAATTTTATGGAAAGCAATAAATTTAAGAAAATTCTATATAGACAAAATATTTACATAAAACTATTCAAATATTTCAGTAGATATGTAAATATTCATAAAACTTAAATTGTGAAAATTACTCTAATCTAAATTAAGTATATTAAATTTATTTCCATATTATATAAATATTAAAAAAAAAATTCTATATCACTGATAAAATTCATTTTAAAATTAATATCGTATTTGCAATTGATTTGTATAAAAATATTTTTGATTTACTTATCATCAAATTAAAATAATTCTGCATTTTATTGCTGAATAAACATTTTCAAAATTAGACATATAATCTAAGTAATTGAAAATTATTAATTTTAAGTAATTCCATTAATACAGAATGAACATCTACCTACAACAATAGTAATTACATTTACACCCAACTTTATATGTCCGAGATGTTACATCCTTTAATTCAATTAAATCCTTTAATTCAAATTCATTACGTGGTTTATGTTGATACAATTCTCCTTTACAATATAGCTATAAATAAGTCTAAAACAGTCAGAGTTTGCGAATAGGTCAATTAACTTTGTCACCAAACTTTTCTCTCGCTTTACTGTCATAACTGATGAATTATCTAACAAGTGGTTCCTTCTTTTTGAAACCATGTCCATTGTTATAATAAACGAATAACAGCTGAAGTGTTACTTGTCTTGTTGAAGTGTTTAAATTGTAATTATGAATTGCGACCATTTTCTGGTGTGCGGAATGCTGGATTTCTATTGGCTAGACTGTAACAAGTGTTTGAAAATACGCAAAATAACACATCGATTTATGGGCACAGCGACTTGGTTCCCTATGTACAAATAAAAAACAGACTTTACCTAATTCTAGGACTGAAACGTACTATCCTGATTTATTGCAGAATTTGACGTTATTCAGAATTATCCCTTTTAAATCGCTAAATGAAAACAGATGTTAAAACTAAATCACCAGTTAGTAGGATTTGTGATCCACTCTATTATTACAATAATTCCAATATAATTTCAAATATTATTCAAATAAGTAAATAAACAAATAAATATTTTTTTGGAACTTATCGAATACGATGTTAAAAGTTATTCAAAATGTATCAAGAATCCAAATTAAATAAATTTGAAAATCAAATTGTTAAAATAACAAACTATCGAAAACCAATTTGTAAATGGAAATTTCATAATAAATATTTAAATTGTTTTATAATCCAATTTCCAACTAATGAACTAATTTAATAAGATGTAGGGATAACGTTTCGATAACGTTATTATAAATTAATTTTCATTAACGTAAATGTATCGACATGTCTGTACCACATCTGTAATTTATACAAACTATTTTATTATCCAATGTTTAACTAAGTAATTTAGTATGGAAGTCCAACTTAGGATTTTGTATTAAATAATTAACTCCAGGCGAACTTCATATAGTTAAATTCTAAGTACCATAACAAAATAACGTAACAGACAATTGGTTTTTATAACGTTTTAAAGTAAGCTCAACTTTATTATGATTACAAAAAACGTTTATAACTTCATCGTGTATTGTTACATTTTTTCATATTTTTATATAATGTAATTATATAATTTTTTAAACATTCCAATAAAAATAAATTAAAATTGAAAATTCAATTATTTTATTGTAAAATTTAATTAAATATTACAATTTTTTTTTATTATTTTAATAAATTAAACTTTTTTATAAAATAATATTTGATTTTTAGTTTGTACAGTATTTTTTGTGGTGATGATAAAGATTATTGAATTTTAGTATCAGAGCAGTGAAATATGAAATTATACAATTGGAAAATATTTTACTTCTGATTGTAGTGATTTACTTAATATGAAAATAGTTAAAATAAAATATTTATAAAATTTATTACATTACGTTAATTAATTTAAACAAAATTGAAAATTTCAGAATTTTGGTTTTTTTAGCAGCATTTTGTCAATATAATAATTAGGTAAAAGAAAAAGATTTAAATTTTTAGATATAAGAATGATGAAAGTTGCTTAAAATTGTTGACAAGTTATTTAACCTGTTCTGTACACAGTTTTCAGATATAGCTGGAAATGTAATTCAGATATAGCTGGAACAAAAAGCGGTAGATGCATGTACGTACCTAAAAAACGAAGCCACTATAGAGACAAATGTGGCAAAAACGTTACCTAAAAAACACATTAAATAGACAACCATGTGGCAACAGCTGTCACTAAGTTATTTTTTAATATTATGACTTTTTCTGCCAGAATGTAAATTAAAATACAGGACCAACTGCGACTGGAACAGACGTGAGTCCGTTTGTCGGAGATATTGGTTAGCTAAGAACGCGTTTAATCTAAAGAACTTTAAAATTTATAAACAACTTTGAGAATAACAAACTTTTTTTTTAACTATGGAAAATTAGTGCAAAAATAAATTGAATTTCATAAAAAAGTCATTCATTTTATTTCATAAAATATAATCATTTCTTCTTTTAAAAATTGTTTATTGCATAGCTGAAACCTTAAAAGACTTCCTATGCAACTGCCCGGAACTTGCTAAACGAAAAAATTTCATTATTAGGAGAAACGCACTATACCGAGTTCGGGAAGAGTTCTCGAATAGCAGTTCTACAAAATTCCTGAAGTTTGTTGCAATTACGAAATCCTAGAAAGCAAATAAATATTAATTGAGAGTTTAGTTATCCATAAAAGTGGTACCACTATATGGACTCAATGTGGTCTATTTTATATTGTAAATAATTTTTTTTTATATATTTTCAGTAACTTCTTTAATAACAAAATTATATTCAACAATATTTTGAATAAAAATACATAATTCCAAAATTTAAATAATTTTTTGTATATTTTTATTTAAATTTAAGAATATATTACCGAAATGAAGAAGTATCTTTAACATAAATATATTTCAATTTATATAATCAATCTTAATACAAAAAAATACACTTCAAATGGGAATAAATTGTGTTTATTTCCGAATACTTGAATATTAAGTAAGTGGACCACCATTCTTAAAGAAATGATATTTTGAAATATGTAAGTGTATTTAAGAAATTCTTATTATTTAAATTTGTTATAATTTATTCTTAAATTCAATAAATTTCTCAGAAACTTTATTATCAACTTGCAATATTGTTATCATTAATGGACGGTGACGGGACACTAATCTACAATTAACTTTTATTTTACCATCAAGATTTGATATTATATTTATTCTCATTATTTACCATCTAACTTTATTTTTTATTGAATGCCAGAAACAATTCAATGAACAATTTTGACATAACAGTTGACATAACAAAAGACAAATTAACTTTATATGTCAATGTCAGTTGCATAATTCAATTTGATTAAGTAATCAAAACAAAACTTCTAATTAGCTAACTATTACAACAATGATTAAATGAATTATTTTGAATTTTCTTATAGACAAGACATCAACTCTAATTTAATGATATCTTTTTGAAACTATATGAACGTTTTTTGCAATTAAAGAAAAATTGATTTAAATTATAGTTAGCAAAAGATGTTCACCAATAGCGAAAGTGAATAATTGATTCTTTTAGAAAAGGGTCTATAAAATGGATTGTCGGAAAGTTGATTGTCAATGAGGAATTAATTACGCAATGAAATAGATCACAAACAGAGATGACCAGATGACTAAATATATGTTCATGATGGACCAGAAGTCAACTTGTAGAATAACTAAAAGTTTAATAGCGGTCACATTAAACGTATAACTTTTTAGTATTTTTGAGGAAAAATTTTTCTGTTAAAAATAAAATTAATTTAAATTCATTTTTAATCATTATTTCTATAATAATATATTCGATCCTTGGTCATTAAAACCAGATAATATATTTATTTTTATTTGAATTTTTTATCAATCTTTTTGTTTTTTTTTTTGGTAACCAATGTCCCATTAGAAGAGCGAGTACTTGTTTTGTAAAATAAAATATAATCCATAATAAATTTTATTTTTTTTTTTTCAGATCCTTCAAATTAATTCCATTTGACAAATAATATACGATAATAATAAAAAAATCTGCAGTAAAAAAAATAGATAATGATTATATCTTTTCGAAGAGGTTTGATAGATGACAATTTTTTATATATTTTGAAAGTGAATCCTTTTATTTTATTGATCACTTTTGGTTGATATTTTTTTCGGTTACAGAATTTATATGCATATATTTTAGAATATTTTAAGGATATACGAATTTCAAGGATTAAATGTTAATCAATAAAGATTTTTTTTAAAAAATAAAAGACAAATGATGAATGGTAAAGTTAAAACGGATATAGCGTTAATAGGAGAATATAATTAGTAATTTTAAATTAGAACATTTAACAATTTCAACATTTTTTTTAGAAACTTTATGATGTTTTAGATCCGAATTATGGAAATTGGTTGGAATAGAATCGATTTAAAAACATAATAATTATGTGGAACAAAAATGAAAAAACCTTCGATTCTTCGCTGAAAAGCGTTGTTAAAGTAAAATAATAGAAAGAAATTTCAATTGAAAAATTCAATAAATTAATTCCATTCGTTTGTCAAACGTCCTTGGCTTCATTCTTTACCATTTCTTTCAAAGACTTTAATAAATCCCAATATATGAAAGCCTTAGGATCATTTTATAAACAATATCAAAATTGTAACATTAGCGCTGACAGTACAATAACCAAATGTTTAAGGGTGACAGGACAGAGTAGATTATGATATCAATATGTTTACCTATTCTACCAGTGACATAAATGTATGATACTTTCGAAATTTAGCGTTTACAAAACGTAATTATGCAGGTTTGCTAATGAACTTCAATCTGCCTTCGTTCCCTCCGACAAAATTTTGGTTATACCTTTTTGAAAAGCATCTTTATAAAAAGTCCTTAAACTCAATATTATTATGACTAATTATCTTGTTATTAATAACTTTACAATCATCAATTTACACATTCCTTCTTCATATTATTGTTAACTGAAAAATATCCTCCATCTTTACAGATTATAAAAAATTATTCATTTCAAATAGAAAAACATCCATCAAAATAATTTAACCTGCTCCTGTATAGAAAATTCCACAAAAAAATAATATTTCCTTTTTATGTTAATTTAACTATAGTAAAATGGTACAAAAATCATTAGTCATTCTTAAGTCAAACCTTTTCAATATTCATGCTTGCTAAGCATATTTAATACTATTTGTTACTTTGTTACTTCCCAAGTTCTCTAATGTTAAAGTCGAAACAGATTAAATGTAATTCATCTGCTGCAAGGTTATGATAACTCAAATACAATTTATAACAACACTGCCATTTTTATATTAATGATATTTAATATTAACTTCCTTACCATTTTCTAAAAGGATTTTTTTTTATATTATATTTTAATCGGCTTTTCATTTTTTATGAAATCTTTTTAACTTTTAAAAAATGATTCAAAAATGGTAAATAATCCAAAGAGTAGAAGTTAATAGATAAATCTTTTTTTAGTATTAAAAATTAGAGGGTTCCTGTTTTTGTCTTTATCAATTTTAATCATATTAGACAGAAACATTTGCTACAGTTCTAATAATAAAATTAATTTAGGATAATAAAATAAAAATTACATACGAGGTCGTTAATAATTATTAGTAATTGCGTAGCAGGAAAATATTTACAATAATTGATTCATTGCTTCTTTAAAAAATAATTAAATTTTTTAAGTAACAAATTCGAAATAGCTGAAAATTTAATTTGATAGCAGATGAAAAACGATTAAGACAAACGTAAAATCTACTTCTTAGAAACAATACGAATTCAATTCCAATTTTTTAATAGTTTAATATGAAAATACAAAAATTAGTAAAATTCAATTTACTTAATTTTGTGAATGCTTTAAATAGATAATTAATTATTTCCGAAATTTAGTAATAAACTATATAGAAATGAAAATTCGATTAAATTTGATTAGTAGTTAATGGATACCTTATTTCTAAACAATCTTCCATTTAAACAAATTTATTATGTTTTAATGATTTCTCTATTGATATAATTGAAAGATCGAAACCACTAATAACATTTTCTATTCAAATTATATTGAAATCCTATAGATATCAGAAAAATTGTAATAATTTAGTTTGAAAGATAATTATCTTCTATTACTTTGAAACCAATATTATAATTAAGGGGAGATGTAATTTTTGATATAATTATTAATAATTAGGTATGAATAAGTTCAATAAAATAAAAATTTATTATTTTGTATTAAAGATTACATTTAATGTAAATTGGATAAAAATTGATTTTAGTTTGAAAAGAATATAAAGATAACAATTTATATTGTAAATAATATAATATAAAAATTACTATTAGGATCATCTTCAACCATTTTACTCCTCCCGAAGACAGAAAAAAAAGGACATAGAATATTTATAAAAAATATTTTTTTACAAATAAAAATTAGAATTCTTTTATGAAATAGAATTATCCCAAATTTTTAAAAGTATAGTTTTTAAAAGAAGTTTTTCATAAAGCTATGTCTTGTAGAATTCTTTTTAAAATAAAATATCCCTGACATTTCTCCATATTAATGTAATTATCCTTAACAAATTATAATTTTCTATTCTTCGCATGTGTATTTATTATTAATATAATTATTAACCGAATTTTTGTTCACTTATTAATTGTTTGTGATACTGCTATCATATGCCTTTAATAATGTATGTACATTGTAAAAGGTAGTAATATAGATAATCCTAACACTGTACGGCCTGCAGTACACGAATAACACGAAAAATGTTGGACTCCAAGGCTTCAATTGTTACTGACTTAATTGTAGTCCCTTAGGAAAAAATTGAAAAGTGTCAAATCGCACGACAGGTCCATATCTCGAAATCAAATTATCGCCAAATTTGGATTTGAATATGTCGGTAATAGTTGTGGTCATATGTTACGTAGCGCCAACCAGTTGAAACCACATCTCTCCCGGTTCAAGGTCATCGATATTTCAAAGAAAATATCAATGGAGAGACAATTTTTGAAGAAATAAGGTCAGATGATGCCACCCATCGTGTAAACCGCACCAAACTGTAATGGAGTCTGTACGGTCTGTTTTGGATTGGTCTCACTCTATATACGGCAATTTTGCTTATTAATAAACCCGTTAAGCCAAAAATGAGCCTCATCGCTGAACATAATTTAGAGATAAAGCAGCGGGTATAAGTTGCGAGAATCAAGGACTGATTTTCAAAGTAAATTTGGATAATAGGGTAGCGTTGTTTTGCTTTTTCAGAGTATACAGATCATAAATGTCAAAAGTGACTGCTCGTTTGACAGTTAACTCTTTCAGCAAGATTTGATTTTAAAAGAACACATCATAGTTACTAAAATTTTACAATTTTTGATAGAATTTTGATATTGATATTTTCTCAAAATCATTTTTGACGTATACGCATTATCTTTAACTTATGGATTTCATAAAACATTTTCTTTTTTGCGTCAAATTGTTTTACATATTACCATAAATACTCCATCCAGTAACACTTTCTCCTTCATTCGTATAATAGAAAATAATTTTGAACTTTATGAAAATTTCCATTTAGGAATTTTTTTTTAGGATTATATTATAACGTATAACAACCGTCGTAATATAAATTTATATTTAGACCAGGCAACTTTATTACCTAATTTTTATGAAAAAAAAGAAGAAACAATTGCTTTTAATAAAACTGATTAAATCATAAAAAGTAATTGAGGAATTCTATTAGCATATAGTACTGCCACCAACAACATAAAAGAAAATATTATTCTGAAAAAATTTTCCATTTCATATTATATAATGCACGGTTTGAGTCACCAGAATTTCTCTCTAAATTAAATTTTTCTTTTCTACAATTTTACATATAATTTTTTGGCTAACATGTTTTTTTTTTTTTATATTAAATAATTTTACTTGTTTTCTTGGAAATTTGATTAAATAATTTAATGTTAAGAAGAGGAATGGGCTTTAATCAAACGGAAAAGTTAAGTTTTAATTAAAATTTAGTCTTAGCAAAAATAAAAACAAACTTGCTAGAAGAAAATTGACAAAAATTTCCTTTGGATAGTTGCATACATTATGAAAAAACCTTTTTTTAATATTAAACATATTTATTTGGTCAGAGAGCGAAAGAGAGGGGAATATGATTTGGATATAACGATTCTAATAGAAGTTTACACTTTGCTACCATAGAAATTAGCCTATAAAATAAAAACACCAAAACTTGATTGAAAATCATATAACTTTAGATATCATAAATCTTAAGCGTTTAGTTTATAAAAAACCGCATTACCTTGGTAGCGGATTGAGTAGTTAACTGAGTATGTGAAAATATAACTTTTGAAACTAAAAACTACTTGTTAGTCGGCCCATCCCTGATATGTAATATAAATTGATTTTATGTTCATATGATGTTAATTAATGCTTTGATGTTAATCCAACTGATTTTTACGTGACAATTTTAATTACATTAATGCAATATTTTTACCAATAGTTTTGCATTATTTTTTTTTTAAATTACATAGAAACTAGCTTGCTAAACTTTAATCAACGCTATAATACATAACGCTATAAAATAACGAAATGAATTGGCATTTTTTATTAAAATTTCGTTGCATAATGTTTTATTGTGTTACAAAGACGGAAAACGTAATGACAACGCAAACAATTAGTTTCGTTTTACGTTAAATTCAACAAAAATCTAGCAATTTATACAAAAAATATTCACCCTAGTAAACACTGTTTTAATTTTACTATAGTAAAGTAAATTATTATGACGATATTACTTTTTAAGAAAATGGATTTTCTTTGGATATTTTCGGGAAATTGTTGTGAATTGAATGAGTTTCCGTTTAAATATTGATTTTGTAGATACATTAACAAAATTAAAGTATAATAAATTAAATATAAATTGTAATATTAAAGTTTTCTTTTGACCTATGTAATGTATTATAACGTTACAACTTATTTCGTTACTCATTTGAATAACGAAACTAAAACAATATAATTTTTTTTTTTTCCGTTTTCCAACAATCTCAGGAAACTTAAAAACGATAGTATAAAGATAATATTTTTGGTAAACGCTGGCTGTAATTAAGGTAAAAATTCAGTGGACAAAGTAGGTTGATAAATTCCAACAAAATTATATTAAAGCTCAACATTAAATATAGATTTTCTTCTTAATAATGTAATTATTTAAGTAATGTTATCAGAAGTAATTAAATTAAATAATTAATTCCACATGAGAAAACTAAAATTAAATAAAACAAAAAAATTATTTTATAATAAAGTTATATAAAATAAATATGTTTTTTTGCCTCGTAAATTGCAAATAAATTATGTACAAATAAATTAAGAAAAAATATCAAAGTCTAAATTTGTTGATATCGAGATTAGCCAATTTTATTCCTAGATTTTTTTCCCTAATTTTATATCAAAATGAATAACATTTAAAGATTAATTTAATTAGAAAATATTTATGAAAAAAACTAGGCCATTCATTATGAAGCAGGGCTCACAAAACAAATTATTTAGTTGAAAATTTTTAATAAATATTTATTTCGTTAATAATTTCAAGTTAGGATTAGGATTAGGAATAATGGGCTCGTTCAGGCAGAGGATAATCCACCGCCTCCCTACACTGCGACCTAGACAGATCTATTGTGCATACCCAACTATTGATAATCAGTTGATATCCAGGCTCCTATAGAAGCCCAGAATCTTCCTGACGGCCAGACCTTTGGTGTCGTTAGGACATAGAAACCCTTTACCAAGGTGTGTGAGTTTTTTACGGGCCACAGTGTTCCGCAGTTTCATTATCATCCGAACAGAAGCGACAGTCTTTGTTTTCAGCCTCTCCGGTCTTGTTCAGGTGATATCTTAGAGGGCAATGATCTGTAATCTGGCCAGTAATGATACGTAAATCATTTTTGTTGAGTGTGAGGACTTCTTTAGGTCTCTTTTTTGAGAAATCAAGGAACCGCTTCCCTTGGCGTATGCCTGGGATATTGTTCCAATAGGTAGATTTCGCATTATATTCCCATTCTCTTATTTCCTTATTTCAAGTTACAATATTAATTATTTTTAAATAAATTTCTCATTAAAAGAAATATAATTGTCGGTTGTAATGTTCCAATATTTTATTTTACATTATTGTAGTAATAACAATTATAAATGCCACCAGAGTTAATTAGCCATAAAATTGTAAAACAAATTGTTAAAAATTATAAAAAATAATTTGTAATTAATGAATGGCTTTAATTTTAATGCTTGTATGGGAATTTCAATCTAAAATTGATTTATCAAATTTATGTATTAAAAAAAATAGCAAAATATTATAAATGAGAATTTTTAATTAATGGTTTTGATTTCATTTTAAATATATCTTTATAAAAACCAAAATGATAAATTAAAAATATTAATTTTATTAAATTTATGGAATTTACTAAAAATAATAAAATAAAAAAAAAAAATTATATTTTACACTTTTTACATGTTGGTCACATTATTTGCACATAATTACTTTATAACTGAGGTCAACAAATTTATTGGCTATACCAAAATTCAATGAGGTCTTAGTTATATATAATTTGTTACTGGAATATATTGTAAATAAACTTAACAACAAAATTTGCATTTACGTTCACGTCTTCCCTGATAAACCTATTCAATTATAATGAAAACGCTAACTTGGAAAACAGAAGTAGATTTTAAATGATAAAATGAACTTATGACATTTTAACGAAATAGTATGAGACGTTCAACGCTGTTATAAAATTCATGTGGATATGGACACTGCCTTATATACAAAAAATAATTCTGTTAACACTTTATGTGTTCTGTTAACACTTGATAAATTTCCATGTCTGTCAATTAGTATTACAGAAACATTAGCAAAATTAAATAATTAATTAACTAAATGGCTAACAATGTATACAATCGTATATAAAAAACTGAAGGAACATGAGAAAATATATTGTAACAAAAATACTGAATATAAATATAGTAAGATTTGACATAAGGCTACAAATATATAAAATATTATTTACCTATTTTTCCAAAGATATAAATTTAATTTACATGTTCACATGCTAATTATTATCATTTTATATGGTAAAAAATCTATAAGTTAAAAAAAAGTAACAATATAACAACAAATTGAAAAACCAGATTATCCGAAATGATGTAACCTTATAGTACTTCAAAAGAGAATCATATTTAGATTGATCGAAACAGTATGTACACATGGCAAACAGATATTAATATATTTTGAAATTTTATGAATGTCCTTATTCAACAAATTTTAACTAACATGAAATAGCTATACTTTTCTATATAAATTATAAATAAATTATTGATTCCTAGTAAAAAGTATAAGGACTCAGTCATTTACCATTAATTTAATTGATGATCAAAATTAACACTATGATCCAAAAAGTTATAATTAAAAATGCATTTATGTTGTTTGAATGAAATTATTAATTAGGGTCCAATAATTATATCATAAAATATTGTTTAAATTTAATTATAAAAATTGTTATAATATGATTATAAAAATTGTGTAATTATAATGTAATTAATAAATTACGAGAATAATTAGAATTAATATTAATGTATTTAAGAAATTAATATTTATAATTATAAATATTCATACAAAGTTAAATTAATTAATGCTATATTACAATTAAACTACATGCTTATAAATGAATTGGATGCTATTCAAATTACTGTATGAAATGAATTTAATTTGTTGGCATGAGTGGCAAGCCAGAGACAAACTGTCAAGTATTTCAGGTAGCGCTTTGTTTTGCTGGCACACATCTCGTTAAAAAATATACTTTTTTCTTTTATGTTACAGTAAAACCCTTAATTTAGCCAATGTGTACATTGACTCGATAATGTATATGTTACAGTTAAAGTGTACACAGCAGTCCATTCATGCATTAACTAGTAAATGGTTTGAATATTTAATAAATTACATTGGAAAAGGTGGAAATTTTATGAAATTTTATATGGGAAAGGTTTGAATATAATTCAGTGTACACATTGACTGCTGTGTACACTTTAATTGTAACATATTTATATAATACTTTTGACGTTTTAGAATAGTGTGTGGTGAATTAACCCAAGGTTCAAACCATAATAGTGGTGAAACTTCACAAAAATAATAATAATGTTTTCACTAAAGTCTAACGTCAATGTATATATTTAGTAGTTAATGCATGAATTGACTGTTGTTTACACATTTACTGTAACATATACACTTTTTTGTACGGGATGCCTAGTCGGTAAATGTCCTGTGTACAAAACTATAGCGAAATATTCTTATTCATTACTACTATCTTGATAGTATAAAAATTATTATAACCGATGCATATAAATGCAATTCATGTTTTATTAATTCCATTGAATCAATTCATAGTGCGAAACCACAAGTATAAAATATAATTTAATTGATTTAAATACGAACCAACATGGACTAAAAAAAATTTAATTGATATTTTTATATATTGTACATATAGAAAAAATCAATATTAACTGGAATTCATCATTCATATTATTAACATAATAGTGAATTCTTTCATTTTATTTATGAATTGCTCTTATATTTTATGAATTTTTAATTTCATTAATATTATTAATGAAATTATACTACATCAAATAATTTCCGAAAACTCAACCATTTTGTTTTGGTCCAATTAAACTCGGTTCATTTAAAAATTTATAAAAAAAGCAAAACTCACTTACAGAATTGGTAGTACAAATGAGTATGATCAGAATACACTGTAAAAATGTAATAAAAAGTAAATGAATCGAAAAACTGAGTTTTCAGCCAAATACAAATGTTTATCAAGGATATATTTAAAGGATTTATTTTTCATATCAGTATTCAGTACTAACAGAAAAAATCGGCTAACCTTGATGTATGGTAAATACATTTTTTACAGAAAAATATTCGTATAAACAAAATTGTTAACCATGATATTATGGGCCAATGCCAAAACGGAGAATGTTGTATAACATAACTATATAGTTAGAAAGAAGCTACAGAAGACCAGTTATGAGAATAGTTTATTGATTTGTTTTTTAAAATCTTGTTAGTGTTATTAAATTATTGGAAAAATATAAAAATTTTGAAATTCTATACCGGCAGTAGTTTAATAAATATTGTTCAAGGATAAAACAGAATTTTAAAATTGTTTATCAACTGGGTATAGTAACACAAACAAGGTCGTTTGTAAAAGGAATGATTTTTTCATATATGTATTAAATTAATATTCATTTATATATACAGAGTGATTTTACTTGCCATATTTTCAATTTCTAAAATAATGTCAACATTAATTTTCTGCTAGTTACATTATTTTATCTGAATCAGCATTATCAAAACAGCTCTAGTTGGTTTGTTTTAATAAATGATGGAATATTACAAAACTTTATGGTAGTTACTGCTCATTCAGATCTGAAAGGAGACTTTTTGTAATCTTTAGTCGAGCAGTTAATTTTTCTTATGGTAGTATTGCATAAATTATTTCATCCATTATCTTATTATATACTTACTAAAAGATATCCTATTCCTGATGCTTTTATAGAATTACCATACCACTTACATTAATTATTTATGGTACTCGGAATGACAGTTCTAAAGACCACATATAAACTACCTAACGATGAGAAAATTTACCTACCTAATGAGAAAATTTAAGTAATTCTAAGAACACTGGGTAAACATTTTAGTTTCCAGCTCTATAATATCTTCAAAATCTTTACTTGATTATAAATGAATGAAAATACGACAATCATTTAAAAAAAATTTAGGAATACAAAAGGAAAATCCTTGTATACATGTTATTAAGATTATTGAATAAAATTTAATCTTCTCTATACTTTATTGATGATAAAAATTCTATATATACGTAATACCAAATACATATTTTTATGCTGAGAAAGTTCTTCTCGAAAAAAAATCAATGTGGACAAATTAAATAAATGTTAAGTAAAAAGTTAGAAAATTCCTCCATCCAATTTTTTATTATACTACATGAAATATTGGTAAATAAGGGATAGAAATTATCTGAATTTAATTTTCAATTGATTTTAATTATGGTCCAAGACAAAATTTTATATAAATTAAGCAATTATTTTATAAAATTATTTTTCAGTTCTTTTAAAATTGGCAATATTACGACATTTAACCTTTGAGACTACAGTATTATGCAGAAGGAGCTACTTGCAATATTTCTGTATTACTACAAAAACTTTTAACTTGTAAAAATGGTAAAAATGCTTGATTGTATTGTTTTATTATAACATACTAAGTTTTATTATAAATCCAATATTAATTAAGATCATTTTTAAATTTATTTTGTGTTAATTAAAAAATAATGATATATTTATCAACATCAGAACACACGATTCAATTATTCATCAACTTGAAGAAAAAAATTTTAGAAATCTGCAAAGACAACAAGTTTTCCAATAAGGTTGAATGTAATTAAATTTCACCTGGGTTTATTATGTAATTCGAACCTTTTTGGATCGTTCAATTTCAGTTATTTAATTTGAAAAGTTCCTGTAACAATGAACCATCCATCAATCAATTCTTTTATATTTATTATTATTTAGTTTTAATTTTAATGTATTTATACATAAATCATGTCAATTGGTTGGAAAACATATTTATGAGATATCATTAACATTATAAATTATATGTTCAAAATAATCTGTTTTTCATTTATGACTTTTTATTGTTTCTTGTACAGAAAATTCGACATAAAATATAACGACCAATTTTCAATTTCAACAAGTATAAAAGAATATTTTCAGAGAAAAATTTTACTTATTTAAAAAAAAAATTATAAATATTTTAAGAACTGAGCTGCTAGTCAGAATACAGCTCATACTAGCAGTTTTGTTGCCCTGTTCGTGAAGAACTCATAATGAGTTCTAAGATGTGTATAGTCTGTTTTAAAAATTTGGTTTTATGATGACCGCTTTCACAGTGAGAACATAAGCTTAAGCTAACTTATTTCGTTTGTGAGGCTTACTGTCAGTTCTTAAGCTCATTTGGTTTCTCAATCAGAATTTTAAGAAAGGCTTATCTCTTTATAATTTTGCTCTGAAAAACCAGAAAATAAGTTAAACTGAAGTTTAAGCTCTGGTAAAGGTTTAGGCTCTCACTGTGAAATCTGTCATAAAACTATTTTTTAAAGTTTATAAAATGATATTGTATATAACTAAAATATTGATTCATCAGTTTCCTTCAATTAGTTTTCAGTTCAAATCTTAATGATATCAAATTTCATATTACAACAAGAACTTAATTGATTAAAGGTTACTTAATTACGTTTATAATTTTTATAGCTATTTACCGAAAAAGACAATTTTACTTTGAGACAAAAAGTCTGTAAAAAAAATAATTTTATTAGCTACGCTTATTTTGTAAATATAGTGTATAATTATACATATTTATATCTAGAAAAATTTCGATTTAGTTTTTGTTTAACTTGCTAAATTTATTCTTTAAAATTTAAACTAAAATTTATACAATTTGAGATAAACCATTCTCTGTCTAATATTTTGTTGAAAATATAATTTTCATAGTTATCCTTATCACGATATTTGGCGGACTAAGGAATGATTATAAAGTCTGAGACATATTTTTCGATTGTAAGGTCATAACAAAATGCTATTCGTGAGAAATCATGCACTTCATTCTGTCTCACATGGTTTTAATGTCATTAATTCTAATTATATTGGCAACATTTCCCAATATTTTCTTTGTATATTATTTATATTTACTTCCCTTATTTCCCTAGTGTTTTAAGAATTGAATAAATTTTATTGCAAACAAATAAAATTGTTAGTTAGTCTACTTAAAATTTAACGGTCAAACAATTTGGTTATATATTTAAAAGTTAATAAACATTAAGAATTTAGACTATAACAATTTTAAAATAAACTTAACTTAAATATATTTTGGATAGCAACATATTTATGTAATGATTAATATCTACATAATCAATATTTAAGCTAATTTTAAACATACTTAATTATTGTGAAACAAATATTAATCAAGAAATGAAATCTTATATTTTTGTTAGAAATAAATTTGACAATTATTTTATTTAATTACGTTATTAAAAATTACCTTCCTCTTAAAAAATTACCTTTTTGATTGGTTTTATTTTGTATAATAAAAACAATTATTTAGTAAAGCCATAATTCATACTAATTTACCTATAAATAATTATTAAAATTCATTTTTATTAACATTATAATAATAATAAATTATTTGCGTAATTAAAAATAAAAATAAATTGTAAATTGAAATTATAAATATTCGTTAAGATAAAAAATATCGAAGTAAATATTCTGGTAGGTTCATTACGTTTTAAAACGAATTAAGGTCTGATAATAAATTAAACATAAATTATTACACTCATGATATTCGATCAAGTAGTTTTTAGGTTGGTGAGATCAACTATTCCATGTAAAAAAACATCTTACTAGTCTATGCAGCTAAAACTCTGTTTGATAAAGCCTGCAAATTCATTTCGTTCCAATATATTTGAAATCGGTTACAACTAAATTATTATTGGTTAGTTTTTGTAACTAAATATGAATGACAATAAATATATATTTTCTTTAAAACTACATTTCTATAATAAAAAATGATGAATTTCTATGCTTAATTATCGATTCTTATGATTCCATTCCAAAAATTATTAAATCAAAAAATGCTTAACAGTATAATTCACAAATTTGTAAAAATAGCAAACCCAACCAATTCAAAACAGAAAGAAAAAGAAAGTTAATTAAATTCATTTATGAAAACCCCAAAAGAAAAATTAAATTATTTACCAAAAAAACAAAAAACCTCCTACAAATTTTACAATAGTCCCCCTCTCTAAACTTATTGCTGTTCACTTTTCAACGCCTAAAAATGGAAAAATAAAAGTTTTTATTGTGAAAATTCACGAATAGAGTAAAATACAAAAACGAAAATTTAAAAAAAAGGGGCATCAAATAACTCGTAGTTATGTCTAACTGTTTTGTTATAAAATTTCAAATCTTTTAAGGCTGTACTAAGAATGTCTTATATAATTCGAAATTTTGATGGGAACCCCTTGAAACTACCGACCAAAAATTATTTTTATTTATTTTTAGAATATTTTACCTCGAAAACGTAAAAAATACATTTCAAACAAATCAATTTTTATTTGGTCTATTGCAACATTTTTACTTATTTGATATCTACTTATCGTAATTCGTAATAGATTAATTAGAATACTTTTTTTTATTTATTTAAACTATGATGCAAACGAGACAAAAATGAAATTGTAATTCAGTAGCCAAAGGTGGAACATTTTGTAAAATAAATGTGAAAAGGATTCAAGAGAATTTGATCCAGTGATAGTGTATCGAATTATCTTTTCCATTGGATATTGCATTATAAGAATTATTATTAGATAACCAAAGTACAGAAATAAATTCTCTGAAATAAAACGATAAAACTTCCTTTTAAATTATGAAATCTGTATAATCCTTTAATATTAATATCAATTTATAATTTTATTATAATATGAATTTTATTGAAAATTGTTTCAACGACATTATCAAATATAAAATTTTAATAATTTTTAATTACATATAAATTGAACAAAGAATTTCATAACAAAACCACAAATATTTCATATCTTTTGGAACTCTATGTTTACATGTAATTGAAATGTAATTTGAAATTTGAAAATATTTTAGCAGATTTGTAAAATTAGAAAAATTAAATTCTATTTAAAAAAAACATTTAGAGATATTAAACTGACAGCTTGTACGATTTTCCTGAAAGTTAAACTAAATACCACACGAAATTTAAAGCTCCAGCGTCTTTTGGTTATAACGTTAACCCTGCAGATACTCTCGCCTCGCCCGGTGTCGTTTGATATGTCAAAACAAAGATTGATGCGGTGTCGTTCTGCGAAAAGTTCGATCGTTTTCAACTTTTACGTTTTACCGTTTTCTATCTAATGTTGCTTTTGACGTGATATTTCTATATTTGAAATTTTAGTTTTGACACTTCAAAACAGCAACGGCGCGGAGATAGTTACTCCAACAAGCAGCTTGCAAAATTACTGCTTAAAACAAATTTAAATCAATAATAAAATTTAAATTTACAAGTTATTATAGCATCTACGCAGCAAAATTAGATTCATCAGTAATTTGTTAAATCTACAATTATTGACTCATTTTTGGGTCGTAGTTAAGAAATATTTATGTAATTCAATTTATTTTTGCGACTTTGTTTGTGATTTTGCGACTAATTAATTATAATATTTTCAAAAGAAAATTAATATTTTGGTTTTTTAATTGAATTTTCATCTTTATTAAAAAAAAGAAAAAACAATTTTTCTATCCAATTAACTTTTTAAATGAGAAATTAATAAGAATTTACTATTTTTATTCGGAAATTATTGTATATTGTAATTTTAAATTAATTTTATAAGATTTTGTTGGGTGGGAACGTTAATAAATGTTCAAATAATAACCTGGAACTTTCTCGTTGAAAAGCTTATTTAATTTAATTTTGATGATATGAGAAGATAAATCAATTTTCAGACAGTTAAACATATTTCACTTTTGCTGTTAATGTTACAAACTTGATTTTATTTGAATTTTTCTTTGTGTAATTATTAACGCAATCATGCGCGTAGGCTTGGACTAATCGCAAGCGATCAATGCAGAAACTGCGGCGATCTAAGGCAAGTGGAAATGGAAACCCTAGAGCACCTCCTATGCCACGTCCGGCACTCGCTAGACGTAGATCTTGTACTCTTGGAGAGCCCTAATACCCAACTCTGAAAGAGGTTTGGAACTGCAGCATTAGGAAACTCCTCAAGTTTGCTGCAATTACGAAATCCTTCGAATTACTAGATAACCCCTCAGCACCTTCTCAAAGTTAGTTATCCATAAAAGTGGTATCGCTATGGACCCAGTGTGGTCTACGCGAAGCTTTGCCGCCACTATAACCTAACCTAACTTAACTTATTTTAATTTACAATAAACATATTGCAATCTATACAATATGTATAATGGCTATAAGAATTTCCATTTTAAATCTATCCATAAAGTCGATTTTTAAATTACAAATTTATTTATTTTTAAATCAAAACATATTAATCATAATAAATAAACATTTTTATATTTGCAGTACAAATAAACCTCAACAAGTAACAAGTAACTTTTTATTTACTTTTGATTTACTTTTGATATTTTTATTACAAATAGAAACTTCAAATAGACTCGATTAAATAGCATAAAAAGAAAATATCTAAACCATTATTATTTGTAATCAAATTTTGTCCGTTCGTTGCTGTTCAAGAAACGTGACAAGAATTTCAGAATAACTTTATAACGTAAAACAAAAACTGGCAATTCTTAAGACTTTCTAGAACATTTTTTGTACAAATTAAAATTTAAAAAAACTGAAGAGGCATCGAATAAATGTATAAAATATAAAAAAAAATTTACCGAAAATGTTAATTATTTTAATTGTAATAGAATGTTTGTAGTAAACTTTGAAGGTCAGGCTTTTTTTAACAATATCAATAAAGAAAGAATAATTTAAAAATGTAATTAGTTTAACGCTCAAAGTGTTGAATAATGTTTGAGCAAGGCCATTGAAGGTATAATACATGATCAATTATTTTAATAGAATTTAATGAGACTAACTAAAATCAATTTTTAGCTTTCTAGTCTTTTATATAATCAAATATTTTAAATTTAAACACAAGGCAGAAAGTGTACCTGTCAGCACTGAACAAAAATATTTATCAAATTCTGTATTGAAACACAAACAGATAAGAATATACCGAAAAAATGGAGTGGCCAAAAGTAAAATTATTATAGATTTCTATTAATAATTAATTTCGCAATTGAGAGACAGAGCATAAAGTGAAGATTGAAAAGGTCCTTAACTATTTATTCTATAAAATATGTTTAAACCAATATTTTTTGGTTATAAACCTTGAAAAAGAGGCTGACGTTTTACGATTAAAATGAATATCTATAAAACAAAAGTGAAATTTTACAAATAACATAAATTCTCAAATTTCTGCCAGACGAAAATGTGGAGCTAGACATTTCTTTAACAAAATTTTTAAAGAAGCAAAAGCGTAGTAAAGTATTTTCTTAAAAACCAAGTCAAGACTTTTCTACTCCAATATTGAGTCCGTAGTGTTATATGGCTGCAGTACGTTTTAACAGTTGCAAACTTTCATCAATCGCTTTCTCAGTAAGATTTTGCGAATATTCCGACAAAATTATATTTCAATTAAAAATAAGTTTATTTTTTTCAATATTAGCTAATACTCAGGATTATAATGACTAATCATAACTTATAATGTAAAGTACTGTAGTGCCTGTAAAGCACACTTATTCAAAAGCAATGTGCTATCAACGCATTGGGGATTGGGGGTTAAAATTATAATTTGCAAAATATTTAATATTATTATCTCTAAACCGTACCGGTATTGATATTTTTAGTCATTTTTATTTCATTAATATTCATATCCTTGAAAATGTATAAAATATTTTTATGATATTATGATGATGATATTAGAAATGTTATCAACAAGAATTCTATTTTTGGAAAATTCAGAAAGTAAATGGAAATATTGCTTTTATAAACAACTTAATAACTTTCTTAAGAGGACTATAATTATATGGTTAGTCCTTTGGCATATCAAATATAAAATACTTTTCATGTGATAACATTTTTTTAGAGATAAGATTATTCATAGCACGTGGTTATTAAATGTGCAAATGATTATTGTTATTATTATTATACATTTGTGAAAATTTTATGGTAAATATTATTACACATTCGTACAGTCCTAAAAGTATAACTTATAATTTAATTAATGTAGAGATAAGAAGGAAAATTAAATACATTCTGAATACTAACATAAAGTAAAATAAAAATTACAAAAGTTAGAAGAAATCAGATTCGAATTATTACAGCCTTACAGGTATCCCAACAGGTTCGCACATTTAAGAACTGGTTCAGATAATTTATAATAACATTTTATTATTATCGTTTTTGAATATGTTTAACATTCTATTAATGAGAAAAGGAACTTCATTTTTGATGTCTTTCTTCCTAGAGAATAATATTCTAAAGAAATTTTTCTGTTGAAGGATGAAACAAATAACTTATCTACTAGATAAAGGATACAACCATTAGAAAGTGTATAAAACAATTTTGATTTTCAGTACAAATACTTGGAAATAATTTTTATTAAATCATTACGGATAAAGTAGCATCTTAAGATAAGCCAAACGAAACGCATTGACGTAAACTTGTATAAAATGAAGTACATTCAAATAACAAATTTCTTAGTAAACCAAATACTGAAATTAGCGACCATCATGTACTGAACCGTAGCATATAGTTAATTAAAAGAAATTCGGAATGATTTTAAATTTTTCTGAAATATAATATTGTTTTATCATCTAGAGAAAATAAAAGAAATGGAAATGAAAATGCGGGTCTTAGTTATTATTGATTAAAGTAAAACTATTGAAATTGATATTCCTAATTGATTGCTATGATTAATGTCCTTATTTGTATTCTTAATTGATGAATTGAAGTTCATTTGATGTGAAATAAATAAAATCTATTCAACAAAGGATTATTTAGTTCAATGACATTTAAAAAATTCAATTTTTTTTTCATAATTTCAACCTGTCAACTTCATTTTCAATAATAAATTGAAACCTTTTCCAAAAATATTATCGATAAATGGTAACAGCATGTATTATTTTAAATTGAATTTTATATACAATTTTTGTATAATATTGTAAAAAAAAAATTTATATCACAAAAGGGATTAAAATGTTAAAATTTGAATTTATCAAGGATCTAGAACACGTTTCAATTATATTTGTGCAACAACACTACGACCACTAAAAGTAGTTGGTGCTACAAAGTAAATGGCAATGACATATAGTTAATAGTTCACTAAATGATTATAGAATACAGGGTCAAACTTTTAGGTTACTATTGAAAGAGTTATATTTTAAAGAGGAGGAAAATTAGAATAATGTAACCAAAACTTCCAACCAAAACTTCCTGTAATAAAACAACAACTAATCCTTTTAGGAATCTTGCTCTTTATATTTTTAAAAAAAGAATTTGTACGAGTATTAAAGGTACAAAAATATGTTCAATACTTTTTTTCAATCGCTTATTGAATCGCTTATAAGAAAACTTCCTTAATGTAAAGTTTATTATAATCATAAATATTACATTTTTTTAGATACTATAAATTTAGATTGTTTATGAAGCCGTTCACGAAAAAGTTTTCCCATAAAAAAATCCTTTCATTTAATTTAATTGATTAAAATGTAACTAATGTTTTTATCAATACTGTGAAAACTATCATGAGAGTTCATTTTATACAGATAAAAAGTTTCAGTCCTGGATATTAGAAATCATGTAAAGAAAGGTTATTGTCCTGTATTCAATATTTGATGAAATTGGTTGAGTATAGTAAGTAATGAAAAATAATATTCACAAAATCCGCAACATTTGCTAGAGACATTGTGATTGATAATTAAAATAAATATTTTATATAAAATAAAAAACTTATATGATCGAAAAGAAATAAAATTAATTAGTTATAAGGACTTATAAAAAAATAAGTTTTTCATCTACCCATCCGATTTTTAATTAATTTTAAATTGGTACTGCAACTTTGGACTGTAAATTTGTTATGAAATTAAATGACAATTATGACATAATTAGCAAAATTCACGAAAAATTTTCTTAAAAGTTCAGTAATGACATAACTTTTATTCTTTTTATTATATATATTTTCTATTTCAGGTACGTGTACACAAAAAATTGATATTTAATAAGAATCATGAAAATAAATTTTATACATTATTGACCCGTTTCACATTTAAACTTGTTTACCAAATAATCTAAATTTCTATAAATTTAAGTTCAAATAAATGTTAAAAGTTAGTGGTCCAATTATTAGTTCGTGTTTCTAATTACCATAATAAACGGTCAACCTAAATTTAAAAATATGCTTTTTTAATTACAAATTGTAAAAATTATGTCACACATTAAAAACATAATACAGGGTGGAAAAAAATTACAGAAATATCTATTTTACATTCCACCAGAGCTGTTGACGTCATTTGAATTTAGAATGATTTAAAAAAAATATGTACACTAAAAACCCTAAAGAAATTGTACGAAATTGTAATTAGACTGCACGTTTTTTTTTTTTGTATAAATTATAGTGGAAGGATCAACAGATCAACTTAAAAAATACTACTAAATAGTGACGCAGATCAACAGCGATTTATGTACAACATGGATTTGTAATACTACTTACAGACTCATTGTAAAAATTACTGAATTGTAAAACATTTGTCATCCTTTTAAGACACTATTAACGTACACTTGATATATAATTTCAAATTTTTATAAGGTACATTTTTGAAGGCACATGACGACATCTATAATTTTATACACATGTCTAAAATTATTTTAGGAACATATAATTTTAGGAATGTTTGAAATTTATTAGGTACAAAGGGTTGTTTTCTATTTGCATAATTACGCGTTATCTGCTACTCAAATTACAAGTGTTTTGCTGGGCATTGATTGTTAACTATAATACATAATGTACTATGTAATATTTCCGCCTCTGATTAATATAATTACAATTATTTTAAAGATTACATCGAAAACATTTAAAAACTAAAATTCTGTTTCTCATAAATATTTAAATTAGGGCTAAAACTGAATAATAACTAAAACTAATTTTAGTTATTATTAAGCAATTCATAAACGAGCTATGAATAAATTTTTATTTTTATCAATATTTGTTTTAATTTTATCAATATCCGTACTAATAAATTCGGAAAAGGTAAGATTTTTAATAAATTTTATTGAATATTTTTACATTTATTTAATTTAAGGGATATACAGCAAGATTTAAAAATCTTGAGTGTAAAGCAAATTATACATGGTTTGCTGGAAACATGAGTTGTAAAATAAAGGCTCACAGTCGGTCTAAATATACAGTAGAAATGTACGCGTTTGCTTTGAAACCTCTACGTCATATGAATGTAACATTAAAAATTTCTTTTTTTTTCGAATATTTAAATTTATAAAAATTTTACGTTAAGGTCGTATTTCAACTGGAAAAGCGTTACAACGGCTGGCAACCATGGGTGATAAGAAATATGAATGAATCTCTTTGTAAACTACTTGATGGAAAGGCATTTAGTCCAATTTATAAAATATATAAACCTACAATTTCCAAATATACAAATATTAATCATAGCTGTCCATATTTGGTATATAATTTTATGAGAATGTAATATTTAAATTTTTCATTTGATATCGTAATTTTAGGGAGATATAATTGCAAAGGACTTAAAATTGGATCTTTTAGATTTTGGAGCATCAATTATACCAACCGGTTATTATCGCTTATCTATATTTGTATACGAGAAAACTCAAGCTTACATTGCATTTATGAAATTTTATGTGGATATAATAGAATTAAATTAATCTTTTTCATGTAATTGATAATTGTATAAATAATTAAGATTTAGAAAGATTAAAGTTTTATGTGGTTTACAGAAGTAAATTAAACTGTAATTAATATTCTGCACGCATTTCATTCTCCTATATTCAAAGCTTTACACGATACAGTCATAAAGCCTTTCACAAATTTCCAACACTCAAACTCAATTATACAAGCTAAATATTTGGTAATATAATTAAAATATGAACTGATGCGTAAAATTAATATCTAAAACAAACCTATCTAAAGATTGTCAAAAAAAGGTCCAAACTAAATAGCCTATTATTGCTAAATTTAGATAATTATTATGTAGCTATTTATAATTATTAATTATATAAAATTGAGAGCAGTTTTAATATTTTTATTTGAATGATATTTAATTTATGAAGTAGATTTGAGGTTTCAAAACGCAGACCGAATGGTTCATTTGTTTAATTTCTATTTGACGTTAAGTTTTTAACAATTTTTTTTATTCAAAGAAGTTAATAATTTTTTTATTTGTCAAAATTATTACTTAAAGCTGTTGTAAACTTCTAGATAATCAGTAGGGAAATTTTAAAAATTTAGGGTTAGAGGTCAATATTTCCTGGATAGGAAATTTTTTTGTTATACATTAAAAATATAATGGATTCCAGTGCTTTCGGCTTCTGCTGTTCTGATGTAAACTTAGACTTGGGATATTTAAAAATCTTTTTAAATAAAATTTCAATTTGTGACTAGAGAAATTCTATTTTTCTAGTAAAAAAAAAAAAATCATCAATAATTTATTAGAGTTAGTGAGTAGATTTGTAAAACGTGATGTGCATATCCTTACAAGTGATGGCCCATTCACCTAGACCTATAAGATAGGGATATATTGAAGTGAACTTGTTTAACTAATTCGAACAAAATTTCGGAATACATTTTGAAAGTACTGACGAGCGACTTAGTTATGTGAAGATTCTACATAGTTTACCTATTGTTTTACATTTTTTAATATCTACCGAAATCTAAATAGCATGGAAAATATTCAACGGTTTCATAGAAAAATTAATTTATTAACTGAGTAAAATCTTGAAGTTCTAGATATAAATACTCAGTTAGAATTCACATTAGTTCTAGTCCAAACCAAATAAATAACAAAAAACAAAAATTTTCATTAAAACTTTATCTTAATTTATATCTTGTATTATAATTAAAAATTACTACAATTCTCGTCCTTGTGAAAATGTCTCCAACCAAAAACAACCAAAAACTCAACAGATGTTAACCATTTATAAAATATATAATTTGACAATTAAAATGTAGAACAATTTTCATATTATTTTTATGAATTTCGTATTCAAGACTTTATAAAGAGCAAATATTTTTATATAAGAATTTATAATTTTATATTATTTTTAAAATCATTAATAATTGCTTGAATTAATTTTATTTGACGTCATTATTTGGTTAAGTCGTAAAGTAAGCAACAAAATATTAGATAAACAAAAAGTATATAAAAATGTGTCTTAGGTCAATAAATTCAACATAATTTAATGTAGAGTACTATAAAAAATATTCACGTTCTAAATAAAATTAATTGTTGCTTTATGCTTCGCGAATCGTAAATGTTTAATACTATTTATATATAAGGGCCTCAGAAGCAGAGTGGCCTAACCCACAAAAATTTCTTCTTTATTATGGATGATAAAAATAGTATTCGCCAATTTATAGTACTGTAAAACTATGTAGAATAACTTTTTGTTCGTAGACAAAACAATTCTAATCATTATATTTACATCATTTGCAAATATCGTATTTTTCAAAATGCGTTTTTCTCGCAATAATTTTTTTGTGGGTTAGGCCATTCTGGTTCTGAGGCACTCAATAATTATAAATAAATAAATATTACAGAGAAAATTGGGGTTAATCAAATTTCAAGAAGTTGATATCCTACAAATGGCACTGATTTTAGATGTTTTGATTTATTAATATTATTAAACATTTGAGTAAAGTTTCAAAACATCATTTTAATTATAATTTTATTATACCAAAGTACTACAATTAATTTCACTATTTAATGTGAGAATTATTGAAATTATTGCTTTAATTACGATCGAAATAATATTGCAATGATATTCGACATTCATAATGAAAAACAATAATAACTCTTCAGCAAATTTCCATAATAGAAATTTTCTCAAGTGTCTGAATATAGGAATATTGTCTGTCTACCTCACCTATTTTTCTAGATATTAAATAGCTTCTTCCCCCAGCCTACCAAAAAATCACGAAAAAAGGACAATATTTTGAATGCAAATGTTGACAGTTTGTGTTTTGTATTTTGAATATTTTTCTAGTATCCTTTTCTCCTAAAAGCTTGAAATGTGAATGTAAATGTTCATCATTTTTCCTTATTTTTTAAATACAGAAAACACATTTTTCAACAATTTATCTTTTTATCTTTAAAAAATGAAAATCCTTTTCATTTTAACTATAAATGTACTACATAGCTACAAGTATGTACATAGCTTTATGTATGTATATATTATAAATGAGATACATCAACTGCAATAACATTTCTTCTGTTGCCTGACAAGAGACGAGACAATGTAATTTCAGAAGATTTTTTATCTTAACGTTTTGTATTTCCAATAAATGAAATGTAAATATTTTCTTCGGATCATTTTTTATTTAATTGAAATCAAAAAATGATTTTAAAATTATTGTGTAAATTTTTATAAAGTTAAAAAAATATAGCAAATATAAAAATATAATGCAAGTTTTTACCAATTTTAACCAATATTACCAATTTGAAAAAGTTAATGAAATGATAATAATAACTTAAAATCAATTTAGTTTGAGTTTAATTTCAGATGGAGGCAACGTTTATTATTAAATTTTAAGAAATTACCAAAAATTCATTTTATGTAAGTCGTATTTATTTATGTTGACGAAAGATGGCGTAATTAGTGTTGATGTTATATCCATTTAAGTCCATTATATTTTACAGTTTAAAAATTGAATAATCAAGAATTTTATTTGCAAACAAAAGTTGTGTTGTTACACTTAGCATTATAATTGGAACCCTTAAGGTACAAGAAAACTTCAGCGCCCAAAAATTACCTGGACGAAAACATTAAATAAGGATTTGAAGCAGTCTGGAAAATTTTGGAAAGAAGTCGAAGCCATAGCATCAGATCGTCCAAAGTGGAAAAAGTTCATCGAAGCACTACGAAGAGCGACAGGACATATTAGTAATAAGTTTCTTTGAAAAACCTTGATATTTTTTATATTAATTTTTCTATTATCAATAAATGTTAAAAAAAACTTTTTGCATAGTTTTCTTTTTTAAATGTTTCAAAATGTTGAAAATATGAAAATTAAAAAGATTGATAGTTACAGTGTTACTGAGAGCGTTTAAACCGACAAAATGACAAAATATTTGGAACAAAAACTTGGATCACAATTTTAAACTAGAAGGTCTTTACATTAATGATTCTTATAAATATTTAAAAAAAAATTAAGGATGAACTTAAAAAGTTGAATTTTTCTTGTTATTTATTGAGTTTGGTTTCAGACGAGTCTGTACTTAATATTCAGCAGCTTCTCTTCCTCTGGTTATATGTAAATTTTGATTTATACCTGCATCTGTCTGATATTTATTACCTGTATTCCGGTGTATCAAATTATGGTAAATTATTAAACGAACTATAGAAATGATATTTAAACTTGTACCTATACGCTGTAATGGCGATAATAATTATTATTGGTAACTCTTTACTGAAAAAAAACTATAGTAAATTTTATATGTAATTAAGATAATATTGTTGTGAAGCACTCATATCTAATTAATTGTAATTACAAAATTATTGGTGTTCTTGTTAATTTCCAAAAAAAAAAACTCGAAATAACTCTTAACATTATTTAAACTTTTATATTTAAAATAAAAAAATGCCATAAAATTAAAGTCGACTTTCCTTTTTTTTGTTAATTTTTATTCACTTCACGAATTCATAAAAGCATGTAAAGTTTATGGTGCATGACTGTATAATATATTTTCATGTTATTAACATTTATACAGGACGCGGGACGCCAAAGTTTCCTTCAACATAATTAACATATTTAAACATAACAAAAACTGTAAGTGTCCCATTAAAATAATATATTTTTTTAAGGCGAGTTTTTAACGAGTAACTAACCCACAAAAAGCTATTTAAGGATATTTGGTGGTTAAATTTCCCTAGAGAAAAATAATAAATCTCTAAACAATTAATCAAGTTGGTTAGTCCTTTTTTATTGTTTCATTGTTGGAATTTCTTTCCTACTATTTTTTTGCATTTTTAAAGTTAACTGAATTGTTATTATGACTGTATAATCTTGAGGTTATGAAGCTGTGTTGGTGAAAAAATGTGTAATTAAATTTTGAATTAAGGAAAGACAGATAACTATAAATTAATCCTTATTTTAAGATTAATTTAATTATATGTCTTTATATTACATTTACACCTGGAAAAATCATCTTTTCGTGACTCTGGTATTACTAAAATTGTAGTACCGAGTAAGTAAGAAAGTAAGTATCAATAGCACAATTCCATTTAATTGTTTTTCAATAATTAAATAAATTTGTAATAATTTATTTCATTTTTCAATTCAACTATTGATAAAAATCTCAATAATTTAATATTAATTAATAAAATTTTCTTCACCAAGGTTTTTTTGTTGTTTTACGTTGACAGCTTTTACTTTTTAAAAATGATATACTATTAATAAATATTTATTCTAATACCGTATAAAATTATTTTAAATTATATAAAATAATATATACAAATAAGCTGAAATCGTTTTTCACACCTTAGATAACTTTAATGTCCTTTATATACAAAGGATAATAGCCACAATCCACATTTCATGAAAAGTTTTTCTATATCTGGGGTGATAATAATAACAATTTGCACGTTTATTATAAATACGTGTTTCGAATCGATTTTATCTAATTTTTGGATATACCGAAAAACCAAAATGAAATGAATAATTAAAGACTTTAATGTTTTGAAGTTGAAAAATGAAAATCTATTAAATTTTTTTTTTCTCAATTAATATTGATTATAATTGATAAGTTTTCAATAATTAATAATAAAAACACCTTCCTAGATAGTCAAACCTTTTTTTTATCTTAAATAGAACTAGGATAGGTTAGATTAGGGTTAGAGTAAAGCATACGGTCTTATTCACTGATCCCATTTGGGTTATTGTAATATCGTTTCTAATTATTCGTCACTGACGAAGCCCGCACTGATTAAATACTATACAACTGCAAGGTTTCGATTAAATACTACAACGCCTCATTATCAATTCTGCAATTTCGTCCTCCTGTTGACAGAACCCACACACTTTGTTATTTTTGAGGTTACAATAGCATGTAAGGAGGCTAATCATTGTTCTTACACTTTCTACCTATTTTATTGAAAAAGTTCTGTTGCTTTTTCACTTTTTTGATGGTTCAGGAATGAATTGGCTTCAAATCTCTTATCCCTTATCGAATGTTGCAGTATAATCCCTGAGATTCGGTAGTTCTTTCCTTTCTTGAGCAGCTTGAGACACTTCAGATTGGTAGAACTAAAAATTGAAAACCAATATTTTCTGTTATACAGGAAAGCAAGCTTTTTCTGTCCTTCTACTGTTGATGTGAATTTAATAGTTTGTTTTCTAATTCGGGATTTAAAAATTATTAACAAAAGCTAAGTTAAAAATATTTAATTATTTACTAAAAATACATTATAAAATTTCTATTCCCTTGGTTCCACTCAACTAATTGAAAAAAATGAAAATGAAAATTTTGTATCCTTATATAAGGATCATTAATTTAAGGTTTCTCCATATTTTTATAATAATTATTAAATACATTTTTTTATCATATAAAGTTATAGTGCGATGGAATGTTTTGCATTTAAATGAATCTGTTTATCATGTTTTAGCAACTTATTAGACATTTTGTATAAATTTCCTATTTCTTTTTATTATCTAATAAAATATATTTAACGACTTTTTGTTTTAAATTTTCTTTATGCCGAAACTTTCATTTATATTGTAACAAAAAACCAAAAAAAAAAAAATCGTGTAAAATTTTGTGGTAATTTTTATATTATCATTGAAATGTAAATTTTCTTATTTTGTATTTATAATGAAAATTCATTATTATTTTATATTTTGAATACTAAGTGAAAATCGATAATATTATTGAATGATATTTAAATAATGGATAAAGAATTTTTTATATTGTTCTCTGGCTGAATTAGAGGAGTGTAGAGTTTTGTAATTTTTCAAGGATATAAAGGATATTGCTGTCTTTTTATGATGAATTGGAAAAGGCCACGCGTAAATTAACCGACATATTAAATATATTATTATATTTTAAAAGGAAATTATTTTAAAAATACTTTTTTACTCAACATTCAGTCAAAGTTTTATGAAGATTTACGTGATGCTAATTATTAATACTAAACAGATAAATCAAGAATTACTTTGAATCAGTTAGTCAGAAATTAATTATCAATACTTACAGCTGGATCGTCGGTAATCGTCCTGCTCAAATTACTGAATCAAAATTCTTTAGCATTTTATTAAGAAATTATTAAAATTTATTGTTACAAATTATATTTTAAGAACTTTTTTATATATAATGACAAAATGGCCCTAATAATTATTATCATTTCTTGAAATTCTTATTTTTTTTATAGATACATATATAATTTAAGTAATTGAATTTCAGGATTTAATTGAAATTTAATACTGATTATGCTGGAGCTACAATAAAAT
Organism: Rhamphomyia laevipes; assembly: GCA_963920725.1. NCBI lineage: Eukaryota > Metazoa > Arthropoda > Insecta > Diptera > Empididae > Rhamphomyia > Rhamphomyia laevipes. The sequence goes on from OY987259.1 coordinate 43,941,222, forward strand.
TGGTACTATATAATAAGATTTCAAATACTGACGACCAATATAATCTGCTACTTTGACATATAATATAATCGACCATTTTCCTCTTTCTCCGTTTCCCAATTTGAAATTTGGCTACGACAATATAATTAAATGACCCATAAAATAAATATTAACGAAGTCAATAAGTCGAAATAGAAACTGCTTTGGCCTTGATACTAATTCATGAAAATAACATACAAACCGATGAACATAAATTCTCATTCTTAGTATACGACCAGTGTGAAAGCATTTATATCTAACAAGCATTTAATTTGTAGTATGTTCCGAATTGTAGATTTACTCCGTTTCTGATTTACTAACTTACTACCGATGTAACTATAGTCGCTGCTTTGGTAAATTCGTTAGATTTATTTAATAAAGTTCATTCCTATGGCGTTAACTTTTATATCATATGATTATCTAAACAATTTTTTTTATACATCTTAACATTTGAACCTATGAACTCATATTATGATGAAAACTATCAATTTTTAAATAGTTATTTACATAACAAAATATACAACTAAAAAAAATATCCTTTATTTTTATTAAAGTTCATATGAGTCCATAATACTTTTTTATATATACAACTGCAATTTTTCTATTTCTTAGCTAAGAGAAATTTTTCCCAACATTATTTTTTTTCTATAATAATAAATTTGCTCCACATAAAGGATACCTAACCAAAAAAAAAAAACATTTACACAATAAAACTATATATATGTAATATAATTTTTCATAATGGTATGTAGATTTTTTGCCAGCAGGATATTATTAAAATATGTAAAAGAAAAAAAAATGCTTAATAATGTTCAAGATATCCTAGTTTCAATATACAGAAAATCCCGAGTATTTTCACAAAACTATATAAAAGGATGATTTATGGTTATTGGTTTTAGCTTAAAGCAATTACATAATTTCATACTCTGTTTGAAAATTAAATAATTTTTATTCAAATTATTAAAAATATCAAATTTGTCTGGCATTTTTCCGAAATATGTCAAGTCAAAAGATCATCTTAAAAACAGGATCCTTGAAATCTTGACAGTTTATATTTAGACAATTTGATTAAAAGACGGAATTATTATCGCATGTTTTACTACTTTTAGTGTGCGTAAGAACTAAACCATAAATTTATTAATGGTGACAAAGTTTGTCTCATATTTATGCATTTTACTATCAAAGTATTCATTCATTAAATTGTTTTTGTGATTGGCCAAAGTAATGGTGCTTATTATACCTTGTCAGTTATCACAAATGCTAACAATTTGTAATAGAAGTTATGAAATAATGAATATTAATAATATGAAAAGCTAATATAAAATAAACGTTTCATTTTAGCTATTAACATAATTTCGATAGGAAATTAAATAGCTATATAAATAAGAATTGCTATAAATTTTCTAACAACTTTTACTAATATTTTTAATATTTTTTACAGTGTATAGATTATTTTTTATCTTAAATTCCTTATAGTTTTTATAAATTATTTCAATTCAGTTAAGATTTTTTCTTATTTATTAATTCTTTCTACATTTTATATTTTCTTTACCACGGATAACATTGGGGGGCAAAGGTTGGTACTGGCCCTAGACAGGGTATATTCCTAACATGTACTCTGATAAAAACTAGGGAATGCCTTCTGGATAACACCTACAGATCTGCCAACAAATCCAACTCTCACCTCCTAGAAGGTAGGTAACATAGTTATCTGCCGGGAGCCCCCTGGTAACTTACTTCGGTAAGGCTAACGAGAGTGGGTGAATGCGAACTCCTAGCGCAATAACTAGGTAAACGAACATCAGTTAGGCTTACGGGCGCGGCGCGGACTTACGTTCACGGCGGGTACGTAATTAGCTATCGGTTAGGCGGAGATGGAAACTTCGAAACAAAAAGACAACAAAAGATAAAAAATGGTAGTAACACAAAACAAAAATATTACCCCAGGTGGTAATCCATCCAGTATGGAGAATCCACTCTCTACGGAGACCGATCCCACGGATTCTGGGGGGGATCGTTTATTACTAAATTTTATGAACAACGAGCAACCAGGGGCTACGCCTTTAGTAGCAGAGTTAATGACATCGCCAAGTGAACCGGCTAGCAACCGGCGCTTAGGGGTATCCGGGCCTCTAAGTGTTAAATATGTTACCGAGACAGCCAGCGGCCAGCGGAAAGAGCAAGCGGAAGGAGAATCAGCTACAAAGGGTTGCAACACACCAGATAACCCGTTCCAGAAAAGTAGAAAGATGCCTAGAACACCGTCAGCAGAGGCAGAAAGACAGACCGAAGAAATGGTTATTGACCTAGTAACCACCTCGGAGAAGAAAAACACAGGTAAGAAGCCAGAAAAGGAAGGATGGAATTTGCAGACGATACGTAGCAAATTTCAACGTAAAATAGAGGATCCGGATGCTACAGAGGAAAAAGAGCTACTGAAAATCCAAGAAATAACTAGGAATATGATACAGGTATCAATGAAACAAAAGACCACTAGTGTGGATATTAAGAACGGGCTAATGAAACTACAGGAAGCCATAGAGGTGATATGGCTATGTAAAAAAGAGAAGAAAGATAGAAGTCGTGCAACAGTAAACAGCAAACAGGTAGGAACAACAAGCGGCAGACAAGCAGAGCACAAAAGTGGAGAGGCAGTAACACCGAAGACTTCAGGGAAAAGAGCCAGGGAGCAGGAGGTCACACCCAAAGGAACGATTACGTCGCCTGCACAGAAGAAGGGTAGAGGGGAAGGAGAAAGTGAGTGGACGCTGGTCACAAAAAGAACTAACGCCAGTACAAGAAACGATACAAGTTCAAACAGTGGACAAATACCAGCAGGAAGAATGAGCGCAAGAACACAAAGAGCGCGACAAGTGAGTGAAGCAACTACGAAAACAGCCAAACAGGAGGATAAAAGAGGAAAAAACAGAAGAAAGGGGAGAGCGGATAAGCCAAGATCCGAGGCCATCCTTATTAAACCAGCGGAAGGAAAAACGTACGCGGACATCCTTAAAGAGATTAGGGGCAGAGTCGATCCAGCAACAACAACAGCTGAAATAAAAGGAATTCGCAGAACGCAGCAGGGCGATGTTCTAGTGGAATTTGACAAGAAATCGGCGGATAAAGAGAAACTCACCTCAGACCTAAAAGAGATGCTAGGGACAACAGCAAATGTCAAAGACCTAACGGCCAAAACAACAGTGGAAATCCGCGACTTGGACTGCTTCACAACAGTGAAAGAGGTGCAAGAGGCCTTGGACAGAGACCTAGAAAAGAAAGTGAGTTGCAGACTGTCTCTCACAAAAGCAAACGGCAGAGAGCAAAGGATGGCAATTATAGAAATGGAGGAAGCAGATGCAAGAGTACTCCTGAAGACTGCAAAAATAAAAGTCGGCCTAATAAGAAGCAGAATAAGGAGAAGAACAGAAGTGGTACGGTGCTTTAGATGCCTCAAATTTGGACATGTAAAGAGACACTGCAAAGAAAATGAAAGAGGAGACCTGTGTTATAAATGCGGACAAAAAGGACACACAGTCAAGAACTGCACACAAGCCGCCAAGTGTGTACTGTGCGCCGAACTCAACATAAGGGAAGTAGATCACATATCTGGATCAGGGTCATGTAGAGCTTTCAGGATTGCTCTCGAGGAGGCCAAAAGACGGCATAGATGATCAAAGTAATGCAAGTTAATTTACACAGAAGCAGAGTAGCAGATGATCTACTAACGCAGGTCGTACAAGAAAAAGGGATTGATATACTGATAATCAGCGAACAGTACAAAAATAAGGACAATAGCAAATGGTATACGGATGAGACAAATACAGCAGCCATTTGGATCGCAAATCAAAGGAGGATACACGTCGAAAGACACGGGGCTGCAAGAGGTTTTGTCTGGGTTAAATGCAGCAGGTTCACCATAATAAGCTGCTACCTCACACCGAATCAGACGGCGCAAGAGTATTGTGAAATGATCGAGCATCTAGAGGACACAATAGCGGACATAGATGGCAGCAAAATTGTCGCAGGAGACTTCAACGCCAGAGCCGTTGAGTGGGGTATGCCACAAACAAATAGCAGAGGATCACAAATACTAGAGATGGCAGCCAGACAAAGCCTAATAATATTAAATACTGGAAACACAACGACGTTTAGAAGACCGGGATACGCAGAAACGATACCAGATATTTCGCTAGCCACAGAAAACATAGCTGAACACATACAGGAGTGGGCGGTTCTAGAAGATTATACAGCAAGCGATCATCAGTATATTACATTCAAGATAAGCAGCGCAGAAAGAAGACACGCAGAGAATATCGAAGGAAACACAAAATGGAACGCAGCTAAACTCGACACCACAAAATTTGCAGATTCATTAAGAAACAACTTGGACGAGACAACACAAGCGATGCAAGGAGCTGAAGGCAGAGCGAGAGCGGAGGCAGTGGTACAAGTTACAATGAACGCTATCACGCAAGCATGCGAAGCATCAATGCCGCGGAAAAGTAGAAGGGTAAACAGGCCGGCAGTATATTGGTGGACGGAAGAAATCGCTGAATTAAGAAGGAAATGCTTGCACCTACGCAGAGTCGCACAAAGATCCAGAAGTAGACCAGAAGCAGCAACTACATCAGCGGAGTATACAACATCCAGGAAAAGCCTACGCGACGCTATTAAGAAGAGTAAGAACATCAGATGGAAGGAGCTATGTAATGACGTCAACAACGATCCCTGGGGGTTGGGATACAAAATAGTCATGAAAAAGATAAGAGCACCAGCAGCTGCAAACGAAATGCCAGCAGAAATAGCACAGAATATCGTTGATACTCTCTTTCCAACGCATCAAATAAGAAATTACAGCAGTGAGATAGAAGCAGACGAGGAAATTCCAGATTTCACACAAAAGGAACTAGATGAAGCAGCAAGGTCAATGAAAAACAGGAAGGCACCGGGACCTGATGGAATTCCAGCGGAGGCTATTAAAATAGCGGTAGCTGCTTGCCCACAAATGATGCTGAACATGTATAATACGTGTTTGAAGGAAGGGGTTTTCAGCCAAAGGTGGAAGGTAGCGCGCCTGGTCTTAATCGACAAAGGTAAAGGAGGACAACTCTCAGCATCATCTTACAGACCACTATGCATGCTAGACACAGCAGGAAAATTACTCGAAAAACTAATAAAGCCAAGAATGGGAGATGCAATAAGAAGAGCTGGCGACCTGTCACACATGCAGTTCGGTTTTCGGCAAGGGAGATCAACACTAGATGCAATCCAGGTAGTGGTAAAAAAAGTAGATATGGCGGAATCAGGTAATCATCACTCTAGGAAAATCGTCATGTTCGTAACACTAGATGTTAAGAATGCTTTCAACTCAGCAAGATGGAGTGATATGATTGATGCGCTTAAGAACAACTTTCGCATACCAGAATTCCTCCTGAGAATGGTAGCAGATTACCTGAACGATCGCAGCCTGATATATAACACCGAAAGCGGAAGAAGAAGAAAAGAGATAACAGCAGGGGCAGCACAAGGCTCAATACTGGGACCAGACTTATGGAACGCGCTGTACGACAGCCTTCTCCGCATAGAAATGCCACTAAATACATGGCTATCAGGGTATGCAGATGACTTAGGAGCTATGATTGTAACGAGAACAACAGAAGAAGCACAGATGAAACTAAACCAGGTTATGAGAAGAGTAAGCAACTGGATGAATATTCACGGGCTAGAACTAGCGGAAGCCAAAACTGAAATAGTTTTGCTGACAAAAAAGAGAATTCCAACTATAATTCCGGTGCAAGTGGGAGCGGAAATTATACAAACAAAGGAGGCAACAAAATATCTTGGAATTATGCTAGATTCCAAGCTGAACTATCGGCGACAGATTGAGGAAGCGTCCAACAAAGCGGCAGCAATCACAAATCAGTTAAGCAGGATTATGGCAAACATCGGTGGCCCAACACCAACAAAAAGAAGACTGATAATGATGGCAATGCAGTCCATTCTACTTTATGGAGCAGAAATCTGGGCAGACGCACTTAATAAAGGATACTGTAGAAGGCGCGTAGCAGCGGTGCAACGGAAGGGAGCTCTCCGTGTCGCGTGCTCATATCGGTCGGTCTCGTACCCGGCGGTAAATGTAATCGCGAACGTTATCCCGATCGATTTGCTCGCACAAGAAAGAAAACAAATATACACAAGAGCTCCAGAAGTAAGTAGAAAAGAAGCAGCTACAGAAGCAAGACAGCGTAGCTTAAATATATGGCAGGAACGATGGACCAACGACCAGAGAGGAAGATGGACGGCTAGACTGATCCCACAGCTGCAAGATTGGGCTGACCGAAAACACGGAGAGGTTAATTTTTATATTACACAATTCTTGTCAGGTCATGGGTATTTCCGTACCTACCTACACAAAATGGGAAAAGTAGCTAGCCCTCAATGTCGAAACTGCGAGACAATAGAAGACACCGCCTATCATACATTCTTCGAATGTGAGATGGCTACAACGGAAAGAAGCGCACTTGTCGCTGAAGTTGGTCACGTGACACCTGAAAACATCATAAGCGTCATGCTAGACAGTGAATACAAATGGAACGCGATAGCTGTATTCATTGAAACAATACTTCGCAAGAAGAAGAGGTTGAAGCACCTAGAAGATCCAGAAGATCCACAAGCACAACAACACAACAACTAGGAACGAGATACAATATTAGTAGAAAAGGAAGAACAGCACGATCCAACTCGAAGTAATACGAAAGTGGTCCCGAGTTGGCATTCATCGTGGGACAAGGAGGGTGGGGTTTTAGTCGGTAGCCAAATAACATCTCAACATCATGGACTCCGACACCCTGAAGGAGTGCGGACCCTCCTTCAGCGTCTCTAAAAGATTTCCCCACCATCCTACGAAAAAAAAAAAAAAAAAAAAAAAAAAAAAAAAAAAAAAAAAAAAAAAAAAAAAAAAAAAAAAAAAAAAACCACGGATAACATTAACAATTTTTGCATCCTTCCGAAAATCATAAAAATTGTTTTAAAAGGAAGCTTTTAATACTTGAATTTGTTTAAAAAAAACTTGGCTTACTAAAAGTTTCACCTAAAAAATTCACATTTCTTTTAAGTTAAAAAAGTAATGGATAATTTTCCTTGACGTCATCATAATTTTTATTTTTGATGAATATTTTTTATAAAAAATAAATTTCGTCTAGCCTAAAAGATTCTGTAGGTGAATATTAAAATCCTTGAAGTTTATTTTCTTTATTTTTTTGATAAATTGCCATTTTTCTAGACATTCCTTTGAAATGAAATTCTTTTCGTGTTAAACATAAACAACATAATAATATTGTACTCGTATCTTCTGCAGCATTATTTATACCAATTTTGTTTTTTTACATAAATGATTTCACAGTTCAATGGATAATACAAATTAGATCAGCATAAACAAAATGAAATAAGTCCTAGACAAAATTTGTAAATAAAAACAAAACCTTCAGAACTTTTATAAAAATACTTTTTGTATAAACTAAACCCCTTGAATAGCATATTTTTGCAAGATTTTTTGATTAGATATAAACATTTGAAAAATTGCAGCAAAAAATGTCAAAAGAGAGGTTTAACCAAAAAATTGTCATACAGAAAGGGTTGAAATATCAATATCTCGCTAGCATAGACAATTTTTCTAGTTGATAAATGAGTTGCTATGCTGCTGAGTTCATTTATTCCATTAACCTTATAATTATTCAAGTACAGTGTTTTCAATGAAATTCTAAATGAGATTTTGAAAATAACAAAATCATTTTAAATATTATATTATTCACAAAAATGATAAGTCTTCGTGGGAAATGTTTCGTTTTTCCTCATTGTAGTGTATCCAACTACCCCACTTTCCTAATTAACTTAATCATTTTATGCCGACATTCTCAAATTCTTGCTCTAGGTTAGCGCGAGGAAGAAATTTCTCAACTTTCAGGACATTTTTTATTGAACCGAGGAAAGTGGAAGGCCGGTATGTGTTTCACTGTCATCTGCTCCTCATATCCTCTGCATGTTGATTAGTGTAGTAGTGAATAATAGTCTTGGTGCATGCTTTCTGAGAATTCGCTATAGCAATTATAAGAAGTCCATTGAATAATCTGGATATCGCTTCATTATTTTTTAAAACATTTCTTCTATTTCTATGATTTGAGGTCCCCCAGAACAGTTTTTTGTATTGATTGATTTTTTAATATAATGTCATGGGTAATTAATTCTATTTGATGAGTTAGTTAGTAACATTCGTTCATTATTATAATAATTACCACATTTGGAGAATGTGCGATAAAAATTCATAATTCGAATTTATTCAATAATAATCTTCTAATTTAAGAAGAATTCTAATAACTTCACCAATTTGTAGAATCCCGAAAATATTTAAGTAACTATTAAAAATTAAATTGTGAGTGATGTAAATTTTGTAAAAAAAAAATTGTATTTTTTACATATAATTTATGACAAAATTTGTATAAGACAACTGCAAAAAAATAGATTATGCTAGTAAAAAACAGGAAGTATAGAAAGAAAAATTGTTTTTGCTTCATTTAGCGGAAAATTATAATTATTATTTTTTTATAGTGTAAATCAAGTAGAAAATTATTGAACGAAAAAAAATCAATTTTTTTAATGTATTTCAATTAAATATTCTTTTACAACATAAAACTTTTAGAAATAACATAACGTCAGCTGAGAAGTTGAATCTCTTTTAGGTAATATTACATTGTCGTATGTTGAAAAAGAAACAGTAATGGAGTTAATGATGACAAATGGTAAATGCAATCAATATGTGTCTATTATACTCGTAAAAAATGAGTGCAATACTAACAGAAATGGATGAAAAAGCTTACTTATTAAAGTCGTATTTTGTTTTTTCAAATATTTATATGTTTAACATTGTGACTATGTTAACCCTCCCTCATACAAGAATTTGAGGTTTACATGGTCGTTTGTAAATTCTTACATACGACCATGTAAACCTGAAATCATTTCAGTTTTTGACTTGTAGAAGAAATAAAGGCATATGTAATAAGGCCTTCTAATCCTAAGGTGCTGAAAATGTTTAGTAACAAAGTCGTATGTGAAATAAAGAAAACTGTAATAATTTTGACTTACTTTTATTTATAGAATGATTTTGGAAAGAAAGAATAAGGCAAATAAAACTGCTAAATATAATGTTCAGCAAGCTAAAATTTAAATTATTCATAACTCAAAGCTACTGTAAACTAACATACAACCATGTAATTCTCAGCTGACGAATAGTTAATAAACAGCTGAAATATATGGATTGCAGTGTACTATGTAGAATATAAATAATTTATAATACAGCATCTTCAACTCATAAACATTTGATTTAACAATTAACTTTAAAATATGCTATTTTCAAAGTTAATTTAAACGACATCTAATTAAATATTCTTTTCAAATTGATAAACTGGCTCTGTATCTACGATATATAAACTCAATTTTAATAATATTTCAAAATTCTGCCAAAAAATTACTAACTTATCTATCAAAATTAATTTGTCTGTGTCTGAAAACTGCTTTAATTAATTAAATCTAATTATAAAAATGCTGAATTTCAATTTTTCTGTATTCCATGTACCAACAATATAAATATTTGTTATGCCTCGGTAGTTTTAATGTCCTATATATACAGAATATAAAATGACAGACTCTGGCATGTTTTCAAAATTTTATATTTTCTTTTTTCCCTAAATTACTGAAAATCTGAATAATTTTTTGTAAATTTGCCTTAATAAGTTTAATAACATAAAGTTTACAAAGATGGAAAAAAAAAACGTCTACCATAATTTTTTTTTTTTCAAATTTTTTTTAATTACTATGTTTATCATGTCTTGTAATTTTCTTCCCGCGCTAATGTATGGACTCTTATAGATAATTTTATTATTTCGTAACTTTTACGAGAGGCTATAAAAACTTTTTATGACTTTTTTTTTTTGTTTTTCTTTAAAATTATTATTATGTATTATTAAAATTATTAGGATGTCAGGCTGTCTTCTGTTTTTAGTTCTTAATTATTATACTTGTCTCTCATCATAATAATAACGAGCTAACCATTAATAAAAATCAATGAAAATCCTTTTAAGGCTCTGGTTAATAAAATTATGAATATTACATTGTTTATAATAATTTTTATTGAAATTTTAATATTTTATTTATTTATTATAATTATAATGTTAATAATTGAAATTATTGATTTAGAAATAGTACCACAATATTTTTATGTGGATTTTTATTGTCAAATTATGTTTATAAGTAGATAAAAATTCAAATCTATTACCATTTATTTTTAATGTAATCGATCACATTACTGATAGATGTATGGAACTTGCAACATATTTCAATAAAAGATGATATATAAATTAATTAATCATTCAAGAACTTGCGTTTCACATAGGGGGTTTCTAAGGAGTATTAATTGGAAAATGTGAATTGACTGATTAAAAATTAATTCATCTCTGGTTCTATTAAATAAACAAAATAAGAAAGAAACAGTTTCGGTTTCTAGAGTAATTCAAGCTATGTGGTAATAATTTAAAAAATATATATGATTACTAACGTGAACCAAAAACAATTCCGACTTCTGATTGAGGTTTTGAATAAATTTAACATCTGATCCAACACCAAATGTTAATTTTTTGTTAAGGTTACGAATATATTGGAGAAGAAATAACCATTATGATTATTTGAAGTAATCATAAGCTAAGCAAACTTCAAATTATCTATAATTGAAATTGTATAAGTGATTACATAATTACATGGATGAATTTATAGTGACCCTGACCACCTATAGAAACAATGATGAAAAATGATAAATTTAAACTAACTATTTAATATTTTTCGAATGTTGTACAGAATATCAATAATATATTTAATATAACTCGGATATTTGTGTAGCAATCACTGAACTTAGACAGTCAAGGAAATATTTTTGAGCAATTTCCAATTTGTCAACCAATCTTATCATCGCAACACTAAATAGTTATTCCATCAAAATAATATAAAAATAAGTTTTAAATATATGAATAAGAACGACGAATTAGAGGACTCACATCAAAATCTACGGATCTATGGTCCAATATATGAAGCCAGTATTCGGAGAAGGAGACTAAATGGTATTCAACTATTATGCCAGCCGATATTGAATCCAATTATAAATTAAGAATTTATTAACAAAAAAACTTACAATGTCATCCCTTTTACAGGAATTTTAATAAAAATTCCAATATCGAAATAAATTATTATTTTAGATTCAAATAGAAAAATAACAAATATTTATTTATTGTAATTATTTCCCATTAATCTTTCAACCCCCACCGCCAAACTAACAAAAATGTAATGAAAAATAATTTCTATTACTAAAAGCTTATCAAAAATTATACAAAAAAAATGTCCTTTTAATTTGCACAAATTATTATGAATCAGGATTATATGTGACATTTTTCATATATGCGAGTTTTCCATTGTATTATAATTTGATAGGGTGTCCTAGATAGTAAAATTAACAAACTTTCAACAAATGCTTCCACAATTTTGTCAGAATAATAATTTACAAGCTATATTAAGGATGTACAACTAACATTTATATTAGACTCCTTATTTGTAATTCATTTTCTTTTATTGAACTTTGCTTGACCTTAATAAAATTATGTTCTTTTCGGGGAAATACAGATTCAATTATGTGTAATAAAATAATTATTCTAATTTTAATGGTAATTTTATTTCTGTGGTTCTACAAAGAAACTCTAGGGAAAACTAATGATATTAAAACTTTACTTTCAAAAATCATTTGTTAAAAAGATCTTACAAATACTATAAATGTTTGCTATCATATCAAAAATTTCCAGCATAACACAGCTTCAGCACCGCTAATAGCGTGCACTTATGAGTTTTTAAGCAAAGCCGTAAGACAGAAAACGATTGATTAAGCACTGTTAAAGGTATTTCAGTAGGGAATAATTGATTTCAGATGAAAAAGCTGCTAGTTACTTACTAATTTAAATAGCTATAAATTATATTCACAGTTTAAAATATTTCAGGTGTTAATTTATTCCATAGTTTTGAAGTAAGCGTTTAAACTGTAACTTGATTGTTGTGGCCGATACATAGAATTATCATATGGAAATTGGATCTTATTATATTTCGATAATTTTCGTGTACAGATAATTTGGTAAAATTGTTTTACTTTTTTTCATATCCTTTTTCATTTTAATAGAAATATTGCAAGTCAAGGAGAATTTAGAATTCAAAGCTTACAAATTTACATAAGAATACATTTTACTAAATTTTCAGTCTCTATTTCCACTTCGTGTAAATATTTTACATTTTATAATTATTCTAACTATCATTACCAACAAAAACCGATTAAACTATCCCTAAAATTATTATACTACCACTAAGAATCATTTAAAGTATACAAAAAAAGTCCATAAAATAAATGGTTCATCACATCCGAAATCAATTTAATTCCACATTTTTTTTTTGTTTTTGTTTTTGGTAATAAAATATGTTAGACAACAAATTTATTATTAATATCCTATTCGACAAAATTATATTTTAAAAAAAGAACGATAAAAAGATATTTCCAATTCCAGGTAATAAGTTTATTATTTCTACATATTCGATAGATATTTTGTCATTCTAATCAAATGCCAAATTAAATTGATATCAAATACTCATCGATATTGTTGGAAATTGTTTAGGTAGATATATTTGAACTTCCCCACCAATAAGGATATAGAAAGTCCTATCAAAATTCAATAAATTTTTATAATGTTCTCAATGTCTTAACATGTGAAAGTGCTTCAAATTATTATGATATAAAGAAAATGGGTTTGTTGATTTTATGTGAGAGGTAAAGTATGCCGAAAAAATAATAGTATTTAGTGGTATGGTATTAATAAAACATATATATACATGATGAAGCTCAATTGGCTTGATACGAAATTTCACACAAAAAAAATATTATCTTTTAGTGTTGCTAGTTTGACATATAATTTAAATAACAGAAATACAATTTTTACTAATGATGATATAATTTATTTTTTCTATCTAATGCGAAATGTCACATAATTTTTTTATATTTTTTTATTTTATTAAATCCCTTATATTCGGAAAGGTATTTGTCTACCCGGATGTTTAAATCACATAAATGATCCTTTTTGTAAATTGTATTTTCTTAGATAGGCTTTTATTTTGTTGATTGTACAAGATTTCTTATTATATATATTAATTTCATCCTCGGATAATCACATTTATCTAATATAAAAGAAATTACAAGTGTTTGTTAAAAAAGGATATTTAAGGAAAATTGATAATAATTCTGGTTCAAGTTAACTTAATAATTTTACAAAATATATCTAGAAAAATGTATGTTAAATTTGTGACTCCTTAGGATACATTTTCAAATTTCTATTTGAATTTGTTTAATAGTACGATTTTACAGCTGTCAAAGCTCTTAAAATAAAAGTGTTATTACAACTATAACTTTATTTTGACCCCTCTTTTACACTCGGCAGCTCTATAGCTATTTGTCAATTTAATTAAAATAAAATGTTTACATCTTGTATAAAATTTTGTTTTCAATGTTTTAATACTGAATAAATTCAATTTGTATTTTTATTTTTATTGCTTCTTTTATTACATCGCCTTTCAAAAAATTACTTTTGGGTACCAATTCATTTTCTCAGGTGTATATTTTTTTACGAGCAATATATAGGTCGAAAAAAAAATTATTCTTTTTGGTCTGAATTTTTAATTAATAAAAAAAAAAAAATGTTTATTCAAATGTTTTAAAGCTATTCAGAATTTATACATGTAAAAAGAATATAAAAGCATAAAACTAGAAAAAAAAATCTGGAGTGGCTAGAAAACGAAACTAGCAATTTGATATTTAAACAAAAATTATAAAATTGAATCCATTTCAAAAATTTATTTTAAATATTTTAGCTAAATATTAATAAAAAAAAGGACATTTCAAAACTTTCAAACAATATTTTCAAAAAATTTTAATTTTCTTTGGTGTTTTGTTAAAAATATTTTTAAGATTTTTTGGTTTTTCTGTTACGATTTCCTTTTTCCAAGTAAAATGGTCATTTTTTTTTGTAAAATTCAACATTTATAGAAAATGAAATTTATAAATTTCAGATTTAGAGGATATTTCTTTATATTGAATATATTTACATTAAATTTTTACAATTTATATAGCTACTTCTCATTTTCCATCAATCTAAATTTAAAAATATTCTTGAAAAATCTTAATTTCAATATTTTTAGTCCAGTGATGTAAGGTTTTAAAAGAGGAAAATGCTACATTCTTGAAAATATTTTAATCAAATGTTTTGTAATGGTACCCTAATTCTCGATTTAAATTGTAAGTTGGTTACCTACTGTAATTGTATGCAATATGAATCCACATCTTATATTGCAATTGTATTAAACTGAAAAATTTTGTAGTATAAATGAAAATTTTCCCTATATATTCATTCGTGTTAAACTCAAACCATGTAATTCGAGGGTTAAGGTGTAATTCAAATTTAAAATATATATAAGAATTATGTAAAATAATCTTATAAATTTAATATTTACATAATTTAAATATAATAAACAAAACACATTAGATTTTTTTTTGTTTGTTTGTTTGTTTAAGATTACATCAAATTTTAATTAATTTTATAGGGTAATTTTTTTCTATATGATTTCTCTTATACGGATCTATTTAACATCAAAACTCTAATATACCAAAATTTAATGTTAACATTATAATAATGATAATATTATGTGATATATTTTACACTCATAAACAATTCTAAAGCTACCATAAATAAAGGTTTTTAGGGCATTCCCATATGATATACCCACATGTAAATTTATTTTACCTTATCTTTTCTTAAATATAAATACTCATTAAATTAATATCCTAATTCTTTATAATGTCTACATAAATATAAGTTTTTTTTTATGATGGTATAAATTCATCATTCAAAATAATTTAAGGATAACTTTTACTTAAGTTTAGGACTTAATATTTACTATTTTATAATTATAAATATTCTCACTTAACTATTATTACTATTTATTTGAAATTCATAATGAAATTATATATTAGTCTAATATTATAAAATCTACTTTGGGTTTATATTTTGTATATTTATGTATTTATGAAAATTTAGTTTTAATTAAAAACAAAATTTTAATCGTAAATTTTATGGTATACGACTTTGTTATTTATAACATTATAAATTTCATATAAATATAACAAGTTGTAGAAGAAAATTTCATTAAAGGGTTTAGCATTACGAATAAATTTAATCAAACTTTAATGAAATTTAGTTTACAAAATAATTATTAAAGTTTCAGTTTTAAAAATTAAAATTCGATGTGAAATAATAATAGAAAACTAAAATAAATGTAATTTCAATCTCCATCCATGGTTAAACATATCAAAAATTCTTCAATTTAAGATTTTTGAATGATTTCTAGTGATAATTTGAAAAAAAAATCATATTATTATTTGTAGTCCTTTTTGAAAACTAATCATTTTTGCAATCAGACCGACTTTTTTTGAAAAAAATTATATCACATTCGCACTGTCAAATGTTAATTGAAGTTCTGGGAGATCCTTTATTTAAATTTTTGTAATAAATTTACTCTATTTTTATTTAAAATCGCAGTAATGGAATACTTTTAAAGAACATATTGTAAAATATATGGAACGTTGTGAATATTTAACCAACAACATTCCTTTCTACATCCTTCCCACATTCTAGACTACGTTCTTGTTACGTTTGTATTATTCATTAATTGAAATTATGCTTTTGATATTGAACTTAACTGATATTTTATATAAATTCAGGTCATTTAATTATTATATCGCTTCGATCATCAAAGGTTACTTCATGGGAAACTCTTTTCTTTATTCCATATAATGGGAAAAACGTTCGACTCCTGTAAAAATGTGAAGAATTAAAAATAAGAAATTGATCTTCACTTTTTATCGTTAAGATAGAAACGATTTCCTAGTATTCCTAAAAATTTAAATATATTATAAACAATTTGCAAGTAATTTAATTCTTACCTCTTACTTCAACTCTTCAAAAGCTTATAGTCTAATAAATTTTGTATATAATTTCGGTAACATATGACGGTGACATTATTACTAACTTAATTTTTAAAACATTTATCAAAATATGTTTTGACTATAAATCAATAATAAATATTATGCTGAGCTTCATAATTTTTTTTATACATAATATTATTAATTGTTAATCAAAAAACTATAAATTAGAAAGAAGAAAGAAAAAAATATTTGACACTTTGTGCTTCGAACAATTTTTTTAATGCAACTTTTACCTGTGTTCTCTGTTTCTAACAACTTCATAAAAATTGTAAATTATTTCTAACAAAACTAAAAAAAAAAAAAAATTGTTGGAAAAACTTTCAAAAAAGTCATTATTATTGCTGCCATATTCAAATAACTAATAAAACACATTGTGTCCACAAAATGCCATACTACATCGGAAATGGTCCACAAAACTATATTTTATTTTTATAGGTAGAAAACTGGTAATAAATAAAAATGCTGACGGTTTTGTTTTTATTTGTCCCCCATATCAAGTTTTGGCAAGGTAGCTAGTTTCTAACCTGGATGACGTATTTACGTAAAGTTGTTCTTTGAAAATAATATATTTAAAATAAAAATTTCTCTCGCTAAATAAAACAATTTTATTTTATGTTGTATTAAAATATTTAGTTGGTCATAAAAGTTTGAGTTTTATAAATCCTGAACAAAAAGGATACATAATTTGTGTCAAGTCAATTCGGTCGCGTTAAACTAAAAACTTTATTATTTTATATAAATTCTGTCGGAAAATAAACTAAATATTAAAACTAAATAATTGAACTATGTATTTTCAATAAGTATGAATGTAAAGATTTAAATATCAACTGTCCTACTTTTAAATTACGTCTTCTTTGTCCTTATCAGTCCTAATCAGTTCAAATGAATTATATTCATCTTATTAATTAGAATTAAAGTAATTTTCTTATCCTTTGATTTAAGTATCACTTCCTTGGTTTTTGTAATACTTTTAAAATAATTTTATAACTGAAAAAGAATTTAAATTCAACCACAAATTCTGAATATATTGGAAATTTAGTCACAAAGTAAACCACAAACAAATATTGAATTCTGGACTTGGTCAGGTAATTTTACTATTCATTATAGATTTAATTAAATATTTCTTTGCATGGCCACTAATTTAATTTGCTTATCTGATAAATTATTGTTAAATAACTTTGGTAAGGTATGCCAAATATTTGAAATATCAAAGCATCAGTTTAAAGAAATTTACTATTTACTTATTACAGTATGATAGCAATTTAAAATAAATCGCAATTAAGTAAATTAAAAACTTTAAAATACAAATATTTTTGCTTTCTCTCATGCGATATCTAAAAATAAAATTACATAAAAAACATATGATTTTAACACATACAGTTGTAATTAATAAGTAAACATTATTTTATTATATATTATTTTGATGTAACACTTTTATGGTATTTCTATTATAAACGCAATGCATGAAATTCTTTGAATATTTTTAAGTATATGAATTTTGAAAATTGCAAAGTTTATGATATAAAAGAAAAATAAATTTTCCAAAAAAAAATTATCACAAATGATGATAAAAAAACGAAATTGTTAAAAAAAAATATCAGTAAAATTTATATAAAAATCTTATGTGTACATTATTACAGTTATATCATATAACATAATACCATAAAAATGATAAAAATGTTGTGTTCTTTATGATATGTCAAAGCATTTTAAAATAAATTTGTCTTTATTTTTCTGTTCTACCAATAAGGAAAATTATCAAAACATGAAATCGTGCCTTACATTCATTATTATTTATATACATACAAGAAAAAAGGAAAAAGGAAATAAGGAAATTATATTCTATGCTTATGAATGCAAAAGGAAATTTATGATATTTGGATATACATACTACAAAAATAATACATTAAAGCATTATAAGTAAAGTAGGATGAAGAGAATTATTAGAATATAAAATAAGATTTTATAATGCATGCATTCAGACTAAGAGTGAGAGGTCAAGATTTTATATTATGGATTTAATTTCATTTTGTACCTTTATTCTTTAAGTGTGCTATGATGGATCACATTATGTTCCAGGGCTGAGAAATCGATATTCATCTGGCTCAGTTTTAAATTACTAGCAGTAATAAATTCCATTGATAAATGGAATCGTTTGAGACCATTTGCTTAAAAACAAATGCCTCACTATTAAAATAGTCATTAGCTACAATTATGTATAAAGGAACTTATGGTTTGGAATCTATATAAAATTAGTAGGTCCAGTGCAAATATCATTAAGTTCTATTATTGAAAAACAGCTCTATTATTGAAAATTCTTTAATTGACTAAGTAATTTAATGCTTAAGCAAAATCAATGATCAATTTATAGTTTTGATAATAAACAATTTTAAAAAAAAGGTAAAAAAAAAGATTAAACTGGCTTTTTCAGTAACGACTTGACCGTTGTATGTCATACTTTCTAAAAACTTTACTATATCAATTGTTTATAGTATAGAATTAATTTGAACTATTTTTAGTTTATATGTTTGTCGTTATTTTCCTTATTAGTCAAAGTTCAATGTCATTAAAATATGATTTAATATTATAATTATGAAATTATCATTACAGAGGTAAGCAATAGACAAATAAAACTTCCAATCAGATAAAATTTTGTAATAATTGTGATTTCGTGTGATACTAACTAAACTCTTGTTCATTCAAATTTGGAGTTTAACAGGATAGAAGCTTAGATTGGATAATTACTATAACAAATAAAAAATGTTTGTTGTAAAATTTGAGGTAACAAAAATAATTCTCATTATATTCGAGCTTACTATAATGTAAACGATAATTTTTCATACTCCTAGCAAGTTTTGATAACCTGACAGTTCCAATCTTATACAATTCAAATCGAAATTTTTGTATCTCATAACCTGCAATGCCATATAATTGTCGAGATGTTAAATAATTAAAAGATAGATAGAAAGTCCAGCATTTGAACACCTATTCCTATACATTATATTAAATTACAATAATTGGGTGAAAAAATCAGGTCAAATTCGAATTTTTATCTTCACTCTGTCTTTTAGAATTTGAAAATGTATAAATATTTCAAATAAAAATTAAAAGATAAACATTTTTTTAGTTCGGTGGCTTCTGGTATATTTTTACATTTAAATTTATGAATGGTTGGTATTTTATTAGGCCAAAACTATCATAAAAATATATCAAAGAATTTGATCAATTTTTAGTATATTTTTTTTGGTGGAATTTTATCAGTTAAATTCAGATTTATTAGAAAAGAATTAGTTGCGATTTTTTATTATAAATGTTTATTTAACACGCACTTACTGATAACCTATAATTGTCTAAATGAAAATACCTTCATCTGTTAGCTATCAAATCATTTCTAGCTTCTAGATAAATAATAATGTTACATTTAAGACACGATATTTCAAAGTTATGTAATACTTTATATTGGTGTATTTTCAGTTGGTGCAAATTACATTAAATAATTTTGTTGGAATTTTAAGCATTTCAAATAATTTCAAATAGAAAATTAAAAGAAAATAATATTTCAATGAAAGTTATATTTGTAAGATTACAAGAGTCGATTTTTGATAGATGGAAAATAAGTAATTCATTACGAAGGATATCGCCTAATATACATTAGATACTCTATGGCGTTACGAGCAGGAAATAAGAAACAAAATAACTCTTGCAGCTGCAAGGAGGAGTCCCGGACAATATAATTTTGTCGTTATTAGGAGATTGTAAAGCGACTATCGTCAACCAACAGTTATCAGATAATGTAATTTTCAATTCAAATAACTATTCCTTAAATAACCTTTACCATTAAATAATGAAATTTATAACTTTATTTTTATACATACAAATCAAATCTTAAGTTATTTCAATCTTTTGACTGCCAGTATTATTTAGAAGATATTAAATTAATTTTCATAAATTTTTCTAAATACTTTACTTTTATTATTTTCGTTTTGTTATTATACATTCTATATTTATTAAATAATCAGGGGATAGAATTGAGAAATCGAAATAAACCAATTTCACATGTAAAGGAAATTTACATAACAAGTTAAATTGATGGTTCTATCGCCACTTAAAATTTTCAATAAAGACGTATTCATAATAAAGGTGTAGTAGGTATATATTAATCCTTAAAGATACAAGGCAGTTATAAGTGTAACTATACACTTCAATAACTGCCTTCTATGAAATAATTAGGTGCTATGAACATTTAATTTATTAGATAATGCTATAAAACAAAATTTTAAATGTTAAAACAAAATTTAAATTTACAATTAATTTTTCATTTATTGTTGAAATGTAAATGAAAATTTTGATTTCTTGAATTTTTAAATTTCATAAATTAAAGTAAATTAAAGAAATATTTCCTTCAAATTTTACTATATTAATTGCCGATTTTCACAGTGAAAGCTTCAGCTTTACCAAAATTTAATATTCGGTTCCCACTTTTTAATGATATTTATTTTTTATATATTAAATTAAGTTCGTCCACTTTTCAGTATTAATATTATCGCCCTATTATGTTGTTCATAATGTGAATAGCATTGAGTCTGTCTAAATAAAATATACACATACACTAACTCATAAATTCCAATGTTACATTAATTTTTATTCATTCACAATAACATTATTTTCAATTATCATTCACAATAATTTCCATTTTTTGGTTTAACTAAGCTAAGGGCAAATTTTGATTGAGAAACCAAGTGAACTTAAGTTGCAGGCTTAAGCCACGGCTTTAAAAGCTCGAAATTAGGCTCTCACTGTGAAATCGGCCATAATATACTATTAATTATAAATTTTTTTTAAAAACTAACATTAAAATTTAATTTTAAAATATAATAAATCCTTTAATATTTTTTTTAAGAAATAATTTTGTTTAATACAATTTTTCTTGACATAATTTTGGCATGAAATTCCCTATAGCCAAGCTATTTCAATTAGCTTATAAAATATTTCCAAAAACCTTTTAGTAAAATTCTGTTAATGTTTAAGGAATACATAAATATTTTAATAGCTGCTTTGCTTAGGCCAAAAATCTAAGTATGTGTCTATAGCTAAACGAGAACCTATTAAATTGCAAATCTTTTAATATCGTTCGTGTAAATCACTAGAACTCCATTACAAATAATACATAAAAAATATAATCCCAAATTGACGACACATAAAAACAGATTTTTACAGCGTTTAGATATAAATTTATAATTTTTATATGTAATGCAATTTAAGAATCTTACCGTTCCAGCTAAATCAAAAAATCTTCTTGGATTGCGGTATGTAAAGTTTCAATTATTTTACAAAATTGATTTTATAAAAAAAGCGCATTACAAACAAAAAATATTGTTCTATAATTGTACGAGTAACTATGTCTTGTTTTTGAATCTACATAGATACCACGCGGCTTGATTTTTACGAGATTTTGTAAAACCAATTTTAAAATGCAAACTTATATTCTTTACTTACTGCTTTCAGCTTCAATATTAATAATTAATTGGCAATTTTTCACTGATGAAATCCGAACCTCCATTATAAAATTTATAACAGAGAAATCTATGCTACAGTTTTATCATGTTTTCAATAAAAAAAAATATAAAACTTCTTATCAACTCAGAGGACCTGCTAACAGTTAACCTAAAAGTTAATACAAAAAAAAAGTAAATGTAATTAAATGTAACCTAATCAATTAAATATAGCTAGCTAAAATCAAAATAATACGACCCCCCATAATTACTAATTATAATATTCCACAGAAATGTCAAATGTTAATGAGTCATTTAAGAAGGCGTTACAAATTTTATAGTTGATTTAGTGACTCTAAATGTTTTACAATATTGCCAAACTGTTACTTGTGTAACTAGCCATTATTGAGGAGAAAATTGTATTTTGTTTACACAATAAATGAAAATCATGTTTTACATTGAACTATTTGTAAATTAAGGATTCTATTAAGAGAGTAAAAGTACAACCATCTGGAAGAAAGTTATCCTTTATATACCATCAAATAATACGCCAATAATATAATTCAGTATTTATGTAGAATACATTTTCAAATTGTCAATTTAAATAATAAAGTGTCATTTAACTTCTTATTTATTGTGCAGTGAAAAATTATTATATAAAAAGTTAACACGACTAACGCCATCTTCAAGTCCCATTAAATGTTTCTATGCTTTCTTGAAAAAATTCCACGTGTTACAACATTTTGTCTACATATTTACTTTGTATTTGCAGAAATAAATAATAATATTCTATACAATATAAATATAAATTTCTGTAATGCTGAAGTAACTAAACTGACTATACTAACTTCTTGTATAGGAAAATCACGAAATTTTCCCCTTTAAAAAAATTTCACTGTACAGAAGTACATTTTGTTTTTGTATTTCCAAACTAAAAATGTATCCTTAACAGATTCAGCAAAATTGCTGAAATCATCAAGATTATTTTGTATTTGTTTTGTTGCCTTTAAAAAGCAATGCTGAATTGTGATAAGCAATATAATATTTAAAATTCATCGCGAAAAATTTAAGTAAAATATAATTTTTTTTTTCAGATGAAAATGGAAAAATCCCTGCAAAAAAAAAGAAAAACATAGATAAAATAAAAATTTCATTATTTTCATTGCATAGTAGTTCAATATTGGGTGTTGAATGTGTTAGACGCGTGTTCCATTTACATTCGTCCAAAAATGTATAAAAATTTAAATAATAGTGTACAAAATTTGATAACAAAAATTTATAATTTGTTTTAAGTAAAATAGTTTTTTATTTATAATTTTAAATTGAGAAAATACTAACTAATTTAATTAATAAATTCGTTCCCTACAGACCAAATACTGTGATATTATGGATGGCATTAATAATTCAGAGAATTTAAATTGTTAAGATTAAAATCATTTAATGAAATTTTCTTTGTATTTATCAAAAATTAAATATTCGTTGAAATTTCGGGGAAAACTACTATTATAATTGAAACAAATTTGTAAAATAAGTGAATGTTTGGTCACCCTTATTCTAATAACAACCTAAATTTTATTCAAAAGGATATTTATCATAAATAATAATATAAAAAACTCTATACAATTTTCATTATAAATGTTTACCCAAATTTTCACAAATAACAAAAAATTTATAATAATTCATAGTTAAAGTTTTATACAGTACTAAATAAAAATTGGTAAATCCAAAAAATTGGTATTAAAGAGAAACCATTCTTTAAGCTGTGAAAATTTTGTGGAAAATGGCAAAAAAACTGATTTCGAATGGAAAAAAAGTTTAAATTTTTAACAAAATGCAAATAAAAATGTGGAATTGCTAAATTTAAACAGAATTTTCAAATAAAGTGGATTATTTCATCTGAGATTTTTATCGTACTTCCAAGGTAAGTCCAAAGATTATAAAATAATATTTTTAATTAACATATTTATTAAATTTGTTTTCATTAAATTATAATTAAAACAATTTACCGAAGGGCAAGGTTAACAAAATTAATTGTTTTTAATATAAGAACAATTAATTTAGTAATGGTGGGCTCTACAAAAAAATTTACTTTCTTAACATCATAAAATGAACCATAAATTTGATATAGCGTCTCGTTACACCACTCTATATAATTGGAATAAAAATTGATACTAAACTGTCATAGATAAATTTAAAAGCTGTTTATTCAAAGTAAATAATAATAATTAGTTTTATAGAATATTTTCTAATACTGTTCAAAATTCAAAAATGATCAATCAAGTGTTTCCAATATTGGTACCAAGAGTACAGGGTTAAAACCACTTCAAACTTTATCAATCCTTTTATTTCTAATTATTATAAATATGTTAAAAGTTTTACGTAATCTAATTAATTATTTATACAGAATTCGGAACATTAAATTTTTCATGTTTCTATACAAAGTAAAAATTATTTTTAAAAAAAAAACTTTATGTTTATCATTTTATCTACGAGGACGATTTGAAAACTTTTGATAGTGACAACAAAATTTTCATAAAACAATTTTTTTTATTAATATTAATGCGGCGATGGTAAAAGTATTAAGGGAATCTGCTCGCTCATGTCCAACTGTTGACGGATGAATCTTAAAGCTAGAGATCAAAGGTGGCCGTACAAGCAATGCAGTTCACATCTCTAACCAGAAATCGTTGAACCACGATGTGTTATAAGATGATCAAGGATTGAAAATACGTGAAATAGCTGATACCAAAAAAGGAAAAGCGAGATCAATTGGATGTAAAAATTAAGTAGAAAAGACATGAAACTCACCAGATTTCATTCGTTCGAATTATCATCTATTCCCAAACCTGATAAAATTCAATTCTGGAAAGCGTTTTTCGTTTAATCATAAATAAATTGATGCTGTAAAGTAGATTATTATTTTACAAGCCTTGATACAAATCATTTGTACTTGGTATTGATATAGAATTTTTAGAAAACTTTGGCCTAAGTGTGCTGAGCTTGAATTGAACTATAATAAAAAAAACTTTAATGCAACAAAAATATTCGGTTTCAAAACTTTTCAAACAGCCCTCGCTTAAAACAATTAAATTTAATATGCTAAATTTTTAAATGTTCAACGATAAAAATATTTTCTGTCATTTTTATAATAAATTTTAAAAAAAAATTATTAACGAATCCATTTATTTTAATGATTCGTAAAAAAATAATAAATAAATTTTACATAAATTTGTAAATTTTTTGTTGTTGTTATTGTCGGAAACATTAAATTTTAACATTATTATTTTTCTGTAAATTTTTAATGTTTTATAAAATAAAGGAAATTTTAAATTGTTAATTTTAGAATAGCTTTAATAATTAAAAATTAAAGAATTTTTAGAAATTTAATATTTCGTGTAGCAAGTATCGAGGCGAAATTATGGAAGTATCCCTAATGCTATCTTCCACTTTGACACCATTTCAATTTATAAAAAAAAAAAGAACAGAATTTTAATATATTATATGATCTTTAAACTGATCTTTGTTCCATAAATTGTTCCATTAGCTGATCCGCGTTCGTCCTAATTATATTGTACATTGTTAATTTGTTATGACGGTATTTTTACGAAGAGGAGTGAATGGGTCGAAACTTAACTAACGAATGAATATAAAATAAAATTATTAATTTTATAGCATAGTCTTACCTCTCCATTAAGGAGAGGATACACCGTCATAGCAGGCTGATAGAATCTTATGGTAAATAGATATTATAAGTTTATCAAACTTCATCAAATCCACATGTAATAAATATTATAATTCATCGGGTCAATCGAGATGCTTTGCTTATGGTAAATAGATTATTTTAAACCAGTGCCGAATATAAATGTCACTTTGCAGCATTATTGGACCATTTTTAATCCCCTAAACCTAAAAGGATGTGTATGAGAATGAAAGTTATAGTGAAAGTTGTGCAAATAATGATAATAATTCTTTGGATATGGTCTGAATACGTGAATGGATAATATGAATAAAATGTATAAAATTAGTATCTACTACAGAATTTTCTCTGTAGAATTAAAATATAATTTGGATGAATATGAGAATTTGTAATATTATTTTTGTTTTAATTTACATTAAAACTATACATTAAAACTAATTAATTATAAATGTTTTTGTTAAGAATAATATTTACTATAAAATATTAGAAAATCCTTGGTATAGAAAGGTATATGGCCATATAATCAAGAATATTATGTTTTTTTTTTTAAGATTTCCATCTCTTCGTCCTAATTCAACATTTATTTCGTTTGGAAAAAAATGGTCAAAACTTCCATAGAACAGTCATAAAATTCAGGATAAGAAATTATAAATTAAGTGAATAAATGGGACGGTGTAATTTTAAAGAAAATCGAAAACAAAATAATATATAAATTTTGTTTCTTAAAATATTTTATCAAGGATTTGGATCTGGAGATTAAAAAGCTAAATTTAAATTAAAAATAATTCGGATTATTTTTTTGGTTTTATGGTACTATGTGCCACCGAGAAATTATATTTAAGACTAAAGTAGATGATTAAAATGCTCTTTCTACTGGTCAATATATCCTATCTCTTTGTTTCCAAGCAAAGACGCTCTAATATTATATAATTTTTGTATAAATTATATACTTTATATAATTTTTGTTCCAAGATATTGAATGTTTCTAAGTCCTACACTTTTTCGTTTCAGTTTAGTTAACAAGGTTTTAACCTTGAACAGTTTAAATAAGATTTATAAGTTCTGGTATATGAACTCTTGTACCTTTTTCAGTTTAAATAGAACTCTGATGCACTCGTGCTGGATAGTTACAGATAGGACTATATTAATTTAAAAAATTGAAATTATTAATGTTATTTTAAGAACTGGAATTTTTCGTGTGGTAGTAAATAGACGTGCACATTGCCCACTTAATGGAATTTACCTAATTCTTATGCTTTCGAAATTCCACAACTGATAAACACCAAAGTAGACAAAATTTTCGTATAAATTTTTATTATTAAAGTTATTTGCCAAAATATATTAGAACTGAAATAATATTAAAGAAAAAAAAATTATTATTCTATGTAAAAACAAATATTTAAATTTACAATTTACCCAAAAGAAATACTGAAAGTATAAATACTAAAATACTCTTACTATAGAGTAGACAGTAGAGCAATAAATTTTCATACATATAACACGGTATACGCTACTCATACATTTATATTTCAAAGTTCAAAAATAAAACTATAAATTTTAATTTGCAAATAAAAAAACTTATATTTTTTAGACCATATTTTACCTAGCAACTAATCTTGATGCTACCAACAAACAACAAATTATTCTCATCATCAACAACCTTTGGTAAAAAAAATATATTAGCTATTTCAAAATGGAAGATTGTAAATCATTGAAAAACAAATTTCTATAAAAATATTATAAGAGTCCACAATGTTCATTTGAAAGCGATAGAATAACGAAATTTTCACTTGGAAGGAAGCATATGGCCTCAATGATTGAGGTTTCGTTACATCCAATTGCGAATAGCAATTAATAGCGAATCATTTGTTGTAACCTAATAATCGTTGGTAGATAAGATTCAATTTTACAGTGAGGTACACTACTAGTCCCAATAACTGCCAGCCATGCGGCTTATTGTGATTTCCATTTTCTAATTATGCGCCAGTTCCCAGACACGTACTATTTGTAAAACACTTCATGGACAACGATTCTGAGGCTGTAATTATGTAACTACCGAGGTGTAGTATGTGTTTTCTCGCTAGCGCCTCGCATTCGCATAATATATATGTTCTGTTGCCTCTTCCTCGTCTTCGCAAAATCTGCACAGTTGGTCTTCTGA
This sequence comes from Rhamphomyia laevipes, assembly GCA_963920725.1. NCBI lineage: Eukaryota > Metazoa > Arthropoda > Insecta > Diptera > Empididae > Rhamphomyia > Rhamphomyia laevipes. The sequence continues at coordinate 43,968,755 of OY987259.1, forward strand.
TAGTCCAAGTCTGTGTAGATGTTTTTTAACTCGTTCCTAACGGTTGAGAATTGTATAATTTTTCCTGCCAAATTTTGTTTTGTCAAGTTTTTAATCTTTTCTGAAAAATATTCCGATTAGTTCGTTTAAGGATCAATAAAAAAAAATAGTTTTCTTTATAATCCTGTATTCAAGGGTATGTTTAAAACAACTTCAAAATGTTTATTGGTCCTCTGAATAAAAATATACCTAATAAAAAATTTCGTAAATAATTTTAATATTAAACTTCTTGTATATTTGTGGTCCTCTTAAAAACAGAACAATTTAGAAATAATGAAAACTTTATTTATATAAATGTTCTCTTAAGTTAAGTATAGCTAAAATAATTATTTTGCTATTCCACCAATTCAAAATGGAATTGTAGAAATCTAATTATAAATGTGCATTTAAACAAATTAGAATTCCGAATTTAAAGAGGATTTATGTTTATATTCACTTGTAAATCGTATTTTTGGAATCCAATTAAGCCAATTAAAGAAATATAATTTAATTTCCAATTTGTTAAGTTAATTGGGAGATTTTGAAACTAAACAAATCCTAATCGAATTCATTCATCTACGGATTAAGGTCATATCATTACTAATACTATAGCACATTTGTTTTCTAGTGCTAAGATTCTATTCTATTTCAAAATTTTCAATATTAACTAAGTATATAAAAATAATTTTATATTTAGACCACAAATAAAATACCAAATTCTTGATTGGGTCATGATTGAAAATTTTACAAATATTATTTAACTTCATTTATTTAGATAAGTAAAACAAAGTTTTGTTCTCCCTTATTATCAAAATATTATAATTAAAAATCAATAAAATTTCATTAAATTTAAATATTCCAAAAATTTGAAAAATATGGAATCAAAAAAAAAAACATTAATTTTCAATTTTCATATAATAATGTTTTACAAAATTATATTCAATATTTTTAATATAATTTTCCATGATTTATTACCATAGTAATAAGACATAGAAACTTTCAAATCAATTTAAAATTAAATGTCAAAAGAAAATCCTTTTTTTTTTTGTAAATTACAATTTTGTACGTTATCCTGTCTGTTTTGTTTCCTGTTTGTTTGTCTCTATATTAATATATATAAAAGTAAATTAAATTATTCATTTAATATTTTTTTTCAAATAGATTTTCATTTCTATAAAAGCATCGTTTAAAAGCTAAAATAACAACTGCAAAAAAAAAAAAAAAAGTAGAAAAATCGAGAACAACAGGAAATCTTTGACATTTTTTATTTATTCTGTTAAAACAAAAACAATTTTTTAAGAGTTTTTTTTTTATATTATTTTATATAAAAAGTAAACAAACAAACTTGAAAAAGATGTAGAATAAAAAGTAGACAGTATAAAGATAGACTATAGACAGCAAATATTCAAAGTGTCAGCAACATTTGAATAGACATAGAAAATCAAGAAGAGAAATAACAAGATAATCTGAAGAAAAAAAAGTAAAATAATTGAAATTTCTTGTTTAGAATTATCTTAATAATAATAATTGTAAATAAAAACATACTAAGGTCCAAATTATTTGAACCGAAAATAAAGCTTGGTTAAAATTAAAGTGACACTACATTTTATAATTTTAAACTATTTATATTGGTTTATAATTACGCCAGAATTCAAAAAGCTGAATAATATTTCCATTAGGTTGTGATTCTACAGGACAATGGTACTTAAACTTTCGCAGCCTTTAAAACTATTGAAACGATTGGAACCTAACTAAATTTTATGTTATATGTTTAATATATACGAGCCTATTTTTTTATTTCAAATCATATTAAAATTCGGTGAAGTTGTATTCTGCTATTCTGCATCTGCAAATTGAGAATTGTCACATATAAAAGTCATAACAAAAGTCTCAGATATCCAATTCCAATAATTAGTTACCTTGTAACTGCGGAACATCGCATATGTCAAAATCTTAAAAAAATGTTTGTACATTGAAAAGATTTTGACATATGATTTTTTAACTATTGCTTTCAAAAACAAATTCCAGCGGAATCCTTAATACTTTTCATGGATCCCAAGGGTTACGCGGACCACATTTTGGTTAACTTTATAGTATAATCAAAGATCGATCTTAATTGTTCCATTTTTTGGTAATAACCATCATTCAAACGACATTAGTAATTCTTTATAGAAGTATTCCTACGTAACCTTTAATTAACTAAAAAAAAAAAATCCTGAACAAGTAGCATTTATAGGACCAGAATAATTTGGATTTGGACCCTAATATGTAATAGTTTTATTCTGTAGTTTAGACATTTTTTAATCAAAAATATTCTAGTGGATGTTAATTAATATAAAAGATAAGATTTCTTATTTATTCGTATAGTAACACGTACTGATATTTTCATATTGACATAGTGCCATAGAGCAACAAAATGAAGTTGAATATCATGGTATGGAGCGTGTAATTTGTATTGAACTTTTATCTTAATTGCTATTTTTTTATTAACTATAAAGCAAACATTATTAAATTTTGCATCTATTTTAATTGGTTCTTAGTAATGCCATAGGTATTTTGTCAAATAATTTTTGTAGGGGTAATTATAAATATTACTCTTTATTGCTCCACATTAAAGCCGTATAATATAATTTTTTCTTGTTAAAAATTTCTAATTTACATGAAGACATTTTGTTATTGTTCCCTGCTGTGCTTTATAGCATAGAAGACCATTTTAAAGGATGGTAAATATGCTAAAGGTCATTCTTTGTTGTTTTTAGCAAATATCTGTTAGATATAGTCCTCATTGTTATAGATATAAAATAGTGACTGTTTTAGTTTAATTTTCAAAAACATAAGAATTTCGACCTAAATACTAAATGAAGTTTTTCTTTAATTTTACCAAAGACCAAAGATATAATAAAAATTATTCAAAACGTAAAGGGTTTCAGATTCAAATTCCCAATGCAAAATAAAATACAATAGAATAAAAATATGAGACTTTTTCTATTGGCAGAAAATATCTTGTAAAGGTTTACGAAATTAATTAAATGAATTTTGAACAAAGTTAACAATTTTTATATATCTTCTCATTTTCTTGCATAATTTTCAGTCTTTGTTTGATAATTTATAGCTTTAGCATTGTTTGCTTTCTATGTAGCTTATGAAAAAGGGGCTTCAGTCGACAATTATTAACACAAAAATACGCAAAAAAAGGAATAAATGATTTGTTTCTGCACGTAAGTGTAACATTTGAGATAGGAAGTTGTTTACTACGCACACGTGTTGGTAAAGTTTAAACACAACCCCAGCAATTGGAACTTTAAGTTGTGTGATTTTATCTAGAATAATTTGTTCTTTAAAAAAAGAAAAATGTTGATTCGTTTTTGACAAGTTTATAAATATTTCTATTACTTTCATTATTTCTGAAGATTCTGATAGTGTGTCAGGAGAGGTTATAGCTTAGTTAATTATAGTATTGGACAAACAAAATATTGACCAATATTATTTATCGTAAAATTGTATTTTATAATTTTCCATAATTTGTTATTTAGTTTATCAATGCAGAAACAGCGGCGATCCAGATCAAGCTGAAACTCTAGAACACTTCCTATATCATTGCCTGAAACTCTCTATAGATGTTCTAAAAGAGGATTACAATTTCAGAACCAGAAAACTCATTCAGTTAACTGCAATTACGTAATCCTCCGACTTACTAGAAAACCCTCAATACCTACTAAAAGTTATACATGAAAGTGTTACTGCTAATAACTCATTGTGGTATATGCGAGGCCAATATAACCAAACCTAAAAATCCGCAAATATATTTTAATTTTAACTACTTCAGAAGAAATCTAATATTTGTCAATTAAGTTAATTGCGATATTTTCATATAATTAATTTAATTTGCAAACAATTAAGTACAGAATTTGTCAATAAAAAAGTTGTTATATAACATCTGAAATTGTAACTAAACTAATTAATTTGTCTATCTAATTATTATCAACCCCAGACAAAAAATCAAAACATTTTAATTATTACAACAATTTCAAAGTATGCCAAAATGACAGATAATTTGTTATAAAACTTTGTCTGTTTTAAAAGTTTAAAATTTCGTTGACATGACAATTTCATCATTTATAAAAACTTGCTATAAATTTCTAAAATATTTTAATATTCCATCATTTTATAATTTGATTTCTATTTAATTTTGTGTATAATTTAAATTATTTTGTAAAAAAAAAAAAAAAATATTGATCATTAATTTGAATTCCCATTAGTCTTTTGAAAATATGAATTTCAACTTTCAATTACAATAATTACCAATCCCAAGAGGTTGAAAGATAGAAATTGAAACCGCAAATTGTTACGACTAACAATGAAACTTTATTTCAATTAATATTGTTTTTTTTTTCGGAGCATTTAAATTAATTTCTAACTTATTTATAAATTAGTTCTTATAACTTATAAAAAGTTTCTTTGGAAAAGTTTTATTTTATTTTTTATTAAAACAATTATTATTTTTGCAAATTTGTTAAATTAAGTTAAACAAATATAAAAAAAAAAAAAAAATATTTTATAAGTTGTTTTAAATTAGAACAAATCATAAAAGAATCATTCAAAATTATAAAAGTTGTAAACGGAGAACCAATTTCATGTTAAATTTAAATCTTGATAAAATCAGACCATATGAAAACATAATTAACATTATAACTAGAGCGAGCAATCACAATATAGAAAAGTCTATTTCGGTCAAAAGCATCATAATTGTAAATTTTCCGCTAAGATAAATTTTCATATAAAAATTAGCTATTACATTTCGGTTTTACGTCGGTATCTAAAAGCTCGGTATCATTGAAACAGAAGGAATTAACATATGAATTTGTTCTATTTCAATCTATTCTTTCGTTATACCATCGATATGGAAGGTTTATAGCATCAGTTTTTTGGAATTCAAAAGAAATTTTGTAAATCTCTTATCTTCATAGATGTAAAATAATCATTTAGGAGAGAGACGTTCATTTTTTATTAATACAATTCACCAGCACACAAAAATCTTACAAAACGAAAATCAACAAAGTGAAGCACCGATTACTTAACCATCTACCGTATTCACCAGATTTGTCATCCTCGGACTACCTTGCACCAAGCCTTGATACAAATCATTATAAACATACTATATAATTGTTCCAACAAGCTAGGAATGTGTTTGTTGAGCATGAAGGAAGCTATTTTTTGCCCAGAACACTTCTTTCTTTTTCGATTTCAAGAGTTTTCAAACAATTCTGGTATATAAATCCATGTTTTCTTAGCATAATTACATTTTACTAATTAATTTAGTTTATTTATAATTAGTTGATCATGCTGCAAATATTTATTTCATAAATTAAAATTATTTTTTATGTTGTGCATTTATTTAAAATACGAGTACAGACTTTTTTTTGTTGCAAGTTTGCGTGTATAACAAAACTTGACGAATTTTATAATTAATATAATAATAAACTGTAGAAAATCAAGATCCTGATTCAAAAGACTAAACTATTATTTAAAATATATTTAAAAAAATAAAACATTTTTTAACTTTATTAAAAGTTCATTAAAATTCAACATGAAATGAATCCAAAATATTATAATATACAAATTACCTTCCATTGAATAAAATTCTCGAACAAATTTTCATAACTTAACTATTTACTATAATCTTTCCTTAACATAAAAATCATACTTTTTTAATATCTTTTTTTCATTTTTATTTTTTTATTATGGAAATGATTTCCTCTTGTTCTTAAAATAAACGAAATATCTAGATTTTTTTATGTTTTCTCTGTTAATGTTTTTGATATTCGTGTACATATATTTTTTCTATATAATTTTATATGCAACTGACAATGGAAGGCAGTAGTGAACTAGCGCATAAAATTTACTTCCGTTTTTTTTTATATATACACCATAAAATTATGATAAACCAAACTACAAATAAATAATATAATTATGATTTCAACTTTCAACAAAATGTGGCAAACCTTAAATGCTAACAAGGAAAAAGTTTTTTAAAAAAATAAGATAAAAATAATATAATAATTTCCGTTTTTTTATTATTATGTGGCAAATATTATGTTGGTGTACACTGTACAATGTACACCAAAGATACGTTTTGTAATATAAAGTTGTGAAATACAATTTTCTTCAGTCCAATAATTTTCTGCAATTATTTGCGTTTTAAGTACAACTCGTAGTTATTCAAAAATTTAACAGGAAATTTTTGATAAAAACAAACAAGAAAACTTTATTTTTCATCATTTTCCATGTTAATGTTGCATTACATAACATATTTTATTTATATAATTTATTATCTTCACAATATTCTTTTATAATTTGGTATAATGTTAAAAATATGAAGATATTTCTTAATATGTTCATCGAGAGTACAATATTACATTAAAATATCATTTTATGAAAACTGGCAACATACAAACGATAGATATCATTTAATTCCGAGAATATATTTAATTCATGAGAGTCATTGTTACATAAATCACCAATTAAAATTCAAACGACAATTTTTTTACTATACACGATATAGTACTTTATGTATTGTAGTTAATGAAATTATTATCTAGGACTCACGACCTAGATTATAACAATCTATATTTTAAAGGACATTTTTTATTGTTATAAATAGATTATTAATTGTAACAGTATAAATATATAAAACACCAATTATTATGAGATATTGTCATAAAGCTAAAAAAATATGTTGTTAAAAGAACTAATATAAAATTCATGATATTTTTTATGTTCGCGGTATCAAACAAAAAGTAATTGAAGAATTTAGTATTGTTTAAGAATAAACAATACTAAACTGTTTAAAAGTAATAATAAAGATTCACCGTACAAAAATTACTTTGTAAAATTTAAAATTGTTAGAACTAAATTAGATCCAAAACTTAAATATTCGGTAATGAAGAACTGAAATGTTCGAGCACCAAAAAAAATTAACAAATTAACAGTTTACCACTAGCTTTAGATTTCGCACTCAATTTGGCTCACTGTACACATATACACGACAAAAAGCAATCCATATTTCCATGTTTGTAAATTTAACTGCAAATAAATTGTTACCACATCTTCTTAAAACTTGTTGCATACCGAGGGAGAGGCTATTTTAGATTAAGTGGCAACGGCAGCACGATAATTATATGTTAGCATACAAAATTGCTGAATCATTCACCTCTCCAATACTTGTCCATGCGTTAATTTCTAAAAAGGTTTCTTATTCCACGTCATTTGGTTAACTATTTAATATATTCAGACCGATACATCGCAGTCGCTCTGAGTTTAAAGAAACGTATGATTCGGAAGCCATATAAAAATTATATAGTCCAAATTGCAATAAAATGTTACGAAACCTTTGGATGAGGCGAAGGCTCGATTTGGGCTTTAAGGCCATTGTTAAAAAAAAATTAAATAAATGTAGAAAATATTTCACTAGTCTACAAAAACCTTATTATTATATACCAAACTAAGGACATCACCAACAAAGTTCATCCAGTTTATATAAAGTAATAAATTATTTCATTTTCATATTTTCTCAACAGAATTTCATAAAATTCATATACAAATTCAACTGACACTAATTTATCAACATTAAGCTTTATAAAATATAGTAGACCCTAATGACCTGTAAATTTAAATAAGATTAAAACTAAAGGATTGGATAAACTTTAGTATATATCAGAATATTCAACATAAAATAAATTCCTATATAATTCTATTCAACATTATTATATAATAGAATTATATTTATGTTCATGGTGCAGCATAACTTTTACGAAACATAAAAACTCATTACTATACTAATAAAATGATTTTAAAACTATGACCGCGTTAACTAGTTTTGGTTAATACTCTTTATCCTTTTCATTCATTTATATATCAGCTTTGGAGTGTTTTGATTAGTTAGTTCGTTTTGTGTATATTTTTAACGATTGCATTAAACATTATAAAGTCATGCATCGGAGATTTTTAAACTTTTAATCGTATTAGAAAAAAAAAATCTTTATATTTTTTATAAATTATACTAAAAATGCTTAAAAATATTTTTAAAATTTTAATGTTGAATAAACAATTTTATTTTTCCATCACAAATTAATTATAATTGATTTAAAATTTTTATTTCATATGAGTTTTTATCATAATTTTTTTTTTTAAATCATTTTTAATGTAGGAAATCGAAATAGAATTTCAAATACAAGAACATTTTTGTCTTTGAATAATTAATTGCATTTAATTGATTCATGTATCACTGAATGTTATGATACTGTTCATCTTAAGTGAAGGTCTTAAAGCATATCTTTTATGTACACCTGTAAACCTTCTGTTATGCTACTGTTAACCATCTATTGGACGAACGATGATATAGTATCATATTTAAAATCTTAAGTGAATGTTTGCTTCTTTTATCTGTTAATCTACTGTTAAATAACTGTAAACCGTATGTTGTGCTACTGATAATATTAAGTGAATTTTTTGATATTGTTAACCTACTGTTAACCGTCTGTTGTGCTACTGTTAGTCTTAAGTGTTGGACTTAAAGCAAATATTGGACTTATTTATACCTGTTATCCGTTCCCGTTCCTTTGAAATATTACTTTCAATATTTGAAATAATTTTTTATATCAATCTAGGAAACGATTTTTTTTTTTCTCAATTGAATTTTTTTTACAATCAACAAACAATTTAAATAATTTACAATAAAATATTATGGCATCAGATAAAAAACGTCGGACTTCGCGTAGAAATGACAGTATTGTGTATATTGAAGAAATTATTCCGGATGAATTGACAGAAATGGTTGAAGAGTTCCTGCATAATTTAATTAATGGAATTATCGAATATTCGATTCGAGTGGATAAAAAATATGCTGAAATTCAATTTGTTTCGAAATGTTGTTTTGCAGCAATCTCAGAAATAGCAAATCTTCAATTTTATATAAGGAATCCACCAAGAGGAAAAACTACTAAATATTTAGGACAATTACATAATTTAGAATCACTTCCAAAACCATCATTAAATACTAAATACGATTAATAAAGAACTATGAAAATTGAAAATTAATTTTATTAAATATTTATTTCAAAATGAATATAAAAATGTTATTATAATTTTAATTACTTTATGTCTTCATTATAAACATTGTTAAAATCTTCACAACTCATCCTCAAAACTAATTAAGTTTTATTATATGCCAATATAATCTAAATGATACTTCTTTTAAGTGTACAGATGACTTATATTTTTATTGCTTTTAATCTCTTGATTACTCATTATCAATCAAAGAACCAGTCAACAAACCAAAAAACGTTTCCAGGATTTAATAAAATGCGTTATTATGCAATTATTAGTAAAATGATTTGGATTTCCGAATTGAGGATTCAGATCTTACTATATTTTCAATTTTCAAAAATGTTGTACATACATGATTTTAAAAAAAACACTAAACGTTTGACCTATGTTGTGCTAAAAATACTTAATGTGATTTGTTTACAGAGCCATTGAGCCAATAACGTAAACTGATATCTGTTATTTTGAGTAGAAAATGAGTTATCAGCAAGCTATGTTACTGATTCTGCCTTTTGAGGAAAAAATAAATAATTATTTAATAATTCGAATCCCAAAGGATATTGAAAAAGAAAAAAGTTCCATTAAACTCTCATATTATTAATAATAGTATTGCTTGTAAATATTTTCATTTACATAAATGTTTTATTATTTCAATAAATATGAAAAATTAATTTTAATTTTTATGTAAATTTTATGCTCAAATTAATTTTTATGCAATTATATTTTATTTTATTTTTTGGAACCGCAATTACAACTTTATTAATTGCAGAAAGACAAAGTTATTAATTCGAATTGTGAATAAAATTAATGAAACTTTTATCTTGTAACGAATTATTTTTTGCATACATGATTTTGCAATATTTATCATTATTTAAATTAATTGTATTTAATTATTGTAGACGGATGACCACAAATTTTTTTCATAACTCAACAATTTTATAGAGTTTCTTTATCAATACTATTGGCTTTACATAAAATTTTAAACCTTTTTAGATGAGAGTGAAAATGGACGAAAAGTAGTGCCTAAAGTCATATTGAAAAAAATGTTAGCATGCAGAAATTGCTAGTATAGAGATAAGTTTTAAAATTAAAATACAATTTATAATAAATAATTTTGAAGTTATAAATATCTTGATTAAGTTCCTCTATTAAATTCATAACTATTCTTTAATTATTATATAATAATTAAAAATCTATAAATACAATTATGTCAATACCACAAAATATCTTTATTATATCATATTTAAACCTCAAACAATATGCAAATTAGATCCATGATGATATGTAAATATTTTTAAAAGTATACTCATCCAATTTTACTCCTTTTTCATATTAAAACTGATTCACCTTCTACAAATTTTGATAATTTCAAAATATTGTCTGGCATATTGCTACAGCTTCAAATTTTCTACGTCCAAACTATTATAAAAATTTATATATTGGCAAATTGGAATCTATAAACAAACAAAAATTACTTTGATGAAAATGAACCCTTTATAATAATAAAAACATAATAAATTATGCTCAAATAAATAAACAAAAATTTACATTTCATAAATAATGTCAATAAATATATGAAAATTTATAATACAATAATGGTAACACTATCAAAACTTTCAAAACCCAAGTACATAAAGTATGTAATTATAGGCCCACATGCAGACACTATTGATTTTGATTATCATAATTTCATAATATTTCTAATTTATGTATAGTTTTAAATGAAATTCCGGATATAATAAATAATAATCAATAATTATTTACAAAAAAAATTTTAAGTTATAAATATTAAATTTACATATAATTAAAGTTTTATCAAAGAAAAACAATTATTACTTCAAATTAATATTTACAAAATTCAAAAACATTAGCAAATCTTTCTCTAAATAACTAAGTAAAAAGTAAAAAATTAAATATACATAATTACAATATTCAAGGCACATGTTGACAAGAGTGCATTTCCACAAAAATATATTCAAATTTACAATTCAATAATATTTTGAATAAATAATAATATTCTGGAAGTGAATCATGACTTTAGATATCATTTATCCTATGGAGATAAAAATACGATTTAAATTTTCTTTGGAATCCTATCATAATGGCATACGATTGAGAACGAATCATAATAGTGAAATTGCCCTTTCAATAATACCAAAAACTAAGTTAACTTAGTTTAAATTGTGATATTAGTGGATATAAGCGTATGGTATCATCCTAAATATCAAATGTAAACTATACTCTATATTCGATATCTTAAGTTTTTCATGTGATTCATCTATAGATCCCATTTACAGTGGTACATATATGAACCATACAGTAGGGTTAAGTCATGATTTCCTTCCAGAATAATATTAATATACAGAGCCTTATATACGATGTAGAGTAGATAGAACAAAGTTTTATATAGTTCCACAAATTTAAGAATTCACATAGAATTATTGAATCCTATAAAATATATTTGAAAAACAATTTTGATACAAATTGATTTAAAGCCGAATTCTCTCTCAAACAATTTTAATCTAAATTTTTGACTACTTTGTATTATTTAGATTGTACAAAGAACTATGAAATTTAGATGATAAATGTATAAATTACACAAAATGACATTAATATAAAATATTTACATTATGGATTCATTTTTTTTTTACATTGCCTGTTTATCTTTGGATGTCAGAAACATTTCAATGAAATATGCTAACAATATAAAGAGATACATTATATGAAAACTTATTTATGTCAGTTGCATTAAGTAATACAATTAATACTAAATGAACAAATTCCCTTTGACAAAACTATAATTATTATTAATTAATCACAGATGATAAAATTAATTATAATGTATTTTCTTACAGATGATAATAATATTATCATTTAATTTGCTGATATTACCAAAGAAATAAAATGATATGACCTAAGACGGTGTCAATAATAGTATTGTTATTGAAAGGGTCAAATTTATTACTGATTTCTACATATAAACTCTTGTCGGTTTAGATGCGATTTTTTTGTCTATGCGTATTTTGTCAATGGAATCAGAGCGTTTGGCTAGCTTAATATTATGTTATTCGGACCGGAACCGGAAATAAGAAAATCATCACTATCACTATCGCCATTTACTCGGGTTTCATTTACTTTGGTTTTCAAGAGCCAAACTGCTGGATTGCTTAAACATTACTGAACAACGACAGTACCATACTCTACACATTACAAATGAAAGAAAATATTTAATATTGAACACTAACGCAAAAGATTTCGCTTAATCACAAACAGTGTAAAGGACATTTTTTAATCATTATAATTAAAGGAAATTTATTTATGTTTCATTAATAATTAGATAGCTAATATTTTAACTTTGTTTTTAAATCATAAATTCATAATTATTTAAATTAATTCATGTTATTATAAATCATTTTTTGTTAAAATATGTAATTTTCTAAAATCTGTATGACAAAGTTATTAATAAATAATAAATACAATTAATACTAAAATTGTTATTTACTTAATAAAATTATCATTTATTGATACAGTCTATCTATCTACTTTATTAGGCCAGCAATACTATTAAAGTTTATCGAAAATCTGATCAATTTTTATTTCGTTATAGTATAGCATATAAAAAATTTATCAGTTAATACAAATTTATTAGACGAAAATTTGATACGTTTTTATTATAAATGATTATTGAACACGCACTGAAAGATAACTAGATTAATGTCTACAAAAATATTCTGTCAAATCACTGTTAAATAAATAAAAGTGAAGAAATGATATAGGAATATAATTTATAACTAATATTTGATTACTATTTGATATAATGCTATAAAATTAGGTTTCAGATTTAGGTAAATCAGTTACACTATCATTTATATTTACTGGGAAATTCAATTCATTAACAGTCCATATTTTTCGCTTGAAAACACTTTAACATTTCCACCGCCACCCCATAAAATAAAGTAAAAAAGAAATTAATTTTCCTGAAAATTATTGCCACTTAGATTTATGAGGAAATGATAGCAAAAGCTATTTTCAATGTATGGTAATATTCTACTCATAGTTCATTATAATAAGTAACATTAATTTAGAGTGCTTTAACTATTAAATTAATTTAAATAGTTTTGAATTTCTAATGCGTTAGCTAATTAAGTTAACGAAATTTGAACAATAATGTATGATGAGTCTGCGTATTACCAAAACTATTAGGAAAAAGGATCAAATGAAACTGTATAAAATCGTAATGGTTTTGATGTTAATGATAACTAAATAAGTAATTACAGTGGCGGGTAATAAGGAGAATTATATGGTGATTAATTGTATAGCAGCTGGACAAAATTGAATATTAATCGAAATTATCAAAATTGTTGTTATATTATTTTTCCAATTTGGTTGTAAAGTAAGAAATATTTGTTCATTTGCTCCTAAATTTTGAATTACTTGTAGGTACATGTGGCTTAACATTAGAAACAGATAAGGTTTTACCTGATGTGGTTCTGTATAACAAAATACGGTCAAGATATCATAATTGGTAACTAAAAAATACTATGGAAATATGTCTATGCTCTCATCCAGTTTTTATTTATGTAACAAGCTAATAAAATTTTACTCATCAGTAATTTTGCATCCACTAAATTAATTTAACTCAATAATACATTAAGCTAAATATGTTGGAAATTAATTTGTTCGTTAAATTGCATATTAACATAAAATTGAAATAATTTTATTGGTTTTATCTGATAAATACGGATTTAAAATATTTACTGTTCAGTGTTTTCACACATAATGTTTTCCCTTTCTATATACATAAAACATAAATGATTCGAAATTAAAATATTTAAATAACCACAAAATTTTCATTTGTTATAATTAATATTTTATTGTTTTAGAATTTAAATGGAACATAATTTTTCCTTAATTTTTACATTGCTTAATAATTGTAGATTATCCAGAATCGTTTTCCTAATCATATTAAAATTGAAAAATTTAAAATTGTTTGTCGGATTATTTATACAATTTTATTGGAAATTCTAAATTTTATTGGTAATTCTTTTAGTGGAAATTATTATATACGAGATTTAATTAATATTCAGTAAGTAATAATTAAATTAAATTGCAGTCTCGTTAAGGAAAGTTGACAGATTACATAATTATTTTCTTTGTCCTCTTTTAATTATATTTAAATATCATATTCGATATATTTCTTAAATCTTACCTCATTCTCTAATCTAATAAATAAATACATAATATAAAATGAATACTAAAACTTAAATATTTTATTCAAAGATTTTTATAAAACATTAATTTGTATATTTTACAGTCCAACTGGGAATATTTTCCAATTAATTTTAACACTGCATTACATTAATTATCATTATTTAAAAAAAACACAAGCTAATCAAATTACTTTAATATAATAATTTACAAAGCTTATTGTAAATTCCTTGTGGCTTTCATGTTGCACATTTACTACTTAATCGCAACGTGTAATTCCAAACTTTATGGTAAAGATTAAAAAAAAAATTATAAACTTTAGTAAATAAGGATTTATAGTTGTCAACAAATTCTACTTACATTTTTATGAGATTAAGGAAAGTCAGTTTTATAATAAAAAATTTAAAAAATGGAAATTGCTCAAATTATGTTTTCTTATTATTTCCGATGATGAGATATTCGGGTCCATGGTAGGTTATGCTATTTTAATGAAATTTGGCTAAATGAACTAGCTATAAATATAAAGTCAGTAATAAATATTTCAAATTATTCATTCCTGATATATTTTACAATACAAAACTTCTGATTTTTGAGGCTACTGCTATAGCATAGCAGCTGTTTTCATAATAAATTAAAAAAATATTTTTTTATTAATTTGACATCTTCACCATAATTTCATCTGAACTAAAGTAAAGAAAATTTAATCATTTTTTTGTTGTTTGGGTGTTTTGGTGGCACATACCGACAAAACATAAAGTCATAACAATTTTCTTTTCAAATGAAAATTGTTTTCTAAATTATATTTTTATTTTATGTAAATTTATGTAAACTTTTTGAGTTTCATTTATCTAATCAGTTTTAATTTTTATTTCCAAAATAAAATAGAGTTTTCCAAGAAAATGTTCCCTTAAAAATTAAATCAACAATATTTTATATATATTTCAATTTTCATCAAAACATAATTTTTGTAAGCTTTTAAAAATTATTTTCAAGTTTTACTTATTCCAAAATCCTATTTATCTATATTTTAAACAAGATCAATTTAGGCGATTTCAAATTACATATGAAAAGTTCAATTTTCACAGCTGAAAATAAGATATGAATGAACCTTACCTTGTTGGTCACAATTAAAATTTCAATCAATAAATTTCAATTTATTTACATATAACTATTAATTAACTACCACCTCAACAAAATTGGCTTGGCTGATAAAGTCAAATATTTTGGCTTGGCTGATAAAGTCTCTGTCAAAATGATAAAGAAACCACAAAATGAATACATCCCCTGCCCCTGTGAGGCACTAGCCATTAATAGTCTACATTTCTTGGAAAAAGATTTTCTTATGCCGAAGAACTGGCCAACATTGCTCTCTCGAATTCCCTTTTAAAAAAAATTACCTGCTAATAACGAATCTTAATTCAATTAAATAAAAGGTATGCAAAAAAAAATTAACAAGTACCTTAAAGCCGGAGGACATTATTAATTAAATTAATACCGGTTATAAAGGATCCACACGTTAATGACACTTATATTTATTATTATACAGTACATATAAATAATTAGTTTAAATTTAAAACGAAAATTACTGAAGGAATATAATGGCTATAAGTATATAATAAATCTGAGTGCCTTCATTTTTTTTATATATGGCACAAAATTGTTCTTTGTTTATGGGGTGGAAATAATTGTACATTAAAAAGTACTGAAACTCTCCCCTCTTTATGACAAAAAAACGTACTATACTTTTTATTATATATTGAGGGCAAATAAATGGCTTTATAATGATATTTGACAAATAAAATAAACGTGACTACAATTAGTGACACATAAAAAGGTCATTATAATCTTTGTAATATGTTATATAAATTAATAAGAAGAGCGTGTGTGCTTCTATTGAATTAGGGCTAATTGCTATAATAATGTAAAGATTAAAGAAAATATTAAATTTCAACATTTTTCATATAATTATAAAACTAAAAGACTTTAAAAGGATCAGGAGAAATTGCATTCTGTACAATAAAACTAACCATAATTACAAATTTAGAAATAATTTTGAAAGAATGTGATGATCTTCGTAATATTTGAAAATTTAATTAAAATTATATTTTTCTAATCAGCAAAAGTCGGTAAAAAATCATGGTAAAAACCACAACTTCAATTGAATTCTACCTAGTTTAATATCAACTTCAAATTACAGGCAACCCAATCTTAATTTAGACCTTTAAGATTTTATAATTTCTTAAGCTTTTTTAAACTATTTTTTATTTTACATAATTTTTCTTCTGCCCTCCTAAATACAAATAAACCTCGTATAACTTTAAATACATAAATTTAGGGTCAATTCCATATATTATAATTTTATTGGTCCGAATCTTCATAAAGAATTTTATCATATCCCTTCATATTGGAAATTCATATTGTTATTTTAAATCATGTAGCTTGTAATATTATGAACTGCTGAACTCTATTTAAAAATTAATAAAGTTTGTCAAAAAGAAAACTTTTTTTTTGCTATTATTATATCTTAAAGAGTTGAGTTTTTTGCCAAGTATAATTTGAATAATAATCCAGAAAAATTTCTATTATAAAATTTATGAAATTTCTAACCTTACCTCAAGATTCCTTTTTGTTAACCATTTTATATAATTATAAATGTTGCGGTTAAATATTACAAGGGTTTT
Source organism: Rhamphomyia laevipes (assembly GCA_963920725.1). NCBI lineage: Eukaryota > Metazoa > Arthropoda > Insecta > Diptera > Empididae > Rhamphomyia > Rhamphomyia laevipes. The sequence goes on from OY987259.1 coordinate 43,985,764, forward strand.
TCTATCCCAAATAGAAAATAAAAATATATGAAAATGAAAATACGAGATCCTAGTAAAAAAAAAACATTTTTATTTCCTTTTTTTTTTTTTTGGTTACCAACAGGACTTTTACTTAATGTAACCAACAGGAGTCCAAATATAATTTGTTTTTGGAGGTATTGTTTTAATTCCATAATTATTATTTTTATAAGTTTTTATCATTAAATTATTATTTAAATAATTAGATATTATTGTATAAAACCAAATAATAATTAATTTTCAATAATTTTTACATAAAAACATCTTCTGCATAGTTAATGGAATTGTGAAATACATCAACTTTTTCATAACATAAAATATAAATATCGAAAAAACCATACAAATGAAAATTGTATTTATTCATGGAATATTTAACTGAAGTCCTTGTGATACTGTAATATTATTATTAGATGTATTCATAATGCAGGCTAAACAATCCTAATATTTGTACATAATTTATTCATTAACTAAGAAATTAACATATTTCTAAATAATATTTACCACTAAATTATGGATGAAAAGTGTACGTGTGACTGGTTTTGCATCATATTTTCATATAAAGAAAAGTTGTTTTAATATAAAACATTTGAGATATTTTTTTTCTACATTTGAGTTACATTACAATTCTATATATAAAGTATTCAAATTGAGGTTTTCTCTTTTTGACTCAAAAACTATCACAAGACTAATACAATTATGACTAATGAAGTAAGAACTGATTACTAAATAGGACCAATGAATTGTGAATTATGAGTTCTATAATATTTATTTCAATTGTCCACTCGGAAGTCTTGATAATCAATAAAAATAAATAATAAAAGTTCTCGGAATATCACAAAAAATTATGATTAATAAATTTCTTTTAATCATTTTAAGTAAATATTTGTAATATGAAATCACGTATGAAAAATGATGAACCAGAAAAATATTAATAACGAAATAAAGGAAAAATGAATATTAATTTATTTATGAAAATTTTTTGTTATCCTCTTCTTTATATTTAAATATTTAAATCATGTCTAAAACATACAAAATGCTTAGAAATTGAAAGAACCAGAACATAATAAGACCCATCTCCATTTTATTTGAATGACATTATCCCTTTTTTATTTCATTGAACAAACATTAAGTGGAAATTGCGTAACCTATTAATATCAAATAAGAGTTTAGTCTTGACGAGTCTTTTCACTTTTCACTTTCATGTGTTTATTTATTCATCAAAGATAAGGATGTGAAAATGGAAAAAATTCTTCGTATTATGGAATTTCAATATTGTCGGTCTCTGATTTATAGATGAAGAAAAACTGTTGACATACAAAAAAAATATGTCGGTTATTCGGCAGATCAAAAAAATTATGATATCAAGGCATATTTTTCTATATAGACAAATAACATTCAAGTTATAATTTTTCATATCAGATCAATAATTAATTAATTTCATTTTCTCTATTTAATTCAATCACTTTTAACCCTTTCAAGATTTTTTTCAGAAATTCAATTGTTTCGTTCAGGAATAATAATAAAGAAAATTTAATCCTGAATATCCTTTTTTTGGAAAGATGTAGCAAATATGATACATAGCGTTTATATATTGTACTTATTCATATCAATCAATATTATAAAAAATTATAAAAAAAAACACATGTTTTAGGAAAAATTAAGAATTATGAAAATTTTATGAAAAAAAGATTAGTAAAAGTTGATAATTTACAATCATACTATTGTCAAATAATTAATTGCATCTTAATTTCAATTTCATTAGATGGTCTTCCTCTTTTGGCATATGAGATAATTTCGAATTTACATAAGCATTGCGCTTTTTCAGCTCTAAAATGTAAAATCTGGTAAATTTAATAAATTCGTTTCATTTCTTTGATATTAGAAAATTTTGTATAACAACTAACTATAAAAATATCAAGTCCAACTACTATTTAGCAAATATGATACATCTAAATAATATTTATCTATTTTCTATAATTTTTTAGATTTTTACAAAATGTAAATAATGCCAAAATACAAATTGGTTACCAAAAAAACACTTTAATTTGAATTATTTAGCAATTATTTTAAAATACACCAAATTCCAATTGAATTTTCCATGAGATTCACTTGTGATTTTCACTTTATACCAATTACATTAAATATTGACAGATTTTCTCAAAGAAGTATCGAATATGATACGTTGAGCTGTTAAGGAAAATATTATTTAATTATATTTTTTATAAAAGGTTGTGGCCGATATGCTACAAATCCCAGTGTAGGGTTAAGACAAATTTGATAGAAAATCTATGTTTAACGAGAATTCAAATTATATTTTGTATATACATTAAATAACAAATGAACTTAAATTGCTTGATCTCAGTTGTTACAATGTAGAACCTTTTACTTGCCAAAATTATGCTATACATAAAGAGTTATATAAGATTTGTATTTAACTATATATGTACATTTTAAATCTGTAATTTAAACTTTGTCTGGCATTTTGTATTTCGAAACAATATGAAAATTGTTTGGCAAGTATAAACTATCAAATTGAAAAAATATGGTGCCTTAAATATATTTATCATTATCTCCAGAAATTGTTATTAGGAAATAATCATTTATTCATTTTCATTTACCTATATTATAATGACCATGGTAAATATAAAAAAAAATGTAATATCATCTAGTCTCAGATGGTATTAACTTAATCTTAAAATACCTACCAATTATCTGAAATCATAATAGTCCTATTCATAAACGAAATTGAATTGAGTTCGAATCAATATCAATTAAAAACAATTCTCAAAGTCATAATAACTTACAACACATCATAAATCCATCTCGATTCAAGGAAGTAGATAATTTTAATAACAAAAACTATCTACATATAATACACAGTTGAATCGTATAGTAAACTGCGGAGGCTAAAAGAAAATTGGGGATTTACTATAAAGAAGAAAATGCTCAACTATTTTGTATAAAATAAATGAATACTTGAAATTTTTTTTAAATGTTTGTCTAAAAGGAAAAGGACTAAGTAAACTGTCTATAGCAAATTCTCAATTTTCTTTTAGATATCGCAGTTCGTCATATATGATTGAGCTATCTACATAGTATAAGTACAGTACATGATATTTGACTAGTTATCTGTGTATTTGGGGTCGAAATTATATAAATAATATTATTGTTTTCTCAGATTTTCCTGTCTGTTGTTGGGAATGTGGATATATAATATATACATAGTTGGATATTTGTTAAATATAGGCTTTACTTAATCATGTGTTAAAGAGTTAAAGTAATATAAGTTTTTTTCTTAACAGAAAATATAATTATTTCCAACGACAATACAATAATGCTAAGCAATTCGTATAATTTTAATTGCCATTTCTTTGGAACGAATACAAAAATTTACTTATAGGAATTAACAATTAAGGATAAATTATCCAAACATAAATATATTCGTTTACAACTACTTTAAAGTAGCCAAATCCGCTTAGGATTCATGTTGCCAGCCAATATAGATAGTGCTTTTTAATGTTGTTTTTTATTATAAATTTTTATGGTCTGTTTAGTTTTCGATTTCTTAAGTTAGAAAGAAGCCATTTTATTTAATTTATGAGATGTCCTTAGCAATAAAGAGTTTTTATTTTAATAAAATAAGGAATTCTTTACTTTTCTACATTCATTGTATAAATACTACGAATTTAACTAAAGGTCTAACTAAGAATATATATTTTTTTAAAACTAATTAAGAAAACTATTTTATCTAAATTATTAGTGTGTTTTTATATTTGAAAACGTCATATCAGATCCTTTTTTCTCAACATTATTTCGCGAAATTTTTTTAACATAAGGTATCCGTCTGCATGTGAAGATACTAGAATACGCACCATGTCCATATCCATAGGGTTACATTGTGGCCGCTATGTAAGGTTCAATCAATACTTTCAAAAATTATATATATGCATCTATGAAGAGACCAAAGGTAATGATGAAAGGGTCTATTGATAACTAAATGCTACACATTAGATGTTGCAGTGTGTGGCTTCTATAGTTTCATCCCCACATCAGCATAAGCTATTTCTCTGCGCCTTTCCATGCAAATTCATTCATTAAATGCCGCGATGATTGAATGCACCACTCTTTACACTAAAATAAGTAAAATTTTATATACAACCAAGATTAATGACTAAAAACAAATTTAAAATAACTTGCTTTTAGCTGGCCTTTAAGGTATTAATTTAATAACTACTAAGCGTTCCTTTTCAAAAAACACTCACCATAAATATATTTTTCTTTCAAATTTCATTTATATTCTTTCTTATGAACCATTAGTCTATTTGTAAATTTCTGAGTCACCATCATTTTTTTCTACAAAACTTCTGTTAAATTTTACTCATGATTCAAATTATTATTCAGGTCAGTTAATAAATACATTTCTTAAGTTTCTCTGGCAAAAATCATAAATTATGCTAAGAAAAACATATTTTTATTTTCAAAATCTTTGGTATCATCATTAAGTGGTCATAGTATATCGCTACAGTATAGACAAAAGAAGGAAACTGAAAATTATGAACATTTATTTTATATAATATTTTACAAAATTGTAAGTTGTCATTCTATTTATAATTATGACAGAAAATAAAGAAGTCAAAAATATAGAAACTTTGAATGGAATCGCAGAAAAATATCAAAAATGTAATAAAGGTGAAAATTGTAATCCAAATTCGAACAGTTTACGGTGAATTATTCCCAGTGGTATGGATTTAAAGGTTTAAAGTTTTAAGATGGATATAAATAAAACTAAAAACTATTAATTTATCAGATTATATAGAATATTATGACACTATATTTTCCAATACTTAAAATTAAATTATTTCCTTGTACGTTTGGATATAGTTTTTCAAAAGATTATATAAAATTTTATTGATTTCAAATTTTCAAATTCGATTTATATAATTCACAAGCATCGAAATTGACACAAATAATAATATTATGTACCAGTTATGATCATAGATATTTTCTACCTAATAATATATTTAACACTCTAAGTGTACGTGTATGACACTTTACCAAATCATCGGTACGTGATGAATATATTTTATCCGTTCATGTTTTGCATTTCCTGTTATTTAATTGATTTCACTTTATATAGAAGAAGTGATAAATGGAATAAACACATGGCGTGAAATAGTCGTTATATAAACATTTTAAATTGGCTATGAATTGAGGTATACTAAAAATAGTTATTTCAAAATCAATATACACTGAAAAAAAAACATTTAAAAATTTTGTAATTTTTAAAATTGTTAAAAATCAACAATTCACTGTAGAGATAGATAATTGATGATAATAATTTGAACCAAAATATTTACTGAAAGTAATTAAAAATTTCCCATTCTCACATATATGAAATCCGCAGGAAAATATTTCATAAATTAACCAATCAACAAATGAAATGAACAAATTTTGTAGGTTCTACATTTTATCAAAATAGGAACGATTAAAAGGATAAATAATTGTTGTCTGTCTAACGAGATATTAGGAAACTCTGAATTGTTGAAAGGTTATCAATGAAAATAAATTCACCTTTGAATCAATTTAATTTTATTCCTTATAAATTATTTATAATTTATTTTATATTCTTTCAGTAATTTTACCTAAATTTAATCAAACGTATTTTCTTTTGACAGCAACAACAAAATCAAGAATCTATCCGATGCATAAATTAAGCCATCCTGGATAATGATAAAGATGAAAAACAGTGGACAAAATAGAGTAGTGGAACGCTATAATATCGTACAGCTCGTCCATGTCACATATTTGAAATTTATTAAATAAAATATTTTGTAAAAAATGTCCTTATGCATAATAAAATTAAATATTTATCATTTAGAAAATTAGGTTTTTACTTTCTAAAAAAGATATTGAAGACCCGGCTAAACTGAAGCCGGGTAAAGAGAAATTATTTAGTAAAAAAGTGGATGAGGCGACAAACTGTGATAATAATGTGGCCTACGTGCGAGGAAGTCCCGAAATTCCCACTCCTTTAAAAACAGCCAACCAAATATTAATAATATTAGTTAACATTATTATTGAATCCTTGCCATATCCTTCCATAGATATAAATTTATCAACCAAGTTTTACAAAATTTGTGCTTTTTTCTAGCTAAAAGAGATCAGTTTAATTTTAAACCAGAATTAAACATTTTTATATAGTCCACAGCTTCAAACTCTACACTTCCCTCTGCTTAAAAATGTCTTCAATTCTTGATTTAGATGGCTATTACCTTGTTCCTTTTTAAAATAGTAAAAAATTTTGCAAATTATATTACTAATAATAAATCTTGGATTGGAAATCTGCCTCATCACATAAAGATTAATCTAAACTAGCTACAACTCTGTGTAAATATAAATAAATGAGTAAATATTAAGATTATTTTGTTTTACTTAAATCACATTTTAATTATTTATATCTTTTTATTACAATAAGTAAACTTAGAAAAGGATTAATATTAAATAATTAAATCAAATATTATACCCCAAAATTTATTTATAAATAATTGGCATAAATGAGTATTCGAAAAATTGTAATACAATTTTTAATTTTGTTAAGTGGAAAAAAACATGTTAAATAAACATTATCTTAATCAGTAACGATTTCAATCAACATATTTACATACAAATACATAAATTTATACATATATAATATTAAACTTGAATTAATTATTATTATGAAATATCCTAAGTCAATAGAGTACGATACTCTATAAATATCAAAAAGGTTCCTTATAATATTTATTGTGAATATAAATTATAATAATCAAGATTATTTTGATGAGTTTCCTTTTGAATAATAAAAATCAATAATAATAAATAATATTGAAAATATTTTAATTAAATATGTAAATTGTTTATATCAAATAAGATTTTTTTTTTTAATTAATATAAAACGACATTGACATTATTAAGAGAAATCCAATGTGACATAAATAATGATTAGTTATACTAATAGAAAACCATTAAATTATGATTATAAAAGTGGACGTTTTCTTAAGAATACTTGCTGACGATTTATAATTCCAAAACTATAAGGGTTCATGTAATCTAACAAGAAAAAGAAAGCAATAATGAACTTAGCTTTCTATACCTCCAAAAGTAAAAGGTATAGAAAGTGAGATCCAGTTAATTTTATCAATTCTGGATGAATTTTATATATGGAGAAGGTTCATTCAAGTTTAAATAACTTGTAACCAAAGAAATACAATTTTTTATAATTATAAGAAAAAACATCAATTGAATCAGTGTAATAAGATTGAAACTCCTAGGTTCATATCCAAAATTTTGAAATCATTATAAGTTGTTAGTTAGTCTTAATAATTCCTTAATTGCATGCTTCATAAACTTACTGATTCTATCTATACATATAATATGAATATCCTTCATTGACACTGATTGCTTGTCAAATACTATACAATAATTCTGGCACTGATAAAATGAAGTGATTCTGAAATCATTTTCAATATTTTGCAATGTATAATAATAAATATATATCTAAATAATGTTGGTTTTTATTATATATAAATAATCCCCACTTGAAATAGGAAAATTGTAAATGATTCCAGAACATTACCAAGAAAAATTGATGCAATAATCTCCGCAATGAAATTTTTTCGAAAGTGTTACATAAATTGTATCGATATTTACTTCAAAAGTTTTGTATTTGAAAAGAAAATATACAAATTTTTTATACTTTTCAGGCATCGCGTGTACAACAGTTTGTAAACATTTAAATTAGCACGGAGCTGAGTTGGAACTTGGTGATATAGCATTTTTCCAGAAAACTTATTTTTTTCATAGATGTTTGACTTTTAAATTCGCGAACGTATAGCAATCATGTGTTTATCAGTATAGGTATAGATATTGATAGTCACTTAAAAAGGAAAACTATTTACAAATATTGATATAAGATTTTCTTTACAAGAACTTATAAAATGATTTTAAAAGAATTACAAACTTTAAAATTTGAAAATATTTTATATAGTTATTTTACATCCTGAAAATCACATGTAAACACTGACGTGCTGGACAAATGGCAGCTCTCTGATAAAATACTAAATTTAAAGGATTACAGAAATTATAATAAATACTCTTTAAACTGCAATATTTACGTTACATTATCGTATTACCACAAACAATTAAGTATTAATTGTTTGTGGTATTACCTATTACAATACAAAGAGAACTAACTATTCGATTTCAGGCGGCTATGTGACAACTGGATTAACTTACAAATATATTTTAGTCTCTATATTTTCCACAAGTATTAGAATTTCAGTGAAGGACGAATATCCATGTTGCTTAAATCTATAAAACCATATTTAGACGCAGTAGTGTAAGCAAAATTTAGAATGTTTTATTAATAACGAGAACGTAATCTAGTATCGGAAGAAATAATTGATAATTAATTTAGCTCAAACAATTCCATTACAGCACTAATTCAAATAAAATAATAGAAAAATTAAAATAATCGTTAACATTTTTTCTGTGATTTTCTTTTAAAGATGTTAGTGAATTGAATAAATAACAAAAAAAATTATTTTGTTGTAAATATGGGTTTTTTGTGCCCAGGTAAGCAAATTTATGCCCCAATTTTTTTTTACATATGTTTCTTTATTTATTTTTATATTAACATTCTAATTGTTTTTATATCTAAACAAGCACCACGAAACTCCTCAAGTTTCGCTGCAATTACTAAATCATTCGACTTACTAGATAATCCCTAGAATTATTTATCCATAAAAGTGATACCGCTATGAACCATGTATAGAATACACTGCCACTATAACCTACCCTAAAACCCTATATTTAAATAAAACCAAATCAATTTACATAAACGTTGAAAGTTTCTAGCATTACCTAAACCAAAATATGTTATGACAATCTTAATAATGGATCTGACTGACACAGTAAGCACTCTACCATTATTGGAAATACTTTCCATTGTACGATGAATTAAATTTATGTAATGTAATAAACAAATATCAAAATTATAAATAAATGAAAATTAATGCTCCAATGAAGATTTGAATGAATAATATTAGTTAAAAATATAAACATATAATATAGAAATTAATCCGAAATGAGAAATTGTCATTGTAAAACATAAAACCTATTTTCATCAGCTTATGAATTAGCATAATAATTAATGTTAGTGTTACTCGGCAATAAAAGATCATCCTCGAACAATAAATAAATTAACTAATTTACATAAAATTCAATGTAACTTGATATAAATATAAATATTAGTTTCACATTAATTTCATTTGGAAGTTCTTTTAGTAATGAAATGTATATGTAATAAAACGTTTAATAAAACCACTTCTTACTAAATTTTGTATTTAGAAATCATAATTTTTGAATAACAGATAAAATCGTAAACATAATTTTGCATAATTTATTAGTTTAGAATTAGAATAATAAACATTTATATTGATAAAATATAAATAAACTTTTCGGTAATAGAAACTGCACAAATAATTTATGTTTATTTTGATTTAACAACAATGAATTTAAATTAATTAAATTATTTCAAGTTTCGGTATGAGAAATATAGATATAGATACTATATTTTTGAGGTTTGATGGATAGATAATAATAATTCTATCATTTCATCAAAATACTATTAAAAATTATTAGAATAAAATTAGCATATTATATTAACATAACATACAAGCATGTAACATAACTGGAGGTGCTATAAAATAATTCATAGTTAGATTTATTACATAATATGATATTATGTTGTCACTGTTGTTGTTAAGTAAATAATTAGATTTAAATTAAAAGATTTCATTTCTCAAATTGATATTGCTCATTACAAAACTTTATTTTTATAACAAAATTTATGTAAATTTGGTAAAAATATTATTATTGCAGAAATATGCATTATAATTGGAAATTGGAAGCAAATCTTTTACAAAACATAATTATCTTAACATCAATAACAGTGTAAATTATACAAAGTTATTTTTTAATTAAAAATATACTAATTATAATTATTAATTATGGTTTTATTGTAAAAGATTTTATGATATAAAAAGTAGAAATCATTCAATTTTAGCTAATAAAGATGAAAATTTAATTACGTATTGTAAATTGAATTGTTTTGCTGGGTCGTAATGAAATTTAACGCTTTGACGGACACAATTTTGTTCACGTGATTCAGCTATAGCTGAAACAATAGATCAATGATCAGCTCACTTCTATTGCAGTTGGTGTCCGCGAACGTGTTAATAATATAGGATACCATTTACAATTAAACTAAACTTGCTTGTGATACATTTAGGTACATATTGTGAAAATCTATTAACATATTCAATATTAGTAGGTACATGAATCCAGCAGGTCACTATGATTTGCGGAGCAAGGTTCATTAACGATGGTAGAAAAATACAAAATTCCTACCATCAAAAGATTTAACTAATGAAATTTGTACTATCAAGAGATTTAGGAAAATGTAATTCAATGTTTTGTATGCTATTTTATTTTGGTTTAACCGAAAAAGATTTCGGTATAACTTTTAGCGAAGACTTTTAGTCAACCAGAAATTTAACATGGAACGTTCAACAGTTAATCCTAAAACAGTGAATTATCAATTCCATTAATTCACAACAATTGCAATGGGTGGGCCATGTTCTACGAATGCTGGAGGATAGGAAACGATAGAATATGTTAATTGCGAATTGCGATATGTAGAATATCGAGAAGAATAGGACCGAAAGAAACTTGTAAAGTATATACAGATACGGCGAAAAAATAAAGTTAATTTCGAAGAAGGCTAAAGGTCAACCAAGACTGTAACGTTATAAGAAGAAGAAGAATTTATAAGAAGAAGATGATAATTTTAATCAATTATTTTATATAAATTTAAAGAAAATCGTTTAAAAAATAATTTAATGTTTAGTTTTATATAAAATAAATAACTTTTAATTAAAAAATTATCTTAGCAAAATTTCTATTTTAATTAACTTCAGCATCACATTATGCAAAAAATTAGTATTCATTTAGTAGTTTTGCATAAAATAACATATTAAAGGTAGTTTTCTGCAAAATTACCTTTAACTTTAATTCTAATTTTTACATTTATTTATAATTAATTATTTATGCAATTTTTCTGTATTTTAAATACCAATCTGTATAATTTTTTACAGATTATAATATAAATAACTATCTGCACAACAATTTGCTTAAAATAAAGTAATCTAATAATTATAAAAAAAATTTAATTTCGTTTTGTAAAATTTTACCATTCTATGATTCTATATTTTGAAAAATTCCATATTAATCAACACTTTTTAATAATTATTTAAGAATACAATTTAAATATCAATGTAAAAAAAATTTAAAACGCTTTCAATTCATGCTTTATTACGCATTCCATTTTTACGATTTACATATTTACAATCTCTCGAATAAATATTAAGCAAAATTGTAGAATTTTCCTTACATAATTTACTAAACGGACAACAGAAAATGTATTCTTTTCCCTATTTTTGGGATCGGTTTTGTACCGTTTTTATACACAAGAAGAAAACGTAATAATTTTTCCTGACAATTTTATTTTAGAACAAAAATTTCTTAGTCCACTCGGTAGAAATTCGTTATCGTACCATAGATTTTAAAATTGTTGATTGAATTATTATTATTGAAGCTTTTTCGTATACATCAGAAAATATCATCAAATTGAAAAACAAAGAATTCTGATCTTTTTGAACTAATGTCATATAAATCAGCAGCAAAACTCTATAATTATTATTATTTTTATTGTTCTGTTGTTGAATCATTTACGTTCAATTTTTATTTAACAATTATTGTTATCATCGAGGTTTGTTGGGGTCAAAAGCAATAAATATAAATCACCAGTTTGAAAAGAAATACATTAAAATTCCTTTCATAATATCTATGATCCTTTAATAATACGATTTATTTTATATATATGTCGAAGATAACGAATTTTATTACTAAAAGGTTATAGCCGTCGAAATAATAGAAATATTTTGGTCTCTGGATTTTGTTTTATTATGAAATATTGTACTAGAAGGTATAATAATAATAATTTCCAGGATAATTGTTTAATTTTGACCGAAAAGATATAGTACAATAAATATAATTGCAAATTATTGAAATTCCAAAAGTTTTATTGAAAATTATGTAATTTAATGTTATAAACAAAATATTTAGAAATTTTTCTAAGTTGACTAATAATTATTTTTCCCAATGGCCATACTGCTCCATACAAAACTAGCTTCGATTCCAAACTTGACTCCAGTAGAAAGTTTTCAGAGGAATGCTCAACACACAGAGTTTAAACCGGGAAGTGGGAGAGATGTTGCGCAGGATATAATCTTAGCGGATCTCAATAAACTCGGCCTTGAGTCAATAGAACTATTGCGTTGATGTTGAATAAGTAAGTATAAAATTTCTTAATGTGACATTTTTAATTAATTTTATCGATTAGTGATTTATTTAAAATATTTCATTAATAAAAGTTTAAATTAAACAAGTTTATAATTTTTATATTTTCTTCATTTCCTCTATTTTTGTTAATTTTTTTTTATTTATTTTGCATTTTTTATTATATTTAAAAAAATGTAGTTATAGAGGAAAATAGTGAAAAACTTAATTATCAAACAGAGGAAATGTTAAAACAAAAGAATTTTCGTGTGTGCAAAATTCTATTATTTCTGCACATTCAGTTTTCAAATTTTCCTTTGACTGTCCTATCTTTTTTGTAGAAAATACCTAAAACAACTTTTATAATATCAAGAAAAACTCTAGGGCAATTGTTTTTTTAATTTCATATTCAAAGTTTCTAAAATTTATTCAATTCATTACGAGTCCTTAGAAAATATAATTGTTCGTTTATCTCATTATAATAATTAAATTTAACTTTTTACATATTTAAACTGCCAGCCAGTACACTAAATATAATCATTTCAAATTAAAGTTTTCTTAAACATTTTTAGTAACTGAAATATTCACAGAAAAGAAAATTGACTTCTGAATTAGATAAGGTCTTAATCGTATATGGTTACGAAAGAGAAAAGGAACTAATAATTATTAGTTATATTATGTAATTTAAATTTTTATATTTTATATTCTTTATGTATTTTTATCGAAATTTGTGATAATTATCTACAATTTTTTGATATTACATTAAGGTCCTTTCTACCCAACTAAAGTAGAAATTTTGATAATGGATTTTATAAAAGTATGCAATTAATTTTGATTTCTTAGAAAATGGTCAAACATTTATTGGTTAATTTTATTGAAACCTCAAGAAAAATGTTTGAACCTAAAATTTTATTAATTTTAATTTCACCAATTTTTGATTATTCACAAGCACAAGAAATAATCATTTACAATATTTATTACAATAATTTTACATTTTTTCCTTAAAATAAAATGATTAAATTATTCCATATTTCTTATAATTAAATTTAAAATACAAAATATTGAGATTTATTAATAAATTAAATTTAATTAGTTATTTTTTACATAAAAATGTAAGTGCTTGATTTGAACATGTTTTTTTGACAGGATTGGTCGTCCTGATGAAATTATATATTTAGAAATTAAAGAAAAATGGTTAATATTTTAAAAAAATAATGTTTTTTATTATATATAACATATAAATTTAAATAATATATTTTATGATTTAATTAATTTAATAATGTACTTATTAATAATTCGAAAGGATTAAGTGTGTTCAGAAATCTATAGTAAAGACGAACTTAAAAGTTTCAGTACATTTGTGACCTTAATCAGAACTACAACTAAAATATGTAATCTCTCTGTTAATATCGTAGTTAGATCTAATATTTAATGATTTGGATAGTTTATATAATTGTGATTCCTAAGTCGTTGCACATTTTAGTTGATCGCTTTCTTTAGTTGATTCGCAAAAAGTTTTTATTTATAATAATAGTTTATAATAGTTTTTATTTAAGAACTTTTTATTTATAAAGTTGGATTAAATTAACTTTACTTTCCGTGAATTTTCACAAAAAAAAATTGGTACAATCTAGCATTTTTCTCCATAACAGTCATAACTAAACTCATAATTATAAGCCCACTTCTTCGAGCCCGAAAGAACTCATAATTATAAGCCCACTTCTTCGATATTATAAGCTAGCTCTCTTTTTCGATATTTGTTAATAATCAAACTTCAAGAGCAGAATAATCTTCTGTTTCGACATCCATTTTTTTTTCTGTTAAAATTTTGCGGTTTATGCGATATTTATAAATCACACAAATTTTCCCACCGTTTTTGCGGTTTTGAAATACGTTTTTCACTGTCACTTTGCGATATCTATAAATTATGCGTAAAAGGTTTACATTTATTTTCACACTACACATTTTTTTAAAAAAATTATTTCGTATTATTAATTTGTTATTTAAAATTCATATCAAATTAATGTTAAAATTACGATATAATCAAATTTCCTTTAATATTTAAAAACAAGTTATAATAAATAAATTTTAAATTAGTTATATTTGTAAATCAATTACATATTAAAATTAATTCAAATTGAATGTAATAAATGAGTTTTTTATGAATATAATAAAATAATTTATTAAATATCTTCAAAATATTTTCATTAAATATTCTAAAATAAATTCATATAATTATTTTATTTGCTGTTTATATTTCTAGAATAAATTTTCAAATTATATATAGAAATTTGTTTTAAATTTGATATACAAATAAATTTATTATATATAACCAATTAATGATAACATTAACCTGATATATATGTTTATTATTATGTTTATTTCGGGAATTTCCTGTAGCATAAAGATGAAATAAATCTAATAATATATTCCCTACACATAAATCAATTATGTTTCATGAAGTTTTTTCATGACTTTTGTAGTACTATTCATATTATTTGTGAATTATGTTAAAATTATTCAGATTGTTTAGTTCTCTAGAGTTATGTGACAATAAACAATTCCTGTGTCTCATTGCACTTGGAATAAATTTTACATTACCAAATTATTATTATTGTTAAAGTCTTATTATTAAGGTTTAAATTGACTGAATTAATTTGATTGAATATATTTTTTATGATTTTCTAGAAACTTTATTATTTATGGTAATTAATTAAAAGTTAATTACATAATAATAAAAAATTGAATAATTATAAAGAAAAAAACTGAATAAAAATTTAGTTTTATTGAAAGTTAATTAAAATCTTAATATGTAGTGAAAAACTTCAAATAAAATAATAAATTATATCTTGTCAGAAAAACTTAATACAAAAAAACGTAACCTTTCCTTTTTCATTCGAATGTTTCGAATAATGTTTCAAACAATTTTCTCATGTCAATGAAGATTTTCTGTAAAAAGTTAAGTAATGGTTAAATAGGAAACTTTGAAACCAAAATGAAAAGAAATAATTGTATTTCAAATGCACAAGTCAACAGTACTGGTCTAAAAAAAATTTAGTGAAAATTCTGTATGCCAACTTGCATAAAAAAATTTACAAATAACATTCACAGCTGCAAGTATAAAATTTAGCAATTCAAACAAATATCTACCAAGTCTTTGTTATTTTAAATAAATGTCACAATATTTTTATGACATATTTAAGTCTAATTTATTCATTAGTATTCACTCTCTATATGTAAGTAAAGAATATTATTAAGTAGATAATACTATTTCAAAAAATCCTTTTTTTACGGTGACCATTATAAGAATTGTAATCTTATCCATTCTTCAATAATGAAATATTATCCAATCTAGTGCAGAATTTAAATTAATTCCAAAATACAACCAGTAATTTCAATATGTTCCTTAAATAACTAATATTTCTAGTCCAGTACTGTACTATTTAAGTTTATAAGTGTAACTACAAAATATATAATTTTGTTTTATGGTTTTAACAACACATTCTAACGTTTTTTGCTTTTATCAAACTGTAATGCTATGCTAACATAATTGTTAAATAACATTTTTCTATAGAAAAAAGAATAATTGCAGTTGTCCCGGGTATTCCTTCTTAACAAGCGATACGGTAATAATGCTAGAAAAACTAAAATAATTACTTTACGAGAATAATAAGAAAAATGTTCAAGCAAAATAAAGGAAATGAAATTATTCCGGAAAATAAAATCTTTATAACAAGGATATACAAAAGAATATGAAATTTATACAAAATAGTCTCCTTAAATAACTAGAATAGTTTGATAATTCTTTTAATAAAGTTATGATTTTTTTTTTGTTACCATTATTGTGATATTTTTAATGAATATCTTGATACATTTCTTTGCAATAACTATTTTGGATACATATTTTATTTGCGGATTAATATAGTGAAATCTTAAAATAACTAATGTGAAGATTTTATTTTAGAATAATTTGATTACATTTATTTTCTAGCTAGTCAATGCTAAAATAAATTGCATATTGGAAATTTTAAATCATATTTAAATTTTTGATTTTGATGAAATCACAATTTTATTATTTAGTGTGAAAGAACATTATGGTGGCCCCTAATCTGGGAAAGTTAAACATCGTATAAGAAGCCATGAAAAGTGCAGACATTTTTGAAAATTATGGTGAGTTTCATATACAAAGATCGAAAAAAGTTTAATTATTGAATGAAGAACAAAGATATGAACTTTGCATAACAGAAATCATCATAGCCATATAGTAAATAAAGCAATAATTTCATTACATTGCATATCGTCTGCAATTGAATTGTCATCTTTCCGTATCGCGTGACATCCAATTCTGTCTATTTATTTGCTAATGAACTGTTCTGCTGAACAATTCTACATTTATGATATATAATTTAGCTAGAAGATTTACAAAATATACATCAGACAGTGATTGACGAATGTTTGCAGCGGTTACTTTCCATGTAATGCACCCATATAACAGTATGGGCTCAACATTGAAGTAGAAAGTCTTCACTTGATTATACCGAAGACGGCCTTCTAAAAGTAACAATCAAAAGATATTAGCCAGATTTAATTTTTTTATCCAATAATTATTAATTTTTGAAATGAAATGTTGATTTATAAAATATGATTTATCGGCTATATCTGATCTTTAGCTGAATTTCACGTATATGTGAAAATTCAACATTATCTCTAATTTAAGTAAATCCATTTTTTTAACTTCTATAAAAGTAAAAAAAAACCTTTTTTAAATATTTCAGAATAGCTTGTCCATTTATATTATTAATTTCTTTTTTAAATCAATTATTTTTGTGTTCATTTTAGTGGAAGAATGAACATTGAAAGGAATAAACTTTTGTTGTTTGGTCATCGTTAGTATTTCTATTTTGATGTACAATATATTTTATTTTTTGTTGAAACTTTCAACATTTTAGACTTCATCTATTTAGATATCATATGA
The DNA here is from genome assembly GCA_963920725.1 of Rhamphomyia laevipes. NCBI lineage: Eukaryota > Metazoa > Arthropoda > Insecta > Diptera > Empididae > Rhamphomyia > Rhamphomyia laevipes. The sequence goes on from OY987259.1 coordinate 44,003,195, forward strand.
TTGAGTAATTTTAGTTCATAAAAAATATAGAGAAATAATAATACTAGAAATTTTAAATAATAAATTTAAATTATCAATAATAAAATTTAAATAAAAAACAATAAATTGTGTCTGAATTATCAAGCACCCTGTTTCGCTAGTACATTTGAACACGCTGTGGTTATCAGCCAACCTAAATTTTACGTTTTTGCTAATAATAAAGATAATCTACTTCAGTAGAACATGTATTAACAATCATTGTTCAAAAGTATACTACCGAAACAGAGTGGTAACATAACCAGCATAAAGAATAAATAGTTTTTCTTCTTCATGTCTTCTTTTAATTTAGCAGAAAAACGTGACCAGAACTTTTATGGTTTAATCGAATATAATTTAAATATATTATAAATTTTCTAATGTTTTCTACAAATATCCAGCAATATTAACTTCTTAACTTTATTGGTTTTTATTAATATTATTTTGAACATTTTCACATAAATTTGTTTACCTGTTTGTCGCTGCCCGTTCGTTTGTAAGTGTTTTAAATTAGTACTTAACAAACAATTCTGGTATAAAAAGGTTGAATCTCAATTATGGAAATTGAAAAATACTTTATCAAACAAATAAAGAGTATAAAAATTAATATAAGAAACAGCCATTTCGCCACTCATAACCAACATTGAAATTGTTCTTGAAAAGATTTTCGTATTTTGAAATATCAAATATAAATACATTTTGAATTCTTGAATATTGGTGCAATTTGATTAATTTCATTAATTTTGTTTAATATTTCCAAATTAATAAACATTTTTATGAAATCCTTTATTATGAGTTTATTACCTGAATTACACTGGTAATACTAATGCTTAATGCACACTAAAAATCAAAAATCTAGCATAATTTTTAACATTTTCAATATAGCTGAATTGAGACGATATCGTGAAGTATAGAAATGTACGGAAAATTTTCCGAGTTCAGATTTTTTTTTTATTTCCTAAACGGATTAAGCTATGAAGCTGAAATCTAGACAACGTATGTAAAATGAAAAATAAATAACATTTCACTATAAGATTCTTTTCAATTCGAGCCACCGTTTTCGAATTATGGCCCTCTAAAAAATATAAAACGGTAACTTCAAATGCTGAATTACTGCTAAACGAATACAGATATTTATCTGAAATTTGAAACAGTCATAGATATTAAATAAGCCAGCATTCTGTCCAATTTTAAGCCTCCTTTAAAAATACAATTTTGAATTTTTAATTTGTATAATTAAATATCGTGAAGTATAGAAATGTACGGAAAATTTTCCGAGTTCAGATTTTTTTTTTTTTCTAAACGGATTAAGCTATGAAGCTGAAATCTAGACAACGTATGTAAAATGAAAAATAAATGCCATTTCCCCATAAGATACTTTTCAATTGGGGCCACCGTTTTCGAATTATGGCCCTTTCAAAAATATAAAACGGTAACTTCAAATGCTGAATTACTGCTAAACGAATACAGATATTAATCTGAAATTTGAAACAGTCATAGATATTAAATAAGCCAGCGTTCTGTCCAATTTTCAGCCTCCTAGATTTATTAGTTTAAAAAATACTATTTTGAACTTTTAATTTGTAAAATGCGATATCGTGAAGTATAGAAATGTACGGAAAATTTTCCGAGTTCAGATTTTTTTTATTTTCTAAACGGATTAAGCTATGAAGCTGAAATCTAGACAACGTATGCAAAATGAAAAATAAATGACATTTCCCCACAAGATACTTTTCCATTGGGGCCACCGTTTTCGAATTATGGCCCTTTCAAAAATATAAAACGGTGACTTCAAATGCTGAATTACTGCTAAACGAATACAGATATTAATCTGAAATTCAAAACTGTCATAGATATTAAATAAGCGAGCATTCTGTCCAATTTTCAGCCTCCTAGATTTATTAGTTTAAAAAATACTATTTTAAACTTTTAATTTGTAAAATGCGATATCGTGAAGTATAGAAATGTAGGGAAAATTTTCCGAGTTCAGATTTTTTTTTTTTGCTAAACGGATTAAGCTATGAAGCTGAAATCTAGACAACGTATGTAAAATGAAAAATAAATGACATTTCCCCATAAGATACTTTTCAATTGGGGCCACCGTTTTCGAATTATGGCCCTTTCAAAAATATAAAACGGTAACTTCAAATGCTGAATTACTGCTAAACGAATACAGATATTAATCTGAAATTCGAAACAGTCATAGATATTAAATAAGCGAGCATTCTGTCCAATTTTCAGCCTCCTAGATTTATTAGTTTAAAAAATACTATTTTAAACTTTTAATTTGTATAATGCGATATCGTGAAGTATAGAAATGTACGGAAAATTTTCCGAGTTCAGATTTTCTTTTTTCTAAACGGATTAAGCTATGAAGCTGAAATCTAGAGAACGTATGTAAAATGAAAAATAAATACTATTTTAAAAATACTATCCTAGATTTATTAGTTTAAAAAATACTATTTTAAACTTTTAATTTGTAAAATGCGATATCGTGAAGTATAGAAATTTTCCGAGTTCAGATTTTTTTTTATTTTCTAAACGGATTAAGATATGAAGCTGAAATCTAGACAACGTATGTAAAATGAAAAATAAATGACATTTCCCCATAACATACTTTACCATTGGGGCCACCGTTTTCGAATTATGGCCCTTTCAAAAATATAAAACGGTAACTTCAAATGCTGAATTACTGCTAAACGAATACAGCTATTAATCTGAAATTTGAAACAGTCATAGATATTAAATAAGCCAGTATTCTGTCCAATTTTCAGCCTCCTAGATTTATTAGTTTAAAAAAATACTATTTTAAACTTTTAATTTGTATAATGCGATATCGTGAAGTATAGAAATGTACGGAAAATTTTCCGAGTTCAGATTTTCTTTTTTCTAAACGGATTAAGCTATGAAGCTGAAATCTAGAGAACGTATGTAAAATGAAAAATAAATACTATTTTAAAAATACTATCCTAGATTTATTAGTTTAAAAAATACTATTTTAAACTTTTAATTTGTAAAATGCGATATCGTGAAGTATAGAAATTTTCCGAGTTCAGATTTTTTTTTATTTTCTAAACGGATTAAGATATGAAGCTGAAATCTAGACAACGTATGTAAAATGAAAAATAAATGACATTTCCCCATAAGATACTTTACCATTGGGGCCACCGTTTTCGAATTATGGCCCTTTCAAAAATATAAAACGGTAACTTCAAATGCTGAATTACTGCTAAACGAATACAGATATTAATCTGAAATTCGAAACAGTCATAGATATTAAATAAGCGAGCATTCTGTCCAATTTTCAGCCTCCTAGATTTATTAGTTTAAAAAATACTATTTTAAACTTTTAATTTGTAAAATGCGATATCGTGAAGTATAGAAATGTACGGAAAATTTTCCGAGTTCAGATTTTTCTTTTAATTTTCTAAACGGATTTAGCTATGAAACTGAAATCTGGACAACGTATGTAAAATGAAAAATAAATGACATTTAACCATAAGATACTTTTCAATTGGGGCCACCGTTTTCGAATTATGGCCCTTTCAAAAATATAAAACGCCAACTTTAAATGCTGAATTACTGCTAAACGAATACAGATATTAATCTGAAATTTGAAACAGTAATAGATATTAAATAAGCGAGCATTCTGTCCAATTTTCAGCCTCTTAGATTTATTAGTTGTAAAAATACTATTTTAAACTTTTAATTTGTAAAATGCGATATCGTGAAGTATAGAAATGTACGGAAAATTTTCCGAGTTCAGATTTTTTTTATTTTCTAAACGGATTAAGCAATGAAGCTGAAATCTAGACAACGTATATAAAATGAAAAATAAATGACATTTCCCCATAAGATACTTTTCAATTGGGGCCACCAAGGCCACCCGAATTATGGCCCTCTAAAAAATATAAAACGGTAACTTCAAATGCTGAATTACTGCTAAACGAATACAGATATTTATCTGAAATTTGAAACAGTAATAGATATTAAATAAGCCAGCATTCTGTCCAATTTTCAGCTTCCTAGATTTATTAGTTTAAAAAATACTATTTTAAACTTTTAATTTGTAAAATGCGATATCGTGAAGTATAGAAATTTTCCGAGTTCAGATTTTTTTTTATTTTCTAAACGGATTAAGATATGAAGCTGAAATCTAGACAACGTATGTAAAATGAAAAATAAATGACATTTCCCCATAACATACTTTACCATTGGGGCCACCGTTTTCGAATTATGGCCCTTTCAAAAATATAAAACGGTAACTTCAAATGCTGAATTACTGCTAAACGAATACAGATATTAATCTGAAATTCGAAACAGTCATAGATATTAAATAAGCGAGCATTCTGTCCAATTTTCAGCCTCCTAGATTTATTAGTTTAAAAAATACTATTTTAAACTTTTAATTTGTAAAATGCGATATCGTGAAGTATAGAAATGTACGGAAAATTTACCGAGTTCAGATTTTTCTTTTAATTTTCTAAACGGATTTAGCTATGAAACTGAAATCTGGACAACGTATGTAAAATGAAAAATAAATGACATTTAACCATAAGATACTTTTCAATTGGGGCCACCGTTTTCGAATTATGGCCCTTTCAAAAATATAAAACGCCAACTTTAAATGCTGAATTACTGCTAAACGAATACAGATATTAATCTGAAATTTGAAACAGTAATAGATATTAAATAAGCGAGCATTCTGTCCAATTTTCAGCCTCTTAGATTTATTAGTTGTAAAAATACTATTTTAAACTTTTAATTTGTAAAATGCGATATCGTGAAGTATAGAAATGTACGGAAAATTTTCCGAGTTCAGATTTTTTTTTTTTCTAAACGGATTAAGCTATGAAGCTGAAATCTAGAGAACGTATGTAAAATGAAAAATAAATACTATTTTAAAAATACTATCCTAGATTTATTAGTTTAAAAAATACTATTTTAAACTTTTAATTTGTAAAATGCGATATCGTGAAGTATAGAAATTTTCCGAGTTCAGATTTTTTTTTATTTTCTAAACGGATTAAGATATGAAGCTGAAATCTAGACAACGTATGTAAAATGAAAAATAAATGACATCTCCCCATTACATACTTTACCAATGGGGCCACCGTTTTCAAATTATGGCCCTTTCAAAAATATAAAACGGTAACTTCAAATGCTGAATTACTGCTAAACGAATACAGCTATTAATCTGAAATTTGAAACAGTCATAGATATTAAATAAGCCAGCGTTCTGTCCAATTTTCAGCCTCCTAGATTTATTAGTTTAAAAAATACTATTTTGAACTTTTAATTTGTAAAATGCGATATCGTGAAGTATAGAAATGTACGGAAAATTTTCCGAGTTCAGATTTTTCTTTTAATTTTCTAAACGGATTTAGCTATGAAGCTGAAATCTGGACAACGTATGTAAAATGAAAAATAAATGACATTTCCCCATAAGATACTTTTCCAATGGGGCCACCGTTTTCAAATTATGGCCCTTTCAAAAATATAAAACGGTAACTTCAAATGCTGAATTACTGCTAAACGAATACAGCTATTAATCTGAAATTTGAAACAGTCATAGATATTAAATAAGCCAGCGTTCTGTCCAATTTTCAGCCTCCTAGATTTATTAGTTTAAAAAATACTATTTTAAACTTTTAATTTGTAAAATGCGATATCGTGAAGTATAGAAATGTACGGAAAATTTTCCGAGTTCAGATTTTTCTTTTAATTTTCTAAACGGATTTAGCTATGAAACTGAAATCTGGACAACGTATGTAAAATGAAAAATAAATGACATTTAACCATAAGATACTTTTCAATTGGGGCCACCGTTTTCGAATTATGGCCCTTTCAAAAATATAAAACGCCAACTTTAAATGCTGAATTACTGCTAAACGAATACAGATATTAATCTGAAATTTGAAACAGTAATAGATATTAAATAAGCGAGCATTCTGTCCAATTTTCAGCCTCTTAGATTTATTAGTTGTAAAAATACTATTTTAAACTTTTAATTTGTAAAATGCGATATCGTGAAGTATAGAAATGTACGGAAAATTTTCCGAGTTCAGATTTTTTTTATTTTCTAAACGGATTAAGCAATGAAGCTGAAATCTAGACAACGTATATAAAATGAAAAATAAATGACATTTCCCCATAAGATACTTTTCAATTGGGGCCACCAAGGCCACCCGAATTATGGCCCTCTAAAAAATATAAAACGGTAACTTCAAATGCTGAATTACTGCTAAACGAATACAGATATTTATCTGAAATTTGAAACAGTAATAGATATTAAATAAGCCAGCATTCTGTCCAATTTTCAGCTTCCTAGATTTATTAGTTTAAAAAATACTATTTTAAACTTTTAATTTGTAAAATGCGATATCGTGAAGTATAGAAATTTTCCGAGTTCAGATTTTTTTTTATTTTCTAAACGGATTAAGATATGAAGCTGAAATCTAGACAACGTATGTAAAATGAAAAATAAATGACATTTCCCCATAACATACTTTACCATTGGGGCCACCGTTTTCGAATTATGGCCCTTTCAAAAATATAAAACGGTAACTTCAAATGCTGAATTACTGCTAAACGAATACAGATATTAATCTGAAATTCGAAACAGTCATAGATATTAAATAAGCGAGCATTCTGTCCAATTTTCAGCCTCCTAGATTTATTAGTTTAAAAAATACTATTTTAAACTTTTAATTTGTAAAATGCGATATCGTGAAGTATAGAAATGTACGGAAAATTTACCGAGTTCAGATTTTTCTTTTAATTTTCTAAACGGATTTAGCTATGAAACTGAAATCTGGACAACGTATGTAAAATGAAAAATAAATGACATTTAACCATAAGATACTTTTCAATTGGGGCCACCGTTTTCGAATTATGGCCCTTTCAAAAATATAAAACGCCAACTTTAAATGCTGAATTACTGCTAAACGAATACAGATATTAATCTGAAATTTGAAACAGTAATAGATATTAAATAAGCGAGCATTCTGTCCAATTTTCAGCCTCTTAGATTTATTAGTTGTAAAAATACTATTTTAAACTTTTAATTTGTAAAATGCGATATCGTGAAGTATAGAAATGTACGGAAAATTTTCCGAGTTCAGATTTTTTTTTTTTCTAAACGGATTAAGCTATGAAGCTGAAATCTAGAGAACGTATGTAAAATGAAAAATAAATACTATTTTAAAAATACTATCCTAGATTTATTAGTTTAAAAAATACTATTTTAAACTTTTAATTTGTAAAATGCGATATCGTGAAGTATAGAAATTTTCCGAGTTCAGATTTTTTTTTATTTTCTAAACGGATTAAGATATGAAGCTGAAATCTAGACAACGTATGTAAAATGAAAAATAAATGACATCTCCCCATTACATACTTTACCAATGGGGCCACCGTTTTCAAATTATGGCCCTTTCAAAAATATAAAACGGTAACTTCAAATGCTGAATTACTGCTAAACGAATACAGCTATTAATCTGAAATTTGAAACAGTCATAGATATTAAATAAGCCAGCGTTCTGTCCAATTTTCAGCCTCCTAGATTTATTAGTTTAAAAAATACTATTTTGAACTTTTAATTTGTAAAATGCGATATCGTGAAGTATAGAAATGTACGGAAAATTTTCCGAGTTCAGATTTTTCTTTTAATTTTCTAAACGGATTTAGCTATGAAGCTGAAATCTGGACAACGTATGTAAAATGAAAAATAAATGACATTTCCCCATAAGATACTTTTCCAATGGGGCCACCGTTTTCAAATTATGGCCCTTTCAAAAATATAAAACGGTAACTTCAAATGCTGAATTACTGCTAAACGAATACAGCTATTAATCTGAAATTTGAAACAGTCATAGATATTAAATAAGCCAGCGTTCTGTCCAATTTTCAGCCTCCTAGATTTATTAGTTTAAAAAATACTATTTTGAACTTTTAATTTGTAAAATGCGATATCGTGAAGTATAGAAATGTACGGAAAATTTTCCGAGTTCAGATTTTTTTTTTTATTTTCTAAACGGATTAAGATATGAAGCTGAAATCTAGACAACGTATGTAAAATGAAAAATAAATGACATTTCCCCATAACATACTTTACCATTGGGGGCACCGTTTTCGAATTATGGCCCTTTCAAAAATATAAAACGGTAACTTCAAATGCTGAATTACTGCTGAAACAGTAATAGATATTAAATAAGCGACCATTCTGTCCAATTTTCAGCCTCTTAGATTTATTAGTTGTAAAAATACTATTTTAAACTTTTAATTTGTAAAATGCGATATCGTGAAGTATAGAAATGTACGGAAAATTTTCCGAGTTCAGATTTTTTTTATTTTCTAAACGGATTAAGCAATGAAGCTGAAATCTAGACAACGTATATAAAATGAAAAATAAATGACATTTCCCCATAAGATACTTTTCAATTGGGGCCACCAAGGCCACCCGAATTATGGCCCTCTAAAAAATATAAAACGGTAACTTCAAATGCTGAATTACTGCTAAACGAATACAGATATTTATCTGAAATTTGAAACAGTAATAGATATTAAATAAGCCATCATTCTGTCCAATTTTCAGCTTCCTAGATTTATTAGTTTAAAAAATACTATTTTGAACTTTTAATTTGTATAATGCGATATCGTGAAGTATAGAAATGTACGGAAAATTTTCCGAGTTCAGATTTTTTTTATTTTCTAAACGGATTAAGCTATGAAGCTGAAATCTAGACAACGTATGTAAAATGAAAAATAAATGACATTTCCCCACAAGATACTTTTCCATTGGGGCCACCGTTTTCGAATTATGGCCCTTTCAAAAATATAAAACGGTAACTTCAAATGCTGAATTACTGCTAAACGAATACAGATATTAATCTGAAATTCGAAACAGTCATAGATATTAAATAAGCGAGCATTCTGTCCAATTTTCAGCCTCCTAGATTTATTAGTTTAAAAAATACTATTTTAAACTTTTATTTTGTAAAATGCGATATCGTGAAGTATAGAAATGTACGGAAAATTTTCCGAGTTCAGATTTTTTTTTTTTCTAAACGGATTAAGCTATGAAGCTGAAATCTAGACAACGTATGTAAAATGAAAAATAAATGACATTTCCCCATAAGATACTTTTCAATTGGGGCCACCGTTTTCGAATTATGGCCCTCTAAAAAATATAAAACGGTAACTTCAAATGCTGAATTACTGCTAAACGAATACAGATATTAATCTGAAATTCGAAACTGTCATAGATATTAAATAAGCGAGGATTCTGTCCAATTTTCAGCCTCCTAGATTTATTAGTTTAAAAAATACTATTTTAAACTTTTAATTTGTAAAATGCGATATCGTGAAGTATAGAAATGTACGGAAAATTTTCCGAGCTCAGATTTTTTTTTATTTTCTAAACGGATTAAGCTATGAAGCTGAAATCTAGACAACGTATGTAAAATGAAAAATAAATGACATTTCCCCAAAAGATACTTTTCCATTGGGGCCACCGTTTTCAAATTATGGCCCTTTCAAAAATATAAAACGGTAACTTCAAATGCTGAATTACTGCTAAACGAATACAGCTATTAATCTGAAATTTGAAACAGTCATAGATATTAAATAAGCCAGTATTCTGTCCAATTTTCAGCCTCCTAGATTTATTAGTTTAAAAAAATACTATTTTAAACTTTTAATTTGTATAATGCGATATCGTGAAGTATAGAAATGTACGGAAAATTTTCCGAGTTCAGATTTTTTTTTTTTTCTAAACGGATTAAGCTATGAAGCTGAAATCTAGAGAACGTATGTAAAATGAAAAATAAATACTATTTTAAAAATACTATCCTAGATTTATTAGTTTAAAAAATACTATTTTAAACTTTTAATTTGTAAAATGTGATATCGTGAAGTATAGAAATTTTCCGAGTTCAGATTTTTTTTTATTTTCTAAACGGATTAAGATATGAAGCTGAAATCTAGACAACGTATGTAAAATGAAAAATAAATGACATTTCCCCATAAGATACTTTTCCATTGGGGCCACCGTTTTCGAATTATGGCCCTTTCAAAAATATAAAACGGTAACTTCAAATGCTGAATTACTGCTAAACGAATACAGATATTAATCTGAAATTCGAAACAGTCATAGATATTAAATAAGCGAGCATTCTGTCCAATTTTCAGCCTCCTAGATTTATTAGTTTAAAAAATACTATTTTAAACTTTTAATTTGTAAAATGCGATATCGTGAAGTATAGAAATGTACGGAAAATTTTCCGAGTTCAGATTTTTCTTTTAATTTTCTAAACGGATTTAGCTACGAAGCTGAAATCTGGACAACGTATGTAAAATGAAAAATAAATGACATTTAACCATAAGATACTTTTCAATTGGGGCCACCGTTTTCGAATTATGGCCCTTTCAAAAATATAAAACGCTAACTTTAAATGCTGAATTACTGCTAAACGAATACAGATATTAATCTGAAATTCGAAACAGTCATAGATATTAAATAAGCGAGCATTCTGTCCAATTTTCAGCCTCTTAGATTTATTAGTTGTAAAAATACTATTTTAAACTTTTAATTTGTAAAATGCGATATCGTGAAGTATAGAAATGTACGGAAAATTTTCCGAGTTCAGATTTTTTTATTTTCTAAACGGATTAAGCAATGAAGCTGAAATCTAGACAACGTATATAAAATGAAAAATAAATGACATTTCCGCATAAGATACTTTTCAATTAGGGCCACCAAGGCCACCCGAATTATGGCCCTCTAAAAAATATAAAACGGTAACTTCAAATGCTGAATTACTGCTAAACGAATACAGATATTAATCTGAAATTTGAAACAGTCATAGATATTAAATAAGCCAGCATTCTGTCCAATTTTCAGCCTCCTAGATTTATTAGTTTAAAAAATACTATTTTAAACTTTTAATTTGTAAAATGCGATATCGTGAAGTATAGAAATGTACGGAAAATTTTCCGAGTTCAGATTTTTTTTTTTTTCTAAACGGATTAAGCTATGAAGCTGAAATCTAGACAACGTATGTAAAATGAAAAATAAATGACATTTCCCCATAAGATACTTTTCAATTGGGGCCACCGTTTTCGAATTATGGCCCTCTAAAAAATATAAAACGCTAACTTCAAATGCTGAATTACTGCTAAACGAATACAGATATTTATCTGAAATATGAAACAGTCATAGATATTAAATAAGCCAGTATTCTGTCCAATTTTCAGCCTCCTAGATTTATTATTTCAAAAAATACTATTTTGAACATTTAATTTGTATAATGCGATATCGTGAAGTATAGAAATTTTCCGAGTTCAGATTTTTTTATTTTCTAAACGGATTAAGCAATGAAGCTGAAATCTAGACAACGTATATAAAATGAAAAATAAATGACATTTCCGCATAAGATACTTTTCAATTGGGGCCACCAAGGCCACCCGAATTATGGCCCTCTAAAAAATATAAAACGGTAACTTCAAATGCTGAATTACTGCTAAACGAATACAGATATTAATCTGAAATTCGAAACAGTCATAGATATTAAATAAGCGAGCATTCTGTCCAATTTTCAGCCTCCTAGATTTATTAGTTTAAAAAATACTATTTTAAACTTTTAATTTGTAAGATGCGATATCGTGAAGTATAGAAATGTACGGAAAATTTTCCGAGCTCAGATTTTGTTTTATTTTCTAAACGGATTAAGCTATGAAGCTGAAATCTAGACAACGTATGTAAAATGAAAAATAAATGACATTTCCCCATAAGATACTTTTCAATTGGGGCCACCGTTTTCGAATTATGGCCCTCTAAAAAATATAAAATGGTAACTTCAAATGCTGAATTACTGCTAACAGAATACAGATATTTATCTGAAATTTGAAACAGTAATAGATATTAAATAAGCCAGCATTCTGTCCAATTTTCAGCTTCCAAGATTTATTAGTTTAAAAAATACTATTTTGAACTTTTAATTTGTATAATGCGATATCGTGAAGTATAGAAATGTACGGAAAATTTTCCGAGTTCAGATTTTTTTTTATTTTCTAAACGGATTAAGCTATGAAGCTGAAATCTAGACAACGTATGTAAAATGAAAAATAAATGACATTTCCCCACAAGATACTTTTCCATTGGGGCCCCGTTTTCGAGTTATGGCCCTCTAAAAAATATAAAACGGTAACTTCAAATGTTGAATTACTGCTAAACGAATACAGATATTAATCTGAAATTCGAAACTGTCATAGATATTAAATAAGCGAGCATTCTGTCCAATTTTCAGCCTCCTAGATTTATTAGTTTAAAAAATACTATTTTAAACTTTTAATTTGTAAAATGCGATATCGTGAAGTATAGAAATGTACGGAAAATTTTCCGAGTTCAGATTTTTTTTTTTTTCTAAACGGATTAAGCTATGAAGCTGAAATCTAGACAACGTATGTAAAATGAAAAATAAATGACATTTCCCCATAAGATACTTTTCAATTGGGGCCACCGTTTTCGAATTATGGTCCTTTCAAAAATATAAAACGGTAACTTCAAATGCTGAATTACTGCTAAACGAATACAGATATTAATCTGAAATTCGAAACAGTCATAGATATTAAATAAGCGAGCATTCTGTCTAATTTTCAGCCTCCTAGATTTATTAGTTTAAAAAATACTATTTTAAACTTTTAATTTGTAAAATGCGATATCGTGAAGTATAGAAATGTACGGAAAATTTTCCGAGTTCAGATTTTTTTTATTTTCTAAACGGATTAAGCTATGAAGCTGAAATCTAGACAACGTATGTAAAATGAAAAATAAATGACATTTCCCCATAAGATACTTTTCAATTGGGGCCACCAAGGCCACCCGAATTATGGGCCTCTAAAAAATATAAAACGGTAACTTCAAATGCTGAATTACTGCTAAACGAATACAGATATTTATCTGAAATTTGCAACAGTAATAGATATTAAATAAGCCAGCATTCTGTCTAATTTTCAGCTTCCTAGATTTATTATTTCAAAAAATACTATTTTAAACTTTTAATTTGTAAAATGCGATATCGTGAAGTATAGAAATGTACGGAAAATTTTCCGAGTTCAGATTTTTTTTATTTTCTAAACGGATTAAGCTATGAAGCTGAAATCTAGACAACGTATGTAAAATGAAAAATAAATGACATTTCCCCATAAGATACTTTTCAATTGGGGCCACCGTTTTCGAATTATGACCCTCTAAAAAATATAAAACGGTAACTTCAAATGCTGAATTACTGCTAAACGAATACAGATATTTATCTGAAATTTGGAACAGTCATAGATATTAAATAAGCGAGCATTTTGTCCAATTTTCAGCTTCCTAGATTTATTAGTTTAAAAAATACTATTTTGAACTTTTAATTTGTATAATGCGATATCGTGAAGTATAGAAATGTACGGAAAATTTTCCGAGTTCAGATTTTTCTTTTAATTTTCTAAACGGATTAAGCTATGAAGCTGAAATCTAGACAACGTATGTAAAATGAAAAATAAATGACATTTCCCCATAAGATACTTTTCAATTGGGGCCACCGTTTTCGAATTATGGCCCTCTAAAAAATATAAAACGGTAACTTCAAATGCTGAATTACTGCTAAACGAATACAGATATTAATCTGAAATTCGAAACAGTCATAGATATTAAATAAGCGAGCATTCTGTCCAATTTTCAGCCTCCTAGATTTATTAGTTTAAAAAATACTATTTTGAACTTTTAATTTGTATAATGCGATATCGTGAAGTATAGAAATGTACGGAAAATTTTCCGAGTTCAGATTTTTCTTTTAATTTTCTAAACGGATTAAGCTATGAAGCTGAAATCTAGACAACGTATGTAAAATGAAAAATAAATGACATTTCCCCATAAGATACTTTTCAATTGGGGCCACCAAGGCCACCCGAATTATGGCCCTCTAAAAAATATAAAACGGTAACTTCAAATGCTGAATTACTGCTAAACGAATACAGATATTAATCTGAAATTTGAAACAGTCATAGATATTAAATAAGCGAGTATTCTGTCCAATTTTCAGCCTCCTAGGTTTATTAGTTTAAAAAATACTATTTTAAACTTTTAATTTGTAAAATGCGATATCGTGAAGTATAGAAATGTACGGAAAATTTTCCGAGTTCAGATTTTTTTTATTTTCTAAACGGATTAAGCTATGAAGCTGAAATCTAGACAACGTATGTAAAATGAAAAATAAATGACATTTCCCCATAAGATACTTTTCCATTGGGGACACCGTTTTCGAATTATGGCCCTTTCAAAAATATAAAACGGTAACTTCAAATGCTGAATTACTGCTAAACGAATACAGATATTAATCTGAAATTCGAAACAGTCATAGATATTAAATAAGCGAGCATTCTGTCCAATTTTCAGCCTCCTAGATTTATTAGTTGTAAAAATACTATTTTAAACTTTTAATTTGTAAAATGCGATATCGTGAAGTATAGAAATGTACGGAAAATTTTCCGAGCTCAGATTTTTTTTTATTTTCTAAACGGATTAAGCTATGAAGCTGAAATCTAGACAACGTATGTAAAATGAAAAATAAATGACATTTCCCCATAAGATACTTTTCCATTGGGGCCACCGTTTTCGAATTATGGCCCTCTAAAAAATATAAAACGGTAACTTCAAATGCTGAATTACTGCTAAACGAATACAGATATTAATCTGAAATTCGAAACAGACATAGATATTAAATAAGCGAGCATTCTGTCCAATTTTCAGCCTCCTAGATTTATTAGTTTAAAAAATACTATTTTGAACTTTTAATTTGTATGATGCGATATCGTGAAGTATAGAAATGTACGGAAAATTTTCCGAGTTCAGATTTTTCTTTTAATTTTCTAAACGGATTAAGCTATGAAGCTGAAATCTAGACAACGTATGTAAAATGAAAAATAAATGACATTTCCCCATAAGATACTTTTCAATTGGGGACACCGTTTTCGAATTATGGCCCTTTCAAAAATATAAAACGGTAACTTCAAATGCTGAATTACTGCTAAACGAATACAGATATTAATCTGAAATTCGAAACAGTCATAGATATTAAATAAGCGAGCATTCTGTCCAATTTTCAGCCTCCTAGATTTATTAGTTTAAAAAATACTATTTTGAACTTTTAATTTGTAAAATACGATATCGTGAAGTATAGAAATGTACGGAAAATTTTCCGAGTTCAGATTTTTTTTATTTTCTAAACGGATTAAGCTATGAAGCTGAAATCTAGACAACGTATGTAAAATGAAAAATAAATGACATTTCCCCAAAAGATACTTTTCCATTGGGGCCACCGTTTTCGAATTATGGCCCTCTAAAAAATATAAAACGTAACTTCAAATGCTGAATTACTGCTAAACGAATACAGATATTAATCTGAAATTCGAAACAGTCATAGATATTAAATAAGCGAGCATTCTATCCCATTTTCAGCCTCCTAGATTTATTAATTTAAAAAATACTATTTTAAACTTTTAATTTGTAAAATACGATATCGTGAAGTATAGAAATGTACGGAAAATTTTCCGAGTTCAGATTTTTTTTATTTTCTAAACGGATTAAGCTATGAAGCTGAAATCTAGACAACGTATGTAAAATGAAAAATAAATGACATTTCCCCATAAGATACTTTTCAATTGGGGCCACCGTTTTCGAATTATGGCCCTTTAAAAAATATAAAACGGTAGCTTCAAATGCTGAATTACTGCTAAACGAATACAGATATTTATCTGAAATTTGAAACAGTAATAGATATTAAATAAGCCAGCATTCTGTCTAATTTTCAGCTTCCTAGATTTATTATTTCAAAAAATACTATTTTGAACATTTAATTTGTATAATGCGATATCGTGAAGTATAGAAATGTACGGAAAATTTTCCGAGTTCAGATTTTTCTTTTAATTTTCTAAACGGATTAAGCTATGAAGCTGAAATCTAGACAACGTATGTAAAATGAAAAATAAATGACATTTCCCCAAAAGATACTTTTCAATTGGGGCCACCGTTTTCGAATTATGGCCCTCTAAAAAATATAAAACGGTAACTTCAAATGCTGAATTACTGCTAAACGAATACAGATATTAATCTGAAATTCGAAACAGTCATAGATATTAAATAAGCGAGCATTCTGTCCAATTTTCAGCCTCCTAGATTTATTAGTTGTAAAAATACTATTTTAAACTTTTAATTTGTAAAATGCGATATCGTGAAGTATAGAAATGTACGGAAAATTTTCCGAGTTCAGATTTTTCTTTTAATTTTCTAAACGGATTAAGCTATGAAGCTGAAATCTAGACAACGTATGTAAAATGAAAAATAAATGACATTTAACCATAAGATACTTTTCAATTGGGGCCACCGTTTTCGAATTATGGCCCTTTCAAAAATATAAAACGGTAACTTCAAATGCTGAATTACTGCTAAACGAATACAGATATTAATCTGAAATTCGAAACAGTCATAGATATTAGATAAGCGAGCATTCTGTCCAATTTTCAGCCTCCTAGATTTATTAATTTAAAAAATACTATTTTAAACTTTTAATTTGTAAAATACGATATCGTGAAGTATAGAAATGTACGGAAAATTTTCCGAGTTCAGATTTTTTTTATTTTCTAAACGGATTAAGCTATGAAGCTGAAATCTAGACAACGTATGTAAAATGAAAAATAAATGACATTTCCCCATAAGATACTTTTCAATTGGGGCCACCGTTTTCGAATTATGGCCCTTTAAAAAATATAAAACGGTAGCTTCAAATGCTGAATTACTGCTAAACGAATACAGATATTTATCTGAAATTTGAAACAGTAATAGATATTAAATAAGCCAGCATTCTGTCTAATTTTCAGCTTCCTAGATTTATTATTTCAAAAAATACTATTTTGAACATTTAATTTGTATAATGCGATATCGTGAAGTATAGAAATGTACGGAAAATTTTCCGAGTTCAGATTTTTCTTTTAATTTTCTAAACGGATTAAGCTATGAAGCTGAAATCTAGACAACGTATGTAAAATGAAAAATAAATGACATTTAACCATAAGATACTTTTCAATTGGGGCCACCGTTTTCGAATTATGGCCCTTTCAAAAATATAAAACGGTAACTTCAAATGCTGAATTACTGCTAAACGAATACAGATATTAATCTGAAATTCGAAACAGTCATAGATATTAGATAAGCGAGCATTCTGTCCAATTTTCAGCCTCCTAGATTTATTAGTTGTAAAAATACTATTTTAAACTTTTAATTTGTAAAATGCGATATCGTGAAGTATAGAAATGTACGGAAAATTTTCCGAGTTCAGATTTTTCTTTTAATTTTCTAAACGGATTAAGCTATGAAGCTGAAATCTAGACAACGTATGTAAAATGAAAAATAAATGACATTTCCCCAAAAGATACTTTTCAATTGGGGCCACCGTTTTCGAATTATGGCCCTCTAAAAAATATAAAACGGTAACTTCAAATGCTGAATTACTGCTAAACGAATACAGATATTAATCTGAAATTCGAAACAGACATAGATATTAAATAAGCGAGCATTCTGTCCAATTTTCAGCCTCCTAGATTTATTAGTTGTAAAAATACTATTTTAAACTTTTAATTTGTAAAATGCGATATCGTGAAGTATAGAAATGTACGGAAAATTTTCCGAGTTCAGATTTTTCTTTTAATTTTCTAAACGGATTAAGCTATGAAGCTGAAATCTAGACAACGTATGTAAAATGAAAAATAAATGACATTTCCCCATAAGATACTTTTCAATTGGGGCCACCGTTTTCGAATTATGGCCCTCTAAAAAATATAAAACGGTAACTTCAAATGCTGAATTACTGCTAAACGAATACAGATATTAATCTGAAATTCGAAACAGTCATAGATATTAAATAAGCGAGCATTCTGTCCAATTTTCAGCCTCCTAGATTTATTATTTCAAAAAATACTATTTTAAACTTTTAATTTGTAAAATGCGATATCGTGAAGTATAGAAATGTACGGAAAATTTTCCGAGTTCAGATTTTTTTTATTTTCTAAACGGATTAAGCTATGAAGCTGAAATCTAGACAACGTATGTAAAATGAAAAATAAATGACATTTCCCCATAAGATACTTTTCAATTGGGGCCACCAAGGCCACCCGAATTATGGCCCTCTAAAAAATATAAAACGGTAACTTCAAATGCTGAATTACTGCTAAACGAATACAGATATTTATCTGAAATTTGCAACAGTAATAGATATTAAATAAGCCAGCATTCTGTCTAATTTTCAGCTTCCTAGATTTATTATTTCAAAAAATACTATTTTAAACTTTTAATTTGTAAAATGCGATATCGTGAAGTATAGAAATGTACGGAAAATTTTCCGAGTTCAGATTTTTTTTATTTTCTAAACGGATTAAGCTATGAAGCTGAAATCTAGACAACGTATGTAAAATGAAAAATAAATGACATTTCCCCATAAGATACTTTTCAATTGGGGCCACCGTTTTCGAATTATGACCCTCTAAAAAATATAAAACGGTAACTTCAAATGCTGAATTACTGCTAAACGAATACAGATATTTATCTGAAATTTGGAACAGTCATAGATATTAAATAAGCGAGCATTTTGTCCAATTTTCAGCTTCCTAGATTTATTAGTTTAAAAAATACTATTTTGAACTTTTAATTTGTATAATGCGATATCGTGAAGTATAGAAATGTACGGAAAATTTTCCGAGTTCAGATTTTTCTTTTAATTTTCTAAACGGATTAAGCTATGAAGCTGAAATCTAGACAACGTATGTAAAATGAAAAATAAATGACATTTCCCCATAAGATACTTTTCAATTGGGGCCACCGTTTTCGAATTATGGCCCTCTAAAAAATATAAAACGGTAACTTCAAATGCTGAATTACTGCTAAACGAATACAGATATTAATCTGAAATTCGAAACAGTCATAGATATTAAATAAGCGAGCATTCTGTCCAATTTTCAGCCTCCTAGATTTATTAGTTTAAAAAATACTATTTTGAACTTTTAATTTGTATAATGCGATATCGTGAAGTATAGAAATGTACGGAAAATTTTCCGAGTTCAGATTTTTCTTTTAATTTTCTAAACGGATTAAGCTATGAAGCTGAAATCTAGACAACGTATGTAAAATGAAAAATAAATGACATTTCCCCATAAGATATTTTTCAATTGGGGCCACCAAGGCCACCCGAATTATGGCCCTCTAAAAAATATAAAACGGTAACTTCAAATGCTGAATTACTGCTAAACGAATACAGATATTAATCTGAAATTTGAAACAGTCATAGATATTAAATAAGCGAGTATTCTGTCCAATTTTCAGCCTCCTAGATTTATTAGTTTAAAAAATACTATTTTAAACTTTTAATTTGTAAAATGCGATATCGTGAAGTATAGAAATGTACGGAAAATTTTCCGAGTTCAGATTTTTTTTATTTTCTAAACGGATTAAGCTATGAAGCTGAAATCTAGACAACGTATGTAAAATGAAAAATAAATGACATTTCCCCATAAGATACTTTTCCATTGGGGACACCGTTTTCGAATTATGGCCCTTTCAAAAATATAAAACGGTAACTTCAAATGCTGAATTACTGCTAAACGAATACAGATATTAATCTGAAATTCGAAACAGTCATAGATATTAAATAAGCGAGCATTCTGTCCAATTTTCAGCCTCCTAGATTTATTAGTTTAAAAAATACTATTTTAAACTTTTAATTTGTAAAATGCGATATCGTGAAGTATAGAAATGTACGGAAAATTTTCCGAGCTCAGATTTTTTTTTATTTTCTAAACGGATTAAGCTATGAAGCTGAAATCTAGACAACGTATGTAAAATGAAAAATAAATGACATTTCCCCATAAGATACTTTTCAATTGGGGCCACCGTTTTCGAATTATGGCCCTCTAAAAAATATAAAACGGTAACTTCAAATGCTGAATTACTGCTAAACGAATACAGATATTAATCTGAAATTCGAAACAGACATAGATATTAAATAAGCGAGCATTCTGTCCAATTTTCAGCCTCCTAGATTTATTAGTTTAAAAAATACTATTTTGAACTTTTAATTTGTATGATGCGATATCGTGAAGTATAGAAATGTACGGAAAATTTTCCGAGTTCAGATTTTTCTTTTAATTTTCTAAACGGATTAAGCTATGAAGCTGAAATCTAGACAACGTATGTAAAATGAAAAATAAATGACATTTCCCCATAAGATACTTTTCAATTGGGGCCACCGTTTTCGAATTATGGCCCTTTCAAAAATATAAAACGGTAACTTCAAATGCTGAATTACTGCTAAACGAATACAGATATTAATCTGAAATTCGAAACAGTCATAGATATTAAATAAGCGAGCATTCTGTCCAATTTTCAGCCTCCTAGATTTATTAGTTTAAAAAATACTATTTTGAACTTTTAATTTGTAAAATACGATATCGTGAAGTATAGAAATGTACGGAAAATTTTCCGAGTTCAGATTTTTTTTATTTTCTAAACGGATTAAGCTATGAAGCTGAAATCTAGACAACGTATGTAAAATGAAAAATAAATGACATTTCCCCAAAAGATACTTTTCCATTGGGGCCACCGTTTTCGAATTATGGCCCTCTAAAAAATATAAAACGGTAACTTCAAATGCTGAATTACTGCTAAACGAATACAGATATTAATCTGAAATTCGAAACAGTCATAGATATTAAATAAGCGAGCATTCTATCCCATTTTCAGCCTCCTAGATTTATTAATTTAAAAAATACTATTTTAAACTTTTAATTTGTAAAATACGATATCGTGAAGTATAGAAATGTACGGAAAATTTTCCGAGTTCAGATTTTTTTTATTTTCTAAACGGATTAAGCTATGAAGCTGAAATCTAGACAACGTATGTAAAATGAAAAATAAATGACATTTCCCCATAAGATACTTTTCAATTGGGGCCACCGTTTTCGAATTATGGCCCTCTAAAAAATATAAAATGGTAACTTCAAATGCTGAATTACTGCTAAACGAATACAGATATTAATCTGAAATTCGAAACAGTCATAGATATTAAATAAGCGAGCATTCTGTCCAATTTTCAGCCTCCTAGATTTATTAGTTGTAAAAATACTATTTTAAACTTTTAATTTGTAAAATGCGATATCGTGAAGTATAGAAATGTACGGAAAATTTTCCGAGTTCAGATTTTTCTTTTAATTTTCTAAACGGATTAAGCTATGAAGCTGAAATCTAGACAACGTATGTAAAATGAAAAATAAATGACATTTCCCCAAAAGATACTTTTCCATTGAGGCCACCGTTTTCGAATTATGGCCCTCTAAAAAATATAAAACGCTAACTTCAAATGCTGAATTACTGCTAAACGAATACAGATATTAATCTGAAATTCGAAACAGTCATAGATATTAGATAAGCGAGCATTCTGTCCAATTTTCAGCCTCCTAGATTTATTAGTTGTAAAAATACTATTTTAAACTTTTAATTTGTAAAATGCGATATCGTGAAGTATAGAAATGTACGGAAAATTTTCCGAGTTCAGATTTTTCTTTTAATTTTCTAAACGGATTAAGCTATGAAGCTGAAATCTAGACAACGTATGTAAAATGAAAAATAAATGACATTTCCCCATAAGATACTTTTCAATTGGGGCCACCGTTTTCGAATTATGGCCCTCTAAAAAATATAAAATGGTAACTTCAAATGCTGAATTACTGCTAAACGAATACAGATATTAATCTGAAATTCGAAACAATCATAGATATTAAATAAGCGAGCATTCTGTCCAATTTTCAGCCTCCTAGATTTATTAGTTGTAAAAATACTATTTTAAACTTTTAATTTGTAAAATGCGATATCGTGAAGTATAGAAATGTACGGAAAATTTTCCGAGTTCAGATTTTTCTTTTAATTTTCTAAACGGATTAAGCTATGAAGCTGAAATCTAGACAACGTATGTAAAATGAAAAATAAATGACATTTCCCCAAAAGATACTTTTCCATTGGGGCCACCGTTTTCGAATTATGGCCCTCTAAAAAATATAAAACGGTAACTTCAAATGCTGAATTACTGCTAAACGAATACAGATATTAATCTGAAATTCGAAACAGTCATAGATATTAGATAAGCGAGCATTCTGTCTAATTTTCAGCTTCCTAGATTTATTATTTCAAAAAATACTATTTTGAACATTTAATTTGTATAATGCGATATCGTGAAGTATAGAAATGTACGGAAAATTTTCCGAGTTCAGATTTTTCTTTTAATTTTCTAAACGGATTAAGCTATGAAGCTGAAATCTAGACAACGTATGTAAAATGAAAAATAAATGACATTTAACCATAAGATACTTTTCAATTGGGGCCACCGTTTTCGAATTATGGCCCTTTCAAAAATATAAAACGGTAACTTCAAATGCTGAATTACTGCTAAACGAATACAGATATTAATCTGAAATTCGAAACAGTCATAGATATTAGATAAGCGAGCATTCTGTCCAATTTTCAGCCTCCTAGATTTATTAGTTGTAAAAATACTATTTTAAACTTTTAATTTGTAAAATGCGATATCGTGAAGTATAGAAATGTACGGAAAATTTTCCGAGTTCAGATTTTTCTTTTAATTTTCTAAACGGATTAAGCTATGAAGCTGAAATCTAGACAACGTATGTAAAATGAAAAATAAATGACATTTCCCCAAAAGATACTTTTCCATTGAGGCCACCGTTTTCGAATTATGGCCCTCTAAAAAATATAAAACGCTAACTTCAAATGCTGAATTACTGCTAAACGAATACAGATATTAATCTGAAATTCGAAACAGTCATAGATATTAGATAAGCGAGCATTCTGTCCAATTTTCAGCCTCCTAGATTTATTAGTTGTAAAAATACTATTTTAAACTTTTAATTTGTAAAATGCGATATCGTGAAGTATAGAAATGTACGGAAAATTTTCCGAGTTCAGATTTTTCTTTTAATTTTCTAAACGGATTAAGCTATGAAGCTGAAATCTAGACAACGTATGTAAAATGAAAAATAAATGACATTTCCCCATAAGATACTTTTCAATTGGGGCCACCGTTTTCGAATTATGGCCCTCTAAAAAATATAAAATGGTAACTTCAAATGCTGAATTACTGCTAAACGAATACAGATATTAATCTGAAATTCGAAACAATCATAGATATTAAATAAGCGAGCATTCTGTCCAATTTTCAGCCTCCTAGATTTATTAGTTGTAAAAATACTATTTTAAACTTTTAATTTGTAAAATGCGATATCGTGAAGTATAGAAATGTACGGAAAATTTTCCGAGTTCAGATTTTTCTTTTAATTTTCTAAACGGATTAAGCTATGAAGCTGAAATCTAGACAACGTATGTAAAATGAAAAATAAATGACATTTCCCCAAAAGATACTTTTCCATTGGGGCCACCGTTTTCGAATTATGGCCCTCTAAAAAATATAAAACGGTAACTTCAAATGCTGAATTACTGCTAAACGAATACAGATATTAATCTGAAATTCGAAACAGTCATAGATATTAGATAAGCGAGCATTCTGTCTAATTTTCAGCTTCCTAGATTTATTATTTCAAAAAATACTATTTTGAACATTTAATTTGTATAATGCGATATCGTGAAGTATAGAAATGTACGGAAAATTTTCCGAGTTCAGATTTTTCTTTTAATTTTCTAAACGGATTAAGCTATGAAGCTGAAATCTAGACAACGTATGTAAAATGAAAAATAAATGACATTTAACCATAAGATACTTTTCAATTGGGGCCACCGTTTTCGAATTATGGCCCTTTCAAAAATATAAAACGGTAACTTCAAATGCTGAATTACTGCTAAACGAATACAGATATTAATCTGAAATTCGAAACAGTCATAGATATTAGATAAGCGAGCATTCTGTCCAATTTTCAGCCTCCTAGATTTATTAGTTGTAAAAATACTATTTTAAACTTTTAATTTGTAAAATGCGATATCGTGAAGTATAGAAATGTACGGAAAATTTTCCGAGTTCAGATTTTTCTTTTAATTTTCTAAACGGATTAAGCTATGAAGCTGAAATCTAGACAACGTATGTAAAATGAAAAATAAATGACATTTCCCCATAAGATACTTTTCAATTGGGGCCACCGTTTTCGAATTATGGCCCTCTAAAAAATATAAAACGGTAACTTCAAATGCTGAATTACTGCTAAACGAATACAGATATTAATCTGAAATTCGAAACAGTCATAGATATTAAATAAGCGAGCATTCTGTCCAATTTTCAGCCTCCTAGATTTATTAGTTGTAAAAATACTATTTTAAACTTTTAATTTGTAAAATGCGATATCGTGAAGTATAGAAATGTACGGAAAATTTTCCGAGTTCAGATTTTTCTTTTAATTTTCTAAACGGATTAAGCTATGAAGCTGAAATCTAGACAACGTATGTAAAATGAAAAATAAATGACATTTAACCATAAGATACTTTTCAATTGGGGCCACCGTTTTCGAATTATGGCCCTTTCAAAAATATAAAACGGTAACTTCAAATGCTGAATTACTGCTAAACGAATACAGATATTAATCTGAAATTCGAAACAGTCATAGATATTAGATAAGCGAGCATTCTGTCCAATTTTCAGCCTCCTAGATTTATTAGTTGTAAAAATACTATTTTAAACTTTTAATTTGTAAAATGCGATATCGTGAAGTATAGAAATGTACGGAAAATTTTCCGAGTTCAGATTTTTCTTTTAATTTTCTAAACGGATTAAGCTATGAAGCTGAAATCTAGACAACGTATGTAAAATGAAAAATAAATGACATTTCCCCATAAGATACTTTTCAATTGGGGCCACCGTTTTCGAATTATGGCCCTCTAAAAAATATAAAATGGTAACTTCAAATGCTGAATTACTGCTAAACGAATACAGATATTAATCTGAAATTCGAAACAGTCATAGATATTAAATAAGCGAGCATTCTGTCCAATTTTCAGCCTCCTAGATTTATTAGTTGTAAAAATACTATTTTAAACTTTTAATTTGTAAAATGCGATATCGTGAAGTATAGAAATGTACGGAAAATTTTCCGAGTTCAGATTTTTCTTTTAATTTTCTAAACGGATTAAGCTATGAAGCTGAAATCTAGACAACGTATGTAAAATGAAAAATAAATGACATTTCCCCAAAAGATACTTTTCCATTGGGGCCACCGTTTTCGAATTATGGCCCTCTAAAAAATATAAAACGGTAACTTCAAATGCTGAATTACTGCTAAACGAATACAGATATTAATCTGAAATTCGAAACAGTCATAGATATTAGATAAGCGAGCATTCTGTCTAATTTTCAGCTTCCTAGATTTATTATTTCAAAAAATACTATTTTGAACATTTAATTTGTATAATGCGATATCGTGAAGTATAGAAATGTACGGAAAATTTTCCGAGTTCAGATTTTTCTTTTAATTTTCTAAACGGATTAAGCTATGAAGCTGAAATCTAGACAACGTATGTAAAATGAAAAATAAATGACATTTAACCATAAGATACTTTTCAATTGGGGCCACCGTTTTCGAATTATGGCCCTTTCAAAAATATAAAACGGTAACTTCAAATGCTGAATTACTGCTAAACGAATACAGATATTAATCTGAAATTCGAAACAGTCATAGATATTAGATAAGCGAGCATTCTGTCCAATTTTCAGCCTCCTAGATTTATTAGTTGTAAAAATACTATTTTAAACTTTTAATTTGTAAAATGCGATATCGTGAAGTATAGAAATGTACGGAAAATTTTCCGAGTTCAGATTTTTCTTTTAATTTTCTAAACGGATTAAGCTATGAAGCTGAAATCTAGACAACGTATGTAAAATGAAAAATAAATGACATTTCCCCAAAAGATACTTTTCCATTGGGGCCACAGTTTTCGAATTATGGCCCTCTAAAAAAATATAAAACGGTAACTTCAAATGCTGAATTACTGCTAAACGAATACAGATATTTATCTGAAATTTAAACAGGCATAGATATTAAATAAGCCAGCTTCCTAGATTAATTAGTTTAACAACATTCAAAAATTGATAACTTTGCAAGTAAGCAATCTGTAAGGAGAACACCAAAATTTTTTTAGTATGTGTGTAATTAAAAAATAGAGTATGCATATATTTTTGTATATCCTAAAGTTATGTACGAATTGATTAGTATTTAACTTAATTCATTATGACACATTAATAAATGTAATACGGTTTAATCAGAATGTCTTTTTACAATTATTTTAAAGGATACTTTTTCAAACAATTTAAAAATCACATGAATCTTGTGGTAGGCAGAGACAAACCGAAATTTCGGTGTACGGTTACGTTCCTAATAATATTTTTCAGTTCAGCTGCGGTTTCTATTTTTTTTTTTCGTTTCGATTTCTGTTCTAATTTATAAGCGGTTCAAAACCGGTTTAAAATTATATAATGAAACCGAAATGTAGAATTAAATATTTTTTTAAAAAAAAATATAGTATTGGTTACTTTTAAGGTTCACTCATACTTTATTATTTCGGTTCGGTTTAGGTTTTCGTTTCATCAAAACGGTTTACATTTCCGTTTCGGTTTGACGCTCTGGCATAGGTATAATTATCTTTATTAATAAACTATTTTAATTATATTAACAATTTTTTATAAAGGACATTCTTTTCCTTATTATAGTTATGTTGTAGGTAGGACATAATTCATTAAAATTTATATTTTTGAAAAAAATTACATTTTCTTTATACACTGCAGGATGCTTTAATATTTATTTGGTTATTAGAAGTTTAATTAAAATGATTTATAAATGTAGGTTATTATAAATGATAATAATATAAAGAACCACCACTGTGATAAATTTTGATAATGCTATAGTTTTATTATATTTAATATACTCATACATATATGTCATATAGCCGAGGATAGACGTAGTGTTCATTGGATTCTGTTTTGCACTGTTAACTTCCAATGCGATTTTTCCATTTTTAACAATTTCTATTAAATTTTTTGAATTCCTTATTGTAGTTAACATTTCAATATAGTGAATAAAGAAGATGGATATAAAGTTTCTTCTAGGTTAATACAACAAATTTTTAGTGAACTCTATCCAAACAGTCCTACTGAAATTCTAGTTAGATTTGACTGTAAGATGAGTTCCGTTGTTAGGTTAATTGCATTAGAACAAAGATAAAATTTTCATATAGATTTTCCAAAACATTACCAAAGAACTGGTAACAAAAATTATCAAATTTGATAAATTCATTTTATTTTGTTTATCGTACTCCTAATCTAAAATACAATATTATGCAATAAATATTTAAATTATTATAATGCTAAGAAAAGGGATTCACTTTATAGAAAAACATGTGCTGTAGTTGATAAATGGATTTCGGCTTAGTCACAATGTTTTATGTTTTATAATACAAGGTGCTTACTAAAATATAAAGTATTCCGTATGTCACCAAACCTTGTACTAATTAACACGTAAATTATATTCTATAAAGAAAAAACACCCTGTACAACTGCACTTGACCACATTATATAAATTATGTTGACAATAATCACAAATCCTTTTATGTTTTCATTTACACATATAATAACAACAATTATTTACCTGTAAAATACAGTTTTCTATTATACAAAAAGATTAAAAACTTTTAAATTGAATTTCTAAGTCAGGTAAAACAAAAGAACTTAGTAAAAGTTAAATTAAAAGTTTCATATGTGTTAGTTACTTTGTTAATCCTTTACAGTTATCATTTTGGCTAACAATATCCAGACTAACATTTGGCTACAATTTGCTATTCCGCAAGGATAAAAACGAAAAATATCAAATCAAAAAGTGCAACGAAAACTCGTAGTTAATATTTTACCATTTATTGTTTATGGTTAGATCGGTTGGCACCATTAAGAAATTCAATTTGTTTTTACTGATTATATTCTGGCTATTATCTAAAATAATATATTCAGTCATTTGCATAAAAAATATAAATATTTAATAACAAATATTGGTAAATTGGGTAACCTAAAAGGACACGTGACCAATTTTTTCTATAAGTTAAATATAAATTTACTTGTTTGTGAGCAAGTATAAATATCTTTTAGTAACTTTATTATAAAATTAAATTATTGCAACTTTATGAGTGCATCAAAGTCAAGTAGTAAATGTTGATTTGCTTAGTATGCTTAGTATTCGAATTTGTTGTTTAAAGTTTAATAACACGAGCACAAGAACCACTGTAATATTATGAAAACTCATATTCTCTGCTTTCTATAAGCAGCGTTAATCAGCAAACTCTCAATTGATGGAACAGGATATTCTCTGCCAGTCCCCAGAGATGGCTGAACTATAATTTCTTTATGGTTATCAGGAGAGCCAAGCCTTAAATCTTTAAAAGGTTACATGGTTTATTAAAATACTTTCTTTAAAAGCCATTTCATCTGAAGAAGATAGTTGGAACTTTATTCCTAGCTTCTTTTTTTGCTGCATTACATAGTTTGGTTGGCGTTGAAAATAAACTTTATCATCGGTACGCAAGGACATTTTGATTGATGTGTCGACAAAGGTCGTAGCCACCACAATCAATAGTATATTTCTATAAATTTGAATGAAAACAAATACATTGGAATTTAGAATTGATTACCTAAAATACCAACCAATGTACAGAATAATGAATATGGGAAATACAATTTCATCATATCAATAATTTATTTAATCCAAAATTATATGTAAAGTTTGTATATAAAATGTTGTTTTAAAAAAATCATAACAATAAAGTTAAATCAAACAATTACACATCGTAAGGGGATGAATTATTGGTTCCCTGAGGTTTTGAAATGATTGATTGAAAAATCTATTTGTGCGGGAAAAAAAACGTATCATTATTTGATTAATTAATTTGGAAGATAAGGTTTCTATTTTATTTTTTTGTATGATCTAGGTCAACAAAACCTCAACAAAATTATTTCAAATAATATAAATATATTAAATGGTAAATTTGCGAAGGGTGGGTCCAAATCAAAAATTTTGGACACTTTTAAATGTTTGTTCACTATAAATATGGTTCGGAATCGATATAAAACTAGTAATTTCAAATTTCAATAAAAATTAAATGAAACCTCTATAATTGAGGACCTATGCTTCAAAGTGGAGTGAAAGAAAATAAAAATATACCTAAAATTTGTATCTATAAATCAAATCTAAACGAATTATGTATCTTGGATCCATTAGATTTTTTAAAATCATTTCTATGATAATTTTCAAACTATAATTAAATTTTGCAATAACAAAAATAATATTACAACATTATAAACATTAATTTAAGGAAAATCACATAATTAACATTAATTTTAAAAATTAAATTAAATTGTGCCACGTATTTTCAATTCAATGTGATTTGTGTTCAGCAGTTTCTTACTATTTTTTGGGATTCAAGAGCCATAAATAATTCTACTTTACGAACATCTTCCAGTTCATATTTCTTAATAAAACCTTACACTTATCTGTAAGGATATTAAGACATTATGCAGAAAAAAACACCTTTATAGATTTTTACGGACTAAATAAAAATATTATGAGTAAAATAAATTTTACAATGTGACATTTACACGTAAACTTTAAATTTAGTGACTTAAATTACTATTGTAAATTTTATTAAAAATACAGATTTTTTTTTTGTTAAAGCAGGTAAATTTAATAGTAAAAGTCAGGATGAACTTCTAAAAAAGACAATAAATTCTAAAAGTAATTAATTTACTAGAATATCAAAAGAAAATGCATTACTAAAAATATTTGTCATAACTATAAAAATATTCTTAAAGTGGAAATGATTCATTTTAGCATGGCATAAAGAATTTCTTGACAGTTTAAAGATTAAATCATATGACTGTGACGTCATTCTGAGTGTTTTTGAAAATTATAAGAAATAAGTTTTTACAACCAATTTGAAAAATAAAAAACAAACAATTTATTATTTAAATATTGAAATCAAAACATTTACAATGACGTCCTGCATACCTTGATTTCTTTACTCCATGAGCAAACCAAACGTCACTAGAAATCAAGTAGAAATCAATAATTAGTCAAGTAGATTATACTTAAAACTAAATTTTATTGATATATAAAGTATTAATTAAAAGAGCAGAAACGTTGAGATTTAAGGCAAAAAGGTTCAGCTTATCCGGTAACTGAAGGATAAAAGCATGAATGGAACCGCGGAACTATATTTATTTGATATCCTTTTTTAAATTATTACAACTAATCATTTTGATCAAACCAGAAACAAACTACCCATCTAAAGGGTCGTAGCTGCATAAATGCTACCTGAAAACAATTTAAAAATTTTGGCGCTGAAGAAAGTCGCCTACCAATTTTATAAAATTCAAGGTTTATTCTTTTTTAATAAAACATATAATTAATAATATTTATAAAAAAAAAAAGAATAGCTTCAATTTTTAACATTTTATACCTTAATCAGTTTTCGTAAATCAATTTAAAATGACAAATATTATATGTAAATAAAATAAAATTGATAAAGGTTAAACAAAATTTACGAATTCTGTCACAACAAAAATTTAAATTTTTAATCCTTTCTGTTAAATATTTTTGTTGAAATTGTTAATAAATCCAATTAATTAGAAAAAACGAAATTCTAAATCATATTAACAGGATTATTTCGATCCTTTTTCTGTATTAACAACAAAGTACAAGTATAATTAAGTAAAAGTCCTGAACATAAAATTTGACCTATAAATAAAATTTAGGAATATTTTAAATACAATTTTTTTATCTGTGAAATTGAATTATTTTTTATATTTTCATATTTTGCAAATTACACTTTTTCCAAACTTTAAGTGTACTTTTAAGTTAAGGTGTAATATTTAGAAAAGAAATATTATATACAAAATGATATTATTATTCATTTTCTTTCTGGGGTATATGGAAATTCTATTATAGGCTTACAATCCATTAAAAGATTATAGTATTTAATAAGTGAACCCTAACAAAATTTTAATTACTAAGAAAGCTCTTTAACATTTTTATTTTTATAATGGGTTTCCTAATTTTTATTTATACTTCCCAATGACATAAAAATTTTCTATTTGTGAAATATGGGGACATGAGGCAATTCGACATAAGATCATAATCGCCAATTTTTTGAATCATTCTGAGAAAATATTAAAGTAGACACTTTCTACGAAATCGGACCCAATTCGTTGTTAATAAAATTTCGTTTCATATTTTGGTTCATAATTTCGAAAAAGCTAAAAAGTCGGAGTCAATTATTAAAATAGAATTTTATGACTATACATTTGAAAACGATTGATCGCAGATTCCAAATGTTGAATCATTCTAGAAACGTAATGTGGCTTTACAATAATTTGTATTCGTTGAGTCGTTCTCCAAACCAGTTCTTATAAACGCAAATATAAAGAGGGGGTACAAAGAAAAAAGAGTCATTCAATCATCAATCCGTTTCATGTCGACTCTGTACTGTAGTTTGTTGTTATGCTATACAAAATAATTCATTTAGTTTTTATAAAAATATATTTTCTATCAAAATTGGAAATTAAATAAAATTGATTTGTTTTATAAATGAAATTCAAATTTTTGTAAAATCGTTTGAATATTAAATAAAATATTGAATAAATATTATTAATATTTTTATAGAAAAATCATTAAACGACGCACGTTCTATATCAAATTCAATTAATAATATTTGACCCACATTTAAATTTACATTTTGCTATATTTTATTAGATGTATATAATAGTTAAATTTTATGTTTTTGTTATTCGATCCTTTTTTATTAACAAAAGCATCCCTTACATTACATTAAAAAAAAATATTGAAGGACGCATAAGAAAAAGCTTATAAAATAATGAAAATTATAATAAATATAAATTCATTAAATTGAAATAGATAAATGAAACGTGTTCACAAATAATTTATTTTTTAATTAAATTCTTTCAATTTAATTAGATTAATTTTAGCCACATGGATTTTTTTACAATAATTGTTGACATTAATGTTTTCGGAAGTATCATTAATTTGAAGCAATAATTGACCGATATTTGTAATATTGATTTAGGCCATAAAATTAGAATTCAATTTAAATTTAAAATAAATTCTAGTAATATAATTTTTAGTATAATTTACAAGTAATTATTCAATAAGTTTAAGATTTTTGCCAAATTTAAAATTTTATACTTAAGGTCACCTAGCACGTACAGTTTTACAACATCAGTTACTATAAGTTTCTTCAAAACAAGTTTAACGCATTCGTCACATTATATATAATGTCACATTTTTGAAGACATGAAACCAGCTTTAACTTTGCAGTAGTTTCTGGTAAGTGATTGTATTATACTTTCTAATTTCTGGTAGTATATGACATATTTCGATGGCCGCGAATTATTGTAAGTCAAAAACAGTATTTTTCAGGAGAAGTAAAATACTTTCTGGTTCTGACATATTTAATATTGCAGCTGGGCTCTTCAAATAAAAAGGATAATTTGCAAAATTTAATTTGACATTATTTTCATGAGACAAATTTGAAAAAAAAAATATTAATTATGGTGCTTAAAAAATGATTTTTGTACATAGTAAATTTCAAAATTACAACACAACTATATTGTAACTCAACTTACCGAATAACAAAATTCACTGAATAGCTTAGATTTATTAACAATAAAAGCAATTTTTTATATAATTTTTCAAGCTAATTAACACCTTTTATAATCAATTATTATTTGAATCTATTAAATTAATTAATTAATTTTTATTTGGCACGATATGCTTAGTAGCATACAGGAGTGTCATATATTGCATAACAAATTACACTCGTTCAGTAAAAGTATTCCTAATAAGTTTATCGATATTTTCTATTTTGCTCACACAGGTAATATGAGCTCTACACCTCATTAAAAACTGCCTTTAATTAGAACTGCTGCAGAAAATACAAATATTAAATGATATTTATAAATATTTTCTATATACATATACAGAAACAGCTGAGATGATTTTTCAATAAATTAAATATTACAAATAGTTGTGTTCATACAAAATCAAATGGTTGTTAAACATTATTTCTATGACCTTTTTCTAATTTTAAATTATTTTATAATTTACACAAAAAAAATACTATGCTTAAAAAAGTTTACATCAGAAAATGGTAAATCTTAGGGTTTGTTATGACAATTTGTTAAAAGTAAAGAAAAAAGGTCAAAATGTCCTTTACAATCTTGATGGAATTTTTCTTTTTTTTGGGAAAATTTATGATTAAAGTTTTGTTGACAGATTTTTCTTTTATTGTATAATTACTTTTCAAAATATTATAAATTAATAATGTTAACTTGATGTTATGCTGGTTGCCTGTAGCTTATTTACCAACTGGGTATTGTATAGTTGACATATATTTGCTATGAATTATTATAAATTTATGGCGGAAAATGAGGATATTATTTTCAGCATAATATAAACTGATAGGCAGGTTATTCGTTGGCCCTACGCTGATAATATAAAATTTCTAATTTAGCGTTTCTTAGCAACTTTTTTCTGCATTTTGTAAAAAAATCAAAAACTTGATAATGCTACGATACGTTATGTTATTCGAAATCATTATGAAAAATTTAGTTTTAGATAACTATTATTCATTAATACTAAATTTAAATGTTATACACGATTACTCTATTTAAGAGTATTATCATTTTCGATTTTTCGATGTATACATACAACATACCTCCATTTTTAAAGCACACACTTATTTAGCGAGTCCTTAAATTTCATGTTTATAAGAAAAACATAATATATTAATCTAAAAACTTCAACGACTAAATGTTGTGTCATTTAGTTTTTCCCAACCGCTCTCACTTGTCTTTATCTCTGAGATAAAAACAACATACAATATTGTTCTCTACATTACGAATTAAATCAGGTTATTTAGCAGCTTTGTATTAGAGTTTTACAATTTACTTTATATCTTTATTCCATATTAGAAAAATTATTGCTATGCTTACAGTTTAAAGCGTGGACTACAATATATCGATCAGCTCAGTATCAATTCGTTCAGCAAAGTTCAAATTTCATGTCTTCATTTTATTTTATATGGAAAATTAAAAAGAGTTTGGAATCATTCAACTTACGAAAAGTGTGATGACACAAGGTTAACGAACCTTTTGTAGAGGATTTTAAAAATTATTCGAAATTATATAATAAACAAAATTAAACTGACAAATTTAAACGATTAAAATCGATAGTTATGTGTTCAGTCTACTAACCAGTCGGTTGGCTACTGTACGATTCGACTCGAAACTAAAGTGATCGATACATTGTATCCCAAGGTTAAATATAAACACTTCATATTTGTACCATTTTTATAAAAACAATTCTACTTTTTAAATATAACTCAGAAAAATAATTTCTTAATTAATAATTTCAAATTATTTTTTTCCTAAATAAATTATTGTAATATCCAAAATCTTTAGCATATTTTTTTGTTTAAATTATTTAAAATTGTGAAAATGGCTACAGCTCTAAGTCCAACTCAAAATCAATGTAAAAAAAATCCACAGGTTACTAATGTTTATAAAGATATTCTCGATGAAGAATTTCAAAATTACTTAGATTTAACATATGCTCTTATGAAGAACTTTGTGCGTCCCCGAGGTATAAAATTTGTTTCTCTAAATATATTGTCATTATAATTCTATAATATTTAATTTGAAGATGTTCATATATGTTGTAAATATATAAAACGCTGTACAGCATTAGATGCTAATAAACTTGAAGTGAAACTGAATCGTAATGAATTTTTTAAATATTTTTTTAATATGCTACGGACAGCATCATGTATTCAACCAACAAAATTATATGAAAAATGGGTAAAAAAAATAAATAATGGAATTATTTAATATTAATAAAAATAAATCTGATTTTTATAATAGTATGCCAAAAAAGAAAGTGACATAACACAAGAAAGTGATAGAGTAACTAAACATTGGTCAGCAGATAAGAAAACTTATGTAGCAGCAAAAGCAATTGCTGGTTTTGGTACATTAGTTTATATTGCAGTGTCTTATGAACCAGATTTAGGATGGCAACCAAGTGGATTTAGTTCATATGACTTTTAATTTGAAATATTATTAATTTATTTTTAATGTTTTTTTAATATTATTCTATAATTTTTATGTGCTGTTAAAAATAAAATTGTTTATTAGTATAATCGATATTAGTATCAATATGATTGATGTGGATTGTGAAAAATACGCTGAGCATACACTTAATAGCACAGACAAATTGTTCGCTAAGCCAGAACAAATATATGTTAATCAATTTTATATTCAATGACATAGCTATATTTATACTTTTCGGGGTAAAGAGTGCAGTCTTAATTATTAGTAAAATGGTAAAACTTTGGATCCTATCAAGAATTTAGCTGCAGCCCTGCTTTCGCGGTCGCTCGCTAATTTAGATTTGCAACAAAGGCAAAACATGCTGTTGGATTATACATAATTATGAATACAAACATATAGGCTGCAAACATTAACGCAAGAATTTGAATATAATGAAATCTGTTATATTTGTATATAAAGTTTGCATTATTCGTGAAATACAAACATATAATCGGGCTTTTAACAGGATCTGTAAACTAACGAAATAGTATTCAATTTTTAGTGAAAAACTTCAATTTATTACAAAAATTCATTTTACAAAAAATAAAGTCATACTTACATTTTTGAACGTCAAAATTATTATGTTATAATTGAACCTTATGAATCGAAGTTGATGCCATTTTAATTATCAATTTACCAAATTCTTATTAATCCAAAATAAATTAATTCTTAGAAAAAATCCTTTAAAATTTTATTTAATTAATTAGGTATAAACTTTATCTGCAATGTAACAAAGCTCTTTTATTACAGTTGTTTTATTTGATTATTTAGCTTAAAACTAAAGAAAATCTGTTGTAACATTAAAGAACATTAAAATCATCAATTTCATAATTTGTAAGTATAACTAAAGTGAAATGAAAAATAAATATCAGGAAAACAATCATGACTTAATATTTCATGTATCATGACTACAAGAAAAATTACGTTTTGAATTTTATTTGGGATCATTTCATACAATTGGGATATAATATTTACGATACCAAACTATTAATCATATAAAAATATCGTTTAAACGTGTATCGTTTAACAACATATGATCCGAAACAAAGAAAGCTACTCGATACACGATACCTTAAGTTATAATTCCTTTTCTGTAAAATTTATACATTTTGAAGACAATCAATCTTTTATTTCCTCCAAAAAATGTTCACTTAATTTTAGATTTCCATTATACTCGTAATGTCGTAATTCATTAGTTAAAATAGTTCTATTTTGATTACTAGGAATTTCAAATGAAAAATCTTAATAACATGACGTGTAAAATAGAGGAAAAGAAGAAAAATTAATTTGAATATGAAATTGTCTCGTCTCTCTTGTCAAGAACCATAAAAAATGTAGTTTTTAACTTACTATAAAGTAAATTGCTGTAATGTCAAAATTAAATTTTGTACTTCTTTAAACCTACAAATATAAATTGCTGAAATTTTTTACAAATAGCTTGCAAAAATACATTTATTTTTTGTATCCAAAGGAAATGTAGAATTTGGTTTAAATAAAAAATAAAAATAAAAATTTTAATACTAAAAATAGCAAACTTTAACAGCCTGAATAAAACAAGAGTATTTAAAATATATACAACAAAATAGTTCACATTTTGAATACAAACATTGAGGATATTTTTAGGGTAAAATGGGGTAATTATTTGTAATAAAAACCTAATTTAGTAAAGTCAATTTGTTCACTTCTAAAAATAAACAATTTTAGATACGTTGTTGCAGAAACATTGTTGTTTCCTACTAAATAGTGTTTAAATAATGACTCAATTCTTCCTAGGTAAATTTTCTAACTTTATTTCGAACCATTACAACGAACTTTCAGCATTCTGGATAACTTATAATATCCAATCATATAAATAATCGAAATAATATAATTTTAACCCAAATAATTTTACTTTATGTATCACTATAAGAAGTAGTTCGGTTATTTTTAGTATACTTTCCAAATGACTGTTCAAGTTATTAAAGAAAATTACATTCTTGCTTACACCTTACTTTTCCCTAACGACGGAGGATTACTTTTTTTTTTTTAAATATGAATTCATACGATTCGCGAAGCATAAAGTAACAATTAATTTGCTAGAAAGTTATTTTGTCAGTACTTTAAATTATGTTGAATTCATTCACCTACAACATTTTTTATATACATTACTTAACAAAATGATGTCAAATAAAATTAAGTCAAGCAATTATTATTACGGATGTTGTTTTGCATTCTAAATCTTATAAAAAATATTTTCCAAGGACTTAAATTTTAAATTACCAATGAAAATTGTTGTATAGTACATTAAATTGTAGTCAAAATATTATTTAAGGAAAATCATTGTATGTAACAAAAATTTTACAATTACACAGGGTCTCCAAATTTTCATATATTACTTTAATTTTCGGCATCGTGAACTTTTTTAATCAATTATAGTTTTATGTCCATGTTTGCGAAAAGACTAAACATTGAAGAGAACTGAACTTTGTTGAGCTTAGTTACTATTTTAGTTTTAAAAAACAAAATGTATTTTGTCGGATATAATTTTAGTTTATCTACTTAAAATATAAATAAAATAAAGAATCTCGAATAAAAATTTAAACTTACAGGATATTTACAATGATTACTAAGATAATAAGAAAAAAGGTTAAATATCATACTAAAAAATATTATTCTTTTTATCGCTATCGTACTCGTATCGTACCTTGAATAATTTATAACTAACAAATATTTGCAATACGATCTAACGCAATCCTAATTAAGCATTTTTAGAAATTAACCTTTAACTTATTTTAAATAATAATATAAATTATTAATATAACAAATAAACATTTTGATTTTGATATATAATTCAATTCAACATGAAAATAAAAATTTCATTTATAACTAGGACTAACATCCTTCACAAATTTTACTTTATATTTTATGTAATTCAATAATAAATTTTAAATATAAAATTTTTTCTTCATACCAAATAAATGTCGCTGTCAATCTAAATCTATTTCTAGTTTTTTATTTGATTATTTATATTTTTAGTATCAATATCAATGTATACTTATCATCGTAATATGATTTTATTTTTAAATTTTATGTCATTTTCAATAAACATTTTATAACTATTCCATTACGTCAATCAATAAATAAATCAATTTTATAAAAAAAACTGGGTACAATTTCCATAATTCGATCGATAGTTTTAAAATACGTGTTTTGAAATCGTACGATATTTATTTATTGCTTCACGTAAGTCGATTGTTGAAAAATCGTTTTAGTGAGTCTCAAACTCTTGTAAAATCAATTAAGTCCACTTTCATCATATTTCAAATATTGTAACCCTGATAAAATTGATTTATGATTATGAATAGTTCTTTAACTAAAAATTAGAAGTTATTGTAAGTTCAAAGTAAATCACTAGAAAAATATACTTTCACTCTGATGTGTTCATTCATCTTTTAAATCATATTCCTTTACAAATGAAGGATTCTTTTAATAAGTAATTTTTCATCTAATACCAGAATTGTTAATTTTTTACGCGTAAAATATTATAACTCTACATTTTACCATAAATATAAGTTGTTCACGTAATGAACTGTCAACATTGTAAAAAATTAATTGATTAATGATTTCTTGACTTGTAGTGCAAATCAATAATTTCCGGTGTTTTTTCGTCTACACTCGTGTTCTTATTTAATTAATATTAATTAAAAATGTTCTATTGCGAGTAGATTGGGTTTAACTTTAACGAAAACCTTTCTGAGCAGAGGATGTGAGGAAGAAACAATAGAACACCTCATATGTCACTGCCCTGTGGTTAAGATAAAGAAGATTTAAACATTTGGAACGTCATTTGACTGAGTTGACTGATCTGAAACCCGCATAGATTTATTACTTTCATGAGAGAGATGAATTTGAATGAAGTACTCTAGGTAAAATAAGCCATCATGTGGAGTATACAAAATACAACTGACCTTGGAGGTGTAGATGCGGTAAGGTTTTTCGTTATATCCCTCCTGTCAAATCAACTAACGTAAATGTTCTATTATAAAAATAATTACTTATTACCTAATTAATAAATTGAATTGACTGAAAAGATTTGTTTACATTGTTTACTCTAAATAATTAGTTAAGTAAACAATTCATTTATTACACATAAAGAATGTTGGAAATTATGTTTTGTATAGTTTTTGTACCAATCTGTCTAATCTAATACAAACTGATAATTATATTTAACTAATAAAATTTTACAAGGTATAATTCTTAACTGCAACGTTGACGAATATACTTTAGACAAAATTGTGGATGACGCAAAAATTATGTTTGCTTTAAAACAAATTTACTTAAATATCCTTAAAAAAAAAGTGTAAATTTTTCAGGCATTCAGCACTAAAATTTCCTCTGTATAAATATAATGCTCAGTCATTTGTTCACAATATTAAAAGATTATATGCTTGAAGAATAACATTATTCAACAAAATGATAAAAACATAAATTAAATTATTTACATATTTCAAATATATTTGATATTTTGAATGCATTTTCCTGTTTTAAAATTCAATTTCCAAAAATAATATGATTTTATTTTTGCACTATGCATCCGAGCTATTACACTTTTTTTGGTGATAAGAAAATAAATTTTACTATGAGTGTATAACATTTTAAATGTGCACATAAATAATATCTTTATTCCGTGACTTGTTTTTATTTTCAGAATTAAATTTAAGTAACATTCTTAAACTATTTTTATTGGAAGTTTCTCGTTGTCATAGTTTATTGTATGTTGCATTTTCATCATGAATATAAAAATTGAATTATTGATTATGAATATCAATTTTACCAATTTTCCAGAAATATAATCTGTACGGTAGCACAGAGTATTGGTTCATTGAAAACTTTTTATAACTACTGATATGAGATATCATGCAAGTATTAAATAAATTCATTTTGTAATTTATTTAATGTTCGTTTTTTTCTTCAAAAATTCATCTTGATAAAATCATTCTGGGGTCATTAGCTTAAACAAAATATAATAAAATTATACTATTTTAATTTATATCATAAAATTTGAATAAGCTTTCAAGTGTCCTCTAAAAACGATATTGCACAATATTATTGACTGTCCAGCCTAGATAAAGTAACTAATTGTTTTGTTTGTCTATTGTATTAGGGAATTACTGACGAATAATTCACTAATTGATTATTCCGTTCCATCTGATTATAATACTAAAGTTGTCTCTCTATCCACACTGTCGATTCTGCAAAGTGTATTATTATAATAGGGTAATATTTTCAACTGTGATGTAGCCTGTTTGGAAGTCTGTATACGGTTGGTTAATTTAAAAATTAAAAATCTCATTTATTCTTTTCATTGCTAGGTAGGATATTTAATTTACGGGATGCACCAATTGAAAATCCTACCAGAATAGATACTATTGATTTTCTTCTTCAATATATTTTTCTATATAATTAAACCATGCTGGGCTACTGTAGTTTTTACTTTATTATTCTTCCTTATTTAAATACTAATGAAACTACTTTACTTTAAAATTTCAATTTATTTTAACAATTATTTAACTTTGGTAGGTTTATTTCCTATTTGACTTCTTACGACTGGTAGGGGGAAGTCAACTAATCAAAGGAAACAGATTGAATAACCATCAATCGTTCCGATTTGCTCCGATTTTATAGGATTTCATTTATTCAATTCAGTTTTGCAAGTAAAATGCATTGGTTAATGCAGTTCGTCAATATAACTTTAATATTAAAAGTTTCTTGAAGTCAAGTTCTGACAAGTTTAGATTTTATTAATTCAAGGCCTGAATCGATGTCTGGTTTGTTTTTTATTCCGAAATTTATGCTAATTTGTGTAACGCAACAAAATTGATAAGATGAACTTTAGCATATGGTTGCAATTCTCACCAATTATTAGATATTTTGGCCACGATAAATTATAGATCAATAATTTTAGAGTAGTTTAAAAATAAACTGATTTCATTTTGTTAGATTACTATCAATCATTTATTTTGTTAGTTTACTATCAATCAAAATACTAGAACTCTTAATTGAATACAGATTTTAACGAAGTTATAATTATATTTCTATAAAAATATTTTATATTGATTCAATGAATCTGTATTACTATTTTATATAATATTGAATTTATGAACCTGGGTAAAAAAAATTGCACAATCAGTATAAGAATAATAATTGCTTTACTCATAGTAAAATCACGTATATTTTTTTTACATTTTTATACGTCTTTTTACTATGTATAACAGAAAACCAGAATAAATTAATTTCCATATTGATGAAGGTATATTTATTCACTGGACTAACAGTATATAATATTTTTAAACTTGTCCCAGTCATTTATAGACAGAAAACTGAATAAATTTAACAAAATTTGAATAATTTTTTTTTTTTTCAATTTAAATTTTCAATTAAAAATTTACTGCATAATTAAGTCAATTCAATTAGGAGCACTCAAATTTTAATGACTAATCTTTAGGTATAAGATTTATGAACTAATCCAATTTTAGTTGAGCTTCTATGAGTTTAACAACAAAACTATATTTGGATATAACTTTTTTTATTATAGAGTTTCAGTAAATTTAGTGTTACAAAAAATTATTTCATAACTTTTATGTCCTTGGAATTTTTCATGCTGTTGCAGGATTAATCATTAAAAACGGTGTAGAATTTAAATATAAATTTTGTATAAACTTGTGTAAAAAAAGGTCTAGCTTTCTTAAAAACTTTTGTACAAAATTTAAGTTAACAAAATATAAATATCAATAAATATCAAAAAAGTAAAAGGATTTTATTACATGTAGTACGATATTTCAATAATTATTTATAATTCCCTGGGTGACAAAAGTAACAAAAGCGAAATCGTGATATGTGGTATGTTAAGAATAATTTGGAAAATCTATAGAAATTTTTAGAAATTTGTCATTAAATGTTTTTAGATTAGAACATAATTTTAATTATTATTAGTTCGTTTACAATAAAACGTTTATAGATAATAAATATCCTTCTAAAAGGATATAAATTTAAAAATGTAATAAAATAAATTTTGTTCATAATTTACATGATTTTATAATAATTTGAAAAACTCTTGTTAAAGCGTCCATTTATAAATGTTCAAAACTTGCATTATACGTGCCTTAACATTTTCATTTTTCATCTTGCTACACGTATACAATTGCCGATTTCTGTAAATGTGCTTCAATTCCTCTTAGCTTTTATCGAGTTTCTGACTGCCCTGCACTAAGTTTCCCTAGGACGACTTACTCTTCTTCCTCTTTAGGTAAATGGGTTCTTTTACATTGAATTCTCTGCAATCGAATTTACGTATCGTGTGAACAACAATTCACAGCCGCAATTATTTATTTTTTCGTAGTCTATTAATGACTAACTGCGTGCCGCCGATGGCAGAAACAAAACTTACCAAATATGCGGAGTTGGTTACTGTATCAACTTGTTGTCCAGTAATGGTAAACTTAAGCGTTTATCTTATAATCTGTAAGAGTAAAGAACTTTGTTTTTTACATATCATTTTTGTTAAATTTTATAATACTCTTATATTAATGAAAAACTATTCAGCTATTAACAAATATTTTATTCAGCGATTAGCAAAAATTTAAATCATAGAAATTTTGGTGTTTAAATATTTAATCAAGCAGTTTCAGAAGAATTGTCAGTTTCAATCTAAAATTAATTCGGAGTAATAGTAAAATCTATACTGGCATAAAAATTTAATGTAAATTT
Organism: Rhamphomyia laevipes; assembly: GCA_963920725.1. Lineage (NCBI taxonomy): Eukaryota > Metazoa > Arthropoda > Insecta > Diptera > Empididae > Rhamphomyia > Rhamphomyia laevipes. The sequence goes on from OY987259.1 coordinate 44,046,253, forward strand.
ATAATAAATTAATCCAGTAATAAAATACGCCAAAAGAATTCAATAATAAATTTAAAATTATTTATATATTTTGATAAATTTAATTCATTAAAATATTCTTATTAATGATGTTGTTATTTATCTAATCATTAACACTTCATTTAATTTTCTTTTTCATAATATACAAATAAATAAATTAAATATAATTATTTAAGATTTTCGTACTAATTTTCCAAAGATAACATTTCATTTCATTTGATTAACTAAATTGAACATCAAAATCATTTAATTATGTTTAATAAGGTTACAATTTTATTTAAATGTTCTTTTATGTGTGAAGATAATCAAACAAAAATATCGATAATTTAACCTAAAAATAATATAAAATAAAATTAATTATTTAGCTATTAATTCTGGGAATTTATTGAATTATATTTCAGCAAAATATTTTGAAATTATTACTTGATTGTTTGAGATTATCAAGAAATTAGTTATATTAACATTTTGGCTAATTTATTAGAACTTAAATTTTGTTTATGTAATGTATTTAAGGTCATTTTTTTAAGTTTAATTTAGGATCTTGTTCGATTACTAGTTTTCCAAGTAAAATTTCACTCCATGACTCACGTGGAAGTCGGTTAATATTAAAAATCTATATTTGTAAAATACTCGAAATGTCGAAAAATTTCTATAATATCGAAATAATTAATTTCAAAATAAATAATATTTATTAAGACGGCATCCAATTAGAGTTAACTTAATATAAGAAAAATAATGGTGATTACTATTTTTTTTTTTTGTGTCAATCCTTACACGAATCCATTTCTATTATTTACCTTCGTCTTGTAGTATACTAAAATTAATTCAATATAAATTTTAGAAAACTCTTTTAAGGAAATAACTGAAGAAACATTACTAATAAGTCCAATATGTATTAAATAATTCGACCAGTACTTAAAGTATGCCCCTTATTTGAGCATTTTATAAGAGTCCAATCAGGATTATATCTTGGAAAATGCTTTTTTGTAAGCTCCTTACAAGTCAATTTATAATATTTGTTGGGTGCCATATTGAAAATAATTACCATAAATCATAGAATTAATTTAACTTTTAATTCGTGGTAAATGCTCACTTAATAGCAAAAACTCAGTTGGCCTGCTGACCAGCAACTTATAATATAATTATTATAATTATGTAATATTTAGACCGCTATTAATATTATATGAAAAAGATTATGTCATTTTTAATAAGGTACGAATATTTACATGGGTCATTTACTTCATTCATCTTTAATAATTTCTATACTTTAAATTTAGTAATATACATTATAATATTCTGTACAAGTGAACAATCTAACAAGTGACTTTCTAAATAAATTATATTATTAAAAGAATCTGTGTTTTTTTCTAAGAAATCAATTTCTATTCACACCATGTGATTTAAGATTTTTTTTTTCATCTTTTCCTTATAGTCTAAATTAATGGTGCTTTAAGTATACACATTTTCTGTTTTTGCGTTAGGTCTGGAGCATAAAATTATGTTAAAGCAATTAAACACTTGAGTAATTTTAATACCCTCTTGAATTATTTATATCGCCTAATTCATACGATTCTAGTAGTAGAAGATTTTAAGAATTTATATTTAATGAATGGCTATAGGAAAGAAATTTATGTGTAAACAAAATTTGATGTATTTGGTCTATAAGATAGAATAAATTTAAAGAAACTGAACAAATAATTTGAGTATTTTACATATTTTACATAAATGAATCCTGTATTTTTTATATAATATTATTTCGAATAAATTGTAATCATTTAATTATAAAATGGCAGGCATATTCATTTTAGAACTAACCAGCAATAGTTGAATACGAAAATGATTTATATAAATTTATAAAATTGTGTAAGAAATGGAAGAAATTAGTTTGTTTAAACCAAATTTTATCCTTGTTTTTAGCAATAAAATTTGTTTTTTATGGTTTTATCTTAAAAGTTCGTGAAATTCGTTAACATTATTTTATTGACCATAAAATATACTTTTTCTTGAATCATTTTTATATGAATGTAAAACATATTGACATTTTAATTTAAGACATTTGTGGAAACATGATAATAAAATATTTAATTATTACGTAGAATTTAACTGATTAAATAGTTTAAAATATGAAATATTTAGAGAAATCTAAGTTATTTTAATAACAAATCAATAATTTTTTTGCAGAAAATAAATTATAAAACTACCCATACATTATAAAACATGTTCAATAACATGTTGAGAACTTGGTCAAGTTGATTCGTTCGTGAGAAATTTTACAACACGTTGACAACAACCAACAACCAATAGCAAATCGGTTGATGAAATGTTAAAAAAATTATATGGACTTGTACCGGTTATTGGTCGATGGTTGTAAGTTGAATAGTATATGACGAAGTTGTACAAACAAATTGACGTTTCTTCACCTGTTATGTCAAAAATAAATGTTTTTATATGTTTTATGTTATCAATATTTCTTATTGATTGAAATAATATTAAATTATAATACTTTTTTACTCAAACTTTCATTATCGTTTTTTTCTTACATTTGACACTATCCTGAAAAAATGATTTATGACGATTATAAACCAAGTTGAAATGTTTGTAGTGAATATTTACAATGCGGTTTACAACATGTTGACAACCAGGTTGTATAATGTATGTGTGGCATAACACATTTTAAGATTTAATATTAATAATAAACGTCTATGTAAAACAAAAATTGCAATTAAATCCAACATTATTTCTTTGATTAACATAAAGATTTACACTTTATCTTTTGTATGAAACGATAATGCGAATTGTTTCTAATCGGTACGGTTGTCATAATAATTAAAAGTGGTGGCCAATTAATGATCTTTGAATTTTAAAATAAAATATTGTTCTCCTATAAATTGCAATTTTTAATATTGTTACTCTACTCTAGAAATATTATATGTGCATAAAATTCAAAATTGATGACTTATTTAAATTAATATGTACTATACATAAATAATATACATTTCAATAATTCCTCTTTAGAAAAACATAGCTCCAATGAATTTATGATTAGATATTTTATGGAATTGGATTTGAATTTATTGAATAGTAAATTGGAAAAGTGTTTTTAAATTAGTTCATGATATTGTGGAATATACTCTCTATTTTATTTTTTTGTTTATTTCTAGTGTAGTTTTAGAAATTAGGATTGATTTTATAAAATCGACGAAATTACAAAACTTATTAGAACAAATTTGATATTATTTGGTAAACAAAAAAGATTTTTATTTGTAATGGAGGTCGACATATAGTTTTGACCATTTAAGCTATATGCATCTGATATGCATTCTATTAATTAATCGTTTATTAACCTATAGTACTATCAAGAAGAGAGACAGCTGTTTCAATGACAGCCTAATACTGTCAAAAATGTATATCGAATTTGCTTAGAGTTCAGTATTAAAGTCTGTAAATTGACAATTCTTTATATATTAAAAAAATATTTGCAATTTAAAATACTAAATTCTTGTATAGGTAAAGGCGAACATATTTATATCTCAAAGATCATAATTGTTTTTCGTCCTTTGTTTTTATTATATTGTCGAAGTCAACAAATAGAATTTTATTATCCATGACAAATGCTGGTCCCTAAGAACAATCTTTTTATATGTTTTTTTTTATAAACAATAAAAGATACTCAACACCAAATATTATAAGATATTGTCATAAAAGGAAGAGTGTTTTTATTAAAGGACAACAACAAATAAATAATTCATGATAAATTTTCTTATGATATGAATACAAAAATTTATGTTCATAAAAGACGTATACAAAATGGTGAATTTGTAGTACAGTTAAGGATGAATAAAGGGTATATAAATGTAACACCTTATTTTGGTGGTGTATCATAAATATATGAAAACAGAAATTTTATATTCATACGATATAATTAGATTAAATTTAAGAGGACATCCTTAATTTTGTTATAAGGAGGAGGATTTTAAATTAATATAAAATATTCTATCAAATAAAGTTAAAAAATTCATTTATTCATATATTTTTTTAAAAAATAAGTCCAAATTTTTGTTATACATTATAGAAATATATTTAGTACAGTGAAGGAAAAGCGAAAAATGTTTTCCGCTTAAATATATTTTATTTTATGTTTTGGTATGTGGATATGTAAAAGAAAACTTACTAGGTGGTTGGTGTGTCCATGGAAAACTATCATATATGTGCTTTTATTTATCAGATAAAGATGGGATAGGTAGCTTCAGTAGGTCTATGATTAAATATCTGAATAATATTGAATTCTTCTGTTTTTAGTTATAATCTCAGATTTAAGTTAAAAAAAAAACTTATTAAATTTTTAATTATTGGTACGTAATTTTGTCAGGTTTAATTTTTCTAATTTGGGACGGATTGCGAGTTATTTGAAAATTACCGACTTGCTATTTTCATTGGAAGGCCTCTATACGTTTCGTATATAAATCAAGTTGTAGACTTGGTATAAATTTAAATCTTTATGGTAATTTTATACCAAAATTTAAAGGTCGAAACTCAACTTTGTATCAATAGTATAGTTAGTTATATCTATACATCAAAATATTTTGATTTTAACTTCTTCTTTCTGATTTCTTTTATATTTTAGTTAGTTGGTTGGTTTGAGTGACGAGTTGCTTAAGGCAACTGTTTACCGAGGCCATTTGCGCAAATTGTACCCCAAGTAGAAATCATTTACAGCGCATCGACCCACCATACCTTCTCTAATAAAAGAAATCACATTTGCCGGATTTGTTGTAGTTTCCTATAACGTACGAAGGGACCAACAGAAGATGTTCCAAGGTTTCGTCCACCTTTTCACAGCCCCTACAGGTGAATGGAAATAAATATTATACTGATGTACCAAAATGTTAAATTTTGAGTTTTAAGTATAAAGTTTTAATATTATATAAATCAATATCAAATTTAAACTTTCACCAAATTTTTTTTATCAATTAATTATTCATAATTTTTTTTTTTTTTTGTATCTGATTTTGTATAATTACATATAATTTTGGTAACATGAACGTTGACGATGCAAATAAATCGTTTGGTTTGTAAGTTTTCTGCAAAGAGACAAAAAGTTTGTAAGTTATTTTCAAACTTTAAATAAATATAAGTATGAAATACATCTGTTGCATGTGATGTAGAAGAAACATAAATTTTGAGCTATTTATAATGTTTAAAAGATCCTTAACTATTTATCATCATGAAAATGTTGATTTTGTTTTTCTTAGTTTTCTATGAAAATTTTGTAAAGAGTTAATTTTTTTATGAAAAAGTTTAAAAATCATAAAATGTACATAATTAATGAAAATATCTTTATTTTATTATTTTTAGATACATAATGCAATTTTCAACAGTTTTAATTTCTAATGCGTATATGTTTTTATCTGTTTTCCGGAGTTCTTTTTTTAATAGAATGCTTAAATTTAGATGTCATAATAATACTACTTTAGTTAGTTGAAGTTATACATCATAAGATTTTAAAAGTTTTTGTTTTATTTGGTTATCTATGACAAAAGTTACACTAGAAGTAAGAACATCGAAACAGTTTATTTCTTTTTTAGCTGTTTTGTTTCTTTAGACATAAACCAAATTTCTTGTTGACAATGTCGACTATGGTATTACACAATGACGATTTTAAGTAAATTTAAGGTATGTATACTTTAAGCCACGAATCCTTCGGAACAATTACCCCGGAGACAAAAAGTATTACTTATAATAAGTATAACTTTTACACAAAATACATTGAGTTTGTGTCCCAGAGGTCTTTGCCGAGGATGGTTATTAAATTCAAGGAGTCATTGTTCTGTTGCCGGAATGGGATTATTGTACCCGGGATCTTTCTAGAGGAACGTTACTTTATATTTATACAAGCATTCATTTTTCTGTAACCGGTCTTAAATATACCAGCAAAAATGTAAATTTAAATGCAATTTGCTGCTCTATAAAATATAACTCAAATTTATGACACACGTTAATAATAAATAATTTAAAAACTATTAAACATTTTTCACATATTTATTTAAAATTTATTTTCTTTTTTCTTAATAATTAATAATATTATTTTATTACAACATAAAATAAGTTTTATAGTATTTTTTTATACATAATATTTCAATAAATTATCATTTTATTAAATTATTTCTGATTTATGGTACCATGGTACAAATATATCTTCATAAAGATTATCGATAGTAAAATTTGTATAGTTACAAAAAAAAAATATCTTATTTATTATTTATAGATAATATAAAATTTATTTAAAATTTATCACGTCCTACAACAGGAAGTTAAAGAAAGTTGAAAGTTCAGCGAACTAATATTGGATATGCAAAGGAATTTGTTATCAAAAGTGAAAATTAAAAATATTATGATGAAGGTTGTTTAAATGTTTAACAAAATACTAAAAGGATATTTAAAATAAATTATGTTCTCAAGATTTTGTGATTTAAAGACGTATTAATAAATAATTATATTTTTACGAAATTCTATATTTTTTCAACCAAAAACAACTCAATTTACTTTGGTTTAGTTAAAATACTATCCTCTCTTATGAAATGGATTTGCTTCATTTCGAACTATGTCTTTAACTTTAACTAATTTAAATTAATTACATTTTAATGGCGATTTTCTATTCAATAATCAATAAATATAGAACTTCATTATATCGAAATAATCTATAAAATCATTCGAAATTAGTAATAAAATCATTACGATTTTGTTATTAAACATTTATAGATAGAAACATTATAAAAATACAAATGAAATCATTAATAACATTTTTCTATTGTACATAATTACATACAAAATTGGATATCACAAAAATATAATTATAATATAATGATTGCTAAAATAATGAATGGGTAATTCTACTTTATAATTGTTAATTATAATTAAAGGTAAATTTAGTTATTTATATAATTACAAGTCAATGAGATTGGTATCTACAGATATTTAATGATAATTAATAGAATGTCATCACATTAATTCGATTAAATAAAAAATGATTTTAAATAGAAAATAATATTTTTTATACTTGCTTATGATTATAAATTTTATGCTAAAGCTATAACTATAAATCTCAATAGATGTGATACATTTGTTTATAGGGGTTGCTTCTGATACGAATGTTTGACATAATGATAATTGTTTTTTTTTTTCTTTGCAGCCGTATAAATCATCATGGATCGCTATACAAATGAACAACGTTCAATTTTATTAAAATTCGCGTTCAATTGTTGAAACTCAAAGAGAGCTACGTGAATTAATCGGTTGAATTGGATACGTTAATATGCTGTATTTCGGATAAAAATAATCCACATTCATTTTAAGAAAAATTAACTGTTTGGTGAGCATTTCATGCTATGGTGGTGTCATCTGACCATATTTTTTTTTTCTAAAATTATGTTTGAAATGGAGTTCGATTTCAAAAATGAAATAGGGTTCGATATAGAGCAATGCTGAATGATTTTTTACATCCAAAAATTGCTGAAAATGATTTGTATGATATGTGGTTGAAACAATACGGTGCTACGTGCCATACTGCTCTCGAAATAATGGATTTTGGATTTATTGCATGGTAAAATGATTCGTTTTTTACACATTTTGGACCTATCAATTGGCCAGCAAAGTTATTGAAAATACAATCTTACAGTTAATAAAAATATAATTTTAATAAATATAATTTGTAATTCCAATAAATTATTTAAAAAAAAATATTATTGTTTAAAACATACTTTAATATGTGCAGAATTACGTTGACTAGTCACTGCGTATTGTAAAATATATTTTAAAACCATAATTATATTTCAAGTTATAATGACTTCATTACGGAAGTTTTCACAGCAAATTTGGAAAAATTTTAATTCCATAAATCCAAATGAATAATGATTTCACCAATACTCTAATTTCTTGGATTAATTGAATGAAATCATAGAGTATACTAATAGCTCACATGTATTATTAAAACAAAAATTGTTTACCTACATAAGTATTAACTTCTTATTATCCTTTATAATGTTAAAATATCTTTAAGAGTTAATATAAACCAAAACAAACAGAAAATCAAGAAAATCCGGAATGACGTAACCTTTCTATTTTACTAGAAAACCATTAGCTTGTCAGAAAAATTATATGGCAGTAGCCCATTAATAATATATCAAAAAATTTCTATAGTATAAATTATTTTTTCTTGGATCCTCAAATGCCCAAATGTCTATTTATATTCAAGAAAGATTAACAGAATGAAATATTTCTAGTTTATATGGATTACATAAGTGATAATAAATCAATAATTTATCATTTTTATATTTAGCCTTTTACTATACCAAATTATATCCGTCAGGTATTAAAAATCAGCATTACGAAATGTATAAAAATATTTATGTATTTATTTTCATATTTTTATTTAATTGCCAAAATTTCGGAATCCTCATTAAAATTCCCTAAGGCTCTAAGAGATATGGGGAAATTAGGAAAATTAAAAATCTTACTTAATTTAGAAAAGTACACAAGATAACATTTAAATATATATAAATTAAGCGGCTGTGATCCCCTCTCGGTAAGTCAAATATTTTATATTACTGTATAATCTTCAGATTGGTCCAAGCACACACTTCAGATGACTCCAGATTTGTAGACACACCTCGTCAAAAACTAATAATAATTTTATTTTAAATTCGATCACTAATCAAAATATTTCAATTTGATATTTCATTTGAACTCGATCTGAAGGACCACAGAGCAGTCATATAATAATTATATGATTCGGAATAAGAAATACTTAGAAAAGAGTATTCTGACTGCTCTAGAGGTAAAATACATAACCATCAGAAAGTTTCTAAACATCTACAAAACTTCTATAAACCCGACTATAAACTAACTGAGTAATTGATATTTTATGTCGAGGTGTGGAGAAGAAGTATCATGCTTTACTTTAACAGTCAATCTAAAAAAAAAATTAATTTGTATTAAAATATGATCTTGTCTTCCGGTAACACTGTATAGTTTTTGAGTAAAATTCAATAATTTTCTATGAAAATAGTGATATTTTTAAAAGATTGTTAATAAAATCAAAATAAATTACAATAACTACGCTAACTTACAAATAAAGTAATCGATAAAATCATAATAGTTAAACCTTTTTTATGGTATTAACTTTATAAAAATGAAACCTCGGTAAGTTATAAAAAGTTTTTCTTTAATAAAATTATATAAAAATAAACTTCAGATAAACTCGATTAAATAACACATAAAAATAAGGTAATGTAAACAATTATCGGAATCAAATTGTGTCCTTTTATTTTGTTGTGCAAAAATAACGTGACACGAATTAGGAATCGATTTTTAATATAGAACAGAAATAGATATAGAATATAAAAATATTGATAAAAATAATGAAATTGATGAAAATAATAAGGTAAAAAAAAATGTTTACTTTCTGGTTAAAAACTTTTAAAATAATTTTTTATTAGAAAACTTTGAATGGTAAATTTTATTGAAGCTAATTCTATTTAAATGACATAATAGAATCGATTACAATATTCAAAAAAAAAAAAATTAATAAAAATATATTAAGAATTATTAATAAAATTAAAGATAGAGTATCGTTTTTTAACATTGTCGATATTTTAATATTGTGATATGAGAATAAGCTTCTAACCTTTGATTTACGGGACAGATTGGTTCAATTGGTCAAAATTACTGTGAAAATCTTTCGAATCGAAAAGGTGCAATATTAACTTCTTCAATGGCAAGACTATCTCCATTGTAATTGTAAGCTTATCTGCTGGCTGCTAGTGAGCATACTAAAATATTTGAGACTACCTAAATTTTGGTCCAAAGATTTAAATTATATTATATACTTTTTTTTTTAAAAAAATTAACCTTTAGAGTCAGGCTCTAAACAGTATGACAAGAATATTTAAGGGTTGAATATATTGTAAAATTAGTTTATATTACCAGGAAATATTCAGGATAACGATTTCCTTAAAAATGTATCAGGTCAAAAAATTAATACATTGCAAATAATTTGCGAAATAAAATTTATAGCCTTCATGAATAAATCAAATTTTAAATTAAAAATGATGATGATGATGATGAGTTTGGCTAATAATTGAATTCACATTTATTTTAAATGAATATTAACATATAATATTTATTTAATACTTTAACTAGCTAATTTGATAATTTAATTATTTGGTTATAATATGATTTTTGTGTAAACTATTTTCACATTTAAAAAATAGATTATAATTATGTACAAATTCATTGGTCTAAAAATCTAAAATATATAATTTTTTTATTTATAAAATTTGTTATTAGTTGATGAGACATAAATTATATTTAAATAGTACATTTTAGTAATCGTATAATCGATGATAATATTAATAATCGTTTATATAAAATAATTTCATAATTTGTTTTTAATACTTCAATATAATTGAAATGGAAATGTTGAATTTATACCACTAAATAATATTGAAATATGAAAATCATTTTAAAATTCACTTAATTAACAAAATTTATTTAATTATAAAATATTTAAACAATAATTTCCTTCTATAGAACACAAACTCAAAACTGTGATAATCGATTTTATATAGATTATTCCTTGCTCGTTGCTCCAACAACCCTATAAAAAACAACCTCTAAAAGCGGGCGGATCATATTGCAAAATAGCAAAACCTCAATTAAAATAAAGCATTCCTAGGTAAACAATTCGGATTTATGTGTATGAACTCCTAGCGGTTCCCCTCTCCACTCCAATCCAATCCAAAAAGGAGAATTTACAGAAACATCAAGCCACTTTAGTCCTTTTGTTAAGACTTTTTGTACTGCTTTACATCAACGTCCTAATATCCTCATTACTGTAATGCTGAAATATATTTATATATGTATTTCATGAAACCATCCGCCAATTAATTATAATCAACTATTACTTTCAGAAAAATTTAAATATAAATACATAATTTATCAAATAATTTTAATAAATAATATAAAAATTAATAAAATAATTATCATTATTTTTATAAACTTGATTATTTATTTCGAAAATTGATTTATCATGTTGAAATTATTCGCATAACTTTTATTAAATATTCAGATAATAAAATATTTTTTTTTTCGGTATTATAAATTTTGAAAAGGTTAACATTGATATTTTTATTTTTACTCTATATCTGGAAAAAATCTAACCAAGATTAAAATAAACCTAATAATTCTACAAGAAATTCTATTGAGGAATGTTAAAAGTAACTTTACAATAACTTTCTTAGAAAAAAATATCGAAAAGGTAAATCTATATTTATGAAGTACTTTTTTAATAAAAGTTAATTTTTTTGATTAACTTTTTTAATAAATCTTACCGGCAAAATATTCGGAATTGTAAACCATATAGAAAAAAGAGAAGATTTTTAATAAATTGGCTTACCTTTTTTGCTTTTCCAATAACATAAAAGAAAAAAGGGTAAACTAAAATTTTTATTATATTACAATTTTCTTTAAAATTGAATAAAAATTAATAAGTTGATTACATTTTTAATACATATATACAAGTATAGTAAAATATGTTTTCAAAAATATGCTGTATTTAATTATACGAATCATTCATAAGCAGCTACTTTCGAAACATTTTCAAAATTTGAAACATTTACCAAGGTTGAAACTTTAAGTGCGGAAAATTGCAAAATTCATATTCACAAATAATATTTCTTTTAGAAGAGATTCTACTCTCCACTTACTGTATCTCAAATCTGTTGAAATCTATATATTAAACTACGAGAATCCTGTCATTAAATCGAAGTAATCTAGGAATCATAACTAATATTTTGAAATGACATTATTGGCTTAGGTAAAATAGCATCAATTTGGATATTATTCTTCACCGGAAGCAATGTTGTAGTAGTAAGTAGGATATATCAATGAAAAATCCTATTTGTGACTGTGGATTTTTACATTTCAGGTTTCAATTTAAAGTTTAATGGTTTCTGGTTTCAAAAGCTCTGTCAGAAAAAACTATTTGTAATCTATGTTCACTTAAAAACTGGCCAAAATTATTATCCTTTTTTTTGAATTGTTTTTCTGTTTGATATTTTTTTGAAGACATAAAAGAGGAGATCGTAATTTGCTAGTTTATTTCTTCTACTTTTGTTAAGAGTTCCAATAAATTTATAATTGTGTTACTATAGATGTCAAATTTCGAGAATAAATTTTTAAAAATTGTAATAATTCTTTGCAAACCACTAGAGAAAGAATAAGTACAATTACAAATTAGAATTCTTCGTTCAAAAATTTGCTTTGTACTTACTAAGTATTAAGTAATATCTATCTTACAGAGAAATTGATTTTAAATATAAACTTTCTTATAAACTGTCAGTTCCTGTATTATTTTAAAAAGGTTTTGAACCAGGGATTATGTACCTACTAAATATGGGCTAATAATTGGTTATTACATAAATAGCATTATATAATTTGGAGTTTTCATACTCTGGGAGCTCCTAGGGTCATAGTAAACCATTGTACTGTAGTTAATATTATGTTTTTAATATTGTTATAAAATGTATAAAGAAATTAAAATGTGCAGTTACTTTTGGCCCATACTGTATACTCTATTTCCCCTTTTGTGCAAAACAATTTACTATAAGAAAATCATCGTAAATTGACTGAATTATAAACTTTATTATTACCAAACTTTGTCGCAGTGCATATACTCCTACTTAGTAAGATTTTATGGTCTATAGGAGTTCAAGTAGGAATTATTATTAGACATGGACTGTATTTAATTACATTTTAGTAATTCAAATCGTTTGCATATAATTTATTTGTATGTAACATCTAAGTTGATACTTAATTATTAATTCCTAATAATGTAGTGAAATGAATTACTAAATCTTTCCCTATAAATTTTGTTTACTTAAGTAATATTTTAAAAATAAAATTTAAGAAATTTTGAAAACTTAAGAAAACTTTCGTTGTGTATAAACTTTAATAAATATTTAAATTTAAAGATAAATTAAATTATAAATATTTCATAAATTTAAATTTGCTTGAAGTCATTTAAGATAAAGTTTACCCATAAAAAAAATCCTTTCGTTTAATTTAATTGATGAAAATATAACAATGATTTTTATCCTATATATTTAGAGAAGTCCTTTTATAAAAATAACGATTTAAAGTCATGGATACTGAAAAGTCGTTTATGATTACGTTAAAGGTTATTGTACCATGTTATATTTATAAATGAAATTGTGTGTATGAATAGAGGATCCACAAAATACGAAGGATATATATTATTATTTGTTACAGACATTTTTATTGATAATTAAAAAAAAATAATCATATTTATACGGTCGGAAAGAACGAAACTTTATTATGGAGTAGGGAATTGTTAATCCTTTTTTTTTTGTAAGTTAGATTTATAATTAAAACATAAACTGTCGTAAAATGTGTAGGAGTGTAAATTTGTTAAATATTCTTGTAAATTAACTATTATATTTTCTCTTTCGTACAAAAATTATTAAAGTTACATATATTTTAGATATTTATTAAATAAGAAACATACAGAAAGAATATTTGGAAGAATGCCTCGATAATTTGTTAAAAATGTAAAATGTTACAATATAACAGAAACAGAACAGCAACAGTATAACAGTTACAGTAGTAACAATGTTACAGCTACGGTATAACAATAACAGTAAGATCTTTATTCCATAAAGAGCAAATAAATTGTTTTTACAACGCGTACTTCTAAACTATAAAACTAGCAGCTATCTTCTCCCAAAGAAAATACTCCTTTAAACATAAACAATAAAATTCGACGCTACACCCTTGCTGTAACAGTGTTTAATCAATATAGGGTCATCCTTTGTGGTACGGATTTGCATAAACATCCACTTTTCAACTCTTTATGACCTCGTTGAAGAAATTTCTGTGTAAATCACTTACAAATTAGCTAAATACAAATTGTGTTAAAAACATTTCTGACAGCAATGAGTATACAAGTGCCGTCAATCGAAATTATTGTTAAAATCGCAACTAAAAATAATTTCTTATAAAGTTTTCTTATCAGAATTGAAAATTGAATTCTATTATTACATCTAAATTAAAATGAATAAAATGAGTTAATTAATTATTTCACAGTAATGAAAAATATGCTATAGAAATCGCAGTTAATTAAAGGGAAATTATTAAGATTTATGTTTATAATTCTTATTAACTTCCTAAGTAAAAACGTTTTTTTTTTCTTATTTCAAATATTTTGTTATAATAAATTTAAATAATAAATAAACATTAAGAAAAATACTGAAAGTTAAAGTAATTAAGTTATTTTTAAAAATGTTTATTAACATATTTTATGCTGTGTATTTTTTATGTTGTGTTCTTTTTATGTTGCATCTTTTTGTTGTATCAATTTAAAAATATATGTTCAAATCTGTTGGGTATTTTTGAGCACTTATTTTTTTTTATAACTAAATTTAAATGATGTCTACATAGTTTGGTAGACCACGAATTAATATAAAAACTATTTAAATGAAGTTGTATTAAGCAGTTGTGTCTAATTACTAACATTTGTATGTTTCCACTGTTAATGGACCTACTAGCTATATCTATCTTTAAGCTTGTTTTTGCTGATCCAAAATATAATTCGTTTCATTCTTAATCCACTATTTTCTTGGCAACGGAAAGGTAGTGCTTGCTCCTAGGATTGATTATATATGATAAGATAGTCCATTACTAATTAAATTTACATTAAATTGTTAAAATAAATTGATAATTCTATAATTTTTGCGGTTAACGAAATTATGAAATACTCTCGTAGCTGCTATTAATCATCTTCAATCAAAATCTTCTTTTCAAAAACTTAAATAATAATTTAATTTTATTCATTATATATACCAAATTTGTTCTATTATATATAAATCGATAATGTTTTTCACACTTTATAGAACTTTTATATCCTTTATAAAGGATAATATTCGTTATATCCTTTATAAAGGATAATATTCGTATTTTGTGAAAAGTTTTCTTCCTGCGATAATAACAGTAATCAGCACGTTTAATAAATACGTGATTAGAATCGATTCTATATATCTAATTTTTAAGAAGAATAAATATATCAAAATAAAAACAATGAATAATTAAAGTTTTCAAAATGTTTTCAAATTTATAATTGCAAGCATAAGTAGATAAATTCATTTATATGATTATTATGTCTGGAGTATGTATACGCATATACGCAGAAAATTACAATCAATTACATAAATATAATAAGACTATCCTCAAGACTATCTTTTTAATTATTAATATTGCAAATAATAATGATCCTATATAAGATTCCTACTTAATTGATCCTTGTTCGTTTCCCTTCTCTAGTTCATTGAAGAAATCACCTTAAACTTTAACCCGGGTTTAATTTTTACCAGAAAAGGCGCAGCTCTTCATTATCTGGCCTCTTCCGCTTGTTACAAAATCAGTTTGAGAAGTATTTGTCAACTTACAACAACTTTGGAAAATAATTGGTTTGAATGACACCACTGCTCCACCTGTTCCTCTTCCTTGCAACTGGGATCCAATTACCCTTGTTTGGAAATTTTCATCAGTCAACCAATGTAGATAGTCAAGATCTTCCTTGTGAGATCCAAAAACTGCATGGAAGACAATCTATTTTGCAATACTAAAAATCAAACCTTTCTTTGATTGCAGCTTGAAAATAGTTACTGATAGATTGTTCCAGAAGTACTACAAACCAGATCCAGAGAAATCTATTTCTTTTATGGTAGGATGTAACATTTACACGGTAATTTGTGTCTTGGTAGTGCTAGCAAAATGGAAATTTTTTTACGTTCGTAACAATATTTTGCAAAATCTTTTCCTTATTGCGTTACGTTAGTCTAACGTTTTACAAAAAAATTTTAAAATTTTATTTTCATTAAAAACTACCAGAAATTGAATCAAAATTATTATTAAATCTATATCGTATCTTTATTATATTACAATGCACTTTCTTATTTCTATATGTACATAAATTTTTTAAGGATTATCTTTTTTTGTAATAATAAATTTACTCACTAAAAAACGTAATCTATAAATAAAAATATATTATGTAAATATTTTTCATATACTTGGAAGTTGGAAGTATAGAGTATGCAAATTCTGTGCCAGCACGATGTTATTAACATGTATGTATATCAAAATTATAAAATATTTTTAAAGATTTCCTGGTTTTACTGAAGAATATTGTACATTTCTGTGCCAGTAGAGTAAAATTCAGTTTAGTACTTACAAACTTTATAAAAAAAAAATGATTTATGGTTATTGGTTTAAGATTAAAGTATTATTTTGAATATGTGGTTTAGTTTATACATTTATTTATTTTGAAAAAGGAGCTTTAAAAATAATTTAATAAATATTTTGTTTAGATCTAACCATTTAACAATTAAGAAATAAAATTTTACTTTCAGATTTGTTGTCTGACAAAAATTTGATTTTCATACATACCGAAAATCAAACCGAAACATTGAATTTATGATTGTGATTGGTAAATAGTAGCATATAATCCTCATCAGTCTCAGTCATAAGCTTCATCTTCCCGTTAACCATGAAAATGGAGACCTGAAAGAAACAGAAAATATGCATAAGGTAAGGCGAGATATCGTTAAATTTATTTTTATCCTTAAACTTGATTTCTTGCTTTTTCTCATATTCTAAGAACTAATTTACTATCCGCATTAGATTGAGCTTTGATGTTGCCAACACCGAAAATAAAACAGATTTTAATTGATTAGATACTAACTGCTGAATATTTATTAATAAGGTTGAAAAATGTCTACTAATAACTGTAGCAGATGAACTAGCACGTAAAGGTGCTACGGATGTCTCTTTAGAGGTATATAAAATTATGTTACCCACACATACATTACAAAAACTCAATAAATAAATGGGGCATAAGTTATAGCACTTCGAAATGGAATGAACAAACCGGTTATATGTATTATGTATACAAAAATGTTCTGGGGTATTCCTAATCACAAGAGGTCCAACATAATTATATACGGCAATTGCAATGGGACCTGCGATTCTTAATAAGCTTGAAAGTAGATTAGGTCTTACTACATCCACCACGTGTCGTGGGTGTATGGAGGAGAAGGACACAATGGAACATTTGTTGGGTCATTCCACATCAGTGCAACAAAAAAGATTAGGTAATTTGGTAGTTTCTTTCTAGAATAATCTCGAAGAAGCAGGTGAGATATATCCGGCCAAGATGATATCGTTCGTTAAATAAGTAGAATGGGTCGACGTGCTGTATCTGTGATGCAGCGTTTGACTGGAGTGTTCAACGGACTCATTCTTCTGTCCTTTAAAACCAACAAACCCACTAACTATAGGTTCCTTAAATGAATAATGGCTTCATAACTTTTAAAATAAATTTTATTTTATGTTAACTTTTAACATATAAAATTATGTTAGAACCAAAACTTTAGAAACCTTTACTGAAATGTTTTTCAAAATAAAGCTGAATGCGTTACAGTGAATGGTGTGTGTTACAGATCAATGATGTATGATTTATTTCAAAAATTAGGTAACATAATGCATATTTATCATGTAATACGATTGCGATTTTGTCATACAACTTTGTTACTCAAATTTAGTGTGTTCATTGGGCCCCTATCAACATTTCAGACTTAATACATTCTGCTATAAGAATTAAATTCAATATTTTGTCACATTTCTTAATTGTCAATTCTGACCAATACGACAAAGATTTTATATTATTTCTTTAAGTATATATGAAAAACAAAACAAACAATCATTTTTATGCTACATAGAAAAGTATCATGTGGCTACATAAAACTAAAATGATATTTCAATTTATCCTACAGGATATTCTGGCTACACCCTACACATATATATTCAAAATTGTTTGCTCTTAGTAAAACTGATCAGGTGCGTATAAAAGTAAACAAAATTGTTTTATTATTCATGAAAAATAAATCACAAATCCTTTTGAGTAAAAACATTAATTTTATCCTTCAAGCCAGGATATTAATATAAATATAATTTATAATTATTTTGTTTGCTTTTCAAATTATCTAATTATGAAGCTGCATAATAATAAAATTATTAATTTAACTTAAATTGAATTTTTTTTTTTAAATTCTGTTCGCCATTTACATTTTAAAAGCATATTAAAATTGTTAATTAACAAAATAAAGTTCTAATTGAAATTCTATTTAAATATAATTCGCTTGAATTCTTAAAAATTTTCCTCATGGACAAGCTTGAAGTATATTTAAAAAAAAATATATAGAGCCATTTTTTGTGATAACTTTTGTGGGTTAGTTTTGGGTGCATTAAATTTTTGAAATCTGAAAGTATTTCAGTAGTTTTACAATTCCTTCTTCTATATTATACTTGACACAAATAAAAAAATAAATTCTTTTATACCAATTTATTTTTTACTTATCGTTATCAAAACGATTAAGTTAAAAACTTTTTAAAAATTTCTTTGACACCATAATAAAATATTAATGAAAGATTAAAACTATGTAAAAGTTTTTGCCGACAGCAAACTTTGTACATTTTTAAATGTACATTTTTAAAAATATATGTAAAATAAAAATATTCTCAAGAAAATTAAAGATATTAAAAGTGTTGTCCTTTGGGGGTTACTTCAAAATTTGTTTATGCATTTTTTGTAAAATAAATATTTATTTTTTCGTAACTCGTAAGTATTTTTAAAACATTTTGCTCCAAAGACAAATTGTAAATAATTCATCATCTTCTTAATGTTTATGCAGTTTTTGAAAAATTCATTTTACATTTTATAGTAAGGATAATAATGTTGTAATATAAATCATCTTAAATGGTAATATTTAAGAAAAAATACTACACTACTAAAATATTGAAATTGAAAGATTAGAGTTCGGTGGAGAAAATTGTATAGAGGTATGGAATGAAACCAAAATTCGGACGAGCAAATAATTGCCCTATATAGAAAATCTACCCATAGCTCTGTAAATTAGTTTAGAAGAACTTTAATGTTATTGTCACATAAAATATTGAACAGATATAAAATAAAATAAAAAATCTCTTTATATAAAATTGAATTACTTCAAAATCGCATGGTAATCAACACAGAAATTTTGAAATGACAATCAGTCGCTAGGTCTCTGGCAATTTTCCGATATGTTCGACACCCAATCCACCCTTATGATTGATTTAATCAACCACTACATCATAATGATAATATAGAGATTTTTAAAAGTGTGAATATAATTGGTTTATTCAAGATTTCTGAATTTTTTAATCAAATTAAATCTATTCTTTAAATCTGATTTTCTTAAGTTCAGTCGAAGAAATAACATAAGAATTCATCTACCAAGCAGACACTTCAATAGTGAGATCCACAGTTTAAACTCAGCTGGTTGTAAAGTTAACCATTAAAAAAAATCTTACTGAACTTTGTTTGACATACTGAGTTTATTATATACGATTATCGTAAACCGTACGTTATCATTTCAAAATTTGTATTTGAGTTAATTGGCAGTTTTATTAACAGATCCAAAATTTAAAAAAAATGCTGTGCAACTGGTTTGATTTATGTAACAGTCTGGTTTGATTTTGAATTACTACGTCCGAATTATCATTACAGTTCACTGTTTAAATACAAATTATTAATATTATTTGAAGATAATCTTTAATCTAAAATTTGTCCAAATAAAATTGTTTAGTTGTCTTGGCAATTTTAAAACAGATCAAATCCAATTTATAAATAGATAACCTTTTAAATACGATAACTTATCGTCCAAAAAAAAAATATAAACTTAAGAATATTTGAATTGTTAAAATTAAATTAATCCTACAATAATTCCAAACCTTCTCAATTTTAATTAAAAATATATTTAAACAAATGTCAAGATTTAATTGAATTTTTTATGGCTCTTGTATAATTGATAAACTGATTTTGTTCTTTTTACAGGTTTTTGTTTTGTATCCTCATAAAGATAATTTCTTTTACATAAATTTTAGCTAATTTAAGTTTTTGTATCATCTTCTACTATACAATTGGTGAAAAAACCATGTTTACTCATATTGTTTGTAACTGTTTGCTATTAATCTTTTTTGTCACCAACCCCGACTAACAAATACTAGAAGTATCTAATGAAAAATAATTTATATTTTGCTTTCTTTATCAAAACTCTACAAAAAAAAAATAAACAATTTCTTTTTATTTGTGGAAATTGTTAAGAATCAGCATTATGTGACATTTTTCATATGAGTTTTCCTTTTTGTTATATAAAATGTTTGATAACGTGTCTAAGAATAAGAAATTAAATTAAGAACCTTTCAACAAAGCTTCCGCAATTCAGTTAAAGAAATAAAATATGTATCTATTTTTTTTTCTATTATCGTATAGAAGCATATACATAAATAGTATGCGAATCTACAAGATACACAGACTCATATTTTGCAATTATTTTGATAAAATATTGATGCAATTAGTTATTTTTTATATAATTATCACAATTGAAAGAAAATTCTTTTCGGGATGGACAATATTAATTATATATAATTTAATTTTATTACTTAATTCAATTATACAATTAAGTTTTGTCATTTTGTTGGTTTTGTGCGGACTTGAATTTAATAAATTTTAAGATTTACCAAAATGTATTTTGGTTAATTGGACGGTAATTATGTTAAACTTATTATTTTATTTAAATTATTTATTATACTTATTTTATTTAATTTTAATTTTTAATTATCAAAGCCACATATTTAACATACTAGTGGAATTATGTAAAGTGATTCATTATCATGACAATCAAATATAAATAACAAATATTCGTCAACAACTCATAATTCCACTAGTGATACTCAAATTTAATCATCATACATTATATTTATTTAATACATAACTTAAATTGTTCTGATACTAAAGTAAAATGTTTTACATAAGTATGAAAATTATGAATATAAAAAAGCATGGAAAATTAAATAAATTGATTTAGAGTGAAACAACTTATAGGTTTAAAGGAATTGTATACGTTCCGAATGATAGGTAATCAAACAGAAAAATAAATTTGCTAAATATCGTTAACTTAAAAAATAATTACTTTTATTTGATTAGTTATTAATTGAAAGGTAAACAGTAAATTTTTGAAACATTTTTTTTTAGTAACGATCAAATAAACCTTTCAGTTGAAATTATTTCTGTATTAAACATTGAAATTTGATGTCTAAATAGCTAATAGCTAATTATATAATATTTTTGCTATAAATTTAAATTGTATTCCAGAAGTACGTTTCTCAATTCGATACACTAGAGTTAGAACGATGTACATGCCACCGTGGTCGAAAATGAGTTATATATATTCGGTATCGGTTATTTACGAGAAATCCCTTTCCGTGGTTAGGTATGACGTTTAATGGATGGATATATAGAGATATTCAGAGTGAATTAATAGCATATTCGACTTTTAGCATAATTTTTAAAATTATACTGTTCCACACAGTAGAATTACAGTGCTATACGATTTTTACATACTGTATTATTTAATATTAAATTGGTCTATGTAATATTTCTCTATGTAATGTAATATTTTCTCAAGTTATGTAGAACGAAAAAGATTCTATAACCAAAATATAAAAAAATTTACAAATTATTTTTAATATTTTATTTTATTTTTTTCGTGGGAAATCTAAAAAACAATTACATAAAATAATTATTAAAAGATAATCATATAAATGAAGTCTATATTCGACAAAAATTATTATAAAATAATTGTGTAAGCTCGAGTATTGCGAAAATTTTTAATCTATTTTGCTTTTTTCTACTGCAAAATTTATAAAATGGCGTGTAGCATGACAAAATAACTTTGCTTTAAACTTATTATTTTTACAATTAAAAAGCATATAAACTTTTTATTATTAAAACCATTTATATAACATGAAAATAAATTACCTGAGCACAAATTAAGATTTATTAAAGTTTTATTACAAACACACTATACGCACATCATAAAAAATTACATAAAAATTACATAAATATTAATTTTATTGTATAAAAATTACTCTCTGTTTAATACGAAATTATATTCCCATATTAATTTTAATTACACAAGCAATTTAATTAGCGTTAAAGGTGAACAGATGCTAATAAACCACAAAAACTAAAAGTTTATAAACATTTTTTTTTCATGTGATCACATGTAATTGTGTATATAAATATAAATTCTTTTCAGACACAAAAATATGTAAGAATCATTAGAAATCCCTAAGCATCATTATTGTAATATAAATACTGGAAATGTAGGCCAACTTACATCAAAGACGTAAATAATAAACAAGGAAACCGAATTTACCAAAGATCTTCTTTCACATGAAAATAATTATTTTTGAAGAATATAAAAATTCAAATATAAATATAACCTTACTAACCGAGTTCACCTATTCAATATTTATCAGTCCATTAGCCTAGGGGCACTTCAAAACTCGGAGTTTGTTTTTTTAAAAATATTTCAGCAATATTTTTTTCGGAATCATACAGCAAAATAAACAATAGAAAAATATGATTAATAATTTTAATATTGGAAAAACTACTAAAGTACGAAAATTTTATTCCATCAAAACACTTCATTCACGTAAATGTAAAGGTAATTTATATCATTATTTAATAATTATTTATATAATGTAAATGTTTTTTCGAAAGGATGAAACCTTTTCACTCTAATGTCTATAACTAAAAGTTAATGAATACCGTAGAATAAATAAATTTTTAGATGTTTTTTATAGTTCACAACAATTTATCAATTAAATTCTACACAAATTCTTATAGGGTAAAACCGGGTTAAATGGCGCTTAAGGTGAAGTGGTACACCTTCAATTTCTCCCACACGTCATGTTGTCGTAAAAGTGCATGAAGAACATTTAAATTTATTATTATGCAAAAATAGGAACAGTATACTTACAAACCGAGTCCAGTTAATAGATTTTTTTTTTTTTAAATTACAAAAAACTATCAAATTTCTGCTTTAAATGTTCATATATTACAGTGAGTTGTTGACGAATATCTGTTATTTTTACATTAAAATGTTAAATTGGAGAAATTGTACCATCGAATTTAAATGATATTGCATTGATGATATACTAAACTTTTCTTTAGCATTTTCATAATTTATTGAAATGCCAACAACTTTTAAAGAATGTTTGAAGTGGTTGCTTAAAAGTTGTACATCGTCTGTCAACACAACATATACGGCAACAAAAATATCGAAGGTGTCAGTCATATCACCACCGCATTTATACATTCTTTGATCAATTTTTAATTTTTTTAATTTAACATTATATGAGGAAATTTTATTGTTAGTTTTTCTTATTTTAAGTAAAATGAATAAAATTTATGTCTATTATTAAAAAAGTTATTACAATAATAAAAAGTTGGTGCCATATCTCCCAGCTTTACCCTATTATATATAATTAGTCAAGAAAACTATAGTGTAGAAAAACTAAAATTATTATTATTCCTAATGATTGATTCTTTGTAATATAATATCCAGTTTCCAGTTGTATTCAGTTATTAGGTGCTGTCATCAATAGTACACCCAGAGTCAGTTTAAAGCATGTTTTGTGGGTTGTGTATGATTCTGTAAAATTAAAAAAAAATCTATAAAAAAAGGTGTAACTACCACTAGAATGAATTTGTTGTTTCTTTGTTAGGTCACTGGTAGTGTAAATTGTGCATGTGACAAAGACAATCTATACATAAAATGTTATTGCAGATGTTAATTCTGTTAGTGCTACTTATTGAAAACTAGTTTTGATCTTTTCAGTTTTTTTGTGTTTTTTCGTTTATTTAAAAATTGCGCTGGGGTAGGTGGAGGATAGTTGGAAGCATATTTGTATGTTATTTAACCAGAATTCTATAAACGTCACCTCGCCAATATTATCTATTAATATCTCTTATGTTAAACGTATATACAGAAAATTATTATCCTTAAATATATTCAAAGTCCGCTATTATAGACAGAAAATATGTATTATCTCTAAACTTCATCAGTGTATCAAAATGAATTATGTAAATTTTTGTTTCCACATTTATTTGATTTTCTAAATTCTGTTTCGGAATTTCTTTTAGTATATTATTATTTTATTTATATTTAAAATATTTTCCTTCTTAATTCTATTTATTTTGAGCTTAAAAACTCTTCCTGAAAATAAATTAATTCTCTTAGCAAAAGATAATTAAGTTACCAACAAATGTTTATATAAATTATATTTAAATAAATTTATTTATTTTGGGAATTGAAATTATTCATTTAAAACAAGCACAATTTTTTTTTGGGCTATTCCAAATTTAACTTGAGTATTAACGTCAAATTATAATATTATAATATCATTAAGTTAATTACGAAATTTTATATGAATTAGCTTTAATTTGATATAATTACGAAAAAATTTAAATTCACTAATTAAATTCCAAATTACAGTATGTAACAACCGTATTCGTACACCTCACTTTTTACATTAAAATTATGCAAGCTTCAAGATAATATAAATATATAATATACAAAAAATTATTCAATCTCATAGAAAATCAATTTCAGTCCAATTTTTTTCCTCCAAAATTTTGAAAAACTTAGTCAAACTCTTCAATTGGCTTGGCTTGGGTACACTCCGCCGTATGAATAAAGGTCATAACAAGTTTCGATACCAGACAGAAATATAAAATAAATGTATCGTAGATGATAAAATGATTCCGCCCAGCATTGAATTTGATTTGGCGGGTATAATTGTAATTAAAACACTGAGCATGTTTTTTTAACTAAGCGCGGGTTTTAATATCAGTAAGGAGAAATAACTTGTTTACTGATAGATAATATTTGATACATGAGTGGTGCACATCGTCATCAGTCATCTGCTTGTTGAATAAAATAGATATGAAGACCGGATTTTACGACAGTTGTTATAAGGACATTGAAGCGGTTAGTTATATGGTCAGTTTCCCGCACTCCAGCAGGAGATGGTTTAAAATATTTTTGTTTGGATATATATATATATATATATATATATAAATAAATATATATATAATATAAATATATACCGTATATTTAAAAAAAAAATTAAAATTTAAAAAAAAAACGCGCAAAATTATTTTTTTAAAAATTAGTGTTTTAATTATAATTACCCGCCAAATTGATTTCAATGCTGGATGGAATCAGTTTTTCGATTTTCTAAGAGATTGAATAATTTTATGTATATTATATATTTATATTATCTTGAAGCTTGCATAATTTTAATGTAAAAAGTGAGGTGTACGAATACGGTTTTTACATACTGTAATTGAACATTAACAGATAATTATGCCACTATATGATCAGTTTATTACAAAATATCGCCAAGGTTCGATAGTTTTTTGACACGACAATTTCCATAATTCATAAAAAATGTTAAATTTCTGGAATATTCCAATTTTTTTCATTTTAATACATAATTTTTTTGTGTGGTTTACATTAAAACAAAAAATTAATGATCATTAATTAATCTTAATTCTCATCGGTCTTTACTAAATATGAAATGAAATTTTCAGGCAAATATATACATACAAAAAATATCCTTATAATGTTTAGTGAAAATTCCAGGAACCTTAATCAATTATCATAATTACAAACATCCCGAAGAGAGTGTAAGAAACAAGGAAACTTTCACATTTACCTCAATTAATATTGTGTTCCTGGAGTAATTTCATTGAATTAGTAAACTTATTAAAGTAATTTCAATATTCCTGAAAATTATTTAAATAACATAGAAAATATATTAAATTTATTTAATAAAATTAAAAATTTATAATTTTACTTAATGAATATTTCAAAATAACCGAAATAAAAAATTGTATAATTTTTCCAGAGTTTTGTGGAAAATGTCGCCATTTTTAATATGAAATAAATATATTAGACTATGATTACTATATTTTCTGGAATTTTCATTAATAATGACTATTTGGTTTGAAGAAGTTTATTTGTTCGATTGAAAAATTGCGATTAAACTTTATTTATGTTCTCAAACGAAATTATTACATCTTCCATTTTTAAATATTAGTAAATGTCTACAAAATATGTAGAAGGAATTAACAAAACAGCAATTGAAGTATAGTATAGTAATCAAAGAAGTAGTGTCGTTTTTTTTTTTCTTCTTCAAAACGGAGCAGACCGAAACAAGAGGTAATTTGTGTTGATCTACATTGTTTTTAAATTAATTAATGCATATTTTTTGACGTTGAAATTAGTACTTCAAGGTTTTTTCAATCTAAATGATTCAATTGACAATTATTAATTGAATAATTTATTTAGTGCATTTTTATATTAACGATTTCAATAATTTTCTGAAAATATCTACTATGGTTGTACTAAATAGTGCTTGGTAATCATTAACCAATCCTTATTTTTATGTATACTGAGTTCAATCTGCGGATAGTGAAAAACTTTCTCTTACTAATCAATCTGAAGCTCTTATTTGATTGTTTTCTGTGATAAGAAACCTTCTGTTTTGTTTTTTCATTAATTTTGAATCAAAAACTAGGCCACGATATGCGGTATTTTAATTATGGCATTCATTTCTTTAACTGTAGATATTTTTATTTAAAAAGTTAAGCTCTTGTCATCTGCTGTAAAACTTTAGTTTAAGTTAAGGTTTTCCTGAAACCGATTAAACCAAAATTTAATCTTTTTAAGATTAATTTTTTCAAATACAATTAGAAATCCTTCTATATGGTTTAGTATACTAGTAATTTTAGACCTAATACAATTTTAATTTTATGAGAAGGGAAGAGATTTATTGACATTGAATATAAAGTGAATCTATCACCGATTAAAATATTGATCCAACCATCCCAGTATTATAATACAAAGCAAAGAATCGAAAGCCTTAAGTGTTGATGTCGAAATTTAGCTTTTTGTTGCGAACAAAACCGGAAATATCATAAGTTCAAATTTGTATTTTTTGATCAAATTTTTTTTCTTTACTTTAAAGATTGAAGATAATAAATCACATTGGCCTCAAGTATTCAAATTTTTTTTCCCCATAAAAGATTTTTTATGCAAAAAGTTTTACAAAAAAAAAAAAAAAAAACAATTTCTTATCAAAGCAAATAATAAATTACGAAATTGAATATAACAAATTGGATTATTCCGGACCAGGATATAACGAATTAAAGTTGAATATTAAAGAAAAATTTGAAAATTTATTTTATTTTTATTTCCGGTTAGTTTCTAAAAAATTAAAATAATAAAAAAATCGATAAGATTTTAAAGACTGGAATTTTCATTAGCTACGAAAATATTAAGTTTTGCTAGTTATGAAATCGTGTCAAATACAAAATAAACTTTTCATAAAATTCTTAACTACAGAAATAATTTATAATTCATTCTTAACCGGCGTGAATATTTATCAAATTAACACCATAATTAAAAGGTAATGAATAAAATGTAAATTAAATAATAAAATATCCAACGTAAAAGGATTAAATTACATATTTTTAAGGCGGAGAAGATTTGAATTTTGATTGTTATCTCAAATCCTAATCTTAAGAGAGTAATTTAAGTCTTGTAATGGTCAATAATATTAAAAATATGGGTCAAATGATAAATTTCGGTCTCTTTTCTTTACTCGTTAGTATTTCTTCAAGCCAGCCAGATAAAACTTGTAATTGGAAATAGTAAAAGAAAAATTACTTTTTAATAACTTGGATTCTGGACGTCCAATTGTTTTATTAGAAAATTGTGTTCAGCGATGAAACTCAGTTTGGCTTAACTGGTTTGTATTAAGCAAAATCGCCCATATGAAGTGAAACCAATCAAGACGAAACATTATAAAACCATTACATCCAGAAAAAGGCACAGTTTCGTGCGGTTTACATTCTGGTGGCATTATTGGACCATAATTATACCAAATGACGCCTGGGCTCATGTTTCGGTTACTGATAATTTGTTAACCGACCATTATTTCTAAAAAAGAACTAAAATAACACCACTTATAACGTACAACAGAAGTGTTCAAAGAAAATCCATGCAATACTACTAACTCAGGAAGTAAATTTTGCTTATTTTAGCTTCAACAGATAGACGACAATACGAGTACCTTTCAAGTATTCGAGAACAAAATATAAATATGAAGAATTATTATTGTCTTGAATGTAAGGCTGCAGATGAACCAAATCGTATGTTACTACGAATATTAATTTTTATTTATTAACTTTATTGACAGATTTTCATATTTTCGGATCCCCTGCATTCCTTGGACCATTTTTGAAATGATGGATTTCTATCAATTATAGGATACAATCTAAATACGGTAACGAAATTACTCTAAAAATCAAGTTATTACATGTGATTTAGTAAATACAAAAAAATGTCAATACTTTTTATTAGTAAGTAATTCATAATGATAAATAATCATAATATATCAAATTTACTTATATGCTAAAATGTAAGCAATAATCCAAATTTTAATTACTTTCTAAACTTGTAAAAAAAAAACAAAATGTCACGTACCGCCGGTAATAATTATGCAAAATCAAATAAATGTTTTTTAAACAGGACTTTATGCCAGGAAGCAACTTGTCAGCTAAAATTTCCGGTTGTTCTCTATTGTATAGTTTTTTTTTTATTATCTATTTACTTTTTATTTCAGGTATAACCTAGAAAAAAAAACACTTTTCATAATATATCCTTAAACCAGCAATGAGAATCTTTGTTTTCTATATATAAAAAAAAAATGTTTTATTTATACAGGACTTTTATTGTTTGCTAAAAAAAAATTTATTTGTTATGCTTTAAAAAAAAAAATTGAGTTATTTTTAACCAACTGGGAAAATTAACAACATAATCCATAAAAACATTATGAGCATAATTCAAAGTTATATTTAGTTTATATTACGTAATTTATATCAAAGGAAAAGGATATTATAATAAGTCAAACGAAATTGTGTGTTTAGTTAAATATATTTATTTAATATTATATTTATAATTATAATAAAATTAACTAAAAAGCAAAATGAAATAATAATAAATTATATATAAAATTTACTCGTTAATTATTTAATTGTTTGTCAAAAGGATTTAACGTGTTTGCATCATACTCGCAAATGTGAACTTTAAAAATCATTCATGTAGGACCAAATTTATAAACCACACTTCCACATAACTGACTCACAGTGTGTGGACTATTTTCGGAATTTATACAAACCAAATTTAAATTGTTGCAATTATTATTTTGTTGTTTTGTTTGTAGCTTTGTTGATAGCTTTTGACTGAATTGAGGTTATTTTTATTTTATGTTGTGTTTTATAATGCTATGTTTATGCTTGAATCATTAAGTAACCTGAACTGAGATGCTTTTAGAGAAATCATGAGGTTTCATGTTCCATTCTTTTTACTTCATGCTGAAATAACACGGTTTATGAAAGAAAAATAAATTCGGTTTTTACATGATTTATTTTGATGTAACATGGTCAGAAAATTTCCTTACTTTTTTATAAGGACTTTTAAATTGGTTTTTAATTTTATTATTTTATTATACATTGTTGATCTATTTTACCCATTTACGGAAAATTCGT
Source organism: Rhamphomyia laevipes (assembly GCA_963920725.1). Taxonomy (NCBI): domain Eukaryota; kingdom Metazoa; phylum Arthropoda; class Insecta; order Diptera; family Empididae; genus Rhamphomyia; species Rhamphomyia laevipes. The sequence goes on from OY987259.1 coordinate 44,075,906, forward strand.
CGTAGAGGAAATTCTTCGATTTCTGTGCATGGGTACGTTATTACCATTTCAATAAAACATTAAAAAAAAAACGATTGAAAATTTTGGACTTAACAAATAGTGAATTTTTATTATCATATGCAACATGTTTCAGCAATATGTTGCAACTACATATTATATTAAACATTTTTTTTTTGAATACTTTACTGGGTTAAATTCCATCGCACTTACGAATAGTAATCTTCCTATTAAATCGCAATGAACTTTTCTCTGCTATATGAATTTTCGCAGAAGGCGATAAACCTTCTGCGATAAAATTTGTCCTGCTGTAATTTTTTTCTACTCATCGGATTAGAAAAACTTTCCGGGCACGGTTTTTTTGTTACGAATTTTCTAAGATATGAAACCAAACCGTTTTTTTTTTTTCAATGTGTATTTTTTACACGATTTTTCCAAGAACGTAAAGTAGATTTGGATGAATATTTTAAATTTGATAAAAGAAAATTTCATTTTATTCTTTAACATTACTGCAAAAGTTATTAAAGATTCCGAAGGTGTTTTTAATAGCGAAAAAGCTAGACAGTGTTGAGTTTCCTTTTTTTTTATATATATTTGGAATATTTTTATTATTCAGGCCGTGTTATTCAAAATGAAATTCCATAAATTTGTTTTAACTGTCTGATACACAGAGTGTTGCTACTATATAAAATTAAATTATTTTTGGTGGAAAAAATATATTTTACTCGACTTCTATGCTAATTTTAACGAATTGTGTAGATAAATATCTTTTTTACTCGTAATAATAATAATAACAATAATCATAAAAAAATGAAAACTTTATCGTGTTTTGAAATTTTTATAAAATACAAAATTAATTTTTCTGTTAGATTAAAAAACTTAAATAAAAGACGTCAATTTCAAAATTATAATATCAGATCAAAACTTTTCGGTTTTTTAACCTTCAGTTTTTTTTTTCAAAAAATAAATCTTTTACGTTGTAAAGAAACCCAGCTTAAAGGAAAGAATATAAAATGGTTATAAAATAGGAACTGCGAACATTACAGTCAATATATTTTCTATATAGTTTTCATAATTATAAAGTCTTAAAATTACAATTACATATTGTCAACTTTCATTTAAAGCTGAAGCAACTCCATATTAAAATTCATCGGTTTGAAGTTTAACTCAGAACCTAATGTATAGCAGCATACTACGCTCCCTCTCAGCCGCAGCTATTAATCAATAAGAATTTTGTACTTTGTTAAAAACCAATTTACAATTTAAAATACTGCATTATTCAAGCTTTATTACGACTTTATAGGCTGTTTACTAGACAATCCTATATTTTCTTAAAGTGTTTAAATTTAAAGTGTTTTAATTAAAACTGATTTCAATATTCCTCTTCAGTTTTCAGAAAATATTTTCCTAAATTATTCAAACAATCCTAATGGTAATATTCATTTCTGTGTGAATTATTTAGTACTTTTACATAAGTTTCCTGAACTAAATAATAATCCTTTATTGTTTCATTTAATAATTATCAGATGAATAATACCAAATATATTTTACGAAATGTAATCGAAAATGTTGTATTAAATAACATCAAATAAAATCAATATTTAATGATATTAAATACCGAACTTTTATTTATTCAGATAATATTAAATATTAAAACTATAAATATAATAAATTATCCTGTACGAATCAAAATATGGAAATACAAACGAAATGTTTCAATATGAAATGAACATGTTTTATGATATTATGTTTAACAAAAATTTCTAGTTCATTTATTAAGTGAAGTAGTTAAGGGCACTAATAATAATATAGACGATTATAATTTACTTTAATCATTATTTATTATTGATTTTTATCATAATAAGTTTGAGATGTGCATTTAATTTCTTCTTTTTCTATGATGCTACGGCTGGTTCCGAGCCTTGGCCACCATTTAATTTGCGTTTAATTTAACTAAATATATATATTAAAAATTAAAACCGATATGTTTTCGGTAACATAAAAATAATTTAATAATTATATATATCAGAAATTAATTACATGTCTAATTAAATATTACAATTTTTTTTAAATTTCTTCGTAAGACTTACTTACCATTTATTCACAGTCTGTTAAGCAGAAGTTCAATTGATATAAAAAAATCAAATATTAAATCTGATTTAAGTTATGTTTCTAAGGTGAGCCAACTTGGTGTGACTGTTTCTCTAAACTTTGTAAAGTTTGCGTCTACATTTTTTATTTGCCAACAAGAAAATGGAGTCAATTTAAAAGATGTTATTTTCCACACATACAAAAATTTAAAATCATATTTTAATGGGAATAATATTAAAAATACTAAAGTTATAAACGTTTTACATCAATCAATCCGAGATGGGCCACCCTGTGCCTGTTCAAGTTGATTTTTTATAATTTTTATACAGAACCACCAATCATTTTAGATTGTAAAATGTAAAAATGGTAAAGTGTAAAAATGTAACTTGTCAGACCAATTATTTTATTAATTTTGCAATCATTTAATATCCACCGATGGTACAACTGATCATGGGCCTCAATGTGTTAATAAATATAATTTTTACTACACTAATTTTATAATTTTATTAGTATGACCCGAAAAATTTCCTTTATATTGAGAAAACAATAATTTTCTTATTATTTACAAGATTTTCTATAAATATTAAATGGCAATATAGAAAACTAACCATCATCAAAATTCATCACAGTATGGTCGTATATGATGCTCTATGTATATAACAAAATTATCATATCCTTTTCATTGTAAATTGTTAAATTAAACCTCTAGTCAAATAAATATTAATGTGGCCTGCTGAGTATGAATAATATCCTTTCTTTAATATTATATGAAGTTTTTAATGATTTATTACCCATTTTTATTAAGGAAAAAAATATAATTAATGTTGGTTTACATTATAATTTTTTTTTTATTATTTATCTATCTATTAATATTTTTTTATATATTAGAAATTAATTGAAACAGACAGCAAAGTTTTGTCACTGTTTTATGTACCCTACAAATTATATCTGAATTGCCAAAAAATATTTTTTGGTTGGTTAGTTTTAAAGTAATGGGAATTACGAGACGCCCAAGCACATAGGCCACAAAGAAGTGATCCCATTACTTCCTCCAGTCAAACATTACACCATTATCACAGCATGTCGACCCGTTCCACTCCTCTAATGAACAATATTATCTTGGCCGCTTTCATAAACCCCAAGGTTTTATAGAAAGAAACTACCAATTTTCCTAAATCTTTTATGTTGAGAGGCAAAGGCATAACAAATATTCCATTGTCTCCTCAAGTTGTGAATGTAGTAAGACATATTCTCGTTGTATGCTCTGTAAGAATTTGGATCTCTAAACAAAGTAATATTATGTTTGGGTCCATAACTTGGAAAAAACTAGTTTTAGTTTTGTTGCATAGGTAATAGACAGGCCTTTCACACAATCTGTAAAGAGTTCTCAGTATAGCAAATCGTATATAGCTCGAAATGGGGGTGAATCCAGGGAAATAACAGGTGTTCAACTTGTATAAATGTCTAACAAATTTTAATAAGTTTCTCGAATATTGAATGTGTTTTTGAAATAATAAAAAATATATAAAATTTTGTGATTGTATTCATTCAATTCATTAGTGAATACTAGTTCCACTTAAATTCTAGTAGAACTTACATTTTCTATAGGTTTCTGATGTTTTAAAAGTAAATTATTAAGGAGAATTGATTAATAATATTTGTTCTCAAAATATATTAAAATTATAAATAAAATACAAATTATTCAAAATCATTTATTTTATTACTATAATAAATTATTATCATTAATATTTTAACAAATTTGTATACGTTATAACTTTACTCTATAGTGTCATTTAATGAGGCATTGTGTATGACATAAAAGAATAATATAATATAAATAAAAGGATGACATCATCACTACAGATTTCATAATACCAAGCAAAACATAAAAATGAATCCTTTGAGCAATATAACATTATACGATTAAGTTAACTAAAATTATATTATGTTGTACATATGCAGAAGCAAAGATAATAACAAATAAATTCTAACTTGATGTCAAGAAAATCGTGACTAAAAATTTTCTTCAGAAAGAGTTTTTCTTTCATTCCTTAAATAAAATCGATTTTATTAAGTTTGGATTTAAAAGGATTTTCACTTAATAAAGTTTTATTCCATTAAAAAAGGAACTCTTTAAATTTCTGATGATGGAAACAATTTGACAATGCCGGAAATATTAAATGAACTTTATAAAATTTTTAATTACAAATAAATATAATATTGAAGTTCAAGAAGAAATGTAATTAATTTATTATATTCGCTATATACATAACTTCTTATAGCTATTGCTGAATATAGTACATTCAAATCAGGAACACTAAAATTTAATTGAACATTTTTTCATATTACCTGAAGTTCTATAGTAATTTTGGTTGAATTGTAATTTTATATCATTAGCAGTGTTTTTTCAGTGGTGATATAATAAAAGGGCTTCACTTATTTTCAAATTTCAGCCAATTAAGAGAAAATGCTCATTCATATTCGCAGCTGTTTAATTGGTGTTACAACAAGATCGTTATAATTTTTATATCGATATCGAAATCAAATATTTAATATTAAAAATGTTAGTTAAATATTTTAAGTCGGTCTAGGTACTTTTCAATGGTTTTCATATACCAATAATTCGATTTTATATTTTAAATAAATGTATTTTAATATAGTCCCATTAATTTTATGTATAATAATAGACCAACAAAAATGCCATCCTTTCTGTATTAAAATAAATACCAATGTTAACAATATTTAAAGTGTTTCTCACAGAGTACCAAAGTTATCATGAAATAAATGAACTTTATTTCATCAGATGAAATACATAATGGCCAGAATGTTAAATTAAAAATTACTTCGTTTTGTGGTTAGTTAGTTAGTCTACCATTTAATCTGTTATTATTTTAGCTGACAAAGCTGGATATACAATTTCCATACCGCACATGATTTAACAAATAATATTGGCCCTAAAAAAGATAATTAAAGTGCAACGTGCAGTTAAAATGGCTTGCTATTGTTTGTCATTAGAATGTTAAGAAATAGAAAAATTGTAATCATCAGTCACTTCAGTTGCATAAAATGTTCAAATTGAAAAGGTTAAAGAGATAAAATTCTGTTAATTTTGTTACTAAACAATAGAATAGAATCATTCCCGAGGTAAGTAAGAAAGGATGTAGTATAATTAAAATGAAAAATAATGATTTAAAATAGCAGCATGACACCACGAGAAAAAGTAGAAAACATTTATACATTTTGGATTCAAAGGTTATATTTACATTATTATCAATTATAAGTAAGCTATCGTCCACAATTTAATCAATTTTTGTTATTCAAAAATTCCAAAATCTTGTAAAGTAATCAGTTCAGAAAATTATCAAAAACTGTATAGAAAACTAATTATAATAGTGAATTAAGTTATAAATTTTTATTACTTTAAGCGTTTACATCGAAATAGTAAATAATCTGTACTACGGCCATAAATTATATTATATGGCATCATTCACATCAGTTCATTTACTCATCTTAAATTAAAATTATTTAAAATAATTCCTTTAAAAATGTATAATATCATCAACTTTATGTCAAGGTTATAATTTGTCATTTAATTAAATTACAAAAAAAAAAATTATTTAAATCTTGAGAGTGACAAAATATATTAAAAAAAAATTCAAATTAATTCATTTGAAGATTCTTTTTTACAGAGTACACTTTTAAATCTTGAATTTCAAAAGTACTTAAAATCGCTGGAGATATCTAAGAAATAATTAAATTCTTAAGTAGTATTCCAAAGTGTTGGCAATTTTTTTTTATTTTTTAAATACAAAAAGACATTCTGTTCATTTCCATTGCTTTCCATTGGTTTTCGTCACAGAACAGGCTGCCATTTAGTGCTCTTTTAAGCCAACCAATTAAATAAAAAAAGTTCTTTCTGAAGATGATGAATGTTTCAGTATTTACTTTTCCGTAAAATTAATATATATACAACCAGAGAAAAGTGCAATTAAAAGCGAAAGATTAAATTAAAATATTTTTATTAATTTCTTCAATGGTACAACATCGTCGTCATTTTATGAATCTTTTAATAAAAATTGTTTAATTTAAAAAGAAAAATTCGATATAACAAAGAAAAAATATTCTAATTAAAATCATTTTGGTATATTTAAGACAGTACAGGACCAACAGGATATAAAAAGTAGTTAAAGAAGATATGTTTTTATATTATATTATTATATAAAAATTTTCTATAATGATTTTTAAAATTTATCCAGGATATAGAACTGATATGGCTTCTCAGAAAGAAATAACAAAAAGTTGCCATGCATAGATATTATATTTATATGTTAAATTAAATGCTATGCGAATTGAAATTATGATTTTAATTAAATTTTTGTTAAAATTCCATATTTTTTTTTTCAAATAGTTCTTAAACATCAACTTAATAGTTGAAACTTTAATGTTTTATGCAGAAAGTATTTTTTTTTTATTTCTCCAAATTTGTAATCAAAATCATCCAAAACAATAATTTCCACAATCTTTATTTAATGTAGAACATTTTTTCTATTATACAATTTTCAAAGAGGTTTTTAAATAATTTAGTATAGCCTTAATAATAAATTTTAATTACCGAATTCTAGATAAAATTTATTTTATATATTATTTATAATTTCAATTACTAAAAACTATTTATAAAAATTATAGTTTCGTTTCGAGTCTTATGTAGTTTTGTAATGTATTTAATGAATTAGTTTCATCTATGATTTTAATTCTAGTGGATATTCAAAAAGTATTTCATAGCATCTGGCATGAAGGCATACTTCACAAAATTATTAACGTTAATATTACCATTTTACTTAATAATAATTATTCAATTTTTCTTAAATTTGTCTGGTTTCATTCAAATTGAAAATTTCAATTCTAAATTCTATAATATGTTGGCTGGTGTTTCACAAGGATTAGCATTATCATGATCATCTCATCTTTTTAAATCTTTTTATTAATAATATCCCTAATTCAAGAAATTTTTATTTGGCAATATATGCGGTTGACATAGCATAGCATGGAAATACGATTCAAAACTTTAAATATCTTTTTTTCCAAAAATTGAAAATTAAAATAAATGACACAGAAACTGAAGCAATGCAATTTTCACATTTGACTTTTGCACAAAAATCAACTAATAAACTAACTAATTGGAAACATAATTTAAAATATTTAGTGATATATCAAGATTTCATGTTTAAGTTCTCATTAAATGTTGATGAATCCATTAAAAAGCTAATAAAATATTAAGAATTTTGCATCCATTGATGAGAAAACATAAATAAAATTGCAATTAAAAATAAATTTATAATATGTACTAGTAGAACCCCGATAATTCGATGCTTCAAAAGAACGAAAAATTTAATCGAATTAATTTATATTTATATAAATTTCCCCGGAAATCAAATTATCCGGGGAAATTTATATAATTATAATTTTCAATAGACTTAAAAAAAAATCTAATTAAAAACGCTATATGTAACAAAAATTGAAAATTTCATAGAATTTTGCAGAAAGTGCATTTTTCCATTACGCCTCCTAGTTCTTGGAGTATCGTGCATCTCAAGGTACTCTTTGGACAACCACGACTTCTTGATCCTTGAAGATTCCACTCTAAAGACATTCTCGTAATGCTATCGCGCTTCTTTCTGATGAAATTGCCAATCCACCTCCATTTTCAACGTAATATATGTTAATAAATACAGGGGCGTTTATAGCCAATTCCAGGCCCACGGAAATATTCTAACCTAAAGATATTTCTTTAAAAAAAAGTTATTATAAATATTTACATAATTTGTTCAATATTACCATATTTGCATAATAAAAAAAATGCTATTAACAACATATTTTTATTGATTAATAAACTTTCGGATAAAAATATGATTTATAATAAACATTTAATCTATTTTTCTAATATTCTAAATTCTAACTTTCCTAATTCCAAAAAAATCAATCAAAATTACTCAAAGTAATCAAATCACACTTAACTCAACGTGCTATTTTTTATATCGTTCAGATATAATAAATTATAATATTTTTCCTATCCATACGAAAAAATATACTATCAATCATTTTATAATTTTCCTTAAAAAAAAACCAATGTCGTAGCTGGTATTAATAGCTAAAATAAAATGTGTAACATAAAATTCAAATCACATGGAAAATTATGGAAATTTATTTGTTTGTTTAATAATTTCCTGTTCAATTTTTGAATAACTAATGACATGTAAAAAAATGCATATAATTGCAGGAAATATTTTTATGTTATTGAAATGTAGAAATTTATTACACAACTTACACATTATAAAAAGTATCTATGAAAAACAATGCTATAAATTAAAAAAAAAATGGATGCTAAAAATTTATGTTTATTTCTTCCCTTATCTTATTTTTCCATGTTCTTCCCATTTTTCACATTTTGTTCAACTACACTTGATAGAGTGTAGATATGAACATTTAATTTTATGTTACACTGCAATTAAATATATTTCAAATTCAATAATTTATGATTTAATAAATAATTTTTAAATTATGTATTAGAAATTTGAAATATTGTACCCATAATAACAAAGTTTAAAATTGAATTTAATGTATTTTAATTATTAATTGTAATTAAAACCATCACGTAACGTAATATCATTAATTTATTAATATTTCAATAACGATGATTAATTACGTATTGACACCTTCAATTAATTACCTACAATATTTTAAAAAAGTATTAAATTTCAATTACTTATTGAAAGTGGTATAAATTTTAAGTTGAATTAAATGATATAAATTTTTGCAAATAAAAATAATTTAAATTGAATTAGGATGGAACTCTTCATAATTTAATACGTTGATGGATGGTTGACAATTGATTACTATAATTATGTTATATAATTATACTATATTTTAGGTGAGTTGCTAACATAGACAGTGTTAGGTTACTCTAAGTCCGCAATACAATTTCAATATATATAGTTTAATAGCAGAAGCAGTTCTAATTAAACTGGACTTATGTTGACTTGAAAATATATAAGAAGACGAATTGAAGTATGATTTTTCAATAAAAAATTACAATTTTTGAGTAGAGTTTATTGAAACTTAAGTGCGGGCTATTTTTTATTATGTGTTACGTTACATATATTAGTTTTAGCCACTTTTAAAGCAGTTTTAACTCAAGAATTGATTTTTCTATTTAGTTTTTAAAATTAGGATTTATAAGAAAAATCAATGCAGTGACAGAAGCATCGATATCGATCTAAAGGTATTAATTACATACATAATTTAAAATTATAATTACATAAATTATTTAATTTATATTTCTATATGGTTTTAATATTTTAACAACATAATATAGACAAGTATTTGCGCTATCCAGAGTAAGAGAAGAGCTCTCATGATTTTCATATAAGTTTTGAACAAATTTTCTTTTAAATAATTTTTATTTCGATGTTTTAGAATAAATAAAAGGAAAATTAATAATTTTTATGTTATAGAAATAAAATGTTAAATAAAAAATATGATTCATTCTTTCTATCGATGGATCAATGAACTATAACTATATAAATATGTGTACGTACCAGGCAAGCTAATATCATCAAATTCATTTCATTTTTTTATTTCAATATTTTTATTCATATATTTTGTATTATTTTTAAATTTATTTCTCGATTATAGAATTTTCAGGTTTTTAGGAAAATTATTTTCATCCCAGATTTTAATTTGTTTTTAAAGGATTTTATCCTTGGGAAATGTTACACTAACAATATAAATGAAAAAAAATATTGTGGTGTTACGAAGCGAGAATAAATGTTATTGTTATTATGGAACTGATAATAAACAATTTATGACACTTGTTTTATGGTATATGTTTATATTTTATGAGGGACCTTCATCAAAATAATATGTAAAAAAAGGATTTCTTTTTTTATATAGTTCATAATATATGAAGTACCATAGATAAAGACCCATGCAGTTGGTGTCATAACCTTACGAATAATAGTAACGTGATTAGATCTTTTCGAGAATATTATTCTTGACATTTTAGGTTTATTAGTATATAATATACTGATAACTATATGGCGATTGCAGCCATGATTGTTAAAACAAACTTTATTGATTCTTGATATATTTTTTAAACCGACAACATTTCCTCTACGTTTTTGTAGCTTTTGGTCATTTTAATTATGAGTTTATCGAACATTTTACACTCCACACTTTCTGTCGGAAGAAAATGGGAACGGATGCTTTTATTAAACATCACAGCACCACAGATTAAGAAAATTCATACATTCAATCCTCCAAATTGGAGGGTGTAAGAAATCCATATTTTTCAAAATTAATATTAACAATAAAAGGCTCTGTAACTTGGTACTTAGATACATTATTGGGGCCTTTTAAAATCGCAATGCACCTTATTCTTAATAGTGTTATCGAAAATTTCTAATTTTGTCGAAAACAAATTATATAATTAACAAAATAATATAATCACGTGGTCTATAAAATTTGTCCATAATTTAACAATTTCGATTTAATCATCCAAAACGAAAATATTATTATCCTTTAATATCCGCTTTAACATTTCCTGACGTACCAAAATTTGCACAACCTACTTTTCTTCAGTTAAATTTCGATATTTCCATTTTTATAGCAGTTTTATGATTATATAAATTTATATAAAATTTTATCTTTAATAGTTTTCCTTAGTATATTACATAAATTTAACAATTTAACAAAAATGGCGAAGTAAATCAAGAACGAAAATATATTTATTGCACTAGGACTAGATAGAGCTATATAAATTTATATCAAGAACAATTTTCGGTGATATAAAAATCCAAAAATTATAATGCTAATGCTATTAAATGCTAAATGGTCCATTCTTATGATGTAATTATGTGTCTGGCATTATGTTTAATGTAAAAAATTAATTCAAATTGTTAAGAATTTCTGTAATCATTTAATAATTAAACAATTTTTGAAATTTTTTGTTAAGAAAAATTAATGGAATTTTTATATACGTATATTTTAAATGTAGTTAGATAGAATAATTATCAATCTTAAGTGGATGAAAATACTTGTAATACAACAATTGACAATGAAACGCTGAATTGAATTGTTGAACAAAATTCATGAATAAATATCGCAATTAGGCAATATTTTAGTTAAATGTTTCGCCAATAATAAATTCATCAGACTTTAATACTCAAGATTATGTTCCTGAAATATTTTTAAATAATAAATACATATTTTCATAGAATTTTATTCAATAACATAAATTATGTATCGAAGTAAACTGTATAAGATAAAAGCATAATAACAATATATCTCAGTTAGACGTTTACTAATTGACTAGTTCTTTCAATCAATCTAATGTTCTTTCATCATTTTCGTGACAATTGTCTTATACGACCGAACTTATCTATCGATCGATCAGAACACACTTCTAAGAAATAAATATAGTATTACATATATTTCGGAACCTGTACTTTATGCCTTAGTTATGATCATGATATGGATAGAGATGCAATTCCAATTACGAACTTCAAATCATATTGGAAATTAATTCTTCCAGTTGTATAGTTAAGTTCAGAACATTTTAATGCGAAATATTTGTAATTGACAGTTGGATTCTGATCATAGCTACTGTACGGCTTTCCCGACATTCTTACCAATCCCGGAACTCGACATAAGCATTGAGGGATCACAATTTTTTAGTTAGTTTATAGAATCCCTTGTATGAAGCCATTAATTTGTTGGTTGGATAGTCTTAAGCTCGTCCAATAATTTCAATAAGTTTAGTGTTATTATTATTAATAATATTGTATTGTAATTTTTTGAGATTGCTTTATTGCTAATGATAATTTTTGTTTCAAAAGGTGTTCGAGAAATTAATATTGTCATTTAGTTTATTTACATGCTACATTTACTATATCGCAATCAGAATCAAATTCTGTGCTAAACCTATTTGATCTTCATTAACGATAAACATATCTGTGCTTTGTGATTGTCCCTGAAAAGTCTTTACTTTAAGCTTCTAGCTTTTAAAATGCTATCGAGCACTTTAAATAATCGATCAAGTATGAACTCAAAAATATTATATCTGATTTTTGCAGTCCACAATTAAGTTTTACTATTGTACATGTTGAGTATATATATGATTTTGAAGTATATAATTTTTAACAGGAGATAATTTGTACAATTTAACAACTTTTCTAACATTGTTTAAAGTATTTTTAAGATCAGAATGCAATACTGCATTTCCGGCAAATATCATGCAATTTCCAGGGATTCGCATGTGAAATTCCCGGGAACCAAACACTAATCATAACCAAGGCATTACTGTAACTACTGTAATAAGTAAAATATAGCTAGCGATATATTTTTATTATGCTGCTTGTTTCCTTCAATTCCTTACCGTATCCAAAATTTTTAAAATATAATTTATTCAAGCCTTAAAAAGACCCAGTCAACCGTAAAAAAAAAATTATCAAAATTAAATAACTAAGAAAAATTCCAATTCTCTGAGATGTCCTTTAAATAAATATTTTCCTTGTTGTATGTACTATGGGTTTTTTTTAAGGAAAACAAGGATAATGATTTTGGACATTTTTATTATTTTCCTTTTCTTGCTTCATCGCTCAACAAAATAAAAATGTTAAACTTTCAAATAATGATAAATATAATAATATTGTCAAGTCATAACTTCATTAAATTTTTTATTCTTTCTTTTATAATAATTTTCATTTTTCGTCCTTTTCAATTTTCTATATGACAAGAAAAAATTCCTCCCGCACTTTTATTCGAATTGTGTTGGTTTTGGAAAATTATGGTAGAAAGAAAAATCAATTATCCTCTTGTTATCGGAAAATTACAAAATTATAATTATTGGTCATAATCTTTTAAATACAAAAATTAATAAGCGAAATGTTTAGTTAGATCAAAGAGTCAAATGATTTATAAAGGACCAATGATTACAGAGACGGAGGGTGTAAAAATAATTTCGTATTTTATCTTTTTATATTGAAATTCCTTCCAACATTTTTGTTGGTAATTTTTTTTATTTTAAATGATTTTTTGTCATTTCTCGCTTGTATTAATTGTAATTGTCAGAAATAACTTCTTATTATTGGTTAAGTATAAAAGTATCTTCGAAATACATAGATATAAACAAAACTGTATGATTCAGAGCATAAATAAAAGTGTCCTAAAGATAGAAAAGAAAATTTATTAGTTGATTTTTACCAAACTATTTACTTCGTAATAAATTCTACTTCACCCTGTAATCGTTGAAAATTATGTCATTTAAAATTTAAAAAATTTTCTTATTTTTTTTTTTTCTGTTGATTATTTTTCCATTCCTTATTTTGCAAATATTTCTTATGTTGATTATTTGAAAGTCATTAACTTCAAAGTCACAAATGAAAAAATATCGAATTGGAGTCCTTTAAGATTGTCAAACTTCATGTTTTAATTATTATGGTAATTCAAATTTCAATTTCGTAAACTGTTTTTGTTACTGATGGCGTTTTACAATAAATTAATTTTATAGCACAATTTTTTTTTTATAGTTTTGATGTCAATTGGTTTTAAAATGATTATTTTTTTTTGTTTTTAATTAGAAATTTGACTTTGATATTAATTTATTAATTAAAAAATTCGTTTAATAATTTATATTTTCAATATAAGTAGACTTATTCAAAATAGCGACTCAAATATTGTCAATTTAGGCTATTAAGGTCAATCGGAAATACTACAATTAAGTTTATATTAAAAGGAAAATTATTACTATTCTAAATTTAGAAAGATTATAAGTTGATTAGTTGGTTCGTTCGTCAGGTTATAGGATGGCATAACCATTAAGACACTTAGGTCTTTTGCACTCCATAAATTCATTTATTGCTTACAGCACATCGACCTTCTACTCTACACCATATAAACTTATTACTTCGTTATATAGAATTAAGTATTTCAATAAATTCATTGTTATATTTAAATTGTATCCCTTTTTGTATTATAAATCCCTTTGGCTAACAAAATTTACTTATCGGTAACATCACGCAATACAGAATCATGTTTATAACAGCAAAAGTTTTTCACGCCTCAATTAAAACTATCATAAATATTACTTATCAAATTTATATTTTGTTCAATGTGGGGAAAGTTTTTATACATAATTAATTTGTTCATTTATAAAATTTCCCTTTAGACCCCGGCACTAGATTTAAATTAACGTAAATTGTCAGTAAAGTGAATTGTTAATAATAATTATTATAAAATAAATCTATAAAGTAAGTTTTTCGTACCAAGTAGGACACCCATACAAGAAACTCTTAGTCGGAAAAGGAAAATTTCAAAATTGCGGTAAGATATAAACATTTTTTGAACCACATGGAGGAGACGGGACAATTGAGATAGTCCAGACCAATTGCGTTCATGAGAGTTGAACTGGAATGATGTGCTTTAGGGTAGAATAAGTCATCATACATTGTATACAATGGCCCTTCGGGATCTAGGTTCGTGGATGATTTTTGTAATCCCTTCCTCAATTGAAACCAACCAACCAAGGCTTTATTATAATTGTGAACATTTCCAACAACTAATAGCAAAATTCCAAATATGAGACCTTAAAAAAACATACAAAATTTTAAATTTTATACCTTTGAAAGAACAGAGTTTATAAAAGATTGCAGTACTAAGTAACTTGTTGAGCATAAATGGAAGGATCTTATAAATATCATGTTCATTTTGATTAAATTTATTTAAATAAAATAGTGTAAAAATTTTTTATCTCTCATAATCTTCAATTTTTGTACAATCTTCATTTTTTTAACAGTGATGTTCAGTTACATAGATATAATGCTTATGCACCTTAGGCTATTTATTTCTTTACTTCAATTACTAGTAGTTTCTAAGAACAAACAAACACATTTATATAGTTAAGGAAAAATTTAAATAATTTTCATTTAAATTTAAGCAATTTTTGAGTTTCAATATAAAAATACTGCAAAACTTTAAATCTTTTGAACGAATCGTGTCTTTTGAAGAGGAAGCAGCAACGTTTTTCACTAAGGTTTTTATAAAAGATATTTTTTAGTAGTTCTTTTTCTGTGTTAATAATAAAAGTAAAAAAAAAAGTATTACAAGTTTCTCTTTTATAATTTAGTTCATTTCAAAATTGTGAGGATTCACAAAAATAAAAGACAAAAATAAAATATTTTATTATAAGTACAATTAATTCAGTTTTCTTATTATTTGGGGTAATATTTTGGGTATTTATTTTCGTTTTACTATATATAATTGTAAAAGAAATTATAATTAAAGTATTGAAACGGATACTAGAATAATGAAATACATGATTACTTAGATTTTCCTCGTTTACTTGAAATTTTATTACAATTTAGACATATACTAATTTTATATGGATTCCGAACCATAAGTTTCTTTATGGTTAAGAAATTTTTGATTGCAACACGGAATCCTTAACGCCAAAAAAACAAAATGTACAATTCAATTTCATTGAGGAGTTTGAACTTTTCTTTTCTAGAATTTCACGAAAATCATTTCAAATTCAAACTCATCATGAAAACATAATAAAATAATTGATATTTTATATTGTATTCTACTGTACAGAATTGAGTTCCATTTATAAAAGCATCCGCTTTGGTTATATAAAAAAAATTGCCAACGGCGGTTACCCAGGAACTACAATTAATTATATTACACAAACACAAAAAAAAAAGGAAAATTTTTGTAGGAAATTCTAAAAATATTTTAATGGAAAACATAAACTCCATAGCTCAAGGCTCAAGGCTTAAATTAAACCAAAATTATTAATTTTTTTTTATAATAATATATCTTATAATTTTAGTTGGGTTTCTTGTTAAATTGTGGAGAAGAATTTCATTAACGAAGGATTTGTTGCTGCTTTCTGGGGTATAATCTTTTTCGAAAATATTAAATTAATAATTATTATTTAAATATTTTAGTTTAATGTTTAAATTCCCATCTAGATAAATTTATAATATATAATTAGATTTTAATTAAAAATTATAGAATAGGGTAGTTTTGAAAAACATATCAGTTTCTCGTGAAAGTGTTTTTTTTTATATAAGAGATATTTGATCAACAATTTCTAAATAAAAGTTAATAGTCGGGTCGTGGGTTTCGTAAGATATTTTTGGTTAGTTTTAATTTTAGTTGGTTGTACAATATAATAGTCAGAATAACTAAAATATGAAACTATTGCTTTGGTTATGATTACAATACTGCTTTAGAATATTTATAAGTAAACTAAATTTATTTCACTCAATCATAACTGAAAAGTATTGAATTTCCATATATTTAAAGTTTGAAGTTTGTGTCTGTATCAGTATCATAATCAAGGCACAAAATCTAAATCGATCAAGGCACAACATCTAAAGTTCTATATTATAACGCAAATACATTTTAAGAATCAGTAATTTTTTGTTGCAAGGTTCATGGAATATAAAGTTATTAAGATTTTAAATTCGTCACGAATATTTAAAGAAATTATTCTCAAATTTGCAAAAACAATAATGTTGTCAGTCAATAATCAAATTATTATAAACATTGATAAAAATTGGTAACTTTTAAAAGGATTTTTAAAAAATTGACTTTGTGAAATTTTAGTATAACTTCTATAAATATAAGAAATTTAATATCTATCAATTAATTAATTGATGTAAATCGTTTGAATTATATTGAAATTATCTAGAATTTATAAAATATTTTCATTTGAAGAAACGATAAATTTTCCATTGCAATTTTTTCCATTTATATCACTAAGATTTACATAGCCACTTCTGTCACGAACGAAACCTTTTTCAATATGTCTGAGTGTCATCCAAAAATGTTTAACGTTGCGAATAAACAATATTAACATTTATAATAAACATATAATAATTTAATTATTAAATTTCCTTTTAAAAAGGACTTAAAAAATTGGTATTATATAAATTACCTTTTCCGCGAAAATTTTCGTCGTCCTTGAAACTTTTGCGGAAATATGATTTAAAATAGGATAATCAAGGTTTTTGTTATTATTAATTTAAAATATAAAATGGATTATAAAGAAAAGTGAGAAAGTTTAACTACCTCTGCATTATCATTTTGAATGACATTATATTTATCGTGGAAGGTGGAAATAATTAAAAGAATCACTTATTGAATAAAAATTGTATAAGAATTTTCATTGCAATAATTATTTAATAATTAAATTTTTTGTCCTATTTCACCAACTTTCGAAGTTATAATATATTAATACCATGATCTCTTCGAGTAAATCGATAGGGGATTTAATTAATTTTCAATGCATATAAAACTATATCTGATATAAAATACTAAATCCAGAGTTTCGATTGATTTATTATTTCGTTTTGATGCTCTGTCCTCTATCGGGTTCATATATGTACTTACATCCATTTCATTCCAAATATTGTGAAAAAAGGTTTCAGTGACACCTAAACACCCACTCAATTTAATAAACACACATTATTAATAAGTCAGTAAATAATCAACTGGTTTCCCTACAAGGTCTTCTATTGATTTATATATGATGTTCTTCTAGACTAGATCCTCATTATATTTATTGTTATCGAATATCAAGAATATTTGTATTTTTTGTATATTTCCTTCACTGTATCCAGAGGTTTTCATTCATTATTATTTAACTCCTTAAAAACAAACTTTACACTCGGCAGGAAACTTACAAGTTGTTAGGTAATATTTCAACGATATTCAATTAATGTGATTTTATTTAAATTAATATAATTAATTGCTTTAAAAGCTTTATTACTCTAGTCCGACCATTTTAGTCAGCCAAGTTTAAAACCAATACCAAAAATTACACCAAAATTTCAGCTAATTGCAGTTGTTTATAAAAAATAACTGAGACTTTAGCTGGCGTAATATTAAGCTACCCGAAGGCTTTAAGCCTGCAACTTAAGCTAATTTGGTTTATTACGAATTATATGAAATACATACCTGAAAACCTACACCTGAATTATTGTCAAAAAAATAATTACAACTCGCTATTTTATCAAAAAAATGTATTTGAACTTGAAGAATTATTCAAAATAATTATAAGTAGAAATTTTAATTCTTATATTAAATAATTTTGACAAAAATATCAAAATCTAGTAAATTAATTATTACCATAAAAAAATTTATGTTTTTTCATATGCTTTAAACATTGAATAAAAAAATATAAGTATAATTTTGTATAATTATTACAGATTCTCTGTAATTTCAAATATTTTACATAAAAAACAATTTGAGAAGTATTAATTAGAATTTTTTAGTTACACAGCATAAATGAACTATTTAATTTTTTCTTGTGAACTTGTTATAAAAAAATACCGCAAAAAGAATATGTATAAAAAAATTAAATTGTATAATTGTTAAGAACTTCTGTCAGAGTCACTTTTATATAATAGCCAAATATCTAACATTTCTTAAATTGCATACTGTCAAAAAAACCTTTAATATCATAAACGTGTACAAAACTGATTAAACGAATTGAAATATTTCATTTTAGTTCATATCTTGCAAGAATATTTACACAAATATAATAACTTTATGCAAATTCTTTATAATTACATATCTGACTGCAACACTAAAAGGATACTGAACATAAATAGCGGAAATATGAACATTTATTCGTAAAATTTACTTTACGTGAACTTTTTACTTTTTGTGAACTTTTTTTTTTTAGATAGTGCAAAAGTATGAGTGTCACGAACGATTCTGTGTTTAATAAAACATGCTCTTCGCAATTATGTGCTGCTAAAATAAATGTAAGACAAAAAGTTTTTATTATTGGATAATTTTTACTAGGGTCTTATCATTAATCCATTCAAAGTAAACCACTCTTTAAAACATTTAATTCATTTGCAGTGATTTTTGCGACGTTACCAGTGCAGATTTACTCTTAAATTGGTTTGTATAGTAGACAGACAGTTCGTTTCATGAACTCTTCAAGATAAGGCTAAAGTTTATATTGAAGAAAATATTAAATTTGTTATCTAAAGTTTTCCGACAATTACCAGACTAGAATTGTATTAATTATTATGGATTGCTACACTATAAATTATACTTTACAATAATTGTTATCTGAAATATCTAAAGATTTCTCATATACATATTATGTTTTTCCATTTGCGAAAATTTACTTTTATAATTTATTATATAAGATTTTCTACCTATAAGCATTTAAAAAATTTCATTTCATAATGTATTAATATATATTTTCTTATCGCTAAATTTTATATAAATCTTAAATATAAATTAAATAGCTAGTATTATATTAAAAGTATGTAGAATTATAAATATTATTTAAATCTTAAAGTTAAATAAAATATTTTATCTCTGAAAATGAACTTGGTATTAATCATATATCATAATTATCTGGTGTACCTACTTTATAAAGAAAACTTTTCTAATTAATAGTATAATAATATGTGAAAAAAATTTCGACGCGTTTTACATAATCCCGAAGCTATAATAAATTTTTATGTATTATGGATTCAAAATTAAACAGGTACTACGTTACATGTAGCCTTCAAGATAAGGTTAAACTTTGTACGGAAGATTGCGAGCGGAATGGGTCGAATGTGTTACCAAATTCAAGACTGTGATGAGTAGGGTACGGAATCTAGGCATATGTAAAGTTTGAAGATTACATAACTATTAAATCTTAGCCATTAAAGTGGGGGACATTGGGTTTTTATATGAAAATATGCAATTTTACGAAATTATGATTAAATTTTGTATAATACTTTTAGAAATCTTTACAACAATTCCTTTATTTCAACAGTACTTAATGATACCATAAAATATATCTTTGTAAAAAAAGATTGAATTATCAGATCTTTTAAGATACAAATAATGTACTTTATATAATTCGTTATTTTGATAGCGATCCAACCTTTTCTAGGTATAAAACTATGACATAAATCTATAACTAAACCGAATTAAGTTTTGTGGAATTATTCATTTGAAAATTTTCGATCGAAATTGGTATATAAATAATATTTATCTGATGAAGTAAAAGTTTTACTAAGACTTTGTAAATATATGTTAAATAAATGTGTAAATCCTACAAATTAGACTTTTTACTCTTCAATAATTTCAATATTTTCAATTTTATAATTACAAATTAGCGTATACAAGTGAATCATTCTAAGATAAATTATTATTAAAAAACTCTAGCAAATTAATTAGTAATACATATTTCAAGAATCAACAATTATTCCTACAAGATACAAGACTATCTTAACTAAATCATGGTGATTTAAATTTATATCGTTTTTTTAGTCCTCGAGCATAAAATTGTGAATTAATTAAACACTTGAGTAATTTTAATACCCTAAAATTATTTATGTCACTTAATCCGTTTAATTATACGAGCAACATTTTAAGATTTTTTTTTTTGTTAGGATTTATAAGAATACAAGATAGAAAATTAGGTGATAATGAAATTATAATGAAATGATAACATAATTTTAAGATTAATAAGAAAATAATTTTTGTGTATAGCTTAAGTAAATACAATATTCTGTAGTGATAAATAATATCACAGGCAAAATTGCATTAAATTTTAAAGGAATATTAACAACAATATTTTGATATTTAAAAACTTTATTTAAAATAATGCTCTATTAAATACAAATTTGTGAGGATATTTACATTTTCAAAAAAAATTCCATTTTTTATTCCGTTTTTGACCATCCTCCTATTCATGCTCCTTATATGTCCTGCCTTCTAAATTGTGTACCTCTAAAAATGAACACAAAAGTTAATGGCATATGAAAACCATGTACTGAGTAGATATAACAATATATGATAACGTTATAATAAAGATAACGTTATTAATAACCATAACGAATTCAATACTATATTTTAATGGTTCACTATTTGGTTATTTCGGTTTTTGTTACCGAAGTCAATGTTAGAACATTTATTATCAAACATTTCTGTTAATACAGGAGTAAATATTGAAAAAGAAATGGTAACATTGAAATAATGAAAAGGCTGTTTGTTGTTAAAGTACTCATTGCTAAATAGTATTTATTATATATTTGTTTTTTAAATAACGTTTCGCGTATTGCAAAATATCGTAACATTTAAATTTACACTCTTATTTTCGAATAACAGAAAGAATTGTAGGGTGTCTCAAATAGTTATAGTACAGATGTAATCCCTTATTCTTATTTTACGACATAGAGTAGTTATGTATGAATTATGTCCATACTATTCTCAATCAAATTAACATTTTCGGGAAATCATAAGCACTGTTTTATTTCAGTTCTAGTTGAAAGGCTATTTATTAGAAAGATAACTTATTTCTGCATCGTTTCAAATTAAAATATTAAATATTATTTAACAAATTAATTATATAATTAAAAAACTAAGTTAGAATAAATATTTTGAAAATAATTAGTTCCGTATTTGATCTATTTCAACCCAACTACGATAATAATGTAATGTCGTATTACTTTGTATTCACTATTAAGATAGAATATATGAAATATTTGAGTTTTAGAATACTTGAATCATAAAATCAAATAATGTTGTAAGTAAAGATAGAATATTTAGCGCTTTCAAGCCATGAGTTAGAATAGAATTCAAAGAGCTGTATCTTTTCTCCTACATATCAGATTGAGAGCTTCAAAATTTTGCGGAAACGAACTATTTAGAATGGAGCACTAAAAAAACTTCACAGATGCCAAGTATTCTAACTTGACTACCGAAAAATTAATCATTAAACAGACAATCCTCAGTTCAGTTGAATTAAGATTGTTGACTACTGAGAGTTGGGGATCTTCAGAAAATTTAAATTATTCATTATCCTATGTAATTATACTTAAAGTAATAAATAAAATCTGTGCATTAAATTTGTCTAGAAACTTTATACATTTCATTTAATAAATTATGTCCTTTAATAAAATAATTTCATTATTTTTCTGTAGTGAATTTGAACATGCGCTTTACTTTACGATTTCCGCACTAATTAATATATAAATTTAATTCCCCTTTTTTGAATTCAGCAAAGTTTAAGTTAAAATTTATAATACAAACAAAATTAAATCTCAATATAAAATTACTGAAATTACTCTGTATAATTAAGGATATCAGTAACATAAATGATATCAAAGGAGAACAGTAGTCACAGTCATACACTTTGCGAGCACTTCGCTTCCATAATCATATCAAAGTCAACAAAATTAATTTATTTCTCGCTTAGTGTAGTACATATTAGTATATTAATTATTATGGATACTAAACGAAAGATTGTGGAATTTAGCTGATAAAAACGTTAAAGTCTAAAGTGAATAATATTTTGTTAACATAATTATTAAGTGCAAAACTAATTGATATTATTTTGGTAATTTTACGAATATTATATTTGTAGAAATATAATTACAGCCTCCCATATATAAATAATAATACTTTTCTTTAACATTTGTTATAACTTGTTTGTAATAGGTGGTTATGTTTATTAGTAACGATCATTAGTACTATTCTCTTAATCCAAACTGTATCCTTAACTTAACCCATTTCTTCACTCATACAAAATTAGTTTTCGTAATATATTTTGTAGTTACTACATTTATAAATAATATATAAAGTGTTTAATTACAAGTAGTTATTAAACAGAAGAGAAGGTTACTAATTTTGTCACCACAAATAACTTATAAGTCATTTAACAAAATGTAAATATGGTAACTACATTTTTAAATATTCGAGAAAAATCAAATTTTATGTTTTTTCCTTAATTCTCTTTATCGTCAAAATTATTTTAATATATTTGTTTTCTTCCAACAATTAAACAAATATACTAAATACAAAGTTTTATAATAAATAAATATAATATCAAATTTGGAATATTTGGAACATAACAGCTGTTTTTTCGAAAAGATTAATTGTAAATGTGAAAAAGTAATTACTTACAAATTGAGTATCTTATTTCTCAATATAAGAATAAATTGGCAAAAACTAAATAAGTTTAAATCTATACTTACAAAATACATATTAAAAAATATATTGAAATTCTGTGAACTTTTTGTACTTTTAACTGAATAGCTAAAGGTATTAGTTTATATTATTTTTATAGAGAATTCACCAATCATTTTTCGTTTTTATGGGTCCTCTTTTTAATAATGTAATTGTGATATGTAAAGGTGGGTAAAGTTTACAGCGGGGAATAAACCCACAGCCTCTGTGTTGGTAGAACTCTGAGCTACCGAGATCCAATAAAGTTATTTTGATTTCAATAAATTTCATAATACGAGACGTAATATCTAAAGTTTTTCTGTCTTTATTTAATAAAGATTAACTTCAGTTAATGATTTCTTGTCAAATTTTAATTTCCATCCAAATTTAAATACCTATTAATATTTAATTTTGTTGAAATCTTTTCAAATGCAGAAAACTGAATTTGGCCAATAATGCAGTTATTTAGTTTTGCACAAAAATTATTGAAACATAATTCGGACAACATAATAACTCTCTATGTATGTATTATATTACTTAAAAATGAAGAATTATGAAATTCAAATTTCAAATTAAATCTAAATATATAGAAACTCTATCTAGAAATATATTTAATTAATAGAGAACCTACACCACTAATATTTATAGATATTTGTGTATAGTAACAGTAACTAACCAGTTAAAAAAAAATCCTATGATGTAATTCATCCTTCCAAAAACATTCTAATTCATAAAAAATTTAAAAAAAAATCAAAATGGCTTTACCTATAGCTAATACCTTGTGTTAATAGCATTAAATAAAAAATAAATATTTTGTTTTGAATCATGGTTTTTTATGTAAAATTTAAAGATGAAAAAAAAAAATGAGAATCGGATCAAAAATTTATTTTTCCAAAAATATGAATCAGATTAGAGATTTTTAAAAGCTTATATTAAGCATAAATGTTTCATAACATTATTATATAATGAGTTTTTCCATTGACGATATTCTGTACCATATTTTCAATCAAAATATTTGTAAAATAATATGAAATATCTTTAAAAAAGTGAACTATAATTATACTTAAATATAGATTTTCGGATGTATTCACATTGCCCGGACTATTTCTACCAAATCTCTGATTATAGTCTTATATAATTCATGGAAAATTTAATTTTCGGTAGATGTTAAATAAAAGATTGAAGGATTGCAGCATTATTATCATTTTCCTCTTCTTTTCTCTGAACGACAGCTGCTTTCAAATTTGAGCTTATAGACTTCTTTACTTCAGTTCCCAATATTTTACATGATTTTGATTGTTGCTGGCAAATGATTTTACCATTTTTAAAATTACATAACAAACTGTAGTTTTTATTATTGATAATACAAAGTTAAAACGTTAATTTTTCAAAATGTAGGAAACATTTCCAAATGCATCCCATAACCGAACGTTACCAGGTTACCACTACGGCACTGGAGTCAATGATGTTGTAGTGAAGTTCAGTTTATATTAAACATCAAATTTTCAAAATTTATTTTAAATTTAGTAAAATGATAAGTTAAAATTATATAAGTTTTTAATATTTTACTATTTTACAAAATAAACTTGGAAAATTAGTTGTAACTTTTATATTTCTTTCGCAACACTTTCAAAAATTTATCTTTTGGTTAGTATATCTAATAAGTAGAGAGAATTCCAAATAAAGAACAAAATAAATTTTACGATTTGATTATAAATTACATAAAACTAATTATGAAATTTTAATTAATCAATTCACAATTTTCTACTTACCCACAATATGAAATAGAACTAACAAATCTATTTTATATTTATTTATATTTGTATCATTTTAATCTGAAATATCTTAATTGAATTTTTCCCATTTTACTATAAATAATATTTATCACAAATTATATTAAAACAGCATTTCCCAAAAATCAAATTTAAAAGTTAGAGGTTCATTATATAAATTAAAAAAATTTGTGGTACATAAATAGAATGGAAATGTTATTATTAATAAATAGTTTATTCCTCGTAAATTTACAAAATTTAATTAATTTTCATTATAAATTTGTGAACAATTTATGTAAATGATGCGAGTAGTGATAGAAAATCATTAATCTAAATATAGCCTCAAATTATTCAATCCAAAATAAATTAAAACTAATTCATAATTTATATTTAAAATAAATTATAATTAAAATAAATCACTAAAAAAAAATGTTAATTTAAAAAAACACATTACTAAAATGTTTATTCAACATTTGGCAGACTGCAACATTTAAAAATTTGTAGTTTTGAGAAAATCGACTTTGAAGTAATGTGATTTTTGTATTAAAAATAGAAAACACCACAAATCTATTGAGTTATGGCACTATTGAGTACTTTTCTGTCCATCATTAAAATGTCGCCATTTTCTATTATTTAATTGTCTATTTTAATAATTTTATAGTTAAAGCACGTAGCTTTATATTCATTCTATTATGGCAGTAATCTACTGAAAAAATAATATTTAATTTCTGTTTTAAAAATTCGATTTTAAAATTTTAAAAAGTAGCAACACGAGTTAAGTTTTCAATATAGTTCACTTAAAACGTTAAAATCACATTTATAGTTGCGACGGTTATTAATGGTATCAATAACATAAAACTAAAAAATATTGTATCTGGACTGGATGTATTCAAAATTTCCATATCTTTGACAGATTTCGACATAAATGTTTCTGAGAGTAAAATATAAAGAATTCTTGGTTTATTTACCCTAGGGACGTAACTCAAAATTTAATTTTTTTTAGATGTGGCAGTCTTTTACGATAAACCAAACCGTATTTGTTTTTCGAACTTTATATGAAAATAATTAAGCCCAACTAGACTAGGAAAATCAATTCTTAATTGGAAATTTTAATTTTAATATAATATGTAAATAATAAAGCATTGATTCAACTTTACGATATTAAACCATTTTACGATAACGTAATTTTCAAAATTATTAAATTTTATTATATAGAATATTTTTCAAGGTCAATATTAAAGAAAATTTTCATTAATTGTGTCGAATTACTGAAATTGTTTCTTCTAACTATTAAAAATAGAAAAACTTGATATAATTTTCTTGAATAAATTTGTTTTATATCATTTTCTTATAGTTATAAATTTTGTCATATTGCGGATTTATTTTTTATTTTTTTATGATTTTAGCAAATAACTCTAAGAATAAAAATTAGATGGAAATAAGATCATAGTTCATTATCCTAAATTGTACACATGCCTAGGAAGAAATATTTAGGATAAAAAGCATATTATGTTGGCGCCAATTTATAATGAGCGAAAATATCTTAAATATTTTTATAATTTTGAAGATATGGAAAACTTGTGAAATGTCAATTTTTAATAAAATTGAAATAAAATAATATCTAATTAAAAAAGATTTCATATTTTATTAATATGATTTTTTGAGATCAATTTTAAAGTCATATTTACATTTCAAAATTATCATATGTAAATGTCCAACTAATATAGAATTTGTGGGTAATATGGTATTTTTCACACGAAATTCTTGTAAACGCTAATTCCCAGTGGAGTGGTTAGATATGCGCGTAAGGCAATACGAATTTATAATTCTTATATATAATTTCATTCTATTTCGTATTTATTAGTATTACTGACGCGTAATTTATTATTTGTTAGGTTAGAGCGATGGCCCTAGCCCATGCATAGATCGCTAACTGGAGAGCTACGAATTCCTGGGTAAAGGAGGCGTCCTGAGTATTATCGAATGTAGTTTTCGTGTTGGGTATTTGTATTTTCTGTGTGATTTGTTTAATGGATGATATTTTGAAAATGTGGCACTGCGGATGTTTATAATTAGCTATTTTGACAATTTACAATAATATAATAAGAATTCACAAGATTTACCATATTTTTTGCTTAGTATTATTTTATGACACCTTATTTATTACACAGTTTAAGGTGACACTATTTAAACTTAATATTAGCTTGAATATTGCATTAAAGTTATAAGAAATTTGTAGAATTCTTAAGTAATTATATGATTTTTTTATTTCTTCATTTTCTAAAAAGGCAATTACGAGTATTATTTTCTTATAGAAAATATTTGACGACTACCTAAATATTTTGATGCTACCTGAACTTGATCACATTTTAACCATTTTTGAAATTACGTTTTTGTTGGTAATGAGAATTACTGTCTCTATACAAAGTATGGAAACCATACCAAATTTTAAATTTAATATAATATCTACTTACAGTGTCTATTCATTATAAATCAATTTTTGAAGATTGTTTCATAATTTTCAAAGGGCAAACAATTTTCAAATATAAAAATTCCAAGAACTAAGTTTAAATTATCTACTTAAAATAAGAAGATTTTCTACACGCGTGCTCTAATATTATTAAAATCTAAAATTTCGAAATTTAAAATTTAAAACCATAAATAAATAATATTTATACAATTGTTTACCAAAAAAAAAGGGATCATAAAATTATTATAGTCACAATTTATAAATAAATTTTAATTTTAAAAAAAAATAATATTATTGATCAAAAATAAGTAAGACCTTTGATGTCACAGAAAAACATGTTTTGAATAAAATAAATTGTACCCAAGAGATAATAACTCAGAAGTACATAAATCCATAATTCTTCGAAAATATCACAAAAAATAAAAAAAAAGAATTTAAATAAATTTTATTTAAATTATCTTAAAAATGATATTGTTTTAATCAAAATTTCTAATTTTCATTTCAGAATCTATGATCTCACAACAAATTTATTGATTTATCAATTAATATTATGAAATTAAACTAATTTGGTTTGGACACTATATAATTTAAAAGTGTTAAAAAAGTTGGTGCCAAAATAAATAGCCCGGAGACTTACGGCCAGGAATTAAACAAGACGATTATCAATATTTTTTCTTTACATTAAATTAATTACATTGTCTTTTTGGACTCTTTGACAACTAAATCATTTTTTTTAGGGTCATATGTCCTATACAACATTCCTAGTTATAGTTATTCTATCACTATTCGTAAAATTTATTAGCTTATCACACAAAATTAAAAACAAGGACGAATATTGAAAATAATATTTGTTTAAATTGAATGGTAGATCTAGTAAGTCTAGATTTATTAGCCGATAAATCTAGTAAATGTCAAAAAAAAAAAAATCTTTTTGTATTTTTCTGGAAAATTTGTATCGAGATTCGCTGTATTCCAGAGTATTTACAAAGCTACTTAAAAGCGGAATTTTATTTCAAGCTTTTATGTCAACTGGTCTAATTTTATGGCACTCAAAATATAATCATAAACTTTATAAAACTTTTGATATAATTGGTACAAATTTCCAATTTATTTTAAAATTATACTGTAACTGTTATTAGTGTGAAATATAATTGAATTATTATTAGTTTATATACATTCATTTTATATCTAACTAAGGAAATCATATATAATTGCATCATGTCATTAAATTAAATTTTGTATCACGTACAGAATTATTGAATATATTGCATTCATTCGTACTACCAATTGAAATATTTATTATCTTAATAAGCAATTTATAAATCATATATTTCCAATAAAATCATATTTTGTAGTTATGTATTTACTTTTTAATAAAAATACTTTTTATGAAATATAATTCAATAAGTTTTGTAATATTTATGATCAACAAGAATTCTATAAAAATTTGTTTTTAACTTTGTATAATATTTGTATAGAAATTAAAATTTTATTTAATTAAAATTGGAATATTATTAATTGCAATCAGGAATATTTATAAAATAAAGTAAGTTAAAGTAAGCAAATACAGTAAAAACTCTTTAATTCGGAATGGTAGGGAGGTAGGACTTTCCGAATTAACGAATTTTCAAAATTAACAAAATTTCTTTTTTATAATATAAATGTAGATTTAGTTATATATTAAACTTTGTAAAAATTTATTTAAATTTATTTCATATTTATTACATTCTAGAATTATTAAGTTTTAAAGTTTTATTATTTACGTTGATTTCTCATTTCTACTATACCAGAAGTCATTTTCAATAACTTCGATCTATAGTTTATATACTTTAATGTAACTTTGACTTAAAACCATAACAATAAATGTTTTAATTATGTAGTTTAATTTAACTTTAATAAAAATATTATTTCAACGGAAATATAATTCGTTTTTATACATAAATATTTTAAACGTCATTAATAGGGTAAAAAATTACATTCATAACTAATTACATATCAATAATAAATTTTGCACAAATATAATACAAAATAAAAATCGACTCTTTTTTAATTCCGAAAAATCTGTCTAACCTGTCGGAAAAATCTGCTTTTCCGAATTAAAGATCTTTTACTGTATATATACAGAAAAAAATAATAAAGTAAAACATAAATAAAAATAATAATTAGCTATGCTATATGAATGAGAAAAACCACCTAAAAAAATGAAATTTAAATTTTCTTGCAGCTATTTATAGAAATTAGATACATAAACGTTTAATTTTTTTGTGAAATTTTTATATTTACATACATGTTAACCATATAAGATAAAGATGGCTTTGTGGTCATATGCAGAAAACTAACTCAAAATTGCCACAAGGATTTAATGATATATTTTGGTACGCCTGTTTAACCGTAGTGCAACCACAAACATTTATAAATAATTAAATTTCAAACCGTACAAATTAATTAAAAAAAAATCAGGATATAAGAATTTATCAATTATTGCAGAAATTACAACATTTTCTAAGAGATATGCAGGAAAGAAAAAAATTGAATTAAAATCATAAAAGCTGTAACATAAATTAACAATATAAAACCTAAAGTTATATTTCAACTAATAAATTATAGATGGTACATGATATTTTTACATTAATTCGAACCGAAATTGTTTTTTTAAAAAAAATTGTAATTGATGGAACTAATCACCCACAAAATCAATTAATTGAATTAGGATCAATTAATTAATTAAAAACTATTAATATCAGAAAATAGTTAGGTAAGAAAAGGTTAACTCGTATTTGAGCTGAAAGGCTGTAGCGTAAAAAAATAATACTAAAAATGGGAATAATTCGGTAAATGTTAATGTAGCTGACATTATAGATTTACTTAAAAGACTCTAAAGGCAAAATTATCAGCTAAGCCACGAACTGACGTTCAGAATTCATTTAGATTAAGAATTCATTTTTAGTTGGCTGATATACGAGTTTTTCAATAATACACCAGACAACGACTAATACTATCAGGATTCAAGATAGGTTGTATTATTTTCTTAATTGTAAAACAATTTTTATTGCAGATGAACGTCTAAACTCTAAAGTAAAGTTGAGAATACAAAAGAATATGGAATTATATTACAGAAATAGTTTTAAGAACTATTCAATTTTTGTAATGACGAAGAATTTCAATAATAAAATTGTAAAAAAAAATTAAATTAAAATTTAATTTTTATTATTATATTTCATAAAATATTAATATCAACACTTTGTAAAAGATTCTTGAAAGTAATAAAAAGTAAACTACTTTATGACAAAGACACCAGGAAGTATTCTTATTATACTAAGTAAGTTTTTATAAAATTCTCTTTATAGAGGTCTTTATAGTAGTACTTTAGTTGGTCGTTGCTTTAGGTTTCTTAAGTTTTATTAATATTTGTGAATAATCTAAAAGGACTTTTGAATCGCGGAACTTGGTATTAAAAATATTATTCAAAAAAATAAACTTTATTATATTTTTTTTATTAAATTTTTTTGAAACGGAATAAGTTTACGGAAATGAAAAGTATACGGCGGGATATCCTTTTTTTTAAAACTAAAAATATAGATTTCACTATAGGGAGTGTAATACCGGAATTCCGAGGGAACCCCAACTGTATATTATGCACAAATTTAATACCAATATAAAAGTAATAATGTCGAAGTGATTTTTTATTAATTTATGAAGCGTTTTTGTATAATTTAAATACATATTAGTAACAGTTCAAATCTTTAGCTGAATGTATTAATTATATGTTTATTATCTTTGTACAATACGTCGCAGAAACCATACGTCCGGCAGAAACCATAGTCATGTACATGATTCATTATATTTTTAACATTGTATTTCCAAAATTCTAATCTAAAATTGAAGTTGATTTTCGTTATTATTTCTATAATTATTGTTTATTTGAGTTCTTAGTAGAAAGAATATATAAAATATTTAAAAAACCATTATCATATGGTGCTACAGCCCTGGATGGACCTTGGCATCCTTTACTATTCTGTATTCTCTTTCAATTGTCTTTTCTCAATGGAGAATAAACAGTTTCTAAGACTTGGTTAAAATTATTCACCCATCTATGTTTAGCTAAAACGTTCTCTGTATCTTATTCACATTGCCACAGTATCAAAAATATATTATTAGAGTTTTTCTTGTGGCATTCTTATGAAATATTCCGTCCATTTTATTCTTTGGCTTTTTACGACTTAGGTTTTTACCACCTATTAATTCAAGAAGTTCGTCATTTGATTCATTTCTATAAGTTCCATTTTCAGTTATTTGCGCTTCAAATATTTTTCGCATGATCTTTCTTTCAAAAACTTTTAATTTATTTATATCGGCCACAGCAAAATCCATATTTTATCACCATTTATGTTACCATCGATCGGATCATACTTTTGTATAAATTTTTTTATAATTTCATGGTGTCAGCTGATTTGTTTTGAAAAGTTTTAGCTATTCCGTATATAAATTACCATTGGTACCAGCTTATATTCGGTTTTGTATACTCAGGTGCATATCATTTATGATGTTGTTAGCCTTAAATTCTACATATTCGAAATTTATGACACTTTCGAATTTATGTATTCTGCGATTTTTATAGTTTTAATATTTTTTCTGATACTTGATCTATATAGCTTTAAATATTTAGTTTTATTTTGATTTATTTTTAAACCTATCCTAAAGCACAATCTTACCAAACTCATTACCATCATTGGCGACTATGCCAATTTGTGATGATCTACTTAGAATATTTCCTCTTCTGTATATAAATTCTGATCACCGCTTGGGTTTGTAGAAACATAAATATCTAAAAAAAAAATTACAAAAATTTTAATGTTGACTATGAAATTTGAAACCTATATAATTCTAAAATATAGAATAAAAATTGTAAATATTAAAAGTTCCCTTCTGAATAATTCTATTAATTAACTAAATTAAACTAATTTTTAATTCATATATTCAAAAAGTTTTTAGACTTAAATAATTTAGCTGTATTTATATATTCGTATTTATTAGACTATGATTATCAAAAATTATCCTAATTTGTCCCAAAGGAATTATTTGTTTAAATAAAATTTACTATAATCATAAACTAATAAACAAAATTTTCAGTTTATGAGGCATTGAGCTATGAACATGCAAAGATCGATAGGGGAAATTATACTGAATGAAAAACTATTAATCCACAATGGACAAAAGTAATAATGTAATTGTAATGCTCTTTAAAAGAATGTAGTGCCGAAAATATTAAGAATATATAAATTTATGTCTCAAGCTGGAAACATAGCACTACCGTCTCACTCGCCATCAACAGTAACATAAAATTTTAAAATAAATAGTACGTGTTGAAAGGAACTTTTACAACTTGCCATTTCATTAGCTTTTTGTGAAATTGAAGCTACTTAATGCTACTTCTTAATTTAAAATATGTTTTCTACTATAAATTTTTAACAATGCAGCAAATACATAATTGTTTCAATGTCGTGCTTCAGCACTGATATAATTTTTTCTACTATACCGTCACTTTCAACATTGAATTGGTTAGGATATAAAACTGTGCACTGTAATTCCACCTTTATTATTATGACAGCTTAAAAGTTTAATTAAATTCTTTTTCAATCAAATTAACACATTCATTTAATTAGACCGAGTATGATGACAATTGTACTGAAAGTGTATAAAAAATACTGTCAATAAATATGCTGCATCATATTTTCATAAATATGCTGCATCATAAATACAAATTTATGGCCCATTTAAATTTTATAAAAAAACATAAAAAATTGAAGCGAACATTGATAAAATAATTGATAACAAATTAATAATGTTTTTATATATTGAACTATCAGAATATATTTTTTATTTAATTCAATTTTATGAACTACAAATTCCTTTAGCTATTATACAAACTTTTTATTCCATAAATTTTACTTTCACTCTACTAATTGGAGCTTTCAAATACGGAAAATATTTGAGCTCTAATAAATTTCGTTTTTATTTTTTAAAGTGGATTTAATTTTAATGAATTGTATAAATTGGAAAATTGTTTTAAAATAAGAAAATATATTTTCATTTCTGAATATACAGTGGATTATTTTTCATATAAATTGGAAAATTTATTACAAATTGATATAGGAAAACTTTAAATATTAAATTTTAGTTTTTCATTTTTTGTGAAAATGTTGGAAAACTAACTTAACTTACCCAATTAGGTTATATTAAAAAGTGTGTAATGGAAAAACCGATGGTTCACAACAAAGGAGATCTCAATGGATTCATTGTAGTCTGGATTCATTCCACATTCCTATAACAATAATTCATTTTCATAGATTCAATGCTTTATTTAAAAAAGAGTCTGATTTTCCATATCCGACTCTTGATTAATCTTCAAGTACTATGTTTCCCTAGTAGTTGAATGTGGATCGGAAAATACTTAATGAATTTCCTGCAAGTCGTCCTATTTATGGATAGGACTAATTATGATCTTTTAAAGCGTAATAATTTAATTTTTTAACCAACTGATACCGTATTTTTTGAGTTTTTTTTACTAATTTGTACATTAATGACACCAATTGCACAATCATTACGTTAATCATAGATTACTTAATACTTATGAAAATTTAACCAATGATATCAGTGATTTAATTTAAAAAAAATATGAACTTAATTATCAAACAAACGGCGCCTAGGAAGCTTATTCTCTGTAATCATTTGAATAGAAGACGTACGCATGAAACAAAATTTGTGCTAATCAACACTGTAATACAAATCCTGAATCAAAACTTGTTGTATCATGAAACAGACTGAATCCATTTGAAAACTTACAATATATGAGTAATTATAATTTTAAAAATTCTGTGGTATTTATATTAAGTTCTTGCCCTATAAAGTTTTACTTGTAACTAAGAGAATAATTATAAAAGGTTATTTTAGAAATTCATTTTCAATAGAAATTATATCTATTAAAATCAAATCTAAAAATAATAATATTCTACAAAACTTAGTAATACTATAGGGTAACCGATCCAATTATTGGCACCCTTAAGAAAAAAATTAGTTCACATGAGTTTAAATGCGTTGTTGCACTACAGTGGATAGCATGAAGTATGAAAATCAATCTTTAGATAGTATATATTTTAAAGATTATTAATTAAAAATTCACAATTTAATATTAAAAATGCTGCAATTTATGAGTCAGTTTCAAGACAGATAGAATAATATATGGAAAAATTTAAAAATTATATTATTATATGCTGATTTGTTGCATGACATAAAAATACAATTCAAATTTTAGGTGTCAATAACGATGCCAAAAATTTAATGTGTCAATATTTGTACCGGTTACGTTACTATTACTATTATACTGTCATACTATACACTTTGTAAACTAACATCCAATTAACATAATAGAAAATGTATGTAATTACATATAAACTGAAATACATAATAAAACTTTGTTGCACTTTGGTCCTTGGTAAATATTAAATTGTTTGTAAAATAATTTCAAAATAATTTTATCCTACAATTACAACTATAAAACGAAACTTTATAATGAATATTACGATAAAGGATACTTTTAGTTATTTATATTATGTATAAGTTTTTTGAATTCACCTTTCAATAATGTTTTTTACTTTATATAACTAACTAATAAAAGCAATTTAATATCTTCATTTATAGTAAAAGCAATTTAATATCTTCATTTATATTAATTTTAAGAATTATTATATTATTAAAGCTAAAATTAAATACTTTAATAGTAACTGCCAACAAATTATTCAAATTATTGAATACTTATTATAAGTAAGAACATTTATCAATAATTTAATGAATAAAAGTTTAAATTTATAAAATATAAATTCAATTTAAATTAATTATATATTTTCAAATTCACAACATGAATTAATGACGTATTACAATTTTGGGTTTTTGTAAAAGGATGATAAATAATGAATACCAATATTTAAAATGAACTCTTTGGCTTAGAGAGTCACGTTTCCCGGATTATTTTTGTTCCCGGGAAACGGGAACTTTTATTTAATTTTTCCCGGAATTCCCGGGAAACCCGGGAAAATAAAAAAATAGGAATTAAAAGTTAAAAATGTTGAAGCATAAATGAAAACCAAGCATTTTTTTTCAAAAAAACAATTAAATTCATTTTATAAAGTAATATAATAATAATAAGAAATAAATAAACATAACAAAAAGAATAACTTCATTATAAAAAAATATTTCATTAGAAATTACTATAAAATTAAATTTTAAAATTTATTTAACAAAAAATATTAAACAATTTGTGTTAAAAAAAACGAACAAATTCGAATCTTTCAGTAAAAAATCGTCGTCTATGAATTGCCTTTCATTTTTAAAAACTTATTTTTTAAATAAAAAATAAATATTTAAATTTTAATTTTTATAGTAGTTTCTAGTAGATTATTAATCATCTAATATCAATACGTTGGTGGCAACTTTTTTCTGCATATATCTTACGGTGCTTAGAATTTTTTTTAGCTATTCATTTTTTTAGCTATTTTCCATTAAAAGATTATTCTTTCATGTGTAACTAAAAAGTCAAAAATAAAAAAAAAAAACTCAAGATTTTTCCAGGAAAATTGGCTATTTCAAAGAATTATTTTTTATCCCGGGAATTTTCGTATATTTCTCGGGAAACGGGAAATATTTTTTCTTTAAATTTCCCGGGATTTCCCGCCCGGGAATTCCCGAAAAAGACTCTCTACTTTGGCTACAACAGTTGAATATTGCTTGGATATGTGATTGTTGCCATTAATCACTTTTCTTAGAATTTGGTCTTTATTCGTGACAGTTTTATTTTTCATTTGCACGTCCGCTAATGCTTTAATGACTATTATAAAGTTTTCCAAAAGAAAACTATAATTTATAAAACCAGAAAACTGAAAAAAAAACTATTTTATCAGTTGTATAACATAAATTTTATGCTATTAATAAAGCTTTAAAGATTTTTGAACACCATATTGAATATAATTTTTAAAAGTTTAACAACCATAAATTGCACACATTTTAAAGGAGATTTAATTTATGTTGAAAATAACCTTGAAGTATCATAAGGTATACAGCATAAATAAAAATCAATATTAATTTACATATTTTTAGAGTCTGAACTAAAATAGATTAAAGACTATTTTTTTTTTCGGAAAACCCATTTTGAATTCATATTTCGTTTAAGATATTTAACAAAAAATTTATAATTTTGCTGAATTACGTACTTTCGTCATTAGAGTATAAAGTAAACATCGATTTACACAGTTGAAGTTAAACAGGAATGAAGAAATGATAATTCCATTTACACCAAACTATTTTTCAGTTTAACACAATTCAAATATAAAATGTGGATTGATATTACACGGTTTCAGTTTGCACTACTTCCTTTTACATGGTACACTTTTGGAGAACCAATCTACTGAGTAAATCGAGAGTTAGGTTTAATATATTTTTATGATTTAAATATAAAAATTAAAATAAATTGTATTCAAAATTCAAAGAATTTGAAAAACCATTAAGTATTTGGGTGGTGTTTTTTTTATATACGGTATATATATTTTATTCCATTACCCCTATTGGGAGCATAGGCCTTCCACATTCCACTTGGCATCTCCATCTTACTCTGTTTGTCGCTGCTGTTTTTGCGGCTTGCACATGTAAGATTATATTTCCCTTTCTCGGAGTTTTGTGCGTCTCCAGATGTTCTTTGGTCGATCGCGACTTCTTGAACCTTGAGGATTCCGCTTTAATGGCATTCTAGTAATACTATCAGACTTCTTTCTGATGGTATGGCCTATCAGTATGGGTATAATATGGCGTCAGTATGGGTTCTTCGCCTGTTAATATCAAGAGCTTTGTTTTGGTGATGGTTTTCGGCTAGAATATTCTACATATGATTTTCAGGCATTTGATAACGAATATCTATAACTTCTGTGTAATATTTGGCTGGTGTAATTAGACATTATCATATAATTATTAGCTTTAAACTCTAAATTTAATTTATTCAGTTCCACTTTATTACAGAATTTATTTCATTTATTTATAGAATTTACAAAAGTATAAAATAAATTAATTCACATCATACACAAAAGTATAATTTTCTTTATAAACATACTTCAATAGAATTATAATACCAATTGCACTGAAAAGTTATTTATCAAATTACAAAACCATGATTTAAAGTAACATCAACATAAAATTTATTGTATAGATATAATCAACAAGTAGTACCCATGATAATATAAAGTGCATGTGAAATGTAATTTTTTACAGAAAATTCTTATTAGCTAGATATAATGTATAATAATAAAATTGTAATATTTTGCCTTCAGCATAATTTTTGTTGTTATCTTTTACAACAACAACAACAACAAAACCAACCAAGAAGATATTTTGTAATTTTTAGTCAAAGCACGTATTCATCATCATCATCATCTACATCCGTATAATCATGTCTTGTCATCATCTTCTATGAGTAAATTGCATTGAATTAAGATTCTATATAAAATTTAATGCGCATTATGTTCATATCAAGGTTAAAAATTTCTATATACACACAACATAATTGAAGGATGAATCTTAAGAGTTGTTAAATTATGTGGAAAAATATGATAAAAGTTTTTTTTAGTTTTAAAATATATTATGTAATTTTTATTTACCAACAAAGTTTGATTTTGTCACAAATTACTTTTTTTCGATTCTTGTAAAGCTGTTTAACATAGGTCACAGGGGTTAGCCTAAAACTCGGAGTTAGTTTTGTAAAAATAGAAATGCTATAACAAACAACATACAATACAACACATTTTGGGAATGTGTACAAAAATTCAGATTTCTGGGACATCGTTGCAATGTATTTTACATAATTTATGTGAAAACCAGCACTGAAATAAATTGCCTCAAATTTTATGGAAACTACTAAATCTCGAAAACTGAATTTACCCAATTTTTTAACATACTTCTCTAAGATGTAAATAAATACTCTTGACCAAATAAATATTGTAGAAAACTCTTAACAAATTTTAAATATACAAAATTATTAGAGTTATCGTTACTGTTATACTAGTATAACAGTACTAATATAACAGTTACGGTAATTGTTATACAAAACATTATATTGAATCTATTAGATTATAACTGTTATATACTAGTATAACAGTTAGTATAATTGTTTCTGTAACTGATATACTAGTATAACAGTTTCTGTATATGTTTATCGATATATTTAGAATAAGTCGTTTATGATAAAAATTATTAAGATTGGATTTCTTGTAATTGCTTGTAAAGGCATTCTGTAAACTTCATAAGCTTATATAATTTTGTATACTTTAAGCCAATATTAAACCTTAAAAACCATACAAAAAATTATTCAGGAATAAAAATTTTAAATTATCTAAAAATATTAAAGTTTATAAAGTTTTTATTTATCTTATATTTGTGGGTAATTTATTCATCTTCATGTATATGAATTTTTTGGTTAATTGAGTGCAATAAATTTAGCAAAAGTTTTAATTTTTCAAAAGGATCTTATCAATATTTCTCTGCGTTAAAACCAAAACTAAATTATTCATTCCCCCATTTTCTTTAAAAATTAATTACAAGTAAAATTATATCTGTTTTTTTTTATTAATTGCTGAATTCGTTATTAATTAAAAATGTTAAGATTAATTTCCCTTGGATTTGAATTTAAAAATTGTTAAATTTAAATTTTCCTTGCTGAAGATTTTTCAAAATTAACTGACAGAACATAATTTAAATTTAAATTATAAATTAAAATTAAACT
This sequence comes from Rhamphomyia laevipes, assembly GCA_963920725.1. Classification (NCBI taxonomy): domain Eukaryota; kingdom Metazoa; phylum Arthropoda; class Insecta; order Diptera; family Empididae; genus Rhamphomyia; species Rhamphomyia laevipes. Next base: position 44,115,084 of record OY987259.1, read on the forward strand.
GTTGAACTTCAAGGACGAGGCACATACGAAAATGTATGTAAATGCACACAATTCGTTATTTTCATACTAAAAATGAAAATTTATGATACTACTTAATTATTCCATTTTTAGTTTAGGAAGTTATGTAATTTTCTTTGAGAAGTTTTTTAATTTTCAGTTTCGAAAATTTATATAAATTATTTTGGAGAGTTTAACATTTTCATTTTGGTAAATATTTTGTTTACTGGGAAGTTATTTTTTAATACTTTTGGTTATAATTTTGGTATTAAAGCAAGACTGTATTTCAATCAAAAATTCACTTAAAATTTGTATAATAATCCAATTATACAAATGTAAAAAAATATTGATAATTAATATTTTAAAATCTGTTTTAAATCAAAATATTTCATTTTACACAATTATTTTTCATCAATTTTTACTGCTTGTATTCTTTTTCAATAAAAATTTCATTATTTTTTTATTCAAAATAATATAATAATTCCAATTTATGTAACATTTTTGACAATAAACGAATTAACATATGTAAAATAGATAAAAAATTATACATCAGAAAATAGCTATAAATATTTTCTTTTCTTGTTCTTATTTGATATTTGCATTATTCAAATTACCAATAAATAAATCAATGATAAAATAAAAACAAATTTATTTTGTTTATCTGTAAATAATAAAATTGAATATAAATTTTTATGTTAAATTAGTTATCCTTATAAGATTTATTGAAAATAAAAAAATTCAAATTAAATCCTGTTTTCATTCTAAAGAAATCTAACTAGGGCACATAATGGAATTGTACTGATTCGAATATTTTCTAATAACAGAATTGCGTCCCAATGGAATAGTAAAGTAACAATTTAAATTATAAAACTTATAATATTGTCTATAGGTCGCACGAAATGTGATATAAAAATTAAGTTGTTTATATAACTTTTATCTCATTTAGTAAGATTGTAAGATCATAAATCACTAACTTATATAATTATACTTCAAGATTAATTTCAAAGTTGGTGCAAATCTAATAGCTTATTATTAAATATTGATACCAGTGTGATATAATTAGCAAAACTCGTCATATTACAACAGTAGTGACAGCTCATTCTACTTTAATTTTGACAATTAAATTACTATCAAAATAGTCACACATTTTAAGGATATAGGAGTACATTTGATAACAATAAACGACCAAATTCAATGTTAGGTTTCGTGAAAAGATTATCTAATGAATTAATGATCTATATATCCTTAAATTCTTGCTTATTCAAATCACTTATTAGACCTAACAATAAATTCACAAGCCCAATTTGGTCTCCACGCTATCTGGATCATATTGAGAGAGATTCGAATCAGTGATTCGAATTTTCAATCCATGCAGGAACAAGTTAATTCTTCTGCAACTTCTGCAAATTACTGATATTAATTTCTGATTTCTATTCATAGCTCAGATCTAAAATGATAAAAAAAAATGCTCAGAACCGTGTTTCACTGTACAAAGTATGCCAAATATGATCCAATTAATAGAAAATAAAAGAAAACTTTAAAATCATGAAAATTCTATAGATAAACCATTTATTTGTTATCTTATTTATAAAAATATGAATTATTACTTTGCAGAAAATTCTCATCATCTTTTAGTTCTGCAGCACATGGTAGGTCTTCACCTCCTTTACAATTTCTGATAAGAAAATCGACTTGAATCTTATGGTATAAATGCTTTTTATGTATATTTATGGGCACTTTCATCGTACAAATTTCTGATCCGTATGTTAACATTATTTTTGTAAATTAAAACTGAAAATTTATATTACATTATATTATATTAATTTATATTAATTTATATGGCAACATCAAATTTACAATGTTGGTGAACATACAACTCTAATTGTAAATTTCTAGAAAACAAAATAAATCGCAATGGATATCATATATAGTGCTGCGTTGGTATATAAAAAGTGTTATTACCAAAAAGGTCATTAAATTTAAAGTCACCAATAATATTCCACTTAATACGAATTAGACATTGAATTGAATATGTCAGTAAATAAATAAATGGTTTATTAATTATATCATTTTAATCAGGGTGTTACATGTTACATCCCAGCATCAAATTTATAGAACATTTCAATAAAACTGTATTTAGAGGTTATTAAGCATTAAAATTATAGGTAAGGTTCAGGTTATTATTTATAAATTGTTTAATAATTATTTGTAAATCGATCTGACATCATATCATTGATAGAGATATTTTTTTACATCTTTTAGCTCAGTGAAAGTTTATTATTTATGATACTCCAAGGACTGCCATGGATCATAAACTATATTTTGATATTTTCAGGGGGCTTTTGTTTAAAAAACATAGAATTAACTAAACATGAAACTAACGAAACATAGAATTAAAGATATGGAAACTTTACATCATGATGCGTATAGAAAAATCTTTCAAAAAAGGTTAAATTGTTTCAAATGATTTTAGTTTCATGAAATGAGCTGATATTTGAGTACGATATTAAATGCATGTTGAGTACGATATTAAAATGCACTGACAGATCACAAGTAAAATTCCTAGTAAAAGTGAAATTAATCTACATACGAATAATCGTATGTAGAGTCGCTCGGGTACTACAGAGCTCATATATTTTGAACGCTAGATAAAAAATCTGATATTTATATATAAAACATATTACAAATTTTTTTTTTATGATAATTTATTACTATCTTAAAAAATACAAAAAAAATAATGTTTATCTTTACATTTTATGAGAAATTTTAAAATGTTTCTTTCGTTTACTGCTTAAATTGAATATTAAATAATTGAAAACTAAGTAAATTTAAATATCTAAAAATCACATACATTTAGCTATAAATATTTTGAATTTAAAAATATCCTTTATACAATTTATGCAATAATATTTTAGTATAAAAATGCAATTGAAAATTTATTTATGTATAACTGAAATAAATATTTTTATATTTTTTTTTTTTTTGTTGTTAAATTTACGAATTTATCATCGAACTATGGAAGCGTATTTAAGGTAAATATATTTCCATTTTGATATTCTATCTTATAACAAATAAAATACAATTGAAATTTAAATACAAGTCAATTGTGTTTCTTTCCGAATGCTTGAACATGAATCTTAAGTTAGTGGACATAAAATACTAGCAAAATATATCGAGTATTTATGAAATAAGAGTATTTATAATATATTTTATTTATTTATTTATATTTGTTCTAATTGAGTCTTCAATTTCTCAGAAATATAAATAGATAATGTTTTTTTTTTATATTTGAACGAACCGATACAAAATTGAGCTACTTTTACGCAGTGGCGGTTTTAAGCACAGTCAAGCAAGGCATTTGCCGATGGCCTCGCGCTCCCGGTGGCCTCGCGTTTTGATGGCATAGTACAAGTGTACAATGTACAAAAAAAATATTCGTGTGAATTCATATTTAACTTCATTATCCAATAAAGAGAATATTCAAATCCAATATATGTAGATGCAAACATGCAAATGAATTGTTGAATGTTTGTAAAAATTTAGAAAAAGCACTCACAAAACCAAATACAGAAGAATCGGACGTGAAACATGAAGAGTTATACTAGGAAATAAATACATTTTTAAGACTGGAAGCTTCTGCAGAATCGAAAGATGCATTGGAAATTTTGAAGTATATTACTGCAAATTCTTTAATCGAAATTTTTCCAAATTTATTTATTGCCCCACGTATTTTACTCACTTCCCCTATTTCAGTGGCAAGCGCAGAGAGATCCTTTTCTAAATTAAAGCTGATAAAAAACTATTTACGTTCCACTATTGGTCAAGACCGCTTGTCTGCACTAGCTGTAATTTCTATCGAAAATAAAATAAGTCGGTCCTTGGACTGTTCTGATTTAATTCATGAGTTCGCGTCTCTAAAAGTCCGAAAAGTTAAATTTTAAATAACTAAATTTTCAATCGATCCTCCTAAATTGTCCGAAAAAAATAAAAATAAAAGGTACAGGCATTTTGAGCAGTTTTATTAGTGCAAAAAAAAATATATTCAGCTTTGCACCGAAAATTTGCCTATGGCCTCGCATATGGTAAAACCGCCACTGCTTTTACGACCTCCTCAATTATGTTCTAGTTTTTAAGTTACAACTTTAATCAATTTACAAATTTTCTATTACAATTTTTAGTTATCTTTTTTATTGAACCAAATTTAAATCTTTCGCGATAATAGAAATCTTTAGATAAAAATAGTATCATTAATATGAAAATAGCATTCTAAAGGAGTCACTAATCTGTCACTAATATTACTTCTATTATAGTCAAGATTTTATGATTTATGATAATTTTACTTAATTTTTCTGCATCATTTAACTTTATTTATTTTGAATAGCAGAAAGAATACACAAAGAATATTGACAAATTGGGTTTAAAATAATGTCAGTTACAGAAATCAATTTTTATTAAAACAAATTCCAAATTGCAGACAAATAAATTATTCTTAATTTAGTTTAATTACTGAATTAATGAAGTAAAACTACGAACTATGAACTATAATATTCACATACAAAAAATTTCGAATTTTAGTAATTTATCAAATTTCAATATAGAAGGATAAAAAATCGATATTCTTAAAAGTCATTGTCAATAACAATTAATAGTAAAATGTATACAAATAAATGATAAATATTAAATACAAAATCCCAAAGCTTTAGAAGCCTTCTATTTTCTCGTTTTTAGTGTCCGACCTCCAATTAGAAGCATTACTTAAATTGTGAAATAGAAAATCCCTAATGATGCAAACTAATTTTATTATATTATTTTCTTTAAAAATTAATTCCATTTGGCAAACAAAATTACGTTGATAATAATTTCAAGTGTATTTAATTTGTTATAAGATTGAATATCAAATTGAAATACTTTTACCTTAAATAGTTCATACTACAAAAAAAAAAAAGATTAAATTGATGACTATTTCTTATATTTTAAGTGAATCCTATTATTTTATTGATCAGGGAAAAGAATATTTTTTGGTTATATACTCTGGAATAATTTAAGGAATCATATATTTTGCTTAAAATGTTGAATCAATAAAGACTGTTTTTTTAAAAAATACGAATTATGAATGGTCCAGTTATAGGATAATGTTATTTCAATAAAAGTATATATGAAATGTATTCAGTATAATTTAGGACAGTAAAGAAATGCCAACATTTTATTTAATTTTTTCTATTCTTAGCTTATCGAAAAAACTAATATATGTACATATATCAAAATTTTATGCCGAGAATCTGAGATATTACATCATATACAAAAAGCAATTTTTGTAAAATCATCTTATTGCGCTTCACGAATTGAAACATTTGCTATCTTGAAATTAAGTATAAATGTAAAAGTTTGAACTGAACACCAGCAAACTTCCTAAAATTAAATCGGAAATGTTATGCCAAATATCGTGATGTAGACAAAGACATCATAGACTATAGGCGTAGACTTTTATGTGTAGACAATAGTTGTTCGTTGTCTACTTCATCGTTTACGCGTAGACAATGTCGACAATTTATAAAAACTTTTCTAAAATAAAATAAAAAACCGGAAATTATTTAAAATTCCAAAGCCAAATAGAATTTCACGTTATGTTTAAACAATTAACTAATAAGTTTACGTTTGATAGATATCACAAGGTCGACATTGTCGATATTGTCACCTTTATTTACAGATCTACACCATAGTCGACTTTGCCTATACCAAAAAATCGGTTTACTTGGAGTTTGTTAAAACAACATTAATTTTATAACAAAGTTTAGTAAAATATAATTTTGAATTTTGCGAATCTTGGTACATACTCGAAAATATGACGAAAATTTATATAAGATTTTCTATTTTTGCAACAGATCACATTATCACAATAATTCAAATTTATTGCAATAACTTCTTCTATACAATTATCTAAAAATCTGCACATTTCCGTATATTTTAGAGGAATTCATAAAAAAAGTCACATTTTTATATCAATTAATATTTGCTAGCTATTACCATAAAAAGTATGGTAATGTTATCTATAAAATTACTAAAAAAATTATAAAATTTAATTAAATTTGACTATATTGTCGTTAATATAATTACTCTCATGGCCTACAATTTTAGAATAGCATCGGCATAACTTGCTCACTACACTTCTTCGATATATTTAATTTTCTGTTAACTAAAAATATTTCCTTTATCTTTAGGGATATAAAACATTATTCATTTCAAATAGAGAAACATTCATCAAAAAATTGTTAATGTTCAACCTGGGGTTGTATAGAAAAACCACAACAAAAAAAAATTATTGCTTTTTCTATGTTATTTTTCTACGTCTTTAAGTGAGACCATTAGTCATTTTTATTCGTCAAACCTTCTCAATATTTATGCTTGATAAGCATTATATTTAATAATATTTGTTATTCCCAAAGTGCTAGGCTAAAGTCAAAATGGATTAAATGTAATTCATCTGCTGCAAGGTTAAGATAACTGCGTGGAATTTAGGACATCCGTATTTTATTATATTTCGTTACCATTTTTTAAATAAATATTTTATAATATCTAATCGGCTTTTATTTTTTTTTTTTTATGAAATCTTTTAATTTAACTTAATGAAAAATGATTTGAAAATGGTAAATAAATTTTTACAAGGTAATGTAAATTTTAAAGTTCTGAGTTAAATATGCTGGCAATATGCTGGCAATTTTTACAAGCAATTTAAAGTACTGAAAAATTTGGTAGGTAAAGTATACACGTTGGCTTAGAATTACAAGGTTGTATGTTGACCAAAGTGTTCATTAAAAAAAGATCTAAAGTATGTGATTGTATATTTACTTCAATCACATAATTCATACTGTATATATGATCTGTCTGGACAGATAAATGACAAAACAGGAGCTATAATCAACAATAGAAATATTCAATCCATTTAAATAAATGAATTACTTATTATATTAAACATAGAATAGCTTGACAAACAAAATTTTCCGCAATAAAGCTTTAAATGATTCAATTTACAGTCTAATATCACAGATATGAGCCGTTCAGAAGCCAATGTGATTAAGTCCACTTATTGAAATTTTTCAAATTTTGGTAAATTCTAATAAATAAAATTTATTCTATTGGAAATAATATCATATCATATAAAACTTTAGTGCTATTTTAAAGAACACCTAAGACACTTTCTCTTCACGTGCATATTATAAGTAGTACTGTTGCTTCACAGAGTGAACCTCGAAATGTTGCTTCACAGAGTGAACTACGGAATGTTCTTCAAGAAAAGATTATTAGTTTTTTCTGGTTCAGACTTATCACTTCTCATGAAACTCTAGTATTAGCTGACACTTAGCTGACATTATAAATATTTCTCATCCATCCAAGAAATAACAAATGGATCCGAATCATTGACTACACAAACTAATTTAACCTTTCCTAGTAATATTATTATATGTGATTTGGTTATTTTTTGTTTCTCTAACGACCAATCACATCAAGCGACACACAACAATCTGCGAGTCCGCTCAGCACACCAACAATTATTACTTACTCTGTCTCTAGTCGCTGTCATCTTTAAATGTTTTATAATTTTTCTGAAAATTAAAATGATACGACTAAAAACTAACTAAAACATTAATATAATATAAAATTTAAAACTTAATTTTCTTTTTGAATTTCTTTCACATTTCAATTGTGATTTCTTTTTAAAAAAAATATTGTATAAAGAAAAAGTTTAGAAAATTATGTGGTGTCTAATGATCTGTAACATTTGATCATTATTAACACAACATGGTACCTTAACAAATCACCACTTTTTAGTTAAAAAAATACCATAATGGAGTTCAGATTTTGCTGGGATTTTTTACAACTTAAAAAGAAATACAATAAAATTGAAAATTATTTTATCCTTATCATTTTTACAACCCTAATAAAGGATATATAAACGAAATTGATGAAAATCTAAACTTTTTTTGTTGCAAGAAAAATGAACAATTGTTATACAAACAAAACTGTGTTTTGCCAAAGAAATTAGTTCAAATCAGTCTTGTGACATATAGACTACGTAATGTAGACGCGTAATAAAGACGGCGCGACTTTTATATGTAGAAAATAGGTTCCACGTAAACACTGTCAACAATGTAAAATCAATTCAATTTATAAAAACTTTTCTAAAATAAAATAAATAACCTGAAATTATTTTCAAAGCCAAGTCGACATTTTCTACACCACTTTCGACTTGTTGTCACCATAGTCGAAATTGTCTACACTAAATTTGTTTACCTATGCTATTACACTAAAACGTAGACAATTAAAGTCTAGCGTAGAGGAACAAAATTGATTTAAATTAAATTTATAAATATTTAAGATAGAATTCATCCAATTTTGCTAATCAAAAACTTAAACTTTTATTATTTTTTATTATTTTAACCACTAAAGATGAATATTAATGTATGAAAAGCAAGAAAATTGAAACTTTCTTTAATTTCATTACCTACCAGAATTATCATACACTATTACGGTTGTAATCTAGCTTTTTGCAATAGATTTTTCACTCCTTGCCATACTTAAAAATTATATTATTAATTTACTTACTGAATAAATATTTTAAATTTATAAAGAAAATTTTTATTTCTATTGAGAACTGCTGGGTAAAAAATATCCAACCCAGAAAAACTAATGGGACCTTTCATTCCTTAGGACTGTAAATCCTGAACAGGACATTAAAAAAAGAATATCCAGAAATTAATATGTTTATTTGACTTTTGGTAGGTTAGATTATATTTAAGTTGCATTTAAAAAAGTAGTCTCGAAACTGTCAAACTTTAATGTTCTATGTAGTACGTGGAGTGTGCCATCTTGTTGCAGAAATGCCTTTCTTCATAGTTTGCCATCCCACTATATGTTATATTACACGCTTTTAAATACCGCCACTTTTGAGGGCGATAATTGTAATTGTATGTAAACTTTACAACACAGGTGCTTTCTACCAACATTTATATTTTAATAACGATTTGATTATAGACAGTTAAAAAAACCAAGAAGAATTAAATTAAAAAGATTTTATTAAATTTTTGATATTTACATGGAAATTTTTTCAAAATATTTTCTTGAACAATATTGACATTCCGTAATTTACATTGTTAAAGTTATATTTATATGAAAAAAAGTTAAATTAATAAAAAGTTTTGTGTCAAATTATTTTGAATACGTTTCTACTTCATATACGAATATTTGAAATATGTGAACTTTACGAAAATTTCCATTTATGAATTTTTATATTTAGACCAAGGCAACTTTTTTATTACCTAATTTTTATGAAAAAAAAAAAATACAATTGCTTTTAATAAAAACTGATTAAATCATAAAAAGTATTCGAAGAATTCTAATATAGGTTGGTAGTACAAGTATATAAATGCCACCAACGAAAATGAAAATATTTTTAGTCAACATTTTCTATTTACTATATTAAAGAATGTGTAATGTACGGTCTAACTTTTCCTTTGAGTAACCAAAATTTCCCAGTAAATTCAATTTTTCTTTTCAATTACGCAATTCTTTTTGTCTTTGGTTTTATTCACCTATATATAAACTAATTTTCTTATTTTCATGTATATTTAGATTATATAATATAAGATTTCAGAGAAGAAGGAAGGAGCTTTAATCAAATGGAAAAGTTAGTATAATTTTAATTAAAATTATTTGATAAAAAATCGACAGAAATATTTTTGGAATGTTGGATTACATGATGATAAAACTTTTTTAATATTTGCATATTTATTTAGTTACAATGAAAATTATATAATTTATATAATGTCTAAAATGTATCAATATGCGTTTATTCTACTCGCCAAATGAGTGCAGCACTAACAGAAAATGCTCATAATAAGAATGGGTGAAAAAGCTTAATTATTAAAGATGTATATTGTTATTAGGACTTATAGGATGTATCTTTATCATTAATACGTTTAATATACGACCATGTCATTCTAAATCAAGCATTGACGTTTGCATGGTCGTATTCGTATGCTAATTCTTATATTTTTTGATTGTGTTTCTAAAGGAAGAATATGGCAAATAAACTACTAAATATAATTTCCAGAAAGCTATAATATTTGAATTGCTCATAACTCAAAACTACTGTGAGCCAACATGAGACTATCCAATTCTCACTAACTCCTTGTACAAAGAGTTTTATGTCTTGGGGATAAAAAATTCAAATATATTTGACAAAGTATGCAATTTTTTCCAAATCCCAATTCTAATTCCTAATTCCATACACTTTTTTATGACACAGGCATCAAAATTTTATTAAAATATTCAAACTTGTACGCAAAAAAATTTATTAGTTTTAATCTCTTTTTGTATATACTTTTTGATATTACAATATCCAATAATCTCCGCTGTTAATATAGCTGCTACATATTCTTTTGAAATAAATTTTACTCGCCTTTAAGATGGAAAATTATACATTTCCATTAAAAACATTTTTTTAACATTTCGTATCCTTGCACTTTTACGTACATAAAAAATCAGCATAAAATTTAAGCAAATATGAAATTGTAATTTGATTTGTTACTAAATGTCATAAATTTCACCAAAATAAAATTAATATAATTTTAAATTTAAACATATTTATCCCAGATATTTACACAAATTTCTCTAAAACTTAAAAAAATTGGTTTTATTATTGGTACGCAAAAAAGAAAAACTCTATTAAAGATATTTGTTAGCATATTATGACAAATCATATAAAAATAATAGTGTAAAAATGTAATCAAAACAAATGATACGAAAAATTGTTTTCAACAAGGAGCAAATGTGTATCAACAAAATGTTTAAAGAATAATTTTTCATATCGGAGCATCAGAAATATCCTTAAATCTTTGTTAAAATACATATACGTTTTTTTTTTAGAAATATCTAATATTGTCATAAACACAATTGTTAACCATTGATGGTATGTAGAGAATGTATAAATCATCATAAAATTATGTATGACCACGGAGTTTACTTATATGAGAATTGTAAGTTTATTGGTTTGTTTTGGGAAAATCATGTTAGTTATTATAAAAAGTTATAGAAATACCGGAATTTGTTGAAATAATGTTATCAAGGAAGCAATTCAATTTTAAATTGGATTGAACAAGACATTAAATTATTTTCATTTTACTTTAAAATATTCATTTATACAGAGTGATATTCATGGTTTTATATGAAATTTGTTAATATACTAACAAATATATGTAAAATAAAGTTTGTTTAGTCAAAATTTTCAATTTCCAAATTAATTTGAATTGAATACTAGATTTAGTGGCTATTATGTTATCCTTAAAATAAGTATATTTAGTTTGGAAGAATTATTACGTGATTTAGAAGATTTCCTTTGCAATCTCTTGTCTATCACCGAATTCTTCATATAATGAAGAATTAAATTATTTCCTATCTAAAAGAAATCATACCTGATTCTAACAGGAACGATTGTGACCATATCGCCTGCTGTATAAGACCGAAAATAATCAAATGTCTGGTAAATATTTTGTATAATATATTTTAGTTTCCAGCTCTGAATTATTTTTTAATAAACGATATTTCCTAAAATTTCTATTCGGATATTATAAATTAATGAAAATACGACAATAATTTAAATAAATTTTAGTTACAAGATTTTAAAGGAAAATCCTTTTACATGTTATTAAGTTTATTGAATAAATTGAATCTTCTTTATTGATAATATAAATTTTATACTTATTGCAGATATGCTTAGAAAGTTCTAGATAATTCTTGGCAATGTGAATATTTTGAATAAATTTTTAATGGGAATTTAGAAATTATATTAGTATATCAAAATATTTTTAAATGGATGTTACAATTAGCTGTGTTAATTATTAATTGATTTAAAAGATGGCTGATAAAAAATATTGTATAAATTAATGGTCCTTTTGAAATTGGCATTCTAATACGCTATTTATCCTCTTAAAGTATAGACTTCTTCACATACTTGTTCATATATTCTAATGTGAAACCATAAAATGTAGATAAGAAAGCCGTCACCTCTTGGACTGGCAAGAACAAGGTTCCGAGCAGCAAATCATGTACAAAATATGGAAATAGATAGTCAAAGGGTTAAAGCTTTAAATATTCAATGTATTTTTCAATATTTTGAGATATTATAACATTATTTCTTTATCATTTAATTTTCAACGGAAAGATATTTGATCCTTTTTGCTTTGACGTTGTATTTTATATGAAGTAGTTAATAAGAAATTTCTAGAAACATAATTTTAATATTTTTTCTAATATTAATTTATTCAAAATATTTTTTGAATTTACTTTTATTTAAAGTTTTATTGCCTCAAAACGGCGACTTAAAAATGACGAAAAATTGTAAAAAATTAATTGATATAAATAATTTTTTTTATTATAATATTAACGATTAGATTATGGCATTACCTGTGGTCTTGGCCAATGTATATTGATCATAATTCATATAAATACATTTACTCAAAGATAATATCCTTATAAAATATCCTTTTAATATTCAATAAATGAACATTTTCATAAAAAATTACAAAGACTTACACTTAACATCAAAAATAAAGCTCGTACTTTATTCTACATAATGCATTGTATGGTCCGTAGCTTCAGTGGGTGCAATAGAAGCTAACATTAAGATGAGCAGCTTGGTTTCCGAATAACATTGGATTAAATTTATGTTCTAGAGTTTACTAGACCATATAATTATTATCCGATTTAAATGAAATTTAGTACACAGATTGGGTTTGTAATCTTGTAATATTTGGGGTCAACAGTTTCAGTGAGTCCTTTTAAAAATTTAAAATTATACAAAATGTGAAATTTTTAAGAAGATATAATTAATTGCATAACTATGTTGGGCATTACCAACTGTTGAACATAACTACGAGTCATCTGCTCAATTTTAAAAGTACTTGTTTAGTTTGGTTGGTGAGTTGGTTTAAGTGGTGAGTCTCCAGCAACATGCCCGGCGACTCCAATTAGCGCATATGCACCGTTTTGCTACCACTCATATTCATGAAACCAAGTTAGGTAACGTGGTGGAAAGGGGTAGTTTAGATCCACCTCGTACCATTCAAGAAGCGTACCGTTTCTCTGGGTTGCTTCGTAGCTAGATGGATGAGTTCGTTAAGGTATCGTATAGACTGCTGAAAGAGTTGTATCTGACTCTGGCCAGTGTAAGGCACTTGCAAATGAAGTGCACTATAGTCTCTTTCTCCTGCGGTACTTTACAGCTGCGGCAAGATTAGGTAATTGTTTAGTTTACTTCTGTGCTAAATTGAATTGATTTTTTTCATGTACTATACCTACAGTTTAATAATAAGAATCAAAAATTTGAACAAATCTTGATTTATATAATGATTTAATTTAATACTTTATACATTTTTGACGTTTTGAATTTTATAAATTTTACAACTAAAAAAGTCATAATTTTATTTTAACAATATGTATTGCAATTTGCTTGTAAATAATTAACAAATTTATAATTATATTTATTTAATTTCAATTTTCAGTTCCGTTACATCCAAAAACTAGATAAAAATCAATTCGCAACACTTATTTATATAAATGCTTGGCGATCTGACAAAAATGAAAATTTTACAAATTTATATAAAATTTAAAAATTATTTGTTGATAAAACAGAATTATAAAAATACTTATTAACCTTGAATTATATGACAAATTATTGTATAACTATAAAGTGTTGTGATGGACTTAACAAAATTAATTCTCAAATCTATTTAATTTATTTGTACATTTTCGATACTGCAGAATCTAAAAATACAAAAATAAAAACTGTGTGCATATGTCGAATAATTCTTACTCTTGGATTCACAGGCGTTATAGAAAGATCGAGGAAACTGAAATGGGACTGGGAAGGATACATAATGAGGATGCAGGATGATAGATGGACCAAAAAAACAAGAAAACATGGGTATCTTTAGATAAGAAGAGAAAAGTCGGTAACCAGCAAAAAAGATGGAGAAACAAGCTTGTTAATTTTGATCGACATTGGTTTCGAACAACAGAAGAAAGAAGTAGGTGGAAAACTATGTGTTAGGCTTTTGCCTTATTTATATTTTAATTTAATAATATTTTTAAATTTATATTTTTAATTTATTAATAGTAATATTTATTAATTACTGTAAATAATTTAATAAATAATTTTATTCAAAATGCATGTCGCAATTGGAATTGAACTATTAAATGAATTGTAAATGAAGAATAAAGTAAATAAATTAAATGGCTGAGCAGCTAATAATAATAATAATAATGAGCAGATATGGTATTTAATTATTCGAATTAAATGAAACTTGGTACACAAATGGTTTTAGTTGGTGCCCATAAGATTCGGTAGCCCCAAAAATACATAAAACACTTAACATAATATTGGGAACGTATAATTTTAGGAACATAATATAAAAATACAAATCTCGTATCTTAATTTTGTTACAAATCTATGTTTTTTAATTGTATAACTCGTAGTTATGTGTTCCCCCTGCTTACTACTTTTGTTTGGGATTTTAAATCTATATTATTATAAGTTCCCGCCCGGATTAAGATAATTACAATTAGAATTATTATAAATATATCGAAAGTTATAAAACTGAAAGTCAATTTTTTTATTGGACTTATTTCCGAAATTCATTTTAGTTATTATTAAACATTTCATAAACGAGCTATGGACAAATCTTTATTTTTAACAATATTTGTTTTAATTATAACAATATTTGTTCTAATAAATTCGGAAAAAGTAATATTTTTAATAAATTTTGTTAAACTTTTTTACTATTGTTTAATAAAATTTTAGGGAATTTATACAAAATTGAAAAATCTGGAGTGTAAAGTAAATTATACATGGTTTGCTGGAAACTTGAGTTGTAAAATAAAAGCTCGCAGTCGGACTAATTATTCAGCAGAAATGTACTCGTTTGCTTTGAAACCTCTACATCAAATGAATGTAAAATATTTGAATTTGTTTAAAATTTTATTTTAATAAAAATGTTTACGTAAAAGGTCGTATTTCAAATGCATAAGCGGTATAGCGGTTGGAAACCATGGGTGATAACAGATAAGAATGTCTCCCTTTGTAATCTTCTTGAAAAAAAGACATTTAATCCAATTTATAACATGGTAAAACCAATAATTTCCAGTTATACAAATCTTAATCATAGCTGTCCATATTTGGTATGTAATGTGAATGTGATATTTAAATTTTTATTTTTTCATTTTGCTATTGATATTTTAGGGAGAATTATCTGCAAAGAACTTAAATTTTGATGGCTTAGATTCCGGAGCATCAATTATACCAGCCGGTTATTATCGAATATCTTTTTTTGTTTATGAGAAAAATCAAGCTTTCGTTGGTTATATGAAATTTTATTTTGATATAATGGAATTATAGTAATCTTAATACTGGCGAGTCTCATCACCGCCAGTTCTGTGAACTGGAACAAAAAAAAAAAACAAATAATTAAAATATATGAAATTATATGGAATCAGTTATACTGTAATGCCGTAAAAATTGAATTCATTTCTACTTTAATAATGGCGATTATCCATCAGCAGCATAAAACTTCATTCATTTTTTTAAAATTATTTGAAATTATTTTTCGTTATATTTATCTTTCATGTAATTAATTAATATTAATTAAAATTTAGTCACAACAATTAAAACTTTACATGATCTACACAGAATTATATTAAGGTATAATTAAAATTCTGATGAACTTATTTGTTTATATGGGGCCTTAATGATAGAAGATTCATGACATTTTAATTACAATTCTGAAATCATAATTACATATTCTATTTTTTTTTAAAGCTGAGTCAACTTGGAACGAAATAAATTCCTCGTTCGGGAGATGAATTTGGAACCGAAAGCATTAGATGATATTACATTACCACCACGTCAGCACTCATCAGGTAAATATTTTGGTAGTAATTAAACTCTGCGTAAGATTTACATGGTAACATATTTCTACATAGAAAAATTATGTATAAAAATGAATTAAAATCAAGGTCTAGCTAAAATATTTGAATTATATTTACTTTATGACGTACATTTAAGGTTTCAAAACTATTTTTAATTGATTTTTTAAGGTAGTTTTTATTCAATTAATTAATTGTTTTTGTTAAAATTAGTTTTAAATTTAGTATTAAAATTTTGAGTAATATTTTAAGATGGAATAATTCCTGGATACAAAAAAAATCTTTTTCTCAAAAATTATGTATAATTATGTAAAATTATTGTATCTTTCATATATTCATCAGAAAAAATTAACTCTTTAAAAAATTATATAAATAAGCAAAACAACTAAAACAATAAAAAAGGACTAAAAATTTGATTAATTGTTTAGAGTGTTCTTTTTATAAGGAAATTTAACCACAAAAATATCCTTAAATTGCTTTTTGTGGTTAGTTGCTCGTTAAAAACTCCTTAAAAAATATATATTATTTTAATGGGACACTTACAGTTTTAGTAATGTTTAAATATGTTAATTATGTTGAAGGAACTTTGGTGTCCCGCATCTTTTTTTTTTAATGTTTATAACATGATAATATAATATTCTACTGTCATGCATCTAGCCAATCATAAATGTCCATCATTTTTTACCCTTTAACATAGATAGTCAAAGGGTTAAAGCTTTAACAATTCAATGTATTTTTCGATATTTTGAAATATTATAACATTATTTCTTTATCATTTAATTTTCAACGGAAACATATTTGATCCTTTTTGCTTTGACGTTGTATTTTATATGAAGTAGTTAATAAGAAATTTCTAGAAACATAATTTTAATATTTTTTCTAATATTAATTTATTCAAAATATTTTTTGAACTTTTATTTAAATTTTTATTGCCTCAAAACGGCGACTTAAAAATGACGAAAAATTGTAAAAAATTAATTGATATAAATAATTTTTTTTTTATTATAATACTAACGATTAGATTATGGCATTACCGGTGGTCTTTGGCAATGTATATTGATCATAATTCATATAAATACATTTACTCAAAGATAATATCCTTATTAAATATCCTTTTAATATTCAAATGAACATTTTCATAAAAAATTGCAAAGACTTACACTTAACATCAAAAATAAAGCTACTTTATTCTACATAATGCATTGTTATAGTCCGCAGCTTCAGTGGGTCCAATAGAAGCTAACATTAAGATGAGCAGCATGGTTTCCGAATAACATTGGATTAAATTTATGTTCTAGAGTTTACTAGACCATATAATTATTATCCGATTTAAATGAAATTTAGTACACAGATTGGGTTTGTCATCTGGTAATATTTGTGGTCAACAGTTACAGTCAGTCCGTTTCAAAATTTAAAATTATGCAAAATGTGAAATTTTTAAGAAGATATAATTAATTGCATAACTATGTTGGTCATTACCAACTGTTGAACCTAACTACGAGTCATCTGCTCAATTTTAATTGTACTTGTTTAGTTTGGTTGGTGAGTTGGTTTAAGTGGTGAGTCTCCATCAGCATGCCCGGCGACTCCAATTAGCGCATATGCACCGTTTTGCTACCACTCATACTCATGAAACCAAGTTAGGTAACGTGGTGGAAAGAGGTAGTTTAGATCAACCTCATGCCATTCAAGAAGCTTACCGTGTCTCTGGGTTGCTTCGTGGCTAGATGGATGAGTTCGCTAAGGTATCGTATAGACTGCTGAAAGAGTTGTATCTGACTCTGGTCAGTGCAGGACACTTGCAAATGAAGTGTGTAGTAGTCTCATTCTCGTGCGATACTTTACAACTAAAAAAGTCATAATTTTTTCTAAACAATATTACAATTTGCTTGTAAATAAATAAAAATCTTATAATTATATTCAGTTATATCCAAAAACTAGATACAAATCAATTCGCAACACTAATTTATATAAATGCTTGGCGATCTGACAAAAATGAAAATTTTACAAATTTATATAAAATTTAAAAAAATGTTTGATCAAAAATATAAAATTATTTATTAACCTTGAATTATATGACAAATTATTGTATAACTATAAAGTGTTGTGATGGACTTCACAAAATTAATTCTCAAATCAATTTAATTTATTTATATACATTTTCGATACTGCAGAATCTAAAAATACAAAAATAAAAACTGTGTGTACATGTCGAATAATTCTTACTCTTATATCCGATTTGAATGAAATTTCACACAAAATTAGCTCGTGCTATTTCTAATTCATAATTTCGGAACTTGATTACTAAAATTTTCAATTAAGATTTAATATGCTTTAGAGAGCCGTCGACAAAGAATTAAAAATATGAATATCCGCAACATAACAGGATTAGACGTTATAGAAAGATCGAGGAAACTGAAATGGGACTGGGCGGGATACACGAGGATGCAAGATGATAGATGGACCGAAAAATACAACTGAATGACCTTTAGATAAGAAGAGAAAAGTCGGTCGCCAGCAAAAAAAAAAAAAAAGGATAGACGAGCTTGTTAATTTTGATCGACACTGGTTTCTAATAGCACAAGAAAGAAAAGAAGTAGGTGGAAAACTATGAGGGAGGCTTTTGCCTTATGTAAATTTAAATTTAATAATATATTTTTAAATTTTTAATTTATTAATAGTAATATTTAGTAATTACAGTAAATAATTTAATAAATAATTTTATTCAAAATGTATGTCGCAATTGGAATTGAACTATTAAATGAATTGTAAATGAAGAATAAAGTAAATAAATTAAATGTCTGAATAATAATAATAGAGAGCAGATATAGTATTTAATTGATCGAATTAAATGAAACTTGGTACACAAATGGTTTTAGTTGGTGCCCATAAGATTCGGTAGCATCAAAAATACATAAAACACTTAACATAAGTTTGAGAACGTATAGTTTTAGGAACATAATATAAAACTGCAAATCTCGTATCTTAAATTTTGGTACAAAGCTATGATTTTTAGTTGTATAACTCGTAGTTATCTGTTCCCCCTGCTTTACTACTTTTGTTTGGGATTTTAAATCTATATTATTATAAGTTCCACGCTATATAAGTTCCCGCCCGGATTAAGTTAATTAGAATTATTATAAAGATTATATCGAAAGTTATAAAACTGAAAGCCAATTTTTTATTGGACTTATTTCCGAAATTCATTTTAGTTATTATTAAACATTTCATAAACGAGCTATGGACAAATCATTATTTTTAACAATATTTATTTTAGTTTTAACAATATTTGTTCTAATAAATTCGGAAAAAGTAATATTTTTAATAAATTTTGTTAAACTTTTTTACTATTGTTTAATAAAATTTTAGGGAATTTATACAAAACTGAAAAATCTGGAGTGTAAAGTAAATTATACATGGTTTGCTGGAAACTTGAGTTGTAAAATAAAAGCTCGCAGTCGGACTAATTATTCAGCAGAAATGTACTCGTTTGCTTTGAAACCTCTACATCAAATGAATGTAAAATATTTGAATTTGTTTAAAATTTTATTTTAATAAAAAGGTTTACGTAAAAGGTCGTATTTCAAATGCATAAGCGGTATAGCGGTTGGAAACCATGGGTGATAACAGATAAGAATGTCTCCCTTTGTAATCTTCTTGAAAAAAAGACATTTAATCCAATTTATAAAATGATAAAACCAATAATTACAAGACATACAAATCTTAATCATAGCTGTCCATATTTGGTATGTAATGTGAATGTGATATTTAAATTTTTATTTTTCGTTTTGCTATTGATATTTTAGGGAGAATTATCTGCAAAGAACTTAAATCTGGATGGCTTAGATTCCGGAGCATCAATTTTACCAGCCGGTTATTATCGGGTATCATTTTTTGTTTATGAGAAAAATCAAGCTTTCGTTGGATATATGAAATTTTATTTTGATATAATGGAATTATAGTAATCTTAATACTGGCGAGTCTCATCACCGCCAGTTCTGTGAACTGGAACAAAAAAAAAAACAAATAATTAAAATATATGAAATTATATGGAATCAGTTATACTGTACGCCGTAAAAATTGAATTAATTTCTACTTTAATAATGGCGATTATCCATCAGCAGCATAAAACTTCATTCATTTTTTTTTTTAAATTATTTGAAATTATTTTTCGTTATATTTATCTTTCATGTAATTAATTAATATTAATTAAAATTTAGTTACAACAATTAAAACTTTACATGATCTACACAGAATTATATTAAGGTATAATTAAAATTCTGATGAACTTATTTGTTTATATGGGGCCTTAATGATAGAAGATTCATGACATTTTAATTACAATTCTGAAATCATAATTACATATTCTATTTTTTTTTACTGGTACTTATTTAAAGCTGTCAACTTAGAACGAAATACATTCCTCGATCGGGAGATGAATCTGGAACCGAAAGCATTTGATCATATTACGTTATCACCACGTCAGCACTCAGCCCTTCACCAATTTCCAATATTATAATCTGTATATCAGGTAAATATTTCGGTAGTAATTAAACTCTGCGTAAGATTTACATGGTAACATATTTCTACATAGAGAAATTATACATATTATCTAAAAACTATAAAATCAAGGATTAAAATTAAGGCCTACGTGGTATTTACGTTAAGGCGACGAATAGCTATATTGAGGTTTCAAAACTTTTTTTAATTGAAGTGCAGTTTTTAATGTTATTTTTATTCAATTAATTAATTCTTTTTGTTAAAATTAGTTCTAAATTTATAGTATTAAAATTTTGAGTACTAATTTTAAGATGGAATAATTCCTGGATACAAAAAATTCTTGTAAAATTATTGTATCTTTCATATTCATCAGAAAAAAATTAACTCATTTAAAAAATTATATAAATAAGCAAAACAACTAAAACAATAAAAAAAGGACTAAAAATTTTATTAATTGTTTAGAGATTTCTTTTTATAAGGAAATTTAACCACAAAAATATCCTTAAATTGCTTTTTGTGGTTAGTTGCTCGTTAAAAACTCCTTAAAAAATATATATTATTTTAATGGGACACTTACAGTTTTAGTAATGTTTAAATATGTTAATTATGTTGAAGGAACTTTGGTGTCCCGCATCTTTTTTTTTTAATGTTTATAACATGATAATATAATATTCTACTGTCATGCACCATAAATTTTACATGCTTTTTTGATTCCGTGAAGTGAATAAATATTAAAACAGAAAAAAAAAGGTCGGTGCTAATTTTATGGTATTTTTTTTTTAAAGATATTATACTTTTAAATAATGTTAGGAGTTGAAAATTGATCAAAAACAATAATAATTTCATAATTTAAATTTCCAGTATAGACAATTTTTATCTTATAACAGCCTAACTTCAAGTGTAAATAGCTCGGCCATAATTTGAATAAATCGATTTAGTAAATGATATTATGTGATCAATCGATTCGATGTAATTAAGACTAATTAGAAATATACTTAAAAGAAATATTTTAATAGTACAATATTTAGTGACAGGAAATTTGGAATGGAATGATGATAATAATTAGAAACTGTTTCTCGCCAGTATTTCTACAATGTATTTACATTATTCTGATATTTTGCTATGCGTCTTTTTATGCGAACATTTATAATAAAATTTTCTAAAGTATTCCCGAGATACTACCATATAGAAGAGTTTAAGGAATAATATTTTAGTAAAATTATAAATTTTAAAATTTCAAATATTTATGTAAATATAATTTATGTTAATATTTTGTAAATATTTCCTACCAATGATGGTATAATTATTACCAAAAATACTTTATGAATTTAAATAAAATTATAATATTCCAATAAAAAAGAGAAGAAAAATCATCAAAACGTGCTACAAAATATTATTTTATAATTGCAAAAAATCTCTACTTGTACCCTAATACTAAAGTCCTACAATCTACAATATATAAATATTTTATTGAACCCCTTGAAAGGATATTCAGATCACGTTTTATAAATGTACCCTACTACCTGGAACACTATATTACACAGAGGCAACAAGGATTTCTGTTGTCACAAATTGAATTTTTTCTATTCAAAATATTCCTCTTTTTGTAAATTATCAGAAAAACCCAATAGACTTGAACCTATAATTTATTTTTATGCTGAATAAATTATATGTTAGTAGCTGCAAAACTGTTAATAAACAAAAAAGGAACTTTTAATTATTAAATTTTTTCACTTTCCGAACTTCATAGAAATATGCAAAGCATTTTTGTATCATGAAAAATTTGCTCGCCATTAAGTTTTTTTTAACAAATTTTAATATTTTTGAAGGTTTTTTGACTATTTTTTGACTGTTTACGTAATGATGTTAACATATTTACGTGTGGCTCTGTAACATGATATGATCACTATACAATTTGAAAAACCCTAAGATTTCTAAAGAAACTAATTGAAAATGAAAGAATTCGTTCAAAATTAAACTGTCATACTACAAGAAATGAAATAATTGACAGCTTCTTAGGTTCGGGAATTCAAATAATGGTAAAATGGATTTAATTTCTTATAATTTTCGTATGAACCAGTTTAATTAATTAGTCTGAAATTATTTTTATAAATTCGTAAAGCTTAAATTTTTGACATATTTCTTGATTGTAAAATAATTAATTAGTTTCTATTTTGTTAAAACAATTAATTAAGTTCTCATAGAACTGAAAAAATCACTTTTTACATAGGAAATTTTTAATTTTCTTTGTAATTTTAATATTCCTAAATTTTTAATATTGTAACTTGACATTTGGAAATTTTATAAATTAAGTAATTGTATTAATAAATCTTGGAAGTTGTTTCAATTTCATACAGTGAGGTTTTCTGTGTTTACTCAATCTTTTTTCGCTTTGATTTTGCTTGTAGTTAATATAAGGTTGCGTTTTATATTAGTAGCATGAACAAATCAACTTTTCATATAAAAAATGTTATTTTTATTATTTTTAACTGGTTCATAGCGAATAGTAAATATGGACTTAATTTATTACAAATTTAGTAGACATATACTTGTCATCAAATTTAACTATAGCCCAACACAGTTTTTGTAAATCTATTATACAAAATAAAAGTTCATAAAATTATCATATTAAAAAGGTTAAATCTCTAATAAAAACTAGTTAGTTTTCGTGAATAATTCAACAAATTTACACTAAAATTTACAATATTACACGTGACAGTTTAAAATTTAATTAAAAGACTCTTCGTATAATAAAGATTTAAAAAACACAATATATTTTTTGATGATTCCCTAACTACAAAATTTTCTATCTTTTCGTCTGCGTATATAAGAAATTTTCTATGAAATTATCAATAAAAATGTCTGTATCCAAATGATATACTACGGAAATTGCGGATTCTGTTTTTCATTTTTCTAACATAAACAATTTCATTAAAAAAAAAATTAATATGGGACAGTAACCTTTAACATTATCTATCTAGTATCCATGAATTTAAATCATTATCTTTATACAACAACAACAACATTTTCATCAATTAAACGAAAGGATTTTTTATGGGAAAAGTTTTTCATAAATGACTTCACAAACAACCTAAATTTATAGTTTGTGAAGTATTTATATTTTAATTTATCTAAAAAAAAATTTGATATTTATGAGTATAATAAACTTTATATAAAGGAAAGTTTTCTTAAGTTTTTGAAAATATTGTTGTACTCTACTAACACAAATCCGTAATTGACCTTTTTTATTTTTTGAATTTTTTTTTTTTTTTACTTTAATTTGTTTTGAAGAAAAATTGTGTAAATGAAAAAATCTCCTTTTTGGAAATTTAAAAATGAAGATTATACAAAAAAGATCAATGGATTTTGTTTTTTAGTTAAGAGAATGAATGCTTTAATGTTGGAAGGTTTAATTTCAGAAGTTTCATTCAAATTTTGAAATGAATAACTCTTTGAAGATTTAATATTCATATAAATTTTAATAAAAACATTATTTGTAACTCGTTTTTCATTATATTCAGTTATATGCTTTCTTGATTTTATTAATTTTCTTTCATAAATTTTCCTTTCTATGAATTAGAAAAATATTTGTTTAAAGTGAAATTTAAGGCACTCTTTTATTAATTTTGTTTTCTTAGTAATAAAATCGAATATGAATCAAAATTTTTTGAAAAATAGCACACGTTTTCCATTTGAAGAAACAAAAACTAATAAAATAATAATTTAGAGAGTAGATTAGGTTTAAAACTCTTCCTAAATCAAAACTTATGGCATTTATTTGTCGATATGTCAATATTCTGCAATTGTCATCATAATATTTTTAATTAACGATACAATGACACATAAAACTGACTGACATACTTAATACACTAGTCAAAATTCCAAATTCGGTCAAACGCAATGTTTCCAATCACATTGAAAGATTTCGCACTTTAGAAGATTTCTTTGGCTGCACTTCAAAACATATTATTTAAGACCTGAAAAGGATGAGTAACCTTAGAATTCTGAAACTGGTACCCGCGAGTATCGGGCAGTCGTAAATTTTTAGATGTTTTAGTGTTTCTTCCTGTTCTGCTGTACGTAATTTAGGTAACGAATTTCAGCAGTAATTTTGTTAATCTAAAATGATATGTGTAGTAAAATTGGAAAATTAGACTGAAAACATAACTTTAACTATACGATAATGTCTCAACAATTTGAATATTTTTTTTCAAGAATACAAAATCAATTCTGATTTTATATCCAACAAAAAGTTATTGATATTTCAGAAATTCTGGAAAATAGATTTTAAATATTCTTACATCAAGAATATCGTAATCAAGTATAAAATTTATATTTTAAAATAACTAATTTTTCCATTTTTGTTTATCGTTCTATTATCTAAAAGAAAAATGAAAATTTCAATTCAGAATAAATTGATTTTCCCAGTAACTATATTTTAATAACAAATTATTCTGTTCAATCAATTTGGCAATTTATCCTTCAATTATCAATAGACGAAATAATTTCAATCTTTTGATATTTTCCACTTTTAGATTTACAGAATTTTTTTTATTTTATTGAATTTATTTACCTAATTCATAATTTTAATGAATGATTTTTATAAATTTATAGAAATTTTGTATCAAATTCAAAACAAATTCAATTTAAAAGTGTCACACTTAAAACTTGACTTTATTTTTCAATTCAGTTACCATAAATTTTGTATATATAGATTTAACTATTTTGATATGAAACTAAAATTTTGTAAATTATATTTAGGTAGAGTATGATGAATAGTAATACATTATTCGAATTTAATAAGAAAATGTATACAGATTGGTGCCTGTAAAATTTTGGATCTGAAGTTTTGTTGTGCTCTTAACCCCATCAAAATTCTGAATTACATTAAATTCTTGGCTAATTTATTTGACTGTTCGTTACTAAAGTTCTGTTTTTTATTACTTGTCACTGTTTTGGAGATTACTACGAGCTATATTTGTTACCACTTCGTTAGCATCTTTTTTTTGTATTATTTTTGATACACAAATTATTTATTCACTACGGGAACTTGTTCTATTTATATAAAAGTTAATTTAAAAGAAAGCATGCTGTTACCCACTTATCGATAATAATTTTGGAAAAGGTTTCAATTGATTAAATACATGAAGTTGACAGGTTGTAAAATGTTAAAAAAAATATATAATAATTTAAATGTTATTGAACTAGAATAATCCTTTTGTAAATTTCTTAATATCACTTCTACCTAAATAAACTTTAATTTTT
Source organism: Rhamphomyia laevipes (assembly GCA_963920725.1). Classification (NCBI taxonomy): domain Eukaryota; kingdom Metazoa; phylum Arthropoda; class Insecta; order Diptera; family Empididae; genus Rhamphomyia; species Rhamphomyia laevipes. The sequence goes on from OY987259.1 coordinate 44,140,821, forward strand.
CAATAAGGGATGCTTATACAGGGTGAACACTAAATATATGATTGACGGTATACCAGGATATTTGTGGTAGTATTCAAAAGGTACGAAAATAGTACCGGATTCGGTCCTCATTTCGAATTACAGCCAATTTTCGGGTTCGATTTTAAAAAAATGATCATCATATTTGCGTCCATATAGCTTCAGAATGGATCATTAGAGGAATATCATTTACATATCATTAAAATGGTAATTAAATTGTCTATTTTAAATGAGCCTGGACCTACATAATACCGAACACGAAAATGGGCATGGGTTGTAACTTTAAGAGTGGGCCGAACCCTGGAAATTGCATATACATTTTTTGTGCTTCGAATACTTACCCCAAATTGCATTATATATCGTCTATAAATTATGGAGTATCCATCAACCTTATAAGGATTTTAATCTTAAAGTAATCCTTGCGCTGGGTTGTAAATTTTGATTATAAATACAGTCAATGACCAGACCACCTAAATTATAAATAAAATGTTGCAAATGGATTTAAAACCAATCGATTGACAGATCGTCTCTACTCTAGGCAGTCCGGATGAAAAATTAATAAAATGTTTACCAAACCGTCGGTGTCAGATTGAATGACTTTAATAAAGATAAGAAAAAAATGGAATTACATTTTTAAAGTATGGGTCAAAGATAAAGTTTTTTAATAACTGAATATAAAATTTATTTTGTTTATTGGAAAAATTACAAAATTTCTTCAATAAATTCATAAAAAATTTCATACAATAATGAATAATCAGAAGAAATGAAAATCTTTAATGGATTTTCTTTTAATTTATTATTAGATTTATCATTATTTAACTTTCAAACTATACATAACAATATTTGTACAAAAATTTTCACAGAAGAATACAATTTTCTATACTCAACAATTTCACAAAATTTTGTTCTTATAATTGTGAATAGGAAAATCAATTTTTCTTCTCAAGGACGATATAATATACCAAGTGCAAACATGAATTTTACAGATGTCGTTTAAGAAAATTAAACTTTTAGTAATACAAAATATTTATATATATTTTTTTTTATATTAATTTTTTTTTATTTTATTTGATTTTTTGTTAGAAAACTTCACAAACAAGAAGCTATCTTCTTTTCATATGCTTCGTAAAATTTATTTAACAACTTAGTAAAAAAAAAAGTTTTTTTCTTTTTTTCGTAATATATTGATTCCACAGAAATAATTTCAAGGTCAAATAAGTAAATAAATATTTGCTTTAATTCTGTAAAACCTTGAATTTTTAAAGTTATCTAAACTCTAAATTAAATCAGGCGTAGAATTTAAAGATAAATAATCAGAAGAAATTTAAAGATATAAATATAAAATAAAGTAAAATCAGCAAAAAATAATTGAATCTGATCGGATGAACTGATTTTATTTTTGGAAAATTGTTAAGAAATATGTGAATAAAGCTGGAATTACAATGTTACCGCTACCGCCAACGTTAGCGGTTGTACATTGTACGCCTTGAAAGGAACATTTTAAAGTTGCTATTTGCTTACTATTTTGTGAAATTGATTGCTGAGCCATCTCGTATTTGATTTTTTTACTCGGTAACACTTTAGGTATAAAAAACAATTTTTTTTTTAATTCAGCTAAAAAACATTTTTTTTTTAATTCAGCTTAAATTGGTATAGAAATAAGTGAATTAAAAGAAATAATTAAAACCAATATTTCAAATTTGTTAGTATCAATTTGGAAATTGATAGTAAAGATATTATAATTACGGCAACATTGTTCTACTACGTTTTGAGTAGTGTTTCAGCGTTGATAGTAGAATTTTTTTAATAGACCGTCACCGTAACCGTCAAAGTTAACCATTGTAATTACCTTAAACGTCAACTTTAACCATTGTAATTCCTTAGTTATAAAGATGTATACTATTTTAAACAGCTGTCAACGGTGGTACTTACTATGAGGATGACGGTTACACTGTGAAAATTAATTTTATAAAATTCATTAAATGTGTTATGTTAATAAAAAAAAAAGGAAATTACCTGTCTTCAAAAATTCTTCAGATTATCAAAAATTTAATTTTCTTGTCAATCAACGAAAAATTATTACAATAAATATGAGAACAATGACATAAAATTAATTGCTCTGTTTTAGCTTGTTTTTCAAAACTTAATTAAAGATGTTTTTTTTTTTTATGAAATTCTTTTAGCATAAAATTGACAGAATTTTCATTAATTTTTAATATTCTTGGCAGTCATGTAAGATGGAAACAATATTTTTAAATCACCATAATTTATAAAATGAATATATTATAAATTAAAATTATGATTGAAGGATGTAAGTTATACATAAAAATAAAGAAATAATTATACATTAAATTTAAATGATTAAGTTATAGATTATTATTTGAATTTACCATAATTCAAATCTGAATTATATTTTCCATATGATAAAATTAGATAAAGTTTTTGACATAATGTATTTCAATTTATGTTTATTGAATATAATATTTCAAAAATTCAAATAATATTTTATTTTAGTTAATTATACAAAAATATTTTACTAATAATTTTTAATTAAAATTTTATGAACTGAATAAAAAATATTTTATTATGTTAATTCGTATATTTCAATTTCAATTAATTCGAATATATATTTCAATTAAATTGGTCCAAAAAGTAATATAAATTTTAATTTGTGGTGGTGAGATAAATAATTTGATGAATATATGAGATATGATAGAAAATCATCATCATTATATTTTACAAGCCAGTAATTTCCATAATTCCATTAGTAATTTCCATTAATTCAAATTAATTATAATTAAAAAATTGTAATTTTGATGCGTGTTTTCCATTTTAAGGTTACTGCAAGAAGTTTGTTATCATTTAACAACACGGAAATTGTTTGATGCAAATGTCACTCTCTATTTTGTAATAAAAAACCTTCAATTCAAACTCTTAAAGACATAATACAAATATTTCAATATACTGGTACATATCCACCAATTTCAGTGAAAGACCACCGTTTGGCAAATTTTTACAGCGAATTCTAGTTTACAACTGTTTGCCTACCTTCACAAGTCCTGTAATAATTAAAATTAACTAATAAAAAATTCTAAGACGATATAGAGTATTATGGGGTGTAGAATGAAGCAGCTATTCTAAAATTTTAGTACTAGAGCAGAGCTAAGTGAATAGAATGCAATTCATCGTTAGACTATACACGATGATATATATTTTGTTGAGATAAAATGACCCAGTTTGTGGTTAGTATTTCCATCTGCCAATACACTGGCTCTAAACTGTTGAAGATATTAATTTAATTAGAGTTTCTTGACTTTTAAATATCCAAAATTACACTTTGTAATCTAAAGAAATGTTTCTTTAACAAATACCGAACTTTCAAATGATTTTAAAATAAATAAAATTAATAAAACTGTAATGTAATAAAGAAATTGGTTCAACATAAATATTTAGAGTATAATGTTATATTACATAAAGGTTACATAAACCAATTTCTTAAAAACCACATCGTTTAGTTTAGCTTATAGTAAATCTTCAAGGATTAAATAAAAGTTATCCTACTGCGAATTAATTTATACATACTTTCCTATTTATATCTACTCAAATTATTTTCTTCATTTCTTCATTTCTTCATTTCTTCAACAGGATCATTTTATTTGGAATATTAGGTTTTTTTATTCGTAGTGCAGTAAGGACAAGGATGAAAGTATTTTCTCATTGATATGGTATGGAAATGGATTTTAAAAATTTAGTAGTTAAAAATATTAAATTTTCTTTATCTTTATTTCAGAATTAAGTGCTCGCTCTTGAAGTATATCTGGTTTAGTTGGTAAATTATTTCGGTGTTAGTCTAATTGGCCTTTTCACCACAAGTCATACTATCCACTTAGGTATCACTTAAACAAGATCGGATGGTCTCATAGAAGTGACTGTTAGTTCTGTTGGCATGATGAAAAAACTGGATAACACATCTTCTGCAATTGTGATCACGAAATTATGCGTGTGGCTGTCACGAAAAATATTGACTTCTACACAAGCGACAAGCCTGTGTTATTAACTCACCAAATACTAGTAGAATAGGTACAATAGATTTCTTTAGGTTTATAGAGACAGTGGTTCGTACCTTTAGTCTGATGGATACTTTGACATAAGATTTGGTGAATTGGCAGACAAAATAACTTGCTAACATTTCAAAGGTACAGAATTTTTTCAATAGATTCTTTTTATCTTTATATCACGTACAATTTTTTTCAGTAGCTCTCAACCTGAAGAACTAAATTTTCAATATTAAACAATATTTTTCTTATAAATTTGTTAATTGGGTTTTAGTAATCTAATATTATTATATCAAAATAATATTTTTCGATAAAACCATGAACGTTGGTTAGTAAACTGCATTATGCATTTAGGTATTAAATTTCGTTAATAATAAATATTTAAATATATTTTTTAAAATTTATAGTAAAAATTAAAATAACAATATTTTTTCCATTGATGAAAATTAAATATAATCAAATTATTTAGTGGTACATATAAATATAAATTTTACGTATTTTTTTTTTATAATAGGTTAATTACTAAACCAACAAAATAAATTATGATATTATTTTGAACATTGAAGGAATTTTAATATGGTAATAAATAAATATTGTAGAATATTTTCATATATATTATGTAAATATTATTAAATATTATAAAATTTTACGTGTTATAAACTAATACAAAATTTATTTATATACAATAATTCTGTAGATTTTCGAAATTCCAAAAAAAAAATTTAATATTTTTATTGGTTTTTGTATACTTAAATGATAAAATATTTCATTCAAATTAGATTGAGGTATAAATTATATTAAAATTTGTATTTAAATTATAAATATATAAATAAATATACATAAATAACATAAAAATAATGTATAATTTGAAATTAGCATTAAATTTTTTATAAATTTGATAAAATCATTTATAATCTCAATTTGTAATTTATATTTCGTTATATTTTCATGGATATTTTCATATTATGTTTTAGTTTTTAGTATAACTTAATGTATTGACCATGTATAATCTTAAAAAAAAATTCTTTTTCGTTTTTTCAAATTACTTATTAGAAATTACTTTACAAATGAAGTGTCAATTTAGTATTATGTATACAATTACTAATCAATGTATGGAAATTCTAATTACATTTCATCTGTAAAAGTTGACATATAGTAGATTCTCTGAAGTTTACTCTTCCAATGTAACATTATTCAGACAAGTGCAAGAATCGAATTAGTTAGTAATACAAATTAAATATTTCACTTTGTATGTATACATACTAGCATAATTCCTGAATAAATTGCAGATAGCAATATCCTCAGTTTTGACTCAAAAAAAAAACCCTTATAATCCTAGCCTCCATCCCCTTAAAGTATATAGGTCACGTCAATCGATATATATGAGTATATGTAAAATTTGTTAATATGATAATTGAGATGACGAAAGATGACGAATTGAGATGAGGAAAATCGTTAAGAATCCGAATTTCATACAACTTGTTTTCATCCTATAATTTTTCCCCTTACCTTTAACTAAATTATAATAATAAATATTTAGAACCTAGAATTTCAATTAAATAGTAATGTGTTATTTTAGCAATAAAACTCGATGAATGTGATAATAATTATTCACCATCAAAAATTCAGAAATGTATAATAATAATAACAATAATCATTTGCACAATTAATAACACGTGTTATGAATAATCTTATAATCTGTAAAATGAGGTCACTATGAATTTTATTCAAACGAATATGATTTTTTATATATATAAGTTTTATATGCCAAAGGCAGGGACTAATAATGTAATTATAGTCCTGTAAAAAAAGTTATCAAGTTTATTATTATGAAATTTCCTAAAATGATTTTAGAAATGTTTTGATTATAATATAATTATAACACATATTTAAATATAAATAAATAGTAATGAATAATAACAATCTAAAATATAATTCATAAAAAAAAGGTTAATCTGTCTATAAATAAATGTACTGGTTACCCAAATTCGTGGTTATTTAGTGACTCAGCCCCGTTTTTCTTTACGTTTCTGAACATAGAGATTTCAAAAATACAAAAAGTTATGTCACAATAATTGTAACTCGATATGAATATAATTTGTCACATAACTTTGTTAAGTGATCTAGTTTAAGCCCCCAAAGTATACAAAGATTACACATTCGGTTCTATATTCTGATAATTATTCTGTTTTGTCCACAAATTAATGGTTGAAATGTAATATTTAACTTGTACATTAGAAATTACCATTTAGACAAAAATTCAATTACGAAACCAAAAAAAAACTAATAATGTTAAATTAATTTTGAAAAATTCATTTTTTAATTAGTTTTTTAGCTACTAATTCATTCAATTGAAACTGAAATTCAAACTTCTGAACATAAAAGTCAGAAAAATAATTAAATTATATCAATTTTTGACAAGAAGCAAGACTCTTTTTATGTTGTTGAAACTATACTCAATAACTGAATTAACAAAGAAGAAGTGACGATTACTTTGGTGGTTGGCCGCAGACTGTAAATTAATTTATTATATGAAAATTATAATAGAAATTTTTCGGCGATTTATAAATATTAAATTAATTAATTAAAATAAATTTTATGATTGATTTTTTAAGTTTAATTTGTCCTTAGTTAATTAATTTTTGTAAGAATTTAATAAAATGGTTGTATTAATTTGATAATTTAAAATGAAACAAATTTTTTATATAATTCAATTAATTTCTTTAATTTTACATAAATATATAATTTATGTATCATGCAATCCGAAAATGCCATTTGTAAAATATCGTAAAATAGAAATTATTAATTATTATGTCGAAAAATCTTAGCCTACAATAAACGATTCGTCCAGTAAAGTTCAAATTCGATGTCTATCTTCATATATTTATATTTACCACATTTTAATTGAGTTATTCCTTTACCAACTTCAATTTAATGTAATTTATACAAAAATTCAATTTATTAAGACATTTTAATTAAGTAATTTAAATTAATATTTTACATACTCATATAAATCTAACGATATATTCAAATTTCAAATTTAAATTCAATTTCAAATTTCGCGCGATTTTTTGTGCAACAATTTTTTAATCCATTTAATAATATTTAGACACACTTTAATTATCGATGTGAAAAGACGTTCGGCACTTGGTAGTGAATAAATTAAAAAAAAATACGTTTTAGCTTGCTAAACATTAAAAATATTATAAAATAAATTTTTATAAATAAAAATCTGAGTTTTCCGAGTTTTTCACGTATTTAAAATCATTTTAAAAATGTACATCGACATTGAAAATTTCAGATTGTTTTTTTTTTTTTGGTGTTGAAATATGTATTTAAAAAAAGTATATTTTTTAATTATACAAAATATGAAAATAAAGTGTTAATTATAAAAAATATATTATTTAAAATTAAAATATAAATTACAAATAAGTTTAGTAAAAATTTTAGTGCATTTGTAATGTGGTTGTGAATATAATTCCAGACTGTTTTTTTATAATATAAACAGCCATTTTGAATGAGTTTCTCTTTAATCATAGCAATATCATGTAAGTTAAATTAATATTTTTTTATCATATTTTTAAAATTTCCTATTTATTTTCGTGATTTTCTTATGTTCTATTTAAAAAATTTGCAATAATTTTAACATTTTCTTTATTTTCTATTCTATACTTTATAAGCTTTGGCTTAGCTTGATAAATTAACGTGTTATTAAATTATATTATTAATTATACTTTCTATTCGATTTTGTTAAACATTAACTGATTTGGGCACCATTGGAAGGTTTTAGGTTCGAATTTAAATATTTTAAATTATGTTAGAAGCAAATTTGTAATTTAAAAGGAATTAAAAAAATTGGTATCTTAAAATTTCAGATTAACAAAGTTTTATCCAGATTCTTCACTAGAGTTGTTTCGGGACTAGCTATTTTCAAAAAAGATGCGGCAAAATTAAAATTGACCATTTCCTCTGCATAGAGAATATGTCAATGGAGCACCAACTGTGATACTACCCATCAGGCGGGATAAATCTACTGTAGATCTTATAAAACTTTAATTTTTGTAACTGTAAATCTTAATTATTATATTCAATTCAATTAGGTACATAAAAAAGATAATTAAGAAAAATTAAATTCACATTATTTAAAAAAAAAAAATGTTTAAGATTACTACAATTCTAATATATCGACATAAAATTTCATATATGCAATGAAAGCTTGATTTTTCTCATAAACAAAAAATGATACCCGATAATAACCGTTTGGTATAATTGATGCTCCGATATCTAAAACATCCATATTTAAGTTCCTTCCAATTATTTCTCCCTAAAATATCAATAGCAAAATGAAAAATAAAAATTTAAATATCACATTCACATTACATACCAAATATGGACAGCTATGATTAAGATTTGTATATCTGGAAAGTATTGGTTTAAATATTTTATAAATTGGATTAAATGTCTTTTTATCAACAAGATCACAAAATGAGACATTCTTATCTGTTATCACCCATGGCCTCCAACCGCTATACCCCTTATGCATTTGAAATACGACCTTTTACGTTAACATTTTAGTAAAATAACATTTTCAAAAAAAAAAAAAAAAAATCAAATATTACATTCATTTGACGTAGAGGTTTCAAAGCAAATTTGCTTTACACTCCAGATTTTTAATTTTTGTTTGAAATCCCTAAAATTTGATTAATAAATAATAGTAAAAAAAAATCAACAAAATTTATTAAAAATATTACTTTTTCCGAATTTATTAGAACAAATATTGTTAAAACTAAAATAAATATTGTTAAAAATAAAGATTTGTCCATAGTTCGTTTATGAAATGTATAATAATAACTAAAATGAATTTCGTAAATAAGTCCAATATTTATTTGATACGGCTTTTAGTTTTATAGCTTTCGATATAATCTTTATAATAATTGTAATTGTCTTAATCCGGGCGGGAATTATATAGCTTGGAACTTATATAATATAGGATTAAACAAAATCCTATATTTTGTAGTAAAGCAAGGGGAACAGATAACTACGACTTATACAACTAAAAATCATAGCTTTATAAAAAAAATTAAAGATATGAGATCTGTAATTTTGTACAAGTTTTTAAATTATATACGTTCCCAAAATAATTTTAAGAAACATATATAAAATTTAATTAAATTCATCTTGTAACCATTCGTAAATGTATTTTACCGATCACAAATCTTATGGGCACCAACTAAAATCAATCTGTGTACCAATTTTCATTAAATTCGAATAACCAATCACCATATCAGCTCTCTGAAGCACATTAAAATTTAATTGGAAATTTATGCAAGCAGCCCCCGAAATTATGCATTAAGAACATCACGAGCTAATTTTGACTGTAAACTATTCGGCATATGCACACAGTTTTTATTTTTGTACTTTTAGATTCTTCAGTTTCGGAAATGTAATAATAAATTAATATCACGATCCATCACAACACTTTATTGTTATACCGTACATAATGAGTGGTAAAATTCTATAATTTGATATTTCTGTTTTTCCATCAAAAATTTTTATATAAATTTACATAATTTTCATTATTAAATACCCATTTTGTTTCGAATTGATTTTTATCTGGTTAGAAGGTAGAGAAAAAATAATAATTTCATTTATTTATTTTAAAAATTGCCCAACAATTAAAAATGTTGAATGTTTTTTTTACGAATTAAAACTTAAGCGTTTGGGCTACAATGTATCGATCAGTTCATATCAATTCGTTTAGTAAAGATCGCATTTGATGTCTTAGTAGATTTTGTTTGGAAAATCGATTGAGTTGACACACGATTGACCTTTTACGAAACCAAACTAAAGCAAATATCAACATAAATGAAACTTGACAGCTTCAAAAAAAAATTATATATGTGATTAAACATGACTAAGGAAAATTTTATAGAAGATATTAAAAATTATCCAAAATTATAATAAATAGAATAAAAAATATATGAACACCAGATTCAGAATCTCTTTATCAACACACAAACCTGTCCAGGAAAAGAAAAAATTAACAAAGCTTTATGCGCAGATACTCTACTATATATAGTTGCTTCTGGACTCGCTATTTTCAGAAAACATGCAGCAAGGTTAAAATTAAACACTTCCTCTACATACAGAAGATGTCAATGGAGAACCTACTGTGCTACCCATCGGTCCAAAAAAAAGGTTTAGTAATTTTAGAAATTTGTTCTTGGATAACTAAAAGGAATCAGACAGGATGAATCTCTAAGTTCATTAGAGAAGTGAATGCGGTCCAATGAGGAAAAATCGTGGTTGCCTGGAGAGTATAATAGTGTATTTCAAAAGGTTTTAGTGCGTGGAGAAAGGTAGTTCACCATCCCTTAAAACCAATCAACTTTCGCAATCAGTTTAGTTTCATTTGAAGTTTGAAACATAAACAATAATATGTTTTTAAAATTAAAAGTAAATTTTTATAATTATTCACTTCTGTATTTATGTATGTCTTAACTTATTATAAAATTATACAAAATTATTAAATTATAAAAGGACGTAAAAGCCTTTATTATTTAAAATAAATATTACGAGTACAGTTATGGAAGAACTATGAAGTCAGATGGGTTACTATGTAATGCGATCCGTTTGTATTTTTGTTCGAAAACGAACACTTCCCAATCGAATATTTTGATATCCGTAAATTAAATTTCAGTGATGTCAATTTTCAAACAGTTTAAATCGAATATTTGGTACTAGTGAATTCGTTTATTCGAATTTTTCTATTCGGTTATTAGAATATTTTAATGGTGAAAAATTATTCGATTTAAAAAAATAAAAAAATTGTTTTTTTGAAAAATGTAAGTATGTATATTTTAAACTATTAATCGTACCTAGAAATATAAAATTTATAATAATTAGTTTTGTTTTAATTACATAATAGTAAAATTTAAAAAAAAATTGTTATCCTTTTATGTTTACGGATAAGCTAAAAAAAATTAAATACAAAGCAACAACAATTTGCAACAATGGTGGAATACATGGAGGATGGAGCAACATACTAATTTAGCGAAGGGATTGTTAAAAATTTGCGAAGGTAGAAATAAGTCTAATAACTTATGGAAGCATGCCAATCTTGCCCAATTTGATGTTGATGAGCAAGGAATTTTAAAGTAGCTGCCAACTTAATAATTTTAGGAATAGATGTTGTTCGATATGAATCTTTTAATTTATCATTTATTTCATCCAAAACATATAGAAATGCTTCTTTAGAAAATCGAAAAAATTTTAATAAAACTAAAATAAAAAATAAACTTTGATCTTAATTTTCATTGTATTCTTGAAATTTAAATTTACCCTTGATTTCCTAATTCTAAAATATTTGAATTATCTCTAATCCACTATTCCTTTTAATTTTTTCATTATTTTCTTTTTCGTCCTATTCTAGAGGATCTTATATTTTAGAAGGACAGAAGTTATATATCAAATAATAGCTTCACTTTTAAAATTTAATAAATCTTTATTTAATAAATTGTTTATTTATTTTAATTGATATAATTGACAAAAGTTTATTTTAAGTTTAACTTTAATTTTAATTTTATATGAGACAAGAATTTAACAATAAGTTAACTAGAAATATGCACGCACACAAATTGATTTATTGAATTTAGAGATAGTAACAATTCTTTAATTGTTACATTTTTGTTAATAATACTCGAATTAATATAATTTTTTGGTGGGAATTACTAATATGAAATAATTAATTAAATTTCAATGAATCAATTTGGCGTAAAATTTTAAGAATTTATATTTTAGATTATATTTTTGGAGTCATTTCAAAACAATATCCATTTTTATAAATAATTATTTTATTTTGTAGATTTTAAAATAAACTACTCAACTTTTTAACCAAAAAAAAAAAAAAAAATATTTTTTCGAAACAAAAAAAATATTTATTTTCTACATAAATTTCAACGTATGTGGAATAAGTAGATTATCAATTATAAATGGCAGTACTTTTGTTCGGTCCGAAAATATTACATATAGTACCAATTTTCAATCGAAACGGATCTCATGTTCGAAAATTTTTCCTGTTCGAACCGAATTACATAGTTATGCTCAGTGATGGATTTCGTGGTCAAAATAGATTTCGCTGAAAAAAAAATTCTAGTTGTTTTCGAAGTAGGGGAATCCGTGTTGTCCATGTTAAAATTTCCAATTAAATTTCATAAGTTTAATGCTCTACAAATACAACATACAGTAATTGCCACCCAATTTCTTATATTTATATTATACATACAGGTTAACTTAATTACTTACTTATTGCTCCGGAACTGATTAGATTATTTTGATCATTTCTATTAATTAATAAATATTTTTTATTCAGAAATTCTATGGAGTAATGGAGTAGAATCATAAGAAACGATATTGAGTATCGGTGAATTCAAAAAGGAAATGTATAATTTTCTTATTGATATTATCGAAAAAATAATATTTAAAATCATTGATTTGGATTTAAAACTCAACCGCTTTCTGCTGCAAGACATTAAATAACTGGTTTGGGCATTGAATTGTTTAAATACAAATTAGGATCTTAATTAATTGTATTGGTTGTAAGGAGCGGTGACGTAGTGGCAGCATTATATCCAGTGATGCATTAGATTTTAGGTTTAACTAGAGTCCGAGGCCTCGATTATGCAATTAAAAGTTTAATCACTATGAAGAAAATTATGGTTGAAAATTCATACATATAAAATTAGTAGTTTTAAATTGCAATAAAAATATAATGAAACTGCTGCACCAGTGAGCAAAGAAAAACTATATGACTATGTAAAGATTTTTATGTCGGAGATGAAATGTATATCTTAAAATGTACACCTTATAATACTTCTGCAGATCTAGTAAATTTTTAATTTTTGTCACTGTAAATCGTAATTATTATATTCAATTCAATTACGTACATAAAAAAGATAATTAAGAAAAATTAAATTCACATTATTTAAAAAAAAAAAATGTTTAAGATTACTACAATTCTAATATATCGACATAAAATTTCATATATCCAATGAAAGCTTGATTTTTCTCATAAACAAAAAATGATACCCGATAGTAACCGCTTGGTATAATTGTTGCTCCGATATCTAAACCATCCAGATTTAAGTTCCTTGCAAATAATTCTCCCTAAAATATCAATAGCAAAACGAAAAATAAAAATTTAAATATCACATTCACATTACATACCAAATATGGACAGCTATGATTAAGATTTGTATGTCTGGAAATTATTGGTTTTATGATATTATAAAGTGGATGAAATGCCTTTTTATCAACAAGATCACAAAATGAGCCATTCTTATCTGTTATCACCCAAGGCCTCCAACCGTTATACCGCTTATGAATTTGAAATACGACCTTTTACGTTAACATTTTATTAAAATCATATTTAAAAAAAAAAAAAAAAAATCAAATATACATTCAGTTGACGTAGAGGTTTCAAAGCAAACGAGTACATTTCTACTGAATAATTAGTCCGACTGTGAGCTTTTATTTTACAACTGACATTTTCAGCAAACCATGTATAATTTACTTTACACTCCAGATTTTTAAATTTTGATTGAAATCCCTAAAATTTTACAATAGGAAAAAAATTGAACAAAATTTATTAAAAATATTACTTTTTCCGAATTTATTAGAACAAATATTGTTAAAATTAAAACAAATATTGTTAAAAATAAAGATTTGTCCATAGTTTGTTTATGAAATGTATAATAATAACTAAAATGAATTTCGTAAATAAGTCCAATATTTATTTGATACGGCTTTTAGTTTTATAGCTTTCGATATAATCTTTATAATAATTGTAATTGTCTTAATCCGGGCCGGAATTATATAGCGTGGAACTTATTTAATATAGGTTTAAAATCCCAAACAAAAGTATTAAACCAGGGGGAACAGATAACTACGACAGATAACTACGTTTTTAAAATTATATACGTTCCCAAAATAATTTTAAGAAACATATGCAATAAAATTAAATGAAATTCATTTCGTAACACGTAAATGTATTTTACCGATCCCAAATCTTATGGGCACCAACTAAAATCAATCTGTGTACCAAGTTTCATTAAATTCGAATAACCAATCACCATATCAACTCCCTAAAGCACATTAAATTTTAATTGGAAATTTATGCAAGCAGCCCCCGAAATTATGCATTAAGAACGTCACGAGCTAATTTTGACTGTAATATGCCGAATAGTGCATATACACACAGTTTTGATTTTTGTACTTTTAGAATCTTCATTATCGAAAATTTAATAATAAATTGATATCGGCATCCATTTTGTGAAGTCCATCACAACACTTTATAGTTATGCCATAATTAATAGTAATATTCAATGTTAATAAATAATTTTATATTTTTGATCAATTTTTGTTTTTTAATTTTATATAAATTTATATAATTTTCATTATTAAATACGCATTTTTCATGTCGAATTGATTGTGATCTTGTTTTTGAATTAAAATAAGTAAACTACATATTAGTAAAATTTAATTATACATTTATCAATTTTTTGTTTTCGTTAATTCTATAGATAAAGTAGTTAAAAATTTATGGTATATTAAATGAAATAATTCATAAATCTAACTCTAAAATTATTATTAACATAATAATAATAATTTGATTTATTTATTTTAACAATTAAAAATGTTTAATGTTTTTTTGTTACAAATTAAAACTTACAATTTATCGATCAGTTCAGTATCGATTCGTTTTGTAAAGATCACATTTGACGTTTTGGGATATATTTTTTTTAAATCGATCGAGAGGACACATGCATAGGTGCGATTGAAGTAGATTTGGAACCATCGAACTTTTACGAAACCAAAATGAAGCAAATATCAACACAAATGACACTTGATAGTTTCAAAAAACCATTATATGTAAGGAAACATTGCTAAGAAAAATTTTATATAAGATATTAAAAATTATCGAGAATTATATATTAAATAGAATAAAAAATATATGAACACCAGATTCAGATTCTCCTTATCAACACACAAACCTGTCCAGGAAACAGAAAGAATCTCTTAAAATTTAAGAAAGCTTTATCCAGATTCTTCACTAGAGTTGCTTCGGGACTTACTATTTTCAGAAAACATACGGCAAAATTAAAATTGATCACTTCCTCTACATACAGAAGATGTCAATGGAGCACCTACTGTGCTACTACCTATCGGTCCAACAAAAAGGTTTAGGAATTTTAGAAATTTGTTCTTGGATAACAAAAAGGAATCAGGCAGGATGAATCTCTAAGTTCATTAGAGAAGTGAATGCGGTCCAATGAGGAAAAATCGTGGTTGCCTGGAGAGTATAATAGTGTATTTCAAAAGGTTTTAGTGCGTGGAGAAAGGTAGTTCACCATCCCTTAAAACCAATCAACTTTCGCAATCAGTTTAGTTTCATTTGAAGTTTGAAACATAAACAATAATATGTTTTTAAAATTAAAAGTAAACTTTTTTAATTATTCACTTCTGTATTTATTAACTTATTATAAAATTATACAAAATTATTAAATTATAAAAAGGACGTATTACGAGTACAGTTATGGAATAACTATGAAGTCTGGTGATGGATTTCGTGGTCAAAATAGATTTCGCTGAACAAAATGTTCTAGTTGTTTTTGAGGTCGGGGAATCCGTGTTGTCCATGTTAAAATTTCCAATTATATTTCATAAGTTTAATGTTCTACAAATACAACATACAGTAATAGCCACCCAATTTCTTATATTTATATATACATACATACAGGTTACCTTTATTACTTACTTATTGCTCCGTAAATTTGTAAATTATTTGTATTTTTTCTTTATGTTGATTTATAGCATGTTCACACTTACATTCTATACCGTATACCCTGGTTATGGGCTTCTATACCCCTGGTATAAAAAATGGTGTTCACACTGAAAATACTTAATATATTTTGACATTAAGTTTGAAAATAATCTGGTATTGAACATAAAATAATTGCAAAAAAAAATTAAAATTAAAATTAATGATTCTAATAATACTTTGCCAAAATTGTAAATAAAACAATAATATCATAGGTGCTTTGATTGACAAGATTGACAATTTCTGTGTAGGGGTGTTAAAATTCATTGAAATATGATCAATAATATCGAAATATTGCAAATGAATGGATATTTTCTTATACCTTGTTCAGTCAATCCCTCATTTCGAAGTGGGTATACGGATATTACAATATAGAATGCCAAATATTTTGTATGGGAAAAATAAATCAATATCATGTTTATATTATGGTATAGCTCTATAACCAGGGTATAGATTCAAGTGTGAACATGCTATTACTGATTAGATTATTTTGATCATTTCTAGTAGTGTTCGCCCGATATAATCACATTTAATATAAGAAACTTTCGATATAAGCAACTCCTGATATAGTCATCATTTTTAATATTAGTATGTTCTTTATAAGAAATTTTTGGTAACCTTGGTTTGAATGCACAAAGTTAAGAGAAAATCGTTGACAATGCAGCAGAAGTAGGAAATTTTAATATTCAGCTATGGATGTAGGTAATGAGAACGAAGAAGAAGAAGAATTAAGTCAAGTTAATAATGTTGAATGTCGCAGGATCATTAAACATTAATACCGTTATTGATTCCTTTTATCTTGCAATAGAGTGGTCAGAGAGTGTCAACTTTCCTGTACAAGATCTTCTTCTTCTTAGAAGGATACGCGAAAAGGCTGTATTTGAAAAAAATAAGTTAAATTCTCATTAACACTTTTACGATTTCTATTAAACTTTTAATATAAACTTTTAATATGTACTAGCATTGTATTTCTATTCCTTATAGTAGTGACACGGCAGATAGTAATTTATACGGCCTTCACACTAGAGCATAAAACCAGGTTCCATTGAAGGTTTTAACTGGTTTTTTTCATATAAAAAATCTGTCAAAATGAAACAAAGTTTTTTGAAAACCTCGTTTTATTTGAGGGTTATTCTTAGTATAAACCTCGATACTTTCCATATTTTTCGATATAATCGACCATATTTTAATGAATTTTGGTAGCCCTATAAACAATTTTCAAGTGACTGTCATAATATTGACTGTCGTGGTAGCCATATTAAAAAAAATATATAAATGCTCAAAGTTAAAATTAAATTTTAATAATTATTGTTTAATTTTATTTTTAACAAAAATAATACAAAAATAATTGGATGTAAATAAATTGTAAATTTGGACAATTTTATTAAATAATCCAAATTTATTAAATAATCCAAATTTACAAAATTATATTTTTTTTTATATTTTTATTGAATTGTCAAAATGAACCTTGTTCATAATCTGAACAGCATTCGGAAAACCAGGTTTCAATTTATCAAAAAGAACACTGTGGCGTCATCTAAATTCGTAAGTTTCTATCTACCGTGTCACTCCTATAAGAAGTAGAAATACAATGCTACTAGTAAAAAAAAATCCGCTAATTATTTGAAATTAATTATTATATACTATACTTAATTCGATAAAAGCAACAATTTTACAAAAACAACTTTTTTTACAAATTTCAAATCAGATTAGGTGATTATATCGAATGAACACTGTAATTGCTAAATATTTTTTATTCAGAAATTCTATGGAGTAATGGAGTAGAATCATAAGAAACGATATTGAATATTTGAGACATTTTGATCCAAACCCAGAATATTTATCAGTGGCAGTGACCAAATCATGATATTCAATTCGCGTAAAATTGTTGTATAAATACAAATTGGTATGTTAATTAATTTTATGGATTGTGAAGAGCGGAGATAAGATGTAATACTTAAAATGTTATACTTAAAATGTACACCTTAATATAGTAGTTCTGTAGATCTCGTAAAACTTTCACTCTCATTGTCTTGTTAAAAAATTAATGTATTGTTAAGATTACTATAATTCTGTTATATCGACATAAAATTTCATATATCCAATAAAAGCTTGATTTTTCTCATAAACAAAAAATGATACCCGATAATAACCGGCTGGTATAATTGATGCTCCGGAATCTAAGCCATCCAGATTTAAGTTCCTTGCAGATAATTCTCCCTAAAATATCAATAGCAAAACGAAAAATAAAAATTTAAATATCACATTCAAATTACATACCAAATATGGGCAGCTATGATTAAGATTTGTATGTCTTGTAATTATTGGTTTTATCATTTTATAAATTGGATTAAATGTCTTTTTATCAAGAAGATCACAAAATGAGACATTCTTATCTGTTATCACCCATGGCCTCCAACCGCTATACCGCTTATGAATTTGAAATACGGCCTTTTACGTAAATATTTTATTAAAATAATATTTTCAACAAAAAAAAAAATCAAATATTACATTCAGTTGATGTAGAGGTTTCAAAGCAAACGCGTACATTTCTGCAGAATAATTAGTCCGACTGTGAGCTTTTATTTTACAACTGGCATTTTCAGCAAACCATGTAAAATTTACTTTACACTCCAAATTTTTCAATTTTGTATGAATTCCCTAAAATTTTATTACAATAAGTACAAAAGTTTAACAAAATTTATTAAAAATATTACTTTTTCCGAATTTATTAAAACAAACATTGTTAAAATTAAAACAAATATTGTTAAAAATAAAGATTTGTCCATAGCTCGTTTATGAAATGTTTAATAATAACTAAAATGAATTTCGTAAATAAGTCCAATATTTATTTGATACGGCTTTTAGTTTTACAGCTTTCGATATAATCGTTATAAAAATTGTAATTATCATTATCCGTGCGGGAACTTATAATAATATAGATTTAAAATCCCAAACAAAAGTAGTAAAGCAGGGAGAACAGATAACTACGAGTTATACAACTAAAAATCATAGCTTTGTAACAAAATTTAAGATATGAGATTTGTATTTTTATATTATGTTCCTTAAACTATATACGTTCCCAAAATTGTGTTAAGTGTTTTTTGGGGCTACCGAACACAAATCTTATGGACACAAACTAATACCAAATATGGGTACCAAGTTTCTTTTAATTCGAATAATTAATTACCATCTGCTCTCTGAAGCATATTAATTCTTAATTGAAAATTTTAGCAATCAACTCCCGAAATTATGCATTAGAAATATCATGAGCTAATTTCGACTGTAAATTTTCTCTCAAATCGGATGTAAAAATAAGAATTATTCGGCCATATGCACACAGTTTTTATTTTTGTACTTTATAGAAAATGTATATAATAAATTAAATTGATTTGAGAATTCATTTTGTGAAGTCCATCACAACACTTTATAGTTATACCATAATTAGTCTTAAAATTCAATGTTAATAAATAATTTTATATTTTTGATCAAAATTTTTTTTAATTTTTCTATAAATTTATATAAATTTCATGTCAAATGTTTTTTATCTGGTTTTTGAAGGCGGATTCATCGTTGCGGATAAAATCAGTCGAACTGATTTCATTCTAGAACATTCATCGTTGCGGCTGGAATCAGCCACACAAAAATATTTAATGACTATAGAATAGATTGACATTTATTTGACAAATAAGTTTTATTTATTTGGCAAACTACGATGAATTTTATGTATAATTAAAAAATTATATAATCAAATGATTTTTCTGTCATTTGATTTTTGTGTTTGAATAAATGTCAATCTATTCTATAGTCATAAAATATTTTAGTGTGACTGATTTCAGCCGCAATGATGAACGTTGTAGAGTGAAATCAGTTCGACTAAAATCAGTTCGACTGATTTTATCCGCAACGGTGAATCCGCCTTTAAATCAACTTTTTTAGAGAGAGAAATATTTTCGAAAATAAAAAATTCTAAAATTGAGAAATTCAAATTTTCATATGAAAAATGTTCGCGCGTTTGTGTTCGTCAGTTTTTATCCGCAACGATGAAGGTAGCGATACTTCCAATTTAAAATAAAATTAAATTTTTTTTTTTAAATTCTATAGATAAAAGTAGTTAAAAATTTATGGTGTATTAAATGAAATAATTCATAAATCTAACTCTAAAATAGTCTACATAATAATAATAATAATAATTTGATTTATTTATTTTAAAAATAAAAATTATATGAACACCAGAAACAAAGCCCTTTTAACAAATTTAATCGATTGCAATCGATAACTATGCATTCAATTTCGTTAGTCCGTCGATGGGCTACTGTACGAATCGATTGGAAACTAAACTGATCAATATATTGTGTGTTCTCATAACCAAAATAATGTAATAATCTAGAATCATTAATATAAGGATCATTAATAGAAGATCTTTAACACGTCTTTATTCAAATATATTTTTTAATAATCATATAAAATTTTGTTACCTACTGAGATTAATGTTTTGCATTTAAATGAATATGTTTATCAGTTTTAACAATTTTTTAAATATTTTGTTATATGAATTTCCCATAAATATTTTCTTTAGCTAATAAATATTTAATGACATTTTGTTTTAAATTTTATGGCGAAACCTTTTTGGTTATACTGTAAAAAACCCGGTTAAATTTTGTAGCAATTTTCATATAAAATATCTTTGAAATGTAAATTCTTTTTTATATATTGCTAAGCGAAAATCAATATTAATATTTTTAATGATGTAAATGGATACGAATTTTTATGATTTTCCGCTGAATTAGAGTAGTGTAAAGCTTTGTAATTTTTTAAGATAATTTGCATTTGAATATAAAAAGGATATTATCTGTGAGTCAATGTATGTATATATGAATTATTATGAATATACACTGAAAAAGACTACATGTAATGACATAATCTAATCGTTAATATTAACTAATTGAAAAAAAAATATTTATATCAATTAAGTAATTAAAAAATTTCCTTTTTATTAAGTCGCCAATATATCAAAATATATTGATAAATTAATGTTAAATCTGTTATTTAATAATTAATTTTAAAAATTTTATTTATCATAATTTCGTTTTTACTTATATACAAATGTAAATATAAATTAGACATTTTTATTTATTTAAATAATTTTAGTCTTATCTGTTTATTAATTGAATTTAGTTAAAAATAAAAATTTATTAGGTGTCATTAAACTAACTCATCAATTTGCAAAATGTACAGAACCAAAAATGAATTTTTAAATCACTAAATTGAAATGAAAAAATAGAATTATATAAAAAGTTAATGCTGATTATGAAAAGTTTTAATGAAGTTTATTGCATTCCCAATTTTTTTATTTTTTCAAATACTATTTTAATTATTTAGTTTACAAGTTTTTAATAAAAACGGAAATCTTATTCAATAATTGTCTAATTTATTTTTACTGCCTTGCAGTGATTATGTGACAATTTAACTTTGTATATTTTAGATAATTGTCATTTTTCCAATTAAAAGTATTACAAAAAAAAAAAATTAAACTCCAACCAAATTGTTTTCTTAATCACACAGAATCGTGTCCGGAATTCCAGAATAGTTTGAAATACTTAAATTCTTTAATTTACTACACTTGAAAACAAGGTTCATTAAAGAAACTAGGAAAAATCGATTTGCTTTTATCTGAATTTTAGAATTTCAACTTTTTCGGTAAAGTAACTACTAATTATTAAGCGTTTAGTTAAGTTCTATTTTCTGATCATTTGTTAAATGCAATAACATCTCTGTATCAACTATAGGAATTGTATTGAGCTCAGTGCCATTTTAGCATTTTTAGTGAATACACTAACAAGTTGTATACAGCCTTACAAACTATGCGTTTGTAAAGAAAGTAGATATTAACACGTTCACGGACACCAACTGCAATGTGATCTATTGTTTCATCTAAAGGAAACCACGTGAACAAAATTGTGTCCGTCAAAGCGTTAAGAATCAATTAAAATAATTAGAATTTGCTTTATCAACTAAATTTTAATTATTTTAATTGATTCTTAATATCTACTTTCTTCCTGTGGATACAAATGAAATAATAAATAATATAGAAATAACTTTTTTACTCCTAAATCAATAATAATCCAATTTTAGTTAGTAGATTTTGAAGACTTAGTGTTATCCATTCAAATGAAAAACAGGCAATTTGATGGATCCAGTGTTATATAAAATGTAATAAATTCCAATTTTAAATTATGGTATTTACCAAATTGTATTTCCGGAAAACATATTTAATATACTTCTTAAAATGATAAAGCAACATTTAAACCCATGAATTCATTATTACTTACAAACTATTATATAAATTACATTAAAAATACTCCTATATTTTTTATTAAAGTTCAAACGAATCTTATATTCCATAATATTAACTGCAAATTTTCTATATCTATAGATAAATTCTTTTATTACATATTTCCTAATAATAAATTTCCTCCACATAAAAGATATCTACTCAAATAAAAACAATGCACAACATAAAAATATATGTAATACCTATAAATTTTTGAAAATGGTATGTAGATTTTGTGCCAGCAGGATATTATTAAAAAATATGTAAAATAAAAAAAAAAAAACTTAATAATGTTCAAGATATCCTAGTAAAGAAAATTTAGTATTTTGTAAAACTATATAAAAGGATTATTTATAGTTATTGAATTTAGCTTAAGGCATTTTGCATGATTCTACACTGTTCGTAGATAGTTTTTATTGATTTAATGAAAAAATGAATTAAAATAAATATGCAAAATAGAAAATTCCTTGTATAAATTTAATCATATCCTTATTTCAAAATATGTCATGTTCAGTATTATGGTGTCCTTATTATGAACTCCATAAATTATATCTTGAAAGTGTGTAAAAAACTGTAATTAGATTTGAACTCACAATAATGATACTCTTTAGATTTCCGCATCTTAAATACATCTCATAGATCTGCAATCGTAACTGGAACTGTTACAAATTAACTAGTAATGGAAAGCTTGACTTATGATGTTAATGGCATTTAAATCAAATCTTCAAATTACTCAAAACTTTGTAATTTTGTCTTATCTGTGGAAGGAAATCTATAAAACATAATTAAATCGACCACTGAAAATTAGTGTTTTACTATTAGTTTGTAGTGCCATAAGGTAAAATCACAAGGCATCATAAGGATTTTTTACTAGAATAATTTCAGCTTTTTAAATCATATTTATAATATAAATTTTAAGGATAACAAATATTTACTTCAATGTTCTATGATCAGCATGTAAAATTTTGAAAAAATCTGTTACCTTTTTAATGACCAATGCCATTCATTACTGGCATATATTATGAAACAATTTTTTATTCAGGTCGTTTATAAGTTTTTGTTAATTTTAAACTGAAGTTATATACAAAAATACATCCAGTTCAATTCAATTAATTCATTTATATTTCAAGTATATAATTTTAAAGGATTTTTTAACGATTTCTTCAGTCAAAGAATAGATTTTGTCATGTGCATTCGACATTCGCTTAATTCTAGATTACGATCTATAAAAGTTATATCTTTTTGACGTGGTGTGTAGTGTAGATATTTTGTAAATATAGGATTCTGATATGAGTGTTCATCTGAGACATACAACGTTGTAAGTCGACCGTAGCGCCTTACAACGTACAATTACAAAGTGTACGTGTACCATTTAATTCCAGAATTCTGTCTTGCATTTTGATATTACGAAATATTGTAATACTGAAAATACCAAAAAAAAAAAAATCAGTATACTATTACCGAAATATTTGATGGTATTACCGAATTTTTTCACCAAAGCATTTTTTTTTTTTTTTGTATTTTAGAAGAAAATTTGATTTTCAAATTAATAATTTTGATAAAAATTATATTAATAAAAATATTAAATAAACAAATTTTGTTATATTTAATTAGTTAGTTACATTAACTAATTACCATCTTAATAAAAATTCAATCTTCCGGCATATTGAATTTTTCTAGTTAAAAATACTGAATTTATCTAGTTAATAAGATTCAATTATTTGCTATACAAAAAATTACAAATAAAAATGTATTTTTAGTTAAATTATTTAAATTTTGTTAAAATTAAGTAATATTATTACTTGAAATAAGTAAAAATATGTTTAAATAACTAAAATTTCTCACATTTTAATATATACTTAAAATGTGAATGTTTTTTTTTACAGTGTATAAAATATTTTTATGTGAAATTCCTTATATATTTTTTATAAAATATTTCCATTTCATTTATAGTTAAGAAATATTTTATTTATTCATTCTTTTCATATATTATAAGTTTTTTTTTTTGCCACGGAAAACATTAACAATTTTTGCGTCCTTCCGATATCCATAAAAAATTGCTTTAAAAGGAAAATTTTAGAATTTGAATTTATTCGCCAAAAATTCGGATTCATTCAAAAGTAATGTATACTTTCTTGAGAAGGACATTTTTAAGAAATCGACTAGCCTTAATAATTTCTATAGGTGAAGATTAAAATCCTGGAATGTTTTAGTTGACAAAATGTCATAGAACCAATTCCGTAGCTAGGATAATATAAATTGGACAAACACATAAACAAATAAATTCCATTGAGTAAAATAATTTATTTAAAAAAAATTTATATTTTTAGTTCAGATTTATACATAGATACTTTTGTATACTTAGATCCTTTTCAATACATTTTAATTTTAGTTTTTAGTAGTTATCAATTTAGAAAAACAACCACAAATGAAATCAAAAGACTCGTATAACAGCCAAAACACTAACAGAAAAAAGGATTTTTAAATATCACAGCCTCTAAATTCTATAGCATATACAGTGACAACTTGATCAATAGTACGATTTGCTGTTATCTTTTCTGTAATATTCAATCAATTCCAAAATTTATAAATGAAATGTTGAAAAAGGCAAAATATATTTGAAATATTATTCATATAATTCACTAAAGTTAGTAATCAATACAAACTGAAATTTATTGCATTGCGATTTGTGGAATTGGATAAATAACATTATTATTGTTAAATTGTAAATAATGCAATCCCGGAGTTTCTTTTCATCAAAATCTAACACTATATTAAAATCGATAAATTTAAAATATTTAAATTTACGCTGATTAATCCTTAAACCACTAATTTATAATACAAGTAATTATTTCGGTAAAATAACTACACAAAATAAAATACAGTACAAGTGGGTTAATCCACTACAGTACAAGTGGGTTAGTCCGAACGTGCGTTCCTCCGAACATTCGTTCGGATTAGAAAATAATTTTTCAGAATCCTTTTTTAATATATACTTTGATAATCCGAACTTTCAATAATCCGACCGATAAAAAAAAAAAATTACGTTCGGACTAACGCGCTTGTACTGTAATATGTAATTTATGTCAAGATCTGTATTATACGACAACAAATAGTTCTAACAGGAAGTTAAAAAAAATTATGATTGCTTGCTTCATTTACTGGAAAATTGTATTATGTTTTGCCGTGGATAATAACACTGGAGAATTGGATGTGAAATCAAGTAGAAAATTTTGGAACCAAAAAAGAAATCATTCAATTAGTGATTTTTTTACAACATAAGTTAAAAAATAACATAAAGATAAGAAATATTTATATTTATTGGAATAAATCTTCTACTATGTAGTTATAAATTACTTCAACTTGTATAATAAAATTTATCTTTAAACAAAATTTAGTTAAGAATTACAAATTAATGGTGCAGTGCGGAAGTAAATGCTGGAATTCTAAGTTTAACCTTAGTTAGTTAGTAAAATACATGAATGTATCTCATTAATTATCAATTTATACATAAAACTAAATTTCCAGTCATTTCTCCAAATAATTTTAATATAATCGATTTTAGTGAAAATTTTACTAAAAAAAATTATTGTATACAATTTATTGGTAGGGGCTCGTACACCTCGAGTCAACTATTGTTAAAAATAAATTATGGAGCCGTTACAAAGAAACTTTAAAGTGTACACCTAATTAAAGTTTAGTGTAATTGTTATATTGGTGATTACGGTTCAAAATCAATTTTAATGAGAATTCTACATTTTATCGAAATTAATTATTTATATAACAAAATTTTAATTTGTCTGTGACCGAAATTTACTTAAATTAATTAATTCTAATTGTAAATTTGTTATGTATTAAAAAAAAAGTTTTTTTTTATCCTTGTAGCAATATAAAAATTTGTTTTGCGTTGATAGTTTTTAATATTCCATATAAAATTACAAACTTTGGTTTGTTTTCAAATTTTCTAATTTCCTTTTTTCCATAATTAGATACTAAAAAAAAAACTGAATAATTTTGTAAATTTCCTGTAAGTTTAATAACAAAAAAACTTTACGTACGAGACAAAACTTCTACCATAATATATTTTTATTAATTACTTATGTTTTTATCATTATGTCTTGTAACTTTCTTTCCGCAAATGTATCGACTCTTATTATACGTAGATTTAACGACAAGCTATAAAAACTTTTTTATGACTTTTTTGTTTTTAAAATTATATTATGTATTATTAAAATTATTAGGATGTCAGGCTGTCTTGTGTTTTAGTCTTAATTATTCTATCTCTTCATAATAACGAGCTTAAATGAGAAAGCACATTAATAATAAAAACCAATAAAAATCTTATTAATGCTCTAGTTAATAATAAAAAAAAAACTGCTAACTATGGGAATCAGATAAATCGTAGTAAGGTTCAACAGTGATCTTTGTGCAGCATAGATTTGTAATTAATTGTGGCTACTGAGGTTTTGTCAATTGATTTGTTAAGAATTTATAATCTTTTAATGTATAATTTTGATAAAATTTTGACCCACTGGAACTACTACCACTAAAATTTTATCAAAACTAAAATGGAAATTATATACTAAAATATCCTTAAGAAACTAAGCTGCTATATAATAATTTCCCATTAATACATTTAGGGGCAGAAACAAGATTATAAAATTAACCTGTGTGTGCAATGTAAGTGAATTTTGAAGTTGAATTTTTGAAATATTAATTGGGGATTTTAAGACATCTATTGACACTACAAACTTCATATTTTACAGGATCCAACTGTACATAAAGAAAAAACATGCGCTTAATCATGCAAATATTATCAGATTTAAATCATGTAATATAAATAGATTGTTTCAGCATGGACCAACTGAATGTTCTGACCGCCACCTGGGTAGACACATACATAATGAATTCATTTTTGCTTATGATTGCATTTTTGATCCAAATCCAAGTTCAATACAACACTCCTCGTAATTTACTCGTAACATTGTTTTATAATATGTTCATTGAAATTTTATTGAAAATTTGAAGAAAGATTTATTTGCTTTTTATATTCATGTTCATAATTCATGTATAGATAGAGACTATCATATCAAATAATGTTTCATTTGAATTAAAAGATGCTGTTGACGGTAATGGCACATTGTTTATAACTTATGTAAATTAAAACATTTCAATAAAAGATTATATTTCAATTATCTCAAAATTCTAAATTTAACTTTTATGCTTGCAAGGAGTAGAATTTTGAAAATATTCTTTGATTGATTTTAATTTATAAGTCCTGATTATCCATAAAACTTCTAAAAAACAAATTAAGGAAAGAAAATAATGAAAATTTTATTAGATAAAATCCATTAAATCCATAATGCCCGCCGGAAATGATAAGAATATGATTATTATCATAAGCTGCAGCTTAAAAAGCATAAATTTTTTAAACCTATAGATATCGAAAATGTTGATATTTTTCAAGGATTCCAATATAATTGAACCATCAATTTAATAATTGGTCTGATATGATAACCTATTTTTACATAATTTAGTTATATCAGAGAAAATTAATAGTGTCACTTAGAATAGAAAGGTTTTAATGTTTCACAAATTATTGAAAACCAAAATTTTAAATTCATGCTTTAATGTAAAATTTATAATACAATATTTTTTGTAAATAAGTAAATTTTCATGAAAAATTTTCTAAACAAGCACATATAATTTTCGTGACAAAAATTTAATAAATGTGATTTATATTTTTTTATAAAGTGATTTAAATTTAAGATAAAATCCCCAATTCTATGTTACATAGCACGAATATCGAATTATTTATAAATTATTTATTTTTGTTATGTTTGTAAAATTTACGTTTTCTAGTACATACTAGCTTATTAAAATTTTACCTCAAAAATTATTCAAAATTTCTAACTATCCTTCAAAATTTTAATGCATCAATAAATTTAAATAATCAAATTTTGTAATTAATGATGTTCTCATTGTTATAGATTATGTTCTTGGCATTAATATTTAATACAACTATCATCTTCGAACGCTCAGTAGATTTAGTTAACGAATTGCCGAGTCGCATTGCAAAATTTGCTAAATCTTCCTTTCAAATCGCAGAATTATGTAAAAGTGGGTTATGATTTCATATGAAATACGAATTAAAATTGTTCGGAATTAAAAAGTTTTTAATTGAATTAGGTTACGTCATGCTTCATATTTTATAGTATCCAAAAATCTGAAATATATAGAGTTTAATAGCTAATATTTTAAGCGAATGAAACAATGAAATTTGTCACAATCACAATATTAGCTTAAGCTATATTGTATAAAATTAATCAAAAAAATCTAAAGTTATTTTTATGATAGACAAAATTGAGAAAATATTGTAAACTTTTTTTACATATTTCTTCTTTGAGCCGAAAATTGCATAATTTTATAACTGCTGCGGCATATGTTTTATAACTAATATAATATCGTGTGATGTTCCTTCTATTGGTGACCAAAGCTTAATTTGGTTAGCGATTTTGAGCAGGAATACTTATAGGAAGGACAAAAGACTAATTGTTTTAAGTTTTAATAAGAACTTTATTTAACTTTTAGCTGTAACTACAAATTTAGGTAATGAGCAACTAACCAAATCACCATCGCTCGTAATGCATTTTATACGATTGTTGGATAACAGTAGACTGGACGCGGGTATCGAACATCATTTATCATTTACAACAATAAATAATATTTAAAATCAAAATTATCTTTACCTATATGAAAACTATAATAAAAAAATATGCTATCTTAACGAAATTGATAATTACTTTTAAACAGGTGCTAAAATAAATGTATTGATTGATTTTGCATAGTTGACAAAATATTTATAAATCCATTTAAATTAATTTAATTAAATATTTCATTGTACTCAACATCTGGTTAAATTTAGGGTAGTTACACATCCTTATCAAAATATATTCCATAGTGACAATTGCAAAATTGAATATTTCTTTAACAAATATCGAACATTCACTTGTTGGTATTTAGAAAAATAACTAAAGTCGTATTCAGCTATTCTTAAATTGATCTTCATATTAATTTATACGTTACCCAGTTACAAATAAAATTTTCCATATGCTTTTGATCCTTTAATTGACTGTTTAAGAATAAATAGATTTTTGAAAAATGATAATATATTCTGATTCAATCTTGTTTGAACTCCAAGAGTTAATTATTCAGTATTATTTATTTAGCTAAACTGAATAGTTATCAACTTTGCATACACTTTTAGCATTTAAGTAGTGCTAAGATCCTTTGCTTTTCCTTAACATCAAAAAACAAACAGATTATTCCAATATATATTTTTTTTTTTTTCAAAATTACAAAAGCATGAATCCTGCATTGTATCCTTTTCAAAAATATAGTTCAGTTCAAAAGTTAAATATTCAAAGAATTTGTTTTATTTTATAAATTCCTTTCACACTATATAAAACATTAATGGAACTTAGCGTTAAACAGAAATGTAAAATTTTGCTAGAGGCAATTTTTGTGCATTTTTAATGTTGTATAAACTTAAAAAAAAAAATCTAATATAAAAATATTCTCAAAGCTATTGAAGTGTAAAATGTTGGCCTCTGGGTTATTTTAAAAAAAAAAATTATGCAATTTTTATAAAATAAAATATTTATATTTTTTATAAGATAAATTTGTTTTTAAATATTTTATAGTGTCCCTTTTTTAGTTAGCCAGTAGAGACTTTTTCTAATTACATATAATCAAAATTATAGATTTAAGTTCGATTAGGGTTAATACAGAATGTGCTATTAATCTAAACGCTGTGCCATTAGTGAAATGTAAGAATTTTGATAGTGTATACATATATAAAATTGGTTCAGTTAAAACCTCGTCAACTACTCTTGCGTTCTAGCTATATTAACATTTAATTTATTTATACTTAATTAAGAAATTTAAAAAAATATATCAAAAACAATAACTAAACTTTTTGATATTTACATACACACAAATCCTATCACGACGATTCCGAGTCTACTTATTTAGTTGGTGAATCTTGTTCATGGAAAACTAATATTTATGTAGAGTTGAGTTTTTAAAATTACATTTTTCCAGTTGATGTTCCAAAAATTAGGTGTCGATAGCTTAAGTACGTTCATGGTAAACTAAAAGATAGACTCAAATTAAATTTGGCACACAGGTTAGTTTTCTATTATAAAGTTAACCTATTTTGAAGCTACTCATTGTTTAGGAGTTAACTTCTGAGCCCAGTTTTGCAACTTTTTATATAAAATTTTATTTGTTTGTATGAATGATTTAAATTACAATAAATGTTCACTTATGTTTCCTATTCAAAATTTCATTGGTCATACACCAATCTCAAAATTGTGAATATTATAAAAGTTCTGATCGACTGTTGTAAACCTTAAAATTGTTTTTACCTGTAATAGTGGAACACTAAATATTATTTTAAAATCTTCAAAAAAATAATAATTAAAAATAACAAGTTCTACTTTATATTCAATCAAATTAAGAAAATTGTTATTAATAAAAAAAATCGTATTGTTGTTTTTCCTACGGGAATTTTATTCAATAAAAAAGTTTCCATAGAAATACATAATTTTCTACCATTAAAATTGATAAATAACAATATTTATTCATTGTAATTATATCCCATTAATCTTTTATGTTGTTGTCCCCCCCCATCCTTCAACAGAAAACCTAAAGAAATATATAATATCTATTACTGGTAGCTTATCAAAACTGTACAAAATTAAAGTCCTATTTTATTTTTGTGAAAATTACTAAGAATCAGAATTATATGATATTTTTCAGATATGTAGTTGTCCTTTGTGTTATATTTGATATAGGATGTCTTAGAAATTTGTATTAACAACTTTTCAACAAAGTTTTCAACAATTCAGTAAAAAAAAAAAACTTTTATTTATGTTGCAATTTTATTTACGATTATATAAAGATAGAAATCTACTAGATAAATTCTATAGATAGATTCTATATAAAAGACTTTTTCTATGAAATTCATTAGAACTTTGATAAATATTATTATGTAATGAATTATACGCAAATTATAGAGGAATTAAAAGAAATATGTTTTTCGAAGGTGAATGTAATGTATAGATTTAATTATAAGTACATAATTGTAATAAATTATTATTTACATACTGTAGCTTATTATTATAATTAGTATTTTTGTTATTTCTTAAAGATTAACTGCTGCAAATAGCATCCATTTCAATTTCCTACGAAAATATTGCTTTTGCTTCAATTGCACGTACGGTTAGCCCATTTTTTAATTCATTTATTTTTATTTTTTTCTAATTTTTCTTGCTTGCCATTTTACCTATAACTTATTTAGTGTTTAGAGGTAACTAAATAGCTTAGTAAGCTTTTCTATATACTTTTTACGATTTCCAAAAAGATATTTAAGTAGCATTTACTGTAGTACTAAACTATATTTTATTTACTTAAGAAAACATAAACTTTTAATCACTTTTTTAGGTTTACTTTCTCTATAATAGTTTTTTTTAAATTAAATTTTAATAACCAAATTCATACCCCCGCAGTTACTCTCAACATGCACAACGACAACATACTTCAACGCAAACTTTAACAATGGCGTTATAGGCCATTGTTTTCTTTTGTTAATGATACAAAAGAAGTGATTTTAATCAGCTTTTTTATAATATTAAAAATATTGTAAATAATTATTTGGCGGTTGCTCCCAAAACTTCCAGCAATCTCTTTCTATATCTCAGCTTTTAGTATAAAATACTATTTTCTTGGACTATATTTAGTAAGTTATCCTCAAACGAAGACATGAAGTAATTTATTTAACAAATTCTTATCATATTTCATGTAATTTTTTGAATTTTAAATGTCAAATTTCTGCGTTGGGAATGTTTGCGTTTAATTTTTCAGATTTTGATAATGTTTGCATTGAGTTTATCTACTCCCATACATTTTTTATGAGTTGAACTTTTTTTGACAGTGCGTTGAAGCGCGTTGCCATTGTGAATGTTGAGAGTAACTGGAGCAATATACCAAAATTTTATATTAACATAATAATATGATAATGTGATGTGATATATTTTACACTCATAAACAATTCTAAAGGTTTGCATACCATAAATTAAGGTTTTTAGGGTTTCCTCATATGATAACAACATGTAACTTTATTTTACCTTATCTTTTCATAAATTTACTCATTAAATTAATATCCTAATTCTTTGTATCTGTATACATAAATATAAGTTTTTATGATTGTATAATAATTCTTAAATAGTTTTGAGAATAACTTTACTTAAGGACTTAATATTTACTTCTAACTTTTATAGTTTTTCTCATTAACGATTATTACTATTTATTCGAAGTTAATGAAATTATGTAAATTGTTTTTTTTTTGTAGTCTAAAATTTTGGGTTCATTTTTATGAAAATTTGGGTTTAATTAAAAATAAAATTTTAATCGTAAATTTTTTGTCACGTATTATTTATAAATTTTAGAGAAACTAGAAATTTATTCATTAAATCAGTATAAAAATGGATGAATAAATTTTGGTTTCAGTAGTCAAATTCCAGTTTACGTGGATTACATATACAGTCAGTGACGGATAATAGAACA
This sequence comes from Rhamphomyia laevipes, assembly GCA_963920725.1. Classification (NCBI taxonomy): domain Eukaryota; kingdom Metazoa; phylum Arthropoda; class Insecta; order Diptera; family Empididae; genus Rhamphomyia; species Rhamphomyia laevipes. The sequence goes on from OY987259.1 coordinate 44,173,735, forward strand.
GACAAAATAGACAATTGTCTTGGGCCTATAACTTACAAAGCGCCTTCGAAGAGAACATGAAATGCTATGTGAAACAAAATAATTTGAACAAATAATCATGTAACTAAAAATGGCGTAAAGAGTAACAACTAAAATGATCTAATATTTGAAAATATGATATTTTCATTATAATAATATAATATTATTATAATTAAAATTAGTTATACCTTCTAATTCGGTTTTCACACAATGAAGTTCTTTTATAGGCGTTTAATTTTGATTTTACACCAGACAAACAAATTATTTTATATAAACGGATTTGTAGGGAAGAAACTTTGATTGCAACTTGCTAATGGCTGTTAATAGTGAGGAATTGTTGTCAGCAAATGTTCGGAACTGTTACCCTTTTATACCAGTCTTAAATTTTTTTATTGGTACATCGGTTTTATCAAGTTTTACTTAACTTTACTATGCTACCACTAGGCAATAATCGCTCGCTTATAATTATATATATTAATATTGGCTTCTTACAAAGCTTTTTAACATGTCATTTCAAGAAATGCATCCTTAAATTAATTAACTCTGCATTACCAATGTACTAATAATTTGAATAAAATGATACAGAAACTTATTTAATTAGTGGAATAAGTTATGATAAAATATCTTTATTGTAATTTTATTAAACTTTGAAATAATCTAAAATATTTAAAGAAACTCTGTCAGATACAATTCAATAAATTAAATAATAATTCCATAATTATTGTAGTGAAATATTTCCTGAAATTGAAATAAATATTCATCATCATAGCTCCTATTAAATTTTTCATGAAATTGTAAAAATTTAAAATTATTTAAAAATATGTTGAAATTTTTAACACATTCTTTTACATAGCTAGAAGAGTTTTTATCTTTTTTCAAATTAAATTATTATATGATAGGAATATGATTTTCAACACTATGTCAATTGAATTATAAGCAACTTTTTTACTACGCGGTTTAACTTTTTATAAAAATTTGTTGATACTCGTAAAAGAATTTTTATCACCAGACATTCAAAAACTTTATAAAAAGTTTACAAAATAAATTAAATAAAATGACATTTCAATTTCATACATTATAATAATAATAATATTTTATAAATTTTGCTGTTGAAATCTTAACTTTTGTTTGATATATTTATGTTAAAGCTAACTTTTTTTAAATTTAATATTAAAATCAAAATTTATTAAATAATTTTTAAAAATCAGATATAAATATTTAAATTAATTTCAAAACTTGTTTCTACCAAGTTTTCATATAATAATTAAAATATGTCACCGTCAGAAGCATTACTTACTACATCAATGTGTCATTTTACGTTTTCTGAATAAACATAACTCACTTCACTATCCATAGTGAAAACGCACTTCAGGCTATACAAAACTTAAATAAATTTTTAAAAAAATAAAATAGTCAAATTACAATTTCAATGTTACGAAGTATCTCATTTTTTAAATTCCCTATTTGCTGAGGTATACATGAAAAATAAATATTCTATGATATTCTGAAATTTAAAATTGTTTCCTTTAATTTTATAGAAATTTATAATCAAAATTATTTAAAATATTAATTTCCATAATCTTTATCCACTGTTAAATTATTTATAGAGTTTTTTATAATAATAATTTCCCATAATAAATTCACAATAATTTAAGTTTTATTAATTATCAAAATTACGCTACCGATCGCAGACAACCTTCTGATAATAAATGCTTTAAGTTATAATTGCCTGTCTATGATGGTTACGAAATTGTTGAGTTTTAAATATTTTAAAGATGTAACAAAATTTTGGTAGCTATGTGGGAGCCATAGTCATAGCCATCCATATCTGCGACATAGCTATACTTAAAGTTTACTTTAGCTATATCTAAAGCTATACTTTAAATTTGTACATTAAACAAATGTCAATAGCTATACCACAATTTCCATTGGTGTACTTTAAATCCACTAGTTAAAAAAATTTGTGAATTCAATGTGTATTAGGTATTAGGTTACGCTAAGATAATGTTACCAATTATATTTATAATTTACAATTTTGATGAAAATGAAAAAGAGAAAAATATATTTTTTAATTATACTTTAATTTTTTATTGGCTAGCATAGTAATTATCCAGCTTTCAGCTCCCTTTTTAATATTCATCAGTTTTCATATATTTATAAAACTTTGCATAGTATAATGTTCACCTTTAGAAAAAAACAATTTTCAAGTACACAGGACCATTTCATTGATAAATCTTATGCAAATTGTTTCCTGCAAAGATTTGTATAGCATCAGCAGTCAAATTAATAATTTCGAATTGATTGTGATAACTCTTGTATACAATTACTTATTATTATTGTTGTAATTAGTAGGTCATACTTTTGAGTCGTTTATAACTCACATAAGACTCCAGATATTACAATTATGATTTTCCGTGTTTTTCTTAAATTATTTCGGATGCCTCATGCATGACATTTACTTAATTTTTAAAATATAAAATTTTTATTAAAATATCTTTTAATTTTCTAACAACTCATCAATAATCAATTTTATGCCGAATATCCTATTTTTTATATATCGGATCGGGCATTGGTAATCAAAAAACTATAAATTTCAATTAAAAAAAAATATTATTTTGCAATTTTGCTTCATATGAACAAATCCTTTTCTCATCGACAATTTTACATATTTACCTATAACAATTTCATAAAAATTCTAAATCATTTTTAACTAAACTATATATAAAAAAAAAATTTAAATCCTTTCGTAAAGGACATAAGTCATATTATTGCTGCCATATTCAAATAACTGAAATTTTATAAACTAAAAAAAAAATACATTGTGTCCACAAATTGTCATACTACACAAATGGTGACAAAAAAAAAAATATTTTTTATGTAGAAATCTGGCAATAAATAAAAATGCTGCCGGTATTATTTTGTCTCCAATACTCCAATATATATAAACTTTTGGCTAGGTAGCTAGTCTCTAACCTGGATTATTTACGTATTGGTCGTTAACTCTAAAATATTGAAAATAAATTTCAGGTCAGGAAAGTTTTACTTTTTTAGAATCTAAAAAAAAAATGGATACGTTATTTGTGTGTCAAGGCAATTTAGTCGTAAAAACAATACCAAAAAAAAAAAGTAAATCATTAAACAAGTTCATATTCACTACAAGTTGAAACATTTGTTTTTAATTGTGATTAGAATTTAACATAAAGTAAATCAATTCAATTGTAATTTGTAGAATGAATTGTTGATAATGGATAGCTAAAAGTTAATTTAATTAATACAGTAGTTACGTTAGATTAAGAATAGCCGAGGGTTATCATCCCCTACAACACGGGAGATTACGATCCGTTTTGTTCTTTTCGTTAGATTTAATACTACAAATCCAAATTCTTAATAACTATTCTTTTCGCTTTAAATAGTCGGATCGTCTATAAAGGTAATTCAGCAAGTTTCGATAATTTTTCAAGGACTACGATACCGCAGGTATTTACATATATAGACCATGGAGTAGCATGGGCAAAGTTCATATTCTAAATGTTCTAGAGTAGCTTCATTGGTCTCGTCACCACAACACAGATCGTTTATTGGAACTTCGAGGTAAGCATTGTGATGGAGCTTTATAATTTTCGTGCAATATCGTAGTCTGATTTATAGCTAAACGATATTTTTTTCAGCAATCGTGGTTAGCAGCAAATTCTTCAAACATTTTTGTGAAATAATTTTGGTCGTAATTTAATACGAAATTAAATCATTTCAGTATGAATTCACTTTATTTGTATTAACTCTTTAGTCTCAATTTAGTCTCTATTGTATTGATAGTCCAAATTGAGTAATTAAGAGTTAATGCAAATAATTTCTTAAATATCATTCATTTGTAACAAATTTACTATTATAAAGTTCATTTTGTAAATGATTCCGTAATTAGTAAATTAAAAACAATTATTTTTAAATAAAACTTTAAAATTCAAACAATTTTTTTCTTATTTTAATATTTTCTGGAAGACAAACTACACGCAATAAAATTCAAACCCATAAAAATGATTTCAACAATGACAGTAGTTAGTAACATTTTCTTTTTTCATTTTCGTCATACATGTTTTGAATGTCCTTTTATATTATATATTTTTTTTAACACTTTTATGGTATTTCTATTGCATACGCAAAATATAAAATTCCTTGTTATTACATCCAGTTTACATGAATTTTTGAAAATGGAAAAGTTTATGACTTAAAATACAAAATATTTCCAACAAAATTAACACAAATAATAAAAGATTTTTATTTTTATTTTGTAAAAAAAATGAAAGAAAAATCAGTAAAATTTATATCCATATTATTATATTTTGTACATTTTTATTGTACATCATATATGATACCATAAAAATGATAAACTGGTAAGCTCTTTATGAATGTCAAAGCATTTTAAAATAAATTTATCTTTATCTTTTTTTTATTATTGCTATACGATGGTATACCAACCAATAAGGAAAATTATCAAAAGATGAAATCGTGCCTGACAGTCATTATTATTGTACAAATGGAGTAAGGAAATTATATTTTTTTGCTTGTACACTGTTGGGATACAAAAGGAAATTTGTTATATATTTTATATATGTACTCAAAAAGAAATTATTTATATAGAAGAAGAATGAACTAAAAGTTCATATAATATATTAAAGTTCAAAGTTATAGCTAGATCTAAATTTTGTATATTTATTATTTAATTTGCTATATATAGGTGAAACGTAAAATCTTTATAAATCTACTTCGGACTATATTGAAGATTTTCGAAATTTTGATTGTAAAGAATTTAGAAGAAAAGCTGCCCAAAAGAAGTACTATTTGTATAGTATGTGCACTTTTACCCATTTCGTACGGATTGGCATAAATATGTCCCACTAATCATGACAATCACATGAAAATTCAGTTTTGAAAGCGTTAAAAACACTGTCCAACGCTTTCCGAGAAACAAACTTAAAAATGACTTTATATAAAATAAATAATTTATCTGTCAGGGTCAATAATTATTAAATAAACTATTTAAAAATGTGTGCAGCGGATTCAGAAGCAAACTTTTTATATAAGAAATGTATTTTAAATTTTCTGATGCCGTTTTTAAAATTCCTCCTCAAAGAATTATTGCTCCTTAAACATTTTGTTTATTTACAAAAATAATAAATATTTTAAGCTACTTTATTTTTGGCATAACAAAACTACTTCAACTTAGCAACCAGAACATTTTTTTTTTCGTTTTTCCAGATCATATTTATCTAATAAATACATGAATTAAATATTTATTTTTACATTATTTAATTCAAAAAATAACCATCTAAATAAGGATTAACTTTCATAAGGATATCTAATTATTTATGATATTTTAAAAGCAGTGTTTATTATGAGAATCATAAAATTATTTCCATATATTTAAATGCTTTTACATAAAATAATAATTTAATAATGGAAATTAATTATATTTTCCTAAATATTATTTTAATTTTATATTTTTTTAGTAAAAAGTTAAATAACAAATTTTAATAAAAATAATTTATATAAATATCTAAATATAATATTTTGAAAAACTCTAATTTTCCAGTTTATTAACAAAGATAATTAGAGCTCAAATTATTATTTAATAATTATGCTTAAAATGTTTTTGAAAAAATGTTATTTTAATTTAAGTTAACAAAATAATTAAACTACAATTATTATTAAGTTTTTCAATTTTAATTTTAATATTACCAAAATATTCAAATAATTAGCCCATTTTTGTGGGTTTGGTACAAATTTCAAACAATTATTATTTAAAAAATGTTTACATATAACATTATAATATTTGTCTAACCAATTAAATTAATTAAAAGCCGTAAATTAATTAAAATAATAGATATAACCACTTGTAAAACAACCAAGAAAACTTGGCCGTTATACAATAAAAGTAAAACAGACAACCTCCTAAAAATCTCCCGGAAAAACATAGCCAGAACGGTAGCTGTGTATACGGGGCACTGGCACATTGGTGAACATACTGCCAGACTAGGCATCCCGTCCAACCACCTATGCCGCAGCTGCAAAGAACCGTGCGAAAAAGAAACTGTAACGCACTTCATCTGCAAGTGCCCGGCGCTGGCCAGGGCCAGATTCTGTTCGCTTGGTAGTCCCTTCCTCGATGACCTCAGCGATCTCGCCGTGAAGTAGCCCACGGAAACCGTCAAGTTTCTGAACGCTACGAGGTGGATCTAAAACTTCCCCATTGGTACGACTTAAATACCTTAGTCACTCGAGTTAGTGGTATCAATTGGGGTCCGCCACTTGAACCAACCAACCAACCAATTAAAATAAAGGAATAACATATTATTTGCGATTTATCCAATTTAAGTGATTTATCAAAAAACAGCAATAATTCTTCTATCTAAATGGAAGAATTAAACATTTTGGTGATTTCTCTATATACTTTCTCGCAGAGATAGTTAAAGTTGTTTCATGACACAAATTAAATGAAAATGAATTCTAGATCCTATTTAAATTTGGATACAGCAACTTTTGAACATTACTCCTTAGAGCATAATTTCGAAATCACTAGTAATAAATAGTTAAATTTAATATTATAATTAAACTACTGAGTTTGAGAAGTTTTTTATTAATAAAATCGTTTAAATTTTCTTACAGACCAAAAACCTATTAAACAAATTCATAAAAATTAAACAACAAAATTTTTGTATTTCATTAAAGCATAAATTAAAAACATAAAATAATCCAAAAACATAGAACTAAAAAAATGGACTTCGTTTTACTAATACAACAAAGAAAATTTAATTTTATTTTTGTAGTTATTGCGAATTCTATTTCTAAATTTATATAAATTTACAAAAAAATAGAAACTTTTCAATATATTTATATGTAAATATTATAAATAAATTTTTAGTATAAAATTATTAGTCAAAACGGATTGCAACATAATATTTAGTACAGTGAAATTTAATATTTATTTATATTTTGTTTTGGGCGAATTGAGTTTAATTTATAATTAGAAACTTTTTGCTATGCAGAAAGTGTGTGGGTTTACTTGAATAAAATTTATATCTTCTTTATGAACTGGTAATTAAAATTAAAAAAAAAATATTTATGTACAAAGGTAGGAAACTTTTTATATTACATAACAAAAAAAAGTGTTTGTGAATTAATTTTTTTACAAACTTCCACTAGAACAATTATAAACAGAATCCATTCAACACAATACAATTCCATTTCTAAGCAATTCAACTTGCACAATTTAATTTGAATACAATTGCGTTAATAAATAATAAATTTACGTATAGGCTCTTTTCCTAAATTATCGCAAACATTTCATCGAGCACTTTTAATTGTCGCATTTCACCGCTCATGAAATATCGAATTTTTTATGTTATCTTCTTTTTTTCATAAATGTTTAGAATTACTTTTATTATTTGCTTGAAAAATTGTGCACGATGAATTATTTAATTTATCTATTTAACATTTAATTCATAATTAGCTCATAAACGTATTTAATGCACGAACTTGCAATAAGTGGTGGTAATGCTGTGAATTTTTATATCCTCTCAATCTGCTCATATAAATCAAATAAGCACAGCGTCAACACCACTCATAAATACATAAATCCGTTTGCCATAAAAAGTAAATTGTGCATGTTAGATTGTTCCCAATTCGCTTACGAAGCAAAATCACCTAAATTCATGTAAAAAATGTCGTTTTCATCTAAGTCAAAAGTTTGTTTGGCGAATAATTTATTTTTATCAATGTGAATTATAAAATTATTGATTAATTTTGTTTTCACTTCTTATTTAGAAAAATCCTTATTTCAAATTTCATAAATAATTTCATTATATCAAATTAATCTGAATAATTTTAAATTGTATTCACTTAATTTTAAATGAAATATTTTCTTTACTTTACAAACTCAAGGATTTTACAAATAAAAATTATCATTTATATAAGAATACATTTAAAAAAAAATGGATCCTTTCTAATGTTTAACTATAGTTTAAACATTTTGAAAAATAGCAAATTTCGTAAATTTAGACATTTCAAGAAAAGAAGAAAAAACATCTTTTAACATTATCTAACAAAACTATATAGAATAATAAAATCACTGTTCATAGCTCTTTCGGGTTCATTATTAAAGTATATAGAGCTATATCCATTTCGGTAATAACATTAGGTCTTTCAGGATTTTATTATATTATACGATAAATTTATTTGTATATTTGAAATTTTTTAAATGATGATGATATTAGAACAGTCAATCTACCTTGTTATTTTTAGATACATTTCTTTTATAATATCAAAATTTATTTATTTTGTTTTCTGTTACTTTTACGAAATTTCGATTATTCAATTCTCAAGGGATAAATTTTAATAAATAGAAAGTATAATATATATAAAAAAAATAAAAACAGGAGAAATAAAATACTTAAGATAATATAAATGGAATTTAATTTAACATCTCCTAAACAATACTGGCAGTCAAAAGATAAATATCCTAATGGGAAAATTATATAATTTAATATTAGATTTTTTTTTTGTATATAAGAAATTCTTTAATAATAAAAGTTATTTTATGAAATTGTTATATAATAGATTACGCTATCTAAGCTATCTATAGAAAAGGAAATACAATTGAAGAGGTTATCTCGATTACTGTGCGGTTGGTGGTCGTTTTCGCAATCTCTGAATACACTACAATATCAAAACTTCAATTGGCTTAACTGTGACAGCAACCTTGTAATAAAATAAGAAATAAAATTTTAAAGTAAATGATCAGAGTGTAAATTACACTGAAAAAAAACGAAAATAAAAATAATTTTTTTGTACATAATTTTTTTTTTTGCCATACTGTGACAAACTTTTCACTTTATTTTGTCTTAAACGACATTTTTAATACGTTTTTTGACAATTATCCGACATAAAAGGCAACTTTACAAGGCAAATGGTAAGACTAAACTATTGAAGTATATTTTTGCTTATTATTCTGTCATTGCTCATGAAGCTGAAATGTATGGAGCTGAAATAAAATTTCTTATCAAATTATCATACATTCTAGTATCAATGAAGAGAAAATTCTCAGTAGAATTCATCATTTTACATTAATAAAAAATCGAATCTTTTACCTGAAAAATGCATTAAAATAATCTTCTGCTTTAGACAGCTGATTAATGATTTCAAGACTTAAAGGGTAAATGAAAATCAATAATTTCTGCTGTGTTTTTTTTTTTAGTTTACTCGTGTTTAACTGTTAGTAAAACTAATAAATAGAATTAATTGATCTCTAAGATTATGTTAATTTATGTATGTATTCTAAGGTTATGCTAACTGATTTGTTAGGTTACGTTTAAATGCCAAATTTAATTTAATATGATCTTTCCATAAAAAAAAGTATTTCTATTTTGTACATTTATAATTTTTGTGCATTTTAGCCCTAATCCAAATCGGTTTTTGGTTCAATGCCGTTCTTTTGTCCCGATCGGCCTTGTATTTTAGTCATCCTTTTATCCGTGTTGAAGTTTGCTCTATGTACGATTTTTATATACCAATAATAATTCAGTTAAGCTTGAGTTTCGTTTATTATCTAACAGATGACACAAAATTTTCGGGTTTTGAACCAGTGGATAGGGGAAAATTCGACTTTGATATATGTAAATATATTTTTACATATAAAGAATGGTATAAATTACATTCTGTAAACAATTCGTACAACATTGATTTAATTCTTAACTAGGTGAAAGTATTTTAATTTTTGGCAATTTAATTGGTTATCATTTTAGTGCGTGTTCAATAAACATTTATAATAAAAACTCATAAATCTGAATTAACTGATAAAATTCCACCCAATAACAGATACAAGTAAAATAAAATTTGATGAAATTCTTTGATATATTTTTATAGTATTTTTAACCTAAATAAACCACAGAATTTTATAAACTAAAGATAATTTCGAATCACTCTATATATAATTTAATACTTTCTGAGGTTTCTTAAAACTAATTCACCTACATTTTTTATGAAATCAAAAAAAAAAAAATGATAAAATTATATTTTATAAAAATTAAATTAAAGTTAATTTTACTAATAACGAAGTCACTTAATATTTCAAATTATTTGAACATCTCAACTTCAAAGAACACGACATAAAAATATAAATTTATGCATTAAAACTAAAAGAATTTTTTTTTTGTATAATCAAATAAAACTTGGAAAATATTATTCATAAAATTTGAAGATTCAAAAGTTTTGATAATATATTTTGTTTTTGTACATTGAAATTGAAGTACAATTTGTGAGGGATTCAATGATTTAAAATCAGCTGGAAGAAAAACAACTCAAGAAGAGGACATCAATGAAATTTAACAATTTAATATATTTTCAGATTACTCTGTAATTCGTGTCCTAAACTAGATATAGCGAGTTACTATCTAGTACTTGGTATCCCAAGGAATTTTGGTTGGTTTTAACAATTTTGTTCTATTATATTCCACTAAACTTAGTAAAGAGGTGGAAAGACAAACGTAAATTTGTGTTTTAATTTACTGGATCACTATTGTAATATGATATATAATATTTCTTTATATAAGAATTATTCGTTCCAGAAAGTTCATCGCAGAAAGTTCAATGCAGGAAATTCATAGCTAAAAAATCATCACAGGGAAACGCTACTCATCGTAAACGAGATGGAAATATGTAAATAATAAAAACTTAAATAATAAAAATTTAAATGAAAATATTGCTAAAATCTTTTGCTGTACTTCCTGTAGAATATTAATACAACATTTTGCTGAAACATGATGCACATGCTGATAAAACATTTAAGTAAGCCAAATTATTCAGTCCAATCTCCAATATTTTTCATTGAGTTTGAATTTCTTATTGTCCAAAAGCATTACACTTATGAAGAGTAAGCTTAGGATTAAAACACTATGAATATTCCATATAATAAATTTTCCCATTAATGTCTTGCAATTAAATTTACTGTGATTAATTCCCTGTAAGCTTTGGAATACTGCATTGCACTATTTATAATCAGAATAATTAATTATTTTAATAATAATTTACAATGTTTATTGTAAAATCTCTTGTGGCTTTCATGTTGCTTATTAAAGACCACATTAAAAAAAATTAATCCAAAAAGTTCATAAAGTAAACTTTATAGTAACCAATTAAGACTTTATGACCCAAAACCATATTTTACACAAAGTACAGTGTTGAAGGCATAACAATTTTTTTTTTTTTTCATTTTAATCCGAAGTAATTATAAATATGTAGGGGAATTTTATGAAATGATTTAATTATGAGGAATATAGAATTTAGAACCGAAGTCAATTTAAAGTAAAAAGAACAAAGATTCAAAACTGATTTATTTCTAGGTGTGTGTTCTAAGAAATCTTACTAAAAAAACATTTTGAAAGATAAATAGACAAGTACTAAGAACCAAGAATAATTAACTTGTCATAGTAATTAACACTGTGGTTTTTGCAAGGTGTTAAGTAATTGCCAGCCATTAAATTATTAATAAGCTCACATCATAAATATTTCTCTAAATCAAATTTTACGACAATTAATGCTTAACAAAATTCAGTTTATTGCAGCAAAATCGTCAGTCATATCATCCCTAATATTATATGAATAATTTTATTTTTGATTCATTTGGTATACATTTGCAAACTGCATAAATATCTTATGCTCCAATTGAAATTAATTTCGATCAAATAATATTTTTATAAGTAAATCGTGTAGAAACTAAAAATTATTTATATGTGACACATTAATATATCATCATAAATCTTGTCAAATAACGAAAATGTAAGCAAAATATTTTGATATTTCTGATTGAAGAATTATTTTAAATAAATTTTATCGTTAATAGCTTCATAAAATAATTTCTATTAAATTTAATGGAATGTATTAAGATATTTTAACATAATAATCTTTATCTTAACTCATTTTTTTTATATCATCTCATTAACTATCAAGTAGAAAGCATCTGTTCTTTTACGATTGAGAAACTTCTTAAAGCTATTAATAGCAAATACTTTGAACCGAATACTAAATAAAATTAAAACAGCGAGCAATTCAAGTGTTTAAAATTAATGTTAAATATAATTCTTAACATTAAATATAGCAAATATGTTTACAGATCATTGAAGATATATCCAAAAAAATATTTAAATATTTTTCATTTTACTGCATATTAAAGATTAAGAGAAAGTAAAAATAATTATTATCTTAAAATTTAAATATTTCAAATTTCAGAAGAAGAAAAATATCTGAAGCGTAACCAACATTAAAAACAAAGACCATATATGCAAAAAATCATAAATATCTAGCAGTTACATACCATAACATAAAAATGTATTAATTATTAAATCTGTTTTCGTCAGAAAAATTTATTAGAATTTTAAAAATGTTTTCGAATTTTAGTATTTCTTGTAGAAATGTACTTTTATAATTATTTTAATATTATTTTATTCGGAACACAGGATAGCCCATTCACACTACGATTGATGTGTGGTGATCGTAATGGTTGAGACCATGTGCTGACAACCAATTTCTCACATTCTCATTTTATTGGCTTATATTGCAAATGTTTCTTCACTATTAAGAATTTTTTGGTTCGAAATATAAAATTAGTAGGTTCAAATTGCAATAGTCTTGAAACCTCAATTGAAACCCTATATTCCCAAGTTTACAAGGAAAAATTCAATTTTCCGTCTAATTCTGAACATTTACGCTGAAAGAAATAATTTGATTTATTGATTTTGCAAAAATAGTTCTTAGCGCCATTGATTAAAACAAGCTCGTACTCATGGAGTATAGATATCTGGTAAAATCACTGTATTTGGTATAATTAATTTATTTCTAGTTCATTCATTCTTGTATTTTGTCAAACAATAAATTCAATTAACTTCTGAGGAACGAGTAAACTATTAAAATGGGTGACACAAACGAATCGACTAGGGAAAGGAATGAAAAACATCTAAATATTGATTTTTGGATTTCGTGTTGAGACGAAGTTGTCTAAAAATGTAAAATTGAATAATAAATTGGTTAGAAAATGGAAATTTTTTATTGAGGTGGCATGTGTTGGAGGGAATGAGTGGTGAATAAAATGAGATTAGTATGGTGGTTCGTTAGGATATATTTCGACAATTATGTATTACCGTTTTTTTTGCTCCTTCAAAAATTCTTTTAATTTTGTACTATTCCATTTTAGAAATTTTGACCTTTAGCATTCAGCCTCATTTCTTTTCATTATTTTTGATTGGTTTTTTTGATGTTACACCAAAACTATCTTATTATTGTAAAAAAACTCTGGGTTTTACATAAATATATTTATGTATATATTTGTATTTTTTTTAATAAATGGCCAACCAAAAACTCTACTGTACTACAACAAATAATAAAAGAATTTTACATAATTTTAGTTTAGGAACATTAAAAAGTTTTGTTTCTTTCCTTTTGTTGGATAATATTAATATCCAAATTTTTATTCAACAGTTTTTTATGTAACCATCATTAAAATGAATATTAAATATGAAGAATTTTATTTGTCCAAAAATTGTTGTGTCATCTTCACAAGAATGATAAGAAATATTAAATTATATTTTTGGTTGACAGTTTAACAAAATAATGTTTTATAGAAAAATTGAAAATTATAACAATTCTTATTTAGGAAAGTAAAATTTTCAAACTTTTTTAATTAGAAAGATTAAAGTATTTCAGGAAAATATTTTCGAATTGATTATTTAACTTTCATTGAAAATTGTACTGATTAGTAGTGTAATTTGCTGTGATGGATTAAGTTCTGGACTCAACACCAGAGATTTGACTCATCTTCAAATCAGTAGCATCAATAATAAAAACTTACCATATGTAATTGGGATTTGAAGACATGCTACCACTTGAGATAATTTGTTGGCAACAAATGTCTCACTATTAAAACCAATTAGAAGATCATTGTAATTTGACATTTAGTAGATCAAAATTGCAATAACATGGCACGAAACATCAATCATTGGGCCCTATATGTTTAAAAGTGGAGTGAACAAGAAAAATATACATCAGTAAACTTGTAATTGTCTGTAAAGGTTCAGACAGCTAAAACGTTGGAAAAGAAGTCTAATTAGAAAAAAATACTAAAAATATAAGTTAAATAAAGCGTTAATCATTCAAAACTGATGCCTATCAATTTACGGTATGAAATGCATCACGAAGCATAATATTTTATGAATTCCCACAAAGTAATGCTGTAGAATAAACTCTGATGATCCATTTATAAAATATTCAGTATTATTTAGAGGAAACAAAAAATACATATAGCCCGCCGGACGTAATCATATAAAAAATATGTCAGTATTAATATTTATATAAAAAAATTTCATTAAACGATTAAACCAAACTTTAATAACTAATTTAATACTACTAACGCCATCTATATGTAAATAAATTTTTCCACGTGTTACTTGATTTCTAAAACTATACATAACAATAAATGATTTCTTTGTTATAATTTTGTAATTGCAGACAATAATAACAATTTTCTACAGGCTATAAAATTTCTGTAATGCTGAAACACTTGCGCTTTATACAGGAAAAATATTCCCCTTTAAAAAATGTTTACACTCTGCAGTCTGCAAACGTATCAAAATTATCCAGTTCAGTATACTTTTTCATAGGTCAGGTACTTATTCTCGAACCAGAAATTTATCCTTAACAGATTCAGCAATCCTGTAAAATATTATTTATAGAGAGTGCTGAATTGCGATAAGGAAAATTATTTCAAATTCATCGCAAAAAAATTAAGTAAAATTGTATATATAAAAAAAAAATATTTTACATTTTTCTTTTTTTTTTTTGTATATAATGAAAATTGGAAAAATCTCTGCTGAAAATTTCTCAAATATAAAAAAAAAAATACAGGCAAAATGAAAAGATATCATCATTGAATAGTAGTTCTGTGTTGTGTGTCGAATGTGTTGCACGCGTCTCTGATTTATATTCGTCCATTAAAAAAAAAAAATTGAAAATCGTATGAAAATTTTAATGATCAATTTTCCAATAGTGTAACAAAAAAAAAATTCTGTTTTTGAAATTTTGTTTATTGTCGCCTGTCAAAATTTATAAAATTATAATAATTACCTTTCTCCAGAATTATCAAGGCAGAAATTTCTGATTATGTGAACATTTTACGACGGTTGTGTAATTTATTTTATGTAAAATTATTTTTAAATAAATTGTATAATTAAAATAAAGGTGGAGTAAAATTATGGAAAATATGTTCAAAAAGTATTTATATAAAATTTATATTGTAATTTAAAATATAGCAAACAATAATGTGATTAATAAATTCGTTTTACATATTAGATATTAATAATTCATATAGAAAATATCATAAATTTTATTAGATTAAATAAAATATAATGAAATTTTCCATAAAAGATTGTATCCATAACATAAATTTTGACAAAAATACGTGGAAAATTTATTTTAAATTTTGCGGAAAACTATAATTTAATTTGAAAAGTGTTGTTGGCACGATTTCACTATAATCAAAATGATATAATTTAGCATTTACATTATTTATTAAAATGTTTCTGTAATTATTCAAAAATGACAAATATTTAGAAATTATTATGAAAACTTACCAACAAAAACAACAATTAAATATAAATTTCCATATTAGAAATTATATTTTCATTTTTGGTGAACATGAAATTTCGTAGAAAATCCATAAATAACATAAAATTTGTTGTATAAATTTTTCATTATAAAAATATTTTACCAGATGTTCAAAAATAATAAATAATTTTCTTTTTTTTTATTATTTTTATTTATTATTCATAGTTTAAGTTTATTACAATACTAAAATATCGTAAAAAAAACCAAAAATATAAAAATTTTCGTGTTGTTTTATTTAACAGTTTTCTGAAAATAAATGTAAAATATGTAAGTGAAAAATTTTTGTGTAAGTTATTTTTTTTATATAATTTTCTTTTGGTTTCTGGTATTTATAATATGTAAAATGTTAACCCATAAAACAAAAAACCGAAAAATTTTAATATAAAACATGAAAATTCTAGTCCTCGCCATACAGAGTAGAAAGAAAATTCTTTCAACCTGTGAAAATTTTTGTGAAAAACGGAAATAAATTTGATTTTGAGTGAAATAAATTTAAATTCTTTAAAAAATTGTGTGCTTTAATATGTAAAAAAAAAAAATAAAAAAAAATATGAAATTTTTATATAAAATTTACCAAATAAAAATATAAATAATAAAATAAAAATAATTATAAAAAATAAATATAAAAAATGTTATTAGTTAATTTAATGAATAATGAAAAATTTATAATGAATTTTCGAATAAATTATATTGGATTATTTCTTCTGATATTTTTATCAGAATTTAAAGGTAAGTCGAAAATTATTCAAATATTTTTTTTAATTAATTTAATGTTAATTTTTTAACCCTACTAGTGCAAGTGTTTTAAATAATTTAATTTGAACAATAATCACAAATTAAGTAAATGTCAATAGTTATTTTATGATATTATTGAAGGTCCACAATTCAAGAACTAAACTGATAATTTAAAAAAAAAATAGCTATTCAATTCCAATTTGTTATAGATAAAATTAAATAGTGTAATAAATGTTCTTGTTCACACCAATTGGAAGCATTAATTATAGAGAAATTGTGACATTATATTGCAATTTTTATCTACTAATTTCATATTTATTAAAAACCATTAGATTTCTTTAAATTAAAAGTTTCTTCACTATATGAAAAAACTTTATGGTTCCTTCATAGTGAAGAAACTTTTAATTAAAAGAAAGCTAATGGTTTTTAATAAATACTGAGAAATTTATTGTCAGCAAATGGTCTGCTTCAAAATCGTTTTCATATTCTGAAAATCACAATTAAATTTTCCAAATTTTTATGACTGGTATTCATTTTAATCTGAGTCAATTTAAGATTACACTGATTCCTCGGTCTGTAGTTGAATCCGTGACCTCATTCATCGCTACTTTGCCTCCGCCAGTTTTTGTAGGAAATGTTAAACATTCAACTACACTTTCTTTTTGAAACTATCAATTACAAATGATGGTCAATAAAGTAATAAACTTTATTCTGCAGGGTTAATGCCAATTAAATCTCTATTTTAATATATTTTTTATTTATTTTTTTGTAAACATGGAATAACAAATTTTGAACAAAGTAAATGTGCTTCAAAATAAATAAATAAAAATTATATTTTTATCACTTTTAATCTATAAAACACAAAAATTTATTACTAAATAAAAAAATATGTTTTTTTTTTTCCGGTTTAACGATAAATATTTTCTGTCATTTTTATAATAAATTAGCGTTGGAGTGGGTTGAAAAATTTCAAAAATATTCTAATTTTCTTGTTTCGTACATGTGCCAAAAATTAATGCCATTTAAAATTAATAACGAATCCATTTATTTTAATGATTCGTAAATTATATATAAATAAAATTTACATAAATTTGTAAAAAAAAAAGATTTTTTTTTTTTGTTTTTTATTATTATGGTGGAAAACATGAAAAATTTCATCATTATTACTTAAAAAAATATTTTTTTATTAATTTTCCGTAATGCTTAAAATTGTTATTAAAGATATTTTTTTTGTCTTTTTGTGTAAAATAAAGGAATTTTCAGGAATTTAAGAATTACTTTAATAATTAACAATTTTAATCAATAAAATTTTGTATATACAAGAAAATGGAAATTTAAATTTTACCATAACAATATTTTAATTGAGAAATACAATCTGATATGTCAGAAATTTTAATTATTACTATAAAAGATTAAACTTGCAGATAGAGAATGATTTGTCAGATGACAGTTCTTACTAATTTTAATTAAAAAAAACATGGAAAATATGAAAAATTTATATTCTATAAGTCACAATTAATTATATAAGTAAAGTTATTTATGTTAATTTTCTAATTTTAATAGAATTATTAACTTTAAAGCGTTTTATACCTTTATAAATTATATGCAATTTTGAATAATTATTCTGACGCTTCTGTGGATTCATTATTCTTAAGATTTTTAACGTTATTGAACCATACCATATTGACTCTGTTTATCCAGCCACTGCTTATCCAGTAATTGAAATTACTTCATCACCAACAATTTTTGAACTTCGAACAGATTTTCACTATTTAAATAATAATCAGTGGCTACACAAAATATTATAAAATAATGTTTACACTATGTGATTTACAAAATATATAAAAAAAATGTTATTATAATTATAATGATATTATCAAGTTCATGAAAAAATTTTACCTACCTTTGATTTTGAATTTCATATATAATTTTAATATTATTAAAAAAATTAAAAGTAAAAATCATTAAATTTTTCTATACTGTCATATTTTTGTAATTATATTATTAAACTGAAAAGTTTTACATGAAAATCAATTTGTGATAAAATTAATAACAAATTTTATCCTTGAATTTATCACTTCATGACTTCATATTATCATTACATATTAACAAAAATTGTTCTTATATTCTGCAAATCACTCAGTGTAAAATTAAATATCATTTAAATCCCCTCTAGTTAATTCCAATAAATTTCAATTAAGAAAATAAAATATCATTTGATTTATCTAGCGTATACCAAGGTCATTTGATAATTTAATTATCTCTCTAGGACGTCTACATTATTACAAATCCCCCCTAAAAAAAAACAATATAATTTTAATGAACGTGATGAACTGTGTAATATTCGAAAATTTCATACATGAAAAATTTAATTTTTAATAAGAATTTTACTTATTTAATAGCTAAGCAATTTTCAAATAATCTAAAAATTTCTTATGAAAGGTTATGGCCATATTTATAATCAAAAATATTATTATTATTATTATTTTGAATTTTACACTCCCAACTCATCGTCCTAAATAAACTTTTTCCATTTTTTTTTTTGGTGTAAAACTTTTGCCAAGACAATTTTCTTTTAATTTTTATTTGTACATTAAAGGCGCAAAAATGAAAAAAAAAAAAAAAGATTGAACAAAATTTCCATAGAAAAGTCATAAAATTCAGGATAAAAATTATAATTTAAGTGAATAGAGGGGACCGCGTATAATTTTAAAGAAAAACAAATAATATAAAATTTTAGTCCTTTTTTAATATTAAAAAAAATATTATCACAGATTTGGATCTAGAAAATATAAATAGCAATTTATTTCTTTAAATAAAAGTTTAAATGAAAATTAATTCACATTATTTTTATATTTTTTTTTTGTTTTTTGGTTTGTTAATTTTCATTTAAAAAATAAGTGCCAAAGTTTATAAAAAAAGAAATTTTATTTAAGATTAAATTATATCTGATTAAAATTTAACTTTACCATTTGATTGTTAACTTTGATCTTTTTACGTAATGTCCTTAATTTGAAAACTGAATAAAAATATTAAAGGAATATTTTTATTTTCTTATTACGAATTACGATTTATTAATTTTGATTATAACACTTTCCGTATACTAAAAACTTCTTAGATCTATGAAAACACGTTAAAATATGGTGATATTACTTCAATTTTGTAGAATTACTAGATTTTGAAAATTAATAATTTAGATATCTCTCAATACATCAAAAATGGAAGCTTCTCTATTCAATCGTAATTTCATAAATTGTCATTGCACAAATTTCAATTCGCTTTTAATAAATTTGTTATAAGAAAATTAGAAAGTTCAACCGCTGCATTCAGTCATAGGGTAATGGAATTTCATAGTATCTTGAAGGAGTCGATTGTTTTATGGAAGTTTTTGCTTACATATAACTCAAAATTTGAAGATACATTTTTGGCTTGGTAAGTTGATTCGTAAGGATGATTTGAAACATCAGGAACTATAACAGACCTACAGTTGATGAGTAAATTTATATATTTTATATATTATTTTTCCAAAAAATATCTTCAATTTTGTTAAAATCTTTAAAATATTTGTTTAATATATATGTATTCTGCCATAGACTATCGCCCACATTCGTAATTAAATAAATATTTATAAAAACAGAATTATATGATGGACAGGTTTGAAGATTACTTATTCTTCAGGAAGATTTATTACTTTGTTGTTCGCCATATTGGTAAACTTGATTCTTGACAATTGATATTTAGCAGTGACAGTATGGTGCGCTATGTGGTCTGGAAGAATCATTGGCCTTTATTTTTTTTAGATGAATGTGGCGTTACGGTAACTGTTACCGGATAACTTTTTGACAACCAGAATTTGATGCTTTGGGTGCAGTTAGCATATGTTAAATAGGATTATCATTATTGAGAGATTTGTTTCCAGATTTAACACTAGAAACACTTGTACAAATTAAACAAAACATTCTTAACGATATTAATGAAATACCAGTTGAAATATATGAAAATTTGACTGACATACGTAATTCCCAACATTCAATAAAACATTTATCAGCATTAAAATATTTGGTTTTAATTGACCATAATGTTATACAAAAATAAAATAATTCAAATATCAAACATAAATATTCAAAAAAACTCTTTAGCAAATATAAAATCATAAAAATAATTTGATTTATGATTCTTCTAACCAAAAAACAAATATTGAAATTTACCTATACAAAAAAAGGAAGTACATGTACAGAAAATCTTTAACCTACCCTTCATAAATAAACTAAATAGTGCAATAAATTTTCATAAAAACAAATTCTATATAAATTCAAAGTTTAAAAAATAAAACTATAAATTTTAATTTCGAAAAATTTCATAATATTTTTTTCTCCATACTCTAACGTATCTAGATGCTCCTACCAACAACTAAAAATGTATCCTCATAAGCAACCTTTGTAAAAACTATTAGCTAATTCAAAATGGAAGATTGTTAATCATTAAAAAAAATGAAAATTTTAAAAGGATATAGAAATATGTCCACATTGATCCTCTGATAATTTTATAATTATGAGCTATGCTCCCCGCAATTATAATATGAAGAAGGAAAACATTTTTCTAAATGAACTTTATTTTCTGTCCAACACACACTAAAGCCATGTATACTTTTTTAAGTTTTTTTTTTCATCTGATAGATATTTTAGAATGTATTATTGACGCGATAGAGTGAACTTTCTGGACTGTGTAAAATAATTTTCCCCGCAAATAGTTTTGCTATAGAGTTTTTATATAAGTTTTATTTTTAAAGGTTTGCTTAAGGATCAATATAAAAAAAATTGTTTTTGTTTAATTCTGTATTAAATCCTGAGTAGACAAATTTACGTAATTTAAAGTTAAATAGTATTCAGAATAAAAATGATTATGCTGAAAAATTACGTAATTTTGATTTGTATTTTATTTATTATCGTGTACTATAGAATAATTTAGATGGAAAGTAGATTTTATATAGACATTATTTTCAGTTATGTATAGTTAGTTATATAAAAGGGATTTAAATCAAAGCGATATTTTAACATTACGGAAATAAATTGTCTTCTTGTTCTACGATTCAAAAATTTTATTATGAATATGCATTAGAATGCTAAATCTAAAAACTTCCCTTTTCTGGACTAAAATTAAAGTAATTAATTTAATTTCAAATTTGTAAAGCTGGAATCATAGTACGTAGAACTAAAATTTTAAATTACATTTTTAATTGAACTTTTTAAAGTTGTCGTTTCCATACTTTTGAATGAAATTGATGTTACTTATTTCTACTGATAATAGAAATTATTCTACTATGACTACATCATCAACGTTGAACATTGTAATTGTTTAGGTGTGTTTTACTTAGTTAAACTACAGTGTATTTTTTTTACATAGTTGTCAACGCGCCGGTAACGGTGGCACTGTGATTCCAATTTAACTTATTTTTAAAGTAATTAAATTTCTATCAAAATATCTCTTACATCGCTCGGTTCTGTGAAATAACGCCGAAAAAAATAAAACCATTTTTTTTACATTTTTAGTGATTTATATTTTTTGAAATTATTTTATAAAAGAAGATATTTGCATAAATGTGTAAAGAAGTAAATTACATATATATTTGTAATTTTTATAAAAAAGAATATTACTTCCTACAAAACTTTCAAATCTTGCGGAGTTCAATTGCGATGCAATACTCGCTGCATATCTGCAGTACCCACATTTCTCTATAACGAAACCCATTTCGTTGTTATTTGATAAAGCTATACCTCTCACATACTACTAAAATTATGTCGTACTTCAAATTTAGGATATGACAGATTCTGAAAAGTAACCAAAAATAGAAGCTTCTATAATTAAACGCACTATAAATTTTCATAAACTGTTTCACAAATTTTAATTCACTTTTAGGTTATTTATTTAAAAAAATGATAAATAAATATCCTTTGTAATTAATTAATCCTTTATAATTATTCATTTATAAAAGGTTTTAAATTATAATTTTTTTTTTAGTTGGTTAGTTTGTAAAACTACTTATATGTATATACGTTGACTCTCTCGTTGATCATTAAATATTTTATAAGTTTACAGCCAATTGATCTATAGCACCTTTTTAATAAACGTAATCAAATTGGGCGGCTTGATATCACTTGGCTATCCTATGTAACGGCTTCATATCATTTAAATAGAGAAAAAATCTGTTGTTTCTGCAATTGGAATTAAGTGGTGCGTTTGTCCAGATTATCAGCGTGGATATATCATAATTCCATTTCTTCTTTTGATTCAATAACTTAAATCGTAAGAGTTTTCTTATTACAATTAGGAACGCAATTAGGACTACAATTAGGAACACAATGATATTTATTGGGACATCAAATTATTGGCTACTGGAACGTTTTACAGGAAGCCATCCCAATAAATTTTTTGAAATAATTAAAATAATCATTTAATATTTTATTTATTCCTAAAATTGTAATGCATATATAAATTATTTCAAAAATTAATAAAAGGACAATTATTATGACATATTATTCCAAAAATTTGAAATATTTGATCTATTGCAATGTTAAGGAATCCAATTTCGTTTATAATGTCTACATATTTTGTAGACATTTATGTAGAAATTAAATTTGCAATAAATTATTTTCATAGAATAACCATAGGAATTTCCAAATCAAAAGAAAATCCTTTTTTTCAATTATAATTTTATACGTCATCCTGTTCAACGGTTCGTCTGTTTTATTTCCTGTTTGTTTATATTAAGTAAATTATATTATTCATTTAATATTTTTTTTAACTACATAAATATTATATTTATGTTTAATATATAAATAAAATCATATCGTTTAAAAGCTCTAAAATAACATAAAAAGCTAAAAGAAAATTGAGAACAACAGGAAATCTTTGACATTTTTATTTATTCTATTAAAACAAAAACAATTTTGTTTTAAGAGTTTTTTTTTATATATAAATTTTATATAAAAAGGAAACAAACAAACTTAAAAAAAAGATGTACTCTAATTCAAAGTAACATAAAATAAAAGTAGACAGCAAATATTCAAAGTGTCAGCAACATTTTAATATACAAACAAAGTCAAGAAGAGAAATAACATGATAAATAAATCTTAATCTTTGTAATCTAAATTTAGTGAAATATATGAAATTTTTTTGTTTAAGATCATCTCAATAAAATACTTTGAACAAAAAACGTAATTAAGATCCAAATTATTTTTATACCGAAACACTACAACTTTCATACTTAATATATTTTTGGCTGCATTACATATGCTTCCAAAATTTCCATTTGATTGTACGATTATCATATATTTTACCGGATCATTAGCAGTATATCTTCTTCTTCTACGACTCAATAACTCGGATCTTCTTCAATCTTGCTCTTTCATCATAAACTGCACGTAATGTACGTCGCAATCTTCCTCTTCCATATCCTCTTCCGCTGCACATGACCGGCCCATTCAAGGCACTACTTATTCTGATGTACATCATTAAATCAATCTCGGTATATGTCTTGTAAATATCGTTATCATATTACATCCGCCATTGTCGCTATTAGCCCTAGTATCATTCGAAGTATTTTCCTTTCAAAACGACCGAAACAAATTTACCTTTGATTGTGTAATACTCCTTGAAATTACTTCAACCTTCGATATAGATTTTTAGATGCAGTCGTACTAAGAACCCATTTCAGACTAAAGTAAAATGGATCCAACTACGTAAAAATTTTATTCATACTGATAATTTTATTATTATGTAATCATTTTTCTATTTTTTTAAGTTATTGTAGTATTTGTTATATAAAAAAAAGTTTAAGATTTCATAATTGTTCGTCACGTACAGATAGTTTTTAAATTAACAGTATCATATAGCAGGGAATTATACGTTACATTATAGTATGGAGCATAAAATTTTATCTTGAACTTGTCTTTAATTTAATGCAAACATCATTCAACAATTTGTCCTTTTTTTTCATTTATTTTAATTGGTTCGTATAGCAAATAACAAATAACTTCTCATATATAATTTATATATAAAATATTATACTTTACAGAACGCTCCACACCAAAACGTTATGTATAATAGTAAATATTATTTTTTATTATAAATTTCTAATTTTAACGAAGAAATTTTCTTATTGTTCCCTACTGTGCTCTAGACACAATCGAGGCCAATTTTAATTGAAAGGATGGCAAATATGCAAAAGGTCATTCTTTGTTGTTTTTACCAAATAATTGTTAGATATTGTTTTCTATTATATTACATAGAGATAGAGATATAGTGATTGTAGTTTTAGTTTAATTTTCATAAAAAAACATAAGAATTTTGCCCCAAATACTAATAAAAGAAGATTTTTTCTTTAATTTTACCAGAAATGTATGTATAATCAAAAATTATTCAAAGGGTTTCCAGTGTCTCAAATTGTCAATTCAAATAAAATACAATTTTATATAAGACTTTGTTGTCAAAAGATATTCTGTATAGGTTTACGAGGTTAATTGAATGAATTTTGAACAAAGTTAAAAACATTTTTTTTTTATTATATTGTTATTTCCTTTGTAGTGTAGTGATTTAAATCTAACAGTTTACAGTATTTGTTTACAGCTTTCTTAGTAAATGAAAATAAAACTTGAATCAACATAATATTTAATTAAATATTGACAACAAATAAAACTATAAAGTCTAAATCTATAGTAGCAGAATAATCAAATTCAAAATACTCAAAGTTTATGATCAATTTATTAGTAAAATATTTTGTAAAACATAAAAATCTACCATAATTAAGAATAAATTACTGAAATAATTCCTTTACGTAATTCCGCCCCTACTTCTCACATCGATCAAAAATCACCTATGCGATATTGAAATAATTTGCAAAGTCTGACTTAAAAGTCTAGATAAGTAGAAGTTCATGGTCCATATGATAAGCAGGGGTGGAAAAATGTCATATGATTGGTTACAATAATTTAATGTGATACTGAAATTTAATCACAAACATTATTCAGTTATGTAATGCTATCACACCGAATTAGCTAACAAACTAATATAATCACAAAGTGTAACAAACGTCGTGGCAATGAAGATACGTAATGCTATATTTTATTATGTGATAGCTGACAGTCCCGACTCACCTTTCATAATTTCATTACTGGTTTATCTATAGTCTCTACTCTATCCTATAAAGCCTGGGCTACATTGTTTCGATCAGTTCAGTTCAGTTTCGATTCGATTCGATTTGATTCGACGGTTAAGTAGACTGAACACATAGTTACCGATCGCAATCGATTAAACCATATATAAGTATTTTGTTTTTGTTATTTTTGAAACAGTCAAATTTCATTTCTCTTGACATTTTCTTCAGTTTTGGATTCGCAAAATTCCAATCGTGCCAAACTCTTTCAATTCGATTCGTTCCGATTCGACCTATGTGTCCACTCAATCGATTTCCCATATAAAATATATGGAGATGTCAAATTTGAACTTTGCGAAACGAATCGAAACTGAATCAATCGAAACAATGTAACCCAGGCTTAATTATTGCCACTTTGCAAATTTTAAATACTTCTTTCAAAAGCTTTCATTGTGTAACATTTAATACAACAAATTGTTATCAATGCATTTGTATGTGTAAACTTTTAACATAAACCTTGTAACTGAAACTTTCTAAATTATCTTTCTTATACATATACCAAAATAATCTAATTCCCAAAACAATCCTGATAAAACTTTAAATATACTAACACAAAAATATCAAAGCCATTAACATTTTTCAGAACTTATATTTACTTTACACATTTTAACATTTATTTAAAAATCTAAAATAAAATACAATTCCAAAATTTAGTCCATTTTTATAAAAATTGCAAGTATTTTCTGCCCTCAAACAACATAATAACAAATTGTAAACCTCATCGAAATTGTAAAAATGTTTCTATATTTATTTTAATTCAGAAATATAAAAAAATATCCTTTAAAAGTATTGCACTTTGACATTTTATATACACAACCACATGAATACATAAATAGTACCGTTTTATGCTTTTTGAAAAGAATATTCTTTTGACATTGTCCCAAAAAAAAAAAATTATTTAAAAGGACATTTTTGTTCATTTTGGACTCTTAAGGGTATATGAATTTAACTACTAGAATATTTTGGGTCAATTTCACATTATATTTTCTTTACAACATTCTCGTTATATGTATTTTTATTGGTCCAGATGTTTCACAAAGAATTTTATCATTATATCTATCAAATACTAAATAAAAAAAAAACCCCAAAACCCTGAAACATAATGTTATTTGAATTATGTTGCCTAATATTATGGGCTGTTGAACATACATTACATTCCTAATATTTAAAATGAAGTTTGTCACAGAAAAAAGAAAAAAAAAGAAACTCTTTTAGTTTTGTTATTATAATCGTCAAGAGTTTTCTCTACTGAAATGTATTTAAATTATTTCTATATAGAAGATGTGTAATATTGCTGAAATATTTCTATTATTTATATATGTAAGGTTTATGAAAAGATGAAATTCCTGACCTTGCCTCAAGAGACTACTACTTTTTTCAAGTTATATTTTTAGTCCTTTTTTTTTTTTAGTGATTACAAACGTTGCGGTTAAATATCTTAAGGGTTTTTATCCCAGCAAAAAATAAAAAAAGGAATATAACAAGAAAATATTTTAATATACGTATAAGCTTTTTCCATTAAAATACGCTTAAGTTTTTTTTTTGGTTTGAGTTCATTTTATATTTCGCCAAGTAGCAATAATATAAATAATATTTTTGTATTTTATATATTAGTTAAAGAATGTAAGGTTCAAATTTTGAGTGAAATATAATTTATGATATTTAATATGTAAATATAGGTTTATATATTTATATATTTCAAATATTTTAGGCTAATTTGTTTCTTCAAAATGTCTTTTTAACAAACATCCCGAAATATTTAAATTTTATAATTACTGAAAAAAAGTTGCTAACGTAGGGGAGAACACTACATGTTTATATATTAATGTTGGTTGGTTGATTTGTAAGCAGGAGGATCCGAAAACCTCACGCACTGAAGCCTCAATTTTGGCCCATTGTACACCCCAGTCGATGGCTGAAATTGTTCCCTATAGCGCATCAATCCATCCCACCTCCTTAATGAACCCGATCAGGTCGGCAACAAAAAACTATATATTATAATGCTTTGTATAAACCTGTGGAATATATAATTTGAGCAACATAATTCGGAAATGTTGACTGAAGCTACCAATCCCAAATTTGATGGTCACATAAATAATAATAATTAATTACAAAACTAAGACTTTATACCAAATTTAATTAAAATATGTTAAATAGCAAAATTGTTCAGAAATTTTAGAAGGCACACAACTGTGAAGACATGGATAAAAAAAAAATATATAAGAAGATTACCACGCAAACCTGTGTAGTGTCATATTTCATCTAAATCGGAACTGTTACACGATGTTTTTACGATCAGACTTCGTATATACGCGTTCACCATTTTTGAAATTTACTTTTTTTCATTCTCTCTCTCCGTCACAACACTTCATAATTATTCCATAACTACTCCAAAAATTACTTAAAAATTAGATAGTCTAGTAATTATACGTATAATAAATATACAGAATTAAATAAATATTTCTTATATAGAAGTATAGGGTAAATTAACATTAATTAGCAGAGTTGTTAAATAATGCATTATTTTTGTAATGTATTTTGAACTTCATTAGCATTATTTTAATAATTCAATTTGAATTAAAATAATGCATTACAAAACTAATTTATTATTTAACAACTCGATAATTGGTTAATTAGCATTATTCGATAATTAATTAGTTGGACCAATAACTTAGAAAAATTTCAATATCTAATTCTGTTATGAGTTATGTGCAATAATTGTATATGTAAACACGGTCTAATCAGATTCTATTGTGAGACATAATTGAAATGTTTTAGCATTAAATTGTTTAACAATAACAAATGATTAATAATTAATTTTGTTTGCCAATAATTTAAATCGGCTTAATATTTTAATAAGTCAATTACTGAAATTTTATCCTACTCCATGAAATATTATGATATGATAAACATCAATCTTAATTTTTTTTTTGTGTTAGCATAAAATGTTTCATTAAATATCTAAAAACCATTAAAATTGTTTTCGTTTATATTTCTGTGAATGTCTTGTTGTAAGAGTCTTGAGGTATTCTGTCATATTATAAAATATTATGATGACAAAGCTGCTGGCTTGTTAAACATAATAAAAAAAAATTTGGTATATCATTTATTCATTAACTATGAAATGAATACTTTTTAATACTAAAAATATATTTCTATGATGATGATATATAATAAAAAGAAAATATTTACCAATAATTTATGGATGAATAGTTGACACGTGACTGCTATATCATTTTATCGATTTTTGTTACGCTTTCACCATAAAGAATAATAATAAGGGTTTTTTTTTTTTTAGATAAAACACTTGAGATAATTTTAGCTTTTTTGATAGAGGGTGAACCGTTTTAAGTTTATGTCATCATATTTGGTCAATCTAGAAAAAGAGTTGATTTTTCGGTTATATTTTTGTGGTCATATTGAAAATATTTGATTGTATAATTTGATTGGTTTTTTTTCATTGATTGTTTTTAAATATTGTAATATTTTTTAGTAATACGCTAAAAAAAATTTAAGCGAATATAAATACATATAAAAATAAGGAAAATTTTGAGCTGTAAAGAAATAATCAATTAAGTAATACATTGAAAATATCATTAGTGAAACAATAACTATGCAATGATTATAGTCAGAAGTAATTTCATTTATTATATTCGAATCACTTCTTTACTTTACAATTAATATCAAGATGTCATAGAATCAATCACTAAATCTTTTGTTAAACCAAGAATGAAGCAAAAACAACTCATTTTAATACTAAGCTAAAACGTACCGCCGACGTAATAATTAAGCACACAAAGCACGTACTGTACACACCAACCTTACAAAAGGCAGCACAACGACAAGAGTTTTTTTAGTTGATTAATTTTTAAAAAATGTTTGACCCTTTATTAATCATTGGACCATTTTTTCTATGTAAAACTTTATAACTTGAAATAAAGACAAGGATTTACACAAAATTGAAGCCTCCAGTACAGTGCAATTTAAAAAACCTTATATAAGTTGAAACCATGTAATTTATAACTCTCTGCATTTAATACAGCAAAAAGAAAATTTCTCGGTTTTCATTGTTTTATTTTATTTTTGCTCAGGTTTGGGCAGCAGTTATTTTCATGTTTTGATTTGAACACCTAAACATTTTAATCCAGCTCATGGTCTAAATCCGGTATTATACCAAAAAAAAATCAAATATATTACTCAAAGAACCTATGACAAACATTATATAAATAAAAAATAGTTATTTTTAATTAATAAAAAAAAATTATCTAACCAAAAATTTAATTTACCTTTAATCTACTAAATAATTTCACCAACAAAAACAATTGTTAATAAATAAAAATGGCATTTATAGTAACATGAAAATATATTACATGTGTATAAATTAAGATTTAATAAAGTTTTACCACACATACTCTATACGCACATAATAAAATTTAATACATACATATATATATATACATCCTGTTTTCAGATTACAGTGTTCACAAGTAAGTAAAAAAAAATATCCTTATAGTTTTTTCTTTTTTTCTAAACCACCCAAGCAATTTCATTAGCTTAAAAGGTGCACAGATGCCATAAACCACAAAAACTAAGATATAAACTTTTTTTTTTTCAAATATATATGTGAATATTACATATACATATATATATAAAACAACCCACAAAACATTGTATATAAATAAATCCTTCAGATATAGAAAATTCAACAAAAAGTTATATAAAAACAATGTATATAAGTAAAACTCATTAGTATTCCCCAAGCATCAATGTAATAGAAATAAGGATATATATATTATACATATATAGGTCAAATTGTATCAAGGACGAATAAATAATAATAAAAACAACAACAAATATAAAAATCAAGTAAACCAAATTGACCAAAAACAATCTCTCTCTATAATTTTTACTTAAAGTACGAAAAATTCATTTAATATTATAATATTAATATAACCTTTACCCAAAAGTCTGTATTCAATATTAAACGATCCATAAAAACTATGGATTTGAAAAAAACAAAAATTAGTATAAAATATGTAATAGTCATAAATCTTTAGTATTTAATAATTTATATTTTTTGTAGAAAAACTTGGAATTGTTTTCTATATAAGTTCATAGAGGGAATTATCCTTGAAATGCCCATTATATACCAAAATTTATGAAAAATATTTTGTTGAACCCTTAAAGAAAATAATTATTACTAAAAAGTTGTTATATAGTTAAACATTTATCATGAAAATTATAATCTTCTATATATACAAATTATATATGTGTAGATTTCAAAAAATAATAATTTATTATAATAAATTAATATTGATTGATTTTTAACAATATTATAGTTAAGAATTTATACTATATTTTTGGTTATTCAGTAAAGTTTCGGCAAATTATTTAACATTTTATGATATATTATATTTTTAGTTATTAATATTCAATCGCAGTTGTTTTTTTGAACCAATTTATAACTAAGTAATCAATATGTTATTCGTGCTGTTAATTTACAGAGTTGTTAAATAATGCAGTTACTGCAATACTTTTCAAAATGTAATTATGTACTCATTTTTTTAATTATTCATTACTAATGGAGAAAGTCATTACACCAAATGTAATGAAATATTACTTCACATTTTTTTACTTCAAAGAATTACTTATTAATACTTTGATGCTTGGAAGTAATTCAAAAATATCAATATATTTGGTGTAATGCATTACGTAATTACCAGTATTGTAATGTGTAAAAAAAATATTTAAGTATGGAAATAATGCAGAAAGGAATACGATTTAAATTATTAGTTACTACTGCAATGCTTCGCTAATGCATTATTTAAAACTCTAATATTTTATGATTAAAATATGGAAATTTTATACTTCTCAGAAATTTTTATTATACAGCTTCCATATCATTTATAATGTTGTCAAATATTTTATAGTATTTTTAGTTGTTATCTAAACATAATGATGACATTTATGTGACCTATTTTATATAACTAACCTATATTATCAAACTTCTACTGGTGGATATTAAATAGTTTTATCGACGTTCTAACACAATATTTGTGGTACTATACTATTTCGAGTTACAGACCATATTCGGTGCCAATCTTTAGCATCATATTTAGATTCATAGCTTCATAATGAATCAATGGGCAAGTATGTCTTATATGTTATTAGATTGGCAATAAAGACGAAGATTAAAAGATTTCGGATTTTTATGTTGTTTGGAAACTTCAAACTCACAAAATTGAATACCTCGCTCTTGAAAAATTGTACGCACTAATTGAAATAATTCTATTAAATAAGAAGTTGGGCGGTATTTTTACGATGATTCTCTCCTTTAAAAAAATCTTGGCTGTCGGCCCACTCAACCCACTGGGAATCAACCACAGTATCCTGAATCTTATTCAAGAGCTCTTTAGGTGGAGTGGAGAGTGTAGGATGTCGTTATTACTTCCTTTTATTATAAACGTTACATACAAAATTCTTATCAATAAATATAGATAGATTCACTAAGATTTGCTTACCATTTGTTTACTAATATTTGCTTATTATATAAATGAACCATTTATAAGAGTTCATCAATAAATGCTTCTTAATGACAATTTCTTTTTTCCCAATTTTCCGAATTCTGTTTTTGCACAAATGATTTTGATTGTTATATTCTTGGGAGAAAAACCTATTGTAAAAAATAGATTAAAAGCCAAGGAAATGTTTTTGACCATATGTTAAATCAAATACGAAATTTTGTTTTATTTCTTTAGACTGTGTTAAATCAAAATCGTATAAAAAAAAGTTTATGACACTTTATCTTCATCAATTACCATTTTGTATTTGAACTTTACGCTATGTATGAAAACCATTTTTGTTAATGACATCAAGTTCTATAAATGTTTTAACATAACCTAAACTAAATAACCTTCAACTATTTTGACTGTTCAATTTCGTGTTGATGTCAACAAAAAATAAAACTAAAAATTTTTCAATTAACTTAATTACGAAATATTTCGTATAAATTGCTTTTTTTTTTAACTTAATTGGAAAAAATTAGGCAAAGAATTTGTCCAAAAAAAAAGGATAAAAAGTAACTAAATATAAAAACTGAAATTGTTTCTAAACTAATTATTTAATTTGTGATGAATGCACTAATTAACCCCAGACAAAAAGAATAAAACATTTTAATTATTACAACCATTTTTAAAGCATGCCAAATGACAATTTATTATAAAACTTTATCTGCTTTAGTTTCATATTTCGTTTTGACACGATAATTTCATCATCATTCATAAAAATTTGATAAAGTTCGTCTTTTTTTTAAAAAAAAATCGTAATTTTTTTTATTAAAATTTACATTTTGCAAAAATTAATGATCATTAATTCATCTGTGAATTCCCATTACTCTTTACAAAAATATACGAATTTAAGCTTTCAAGCAATACAATAAATTTTATTCCTAGAACCATAATCAATTATCATAATTACCACTCCTAAGAGATATGAAAAAATAAATTGAAACCAAATTGTTAGGACGAATAATTAAATTTTACCTCAATTAATATTGTTTTTTTTTTTGCAGAGTATTTCAATTAATTTCTAATATATTAATTTAAAGTATAACTTCAAAGGTTCACCAAAAATTTAAAAAAAATATTTACTTTTATTCAGTACTTTTAAGAAGACGGAACTTACGATTATATTTTGTGCTGGGAGGTATTCAAATTATACTTAAACGTGTGTTTTAACATTTTTTAACCCTTTCGATATGGAATAGTACATATATTTAACGCTGCACACATGTAAACTATTGGATTAATCAAGCAATAGTTGCTAAAATATAGCAATTATTTGATCAGGTTATTATTTTTTGTATGCCAATCAACAAGAAGTCAAAAATGACTCGCTAGGTGCTTAGTAAAATAGGAAAACCTTTCGTTTGTAATGTAATAACAGAGGGAAACAAAATGATGACAGTCTCATTTTATACTAAAACAATGTGTATATACGTAAACGCAAACGTTAAAGCATACACAAATGGTGCTGTGGATACCATAGCCTACCAATTTGCCATATCGGTTACCCAGTTAACTCTATTAAAAGACTGTTTAAACTATAGCTAGTAGAACAAAAAAGATTAAAATGGGTCGCGCTGAATAGTTGTTTTCACACAAAGCGTTCTGCAGTAATCTAATTGCTAAACAATCGAGAAGTATTCTAAATATGTCAAAACCTATGCTCAGACTGTACGCAGGAATAGTGACAGGTCTTTTACTATTACGAAAAAATGCCATGCGAATAAGACTGACAACCGAAACCGCTTGTAGAGACTGTGCTGACGATGACGAGTAATTGAAAATATTTTATATCACTGTCCTTCCCTGTGTAATTAAAGATTAAAAATGTTCGGATTTTATTTTGCATGAGTGAGGATACACTTTATAAAGAAATGGGACTGCACGTTTCGTGGTGAAAATGGGTAACGTACGTGGTTCAACAGACCGTAAGGTTTAGTCGATTCACAAAATACTATTCCACTTGACTAATTAAAATTTATTTTCACTTTACCATTAAAAATCTACTAATAAATTAATATGATCCAAGTAAAATGACATCACCACCACATAAAACGTTTAAAGGAAAAACGGACAAACAAAAACAGATTCCTAAACAACAATTTAAATAGCAAAAAGAAAATTGGTTTATTTACGAAAAATTTTCATCTTCATTTTGTTGTTGGTTATTTTTTTTTTTAAATCATGTCTTAAACACACATGATTAAATATATAAATACAACCTAAAACCTCCATATCAAAAATGTGTTTATATTATGAATGACATAAGATTTTCTACACATCCCTTTTTTTTTATAAATCATTGAACAAACATCAAGTGGAAATTGCGTAACCTATTAATATTAATAAGAGCTAGTCTCGAGGCATTACACTTTTTTCACTTCCATGATGTTATATTTATTCAACACAGATAAACAGAACATCACAAAAAATGAAAATTTTTAAATCAGATTTTTTTTTTTTTTTGTGGTATATATCTTTACATATATGAAGAGCTGGTGGCATCACAAAAAAAAAATTATGATATTGCGGAAATTTTAAAAGATCTTTTATATCATAAAATATGATTTAGAATAAAGAGCTTTCATTTAATGCTGCTCGGCTGACGTAAACCATTAAAACCTTCTATGGTTATTTCAATGTTTAATTTATAAAATAATAGTGTGTTCACCTTCAAAAATTTGTTATGGCTTCTTCCCCAGAAGCTATTTAGGATATGCTGAAAAATTAATTGATTTTTTTTTAAATTATTCAAAGAATATCTTTTCAATTATTATATAAATTACAGGTAAACAAGTAGATACAAAGTAAATGACAGTTTTTAATTATAGTTTTACAAATTTTTTGTATATAGTCAACTAAGCTAATAATTATAATCCTTAAGGATTATATTTTATACATGCTAATACTTCTATTGTTAATTAATGTTTTCAATACTGCGATATCAGATACCAGATAATATTTAATACTGTACTAAAATACAATTGTCTTCAATCATATATAAAGGCCCAATCGCAATATGAGTGCAAACCGAGAGCGCTAGCTGTATATTTATTTAGTGCTCCCTGCCAAAGAAAATGCTGTCATTTACGCTGGCGGAAGAAAATTGTAGATCTGTGAAAATAATTTTTAAAGCTAAGTTAATAAATTTTATCTGTGAATTTTTGGAATTGATACATTTTAGAAGTTGTAAAAATTATTCAAAGTCATCATATTAGTTTACGAGGTATATCAAAAATTTGTTGAACTTAATTTAATTCAAATTTAAGAATATTATGTCTCGCACGTTAGAACTTAATAAAAAATGACAAGATATTTAACAATATTTTTACTCCTAGAATTCAAATTCTATGGCGTTGGCGCTTAATATTCAACATTGTTCAATCTCGGTAGTAGCTTTTTTCCTTGACGGTGAATGCAACCATTTTACGTGTGCTTTCATTGATTTCCATATATGTCGGACATTTTCCAAAGCTACCGCTATCGCTTTGCGCTCAATAATTGGGTTTTAATCATTTAAATTTGTTTGAATGCAGTGAATATTTGTTATCAGGCTACCAAATTAAATATTATTTATTTTGTTACAGAAGTAGGCTTTAGTATTACCAAACTGGTAAATATTTAAATTCAGATGCTTATATTCAACATCAATTATAATAAGATTATTTGAAATTAGATTTTCCTAGCTTATAATATGAAAACGATTACATATTAATTGTAAATTATGAATTATAGGCCAATAAGCTATTTTATCAGTTTAATGGTCTCCACAAGTATCTTATCTATAGTAATTGTAAAAATGGGTATGGTCAAGAATTCAGTAGCTGCACAGCTTA
The DNA here is from genome assembly GCA_963920725.1 of Rhamphomyia laevipes. Taxonomy (NCBI): domain Eukaryota; kingdom Metazoa; phylum Arthropoda; class Insecta; order Diptera; family Empididae; genus Rhamphomyia; species Rhamphomyia laevipes. Next base: position 44,209,800 of record OY987259.1, read on the forward strand.
TGCAGCTCCAAAAAATTGAAATGTATGCATAAATTTTGACGGCATATTTATGCGACCGTCTGCAAATTGTCAATATTTGAAACTAAAAACAATATTTTAAATGATTTAAATTTATAAATAATTAAATTACGTACTTCTTCAGAATTAATATCAACCATTTTAAGAATGTATGCACGAATAATAGGAAAAAAATATTACAATTAAAAAATTTTCAGACTATTATCGCCAACTGTAATATTTCCAACTGCTGCGGTTGTATTCTGAATATTAATCCGACAGATTGTGATGCTTTTGCTTGACTGCACCTTATGCCTTACAGGTTCCTTCATAATGTATAGAATAGAAATATATACTAACATTGTCGAATTGGTTTACTATCAAAAATTAAATTTCACAGTCAATGTGAAAAATTTAATGTGCAATATGTGTTTTGAAGATTTGGGAAATGACGATATTTCTACTTTTAGTAATCTTTGTACCACTTATTCAAATGAATTTTGACACTGATTTCAAACCAAACTAATTTAAATTTCATATGGTAGTCTTATCTAATGTAAGATAGAATATTTGAATATTTTCTATCCGCCGGTTTCGATTTTCGATCCATTTTTATAAATCCGCCAGCTGAATTTGAATTCCCATTTAATATTAGATATTTTTCTAATACTATTTTCTTTTAATTTTAATTTCCGTATGGTCTTTAGACAATAATAATTTCTGAATTGATTTTTTTCATAGCTATCTTTATGATCAAAAGAAATCATTTAAATCTAATAAGTCTTTCTTTAATTTTAATTTTCATTATTTGAAAACATTTTGTCAAAAATAATTAGGATAAGCAGTTTTAATTCTTTCTAAAACATTTCTTATTTTTAAAATAAATCCACTTACTAAATTCATTATTTTTTTCTTCTGTATTTTTCATGTTTTAAAGAATTTTGGACTTGTAGATGGTTTATAGCATAAAAACGACCTCCTTAAAATGCCCTTTCCTTGTTCTATATATTATAGGAGAGGTTAGTTTTTAAAGGATCATTCTCATCATAAAATATTCACAATTTTTTTATTTTTTTCATTTTTATAGCAAATAAGAAAAAATCAGTTTCCGAGTCATTTTGTTACAAGTCCTTTTTAAATAATATACTGGCAAAATAAAAAAAAAATACATAAACCCCCAAAAACTTTTGTTTATCTTTCCTTTTTCCCCAAAAACAAATACAAAAATAAATTTATGAAGACTCTAAATACAAAGATGTCTTTTTTTTATTATATTTATTGAGTCTTTCGCTATATATAAAAATTGTCTGTATATGCATGCAAATATCCTTTTTAATGTTTTAGCCTCCGGATATAAAATATTGCGAATTTGTGGCCTATTGAATAATTTTTTATTTAAAGGATTTTGTTTTTTTCTGTTTTTTTTTTCGGTTATAAAAATAATTTCATTTTTATTTTATTTTTATATTTTTGCAATTGCTTATAAAATTTTTTTTTATTTGTTAGTTTTTGTCATATTGCGGATTTAATTTTTTATTTTTATGTTTTAGATACGAATTTCTAAGAAATAAACTTAAGAAAAGTTTAGATTGTCCAAAAAAAAGAAAGATATTAAATAAAAGAATTCAAGTTCATGTTCATAGTTGTACAAATATAAATAATGAATAATTTAAAATAACATAGAAAAAAAAATAAAAGAATTAATGTAATTTATTCGGAGTTTTGGGAATGGCGCCAATTTATAATGAAACAAACAAAATAATCTATAATTTACAAAGTTTTAGGTTTTATATATTATCAAGGATAAAAAATGTCCTTTTTTTTTAATTTTTTATAGTGTCAATTTATGGGTGGTATAATAAATAAATTTTATGTATATTTGTATTGATAAATTATGATCAAATTTTGATTATATAGGATTAAAACAGAGGGAGAATATAATGGCAAATAATTGTATATTAAGTAAAGGTTCTATAATTGTCATTTAATGTAAAAGTTTGATGGCATCATGATTAGTTTAAGAGTTTTTAAATGAAATAAGTTAAAAGAATTTAATGATTTACTTTTAAAACAAGTGTTAACTTTAAATTAATTAATGAAAGTGAATTACAAGTTCTCATTCCATATTCTACTTAACAATATAGTGTTCTGATATCTCGAAATTCGGTATGTTCACGCAAACTTTAAGAGTTTTCCTAACATAAAGTATTTTTTCGAGATATTTTGTATAATTGATTATGATATCGAAGTTTGCAGCAAGTATTAAATCTGTTAAATTGTTGCAAGGTATCTCGATAGTAGCTCTATTTCTAATAGATTACTATATGATTTTGATAATTAACAGAATATGAACATTGGTACTAGTTTAAGTTCATATTTGTTTTCATTAAAAATGTTATAATATTTAAAATCAACAATAAAAATTGAATATTTTTATAACCCCTAATAAAATAATTCTTTGTGTCAAACTTTTACATGTCCAAAATTTTATTAAATTCAATTTGTTTTTATCTAAATTTATCTAAATTTTTAACAAAACATTTCTTCGAAAATTTATCAGTTTTTTGCCAAAATTTCAAACTGCACTTAAAGAATTTGATTTCATTTCAACAAAAATTTCATTAAAAAATTTCAATATTAATTTTTTATCTTTGCCAAAAATGTTGCAGCATAAAAAATGTCTGTAAAGTGAACACTGAACATTCAGTTATTTTTAGGGATTCCAAAAGTTTACAGAAAAAAAAAATAATTATAAAAAGTTATCAGAGCCAGTCATTTTACAATTTCTATAGAGTGTAATAAATTGGATAAAGGTGGAACCTTAAAAATGTTATTATCTCTATAAAGGAATGTAGTGAATTTACTACTTGTATTCCCAGTAATCATTCACCTAAAATTTCATAAAACATTATATACAACATAAAAAAAGGATATTTTAAAAGATTACTATTCTATACTTATCTATATATTTACAATAATGATATCAAACTTTCTTGTCTGAGATCAACAACAAAATGCTATCCAGTTTAGCAGATAATCTAATGGTTGTTTTCTTTAATTTTTCTGTATTATGTGGGAAAATATATCAGGATTCAGGATATTACTCAAGGGTAAAATTAAGTTGTACAAACACAGAAAAAAAAAATAATATTATAGTATCGTGTATGTCAAAAGTGTATTAACTTAATCAGATTTTAAACCATCCCACAAGAATAAAAGAATCACACAAGGTTCTTAATGTAATATGGTGTATAAAAAATAGAACCAACACGTGTTATGTACAAGTTCAAAAGTTAAGTGGCTAATAAAATGGAATTTGAAATCTTCGAATTAATTTTATTATGTCTGCGATTCTGGTGATTATAAACAAAATTCATAAGTCAAATCTTAGGATAACATATTAATAATAATTAGAACTAAATTATGTTTCGAACAAATTATATGTTGATACGGTCATCAATAAATCTTCCTTGTGGTCATGACATATTTCGTAATAAGAAAATCATATTGTAATTCAATTAATTTGTGTAACTTTACTCTTAATAACGAATGCATTAGAAAAGTGACATTAAAAAGGCTAGGCTACATAGTTCCTAACAGTTCAGTTCTGTTTCGAATCGATTCGATTGATTAAGTAGACTGAGCACATAGTTATCAATTACAACAGATAAAATCACATATTATTATTTTTTGAAACTGTCAAATTTCATAACATTTCCTTCTAAATTCCAATCGTTCCAAACTCTTTCGATTGGTTTCGTTTCGATCCTATGTGTCCCTGAATCGATTTCCCATACAAAATATATGAAGACTTCAAATTGTACTTTACTGAACGAACCGAAACTGAACCGATCGAAATACTTTAGACTTAACTTTCGAGTTTTCGTTTGATTTTATGTCAGTCATGTAATGGCCTAAATCAATCGTAATTCTTTAAGTTACCTACCGAAAAAAAGTTAATGAAAATACTCAAAATTTATAATGTAAATTCTCGGTTAAAATTAATTTTCCTGTAAAATTAAGTGTCAAATAAATCCATACAGGTAAAAGACATTTCTATGTTTAAAGGGATGACTCCATATCTCCACTATTACAAGCTGGTAATTTATTGGGCTAGACTTCATTATTTCACATGGAAATTTTGATCAGTAAAAAACAACTCTTAATATTTTTTTTCTAATGAAAACTTAAATAATTAATAATACGGTCCATCATATCGTACGTCTTCTTAGGTATCGCTCATTTTCTCAATAACACAATAAATTTTATGGCTATTGTGAAAACTGATTCTGATATACACTGAAATTTGTCAATTTATCATTGAATATGCATTTTCAATAACCTGGAAAATTGAGATTAGATAATTATTCTGTGTACGTTAGCAATGTTTTCCGAATATATAATTTTATGATAAATTTTTTAACTATTTTTTTGCTGATATTTATTTATTTTTCAATCCAATTCCAAGAAAAATTCAAAGTTTTCTCATATTAATTAGATTTGAAAAAATTGTTGTATTATAAAATTTTTATTTAGTTAATTAGATAACGCACTAATCAAAAAGTTAAACTTCCATGGAACAAATTCGGTTAATATTTATGTACATATTTAATTCGATAATAAAAATAATCTAAGAATTTATTACACATAGAATTGAAGAAAATTTTGGATAAAAAATACTAAATCTTTATTTTAATGTAAAAATAAAATAAAAAATCGAAAAATTTAACAACAATTTTATGGAAGATTTATCTAAGATTATAATATAAAGCTCCATCAATTTTCAAAAAAGTTTCATATAATAAAACTTTACTAAACTCCTTTCTTAAAATAACATGTTAAATCTTATTTTTAACACTTTCCACCCACGACACGATTGATAATATTTAATGGAAGTATAAAGACAAGTTTTATTGGTACTTGGTACTATATAGTAGTAAATATTACGATTTAATTTTAAGGAAATACATTTTTAAATACGTAAAAGAAGGAAAATCACCAAAATCGATTAGATTATAAATTTATAGCGCTTAGATGAATGGTGGCACTCAGATTACTTATAATAGCAATAGCTGATAAGTAAACAATATTGTATTATACCTGAATAATCATTTTTCATTTTCGTTATATAAATGTATAAGTGTATACTGTGAAACGTTCTTTTCATTCGTATCGTAAAAGGATTTTCATTTATTATCCAACAGGGATTCAATAAATGACTTTTGTGGTGGTTAATCATATATTTTTTTCCTTAGCTTTCGTAATATTATAGAGAAACTTTATCATAAATTAAATTTCTTTTTAAAAATTGACATTAAATTGACTTTAAATTAAATAAAGTTAATAAAATACTTTAAAAAATTTGTAGCTTACTTATTTTTAAAGTATCATTTTTTTTACACTTCTTGGGAGGAGACGTCTACCACTTGATATGCTACTAATGTTTTTTACGCCATCGTATTTAAGATTTCATTTTCCTAATAGTTTTTGAACTATTGTGTACTATCTACAGCTTTTCTTTGACCGACTGCGACTTCTTATTCCTTGTAGATTTCACTCTTGCGACATCCGTGAAATTTTTTCTGGTGGTATGATTTCAGTATGCTTTCCTTGTTTGATAGTTCCCAGAAATCTGTATTACTGATGATCTTAGACCTGAATATTTTGCATAATATTCTCTGTGTTGTGGTATTTTGATATTTTTGAAATATGTCTGATTAAATTGAATTTTATGAAAATTCAAGAAATGTATAATTTTTTGTTAATATGTGGCACAATGTAATAGTAGCTTAAGTCGACATAAGCGAAAACTAACATTTTTCATTATACTTTTCTTCTATTTCTAACCTTTTTTTTCAGTAGCCACGAAATTAGTTGGCGTTGTATTTTCTATTTTATTTAAAAAAAATACATTATAACTTAAGTCATTTAAAAAAATAATCATTCGCTTGTAATAGTTAGACCTGCTTAATATGTCAAAAAAAATACTCGTAAGATCATCTTAAGTCACAAATTTATTAAACTTAAGTGGTGAGAAGGTGAATAATAATATTTTTAAAAAAAACTTAATATTAGATGGTATTACCGAATATTAAATTATAATTTAGCTAATTTAAGTTTATTACAAGCGATTTTACTCTATTTTAATTTGCCTAAATATTTTTTTTTTTTTTTTGTAAAATAGCTTAAGTGATTTAAGTTATTTTATAACAATTATATTAAATTTATAATAGGGTATTATTATTTTCGTAAATTAATTACTTTTATGCTATGTATATTCAAAAGTTCGTTAAAATTACATGAATACAGTTTTTCCAAAGAAATTTTTTAATTTTGTTTATTCATTTCTGAAAATATTCAATTTTCGACATAAGCTACTCTTACATGTTGCCACAGTTTCTTATGATAATGTAATTTATACGAAATTAATATACTAAATATTTTATGTAATTTTATTATAATTTGTGATATTTTTGTGTCTTTAGAGAATTATTTTTATCTTATTGAAAAAAAACATTAAATTTTGTGATTATGTCATAATATTTTAAGTATAAAGTTACAAATATACCAGCTAAAAGTTGTCAATATTTTAAAATTATATAATTGCCGTCAACAAAATAAATATTCAATAAAAATCTACAAAAATATTTCATTTTAAAAAAATATTATTTATGTAATATTCGTACTCGTTTAGCATGCTAATTAAGTTCATTTCCATGTCGCTACAACACAATTCCTATGAATGGTTAAAATAAATTACCAAAAATATTGCCATTTATTTTAATAAAAAAAATATATTGAATTTTTAAAAAATAATCACGTTATAATAATAATAAAATACCTGATTCGTTATTATTACCACAAAAATTTTCAATTGAATTTTTGCACAACAACAACAACAAAAATGTATCTGTATCTTTATTTTATATATTGAAATTGATTTGATTCAATTTTTTCTTTTTTTTTGTATCTTTATGTTTTTTATTTTTTTTTGTCTGATATGATAAATATTTTTACTTGTACATTGAAAATTGTCAAAAAAATATCTGTATAAAAAAAAAAAATTGGTGATATTTTATATCTTCTTCAACCAAAAAAAAAGATATTTTAACTGTTACACAAATGATACCATCGCATATTGTGAAGGTAATTCCTTGTATTTAAGGTTGTATTGTTTAGATTTTATTACAATTTTATATTTCTTGGCATTTGTTTCATTTTTTTTTCCTTTTAAGGACATTGGGTATAAAGAAAAAATAAAATATTGTTTTTTTTTTTGTTCAAGTAATCCAAATTGAACACGTAATAAAGAGAAATATTGAAAAAAAGGAATCTTACAAGGACAACAGTTTAAAGGAAATATACAAAAAACATAAATAATTTTTTTTTTGTACACTCGAAACAGACAAAAATGATTTTTCTTTTTTGTAATAACGATTATTTAAATATTTTATACCGAAATTATATTTTTTTTTATATATATTTCTTCCACTTGGGAGAATATAGGGTCTCAATGATAGAGGTTTCATGTCATTTTATTGCAATTTGGAATTTCTCATTTTATATATGGATTGTGAAACATAAAGGTCCAATCATAATGTGAGCGTCAACCGATAACGCTAACTTTTGAAAAATGATCATTATAAATCAATGAAAGCAAACACAAAGGGAAAAAGCTATCGCCGAGATTGAATAATGTTGAATCTTAAACATTTTGTCACTTATGACTATAACTTCTAATGTGGAAGGTAAAATATTGTTAAATTTTAATTAAATTTTAAATTGAGGCCGTCTCAGGTTTTATCAATATTTATTTATTTTAAAATCTATTCAATTATTTACATTTTTCTTCCGTCCAGCATTGCGTTTGACTAAGCTTTGTTAGCAGGGATAGAAAAAATGTAGATCTACAGCTGGCGCTATCGGTGTTCGTTCACATTCTGATTGCACTTTAATTTTATGTACTATATAGTGGTAAATTTATATTTTCTACAAAATGAGCTTAACACCATCAGCAATTTTCAAAGTCTTAATATCATAATTAAATATTTTAATAGTTTTTCTTTCAACTGGTACATATTTAAAACTGAGCGCAATTAAGCTTAGAGCGACTTCGATGCATTGGTGAATACAGTTGAAATACTTGTTTGTCAGTATTTGTCGGTTCGATAAACCCAGTAATATTGATGGCTTTAACCAATTAGTGTTTGGAATTGATATCGTTGTGTTTCAAGACTGATTCTTATATCAAAAATATCAGAAAATTAGAATTTTTCTAAATGATGCCCTACTATTGGGGAATGCTATTAGGGTAAGCAATTAAAAATACCCAAAGTGTTGAAAAATGTAATTATAATAATAACCAATAACTTAATTAAACTTCGACATTTGTTGTTTGATTTCCAATTTAAATGTTCAATCTTCAATCTGTTGACATAGTTGCAACGCAGTTAGTTCAATTTTTCATTGAACTTTCAATGAAATTATATTAGAATCAGTATAATACTGTGCGCTGCAATATCTAAAATCGTTTTCCTTTAAAACAAGAATATTTTTATTAAATCCTTTATAGAAATCAATACAAAGGATTACGAAAAGGACTAAAAATAAATATACAAAAATAAAATAATAATAAAAACAAAAATTATGAAAAAGAAAATCAAAAACGTAAACAAAAAAAAAATGTTTTATTTTCTTTTTTGGAAAATTTTCTTGTCGTTGCGGAAATTTTACTATATTTTTACTCGCATGGATCGAATAAAATTTATTTTCAAATTTATTTCTAGTGCAGACTTTTCGTCTCCAATTTTATGGTTACAATTTTTTTTTTATTGTTGCTCTTCATTTTTGTATCATTCGTTATTATATTGTTTGTCATTATTTTATGTTTTATTTCGTGATTTTCTTTATAATACAAGAAAATTTTTGAAACAAAGTTTTCTCAAATGAAAACTATTTTCTAGTTTCTTCTTATTATATCTAAAATTTTAATGATTTTTTGTTTTATATATAAAGATATTTTTAGATGCATGGATTCATTTGAATGGTAATGAAATTTTTATTGTCTAAGGTTTAATTTTAATAGATTTTAAAAAAAAAATATTTATGGAAAATTATGTTATTATGATACTAGTAAATGTTCTTAAGATCTAAGATTAAGGCAAAGCTACAACTCATAAAAATTTTGAATATTAAATTATATTAAAAAAAATATATGCTTTCACTATTCAGTCAAATCACATAAATTAGATAACCAATTTATTTGTGTCCAATAATATTTATACACTTTGACTGGCCCTGTCAATTAAGAAAGACTGAATTCAATTGTAGGGGTAACAAATGAATTCAGTTATTCAGTTATTCTTAATTGATAGGGCAAGTCAAGTGCGGTAAACAAAAACTAATATTAAATCTGTTAAAACCGCAGTGTTTTAATCAATTAACATGAATTCCATTGGAACAAAATTCAGTTTTCATTATAATTAAATTGTTTGTGGTAAAATCTATTATTGCCACATTGTCTATGACAGGATCGATTATTAAGGACACATATTATAAATAATATTCGAGTATCAGTAATTTCAGACCGACATTTAGACTATGATTGTAAAAAAACTAAAATATTTTGCACTTAAGTGTTAAATAATTTTATGTATCCAAAAAAGAGATTCATTTTCCTTGCATACATAAAAATGTTGTATACAAAAGTGATCCTTAAATTTGTCATTAACAAATTATATGTTTAACAAACCTACAATAATTTTTGTTCAAATATTTATAGATATAGAAAACCTTAATCCAACTAAAAATTTATGAATAAATAAAAATATTAAAAATTTATTATTCATTTACGAATATTTAGAATAACTATGAATGTTGTAATTGGATTGAACCCGAAAAACATACGAATTCATTGAAATATGTTTTACTTCGAGCTTTCGATGTCGGAGATTCCGATCTGTAAATCCGTGTACGTGTTTCTTAATCTAATTGACGATATTTAAAATAAGTGTTAAAATCTTCACTACGTCCATTTCTGACTTATTTTTCATTTCATCTAGACTATTTAGTAATTGTTATCCAATTTTAATTAATTTTGGTACACTAGTTAAATTTGTTTTATCTTAAACATGTTGGTGCAACAGTTTAATAATGCAACATGTTGCTATGAAATTAGGGTATTGAGACGTGCAATTTTTAACAAAGTAGTGTTTGTTTCAAAGATTCTGTTAATTATAAATAACTGTTATACATAATACCATATTGTACATAACTACGAGTTATTTTCTCCCCTAGGTTACCAACTTATTTTTTCTTTATAAACTATAAAAAAAGGAAACAAATTAATAAAATATTTATTGAGTTGGAAAAAAAAATTAATTTACGCAGAATTTTTTAAGTTTTTGTGCAAAATATAAAATTAATTTATCCAAAAAACATCAGGATCTCTTCTAAAAAATGACGTAATTTCATTATAATTCCCAAAAAAAAAAGTTTTTATGTTATTGAATTTGATTTAGTTGAATGAATGTTGGTGTTATTTTTATTGAAATATTAGAAATGTTATTTAAGTGACAAGGAAATTTATAAAATAAAAAAATATAAATGATTTTACTGGGTCAATGTTCTATCATTTATTCTCCAAGAAAATTTATCTATAAAATCTAATATAAAAATCGATTTTCATTAAAATCTGACACAATTTTGAAAATATTGAAGTGGAGTGTTTTTATATTTAAATCAGGAATGGAAACTGATATTAAATCAAACCAATAAAATAAAACTAAACCGACCACTGTTAATGAGGATTTTCTTTTCCTCTAACATTACATTTTATTTTTTCATATTTACCAGTCCATTTAGTAATACGAATACAATTTAAAATGATAATTATATAAAAAAAAAAGTGTTTTGACATTATTTGGTATTGGTTCAATGGTTACGTATTTGCAAACAGTCAGGTTTTCTTTATTTTTTCACTAAAAAAATACCATCTCTTGAGGTCTGGATTCCCGAAATAGTAATACCATAACAGCACCATTTCGTTTAGCTTCTGGGAGTCAATTGTATAGCGTCAAAATTTTCAGCAATTTTATTTTTAGAATTCTTATAAAAATTATTTCTTGTCTTAACTCTTTCCAGCTGAATTTTGCAGATTAACTGTCATCAGAGTATTCTCAATATACTTGCTTAATTATTATTATTATGAACGCAGGATACTCTAACCGCGTCGCTGTGCTGCGGAACCATTTTAAAATGGCAAAATTTAAAACATAGCAAGTTAAAGCGGTGCCACTTTATTTTGCGAAAAAGTTCGTTCGATTTCAAATTTTCCACTCTGCCGCACGATTCTACGATTTTGTGGCACAGCTATGCGATATTGTATCTTCAACATAAAAAAGATTCAAAGCACAAGCAAAAAAAAGGAGCTGAAAAATATATGACAAAACCAAACCAAAGAATTGGCTATTGGATGTGAGACTAAAACCAAAAAAAAAAAACTGTTTGATTTTTTAACTACAGAATAATCAAATAGTTTCCATCTCTGATTTAAATATTAAACTAAAACATGTAAAAGAAGAAAATTTTTATTAATCGAATTTCAATAATTATAGTTTCAATATATATATTGAAAAACTCATAATAATATTACATATTTATGTTTATTTTTATGTCAATACAACAATTCGTTTATAGTTTCTTCAAGTTATTTACTAAAAATAAATTCGTGTCGGCGACAAAATGACAAAATATTATTATAAATGTTAACATTTGATTTTGATTTTATTATTCTTTAACTGAATAATAAATGAAAATATTTTTCTGATTTATTATTTCTATCAATATTTATTTAACTATATAGTATTTATATTTATAATCATGTAAACGCTTGTTTGTTTAATAATATTTTATGATAATTTATTATCAAACAAGGAAAAATAATATCTATAAAAATAATACATAAAAAATGTCTCTATAGATTAGTAATTTTTTTGTTCGATAAAACAAAAATAAATTGTATAAAATAAATCAGTTTTTTTTATATATATAAAATATGAAAAATCTATTAATACCAAAATATTAGTTGAAAAAGGAAGTATAATTTTTACTGAAGATACAGAGATATTCCAATTCACAGTACACCTAATTTTATATTTTCTTTCAATTTAATATAAATTATTTATTCTATCTAATTAATTATAATATCAAATATAATATTTATGTAGCACTAAGTTTCACACATTTAAAAGTGAGCAACAAACACGAAATACAAAGATTTTCAATACGCATAATAGTGAATAATTTCCAGACCTTCAATTCTATGTTTAGTGTGTTAATATGATCATGTCTACTTACTTAAATGCGTTGCTAGTAATTGCACGACTATAATTTTACATTACCACTTTTAGTTCTTAAGTATACACCATTAATGAATCTACCCTTTGTGATTGACGATTCGGAGACTAAACTATTGCCCGTGAATTTTAATTGACGATATTGACTAAAAAAATTGACTGTGGAAACATGAAACGTAATAGCTGTGATTATCCATGTTGATGGGGAAATACTAGCTCTCCGTGCCAGCGTGTAATATGCTATCTTGTTGCGAGGAATATAACCAGTATACCTATTAGTCCAACTATTCATATTCAACTCGAATGGTATTGTTAACCTTTAATACCAAATAAATTTAGTTTATGATCAATACCTAATAAATTTATAATGAAATAAATCAAATAATTAAAAATAATAAATAATTAAATTTAAATAAATATAACATAAATAAAATCGAAAATTTAAATTTGAATACATATAGTCCATTTCTTCGAAACACGATTGAAATATGAAATAACTAAACATTATTAAATATTTTATAAAAATTCCGCACAGTACACAATCTCCTACTATAAGTATTACAGGGTTATGTTAGCTGGTTCGTAATACACTAAGTTCCAAAGTTCATTTCAATTATATATTGAAATTGATGATCTAACCATAAATTTGTAGTATTGAAAAGTACAAAATGCCATCAAATTTTGCTAATCTTCTTTTGCTAATTCAGGGCAGTACTAAAATTCACACAAAAAAAAATCTGAAAATAATAATTATTTAGTTTATTTAATTAAAAGATGCCTTGCTTAAGATCTAACTGAAATTACGAAACAAGGACTTTTTAATGGTTTGATCTTTTTCTATTGTTTTTTATGGTTTGAACTAGTGTTGTAGAGCCCAGCTCGTAAGGCTCACAATCTTTTAAAAATGTTGACCAACACATACCAGCAATATATATTTTTTCCAATTCTGCCCTGAATCTGAAATGTTTGAATACTGATTCTACACATATTCAAAATAATTGTATACTGAATGCATATTTGAAAATTCATAACGAAAATCATATTTTGTATCATTGAAAACGTTTCGCTTTTAATTGTTAATATTTTAAACGAAAGCATTTTGAATAAATTCTTTCCATATTTACAATACCTTTCGAGTCGACGAATCGGCGGTAATCTAATTCTTTTTTGACGTACCGATAAATAGATAGCCCATTGAATGCAAAACATACACTATAGTTAATTATAGTAGTAAATATATAATTTCAGTGACCATCCACTTTTATGATATGATACGTAATAAACTAATAAATTCTATTATATAATTCAAACATTATAACGAGGCATTATTGTTTTAACCATTAAATTACCATCAAAATAATAAAATTCTTAACTATATAAATTTTCATTAATGTAGTAAATAACTTTCTATTACCTAGAACAGATAAAAAAATTGATATAATCTAACAGATAAATAAAAATTTACCCAAAAAATTAATCAACCTGTCAAAAAGGACAACTAACTTTAGATTTTCTATTTGAGCAATGATGCTTAAGATTATTATATCATAAAATATCATCAAATCATAAAAAAAAAAATTATCTATTTTTTTTTTTTATTATTTTATGATCATCATAAAATAATTATGTTGTCAAACACAGCATTCTTTATTTAATTTTTTTTTATGGCTCTTGTGTTTGATGACATAAATTAGATTAGAATTTTAATCCAAAAAGAAAGGATTTTCTATATACGATTTGAAAATCAAAAATATATTTTTAAGTATGTGGTGGTCATAATAAATAAAAAGGATCAATAATAATAATTGGTCCAGAATAAGAAAACCCTTTTCAGCATTGATTACTGATTACAAAAAAATTATATTTTCTTCATACATTTTGCTTCATGAAACTTGTCAATTTTTTACTTATGAAAATTTTTGTAAAATATGTAAAATAATTTTTAAAAAAATGTGTCTATTATTTCCAGAATCGTTGAGCTCATATTCTACAACAATATCATCAGCAAATCTATTACCATATTTTGATTTTGATGTACCACGTAATTTAACAGTAACTGTTGGACAAACAGGCTTTTTACATTGTCGAGTGGAAAGTTTAGGTGATAAAGATGTAAGTTTATGAAAAATTTAAAGTAAACCAAAATAAATTTTTTTAGGTATATCAAAAATTTGAATGATAATATGAAGAAAAAAAATTCTATTTTGCATGTTATTATACCAAAAATAAAGCAATAAATATTTGAAAATCTCAATTTATCTTGAAAATAGTAAAAATTTGACCTTATTTTCCTACATTATACAAACAGGTAATAAAATTTATCAATTTCTTTAATTCAGTAGAGAAATATAAAGAGCATAAATATCGAATTTTTTTTTTTAGCTTTTTCTGACCTAAATTTCTTTTTTGAAGTATTTCAAAGTTTTCGGGTAAAATTTTTACTTTGAAGATAATAAATCAATCGCTACAGGCATTCAAATTATTCTATTTTACGATAAAAGAAATTTTCATTTTATTCGTTGTACACTTTTTATAAAAGGAAAAATTACAACAACAACAAAAATATGAAAGCAAATAGTAAATTAAGAATCGAATTATAACAAATTGAATTTCAATATACTAAAAACAAGGACCCAGGATATAACAAATTAAGTTACACATAATTGAATTCAAAAATATTTAAAATTATAAATATATAACCGGAAATTGGATTGATTTTTCGTTCCGGTTTAGAAAAAACCATATTATAACAATAAAAAAAATAATAAAAAATGGGTTAAAAAAAATAATATTTTCTGAAGTTTTGAAAAAGTACAAACCAATTAATATTTTAGAATTTCAGAAATTAAATTTCTATAATTAAAAATAAAGTAATAAAAGTTCATAAATTTATGGAATATCAATAAAAAAAAGGAGTAAAGTTCAAAATTCCGACAGTACAAACCGGAACAAGTTCAAATGATATTAGATTATTTAAAAAAAGTATCGAAATATTTAGCTTGCCAATATTTCCAACATTATTTGTCATACTTTTAAAGCTTTGTACATCGTAATAACGCCTAACAACTTTCAATTTACGTTTGAACTTATGGCCTTTGTACTGCGAATTGCGATTAAATGAATTATTCCATGTTTAATTAATTTTTTTTAAATAATTTTCTTAAATAACATTTTTAAAATTAATTAATGCACATAAATTTATCAAAAAAAATTTAACTATTTTATTAAATTTATGAAAATAAACAGTTCTAATTTTCTTCAGCGAATTGGAATAGCTGGTCGCGAACTGCCAATTCATTATTCACATTCCACATTGTTGCGATTATAGAATTCGCTCGTTTTTAACCTTAAATTTGTTCTTTTAAGAAATATTCACAATTCGCAGTTCGCGTTTCACGTGAAAGAAATGTCAAAATTTGCGTATATTCGCAATTCGCAGTTCGCGTTTCAAGTGCAAAGTCCATTACGTATGATTTACGAATTTAAATTTATTTTTAACAGCAGGTCACCATATAAATTAGAAAAATGTTGTTGCTCTGTTAAGGTCGAGATTTTTTATTATTATATAGTTCGATGTTTTGAATATATAGAAAGGTTTAATTAAACTTTTCAAATTTATATTTTTGTAAATAAATGAAATTAATAGTAAATAATAATTATTCCATTTAAAATTTAAAAATTAAAATTGCCTTCCTTAAGGCTAAAATTGTTTTCCTTATAAGAATTTTGTTGAAATTTACTTTTCCAAATATCCTATCCATCATAAATAAAAAAAAGCATAATTATTTATGTTGAAAAAATATTCAATGTATATAATTATATATTTTCATTTAAATAATAGTCACACAATCATTTCATTTGTTCTACTATTATGTGATGTTCCACCATTTAGTGATGCTGGTGGCGGTGGTGTCAATTGTGGTTGTATTGGTGCTAATACTGATAATTGTTGTCGTGCTTCTCGCTCTCTAGATAATATCATTGATTCAAGTTCAATTTCTTCGGTTTGTTTTTGTTTTTCTTTTAATCTTGTCAATGCTATATCTGATTTCCGGTTTTCCAATATCAATGTAACATCTTTTGCTGATTGCCACCAACTTGAATGATATATAAATAATATATTTATGATAATTTAGAAAGTATATTAAAAAATTAAATTAAATTCAGTTCAGAATCTACAATTGGCTTTAAAAATAAATATTTGGGAAAAATTATTTATTTAATTTTTATTCAGTGCTTTAATAATCAGCAAGCCTAAAAACTGTTTTAAATATATTATTTTATCAATAATTTTGTCACGCATTAACTAATTCATAAAATATATCATAATATTGCGTCAAACTGTCACATGACAAATTACAAAATTATAATATGTATAATTATGTCGAAAATGAAGGCCTTTCCTAATATCAACCAATTTCATATATAAATTCCACCTACCTGGAAATCAAGTGCAATACCATGTACTTCTAAACCATGGAACCATTTATCATTAGAAATATTCCCCCGTGAATGTAATTTACACTTTTTCAAATCAGCAACTAACAGATATCACTCATCTAAAACCCAAACCTGCCTTAATCATCCAAATATCCTTCCCCACCCAAGTATTAACAGTGATAAATCAATTTAATATTTAGGGTCATCCCTTGTGAAAATTTTACTCTAAAAAATAACTATATATACAAAAATATTACAGACACCAAATAGTTCACAAAATTGAAGTTTGAAATATCTCAACAACATATTGCAGCAATATTTAACATAAACTATGCATAATAAATACAGCACATATTAAAGGACGAAACTAATTTTCTTTTATATTAATTTTTTGATATAATTGATTGATTAGGTTATACTCGAAGTTGAAGGGATAAAAACCGCGTACTATAAAATTATTTTAACCCGAATTTTAGACATTGGATGTCTTTTTTTCATCTAATTGATATAAATGTATAATTCTAGAAAATGTAATGTTTAAAATTAAACGATATTAAATTTATATTCGCGATTATTTCACAGTAATCCAATTAAATCTTCTTCCATCTAAAATTACAATTTAAATATTACCATAGAGTCTTAACAAGTTAAACCCAAAACTCATCAAAAGAGTTCTCTTGGTAAATATATATTCATTTTTTACAAAACATAAATTCAAAAGGACCACATTTAACCTATTTTTAATATCAGTTCTACGATTTACAAGAGACTATCTTTTATTTACATATAAATCGTAAATTTACAAATGTAATAAATGGTAGTGATATAGGTCATATTAATTTAATACTATAGAAATCTGTTAACTTACGTATACCATGGAACTAATTGTGATTTTAATATTAAGAACATATTAATACTGTAGACAAATGACTGAAATTTTGAAAAGAAATACTTTTATCAATTATAATTAAATGAAATTCAAAATTATTTTATATCAAATTTCTATATATACTTACTATAACCGATAAAAACATTAATATACATATTTGTGTCCAAAATCTTGAAACACCATATCGTCTACCTTGTAAGACAAAATGTTGTAATGCCATCATAGAAATACCAACAAGACCAAATGACACTACTGTTAATAACGAGCATACCAAAAAATCTGCCTGCATAAATTAAATAAATTTTATATTAGAAAATATTAAATAAAATATTATCGGAGGCTGGAGATTCTGAATAATTGAAACTGTGGAATTATGTAAAGGGATTCGTGACAATCATATCTTTAACATTCAAATTGTGTATCACATAAATATTTTTCAGCTACTATGCTACTATGTAAAATGTGATCACTAAAATCAGAATCTGTGACACCAAGTTAGCTATCTCAATAAAAATATTTCACAAAGTGTAACAATTAGGGTAGATTTACATGCGATGTTTTCTGTCGCGTCAGTTCTTCTTTTTTTGACACCAATCACAAAATAAAGTTGAGGCAACTTTTCGTCGCATTTACAATTCTGAGCAATCTTGAACTTTTCGTCACAGATTTAATGTGTGCAAACGTTTATTTATGATTTATGAAACTTTAAATTATGATTTAGTTGCGTTTTAATTTGATATTAATTGTTCATTTAATTGATTTTTGATTTTTTTAATAACAAATTCTTTAATTTTAACCTTAAACGTCACATTAATCAATAATCATCGTTTATTGATATATTTGCGTCAGTTAACCATGTCGCAGGAAGTCGCTACGAGTAAATTTCGCATTTACTGAAGTATCGATGTTATATTTCGACTTGTGATTGTTACAAATCACCTTACATTATTCCACTCCTTGTTATTTTAATTTAACACTATAACAAAAATATCAACAAATTTTATTCTCCATAAAACTAACAAATTATGCCTTACAGTCATGTACGTCTACGTATACACCATCAATTTTTCATATTCAGCTAAACATATTTTATACACAATTTTAATAAAAGCATGAACTTTTAATTACTTATATATAGCTGCTTTTTGCAATAATGGATCTTTTAAATTAAATTTTGTGCTCCCATAAGTGTTAAAATACCCTTGTGAATTTCTATATATTTGTGTCCTATATAATTTTCAACCTATATCATACCATAAATAAAAAAGGTATTCTACTATTACGGACACTTTTCATTAAATGTAAATATAATCTTATCTTTCTAGCAAAAAATTTCATCAAAAAAATTTCGTTATATATTTTTTGGGAAAATTTATATAAATAATCAATTTTGAAGTAAATATATATGAAAAATACTTTATACAATCACAGCACGTGTAGTATTTCTATTTTGAATTTCTGTTAAATTAAAAATATCCTATTTTTTTATAGAAGCTAAATAGGACCTCTTATAGTTAAAAGAGAAAACACAAAAAAAAAATCATTCTTTTAACCTTTTGAAAATTGTCAATTATAATCACGACATTTTATAATTATTTCAGCATTATAAATACACAGTAGTGTAACTAGAGAATTTAAACACCTAATAATTATAGGTGACACACTTTCTTTCAAGTTATTTTTTTTATATTTTTAATAATTTTATGGTTAGCTTTCTATTCTCTAACCATGACCTAATATTATATAGTGTTGAATTTTATATAGTACACTATTAGTAGACAGTGTCATGGACAGCTTGTAACTATTTATTATGAAGTTATATAATATAAATTTAAATAAAAATGGAAAAGTTTAAAGAAGTTGATAAGTTTAGAAAAATTAAAGTCTTAAGGATATTTTACTATCTTGCAGAATTGAATGATGTATTAAAAAATGTAAATTACAATGACAAATTGTATACATAATTCTACGATTATTTTTATATGGATTACTTAATTGTAATAAAAGTAGATAGCGAGGAGTAAGTAATTATTTTTCTACGAGATGTACCATATAGAGCAATATAATTAAGAGATTTTATAGTAATTCATTTATTCGTATTTACGTGATCCATTCACGTTTAAATATTATATGAAACATGAACTACATGAAGAAACTGATTCTAAAATTCAATTTTCATGCAAGTATACAAATCTGCACAATATAATAATTCCAGCGTTACGTGTCTTAAACAATTTGATATAAACAGATAAATTATAAGAAACGCAGCATTGCAAAATATTTTTTTTTTGTTCTCTAACGTTAGTTATCCGAATGTATAACAGAAAGCCAACAAATTCTAAATTTTAAAAGATTCAAAATAGTAGCAAATTAGGGCAAGTAAAAGAAGTAACAATATTTCCTAAAATAGCATAATTTGAACACACGATTAATATTGGCCATTAAATCAATTAACTTCTATCAAATTGATTTTATGTTTCTTCAAATTTTGAGTTAATAATTAGCAAAGTTTGAAGACTTTTGAAATTATCTTTAATTTCTTGGATAACTAATTATAGCCGTTCCGGAAATATAAACTTAAAAAATACTGTGAAAAATTTGTAAATTTGTTGAAATCAAAATATGTCAGCAAATAAGCGATTTGATGGACCCTACCAAAAATTTTCGAAAATTCGTTCTTTATAATTTAGTTATAAAGCCCTTTTAGTTACCATTATTATTTTATAAAATTAGTTACATATATAATTTTAAATAAATACGAAAAATTTTCATTTACCTGTAATAAACCACGATTATTCGGATGACTATACCATAATCGGAGTGATTGTAAAAAAGTATATCTGTACAAAATGAAAAACATAAAGATTTTAATAAATTTTCATTTTAAAATATTACAGAGCATTATTAAAACGAAACAAAAAAAATACTAGAAAATCTTTATTTTTACATAAATTCTATATAAATTTTTATCCTTGTGAAAAATTTCATTTTCCACAAAGGATAAAATATAAAAAATCATAATTTTTAGCTCATACACAAACACGTTCATATGAAAAGTCTTAAATTTATGATTTTCTCTTTTATATAATGGTACCAACAATATAAAATTACATTTTAACCACAACTTTGAGGAAATATCTTTATAATAAATTTAATGTAATTTTCTTTTTCTTTTTTTTTTCTACTGATTTTCCTATACACAAAATATAAAATTATGATTTTTAGTTTTTATATATTTTGAACCTAAATCGAAGGGTAAAAAAAAACAAAATAAGAAAATTTTAAAAACTCATAAACCGAGAACGAATCTATAAAAGTGGAAAAATGGTAAACGATTGTTTCATTTAGTGGAAACAAAAAAAAATTATCCTTGAAAGGATGGATATACAAAAGTAATAAGTCGTGAAATTTTCTATATCAGTAGAGAACGATGATTGTAAATAATAATATTAAATGTTGTAAAATAAGCAAATGAACTGAAAAATTACGTATATATTTACGAAAAATTCGTTTTTTTTTTTCTGTTTGGAAAAACCAAAAAAAAAAGAAGAAAATTAGCAATAATCAAGATGTAAACAATTTTTTTTTTTTAAATATATCGTGATACAAATTTCTTTTTTGGAATGAAAATGTTGTAAACAGATTCAGTTTATTATTTATTATTTTGTTGACGTGTGTTCTAGTTAAACATTTTATTTAATATATTTTATAAAGCTGATGGAAATGAGTAAATGCTCTTGATTGAGGCAGAAAGTCCTACCATGAAAAGAACCAAAAAATATATTACTTTTTTACTAAAACAACTGATTTTCATTGATATATGTTCGAATACGAAGTTCTAATCAAACAATTTTCATATGATTATGTAAAAATAGAGTGATAACATCTCGATAATTCAGTAAAATATTGACAGATAGCTTTGTATTATTTGATATGTAAAAATTTCCAAAAAATGTTAAGGAAATTTTGAAATCCTTACAAAAAAAATATTAGGTCAAAAGATTTTTCTTGGTTAAAACTTAATTTTCAAAAGAATTTACAATTCCAACTATAAGTATAGATGAAATATAATAAAAAGTTAAGCTAAACCACAACTTCTGACATATTTTTTCGGGGTCTGCCTTATTTTTAAGTGGAAGGTAAACTCTTAATACAAAATATACCTAATAATGTAATAACCACCTAGAGGCAAAATCATAATTCTCAATTGCATAACTTGATGTTCAGAGGACTTTCAAGTATTCGATTTTTGAATTGGTCCTTGGTTGATTTCAATCTTATCTACTATAATAATTTGCTAAAACTTTATGCTAACTTTATTATATTGAACAACATTTTTAAAGCGAACTATACAACTGACAGATAGAACAGAAAACAGAAAAACGAATTTATTAGAGCTGGATGAATGAATCAATATGAAGGACTAATACAATCGCGGTCATAAGTTAACCATTAATAAACTTATGTTTATGTTAGTTTATTTCAAATCATAAATTTATACTATGTATTATGGACTTTGCACATGATACGCGAACTGTGAATTGCGAATATTCGCAATTGTTGATATTTCTTTCACATGAAACGCGAACCGCGAATTGTGAATATTCCATACAAAAACAAATTTGAGGTTAAAAACGAGCGAATTTTTTATTCGCAAAAATGTGAATTGCGAGTGGATCGCGAATAATGATTGACAGTGCGCGACTAGATATTTCAGTTCGCAGAAAAAAATATAAAATAGTTTAATTTTCATAAATTTCATAAAATAATTAATAATTTGTTGATAACATTATGTGTATTAATTAATTTTAAGCATTTTATTTAAGAAATTTTTTTAAAAAATATTAATTAAACATGGAATAATTGATTTGTTCGCAATTCGCAGTTCGCGTATCATGTGTAAAGTCCTTTATGTAATATTGTAATTTAAAAATATATTTAAAGTCATTTTTTCGATCCAAAACAAATCAAAAATCATTAAATTTCATTGATAAATTCCAATATCCTATTACTCTATAACAAAAATATATAATTAACATACCTTAAACTTGCTCTAACTTTAAATCTATAATGACATAATTCACATGACACCATACCAGATGTTCTAAGCCAATGTTCCAAACAATTTTTATGTACATAAGCTAAAGTGCCTTTACACAAACATGGCGAAATTAATCTGTAAATAATAATAATTTTTATTAATATTTTACAATATTTCATTAATATTAAAAGAAATTATAAATAAAACAAAAAAAAATTAATGAAAATTGAAAAATGTTGTAAAAATAAAAATAAAATAAAAACAATAATTGAAAAATTTAATTATTTATGAAAACATTAAAAGTGCATATATAAATTTTGCCTGAAACAAAAATCCACTTTCAATTAATTTAAAAGCAAAAATAAAAAAATCCTTAAAAAAAATTTTATTTGTAAAATTATAAATTATCCATGAAGAACAAAAATATAAATAATTTTCTATACAGAAAAAAAAACACCAGTAAAATTTATACGCGAAGGATAAATAATAACAATAAAAGGATTTCTTTATAATATTTAATTCATGGCGGTTGTATATAGTTAGTGGTTATGATGCACTTCAAAACTTTATTCCAAACCTTTGGCAATCGCAAAAAAAAAAAAAGAAAATAAATATTTGTAAAATAATAATAATAAAAAAAAAAACATAAGAAAAGCTAATAAAAAATATAACAGAGAAAATTTCAAAAAAAAATTATTAAACCAAAGAAAAATTATACCAATAAAGTTTTTGTTTTTATTGTTCCATTACATTTATTTCCGGGGCAATTGGTTTTTTTTTTGCACAGAATAAAATTTGGTTTTGTAAAGATTTATAAAAAAAATACAGAGTGTCCTAAAATATGAAGTGATCATATTTTAAATCAAAATCGTGATTTTCTTTGTTGCTATACAGAAATATCTTAACGCTACGTAACAAATTGGTATATGGTCAATTTTGATATAGATTCAGTCATTCTCTAAATATTTGGTATTGCAAAGCTGAACTATTTAAATTTCTTCACATAATAAAAAAGTTTTAGGGTCGAATTTATAAACTACATTAAACTTAAGATAATCGTAAGTGAAGGTGTCGTATTGTTTAGTTTTCTCAATAGTACACTTACGAGCTTTGTAATTTTATATAAACGTAACCTCAAAAACTGTGTAACGTACACTAGTAAATATGGTAAACATAGTCTCAATTCAGTAATGCTATCAACAATACTACCAACAAAAAGGAAATAATTGCATAAGTTTAAGTTTGTTGTGTTTGTAAATTGGAAAAGAATTCGTAGACTTACCCAAATTCTTACTTAAGATTTTTGAAAGTGATGTGTTTTATAAATTCGACCCTGATACCGTACCGAGCAAATTGATGGAGTAACTAAATTCTGGGCAAACAACAACAATACACAATTGACATTTCATGGATCATCTCGAATAGTTTATAAAAACTTAACTTTTTTACATTGACTTTAATCTGTTTTAGTACAACTAAGCAATGAAGTGATATATCAAAGTAGTTTAATACTTATTGAATACAACATTAAAAATTAAAACATCATTTATCAAGATTTGCAAATAATTTTTATGTAATTAAGCTATAGCTGAGATAATGGTTCACGTAATGCAGCACGTAATTCAAGAAATCATTTTGAAGTTAATATCAATAGTAGATCACCCAATTTGAAACTGTTCAGTTAGTTCTGTAGTTTTTCGTATTTGTCATAATACCGAAGTTTATATAATGACTTATTCTGCACCGAAAGGGTTAAACTAAAATTTTTTGGGCATTCTAAAAAAAAACCAACCAAAACGAAAAATATTTCTGAAAAATGTACACCATTACCAACCACATTATATCAAATATTAATAATTATGTTTCCAAGTAACCCATATTTTATATCCCTAAGTTATTTTACTGGAATCAAAATTAATCATTTTATTACAATAAAAATATGCATTGAATTCGAACTGATTATTTGCGTGAAACAATTATGAAAAGTAAACTTCTTATTTGCCCTCCAGATAATTCAAATAAAATTTTTAAAATTAATTTCTGCATAAAAATCAATTTTTTTTTTATTAAAAAAATGTTTTAATTAATTGTTTTTATTATAAATATATTGAAAAAATCTGGGTAAAAATTAATTCTGAAAATCTGCTTGTCAATTCCATTCCATAATTGCCAAGACAAAGAAATGGATATTCAAAAAATTCATTGAACAAAGACATACCAATCGAAAATGATAAATATATCTTCCATATCGCCATTTTACCAATTTTAACTTACACCTCTCAACTGTAGGCGGTCACGGTTAGAAACA
This sequence comes from Rhamphomyia laevipes, assembly GCA_963920725.1. Lineage (NCBI taxonomy): Eukaryota > Metazoa > Arthropoda > Insecta > Diptera > Empididae > Rhamphomyia > Rhamphomyia laevipes. The sequence continues at coordinate 44,234,831 of OY987259.1, forward strand.
TGATAAAAAATTAAAAGTATACGAAGGACCAATGAAATTATCTATAAGAAACGTTATTGAACCAAACAAGAAAACGATGGATCCAAACAAGAAACGTTAAGATCAGAGAAAGATCAAAATTTATAGATGTAAGTCAGCTATCAAAATAATTGAAACGGTGATGGGTCGGCCATTTTGTCAACAATTGTCAACGAATATGTCAACAAATTGGAAGCCAAACGAAAAAAGAAAAAATTGGTAGGCAGAAGAAAAAAATAGACCTATGAAATTACTGCAACGTTTAGTCAATAGAAAGACTTGGCCCAAAATAATATTTTGATATAAAAACTAAAAGAACCATTCAAACAATCTTCTGAGAAACCAAATACAATACTAGTTTAAAAAGAGCCAGCTGGTATAAGAAATGAAAGAACAATCTATAAGTAATCATGACCCCGAATTTGAGTTTCTGTATTTATTATATTATTAAATCTTTAGTGACTCTGAGTGATAGCTATAAAATGTATCCCAAAAGAATCACAATTTTTTAATTCCGAATTTTTTGTTAAAATTAAAATTGCCAAGATAATAGCAAAATTAAATCATCAATAAATTACACTTTTATGATTTATTTATTTTAATTTAAATATAAATATTAGATGTCACTTGTCTTGAAAATACCTCAAATATTCAATACAGTAAAAGTATACTACCATTAACATTATTATTAAACTAATTTCCCATTTAAATAAGCTTTAAAAAAATATATAATTACTTAATAAAAATAATTTCAATGTCATTTTTACCTTTCTGGTTCTTCAGCATTGTGACAAATACGACAAACAACCGAACCAACTGAACACATTGAAATTGGTTGATGTACTGTTGATGTTGGTTTTATTTCAACTTCAAAACGATTTCTTGAATTACGCGCAGCATGAAACGAATATAACGATACCGGTTCTAATTCAGATGCATCATACGATAAAGATAATTCATTTGATATAATACCAGGTTCAGAATTTTGTACTGAAGTTCCATTCGATATTGGTTCTAGTTCAGATATTTGATTTGAACTTTGACTTGATATTGTTTCACGTTCTGAATTTTGTAATGAACTTTGTGTTGATATTGGTTCATGTTCAGAACTTTTAGTTGTTACAGTTTCACGGGATGGATTCTGTATTGATATTGGTATTGATTTTTGTTTCATTAATAATACACCACCAGATCTAGATCGTGTACTATTCACAGTTGCTTTTGAAATTGGAGCACCTATTAAATTTGTTGACGGTACACTTATTCTACTTTTATATGTGCTGGGTCCACGTATGTTATGATGCGATTTACCAACAATTTTTGGATTATTTAATTCTTCTTTTTTAAGTTTTAAATCAATTATAATTTCTTGGTGTACCTCTTGCAAAATATTTGGTATATTTGTATATTTACTATCTGATTCATTTTGATCTGTTTCACTTTCCTCAATATCAGAGTCTTCGGTACTACCAGCAGCCTGATCTTTTTGTTCTTTTTTAACACCTTTATAATAATTTTGATAATATATCACAAAAATTTTAATTACAAATTTAATTTTATTAATTTTCTGTAATTGAAAATGAAAAATAATTTGTTTACCTTTGTCATTAGTATTCATTATGGAGCTGATTTTTTACATATAAATTTTTGAAAATTCCTCAAAAATAATTTTTATTTTAAATTTTTATATAAAAATTGACAAAATAAAAGGAAAACGTCATTAAATTGACTGCTTTACGCTTACAAAATGAGTAACCTAATAATATTATATATATATTTTTATTTAAACAAGTGAAATTATTTTGGATTTGATTTATAAATACAAATAAAAATATGTCATTAATTTATTATATATTTTCTCCATAAACAATCAGTCTATATTTTATAGAACTTGCAGAATATCATGCTAAATCAGTTCAGTAAATAAGTAAAATTAGATTGTAACAAGGCAACTAGTAAAATCTTTTACTACGGAAGCTGGATATATTTTAAAGATAATATAATTGAACATGGTTAAAGTGCAGTTAAACTCAACGGACGCAACGGACGGACGACTGATTGAAATGTCAAAAACGTAGAATCACATAATGAGGGTGACAAACTGAATACGTTCTTCCGTCGTTGCAATTTATTTTGAACTGTTTGCTAACCTAACTTTTTCGAAGTTTAAAAATAAAAAAAAAAACCAAAGTTTTTGTATCTAATTATGGAGTTGGAAACATTAGAGCTAATTTATAGAGCTAATTTCTCTTCAAAACTCATGTTTAATTAATTTTATTTCACAAATACGCACAAAAATTACTTATTAAAAAAAATATTTATGACATCTCAGCTGCTTATGAATTATGTCGAGTTTAATTACTTTCATATGTTTTCATATATTTTAACTTTTTTTTGTCATTTCAATCAATCCGATGCGTCCGTCGAGTTTAACTCCACTATAATAAATATTCAATTAAAATGGCTTCGTATATAAAATAGATTTCGGTGTTCCTAACAAGTGGACAAATTGCTTATTCCAGATAATTCAATAAAACTATAGAGTCGTAGATACAAAAGGTACTACCAAGAGACCAAGTTCTTTCGTCATTTAAATGATGCCATGAAACCACTGCATTTCAGTTGTGATGTGAGACTTTCTTTTAATAGTCTTCATCATTTGTATAAGTAGATATATTAATATTTATTAATACTATATAAAATATATATCAAAAAATGCGCAAAGTTCATCATTAAATTAATAAATGTTTTTATTTTATTCAAAAGATTTTTTTTTTTTTTTGTATTTTTTAAAATGAATTTAATATTTTTCCTCTTAAATCTTTTGGGATTTTCCCAACAAAAAAACGAAAAAATTGAAAAATTATATAATCGTAACGAAAATGTACCACAGCAGAAAATAAAAACCAAATTCAATTTAAAAAAAGAATAATAAATTTGTGTTTTTTATACATTACTTAATATTTATATTTCTTATTTTGCAGGTTTCTTGGATACGAAAACGTGATCTGCACATTCTTACAGCTGGCTCAACGACTTACACCTCAGACCAAAGATTTCAGGTATTTTTCAATTTTTATATCCAACAAAAAAAAAAAAGTCAAATTGCTTGCACGTTTACCAATTTATTTATAAATTTTTGTGAAAAATTGAGTTTTCGTATAGCCTAAAATATTATTTTATTTTTTAATTCCCGCTTGTAATTTCATATTTATATTTTTTTATTATAAAAGAATATTTTTAATAAAGTTCTAAATTTAGTCCAGTATTTATTTACGTCTTTGGATTTAGTTTCGGATAATGTATTCGAATATGTTTCAAATTACTAATTCAATTTATTAAATCAAAAAATTGTAATTTTATGTAATATTTTTTACATTCGTTATTCTATTTGGTAACTTACAAATCATTTCCAGTGATTAATCTTGATTTTTAAATAAAATTGTTTATATAATTAAAATAAAATTACAATTAATTAATTTTCTTGTTGAATTCTTCTTATATATAAGCAAAATTTGAGAATTATTTTACCTGAGGATTGGAAAAAAACCGAAGCTATAATTTCACTGGCATAGCTTCTTAGATCACAAATATTATCTAGGTCATATATAATTAGGAAATTTTGATAGAGACCCACTGATCTTACCAAAAGTCAAATAATATGAGTACCAAACTATAGATCACCAAACAAAATTAGCCTCGATTGTATATTAGATCATACCACAATAAGAAATAAGAAATTTATTATATTTTAATTTTTCGATCCTTCTACACCTTTTCCAATTGTAATTCAGAAATCATCACTTGTAATTCAGATTAGTCAATTGTAATTCAGAAAGTATCAATTCTAATTCAGAACATTTCAACATTCGTCGAATTACAGTATTTTCCACAACAAAAATTTTATGTATGGAACGTAGAAGATATTAATTTACTTCATAATTAGCTAATGTTAGGTAAAATCACTTGCAAAAAATGGATAATCAATTGGTAAATTTTAAGAGATTTCGGCAGATAACACAACTTACCATTGAAATATGTAGTAATAAATGAGACGACAGTATGTGTGTTGCGGTTAGGAGGATATTTATTTCGTAATGGAAGATCCAATTGAAATGTTCAAATGTTCTGAATTACAATTGATACTTTCTGAATTACAATTGACTAATCTGAATTTCAATTGATACTTTCTGAATTACAATTGACTAATCTGAATTTCAATTGATACTTTCTGAATTACAATTGACTAATCTGAATTACAACTGATACTTTCTGAATTACAATTGACTAATCTGAATTACAATGGATACTTTCTGAATTACAATTGGAAAAGGTGTAGAATGTCGTCCTTTCCCAATATTCCCCAATAATGCACGAAATTATATTCTTCTAAAATCTTATACAACTTCAATTTAATTTATATTTTAACTAATTTGAGAAAATGTGTTAAAATTGTCATGATCCACGAGTCATGAATCATGACTACATAAGATTTTAATTTCACACGAAAACAATAACAAAAAAAATAGTGTCCTTTAAAAGGAATTTTTCCATTATCTTTTCCTAATTTCTTTCGGAAAAAGTTTTTTTTTTTTTTTTTTGGATTTATTATATTTTGTTCGATAGTTTACAACAATCCTTAATACAGGAAACTGTTATAGTCTGTATCTGTATAATATTGCTATATAAGTTCATAAAATTATATGCTTGTACAATGTCAAAGATTCTTATCTTAAAATAACTTTGTGTAAATGCCATTATTCGACAAAAAAAAAAAAAAAAAACTGGAAGAAAAATAAGCAAAAAATATTGGTAAATTAATGTATTTTCCATTTTCTTTTTTGTAATTTAATAGGTGATACGACCGGAAAATTCAGGAAATTGGACATTGCAAATAAAATATCCTCAACCAAGAGATTCAGGAATTTATGAATGTCAGATCAACACTGAACCAAAAATGTCTCTCTCGTATATTTTCAATGTTATAGGTAAGTGTAATTTTCATTAAATTTTTTTATTTTATTTTTTGTGAATTAAATTCTGTTATTAAAAAAGTACTTATAAAAATATTGCTGAAACTATTTTAGTTCTTTTTTTAAGACTATATTTTCAGTCTTTTATGTTTTTTCCGTCTGTCCGTCCGTTGTATACTTTTCAACCAATTATTTAACATTGTAAATATCCACTCACATTCTTCAGATGTATAAGAAGACAAAAATGTATAAAATATCCGCTAGATGGCAGTCAATATTCTTGTATGATTGTTCAAAAGAATAATTTGACAGTGACAGTTAAAAATATTTGGCTTTCAACGAAAATAAATTATACGCTCGATATTAACCAAAGGTAATTCGGATTACAATAAAATATCGAATTATAAGAAGGCTACTTAGTAAGTTCAAAGTTGAATAAATTATTTTAAAATTTAAAATGTAATTTATTCTGGTAGTTAAATTTAAGATGTAATTTATTAAGGTTAAACCTCAAATCGAATTATGAATAAAGTAAATGGCGGTAGCAATAATTTGCAGTTCGTTGACTATCCACAACGTTTCGCAGATAATCTTTATTTAATGTTTTCTTATACAATATATTCCATAAATATTCCTTGTCTTGTGACCTATATAACTATCGGTTCTCGAAAAACTTCATAACTTTGAAACTACTATACAATAATTTTGTTGCGCGACATTTTTATTTTATTGTTATTAAGGACATGACACATTAAAATTTATATAATTCGTTATATAATAATTTAATTTGTAAAAAGGATAAAAAAAATCGATTAAATTTACCGATAGGTAAAGTTTATTATAATAAAATTAAAGCTATTAATTTTCCAATAGTTTTTGGAATGTTTTATTGCTGAAACAAAATTAATTTCAAGAAAAATTTATTATTTCATTTGAAATTTTTTAAAATAAAGTGGTAATTTTTTACATAAAATATTATTCGTATTAATTTCTCTAAAATAGTTATGTCTCAAAAATATATTTTTCACAAAACCAGAATACTATCGTAGCAATCGTGACAGGATAATCGTCGTTATATTTGGTTTTATTAATACGTGTAAGGTTTAGAAGTCCTTCCTTATATTCCATTTTTGTATATATAGTATGCTATGTTGAAAATGAATTTCTAGGTATAAAAAATTCAAAAAAATTCAGTTGTCATAGTTTATGGATAATAATGTTCATTAAATCTTTATGTATATTTGAATAAAATTAGTTAATAATTAAAAAAAAACTCTTTCGCTGGAAATATTATTCCACAACTTCACCTTCTAGAGATGACATCCCAGATCAAACATTTTCATTTATTTATATTTTTTTAGGTATATCAAAAAAATCGTATTTTTTAAATTAAAATTTTAAATATTTCCTATACTCACACCTTTAAAACATAGGCGACTCGTCTAATTGTGCATGAGTGCCTAATAATTGATCATAAATTTCACCATATATGTAAATTTAATCTAATTATGGTGTGTGCGTTTTATTTTTTGTGCCTCCTTTATTACAAAGTAAAGTAACCAACTTATTTTGTTAGCTGTTTTACAACTACAAAAAACATAATTGCCCTGGTGGCTGCGCGTGGTTTGCATGGCAACAGGCATACGTAACATAAACAACTTACTCTCACTGAATTTCTCTACTTCTAATAATCTTTTTCGTAATGCTGCAATATAGATTCTAGTAAACAAATTATAATATAACTTATGAATATTAGCAATTCGTTCATATTAAATTTTAACATTAAACATAATATTAAAAAGAATTTTAGATTACATGCAACCACATAACTTAATTTTTTATATAGAGTTTTTATGACCTCTTTTTAAATTGATTCACTGCTAAAATTTTAAATATTAAAATATTTATTTTTTTATTATTTTTTTACTTGTTCTTGAATGCATACAAAAAATTTCACGAGTCGCCACTGGTATAAAATATTAAATACATTTCATTTGGGGATCACAAATTTATATTATAAATAATGTTTTTTTTTTAAGGTTAATTTTAATATAAATAAATTACACGAAAAAAATCCATTTAACAATTAATTTGGTTTCTGTATTTTTGTTTCCAACCACAGCGCTAAACGAAAAGTTTATATACCCTAAATATTTATGTAAATCTATGTAATAATCTTAAAGAAAAAAAAACTTATATAATTAAAAATATCTTGGTAACTAATAGTAGCAATAAAGTATATATATATGTGCTTATAGCCTGGGAGGTTTATTCGTACCAGTTACAAATTTTAAATAAGTTACACAAAACATCAGACCATATAAGCGTATATGAGATAAGAAATTCTTAAATTTACTTAAGAATATACTACGTTTTTTTTTTTACCTTAATAAATTAAATTCTTAGATAAATATCAAGAATTTGAGGTAAATTATGTAATTAGTAACAAAGTTTCATTCTCTGGAAATATTAATATATTAACGAAAACTGCCATAGACTTGAAATACCAAATTAAATTTGAAAAAATTCCTTAAATTTCTGTATAATGGCACTGTGTATGTTACCAGTGACACCATATTTTTAAAACTACATCTCTGATATTTCTACTACCATAGATCATAACGTATCAATACTTTTAGCCTGATATGGCTGTGTATAGTTACCGTCACTCATTACTGAACTTACTTATTGAAAAAAGTCAGTTGCAAAACCAATGAAATGTACTTGACATATTAACATAACCTAAAATAATTCTTGGTACAGTTTTATTAGGAAACTAAATATAATAAAAGGATTATTAAAATTTCATATCACGTAGACACTTATGGGCCACCCAGTACACAACATATAATCTATCTTTATATTATAATAATAATTTACATTTATATTTTTAAAAAAAGCTGGCAACACTTGAAAAATTTAATTTAATTTCAAATGAAGGAAAATTAAGTTCGGGTATGAATATAATAATCCTATCTAAATATTAGAATTTTCTTAATTTAAAAGTTTTTTTTTGTTTTTCATTTATACAAAAAAGCTAAGAAAATTCTGTTAATTGAGAATCTTGTATATTTTTTGGAAAAGTTTTTCTTGTTAAACAAATTGAGGATTTACTTCAAGAAGTTAATTAAAATAATTATTATTAGTTAAAAAGCAAACATATTTTGAAATTGATATTAGAGAATCCTTTATTTTTGGATTTAATAACATTGCTCTATAGTATTTAGTGTAAAATAAAATAATGGATATTTATTAATTTTGATCAGTAATCTTTTCTAGAAACATCAATTTAAATAAATGGAAGTGTAGTTGATTGAAAAACATGATTCTAAACGGTTTATGTTGGTTGGTTCGAGTGCTTGCTAAGACCCATATAAACTGTCCAGGACTTCAATTAGTGCTTTAGAATCATTTTTCTACCATACATTCTAAATAACCATATATAATGTATCATGGATGAGGTTATTTAACCAAGGAACTAATTAATTTGTCAGTATTCTTATCGTAAAATTATCCAAATATTTATTAAAATTACATTTGTTTAACTCTAATCTGTTTCTGACTGCCGAATTAAATTACTATAACATTATAATATATTTGTGAATCCAATTTACAAAAACCAAAATTCATTAAAACAAAATAAATTTATATTATTCAAATTGATATTTTCAAATAAATACTTTAGTGGCTGGCAATTGAATAAATGAATTCAAAATTAAAATTTCCTTGACTTATATATATTAAAAAGGATGCAGATTATTAGCTGTGAGTATACTAAACTAAACGATATTGTATATTATTATTAGTTCAAATTCACTGACAAAATTATACATTGACTGGCAAGTTCATGTAAAAAATACATAGAATCTGAACACAAAATTCTTGAATATCAGAAACCACATTTGCATATCTGCATATAACTTAATCAATTTCATTAAAAATTTGTATCCAGTCTGTGGTCCGATATTCTTTATATTGAAACTACATTTACATATTTTGAAAATCAATAATTTGGTATTAATTATTAAATAATCGAATTTATATTTTGAAGTTTTGTTTTCGATTTAACCACAAGATGCTCAATTTAACATCATACCACAACCTAATTGATATTTGAATTGAATATGTTACATGCATCCTGAATATGTCACATACGATATTTTCAAAGCCACTACATAAATTACATAGTTTAATATAAAATTATATTAAATTGAAATTCTAACTAACCTAAAAAAATATATTTTCTTATTTTCCACAAATCCAAATTATTAATTAATTTCTATTTTTTAAATTTATTATTCTTTTAAATAATTCATTCAACCAAAAATAACATATAAATTTTATAATTTTCAATTTCGCCATTATTTTTTAAAATAATATTAAAAATTAAAATAAAAGAGTAAAAAAAACAGAATGCTAACCGGGGGGAGTAGATAACTCGTAGTTAGTTTCAAAAGGCTCCGGGAATTCCAGTCAAAAACACTTCAGTCAAAAAAAAGGCAATTCAGTCAAAAAAAGTTCATACAAATTTTTTTGTTGAAATGCCTTTTAAAGAAGGAACTTCAATCAAAACAAAGGGAATTTCGGTCAGAAAAAAATTTGACTGAATTGCCTTTTTTGTATTTTCACTGAAAAGCCTTCCTTCAGATTTTTTTTTTTTGACTGGAATGCCTTTAGGTTTGTTTCTGTTTATTTGTTTCATTTTTGTGTTTCATTTCGGAAAAGGGTGTAAAGAAATCTCTTCCCGATAATAATAAAACATCAAAGATTTTACTGATGGATATATACTATTCGTGCTTTTGATTGAATATCCTTCTTAAAAGGCAATTCAGTCAAAGATTATTTTGACTAGGATTCCTTATTATTTTGACTAAAATTCCCATTTTTTTGACTCAAATGTTTTTAACTTGTATTCCTTGTCCCGTTTCGAAAGTCATTTATGTTCAACTAGATTAAAAAACTAAAATGTGTAAGAAAGTTCATTGAAATCGGATAAAAATTAATTACTATATGCTCTAAAACATTTGAAATATTAATCGAAAATTTTAGAATGAAAAACTTCAACGAAATCCATTATTTTTAACCATCAAGTCCAATGCAACACTCATAGTGTTATTCGAACTACTCGTAAAAAAAAAATGAACAAAAACTTTTAAAGTTTTCCTTGAAGAAATTCGGTACCAAAAAAAAAACTTTTCTTTTTTTCTATTTTTCTTTTGAAAATTTTAATTTAAACATTTTAATGAGGAAAACATTGTTATGAGTTGTCTAATGGTCTTTAAAATATAAATCGAACCATCTGTGTGCGGCGGGATAAAAATAACTTACCCTCAGCTGGCGTAATTTTGGTCGGAAAATTTTTCTTTTTCATTTTTATGGTTTAAAGTTTTTCATTATCAAGAAAAACTGACAAAATTTTATCTATTTTTGTATATATGTATAATAAAAATAAATGAGGATATGAAAAAAGTATATTTAGCAGGAATAAAAAGGAGAATTTCTTTGTTTACTTGGTGAAAAAAAAAAATAGAAAAATTAAGTTTTCTGTATATATAGAACAACAATGCAGCAGCTGAGACAACCAACCAACAAAAAAAGGACGAATAAATATGAGAATAGCGAACTTTTTTATATTGTATGTTTTTGGGTAAATGTGACAAGTTTAAGAGCCTTTGACACATTTTGAATAATTCTTACATAATTTAAAACAAGTTTCTGATTTGAATAAATAAGAAACACATGCAAAAGATTTATAAATAATGATGTAAAATAGAAAAAAAAAATGAAAAATTCAAGGGTTGGATTGACGGTAGCTTAGTTGAATGAAAAATAATTTTAAGAATGGCACCTATTTCAAGATTTACATGAAACTAAATTTAACTTGTATAAGGTTTATTAAGGCAGGTCAACTCTGTCATCTTACAGCGCTAATTCAAAAATCTATTTTATCATGTACTTCAAAGTAATGCACGGTACTTCATTGAAGTATAAAAAACATCGAAGTATTTTTAAGTACTTCCTTGAAGTAAAAAGTACTTCACCATAAAAATGTGAAGTATTTGTAATGCAGTAAAGTAATTCAAAAATTTCATTACTTTTGAGATAATGCATTAGTTCATTACCAGTACTGTAATGAATAATTGAAAAATTTAAGTACAGAATTACTTTTTAGAAAATAATGCATTATATTTCAGCATTACTCGGTAATAATAATGCATTATTTAACAACTCTTTGTACATGTTAGTTTACAACTCAAAATATTTCTGACGGTTATGTCCCTGCTTTCTTGAAGGATTACAAATTCATTATCTAAAAGGGTTTCTGCAAACTTTACATTTATTCCACGGATTCTTCTTCACTTGATTATAATAGATAGTAAATATACTTTTTGCCAATTTCGTACAGGTGATATTTCAATGATCAGTGCACTATAAACAAACTAGCTCTATTATTATTACAGGAAACTTGTTTCTGCTAAGTTAGCGATTCAATTTGGCGTTGCTTTTTAAGTATTGTAAACTACTTTGCATGCCGAACATCTTCTATATTTCTACCTTATCTAATTACTAAAAATTTCTTATTAAATTTATACTAAACAAAATAATATTCATATCTTTTTCAAATTATTGTATAATAATATCAAAATTTACATAATTTTTACCAAAGAACACACAAAATCCATTTCGAATAAATTTAATATTAATCAAACAAACAAAAACAAAAGTTTGATTCCCCCAAAAATAAAAATCTCATTTTGATGTAAATTTGATGCAGCTATAATTAAACCTAGAGATTTTTAAAATTGCATTAATATTCTGCAGTAATATAACTGAAACAGTGCACCAAATAAAAAAAACAAAAGGATATATGTATCTTGTTATAAGGATCTATTCTATACATTCAAAATATACAATAAAAATTTTTTTTTTATATATTTTGCCATTTATGAGCACATCCATTGTGCAAAATTACATATAGATACATATACGTGTAACATAAAATTTTGACTTTCTCATTAAACTTTAATAAAAAATTTCACTATTTCACTCTGACTTACTGTGCAGAAATGTTGAAAATAATGTTTTATGTAGTTATGTTTCCTTTTTATTGTGTATATTCATTGTTTTTCGTATTATTATTTACACATATATATAAAATTTAATTGGAAAATCTCACTATATTTTTAGAAAACTTTAAATGGGATATATCAACTCTTTGAATGTAAATCATAAATCATAAATTTGTTATTAGGTGGAAATCTAATAGAAACATTTATATTGCAAATCAAAATGTGTAATTAATATTCATATTCATATAAGAATTGCATGATACTAAAGTATGTCATAATTGAGTTCATTTGTAAAACTGGATTTGCTTTGAGTCAAGTAGCCTTTAGCGTTTAGAAAATATAGGTAAATATAGTAAATGAAAAACTAATGAGAATGTTATGGTTATATCTGTCCACTTTAACGATGAAAACAAGAGAGTAAATGAACTGATATTAACAGAATTGTTTTGTTACTATATTTTTCCTGTTCCATATTAAATAAATAAGTTAATCAACAGCTCTGGAACCCAGGAACGAACCTTCTGGAACCCGGCCAGGACAATTTAAATTATAGCACCAATATTATTCTAATACCAGAATGATTGAATGTACTTCAGAACTTAAGTATGGGTCAATAATATTTACAATTTCCAAAGGATAACCATAATTATAAGACCAGTCCTTGCAAATCATCCAAACAATAAATTTTAATTTCACCGATCAAAAATTTTAATAATTAAATTAAATTCCATGCCTCCAGAAATAAATATTAAATTGAATCGTTTGGATAGTTCTTCCTGAACAAAATATTCCTATTAAAATTAATTATATAAATTTTTTTATCAATTTATTTAATAATATTTTATTACAATAATTAAAAATTATTTCACTATTTACCAATTTTTGGCATGTTTAGTTCAATTTAATAAAAAAATAACAAATGAAAATTAATTTTGTTCAAATACAAGATAATTCAAATTAATTAATCAAGAATTATTGATATTGTAATTTATTTTATTTATAATTAAAATATTTAGTTTATTATTATATTAATGTATTTATTTAAATTGTGGTTGTATAAAATAACATTAACTATATAATTATATGGTAAAAATTCCAATTTTGGCCTATTTTCATTAATTAAGCCATTATTAAATTAATATTCCAATTTCTATCAATTTCGACATACAAACGATTTCGCAAGTAAACAATCAACAAACAAGTAAACAAGTAAAACAATAAAAGTAAACAAGTAAACAATATTTTGACAATACAATTTCCTCCGGATTCGATCCACGCAATGTCGTAACATTTCCGTAGATTGTTTACTTGCTAAATCGTTTAGATTTGAATGATTTAGCTCGTGGTTTTCAAGAGTTCATGCATATAAAGTATACCATTGTTTCTTTTTCGCTCGGCTGTTTGCAGCTATGGCAAGTATTGAATATACTGAATGCCTAATCTACTTACATGTTCGATGTTCCACGATCGACCAATGTAGCGATAGTTTAATAATTAAAAAGTATGTCGTAACTTTGATCATTCAGGATTTTCATTGTTTTGGATTTGGAGCAGATAAAATAAAATTTAATAACTTGCCAATTGATATTTATATATTTTATAATTGGATTTGTTTTAATTAAATATTTTAATATTACAATTGAATTTTTTATTAAACTTTTTATTCTGGTAATTAGTTAACATTAAAAATTCTTTTTGAATATTTTCAAATGTGTATTAAAATTTCAGAAAAAAATATTTTATCTACTCGTGTCTATGAAAACATCCTGAAAAGTAAATAAAATTTGATAATAATTTTTTTTTTAATTAATTTAATTTATTATACCATAAAAATAAATATACGAACGTAAAACCTGTCAAAACAATTAATATTTAAAATTTATTCATTATTAATATTTTTCAGATTAAATATTATTAATAAAAATTATTTTAAATAATGAATTTTGGCTTACAAAATTATGTAATATTATCAATGAAATGTTATAAAACTGAAAATTCGAAACACGAATAAGATATGGGAAGAAATTAGGCACCTGTCAGGTTACGCCATTAATTAAATGGCTGTAATTAATAATAAAGAACACGATGAAGCTTATTATCTCATAACAAAAATAATCTAAGGTTAATGTTCTTATAGACACTAGCTACTGTATTAGGAAAGATGGTGAAAAGGTTGGATCTAGTGGCAGTGGATCTATACTCTACCATGGTTGTAATTTCAAAGTTACCATGAAGAGGATTCTCAGATTCATCAAGAAAACGATTTTGTATTCATTAAGAGTGAGTTTAGAAACCGATAAATATAGGTCATGAAGCGTTGGTTTCACCTTACTTTCTAACGCGAATAATCTAGAATTTTAGAATAAAATTTTTTATAAAATTACTAGAATTTATATTGAAATACCAGAAATTTTTATGAATTACCTTTTTCATATTACTAAATATATCAATTATTATAATTAAATTGATTGATTATTTGATTTGAGAGGAGAACCGCTGGCAAATCACGAACTTACGACCATTGTACCCCTCGTATCCTTCAAGTTACATTTGTCGTTCTTTCAATCGAAATTCAGAATTAGTTTCTAACACAAAACTCCTGCTTCATGCAGCTCGTTCATGTAGTAATAACGAAAGCAGTAACAGTAACAGAAAAACTATTCAATCGGCTCCCGTTCGACATATTATAATGCAATAAATCAATATTTTAAAATTGGTCCTTAATTTTTTTTTTTTATGTCCAATCTCTGTGGAAAATTTTAAAAGTTTTATAAAAACATGATTTGTTAATTTAATTTTTTATATATTTCTAACAAACAAAAAAAAATTCTAAAATCTATTTTGTTTACGGTCATGAATCTGGTGAATCAATATGCACTTTATTTATTTCAAACAAATTTAAAACTATATATAAATAAATCCAAAAAAAAAAATTAATGAATTTTTAGTATATTTAAAAAATATGCAAAAATAAATTTTTTAGAGAAGAATTTTTAAAATTTCCATAAAAAAAAATTTCTGATCTAAAAAAAAACTGCACAGTTTTTTATATTAATATGTATTCAAAAATACTTTCTAAGCCTGTACAATTTTATTTATATTATACAGCTAAATTTAGGGTGCATGGAGTATTCTGTGCGACGTAAACTACTAGATTTAGACTATGTGATTATACATAATAGCTGGTAAAGTTTTTTCGAAAATTCTGTATTTCAAAAATGCCTAAAAACGGTTAATTAATTTAATTTTAGTCAAGTTAATTTCAATCCTTAATTTTGTCCTTAATTTCATTTATATCTATCTGCCTTAGTCACTGTCACTGTCAGTCATCTGTTTTGAATAATTTTCATCTGGAATTCTAATTTAGCAGTAAATATGTCATCATTTTTAATGTTAACGAATGGTCAATCCGAAGTAGACTAGTAGACATACTTCTTCTTCTAACATCTTTAGCCTTCAAGTTTCTCCTGTCGCGCTGCATGATCTTCTAGTTATGTTCCATAAGGTTTGCCTTCTGGTAGGTTCTTTCTATCTACTCGGCCATTGAATACTTTCTTATGTATTCCATGAAATCCATGATCCGCCAATCTAAAAACTGTAGTCTCCCATTTTCATCTTAGGCGCTGTCGACATTGTATATCGTTGGCCTATTCTTTTACATACATAATAAAAACACTAATAAACATGATGATGTACGAATTATTCAACACAAAATCTGTTGTCTATTATAAATTTAAATCCTTTACGATTTACAAATTAAACTACAAAAATTTTTAGTTTTTCTTTTTATCATGTCGTATTAAATAAAACGCTGTTATTTCTAATAGTTAACATGAATATTATTTACGTTTTCGGTTCAAATTTCGAGTGAAATTGGATTTTTAATCGATTTTTTATAAAGGATTTTATTTTATAAAATAAATCCTTTGGGTTTGTTGGATTCAAAACCAATTTTTAAACCATAATTAAAAATTGTAAATACTTTGTGATGGGATTACATCGCGGAATGCGATCAGAACAAAATGTTTTATAAATAATGTCCATGAGGTAGTTTCGTATGTTTAAATGGGACAGTCTACAATAGAGGAGGAAATAGGAGACTTTGTTCTCTGTGCAATCTTTATATCAAAATGAAAACTTGTTGTGCACTTTGTATGCAAATTTCGAATATTTAGAAAACGAAGTATTTAGTAAATATTTTGAATACTGATAATGATTTAAATTCGGAAGAGTATATAGGATTTTTCAATAGAGATGTCAAATTTTCCAATACGGATTGCTGCCATGTTTGTCTAGTATTTTTATTCTCACTAATTCCCTTTAAATTCAGTATTACTTAATATTGTATCAAGGATCGTGATACATTACACAAACATTTATAAAAAAATATTAAAATTTATTATGAAAGTCAGTGTTTAATTGGTAGTCCATATTTTTATCTAAAAGCAATCAAAAAGGTAACATTTTGGCGTTATAGATAAATGATAAGTAATTATTTATATCCAAATTTACATAACATTGATCTGGAAGATATGTGGTTCCAGCAAGACGCTGGCTATGTGTCATATATGAAACAATTCATTAATTGAAACAAAAATTTAACAATCCAATCCATGCGAAAAATTGATCCGTCCAGTTGCTTCTAAAATTTGGTCATTTTAAGTGAATGGTATGTGGTTATAAACATTCAAGTACTTCTCAACTATAATCAATTAAATTCGATCACATTTGTTTGATAAAAGTGACATTTAACGCAGTCATTCTTACGGAACTATTATTAGAAATTTTCATATTTGATCATAGCATTTAAAACAAACCAGCTTTCAAATCGGAAAATTATAAAATTTAATCCAGCGTGCCAACTATTCAGTTCGCTCATTACTATAGTATTCAAAATTGATCTTAATTAAGTAAAAAGGCATAGGTTCAGTTATGATTTAAAATATCTTTCATTCTAAAAAATAATGAAATAAAAATTATTTTATATTTTTTTATTAAATCAAAATATTAAAAAAAAAATATTTTTATGACGTTACAAATGCTAGGGAAAAAACAAATTAACTTTAAACATACAATTAAGCTATGAGTATTACAGCAAAAAAAAAATGTGTCCATAAAAAGTTTAAAAAAAAAAAGAGGTTAGCAATAATTTTTTTGTTGTTTTATTTATGCTACGACTTTGTACAATATCTGAGGATAAACATCACTTATTTGTGGACGAGAATATAAAAAAATCTAATGAAAAATGTTGACAAATGGTTGACATACTTGCTTATAATAATCCCAGTGAATCAAAATATTTAAAAAATATTGTCTAGTCATATTTAATTAAAACTTTTGGGATTCGTTCTAAATAAAAATTGTTTTTTTTTTTATATAATTAATATTTTTTATAAATTGAAGAGATTTATTTTATCTTTACCCTAATTTTTTTTTTAATTTGTCATATTTTATTATAAATGGATTTAAGATTAAAATACTATTATATCAAAAAAAGTATAGATTTTTGATTTAATAAAATTGTTGCTGAAATTTACCTTAGCTTTAAGGTTTAGTTTACAAATTTTATCTAACTCATCAATGAAACCAGACAAAACTTAATTTTTTTATGTAAAAAGAAAGTTTAATTAATCGAATTATTAATACATATATAAATTCTAAAACTTTTTCAATTCATATTTAATAAAGATTGTCATCAAAATTATTAAATATATTTTTTTTTTAATTTTTCGAATTATTTAATTACTTTTCATACATTTTACTTTGTTAAATGCTTAGAATCAGAGAGATAAAATTATGATATTTTAAAAATTAGGTATATAAATAGGTAAAAAGGCTTATAACCTAATACTCTAATACTAATACAAAATAAATGATACGTGTAGGCTGATCAATAATCTCTATCCAGAGTGGAATCTTACGAACACAACTTTATATCTATCATTAAACAGTAGCGATTTGCGTCTAATGGTGAGTATCCTTAAAGGCTTTTGGTCAAAATCGGCCTTACCATGATGGATCTATGTCGGTGACAGATATAGAATACTAGAAAACAATTTATTCAATGAATTGGAAGACTTGGTATGGTAGGGATCCAAATCATGGTTGTGCTAAGATTTGTAAAGAATGTCAGGTAGCTGATGTAACGAATTAGAATAATATTATAAAGTATACATATAAGGAAAAATCTGGATACATAATAGCCTAGTATTTTTAATCGAACGGCCACTGCGGAGTTGGTCTTTTCTAACTAAGTAACTATTTAACTAAAAGCCTTTAATTTATTTTCATGATAAACTAAGCAAATTTCTGGCAACCAAGTTAAAATGAATATTGCAACTTAAAGTTTTTATAAATAAATCATGTTGTTGTTGTTAACTAATGGATTAAGCATTGGTTTACCTAATTTTCCCGCAGACTACCCAGTGCACGTAGTTGTTGCTTTGATCTGTTTTATTATTTAGTGCAGGACATCGAAAAAGTTATTCAAATATTTTAATTATTACATATAAATTCTAGTTCTACGATATTTTAAATTTATAATACTTATAATAATTCTTTTTTGTGATAAAGTTCAGAAAATCACAGTATACACTAAAAACAGATATACCAGAATATAAAACATTAATTATTTCCTGAATTCAAAATAAAAAGGATCCTTTTATACATCAGAACAAATGTCAATACTTAATTTATTTTCAAATTGTTCATAAAGTCATTGATTAACTTTCCAAAATTGATATAACTCGTGTATACCCCAAAATTTTATATTTTACACTACCAATTTTTATTATAATTTCTTTAATGTTAGGCTTTATTCAAACTTTAATACAAAATCCTTAAAAACCAACAATTTTTATAATATTTAAAATACTCATTCATATCAGAAATATAATTTTGAATTTCCATGATCTATTTTATAAATATATAATAAATTAATTATTTTATTTATTACATATTATTAAAATAATAAAAATCAATTGGAAATTTCCAATAAATTAAATTTTATTATATATTTTTTTGCATAAAACATTAATAATTTTTGAAAACTCATCTGAAATGCATACAAAAATGAACAAAATATAATTATTTCAATTCTCTTCCATCATCATTTCAAAATAATTTTCAAATTTTATTACATTTTCTTTTATTTAGTATTTTATTTGCAGTTGGAAAATGATAGACGGTTTTTCTTTCACTTCATCTATATAAAAATGATAACCAAAAACCGCAACATTTACATCCTTTATAATAGTCTAGTCATAATATTAATATTAAAAGAATAAAATAAAAATCCCTCAAGTTGTTTGGGGGCTGGCAAAATGCCATATTTTCATAAGAAACATATTTTAATATTTTATCATATTTATTATTATACTTTCATAGTTTTTCATTTTAACTTATCTAAGAAAATTTTCTAGATTTCTAGATCATAAGAAAATTTATTTGTTTAAATTGTTGTTGGCTGGTTATACTTACTGTAGGTATTTTTCTTAAAGGATATATTCAAGTTTTCTTAATATGAAAAAGATGAAATATTTTTTTAATATTTTAGTATAAAAGAAAAATGCAGTAAAATATAGAAAATTTGTCTAAAGAAAACAAGATTTAATAAAAAAAAAATTGCAATTCATTTGATGTGTTTCTATAGAAATGAAAAGTTTTTCAAATATAAATCAAATTACATTAAAATATAAATTTTCATGTGATTGCGAAATGATTGCAATTATTTTTTAATATAAAAGTTTTTTTCTTATCAGTTTTTAAAAAGTATAAGAATTTTTAATCAAATTCTGAAATTTATAATTATAATGCTTTGATGAATTTGATTAGATTTATCTTTCTAGAATAGTTCCTTAAAAAAAAAATTGAATAACTTGCCAATTTTTGAATTCAAAATTAAATTCACTTACAAAATTAATGATAATAATTAATAAAAATCCACAAAGAAATCAAGAAATATAAATTTGAAGTATCAACCTCACTTTACACATTCGTCGATGTATCGTAATTCGTGATGGTAGATTCTAAGTACCAGAGGTTGAAATCAGCAGAGTAAATTGATTGATAAAAACCGTCATTACGATCGAATGTGACGGTTTTTCGGCAAATGTGTAAAAGAAGCTTTATCCTTAATTCTTCTTCAATTTTAAATAGATTCTCTTTAACTCTTTAAAAACTAATTAATTCTTTGAAATTTTATTATATACTTTAATAAATATTTTCAACACCAACTAAAAGTAATTTTATATGTGAATTTAAAATTCTTCTATTAAATTTAAAAAAAAAAATGAAAAATCTTCAATTACAATTTAAGTTATTTATGCTATTTTTAAGTACTCTTACATAATAATTGCTTGACTTAATTTTATTTGACATCATTTATACTAAAAGTGTAAACCAAACACATTAGTGTAGCATTGTAGATACTGCGATATTACACAATCTTTTAAATAGAAAAGATAATCGCATCAATTTAGAAGAATAATAAATATCTTAGGTACTTGTATTTATACTCTTAAATGTTTCTTTCCTATATATACTGACAAGACGTTTAAATATTTATGTTCGAAAGGAAATTAATGTTTTTCCTTCGAGAAAATCTAACTTTAAATGTAAAGAAAATTTTTGTTAATATATGGAAGTGAATTATAAATTTTTTATTTTTTACATTAATAGCAAAGACTGGGGGTTTAATTTCAAAGTATAATATTTGCTAGTTACTTGTTTGTATAAAGTATAATGAATCAATTTGATATAACCTTGAAATTTTAATATAATAATGATGTATTTTGAACGTAACAAATTTTGTCTTTAATAAGGTAAATATAACAAAATTAAAAAATGTTTAAATTCTACTATTAAAAAATTAGATATGGTGAAATAAATTTTTTATAATATGTTACAGCCATTTAGTCATGCATAAATCAAATCAGATACTTACCGATACCACTGTACACTTTTACGAGCTATCCTGAGAAGTAGACATTTACCGATCTTGTAATTGACACATTTAGATTGAAAGATATCGTATTATTATTTAGCGAACTTTAAAATAGTATTTACACTGAATTTCAATCAACTTCGATACTCGAAAGGAATGCGAGTCGCAAAAAATATAATTAATTCACTTTAAGTGCCCGACAGCGTCAGCGAAGATGCTCCATGTTTTCTGTAAAGGTACGGTAATTGCCAACCATGTAGTTTCCAATGGTAACACCTACTGCTTTTTCCAAAGCGATCGTGATGCAACAATGGAGGTTTTCAAATACAGACATAAGTAGCTGATATTACTTTTTTATAATGTTCTTCAGCGCAGCCTAGCTTGAACCAATACTTTCATATCTAATGTTCTTTTAAGTGATTATAATGAATTTTGAATTAGTGTTAGCTGTAACACTTTCTGGATTTGCAACACTTAACACTTTTTAGTTTATTTTATCAATATTTTTTTCATTATACAAAAATATTAAATATTTTTTACATAGTTGCATTTTATTATGAATATTTGGAATTATTTATCAATAAAAGTTATGTTTTCGTGATCATGAATTGTGAATACGAAGAATAAACATCGGAAGCGAATCTGTTTTTAGTTATTATAGGTTTTAAACATGTGTGTCTTATCAATAATTATAAATAAGTTCCCAATATTCTAGCAGTAGTAAATGGACTGGTGGTATTACAATTCCTTAACCTTAAACTAAACCTGATCCACTAAGCAATTTACTAACCAATTTACTTTTAAGAATTGACATCATCCAATGTTGATTTTAAATGTTTAATTAACAACGTTATATATAATTCTATATCTTTTACAAATAATGGTGGAAATATTTGATTCACAAAAATTTATAATTTACCTTAATTAAATATTAATTTTTAAATCATTTTTATTTACAAATTATTTTCTCTTTTCGTTTTTTTGTAGAGCTAAAAGCAAATATTTTAGGACCGACTGACTTATATGTAAAATCAGGTAGTGACATTAATTTAACATGTAAAATATCACAAGGACCACATGAATTGGGAAATATATTTTGGTATAAAGGTGAGTTTTTTTTCTTCTTGAATTATTTAATAAAAATTTGAAATAACATTAACTGTTTTTCTATTGAAATAAAATTAGCAAATTAAATAAAAAGTTAATTAAATTTTTGGTTCTAAAACATGAAAATGTAAATGTAATTAAAATTTTAAAATTCTTATATTCAAGGTAACGATATTCTAGACATGACAACGAATCAAAATGAAATTGACAGTGTACATAGGATATCAGTTGAAAATGATTGGAAGGATGGTTTAACATCAAGGTAAATTTTGTTTACATATATTATATAAAAAAAATGTTGAAATAAATCGTCGCATGGGTACTTAAGTGCAGTATAAGCATTTTTAAATTTTTTAACTTGTAAATTTTTTTTTTTTTTTTTTAAATGCACTTAAACGTAACTAATTATATGTTAATAATTTAATTTTATAATTTAATACAAACTTTCCCAAAAAAAATATCTGTGTGTACTGCACTTAAGAACTTAACTGACGAAATACAAATAAACAAGCAACTGCGAACAAAAAATGTGAATAAAAACGATTAACATTTAAAATTAACTTACTTTTATGTTGGTTTTTTTTTTACCCAGTTTTACATATTTTTGTGAAAATTAAAAAAAGTTTAATTACAAATATTTTCCGAAACATGTAAAAATACGATATTACTTATTAATGTCATAATTAAATTTATTTCAAATGAATATTTCTTATTCAAATAACTTATCATAAGATACAAAACAACGCAAAATTTTCTTGTTTTTGATGGTTGCTTTTCAACAAAATAAAAGTATATTAACAAAACGTAACTAATTTATTTTTAATGTAACAAATAATGAAATGTAAAGTTTTTAGTATAGCAAGTTATAATTTAATATTATTGTACACATAATGATAATTGTTGTTTAAATATGAGAGTTATGTGATTGGATTTTAAACGAAATGTAGAAAAACACTTTTTATGCCACTGCGAGGCAAGAAGAAGACAATTTCTTCTAGAAAAAGATTTCGTCACCACTGTAGAACCGGCCAATGTGGCCACCTCAAATATTATAAGCTTCTTTAAGTCCATTATGTTGTAATGGTGAAAGGGGTTATAAACGCGCAATAGATCCATAAGGTCGTAGTGCTCATTTGCGTTCCACAGAAAGAGAAAAAACTGTTCAGAGAAGATTTTTCTCATAAGCAATACCATGAGATCCCTGTGGAAAGTTTAAGAATATTTTAGTCCGCCGGAAACATAAATTACATATTTTAAATAATTTAAACTTTTTTTTGAATTTCCAATAACACATGGACAAAATTCTCTATAACAATCAATGATTGATAATATCCAATATCAAAAATTAGCTCCAATTACAATAATAACAAAATAGCCAGTTCGATTGTAATTGTCCATTTGATTCTCTGAATAATAAGTAATACTAAATGTATAACATTTGCACTAAACGAATATCCAATTTCAAATTATTTATTTTATTTTAGTTACATTTATGCTGTTTTAATTTCTAATTCTGCCATATAAAAATCAAATAATTTTTTATAGTGTGTATACATTTTTAAATGCCGACTGATCATTCAAATTCGGTGCCATCTAATACAGCCATACGAAATAAATCCATGTCATTATTTCATTTTCGGAAGGCGAAATAAAGGCTTAAAGTGAAATAATGCACTAATGGCTTTATTTCGCATGGCCTTATTACATGTCACCTTTAAATTCAATTAAATATTATAATTAAGTAATTAATTTAAATTTAAATTTAATAGTCTAATTTTTATTTTTTCCAGATTGAAAATTAGAAAAGCATTGCCCAGTGATACTGGGAATTATACATGTGTCCCAACAATAGCAAAATCTTCAAGTGTCTATGTTCATGTAATTATTGGTAAGTTATATGTTTTCAAAATATATTTTTAAATAAAAAACTTAACAATTTATTGTCAATTTTTTCTATACCCTCCCTAAAAAAAATCAAATTTCTTGTTATACCACATAAGAAATATAAAAAAAAAAATATTAATTTATATTATTATATAAAAACATTAATCAAAATAACAAAAACATAATAATCATAAAAATAATAATAAGGAAAATACTTTATTATCTAGCAGATCCTGTTTATTATGTTGCAAAAAAAAACGTAAATTATAATTTGTTGTGTCAATGATGTTTCGTAAAAAAAAAAAAAAAATAATTACATTTTTTTAAGGAGAACCATTTTGTTTATGAACTAAAATAATATAATAATTTTTTAAGCTAATATAAAATCTTTCTAGGAATTTTAGTAGCCAGAGCGAGTATAAAAATTGTTTTATTATGTCCTTGTTTTTAATAGAATTCTGCAATGAATTTTGTAACAAATCTTTTTATATTATTTAGATATTTTATATTGTAATTCGTAGGAAAACCCATGATTATAATATTTACAAAATTCAGTTTATTAAAACTAAGGGTTTGTTTGAATTCATTATTTTCAATTGAATATTATGCAAAATTTGTATATAGTTCGTATCACGATGTATTGCTGAATTTTATTCGAAATTTAGAAACAATTTGGCAAAGAGTTAAACATCTCAACTATTGGAAAAGCACTTGAATAGTTATGTTTTATCCCATTAGTAATCGAGTATCAAATCCTAATCAGTCTTAATTGCAAGCTTCATTTAGCAGTTGCCAAGAAAATGATGGCTTAAGCGATTAATTCCTTTGTATCAGCGAAAACAAGCTTAAAGCGAGATACTGTTAGTAAGTTAAATGTAAACTTAAGCTTATTTTTTTCACTTTCTCCACATGCTACAAATTTTAGTAATTAGGCACAACTCTATCTGCTTAATAAAAGCAGCTAAATGTAATTATTCAGAAAAACAAAACATTAAAACTTGAGTTAACATACTTTTTTAAAAAGAATGCTGATTGCTCAGCTGTCACCTGTCAATTCAATAGAAGTAAAAAAAGAAGAGAAGTAGCAATCCAATTAACAGATTACCACCAAAGGCTTCAGAGTTCTGATGAGAACTCTATTTATTCTCAAATAGCTTGATACACTTATTCTCTCTGTTGTGACCTGTAAATTCGGTGAAAATTAAAAATGAGAGCCTACAACTATAAGTTAGTTATAAATCATGTAAAAACAACTCGGCAAAGTAAATAACAAATAAAATCAACAAAAATTGAATAGCTCTTTGACTCATTAACAACTTTTTAAGCAAAAGTTTACTGTATAGTTAAAATCGAACTATTATCCTGTAATTTGTTAAATAAAATTGTATCTTAAAATTTAAACTCAAGCGATCAAAAATAGAAGGAGATTTTATCATTCCAGAAATAACTTGATGTACAAATATGAGGTGAGTTATTCCCAACGCCTTTCTAAACATTTCATATTTCATCCTGTTCTCACACGTTTCCAATTTCATACTCGTAAATTGTTTTTTCAACAATTTGAAACCTTTGATGAAATATTTAAATTAATTTTAAATATTATTCGATTATAAATTTGTAATATTTTACACCTTAAGCAGCTTTTAAACTATTCCATTTTAGAAGAAAATCTAATATGAATTATTATACCAATGGTATCAAGATCGTGCACGGGAACAAAAAATCAAACTTGATTTATGAAAATTGATTCTACGAATTACAATGAAAATCTCTTTACAACTTTCTCGAATCCGATATTAAATAATATCGCTCGTTTCATCTGAAACTTCAGATTTTGTTTAGAAGGTTCCAAACAAATCTTTGAT
This sequence comes from Rhamphomyia laevipes, assembly GCA_963920725.1. Classification (NCBI taxonomy): domain Eukaryota; kingdom Metazoa; phylum Arthropoda; class Insecta; order Diptera; family Empididae; genus Rhamphomyia; species Rhamphomyia laevipes. Next base: position 44,260,692 of record OY987259.1, read on the forward strand.
TCAAAATAAAAAATACCAAACTGAAAATGTTGAAAACTAATAAAATCATTTTTATATTTTTATTAACAAAATATTCTTAAATATATTTATGAATACTCATTTATCTTGTTTATAGTTATTTGTTGTTTTTTTTTCCTGAAATATAATTCCAAATTCATTTAGGCTGTTGCCAACAAAAAAACATAAACCTCACCACATATTACGAGTTCGTTTATAGGTGGATTTTGGTTAAATTTGTGAGCTCAAATAACAAATAACAAAAACCAGGAAATTTTTTTTTTGTACATATTTTGTTATTCCCTAAACTAAAATTATCACTAGAATGGCCGCCATAATTTTGGTATTTTGTTATTGTTTTTATCATTCTCCAGGCAGTAGAAATGACGATATTTATGGGATATCATTATTTCTACTCAAAATCTCGTAAACACTCCCCCATAGCATAGACACCACAAAAAATATTTGTGAATACTAAAATAATAGTAAATATTTATTTTAATGTTTACCAAACATTAAAGATATAATTTTTATATGAAATTATTATATGAGCTTCGATTCGATGGTTAAATGTTTTATTGACCATCAACATTTTGATATTTTAGTATAATTTTGTGGGTATATATAAATGTGATTGTACAAATGAGTTTTTTTTTTAATGAGTGTTACTTGTTATGAAAATTTAATGATTTTTATCACTTTCAACAAATTTTGGTGTTATTTGTATATCTATTAATTTCATATTGTTATAGAATTCAATGTTTTTTTCTGCGAAAATATAAATTATCACAAACTGTGAAACAATCATCGTCCTAGGTAGTATGTAAAGAAATAGCAAACTGTTCCGGAATATAACAATGTCTTTTCCATTACTGCTAAATGCATATGAATTTTGTGGAAAAGTAACTTTTCAGCTTCAGATCTTCTTCTTATATACAAAACATACATTCGTCCACAGCTTGAATGATCATCATCAAAATTATAAATTAAGCCCATACATCAAACGTAATGTAGGAGTTCTTATCATATTCAGCTGAGAGACTGATTAAGTGTATTTTGAAAAATTTGGATATTTGGATAGACGAAAAGCAATCCAGGCTAACAAATATTCAAATTCACATTTAAAGGATAATTTCCAAACGTATGTCAATTTATATATAAAAAAACACAGAATCAGAATTAAAAATAAATTTGTCTATCAGCGGACAGCGGCTTCGCTACTACAAGAACTTCAATAAGCATCGGCAAAATCTTTTACTTTAATTTATTTTATAGTCCATAATAAAAAAAAATTTACTACCAATTGAATCATAAGAAAACTGTTCGCTATTCAGTCAAGGACTGCAAAAAAATTATATTCTAAATCTTAACCGATGGCATAGCTACAGAAATACACAAAATAGTTAAGTGAACAGCATAATGCGTTGACAGGCGTTGCTCGTCGTTAGAGTTATTTTCTTGCTTTCTATGTTAAGCTGCTTTTAATTCAAATTTTCAAATGATTTTTATCATTCTAAGTAATTATTAAATGAATGTACTAATTTAATTAAGTTTGTTTAGTGTTTTTTTTTTTAAGAAAATTTGATTTAAATTATAATCAGCCTAATTGATTCTATATCCGGCATTAGCTTTTATTAGTATGTTTTAATCTTCAAAAAAAAAAAATATTTTAATTAATAATAATGCTAGGAATTCATATTATATATTAAATATATACTAATTTTCATAATTTCAATTTTACATTAAAAGGGAAATAATTATTCATTATATGAAAATTTTTGATGAATTAGAAAATTAAATTTAAAAAAAAATAAAATTTATAAGTAATTTTTTCAATTTAGAATCACGTAAACCAACCTCCTTTTATGCTAATATCTTAATGTATATTATCCTAATAATTTTCAAAAGGGACTCCTTCAAAATTCTTAAATTGTACATACATTTGGATTTGTTATATTTAACAACAACAAAAAATGAACATAACAAATACTAATACATTATAATTTGAAACCTCGAACAAAGCCGTAAAATTTATTCAAATTTGTTAATAATCTTTTTTTTTATTACGTACTACTTATGATAAGATGTAAATTATTATATGCTATCATTTTTCTTTATGAATTCTTGTAAATTAGCCTTCACCTATGTACACTTATATTAGAAAAGGTTGGGCTATATTGAGTATATATTGATTATCGTAAAATCTTTTGATTTTGGGCTGTTTCACGTCTGTGAAATTTATGAAATGGAAATTTAAATTATTTTTTGAAATTTGTTTATATTTTTGACAACTAATTGACATGAGTTTGTGTGAGCTAGTCCTCACTAATGTGAATTTGCTTAATTGATGATGTGAACGCTACTGAAGTTGAATAATCTAGTATAGTTTATCCATTACCTCCGTGTAAATGGTTTTCGAAGTGAAATTTTATATTGTGGTAAGAAACCAAGTTAATTAATGATGTTTTATTTGAAAATGATAAACGAAGGTATAAAAATTCCTTATAAAATGAAAGCATTAAAGGCGAAAACAGAAAAAATGAATTTATCTGACAAAATTGTCAGTAAATTTTGTTCGACGCAGTAAGCGAATCGCACGCGACGTAAACAATTATGTTGCGAACCGTACTCTCGGTGTAAACAATTTTATTAAAACGAAATATATATAAATCAATTCAGTTTCATACTGTAGAATTGACACTATTGAAATATGATTAGCCATTTTGTATAAAATTTCATGATTTTTTCATGATCTCTGAGTACCTCAAGAATCATGAGTAACTCAAGAATCACATAAGAGGTATGAGTACTTCAATATCGCTCTATCTAATAAGCATATTTATCGTAAAACTTTTATTAGTATTTAATAGAGTTTTACGATCCGCTTCCTTTAAATGAATTACGTTATTTCTGTCAAATCTCATTTATATTAAATGTTTTAAGCTATCGTATCATTTTTGTGCTAAAAATATCTCAACACATCAAATTTTGTTTGATAGTATCGTCAACAAAGTTCTAGTGAATGTTTGCTGATTATTATTGGTAAAGAAAAATTGTAAAGGAAATATTTTTTATGATAAATTTCAAGATACTAAGAAATAAAGTATTTGATGCTAAGTTCAGACTTCTGAAGTAATTTTTTATTCGGTTTTTTGTTTTCAACGAATAAAATTTATGCATAACTTTTACTTTTTTTTAAATTATTCCAATTTAACATTTTATATTTATGCTGATTGAAGATATTTCATAAATAACATCAATATATCTAGTATGTTCATAATTTGAAGTAATTCCAAAATTATATGGCATAATGAGTTTTTTGTTACAAAATTTGATTGTATAAATGTTACTAATATTGAATAGATTGCATGGATACAACTCACCTTAAATTAATGAAATTGCTTATATGCATATCCTTACACGTATTGAATAGCTTTTTTTGTAAATTAAGTTTGATTTTTAAATATCTTCGATAACAGAGAGTAAATAAAAATTTTAATTTTACGAAAATATTTTATCTTAAAACATATATTACTTAAAACCGATTAAAGATAATAAGTTCATCTATCAAAAGAAATATTATAAAAATCATGGTCAGAATGATTACACAAAAAATTCTTTATAACTTCACATGACCTTTAAATATACATAATAAAACATATTTGTAATTGTTGAGCTTATTTAGACCTAAATCCTAATATTAAAAAAAACCCAACCATTAAATTGACTAATCAAATAATGATTTAGCTTTTTATATTATTTCCAGACGAATAAATTTATAATCAATCATTCGAAAATCTCATCAGAGTAAATCGATAATTCGCCGCCACTAACAATATTTTAATTGTAGAATTGTTTCTTGTTCGTCTGGGATAAATTCTACAAATATTTCTCATATTTTTATTAAAAGCATACAAAAATAACAAATGATTTTATGTTCAAATGTAAAATGGAAATATTAATTAATTTATTGAGTTTAACTATAAAATTTCCCTTCAGTATTCTTCTGATAATTAATTTTATTTGTTTTCATATTTATATTAAATTGTATATAAATTTAAAAATTACGATAAAATTAATTACCATTTAATATAATAAGTTTCGATTCGCTTAGCTATGTACGCCATAAATCAATTCCTTCATTTAACTTTCACAAATTTTGAAATATTGACGTAGTTTGTTACCAGTGAAAAAATCATTAAAACTCTCACTAAGCTGGGATGTAGCCTCGATTTTAAAATATAATTATAATATGGTCCTTGCTCTATATAAATACTATTGTAAAATCCTTGATTTAATTAAAAAACGATTTAATTAATATATTTTAAAGAATTTATTAAGGCAAACCATTTTATTAACACCATCACCTTTAAAGTTGTCCAGTTTATTATAGTTAATAATTATGAAATTGATATAAAATTTAAGGAGCTATATTTTACAATCTGTTATCTCCAGACCTGGGCGCTACTTTTGATGTGTATCATAGCATCATCAACCAATTGTAGTTGTTGGAACTCTAGACGCTTCTGGTTAAAAATTAATAATTTTATTGCTAGTAATTGGAATAGTCTTGGAAGAACACATATTTATTTATAATTAATTTTTTGAATCACCTTCCTCTCTCTTCCACACCACCTCCCCCTCCAACTTTAATTTTTAATTTCCCAGAATACGTTTTACTTGTTTTCATTCTTTTCAATAAAAAAGGAATCTGCTTCTCCTCTATGTAATATAATTCAGAGATTTTAATGTAAATTCTAAAAATAGAAATTCTGATGAAACCCAAAGGAAAAGTGACACAAAAATCATTTAAATTCTGTCTTCCAAAAATAAGACATCAGCTTGCTTTTAAAATTCCCAAGAGAAACTGTCAAACATCACAAAAAAACTACAGACCAACTTCGTTAATTTGATCCTTCGTTAATTCAATTTCTTAAATTGAAAAAGCCTTACATAACAAATCTCAAAACTTTAAAAGTTTCAATAAATATCCTTAGCAGTAAAAAACATTATTTTTGTATTTTGCTGAAATTCCATTTAAATTCGAGTATTTAAGATTTCCAGAAAAGTCTAATGGGAATTTATTTTAGGTATCTTGAAAATACAACAAAGAACGAATTACCTAAAAAAAATTAATGCAGTATTTGAAATTTATGTAGTTAAATCTTTGTCAAATAGAAATCCATAAAATGTGACATCGAATAAAAGAATTTCTTAGAAATTTAAACGGTACGATACAAAATACCACGATAAATGAACCAATAATAAATTTGATTCATATATCGGCTCCTACTGTACACTGTCTACATTGTCTTTAAATATTTTAATTATCATCAGAATAATTTTTAAAGAAAATTAATATTTCTTATTGCGACAATATTTAATTTAATAACAATGATTTTAGGATCAAGAAATTCTTTAACATAAAAAAAATAAATTAATTACATTATTCTGAATTATGATTGGTTTATCCCTTGGTACGAATCAATCAATCAAAATGAACAGACATGAAAAACTTTGCAATGGTTAAATTAAAAGTTTTTAAATTTTCTAAATTTTTGGTTTATACAAATTATTTTTTTTTAACCAAATTTAGAAAATAGCATGACTCTAGGCAAATTGTTTCTGCACAATTAATTCTCAGTACTTTAAATTTATACTTTCAGGTGAAATTTCATAATACAACCACAGTTTTCCGGTCTGTTGGTGTGTTTTCAAATTTCCATTTAACATAGTTAATGAATTTTTTTAATTCTTGATATGCAGCCTGATTAATTTAAACGTATAAGCGTATATGCAATTAAATATTGAATTTCCCCTTCGAACGAACATGCTTTAAACGAAGAATTGGAATTTAAATAGTATAATAGAATAATATATATACATATTATTATTTTTTTAGCAATCCCGCTGTAGCCCAAATCAAGGCATGGCCTCCTCAAAAAGGTTTCATGACATTTTATTACAATTTTGGAACTATTCTTTATAGTGAAGAAACATTTAATTACAACAAAGCTAATGACTCTTTAATAGTGAGGCATTTGCTGTCACGAAATGGTCTCCAGGATTAGCATTTTCGCAGTCTTTAAATCACAATTATACATTATATATTGCAAATTTAAAACGTCATCGATGCATCAAGCTAGAGTTGAACCGGGATGTAATGAAGCATCCCATATATAAATAAAGCTGTTGCACAGTAGTTTTTTTACATGGCATGATGTTTTAATGTTTCCTGAAGCTTTTATAAAATTATTTGCCTATTAAGAAAAAAAACCTCATCAAACTTTTACAAAGTTTGACCCACTTGTAAATGATTAACTGAGCAAGAACAATTTGGCAATTGCAAAATATTTAATCTTAAATTTTCTATTTTAAAAATTTTGGATGTTATGTAACTAAAATTTAAATATTTATAAAATTATGTTGATAATCATTAGGAAGAATAAAGTTTTAAAAAAAAAAATAAGGAAGAAAATGAAGAAAAGTTAAATCTTTTTATAATTGAAGGATTTTCGGCACATAAGTAAAGTTTATATTTTATTTATAAAATTTGTTGATTTTGAATATTAAATGCCAGGGGAAAGTTTTATTTATATACATATACAAAAAATGGAAACTTTTTTAAAAGCAAGAAATAAAACTGTGATATTTTTTTAATAGCAATAATAATTTAACTTTGATGAAAAATTAAAGCTACCTACTTATTTGTAAGTCCCATTAAATTGACTTATAAATACTTGTATCAAAAAGAACTAATTTATTTATAGTGGCTGGAAAAACAACAACGCTAATTTTTACAGGAAATTTATTATATAATTTAAACATTAAATAATTTATAATATTTTTGAATAAATTCATATCTGAAAGATAATATCATTTCCAGACACTTCTAATATATTTACTGTAGTCAAATTTTCATTTTTCGGATATCAAGAAAATTTTAGTTTTAATATTAATTTATTATCTAAATTTTCATTTGATGAAATGAATCAAATGAAAATATTCTTTGTACAATTCTTTTTAAATAAAAAATTCACGAATTCCATGCCAAAAATATAATATACAAGTCAACATTAATTATATAAATTTCATAATCTAAAATTAATAATCATAATTCTTTGTAAAAAACTTTTGACCAAAGCAATTTCATTATACGTCAGATTAAAATCTCATACATGATATTCCATTTTTGGCTTTGTAAATTCAAATTAAGTTGATATGTAAAAAATAAAATGTTAATTCAAAAATTACAATAAAGGTAAAAAAAAAATTTCCTTTTATAGATATTTATCTATGTCAAATGCATTCATATTAACTTTAACATAAAAAAATAATTGTATTTTGATGAAGTTTCCATGTTCAAATAAAATGTTTCCATGAAAATTATTAATTCAAAAACTACGATAAAAAATAAACGTATGTGAGAACATTAAGCATATAATATTATTCTACTATAGAGCTATGAAATATTAATTTGATTGTGCAGAATAATGATTTAAGTTTTGAATTATTTATAGCAAATTCTTGTCACCACATAAACTGTCGAAACAATCAAAATACACTAATTCGTAACAAAGGTTTGTTAGGGTGTCATTAAAACTTTAAGAATATTATGTAACTATATTCAAATAAATGTGGTTACTATAACAGGTTAAATATAAATTAATATTTCGTTAGTTACATGTAAGGTTACCACAAAATATTAGTATTTTAACTAATAAACATAATATTTATTCAAATAGTTTTAAATTATACTTACAATTATATTACACATAACTTCATCAATTTGACTAGTTCCTTTACAATATTCAACAGCATTTAAAATAATTCCATGATTTAATATAGTAGCACGTTATTTCTATAATTTCGGAACAACAATTCAAAATATAAATTGTTACAAGTGTTTCCAAAACCTTTTCAAAGTGACAAAACTGATTTTAATCTACATTTTAACAAAATTCAATCATAATTTTATGTTTCCATATTTGGTGCATTCTGTAACTTATGATTATTACTTTTCCCAACTATTGCAAGTATGAATTTCTACTGGTATACTGCAAAATTTATATGTATTTCAAAATTATTCTAATTTCTACGAGAAATCTGGACACAGTGCAAGAAAACTTTATTTAAATTACAAATAGTGCATGTCAAAATTTGTGTTTCTCTATGTGGTCTGAATTTAAGGAGGCAGAAGTAACTCCACTTATTTCTGAAATTTTTTGAAGTTGTTTGATATTTTAAATCATGATTCAGATTGACACAAATATGATAATTTTCACTCTTTGTATATATCTTTTCCTTAATTCCTTTCAATTATTTATGTTGCCAATGTTTAAATCTATATTTATAAAGCATTTTTTATTACATATTATTTGAACCAGCTTTCTTGAGCATTCTCGTTTTCATTATAATATGAATGCATAGCTTCATAACTATAGAGGAGCTATTCTAGCTTTCATAAAAATCATACATTCTGGCATATTGACAGTTGAGTTAAACAAAAGTTTGATTTGATGAGAAACTTGTATTAAATTTTAGTATATTTTCATCATTAATTATTAGAATTATTATTGCCTTTATTCAGAAACTGCAAATAATATATTTATTGGCTATACAAACATCAAAAGTGTAAATATTAAATATTAGTCGCGTTGAGTACCTTTCCTATAAGTGAATAGTTCATGTACATATATGTAATCAAAGTAAACATATTTCCATCTAACAAGATGCAGTATTACAAAAATTTACACTTTTTGTATATAAAATTTGCTATTTGATAAGAAATTTTAAAATTAATATTTCTATTGCAAGGAAATTTTGAATTGTAACTATCGTTCAATAATTAGAATTTAGATTTTAGTTGGTATCATAAAATCGGGATCGCACATTTTATGAGTAAAGTACAAATCTTATAAATTTTACATATCGTATTACAATATGCCAAATTACAATATAATCGATACTCTGTACACTATATCATAAGTCATGATATCGTGTATTTTTTTACTGTGATTCTTTTAGTGTTTATGTGCAAAGTTATTCTGGAGTTACTAAGTGGAGCCTACACTTTCTGTTTATGATCATTAAATAAACTCTACTAAATCATTACTAGAAAAAATAATTTTACTAATGTAATTAAAACAAAATCAATTTTATCGTTACTATTCTTAAATTAAAGTTTAATTTAAATTAATTCTTATTTCTATTAAAATTGAGTTATGAATTTATTCCAGAATTCCTCAATAATTCAAAATCTTTTAGATATTTTAATTAACAAATACGAGATTATAAATTTTAATTAAATAATTAAATTTGAAATTTATGTTATATATTTTGATATTCTTTGAATACTGTATAACATAATCTCTGATTTCACATTATTTGCTTGTTTCACTTACTAAATTTAATATTATGATCACAACAACTTTTAATCAAATTCTATATTTTAATGAATCTAATGATCTTAATAGTTATGATGACTAAGTAAAGATATATGTATCTGTACTTACATTTTAAATTGAATTATTAATATAGTATAATGTATAAGATTCTATTGCAAATTTTAATTAATAATTTTTGAAAATTTCTATTTTACTAATCTAAATCATAAATGTATTTTAAAATATTTTACACATATAAATAGAAATTACCTGGTACTAAAATTTAATAAATCAATTTATTGAAGTGCAAAATTCCTAACAAAAATCTATGGAGAGTATATAAAATAAGTCGGCCGTAGTTTTGAAAGATATATTTATATATTTTTATTTATATATTCTGTAAAGTCTTAATATAATATAAGATACAAAAGTATCTAATCAAAATTGGAATTAAATTTTATTATTTATATGAATATATTTTTATATATTATTCTGTCGGTATAGATAATTACCAAAGTATATTACAATATGTCATTGTAAATTACTACAATCTAAAGTCAGATTGCTTTAAAGTCTCTAGATTAATCTTGGAAAGGATTTCAAAAAGTTCACAGTTCATATTTCAAATATTTTACTAATTATATAAATTTCCAAATTTTCTTTTATGTACTGGAGCTGTATCGGAGAATACGCAACGTTTTTGAAACGTATCGAATTAGATTTACATTCATTTGAAAATGAAAACGTACGTAAACTTAAAATAATGTTTTCTATTCCATCCTTAATTTGGCAATGACAAAATTTGTATGAAAAGTTAAAATTTTGCAATTAAAATTTTGCTAATTGCTTCCTATCGCTTAGATTAAATTAAGAATTACGGAAATTGCCATAACAATCCCATATGTCACTCTAGCTATTTCAGATTTATTGTTATATTGCGTTATTTCATAGTTCTTCTACAAAGTCCGGATAATGTATGAATATTAGTCTGTATTTGGTATGATATCCGGTTACAAGAAACCCTGGTTGAATTATTGGAATCTGTTACGAAAACATTATTCGATATTATTTGGTTTAGCTCACCAATATCTATCCATAGTAAAATAGTCAACGTTTAAATATATGATCAATTTATTATTACCAATAAATATTTTTAAATTCTATCGTATCGTATCGTAACTTTAAATTTTCCATGTTAATTAAACTTCTCGAAACTTGACATGATGAATTATTTATTAAGCACACAGTGATAGCTATTTTTGTATTGTTAGTTGAAAAGTTTATATATCTCCCATGTGCAAGTAGACATAGCATCACAAAAGACATGACTTTTTAATCAAATAATTGTAATTTTCATAGAATATCCTTAAATTTATATATTTTAAAAACTCAAATACGAATTACCTATATAATTATATAATTTCAATATATGTTGTACTATAACTTGCAGATTTTTGTAAAGCAACTTGCAGATTTTTGTAAAGCAACTTGCAGATTTTTATAAGGCAATAATATATTCTGAAAAAAGTTTTTAAGTAAATATCGTAAATTAAAGTTATAATAATTTATTTAACCATAATTCAGATGAAGTAAAAGGGATTCCAATATCAGTTTCCAAATATACTTAGATAAACCTGCCTTACATATAATTATATAATTTAAGAATCCATCCCAAAACCAGAACTTTGAAAGAAGTACAATAAATCTTTGAATATATGCGACGACAGTTCCATTGGATTTAAGGAAAAAAAGTCTGGATCATATTCGCATAAGATATGATCAGGCAATTCTTCTTCGTATTCGTACATTCTACATTTATGTACTTTGGACCTAGTCATATTTTATGTAGATGTTTGTTCAAGTTACAGTGCCCAGTAAGCAGTTAGAATCCTAGTTATTGTTCTGCTCATATCCGGAGCTCGCTCTTTCGTTGAGCTGAGTAAATTGTTTGCCAAGCTTGGTTACCTTGTCCAGAGTTCGAGTATTTTTGTATTTGTGAATTCATCCATGTTTTTATTTCAAATTTAGCCGTGGTATACCACAGAATTGTATTGGGTTTGTGAATATTTGTTCTAATTCATTTTTTCTTGTTAGAGAACCCGCTAACTCATTATCTTTAATATCCCCGTATGCGGCGGCATACAAATTAGTGTGATTATGTTCGAGTTCGCTAGAGTTATTAGATTTTAAAGGCAGTCCCAGACAAGTTTATGGCCAGAATTGCTGGTTTGCTGTATATGTACATATATGATTTGGCAGCAGTATTTCCTAGTTATAGCAATGCAAGTTTCAATACATTTTATATAAATATTTAATAACTTTTAATAAATATCTTTATAATTATCTTCTTCTGAAATGAAATGTGTATTTTAAAATTTTAAAATAATAAATTTGTAATGTTCAAAAAGGATTCAATATAGATAACAATACTCGGTTGCAATAATTTTGAAGCATTTATTCTTCTGGATTCTATGTTCTATGTTAATGAAAGTTCTCACAAAACTATATAATTAAATTTACATCTATATCAACATAATTTATATTTACACATAGAAAATTATATCTGAATTTTAAAAACTTAAATATCAACATAAAAATCTAATATTACAGCTTCCTATATCAATAAAATTCTTGTCCACAATATTTAACAAAAACCAAAACTAGCGAAATATAAATAACTATTTTGATTTAATTAAAGCCTTGAGTAATATCAGTAAAAAATCATATTATTATTTTAAAAATTTTATTTTATATTTAGTGATAAGAGTTCAAAACAATTTAAAGAATAATTGAAAATTTGTTTATTTATTAAAGCATCCTGAATCTTTATATATTTAAAAGTTTCCGTTTTGAGAAAATAAAGTTTTATTTCTTATCCAACTACAGCAACAACATAAATGGAAGATACTCATAGAATATTAGCCACAATGATAGCTATAAAAACTGAACTTCTTTATATTTCGAAAATGTTTTTTCATATTTACAACGAGAGATGGAAACCGCTTTTGAACCGAACTAGAAAACCACTAACTGGACCATTCTTTGTGAATTAAAACCAAACAAAACCAAACCCGATTTTGAAATTATCGCTGTACCAAAGAATTTCAAGTTTGCTTCGGTTAAAATGTAAAAAAAAATCGGAAACTGTCAAGTTTTTGTTCAGAATTTGGAATGTGTTGTTACGAATTCCACAATTTTTCTGAATTTATTATTTAATTAATAATTATATAATTTAAAATTTCAAAGAAATTAATTAACAAATTTTGTTTACTATAATTGATAAATATTTATTTAAAAAAAATGGTTTCCATCTCTTTTCACAACAACAATATCCCTGGAACTTTACAAATGTACTTATTTTAAAAGGAAATAGAATTCTTTTTTTCTAGTTTTGGCTTTGCAATTCTGTAAAAGAGAAAAAAATTTAAACTTTTGTTGTTTACAAAGTGAAAAAAATAGTTACTAACCTAGGGGCAGCAGATAACTCGTAGGGATTTCCAATAGTGATTTATATTTCAGATGTTTTTTAAACATTTCACTTTCTTTAATTGCCAGTAGCATTGCAGATGAGGTGCACATAAAAAATGTTGCAAAATGGTGTGAGTAACATATTCCGAATAAAGCTAACCAGTGTAATAAATTTCAATAACAAATTACTATATTCTTTAGCTAGAGTAATTACGTTTATACAGTTTCGAAGTCACCTCGAAAACATAAAGAAAAACACATTTGAGCGAAATTGATTCTTTTTTTTATTCGACTCCGTCGCAATGCACTTAGTTCTTCTAACTATACTAATAATATCAAAAAAAAAATTAAGATTTTCTTATAAAATACGTAGAAAATATTAATGAAAAAAATTCATGGTTTTTATATGATAAAAGGTTTAAACAGTAAGGACGAAATATATTTGGTGGATATCCTTTTAAGCTTTAGAAATATTTTTAAGGTTGATACAATAGTTTTGAAAAAGAAAATTGCACAAATTTAAAAATAAATAACATTTATAAAACACTGATCTTGTTGATAGCTATGGAATTAATTTTTCTTCACAAGTTATTGTTATTTTTCAAAAATTCAGTGTCAAACTGACAAATACAAATTTAGTGGCAGTATAATTTTATCAATAACTTCCGAATGACGACATCAAACAATTATTTTAATTCAATCCATTCCACAAAAATAATAAATTGTTCATTTCTAACTACTAAATAAATAAGATAAACAATTTAACAAACAAACTGACAAACATAATTTTTTCCAAATTTTCTTATAAGATCGTTTTTAAAAATATTTCACAATATTTATTGCTACAAAATATTTACTTTTTTTATTATAACAATAAAAGTTTTAACAAATATTTTATAGTTTTTATAATTTGAAGAGCATACAAGACAAAAATTAGCCCCCAAACTCCATGAACACATGTGTTCTTGCTGCTGTAATAAAGAAAATTCAATATTATTTTTTCTCATGCTGTAATCTGAAATTTTTGATAATTTATCTTATAAAATAATCCATTACTGCTACAGTTTACATATCGCAATCCTCATATGGATTTTTCCAGGAAACATTGCTGAACAATTAAAATACTAAGAAAAAAAGATTATAACAAGGATTCATTAAAATTTTATTTACTTTTTCAATTGCCATTTTAATGGGGATTTACTCTTCAATTTCGTAAAAAAAAGAAAATTTTTAATAAAATTGATTTTATTTATAAATTATTAACAGAAATTTTTGATATAATTAATTTTCTTTTACTAAGAAGTTAATAGCACATTAACAACTATAGTTAATATTATGAAAACTTGTGTAGAAAAATTAAGTTATCAATTTTTATTTCTAATTCTTGTAACGTTTATATTTTTAATTATATTTTCCAAGGATGTAATAACTAATGTAATGTTACCCTAATTAAGTAACGATAAAATAACACTAAAATTGATTATTATTTTTACAAAAACGTAACTTTTTCTTTGATAACGTTATAACGTTTGATTTACGTTAATTTATAATATCAAAATTTAAATGTACAAGCAATAAAAAAGTAAAATTTCTATAATAAATTTCAAGTATATTTGGTCACGAAAAATATTCATAACGTTAATAATATCAGTAACGTTATGTTTAACGTTATACAACGATGATAACGTTAATACTTTAACGAATTACATAACTACCGAATTACATAGTCGGATGAGTATTGATTTGTCGTATACACCAAATTGGCCATTTTAACGTAATCTACAGGTTTTTAGACATCCTGTTTCTATTTCTACTATCGGTTTTTTAATATTTCGAACGATTAACGTATATCCCCAAAATATAATATGAATATTAATTTATATACGTAGCCCAAAACTCAGATTTTGGTTAAAAATCCTTGTTATTATTTCGTTATTTTACAAAATTTCAAAAATGTATACAAAAATATCAAATCTGTAAGCAAATCAGAATTTTATTTTATAATCGCAGTCAATTATGATAGGTACCCACTGAACGTACCACAATAACTAGATGACGAAACGAAGCTGTTTGCCAACTTTTTATAAATAAAATAACAATTACTCATAACTTGTTCCACACAGCAACATCCATGTTAACTTGTTCCTACAGCAATGTTTATTTGTTGCTAACAACACGGCAAGTTGTAAACAATATTACAACCTTTCCTAGATTCACTGCAATGATGTGGAGAACAAACTTCGATTCAATTGCAGCACGTCAGAAATATAAAATACATCACAATTTTGAAAGTGATTTGACTGATCCTGAAGTCTTGTTTTTATTTCAGATCTTTATTAAAGGACTATTTGCAAATGCAGTTTATTAAAACAAAGTTTAAATAGCAATAATAGGTTAATTAAAAGCTTAGTGCTCAAATCCCGTACTTTGAATGCTTATCTCTATTAATACGGCCCTGCTTTCTCTATAATACTTAGTTTTTACTGGTATATTTAATTTTGACTAATTTACTAAAAATAATTGTTGATTGCGAATTTATTATTAATGGTAGTTCAATAAAATAAAAATACAAATAAATAAAGTCTGTAATCTTAAATCTTATAAAGTAAAACTCATTTTCCATTATGAGGAAAATTAACTTTACATTATAAACAAAAAAAAATAATAAATTTACCCATAAATAAAATATATTTTCTTAAATTTACCAAATAACAATAACAAAATTTTTTTTTTGTTTACTATAAAATTTAAATATTTACGGAAGGAAATCCGATGACATGAAAATGTCTCTAGAATATTTAATTTTCTCTAAATTAGGTCACCGAAATGAAAATTTAATTATAATTTACCGAAAATTTAATGACAGACTATATAATCCCAGCTTTTGAAAATTTCTTTATATTGTTTTATAAATTATACTAACAAAACGTAAAGATTATTTTATATTAGCATATAATTTAAATTTTTCCCTATATTTAATATAAATAGGTTGAAACTGAAACGCACAATTCTGACGTCCTTTCAATAATTTATCCAAGTTTTGTTTTATTTTTAGTTAAAAAACAGTAAACAGTACTACAAAAAAAAAACATGTGTTTATATATACATTAAAAGGGTGTTAAAATTTAATAGTTGAAAAGGATCCTTTAACCTAATTTACATAAAAAACTAAAAATCGTAAAAATATTATGTTCAGTTCAGAATACCCACTTCAAATATATTAGCAAACTGATATGTTTTTGTTGTGACTATTATATATACAATTTTGTTGAATTTCTAAATTATCCTTAGAAAGGAAAAATCGCACAAAGAATAATGATTTAATGTCCTTGTAGTAATATTGATTTTCCTTACTTAAGAGGAGTATAAGGAAACACTGTCAGCACGTTTGTCAGCTAAAATGACATTTTATATAAGTGAACTTATAACCAGGAAACTTATAGTAATTTAGTGCATTAAAAATTAATTTTTATATTTAGAAGAAAATGATTGAGAATTTGATTTAGAATTTTTGATTATTTATGGAATACTTAAATGGTGGCTTCTTAGAAATTATTAAACATTTTGAATGATTTAACAAAGTGAATTTTCAATTTTATAAATCTAATTTGTATATTTAATATCAATTTTTCAGAAATATACTAAATTAATGTTAAGTAAAATATGTTTTATATATTTTGCAATTATTTTTTGTAGAGATAATTTAAATTCAAGTGAATTAAACGTAAATTATATAGAGGGTATTTAATTTTGTAGCAACTAGAATTTCATTTTAATTTTCACTATAATTTTTTATAATTTATGTGTTATATTCATCAATTGACATAATCAATTAAGTCTGTCGCTTCATTTTATATATATGTGATATTTCCTCGGGAAATACATTCAGCTCTATTCACTCATCAGATTGCAGAGTGAGCAATCATAATTTGCGAATTTTATCTCTAAACCTGCTAGCATTTAATGCGATTTAATTTAAATTTTAACATTGCTTTATTAATTTTCATTCAAGTTCAATTTATATTGATTACTTAAAGCTAGTAAATATGAAATATTATTTAAAAAAATATGTTTAATGATCCTTCTAAGGAATACTCTAAACGATTTAATTTAAGATTTTTTTTTTTATTTTTATAAATTTGTTTTTTATATTATAATATTTTTGGTTAATTAAGGTTTAGCTTAAATTGTATTTTAATTATTCTATGATTTGGCTTGAGAAACCCATACACTAAAATATCGTTGTATTATGGTCAAACTTTCCAGACAATCTTTTTAAAATCCTTATCGCTCTTTCAATTATCTAATTATAACCAGCACAATTTTACATCAATCATGTTTTTCAATCTAAAAATTAAATCATTTTCATTTTTATTCGAATTTTCGAGCAGCTATAGCAGATTCACGATATACTTAAACATTTAAGTATAGTCCATTAAGTATGTTTTCATTAGAGAACTCGTCTGATAAAATCAGATGTAAAATTAACAAAACTTCTAACAATTTTCATCTAAATACTGATACAAATTTACAACTGATTGCAAACTAAATAATTTAATACAAATTTTAATTGCATAATTTTGTAAAATTTATATTTCATTTAAATAGTTTTAATATTTAATAAAAATGATAATGCAAAAGGACGAAATTATTATTATTATTATCATTATTGTTATTAAAAGTTTAAACACTACAGTGCCTACAGAAATAATAATTTAATTTGTTGTGCTCTCATTAACAAAACTTTCATTTAAATTATGTAAATTAAAAAATAATAAATATATATAAAATAATACAAAATTTCTATTAAACTAATAAAAAAAATGAAATCCTTATTCACTCTAAAATTATATAAAACATTTCCACATTAAATTAAAAAATTTATCAGAAATAGTTTCAAAAATAACCTTAAAATCATACTAGAAGAAATCGTTTCCCGGATTTTGTCGTTATTGACGATTTTTCTTTATAGTATTGAATCCGTTATACGTATAGTAACATTATAACTAATTTTCTTCATAAACACAACCGTATTAAATGTGAAATGAAACGAAATGAATAGGAATGAATTTGACATTTAACTAACCGAAAAAAAATCAGTCAGCAATGGGAATTGGGAATCAAGAAAAAATGTTTACTCTTTTTTCCGGAAATGTAAATTTTCCCAAAAATATAAATTTTTTCCGAAAGATTTCTCTACATTTAACTAACCGTCTTTAACTAAAATTATTAATAAGTTTCCCATGCCCATGGGGTGGTAGCTTAAATAACTTCTATATACTTCTACAATTATCATTTAAATTAACTTTAGTTAATAATTGAACTTTAAAATATTTCACTAACCAGCATTTACATAATAAAGAATGGATGAAAATTGTGATTCTGTTAATTTACGTTCCTATCGATAGGTGGCGCTGCAAGCCCACATATCTAGCAACATTTCTAAGAAACTTTAGATAGTGCAGTGGTATTATCCATGGACAAGCATCCAACAATCTCCATGATTTATAAAACTATATTTATAATAAAATATTTTGTATTTACAACTTTTGAATTTAATCTGGAAATAATTTGTATAATATATCATTAATAACTCTTCCAGGATTCAGTTTTAATATCTCTATAGTTTTCATTTTATTTTTTTTATGTTGCCATATATTTATAGATACCTTTTTTTTATTTACAGGTGAACATCCAGCTGCAATGCAACATAATTCAGCATTTAAATTAACATCAACGACAAGGACCATCATCAGTATAAGAATTTTGTGTGCTCTAGTTTTAGGTTGTTTTCAAGTATTTTTAATCAAATTTTTAAGTGTTATACATTTTCAACATGAACAATTTAATGAAAATGCAAGATGAAGATTACCATTTTATATTTTTAATGGAAAGAATTATATATTAAAATTAAAAATGAAATTTTGAAATATATTAAAAATACATAATAATATTATTAAAAATATAATACAGACACAAAAACCAGCACTGTTTAATTTTTATTACATTATTTAACTATAAAAATAATATTATAATTATATAAAAAAAATTGAATTATATTATTAAATTTTAATAATAAATAAATACAGAAAATTTTATTAATTTATGTTTTATTTTTTATGTAGTTTATATACACAAAAAAAAAGAAAATTTATATTTATAATAATAATAATATTTGTATATATAATAATCTAATTCCTAAATAGATAATTTAATATGTTTTCTCTAAGGATATTGTGACTAGAAATTTTCATTATTTAAATTACATATAATTTAAATTATTAACTCTAAATTCAAAAATTTAAATTAAATATTTTGCATTTATAAAATTTAGTTGATTAATTAACGACTTTAACTTGTGAGCTATAAATTGGACGTAAGTTTCGGTAGGCAACAATGCTCACCATCTTCAACGAAACATGAAATATTTTGAATTTTAAACATTGGAGCATTTTCATGATTTAGTATATCAAGTTTAACAATATTTAATAAAACGGATACAATTAAATATCCTGTAGGTCTGTAATTTTAAAGGTTTTATTTAATTGAAAGTTTATTCTTTCTGGCGTTTTAGTCAATTAATCCAGAGTTAACCCCATTTCGATTAAAAATTTTATACAACTTTAGTAATCAGGATCCAGATAAAAGTTAATTTCATGATAACAACATCTTCTTTTCATATTCTTATTTTTAATTAATCTATTACAAAAATTGATGGTACATAACGACTCAGGAATATTAAAATTTAATTTTTTACATCAAATTAAAGGTTTTGAAATATTGGTCGGAACGATTACATACAATTTTTGATCAAATCTTCAATAATTATGAAAATTTATAGTACACTATCCTTAGATAAATCAAAATCTTAAAATTATTATTATAAAAAATATGAGAAAATATATAAATAAATTGTAGAATTTATAGTATAATAATTAATATTAAGTTTAAAATATAAATAAATATAAAAAATAAATGAAATAAATTTTTAAAAAAGACAAAAAATTTACAAAATTTTCAATATCTAAAACGAAAAATGAATATAAATTTTTAATAAATTTGAAAGAAATTTTCAATAAATTTCAATATTAATAAAGGATAATTTACAAAAAAAAAACTATAAGGAAAATTATTTTATTTTATGAGCAAGACGTTCTTAATGCCAACACCTCTAAAAATAAAAATAAACAACATATAAAAATAAAAAAACAATATTGAAAATTTCTTACCATTTTCATTTTGTATTTTCTTACTTTTATTTATAGATTTATTTTATAGTTTTTAATTTTCTTATAATTTTTTATGATCAAGATAGTAAAAAAATTTTTAATATATTTTATGCAATCCTTGTGAATTTTGAAAATACAATGATAACGAAAGTATATAAAAATTTTAATATTAATTTTTATATTTTTATGAATAAAAGTTTAATGAAACTACATTTTTTTTTATAATATTTATTTGTCAAATTTTTATTAATTTGATAAAAATTTTGCGGAGTCTTTATCTTAAGTTTGATTTGAATGAATTGGTTTTGTCGGTGATGAAGGAACAATTTATAAATGTTGATTAAATTTATTAAAAAACAAAATCTGGCATAAATTTTTCAGAAATAACATTTCAGAGTTAAATTGTTGATAAGAAAACTATCACGGTGACAAAACTATATTCATAAGACCTCAAACTGTATAGAAATCATAAAATGTTGTATCTTTCACAGCATAAAATAATATTTTATATAGAGTTAAAAAATTATTAGATATTGATTGATAAATAAACTTCATTGCTGAATTATTTCATTACTTTATATTTTTAAAAAAAAACTATTAAGGATATCTTTAAGGATGTAAATATTGAATTTATCTCTGAAATTTTAATGCTGCACTTAATTTTACGTCTTTCCCCATCATAATATCGATAAAAGAAGATTTTTTTTTTTTATCAAAATATCTTTATTTTACAACTTACGTGAAAAAAATTTATATTAAAATAAAAAACATAAAACACATTAAAAAAATTTATATTCAATTTTCCAATTTTACTTTTTCATATTAAAAATTACGTGCTCGCATTCAAAATATTTTTATATTTATATATTAATATAATTTTTTGATTATTATTATTTTTTAAGGACCTGCATAAAACCTGCACTTTTTTATGCTAAGTTCTATATTATTTAAATTTTAAAAACTATAACAATTTGATTTTTTTTTTCTATCGTATCTACTCATATTATGCGGTTTTCTTATTACTTTTCTTATAAAATAAAAAAAAAATCTCGAAAACTTAAAAGTTTTATCTACTTCCTTGCAGTCATAGCAATAAAAAATGATCAACACGTTGTAAAAAAAATAACTACAATATGAAAATAAAGTTTAAATGAAAATATATTAAAAAGAATTAATTAAATTTCAGTTTTTTATCTTTCAATGGAAATATTCTATAATATTATGTAAAATGCAAATAAACAATTTTCTTATTTCGTTCATTAAATGTAACGCTTTGGCAACACTGCATTTTAAATGGACTTAAAATACTAATCAATATTCGTCCATTGTTAAAATACTAATCGTCTAGAATTATTTAACTTGTTATTACATCTCGAATTGAATTTTTATTACACTTCATTATTACAATTTGAAATTTTTACTATTTGACATATTTCACTGTCATTTTATATAAGCGATATTTCAACCACGAATATGTCAAGTAGCACATAAGCTGTGATTTACATCCCCAAAGCATTAAAGTAATTAAATGATCCAATAAAATTCCGACGTCCTATGATATTTGAATCATTCTCACTGTGAAATTATCTGAGAGCTTCCATCGGGTCCAGTTTTCACATATCTTCGTTTATATAATTGTAGCTGCATCTCGGTTTCCCAATTGTTAATTACACCTTGTATTGAAGGAGATGAAAATGATAAAGATTTTGCAGAAATGATAAGAAATAACAAAAACTTCTAACGAATTAATGATTTTAGACAGTATAAATTCAGAAGATTGGTAATTTACAGAGTCCTTTATGACCACAAGATTTCCTACTCTTTCAATTTCTAAATTCTCCTTATATTTCAGATGTGAAACAATTAATTTTTGTTTAATAATTGCTTAAAAGATTCACGGCAGGCCAAAAAAAATTGTTTTATGGTAATTCTTCAATTCTTGTTAGCAATATTACTAGAATATCCATAAATTAAAGCAATAAATTAAATTAAATGCAACTAAAAATTGTAATTTATATTTCCATTTGAAGAAGTAATTAAAAAAACTTTAAAAAAAATAATAATATTATTTTAAAATCTTCTTAAAATATTAAAAAAACTTCATAAAATTGTAGAATAAATTTACTAAAAACAAAAAAAACATCATCAATTAAATTAATTAAAAACAAAAACCAAAAAAAAAAACATAATTATTTAAATGTATAAAATTTGTGATAAATAAAATTAATATAATAATTATAAGTAAAAGTATACAATTTTCATTTTCAATACTGATTCACATAATGACATTTTCATTAACTAACAAAAATTCTATAACAATAACAACAAAAAGGACAGATTTATCTTAAAGATGTAACATAAATTTCGAAAATCATTTAAAAATTATATCAACAAAAAAATACCAGAATTTCCAAATTCACCTGAACAAATTAAATTTTCTAAAGCAAATCCTTTAACACATGAATTTACATGAAAAAATAAAATTTCTTATTTAGAAAATTCACTGGAAAATATTCTATTTATTTTAAATGCATTTAATTTGCATTTAAATGTTGAATACAAACAAAAAAATTAGATGCAATTTTAAAATACTAAAATATTTACACAAAAAAAAAAAGAAAAGAAACAAAAATAAAATAAAAATGTAGATAAAAATTATGCAAAAACTCATATATAAAATTGAAAATTGTAAAATTCATAAGTAATTTTAAATGGATATTAATTATTTAAGGTAACAAAATTATAATGTATATAATAATAATAAATAATAAATAAATAAATTTAAGTAAATATAAATAATTCAAAAAAAAATGCGTATAAATAGAAGAATTGAAATAATTATAAAAAATTGTTTTATTGTAGAAGATCCTTCAAGTATCATAGCAGAAAAACTGAAATATTATTACATACAAAAATCATAACGTTATGCTCTATTTTGTCTTTACGTTGCTTGTCAATAATATCCAAATAAGTTTATTTTTTAATTAAAAGCCCAATTATATGCTGACCTCCAACGAGCCAAAGTAAAACAGATTCGATAATGAAAACTAATGTATGCTGATTTTCTTTTCTTTAGAATATGAAACTGTCGAGATCTACAATAAAAATATAAGTAAAAATGGTAGAAGTAAAGAAATATTGAAAACAGGACAATTACAGATGCATCCAAAAAGGATATTTCTAGAATGACTTGCATGAACTAGAAATAAGATATAATTAAAGGAAAATCTACCATTTTTATTTTTAATCATTGTATTTTTATTACTGGCAATTTCAAAACTGAACTTATTAATTTATTTGCCAATTACTATTATAGGTCATAAAATCTTGTAAGTAATTTTGAATAGAAATCAAATTAATGTAAAATATTGAAAAAATCGAATAGTATAAATAAAATTTATTGGTTATAAATACATTATAATAACCAGCGATGTAATAAAGTTACCGAAAGTTATGTTATTTGATAATGTTATAATTCCTTATATAACCTTAAAAATAACCATATAATTTATAAACATTAAATTAAACCGAACCTTGTAAGAACTATATAACGACATAACTACAATACCGGAGAAACAAACATGCTACGGCGAAATAATTCTTCAAATACAAACCTTAAGAGCAATATAGGTCGTCCCAGTCTTAGTTAAAAAGACGGAGATTAAAAGACGGATTAAAGACGCATGTTTGTAAAAAGTTTTTGTATTAACAACTGGAGAGATCATCCCGTGGATCGTATCCGGTGGCGCACCTTTCTTAGCTTCGGTTAGGACCCGTAACGCCTGTACATTAAGTAAGTAATAACTAATAAATTTTTGGGTTTCGCTAACATTATAAGAACAGATTTATAATGCGAAAAATTGAAGTTAGACTTACAAATAGGCACATTAAATCCATAAATTTTTAGTGTATAGGATATTAATTTAGCTGATGAAATCCAAAAAAAGGACAAGATCTACACGGCTTTATATCAAAATATCAAATTTTCATTCATGGTACTACTAAACTGTACACTACAAGAACGATTCGTTTATATAAATGTTGTATAATGTATGGGCAGCTTTATTATTAAAATTATACGTTTATGTATTGTTTCTATTTTGTTATTAATGTTAAATTTTATATGTTGCAATTATAAATAATTGGAAAATATTTATATAGTAATCTAAATGTTCATTAATAATTACCACTCTTGCAAAATATTTTGTAATTTGATTGCATATTGCATCATTTAAATGTTTAATATGTCAATCAATTTACAAAAATTATAACTATCATATGAAAATATTAAGCTAAATATTTCGAATTTTAATATTTTAATTTAATTACATTGAAACTACCAAGTCATCATTAAAAATACTAAATTAGATAAATGTTAAATACGAAAATTTATGTACAAATGAAATATATTAAAATTATTAATATTTTATAATAAAATGAATTTAATATTTTTCAAAGATAATAATTTGAAATGTCAAATAATTATAATAGAAGTTCACAGTGCTGATTTAGAGTACTGGAACAAGATTTTGAAAATATAGTAAGTTTTTTTAACATTATTCATTGCCTTTGAAGGCTCTGTACCCCATATACAAATCGAAATTTGTTAGTAAATATCATAATGCTTTTACAAAAATCTTTACATTGTAAAATCGGTAACTGATTTAAAACATATTTTTGCTATTACATATTACAATTTTACTCTGTTTTTATTGTAAAACTAATCCCAACTTATTAGCTAGCCCCAAACTTAAAGTTTCTATGGTCACCCGGTTATTATATAATCGAAGGCAATGAAAAAGCGAATGAAATAGCAAATAAGAGTGTTACTGATGACTGCTTAGTGGTTTGCAATATATGCCTCCATCAACTGGTGCAATAGATCACTATGAAATGAAATAAAAACAACGATTGTATGTATACATACAACAACGTTCTAAGCTATTCTTATCCACATAACCTCTAAGATAATTATGAAAAATTACGAATTAACGGCCAGATTATACACTTGGATTGTCCTCTGACGTGCAATTCTTAGGAAGCATAAAATGATCGCACTTATCGTGCAATGGAACATTTGTTATACTATTATCCTTCATGCCAACATAAAAGATTTACAAAATTTGGTTGTTTCTTTATAGAAACTCTTAAGGAAGAAGGTAAACTGAAGCCGGCTAAAGTAATATTCATTAAAAAAAGTGGTGTGGGTCAACACGTTGTGATAATGATACAGCGAATAGATGGCACAATTGGCTCATTAATATTTTATATACGGTCGTGGGTGTCTCGAGGTTCCTAATCCTGCAGATCATAGTTAGAATTATGTTTTAATCAATTTTACTCATATTTTTTTATTTAAATAACAAATTTCAATTTATTTCCTTTTTGACTAGTTAGGTAGTTAAAATGGGGGTCATCATCCGCTTATGACTTTAAGAAACAAAAATTTTACAGGAAAAAATATAATTAATACATATATTTTGAAAACTGTTCATAACGCTACAGTAATTGTAATTTTCTATCTGGAAAATCTAAAAGTGTTTATAATGCCAGATTAATTATAATCTGATATTAAAACAATTATTGATTTACGAATTGAAACATAATTATTTAATTATTTATTACATACATTTTATATTATAAATTTTAAATTACATATTAAGCAGTTAATAATAAATTAAATAAAAAATCTTAAGCTCTATATAGAAAAGTTTATAAATTATTCTAAATATTATGCTTTTAATTTTCATTTATTAATTACAATATTGGCTTGTAATTAATGTATAATTATAAATTTCCATGTATAATTATAAATATTTTCCAAAGAAATCACATTATATACAAAATTGTTAACAGAATTATTGAGTGCATATTATGCAAATGTGTATTTTTAAATTAAAGTATGTAATACTAAAATATGTATAAACATATAATTAAAAACATATATTTATTTCACAAGTACAAATTATATACTTACATAATACCGCATTATAATATAAGTTTGTAATACTATTAGATATATCAATGAAACTATTTTATTTCTGAATTTTGAAAATATATCTATGTATATAATCCTGGAAAGGACTTTGATGTCCTTAGAAAAAGTGTATATTAAATATTTGTCTATTATTATTTTAAGTTTTTTAAAAATTATTTTATTTTCCGGACGAATTTTTATGATTCTCCCACGTTTATTTTTACATGTAATACTAAAAAGTACATAAATATAGAACATATTTTGTTTACCAGCAATAGCTAAGTAGAATTTAGGTATATGAAAAAAAAAAACAAAGCTACAATGTTTTTTCATTTATTATGGTTGCATGATTCGAAACATTGAAACCAACAGAAAGTAAATGTTAAATTTTCACATAGAAAATTGCAGAAAACAAAATATTATGTTTTGATACATTTAAATGCTACGAAATTATTCTCTGTATGTTATTACTATACTAACACAGTGTAAACATAAAAAAAAATATGATTATACCGAGTAGTTCATAAATATTAGTATGGATTTGACACTGTTATTCCGCTTTTTAATTTGGCATTTCATATTTCCCTATAATATGAATGAATTCTTCGATTTATTTAAAATTTTTGAAGTTTCAATTCAGTGACAGATATTTCAATTAGATGTCATATTATTTAAGTTAAAGATGGCATCAAATCCAGAATAAAAAAAAGCAAAAGGCATTTTCGCTCAATTTTCAAAAATCTGGAACTAATCATCAATATCATTAGGGACCAAAATTAGAATCTTTAACTCACTAACAACGGAATTATTAACGCGGAACATATAAAGTTTCGTAAATCGTTGTTTACGCCCAATTTCAAATATCTGGTGACCGAATACTATTTCTAACCTAGAGTTTTACAAAATATGTCATCAAAACTAACTGTTTACGAAATAAAGCTTAGGAAATGGAAATGGAGTATGCCCTCTTCAAAAACCATTACACGAAATTTGTCGTTATGACCTAGATTGGAATCTGCAAGCTAGTAGGAAAAGAGGTCGATTAAAAAAGCTCGAAAAAGAGATTGGCGAATCCGGAAACACGTGGCCGGAAATCAAGCATATAACAAGAAATCGCACACGGTGGAAATATTTTATTGCTCCACAAGGAGTGAAATTTTTTAACTAACTAACTATTTTATTTAAGTTACAAAACATTTAAGTGTTAACAAGCCTTTAAGCAGCTTAAGATGTCAGTAAAACAAACATGTAATATATAAGTATCAAAAGCGTAGTTTCACAATTTATATTTTCCGCTCAATTTAATTTCTTTCGTTACATTTCACCTTGTATTTTGTATTACTAAAACTTCAAAATACTCCAAAAATTAATACTAAAATTTTCGTTTTTGGACACCATTTTCATTTAAATTATAAATTTTAGAATACTTTTATGTCACCATCACTTTTTTAAAGTTAAATATGTATACAAAAATGAAATATCACATACAAAACAAAAAAACAGATTATAAATATATACATACAATTTCATATATCATAATATATAATAGAATAATATATGATTATTTATGTGGCATTTACCATACCACACTATATATAGATTCCAAATATGATATATTATTCCTAAGTGCCATCAGTTTTGAACCTTGTATAGAACGAACATTAGTTAGGTGTTACTGGTATGGTGATAGGACCCAACACATTCATGTTGTTCTAGTTTTTTACATTACCAAAAAAAAAAACAAGAAAAAAAATATAAATCTAGTACATGCTCCTACATGGAGCTAAACAGAATATATACAGCCATAAAAATTCTACAAAAACAAAAAAATTCATACTTCTCATATTAATAATAGAATAGTTGTCGCATCGGAAGGAGATAGGATAAAGACAAACAATGTGAATAGAAAGGAAACAAAAAGCTGTTTTTGTATTGTATTTTTGTTCATGCATACTTCTATCTCATAGTGATATATTTTGATTCATAGAATTATGAAGATTTGTGGTGGAGAGTCGAAATTACGAAAAAAAAAAATTTTTGTCATTTTCAGGCATTTGAGAATTCAAATGAGCAAAAGAAAAATTTCTTTTTTCTTCCTGTTTACGAAATTTCTACTGATTTTAATAATACATCAGAATAGGTCAAGCAAGTAGAGAATAGAATTATATATTTATTTGTAGTGCTCTTTTAGATTATTATGTAGATGAAAATTACCTATTTTAAACAGTCATAAAAATGAAACTAATTTTAAAGCCATTTCAAATAGGTTACATTAGGCACAGTCCAATCGATTTTGGGAAGCATCTATCTTTCATTTTTGTATAGTATTCTTGAAAAATATCAAATGATTATAAATTCGACAATATTTTTTTTAGGATCACCACAATTTTAAATTTTACCCGTAATTATCTCAAAATTTACCTAGACCTTCTCCAATAATATTAGAGATATGCTTTTGCATAAAAACTTGTAACCGTTTCGTAAAAGTATTCTTAAAAATAATCGAAAATTTCTAATTTTGTCTAAATCAAACTATGTCAACAATCCAAGGTGTATCACGAAATTCTATGAAGCAGTACAAAAATTTAATGTTTTTTTTTTTTTTTTGTATTTGCATCATGCATGAGATTTTATTACAAATATTTATGGAAATGTTACAATTAAGAATATAAAATCCAAATTATTTATGAAAACAAGTAATAAATTTCATTATAAAAATATGAGAAATTTGAAAAGTTTTCAAAAAAATAAGATACAAAATTTTATTTTCTAATGAAATAAATTTGGTGGATATGATTTTGTAAGTTTTAAATAATACTATATAACTAGACACTAGTTCACCAATGATTTTTCATATTTTTTCTTATGCTGAATATAAATAGGAGACAACATATTTCTGATTGCCAGTTAGTAACATTTTTGTGATAAGTTCTTTTTAATTCAGTAAATATATCGATTCAGAAAGAATTATTGTGTTCTTTGTTTTTTTTTTTATGAATTTAGTGCCAACAATTCATGACCTTAAAGAGATAAAGATTGTTCCTCATCAATCTAATGTAAATATTATAATCTCTTCTGTAGTTACTTCCAGAAAATATTTGCTTTCCTACTTTCATTGAATACAAAACTCATAATTAATATGGAAAGTGCAGGATTTCCAATTCTTTGAACAAATTTTTCGTATAATTAAGTGACGTCAAGTTTAAATAAGAAATATTTATTCGATAGCATTTTTGAACAATATTGAAGAATTGTGAATAAAAATTAAATCATTTTGAACTAATTACTTCGAAGTTGTTTGTAGGAATTAAAAGAATAGATTAGTGCTAAAAAGTTATAGAAGAATTAATTGAAAATTAAATTAAAATGTTCTATTGACCAATAATTAAATCATTATTAAAACAGATGGTGTCCAGCAATTGTAAGGGTTACTGATTTTAAATTATTTTAGAAATTCTGTATTTTTTAACCATATTCATAATCAAGGCACTTAATAACACACTTTAATGATGTTGTCCCACTATATCGCTGTAACCTGTAACGATTATTTCATAACGAAAAGATATTTAGAGCATAATAATCATAAAATTTATATTTTATATAGTCAACATAGAAGATACTATTATACGAGTACTAAGCATAATATTTATTAAGTGAAGATTTTAATAAATAATATATGAAACAAAGAATTTGCATTTATGATATTAACATATAATATTGTCATAAAACATTATAAAAACATGACTACGTACCTACCAACATATTCAAATTAATGTTATGTACACGTCTATAATTTATAATATTTCTACTAATTTATATTTTAAAGTATATATGTAAAATAAAATAATTTATACAGGTGAGACAGGACATCGATTTGACTAAGGACACAACATTTATACCGTGAATATATAATTATTTCAATTTATAATGATCATTATTTTTCACTTCATGATGGTGAAACACGGAAAAAGCATGAACAACTAATTTTTTTAATAATATATTTTAAAAACGTCATCGTTGACCATCAGTAAAAATTATTAAATCTTTATTGAAGAAAGTCTAAATATAAAAAGTTATGACAAATTATGAAAATTAATTAGATAGTTTTCAATTTATTTAATTTTTATTTAAAAAAAAAAAAAAAATTTAAAAATTATTTAATTAAATTATGAAAATTTAATTTATTTATAATTTATGTTTATTCCAAAGTTTCTTCCAATTATAAAATACTACAGTATAAATTTGGTCACTAGCATGAATCACTGCCATAACATTGCAAGGAATTCATGCAACTGAAAACATTTTTTAATATTTACTTTTAGAAACTTACCATGATTGCCAGTGACTCACAAAACTTGTTTGGTATTATTAAGTACATTATTATTTGTTGGATACATTTGTTTGTTGGACACATTAGTAGCTGGATACATTGTTAGCCGAATACTTTGTTATTAACATCAGCATCAATTTCAGAGCAACTTTTAACAAAATTAAGTAAACAGAAGCTTAACGAATTCAATTAATGTTAATAAATTAACGCATTGAATAGAAGTTCTTTATTACAATACATCAATTTTCTAGCTTTTCTGACATATTTAAGATTTAATTTTAAAACCTTATTCGGGAGGTAATTAAATAAATCAGTATCATAATTATACATTTATTTTAAATCTGCTGATTAATATTTTAGACTGTCATTTGCACTGTTTCATTTCATTAAAAACAATTTACAATTATTGTAATTTTACTTTTTACAATTTAATATTTACGAATCCATTACTTTTCAATATGTTATTCGTTTGATTTATGTTGTATAATATAGAAAAGTTTTCAAGTTTTTCATTGAAGTAATTATATTTCAGTTAATATGTTTGAATATAGCATTTTTTTTATACATATTTCCATAACTATAATCGATATAACTAATTGTTTATGTTTTGAAGTTTATAGCTCCAATTAACCATTAGCTCTACATAACCATTTTTAAACTTATATATTATATTCGTAATTTCCGTTTTTATTAATTGGTAAACTTTATATTTTTATGAAAATATTTACACTTCAATAAATTTATTATTATTATTTTTTTAAATTAATTGATTGAAATTTTAAATCTCATAGCTATGTAAAATTTTATTATAATTATTAATACATAAATGTATTTCCTTTCAGTTTGTTATTTGTATTAAATTAGTATTTTATTGGGGACATATGTTTTGTATATATATATATTTATTGAAATTTATATTAGTAAAATATTTTATACAATTTATA
This sequence comes from Rhamphomyia laevipes, assembly GCA_963920725.1. NCBI lineage: Eukaryota > Metazoa > Arthropoda > Insecta > Diptera > Empididae > Rhamphomyia > Rhamphomyia laevipes. Next base: position 44,292,023 of record OY987259.1, read on the forward strand.
TCTTTTGCATATAATTATTAATATAAACTTATTAAAGATATATCATTAGCATTACGTATGATATATGATATTTTATATAATTCATTCGATATAAATTTAAAATATAATTTGAATTATCATATAATTATGTCATGATATAAATATTTTATATATTATTTTTTTAATTTACTAATTAAATCAAAAATTGTATGGGACTGTGTTCAGATATTGATAACCTTAGAAAGATAAAACAGGATAATACTATCTTGGATTCGAGCCCATATTGGATTTGGAGTATCACGCTGTTACCACAAATCGATGCAAAAGGACGAAACAGCGCAATTTAAAAAAATTATTAGAGAAGGTATGAAGCTTGTTCTAAAAAACAAGCTTCAGAAATAATTGGAATGAATAGAAAAAAATACAGAACACTGGTAGGTTACCATAGAGAACACTTTATAGTTAAAAAACATCTACTTGGAAGACCAAGTATGGACATTCTGTGAAGGCGAATATAAATTCGAATGTGAGGCACTAGCAAGAAAACACTTACAACACCTCGGTATTTCAAGCAGCTGTATTGTTTTATCGACAGTACAAGTCTGGAATGTAATGCATAATCATAAAAAGTAAATCAATAAACTGTGTTGATGCAGTGATTAGGTCTAGTAGTGGTCCGCCCTGTAAAATCAAATATAATTCAATCTAATTGTAAGAAAATTTTCTAAAATGTATTTCTAATATAATAAAGTTATTAATTTCATAAATAATATGTGAATTAGAAATTCATTTTATATTAATCAATCTAATTGAACTTCATGATTATAACACATGTGCAAATTTATTGATATTTTAGTAAACCAATAAGGAACTAGAATTTAAGAGCCTTTATAATATAAATCAAAATTAATCATTTATTAAATTTATAATATCAGACGTAATGGAACTAAAAATATTTAATATTTAATTTAGAACATAACTCAATATTCATATCTAAATTATGTATAAAAATAGAACTTCCTCACAAGTTACAGAAAGTTAAAAATATTATGTTGGTTGTATGAAAAAATATATGGAAGTAGCTGAGAAATGTATAAATAAATTATACAATTTTCGTTGCTCTTAAGAGTGATATGATTGTACCAACAAAATAATGAAATAGAATAAAAAAAAAATCTTATTATGAATTACAATTGATATAATATGTAATTGTATTTTTAAATAATTTAAATAGCCTCCTCTGCTTTGGTTATAGGAGCGAAGTCGAATAATTTTTAATTACTTTTGTTTGTAATCAAAAATCTCATGTCATACTTTACAAATGCAGCGTTCAATGTTCATTTTCAGTTTATAAATAGTTTGTAGTTTATCTATTTACTTCAAATATTCAAACACGTTAGATCGCAGCTTCTTCGATGCCAGTTTATAGGTTAATTTATTGAAATTATAAATTCACCGAATTTCTTTTGCAATAAGTTGATTCTTGGACCAGAAGTATAACATGTTTGATAAAACTGCAGAGTCATCTTGACGCCACATTTTAAATCGATTTCTTTCAGTTTCTATGCTAAGAGTACTACTAAAGCAACATTAATATTACATAATATTTATTAATAATTCATTTAATTTTTATATTTCTCTAAAATAGATACTGTGATATTTCCTAAGTAATATCATTTTCTGGTATATTTCACGGCCTGAAACATAATGAAAAAGACATAATAATATAATATAAAAAAACAATTTGAAAATATTTATCAAGATTTTTAATGTAGTACATGAACTTTGATTACATTATAAACAATTTATTATTAACAATTTCATGATATAATTAAGATATACTTTTGTCATGCTATATACAGGTTAACATGCATGTCATACTGATTACTTGTCAGGCTTGTCGAGCAAGTTAAAGTGTACATTTCGGTTAAACCATGATGATTATAATAAATATAATAAGTAAATATAACTAATTTATATAATGAATTTATCTTAATTTCTTATAATATTAATTGAATTATTATATTTATTAAAATTTCTAGGAAATATTTATATACATAATGCCTTGGTTATAATTGGACTACCACCACAACTACCAACTTCAGTCTTATGGAAATCAATGTTTTGAGTTATAATTGGGCTACTAAAATTTCGATGTATCTGAGTTTTATCAATTTTGAAGTTTTAGTAAAGTGTAGTAGTAAATTGTCAAAATTATAACTTTGTAACATATTTTAAAATATTTTATTTGTTGTTTATAACAATTTATTCTAAATCTAAAAGAATTAGTGCGGCAAAAGCCATTTTTATATGATAAAAGTGATCGGAGATATAAAAATATGTTATTGAAAGAGAAAACATGGAAAGAAATTGGATTGGTTTTGAATATTTATGTTTTCGACAATTTATCTTGTAGCATTTCAAGCAACGTGTCGAATAAATCAACATTCATTCTTGTTGCTTTAAAAAACATTTCTGGGTCCTTCTCTCGCAATACTTTAAATAAAGTGGTATAAAATCCATATTGGTCTCTTGTCTCGTACAGTTCTCGGACTCCCCATCTGCGCCTTCTTTTATTTTTATTAGGTTCTTTTAATTTCTTTAATTCTTTATATGCCTTCATATATAGCTAAAAATCCAGCTATAGCTTTTTTTAAAATATTATTCACCGACATAATTTTTTTCGATTTATTTGCAAATATTCTTCTGTCAACATCAAAATGAAAATTCAAAGTTACATTTTAGCTCAATTTTGTAGCACAATTATAACTTGTCGCGCTACATGGTAGTTGGTAGTTGAGTTTGTAGTTGTGGTGGTAGCCCAATTATAACCAACCCATTATGCTCAAAACTTATCTATGACGTCTATTATAACGTAAAGCTTTGTCATACTTATCACAATAATGAATATATTAACATGTTTGACGTCTATGATTTGACGCGTAGAATATTCATATTATTATAAAATAACCGAGAGATTTCATGACACAAAACTTATTATCCCATGCAATTTTGATGATTTAATTATTTTCAATAAATTTCTTGTTGTTAGCCTAAAAAATTCTCGATAAATTCAATTTTTAATTATAAATTGAAAATAATTTCACAATATAAAAAACATTAAAAATCCGAATTTCATAAAAATAATTAAATATTATATTTTAAAAAGAAATGAAACCTAAAATAATAAATTAAAAAAAAAAATCTAAATTTTACCACCTGACGATAATGTCGAACTCTCTTAATCATAATAAGATCCTTTATTTTTTTTTCTAATTTCCTTTTGAATATTAATTATAAATAAGTGAAATATTTTTATTAATATTTTTATTTTACACGAATAATATTTCTATATTTATATAATTTATTCAAAATTATTCATATTCATTAATGATGTGAACAAGAAAATATAAATGAATTAAATGCGAAACGTTTTTTTATCAAGAAAAATAAAAAAGATAAATGAATATTTATAAAATTTATCCAGCTATAAAACAAAGTAATTATTGAAGATTTTTGGAATTTCTTATAAATGGCCAGGTGGTATGAAGTCACCTCCCTTTAATCAAATTTTCATGACCTTTTTATTATTTATTTTTTTATTTTGTTTTAAGAATTTTAGGACTGCAAAATGAAATTCTTTACATTTCATAAGAATATTTGTAAAATTTATACCTTTTTGTATATAAAGGTTTTTATCTAATTCCATGGTAATCTAATTATTTATTAACGCAAAATTGTATATAATAAATAACAAAAAAAAAAGAAGATATTATTTTAAAAATACAAAATAAAAAATTCAAATAAAACATGAAAATAAAATCGATACGAAACATTCTCGTCCTAGTTAAAATATATAATTTTATACGATAAAGCCTTTAACTACGTGCGATACAAACAATTTTCGGAATTAAGTTAAATATTTTTTTTTATTATTATTATTATTATTTTATTATTTTATTAATAATGATATAGAAAGGAATGATGTTTTTAAACTGAATACAACATAAAATAAATGTATAAAAAAAGATTTAATTAGAATAAAACAATCAAGTATAGTTCAATCTGAATATATAAAATATAAAATGTATAATTACGTAACAAACAGTACAGGATGTCTACGAACTCATAAAAGTTCAGTATAATAAATTTAAAAATTCTTGCAAGAGAATTATTTAAAATGAACGATTGAGGAAACCGATTTACTTAAGTTCTTCGTCTGTCTGTAATATTACAGCCATCGATGAGCAATTGCTTCTTAAACAGTTGTTCTCTACCTCTCTGCTTCGCTTATGTACATTTCTTCCTTTGCTGACTTTGTCCTTTATTGGTTTTCGATTTCCATCTGGGCATTTCATAAAAACTGAAAATCAAATCCTTTAATTTATGATTATATCTTGGTATGTGCCGCCTTGTGTTCACTGATCCAAAACAAATCATCGGCTTTTCTCTAGAATTTCTAGTTTTGTGACTACGGGAGACCTTGATTTAGGGCCTGATGTGAATTAAATATTCAACTACTAGTAACACGTATGGTCCTCCAAAGTCTCTATATAATTTTACTTTTCTCCTTCTATACATACTGATATAAAACCATTTGCTGGCAACTTTACTGGTAGGAACCATTATGATGGCTATTCAATTCGATTGGTTAATCCATAAAGTCTTAATACTTTAAGAATAGTTTTGTTGGTCTTTTACATGACTCGCAGATTATAAACTAAAAATATATAATTATAGTTAAATTAAATTAGCGTGAATGTAATGGACTTTTTATTTTCTGAAATTCATTGCTTTCAAAAAAGGAATTTGGACAAATAAAAAATAATTAATCATCAGCAAAACTTTATTTAATATATATAAATCAGTAAATTCCGGAATATATAATATTTCTTCATGATCTTCCCATAATAAAGAGTATATTCAATAGTAGTGTAATGTGAAGTGCTGAAATTGATCTGTGTGACAAGGATTGTACCCTCCGCCATAGGTGTCACTCCATTCCAACGATCAACTGATCTAATTATGTAGTTTAAATCCACTCTTAACTTAAGCTCATTTGGTTTTAAATGAAAATTTTAGAAATTAAAATCTTTAATTATAAATCATGTATAAAAATTAATCAGGCTAAATAAATTGTTTATATCTATCGAAATTTGGTTTTTAGTTATGTTTTTAGTTTTATCCAACTTTTCACACTTATTGGCATTTTTTCAATACGAGTTTAAATTGAGTTAAAGATGTAAAATTGTTTGTTCCATTGCTAAAACTTAATTAATCTCTCTTTAAACTTAGATAAACGAACATATTTCATAGTTTAAAGTAAGATTAACTTTATATTGATATAGAATTCGTAAAACCACCAAAAACCGAACCTTTTGCATGCAAGGAACCAATCCAAACGAAAAACAACATAAACCAATACCATCCTGGTTTCCATCCCTGATTATCTTAGACTTATTTTCCTATCCCTTATTATCTTATTCGCAAAAAAAAAGTTAAAACGTAGCTTCGTTGAGTTTGTAAAGTTTAAACTCGCATTGAAAAGACAACTTTTTGGTACTATTCTAAAATTAAACTACCACTTAAATTAAAGATCATTTTCACCAAAATTTGTATAATTGAAATCTAACTTTAAAATCTGTGAAACTGTAATAGTGTCTGTTATAGGACACCTTGTATAGTGACATAAAAATTTCAAATTTTGTCATTTCAAATGTAAATAAAAATGATACGTTTTTTAGGTGAAAATGTATTGTAGTTTTTAAAAATATCATTTGTGAAATAATAACATGATATCCTTTCTGACAAGGGATCAATATACCAAACAACATGTAGATATAAATATAACCAACTGATTACAAATATCATCAAATTCAGTCGTGTTTTTTTTTTTTTATTTCGATATTGTTATTCATTTGTTTTTATTATATTCATTTTTTGTTTTTAATTTTTCTGTTTTCTTTTTTTTTTTGGAATAGAATTTTTATTTTTTTAGGCCAACGATTGTCCTAGATATAAAATTTTTTTTTTTTTTATATATATATATAAAAAAAGGATTTTATCCTTAGGAAATGTTAAACTAACAATATATAAAATATATAGAAAATATGTACTGTCATAAAGCCAGTATGTTATTAAAGGACTATATAATATGAGAATAAATAATTCATGACACTTGTTTTATGGTATGTTTATATTTTGTGAGGGACCTTCATCAAAATATATACCGTATATAAAAAAAAATAAAAAAATAAAAAAAAACATTGTCTTTTTTTTTTATATATATAGTTGAAAATATATGAAGTACCAGATAAGAACCCATGCTGGTGGTGTCATAAACTCACCAAAAAAAAATATATATAAAACATTGGATGAACAAACGAACAAAATATTGTATAAATATATATATATTTTTTAAATACGGTAATTAGATCTTTTCGAGAACATCCTTAATAATTCTGGGTTTTAGTGTTGTATATTTATAGTAGTATTTGCATTGGTGGGTGATGGTTAAGGAGTTTTTCTAGCGAATTGATACTAAATATCCTATAGAGATCGTTGAAAGATTATAAAGGATTTTTTTTTTTGTATGTATAATATTTATTTTGAAATAAATTTTAAAAGGTCATTTTTTATTCTCTCTTTTTAGGTCATAAATTTATATATTTTTATCTATGCTTTTGAATATAAAATTTATGAAAATTTTATGATAACATAGTATTATTAAATATATAGTTAAGGAGGAAAATGGATAGCTATATTTAACTACATATTAAATATGATATCATTCAAGTTATTTACAACTAAATATGTTTTTTTTTGGTAGAATATGAAGCTTTAATTTTAATAAAAGAAAAATTCAGTAAATTTGTAAGTCGTAATTTTGATTCGAAGTCCGAAAAACCATATCAACTTTAAGTTGACATACAATGCAGAAATTTGTAAATAAGGCTTACAGCAGAACAAATGTTGTACTTTCTAAATTCCATATATTTTTCTCATCTAGTACAAAATACAAGTATATTCACCTAATGATAAATTTATGTGGCCATTTTTTTTTATCAGCCTCCCTTGGGCGGTACACTCTCTTATTTAATAAGATGTTCAAAAAGGACGCCGTTCATATTTTGGTTCTACAATTCAAAATACCTCAATGTATCAGTATGATTCATGTCATTAGAAAGATATTTCGAAGTAATGAAAACATGAACCTAGTTTAATCGAATCGAATTAAAAGATGGTCAATTCCTAGAGAAATTGCACAAAAATGGTCATACATTTCTTCCTCAGAAACAATCAAAACTATCGTTTTTTAATAAGAAACTATTAAATTTTACAATTTAATTATTGCAAATATAATTTATATTTTAAAATTTAGAAATTCTTTTAAAACCAATATTGTTTAATTTCCAATTCATTTAAATTTAATTTTTATTTCATCCTTTTTTGGCTATAGATTTATAAAAAAATTTCATTTTCAAATTTATCTGAAATTACGTAAGCCAAAAAAATAATGATTTTATTGTAATTAAAACTCAATTCTTTTAAGAATTTAATATACGTATAACAATTAATTTCCAATTTTAAAAAATTATATAAAATTATTTCGATATTTCATTAAAAGAAAATTATATAAAAATATATTCGTTAATCATATAAAAGAAAAAGTTTATTATATCCGGAAAATAAATGAATGTATTCCAGAAATATATCAAAATATAAAAACTGAATTGCTAGAAAAATTAAAAGGAAATGGAATTATTTATAAATTCACAACAATGTTACATTTGAAATGATAAAACACATATATAATTTAACTATAATATAAGTAGTGATTTTTATTTGTCTATCACTTTCTCATCAATCTTCCTCGTGGCAATTAGTCGCCAGAAGTAATACAAATTAAGGGTGGGAAAACATATTTACATTACAGTTGCGAAAAGCGTGGGTAAAATAAAATAAAATGGTCCTATAGTAAGGTTACTTAATATATTCGTCTAAGAGGCTTTCGACTAACCGAATTGCGTCCAAATTATTTTGTATAAATGTGGTTTTTCGACCAAATTATAGCATTTTTCATTATTTGTATCCATAATGAAACTTATAACTTTCCTGAGCTGAAACTAATAGCATTCACAGCTTTAGTACACCAAATTGTTTCGTGATCTAGTTGAACCCCGATACGTTTAGTGTTATTAACAAACTCTTCAAACTTGATATTTGATATATTAAAAAACTGAAATTTTGCTTTGTTAGGCACAGCTTTGTTAGACACAAAGCATATTACATAAAACATGAATACTTAGTAGAACATTTTATTAAATAAGCTCTATACAAATTTTGAAACGCTTTTCTGTTAGTGCTGCTCTCGCTTGGCGTGAAAAATAACCGCATATTACCTACATATTTGGCTTAATTAACTCCGTTGTGATGTGATGTGTAACGCGAGGTGTTCCATATTTATATTTTATGCTCGTTTCCAAGTAAATAATAATATTCTCATAAATATTTATCATAAATATTATTTCTAAATTCTACATTACATTCAAAAATCATTGTGCCAATAAAACTTGTAATCTATTTTAATTGTATTTATTTTATTACATTTTTTAGATTCTTATATAATAAATTTTTAAAGCTCAATACAAAAAAAAACCTCCATTAATATTATCGATCTAAATACATAAATACAACATAGTAGATTGAAGATATATTTTTTTTTATTGGAAAACAACCTACTCGAATTATATACTCGAGATGCTTTAATAATAATACTTAAAATATTGGCAATATTGCAGAGCGCACACATGTTGATTGTATCTTTTGATTGAGCCTTTTTTTATATAAAATCCAATTCGATATTATTTCTTTTGCATAGATTTTACTGTAAATTCTTTATTTGCCGTGTTGTTCTTTTATTTTTGGTTCCTTTTCCCTTTTATATTTTTGTTTTTTTCTTTTTTAGTTTGTTTTTTTTTTCTGATTTCCTTTTTTGTCAATGCTCGGTTCTATATATTCATAGACATGTAATATACTTTCAATGTTATTTTTTTTTCAGCCCATCGTTGTGTTTACAATCGTTAAGAGGTGTTATCATTATTTCTGGTGGAACAATCAATGTTGGTATATTGTTTACCGGAAATTGCAGGTTTTCAAATATGTATCTATACATTATTATAAAAGTGTTTGTATAGATGTATTTTGTACGAGTTCAAAAGTTTAAAATATTGTAAAACATAGAAATATTTCAAAACTCCATCTTTGATGTAGTAAATCAGTTATTTGGTTGGTAGTTGTAAAAGGAAGCAAATTATTATAATTCCCAATTACATGATGGCTCATGGCCAATCAATAATGTTATATCGATGACTGATCTAGAATATTGATGCATTCTACTTACAGAGGTAATATGTCTGGTACACTGATTATCATCTTAGATGAAGTCAAAGGTCGAAACTTTACGATATCCAATCCAATCGCCACAGAAGCAATAATCAAGATTCCAGAAAAGTCTAGGACTGCCTTCACATAATACTTCCCAGGACCGCATGACTGCAGAAAATGATTCGGCAGATAGCTTTGCTAAAACTAACTCAACAACAAAACTCATTGAACCACAGTTGTTCTGCGTTAAACCAAGAGGACATTCCAACTTCATCTCGTTTTCATTAATTCTATTAGGTTGTGGTTGATCGATAAATTCGCAGTGCTCCCTTGCGTTTCACATTTAGGAAACAAAAATTATCATAAAATGTTAAATTTTATTCCGTTTTTTCAGTGCAGATCTTCACCATTTCTTCGTAAATCTTCTTAGGCGTCTATTAATCATGCCGAATAAAAATATATTTGGACTTGTCATTTTTATTTAACACACCAATATTAAAAAGAACATAATAAAATGATATATAACTTGTTTGTTTTTAGGTTGAACGTATATGGAAGAGTTAGAGTGTAAAATTCAATGTAGCATTATGAAAAATATATAATAATGTTACAAAGGATATACATAATATATACAGATATTTAATTTTGTAATATTGCCTGAATTTCCTTTGCTGATGTTCGTTCCGTTATGTAAAAAAAAAAAAAAACTTTTCAAGCATAAACTCAATCATATATTCAAAGTTACGTAAAATTTTAAAATTTATTCAAGTATGTCACGAAAGGATCAAAATATATTGAAAATAATAATATCCCGAATACAAATGAAATTAGTAATTAAATATATATGTATAGTGTAAAAGAAATGGAATAAATTAAATTGTTTAAAGGCCTATTATATTTTGAAAATAGCTTTCTTTTTAACGTATATTTAATATTTATAATATTTAGAAGGAAAAATCTTATGATTTATGCTTTTTATCAATTTTCTAGTTCATATTTTTCATGAATAATTTGAAAATTGATATTTTTTTTAAATTGTTAAAGATAATATTTTACACTGCATTTCTCAATCAATTAAATTTACATTTTACGATAAACCTTTGGAAATGTTTTAGGTTTTTAGCTTCCAGGTAACAAATTCTTTATAATTTTGATATACAGCTCCCAACAAGCATTTTTCAAAACCTATAATCTTCGTGTTTTATCATATGATATTCCGCACTTTTGCTCTTACTGGTTTTATTAATAGTAATCATCAATTTTTTGTTTAAGAACTTACTTTAATGCTTCTCGTTCACAGCTTCATGTCTATTAATATGCAATGATTCTTCACCCATGATATTTTTACTAGGCAAATGTTAGCCTATTAAAAAAATGGGCAAGATACAAAAAAAAAAAATCCGATTTTTCTACGAAAATAGGGGTAAAATTTAGCTCTTAGTTTGTAATTATTCAATCCATTATAATTATCCGATACAGACTAAGCCCAAAATGTTAATGAAACAATACAGCTGCTTTAGTGACAGCTACCACAATTTCGAATGAGTGACAACATAATCTTCGACATGCCGTCTAGATTCCGTCGGTTCGCCTTCGTGTTGGTAGAACTTACAAATACTTGATCCGCCGACAGTTCTGTAGTTGTGTATAAGGTGTTTTTTATGTTGCAGGTACCTGTAAGGATCATTGCCCTGGCATTATTCCTATTCTGGCATTTGTTGCTCGTTTTTTACTATTTGATGGTCCAGGAATAAATTGTCTCAGTGAAATTCCTGATATTGGGCTTACGACATTCTGAGGGCTTTAAAAACAATTTGATTGACGAAAAATTTGATTGTACTGATTTGCTGAATAAGAAAATGAAATGGTAGAATATTTTTTTGATGTAAAGCAAAAAAAAAATCTTACTGATGCGCCGCGCCGTTGTTGTTTGAAAAATCGCATAGAATTAATTAAGGCAAGATTGTTTTTCAAATATCAAATGAAGCTTATAAAGAAATAAATTAAAAATTATATTAATTATAAAATATTATAAAAAATATGCAAATTACAAGGTTTTGTTTTTATTTAAACGAAATTAATTCTCAATAAATTTTATTTATTGATGCAAACGCATTTCTTGTTAATAAAATTAAAATTATGAAAAAACATCATAAAAATAAAACAAAAAAATTCATTACAGGAAAAAAAATGTTGTTACAAAATAATATTAATTAATTATATCCATTTTATAACCCTAAATATAAAAAAAATATATTTAATATATTTATATATGGTAAGAAAATATAAAAACGTGGCCTATAAAATTTGCACATCAAGTTTTATTTAACCATATTTATTTAATCGTCAAATTATTATTATTATTATTATTCTTTAATGTTATTTTATCTGCTTGAAATGTGAAGAAATTTGCACATACTTTTCTTCAATTACACTTTACATTATATTCATTTTTATAGCAATTTGATGTGTAAGTTAAGTATACAAAGATACAACATTATGTATTCCTTAAATACATAAAATGTTGTTTATTTCGTATAGTTTTCCTTAGTATCAAATAAGGAAAAAAATATAAAAGAAAATTTAACAAGTACGAATTTACCAAAGTAAAAATGCATATAAAAATAATATTATCAAAAAAGATCTTCAGGTCTTCAAGAATAGAAATAAATTTATTACACTATATAAAATCATATAAAGAGCAGTTTTTTGATATTAAATGGTGAAAATTATACTAATGTCATTTAATTATAGATATGCCTGCGTAAAATGTCTACATTTATACCCAGTTTCAGTGCCGAACTGAATTTAGTCTAGTAAATTTAGATTACTTGGTTACCAAATCAAATTTAATCATATATATTAAAGCTATTATTATAAAAAAATATAAAATAAGTTAAACCAAAGTGTAAATAAGAGTTGGAAATCGCTCAAATTTAAGAAAACAAAATTAAAACTATAACTGAAAAACAAAATAGAAAACATGCCAAAGCCGAAATCATCGTAAAAGTGGCTCAGTTCTTTTTATTTCGAAAGATAAGTTTGAAATCGCTCAAATTTAAGAAAGCAAAATTAAAACTATAATTGAAAAAAAAAATAGAAAACCATGTCAAAACCGAAACGATCGTAAAAGTGTCTCAGTTATTTTTATTTTGAAAATGAAATAAAATCCACCAAATTTTTCTTTAATTGTTCACTTAAAAATGTTTTGATTTTTTCCAGAGGCAAAACTATCAATTTAGAGCTTTATTTGACCTAGTACATAATCCTCACGGGAAAATATTTGGCCACTTTATTTTCAATTTCAATACATATCGATAGTCATATCATTTCGATATATGTTTGTCAACAGAACCAAACAAAAACCTATTTCAGGACCATATGAACTAACAGAAAAATGAATTATTTCCATCACTAAACTCTTGCTAAAGCTTAAGCTTGAACTATGAAAGATTGTGGACACATTGTTGCATATCACAGTAACCTCCACAAATAATATTCCTATATTGTCACCCATTTTTTAAACAGTTTTAGAAAATAATGTAATAATACCAGAGATACAAAGTAAATGTAATTTGTGTAATATTTTTTATCCGGCATATGTTAACAAGTTTCATTAAAAAAAATTATCATTTTATATATTACATTATTACAAAAAAAATTGATTAATTTTATTTAAATTTCTTGAAGATGTTTAAAGAGTGAACCGATATTCCTACAAACAAACAGCATAAATATCCTTCAATTCATCGTACAAAATAATTCATTTTATAACATACTTCCATTAAATAAACTTCCTTAAGTACATAATAATTTTTAGAATTAAAGCACTCCGTAAATAGAAACATCTCTAACAAATACTAACAAACAAAAGTTCAGTAAACTTTTAACTTATAGATTGATAAACCATAAACTCATAATAGATCAAATCTTAAAATCAATCTCCTTCCAATTATAAATTCATTATTAATGGAGTTTTCTTTTTGTCGGTACAAAATATTTATGATTACATCATTTTCTTGTAAATTTCCTTTTCAGAAAACTTGTCAATCGTTTGATCAGACCCAACTTATGTATACAACCAAATGAATATATTAGAATAGGAAATTCATGAAGACTGGAATCGCTTTTAAAGAAGATAGTGTTAAAAATAAATTATAAATTCTTGGAACTATGGACACAATAATATTTAATTACTGAAAATTTTGTAAAGAATACTTTTTTTTGCTTGAAAAGGATATAGCTATATCTAAAATATAAAATACTGAAAATAAATTCCAAGTAAAACTTAGGGAGCATGCGATAAGATTAGTTTTAACGGAAACCTCAATTTGTAGAAAATACTGGAACACCTCCTATGTCACTACTCTACGGTATGATATAAAAGATTGAAACGCATGGAACATAATTTATTAACTGACGAGGAGGAGGCGGGCAAGTTAAAACCGGCTAGACTAATTGCGTTCATGCAAGAGATGAATTGGAATTATGTGCTCTAGGCTCGTAGTCTAGGTATATGGAGTACCAACCAAGTGAAATTATGTTATAAATTATTGATTGATTTTATTAGCAAAACTATTTTAATTGTATAGCTATAGAAAATCTGTTTTTAATAAAAATAAAATGAATAAAATCGAATTTTATGATGTGATTTTCATCTTCAATAAATTTTTATACAAACTCTACAAAAAAACTTCGCATATAAAATGAAACCATACTAAAAATATCCTTCGTTACAGTACCAGTTCCAATATAATTGTATATAATATGTCCTTATATTATTAAATCAAAATTTATCTTAATATATTTTTTTTCGATTTCCTCTTTTTGTCGTCATTTTCTTTTATGCTTTTCTAACTCCTTTTGACTATTTTTTATCTCTTTTACTTTTCTATTCAAGCGTAGAAATGTATTTTTTAAATCAACATGAAAAAATCTTAGAAAAAAAAAACTAGGACATCGAAACATATCAACAACAAAAAACTCAATTTGTTTTTAGGTCCATTTGCTTTGAACATTATTATGTAGTGCTTTAGCAAAAAAAAAAAATATTTCATTAAAGATGGTTAGAAAAAAGATAAAAATGTGTAACGTATTCAACAAGACAACCCGGAAGCATTTTCGTAAATTGAAAATATTATAAGGCAGAAAAATGAAAAAATAAACCCTCATTATTTTAACATATCTATACTTTATTTTAATTTAAAGATAGAAAAACTTCGTCCTACGCGTAAATGATTTTAAAAAAAAAAAAAATTCTTATAAAATATTTTTTAAATACCAAAAGAAAAGAATTTAGAATATTTTAAAAAAAATACCATGGAAACTAAAAATGAGAATTAAACAATAAATTTTCATTTTTTATTAACGTAGAAAGAAAACGTTATTAAATCTTATGGAAAATAGTAAACTTAAAGATAGAAATATTACGTAACGAAATTAATATCAAGCAGTTTTGATACATATGGGCATATAGAGGCACTCAAGCAGGAAAAATTTGTGTTAATGTACCTAATAATTTAGTTATGTTAAATACATTTCTTCCACGATATCTAAAATCAATATTTACTAAGTCCAATTAATATATATATGAATTATGTAATTTATAGTAATTAATTTATGATATTCTTAATTACTTTTTCAATTCACTAACTCTATATTATTGAAATTTGAAATTTTCGTTACAAAACACTACAAAATGGATCAGTGTTCTTCCACCTGTGTTCCGCAAGAAAATTTAAAAAATATAGTAATTTCAATATTATTACCAACAAGCTGCGTTCAAATGAAAGTGTTAAAAAAAATCATAAAAACATTCACAAAATACAAAAAACCGGTGCACCAATTATGTTTTTATGCGGTAGATACACTCCAGAGAAATTGCATAAAGAAGACTAAATATACGTTATAAAATTAGGAATACATTTCATAATTTTCAACTTTTAATAATGAAATTAAATCTATTCACATATACATGAATTTTTTTACAATAAACTGCACGAATATAGTCCGCAATTAAAGACTGCGAAGGCAAATACGATGTGCATGGTCACTACTTCTATAACGCACAAAATATGATCCTATTTCCAAATTAAAACGAGGAAACCAATAAAATTTGGATTTAATATACACAGGGAATTCTCTATTACACCACACAAAAACATTCATTTTCCATCAAACATTATTATACTTCAAACATCAACAAGACTTTCCAAAACAAAGGTTCCTTGAATAATATTATGAGCGGGAAGGATTCCAAAAGTCGCGAAATGTGGAAGATCGTTGTGAGATGAATAAACGAATAAGTATCAGCTAAGTGCTAAGCGAACTTCAAAGTTTCCAATATATAAAACAAATCTGAATTTCAAATGCTCGGAAGTGTAAATTTCGTATTTATAAATAATATTTATGGCGACTCTTTAGTTATACTTAAGTTTAATAGTACATTTCATATAATTTTTTTAAAGTTATGTTTATTTTATATTAACATACCCTCTAAATATGTATGGTGGTGTGATGTAACATCAGCCAATTGCATTACAATACGCAGTATATAAATATAACCTCAATTCAGTCAAGCTATCTATAATGCTAAATGCTACCAACAAAACCAAATAAATTGCAAAAATTTAATTTTGGTTAATAAATACGAAAATAATTCATAAATTTATCCAATTATTTACTTAAGATCGGTTTAAGTTTAGTTTCTGTTAGCAATGTCGTGGAGATTGAATGACATAATTAGAGTATAATTCAATTTAATATATTCTGTTTGTGATTAAACCTTTATAAAGGTATTATTTCGGTGAAGACATAAAGGTATTAATGTTGGAAATTAGCAATTTTTCTAAAAACGTCTTCACCGACTACTTTAAATTTTAAATCGTTAAAATTTGAAATATCAATTCATTAATTTGGAACTTTACCACTGTAAAAATATCGTATTGACGATTATTTGCATATGAGAATTTATGCAATTACTCCATATTTTTTATAAAATATTTCAACCTAATTTTTCTCCAGCCGTCTGGACGCTATTCAAAGTTTTAAACAAAAAATCAATTTAACCATTGAACACAAATTTCCAATATATTACGCTATAATCTATTTTCATTTTTTCAAACCAATTAAAACCATAAAATGATAATTAAATTTTCTATATCCATTAACTAAATTACACAAAATAATTATTCAATAATCAATTTCGATAAATTTTATTCTATAAATTGTTTTATTTTTTTTTGCAATTTTGTTAATATAATTTTCTTTTAAATTTTGCATTGGTTTTCTTTTTCTGCAACAAAAAATTCATTCCATGAAAAAATCATGTTTCTTCTTTAAATGGAGGGAACTGGGAACATTATATATAATTAAATATGACAGTAAAAATATCAATTATATTATTCAATTAAAATAATATTAAAATTGACTACTTAAGATAGTTAAGGAAAAATAGAAAATTAATAAAAACCATTAAAGAAACAATTTACGGAAATTGGATTTATAATTCGCTCGATTTAATACTAAATATTTTATAATTCAGCAGCCAGAACAAAATTTGAAATATTTCGCAGTTAATTTCAATTTTCAATTAAGGAATTTGTGCATTTTTTGAAAATTTAATACAATTTCGAAATTCCGACAATATTCAATTAAGAATTTTTCTTGTGCATTTAAAATTTTCAGAAGAAGATTACAATAATTAGAATTGATATAAAATATATTTTATGGATGTGATTTGCTGTCGAAATCGTAAATATATTACTTCAATTCTCAACAAAAATATTGAAGAAATTTTATAATAAATGCTGACTCGAATTAGCATCTGAAATTTTAATAACAATACTAATTTTTCAACTCAAATTTGGACATTTACATGATTCAATAAATTAACAATACGGCCTGAAAAATTTAATAAGGTTAAAATAAAAGGAGAGTATAGCAAATGACTAACTTAAAGACTAGAAGACACTAAAACAAATACTGCACGGAGTTGTAATAACAATTCTTTATAAAATTATTCTAGGAATACATAATTACAGATCCCTTTCGTAAAGTGTTTTATGTAAATATTAAATGTTTAATGAGATAAGGGAACCAAAGGGAAGAAGTGGGTCAAATTTAATTGAAATAGCATAATAATTACTATATTCTCTAGCTATATAGAAAATTGCTGCTTGAGGTTGTTAATTTTGAGTTACCAATGTCAAATTAGCGATGACAAATTTTAGGGACACCGCATCTACTAGTTAAACAAAATTAAAGTGTGTTCAAAGGCAGAGATGCAGCTTTATATGACGGTCAGTCATATTATTTAAACAATTTCCTTGTTTTGAACCGGATCGTTTCATCGCTAGAAATAATAGTTATTTCACAACTATACTCGTGAAAATATTATATGCACTCTTCAACACCAGACAAACCTCAACAAGAAATAAATTCCATTTTGCGGTACGACAAAGTTATATTAATATTATTATTTTTTATATTAATATTTTATAAAAAGTTTCATGCTTTTTGCATTTAATAAAATGCATTGCAATATAATCAAATCATTTAAAAGATTATACCAATTTTAAATTTGTAAATTAAAGTTTTCAACTTTCATTTATTTTCATGTTTTATAAACCTTTTCAAATTTTATGTCTACTCTGCAATATACAATTTGAATTCAGGGTATAAATATCCTTATATGAAAAGTAATAATGGCCGAATTTTGGAATTACCTAATTTAAGAAATAATTTAGTTTTAGGAGTTCATAACAAGAGTAAGAAGTTCATTGAAAATCGTTTAAATCTTGTATGCAACTAAATGTAGGAGGCCATTTTGGTGGAAATGGTGAGGGACGTCGACCTGTTAATGAACTAGGCAGCGAAATAATTCGTGTTTTTTTATACATATTTCTTTAGAATGGTTATTTCTTATTTTTATCGTACCAGTAAGGTATTGCCCATTGTCTAGTACTAGTTATATCTAAAGGAATATATATCTAGGAAGTTAAACTTACTTTACTTGACAGTGCCAAAGTACTAAAAACAATTGCAATTAATACCAGAAGCTAGTCTCATAATCAAAGTTATAACAACTGAATGAGAAACATTCTAAGTCCGATGTAAGAACCCGACCCGGTTCTATGCACAGTTAATATATATTTAGTTAGTGAGTGGAATAGCGATGCTAAACAATTGATGCTTAACAATTCATCCATTTTCTGGACCTATCCTTAATATTCAGTCCCATATCCTTGAATGTCACTTCTTCTATTTCGCCATAAAGATATGAAAATTCTTATTAAAATCTATTTACATCAGATTTTTCTTATATAATTCGAAATAAAAAACAACAAATTAGGGGCTTAAATGGCATTGAAGAACTTTTAACACTAATCTCTACCTATATTAAAGAAGATTAAATAATAAATGTATCTAAATGACAATCAGTAATCTTAGAATAAAATTTTTAATATTCTCCAAATTTATATTACACAACTCTATTAAAATTGACGGTTCAAAACTTCAATTTCTACAAAGAATTTAAAAAGGATATTTTAAATTGGAACTTAAAAATGAATCCGTTTCTCAGATATATTCTTTATTTTATAAATAATTCAATAAAATATATAAATTCATTATATTTTTATATAAATTGATTTCACACTTTCTTAGTGCATTAACAAATTTTATATAGTTTGTCATATCAGAAATTAAATTCCAGTTTTTTTTTTTGGTATCCATTGGACTAAATTATAATACCGAAATTTTGGTAACTTATATATAAATTTATAATCAAAAAAACCTAAAATAAAAATATATTTATAAATAAAATGATAGAAATGTTGATGGTTGTCCATTAATTTGTTACCGCATTATCCGAAGAGGATCAACTATTTTCTAATATAATAATTTATCCAAGCCTAAAAAAGACTCATTCAAGCAATAAAATAAAAAAAAAAAATATATTTCAAAATCGAATAACAAAAAATTCCTTTTCTCTGATGTCCTTTAAATAAATATTTTTCCTATATTATATTTGTATATATATATATTGTCTTTTAAGGAAAAATATAAAAACGATAATGAGTTTGGACATTTTTATTATTTTTCCTTTCTTGCTTCATCGCCCAAAACAAAAATGATTGTTAGACTTTCAAATAATAATAAAAAATAATAATATTGTCAAGTCATAACTTTCATTTTTATTCTTTTATAATAATTTTCCGAATATTTTTCGTCCTTTTCAATTTCCAACCATGACAAGAAAAACTTCTAAACCGCCACAAAAATGATGAAAATGTCGTGTGTAGGTTTTGGAAAATTGTAGAGAAAAATCAATTATCCTCTTGTTATCGGAAAATTACAAAAATTATAATTATTGGTCATAATCTTTTTAAATACAATAAATACGCGAAATATTTATAGTAAATTTAAGGAGGCAATGCCAATGCTTTTAAGGAGCAAAAGAATATTTCCAGGCGAGGGTGTTCAATGTTAAGAAAAGTAATCTTCAATTTTTATTATATCAAAATTTCATTTTATATTTCGAAATTCTTTATACAATTTGTATTAATTTTTTTTTTATATATTTTTGACGTGTTTTTTATATTTTTTAACAATTTTTTATTTTTTTTATTTTTTTATTAAATTAATGCTGGCGATTTTTTATTTTAAACTCAAGGGAAAAACAGAATTTTTGTTTTTCCTCATTTCTCGCGTGTATTAATTGTAAGTGCCATTCCGGATACCACATAACACCATCAGTATAAATAAAATTTGAGGAAAAAAAAAAGAAATATTAATACCTTTTTCTTTTTTAGTTTTCCACTTGCCTTAATATTGTTGGGAAATATATATTTTTTTTAAAACCAATTTTATATAAATATAATAGAGGGTGACTAAAGTAATAAAATAAATTTTATATAGAATTATCAGTTTTGCCCAGTTTCAATGAAACGAATTTAAGCTTTAACCATTAAACTTCAGTTTAAATTATTTTATCAGTGCAAGATTTAATATATGCAGTCCTTTAAATCAGGATTAAACATCTATTTTCCTGCAACCAGGCATCAAGATTAGTATGAGACTGTCTATAAAACTTAATACTTCTTGCTAAAAGGAACAGAGTAACCTTAATGTGGATGCCAGCAAATACAGGCATTGAAGGGATTGAAGAAAAAACTCACGTTGCAGCGTCCAAAACTATAAATCAAGTACAAAACTCATTAGAGCAAATATATGTGCTACGTTAAATCAAGAGCACAAACCGACTTCATCTTACGATGATGGATGGAACAAGAACAACAAATCTTTCAATCTAAAACCGCAAAAAATCACAGTCCTTTGAACTACCACCTTAATAAATTGGCAAAGAAACCTGAATGACAAAGAAACGAGGCAGTCGTAAGGAGAAAACAATATCTTATGGGAAAAAGTTTTCTTCACCACCGAAGAACTGACCAAAATGACCCCATCTAGCATCAGTTTTGTTTGAGGTTAGGTTTAGCTGGCACTGAAAAAAATTATTATTTGTTTTGTTATAGTGTAATACTAACCGTGACTTTTTGTCCGTTTTTAAGTACTGATCTAGTTCAATATGAATGAGAACGGGTTACCAGCTATTCTTATTCGATTTCTTACATTTCACTCTATATTCTACATTTTATTGTAGCCATAATAATAATCCACTTATTATTTTTTCATCAAATGGTCTAAAAAATCCCGTAGGAATTAATTCTAATATGGATAAAAATTCTTTTTACATTGTACGATTTATTATTACATTAAAAATTCTAACTTTACTATATTAAAATGGAAATTTTTTTGTTTCTTAAAAAAATCCTTTAAAAATCCTAATTTGGGGAACACAATAAATAATTCATATACTTAATGTAGAAATCATATAAACTGCGGCATCTAAATAAATTCACCCTGTATCAATAAAAGATTTAGGTTGATTTTTGTTATACGATTCATAAAAAAAAAAAAAAAAATTATCGTCGAAAATTATATCATTATTTATGCTTACGTAACTTTTATACGATAAAATAATTCAATTTTAAATTTCCTTGTTTGTTTTTTTGGAAACATTTTTATTATTTTTCTATTTTTCTTTCGTTTTCCAAATATATAATTTTTCTTATGCTGATTATTGAAAGTCATTAACTCAAAGTCACAGTTGGAATAAAAAGAAAATTAAAAAATGTCCCACTGAATATTATGGATTGTCATTCTTCAAATTTAATTATTGGTAATTAAAAATTCATTTTCGTAAAATATTTTTTGGTTCTGATGGTTTTACAACATATAAATGGAATTTTTTTTTTTTTTTTTAAATATTAATTGAATTTGGTTTTTTTAATAGATTTTTTAGGTCAATTGATTTTTAGTATATAAAATTATATTTTTTACAATAAGAATTTTGACTTTGATAGTAAATTATTAATTGGATAAGTAAATAATTTTAAATTAAATATGGATTTATAGAATTTCTTTTCAAAAAATTTATTTTTCTAATAAATTTTTTAAAATTCGTATTTTTAATATGGAAATATTGTTTCTTTTGTCCATATTTTGTTATATTTTCATTTGATTTTTAAATATTGAATTATAAATTATATTAATGACATTACTATATACATATTTAAATAATACAAGCTAGCGCAATGGTTCTAATCCAGTGCTCTGTAAACTTATATAAAGTGGTCCGCCAAAATCTGAAAAACCTTACTTTACTTTCTCATATTGAATATTGAAAATTATGATTGGTTACGAAATTCATTTTATACAATCAACACAAAACCCATCAAGTCATGAGTTATCGCTAAAAGATGAAGGAAAATTCATTACGTTATGAATTTTCTTTACAAAGCTTTACTGTTTAATTTGACGACTGTATTCTGCAAAAACCACGTTAAAGTGTTCCGTGATTCTGAAAATGTTAAGAACCATTAGTGTAGAATATAGAAAGATCTTTAAAGATTATTTTAATCTATATAATGAAGCTTGAACACTATATCAGAATTTTACAATATACTTAATTTATGATGCTATGAATATCTAAACTATTTCACCCTAGGTGTGTTAATTATAGATAAAGCTTACAGCAAAACACATTTCGTACTAATCGCCATACTCTCACGTTACAGCTTCCAAAACTAGTCAACGTTAATAAGAAATTTGTCAAAATAAAACAATTTAATTAACCGGACATATAATTAATATTATCCACTAAATATATTTTTCATATAAATATTTTCTGTATACTCTTTATTCCATAAAATTATTTCATTATTCTGTGAAAATATAAAATTATATAATTTATCAACATTAAGCTTAACAATACTGCACCCTAATGACCTGTAAATTTAAATAAGGTTAAAATAAAAGGATACGAGAGTAAATGACTAACTTCAAGACCAGAATGAAAACAAAATATTATGCATTCATCATCAACAGGCAAATCTCAACAAGGAAAATAAATTTCATTATGTGGTACGACAAAGTTAAATTTTATTTTATTTCATTTTTCTTGCAATTTGTATAATTTTATTTTAATAATATATAAAAAATTTAAATAATTTTTATATTAAATTTTCATGTTTTACTTTTTATCAGTTAATAAAATGCATTGCGCAATAATCAAATTATTGAACTAAATATTTCATATTAAAGTATAGCATTTTCATCAATTTTTCAAATATGTAACCATTTTGAATTATTCTATTCGCCTTAATTTGAACTCTGGATATACGAAATCGGGATATACTGAAAATTAGGCTGAAAAATTGTGTAATTTTTTAATAGATAAAAGAGAAAATAATTTTGTGTTGTGGCTTCAGCATAGTTTGCAAGAACTTACTCTTATTTCCATTTAAAAGTTGTCGTAGTAAAATCCAATTCTAGCGATTATTCTTGAGATTAATATTTTAATAATAATATAAAGTGAAACTATAAAATCGTAGCTCTGGTAGTAGTGCATTCATTATTATAATATTTCTTATGGTCCACAATTTTGAAGTATGAACTTAATCTTTCAGTCACACTTAAACTGAAGTTGAAATTACTGGATTCTCAATACAGGCTTTAATATAACCTTTCCTTAACATGAGCTTGGACTTAAACGCCGCGTTGAGTATAGTCCATCAAGTCCATTGTGGAATTATGACTAATTTGTTAATAATTTCATTGTCGAATTATGATCAAACTAATTATAAATATTGGGTTCCTATTAAAATTCATTAATCGGGGTTTTACAGAAAATTTTATAGAGTGCGACATAATTCCACAAACTTGAAAGTCTCGACGCCTTTAGCAACAACATCAATATTTAAAATATTAGAAATAATTATATCTTAAATTCAAATTTGACTGTGGATACAATAATTAATAATAAATTAAATAATTTTTTACATAAAAATGTCTACCCTTAAAATATTTTTTACATTTTCTTATATTTCTTTACAGAATCAACAATCAAGTAAGACAGGCTTAAAAACTTTAGTAATTGTATAAACAAATTACAGAAAGTTATTATTAATTTTTGGTAATTTTATAATCGATCTTTTTTTTATGTTTATATATTTTTACCTTATGTACCTTTACAATTTAAAACTGTTTTTTTAGGTACTTAATTACAAATGGTGTTATTTCTGGTATAAAAATAATTATTTTTATGTAAATATTTATTTAGGCTACTTTACCTTATGAGAAAAGACTCGATAAGTTACAAAAAATGAACAAAAAAATATTTATGAAATTATTACGATATAGGCAACGAGAAGAGTAAATAATTTAGATATTAATAAACTTGGAAAGTAGCTTTAGAGTATTCCTGAGATATATGGAAAGGGAATCAGTGTAGATTAAGATTTAACGAAAAATAGAAAGAACTAAAGAGTAGTATAGATTTCACCAAAATGTCCATAGCGTCTTGCTATAAAAGTTCTTTATTTTACAGGACAATGTTCATTGAAACTGTCAGTAACATAATCAGAGGCATATTTAACATAATCAGAGGCGTATTTAACCATAGGTAAATTAGGTATTTGAATAGAACTAGGGGCTCGGATTTATAAGAGACACAAAAAAAAAAATTAAAACCAAATTATTTCAAATTATAATCTTTCACAATTTAAAGTTTAACACAATTTAAAATTTCATTTGGCTACAAACACTCAAATCTGCAAATCTAATTCTCTTAAATGTACAATTTTTATTTGTATACAATGTAAAATAATTATCTATAATATAAGGATAACACTTGGCCTAGCATCTTAGCAATTGAAAACGATCTTATCAAAAAAAAATGAACTCTGACTCATTAATTGATACTTTTTCATGAATCTATTATATTTTTTTAATTAGAGAATATAAGTTCATATAGCAAGCAATCGACCTATAAAATAAACTTAACCTTAAATTCGACATTTTCCCACAGGGGAACAAAATATATGATTTTTGCATAGAGCCTCACAACATGTTAAAAACTGCCTCTAAACATAGTAATTACATTATTAAAAATTTTATGTATTTGGCAAAATTGTTTAAAATTCATTTTCAATGAACAATAATTTTAAATTAAATTAATTAGATAATTAGACAGAAAGGAGCCAACAAAAAACAAAAAAAAATTCTTTACACTTCAACAGAAAAAATCTAATAATGATGTAGTTCAGGTAAAAAATCTTTTAATATTTTTATTAATTCCAATTAGTATTCCTTTATGTTTTAAATTATGCTAAATTAAGAAAAGACTTTTTATATACAATTTCAAGTATATTCTATTTAGCTCCACATAAAAAGAATTATTATATTTTTTTTTATATCTACATATACATAAAAGATAATCAGATAAAGGACTTGGAAAAGCGATTCTAGAGGTTGGCTAAGTAAAAGAATAACATTATTAAAAAAAAAAATAATGAAAATTGTTCAATTTTTATAAGAATATTTTCATTTTTTTACATTTCTATTTTGAAGTTCCTGAAAGAATTTAATAAAAAAGGAAAGAAAGAAAATTTTCTATATTTTTATATTTATATATAAAAAAAAAAGTTGAGTTAATTAATTCAATTTTTTCTGTTGTTATTTTTTATTTTTTGTGTTCATTTTCTTTGCCATTTTCATTTTTTTTCTCACGATAATATGCAATTTTCTTTCCGAATTTATTTGCTTTTATTATGTTATATAAACCCGAAATTATTATATTTTTTTTTTTTTTCGTCTTTTCTGAAAATTATATTTTCATGCAAATTTAATGAAGGAAAACCGACAAGGATATATTTTTTTTTTTATTATTATATAAGGCTGTGTAGACCTTAAGAATCAGAAATATTATGTAGTCAATTTAGAATTTTTTTTTTCAGCCCAATTATTTTCGGGTTGGTCGTTGGTGATATAGTTGTTTTTGGTTGCCTTTTAAAACTAAAAATAAAATTCTTTAACCAAAATACATAAATTATTTTCTTGAAAAAATTAAGAATATAAAATATATATTACTTTGGTAGCCGGCTATGTTATCCGGCAACGAAAATGAATTTCGTGAAATGAAATATATCGCAAAGTAGTTCAATCATTTTTCATTCAGGAATATAAAAATAATTTTCAATTTGGTGGATAAGTTATAACGAAATGGGTTTCGATTCTTTATATATATATATCCATATCGACAGTAAACAGGACAAATGCCAAGTTTCTTTCTTGAAAAAGTTTTGTTCATAGTCTCTTATATTTCAAATCTTTATTCCACATTTCGTTTCACTTGTTATTCGTTGTTGTTTAGGTTATGATAAAATAAAAAAAATAATATATTATAATAAATAGATCAAGGACTAAACTACGTTTTTTTATTCCCATATTTATTCAACCATTCAACGGAAATAACAACGCAAAGGATTTAAGATGGCGATTCTATAAGTTAATTTTTGCACTTTTAGCAGTAAAATGCATACTTTAGTAGGCGACACAAATGGCTGAAGAGCGTCCTTTCATTTCTAGTGATAAAGTTTAATTCCCGAAACGTAGGAAGGAATATAATCTCATGATGTTTGATACTATATATGTTTTTTTCACTCCCGGTTGTAAATGCATATTTTTCATGCATTCTACAGAGTAAATGCTTTGAGCTTGAATTTATTTAGTAAACTAATCTATAATAGTCTTTATAAATGTCAATAAAATAATTATAAAATTTAAATTAATTTGAAATTGTAATTAAAATAAAAATCCAAATGGAAGATAAAAATATAGAATTAGCCAGAGAGTAGCTTAATGATAGATTTTTACCACCAAAATCCAAAATATTGCTCAAAAATCAATGATATTGTGAAGCAGAGTAACTTTCAATCTCACCAGTGATTAAATTTAAACTTCAAGGGGAATAAAGTTAGTAGTTTACTAAAATATTTTTAAGTTCTACTTCAAATATGAAAATAATTCGAATTAAGTCCCTAGACATAGTTCATACCCTAGCCACAATCATATCAGTAGGCACTGAATGGACTTAAATTAATATTATATAGTAAATCTCTGAAATTTCTGACCAAGAGTTCTTTACATCATAATTAAATTTGTAAAGTTATTTTAAAAATTTTGTGTAAATAAACATAAAACTAAATTAATATCACTATATTAACCAGCCTAAAGGTATGCAATTTTATTTGATAATTGAATTTTTATAATGTTTTGTAGTGTAAAGTTGCAAACTTTATTGTAAAACTAACCTCAATAATGTATAGTTATAAAAACCATCACGATGTATAAAAACCACGATTAACTTTAACTTGAATATAGAACTTTAATACTGTATAAATTAATTATATTTATTGTGATACAAAGGGGAAGTTTTAACCCTTTTATTTTTGCTTTGTATCTACAATAAATCATTTTGGCGGCGACAAAGTTTATTAATTAATAATATCACGCAAGGCGGAAACATGATTATATCAAAATTTCACACCTTCATTAAAACAATCATAAATTATTCAATATTGTTCAAAGTAGAAATTATTTTTTATTATTATGTCCGGTTAAAAGCTAGACCATAAATTAGTTTCGTTTATATTATGTTATATATTTAGAGTTAAATTACATAATTCGGTTAATAGGATAATGCGTAAATATCAATTATTATTGTAGGAAAATTGCCACATTAATTTAATTAAGTCATTTTATTTTAGTAGTTGTTGAATTAATTTATCCATTATCCAAATAAGTTGGAAAGGGAGTGGAGCGATGAAACCGTACTATCATAACACGAGACAAATCAGTGTATTCATTTTGTTCACTTTGTATTGTACTACACTAAAGTATTAACTTCCGAGTTCATGAGTGAAAGATTTTACTTTCTTAAATAAAAGAGTCTTATCTTTCATAAAGATAAATTCGCAATTGTAAATAATTTTTCCAGTAGAAGATTGTAAGAGTCTGTCGGAATGAAGAACCAAAATTTTCAATTATTCATCCATAACCTGAATTTTTTATATTATTTATAAAGGTGGATTTATACATACGACGATTTCTAGTTTTGTAATGCTTTCAACCAATCAGAAAGTAAAATCGATACTTTTTATCAGAGCTAAGTGAACTTCAATCTGAGTTCGTCGCAGACTTCAAGCATTTCGTCATGTGGGCAATGGTTCATTTATGAAATTTTAAATTATGATGTATTTTGTTATTAATTTGTTAGTTGTTTTATTTTATTTTTTTTTTAAAATTACAAACACTTTATTCTAACTTTAAATAGAACATTTAAAGAAATTGTTAAAATTTTCTATGTAGGTATGCATTTAAAACGTCACATATGTAAATCGTTTATTGAAATATTAGTGTCAGTTATTGCCTGCCGCAAATAGTTGCGGCCTGAAAACATTGCATATGTAAAACCACCTTAAGAGTAGTTGTTATATGATTCGAAATACGAATTATTTTATCCAATAATTTTTACTATTACTAATACTAATAACTTATACATCATTTTATGATTACTATATGTATAAAATTCTACATAAAACGTAATTGAATCGATTTGAAAACCTAAATATTATTCTCAGAAATATTAACATTTTATACAAATCTACCGCAAAAATAACAACATTTTATATTACATACATCCACAAAAAAATACTTTTAAACATTTTCGAAATTAATTTCAATTTTATGTAAAAGTTTTCACAAAATTCAGATAACCCGATAAAAAGATTCTTTGTAAAAAAAAATACCAGCCGGAAAAACCTCATTCGATAATATTAAAATAAATTTGTATTTATTCCATTTTCCTACTCTTAATAATATATTATGATAAAAGCATAACTAAAAAACTATTAAATGCATAAAATTCCAACCAAAACTTTTCATTCTTCTATTTTATAAATATAGAAGACAAAATATAATACGCGCGATCACCAACATTTTCCCTTTATATCCTGGAAAACCCCAAAAAAATATTATATTCCTTATCCTGAATGTAATAACTTTTCAAATTTATTACGTTATTCTTTATTTTATTTTTTTCTATGTGGTAAATATTAATTTATTTACAAAATAGTTTTAAGAGATATTTTAACCAAAATGCAAATTATGCTACTATGTATATATACGAGGACTGTTTGAAAAATTAATGGAAAGATAGCAAAAGTATTTAAAGAATCTGCTCCTTCATTTCCAACTTTAAAGTATAAACGTGGTGGTTCTACAAGAATTGAAGACATTCAGTGAATGTCTAAAAACTGTTGTAACAACATTAGGAATATATCAACAAGTCACTGATTAGATGATCGACGATTAAAAGTTTAATATTAGCTGATTCCATATGATAGCTGATCAACAGACATAGTTTACTATATTGTGCATGATGAATTAAAAATGAAAAGGCTTTGTGAAAAATGGGATACAGCATTTGCTATCTCACGACAGTAATAAATTTCTGTTTGAAACGTTTTAACAGGAATAAAATCGATTATGTGCGTCGATTTATAACTATGGATGAAACTTGGATCCACCAGAAACAAAACAATAGTCAGTAGCTGGTTCAAAGTTTCCAAAGAACGCAAAGAGGGTTCCATGAAACATGAAACGTTATTGCATGAGTTTTAAGGAATCAAATGAATTTCGTTTATCGATTATCTTCAGAATGTTAAAACAATTAATTCAGAATATTATACAAAACTTTTACATACAAATATTAAGGAGTACGAATTGCCAATCATAAAGTAATTCATTCTGTCGATGGTTATTTTCCAAACCTTAAAACAAATTTTATGGAATTGTTAGAAAAACGTTGGACTAAGTATATTGAGCTTTAAGAAGATCCTCCCAAATCCGTTCAATTTTCGATTTTCTAAAATTTTCAAATAGCCCTCGTACAATGAAACAACAAAGTTATTAATGCAAAATACAAAGAAAAGGATATACTATAATAAAATTAAAAGGATATATAAAACAATATCAAAGATTGTTGAATATTTTAAATTTTGTAGGTTTTCTTCGTCTTTATAGTTATTTATATTTTCAATTTCTTTAGATTATAAAGATCTTCATTATTTAAAGTCTAACTAAAATATCTTTTATAAGTCAATTAAAATTTTTGAAGTAGATTTTATTAAATGGATTTCTTATAAATATAGTGCAAAATTTAATAGTTTTGGTTACTTCAGTTTTATTACCATAATAAGTGAATTTTAAAAGTTTTTAAAGGTAAATATAATTTCAAAGAAAATAAATATACAAAAAAAATATATTATAATTTTGTAGTTAAACCCAGAAAGAAAATTGAATTTCTAATTAACATTTTGATGTTAATTAATTATACTATAATATCATAATAGACAGAAATATAATTAATAATTATTTTCGTAAATTTAAACTCTTTAACATTATTAAAAATATAAAACAATCATAACACAAAAAGAACACAGACAATCTACTAAAACTATCCCGAAAGAACATAGCTAGATCAATAGCTGTGCACATGGGATTCTGGCCAATTGTACTAGGTATCAAATTCAACCAATTATGTCATAGTTGCAGAAAACATTATTCAGCTTTTTGTAAATGTCTAGCTCTATCCAGGGCTTGAAGGGTTACACTTAGTATGTACGAAGGGTTACACATATGATACAGTTTCTAAATTCCACGAGGTGGATTTAATGTAATTATCTTAGCTAAGCCAGATAGTTGTATTGTACCAAAACGTTACTAACGCATTACTTGGAAACGTCGACGTGTTGTATGGAAATCGCCAATAAACCAACCAACCTCCCCTAACAATATTGAACTAAAAATAGAGTTATCTAAAGTAGTACTTTTTAGAGATTGAAGTTGTATGAAATTTTTATAGAATTTCTATTATCCTTTGATTAAAAATGACAATTTTTAGATAAATAATTACAATTTTCAATGAACTTTAAACAATATATCAAATGTTTTTTAAAAATATGATTCCTAAAATAATATGGTCAGCTAAAAATCGATTGAATAAAAACTGGCTATTACGATTATCCTCAACGAGCATTGTTAATACTTTTTACGTTTTAGGTATCATTTCGTTGTTAAATATATAAAAATAATACTGTAAGGAAAATATTTAGGGTGAAATAAAGAGTTGCAGAAAAATTATATATTATTAATAAATAATATATTTGTGAAATTCCAAATACAATAAATATATTAGAAAATAGTTAAACTAATTAATTTCAAATTAAATTTAATTGTATAAGTTGCAAATAAAATATATTAGCAAAGTTAATGTTTCCAGTCCGATTCAATTATCGATTCTTTAAATAAACTATTAAAATTAGCATAAATTTAACAAAATACTCATTTGATTTTTGTTAATTTTTCCCTTTTTTAATTCGCTCCTGATCATAAAGTAGCTCGTGATCATAACTTATAGTTTAGCATAAAAAGAAAAATTTTACATTTTTAGTTTTTGACATTAACACTTTTCAATTTATTTTAAAATCTTTCCTTATAGATATAGATTTATCCATAAACCATTAAATTTAACATTACTTGGTAAAATTGTCAAACGTCAACCATTCACTTAAATATCACTTTACAGCAACTAAAAGATTGATTGGAAACTTATGCCTGCTTTCACAGTAAAAGCTTAATCCTTTTCCAGAGATTAAACTTCGGTTTAACTGATTTTCTGGTTTGTCACTGCAATCTTAAACACAAGCCTCCTTAAAGGAAAGTTGAACTTAAACCGCAGATGGATAAACATTAAGCTTCACTCTTGACACTTCATAATTTTATTATATACACAACACAAATAAATTGCAATACACCATAACAGTTAAATTACATAAAAATCGTTTCCATCTGATTCATTTTCATTCACAATAACATTATTTTCTATTTAATTAGTGAAGTCTAAGCTTAAGCTAAATTTTGATTGAGATATACCAAGTAAAAGCTTAAGTTGCAAGCTTAAGCCGCACAATCTTTTTATTTAAGCCTAATTTCTTACTGTGAAATCCGGCATTAGAATACTAAGACCAATCCTAACATTATATAACATTTAATTATTTAATATTGAATGATAACATAACATATGTAAATAATTACTCGTGTTTAATATAAAATATATAAAGATATTAAATTTTAATTAATAATAATTGAAACGGAAATATTATTTATTTAAATAAAAATATCTTATTTATTTGTTTCGTATTTTATTTACCGAAAGACAAAATATGAATAATTTGGTTTTAATATAGTAAAAAAAAAATATCCCATTTCAAGCAAATGCGTAAATTTTAGTTATTTTTAGGATTAACCTTATACTTAAATGCGATAATATAATAAGTAAACATATTATTAAATGATATTATATATTAAAAATAAAGTAAATTAGTCTTTTATTAACTAATTTTTAGACACATGGTGTTTTATGCTTTTATGAATAAAATAATTTATGTATTTATAAATTCTTGTATAAACAAATGTTAAGGAAATTTTAGGCGCACATTTTGAGGAAGTCACATAAAAAATATATAGAAATTATTTCAATTAATATTAACAAAATATATAAATACATAATCCTTATAAATATATATATATATATATATATATATAAATGTATATATATCGTATTTGATAAAAAAAATATCGTAAAATTAGAAAAGTAAAAGCATAAAAGTCTTTTAAAATTACTACATTAATTTCTTATAATAATAATACATTAATTTTCCTCTCAGAAATGAAATAAAATATTAAATAAATTACATAGATTTGTATGTATATATTTATAAATATTTGACATAATGTGGGTAAAGTATATTTACTTAAATATACTATAATTAAATTTTCTCGAAATAAATACAATTTCTAATTGTTTGTTATTAAGATATTAAAGCTGGAATCATGGTGCCACCGTCACTGTCAACAAACGTGGACGGTGACCATAAATTTTAAATTATATTGTACGCGTTGAAAAGAACTTTTCAAGTTGCTATTTCCTTACTTTTCTTTAAGAAATCGATGCTACTTTTAATGATACATCAACGCGACGATGACGGTTTTATTGAGATTCCAGCTTTAAATTTTAACAATACTGCGAAAGAAATAAAAAAATATAATTAATTTTTTTTGTTATTAGATAGTATTTTAAAATGAAAGTATTTTGTATCGTTACCAATGGTTTTATTTTAAGATATTAGAAGCAATCTAATCTGAAATATTATTTCCAATATGTTTAAAATTTGATGCTCCTTATTGTCTTCTGATTACTACCAATATTGAGTGCCAATTTTCATTTATCCTTTAAATTCACAAGTTATATTCCCAAAACAAATACTATTTAAAAAGTTACAAATTATATTTCCAAGCAAATAACATTTTTCTATAATAAGTCCGATTTCAATATTAGCTTCAAAGAATTTTTGAATCCATGTCTAAGAGTGTATAGTTTTCAAAGGAATCAGAGACAAGCACAGCTAATTTGGCACAAATTGTTTGTATTTAATAATAATAACTTCATATATATGTAATTTTATAAGCTTTTCAAAACAACAAAAAAACAGCTATAAGTTCTTAAAATTGAATAGATTAGTGCGAATGGTTTGGTGTATATCTTTATGGTCATTGCTGTAGTTGAATTGTAATTTGTGAATTTTAATTCCAATATTTTTGTTCTGCCTTAAGTAACATACTGATATTTAATAGTTCATATGTACAGGCTATCTCACAGTAGATTTAATTACATTGTGTTGGATTTCATTACGTTTTTAAACCTGGTATAATCAAATAAATTAACATATTGGCTGGCAAATATATTGTGTTACATATAATTAAACCAACCAAATTAAAATCGTAATCTGGCTCAATTTCAGTATAATCATATAGCATAAAAGACACTTCAACAATATACTTTCAAACCGGAATGGAACCGAAAACCGTAAATAACTTCTATTTTTAATGAATCCAAAACCTAAACCGCAACGAAATGATAAAATAAAGTGCACCGTAACCGAACTTAAATTTTTTATCGGTTATTTTTATTCTATTTAATTAGATAAATAATTATTTTCGGCAACTCTTTTACACTGCAAGTTTAATATTTTTGGTATTCTGGTTTCAAAAACAAAATCCACTAGAACTGAATTCCGCTCGAAAACAAGCCACCACATTATTTATTTGCTACAGTACAAAATTAATCATAGGGAAAATTATCTTCAGTTGAAAATTATTTTATATCCTTTAAATTTAGGGGCTCAAACTATTAAAAGTTTTTATCAAGGATGATCAAATTGCGAAACCGTAACAAAAAACAAAATAGAAATGGTAGCTGAACCAGAAAGGAAAAATAGAACCAAAATCGTTACCGTAAACCGAAATGTTAACGATTTCGATTTGAATTTCTAATTACAAATAACAAAAATTATAATTATTATTTAATCTTATATCTATCTATGCTATATCCCACATTCTATCTTCATCTGATAACAATTTTAATTCATATAGTACGAAATAACAAAATTAATATTTATAAAAAAAAAAATTCTTTGAAAACTTAACATTTCTTCTATATATTAATCCTTGTATTCTTAATATATTTACACTTCACTAATTAATTTACTTCATATTTTTTAATATTATGTATATATGTTTATCCGCCAAGGACATATTTCAACATAAATTAAAATTATTTTCCATGTTGTGCATTTATTTAATTTGTGTTTATTTATTTTTTGTTAATTTGCATATCAGAAATCTTGCAAACATGCATAATTTCTATAATAAAATTAAAAAAAATAACAAGATACAAAATCAAGATTCAAAAACAAAAAAATAAAAAAACTTTTAGTTATGCATTAAAAAAAAAATATGTTTAACTTCATTAAAAGTTCATTAAAATTCAGCATGAAATAAAAATATTATATTAAAACAAAAAAATATTATAATTATTACCTTCCACCAGATTTTCCAACAAATTTTTCCCAACATAAATTTATGTTTATTTTTTATATTTGATTTTTTATGAAACTGACTTCCTCCGTTGTTCCTTTATAATATATATGAAAAAAAAAAAAAAAAAATGAACATATTTTTTTTTATAATTTTTATTTTGATATAATTATTTATGTTTTTCTGTTTTAATGTTTTAAAGATATTAGTGTATTTTTTATATTTTTATGCTATATATTAAAAAAAATATGCAACTGACAAGGACAATAGTAAAACAGCCGTAAAAAAATCATTTCTTTATTTTTTTTTGTACATATTTTATATAAATATATTTTTCTTCAAATGATAAAAATAAACTAATATTATAAATAAATTTTTCTCTGACATTTCTATGATAAATATAATAATAATTTCAACAAAATGTGGGAAACTGTTAAATACTAACAAAAACGAAGAAGTTTTTGAAAAATAAGATACTAATAATAATAATTTTAGCATCCGTTTTTTTTTTTTTGTGGGCTATTTCCTCTATCTATGATGGTTCACCACCAAAAATACTTAATATATAATACAGTGTTCATTCGATATAATCACCTAAGCTGATTTGAAATTTGTAAAAAAGTTGCTATTGTAAAATTGTTGCTTTTATCGAATTAAGTAATATGTATAAAATAATTAATTTCAAATAATTAGCGGAATTTTGATGGCAGAATGTTCCACCAGCCCCAGACTATGATATCAGTTAAACTTGCACTATTTTAAACTTGCAATATTGAGTTGAAAAGGGTTGCTATAGGTAAATAATCATCTTATTTATTTTTACGCCATTTTCAACATATTTTAAAATTACCAACTTCTGCTGTATTGTCAACGATTTTCTCTTAATTTTGTCCATTCAAACCAAGGTTACCAAAAATTTCTTATAAAGAACATACTAATATTAAAAATGATAACTATATCAGAGGTTGCTTATATCGAAAGTTTCTTATATCAAATGTGATTATATCGGGCGAACACTGTATTAGTTTGTAAAATATATTTATAAATATGATTTTCGTCAGTACCAATAAAATAAAGATATTTCCTGCAATTATTATGCATTTTAAATATATATATATGTATGTAAATAGATAGTGATATTCAAAAATTTAACAGGATATTTTGATAAGAACAAACAAGAAAAACTTTATTTTCATCATTTTCCATGTTAAATGTTATAAAGCATCCTTTATTTATTTATTATTTATGTTACGAAAATGTTATAGCAAATTTTTGTATGTTAAAAACATGTAAAAAAATTTATATTATGTTTATATGCAAATTATTATTATAAATGAGAAACCAAAGAAAATGTTGTTCATATTTTTTTTTTGTTATTTAAGCTTTTAAATATAATTTGTGCTTTAAAGAAAATTTTAGCATATAAATTTATGGTATTTATTAAGAAGGAAAAAATAATTTATAGTAAAGATTTAATAATTATGTAAAAAATATTTTTAAACTATATCTAGATTATAAAGATTTAAACAGAATCAGAAATGCAACGTTAATACAAATGTTAAGTAGTCGATCTACATAACGTCGGCTTGAGACCTTGGTTTTGAGTCTTCAAATTGCAGCTTGAAAAAAACTAATCAATCTACAATATAAAGAGATGTAGATACAGAACATTTATAATTATTTATTTTTATTCCTTCTCGGTAATGAAAAATGGCTTGTGTCACTTAATAAAATAAACCTAACCTTTTAATTATTTTATTACAACTTACTGTCCTTCAAGCAAGCTGGAATGGCACTAACCAACAAGCAAAACAAAATGCTCTGAAACATATGCTAGCATGAATTATTCAATATTGCTCAATTTCAGCTTCGATTTTTTTTATATCAGATTTCGACGATCACATTGGAGATTCAAACTGACGCTGACATTGTAGATTTATCACAAAAAAAAATCATATCAAAATCATTTTGATGATGCTGTTTGTCGTGTCGTCCTTTCCTTTTCTAATTTTATTGTCCCTTTCGAAATTTATTTAATTTTATTAACTTTACTTAAATCAAAAAATCATTATTTTCAATAATATTAAAAATTAAATGAATATGTAAATGTCAATTTATTTATTATTTTTACTTTATACCAACAAAATGTCATACATTCAACATTAAGTTATCCAAATATAGTACAAAAAATTATATTTATTTAAGATACCAACATGAAAAGTTTATTCTTATGTTCATGAAGGTCGGGTCCATACCATAATAACTAAATTTAACAACAGATCGAATAAACGGAAATTTAATATGTAAATAAATCTTTGAATAAAAATAATATTATATTTACATAGTCAGATTTATTTTTTAAAAAAATGTATGTAGTCAAAGTTTTAAATGTGCATTATTTATGTTTATTTAAAATCTGATTATTTATATTCGACATTTCACATATAGAATATAGTTACTTAAATCATAATATTTTAATAATATAAAAAAGAATCTATAAGAAATTTAAATAAAAACACAATTTTCAACTTTCTTTTAAATTTACAACTTTAATAATTCTCTTGTAAATTTCCTTTTATAAATTAAGTTCATATGTGTAATTATATTATGCTAATTAGAACAAACATCAGCAGAAATATAAGATTAAAAATGTAAAACTTTAGTAAGATTTAATTTATGTTATTTAGAAAATATTGCATTTACAACTATTTTTAAAGATTGTGTCTAACGAGCCAGCTGTAAACTTTCACACATTGGTAGACACTGCAATTGAAAATGTTGCATTGGATACAGGAATTTAAGCCAGTACGAATTGAATTTTATTAAATATATCAAAATTTTCATAAAATATTTTAAATAAAATAGAAGTTTTTTTTTGTAATTTGTACATTAAAAAGAAATATAGAAAAACGCTCAATCATGAACAGATTCAATATCTATTGAAAATAGCATATATACTCTGAAAAACTTGTAGATTATGAAAAAATATGATAAGAACATTAAAATTGCACTATTGCACTATAAACTTTTTTAAATATCAACTTTTCATTTATTTGTAATATGTAGAAGTAGGTAGAAAGTAAATTTTATACCTTTTGGCACGCATAATTTTTTTAATTGGCAACGGCCAACGGCTATATAAGATTTGGCACAATTGTTGTAGATCAAGCAGAGATAACACCATTGTTCTTACTAGTATAATTACATATGAGAAATATGAAGTTTGAAGTGTTGTGATGTAATGAAAAATTGAAAAAAGTGTATTTGATGTTTACGTTACGGGGACATTCAAAAAATATAAAAAAAAAGAAAAACAGAATTATATTTAATAATGGTCTTGCTAACGTATATAGATACTACTAGGATATGGTACTCTGATTTTTATTTTCATATTTTTATTTAAAATGTCCACCTACAATAACATAAATAAAATCTGAGAAAATCCATGTTTTCGACCAGTTCCATGAAGCTACTATATAGTAAAACTTGGCTATGCGAAGGCGAATTTTCTATTTAAAACAAAAAATGATTTTTCATTTAAAGAAAATTATTTATTTTTGTTGAATTAACTTATCAAATTTTGTTGAAATTTATTTTTAACACAACGCTCAGCAGTTTGTTTATAACCAAAATTTATATTTTTCTAGGCTAGAAGGATTACATTGTTAGATTTTAGTTAAACAATTTATTTATAAAATAAGCCAATAAATTGTTATGTATGATGGCATTATTTCATACTAAGAATTGTAAAATTTTCATTCGCCTTCATAAGAATTTATTTACTTAATGTAAAGAAAAAAATTTATACGAAAATCCATGAAATTTTCCTTATGTTCAAAAATATGTTTTATTATATTGGATAACATTAAAGAAAATGTATTATACTAAAAATTGTGTTGTCCGTTGAAAATTTACAGAATTTAAAGAATTTTGTTATATACATCGAAATAAAAAGTTTTTAGAGTAAATTCTAAATCTGGAAGCAAAAGCGGAGAAATTTTAAATTGACTTTGATTTCTAAAATATAATTTTATAGTTTTAAAAAAATTTTGCAAAGTAAAATTTTCATTTTCATTAACATTTAAATCACGTTAACATTTAAATCTGCAAAGGTAATTGTAAATTATTTCTTCTTATTGTATATTTAGAATTAATTATAAATAATAATTTATTAATTTTCTTTAATTTAAGCTTATTAGTTACAAAATGAGCTCATAACCACGAGCCCATAAAATTCGGGGTTTTGTTAAAACAGTAAGTATATAGGTTTTATTATAAATTCGAAAATTTTGATAGTTAGCCACAGTACTTTACTTTTACGGGCCCGAAGTCCTATATCACTACCGTATAAGCAAAAGCCACGTAACAAATTTCATTGAAATCAAATAGTAACAATAATACAATTTATATAGTGATAACAAATGACCTTAAATCGTAATATTGATATCCATAATAGGAAAAGCCAACTCAATGTTGGATTTCGTTAAAAGATAGTCTAAGTAATTTTATGATTCATAAATCTTTAAAGGCTTATTCACATCACTAGTTTGACCTAACCTTGAACATGCAAGTTAATTTTGGTATCTCTTCTACAACGACCACATAATCAGTACAAAAAAAATAATCGGTAAGTTGGATTCACTTAACTTACCCACATCAAATTCATAATCACCTATTATAGCAAATTATGTCAAAAATCATTCACTTGGAATTACATTTACAATTATTGATCTAGAAATCATAAAATATAATTCTAAAATTTAAATAGGATCCCGCGGAAATTATTATCGAAGACACCAACTTGAATACGAAAGTAACCTAGTTCATTCAAATCGGATAACAATTACTATAACACTTAATAGTTGTTTTTTCATATCTTCTTAGTATTGTGTTGTACACTCTATAAAAGATATAATAACTTTTATCCTTTATCCATTTTTAAAAATTGTAAAACTCGTTTTAGGATTTAGGGATATACTTTTTTACATCTAGAAACTATGCTGAATCTGTATCTTTTATTTCTTAAAAAATCATAACCCTCAACTTAGTAACGAGCAAAGTATTATTGTTGAAATACATGCAGTAGATGCCACTGCCATACAGGAACTTATCATTTGCTTGACGAATATTTTCAGAATTAATTTATTATTGGTAATTGTATTTTTTATTTAATAAAATGATACAAGCTCCAATATCAAATTTTCAAACCACATCCTAAAAGGTAAATCCGTCATGATTTTAAATTTAAAAGTATTGTGAAGATTAGGAAAATTGAAAATACTTTGATATCTGATAATTGAAATATTGGAAAAAAAATCTATT
Source organism: Rhamphomyia laevipes (assembly GCA_963920725.1). NCBI lineage: Eukaryota > Metazoa > Arthropoda > Insecta > Diptera > Empididae > Rhamphomyia > Rhamphomyia laevipes. Next base: position 44,332,115 of record OY987259.1, read on the forward strand.
TAATGCATTTTCCAAAATCTTTATTTTTAAACTGTGTCTGTATTTCAAGAAAACTCTTAAAATTTACTTAAATTTTCATGAAACAAAATTTCTTTTTAATTCATTAGATTTTCAAAATTACAAATTCTTTTTAATTAATTAATATTTAACTTGTCTTGTGTGGATTTAAAAGTAAAACATATTTTTTTTTGTTCCATTTTCCTTGGGAAACAGACCAATTAAATAAAATAATCGTCATCCTGGAAATTATACAATTAAATCAAAGAAATATTAAATTAATATCAAATAGATAAAAACATTTTCTTTAACTATACTTCGGTCCAATGTTCTTTTTACTTATCAAAAAGATTTTAATTGGTAACTTTTTTTGTGTAATTTTTCTTTCAAATTAAACGAACGTGAAAAGATTCTAAAGATGACACGATGTCATACTATATAATGAAAAAAAAAAGTTATATTAAAAGACAAGTTAGATAATTTTTTTATTTCGTTTCTACCTTTTAATTGCACTTTTTTGTACATTAATTTTGATATTAAAAAGTATACATATATACTGAAATATTCACCTTCAGGTTCAGGAAAGCCTTATATCTAATTGGTTAGGTTAAAAGTTCACAGCCACGATGCAAAATGGTACATTTATTCTGATTCGAAAATTAACTTTAATGTAAATATACTGTAAACTAAAGCAATTGTGAAAAACTAAGGTCCGCGTGCCACATACGTCTTCGAAGATTTTTTGGCGGCCGAATAAATCTACTAAAAAATTTCAGAAAATTATAATTTACATCAAATAATAAGAATATCCTTAAACATGAGTACATTAGATCTATTAAAAATTGGATCTGCTGAAATACATACTTCCGGATTATCAAAAAATATATTCGGAACTGCTAAAATGCACATTAATATAATACTCATTTAAATTGTTTGAATATACTTATTTTTTTCTAAAATTTCAACATGCCATTAAATTGTAATATTTAGAAGTAGGTGGAAAAACTAATTATACTTTTTGGCCCTCAGACCATCTGAAACGGCCCCTGGCTACAAAAGATGAGACACCACTGTTCTAAAGTATTGCATTTGATAAAAATTCCCTTGGTAAGCTGCATACGAATTTAATTTTTATATATTTAATAACTGGATAGATAAGGGCCATCCACTATCTTATTAAGCGAAGTACCCACCTTTTGAAATTCAAGATTAAAAAAAGTACCAACACTTTCTTAAAAAGAAAGTGTCATTCAGGAAATGAAGATATATATTTTTTTTTAAATTAAATGATAAATTATAACCTTGACATATATTACATTAAAAATTAAGAATTATGTCATCCATTTATAATTAATTTAGTTGAAAAACATTAGCTAACCAAATTATAAATACACAAATTACACATCTTAATGGATGAGAATATAATTTATAAAAAAAAAACCTTTAAATTATTAATTATTTTATCAATTATTTAATTAAAATAATACAAATTACATAATAAATATTTATGTGATATTATATTTTATTTTGCTAGCAATTACGAATTTAAATTACAAAAATTTTAATTGTACATATAAATAGAATTTTTGTGATTATTTACTTATCTATCAATTATAATAAATATATATTTTAATTCATTTGATATTTTGACACGTATTTTATATTTATATTTAGATATATGATTTTAATTATTTATTAATAATAAAATATATAAAAATAAATATATTGTACTTCGACGTCAGTGGGTAGTGTAATTGTTTATATAGTTAAATGTCTGTATATATTTATTGAGTAATTGTGAAAGTACGATTATTATTATTTTTTTAATAAAACACAATTTCATATTTTATTTACTAATAATTAAAATTTAGGATAACTAAACTATTTAGTTTTCATTCATAACAATTCATCAGATTAATTACAGAGGCAAATAATGTCTTCTATAAATAATTATTAGCTGTTAATCGGCTTAATCCTGTCGGGATAATTATAATATTTTATTTTATATTAAATTTTAAAATTTCAATGAAAATCTTTGTATATCCATGATTCATGATTTAATGGTATCGGCCAGAGAAAATTAAGAATTAATTGTAAGATGTAACAATTTTAAAAATTTATTACACCAAACCCAATACATAGAGCATAGACAACACTCCCGAGACGATCGGTTTTACGTACCGGAGAATGGAGAAACCTTCGCATTCAACTTCAATTGGAAACCAGGATAAGGATCGTCACATCGAAAACAGGGTTGGATTCGCTGCAACAACAACAACAAATAAAACACTAAAAGACATTTTATTATTTTGTTGTTCAATTTGGAGGTTTTATGACTTGGGCACTATATACTGACATTGAAACTACCGACACAGGCACACAGGTATACGGACGGACACATTCAGTAAAATTAAAATATAAAACTGAAGAGACCTTGAAATAATGTCAGTAGTGAAAACGCTCTTTTTTTTTAAATTAGAAATACTACAAAGCAACCAAAATCGCCTATACCGACAAAACATTTCCAAAATACAAATTTAAAATCACAAAAATAACCGGAACTTGACTTGAATGTTTTAAAACAACTGGTATATTATTTTTCTTCTGTAGGATGAGTTAGTTAGTCTAGCATGTTCTTTAATTTTCCGAAAATTAGTATGGGTTTCAATACTATTCTTATACATACTGGAATATTTTCTCTGTCTATGATTACACTTTAGTTTATGCTATTTTTATGCTGTTATTGTTAGTTTGAATTGTTTATAATTAAAATTACAATTTTATTAAAATTACAAGTTCTTCATGTTTCGTAATATACAATATTTAAGATTTAAATATGGATTTCAAATGGATAATAAAACTAAATTAATTTCAATAACATTTTCATGTATATAATAAACATATTTATATATTGTATGTATAAAAACCACAAATATTTACAATAATAACAAATCTCATACATAATATCGTAACAGTCTTTTTTATATTTACATTTTAATTTTTTTTTTATAGACCTGAGCACCTAAATTTAATAATTTAAAAAAACTTATACATTTTATTCTTCTTCACGAATACAATTTTCAACCAATTCTCTCAAATTTGGATTTTCCATTGCAGCAGCAATTCTTTCTTTATCATTAATTTGTTTATTAACTGTAAATAAAAATTTAAAAAAAAAAATTAAATAGATAAAAACAATATTCGTATTTTATGAAAAATAAATAAAAAGTAAAAATATATTTACTTTCATCTTCAGTCGAATGGGCTCCTTTCTTGATATAAATATCCAATTTAACATTATGTGGTAAACTTCTTTCAACTTTAACACGTATGCAAAGTCCAATTAATGTGGCCAAAGAACAATGAGGTACGGTTGGATTAAATTCAATTCGTACAACATAAACATTTGATTTTGTTGGTTCTTGAACAAATACACCATCCTCATAAACAACATTTAAATCTTCAAGTGTTGATGGTTTTTCTGGGTCACGAATTGTTCGAAGAGCATCTAAAACGAAAAAAAAATAAACAATTTAATTTACATTTAAATAATATTTATTATAATAATTACCATAAATTGTTTCTTGTAAATCTTTTGTATTTTTATATCCTAATTCTTTTAGTAATGCATCTTCACCAATTGGTATTATTGATTCAGAACTACAATTTGATTTTGATTGCATATTGTCGTTATCAGTTGATTTTTTCCGAAAGAATGACAGCATATTTTGAAGTTTGTATTTTGGTTTTTTTATTTATTGGCGTTTTATTATTATTATATTATGTAATTTTTATTTATTTTGATTTTGTGATCAGTATATTTTTTATATATAAGATTATCACCTTTATTTATCACCGAAACAAATAGAGCTTTTCGTACATATGTCAAACAATCAGAAACAGAAATGTCAAATATACTTATTTTGTGGAAAATAGCAAAAAGGTGCAATATGGTGAATTAATAAAATTCACCATATAATTTGTTTTTGTTCTATACACTACAACAACATACAGTTAATGCAGTTTTTTGATATAAAGATAATACAGTTCAAGAAAACGAATTTCAAAAAAAAATCTTTAATTTTTTACTTTATTTGTCTCGTCGTTGTCGTCTGTTATCGTTGCCTAGTTGCCTGTGCATAAAAGGAAAAGTTTTTGAGACATTTTTTTAATTTTAATCCGTTGATCGTGATTTAGAAAATTACGAATATTTTAAAAGTGTGTAATAGTGTAATATAAATAAGCTAATTAAAGGATTCCTGAAAATTGTATGTATAATTTGACAAAATTAGAATTAAAATTACACTTTTATTAAGTTAAAGTAATGACGCTTTAAGTACAGTTTTATGTTTTCTGTATTTTATATTTTAATAATGTACTATATATATAAAAAGTATTCTGGTCGATCCTTCTGTAAATAAGTACAAAAAAAATGTATCAAATAGTTTGGGTATCCCCGATATTCTTTGATTGAAACTGAACAATTTTACATCCCCGTTACTTGTGTGCGCATTATACAAATTCTGGATTTTGTTTTTCAAAAATAAGTTATTGATAAGATAACCTGGTTAGATTCTCTGGAGCCTATCCAGAGAGCCATTAATTGTGTATGGAAGATGTTTAGAGGGCGATGTGAAGGATAGGTTCATAGATCGTGATTTACCACAAAACTTGCGTCCACATATTTGATACATACCTACTCTCCTCTATTATAGCTCCTTTCGGAGAAAGATTTAGTGATCGTGATCTACTTACTACACAACACAAGTGTCTTCCAGCTAGATAAACGATACCTAAACGATAGAGTATCGAGCTCTATTTATGTATGTACATACACATATATATATTTGCAAAATTCACATAAACCAAAAAACAAAAAAATAAAAACAATTTTAAAAGAAACCTATACTCCTTGCTTAAAGGAAAATATTGCATTTTACATAGGAAACTTATCTAATTTTAATTATACTAATCATTTACATCATAAATAATTTTATTTTAACATGATAAATTAATTTAAATTTGTTTACCAGTAAATTTATGGAATTCGTTCCGTTTTCCTCAAAATTTATTTCACTCCACTTTATTTTCTCCTAACTAGAAGAATAATTTATTTCTCCTGCGCATGTTTATATCAAATGAAGAAAAAGTCAGAGATTACTTAAAAATTTAAACAATAATAATTATAAATTAAAACAAACGGTGTTTTTTCATATAAATATATGGTCAAATTAAAAAAATATATAAATTAATTATTCTCATTCGGAAAATAGAACTTGAACTGCGAGGACAGCGAAAAATCTGCTCTGCACACACGTGCATTTAAAGTTATCATTAAAACGGAATTTTGTAACATCCATAATTTTTTAAAGGTAATTTTTTTTTTTAAAATATTTTTTTATTTTTTATATAATTTTATTTTATAATTTTTTTATTATTTTTTTAATTTTTTAAATCAGTGCCAATCTGTGATTAAATCAAAAATATTAATTTTTGACAAATTTATAACGAATTTCTTTTGTTTCTTTGTTTTTGTATTTTGAAAAATTTGAATTTTCATTCGAATTTTTCACAACGAAAACTATATATATTTAAGTAAAATATATTATAAAGTTTAATATAAAAATATATTATTTTAATAAAAAAAAACTGTTATTTAAACAAAAAAAAAATGGAATTAGGAAAAAAGAAATATCCATTTACTGTTATGGGAATAACAAAACAGTTCACTGGTCCGTCAACCTCAGTTTTTACAATTACCTATATTAAAATTAAATGCTTATTTTTGTAGTTTTCAAAAATTTGTTACTAATTATTATTTTTTTCTTGGTTTTAGCATTTTGTAAATTGAAATTAAAAAAGAAAATAATTATGGGCACTGGAAGTGAAATGATTAATAACAATAATAATAATAATGTAAACATCTTACCAAAAGGTAAATACACTTTAGTTGGTATTGATGTGGATACAACTGGTCGTCGTCTTATCGATGAGGCAAGTATTATAATAAATTGTTTTTTTCTTTTATTGTGTAATTAAAATAATATTTATAATATTAAATACAATAATTTTCAAATAAAATTTAATATATAAATATATGTATTTTAAAAAAAAAAATAATAACAGATTGTCCAACTGTCTGCTTACACTCCAAAAACTCAATATGCCCAATACATAATGCCATATATGAATTTAAATCCAGCTGCGAGACAAAGACATCAAATTCGTGTTATCACAATTGGATTTTATAGGATGTTAAAATGCATGCAAACATACAAGGTAATATGATACGATATAAATTTATAATAAAAAAAAAAATGTATTTCAAGTACTTTTTAATATTTTAGCTTATCAGTTTGTTAATTTGTTATCTTAATTTATATCTAACAATACTTAGTAATACTTAGTACATAATAATATGAATTTTATTTAAAGAAATAGGAAAATTATTTTAAAAATTATATATTTTACTTTTTAAATCGCAAAAATTCATCCTCCAGCCAGCCGATTGGTTTGAAAAAACTCTTAAATTTTAATTACTTTAAAAGTCTGTTAAATTGATGGATTTTTGTATGGAGTTTTCCATTTTCGGAATACTTAACTCTTTTGATTCCATATAAACGAGCAATTTATATGTTCCAATTAGAAAGAACTAAAATAGAACACTTCCACTACTAGATGCAGTCAGAATTTTTCCTAAAAATTAGCTCACTTTTGAGGTATTACATATTTTTCTTAGTAATAAATCTAAGAGAATGTTTGGAAGTATTTCAATTTAAATATATCAAAACTACAAATATTATTTAAACCGAATTGTTGTGTAAAATTCGAACGAATTTAATCGAATGTTACTTTAAATAAATGTTGTTTGAACTAAAAAGAAATTTCATTTCAATAATTCACGTCCAATACAAAAAAAGGGATAATATAAATCTAAATAGTTTTCCATAATAATTTTAATTCTAAAACATAATAAAATTATCAAAAAGTTTTTTTTTTTTTTTCATGGTTGTCCTTACAGTAATAACTAAACACTAATTAATATTTTTAATAATTTTAGGTTGTTAAATCAAAATCAGAGATAGCTGCACTAAAAGATTTTCTAGATTGGCTTGAATCAATTAAGAAATCCGATCCGGAATCAAATGGTGTTATATTAATCTATCATGAAGAAAGAAAATTTACACCTTATATGATGTTAGAAGCTTTTAAAAAATATGGTCTACTGGATAGATTTTTAATGACAGTTAAATCATTTACAAATGGATATGAATTAGCAAAAGCACAATGTTGTACACATTATACAACAAAACAATTTTCATTACGTCAATTATCTAAAATATTATTAAATAAAAATGAAGTTAATGATAATGCACCACCATCAGATAAAGAAAATAATAAAAAAAAATATTCAGAAATTCAACAAATTGAATATTTTGAAGGTAATGCAAGTGTTCGTGCTAAATTAGCATTTGAAATAGCACAACATTTAGCTATACATGTATTAAAAGAAGATAGTGATAATGGTAGCGTTTCATCAACAACTAATCTTAATAATAAAAATCTTGATAAATGTGAAATTGAAAAGAGAATGTTAAATTTGGTTTATGAGTATGCGCCATCAACTAATAAAGAATTAGATGAATTGGAAATACAAAATAAAAATTTAGAGCGTCAGAATTCATTTCGTCCAGTATTTATACAATATTTTAAAACAACTCTTTATCATCGTGTTAGAGCTGTTAAATTTCGTATTATTTTAGCTGAAAATGGTCTTGATTTTGAAACTTTAAAAGCAATTTGGACAGAGAAAAGAAAGGAAGGTTTAACCGAAGTTATTCAAGCCCTACAAGAACTTAAATCTGATGAAAAGGATGAATTAATTGATTTACTAGAAGCACACTATGATCCATCAAAACAACCACTTAAACCAGTTATGAAAAAACCAAGACGTCGCCCAAGACGTAGTAAGTAACAAAATTACGATAAATAAATATTTTTATTAATTCAATTTTTTTTTTTTTTTTTTTTTCGAATTTTAGATAGGAACAAGGAAAATGTGAAATCTCGTGAATCGGGTGCTAATCAAGGTGCTGGTGATGAACGTTCTCAATTACCAGATTCATCAACTAGAACACCAATCAAAAAGGCACCAAGAAATCGTTCTAAAAATAATATTAATTCTTCTCAGGGATCAACAACTGCAATAGCTTCCAACTTATAAACAAATATAAAATATAATAATAAAAACTTTTTAAAAAAGCAGATCGTGAGAACAAATTGTTTAGTGATGTATTTTTAAAATTTTCTAGTTTTTTTTTTTATAAAGACGAGGATAAAAAGAAATTATTTTGAATTTTTGAATTTTATATTTTATTAAACAAACTAAAAAAAAAAATTTATGTAATTGGAATTTAAAATTTTAAAATGGAATTTTTTTATACATTTTTTTTATATAAATATATATACATATATATAAATAATTATTTATATAATAAAAACCTCTGAAACAATATTTCAGAACATTAATAATGAATAATAAATAATAATAATATGCTTTGATTTAGCAATTGAATTGAGATTTTTTTGAATATTTAATTCAAAATAGAAATGTAAAAGAAATGAAATATTAATTGTTATTTTTGAAATTTTGTTAAATAAAAATCTTTAATTTGTTAACTTAATATTATTGTTTTAATAAACTTCCAGTTGATTATTCAATTTACTTGATAATCATAATGATCCATTAAGCCAATCAAAATTTATGAAACGACTTTTTTAAAATCTAAAAGCCTCACTTAAAAATTGCAACACAATTATTTTTCTTGGAATGAATCAATGTATACGATTCAAGACAAAATTCACAAAATATCTATTTATTTGAATTGTATTAATAATTAAATTGAGATTTTTTACTATATATTTTGTTCTATATAATTCTATTCTAATCTATGTAACTAATATAGAAACTAAATGAAAGCCTTAATAGTTATAAATTGATGTATAGATACTTAAGAGTTGTTAAAACAACAAGCAAGTAACGCAAAGCAAAACATTTTAATCAAAGCAAAATAATTCATTCTAAATTTTATATTTTACAATCAATTGATGTTATTGAGAGCACTCTGTCTATTTTTCAAAGCGACATCTATTGAAGAGTATTGACAACATTATATTCACCACACCACTGAAAACAACCCACTGAAGCGCATAAGCCTTACATAAGCCTTATGTATCCCTTATTCGTAAGGCTGACATATACCTTATCCGTCCATAACAAATACATTAGTCATGTCCGCTTAGCATAAGGTATACACATAAGGGACATGTCAGGTTACAGCGGAATTTTTATGAAACTTTATCATTGATAACAGATGGCACTTTTTAAATTATTTTATTTTAAAAGCGCCATCTATGATTTATTTTAAAAGCTCCACAATTTTTTTTCGGTTTACTAAATAAAAAATATTCAAAAAAAATTTTTTTTAAATGTTTATTTAGTTTTTTTTAAATACTAAAATATATAAGAAAATAAATAAATAAATATATATATTATTTTTAAACTGGTAGATTGCGTTTTTTATTTTGTTGCTGCTGTTTACTCTTTTTTTGGTACATCCGGTTATGCGATGAAGTAATTTGCTTTCTCATGCATAGTTCGTACTCCTGGTATGTACTATATTTCGATTTCCAAGCTTCTGCAAGATACAATTGAAAACATAAATATTTTTTAAATCTTATAGTATTTTATAAAAGTGAAAATTATAACTATCATTGGTTTACGGTTAACATTTTCATTTGCTTTATTACTAATAAAAGTGACCATTTTATTAAAAAGTTTTATTTGAATTGTAATTTATATTAATATAAATAACTTCTGCGAAAAATTTCACATATTTCAACAAAAACAAAAACATATTTCAACAAATATAAAATATTTTTTTTAAATTTTATGTTTCAAAGCCTATGTATTTTTTGTTAATATTATAGGATAAAGTTATTTTTAATAATATTAATTACAATTGAAATAAAAAATTTAATAAAATTTTCACTTTAATTAGATTAAAAAAGCAAAACAAAAATTGTCCGGTTAGAAACTAATAACTATAACAGGTCACATAACAAATAATTTCTTACCATAAATAACTTTTTTAAAAATCGCCAAATCTTTCATTGGTAGTTTTTTTTTGTCCATCCCAATTGTACATCGATATCAATTCATCCGTCATGATACAACTGATGCCAGAATTCGACATATATTTGTCTGACGGTTGATATTTTGACAAATATGATATCTATTAAAATAAAAATTGAATTAATTTAGCTACCAAAGCGACTATAATATACATTTTCTAAAGATATTTAAATAAAATATATAATAAAAGAAAAGAAGGAATGATTTATTTTTTTTAAATAAAGTAATCACCATTGTGTAAACATGCATTTAAATACACAATGTGTGAACACAGCATAATATTTTGATATTAATATTTTTGACTTTGCCATGTTCTCATTTGTGTTTTTAGGTTTTTTAATGTAATTTTGAAAAATGGAAGTTTGACATTGTAAATAGAAAATAGATAGATAAAAAATTATTTACCAAGTTATTAACGAAGATTTCATCTTTGTGTTCCAAAATTTTATTGTTTAGTTCTGTCTAATTTTCTGTTAAATTTATTTCGTCCATAACATTTTTGGTTCCTTGTTTTTTAGCTAATCTTCGACAATGTCTCTTTGAAAAATGTTCTGCTAAATATTAAAGATTAAATTATTGATAATTAATACAATTTTTTTTTTTTACAATTTATGTATCTACAATAATTGTAGTAAATAGTCAACATGCGGATTAGAAACTAAAAAATAAAATATTGGTTTACGAAACACCAAAACTAATGAAAAAATGAAAATAATTGTGGAATACTGAATTTAACTAAAGTAAATTCAAAAAATTTAGAAAAAAAAATAAGATGTATGGAAATAGCAATAGAATATAAAGAATATATACAAGTAATTTAAGGAAAAAAATGTTAAAACAATAACAAAATCTCACCTTTATTAATTATTTTAATAAAATTTAATACACTTAATTGTTTATCACTTAATTATATCTTCTCACTTAATATAGTTGTTTATGTTTAAATTTAATAAAACACTTAATTGTTTATCAATTAATTGTATTTTAATCACTTAAAAGAATTTTTTAATATTTACTATACACAAAACACAAGCCAAGCACAAATCGCAAAATGAAATTTAAAAATGGCGAAAATGCAATTCATTTGGAAATGACAGAGACCAATAATTTTAATATCTATAATATACCATCAGATGTCATACCAAAATCTCAATTTTTAATTCACAGTGTTACCACCAGCTATCGCATTTTAAGTTTATATGGAAAAATTGCATTTCTTACGAATAAGGGATCCGTCATCCACTTCAAAAAACTCAGTGGGAAACCATCATCATCAGCTGATATTTTTAAAAATGACAAATAGAAATGATTTTTTTTTCTTCTAATTCCAGTTTCCAATTTTCCATCTATAAACTGTAATTAAATAAATTTGTAGTCTTGATCGGGCTGTCAGTAATATCGCACAGAAAAGATAATAAATAATAAAAAATTAAATAAAATAATAAAAAAAAAAGATTTTTAGTTAAAATTATAAAGTTTATTACAAAAAAAAAAAAAGTACACCATAAGAATAAAATTTATTTTTTGTGATTGTTTTTGTAAATAATAAATAAAAGGCAAATATGTCCTTTGAAGACAATTATATAGAACAAATTGGAAAAGTGAGACTGATTTATTTTGCAGCAAAAGAAGGACATCCAATAAGTTTAATAGCTGCATTAAATGATATTGAAGATCCAAATTTAAAAAATTATTTAATTAATCAGGTTAATATAATAATAATAATAATTGTTACAATTAATTTAAATTAATATTTATAATTTTGCGTATTCATTTATACTGCCAAAACTGATAGGATATTATAATGAAATTAAGAATTGCATGTATATATTATATATAATTTTTACTAAAGATAATTATATTTATTTATATATAAATGATTTATATATTTATATATATGTGCTTTTATTTACTTCATTCTGTCTTAAATTTATTTATAGTGACAGTAGAAAACTATTTTTAGATGATCCTATACCAAATACATATACGTACATAATAGAAACTCTCTCTCGACATTAAAATGTTGAAAATAATCAGCTGTCGGCGGCTCGTGATATCTAATGGATTGACCACAAAATAAAATTAAAATAAAAAAAATTTATTCAGATTTATAATGAATAATCTGTGTATATATAAACATAATTTTTAATGTTATAATTGTGTCTAAAAATTATTATCTTTTTAATTAAAATAGCACATTATAATTCTGTTTATATAAATTCAATTGAATCAGATTAAAGATTTTCTTTTAAATATTTTACTAATAGTTGAAATTGCTTTTTTTATTTGAACCAATTAAAATTTAAAAAATATAATTATACTAAATGGTAAATGAAAATATGTAGAGCATTACAATAATTTGTTTATATATATTTTAATAATAATAAATAATTCAGGTGTTTATTTCCGATAAAAAAAAAAATATTTTTATCATAAAGTAACATGTAGCACAAATGTAATCAATTAATGTTAATTAAATATTAACCTACAATTGTTATATGCTGTATTTAATATTAATAACCGAGGCATGTAAATTATTGAATTAGATCAGCATCAGTGTTGTAATATTATATTTTTTTATTTATAAATATAAATATATATTAGTTTCAGGTGTTTTCAAATAACTTTATATTGTCGACCATAATCTGTAACAGCGGCGTTTTTAAATTCATTGTTAATTATTTAGTTGGCTGAATTTAAAGCTATCGCCACTAAAATGCCATTGTCAATTTGAAGTTTACAATTTGATAAAGTTTACTATAGTGGGACAGCTTGGAAAAGGGTTCCTCCATTCAAACGATTTAATAAAAAGTTTGAATCGGTGGACAATACTGTTTTTTTTTTTCTTAAATTTTCCTAATAGGAATAATTCGGTTAAGCCAGAAAATATTTGAACTGACAATTAAACTATTCATATTCAATAAACTTAAATTTAAATAAACAAACTATAAAATTATAAAATTTCAAATTTTTATCATAGTTATATCCAATTTAATTTTTGATCAACAAACACAATTATGTAAATAACATGATATATGTTAAAGTAAATAAATAACAAACTTAAATGATTCGAATTTAAAAAAATAAATCATTTAAATTTTGTAATAAGACCTTGACTCTCGCATAACTCCAATATCATATATTAAATCAATAAAATTTGATTGCTTAACCCTTTGATTTCACATTTTCGCCAAAAATTTGTGAAAAAGTTTACTTAAAAAATTAAATATTTTTTAGTTCGAATCATTAATAAATATATTTGTCTACTTATAAATTAATTATAAATAGATTTGTCTACTTGAATTGAGTGAAGAATCATATCAAAAATTTGAATGGAACCGTTTTGAGAATACTCAAAATAACATATATTAAAAAATTCAATAAAAGGAAAATAAAATTAGAATTAAACCATCCAAAATTTTAAACTTAAAAAACTATTAAATTGATACATATTTATTTATTTCTGAAGAAGTGATAATTTCGGTCATTAATTTTCAAATGGGTTAATAAATAGATAGAACAATGAATTATATACATTTTTTAAATTTCTTTAATACATTTATGTGTTTTTCGGTATTACGTAGATGTTCGGCAAATGTTTCATTAATTTTCTTATAATAATTAATTTATGCGAATGTATTTATAAAAATTAAATATTAAATTTTTAATTAATTTTCAAAATTTCTAGCCAAAAGCAAAATATAATTAAAAATTATGAAATACATAGATGTACCTAAAAAAAAAAAACAAATTAAACAATTATTTTAAAAACTAATAAATAAAATATAAAATAATTGGAAACGTAAATTTGTACAATTTGTTAATTTGTTGTTAACATCTTATAATTTAAAAAAATGATATTTATAATAATTTTAATATTTTTTCGATGTTGATTTGTAATTGTAATATATATGCTCTGCCAAAAAACTATATTTTATTTATCCTATCAAATCAATTAATTCATTTATTTTTAATTAAATTTATTAAAATTTACTAAATTTAATTTTTATATATTATTCATAAAAAAAAACAGCGTAGTATCACAACAATTTTTCTTAATAAGTATATATAAATAAAATTTATGTTAGTAGAAAATATTTTGCGAAAAATGGAAACGTATTTTCAAAAATAATTAAAATAAGAATTTCATTTTAAAATACACAATTATATATCGCAAAAACGAAATATAGATTTTCTTTGTTAAAAATATTTTCCTCTTTTTGTAATATCACATAGAATTGAACTATGGAATTTTTTATTTTCCTTATATATTTTTAAACAAAATATTTTTAAAACAAATTTTCAATTCGATAAAAATGTATACATTTTTTAGATGATTAAAATAATAATTAAGTCTTTCAAAAAGTCGAAAGTTCAAAAATGTGATCACAATAATATAATGTGTCATAATAAAAATTTTCCTAATTATTTTTTGGCAATATTTTCATCAAATCTGTCATGCTAGTGCAAGGTCATAAGATAGTATTGGTGCAACATTAAAAGGAAAATTCCTGAAATAATGACACAATTTATAAATTTTGTATGTTAAATTTCATAAATAATTATTATTGTATCGTGAATAATAAATTTTGCTCATTTTTGAGATTTTTTAAACAATTAAATATTTTAAATTTTTAGATTTTTGTTCAAAGTATAAACTAGATTAGCGCGTAACACAGTTTTCGATATGATTAAAATACTAATATGCAGGTTTAGACTTGACATTGCCATGTGTATTTTCTGCATAGTTTTGGATACTATTTTATTTATTATATTTGAATATGTCTTTATAAAGTAAATTTATCTCATATCTTTGAACCTTTGAAGAATTTTTACAAAACACATGCTTTGATCTGACGAGGTTAATTTAAAAATAATAATTTTTGTTTTCTGGCAACAAACCAGAATAAAAAATGCGTATAGCTTTATAATTTATTTTATTTACTTTTTTATTTTTATTATAATAAAAAATATTATTGTATGAAATTTTTATTTATATTTTTTGTATAGCTTTCGTTTTTTTATCTTATATTCATTTGCGTTCTACATATTTAAAAATGGTGTTGTAGAAGAGAGACAAATAATCTGTAGAAATTTTTAAGGAAGACAAAGAATTTTTCTTAAAATAAACTTAATGAATGTATTGAAGTGTAAAAAGTTGCGCTCTTATTCAGTGATCATCATCATCACAAGTGTAACAACCTTGACTCTGAATCTGAATGCGATGATTTTTGTTGTTGCTGTTTGATTGGCGGGATACTACACATATATTTTCAAATTAAACATAAAGAAAAAACAATAATGTTCTTTAATTTTTCCGGATTTTCATACCTATATTTTATTCTTTATACACACACTACAAATAAATGTCAATATCCTCATAATATTGGAAGTCATTTTGAACGGAAATAATATTTATACTATATAAAAAATGTAATAAAGAAAATTTGTGAATTATATTTAATTTGGGAATTACGTTGAATTTTGACTATAAGAAAATTTAATTTTTATCTATTGATTCATATTTCTAAAATTTGCAATATGATGGAATTTCCACGTTATATTTTTCAAGAAAATATTATATATATTTTTTATTTCGCTTTTAATTTACCTCAAAATAATATGTGTAGGTAGAAAATATAATATTCTATTTGAATTTTTTGTTCTGGCTGAGTAATTTTTGTTCTTTATGATACAGTTGTTTTGTTGGTTGGTTTGGTAGATTTCTTTGTTCGTTATTACCTACAATAAATGAATAAATAATTTGTAACTTTAAATGAACTTTATGGATTGCGTAATTTAAAGTTCATTAAAGAGTTCAATTTAATATATATTTTATGTAAAAAATATAATACTTTGTTAAAAAATTAACAGACCAATTAATTAGCTTCAAAATAAGAAGTAAAATACATTCATTTTTTTATTAAATTATTATATGAACATCAGGAGTTTATCGCAATACGTATATTTAAAAAACATAGCAATTATGTTCTTAGGTTTATTTTATGAACAGAAATTGCACTTATAAATGAATAATTTGTTTATGATTTTCGCAATAATAATTAATAAAAATGGAATTTCTATTATTTTTAATACAGTGTCGACATATAATGAAAATTTCCGATGTTATTGCTAACAGCCTTTTCTTAAATTTAAAATGGAAACCGTAATTTAAATGCTTTAGATATATGGCCATAATTTATCAAGCCTTTTGTAATATATATAGGTATATAATGTACCGAGCCAGGCTACCAGATTTTAAAATTTTAATATGCAATGGCTATAGTACATCATTACTATGTCATATTACCTTTAAATGCCGAACACTCGGAATGTATGTTAATTACTTATGTATTTATGGTATAAAATAGAATCTATCACAATGTTTAATAGAATCCACACGTTTTCTCAATTTGATTCGGTAATTATAATCTCAGTGACATAGATAACTTAAATTATCATCGTTCTAACAAGCCCAAATTTTGTTTTGAATAAAATTATTACTATAGTTAAAATTTAATAATAAAAAATTGATACTTTATAAAAGTATAAGTCTGAATATATCGGCAATATATGCTACAAGTTTATTTCCATGACTTCATATCATCAATGTACATATTAAAATAATATATGTTTGATGTATACGTTCTACTGTGGCATTCGTTTAAACTAACTAACGATCTTTATTGCCCTTTTTTTTGCAATACGCATTTTTTTTAATAAATTTAACAAATTCTTCTTCTTTATAATTAAATTAACTTAAATTTTAATTTCTAATAACATTTTCTGACAGAAAATATAATATTTTATTATACATGTTTTAAAAAATTAACAAGTTCAATAAAATTTTATTTAAAAATATTTTCAAATATTAATTTGGAAAAATGTTTTAATTTAAGAACAGCTATATAAAAATTTACGTTGAACCATCTAAATTAATAAACTATAAAAAAATTTCATATTTTACACTACGTAATAATATTAAAATAAATGTTTGAAAAAATTTAATTATATATTAGCATAGTAAAATCTAAAAAAAAAAACTAATTAATTAACTTACAATATAAAAGATTTATGAATACATAATACAATTTCATTTTTTTTTATATTTTTTTTAGACATTTGATGAAGATGAAAATCAATCATATACACCATTAGCTGTTGCAGCAACATTTGGAAAATATATAGTAGTTAAAGCTCTATTATCAAATTTTAAAGTTGACATTGAAAAAGAATGTATAGTTAAATTTGATGGACATATTGTTAGTGGAGCTACAGCATTATGGTGTGCAGCAGGAGCTGGTAAAAAAAATGATATTTTAAATATTAATAAACCATAAATATTTAAAAAAAAAAAAAAATTTATAGGTCACTTAAATATTGTAAAACTATTGATAAAACATGGTGCAAATGTAAATCATAGAACTAAAGCTCATTCGACCCCATTACGTGCTGCATGCTTTGAGGGTAAAATTTATTTATAAATTTAATTGAAAATAATTTATGTGAAAAAAAAAAAATTATACAAAAATAAATTTAAATTTCACAGGCCGATTAGATATTGTCAGATATTTAGTGATGCATGGTGCTGATGTACAAATGGCAAATTCATATAATAATACAAGTCTAATGATTTCAGCATATAAAGGTCATATAGATGTTGTAAGTATATTTATTAAGAAATATATATAATAAGATAAATTTTGTAATATATATTTTATTTTAAGGTTGATTATCTGTTAAATGTTGGTGCTAATCCTAATGAAAAGGCATTATGTGGTGCTACAGCTTTACATTATGCAGCAGAATGTGGTTTTGTTGAAATTTGTAGAAGTCTTTTAGATTATTGTGCTGTTTTACAACCAAATGAATTTGGTAAAAATAAAAACTTTTTGTTTTTAAATCTAATAAGTTTTTAATTGTCGGATCATAATTTCTTTATTAGGATTAAGTCCTGCTCTCACAGCAGCTGAAAGAACACAGGAACAAGTTGTGAATTTATTTTCAGAACGAGATGGCTTATTGACTAGACAAGAAGTAAGTCATTGGTTAGAAAATACATATATCATAAAACTAATATAGCTTTACTTCATCGTACTATAAGCTTATCACACACATATTAAAAATACAAGTTTCGGAATTCAAAATGCTTATCAGTTTAAAAAAATACTGTCTTGGTTAAAAAAAATAATTTAAATAAATTATTTAAATTATTCGAAATTTTAACAAAAGTATTGTCGCATGTTTGTAAAAAATATAAATAAATATATTTATTTCAGAGAATTGATGCATATGAACTAATGGGTGCATCATTTGCTAACGACAAAGATAATTATAGTGTTACTAAAGCTCATAAATATTTAACAATCGGAATGAATTTAAGGTATGGAAATTTCTTATTATATTATTAAACTCAATTATAATTTTATATATTATTTGAACAGGTATGAAGATCCTGAAAATATATTAAAAAAGAAATGGATTCCATCAATACCGGCATATGATAATTGGATAGAAAGTCAAAACTTACAAGTTCGTAATTTAATTAATAGAACTTTTCAACAATAATAATAAAATTATTATTTTTTATTTTTGGTAGGAACTTGAAGCAATTAAATTCAATCATAATTCAATTCATGTGGAATCATTAGCAATACGTGAAAGAATATTAGGAAAAACTTATCCAGATTTGCCACAACCAATTGTTTTTCGTGGTGCTATACATGCTGATCAACGGAGATTTGATAAATGTGAAAGTTTATGGTTATATGCTTTACAATTACGGCAAAATAATAAGACATCTATTGAAAGGGATCTATTACGTTTTGCCCAATTATTTTCACAAATGTTACATTTAGGAAATGATTATAAATTTTCAAATGTATGTGCTCTCTCTTCTCTCACAGTCAATTTAATATAAATTTAGTAACAAAATTGATTTTTTTTTCATAGATTTTAGAAGTTTTATCAGCAAATATTAAAGAATTACAACAAAATAAATTAAAAATAGCAAATCCTGGACCTAAAGATGATGTCAATAATATATCTGTAAATTAGTATTAAATTCTTCATGGTTTTTGAATTAATTTTATTAAATTTCTTCTTTTTTTCATAGGATGAATATGAACAAAATGTTGTAACTGCTTTATATTTAATTACAATTATTACAAATACATTGAATAAACAAAATCAAAAATTCCAATCAGCTGATTTGAATTCATTATATAAATTAGTTTATACAATAAATAAAATGAATCCAAAATTACGTGATGGACAATCTTTATTACATTTGTCTGTAAATGGTGTAACGCCAGTTGATGATTTTCATACAAGTGATGTTTGCAAGTATGTTTTATTTTGTAACAAATATATTAAAACAAAAAATTAAATTTTATAAATTGATTTATAGTTTTCCATGTGTGGATACTGTTCGATTATTACTTCATTGTGGTGCTTCAGTTACGGAAACTGATTGTGAAAGAAATACACCTCTACATACATTAACTTCAACTGTAAGGAATTTAACTAAAATATATATATGTATTAATATTTATTAATTAATTTTTTTAGCTTCAAACGTCTAGAAATGTAGACTTTGAATTGATATCAAATGTTGAACAAATTATGAAACATTTTATAAATGCTGGCGTTCATTTAGATGCAATTAATAAACATGGATTAACAGCTGCTAAAGTTTGTCCATTACGTAAGTTAAAAAAAATTTCTTTTATGATTTTAAAACAATGTAATTAATTCTATTATTTGTTTTTTTTATTTTCAAAATTTTTAAGCAGAAGTAATAGAACGTTTGGTTAAACAATACGAAATGCAATTTACTACATTAAAATGTCTTACATCACGTTGTATAGCATTACATAAAATTAATTATAAAGATTCTGTACCAAGAAATTTGGAAAGTTTTATACAAATGCACAGTGCTGATAAACTATAACCTCAATATAATATTATTTAGCTCAAAAATGTATACTGGATAAATGGAATTTGATTTTTTTTTTTAAATAAAATTAAATTTACGCTTTAAATTAGTTTTTAAGAATTCCAAATTGATTTTATTTGATTTTATATTTAAGGACACTATATTATTATAATTAAGAAATAATATAATATATTTTATTTTGTAATATATATTTGTATTTAAGAATACTCATTAAATAAGTATTTTGTTATATTTTTTTTTTTTGTTATGTAATTTTATATAAATTACAATTAATTTTGCTTTCAAATATTTGGAAAATTTACCTGAGGACTGATTTATTTTTTATTTTAATGCATTTTATCTTCTTGTAAATAGCTTTTAAAATTACAAATATAATTATCATTGATATGATAATTTATTATATTCATAATATTCTTTTTATTCAATCAGACTTTTTCTTGTATCATAAATTATAATAATCTTTTTTAATTTTAATGTCAGTTTTAATTATTTTATTATTTGTGTCAATATTCATATCTCAATAATAATACTAAGATAAAACATTATAAAAAAAATTAACATAAAATATTGTCTGAAACAAATTACTCACAAAAGTCTTTCGCACAAAACAAAGAAAAATTTACAATTGTATATTAAAAAATATTTATAATGTAAAATGTATTATAAAACATTTTTAAATTGAAAAAAATCTAGTTAATTCCAAACTAAACTTTTTTTTTTACAATTATATTAATGGAATTTTCTAGTCAAATGTTACTAACATAAACGCACGTTTCAATTTAAATATAATATAACAAAATAAAAAAAAGACTGATTCAAAAATTTGATATCAAACTAAATTGACCTAATCTCGAATACATATTTTAAAATAAAACTTTAAATATATACAAAAGTCCTAAAAATATATTGAAAATAAAAATATATTGGTTTACCAATTTTTGATTTTAAAATTATTTTTCAAATATATTATATAAAAAATAAATAGAATTTTTAAAATATCATAATATATTTAAATTTTAAGATAACAAAAAAAAACAATGAATTTACCAAATCTGATATTCGATTTTATATAATATTTTCGGAAAAATAAATATGCCAAATTTTTTAAAAAAAGAGAAAGAAAACGTTTGTAATTAAAATTTTAGAATTATGACAATTTTTTTACAAAACTAAATATTTTAATAATTATTAATAATTGTAAGAAATTTATGTATAGTGTTAAAAATAAATAGTGTTAAATGTCAATTTTTTATTATATATATATAAAATATTTATATAAAGTCTGTTGGTTGTAACCCTTAATTTAAGATCAATAAATCAGAAAAAAACCCAGAAAATTATTTTGTTTTATTAATTATTTTTATTGAATTTAAATATTAAAATATATACGTTATTACAAATTCACTGAATGATTTTGTTATTAGTTTAAAAGAAAATTATTTGAGTGAAGAAAGTAATTCTGTAAATGGTGGTCCTTAAAGCCGAAAGTGGTCCGAATATTATTCTTGCAAAATTCTAATTAATTTCAATTATACAAACAACTTATTACATTTTATGATACTGTAATAACGTAAAAGTATCCTAAAAAAATGTTATTGATTTACTTCTGGTTGGGTACTATTTTAAATTAATTATGATTATTTAATTAGATTGTATACAACTTCTAGCTACAACTAATTTGTTCTTTTTACATATGATATTTTTTCCAAGAATATTAATTAAAACATCAAAATTTCTGGTTTTTATAATTATATATTTTGCTTAGTAGCAAAACAAATACACTAAAAACCTTAGTGTCACTTATTTCTAAGAATGTGGACATCTCAGATAGCAGAATGCAGAAAATGATAATTAAAAGGTTCGTTAATATCAATAAAGCAATGAAGAAGATCGAGAACAATACAGAAAGATGTTCTTTAGATACATCTACAAAGTCTGGGCACTCAAAATTGTCAACATACAGGTCCAGACCGTATTAATTGAAGAAATATATATTGACGAGGCAAAAACTCACAAGAAAACGAAAAATTATAATCATGCAGATTTAAAACTCGTTGTTTAATAAAAACAAATACTATTTACATATAATTATTAAAAAGTAATTTAAATATTTATGTATTAATTATAAAAGAATTAAGTAATAATTTCTTTATGCAAATGTTTTAATTAAGAATTTACCATTAAAAGTTCCAATTTTCATTACATAAATATCTCAGTTTGGACCAAAATTTCAACATTACATATTTAATTACAAATGATTGCTTTCAATATCGGAAACTATGTGTATATATATGAATAAAATCGATTTTTTCATAATTCGCACTGAATATAACACTTCTATTGGTTTGGTACACACAACAAAATATATTTTGATGTATCTACATATTGTATTCCTAAACAAATATAGATAGCTTTTCTATGCTTTTCTATGTTGTTGTCATTTCTCATATAAAATAATATATTATAATTACAAAAAAAAAAAAAATATCCTAGTAAAAACAATATATAAATGATATAAATACACAAATACTAGAACAGTAAAAAAAGCACAATATATATAAATAAAGACAAAAAGGATATATGTGAAAATATATAAGGACACGACGACCAAAGGTTAGTATAGTCACTAAAAATGAATAGGATACATCTGACTTAGACACATTGAAAAAAAGGATTAATCAAATTGAAATATTGTGGGCACAAATATATAAAAATAAATATATATAAAAAAAATTTTATGCCAAAATTGAATTTAATAAAATTAATTGTTTTTTTTTTTGTGAATTATTTAATAACTTTTTAAAGTGTAAGCACGAAAATTTAAAGTAGATAAAGTGAAAATCGTATAAGTGATAAAAAATTCCGACGACATAGAAAATTAATTTTTGTTAAATTTTGTTAAACCAAAAAGGACATTTTCATTAAGCTTATTAAGCTCCTTTTTTTATATTAAATGAAAATTATGTTATGAATATAATCGTGTTTTGTTGTTAGTAACGATAAAATTGTAGGTATCCACCATAAATAATATGAAAAAAAATGACAATTTCCTGATTTAATCTAAATTTTACATATGATTATGTTTTTAAGGATAATTAAAGTTGCTCAATATTGAATTTCATCACAAGTTGTGGCCGAAAATAATAACAAAATAAATGCTCAAATAATATTTTGTTGCTCACTAAGAACACATTTTTATTTTTACATTTAAATCTTATCATTTTTTTTAATGAATTTAATTTGGAAAAATAGAAAGGAAAATATTAATTATAATTAGAATAAAATTTATGTATTATATCAATATCGAATGATTAATAATAAGGATAATGCTGGGTTTTCTTTATTTAATCTTAATACTTGGATGGATGTTAATTGTTATATTTTTAAAATGCAAAAAAACATTAGCACCACATTTAACATTAACAGATAATAATTATCCAGAACATATTGGTACGTATAATATTTATAATTATAAATAAATTATTAAATTAAAATATTAAAATTGTTTATTGATTTCTTTTATTTTTTTGCATTAAAAATATTTTTTTTTTATATAACATGGTCAATTTTATAATTATAAATATATATAGATCGACGTCCTTCAGTACATGTTATACAATTACATTCAGATGATTATATGGATACAACAACAGGCTATCACCATCATAATTATCATCATAGATCAATAATTGATGATAGATTAGATAGTAATTATCCAAATGATTCAGTCATTAATCCTGCATATACAAATGATGAAGAATTTATGATAAATGGTTTGTAAAATTTATTTATATTTTAATTTATTTTATATTTGTATCCTTTTATTTGAATATCCTTAGAAGAGGGGTCATATGATATAGGTAATTAGATTAAACAAGAAAATTACTATATTATTAACAAAATTACTATAAAAATTTAAAAATTAATTCAAGTCATTATTTGTAATTTGAAGCTATTAAATTTAGTTCTTTAATATTGATAAATAATGTTCAATTCAATTCAATTATACTTAAATAAAGTAAAGGGTTTAAATTTAATGATGAATAATGACGATTTGTATTAATATTTAATACTATAAGAATCAATAATATTTTCCAGTATTTATATACTAATACTACTACAACAATGGAAATTTTTAGAAATATATTTTCTAGAGGTTTTTTTCTGATAATGAAAACTTTTAGGATCAATTTTAGAAAGTTGTCCCAAATTTATATATTAATTTTGGTCAGATCCTTGTTCTTTATAGAATTTTTAATTTTTCATAAATTATTATTTAGAGAAGTTGCATAGTTGACATTAGGCTTGTTAAAAGCAATTAATTAAGTAATGTAGTTTATACATATTTTCTACGAATTACTATAGAAATTAGTGCTGGTTAATTTTGCGGAAAATAAGAATATTATTTATTGTCTCAAATTCATTATATTTTCATCTGAGTAATAAATAATAAATATGAGGATTATAATATACCACACGTGCACACACTCCACCCAACATTACCTAATTTTCATGCTTCCCACCATATTATATTTTGTAAATGGTAGTGGGCATACTTTCTATACGAGGGTTGTTTGAAAACTTTTGTTAACGACTTTTCCGGTGTCTGTTCACCTGCTGTTTAAAGTTGATCGCGGTCATCATTTTTTTTAAAGTAGATAACATAGAATATCGTGATAAAATTCTTTGTTTTGCAAGATTTATCTACAACAGACATTAATGCGAATATGGTGAAAGTGTTAACGAAATCCGCTATTCATTTTCAACTTTTCATAAATGGACTATATAGCCTAATCAAGTATTGCCCCGATGTAAGCAGTAGACGTACAATAAATCGCTGAAAAATAAATATCGGTAATCGGTCAACAAAAATGTAAATCCTGTATAACTTGAGATCGTTAGTTGTAAATTGCCAGCAATTATATTAACTGATAATCGAACTGCTAATGTTCCAGGTCGATTAATATTACTAATATATTTTCACTACATACTCTAAAAGATATTAAAAATGCAGGAGTTCATTGAGCAAATAAATTGACAAATATGTTTTTAATATGATTAATTCAACCATGTAACATAAAGGATAATCATTAAGGAGAAGTTGTTAGAAAAACGTTGTACTAAGTGTGTTCAGCTTGAAGTTTATTATTACATTGAAAAATAAAGTCATTTTTAACCCACAAAATTCATTCTATCTTTTTCACTTTCAAAAGTTTCCAAACCGACCTCGTATGTGAAATGAATTTGTTTATAAGTGATTCATAATTTGCTATTCTTTAATAGGATTTTTCATAAAAATAACTTTTCCTATTATCAAACGAAAAACTTTGCAACAGACTTTTTTAATTTTCTATATTCTCACAGTAAAAATAATTATATTTATTTAGTACTTATATAGTACGTTAATAGAAATTTTTTTTTTTATATATTTTAGAAAAAAATCATATAATTTTTTTATTATATATAGAAAAAAAATCGATTAAAAAATATTTTATGATTTTAATTTTTTTTTTCGTTTCTAATATGTTTAGCACCCCCACCATCATATGAAGAAGTAATGAGACAACCGGAAGTATATCCCAAGGTTCAGGAAATAATCAAATCACAATATAAATAATAATATAAATTTGTATTAAATACAGTACACACAAAAAAAAAAGCATAAACATAAAAATTAAATAAAAATTATATAGGGCAACAGTAAAAATTATATGCCTGCTTAAAAAGCCTGACTTGATTATCCTGTGATATATAAAAAAAAATTATTATTATAAATTAACTAATTATACGAGCAACACATAAAATATGTAAAAGATTCAATTTAGTTATTTCGTTAGTGGGTGTTGTCGTATATTCTGAAAACATAAATTGATAAAATTTTAGATATTACATTAAAAAAAGAAAACTATATATTTTTAATAAATTGCCTTAAAAAATGAACTTGTTTTTAATAATAATAAAACATTATAATAATCAAAATATTAACAAACAAAAAAATATGTAAAAAATTAATAATTTAATATTTAAAAAAATAAAAACAAAATGTCTGTGATTTTTAAAATTATTGAAATTTTATTGTAATTTCATTTGTAAAACAAAAATTACTCGTACCTTTTTATATATAAATGTAAAAAAACTACTAAAAATTAAACCAAAAGAAAATTTTAATTTAAGAATAATTTTCATTACATAAAAAATTAATTGGATTTTTTGAAAATTTAGAATTAAAGATTGTTTTTTTTTGCTTCAAATTCTTTGTGTGTAAATTAAAAATAATTTTGTAAAAAAAATACTAAAGAAATTGATAGATTTTGTTATTAATGTGCTTTTGAAATTCAATAAAAAAACAATATTTAAAAGTTATTTAAAAAAATGTAATTAAGACAATTCTATGTTAATATAAAAAAAAATATTTCGTCACCACAGTTCTTAAATGTCAGGAAAGCCAGAAACATTTCAATCATATTTTTTCGGACCATGTTCTGTGTTCTAAAAGCGAATCTTTTTAAATGTATAGAGTTTTTGTTGATATTTCAAAACATGTCACACTCAGGTTGTGTGAACAATGTAGGAATTCATTAATTTGGAATCTTTTTACAAAACCATGTTTGCCAGCCAACCATAATTTGTTCAACCTAACGATTTAAGAATTAAAGTCGCCACGAATTAGATTGACGTTTTCTGCTTTTGTCAACTATACTATAGCTTTCTTTGTAGAAAGAAACTATTTCGTAGAAATTTTCCATTTTCCTATTGTCCAAATATGCAGCAGCATAACACTGTCAAATTTAAAGATTTTAGTGGTAACAGCTAAGCTTTATTTCTTTGAAAATCAATAATCCAATTCCTCTTCTTGGTGTTCTTATTCTTTTAATGCATACAAGACTTTGTAAAAAATATTATGAAATAGATTATAAAATTAATTGATTTTACCACTAATTGATTACCACATTACCTAACCCCAAAATCCCGAATACATGCATCGAACTGAAGTATTTGTAATGAAAGTTACTCAAGAACACGAACAATTGAACATAAATGACAACTAGATATTCATAAACCTATTAAAAAGACATTTTTTGTAAAAATTAAGACATTCGAAAAAAAACTACTTCATCAAAAAACAACATCTTAAAATAAAACAACCTAAAAGAAATATAAATAAAAATAAAATTACTTTGAATCGTTGAACTAATTGAAGTGACCACTACACTTAATACACTTAACAACTGTGCTGGCGATTAATATGAAAATCTCTTACACATTGACTTTGTATATTAATGGAATATTATGTTTTCACAAAACTTTATATAAACTAAAATTTAATGTTAATTAAATTAACAATTTATTCATAGTTAAATTTAACATCAGGGTTTTTTTTATCTATAATTAATAAATATATATATTTTAATGATTTATATATTTAAAAAATATTAAAAAAATAAAAAGTAAATAACTAAAAATAATAAAAGGTACAAGAAGGTGATTTGTTAATAAAACCTTTATCCAAATTTAGATATAATCAATAATGCCACAAAAACAAATGATGTAAAACATTGTAATTTAATTATTATTTCTATTTTTTATATAAATAGAATTTATTTGAAATAGATATTAAATAATATATAGAGTGTAGTATAAATAAATGACGTTAATAAAATATTTTGATGACGTGTGATTTTATAACTGTATCATTTTCAAGTATATTGTATAAATATTAAATGAATCGTTTTATAATTGCCAATCAACTTAAATGAATTAAAAATTTATATTGATTTGAATATTCGATATATTAAATAAAAGTTTCCCAGTTAGAAAGAAAATGTATAGGTAATTTTCAGCTACTATAAGAAACTTAATAAAGTTTGTATTTATTTTGTATTTATATACCAATAAATTATTCAAAATAAATTTCCACAAAAATATAATGTCCTTTAAAATCATTAGTTAATTGAAATTTGTGACAAAATCTGACTGAACGTGAATAAAGGTTGATTTTTGTAACAATTTGTGACAAATTCTGACTGAATGTTTGTGAATAAAGGCTAATTTTTACTAATCTCCAGTTTAATTTAGTAATAGAATCTGGAAAATGATAGATATTTAA
The DNA here is from genome assembly GCA_963920725.1 of Rhamphomyia laevipes. Lineage (NCBI taxonomy): Eukaryota > Metazoa > Arthropoda > Insecta > Diptera > Empididae > Rhamphomyia > Rhamphomyia laevipes. Next base: position 44,360,372 of record OY987259.1, read on the forward strand.
AAATAAAAGACAAAATATTAATAATATATATGAATATGATCAATAGTGTCAAACTGTTTCTTATACAATGATGATAATGTCAAATTTTGTGCCATGAATAAGACGTGACAAAAAAATTCATAAGTCCTAAAGATTTTAATAAAATCGAATTAAAATTAGCCTTAATATTTTGTAATTTATTCAGAATCTATGTTCTAAAATTATTTGGGAAGATCTATATAATATAAAGATGAAGATATCTATCGATACACCACTATTATATACAATAATATATTAGTTTTAAAGGCTAGCGGGATACTAACTCCTACGCAGCAAAAGACCCATGGTATACTTTCCAATCGACTAACATTGTAATTGTACCATGTCGGACGACCGTATTTCTCTAATGAATTTAAACACTTCCGTCTCTTTCCTCCTAGTTGCCCAAGAATATATTTCCCAGAATTCTGAACTTTCTTCATTGGACCGAGGGACAGTGACACTGATTTCTCCTCTTCCTCATATCCTCTACATGTTAAGGTAGTGGTCAATCCTAACCTTACCGCCGTTTACTGAGGATTGCTTGTCCCGTAGTAAACAAATTCGATGTCACGTTGTCCTATTTTAAGAATTTCCTTATCTTTGTAGAATTCTGTGTAACAATTAAGACACAGTTCAGTAATACCCATCTTAGAAGGTTACATTGTTTAGTCCAAATGCTTATTGCTTTTTTAGTTAATTAATATTGATTTAAATTTGAAATACTTTACCAATTGTTCTTCTTATGATAATAAATATGAACTTAATTCCATTCTATAAAATATTTTTATTATTTATCGTTTCAATTTTTGGATGTCATCAATGGATTGATATAGTTATATATTTTTTATATTCCAAATTCATCATGCTTAAAGCCAGATCTCAACTGTTAATAATAAGAAGATATTTATATCTTATAGTCAATATTATGAAAAGTCTGCTATATATTTAAACATAATAAGTTAATTTCTTTCCGGGACGAAATAGTAAAATAATAATAAATAAATTATGCGGGATGGCAAGTTGCGTTTCGGTAACAAATAACTGAATGAATTTTTATACCAAATAATATTCTTATATTGTTCACAATACCACATTTAACTCACCATAAAAATGATTACAATTTGTAATCATTTACAATAGACATTATTTACAGACTGAACTGCAGACCGGTTGAAATCATGTATATTGCCAAAGGAATCACTAAAAGTAATAAGAATTTAACGCCCAATCAAAGAAAACTTTTGCTATTATTTCCAGTTGATACAAATTAATCTGATCAAATATTTGAAAATGTATCGAATTCAATTTACGTTTCGATTGAAAACGACGAATCGTAGAAAACGATCATTTAAAAGAATAAAACGATGAAAACGATGAATATAATATAAATCATAATGTTTGCAAAATTACAGCGATTTCTTAATGTTTTTATTTTTTTTTATATATGTTGTAAAAATGTTTAAATTTAATGAATTTCATTGCTTAGATTAGAAACATTTTGATTACACTTTAAATTCTTCAAAACATATTAGTAAATTCAAAATGTCGTAATACTTTGTATGATATTTTGAAGATTACATTATATAAGTTTACTAAAAAACTGTGATTTGATGAAAACTCGCCGTATCGATAATTTTAATTTTAATTTTTAATAATATTTAATTTTACTATATATTATTTTTGAAAAATTCACTTTTTGTTCTTCCCATACCTGTCGATAACAAAATTAATTGACGTTAAAATTTATGATCACAAAAAATTAGGTTACCCGATTCAATGATTCGAAATATTTGCAAACGTAAGGCTTTCAATGATACCAAAATGAGATTATCGTAACGAATTTCAATCGCAATGTATTACAGAAATTAAATAGTTACAAGACTAAAATAGAAAATCATAATTTCAGAATTAATCCTTCAAAATTAGCAAATGCAATTATAAATTAAGAAAAACATAATTTAAATTTATTTATTTTATCAACATTCTTTTTAAGGAAAACAAAATATTTTATTTATATACAACTTAAATTGACATATAGAAACTTATAAAAAAAAATAGTATTAATAAATAATATTTTATGACTTATAAACTGATGTTATGGCACCATTAAAACTACAAAAAAAAAAATATTTAATTAATAACAATATTAAAATAATTTTTATTCTTAAATTTAAAAAAATTAAAGAAACTTTTGGATTTTTGTTAGTCTCACTAAAATTGAGAAAATATATAATAATATTATATAGATTTTAAATATATATACTAAGATTGTAGATAGGCACATTGGTACTTAAATTATCACAAGATTTTAATTGATTCTTTATTTCAATATTTTCGACGTTTTCTATTTATTATCACCAACCATTACTATAAACTACTTGTTGCTTGTAATTTTAAATAACGATTACCATTTTCTGGATCAGCTAAATGATGATTATCACAATCTGATGCTGTATAACATGTTGTTGCTGGTGAATTTGGTCTACTATTATTACGTATTCTAGTAGCACCCCAAATTAATATAAATATACTTGTTACCAATATGCCTAAACCTAAACCGGGAAAGAAACTTTTATTTAAACTATCAAATAAATCATAAGTTCGATTATTTTGTATATCGGAACGATCTTGAATTATGAATTGTCGACCATGTTGTTGTTGTGTTGATAATGTTGTTAAATCATCAAATTTATTATTGCTAGTAATTTCATCACTACGTGTTGATATCCGATCAAAATTTGATATATCTGATATAAGTGATTTTCTTCGTATTAATGGACGATTATCAATTGATTCATGATGCTGATTATTACTTAATTGTAATTTAGTGACATTTGAACAGCCAACAACAAGATCTGATTTAGCATTTTTCTCATGTAAAAGTACCAAACAAAATCGATAACTATAATAAGAAAAATTTATATAATATTTTTTTAATTATTTATTATATAATCAATTTTACCTTTCACCAATATCTAATGCTGAACTATCCGGTACAATTACACTGACAGTATTTTGACCATTTACAATTTTACTTTCGCAATGAATCTAAATAATGAAAATTTTTAAGTAAATTTGTTGTAAAATTAATATTATAAAATTACCGGTGAATTATCAATTAGAATTTCATTGATATTTTCTTCTTTGTAAACGAAAATTGCATCACACATATAATCATCTTTACTCAAATATAAAGTCCATGTTAGAATTAGTCCATAATCAGTCGAAAAATGGAAATCCTTTAAAATAATCTTTAAAAAGAAGGAAAACAAAAATTTGAAATAAGGAAAGACTTTAAGCAAGAATTCAAAAAGAAAAACTCTTGTTACCTTTTCACTTAAATCGTTAACTGGTGCTGAAAAATTTTGCTTTGACAATGCCTCCAATTGTTGAATTATATTATCATTATCTAATTCGATATTATCTTGATCACAATGCAATGAATCGATTGGTACTTGTATTAATGGTGCACCCTCTAATCTTGGTGGTGTTACACATGTTGCACTTATTAAATCTTGTGATATAATTTTTGATTCTTGTAACCATTCAGCAAATGGTCGTATTGAACAGTCACATGATAATGGATTTTCTTGTAACGATAAACTTGTTAATTCTTTAGCACCATCAAATGCATTTTTCGCTATTATTGATATATCATTACCAGCTAATCGTAAATCTTTCAATGATGGTAATGGTGCTATTAAATCAGATGTTAATGCACGTAAAAAATTATGTGTCAAATCTAATGTATTTAAGCGTGATAAATGTTTTAATGATGAACTAGAAATTGCAACAATTCCATTATAACTTAAATCTAACATTTCCAATGAACCAAGACCATAAAATGCATGATCCTGTAGTACATCAATTTGATTGTGACGCAATGATAAGCTTAAAAGTCTTGTGAAATTTTGTAATGCTTTATTTTGTATACTTTTAATTAAATTCCTTTCTAAATTTAATGAATCCAAATTTCTTAGAGTTGGTAATGTGTCGTCGGATAAAGGACCATTGATTGAATTTGATTTTAAATCTAATTGTCTGTAAATTAAATTTATTTTATTGATTTGCCTATAAATGAAATGATGTGTAATTTTTATTAAAAACGTTACAGGTCTCTATACCTCGATAATTTATCACAAATATTTAATTAAAAAATGAATTTATTATTCATCACTCACCTCAAGTTATAGCATTGTCCAATAGCTTTTAAACTAGATGGAAAATCACCAAGACGATTACCACCTAATTTCAAAATATCCAATCGTTTTAAATTAATAAATGTTCTCATCGATATACTAGAAATTTGATTATCACTTAAATCCAAAAAATTTAAATTTTGTAAACTAGAAAAATCTGTAGTTCCAAGTGCTTTAATTCGATTATTAGATAGATCAAGACGTTCCAATAACAATAATGGAGCTATTGAATTCCATGGTACACTAAGCAAAGCATTTCCGGGTAAACCTTTATAACACAAAAAAAACCGATTAGTTTTTTTTAATTAAATCAAAAAAATAATTATAATATATTACCCAAAGCTTGTAACGATTTTTTCAAATCAATAAACGCCGATTTATGAACACGTTTTATTTCACCAGATGATATGACCAAACCGTGTAAAGAAATATTCTCAAATATCCGTGCATCACTTAAAATTGTTACATTTTTTAAAGAACAATCCAGTAATGATACGGAATATGGTGAATCTCGAAGATTTTTAGCCAGAACCTTTTAAAATTATAATGATTAATTAAATTTTAATATATGATTATATAATTTTGTTATATATTTTATTACCGATAAACCATGAATATCACCACTACAACGTAATGTATGTGGCAAATCACATGTACATTCTAAACTCCTTGAACTTGTTATATTTGGACATTTCCATTCAATTGTATCCTGATTATCAATTGGTAATGATATTGTTTCAATTATACGTTTTTTTAATGGTATTTTATTGAAACGTTTTGTCGGAATTTTCGATAATGATGATTTTATTATTGTAGTTTCATTTAATTTTGTTGATAATCTTGATATTATTGGTATTATTGATGATATATTATCAGTTGATTCTAATGATTCATCACTATCATCATAATCATCATCATCATCATATAAATTTTCAGTTTGATTTTTATTCAAATTTTCTTGAATATTTGAAGTCACATTATGACTAATATTCAAAGCATTTCCGATGACTAGAATCGTAATGAATATGAAATACCTGCAATTATGAATTATGGAAAAATACTAAATAAATATATATTAAATATGTATAAATAAATGTATATATAAAAAAATATAAATCTTTATTTATTATATAAAATAAAATAAGAAAACAAATTCATTGGTGCCGGGGTCAAGATGTTGCAATTTGATATGTAATTTCTTGATAATATTACATGGGATATTGCACAAATTTGTTCTAATTTATTCTCAGTATCATAATCTTTCTCAACTTTAAATATCGTTTCACTATTTTTAAAGATTTATTTTGAATATTATTTTTATTAAAAGATCAAGTACAGGATGATTTTGATACAACGAATAAATAAGAAATCAATTATTTAATTACTAAATTTATTTAAACGTATTTTAAATACACTTTAACTAAAATAGATTCTCCCACATTTGTAACATCAAAAAATGGTAACTCATATTTATCTACTCTAAAAATACTTTCTCTAGCTATGAACTACAGACTTGAAAGAGTATTTAAGCAGCAATTAATCAATTTATCAATTAATGATATCGACAGTAAAAACAAACAGTGAAGATATAAGAATTATATTTCTATAGTCCGATAGGATTAACTCTTCAAATATCAATATTCTGAGTTAGTAATTCTGACAAATTTATATAATTTACCGGGTCTGAGGATGATTTCTAGAAGATTTGGGGAGTTTACCAATAGATCGATGTTGGGGATGCTACAAATGAACAATATTTACTGTTTAGGAAGAGACTTTGGATGATGTTGTATAACATCAGAAACAATAAAAAAAATTTGTTAATTCATTTTTCGATAACGAACCGTTTCAGTCCATAATAACTTCATACAAAACACCCTATAATAATAAGATATGATTGCTAATTTCCATTAATTTAATAAAAAATTGTTTCATAAACAAATTTATATTTTACTTTGCTTATTCATTTTGTCTGCCGCAATTCTATTGAAGATCGCGAGGGCAATTGAACTCTTTTTGTGTCCGATGACCTAATTTTGTGTCCGGATAAGAAAATGATAGTGAAACTTTTTTATCGAATCAATTATTTTTGAATCGTGTATTATGTTTTATGTACAAATCAAATCTAATGCAATCATAAAATTCTAGAATTAAATATATAAGATTATGATGATAATGTTATGTGTACGTGATAATTGAATAAGTTTTTTGTTGATCATAAATTTCACAAAGAAAACATATTAATTAATTTATTGATTAAAATATTATTGTCAACATTTTTTGAAACTAAATCCGGATATCTCGTAATTTAATGTTAATAATAATCATATAAATTAAATTTAAATTATAAATATTTCTACAGATTTTTGTACTTCTTCAAAAGGAAGGTTAAATATTTCGAAAACCATTTTGTATTTTCAATTTCAAAACTTACGCATTTTCTGTAACTGATTTTTATTTAAAAATTATAAAAGCTTTTTATTAAATTAAATAATTTCGAAAGCTAACTCGTATCTAATGTGATTTTCGTTTGGGTTTTTCACATTTTTGATCATAAATTTCAGCGTTTTCTGCTACAATCGAACATGAAAACTAGTTCAATCTTTGTTTGAAGTATGATTTTTGAAAAAAATATGTCAAAATATGTCTAAATAAAAATATTGATATATAATTGTCATTTCAAATTGTATTGGTATTAAGTAAATGCAGGGGTGAATTTAAGAAAAAATCAAAATTTCAGAAAATTTGATCTATAGACTTTTAAGTATTACAATCGAAAACAAAATGCGAAATGTTCAAAATAATATTATTTTTTTGTGCCAATAGAAATCGACATTAATATACGTACAAAACTATTCTAAAAAATTATTTCTTATATTAATTTTTTTTTTTTGCAATCTTTCAAACAATTTCGAAATTTAAAATTTTAAAGTGCAATCAATTTAGGGAGCCCCAAAAACTTTAAAAGCCCCCAAATAATATGAAAAATATTTAGTTGTTGTGAAAACATCAAACTGAATTGTACTAAATATTAAAAAATGTTCTTTTAAGTCATTTTTGTGTGTTTGTGAAAATTATTTTGAAATTCTTGAAGTGATTATATAATTTCAGTCAAGATTGTAAAATATATTCAGTTTGTAACTCCACTTACATTTTTGTAATTTTGAATTGTATACGTTTTAGTTGAAAAAAACAAAAAAACCAAAAAAGGATATAAAATTAGTAGGTGAATTTATTATAAAATTTAATATAGATTATTAATTATGATATTATCGATAATTTAAATTAATAAGATTTTTAATATTTTAATTAAAATTAATTGGTGATTAAATTGTGAGTTTTAGAGGAACTTTATAATTTATAATATTAATGTTGCGGAAAATCTGAATTGGCTTCCAAGGTTTTTATTTAATGAAATCAATTTGCAGATTTATAGAGTCAAAATTTAAGTATATAATAAAATGATTATATAATAAAATTTTAATATTGGCAACAAATAGTATGTATAAGGAACTTAAATAGGTTTTTTCGTCCCAATTTTGGAGGGATTTAAAGATCCCTTATATATGCTTTTCTTTGCACTCTCAGAAGTAAAAGTTGCTTTTTCGAGAATAATTATTAATACAAAATACTTTTTTAAATTCAATAATATATGTTAAAAAAATAGTTTAAAATTTGAAAATACTTTTTTAAATATTTATTTAAACACTAGGGAGAAATAGTGTCACTTTAGTCCAGAAAAAAAGGAGTGAAGTAGCAATTTTAGTTCCGTGAAGGTAAAAACGTTCGTTATATAATAATTTACAATGAAAAAAAATCTTTATCATTTTATTTGTCGCAATTCTATTGAAGATTACGAATTATTAATTAATTATTTTAAGTATAAACGAAATATTTTTTCGAATTTAGAATAATAATTAATGCCCAATCGTCGACTAAATATACGACTCAAGAATTAATTTGAATTTACGATATATTTTAACATTCGAACAAGATCATACGTGATGACCCCGTGAATTTTATATAATGTGATATTTTAGATTAAATAAGAAAAATAAAAAAAATTATATAAAACTATTTATCACCACTATTCAAATTTTAAACTATTGTGAATTAAATTTTAAACTATTGTGACTTAAAGATAGACTGTAACACAAATCTCATGAGATTCGTTTCATGCATGTGTAAACATTAGCCAGCATGAAACGACAATTTGTTGGAAAGACAAATATTCAGTTTCATTGTCGTCTCATGCTGTCTTCTGGGTGTTTAGACATGCATTACTCAGATAATGCAAGATTTGCATATAAAATTTAGCTTGATTTACAATAAGATTACGAAGATTGTCAAAAATGTCAAAGATCACTAAAAGAAGTCGTATCGGTATCATTTTTAACGTAATTTAGTTTGGTTTCATTGAAAAATATTAAAAACATATTGATAATAAAACTAAATGACAATGTCAACGATTAATCTCTACTCTACATTCTCATTTCTAAATGGCAATTACTGGATAAGCTTAACCTGAAAATCTAATCTTTGGCAGCGAATTATATACTTTAATTATGACTTTTTAGCTCAATTTGACATTGCCAATGCTAACTGCAACTACAAATGAATCGGACAAGGTAGAATTAGATTTTTTTTACAAAATTTAAAATCCTTTCTTTATAATATTGGCAATATTAACTTTAATCTGGAAACGTCAATAAATAAAATCATTACTTATTCAATTCTATATAATATCAAAATTATTCATTCAAACCGCAAAAATTTGCACACCAAACTTAACTATAATTAGGTGATTTAGGTGAAAAATATTATATTTTTAAATAAAATTTGAATAAAATTCCTTTCAAATTTTACTTTTTATATAGCATTCTTTAAAAATTAATAATTTGAAATTTTGCAGACTACTTTAAATATATACAGAAAAAAATTATAATGGAACTGATTAAAATTACTACAATATTTGCAACATTATTTTTAATGAATCCTGCATACCGTCAAGCTGAGGCAAAAATCTTTACACGTTGCCAATTGGCCAAGGAATTAATGAAACATGATTTTAAAAGAAATTATTTATCAAATTGTAATTAAAAATATAAATTTTTGTAATTCAAATTTTCTTAAATTAACCTTTAACCAAATTTAGGGGTTTGTTTGGTGGAACATGAAAGCGCCCGAAGTTCATCAAAAGTAATGCAACAATCAAATTTAAGTGTCAGTTACGGTTTGTTTCAGGTAAATAATTTCAAATTATCATTTTTGTTATATGTAATTATAATATTGTAAATTTTGTAGATTAATAGCAAAACATGGTGTCGCAAAGGTCGTAAAGGTGGTCTTTGCAACATGAAATGTGAAGGTATAATTATAATATAATTGATTACAGAGTGGTTCATTGACTTTAACTTTGGTTTTGTTCTTTTGTAGATTTCCTAAATGATGATATTAATGATGATGTCCGTTGTGCTAAACAAATTTACAATCGAAATGGTTTTCAAGCATGGAACGGATGGGTGAATAAATGTCGTGGTCGCAGTTTACCAGATGTTTTAAAATGTTAATCAACATTTTATATAATAAATTTTATAATGAAATCATTTAGAATAAACAGTATTTTTGACAAAATTGGTACAAAAAATATTAATATAATTTTGAGATTGTATATTTTGTTGATAATTTTCCTGGGTAAAATAGTTGATTTATATAGTGATATTTAAATTAATTAAATGTTAAGACTAATTACAATTTATTATTAGACGTTATATAAATATAAAATATTTTTTTTTTTTTAATTTACGTCTAGAAACTCATAAAATATTTAATTTTAATAATTATTAACAAATATTTTTTATGAAATTAATAAAAGCATTATTATTAAAATATTAATGATTGTTTTGTATTACTTTTTGTATATATAGAAAATATAAAAATGCAATTTATTTAGTTATATTTTTCAGGAATTAAATGTCAAAAATGCCTTTATTTGTAGCTTCAATTGGAAAAAATTTGTTTCTCTAATAAATCGAAATGATTATGTCAACACTTATCTCTAGATTGTCAATTTTTCACTTCAATTACGGTGCGGACACTCCTAAGGTAGAAGCTAATCTTTTGCAGCGTATTGCACTTAACTCACTTAACTAGTTTCTTAAGTGAAAGCTGTTTCATTTACGTTTCATTTACGTATCGTCTCTATTTATCGTACGTAGTTACAATAATTGGTATAGGATTATAAAATTTAAATATAATTAAGATATCGTGATAAGAGATATAATAATAAATATACATGTTCTTCAAAAATGTACATGTTCATCAGGCTCAAGAAGGATGAACAGTTCGGTGAAACCGTGAACCTATGTACCAAACACAAATTTTAAAAATTTACGAGCGGATGTAAGAAATTTTGCTGCACAGATCAAAGTTTTACGTAACGTGTATTTGAACGTTTTATATTTCGTATTTTTCGACTCCCTACAATCGCTCAGAAAATACAATTTTTTTGACAATCAAGTCCTATGTAACACTCATAGTTATTCTAGTACTCGTAAAATTAAACTTTTATGTGTACAAAAGAAAATTCTGAAATTTTATGAGAAGAAGACGAAATATTTAATTAATTAAATATTACAATAATTAAAGATATTAATAATTCTAGTCTGATTCCTTTTAAAAACAAAAATTAGCTTTTAGTTACTCTTAGTAATCTGATCACAACAGTTTGTTTACCGGTGGTTGTAAAAGTGTTTCAAATTTTAACCGATCAATTTGTCAAAGAATAAAATTATAAAACAAACAAAAAAATAATTTAAATAATTAAGATATCAGCAAACATAAAACATAATTAAACAGTGTACGTGTTACATGTAAAATAAAAAATAAAATTAACCACCTGAATAAATGTGGTACACAAATAAGAAATTAATTTTAAATTTTATTAAAACAATTTTTAATGACGGGGCAAAATATTCTTAAACATTTCAATTTTTCTCAAGTTTGTGATAATTAATTATCCCATTAAATTGATAGTTTGAAAATTGGCAACAATATTTTTCGTCGCAAGTTTGGAGGGATTAACAGACCCTTTGGTACGATATTCTACAAGCTTTTCTTTGCATTCTCAGAAGTAAAGCTTGCTTTTTCGAGAATAATTATTAATTTAAATTGAATAAAATATGTTTAAAAAATAGTTTAAAGTTTTTAAATACACCAAATTTAACTATAATTAAGTGATTTACAAAATTTGAACAAAATTCCTTTTAAAATTTACTTTTTATATAGCAATTCTTTAATAATTAATAATTTGAAATTTTGCAGACAACTTTAAATATTATACAAATAAAAATTATAATGGAACTGATTAAAATTACTACAATATTTGCAACATTATTTTTAATGAATCTTGTATACCGTCAAGCTGAGGCAAAAATCTTTACACTTTGCGAATTGGCCAAGGAATTAATGAAACATGATATTAAAGGAAATCTTTTATCAAATTGTAATTAAAAATATAAATTTTTGTAATTCAATTTTTTTTCTTAAATTAACCTTTAACAAAATTTAGGGGTTTGTTTGGTGGAACATGAAAGCGGCCGAAGTACATCAAAAGTAATGCAACAATCAAGTTTAAGTGTCAATTACGGTTTGTTTCAGGTAAATCATTTCGAATTATAATTTCAATCATTTTTGTTATTAGTTATAATAATTGTAAATTTCGTAGATTAATAGCAAAAATTGGTGTCACAAAGGTTTTAAAGGCGGTCTTTGCAACATGAAATGTGAAGGTATAATTATAATATAATTGATTACAGAGTGGTTCATTGAATTTAACTTATTTTCGATTTTTTTATTGTAGATTTACTAAATGATGATATTAATGATGATGTCCGTTGTGCTAAAGAAATTTACAATCGAAATAGTTTTCAAGCATGGAACGGATGGGTGAATAACTGTCGTGCCAAAAATTTACCAGATGTTTCAAAATGTTAATCTGTATTTTTGACAAAATTAGTAAAAAAAAAAATATTAATATTATTTTAAGATTGTATATTTTGTTGATACATATATTTTTATGATATATTTTTCAGGAACTAAATCTCACAAATGCCTTTTTTTGATGCTTCAAGAAATTACATATCTCTCGAATAAAAGCTTTTGTATATCCGAAACTTATAAAAGATTTACTTAAAAACATGATTCTTAGTTTTATTTATACATTTTCTTCTTATTAAATTTTTACTTGGTTTAAGGACCATATTCTGCCTCATATTATGAAAGATTTTCATATAAAATTTAGCTTAGTTTACGATAAGATTACGATATATAATATAAAAATTCCGATGAAATGGTACGCTGCCAAAAATTACTAAAAGAAGTCGAATTGACGCCTTTTCCAAAAGTCTCTATAACAAACTTCACGCGAAATAATTTTCTGATCTATTGCTTCGAAATTTATCTTTGAATATGTAATTTAGTTTGGTTTCTTTCCTTTTTAAATTGAATAACTTTAAAAATAAATTGATAATAGTAAATCGAAATGACAATGTCAAAACTTATCTCTAGATTGTCAATTTTTCACTTCAATTACGGTGCGGACACCCCTAAGGTAGAAGCTAATCTTTTGCAGCGTATTGGACTTAACTAATTTCTTAGGTGAAAGCTTAACTTTAAACTGATTTATTTAGTTACTATGAGTGACCTGATCACACCTGTTTGTTTTCGGTTATAAAAGTTTTTCTATATTGAAACGCTAATGAGTAGAATCAAAAACCATTTTAACAACGTATAGAAATGAGTTTATGGGAGTGTAAAAATTATAATTTTTTTTGACTGACACCTTAATCACATTTTTTCAAGTAATGTATAATGTTTGACAGACAGGTGTTCACCAGTATAATACTATACGCAACGCAACGCAACCCCAAACTATGATTATTACTGTTTCTATTTATTGTACGTAGTTACAATAATTTTTGGTATAGAATTATAAAATTTAAATATAATTAAGATATCGTGATAAGAGATAACAAATAATTTGAATATATTACGAGCGAGAGGTTAATTAAAGATTGTAATTTGAGACTTGTTGCTAAACTGCATAATAAAAGACTTATTTTAAATATTTAATCAACAAATAATATATGTTTTTAAATATATTACGAAATTTAAAAATAAATTATATGAATAACGAGATGACATTGTATTGTGTTGGTATGACAGCAGCATATTAACCAACTTTTGTTAACCAAAAATGCTGCCACTGTCGCACCATAGCATTTTGCTATATGAATAAAATAGAAAATTATAAAAAATTTGGTGAAAATGTGAATTAAGGCTTTCTTTGGGATAAATATTTCAAAAAGTGGAATATATTTCAAAAAGCATATAATGATCAGCAGAGTACCTAAAATTTAGGATCTTAGCCTAAGATCCTAAATTTTAAATGACACAAAAATTCATAAAGTTCAATTAATTTTTGTATTTCTATCTCATTAATTTTTCTAGTTTCAGACCTTGTCAAAATATTACCAACTTCTTACTTGAGTAATATATAAAATTGGAATTTTTCAAATCTAATGTGATGGCAAAATAATGTGCTGATTGCATTAATGTTGTTTAATATTATGATATATTATCACCAGGTTACCACCAGCTGACATTTAAGCTGACAATAATAAATGCGATCTTTTCACATAAATTAAATACTGTGAATTACTTTTGAAGTATTTTAAACTACGTGAACCACTCTTGCTAAACAAATACAACTTTAATTATTGTAAAGGTAACTTTTGAATCAGACGTACATTTCGGTATAGGTTCTGTCAACTCTTTTAAACGAACATTACATTTTAGCAGAACCCTCTGAAAACACGTTAAATTGTGTAATACAAAAATGTTATATTTAAAAAAAAAAGTGTGATCTTTACTAAGATTCCGAGTTTGATTAGATAGAAACTAGTACAATTAATAATAAATATTATTTTGAAATATAAAGGATCAAACAAGCAAATCAAGCAAATTGTAAATAATCTTAAGCTTAAATATTATGATATAATGTAAAGATTGTTTTAGAAATGGATTATGTTAAAAAATTTCCACTTTTTTTAATTTTTAACTTGATAATTTGGTAGGTAAATAAATTACGCTTAGTCATAATTTTGAAAGAAATTATATTTTAAGGGGTTTGTTAAATTTATTGAAACCGAAAATAATCATAATAAATAACTAAAAGCAACAAATTCGCAATTTTATGTACTTATTAGTTATAGTTTATTCTAGATAACAACAGATATTATTGTCTAGTCTAGTGAATTGATTGTAATATAAAATGTAAAGGTAGACACAAAAATATTATATTATTATACATAGTATGTATATACGTCAGTTTGTAGTTTGTATATACATTATATAAATATAAACATTATAAATATAACGTCGATTTTGAACGAACTTCTACAGATGTCATCAACATATGGCAAACTTATTTGTACATAATTCTCACTTTAAAACTAATTAAAACATTTTTAGTTTACTAGTTTACTAAATTACTATATTTATATTATTTATTATATTTGCAAATAAAACTTTATATTTTTAAACTTCTTATCAATTATTATTTTTATAGTTACAATATTAAAAGTAATAATCGTGTTTTAAAATAATTAATTGCAAAAATTTGTTATTATAAAGAAAATAAATTAAGAAATAAAAGCAGCTGCTAACAATGAGGAGCAGATAACTCGTAGTTATGTTAAACAGTGATTTATGTCCAGCTATAGATTACAAAATAAAATTTCAGGAGCACCAACTAGATTGCAAAATTAACCTGTGTGTGTAATGTCATTAAAATCGGGTTACAATACAATAATTGCTGTATGATGTATGTAGAGAATTGAACTTTTGCAATATAATTAAGGATTTTAACATGGCTCACAGAATTACAGGGTAATTTTATCATGTGTGCCAAATTTAATTCAAATCAGATAATAATTACTATACCTTGTAGAATATATGAAATATTAATCGGAAATTTTAGCATGAAGGCCCTAACATCTGAGATATGCTCCGTATAGCAAAAATATACAGGTTCATCAGGCTGAAGAATGGATGAACCGTGAACCTATATACCAAACACAAATTTCATAAAACATTTATAAGCGAATCTAAGAAATTTTGCTGCACACATCAAAGTTTTACGTAACTTGTATTTGTACATTTTATATTTTGCATTTTTCGACTCTCTGAGCTTGAAAATGTTCAGAAAATACAATTTCAGCTAAATACAATTTTTTGCCAATCAAGTCCAATGCAACACTCATAGTTATTTTAACTATTGTACTCGTAAAATTAAAATAATTAAGATAATTTGTATTTAAATCATAAGAAATTTAATTGTGTTTCAAAGCTTTTATGTGTACAGAAGAAAATACTGAAATTTTATGAGAAGAAGACGAAATGTTTAATTAATTAAATATTATAATAATGAAAAAGATATTAATAATTCTAGTCAGTTAAGTAAAGCTTAACTTTAAACGGATTCATTTTAAAAACAAAAATAAGCTTTTAACTTTTAGTTACTCTGAGCGATCTGATCACAACAGTTTGTTTACCGGTGGTTGCAAAAGTGTTTTTAATTTTAACCGATCAATTTGTCAAAGAATAAAATTATAAAACAATCAAAAAAATAATTTAAATACATAATTAAGATATCAGCAAACATAAAACATAATTAAACAGTGTATGTTTTACCTGCTAAATAAAAAATAAAATTAAGCACCTGAATAAATGTGGTATATAAATAAGAAAATCATTTTAAAATTTTTTTTATTAATTTTTATAAGTAAAAATTTTCCATTTTATTAAAACGGTTGGGCAAACATTTTTATTAATGTTTGCCCAACCGTCATTGGGCAAACATTCTTAAACATTTCAAATTTTCAAGTTTGGGATAATTAATTATTCCATTAAATTGATAGTTTAAAAACAATTATCTTCCTTTTCATTCCCTACAAAAGAACCAATTCATTAAAATCCGGATTTGTTTCCAGACGTTAGCACGTTAATCTTAATAAAGATCGGGCTACAATATATCAAACAGTTCGATACGTTCCGTTAAAAACAAATTTAAATCAATTTACAATGTTGTACTTTTACGAATTCTAGCTGAAGAAATTTACGAATCCTATCTGAATATATCAATAATCTAGAAATATATATAATAAACAGAATAAAAATAACATGAACACTAAAAAAAGGAACCTAATTTGGGAGCTTGGAAAAAAATATAATACAAATGACACTAAATGAAATAAAAAAAATTGAATCTGACAAATTTAATCGATTACAACCGATATCTTTATATTCAGTCTACTAAACCAGTCGATTTACGATAATTCGAAATTCAAAACTGAACTGAAGTGATCGCTACATTGTAGCCCGTGCTTAAACTATATATTTTATTCAAAAACAACATTTCACCCTAAATTCTATATTTACTCTGCCTTAAAAGGAACTTTGGATCTACTCCAAAGTAGGTTGTGAATGAATCGTATAATTTATAATCTGAACCTGAAGTAAATGTTAATTCAAAAAATCAACCAAGCATATCGTAATTAATCTTAACTTGTTTTCTATTTTTCTAGGTAACTTTTGTACGAAATGAATCATCTTAAAAAAATCCCAATTTTAATATCTTTAATAGCTTTAATATTTTTAACAATTAATTTGGAAGCTAAAAAATTTTCACGATGTGAACTAGCTAAAGAATTACTTAAAAATAATATCGAAAGGACTTTTCTATCAAATTGTAAGGATATTTAAAAATAATAATAATATTATTCAAAATTATTAATCTTCAAATTCAAAATATATTTTGTTTTAAGGGGTTTGTTTGATTGAAACCGAAAGTGATCGTGATACAACAAAAATTGCGAATTTCAAAAATTTAGGTGCTGGTTTTGGTTTATTTCAGGTTTGAATAATTAATATTTAATTATAGTAAGTAATTTAAATGTAATTATCTAATTTCCAAAATTGCAATTGTATTTTTAGATAAATAACAGAACTTATTGTCGTAATGGACGTCGTGCTGGTGGATGTAATATGAAATGCGAAGGTAATATAATAAAAAACGAAAAATAATAAGTTAGATGAAGAAAAATATTTATCTAATATATTGTCCAATAGATTTGCTGAATGATGATATTCGTGATGATGTCCAATGTGCAAAACTAATTTGGAATCAAAATGGTTTTAAATTTTGGGAGGGTTGGAGGAAAAAATGTCTTAAACGTAGATTACCAGATGTTTTCAATTGTTAATCATCATCATCAGAGATCAAATAATTGAAGAGTATAAAAAATATGAGAAATATTAATTGGATATATAATAACGATTAATTTTGAAGGAAGTGATAATTTGCATTTAAAATTCAAAAATTTTGTTATATGTACTTAAATGAAATTCATTCATTAAAATGAACTGAACCACAATCTTGGCTTCAAATAAATTAATAATTCTAGAAACTACAAGGATAATAGTAAAATGATATATAATATGTCTTAAAGACAGAAAGAGATTACAATAATTATTAAAGGTGAATGCACAATGAGTCGATAAATATCGATTGGATAAGTTAAGTAACAATTTAACGTCTTCATATATTTTGAATAAAGAATCGATTACCTACACATATAAAGCAATTGATTGATTGATTTCAACCTTTTCGAATCCACTTAAAACTTTTCAATTTGACCAGTTGACTATTAATTAAATTGTATTAAAGAACGAAAAATTTGTTTAATTTTATAACTAAATTTTGAATTTGTGTAATTACAGAAAATTTGTCTAACCTCTTAGTAATAGTTTAACAGCGCATCTAAAACGAATGAAGAAATCTTGATTGAATTTTATTTTCTCATATTCATTATTTTCCATATTTATTATTTTATTTAATATTTGTAAACGAAAAAAAAATCTAATCCAATCGATTGCTATGTGGCCAGGTTACTTCATCAATTAAATACATATATAATCTTCCCATTGTGCGCTTATCTTAAGATATAAAAATTGTGAAAATTGTAAAGTTATTTTCTTTTAATATATTTTGTTATTAACATTTCTCATATATAAGAAAGATTAAAATATAAATATTCTAAAGTTTAAATGTCATTTGTCATTAAATGAATAAATAGTAGATTCACAATTTGCAAGCAACGCAAATAAATTAGCCAATTTTTAACATTCGAAGCACTAAAATGACTTCAAATGACTTCGTACAAAATATTATATATAAACATTGATTATCAATTCAATTTCGTTTTATGTTCTTTTATAGAATATTTTGCAAAAATAAAAAAAAAAAATTCTATTAATTATTTTTATAAATATATTTAATTTACTAATTTTGAACTTGTTCATTGGAAAAAGTTCTATTAGGAAATTATATAATTATCAATTTATTATAACTTATTAAAATTATTACTATAAGAATTTCAAATCTATTTTTAATATATTTCTTATCAATGAAAATATTATAAAATATTTTTTTTTTTGCATTAGTTAGATAACGTTTCTCAGAAAATCCCAGGAAATTGTTTACAAAACAGACAAGTCTTTTACTCATTGCAACGCTGCCGCTACTCACATGAACTGATAAAAATATAAATAACCAATTTCTATATGTCAACAAACAAAATAAAAAAAAATCTTGTTTAAGATAATTAAAAAAAAGCTTCAATATAAAGCTGCCCATACATTATACAACATGATTATCAACGTGTTGGCAACTTGGTTAAGTTTTATCGTTTGTGGGCAAGTTGACAACACATTGATAACCAATTTTGGCTGTTCGGTTGAAGAAATATTCGTATTTTAATTTATGTAAGCTTTATTTGATGGTTGCAAATTATATAGTCATAGTGTATGGTGAAGTTGTATAACCAAAATGACATTTCTTCACGTTTTAAGTCAAAAACCTTTTCTTTTTATATGTTTATGTTGTTATATTTTTTATTGATTGAAATAATATTAAATTATAATTTTTTTTCACTCAATCTTTATTATAGAATTTGACATTTGAAACTATCCTGAAAAAAAATCATGTGTTTCTATTCAATTTGGATTTTCACTAATGAATATTGGTTGTAAACCAAATTAAAATTTGTGTAGTGTCAATTAACAACCTGGTTATATACGAGGTTGTACAATGTATGGGCAGCATAATCAATTCTTACTCAGACAATCTGAAACTTTCTATCGTAAATTTTAATTACTTTTTAATAACCAGATACAAACAAATCAGGAAACTAAGCTTTGTTAAATAATGATTGTCAGTTGTTTTGAAATCATAAAAGTGTTCTGATCTGAACAAGAACAAGATTTATGAATAACTACGTTAAACAAATTTTTAAAATTCTTTTTAATTGTGTGTTACATAAAAAATTATATACTTAAAAGATTGTAAAATTTGTTAATTATAATAAATTAATGTAAGTATATAAATACAAATATAATATAGAAATAAATTATTTTTAAAATTTATGTAAAAATAAATTAATGGGAAGTAAATAAATAAATATTTTAATATTGTATAATGGAAATTCAAATTGTTTAAAATTATATACAGGTTAAAATAATAATATAAAACTATATACAAAATAAATTAATTTCGTGATATCGAAATTTCTTGAATATTTTATATGCAAATTAAAAATATAATTTATAGAACAAGAGCTAATTTAAGAATAAGTGAGAATTTTTTTTTTAAATATATAATTATTAGGTAAAAAGTACTCATCTTGAGTGACTTTTTATCTCTTCATTTTAATTAAAAGTATTTAATTATAAACAAAATTGATTTACCACTCAAAATAGAAGAGAATCAACAAAATAAATCGCAAATAATTTAAATTAATTGCCAAAATTACCTAAAAGATGATAATTCTAAAATTCTAAAGAATTGATTAATTGATTAAAAAAACCAAATTATTTAACTATTAAGTGTTCAATTTAAGATAACTAGTAAATATGTTTATTTTTTACCTTACATTACATAACTAATCAAATTAACTACTTTCGAATATTGTTAATTTATATTTAGTTAAGTTAATAAATTTTTCTTTATTAACTTGTCTCATAAAATTAATAATTAATTACCTATTCAAAGATCTAAAGATATCAATAAAAAAAAATGTTTTTCTTATAACAATATTCAATTTTTTATTTACAGTCAAACTTCTGTAATTTGAATTTATATTATTAACAAAATTTAAATTAATTAATCTTATGCTTGATATCACAGTGAGAGCTTTAGCCTTCGCCAGAGCTTAAACTTCAATTTAACTTACTTGTTGATTTCTCAGTGGAAATTTAAAGAAAAGCCATCGTTAAAGTGAAGTTTAACTTATGCCACATGCTCATGAGTATATCTTAAGCTTCACTTTCAATTCTTTTTATTATTAGTTTATATTCACGTATACGTACGGTATAACAAATCCCAATGTAACATTAATTTTTATGGTTCATTTTCATTGACATTAACATTATTTTCAATTATCAGTCACAATAATTCACATTATTTGAATTAGTTAAAAGCTTAGTACAAAATTTTGATTGAGAAACTAATTAAATTTAAATTGCAGGTTAAAGTCATAAAATCGGTTAAGATTAAGCTCTCACTGTAAAATCTGGCATTAATTAATACACTGATTAACTCCTATTTGGGTGTACGTAACTCCAATTATAAAGCTTAAAATGAAAATGTATTATTATTATGGTACTTTCATTGACTTTTTTAATTGATTTATCACTTAAATGGAAAGTTTTCTTCAATTTTCTTCTAAAATCTTATATAAATAAGTTAAACATTTTAAATCTCTTCCATAGCGGATAAATTATAAAACATAATTTATAATCATTCTAATGGCAACCTAATTTTATAAGTTTATAGAGGTTAAGTTAACATAAAAGAACGTCTCCTAATAGTAAAATGATAATTGGTAAATGATTAAAAAGTTGGCAAATTGATTTCAATCTTTTCAAATTAAAATAATTTCAATCTAACCGTGTTCAATTTAAAATAATTTTACTGTATATAATGTTTGTTATGTAAAATTAAAATAAAAAAAATATAAAAATTTGATTAATGATTCTGAGAAATATTTTAATATGCGTATATTTTTATTGATAGGTTTTTTGATTTAACATTATTTGCATAATTATGTGGGTGTCAAATTTTTTTTTTTTTTTTAATATTATTTTAAACAACAAATACTAGTTTTTATTAATGGTAAAAAAAAATCAAATTTCTCTTCATAAAATCATAAATTTTATCGAAATGAAAGTTTATAGAAGAACAAGATTGAAATAGCACCATTTGATTTAGGGTTAAGCGGATATTACGAATTGTTGGTATGGAATATAAATGAAATCAGAGTTATCTTCTTTCTGTATGGGAGCATGGCAGGCAAATGACCTTGAACCTTATAAACATAGAATTTTGAAATTATATTAATATTAAAAAAATTCTATAATATTTTCTAATCAGAATCAATTGCGCAGTAATAAACTTTTTATATTTTTGATAAGAAATTGCATTATATAAGCAAATATTTCAGTAATTATGTATACCCAAACTAAAATTAAATAAAATTGTTAATATAGTTAACATTACAAATTCATTATTTTTAGGTAAATAAAAATGGAAGTTCAAAGAATTGTAACAATTTTTTCAACCTTACTAATTTTATTAGTATGTAATGAACAATTAGAAGCAAAAGTTTTCTCACGATGTGAATTGGCCAAAGAACTTACGAAATATCATTTTGACAGATCACTTTTATCAAATTGGGTTTGTTTAATAGAACATGAAAGTGGTCGTGATACTACAAAAGTTACACGGCATTCAAATTTAAGTACTAGTTATGGACTGTTTCAGGTAAATTATACAGGAATAATATTCACATCTTTATAATTTATTTATATTAAAAATTTGTAATAAATTATAGATAAATAGTAAATTATGGTGTCGAGAAGGACGAAAGGGTGGTATATGCAATATGAAATGCGAAGGTTTTATATTTAATTTTAACTATCAAACTAACATATAAATTTAAAAAAATAATTTCCTTTCAGATTTCTTAAACGATAACATTGAAGATGATGCAAGATGTGCTAAACAGATTTTTAATCGTGATGGTTTTCAATCATGGAATATATGGGTAAAAAAATGTCGAGGACAAGCATTACCGAATATAGCAGGATGTTAGAATTTGTGTTAGTATATTTGTAACATAATATTTGTATAATGTAACAAAAATATATGTAAATAATTTAAGTATAAGTATAATGGTATAAATAATATTTGAAAAGTATAATGACATTTATATTTTACATACTTTTAGGAGTTTATAAATATAATATTTTTTTTTGATTTAATTTTAATATGTACTCTTGTTTAAATATTAAAATGTTATATTTATAATAATGTTTCATATTTTTTTAATAATTTTTAATAATTGAAAGGTCACCCAACCTTAATTTCAAGTAATAAGCCAACGCAATTATAATTTTTAGAATTTGTAACAGACCAGACACTATTAAATTCATAGTCCTACGACCTAATATCAATTTTATATATTACAATTTTTGATTAGCATAAAAATGAATTAAAATTGGCGACATTAAATAATAATTTTATTATATTTTCTGTTGTTTCATTTTGATTTTTTCTTTTTCATTATCAGTTTTTTGTCGTTGATATTTTGCTATAAGTTACACATTAAAAATATATTTTCTTTTTGATGGTTTTGTCTATGGAAGTGAATGAAAACTGAAAACTACGGATAGAAAGAAATCAAAAAGAAAAATAAATACATTAATTCAAAAAAAAAAAATTCAAAAAAATCCGCCCAAACACCAAAAACATCATCAGGTCATGAAAATTATGTAGGCGGATATGTGGAGGCCAAAGTAGTTATAATATGTATCTACAATTTTTTTTAACATAGCATGAAAAAGTTATTTTTATGAAAATATAAAAAATAAATCTGTAATTTTTTTTTTTATAAACAATTTAAACTTTAGTTATAAAAAATATGTTTGTGTAATTCTCTAAACAAAAAATTTACAATAATAAATAATTTCTACGAAATCAATTATTCATAAATGTTAAGAGGTTGATGTAACTTATCAAGGTAATTTTATTATTTCTTTGAATATATACTTTATTTATTACATAGATTAATATGTAACATATTTATTTAGAAAATTATTAATAAAATAAATGCCATATCAACTAATTTGTTGTTAACGTGGAAATATTTAATTAAGGATTGCCATTAACAACGCAAAAAAAGAGATTTTCCATTTTCGAAAACTGTATAAAGTATAACGTAAAGAAAATTAATAATTTAAAATAGTCCAAAAATATTAAAATAAAATGATTTTATTAAATATTAGATATTTATTCATAACAAAAAATAAATCTATCACAACTTTCTTTATTGGTCACTCATTTCTAATACAAAATTTCTAATGTAAATATTTAACATATATCTAATAAATTCATTGATTTATTTCTGCTGCTGGTACTTTTAACTTTTATGATCTTAAATTTGTGAAGAGGATATTAAATACATAAAATTTGTATTATAAAATGTTTGTTAACTTTTGTAAATCTTATAAATTTCATGAGAATTATGCCATTCAAATATGTGGGAGTACTATAATAAATGTATATATAAAAAAGATTTAGATATAAAATGCATTTTACAACCATTTTCTTAAATTACAAATTTTATTTATATATAGTTAAATAAAAACTTTGTTCAGTTTATTTATTTAAACAATTTTTCACAAAAACTATGCAAACAAATCTTCACTTATTTAGGGGGGTATAATAATAATGTTAGATAAGTTTTCAAGTCACTCTCTATTATTAAAATGACATATAAAACAAAAATTGACTACCGCCACAGAATACAAAGCTGCTTTTACATTATATCTTTGTCATTATTGCCGACAAAAACATCTCAGGATTAGCCGCAAAATTTAATGTTTTTGTGGTCTTATAACTTTTTGTTTGGAATTCAATTTATATGTGAAATGTATTTGTAAATTTAATTTTCATTCATAAATATTATTATATTTTTTATATATAGGTAAAAAAATGTCTTCGAAACATCAAAATAAATTCCAGACCACAATATTTTTTACAAGTAATTTTAACTTTTGCACGTAATTTAATTTTAAGTGTATTTTTAATGAAATTTGAAAAAAATGTGCTTCAGTTTATTTTCGACTGACTTGGCGCGACTTGTATTTTTTATACAATGATCAGAAAATTTTCAATTTTTAATCTAAAATTATATTTTTGAAATAGATTATTACTTAAATATAAAAAACTAAAATATAATTAATTAAGGAGAAGTATCTTCAAATTTTTGAACTATTCAATTAGTATTTAATTTGTTGGAATTATTTGAGAATCAAATTCAATATTTAAAAAATCTGAATATACATAACTTCAATATCATTGATGACCAATAGATTTTAATATAATTATTAATTCATTAATTTCATCTAATAAATATAATAGTCGTAAGGAAGGTAATGCAGTAAATAAATTCTTAGGTAATTGATTAGTTTATACCACGAATTTCATTATTTAAAATTATATTAAACAAACTTTAAAATTTGAATATTAAATTTAAATTGAAAAAAAATGTTGGTTTTAAAGAAACAGACTTGCTTTGAAGTGGTTTTCTTATTACCACAAAGTATATTAAATTAAATGAATTTTAATGATATATATAAATTTCAATATTCTTTTTTGCAAAAAAAAATTGTATTTTTTTTTTAATTATTCATTTATCTAATTAATTATATGAGGATATTTGCAAATTATTTATAAAATAATTAAAGATTTTCTTAAAATATAGTATAGAAAACTGTTATAAGAAATAACCATAATTGTTAAGAATGGAAGTAGTTCATGGATTCTAGAAGATAAATTACTACATCAGCAGACACTCGCTTATTGCATTTACAAATTTTGTTTGTTATGATATAATCAATCTATTAACTTAATTAGACAAATTTGGACATTTAAATATTTATAATAAATTCTATGACTATTGATATGAAAAGGACATACAATTTATAATAGTTTATGTAACTGTTATATACTAGTATAACAGTTAGAATAAAGAATAAATGTTATACTAGTATAACATTTAGCATAACGTAATAGGCACAGTAGTTGTATGTTGTATATGTTATTACAAATTATATCCTTCACCTAAGTTTTACTCATATTGAATAATCTGTAAACATAAAGAATTGATATGTAGTGACAATCCTCTTTACGAATTTTTTCCACAAGTAATCAAGTTTTATTCCTACTGAATCATATTCGCATTTTGTTTATGGACCTTTCGGTCGTTTTTAATGAAAATCTTTTAAAGTACATAACTTAACTCTACATTATTTTACTAGGCTACACACTTGATTCTTCTGAGGGTGATTTCGTTCTTTTATTGCATGTATCATTTTGGTCTGTGGCTTTGCCATAAAATGGACTATTGTAAATGTTAAATTAAATTGCGCATTTTTAATTAAAATTAATTATAATTAGTATAAAGTATAACGCATTCTTTGAAGTATATAGTATAAATTAAAAATAAAGTAATCCAAGAACATGACATTTAAATATCTAATTTCATATTATTAATAATTATAATTTTATACTGAATTAAGTATTTTTGAAATCTTTGTAGGAGTTTTTCATTCTTATATTATATATTATGATGTTTCATACTCGAAATCTACATTCCATTGCGCCATTCTAATCTAAAAAAGAAATCGTAATGTTTTCATCCACCATGAATTTCTTCTTCGCCTACTTAATGTGCATGACGAATTGTATTAATGTTAAATAAAAAATCATATTCGCATTTTGTTATACGCGATGAAACTATTTAACATTACATATATACATGAAATACAAAAGCAAAAATTTTATTATTCAAAGTGAATAATAAAAGATATAAAAAAAAAATCACAGCAAAATATTTTAATATTATTCAAAAAAAAAAAACGAAAAAATTTAAATAATTCTCAAAGGTAAAAACATTTAATATGTAAAAAAAAGGGTAAAATTTTTTCCATTTTTTTTTTGTTTAGATTGTATTTAAATAATTGAACAAACATAATCACTAAAGCATAAAATCTGAAGGTTAGTGCACCACCTGATGCTTCTATAATATAGTAACTTCCTCTGCATTTATTTCAATTATGTACAGCTAATGTTTATATGTATATTTTACTTTTATTCAACATTTCTGTTTATGATGATAAGCCCAACACATTTACACCACATTTACATCAAATTATATGCTAGTTTCTATCTTCTGTGTGTGTGGCTCATCACTTCCTCCTCAGACCTTTACCAGAAACGGACTGTGTAATATAATATAAACAACTAAATTATTTTCTATTATTTTTATCCTTTTTCCCACAATGTTTTCTATATAACATAAAAATACAATGACTTATTCAGTTTTATGGTCTACTGGATGTCCATCGATATAAAAAAAGAACACTTCTATTTAAATATCAACAAAATAAAAATAAAGAAATTTAAAATGGTATATTTATGGAAGCAAAGCGATGTTAGATTTTGATTGGTCCGTACCGTCCGTTTCGTATATACGTAATTACTTGAATTTCCATAACTCATTGTGTATTATGTTCTAAGTTAATCTATTTAATTTGATTTCGAAATTATGATTAATTATGTTATTAGACCTGTGACGATTTTCATTTTCAATAGGTCAGGTACAAAATTTAAATTTTATGTTTGACGTGATTTCGTTGTTTACATTAAAAGTCGCAATCATGTTTACATAAATAAATGATACTCTTACCATACCAACGACAAAAATTCAGAGTAGAAATGAAAACCTGTGAAAAAAACTGGTAATATATTATATAATAAAAATTCTTCACATGAAAAGCAAATGCTAAAAATTTAGTTTCAGACTCAGAATTAAATGAATATTTTTACATTAAACTGAAACAGACTTTACAGAATTTCAAAAATGATATCAATTTCGAATTAGAACATCATTGAAATTACTTATATGATAATGAATATTTGAATATTAAAATTGTAGCAAACAAACTGAATATTAAACGATCTTTTTTTTAAATAAACCTTAACCTGACAGACAGACAGATTTAGAAAAAATACATCTAAATAAATATATTTATTTAGTATTGCATTTAAATAAATTTTTTATAGTTATTGAACTTACAGTTTAGTTAAATTTTCACCTGAGTAAAATTATTTCTTATTTGACAATGTTTATAGCAAACTATATGCTTTCAAAAAAAAAAAAAAAAGCTGAAATATTTATTCAGTTTATTTATTAAAATTATTACAATGTGCGGGAAGTACGGTTACTGGTTTTTGGCATCACATTTTTGAAATAACAAAACCGAAAAAAGAAACTAGCAATAATAGCAACATAAAAATATATGTTATAAAATCCGTAACATTATTTACTCAAGCGAACTTTTGTTTAGATCTGCTGCGGTGGTTTTAACTATTTTCAAGTTGAGCTGTTTTTGCTTTTGGAGAAATATAATATAAAAAGTGAACTATAAGGCACAACAAATTTTTAAACTGAAATATGACAGCAGAGAATTACTTATATTCATTCATTCATGTAGGTTTATTTATATAATAGAAGTATATATTTTTACTTGTAATGGAAGAATGAATCGTTGTTATTGATATATTAATTGATTTCATGATTTCCGGTAATTTTGTTATGCCAATTATTGCATTTGCAATGTGGAATTTACTATTTTTAGAAGTTTAATTAAAAAAAAATAAGAACTGAAAATTATCATCTATAGAAGTAAGATTAAAATGAGATTAGAAATAGAAATAGATATTAAACAGTGCAAATAATGTGAAGCAAGTAGATTAACAATGTCAATGAAAAAATTAATATGAACTGAACTAATAAGAATATTAGCTAATTTTCTAAACATATTTTAGATTGTAGGGTAAATAATTAACATACTAACTACAATAAACAACCTACAAAATAGTGCACACATACAGGGTAAGCTATAAGCAGTGCTGACGCTGTCTTATGCTACTAATCTTTTTATATAAATAGCACAGCGTCAGCATCCCTTATAGAGCTACTCTATACGTAACCTAAAGCTTTTCTAGTTATACAGAGGATACAATCATTATTCCTCCATTTGACAAATTTTCAATAATTACTTGTCAGATTGAGGGCATTGTTAGCGTTTTTTTCTTTGCAATAGCCCAAATCAAGCCTTGGTTTGCTCTAAGAGGTTTCCTTACATTTGACAATTTTAACCTACTAATTGTATATGAATTTCGAACCATATAACTTTCTTTATAGTGAAGAAACATTTAATTGCAAAGTCTTAAAATCATAATTTAATATTGCAAATTTTAATACTGGTACCCATTTAAAGTATGACATCGATGCTTCGGTCTAGAGTTGTACCATACCACAACATAGCATACTATCAGTACTCATTGTTAGAGTTAAGTGTATTATTTCCCAATTAACACAAAACTAATAAATATCATTTATCATAATATTTCCTGAAATTTAACCCTTCATTTTGTAATATAATTTTTTGAGACATCATTTTTTTTTTTCTGTTTAAACCTCAAAAATTATGTTAATCCCACGAATAAACAATTTTAAAACAAATATTTCAGTTATAAATTTATCAATTTTTATTGATAGTTTAAATCAGATAACACAACTTTTACTAAAAACCACCTATAAACTTATGCTTTAAGAAAATATTGTAGAAAGTTTGGTGAACGTCTTATTTCAATTTAATGAATTCTCTCTTAATTTATAGTTATTGAACGCAGTGCGCCAACTTATCATAATGTTTAAAAAAAAACAGGAAATTCCATATTCCCACACAAAATTTTATATCTATATAGTAAAAAAAATGTTATAATGTTAATTTTATGTTACCTTTTCTTAGTTTGTTTAACCTGGAATCATAATCATATCTTTTGTTTTGTTTCAAAATATCTGTCGGTTGACAGAATTTTGTTAATCTTTGGAAAATCATTGCGTAGGTGAACATGGTATAGTAAATAAAAAAAAAATTATAAAAAAAATTTACATTGTTTTTCTTATACGGAATGACAATTTCAATATTCACTAACGCATTTCGTTGTTATAAATATAATATTTTAATTTAATAATTTTACGCATATATTTGAATAATTGAATGGCCGAACTAAATTAAACAATTTTTTTTATATACTAAAATCACCAAAGTTATTATTAGTAAAATTCTAACAATAAAATTGTTAATAATTGTCAATATTAGCAAGAGATTTAGAAAGTTAAGTCAAGTAATTGCCATGTGCTGAAGTGGATATTCAACGAATATCAAACAATTGAATTTCAATTTAATACTATATTAAATAAAACAATAACTGTCACCCATAAAAGTTTTGATACTTTTCTCTTTATGTCACTTTTCGAAATATATTTTAAAATGATTAACATTGAAAAACAATGCCATCTCCAATATTACTGACAGCTCAACAGTTTACACTGTGCGAAATTGTTCAATATTATTTTCGATTCTAGACCGATTCCACTGGGACAATTACACTCGGTAAGATTCCACACATGGATACAATTTCAATATCAGTTGGTTGTAATTCAACTTGTACTTGGTCACAATTTAACTTGTATAATTTAATTTCTTTATGGTCCGTAAATGATTATTAATTTATTAGATCAATCTCATTTATCATATAATTTAAATGTTTAAAATTGAATTATTTTTGTTACCAGTGCCTTCGGTGGTCTAAGTTAAATATTGTAATTTGTATTTTTATTGTTTCCCAGTGGAATTGTATCTAGTTGATTTGTATCAATGGAATTGTTCTAGTGCAAACTACCATTTAATTTATTTTAATCAGATTTCATCTGAATTTTAAATTAATATAAACATTTTGAAAAGTATGATGGAATTTTAATTTCAAAGAGACAATGATTGCGGATTCATTATAATATAAAAAAAAAATCTTTAATTTTATTATTTTTATTTATGTTTTTATTATTTTTGCAATACAATTGCAAATATATGTATCTAAATATCTTCTATACTAACGAATTTCCAATTCATAAAACTATATTTATACTCTATAGACAGGTTAGGTATAACTATATACGCAACCAAAAATTAGGTAAACAAAAAACTCAATCAAGACGACTAGCCCACAACAATTATATGTCATTCTACCTACGTTCCGTGTTCAATGGTGTTTCCAACATTTTGAAATTTCTTTTCAATTTGATCTTTAGCTGTTTGTTACAAATGTTTGTAAACTAATAAAAACTTTTATGAAGTAAATTCGCGGTCGTTGTCTCTTGTCTGTTTCCATTTTATTTCACCAAAACATTTAGATTGGATAAAAAAAAACAAGTTTTTATAATATAATGCAATGTCTTCATACACAATGATGGTAATAACATTTATATAAAATATATTTTTACACCTACATAATCTCGTGATGTGTAACACAGCACCCCACATTACAAATAAAATGCACGCAAATTCCATTCTTGTTTCTGCATTCAAATTGCATGATTTTATTAAAATATAATATTAGTTTTTTTTTTGGTTAATCAGTTAGTTTAAGAGCCTGTTATTATTACAGTATATAGTTAAAATTTGACTGTATTCTTAATATTCCTTTAAAAGACGACATCCTGTAAAATATAAATTATAATTTTTTTTTTTGAATAACTCAAAACTTGTAACCGAAAATTTCGAATTAAAATTGTATAAATACAAAATTTATTCCTTTATTAATGTTTTTTATCTAATGTCCTTGATCCTTTTCATCATTATTATAATAAAAATTAAACAGCAGTACATCCGGACACATCAAATATAATCAACCACCTACCCAAAAGAAATAACTATAGACAGGAAATATCAACCGGTTGCCGGTATACTTTTATTTTATGTCTGTTTTGAAAATTTTTAATGAGCTAACAAAATGCATTGTTAAATTCTAGAAATAACAATCTTACCGAAATTATTACAAAAACTTAACAGGAAATTGATATATAAAAGGAATTCATTTTTTTTGGGTCTTATTTTTATGAATTAACTATAGTAATTCAAAAAAAAAAATTATGTTATTCATAAAAAGAAGACGTAGGTACTGACGAATTTGTATTTTTAATTATTGAAAAATATTTTTTTTTTAAATTTATTATTTAACTGTCATTTACCCCATTTACCCTAATTTTTAGGAACATAATAGATAATAAATTCAAAGTTTCAGTTATTAATTTTTTTTGTAATTCTAATTTAAAATTCAAATAAAAATGCAAATTTCATTTTGCAGTTTCAAACCAAGAAATTTTAAATTCTTCTTTGTAGACTTAATTATAGTTAGTTAGATACAAACAAGCTATTCAGTACAGTACAACCAGAGGATAATTATTACATTTTGGTGGATGAAAAAAGATGAAACTCTTAATTTATTCATGTATAAAGATTAGTTAATCACACGTCTTTTATAAATGGACGGCAAGTCTATAATGCGCAATCGCTCTGTGTATGGTGACACATTAAACGGATTATTCCAATTCAAACTTCTACGAGCGAATCGGAGAAGTCTTATTGGCGCAACTACGAAACGAATTTTGTGAATTCCATAATACAAAGACCAGACTTGACATGGATACACTTAGGACGGACATATAAAGTATATAGAAGTTAATTAACAAATGGATCAAAAAATTGGCGTGATATTGTTATATACGTTCAACAAATCCCAACATTGAATTAGCTCTTTTAGCTATTAAATAAATATGATCTATAAAGGAACAAATAAAGACAAACCCCCTAAATTCAATGGGGGAACTTAATTTAGAGGAAACTAAGAATTAAAATTTAAATTTGAAAAGCCAAATTAATGATTGATTAAAATATAATATTAATGTAATGTTAAAATATCAAATTTATCAATTGTTTAAGTTAATTTTGTAAATTGTAAATTTAGAGAAATAAAACATAAAAAATATTCAACAAAATTTCAGAAGTTATGTAAATTATGTAGTATATTATATATGTAATTAATAAATTCCCAAAAGTTTTATATCAATTCGTAATTCATTCAATGATTTGTTATAATTCTCTGACTAAAAATATTCCACAAACTAATTATAATAATGAAGAGAACTAGTAATTTGAAAAATTTTAATTAACCAAATAAAATTATATGATTAATCAGAAGAAAATCTATGCTAGATGTAAAATTAATAACTGTTCCTGACTAGACGGAAACATTAAATGTTAGCATGCTAATTGGAAATACAATAAGTCATTAAATCCAATTGATTTGCATATAAATTTTACAGCTGTAGCTATGTTTACAAACATGTAATTTACAATTATCATATTATCATCAATTTTATGATTTCTATAATGAAAAAATTACTCTGTAGATGAGATTAAACCAGCTTTTTTTAAAAAATAAAATT
The DNA here is from genome assembly GCA_963920725.1 of Rhamphomyia laevipes. NCBI lineage: Eukaryota > Metazoa > Arthropoda > Insecta > Diptera > Empididae > Rhamphomyia > Rhamphomyia laevipes. The sequence goes on from OY987259.1 coordinate 44,393,193, forward strand.
AATTAATTTACTAACGAAATAATTGGTTAGTTTTACCATTTTCAGAAAAAAAAACCTGTCTAAAAATATATATAAAAAAAATGTTTTTTTGGGGACAAATCGCCCACACGAAATCGAATTAATATTATATATAATAAATTCGAATAAAATTCAAATTATAGAATTAATTAAATAATTTTAAATCATTAAGAATAGATTTTGAAAATAAATAAATAAAAAAAATATTTTAAAATTTATATAATTAAATATTTAAACCAGTGTCCTTTAGATTTGTCAAAGTTTTGGCTTTAAAATGTAAGCTTAAAGATTTTAAGACCAACATTTTAGTCATCATAAGTTGAATAAGAGAGAGGCAATTTCAATTTTAGCATCAGTTCAATAATTTTTATCATATAATTATTAATAAATGTTCCAAGCTATAATAGTAAAATGTCTTTATAAGGCTAAAAAAATGTGTAATTCCAATAAAAAATTGTACGCTTTTGTAGCAAATTGGATTTTATATTTAAAAAATAAATAAAAATAAAGATTATATTTTTAATCCCAGTTTACGATTATAGTTTTTTTAATGTAAAGCAACCAATATTTTGCTTATGATAAGGCTGTGTTTACACATAGTCAATTTTCTGGCAGTGTAGTAATATATTTTATATAAAGATTTATAGGAAAATTTTGTATTTATTATTTTCGATACAAGTAATTTCCCAAAAAAAAAAATATTCTTACGAAATTGTTGAATTTTGGCAACAGCATGACAAAAAGTAGATAAGACATAAGAGGATATCAAAATTATAGTATTTTCTACAATTTTCCAATTATTTTGATTTTTTGGAACTATTAAAAATCGACAATTTGGTTGTTGTTGTAGTAGCAATACTACAAACGTCAAATACTACGAACTGTTTACTTTTACACTAATTCCAGGAAGAGAGCCACTTCGACTGGCTTCTCCCATAGTTTGGCTATTGTTGAATTCGTTAATTAAACAAGTCCGCTGTGTCATGAGGATGTATGTCACATAGTGAACAATTGTTGGCGATGTTATGGTCCAAACTATTCATATAACTGTTCAGTCTTTTACATCTTCCTGATCTAAGTTGTGATAACGTGGTACTGGCTGATCTGTAGAGTGTGGATTCAGTGTCAGAGATAGGTGGTGGATGAGTGCCAAGTACTTTATTAGGCTCGCAAGATGGTTTATTAGGCTCGACCAAAGACCATCACCAAATTACTCAATACCATTTGGTCATGGTAATTAGTATTTTTAGTAAATTATTTAAAATATGCCAAATATTTCTGTAAGGCTCATTCAAATGCTCTATTTAAATGATAATTTGTTTTTTTTTTTTAGTAAATATATTGAATTGTGAAATTTACGTTTAAACTATACTAGATACAAAATAGTATTTCGCAAGTATGAAATCACCTTAAGCTTTTTGGAATATCAAAGTTTATATAATGACATAAAGATAAACTTGTCTCATAGTTAAACAAATTAATCCATCCTTAGCAATATATAAAAATTATATTTTTAAGAGTTTTTATAGATTTTCCACAAGTTGACTAAAATAAAATACAATATTCAAAATGTTCATAAATGTTTATATAAATATAAAATGGTTAAGAGTGGGCGGTTAATGATGGTCAACCAGAAAAAAAAAACGTAAAACTTTCAAACATTATTTTTAGTTCAACAATCTCTTTAACCAATATTATTTTTTTGTCCTCTTTAAACCAGCATTTAATTTTTTATAATTTTTTTCCAACTAAATGTTCGACAAGAAACTTTTTTTTGAAAAATTTATTCAAAATATTATTCAGTATTTTAATGAATGAAGTAAAAAAAAAACAAAACACAATTTCTTAATATCATAAATTATAATTTTTTTTACTACTCTATGTCTTAACAGTTGAAACAAGAAGTTAACAGTTCAGACTTGATATTTTAAATAGGTTGTTTGTGTATGATACGCAATTTCAGTTTACCGAAGTGAGACACTATAAAATTATAAGTCTTCGTGGATTTGAAACGATTGACTACACTAAACTTACAATTTTTACACTATACACGGGATTTGGTTGCAGTTGTTTATATCGTAAATCGACTTTATCTAACCCGGGTTAAAGAAAGTAAGACTTTTGATGACAGACAATTTAGCAAACATAATCCATAAAACACATAGATACAATACAAATCTTTAACAGATCCATTCTGATAATTGTAATCGAATGTTAACCAGTTGTAAAACTAAATCCTTCTGCTACTACTAAACAAGTGGTTGCTAATCCACATTAATTAATCTGTATGTCTATGTGTATTGAGCTTAATCCATTGCGGATAGTGAAAATTTTTCTCAGCATGTAAAGAAAGTATGTTGAGGGCGAGCTTAAAGAAATGGATATACTCTTAATATTATATTTATCTTTCTGCTTGTTCTCGCTAATCCATAAAGATAATTGATTCACTCAGAAGGTCTTATTTTATCGTTTTCGATGATAAGAAACCTTCTGTTTTGGATTAGAAACTCAATTACTAATTACTAATAATGAACTCTTAGTGGTACAAGGAGCTGCGATAATGCATCGGCTTTATGAGCTTCAACAGCCTACATATCAATACCACATAAATTACCACGTATAATTTAATTTTAAACTAACGAGATTGTACTGTTAACACAATAACAATATAAAAAAATATCTACCGAATAAAAAAAAACACCTAAAATATTTACCTGGTGAATGATGTTACTGGGGAGGACAAATGAAAACAAAAACTAACAAAAAAAACATTACAAAATAAAATTTTATTTCCAACAAGAATATACAAATCCCAGACAATACGTAAAGTGGCATCTTTAGTGGACAAAAATTTATAGCTATTGTTAAATAATGTTTTCAAAAAGGTAAAAAAAAAAAAACAATTTAGATATTTCATTCCAGTGTTAAACAATTATTTTATGCTGATTATTTAAAAATGGAACTTTTATTTTGATTGTCGTATTAGCTAAAGTATTTTTTCCTTTTTTTTCTGTTGTTGTTGTATGTAGGGTGTCAATCATTGAAACCAGTTTTTTTTTTGGGTCTGGAGTGAACGGAAGTTGAACTGATGTGAAGAAAGATTCAAAATAATCTAGCTATATTATTATAGTGATCTCCTGTAGAGTGTGAAAAAGGAATTGATTTTCAGGAAATTAAACAATAGATATTATTTTTCATAAAACGGATAACGTGTCATGCTCAATTTTATGGGGATTTAATAATTTTATAGAAGTATATTAACAAATTTATTAAATTTGTAATTTTTATTTTAAATCTATCATTATTCCATTCAAAAAAAATGACATGGTAAAACTGTTTTTAAGGCTGTTTTGTAGAGTAATGTATTAATTTAATCAAAAATAAATTTATTAAAATATTCATAAATGATAATATAAAAATAAAAAGATATGAGAAAGTTATGCTGTCAAAATATAATAAATGATATAATTTAAAATTATTCTTTATGAAGTGATGAATGGAAATTTTGTTGGATAGTAGGTAAATCATAATGAAAATCACCCATTTTGGAGCATCCCATTAGAAATTTTGCATTAGTCTTACTAATTTAGTATTAAATATATTTAATTAAATATATTCGATGAAAATCAATACTTCTGTAACTAATGTTGGTGTAATTATGTCAGTGTGTTTATTGGTATCGTTATTAGTAGAAAAAGTAGCATGAGTTAAATATGATTCATAATCAACAGATGGATGGAAATATAGGACTGAATAGCATTTGACATTTCTCTTACTGTTGCTAGTTGAATTTCTATTTACAGGGTTAGAATTAGTCTTATATATGGTCAAATAATGAAACCTTTTTCTACTGATAGATTACGTAAATAATTTCAATATCATTATGACATGATTTATATAGTATATTATATATTATAAATAATATTTCGAAGTCGTTATAAAGATGTAATTTAAAGTATATGAGTATATCAAATGGAATAAAAATAAGAGGAAAATGATACAGGTATAATTTTACTTAGTTATAAAAATCAGTACTAATAGTAAAATTTATCTCAATATGATTTGAAACTAGGATATATACTAATGACAATTTGAAGCCATTGTTCCGACAACTAATAACTTTATATTTTTAATTTGCTATTGGAAATTACAACATAATGTCAGTAAACTTATCATCAAGATAAAACAAAGCTCATATCTAAACTGTCAGACTAAGTAGTGAAATAATGAAAATTTTGTAAAATCCAAAAATGATAAATTTCAATATAATATTTAGTTATATAAATGCGAATATTCGTAACACAAATCAAATCCATTTTATATTTATTTCCGAAAATAGGCATATAATTATTATTAAATCAAAAATATTTTTTATGAATTTATTTTATTAAAGAATTTGTAATGTATGTCAATAATTTTCAACAGATATAATTATTTGTAGTAAAATAAAGTTAATAATAATTACTATAAAATATTCGAAAGAGAATCCAAAAAAGGTAAATTAATTGCAAAATAGGAAATATATAAATCTAACAAAAAATATACTTGAAATTATTTTATCAAAAGTATTAAATGAAGTTGACAAAAAAACATTTTCTAAATCTAATAAATGTGATAAAAAATTAAATCCAATATTAAATAAATAAATTAAATCCAAATGGTATACAAAATTGTGTTAGGCACTTGTAATTGTAATACTAATAAAAAAGGACTTAAGATTTAATTTTGTTCGTCTGTTATCGCTTGTTTTCCGGATCTAGAAGGGTTACAATTTTCAAACCAACGCAATTGGAAAGCTAAAAGTCTCTCTAGTTGTTCTACTTAGATTTTGATTCTGAGTATTTGAGATAATTAAAAAAAGGGTCCATCAAATCAATGTAATCTCAAATGTTACACTTAATTATTAAAACTGATTTTAAGCTTGCTCTATAAATCAAGCTTATCATACTATGGACTTTTATCATATAGTTTATAAATTTAACAATTATGAATTTAACAAAATTTTCAATTTTACAAGTAGATTTCCATTTTATAACCATAATTATTGTTTTAAATTGTTAAACGATCTACCCACATTAAGTAGAAAATTAAATTGTATAATAAGTTTTCATTGAAAATTTATATAACATTTTAAATTGTAAATGATATATTTGGTTTATTTATTATTTTTTTTTCAAAATGTCCATATTAGTATAAATTGTATAATAAAATTTTGACAATCAATTTTTCAAAATTAGATCATAGAAATTTATATATAGAATTTATTGTGATGGATTGATTTTAAATTTTAATATATATTATATTTTATATTAATAAATTAAGCAATTTTTTACCTCACTATTAACATTTTATCTTCTTTTAATTATTTAAGAACACAATAATAAAATAATAGAAATATTTCAATTAGTTTTCCTGTTTTAAGTCGGCACTGTTTAAATTTATGTTATTTGAAATAAAATAAAAACGTAATAACAAAACTACACCTGTGTTAACAAGAACAGGGTCGTTATTAACAAAATAAATAAAAAAAAATATATTATATTATCCAAGCCGGAAACACCTTATCTTCCTTTTGGTTATATCAAATAAATCCATCCGGCTGACATTTCATTCTTAATTATATATGAGTATAGGTAATCAAACTATTTTATTTTTTGATATAGTCACAAAATAAAAAAATTTTAAATTAAAAAATCACTTTTTTTGTAAATTATTTGCAAAACAGATTTTTATTTATTTATGAAACACCTTTTTTTTTTAAACAAAAATTGGAACAAATATTTTTTTATTTAAAATTAATTTCCAGATTAAAAATATTCGATAATGATATGAATTTATTCACCAATGAATCATTTACTACTATTAATATTATATTTTCATTCATGAAAATTTCAAAAAAAAAAAAAACCAAAAATTTATGAATAAACTAAATTATTTAGCTTTCAAAAGATATTCGTTTAAAATTACTAACTCGCGCAACAGCTTAACCTAACGGCGTTGCCTGTAGCACTGACTGATCAAAATCTTAAAATACGAAACATAGGTAGGAAGCAAAAAATACAGGTATGTATAGTATATAAAAAGAGTAATGTATGATTCATTTCATGTGGTCTGAATGTAAGAATCCCAACAGTTATACAATTTTTTGTTAGGTACACAAATTATATATTTTTTTAGATTGTATTAGTTTGGTAAGGTTTTTAATGCTTCTGTAGCAACATGGCTATTTTGTAAACCTACTGTGTGTTAATTGTATCCATATTTATAGTTAAAAACATCCTTCAAGCTTTTGTACATGCAAGTAGTAAAAATTATATGTTTACATTTAAGCAATTTTTTTGCAAATTCGTTACGATTAAGCAAAGAATATATAATATATACTAAGAAGTCTCATCAATTTTATTATGGATCACTATGATCACAACGATCCGTTCTGGTACCATATAGTTTTATTAAGAAAGTGCGTTTACCAATTACCACTCGCTCTCAAATGTGAAACTACTCTTTTAGGTTTCTGTGCTTTTTGCATTTTACTTATTAATGATGTTCTATAAATAATGGAATTGGTGGTAAAATCAAGATCCTATAGGATTAGCCTAATGTCATATACAAATTACTGGGGTGAATGATAGCTATTAGCATAATGGCCTATACAAACCCTATATATATATATATTGTGGTATATTGAAAATCCATCACCTCTGATACATATTATGTTATTATAGATAGATTTTCCAAAAAAAATGTTGGTGACAATTTTAGCCAACTGTCAACGAGTTATCAATAAACATATAAAAATCCTTGTATATGTATAACAAATAACAATATTGGCTATATCGGAAACTAAAACAATAATATTGCATAGAAATGGAACTTTTACGTTATAAAACATTTTGTAATGTTGTGTGTATTCTTATTTGCGGAGGTGCTAAAATGGATTTCACTTTGCAAAGTCTATTATCTATTGTAGGTTGAATGAGTGAGCGTAGTAGTTTTTAACAGATATTAAAATAAAATTTTCAAAATTATATTTTTTTAGATTTTTTTTTTTTAATTTTCAATTTTTGTTATTCTTTTCTCCTTCTTTTTGATTAAATTATAGCAATCAACAACAATGATATACAACTTTTCATGATTTGTTGTCGCCGCCGATTTTTTTTTTCTCATTACCGATCGCCGCCGCTGTGGTAAAATTCAGGTGAAGAGTCTCAAAAGAAAAAAACAAAAGTGAAAAAGTAAATACAGTATAAAGACGTTGAAATATACCTCCAGAATATAGCTTCAAATATTCATATTATGACAATTAAAAATCAATATATAGGAATAGTAGAGGTAGAAAAATTATTTTGTTTGTATCATTTTTTATATTTATTTAAGAATTTTAATACTAGTTTTTTTGAATAAATTTGAATTATTATTGTTCAAAAAAGAAATATTTAAATTGACAATTAATTGAAACACAGTTTGTAAATTGGTCTCTTATTTTTAGTATTTATAACAAAGAAATAAGGATGAGAATAACATAAAATTTTCACCTAATTGAATCATATTTTTAAAAAAAGTACAATCTATAAATATGAAGTAGGTTACACCGTTCAATTCAGGAGATATATTCTATTCAAATTCGAGCACCATTAATAAATGTTCCAATTGATTCGTCGAATTATAATCAAAATAATGTTGAATTACATAATTGTTACATAACAACCTTAACACTATACACCACTTATGATGGAATTTAATTATATTTTAAGACTGTAATAGCTAGAATTAAATCGACGTTACTAAAATATCCCGGTTAGCTTAGAGAAAGTAAGACGATGAATTACAAATAATTTAGAACTCTCACTATAAAACACATCTACAGGAAAAATGTGGACAGCACAAACCATTCTGATAACCCAATCCGAAAGTCAAGCACATTAGACTAAGTGCAGTATTTCCATAGATGTTAACTATAAAGTATCGTTAATACATTATTCCAATTGATTCGTTAAGTTAGTTCTTAGTGAAATAAATACCATAGAAAATGTTTTTCTAATATCGTTGGCAAAAATAATTACAATAAATTTATACATACATTTTGTTCTACAAGAAATTTATAACAATTAAAAAACTATGGTTACTATTGATTTCTATGGTCTGTATTTTAGCTTTTTGATTTAAACATATGATTTAAAAAAGACTGCAACGGCTAACAAATATTTTGTTTACTTTATAGATGGTTTATTATCAAAATCAAAAATGCATTTTTTTGTTTGAATTATAATGAATACGAAAGTAAATGAACTGAACATTTAAGTTTTTATGTGTAGATCATAACATAATCAACTTAACCTTCATATCATGAAGGATCTTGATCATTAAAAGTTTCCTATACCGTTAATAAAACAAAAGTACACATTTCTCTCTTAGAACGTAAAAAACTTAGGCAATTAAATATTTCTTTAAATTACTTGTGTTTCAACTTTTTATTAAAAAAAAATTTATTTATTCTTGTAACTTTATTTAAATTTTTGTAATAGTTTATGAGAAAATTAATTAGATAAATTACTGATAAGTATATATTTTAGAAATTATATTTCTAACTTAATTAGAATGTATATTTTTAGATGACTTTTGTATTATTTTGTTGTATAAAAGTTACATATATTTTATATTTTAACTTAGTTATTTTAAAATTAATCTTTACAAATTTTAAATCAATTAACTGGAAAATTAATCCTGCATTTTATGAATGGAAGAAATGCAATATTGATATACATAATCTTGTATTTTTCCATAAATATTTCGTTGATTTGATTTAATAATTCTTATGATTCATTAAAATTATTATCCATTCATCGAATCAAGGACATTATCGGTTGTTTTAGTATCGTCTGGTAATGTAACCAAAGATGGTGGTATATTTAGTGTCTTAAAGAATAATTATAAAATAAAATTATAGTATTATTTAATTATGATTTTTCTTACTTTTCCTGGACATGCTGCTTCATATTGATGCTTCAAACTTTCCAATTCAAATGTACAAGTTAATAGAGCAGTTCTTAATTCACATAATAAAACCATATCTGAACGTAACTCATTAAAAGCATTACTAATTTCTTCTGTTGGAGGTGGTGATGGATCTATAAAATTATTTTTTTAGATTCTACTTTGTTTTACACATTTGACAAAATAAAAATACTAACCAACTTTAAATTCTTGTATTGCTTGTTCTAATGCTTTAGCTTTTTTTTGACCAATATTTGCCGGTAATTTCATTTTTTGTGATCTAAGTGAAACACCTGAGCCACGTAAATCAGCAAATTTAATACCTGTACCGGCAGTTTCAACGGCCTTCGAAAGAATTTAATTCAAAATGAGTATTCATAATACATAATTTTTATGAAAGATTTTGACACTTACGCTTACAACAGAATCTACTTTAGAAGGTCTAGGTAAATTTTGAATCTTCTTTTTATACATTTTCTTTTCATGCTTGCGAGCTGATTGGGCATTTTGTGCAATTTCACCTTGCTACAATTATCAATTTATAATAAACAATTTTATAAAATACTATATACATATGCAAATTATTATTACAAACCTGATCTGCTTGTGATATGAGTTTTTGAAGATCTTGTGTTTTACGTTCTCGTTCTTTTTTTCTGGCTTCAATTTTTTTCAATTCATTTAATAGCATTTGTTCTTCGTCAATCTACAATTTAAGAATTAAAAATAGTAATAATCAATTAAAATTAAAAAAAAAACTACTTTATATTAGTTTTCTTACTTGTTTAGTTGTTCTATCAAATATTTTCTTTAACTGTTCTTTTCTTTTTCTTTCATGTTCTGAATCAAATACAAAATTTTTTTTATCTGTATTTCCTTTAATTTTAGTCAAAATTGCAATAACATCATAATATCTTTCTTTTAAATCTTCGACTGTTTTAATACCATAATTAGCTTTATCCCATCTATCAGCCATTATAACAAATCTCAAATCAAATCTATAAAAAACAACAAAACCTTAGCCACTTCCAAACAAAATATCATCGAAATAATAATTAAATAATAAATTACCTTTTAGCTAAATCAAATAAATGGTCCGTTTGTGCTTTTGACCATTTCGTTGGATTGTTTCTTAAATGTGCATTATATTCATTTACCGAATAATTTGGTATTTGTAATTGTTTATTAAATTTAGCAAATGGGTATTCACGTGCATCATCTGAAATACGTTTCCAATGATGAAATACAGCACCATCTGTTCTAGCTGGATTTGTAAATGGAGCCCATTCCCATTTACGAACTTTTTTCATACCTAATCGAGCTTTTACTTGTTTATAACCTGAACCAATTCCCAGAGCTAAAATTTTGTTTACCTTATTATATATAAAATATATAATTATATTATAATTTTGGTTACCAGTATCAGTTGGTAGTAGTGGAGGAGCATCTTTATTGTCATTGTATAACAATGCAAATACTTCTCGGTGCATTCCTTCTGGACGTTTGCTGGTTTTTACTCTATGAAACAAAAATTATTTAAATAAAAAATTAAATATTTCTACTACTAGTAAATTTGTTTACTTTTCAAAGTTGCGTTTCTTAGTGCTCATAAATGATTCTTTTGTTATTTCTGGTGTTGTGGCTCTTTCGAGCTCCAAAATATCACGGACATCGGCAGACATATTTATATTTTACAATAACTATTCTTATTATTTATAATATTGTACATGAAATTAGTAAAACTAGTAATAAAATTATAAAATTTTGCACTTTTTATATATTCGCCGGAAAAAGAATTATTGTATTGTACTGTCAAATGAATCTGAGTGAATATTCTAGTGTCATACTTTGGTGGTTTTGTTTGGCGAATATGAGAATCAAGCGAATGCAGAGCACTATGCGAGAAAATACTGTACTATGGTACGGCGTCAAATCACATTAATTTATTTATGGCCAATACCACAGTGCGAGCTTAAGCTCTAACTTATTTTCTGGTTTCTGAGTGCAAGGTTTAAGATTAGCCTCCCTTGAAGTGAGGTTTAACTTAAAACGCATATGGGTAGAGCTTTAACTTCTCTTTTGGCACTCTTGATTAATAGTTTATATTTATACACACAAAAAGAAAATAAATTCATAGGAAATAAATTCATATACATTTAAAACATAAGTAAATAGTTATTAGATATAAGCTAACGTTAATCATCTTCGTTTAGGTGCTTATCCGTTACGGATGTTGGTTGCCAGTGATTTTAATCTAAACAGATCAATTGTAGGAACATCGCACCACTCGATTAATTTTTTAAATCACGATATTCTTCGTTTACCTATGAATCTACAACCTATAATTTTACCTTGTATTACTAGTTGAAGTAGCTTGTACTTCTCATTCCTCCTGATGTGATATGACATAAATATTTCAAATTCTTTCATATATGTAATTTGTAAGCACTGTGTAGTGTGTACTATACATAAATTAAAATCGCTGCAGCCACATTTGGTGCCGCATTCCATTTTCATATTCCATTTCCACCGGCTGTCACATTCATATTTTCGCGTTGCTGTCTAATCAACATAATTTATAGCGCGTAAATTTAATTAAAGTCAATCGTCTCGTCCGTCTATACAGAACGCAAGAGCAGATAATATAGAAATCGAATTACACCACATACGAAATTAAGGAAAATAAATATATATAAACACTATAATGCCAATTAGTGAACTTTCTACAGGATGTATGGACCAGATTATGACTGGTATTGATGTTGACAAACCAGTATTACAAATTTTGGGTACAAAAAGAATATCTGGCACAGCTGAAGGGAGCGAACGCTATCGCCTTCTGGTCTCAGATGGTAAATATCTAAACAGTTTTGCAATGTTAGCAACCCAATTAAATGGATTATATGGGGAAGGTAAATTAGCGGAATACACTATAATTAAAGTTGACCGCTTTATAACATCGATGGTTAATAAATCTGAAAAAGGTGAAAAAAGGGTTTTGATCATATTAGATCTTACAGTTTTGAATCATGGTACAGAAGTGGGAAAGAAAATTGGTAATCCAACTCCATATGTCGGTGACTCAACAACATCGTCAGCTAATAAACCAGGCCCTACTAATAGTAGTGCTCCTACTACTAATAACATTAAACAAAATAAACCTGGAACAAATATAAAAGAAAATGTCTCATCGTATCCAAATACATCAATGAATCAATCACTTAACGCCGGATTAACACATCCAATAGCTGGCTTAAGTCCATACCAAAATAAATGGATAATTAAAGCTCGTGTCACTTCAAAATCAGCAATCCGTCAATGGAATAACGCTAAAGGTGAGGGTAAACTTTTCAGTATGGATTTAATGGATGAAACTGGTGAAATTAGAGCAACAGTATTCAAAGAAATGGTTGATAAATATTATGATTTGATTGAAACTGATAAAGTATACTTTATATCGAAATGCCAATTAAAACCAGCTAATAAACAATACTCAAATTTAAATAATGATTATGAAATGACATTTACTAGTGAAACTCTTGTTCAACCATGCGATGATGATGTAACCGATATACCACAAGTACAATATAATTTAATTAATATTCAAGATATTGCTGAAAAAGAAGCAAATAATAGTATTGATGTGATTGGTATATGTCGGGATATTGGTGAATTACAAATTTTCACTGGTAAAACTAATAATCGTGAATTTAAAAAACGAGAATTAACATTAATTGATTCAAGTAATGCAGCCGTAACCCTGGTATTGTGGGGCGATGAAGCTGTAAATTTTGAAGGACATGTACAACCAGTTATATTAATCAAAAATGCACGTGTCACAGAATTTGGTGGTGGTAAATCAATAACAGTTGGTGGTGGTTCTGTATTTAAAATTAATCCCGATATACCGGAAGGTCATAAATTACGTGGATGGTTTGATAATGGTGGTGGTTCAGATATTTCATCAAATCTTTCTGCTAGAGTAGCTGGGTCGGGTGGTACTTTTAATGCTGATTTTTTGACATTTCATGAAGTACGTGCTAAAAATTTGGGTAATGGTGATAAACCTGATTATTTCCAAAGTAAGGCAGTTATAAATATAATTCGCAGTGCGAATGCCGTATATAAAGCATGTCCACAACAAGAATGTAATAAAAAAGTTATTGAAGAAATGATTGGTCAATATCGTTGTGAAAAATGTAATACAGTTTATCCAGATTTTAAATATCGTTTATTAATTAATATGAGTATCGGTGATTGGACATCAAACAGATGGATAACATGTTTTAGTGATTTAGCGGAAACTATGTTGGGTAAAACAAGTCAGGAAATTGGTGAAACTTTAGAACGTAATCCAGATTGTGCAGATGAATTATTTTCTGTAACAAATTTCAAATCATTTATGTTTAAATTACGTACAAAAGTTGAAATGTATGGTGATATGCATCGCAGTAAAATAACAGCTATAGGCGCAACACCAATTAATTATAAAGATTATAATAAATATATGATTACAACATTGCAACAATTAACTGGAATTGGGAAGAATTAATAATAATTACACAGAAAATGTTATATTTTTCATTTATTTCTAAAAAAATATAAAAATAAAAATTGAATTTAAATAATTGTATTTTGTATTATTTATTTTCATAACAAAGTAAACAAATCCTTTTTTTAAATACAAACAAATTTCTTTCTTACTTAAAATTAACTTACTGATCACTATTTACGAGTTCAAACCATTGTCTCATTGCTTCACTTAAAACAATTGGTAATTGGTCTAAATCTCTGACAATTACATAATATGGAAATGGGAACATATCCAAATATGATTTCATTGAAATTGATTTACGATCTGATGAAAAATTCGGTACTCGTATATCAAGTATTGAATGTTTATTTTCTGGATTATCAATAATAATATAAACAAGGAATATTCTCTGCAATCTAGCCAGCTTAATGGCATTTTTTACCTTGAAAGAAAAAAAAGAATATATCAATAAAAAAAACTATAAATGTATTTTTAAAAAATAATCAACCTTTTGTTCTCCTTCACTGTAAATATTTCTACCATCGCTTAGTACAAGTAAAAGATTTTCAAAAATTCCATTATCTGAACTGCCACCTTCTTCTATATTTGCTGTACGTATAAAATCTAATAGTTCAGCAATACGACTTTGATTTTGATCAAAATTCAATGAATTCACTAATTTCGGACCCTCAAATTGTTCAGTATAATTTAAAATAATTTGAGGTGATTCACCAAATGATACTATACTTAATTTACCACTTTCTAATAATGTTAATGCTTGTGATACTAATGAAATAGCTTCAAGTGTTAAATTTTTGGAATTATTATGATGCATTGATTTTGAATCATCAATAGCAATTGTAATTTTATAATCACGTTGTGCTGGTTTCGTTCTACGAAGCCAAATTTTATCTTTACGAAATTGTGATGCAATATATGGTATAATTTTTTTCATATTTATTCGTCGTCCAGTTCGATAATCACCTTTTAAACGAGTACATTTTGTTGGTTCTAAAATTAAACGTAATTGTTCACATAATTCTCTAGCATTTGATAGCATTTTATTTGAAATTATTTGCCAAAATTCATAAATTTCATGATCAGGCCGCATCTAAAAACGAAATATAGTGTAATAATTGAAATATATCGTATTTAAATTTAATAATAGTTACAATTTTATTCTTAATCAATTCATTTTGGTACAATTTTCGTAATTGTAAAGTTTCAGCTGTTGTTAACTCCTCAGAAATACTTGTGTCTAATAAAATATCTTTACTGAAAATTGGAAACAAAAATGTTTTAAAAACGCATAGATTTTTAAAAAAATTTCAAAAAACGCTTACTTGTAATGAGCTGTTGTATCATCACCACGTTGCACATTCATTGTATCTACTAAATCTCCTTCAACATCCATTTTCTCAAGAGTTTCACATTTTTCATTTGATTTTTCAGATTTCGATGGTTTATCAGATTTCTGATCATTTCTTTCGGCATTCATATCAGGAATTTCTTCTAAATTCTCTTCAATATTATCATCGTCATCTGTTTCAAGTTTATCATTATTTTCATTTTCTTCCTCATTTTCATCTTTCTCTTTATTCTCATCTTCTAGATGTTTTAATTGTTTAGATTGTTCTTCTGTTGCATTATCTATTGTTGTACTATCGGTTTTTTTTGCTTCTTTAACATGTTGATATTCTTCAGCATCAATATTTTTGTCATCATTTTCATCTAATTGATCGACTTCATCGTTTTGTCTTTGTTCTTTTAATTTGTCAATTGTCTTCAATTGCTTCACTTTATTCTTATCAGGATCTCCTAACGTTCTTTCTTCATTAGACTTACCTTGATTTTTCTTATTTTTTGTTTCATTTTCGGTACTCTCCTCATTAGCTTTAGTTTCCTTTGTATCGGCTATACCTTGATGACCACGATCAGTTGTATCATTTTCAGCCATTCCAACCCCATCTTTATCTTCACCAGTATCCTGAGCATCCATATCCTGCTCTTGTTGTACATCTTTCTCTTCGTTTTGTACTTCATCTTTAGAACCTTTGTGTTTTTCCTCTGGAACTGATTGAACATTTTCTTCTTTACTCGATTTATCTTTCGATTCTTCAAATTTTTCTATTTTCTCTTCTTGTAATTTAGTATCTGAATTTTCTTCTTCAGCGTTTTCTGGGATTTCTGGTTCAAATTCGCCCCGCGTTTGCTGTTCACTTTCTTCTTCTTTCTCATCATCTTCTTCATCAGCAGTTTTTTCTTTGTTTTCATCCTCTACTTCATCTCGTTTTGTTCCAGCTTCTGGTTCTGATTCAGAATCACTTACATTATCATCTTCTTTATGTTCTTCATCTTCATTACCTTCGTTATCCTCATTTTCTTCCTCATTCTCCTGTAATTCCATGTTTTCTTTCATCGCATCAATATCAAATGGATTCTCGCCATTTTCATTATCATTATCTTTAGCATTTTCTTCATCTAAATTAAAATTATCTCCTAAATCCATATCTTCTGGTTCTGGTGGTTCTTCTAATTCATTATGATAAGGATTGACTTGATCTTCATCAATTTCTGGCTCTTTCATATTATCAATATCTTTTTCTTGTTTCTTTTTTTCTTTTTCTGAATTATCATCATTGGTGGCATCTAGTCCATCTTGTTCATCATCTTGGCCATCATCTTTTTGTTGTGTTTCATTTTTCGTATCTAACTTATTATGTTGATCATTTTCATCTTTATTGCCTTTACCATCTTCTTCTTCACTCATATCATCTTCATTCTCTGATTCTTCTTTTTCTTCATCTGAACCCCAAATTTGATCGTCTAATTTCTCAGCGTCCTGTTCAGTATCACCCATTTGTTTATCCAATTCATCTTCATTATCGGATTTTTCATTATCATCATCGCTATCATTATCAGGTTTTTCAATATCTTGTAAATTTGCATCGAAATCTTCACTCATATCAATTCCTTTCTCCTCCTTACAATTATCATTTTTTTCATCAGTTTCTTTTTTACGATCTTCCGGTTTCTTAGCATCATCCAATTGATCTTCATCTTCAATTTTATCGGAAGCATCGTTTTCACCAGTTCCATCTTCTAAGCCAAATCCTCCTTCACCTTTCTGTTCTTCTTTTTTCTTTGAATCACCTTCTTCGTCTTGCATTAAATCTGCTGGTACACAAAAACCTTTTGATAACAATTCAATAAAAACTGTCAACATTATTGATAACATTTTCGTAGAAACTTTATGTGCCCCCAATTGTTGAAATACATAATAATCACCAATTAAACTAAATTGTTCAAGTATTGGTAAAATACCAACAATTTTAACAATATAATCATGTTTATTTTCCAGATTTTCTGTATATTTCATTGATAATATTATATTAGATAATTTCTGTAAAATATTTGGAATATTTAAAATTTCCATATCCAAGGTTAGTTCTGTAAAAAGTTTCTGTTTTAAATGTTTCTCAAGAATCAACTGATCTTCAATAGTTTCTGATGTTTTATTTGGTGA
This sequence comes from Rhamphomyia laevipes, assembly GCA_963920725.1. Classification (NCBI taxonomy): domain Eukaryota; kingdom Metazoa; phylum Arthropoda; class Insecta; order Diptera; family Empididae; genus Rhamphomyia; species Rhamphomyia laevipes. The sequence goes on from OY987259.1 coordinate 44,410,265, forward strand.
ATCATTTTTCTCACTTTCAGTATTTATTGGCTTTTGTGAATATTTTTTATATAATTTTTGCATAGCTAATAAAATTGTATGAACAATATTTTCCAATTCCACATTAATATTTTCAATGTTAATTAAATCAGTGTTCTCTGCATCTTGTGGTTTTTTTACTTTAATTTCATTAAGATAATTTAATAGATCTGTTAATGATTTGCCAATTGGTAAATATTCATTTTCATTTATTTCAAATAATTTTCTAAGTTGGGAAATTTCTACAGTAATATTTTCTTTTATTTCCAAGAATTCAGAAATTTGAATAAAATTTAAAAATTCAGTTCGTTTCAATATTAATAATTCTTTAGATGATTTCTTAGATATTTCCAATATTCTATTACAAGTTTCAATAATTTGTAAATATTTATCAGAATTTTGAACCAATACAAAACTATTATTATCTAATATTGATGAAGGTGCATTTTCAGTATTTGGAATACATTTTAGTAATAATATAAATTGTTCAAAAACATATTGAATTTTTGAAAATGCCGCTTCCAAATATACAAATTGTTCTTCCAATAATGAAAAATTCATTTTATCATTAGACAAATTATTAGTTTTAGCACAATTAAATAAATCTGTTATATCTGCAACAATAAAACGTAAATCATAAATATGCTTAATTGATTTACTCAATAGTTTACGTTGATTTTGTATTAACAGAAACATATCTATTGAAAATCCTTTTATTCTATCAATATTCGGTGGTCCCAATTCACTTTGTGGAGTTAACATAACATTTTTCAATAATTTCAATTTAAAAATACATTTTGCATAATATGTATCTAAATTTTCACTTAAATATATTAAATTTTGATCAAGTTTTTTATATTTAACTGTAGAGAACATATTTTTAATACAAAATGGCTGAATTTTAAAATCTGCAAATTCTGTTGTATTCAAAGATAGTTCCATTAAACCAGTTTTGTAATTAATACCAAGTGTTGATAAAGTTTTAAATAAATCCGATAATGATTTTCGTTTTTGTTGTAGTATATTTTTAGATTGAATTATTTGTTTAGGTCTTTCTTGTGATCGATCAACTTCTAAATTTTTTAAATATTCACAAGTTTCAATTTGATCTGTAAGTAATAAATCCAAACTGTATATCATATTTGGATATTCAGCATGTAGAATTGCTTGTTTGCAGACATTTCTTGATGTCACAAAAAGTTTATCTAATTTATTCAATAATGTTAAATTGTCTGTGTTCAAATTCTGATCAGTTTGTAATTTAAATTGATTCTTCAATTTGGGCAATGCCAAAAAGTTCTTAACATCAATCATATAATATTTTATTTTAGTTTCATGTCGCAAATTTTTACCACCTTTTTCATTATCCAAATTTAATTCTTTAGATAGAATATCGGTTTTTTGTTGAAAAACTGATGTTATTTTATTTTTTAATTGTAATTCGTATTCTTTTAAGAATTTATTTAAAGTTCGATGTACCCGGGCAACATTATTACGCATACTGAAATATGATAAATCTTTATTATACGATTCAATTTTAACAAATTCACGTAATTTCTTTTCTATTGGTGTTCGTATTGATTTTTTTGATTCATCAATTTCCCCCGAAAATTGATCATAATAAATTTGGAGATTATGTAAAATTGCAATAAGAATGTCCTTACGAATTTCATTATTATGTGGAATATAATTTAAATATAATTCAAATGTTTTTAATAATTTCATACGAATTTCAAAATCACCAAAATTTGATGATTCCATAAATTGTGTTAGAATTCGTATTATATCAGCAGAATGAATTTCAAATGTTTTCTCTTGGCACTTATCTTGGTCAATTTGACCTTCCTCAAAACGTTTTTCAATATTTGTAATTTCTGTTAGAGATGAATCAACTTCATTAGCTTCTAAATATTCATGTAAAAGATTATAAATGAAAAACCAATATTTATAGGCATTTGATTCGACCTTTTCATTAGTTTGTGTCAGACAATTTCTCCAAAATTGTAATTCTAATTTTGTCCAACGTTGAACATATTCAGCAACACGAAGCTCTAAATCTCTCATGTGATTTTTTTTATGAGCAACTTCATTCCATTGTGATAATTTCTGACGTAATATTTGAAATCCTGTATTAAATCTAACAACAGATGATATTGCTGGTAGACTGCGTATTTTTACAATAACTCGAATTATATCATTTAGAGTTGCATGTTCTGGATATAAATTGATTTGTTCTTGAACTCTTATTTCAATTTCATTTAAAACTTCTGAACATGATATAATTTCTGGTATATTAGAGTCTTTATAAAAATTATAAACTTTTCCTGCATTACTGCTATTTATAGATATTTCATTGAGAAGATTCTGTTGTAAACCAACAACAAATCCAAATGAATTATAAATTTGTTGATCAATTAATTCATTCATACATGGTTTATAATGATTGAATAGTTTCACAAAAACTTGTATACGATCTCTAAACGTTGTAACAAAATCTAAAATTTGAATTTGTGATTTTTTGGTATCAGGTCGATAATAATAATTTCTGAAAAATTAATAAGGTATTAAAAATAAATTTCTAAAAATAATATTTATTATAATTACCTTGCAAAATGTTCCATTATGAAGATAAAAGTTTCACCCAGTAGCTTAAAATCATTATTATCTATTACGTTCACAACTTTTTTAGCATTAACATTTGATAATTTAATAATTTTCTCCAATGTGTCTTCAACAACAAATTCACCAAAATCTTCTTCAACATATGTTGGAAAATTGTCATGAATTTCAAGTAATTCAATTTCTTCTTCATTTTCTTCTTTGCAACGAGTTTTATTAATGTATAAACTTTCTTCATCCGCAATCCGTTGACGTCTTCGTTCCTCTTCCTCTTGCCAAATTTGATTAGAAATATTCAATATTGTATCCAGTTCATAGAATATATTATTATCAATTTCCGATGAAATTATCGTACGGTTTTTTAACTCAATAATTTTAGCTTTTAACAATGTAAAATATAATATTTCACTATCACCAACTTTCTTCAAAACTGTAAAAATATTGGATTTACTCTTTAACAATTTCTTAATTTTACCGCTTTCAAAAAGTTTTAAATCATTAGTAGATGGAAATTGAACAATATTTTCAATTACATTAATTAATTTATTACTTTCATTTATATTTCCATAAAATCCATTTTCATTTGTTACAAATGAATTTTCTAATTGTACTAAACCTGATTTTAGTTCTTCTAGACCAAATCTAGTCATTGTTACTGAACATTCAATTGGTTGCAAAAAATCTCTATAAAAATTTGAATATTGTTTTAATGTATGATTTACAAATCTTTGAGAATTTGCAATCCAAACTTCAATCATTTTAATACATTCACTAATTTTCAGAAGATAAGAAGGAATTGAATTTGGCTTTATATTATCGGTCAATAATTCTTCAATTTTAAAAATCAACGACAATAACGATTGGGGTTTACAATTTGTATTTAAGAAATGACTTATATCTTGTACCAAATTACCATATAAACAATTTTCAGAACGTAACGCAACTTTTTGAGAATATTTATCTTTTTTCTTGTCGAGTCGTTTGATTTTCTCGTCAATTTCAAAATAAATTTCGGATCCAAAATTATCATATTTCATAATAATTTTCATAAAATCATAAATATTCGTTAATGTTGTTAGACAATTTATATCTTCAGTAATGTATTTATTTTTAAGACGATTCTTCTCTACAGGATCTATTAATGGTGTAAATGTTAATAGACAAAGTTCTATTGATCCAATGACGGAATGTAATAGAGCAGAATAAAATTGATCATTTTTAGAATTATTATTTAAATTATTTGCAGCTTCTCTTCTAATAACTTTTAATTTATTCACAAGTTTGCCAAAGTTCTCATTATAATCACAGAAATTTTGATTTTCCATATTTTGGCATAATTTTTGTATATATTCAATTTCATAGACAAGTTTTTGTGAATATAAAAGTGCAATATTTAAATTCGTTTTTGTCAATTTAAATTGTGTTGATAATAAATTTGAATTGTTCCAAAGTAAATGACGAATATTATTTAAAGATTTTTTCCACATATTTAAATCATTAAACGGAATTGATCTAAGTTGACCGTCACCTTTAAATAGAATAGATACAATGATATTTGTTAGTGGTGGACCATTATATTGCATTTCACTGTTGATATCATCTTTTCCAAATAATTCTAAACAACAATCTCGACGATTTGCTAATGATGACAATTGATACATTTGAATAGATTTAATAATATTTCTGAAGAATGTTGTAAAATTTCTGTAATCTAATGATGTAAAACATTTAAGCAATTCTTCAAATTCATATAAATTTTCTAAATTTACTATAGAATTCATAAATGTCATCCACATCTTATCAAAATTTTTAAATTCTGCAGAATTTATAATTTGTATTAGTTCCAAATCATTACATTTTAATGATGGTATATTCTCATAATATTCTATATTTACTTTGAAAGTGTTGTTTGAATTACAAATTGATTGCGATAAATATTTTAATAAGAAATATTCTTTTAAAGATAAAATTTCTATTTCAATAAAATTTGGTAATACTTGAATCTCATCATCTTTTTTAAAAACATCAGTACTAGAAACAATGTTTTCCAAATCATTTAAATCTATATGTAATTCTATTACTTCATTACTTAATTGGTTTTCTTCAAATTCTGTAATTGCAGTTTTCAAATTTTCCGGCACAGAATATGGTAATTCTGTATTTGCAATATTCGTATCAAGTTTTCGAATTTTTTTCAATAAACCAGTTACTGACAAATTCTCACTCATTAAAATTGTTTTAAATTTCTGTGCCGAATCTGAGAATATATATAAATATTTTTGTAGAATTATATTTTTTTCAAAACTACCAAAATGTGGTACTAGGTTTATGAAATTCTCAAATTGATTTTTCAATTCATGAAAACGTATTTGATCTTTTGAATAGAACGGATCGAAATTTATAATTTTTTTAAAATACATTTTTCTCATTAAATTTAATGGATGATTTATACTCATTGAATAGTTACGAATTTTCTGTAAACTTAAATCAAAATCACTATTTAATTGCATATAATTTGGTAGAAAATTCTCAAGAATTTTTAACAAATTCTTATCAATCCATTTAAAATGTAGCATCAATTTATCCATAAGATCAGCATTTAAAATTTTATCAATGAAAAGTTTATTTGCTTTTGAACAATTGTAAAATCGATTGAACCATAGATATGCAATTATAAGTTCAATGTATGTTTTTATATCAAATTCGGATGATTTTGTTAGAGTTGAGCGTACGGTACATTGTAAACTACTTAAAAATGTAGATAAATATTTTAGGAATATATTATTAGCAGAATCACTGATACTATTTGTGTTAATTGCCTTTGAATATGCTATTGCTGACATTTTACTCAATTTATAAACTTTCTCATCAGCTATTTCTTCCATGAGTAAATCACTTAAAAGTAATGCACTTAACTGAAATTCAATTTCTGAATTTATATTAGAATTTCTGTGATATTCTCTGATTCTAGAAAATAGTTTTGAATTCCATGGTAAATTTTCTGCATATTTATTAAATACCATTTTATAATTATTTATATTATTAAATAATTTATTATTTAGTACAATTAAATCACTTTTTTCTTGTTGATTTAGTTTATTTGAATTGTTTAATAATTCAGTCAAATGTTTGTATCTAAATGAAACATCTTCGTAAGTGCTTGATTCATAAATTAAATATAAATAATGTTTTATAAATTCAATATTATTTTCAAATTTTAAATATTTCAAATTTTCAAAAAAATTTCCAATATTTTCTCTTGTAATTTCTGTATCGTTTAGATTATTTAAAAGTATTACCATTGGTTCACATTGTAGTTTTACTAAAGACATTGAATTTAAGTTATTACAAGAAATTATTATATTTTTTAAATTATAATTTTCAGTTGATATTTTTAATAAAGTTTTACTACCATTGATTATAATGTCTTTTAATTTGTTTTGATAAAAATTTAAACCATATCCTAACAAATCTGTATTAGATGAATAAACATAAACTTCTAAACCACTTACAAAAACAGCTTTTTCATCGGAATATCCAATTCTTTTATATGATGAAACCAAAAATGCAAACTGAGATAAATGTGATATATTAAAATTATTCATATCAGTAACATTTTTAATTTGCTCATGAATACTCAGTATTGCGTTTATTAAATATATTTTATGAATACCAGTTGTGTAAATGATCATTCTTAGATCATCATTCGTATATGAATCTTTTGTCAGAGATAATTCAATACAACGATTTCTCATGGCTCTAGATAATTCACCATTTTTCGGATCAAGTGTTAAAAATGCACGGAAATTTTTATGTTTCTCGACAATTTCAGCTTCATCGCCAGCTGTTACACCTTTCTCAGATATTAATAAATTACCATTCGGTTCAAAAACTGGATTTAAACGATCCAAAACAGCTGATGAACATAAATTAACATGTTCCAAACAAATATACTGACCAAGTTTTAATGATTTAACAATTTTTGAATCAACCCATTCAAAATGTCCACCAGTATTTAAAGAATCTGAATTTTTAATAACATTTTTTAATCCTTTTAAGACAACATTTTTTAATGCTTCCAACATATTTCTTGTTTTTAAATTATTATCTGATTTAAAGTGTAGAAGCATTTCTATAATATGGTTAAGACTATCAATACGTTTTTTAAATAATATTAATTCATCGGACATTGCAGTAGAATTATGATTATCTGAAAATAAAAACATTTTTATTTAATATTTATTTTTGTTGAATAAATCTTATTTACTTACGTTTTTTTAATTTAATCAAATTTATATACGAATTCCAAGAATTAAAAATTTCCACAATTTTAGAATTCTTATTAGTCTGATTTAATAATAAATTATGTAAAGTTGCTATTAATATTGATTCTACATTTTGTGATACTTCCTCTAAATGACGATTTAAATCAATCTAATAAAAAAAAACTATTAATAAAAAGAACAAGAAAATCAATATTAATTTGTTACCTGTTGGAAGCTTCCTGTAACAGAATCATCAATTGTATCTAAATTACAAATCTGATTTGAAATTGTACATAAAATATTAATTGCTTTTGTTTTTCCCGAATCTGTTGGTCCACATAAAATAACTGGTTTTTCCATATGAATACATTCAGTTAGGTTTTTCAACAATTCTCTTTGTGATTCAAGTAACAATGGTGATGAATTTATATGTTTAAATGATCGCAAATAATATTCATCATTTGTATTAACCATATTTTCGACCGAATTACGTTCCAAGACAATATCATTTAAATAAATCGCTGAATCTGTCCAGTAAAATCCAATATCTTCAGATAGCCTATTTAATTTTTCGACATCACAATTAAATGTTACACCAAATGCATTACGTATAAAATTACGATCTTGTTCCGATCGCATTCTATGATAATAAACCAATTTCATACGTTCATATAAAATTAATAGGAAGTTATTAAAATCTTTTGTTAAATTCCGCAAAATTTTACCAGTTTGTTTTAAATTTATTTGTTTCATAATAAAACCAGTTTTATCATTACATAAGAGATCACCCCAACGTAAAATATCACGTAGATTTATTTCAAATGGACCACCTTTATAACCAAATTCAAAATTCGTTATGCCTTGATCTAAAATTTCAGAGAAACGAACCATTCTTTCTGCTAAATTAAGTACTATATTCGATTTTTGTTCATCAGTACGAATAGTATATTGATCAATGTTATTGATAACTTCAAATAAATTAACTTCTTCGGAACTATTATTCATCATTTCAATATAATTAAAATATTGACTAAAATGCTCTTTAATTATGTGGTAAAAATTGGAATATCTACCATTTACAACATATAATAAATCGTCTGTATTTAATTTTCGTAAATAAACTTTAGTAAAACGATTTAAAAATGATTGTGGTAATCCTTTTCGTCCTCCACCTTGTCTTAACGGATTTTGACATGCAAAAATTCTAGTTTGTTTACCAAGCGAAAAAACTTTATTTAATTCAGGTATAAAAACTTCACCACGATGATCAAGAATTGCATTTAAACCTTCTAAGACACTTTGTGGTGCCAGATTTAATTCATCTAGTAAAATCCATGTATTTTCAGATTTTAATGCAGCTAATAATGGACCATCACGCCAAACAAATGAACCTAAATTTATTGATTCTTGTTGATCATTTAATTTATTTAAATTACTTTCGCAATTCAATACCAAAGTTTTTTCTTCAGCTGGCAAATCAGTACCAAACAAATCAGCTAAATCTGTATGTTCACATAGATTTATTCTAACTATTTTATATCCAATTGTTTGTGCTAAACTCTCAACAATTGAAGTTTTACCAACACCTGGTGGACCTTCTAAAAGAATTGCTTTTTTTAAACTAAGTGCTGACAATAAGCGAAATAAATTATTTTTAGTGGTTGGCGCTTCAAAAAGAAAATTTTTATTTGGACATATTTCAGCTTTGGTATTTGTCTCAATGTAAAATGGTTTAATACCAAATGAATTATTAACATATTCTACACGATTCTCGCGTATTTTATGCAATTCAGTTTCTTTAATAGAAACTGATAAGAGATTTTGCATTTGGCTAATTGCATATTTTATTACATTATTACGTAAATTTGTCATATTTTCATTTGATTCATATGGTAACATCTCCAATGAATCTAAAAATATAGTTTCTAAACCAAAAATTAATGTTTCAGGTAAATTTAAATTTGAATTCTGTAATAAATAGTTGGACCATGCCAAAATATCACGAACAGAAAATTTAAATTTCTCGATTTTTTCTTTTAAATAAAAAACAATATTAATAATCACATTGGCTATTAAGCGTTGTTTGTCTCTATTAATCGGATTAGTTTCATTACTATACAAGCAATTCTCAGCAATTGCAATTAGATCTTCTTTATCAGTAGATGGTTTACACCAAATTTCTGTAAAACGATTTCGTAATGCTGGCGAAAGTTCTTTTTTACCAAAATCACCTCCGGGATTCATTGTAGAAAAAAAATTAAAGTCTTTATGTGCTTGTACAATAAAATCTTTAGTAATTTTCGCTAACGTTTCGGAATTAACATTACTACTAACACCACCCTTTTCAGCTAATAAAAGTGTTCGTTCTGGTTCTAAAATTGAATTTAAACGCTCCAAAACAGAATCTTCAGCTAATGAAATTTCATCTGCCATAAAGAAACTACCTTCTTGCATTGACATTACTAATGGTCCATCAGCCCATTCAAATAATTGTTTTTTATTCGTTCCATTTTTGCTATTAACATTATCTTCAGTTGTTCTACAAGGTCTCAATCCACCAAGAAAATCAGCACCTTCTGTATGCATATGACAATTTAATATTCTTAACTTTCTTCCTTTAATATTAGCCAAAATTTGACAAATTGTAGTTTTTCCACAACCAGTTGGACCAACCAATAAAACTGGTTCATTAAATTCTAAAGCTTTTGCTGTTAATACTGCCATTCGTGTCATATTATGTGTCCATATTATATCACAACGTTTTTTATAATTATGTATAGATTCTAAAATATCTTTTGTTACCATTGATACATTTCCATTCAATGAATATAAATGTTCAGTATTTATTTTTTTACGAAAATTTTTATATAGTGCTTCTTCAATTATTTCAACTTCGATATCGGTGCGTACTTTTGCCGAAAGTACTAAATATCCTTCATCAACTAAATGCTGATTCCAATCATATGAATTATCTGTTAAAAGTTTTTTATCAGCATAAGTATAACGATTTCCCCATCGGAATAAATCACGTAAAGTAAAATTATTTTTTGTTGTTGTTTTTCGATTGGCCTGTAGTTCGGACATACATTTTACCATTTTTTGTGAATATGATTTTGGAATAAGGCAACGTTTCTCTAAAATTATTTCCAATTCTGGTTTAGGAATTTCAGAGAAATGCAGTTCAATAAAACGATTTTTAAATGCACGTGACAATGTTTTACGGCCGCCATAAAGTCCAGGTGGATTTTGTGTTGCAAAAAGCATAAAATTTGGATGTGCTTTAACAACAGTTTGTGTTTCTGGTATAAATAGTTCACGATTATCATCTAAAACACGATTTAATGCTTCTAAAATATCAGTTGATGCTAAATTTAATTCATCTAAGATAATCCAAAAACCATTACGCATTGCTTGTACTAAAACACCTTCCTTAAATGATAATTTACCAGATACGTCTGATGTATATGTTCCAATATATTCTTGTAAATCAGTATGCTCATGATTATTTATACGCAAACAATGATTACCACTTTTCTTAGCAACATATTCAATTAAACTTGTTTTACCAGCACTAGTTGGACCTTGTAATAATATTGGTAATTTACCAATTGATATAATTCGTGATAAATCTTTCAAATTTTGTCGAACGCTATCAGTTAATATATAATTTTCACATTCATTAATTTCTTTTGGTCCTCTTTCTATCCAATATCCTTCAAAATCAATAAAATTTTCACCAGGTTTTGGAATACCTTGTGATAAAATTGCTTTTGCATTTGATAACATTGCTTCTTTGATTAAATTTAATACGATTTTATGTGATGTTGGATCTAATTGTGTTAGAAAACTTAAACAGAAACTTTCATATAAATTTCTTTCAATTGATCCGCATAAATTTTTAGCACAAATCATTAAAGATCGACATAATGTACGTAATGAAAATACTGGACGGTTTCCAAGTCCATCATTTAGTTCTAAATTTGATAATAATTTAAGTTTTTTATACAATTTAACAATACTCAAAACTTTGGTTTTCTTTATACCGGTATTAGTTAAATAATCATTAACCAATAACATTAAATCATTTTCGGTTGTTAATTCATCAACAAAAAATTCAGTAAAACGATTTCTTATACCAACTGGTAAATCTTTTTTACCTATATCAGTATTTGGATTCATACAAGCTAAAATACGAAAATTTGGATGCCGTTTAACTGGTACAAAATCACCTTTTTCTAACAGCACTACAGATCCATCTGGTTCTAAAATAGTCGATAGACATTCAAGTGTTTCTGCTGATGCTAAATTTATCTCATCCAATAATACCCAATTACCATTCTTAATACAATTTACTAACGAACCGGTTATAAATGCAAATGATATATTTATAGATTTTTGTAATTGTGAATTTAATTTTAATATTTTCGTTTGTAATAGACGCCAGTTCTTTAAATATTCTTGTTGATTTTTGATCGTCAATGTATTATTACTGGCACGATCGAAAACGGTATCAGTAATTTTAATCATTAATTTGATTAAAATTTGGAAATTTCCTTGATTATAACAAATACTAATATTATTTAAAAATTTCTCATTCTTATTTTCGTTAAAAGTTTTACGAAATAATTGCTCAAATTCAGAACGTAATGGTGCCATAACATAACTTAAATCAACTGGTTTAAAACCACCAACCAAATCTGATACATCAGATTGATTATTCATATTGATCACAATTAATTTATGATTTGTTTTCTCTGCTAAATATTGAACAGAGCTAGTCTTACCAACACCAGTTTCACCAACTAAAAGAATCGGTTCATTTTGTTCAATACAAATTGCAATTCGTTCGAGTAGACATGATGCCATTCGGGTAAATGAAAATGTTACACTCGATTCATTTTTTCTAGATGGTATATAAACTGACTTTGAAATATTTTCATTTATTTTTAACTTTTTATTTCCATACAATAAATCATCATTTTCATTTTGCCGTCTTTTTAAATCTAATTCAGATTTTGGTTTCAAGTCTGATCTGCCAATTTTTATACGATCATTTTCAATTAAAATTTCTGGTTTATATTCATTTGCAAAAAATTCACAACGTGATTGTATTATACCAATTTTTGCACCAATACTAGTAATTAGTTTGGTTTTTTCTGAACCAGATGGTAAATATGAACAGAAAACATCGACAGCATTTTGAAATACAAAATATGCACATTCTGTACTAGTTACAGAAAACATTGGATTTGATCGTTGACAGAGTTTCATTAAATCTCGAGTAGATACTAATCTACCATAATTTGTTAAATTCGAAATTGATATTTTTTCAAATGGCAAAGCAATGTAATTTTCTCCTTGTTCATTATTTTTATTGTTATTATCATTTTGAAAAATTCGTAATTTTTCTATGGAATGATCACCACTAGAAAATGTTAGATATACGTCAACAATTCGATTCGCAATTGTTTTTAATTTTGGATAATTAATGCTGATAATATTACAAAGTTCATGACGTGATAATGGAAGAATATTAATTGTATATAAATATTTTTCCAAGAGTGATATTAGAGATTTTTGTGAATTATGTCCTGATTTATTAGTTCTAAAAGGGAAATTTTAAAATTTAAAGTCCGTTTATATTAAAGTATTTCATTTCGTTAAAAATATGAGAAAAAAAATTAGGATAATTACCTGGTAGTGACAAATAATTGAAATCCTGGTTCAATTTTAACACAATCTCGAAAACCTGGTACACTTAACGAATTATTTTCCAATAAATTACTAAGAATAGTAAAAGTGTCTTGTGTAGCAGAATCAAGATCTTCTAGTAACAACCAGTAACCATTCATGACAGCCTTTAAAAAATTAGTCATTAAATTTTACATTTAGAAAATTTTGATAGTGTTTACCTGTGTTAAAACTCCAGGTAACCATATAAATTCTCCTGGAACATCAGTACAACGATATTGCCCTAAGAGCATTTTACTATCTGTTTGATCACCGAGTTGAATACGTAGGAAACCGTTTTTCTGATTTCCATCGTCAAAATTTATTCCCATAAAACCGGACACATCATTATCATTAGATAATTTATCTTCTTTAATTTTACGTTTTGTACCATTTTCTTTCAAATCATTTTTACAAACCTCTTTCTTATTTTTTATATCTTTTAATGGATTTTTGTCCACCATAAATTCAATTTCATTAAAATTATCAATTTCAATTATTTTCGGACAAATTCTACCAGTTTTTCTTGCTAAATATTCTACCAAAGTAGTTTTGCCACAACCAACAGGCCCAGATAAACAAATAGCTTTACCTGAAGCAATACCCAACGATATACTTCGTAAATTAATTTGTGTTGATTCAACTTTTACAATTTTATCATAGTTTCCATCTGTTTTTTCATAAAATTTAGAATTTTCATTGTTAAAAATCGGCAACAATACACCTTCAACATTAATAACAACATCACTACTAAAGTTCCAAACTATATTATGATCAACATTGTTAATACTTTCAATTGGAATTTCAGATAATTCAGTTTTCTTGTTGATTTCATGGTCAAATTGTATTTTTATATCTTCTGGAATGTTGTTATTTAATTGTTTCAATTGATATTCACTCATATTTGTTAAAATTCCACTTATGTGATTACAATATAATTGCTGCATTGGGGAGCCCTTATTTAAATACAATTCTAAAAACTCTGACCAATTCCATACGTCTTTAAAAAAAATTGGATTGCTGGATAATAAATGATAACAACATTTTATTATTTCTATATCAGTAAAAGTATTTTCATTTAATTTAGATTTTTTCTTCGGATTAACACTTCGGTCGACATTTTTAAATGGTGCCGGTTGTGTTGCAAAATACTTGGTGGAATATTTAAGAACATCTGGTGAATATTTAATTAATTTTGATAGAACTATACATTTCCGTTGGTATAGCTCAAAATTATACGATGATATTTCATTAGAGATTCTTATTACTGAGCTGACAATCAGTAAAATCGTATCACAAAAACATATCCCAATATTCTCAGTGTATTGAAAATCCAATATTTTCTCATTTAAATATTTATATATTTTTTCAACATCAATTTCAGAGAAATTCTAGTGGAATTTTAATTTATTAATAAATTAAATTTAGTATATATTTCAAATTTTAATTTATTAAAGTTTCATACCTTTAACCTCAAAAAATCATTTAGTAATCTATCTTCTGAATTTAATTTATTTTTCAAATTAATTAAGGAATTTTTTAACTTTTTACTATTTATTTCCATTGTTTTATTTCTTTAAAAAGTCAAATATTTAAAATATCCAATATTTATTATAATAATCAAAAATAAAAATTGTAAATTATTCTAATATACTTTTCACAAGCATGCCACTTTTATTGAATTAAATTGGAGAATGAAAAATGAATGCAAATGAATGGATATGAATTAGCACGTGTTCGAAATGATTTTTTTTTTTAAAAAAAAGAAATGTCAAAATATTACAACTTTTGCGGGCGAAGGCCAGGGGAAATCTTTTTGTTTACTATAAATATTGAACAGCTGTTTATAAGGTGATGAATTTTGTTTAGGTTTAGAGTATATTATTAATTTCACTCAATTTAAATTATTACTCAAAATTATTATCAATTCTAAACTGATTAGTTTTTCAATATAATTCATAAAAAGCTAAAATTTGATAATTATTATAAGCCGAAACTGATTTTATTATGGCTTACTATTACAGGTAACAGATTGGAAAATTGTAATTATTTTTATTTCGAGAAAGGTCTATAATGTACTATAGTGTCGAAATTAGAATATATTCCATTTCAATTCAATAAAGAAATATAATAATTGAGGTCGATTAACATAACAAATAAAATTAAAACATAATGTATGAATGATGTTTTGATTGAAAATGTCCTCACGGACTCATTAAACACATTTAAAATCTGGTAGAGAACTTTATATTATTAAGTATCAAAAAAACATTACAATTATTACAATGCTATAGACAAAAAAAAATAATTTATTAAAAAAATTATAAAAATTATTAATTTACATATATATTATTTTTGTTTTTCGTATTATAATTAAAATTTAAAAAAAAATTATATTTATTTCAAATGGATAATCATTTGAATTCATTTTTTGTCGAAATAATTGTGCATGTTGCCATGCTATATCACCATTTCCTCCGCATAAAACTACTTTTAATATTATTCCAGAACTTCCTTCAATAATATCAGAACCATCCAAATTTGTAATTTTTATATCGACTTTACCATTTTCATATACTTGATGATCAAATTTCAATTTATATTCTTTAATTTTATTATTCGTTTTACTGAAATCAAATTTCCAAATAATTTCGCCTAAGTCAGTTTCTTCTACGTAATAAAAAAAATAATTATTGAAATTATTGAATTTAATTAATAAAAATACAATACCTTCACGTGCCAAATATGCCATCTTCCAATCATGTTCAACTTTTCTAAATATATTTTGAGCTGTAAACAAAGTGGTTGCCCATCCCTTATATGTATTTAATACTTGCAGTGTATGACCTTTTAAAAGTATGTTAAGAAAATGTTAGTTATAGAAAATTTAATAAATCTAAATTTAAAAATATATTACCAGGAATAAAAGTTTCGTATATATCTTCGCTACACGAATATCTTAAATTAAATTGACGGGATATTTGTGGAAATTCTGTAGCTTCAAATATAAAAAACTAAAACACAAAAATAATTATGTAATTAATTCTGTAAATTAATAGTTTTTTAAACACAATAAATTACCTTATTTGAATTTTCTTCGCCTCTAATTTTTCTCCATGATGCACTACCTGAAGATCGACCTTTCATTTCATCTTCAGTAGGCTCTCTAAAAAAATTAAAATATTAATTAAAATATATTGCAGTTTGTTTTTAAATTAAATACCTTGTTATCATTAATTCAATTAATTCAAATGCGTTACGTTTATTTACAAATGTTGTTCTTGTATCAGATACAATATTTATGTCTGATTGTCGTTTTTGTCTAATCTTCAGAACTGCTTTTAAAAGTTCATTTTCACTACATTTTTTTCGTAAACATAATGTCTTTAAGAAAAGAAATTAAAATTTTTAATTTATATTAAATTAAAGTTGAGTTATTATTTACATATTTATGATTATTTGTATAACGCCAAGTAACATCTTGAATATCATCTTTTGAATATGAAATAATATAATCAATTTTACGTTTCCAACCATGTTCATACATTAACGGCGAATCAATAACATTATCTGATGGATCAATATGCATCCACCGTTGTTGATAAATAGAATATACCTGTAAATAATAATAATTAGAAATATAAAATTTAAGATGTATATTTTATTTTTTACTTCACACCAAACATGATCAAATGTAGCATACGTTAATCTAACATCAAAATCTAAACATCTACAGAAAAATGCAAAACAATTTGCATATTCACCACATCGTCCAATTCTTGTTACTAATAATTCTCTAATATCATTATATCTATAAAATTTTGTTTCATTGCCACAACATTTACCGATTTCTACACGAATACCATTTTCAATAATTGTATAATTATCTGTAGTATTTTGATTACCACAAATTTTACATGGTATTTTATCAATCCATTGAAAAAATTCTGTACTAAACCAATTTACTAGTTCATATAATTGATAATCTTTAGCACACGGCTCTACCATATCTAATCGTTTTGTATGAATAGCTTTTTGAACAAGTCTCATTTTTGTAATAGCTCTCTCGTTTAATTTTACACTAGGAATTAATTTTCTACCCTCCTTTAAAAGATTTTCATCTTCATATTGCATTACATGATCAGAATTATATTCTAATGATTTTAAGAACTCATTATTTGTTAACTGTAAATAAATATTTTATTGAAATTTATAACTAATTTTTATATTTGTCTTTATTATAAGTATATTTATACCAAAACTTTAGGAAATGATATTCGCTCTTGATATGATCTTGTCGGTGTTATTAATTTTCGAAAATATTTTGGCGTATTTTCTTAAATAGTTACGAAAAATTTAATTATGTATTTATATAATATGAACTTTTTATTTTAAATTACCTAAACATTTACTTGTTCCAACAGTTTTCCCTTGAACTTCATTTCTTCTTCCAGCGATAAAATCACGGTATTTTTTAATTTTAGCTATAGTTACGTTAGCTGGTAAAATATATTCTGGACCCATTAACTCAAATCCTATACAACATAGTATATTTTTAATACCGGATAACGATAACTATAGAATGTAAATAAATCAATTATTGTAAAAGAAAAAATATATTTAATTATTTCAGGTGTTTACTAGTTTAGTTTTGATTGTTGTATTCTCAATACGAATTGTTCTATATTTTTGATTTCCTGGTTCTCGAATAATATTATCAAGTAATTTTATAAGAATTTCGACAGCAACTAAATAATCATTTAATGGACTTTTTTCAATCCCAAGTATAATTTCTTCATTCACAGAACACATATTTAATCTTATTACCTAATTACCAATAATTTAACGCCAAAGGTAATTAAAATATAATATTCTATCGTTTCGATGATATAAAAAGATGATAAGGCAAAATTTACAAGTCGATAAAAAAGTTAAAAAAAAATTTTATCTGCTGTTATAAAGTTAGCAAATTGTATTATTGTATTTTATTCCGATACAGTTTTTTTGACATTTGATAAGGTTTCCTTTTAGTACTGAAAATTAAATTTTATTTTACTTCAGAAAATGGCGCTGCTATCATTTAATTTCTTTTTGAGTGAGATCAGGGATGTGTTATTTTTATTATATGAATAATATATTTAACTAGTTTAATTTTAAAAATTTTATATACCTTATTATATTTCTTAATTTAATATGTTTGATAAATTAAAATTCATAATTCAGTAACAGTATAGAACATAGAAGATTAATCACGTTGATGATAATTAAAAGTTGAAGCGGGTCAATGTTCAGAATCTGGATTATGTTGGTTTTATTTTTATTACAATTTTACAAGTTGACAATAAAAAAATATAATAAAAAGAAAAAGTAAATCTACTTATTTAAATTATATTTAAAAAAAACTGATTGTGTTTATTATTTAAAGGATTTTGATGTTTATCCCAAATATTGCTTCCAGGGTTCCACCTATTACAAATTATTATACTTTACGTTTTGTTTTTTAATATAATTTAAATATTAACTAAAACGAATAACGTGCTCCTTTATATGACCAGACACAATTCATATGGGCCTCCGAGTTTAATGTCCCTTGTAGACCATTTACCTTCAATATATTTAGAAATCTGTATCTGTAAATTTCCTTATATATCTTTTATTAATAAAATTATTCATTTTATATTTCCAGACATATTTTTATTCAAATATATTTAGCAAAAATTTAAATTTTTTTTGGAATATATATAATTTCACATAAACTAATGTCTAGGCACATGTAAAAATTACAAGAAATGCTTTTTCAAAATATATATATATGTATATATATTTTTTGTTTACAAAAAAAAATCATTTGAGAATTTTAGCACTTCATTTATAGTGTCGTTCGCTGTAAATTTATTATTAAATACAGTGCAATTATTATTAAATAGTAAATCACAAAATGTTAAAAATTCTTTTTCCATTATAAGCATTATTAATATTTAAACTTTTTTTTTATGCCTGGCAATCAATTTTAATATTTTTACAAGAATAAATTCACATTCACAATTTGAAATTATTAAATATGTTTTATGTAAAAAACCACTGTTTTAATTAATTATTTAATATTTTATTTTGTATATTTTTCATTGCTTTTATTCTAAGTAGTAATTGTAATAATAATAAAAAAATATTAATTCAGAAAAATAAATGGAAATTTTTTTAAGAAATGGGCAATATTTGTGGTAAAATTATTTAATTTGTAACAATTTTTTATGAAAGGGGTTTTTCTTCTGCAATTGTTGGTGAAGTAACACGTGAATTATGATCCTCATTTAATGCATCATTAAAACTGGAAACAGATCCGGAACGTGATGTTGATACTTTTGTCTAAAAATTGAATATAATGTGTGTTTATTTAAAAGAGATAAAATTATAAAGGATATAAATACCTTAACATTTTCATATGCCGATCCCATTTTATCTTCAAATGATTTCATTGAATCGGAATTTTTTATTTGTGAAAATTTTGATGATATTCCGCTTGTTAAACCACCAAAAAGTGAAGATGTTTTTTCGGCTGTAGCTTTAACGACAGATTCTGTTCGCTGATAACTAAAGATAATTGATAAGTTTTGTTGTTTAAATAAAGAATATTTTATAGAAAATTGTGTAAGAATAAAAACTTAATAAAAAAAAAAACAGAAATAAAATAATTGTTGAAGATTAGTAATTGGTGACAAATTTTTTTTAGAATAATTTAATTACACTCTGTTAGTAGATTACAAATTGTGTTGTGGTTTAAATTATCTTGCTTTTTGTACTTAATGTTAAAAAAGAATCCTTGAAAAGTTGTAAATGAAACTGTGCTTCTATTAAAGTATTAATTTTCTTAGTTATTAAAGTTAATTCTTAATTATTAAGGAAAGCTTGTCTCATGAATCATAGAAATCTTAGTAAAAATCGAAATAATTTACTTACAGTTCTGTATCTGTTACAGCTTTAGTTACATTTCCCACTTTATGTTCAACATTTTGGTAACTTAAAATTAGGAAAAAAGAATAAATATTTTTTTAAAAAAAATCTATCATTCAAATTCAAAAAATCTATTTCAATATCCCCAAAACAAAATATAAATCTTAATTTGTAACGAGTTGTATAAAATCATCAATCATGTTTTAAAACCCAAATATTTTCTATTTAGATTTGATATGTCAAATTAATATTTTTATTTGTGAAAACCACAGCACACGTTTTGTTGAAGTAGTTATTTTTTAAACCAATAAACATGCAAACATTGAGCATATTTCATTTAAATCTACTTACATTGGTGCTTCAGTTACCGCTTTTGTAAAATTTCCAACTTTTTCTTCAACAGTTTGATAACTTAAATAATAATATAGTAGGTAAAATAAAAATTAAAAGAAAAAAATATAAAAAAAAAAAAAAATTAAATAAATAGAATAGGGTAAAAAACAAAAGTACCATAATAAAATAATAATTATATATAATATTTACAGCATAATTAGTTGTATTAAAAATGTTTCTACTAATTCTAAATAATTAAACTTACACTGTACTTTCTTTTACATTTTTAATGCCTTGATTCATATCATCTGTAATTTCTCTCCATACAGTTATACCTAATTTACGTTTCAAATCGGATGAATGTCGTACTTTTGAAGCAAGAACTGTTCTTAAAGTATTGATTTCTTCTTCAACACGAGTCAATTCCTTAAATTTTTATTATTTATTATTATATTAATTAAAAACTAAACTTTTATAAGTTTGAATTACTTGATTCCATTCAT
The DNA here is from genome assembly GCA_963920725.1 of Rhamphomyia laevipes. Taxonomy (NCBI): domain Eukaryota; kingdom Metazoa; phylum Arthropoda; class Insecta; order Diptera; family Empididae; genus Rhamphomyia; species Rhamphomyia laevipes. Next base: position 44,430,684 of record OY987259.1, read on the forward strand.
CTCTTTGTCTTTCTTGTTCTTCGGTAGTAAGTGCTGCAAATTCTGCAGCAATATCAGCAGAAGCAACAGAAGCTGGTGATGCTGGTTCAGACATTTTTTGTGATTGATCTGAAAAAATAATTGAGTATTAAGTTCATTTTAAATTATTTTTAAAAAATAAACGATTAAAATTTATGAAAATAATTTTCAGCGTATTTGGATCTAAAAAAAAAAAAAATCTAGAAATTTACACATGTATTTAATTTCTTCTTCAATTTCGATTATCCTTCTTCCAAATTTATTTTGAAGATAAATTTTATTAAACATGTTTATTATGAAATTTTAAAAATATCTGAACAAATAAAAAATTAATTTGACAATAAAATATTTAGAAATATTTACTTTTTTTAAATACTGAATACTATAAATAATAAATAAATTTTACAATGAAATAACAATCTGAATTCTAAAAAATGTTTATCTTTTACAATGAAATACATGACAATTGGTCCGCAATAAAAATTTATAATAAATCTTTTAAAATTAGCAAATTTAACATGATTTTTCATTGCATGATAAACAAATTAATTATATTAAATAAATCATTAAATGATACCATAAAAATATGTATTTAAATTAAAATCATATTAATTAAAATAAATAAAATTGGTACATTTCATATTAAGACAATTTTTATTACTAGATTTTTATATATTTTTTTTTTTAGAAAGTTTTACAATTATTCCCCACTAGCTTAAATTTCAATGTAACTATTTCTTTTTTTTTTTTTTTACTGGTAATAATGTAAAACATAATAATGAAAACATTTTTTTCTTGTCTGATTTTTTGGGGAAAATGTTTATTCATACATATAAGTTTTACTTTGTCTGATAGTTATTCATGAATTGGTTCAATATTTCGTAAATAACAAATTAAGTGAAAGAAATATAAATTATAAGAAAATTTTAAAAGAAATGTTAATTTATCTCAAACGCAATCACAATGATATATATGGATTGATAAATAATTATATTAGTTTCATACTTGAACAGTGTTCTTTCTTTGATATTTCTGAGTGTCAATACATGATCGAATAATTTATAGGTCTGCTTGACAGTTCTATCGATAAAAAAGATGACGTCATCGAGGAGATATTTTTTTTTATATATGGACGAAAAAATCGTTTTGTTTTATAAACAAATTTTGTTTTAGTATAAAAAAAAAAATCTTACAGAAAAAATAAAGAAATTGTTCAAGTTTTTTTAATTTTTCTTTTTTGGTTTTTTTCTATTCTTATACATCTATTTAACTTTCTTATTCTAAAATATAATCTACACTTAAAAAATAATAACTTAACATTTAAAGGAATATCAATTTTATCACATTCTTTTACATGATATTTTAAATAATTACATCGGATATTAATAGTTTTTTGATTATAATACTAATTTATCCATAAATTGTTGTGATGACTTTATTAATCCTCCTTCTGATATCTCAGTTGATAGTCCTGGTAATGGAAAATTTTTATTATACATATCTGTATGCACGTGAACCAGCAGAATGCAGGCAAGTAGCAGCCGATATATCATTTAATGGCCAGTGCACTTTTTTTCAGGGTTTTGCATTTTTTTTAATTGACCCTGTGTAAAAATATTTTGCACTGAATTTTTAAAATTATTAAGTTCAATAATTTTTTGCTTCATTTGTTCCTTTTTCTTCTGCATAATTTCCATTTTTTTGTTTAGCTCAATTATTTGCAGCTCTCTAGCACAATCAAGTTGAACCCTAAAATATAAATTTATTTACTCTGTTTGAACTTGAATTGAAATTTGATTTCTTTCTTCAGTTGGAGCGTTATTTTCATTAGCAACTTCTTCTAATTTTGAACTGAAACTTTTTTTTAAAATATTAATTAATACTTTATTCAATTTTAAAATAAAAAAAAAACAAACCTTAAATCATATTCCTCTATAGCTTCCACTACAATTTTTTTTGTGCATCTTTTTAAAATTCGGTTGTTTCGCTGTATACTTCTAGGGATTGCATTCCCGGCATCTGGAGCATTTTGTGTTGGTACTGATTTTGGATCCAAACATCTTTTTGAAATATCAATATTAAGCAGCTTGTCTTTTAGTCTCCAATCGTAAAACGTAATGAACACATTCTTCCTGTTTTTGTGTTAATATTTGGTTTGCCGCATGCTTTCACCCATATTTTACTTAAATTCACATCTTTTGGAAAGGTGAAGAATTTGATATTTTAAATATTATCTTTTTTTTTGCAGCTTACGCAATATTTCCCTACACAATATCTCATTTCCAATTCTTTTAATTCATTAACACAACACAATTGTTTCCCATATAAATATATTGTTTTTCACTTATTAAATAATAATTCTTTACTTATTAATTAATAATTATACTAAATATGTTTATATTTGAAATATTTTATTTATTTTTAAACGCACAATTCTCAAAACACATAATATTAAATAAAAACACAGCCAACTAAAATATATATAAACAATTGCTTCAAAACAAATCTCCGCAATGACGTATTTTTTAAAAAAAATGGCGAATGTCAAAATCTACCCAGCAGACCTTGGAAAAATTATTAGATCATGAACTCAAATGAACTTCAGTCGAATAAAAAACAAACGTCAAAAACATAAATAAATATAATTTTTTGCTTTTTATGGGATATGTAATAGAAAATATATTTAAAAATTATTATTTATATACATTCTATGATTTTTTTTGATTTTTTTGGTCTTTTAGTCTCCAATCGTAAAACGTAATGAACACATTCTTCCTGTTTTTGTGTTAATATTTGGTTTGCCGCATGCTTTCACCCATATTTTACTTAAATTCACATCTTTTGGAAAGGTGAAGAATTTGATATTTTAAATATTATCTTTTTTTTTTGCAGCTTACGCAATATTTCACTACACAATATCTCATTTCCAATTCTTTTAATTCATTAACACAACACAATTGTTTCCCATATAAATATATTGTTTTTCACTTATTAAATAATAATTCTTTACTTATTAATTAATAATTATACTAAATATGTTTATATTTGAAATATTTTATTTATTTTTAAACGCACAATTCTCAAAACACATAATATTAAATAAAAACACAGCCAACTAAAATATATATAAACAATTGCTTCAAAACAAATCTCCGCAATGACGTATTTTTTAAAAAAAATGGCGAATGTCAAAATCTACCCAGCAGACCTTGGAAAAATTATTAGATCATGGTGTCAATATTTCATCTACTTTTGTGTAGCTTGCGTTGGCACTTTTAGTTTAGATCGTATATTGTGAATATAAAGACAATTCATAAAATTTAAATATTCAGCGTTACCTCCAGTAACTTTGTATTATGGATTTATTTTCTTTAATTCCATTCTAGAGCAAAATTATTTAAAACTTTACAAATGATGGCACTTCTGTAGGTAGAATAAATCAAGTTACAATCTCTTTATTATATTTATAGTTATACTAAAGGTATTAACTTTAATTCTACTTTCTTCGCTCGATTCTGTTCTCTATATTTTTTTTGTATGAATAAATTAAAATTTTCTTCAAACAAACCCCTTGTAAAATTGTTATGGTGATTTTTTTTTACTATGATTTATAATATTTTATAGCCAAAAATATATATAAAAAAAATATATGAAGACATTATATAACTGGTGAAAATGTATTACCTTTCAAAAGAACTACTTAAAAAAAACAAGCATATCAATCAACCGAAAACAGAGAAATTTTTTGAAAGTATACAATAAAAATGATTTACTTCTTTAATTAAATAACAAAAAAATATATTAATATATATTTTATATAAAAAAAAAAAATTATATTAACCTGGACTTCCAATGTTTAAGAATTTTTTATAATTATCACTACTAGATATTTTTGCTAAATATGGTTTTGAGAAATCTATAAAAGTTACTTTAACATCACGCATTGATTTTTTAGTTGTAAAAAATTTTAATCGCCATCTTTTAGCTATTGATAATAATTTTTCATCATTTATATTATTATTATTAATATTTTTTGTTGTTGGAATTTTACTACCAAATTCTGTTTCAACAGTTTGATATTCACCACTACTACTACCTAAACATAAATCATATTCTTCAACTAAAATTTCATCTAATGTTAATGTTCTTAAATAAAAATCAGTTTCATCGGACCATTCAATTTGAATATCATTTTCATCAATTAAATTTTGATCAAATTCACTAATTTCATCTAATGATGGTGTAATACAATTATCTAGTTTTGGTATATAAGGATCTTCAATATATTCTAAACTTAATGGTTCATTTTCACACATTTTCTAATTAATTATACACATAAATAACACATATATACACAGTTTTAGATATTATTATTTTTAATTAACTAATTAATATTTCCTTAATTCACAGCCACGACGAACTAATATGTTTTTAGGTTTATTAAAAACAAGTAATATTGATTAAACAAATAATTCAAAAGTTTTTTTTTTATGTCAGCTTTTTTTATACAAGGTCATTATTTTTTATTTATTATATTAATTTATTTAGAAGAAAATATTCAAATAAATTTTCTTTATTTTGAATTTTCATATTTTAAGCGTACAGAAATATATAATTTTTTTTGACGACGACGAATATTTTATATTATTTCGTAAATATTTCCACCTGGTTTATTCTCATCAGGAATGAATTAAACATTTTTTGTTATAAAGTGGTCTAAGTTCCGCGTCACGATATATACTAAAACCTGTATACGAATAAAATTTTGATTTAAGTTCAGACTATGAAATGTTTTTGGAAAAATAAAATTAAAAAAAGAGTGGTTGCTGAGCAGAAATACATGATGAAGAATGTTAAACTTGTTAAAGCTTCACAATATTTTTTTATAATAACGTGGAAATATATATATAACTGTTCTCTTACAGAGTTTTTATATTGGCGGTAACTTATTTTTTTACTATTACATTAATCCAAACAGTAATTTAAAGGTAAAAACCAAATAGGTGATTCACGTTAATGTAAGAAAAAATGAGATAATATAAAGAAGTTGTGATTGTAGAATTAAATGAGTTTGTTGAAAATTTAATTTTTCATAAATTTAATTATAATACTATATTTTATATTTTTTAATTTACCAGTTTCAGTGAGATTCAAAACTCTGCAAACCTTCCTCTTAGGAATTTTATTAGTGGGAATTTAACATCAGTATTTCTTTAAATTGTACGTTTAACAACATTAAGTTTTTATCATATAAATACTGTGGAAGATATATTTCTTCCTTCAATTAAATATTAATTATTTCAATTTGTCCCTACCTTTTAATTATACTAATAGGTATTAATCTAATTTTTTTTCTATCCGAATATCTATCTCATAATAATGTAAGAAACAGCACTAAGAAAATGAAAAAAGCAAAGATATAACCAACAGAGTCATTGCAACATTTCGTCTAATTGCATAAAAAAAACATTTTGCATGGGCGGGCTATAATATGGCAATGTTGACCCGACATAAAGATAATATGTGATGGTGTCTATTATTTATTATTTGGTTATATTCGTGTCTTCTTGAGCATTATAGTATTCATAATTTGAATTGCTTCTCTTTAATATTATACATCGGATTCCTTTACATTGTGAAGGGAAGTATTATTTTAATATATGTTAACTTTTTCCGCGTTGTGTTGAAGTAGAATTCTGAATTCGGGATTAATAACAGCTTTAAAATACATTTGCTAATATAAATTACTACTTATTTATTCCAGATTGTTGAAAAATAAATCCAAGTTTTCAATATTTCTGAATAACTGATATATTTTTCAAAAAAAAAAAAAACCGACGAACATTTATTGTTAAACTAATTCCGGATTAAAAAAGTGCTAAGTTTCGAAAGAGCATTAATGTTTTCTGAATAGATGTTTTATGAGTTTTATTTTATGGAAATATATATACATATAATGATTTATAAAATTCAATTATCACAATTACTAACAAAATTAATAATTCTTTTCGTTTTGAAACTATTAAAATAATATCCGATAAAAATTATTATAATTTTTAATTTTGTTGATTTTGCTTTGTGTTGTGTTATTTGAAAAAGCAACAAAAAATTGAATTTCGCGAGTTTTTTTTTGTGCTATAAATTGAAAACGAATAGTATATTATTTTGTAGAATGTCTTATATTCCATTAAATAATTTTAATTGAAAATTAAGAAAATAAATAGTAAATCTACTATTATTAAAGAAAAATATCAATTTCTTTACAAGGATAAATTAAACAAAGTGGAAAATTATTAAATTTTTAGTTTCAGATTATCTAATTTCGAGGAATTCTCCAACATGCTTCGATTATGTAATGAATTGCAATATAAATTTGATAAGCGACTTAATTGATATCAATATCTAAATATATCTGATAAGATTTTTCTATTTATAAAATATTGGAAAAAGTATATTAAAATATAGCTAAATTTTAAATTAGTACATACTTGAAATATTTATTGATCATATTTTTCCTCCCTCAATAAAAAAATTTCGATTTTTTATGAAAGTATTTATAGCAAAAACAAAAAAACTTTAAAAACATTTTAAGAAAATAAAAATGACTAATCAGATAAATACAAATACAAAAAATTGGAGGTGGTTATAGTTTCAATTCAAATCATTCAAATATACTTTCTCTCTATTCTATTCTAGATTATTGAGCTTTAAAGAAATATAATAGCAGGAATTCAAATGTTAAATATGAAATTTTCTTATCCCCTGTTTGTGATTGCACGATAATCTAATTTTAGTTGTAAGTTACTCGTAGTTGATTTTTCTTAATGCTTAATCCTAATCTAATTACTACAATAACGAAATCATAACAGAAAAGAAAAAGAAATCAACCAAATTCTAAAATATGAGTGAGTAATGACCACAATTGGTGAATGCCACGTATTTTTTCTTTACAATAATATTTATCGAAATATAATAAAATAATTATTCCAGAAAGAAAAATAGGATAAATTGTGAAAATAAAACAATTCAAAATGATTGAAGAGATCAAACATTTTTCTTAAATACCGAATGAACATTTAAAAAAATAAACTTTAATGACAAAGAAAATATATGTTAATTATTTAATAAAAAAAGATTAAATGTAAAATACCAATTACTATTCAAATGCAGAGGCATAATTTATTTACTTAAATTTTTTATTTAATTTCTATAATGAATATTTTTTTAGTATCCAATTTCTAATTAGTGAAATTGTGTGAAATTTTCGTAGATATAATAGAACTAAATTTTTAAATTTCTTGATGTGTCGCAATACACTTCATTAATTTAATGAGGTTAATGAAAAATATTAAATATCGTTCCAATAATTTAATAATTTTAAGATATGTAACTGCGATTCCAATTTACATTGTTTTATTTGTGTATAAAAATGTATGGAAAATCCCTTTTAACATTACACATACGTATTAAGAAAAACAGAATTTCACATTATGCCATTTGTAGCATAATTAAAAAATAGAGTTATATTTCTACAAACTATAAACTTACAATTTTCTGAAGCACTCATTTTTTTATATAACCGGCAAAAATATGATAATTAATATGAAATATTTTGTCGTAAAATTGAAATTGTAAAAATTTTTCGCTGGACTTCACAAAGTAATAGTAAAAATTGCAAAATATGAAAGCTGTCAGTTTCAGAGTGCTCTGTTTGTTGTTGATTGACATTTGCTATGTTTCCATATCGTTTCCATGACATATGTGTTGGCCCGAAACGTCATTGACGGATGGAAAATTAATTGAACTGAAGTAGTTTTTGAACTGAACTCCCCTTTGAATTTTCGTCAATCCTATTCAAATTCACGAAATTACATAATGTGATTATCGTTCATGATTCTGATTCGAGTTGACATTATTTTTTAATTCAAAGTTTAAAGTCATATTTGAACGTTTTTAGAGCGATGATTCATTTATTTAAATTTATGTTAGAAAAATGTCTGGCGAAGAGTTACATTCATCGTTCATGTAAACGATATTGATTGAATTTCTAATTGATGACCTCAATCAACCTCAATTCTGCAGCTGATCTTAGACATGCCACGCAAAATCGCTACGGTCGCTTGCTTCATTCAGATTCCCGGATCACTTTCTTTTGAACGGCTACATCGCTACTAGTAACAATCAGTTCAGTACCGATTCGTTCATTCAGTAAAATTCAAATTTGATGTTATCATATATTTTTTGTATGGATAATCGGATTGACTGGACATATAGGTGTGATTCAAATAGAACTTTTTTTGAACTTTCTGTGTGTGAATATTTGCATCGAGTTTATGTACTCCAAAACTCCCATACATTTGATATGGGTTGCACTTATTTACAGTGCGTTGTAGCTCGTTGCCATTACATCATAAACTCGTTGCCATTACGCACTATTTCATAAACTTCTTGTTCGCTAGCAATTTTCGTCAAACTTAGCATTTACAAAATATCACTTTTACAGTATAATTTGTTTATGGAATAATAATAAAAATAGTGAATATGTATCTAATTAGTTTTCGAAGAGAAGAGAAGGAATACAATAATTTAATGGTATTAATAATGTTTTGGAGGTACATAAAATTTGTCATAATAAAGGAATATAATAATTTAATTGTAAAAAGGACAGAACATAATTGTAAAAAAAATATATGTATAATTGGACATCCAGAATACGCTAACAGTCGCGGTGGCCATATGCCGAAATCATTTTCAAATATTAATGCCATGTATTGATCTTTCGAATAAATAAAAAAATGTTGTGTTATTTTTTACAATTTCAAGTTCTATCGGGCTTAAAAAACACCCTTTATTATTCAAAAGATCTTATTCCTATCAATCTCTAATTTCCGATAACATTCTGTAAATACATAAGGGAATTATTTTTTTACTCGCAAATTTTTGTTCACAAGCATTTCCGCATTCTTTATTCATATCACCACCATTTCACAACATCAAATGGACATTTTTTGCATCATTTTTATAAATTCATATATATTTTCTATCGGGTCTAATTGGAAACCACCATTAAATTTCGAAAAAAAATTATAATTCACAATTTTTCTGATCATATTTTTCTGTAGTGTGACAGTCACTTTGACAGTTTCATAATTTTGAGTTTTATTGAACGAGTTCAAGTTTTTATCAAGACGTAGAAAAAATATAATAGATACTTTTGATTTTGATAGATATTTTATAAAGGTCTTTTTGTAAATTAATTAAATAATTATCAAAGTTTACTTGTTTACCAATAAATTGTGATAACATATTATAGAAAAAGTTTAAAGATGTCGTATGCATATTTGTTTAAATACATTATCATTGGAGATACGGGTAAAATCGATTATTATTTTTCTTTTCTTTCAACCAGCTGCTGTCATTTTGTGAAAATATCGCCCATAACAATTAAATGACGAATATCATATATTTTCTTTGTTATAAAACTTTTTTTTTTGTTTTTTAATGTTATTTCCAAATTACAAATCCTGATCAATACTACTTGTCTAGACTATACCAGTATTTTGGAGTAATTGATATTTATTTACATAAACTTTTCTTTTACTTTTCTTATACTAATTTCTTCACCCACGTATCAAAATATTTGTTAAATGTATTGATTCACAAGGGTTGTTTTTTCGCAAAAGGGACAGATTTTTTTTAATTAATATGTAAAATTTATGTATATTTTTGTGTTGTTTGGTGAATTATTTACGGCTATAAAAACACGTTATCATTTGCTATCACCTATACATTAGAAATTGAATATTTATTATTGATCTATATAATTTATAATATATTTATATTTTAGGTGTTGGAAAATCATGTCTCTTGTTACAATTTACTGATAAACGATTTCAGCCCGTACATGATTTAACTATTGGTGTTGAATTTGGTGCTCGAATGATAACAATTGATGGAAAACAAATAAAATTACAAATTTGGGATACTGCTGGTCAAGAAGCTTTCAGGTATATACATTTTATTGGTAAATTGATAACAAAGAAAATTTTCACCCTTCTTAGTTATTTGATAGTATATTTGTATCGATTGTGTATTAAAAAAATAGCTTAACATATGTTACAAAGATTAATACCAACAAAGAACTATACAAACAATGATTATATTTGTTTAATCATAAATACTATCTAAGTTTGAATTAAAAATATTATAATAAAATTAAACTAGGCTATTGATAATAAATTCTGATCAATTTTTTGGAATATGAGGGTCGTCAAGTATTGATATTAAACATTATTACACATTGTTTTCATTCATTTTTCCAGTATTTCAGTTTTCACATTTATATTTTTTATAATTATGGAATTTATATGTTTACTAAGTTATCATTATCATTCTAATATTTTAGAATCTAGTCTAGACTTAAGTGGGTTAATTTTAATTCCATGAAAATATTCTAATTTTATGTTCAGATTATTTAATTTTATTCAATTTTAATTTTATTCAAATGTAATAATTTTATTTAATTCAAATGTTCTACATTTTTAGATCTATTACACGTTCATATTATCGAGGAGCAGCTGGTGCACTGCTTGTTTATGATATAACACGCCGTGAAACTTTTAATCATTTAACAACTTGGTTAGAAGATGCTCGACAACATTCAAATTCAAATATGGTTATAATGTTGATTGGAAATAAAAGGTTTATTTTTAATTGCATTTAACGACACTATTCATCAATTCAATTATATAATATATATTTTTATATATTTATATATTTTTAGTGATTTGGATTCAAGACGTGAAGTAAAAAAAGAAGAAGGTGAAGCTTTTGCTCGTGAACATGGTCTAGTATTTATGGAAACATCAGCTAGAACAGCTGCTAATGTTGAAGAAGCATTTATAAATACAGCTAAAGAAATTTATGAAAAAATACAAGAAGGTGTATTTGATATTAACAACGAGGTAAAAAAATTTACTTATTTAATAATATATTTTTTAATTTTTTTTGCAATATTTATAGGCAAATGGAATTAAAATAGGTCAACAACATTCTCCCACGAATCCTTCATTGCCAGGCTCAGGTAGTCAGGGTGGTGCAGCGTCTGGTGGATGTTGTTAAAAAAACACAAATATAAAATAACTAAAAGACATGAAATTAGAAATGTTTTCTAAAAAAAAAAAAAGGATACATACACACAATAAAAAATAATGCATAATTATTTCTGGGAGAGAACAGAGCAAAATTTAAATTTATCTTCCAATTATATTAATTTATACATAAAAGAAATTATTTAAAAACTAAAGTTTTATTTGCTAAATTTAAATTACTATTTGTAAACTTTTAAATAAAAATAATAATAAATAAATATAAATATCTGACAATTTAAAATAAAATGTTTCTAAATAGAAAATATTATTAATAATTAAAACAATATATATTACAAAAAAAAAAAATATATTTGTTGCTGAATCTCACATTTTTTAGTTAATAAAAAAAATCATATTTTTTGATGCTTTTAAATAAATCGCGCTAAATATCAATTATAATGAAATAGGAATTATCTTTGCCTAAAAAACAATCGAATTCAAATAAACAACACAAAAATTTCAAATAAACAACACAGCAACATAATATATTTTATATTTTAAACTGTTGTATATACAAAACATAAAAACTAACCTTTCAATTTATACAAAAAAAAAAAATTAATTAAATAATTACTAAATAAAAGGCTGGAGTGTGCATTAAAATAATATATTTTTTTCTTTTAAGATTTTTTTTATATATATCCAGCACATTTCACCTCAAACACACACCCATATTAATTATATTTCTACATTAGCTACGTATTTTTATTTATATATAATTATTTGTGTGATTTATTTAATATTTTTTTTTAGTTAATAGTACGATTTTCTTTTAGTTGAAATATTTTGTAAAAAAATATATATATTATACACAATTTAACATATTTCTTTTAGCTTTTAAGTAAACAAGAAAAATATTTTAAAAAAAAAATGTAAATTCAATTGCAATGTGTTTTTGACAAAAATTAGTAAATGTAAAGAATGTTAATTTTTTTTATGTAATACAGAAATTGTAATTTTTGTCGTGTCTTATAATTAGTTTTGCTTGTGAAAACTAAGAAAAGAAAATATAATTTAACAGTTTTTATATATAAATTTCAATTATTCAAATTACACCAAAATTACTAGATAATTACAATATGTATTATTATAATTTTTTTTTTCAAAAGACTAACAACATAAAATTGCAAATAAAGAATTTATTTTTTTCGAAATTTATATTATATTAACGGTCATTATGGTAAACTTAATATATATGAATAAATGGTCTTTTCATGTAATTGTTTTACTAATTTAAATAATTAAAGTTTTTAATGTTTCAGTGTTACAGCAATTAGATATATAATATTTTAAGATTTCTCTCAACAAAAAAATGTTAGATTGTATACTTGGTTGCTTTCAATAGTTTTTTTTACTTTAACAACTTAATAGTTTTATAATCTGCTATTAATGGACATAGTGGAGCGGAACTTTAAGAAGAAGAAACCTATATATATAAAGATTAAAGACAATAAAGTCATTTAATTATATTTCACATGCGTAATGCGTAATAACTGTAGTTGTAGATATTCTAAATTAATATTGATTCAACTGTCATTTAAAAAAAAAAAACAAATCCATCTTTAGTGGCACAAAAAGGTCATGAAACTAAAAAAAGACTAGGTATTCCCCAGTAAATATAATTTAACATTTCATGTTCTCAGAAACTCAATATTTCCCAACCTGATATTCATTATACAGAGATAATGATTTATATCAACATTTCTATAAATTAATATATAATACTAGAAACGGTGAGCTATGAACTGATAGCGAAAAGTATGTTTTTAAAAAATAAATTATAAAACAAATAATAATATTGTTTTATGATTTATTTGAAAATCTTTATTTAGAATATTTGTTAAAATAATTGTCTACATTGTTAATATAAAAGAAATTCTACAATTAATATAGATAAAAAAAAAAACTGCTAACATAAAGAATTCGTAAGAAATTTCACAAATAACTCACAAAATATTTGAAGATTTATAAAATATAAAGAATTTATTTTATATAATTGCGAAATTTTTATAGGAACCTATTAAAACAATCTAACTATATTACCTACATAAAAGAGAATACGAAAGAAAACTATGTGGAAATTTAATTGAAATAGAATATTAAGAGATATTGTGGCGTACAGGTAATTCAGATTTTTATTTTTATAGGAATCTCCAACCTCTAAAATGTAAAAAAATAAATTTGAGCAAAACCCAATTTATTGGACCCATTCTTTCCATCACAATACCTCATAGTTAATTTATATCTACTCGGAAATTAAATATTAGTAGATAAAATTTAATTTTGTTACACAGACATTTTATCGGTCAAATATTTCATATGTTTATAAATTTATATCATATACTTAACTCTTCTACACACTAAGATTTCTTCCTGATTAGATAACATTTGTGTAATAAAATTTAGGATGTTGTTAACTAAATATACATATATACGGAATAAATATAAATGTTATCGTTTTTATATTAATTTTTAAGTGGAGCTTATCAGATTCTTTGTTCTATTTTAAAAAAAGTCGGTACTTTTTATGATTAATATAATATACTAAATAGTATAAAAGTTTTCATCACTCTTTATATTAATTTTCCAGCTTCAAAGAAAAATGACTGAGGCTCCATATGAAAAATCATGTCCATAGCTCATATATTTTAATACGGAATCTCACAGTTTACAGCAATATATTTTTTCCCTGAAAATTTGCAATATTATTTATAAACTTTTTAAAATAAAACTCAATTTAATTGATTTTTGAGAATAGTAATTATAATTTTCATTTTATTTAAAGATTTAATTAATTTTAGATAATTATATATTTTTTTCATTTAGAGTTTATTTATATACATTGAATAATAAAATTTAGTTTATTTTTCATTATTATTTTTATTATTTAGCCATATTATTGGTGAATATTAACGTGATAAATATTTAATAGTATAATACTTTAGTGTTTATATTTTTTTTTTCTAATTATTTAATTTTTTAAATATTATAACTTTGAAAGTGTATTTTTAATTTTTTCCTAAAAGGCCCCATACACTATCACACATGTTGTCCAACATGAGTTGGACAACAATGTTGTCATGCAGATTTGATCGTATTTGGGCATGTTTGTCGGTGTGACACACAGTTCGTCAATCGATTTGATAAAAATTAAACAAATTTGATTTTTCGGCATGTTTGACAACATGTGTGACAGTGTTATTTAATATGGGCGAGATTTTTTTAATTTATATCGCGAACATCCCAAATTGTGGAAATGTAAAAGCGATGTATATAAAAATAGAGTTTTAAAAAATATTGAATATGAAAAAATGTTAGAAAAATTTAACGAAATCGAGCCAAATGGAAATTTAGAAATGCTGAAAAGACTTAATAGCATACGTAGTTTATATATTGTAGATGCGAATTGAACAAAGTTTTAAAAAGCGAAAAATCATGTTGCCGGTACAGATACTGAAGATATTTATGTGCCAACATTATGGTATATCGAGTAATTAAGTATCCTGAAGGAACAAGAAACATCAATTATTATTAAACATAAATTATAGTGTGTGTCAATTATTAAAGCTCACACAAAAATGTCCGATGTTTCGCTTCGAAGTTTAATAATAAACTGATGTTTGACAACATGTGTGACGGTGTGTGAAAAAAAACTTTTTTGCGTGACACACCAAGTTTGATAACATGTGTGATTGTGTATGGGGCCTTTAACTCTAAGACTAATTATGAATTTAGTAACGTGTTTTTTTTTTGTGTGAACAATAACTTTATTTAAAGAGGTTTTTCTTTATAATAATTTAAGTTTTTTTTGTTGGAAGTCCTTCTTTAAAGTTGTGCTATTTATAAAGACTAATAAATTTAAAGCTGGTGCTTTACCTATAAATTAGAAAAAAAAAATTGCTTAAATTTATTAAGTAAAATTGAGACATTTTGTTGTTTTTTGGTTAATGTACGCGTTTAGAATAAATTTTGTACCAAATTTTGATTGTAAGAATTATTTAATTATTAAGTACATATTGCAAATTTTTTTATAATTTTTACTAAAATCACTAGGCAGTGGTTTACTGTTATTTTTTTCTTCTTGTGATCTAAATTTGTCTATTCAAATTTCGGGATATATATTTTAATTTAATATAAAAAT
Source organism: Rhamphomyia laevipes (assembly GCA_963920725.1). Taxonomy (NCBI): domain Eukaryota; kingdom Metazoa; phylum Arthropoda; class Insecta; order Diptera; family Empididae; genus Rhamphomyia; species Rhamphomyia laevipes. The sequence goes on from OY987259.1 coordinate 44,445,993, forward strand.
TGACAAGATATAGTAGTAAGTAAATTCGAATAATAATTAAATTTATATACTATATTTAGATAAATATATAAAAAAAAAATATTCATATTAAAAAATAAACTGTAGTTTTTTGTTGTTGGTATAAGAATTATACAATATTATTTTATGTTTGTGTGTTTCGTTAATTCTTAATAATTTTTCAATTAAACTTTTTTTTTTTTTTGGTTTTTAAGTTTTTATATGCCTTAACATAAAATTAAAATTTCTTAATCTAAGAATCACTATCGTTGCTTTTTAAATTATTATTATTATTAATATTATTTTTTCTATCGCGACGTTCCAAAAGTTCAAGAACATATGAAAGTATTCCAGAGCAAGCAATAAAAAAACCTGCAGCATAAAAAGAATCATCCCACCTGTAAAAAATTATATTATATACAAAATAAATAAAACAAAGAATTTTGTATAAAATTTAAATATATAGGTAGTATATATAATATAAATATACTTATTGCAATTATACCTTAATGTAATATCATAAATAACACCAGCCAGTGGTGGTCCAATTAAACTTCCAAGACCTTGAACTAACAGTACAAGACCATAGGCACATGTAAAATCATCTAAATCAACTAAACTAACTAAAATACTTGGAGTAAATGAAAATGTACTAGCAAATGTTAAACCAAATACAACACCCAATGCTATCAAAGCTGGATAACTTGTTACTGCTAATGGCATTAAGCTAACTGATAAACCACAAACTGAAATTAATATTAAATTATTGAATATATTTGTATAAAGGAAATGTTCAAATTAATATTAAAAATTATATTAATATATATTTTAAATATACTTACATAACATACAAATTGAATAGGTAATATTAACATTTAACCATGGTCGATCACCAATAAAACCTAATGTTACCATACCAATTGTATTAAAAATTCCAATTATTGAAATTAACATAGCACTGTCTTCTTCTTTATAATTATAACTTTTCATGTGCTCTGTTATATAAAAATATGGAATAATAAACCTGTAAAAAGAAAATTAATTTAAATTAGTTTACTTATTTATTTTTATTTATTATTGTTAAAATATATATTAAAAATACATTATATTAAGAAGAATACTGTCATAAGAATTAGAATTTTCACTTTCTTTTCATATGAAAACCTTTTCCTTATTAGAAATATTCTTTGTGATATTTTATTAATTTTATAAGTAAAAACTTTATTTATTACATAAATTTATAAATGTTACCCTTAAGCGTAAATAACCATACATATTCAATACACAATTTTCTCATTTTTTTAAGGATTTTTTTAGAAATTGACTAGTGAAAACTAATAAGAGTTGTAATTATTATGTATGAACGGGATAAACATTGAAATTATTGTAGACAATGAAATACGTAAAACGGAAATAATATCCAGAATTATATTTTATCGATATAAAACTTATTAAAGCCACATTATTTATTTGGTATATTATAAATTATAAATATAAATACCTAACTAGTTACAAAGAAAATGTTCAATATTATTATTCAAAATTTATAACAATAAAAATAAATAAAGGAAATAACTCCAGAATAATTTTCTGTTTATGTTATTTAAATATTTATGTAGTAAGACATTTTATATTTATATAAGTTGTAAATAATTTATTGGTGATCTGATAATATAACTTTGATAAAATTGTGAAAATTTTATTAATTACTAATAATAATAATTAAATGAAATCGGGGTTTCTACAATATTAAATTATTTATTTGTTTATGGTTTTAAATCTTGAGCTTTAACCTTAACGATTATTATTATATTTGAATAATCTTTATAACAATCGGTGCAGTATTATCGTACGATCGTATTATAATAGCATATAAACAACACAACAGCAAACTACACGAAATTTATCAAAATCGTTTATAAATAGTGAAATTTTTATAGCTCTATATCTTAATAATCTAAAAGTATAGTCAAGGAAAAGGGACAAAATAACTAAAAACTAACTTTCAACATAGATGTTAGTTAACTGTCACTGATTCTAATCTTCTAAAACTAAACTTAATTTTTATTGACCTTCAACTACTACTACTAAGTTACCAAAAGAATGTCAGACTATACAATTTATTTATTTATAATTAATTTGAAAAATGAAAAAAAATATCACCTTTTTTTAATGGCGTTTTAAATTTATGTAATTATATATTAATATTGGCAAAATATCAAATAATTTTTTATTTACAAACATAGAATATTTTATGATGAGAAACATTATTGATTCTAATTTGTTTAGTTCTTAAATTTTGCAAAAGAATAGTTTATATATAGCTGAATTATAAGGCCAAATAGAAATTTTTGAAATAATAATTTTGTCATGTTTAGCCAGAAATCCCAGATATAATATTCATATTTTAAATTATATACATATTTTTTGCTCAAAACAATTCTTTAATATTAAGTAGACATCTTTCAACTTTATAAAATTATTCATACGTAGATTTAACATAATTTAAAATGTCAACGAAAATAAATAAGAAAATGTATGTATATTCAGCTTGTATTTAGTTAAACAAAGTTAAATATACATTTATGTACAAGAGTTTTTGATAAATTAAAAGAAAATTTCATTTTTTAGTGAATTACGTCAAAAGGAAATTGGCGTAAGCATTTGAAAAATATATATAAATATTAATTTATTTTATAAATGTACTTACCAAATAAATAGTAGAAATGTTGATAAATTGAAAATTGTAAATTTTAAATCCAAAAATAGTGAAAAATCAAATATAGATTTAATAATGTCCACAAAATTGTCATACCATGTCTAAAATAAAAATTAACAATATAATTCATGTTTTATTTAAGAAATATATACAGGGTGCTGTAAAAGTAACGCAAATAAAAATATAATAATTTTTATTTAGAATATATTTGTTTAAACTTTAGAATTTTCTATTTTCATTTTTTGAATATTATTATGAGCCAAATGTACGCCACCACCAGCACCTTTATTCATCTATCGTAATAGTGAATGTTAGAGGAACACAGCCATCCTCTAAAATTCACCATTACGAGAGGTGAAATGGGAGCCGGGAACAAATTTTCCATAATTTGCTGTTGAAACATCTAATTCACAACACTTAAAACAAATATCACCATAAACATAAAACACTGTATGGTATGGTAGTTATCAACAATGGTTTAAAAAGAGCATAAATTTGCATAGTTGCTGGAGACAATCATTTAGGTTCAATAATTATCAAATATTGATAATAAAAATTCTAAAGATTAAGTATATTCTAAAAATTATATTTCTATACAAAGTTTTTAAATGGTAGCATAACTTTTGCACCATTATATACATTGGAAAAAAATACGATAAAGCACTTACATCTTCATCTTCCCGGGCAATAGTTGTCATTGAATTTCTATAAATATTTGGACATGATGATGCCCTTAAACGATATCTGTGAGTATTTAATAAAGCACCTCTATAATGTATTGAATTCCGATGTATAATCATATTACGTAAACAATTTGTATTAGTATTTTTAATTGATATATTTCGTCGAATACTTGAACGATGTGTACGTTGTGGTTTTTTATTACCAGAATCACCAATATTACCATTACAATTTTCATTATCAAAATTAGCAATTTTATCTTCAAGTATTGTATCAACAATACCATTATTAAAACGTTTTAAATTTGCCTCAATTAGTTCTGCTGTTTTAATACGTTTTTCACCAAAATTATCTTGTACACCAACATAAACATCATCATTTAATATATCCAATGAATTACCACGATATAAATTCCGTATATTTATTAAAGATTCATTACATTTATTTATTAAATTTTCATTTAATGAATACCGGCTACCACTTAATAAACGTTCTTGTTGGGAATTATCACGTATCATTTCCATTGTTATAAAACCTTCATCCGATGATGATTCATCTAATGTTGGTTCACGTGATAACATTTCATGTGATTTAATTGATGAAATTGAATAACGTAATGGTGTATTTGTTCTAGTTGGTAATTTTTCAGATGGTGATAATGTTTCAACACTAGCTAAATATTTACGTTTATTATCAAAATTATTTCTAACTGTTGTAGATGAAGGTGGTGGTGCATCATTACCCGATGACATTGATAATAAATTTTCTCTTGATACAGTTTCATGATTTGCTTTCTGGCGTAATGAACGACGACTTAAACTTTTCACTTCATCAATACTTTCTAATTCTTGTGAATTTAAATAGGTGGGTAAAAATATTTCACTACGATAACGTTTTATAATACCAGTATCATCTGGATCCATTATTGATTGATTTGCTTCTGTATTAAAATTTGTAACTAATGTATCTAAAACAGCTTCTTTAGTAGCACCAGTTTCTAATAACTTTTTAATTTCATCTAAATTACAACTTGAATTTGAAAATGTTGTTACACTTTGTGAACAACTTTCTAAACGATTCTCTTCAATTAACCAATCTGGATCACGCATTAATGCACCAAAAACACATGTATTAGCTAATGTACCAGCTAATATTAATGTAGCACCACGCCAACCAAAATATTCAATTAACCATTGTGTAAATGGGGCATATAAAAATGTACCAATACCAGTGCCAGATGCACCAATACCAGTTGCAAATGTCCGTTTCTTATCAAACCAAAATGCTATTGATACTACAGCTGTAACATAACCAATACCTAAACCTAAACCAGCTATAAAACCAAATGTTAAATATAACATTTCAATTGAATTACATAATGATGCTAATGCAAAACCACTTGATGATAATAAACCACCAATCATAGTCATACGACGACAACCATATTTATCAACTAAATTTGACATTATTGGGCCACTTAATAATGGTACTGCTAAAAATAATGAACCAATCCATGCTGTTTTTGATTTACTTTCTTTAAAATATTGTAAGAATTCGGTGAACAGGAGCCCAAATGAAAATGATACACCATCAGCTATTAATGATACACAAAATGATGTAAATACTACAACCCAACCATAACCACCATCTGGTATTTGTGGTTTCTTTTTTTCACCATTTGTTGCTGATGATGATATAATTGATTCAGCTGATTCTAAATCATTTGATATTAAACGTTTACGTGGTTGCTGTTGATTATTATTATTATTATTATTATTTTGTTTTTTATTTATTAAATCACCATTTTTAGCTGGTGTATTTTTAATAGATAATGTACCCATACTACTAACAGATATATTACAGAATTTAACTTCTGGAAATAATTGCTCTTTTGTATTTTTATATTTATCAATTGTAGATGGTATATTACCATTTTGTGATGGTAATTCAATTAATGGTTTTGATTCGGCAACCATTTGGAAATTTTTGTTTATAATAATGTTGTCAGAAGTACAAAGTAAAATTCAAATTTTTGTGATTTGAATTTTTTGTCGTTTAAAATTTACGAAATTATTTAAATTATATTCACAAATTTTTTTTTTTTTGAAATTAATATAAAATTATTTATTATATCACTTTCTGTTTTATAAGCGTAACGAAGAAAATTTTTAAGTAATTTACAAAAAGAAAATTAATAATTTTTTTTTTTTTTTTGGAATTCCGTTCTATATTCGTATTCCTTTTTTATATTTATTATTTTTGCTATTTTAAGGCGCTATATTGCTATATAATTTCTTATTTTAAAAATATACCAATTTCTCCTTCAACTTGACCGCCGGTTATAACTATTTTTATGTTTTGTTTATTTAAAATTTTCTATTTTATTTTTTAATTATATTTAATTTATTTTTTATTTATTTCTTTTTATTTAAAATTTCTAAATTTTCTTTTTCATATACATTCATTTTTGTTGGCTTAAGTCCAAAATGTTCTCTTTTTACACTCAGAATTAATTAATATTAATAAAATGTTCATATTTATTTGAGTGCAATTTGTAGAAAGTGATAATAATAATAATAAATTAATTTTATTAGACAAAGTCATCCGGAAATTTTAATTATTTCTTTTTTTTATTTATTTTTTTAAACTAATATTGAAATTAGGGTAATAATAAATGAATATTAAATCACAATTGCTGCTTTACTTGTCACAGTGTCCTTACAAAATTTATAATTAATTTTTTGATTTTGCAGCTTGCATCATCGATTTTTTTTTTTTTTTTAATTTTTTTGGTTTTTATTATTTATCAATTGACTATTAATTTTTTTATTTGAATTTATTTTATAAATTAAATTAAGCACCTCCAATTAGTTCACCACAACAATTATTATTATTAATTAAATAACTAAAATGTTTATTAAATCTAAGTCTAGGATCTCTAGCTGTATATATTAAACACAATTTAATATTTTTATTACTATGATAAAAATAATTTTGTTTATTTTTTAAATATTTTTTTCTAATTAAATTTTTATTTTTATTATTATTATTATTTATATGATTAGTCCGAATTTCATTCATTAAAAACGAATATTGACTTTTTAAAATATTTAATTTATTATTAACCGTCTTTGTAATACGGCGATGTTTTATCACAGATTTAGATGATGCAGCTACTATAGCAGCAATTACAATACTTTTACTTGTTTCGGACATGCGGCAAGCAATTTTCTTTTACTTTTTTGTTGATGATTTTAAATATTTAATATAATATAAATTATTATTAGATTTAAAAAAGAATTTTTTTTTTTAGTAGTTAAATAATTTTTTTAAATAGAAACATAAAAAAATAGAAAATTTATATTAAATTTTTTTTTTATAAGGCTTCTCTGCTTGTTTCCCCTTGTTTTGTAGAATTTCCTTTTTTTTTGTTTTTTGGGAAGTGAGAACAGGATGTTATATTGCTTTTCGGTTTACCAATTTTCTTTTTCTTTTAAATTTATAATATTTTGTTGTTGAACTTAATGTCAGATGATTATGAAGTTTTTTACTATCGGCGACATATTATTAATATTTATTATTTATTGATTATTATTTGTTTTTACTTCATAAAATTCAAGTTGTTTAAAGGTTTTGTTTTTTTTTCTTTGATTATTCCGTTCAAAATTTTGTTGTTTTACAAATTTGTTTATTTAAATTTGTCGTTGCTGTTATTCTTTACCCAATATGAACATTTACTTATGATTTTGTATTTTTGTTTTATCGATAATTGGTCCTTTTTTATTTAGCTAGCGGGAAAGATTGATTGCCGATATATATTTATTAATATTTAAAATTGAGCAGCAGTCTTCGTTAAATGGATTGGAAATAATCTGAAAAACAAAAAAAAAATAAACAATTAATTTATATAATTATTTTAAATTTATTAATAGATATTTTTTTTTAATATTATGGAGATAGTTTACTATTTTGTATGTAGGTTTTTTTAATGATAGAGGTAGGTTTTTAATATGTAGGTTTGGTCTATTAAACTATTTTAGGAAATTACAAGAAAAAAAAAAAACAATTCTAAAATAGTATTTTGACCCTGTAATATGTAATAGGTTTTTCTAGATTATGGGAAATTTAACACTCTTTGATAAATTATGGAAAATAATAAATGTGACATTAAATAATATAATTATTTAAATGTGTATTTGTAGAATATAAATAAATTAATTTAGTTGCTGGTTCAATAACTTATTATATATTATCCAATATTATCAATTTTGAAAATATAATTTAATTAGTAGAAAAATATACTGTTTCTATATTTTGTACGTGAAAATTATTATTTAATATAAATAAAAAAAAGTTGCAAAGGAGCAGATAACTCGTAGTTAGGTTCAACAGTTTTTTGTAATAAACAGAACATTTGTAACAAAAACTTCTTTGTCAAGATTTCAAATATTTTAAGACACCTATAATGTATTTTATATAATTCAAAGTGTTAATAGAGACCAACTGAACCTGAATTTTATAGGTAAAACCTAGCTTATAAAACTAATATGTGTACCAAATTTCAATGAAATGGGATAATAAGTAATTACTATATAAGCTCTAAAACCTATTAAATATTAATCGGAAATGGAACTGGACACATGCATCCAATCAGTGGTATAAATTTCATTAAAATCGCATGATATTTACATGTTATAGAACATAATAATCAAATATAATTTGGAACCTAAAACTGCATATCTAAGAATTTACTGAAGGTACTAACATGTGTGTGTCAACCGGTGTGTAAAATGACATTCAAATGCGGTAACAATTACTTTATGTTGTAGAGAGCATTGAAATTATGAAATTTGGGGATTTTAACATGAACGCACTATCGATATCAGATAATAATTACTTGATGTTCTAGTCTAGAACACAAAATATTAATCAGAAATTTTAGTATGGACCACCTGAAGCACCAAATTCATAATGGTTTATGTAATATATGCGTCATAATAAATTTTGTCAATTAAAAATATATATTAAAATCATGTTAAAGTTAGTAAAACAATTCTCTGACATGTCGCAAACACCCACTTTGAGAAACACTGAGCTAGACGAACGATACAGAAATGAATTTTGAAATAATATTTTTTATGTACAAAATTTATCATTTGGATCGGATCCTAGCAATATTACTTATTGTAAAATAATATTGATTGTCTAGCTCTAGGGGTTCTTTTTTCATTAAATAATATTATTTAATGAATTTAATATTTCATTAAATAGAAATAATTTTTAAAATAATATGTAATATCTCACGTAAATAATTTGTTAGAGTCAATAAAATAAAAAAAAAAACATTATTTTTTTATTTTTATTAAAACTTTTGGGTACACTTTAACAAATTTTATTATTTTTACTGTTTATTACACATCCTACAGGAATTCTAAGGGGTTTTTAATACAATTTTATAGTCTAACTTAAATAACCTGTTAAAATGAATTGATAACATTATATATACTCAGAAAATATATAATTCAATTTGTTTAACTTAATTATAATTTATAATTATTATACTAAATTTTTTAAATTATATATATTCAATTACAATTTACAATAATAAGAACTGAAATATAAATAAATACCGAAAAAGTAAGAAGATCTTTTACCATTTTAACGAAATATAAAACATGTACACGAAAAAAAGAGTACTTAAAATAAAATTAATTATTTGTTTATTTATTTGTATTAATTTTCCAGAAAAAAAACCTTGAAAATTTTATATAAAAATGTTTATGGAGAAAATAAATATTAATTAATTTTATTTCACATAAAAAAAAAGAAGAAATATAAAAAGTTTAATAACTAGTAAAAGTTTTGAAATATAAGAAATAAACTTATAACATATAAGGCAAAAATCATCTACCAATTAGATAGTTCAATCGTTTGACGAATTGCGAAATCTTTTTGAATAAATTTAAGGATTTATTTATAGAGAAGAAAATGCTCAACTTCTGTATATAAAATAAATAAAATTTATGGATAGCTTATGACATTATAGAACCCACACTGGAACTGGAACATCTATATAGACTAGCGCGCGTCAGATATCAATACTGACGATAGGACATGACGTATTGAATAACAATACGTCAGGGGATTACGTATTGCAAAACAATACGTCAGGGCATGACGTATGGCACGGTTGGTGGGCCCTTTCAAGAATACATTAGTGAAGAATTTTTCTCCGCATAAAGATAAGTAGAATTATTGATAGGTTTAGTGATTAGTTTTTGAACCTTACATAGATGTCACAATGTATTAATCGATATCTTTCGTACTGCGTAACAACACGGATCTTCACGCACCCTTCTTAACTTAACGCTTAACCTAACCTTTTTAGGAATCAGAAATAATTTTCACTTGGGATGCATTTTTCGTTACGGCAAATTAGGTGTTTTCAACGACAAATTAGGTGTTTTCAACGACAAATTGTGTAATTGAACGGCAAATTGTGTAATTGAACGGTAAATTTTGTAATTGAACGGCAAATTGTGTAATTGAACGGTAAATTTTGTAATTGAACGGCAAATTGTGTAATTGAACGGCAAAATATGTAGCGTATACTAATATTAAGTAAATAAATATACCTTGTTCTTGTAGTATAATGGAAAAGGGAATAATATTTCTGGAAGACTATAATGTGAAAAATTGTCGTGCAAACTTCTAATATTGTCGGGTTGGATACATATTCTGCTGTGCAACAATTGTCGTTCCCTATACCTAATTTTTCGTGCTGAAATATATTCCCCTTTTCACTTTCAGTGAAATGTTAAATTTCAATTATTATGGTTATAAACATATTGAGATAGCCAGGTCCAATAATGCTTAGTGTAAAAACGACTATTTATCAAGCAACAATTTAGGTGGATATAACAAAATAAGGACAGACAACAATTTGGAGGTGCATGGTTTAAAAATTGAAGAAATGATTATTGTATATATTTATGTATTTGATAAATGGAATTTTAAACATACAGTAATAATACGGATAAAATATATTATTGGATTGGATTTTAAGTGTTGTTAAGTTAAATTTCGTTAAATTAAGTTTCGTTAAGTTTTCTACTTTTTCTATTAAAAAAATAGAAAAATGCAGTATTTCTTAGAATAATTTTATCTCTTCAGTTATTCATTTCAATCGAGAGTTTACTATTTACGAGGGTTATTTGAAAACTTTTGAAAGCAGCACCGAAAATCCAGTCAAAAAACAAAAATTTCAACATCTTCTATTATATCTGTCAAAATAAAACAAATTTCAGTTAAAACCATCAATTCAAATTGTTCTTTGATTTGTGTTCGCAGATAGACATTTAAAAGTGCTCACGTAAGCATTGATAGCAAAACACTCAGTGGTATTAGATGACCGATGATTAAAGGTGTGTGCAATAGCTGATGCCATAGGATCCTCAACAGAGTTTACCATATTATGCATGATGAATTAGAAAAGAAAAATCTTTGACTACAAAACTTAAAACAAAAATATTTTTGGAAAGCGATTTTCGTTCAATCAAGAAGCAATTGATGCTGTTGATGGGTTTTTTACAAGTCTTGATATACACATCATTATAAACTATGGTATAGATTTGATAGAAAAACGTTAGACTGTGTGTTGAGCTTGAATGAGACTATATAAAGTTATGCCAGAAAATTCATTATTTTTATTTTTCGCTTTATATAAACATGTTATTTTTATTGTCTTATTAATGCAAATTTTATCTTATGTAAAAATATTTTTTCTGGCATTTTTCAACAAAGAAAATTTATTTATTTAATAAGACAAAAGATGTGAAATTAAATTTTATAATGACATATACTTCAAAATTATGTCATTTTCTTTGTCCTTGTATTTATAATGCAAATTTTGTATCGTAATTCGTTTTTTTTTTTAATTAGACAGAGTATTTATTTAATCGCTTTAAATATATTATACCACCCTTTAACATTATTAATTTCCATTTGTAATTAAAAATTAATTTTTAATTCTATATCATGATTCTTATCACACTTTATCAGAAAATGTTGTTGTTATATTATAAGTAAAAAAATTATTTATTTATAGTATAAATCGCTGTAGAATGTTTACGAAGCGAGATTAACCTTAATTCTTTGAAATGTTGATTAAATTGTATAATTAACTTTCACTTTTCGCTAATATGATATTTCCTTTTTTTTTTAGCGGATAAAGTTAACCAATTAAAAATTTTATACAATAATTCACCCCCAGCTATTAGAACTATTGACGTCTTCCGTTTATTTAAAGCTTTTTGTTTGCCAGCATATTTTTACATTATATATTTTATTTTTAATTTAAAAAAAAAAATTAAATCAATTATTTATTATACTAAGTTAATTTCATATTAATTCTATAAATATATAAATTCGGAAAATTATAATTATATAGTACTTTGAAAAACTTCATGTATTTTAGAAATTTTGAATATTTTAAGAATAAATTACTTAATGTTATATAAAATTAAATGTAATTATTCACAGAAAATACACATTAATTTTATTACTAGATCAATGACATTACAATTTTGTCCAAGGACATATTAGAAGGCTGAAAATTCTTTTAATCAAATTCAAATTCGGAAATGGCATGTTCCACCAATATTTATTTACCTAATTCCGGCAGAACTATAAAATATAGACTGAGGATGATATGGCTATAATTCCAGAAATAATGTTCTGAAAATTAAACTTTGTACGATGAAATTAGAATTACTTATAGCGATAAAATCTGATTAAATGAATCTTCAGATTTACATTCTGTTTATATTTAATGACGTTTAGATCAAATTATATTAAGAAACTGCAGAATACTTTCTCTACGACTGCGAGACTGCGACGCTGTAGTCCGAAAAAACCTATCACATTTCTGAATACTCACGGAATCAGGGGCCTGCCTGGTTGCTAGAAAAATTTATGGCTTCTACCGAAGGTAGGCATAATTGATCCTTTAGGTAGCGGTGTAGGGAGGCGTAGGTTTGTACTACTACATTAACGACCCTATATTAATACACGAAATATATTTCAAATTAAACGAAAAAAGTTTGGTGTATACTTTTCGAATTGAGCTGTGTTTCTGCTCTTTGCTTGTCAACAATATTTTACCTCATAATACGAAAATTGTATACACCTTTACTGGCTTTACTACAATAAACAAATTACGAACAGCCTGCACGAAATTCTGTGAACTATTAAAGTTTAAAGCTCAACTACTAAACTATAGTAACCAATCTTTTCAGAAAAAATAACGATATTTATATTTAGTTTAATAAAATTGTCAAATTAACTGAACTTAGCAACATAAATTTGTTCTGTACAAATTTATGGCATCATATAATCAGTTTTATTTAATTCTATATAAACATATAAACTAAATATAAATTAATTTGACCTTGACTTTTGGGAATTACTTTACTATTATAACATTATCATCTAATAAAATCAAATCGATAAACACATAATTTTTATTTAGAAAAGAAATTATTTTTATTATATAAACTATATATAAGAGAAAATTGTGAAAATTGCGAAAATTGCGAAAATTCCTCAAGGTTTCTAATCTCCGGAAAAAATGAATTTTTGTAAATTACCATATAATTAAAAATCATATAAAGGACAAATATATATAAACAAATATAGAATATTTAAATGTCTCCATGGTATTTTTTGTTATGTACTCGTATATATTGTTAGTTTCAATTTTAGTTGCTAAAATAATAAAAGGATATAATTAAGGTCTTACGGAAGGAAGGATATAAATTTGCATAATTTATTTAATTCCATAAAAAAAAGAAGAAAAAATCATTATTTCTCCTCAGAGAAAAAGATTTTTGTAAGAACTTTTAATGCGTATACAAACACATATAAAAATAAAACTTAAACGACAGATTAACAACTGTTTGAGTCACACGTTTTGTTACGTTGTTAGGGAATGACTATACGTACACGGTACACATACGCTATAAAATTACATATACGTTAGAATAATAGTTTTTCTTTTTGTTGAATATATAAAATTATCTTTGTGACAATTTGGTTGTTGTATAAATGCTCTTATCATATTTATTTCGAAATGATTACATAATATATTTATAGTTTTTGGTAATTGAAATTGTCGCATAAGTTATTCAAACGTATACAGAAAATATTTTGTCATATTATTGCTGCAAAATGAGATAAGACGTGTCATAAATGTTGTATATAAATTAATTAAGAATTCAAAACTCGTGGTTACACAGCAAACGTATTCAATAAAATTTTGATATATGACAGCTGAAAAGATCAATGTTCTTCTAAAATTAAATAAAGTGAATTTCTAAAAAATTATGCAGGAGATACTATCGATACACTGCTTTAACTACTCTCATATATTTCTATTTTTCAACTTGTTTTTGACATTTCAAAGCGGTTCGGCGAGAGATAGCAACTCGACGAGAATATCTATCTGCTGGTTAACTCACTCATAAGTCATGGAGGTTACAGAGAAAGAAAAAATATTGTATTAGTATCAGGGTACCAATTAGAACACTTTCAAAAAATTTGCACATAGTACATCCGTGGAGTAGGTCAAACTGAGCTAGAATTGGGCTCGTATTTTTTTTCTATATAATATTAAATTCCGTCCGGTCGAATAAGAAAGTTAACATTGTACTTGACTTTTGGAATTTTAATTATAACAAATTGATACTTTTTTCAGAAATAATTTATTGTTGATTAATCTGAAAATTATTATTCTTATCAACTACAAGTTATCATAGTATAAAATATGCTTTTATTAGTAATAAAAATATTGAAAATTAAACATTATATAGTTAATAAATTATTATAAAATGACAAGAAATGTAATAAAAATATTTTTAGAAAGGGGACCGTAAGAAAGTTTATTATTAAATGATGCTTTTAGTAGAGAGTATTTATATATCAGCCACGGAAATTCTTATAAGTGTTATAATAATTAACAAAAATGATCTATTTTGTATAATTAATGACAAATAATAAATTTGCCTAATATTTATTACCATGAAATGGTCAAGTAAACTTGAAATGGTCAAGTAAACTTTAAATTATTTATTATATTTTTATATTTCATATTTATAATTCGTATTTCAATATAAAAACTTAATAAATTACTGAATTAAATGATTTTATAATTAATTTAATGACCCACTCTAGAGTTCACTAAATTTAACTATTACTTAAATTAAAATAATTATTTTTTATCAGTTTTTTAAACATTATATTATGTACTGGATAAGAATTAAAATTTTTGTTATATTATTTTATTTTAGATGATGTTTTTTGTGTATTATAAATTTTAAAGTAAATTATTTGAGGAAATGTCAATAAATTCTGATATATTCCATAAAACTATAATGGTTTTTTATTTGTTTACAAAATTTTATTTATTTATTGTTAAAAGTATTTTTAATTTCGTATCAAAACTCAGTCCCATGATGTGTCCCCCCCAATCTCAACAAGCATCAAAAATTGTTTAGTTATTAAATGTAAAAATTTGAAACTTATTTCGCGGGATAATTTAAAAAAAAAAATGGCGCAACCTCGCAGCAGACAATGATCGTCAACCGTCAACGACCACATAGATGGTAATGATGGTTGAATTGCTTGTGTGTACATTTTAAGTAAACAAGGACAAGGACTTGTGTGTGTATCAAAACAAGTTTTTTTTCGCGGGTCTAGAATAATTTTTTGTTTACTAATCCTCAGTTCCATGGTTAATAGTACATTTATCGAAGTCATGGAGCATGGCAGGCATTTTGGATAATTAGACTCATTTTAAAGTCATGTCATGGAATTAAGCATTTTATTCATTAATTTAGTAAATTAAAGAATTTTGAATTTATACAGTCAGTGTTTGATTTTTAAAGCTTCAAGGAGAGAAGTCTATTTATAATTTTATTGAGAAAATGTCAAAAAATTCTGATATGTTCCATAAAACTATAAAAAAAAATTTCTTTTACAATTTTTATTTATTTATTGTTAAATCTATTTTTTATTTCGTATCAAAACTCAGTCCCATTATGTCCGTGTCCCCTATCTCAATAAGCATCAAAAAGTGTTTAGTTATTAAATGTAAAAATAAAATTCAATTTTGTTTCCATTTAAAACTTTAAAATATTTCGATACCTAATTTTTTTGAAAAATATAAATTATTTGAATTCTTCAATTTCGCGGGATAATTAAAAAAAAAAATGGCGCAACCTCGCAGCAGACAATGACCGTCAACGACCAAACAGAATGTAATGATGGTTGAATTGGTTGTGTGAACGTACATTTAAGTAAACAAGGACAAGGACTTGTGTGTGTATCAAAACAAGTTTTTTTTCGCGGGTCTAGTATAATTTTTTGTCTACTAATCCTCATTTCCATGGTTAATAGCACATATATCGAAGTCATGGAGCATGGCAAGCATTTTGGATAATTAGACTCATTTTAAAGTCATGTCATGGAATTAAGCATTTTATTCATTAATTTAGTAAATTAAAGAATTTTGAATTTATACAGTCAGTGTTTGATTTTTAAAGCTTCAAGGAGAGAAGTCTATTTATAATTTTATTGAGAAAATGTCAAAAAATTCTGATATGTTCCATAAAACTATAAAAAAAAATTTCTTTTACAATTTTTATTTATTTATTGTTAAATCTATTTTTTATTTCGTATCAAAACTCAGTCCCATTATGTCCGTGTCCCCTATCTCAATAAGCATCAAAAAGTGTTTAGTTATTAAATGTAAAAATAAAATTCAATTTTGTTTCCATTTAAAACTTTAAAATATTTCGATACCTAATTTTTTTGAAAAATATAAATTATTTGAATTCTTCAATTTCGCGGGATAATTAAAAAAAAAAATGGCGCAACCTCGCAGCAGACAATGACCGTCAACGACCAAACAGAATGTAATGATGGTTGAATTGGTTGTGTGAACGTACATTTAAGTAAACAAGGACAAGGACTTGTGTGTGTATCAAAACAAGTTTTTTTTCGCGGGTCTAGTATAATTTTTTGTCTACTAATCCTCATTTCCATGGTTAATAGCACATATATCGAAGTCATGGAGCATGGCAAGCATTTTGGATAATTAGACTCATTTTAAAGTCATGTCATGGAATTAAGAATTTTATTCATTAATTTAGTAAATTAAAGAATTTTGAATTTATACAGTCAGTGTTTGATTTTTAAAGCTTCAAGGAGAGAAGTCTATTTATAATTTTATTGAGAAAATGTCAAAAAATTCTGATATGTTCCATAAAACTATAAAAAAAAATTTCTTTTACAATTTTTATTTATTTATTGTTAAATCTATTTTTTATTTCGTATCAAAACTCAGTCCCATTATGTCCGTGTCCCCTATCTCAATAAGCATCAAAAAGTGTTTAGTTATTAAATGTAAAAATAAAAACCTAATTTTTTTGAAAAATATAAATTATTTGAATTCTTCAATTTCGCGGGATAATTTAAAAAAAAAATGGCGCAACCTCGCAGCAGACAATGATCGTCAACCGTCAACGACCACAGAGATGGTAATGATGGTTGAATTGGTTGTGTGTACGTACATTTTAAGTAAACAAGGACAAGGACTTGTGTGTGTATCAAAACAAGTTTTTTTTCGCGGGTCTAGTATAATTTTTTGTTTACTATTCCTCAGTTCCATGGTTATAGCACATATATCGTAGTCATGAAGCATGGCAAGCATTTTGGATATTTAGACTCATTTTAAAGTCATGGAATTAAGCATTTTAGTCCTTAATTTAGTAAATTAAAGAATTTTTAATTTTAAACGTTACTTTCTGATTTTTAAACCTTAATGAAGAGCAGTCAGTCTATTTTTATATGTATATAATTATATTTATATCCTTAAATAACAACTTACAGTAGTTCACTACAAAATGACACAAACTGAAGACAAGCCAAAACAATATATTTTTTTTTATTTCTAAATATAAAATTATTGCTATCAAAATAAATGACTATTTTATTGAAGATTCACAATTCGTTTAACATGTTTAAAAGCATTAACGATTGATTAATATACGTTAAAAGTTATATAACTTATAACTTATAAAATAAAAACTGACATTTCATTAGCTATAAATATTAACAGTCATTGTTAATAAACTAGGATTTGATTTAATAAAAAAAAAAATTAATATTAATATTATTGCTGTATGAATAAAACAAATTAATTTACTAGCAATGGCGTTAAATTAGAATTTAGTACATTAAATTTAAATATTAATTATAATTACTAAACATTTTTTATAACTACTTAATTCAAAATTCAGCTAAAAAATTTGCCATGTCAGAATCAGAATTTGCCAAATTAAACATTGAATTTATAATAATTTTTTAGTTATACTTAATTTCTTTCTGCGGAAATTTTAAACAATTTTTTTGAATTTAATTAAATTCATTCTTTTTTCATTATTATTATAATTTCTATAAAGCTATAGAGTTAAGGTCACAATAATTATTATATTAAGATTGTAAGCAAATATTATACAACTTTGATAAAGTAGATTATTTACTTAAAATTATATTTTGTTTTGAAACATTTCTGTTGCTCAGCTCAGTATAATATTAATCAGCAAAATCAAAAATATTTTAATTGAATAAGCGATGTTTTATATTTATATAATTAAACTAATTTTTTACTTATATATACTACTAAACAGAACAGGGTGCTATCAGTGCCGCATTTGTGTTTTTCCACCCCTAGGTAATGTATACTGAAGCAACCTTTAATTCTTAAGAAAATTGATGTTTAATAAACAAATTCAATCAATGATTTGTATTGCTCAACAACAATCGCCAAATTAATTTTTATTGATTGTAATTTTAAATTAATGGGATCAAACGATCCAAAATGGATTTCTAATTTTTCATCATAAAAGCGAATTAGAGGCGATTCATTTAAAATTTAAATGGTAATATTTTGATTCGAACTTTTAGATGATACGGAATCATATTCTGATAATTGTTATAATCCTGTGAATATTCCCAACCAATTTTCGAACAAATATTTATATGCATCACAATGGCAAGTTCATGTAGTGCCTACATTTGCCTGATGTTAGCATGTACATCATATATTTATAATAACCGAATTATTCAATCGGTTATTTTTGAAAGTGCATTGTAGCGCGTTGTCATTGCGTATGTTCGTTCAGCGTAACTTGGTGGGATTAGAATATCAGGTTTGAGCTTTGAAATGGATTTTAGATATCCAATCGGAACCTAATTTAAATTCTGATAGTCCTAATAATATCAAAGTACAAGATCTAATGTGTATTTTGTTTTTGTAAATAATCTTAAATTCTATAATCAAAACAAGGATATTATTAAACAAGATACAGAAAGTATTTAGTGTTGCCATAATTATTTTACGCAGTTAGAATAAATATGAGTGTTGAATTGGGCTTGATGGTCAAAATAATGGATTTGGCTGAAACTTTTTTTGTAGGGAGTCCGAAAATGTAGTAAAAAAAATTAGCATGTACGCAGCACTGCTTGTCAGATTTTAATGAAATTTGGTTCATGAAAACTTCACCCTGATGACCGTACAAGATGGGTTCGATACTTTACCACGTTCGAATTTTCCGTTTTTGTGAAGAGCCATGTGTTTTTGTTCTACAGAAAAATTTAAAAAAAAAATTATATATCGCATATTTGGATGAAATTTGGTATCATGATTGTGCACAAGTGTACACACGTAGAGGTACTGTAGCTTTAGGGGGCTACAGATAAAATTTCCGATTAATATTCCATAATATTCTTGATCATATTGTAAATATTATCCGATTGAAATATGGATGGTAGACATATTAGAATTGTAATTTAGTTAGTGTCTATAAAATTTAGGATCGGCAGCTTCAGTGGTTTTTTTTTTTATAAAATACATTATAAGTATATTTGTCTTAAAAGATTTCAATTTTTTTAATTAAATACTGTTTGTTACAAACATATACGATACTGTTAATTAAAAATCACTAAACTAAGTGAGAGTTAGCTGCTATGTACCCTTTATTAGCAGCTTTTTTAATTAGTATACTGTCAATATTAATTTCGGAATTTGTATTTATTTCTCGTATATAATTTAAATTAAATTTTATTTGAAAATGTGCGTTACTTTTTTTCACAAATAACCAATTCAGTAAATATAAACAAAATCATTTAAGTAATAATTAAATTTTGATAAGTACTTAAGTATATTGGTAATAATAATAATCAATAAATTTTGACAGCAATGGCATATATGGCACACCGTAAAATATAAATAACCATTTATTTAGATTAGAAAATTGTTCTCCAGACGATATAACAATATTTTTTGGATATTAATATCAAAATAGAAGGTCGGGGAAACACTAAAGAACATTTGGTTTCATCTTAAAAATTATTAACTAATGTATTACATTAAAGTTATATTAATGTGAATGTCCAGCATAAGTATGGCCTTCTGGATTGCAAAAGGTTAATTATTTATAATTTTATTATTATTAAAATCAAGATTATGTTCTACATAGTTCTTTTATACGCTTCTATATTATAAATATACAAAACTACACGTACAAATACTAAATAAATAAAAAATATATATATTATTATAAAAAATAAATACTGAATTATCTAATGTGAATATGTTATAAATATGGAACACGTGACAAAATATTCAAAAAAAAAAAACTAAACTATTTTAATATATACCAATAAAAATAAAATATTTACGTTTTAGGATGAATTTATGTATGAAATCGTCATGAAAAACATGTGTATTTATTTTGGTGGATATATAACAAACTTAAATATTTTTGTTAAAAATGTATAAAAATAAATAAAAAATAATATTATAACAAATATAAAAACATCTAAATATGAATTTTGTACAGCCCACACGTTTTTCACAAGTAAAAAAAATAATATATTAATAATTTACGTGTTTACCAGTTAGAAAACATAAATATGAATTCTACTTAAACATTACATGTTTCATAATAAAGTGTAAGATAATAAAGACTGGACTAGTAAGTATAAAGATAAAAACTTTACCAATAAAAGAAAAACCAAAGGATTCATAAAAAAATTGTTGGGAAAAATTATATATACAATTTTGAAAAAATTACCAAAATGATGAAATTATATAAATTTGCAGTGTTTGGTAAGAATGAATTGATAAAATATGGATTTCATTATTTTCATCATTACAAACATGGGAATTGTATTAAAAGTTTAATTAAGAAAATATTAAATATAGAATACATAAATAAATAATTCTGCCATTGTAAATTAATTTACAAACACTGTGACATCGGTTATAATATTTTTTTTATGTCAACAGACCGAAAACTTTAATGAATAGTATCAATCACTTAGGAAGGACACATTATTATTAACAATATTACAAGTAGGATGAAAATTGTTATACAAACGTCGTTGCTTTGTTGTAAACTTTGTTATGGTATGTCATTATTATTTAGTTAATAGCAACATAAAAACTATATTATTATATTAAAATGCTATGCCAGTGTCAACTGTCAGTTTTTTAAGTAATATCATTCAAATCCATAATAAAATCATTCAAATTTTCCAACTAATTTCTACGAATTTGCTTGGGATCTTAGAAGAGCATAGATTAACAGGAGACGATAGTAAATAATTTATGGTAGATAATTTTGTGGGGGGAAGACAGATCTTGTTAATATGTTTTGACAGCATCTGTGACATCTAATGATAGTTGACAGCATCTGCGATTTCTAAAGAACAAAAAAAAAATCATTAGATAGCCTTCTCCAGCTTGTGGGATCCAAACTATACTATAGTCTCCAACTGTTAATCAATACTCTAAGCTCTAAGGATCTTTGGTGTTGAAAAACTTGAGTTTCTTTATGGAAATGTCTTTTTATCAGACAAAAATTATAATAAATTGATGCGTTGTAAAAGTAATAAAAAATGATTAAATTTGTAGAGAAAATATTGTTTGTAGCAGTACATACTACGTTATGTTGTAGTTTTTACGGAATTCTTGTGATGGTTTTTGAAATACGCTATAGGCTACACTATACGATCCACATGAACAAGATTTTAAATAGACAGCCTCCCATAGAAATTATATAAGGATAATAATGTAATATTAACTTTCAATCTCCGAAAAATTCACATGTTATTTTTCATTTTAAAATATTTTTCAAGGTGACATATTACACCTATTTTTTTCTTCATTATTTCATTAAAAATTAATTACTTGCATCTAGACAACTGCGAGTTAGTTTATGTCCACAAAAATTATAAATTTCAATTAAAAATTATACATTTCAATTCAACGTCCACACCTTTTTCAATTAAACTGTTCGGCAATAACATTTGCCAATGTCTAGGTCACAGAATGATAGGAGTTTGTTAGTTGAATCCATTTTAACAATGATATAAATATTAGTAAATGTTTATTTATTACTTGGTGTATGTAGGGTATATAAAACCGGCAAATAAGTGCAACACTGCATGTAAATTTTAATTTCACATAATATTAATATTAAAAATTGAATTCAAATTTGGTTTTTTTGTTTGTTTTTAAAGTGTCATTGCCAACCATAAAATTTAATGCTAAAAAAACTTATTAAGAATTCAGTGATTTTGGAATTTTCCTGACATATCATAATTTTCCATAATTTTACTATTAGCCAAAAAAAATATAATTATTATAGGTCCAAAAACATTAAATTTATGATTATAATTTATATAAATATAATTTTTTTTATGACCATGAATTATTTTTTTAGTTAAATACTAATCGCATGTTACGATAATTTTACTATAATTTTTACAACTTTTTTCTTTGATAGCTGGGCTATTTACTTGAGTTATTAGTTGATATATAAATTATTTAATTTATGTTTAAAAATAATTTTTAACTATACAATACCGAAAAATTAATCTATAAATATTTGTTATAAATATAATAATTTATATTTTATGGGTAACAATTATATAGAAAGAAAAACAATTTAATAAAAACATTAAAATTAAATATATATTTAAAAGGTTAATTGTTCCTACTGGTATGAAAGACGTGTTCTAATTTGCCAAATTTTCAAATTCTTTTTTATAATTAGCAAATTTTAATTAAAAATACGTGAGTAAATAAAATTATTGAATATAATATGACATATAAATAAGAATATTATATATAAAATCTGTAAAATTTACATTTTTATTACAATTTTCATATAAAAATTTGAATTTTTTTGATTATTCAGTTTTGCACTTGTTATTATTTAAAAGTGTAAATAGTAAAAAGGGTAATGACATTATCAGGTGATTTCGCAATATAATATGCAAACTGAATTCCATACAAACCAATAGCGATTTAAACCCACTCCAGGAATTCGATGCATTTTTTGTTTTGAAATATAAATATTCCGTACAAATTTTGTGACATTTCTGAAATATTTTGCAATACGAATGAATTTCCATTTTCGGGGTCAAGTTGTTTTTTCGATTAAATATTTATTATTAAACCCTATATTTTTTTACATATTAATTTAACCGAAAATCGAGATTATTTCAATATTTACTAGTTGTTGTCATGTAGTAATTACAATTTAATTTTATGTCGGTTCATTATGTAATTAATAAGTTTTGGGTATTTCAGTTTTTACAAAAATTTTAATACCAATCTGATATTTTTCTGTTCTAATTAGATTACTATTCAAAATATACTACAATATACGATATTAAAAATTACTTAAAATAGGTTGAAAACATATCTTATCTAAAAATCGATTAATATAGTAATTTTTTTCATAACTTATTTATCATTTAATCTATTAATATCTAATGATTAAATTTGGTTGGTGAAACTAAAATTTAAAATTCGATAAAATCGTTTTTAAAAAAAAAATATATATATAAAAATATTTGTCGATTATTTTTTTATGTGATTATATATATTTAATTGACATAAGCTAATTATAAATATTTAATAACAATATTTTATTGTATATAAGTTTAAATTTAGAATATGAGAAAGTAAAAGTTTAATTTTTAAAATATTAATTTTATATTACAAATTTAAAAAAAAGACAAACATTTTTGGAAATTAAATTATTTTTTTAAAACTTTATTCGGTATTTTGATTTAAAAATTTAATTACTTAACAAAAATGAATTTTGTACCTTGAAATTGTATAAAATTAAAACAAAATATAAATTATAATTGTAAATTGAATATTTTTATCCAAAACTTATAATTATAATTTACAATTCTCCAGCATTTATTCATTGACAATTATTCTTTATCGAAAATCATAAATTTATTTATCTGAATAATCGGCCGAATACAAAATTAATTGAATTTACAATTGCTCGATGTAAATATACTCAATGCACAATTGATCGAATATAATCATAATTTAATGAAATGAAATTCGCTAAATGTATAGATTCATTGTGTTTATATTCGGTTAGTTGTAAATTCAGTCAATTATTTATATTTTATAAAATAAGAAAATTTTATTCTTGAGAAAAATACTAGCTTGAATACAAAATAGCCTCACCTATGTCAGAATTTAAATTTTCATTAATAGATAATTACTTATATAAATGAATTTTATTTCTTATATATTCGTTCCTATAATTACCGATATACGAGGGCTGATTGATAATTACGTGGACTGACACAGAAGACACATTTTTTTTCAGTTTTTTTTTTTATTTTTCAACGTAGTCGCCTTTTAGGACGATACACTTAGTTAGACGATGTTCCAGTTTTTTGATGCCTTCCAAAAATATGATTTCTCCAACCCTTCAAAATAGCCATTTGTTTCGTCGATGACCTCAGCATTTGACCCAAATCTCTTTCCTGCAAGCCATTTTTTCATATTTGGAAACAGGAAAAAGTCAGAAGGGGCCAAATCTGGAGAATATGGTGGATGAGGAACCAATTCATATCTCAATTCTAATAATTTTGCTGTTGCAATTCCTGATTTGTGAACTGGTGCATTGTCTTGATGAAAAAGAACTTTTTTCTTTGCTAAATGTGGTCGTTTTATTATAATCTCTTCATTCAAACGATCCAATAATGTTGCATAATATTGTCCTGTGATTGTTTTTCCTTTTTGTAAATAATCGACATGGATTATACCATGAGCATCCCAAAAAACAGTGGCCATAATCTTGCCAGCTGATGGAACTGTTTTTGCCTTCTTTGGAGCCTTTTCACCTGTAGAAATCCACTGTTTTGATTGTTCTTTTGTCTCTGGTGTGTAGTAGTGTATCCATGTTTCATCAACGGTTATGAATCGACGACAAAAATCGACTGGATTACGTTGTAATAACTCCAAAACTTTAACTTTAATACAATTTTTAACCCATAGAGTGCCACATAATATAAACAACTTGCCACAGAATTTCGGTCCCACAACATATCATCTGTGCAACATAAATTTTGTGTCGCTTACACACATATTATGTGTCCTAAGCATTTCTGAATATACATACTAAAATAAGTTACTTAGCATTCCAGCTTTGATAAAAGTAAAACGAGTTTATAATTGTAAATAAAAGGACCAACAAATGAAACTCATACAGATGACCAGTTTTGTATATGATCTTGTTATTATAAATACTTCTTTTCTCATTTTAAATTATACAAGCTTGAAATTTCCAATGTATAGTGTGATATTTTACGTGTTCTATTAATAATTATTTTAATTTTATTTATTTATTTGCGTGACACTTTTTGTATACATACTTTATACATATTTATATAATTATTAATACATATATATTACAATAAATAATGTAGTACATACAAAATGTTAAAATACACATGACATTTTTTTTTATAAATATATTTTTGTAATTTCTTTGTGAATTTATAAATATTTAATTTCAGAAAATCATTATGAAAAATAATTTCTTCGTTAAATTTCTGTCGCAAAATTGAATTTAAGGTAAAAATATACAAATTTTCATAAAACTTTTGTGTAGAACAAAAAACCAACTTTGAACATATAACGACAATTGTTATTTCAAAAAACATTCATTTCTTTATGAAATACAGTTACATATATGTATAGCTTGTAAATTGTAATCATAATAACTTCATACAGATTTAACTAATAATGAAAATTGGAAGTTATCACGTTCTGAGACAAAGAAAACAAATAATAAATAAATATAAATATATTATGATATTATATATGAGACAATGCAGAAATGTTAATAATGTGCTAATTATTTTCATATCAGTTTATCAGTCACACTGACTATCATACATATTACTTTAAAATTTAAATACGAAATCTATAATTTTATATAATACACGTGCAGAATTTTACATTTAAAATAAACTTTTTAAAATCTAAATAGAAATAATGTGGTCCACCTACTTGTGGTTCATACTGAATTCAAACTAAATAAACGACGAATCAAAGAAAACCTTAATTAAATTGAAAAGATAAACTATTTTGCGGCTACTATAGAGTAGGGCGATCCGAGGAGAATGATATATTAGCTAAGTGGTATCCATTAGATTAGAATATAAGTTTTTAGTATAGTTTCTTATATGTACTTTCACATTTTTTATTGTAACCGTAATATGTTTTTTAGCTAGCCCCTTGATTTGATGAACTAATACAATTTATATTATATTAAAAATGGAATATAGCTTTTTTGAATCATCATAAATGACAATAATTCGGATGTGTAACGTGCTTTTTTTGAACTGTCACTGTATGTATATATGCTTTCTATTAAATTATTAGTAGAGAGAATATTAGGCTAAATTTAATTGCAAGGTCAAATGAACATCAAACTCTAAAAAAAATTATTTTTAGAAATCTCCCAAATATATTCATTTTTTTTTTATTGTAGAGAACGTTAGTAGTTAGAGGCATGCCATACAAAATTTATTCAGATTTATTGTGTAATTTTTATTAACAAAAATATTCATTAAATATTTATAAAATAAATCGCTTTTGAGAGAATATCTTTAAGACATTTTATATGTTAAATTTAAAAATTTAAACATTTATACATACATAATGTATTGATTATATACATTTGTAGAAGTAGATCGTAAATATTGGTGGCCTTACTTTAGATTTTAGAATATTTGAAAAAATTAGTTCTAAAATGCTTCTCACAATTTATATATTTAATAAATTATTAATTATTTTAAATTTGATAATTGTTTAATTACAATATAAACTTTTTAATTTAATGTTAAAATTGGCATAAACATATCGAAATTTATGTTGTAATTCCATTGTGTATAACATTATATTTTTTTCATATTTACTTACATACAATATTTAATTATAATATAATAATTGAAATTAGAGTCAATTAAAAATATATTTTTAATTATTTTATACTTTAAATTTTGTATAAACATAAATGTAAAATATATTTGATATTTTAATGCTTTCTTTTTTAACAAAAAAGATATCAAATTTTCTAGACTGGATATCATAATGTAATTTTATGCTTTATGTAAATAAAGCTCTTCAAACAAATAAACTAAGAAAGAACTATAATATTTAAATTTTCATAGAAATGATTCCATTAACTAATAAAACCATAGTTAATACTATAATATTAATTTGTTACAATTTAATTAAAATCAATTTAAATAGCGTTATAAATTACACTTGACTGTCAATTAATTCTGTCAACTTGTTACTCAACAAATTGATTATATTCACTTGAATGATAAATATAAAAAATAAGGGTGAATTTATTCATAAAAAATTAACTACCACCAAGTCAGAGTATTAAAATGGAAATATTCTATTACTTATATATGTAGTTGTATTTTTTTATGATTTACGATTCAATTTCACTGGAGACCATAAATCGGTTACTCTGTAGTAGGTGCAAAAAAGAAACTAAAGGACTCAGGGCAAAACAAATGAATATTTTTAGATGAAATGATGAAATACAATCGAAATGTTAAGATTCCTTAACTCTGTTGGAAGGAATATAGATTCATATTTCGTTTATAAAAATAGAATTTGGATAGGCGTTATCTTTTGATACAGGCCTTCAAAATATAGTTATTAACACCTTTTAAAACTGTACAAAATAAGAAATCCCAAATTTATGCAGAATGCAATCTGCAGCGAATTGTTATATATGTATATGTATTCATTCAGTACCTCCATTTTCATTATACAACTATTACACTGCATAAGTACCTACGTATAGTGTTGGGGCTTAGATATGAGCAGGCTTACACATAAGCAACAATGATAATTAAATACATGCGAAAAAAATATCAAATCTTTACAGTGGAGTGATATTAATTACGTTTTACTGTAGACTATTGAGAGAACCGCCAGGGAGTTCATGCACTTATGTCAGAATAAGGCACATTGTACCCTGTAGAAAAGCTTTATTAATAAAGTAACTTCAATTTTATAATGTATACACATCGATATAATTTTATCTAATGACAACTACACAAATGCTATCACAATTTAAATACTTGTTTTGCTAGCAGAAATTGTTTGCAACATAAATGCACATTAACTTTAATATACATACTTATATATACATATATATATAATGTAAATATATTTCTACTGTACTTTGATCTTATATTTCACCGCGAAAGTTTTAATTGATCAATTTTTGCGATATAAATTTATTGTAATGTTTAATTAATTTAAATATTGAAACAAAGTTCATAAAATTAAATATTTAACATTTTTAATATTTAATAGGAAGTTAATTTTCTAATATGTTATAATATTTATCGTCATATAAAATGTAAATATGTAAATTATAATTTTTTGTTTAAGGTGATTAACCTCCAGCAAGTAAAATTATTAAAATAACACTGTGAATCTAATAAATAAATTATATATTATTTAATAATATCAATAATATAAAAAAAAAATATATGAATATTTATAAAGTTCACTAATATTTACTATTATAAATATTTATATCTTTGAATATAGCCTACAGAGTAAATTTTTTTTTACTACTTATTGCTAATGATAAATAAAAATTATCTATGAGCATTTTAATGTTTATTTAAAAAAAACTGGTACTTTTTGTATTTAGATAAAATTGGTCACTTTAGTTTCAGTGAAAATAGGAAGTATGTAAAATAGTCTTAATTATTTAGCAAGTGAACTTGTAAAACTCTGGCTGGAATAATGCAATATTTTATTTTGTTATAATATGGATAATGACGAAGACGGACGAGTTTTATACTAATAAAATAATGTGAGTGACCGAAATGCGGCATAATTACTCATTAATAAATTGATCAGCATAAACTTCAAAAATTTTATAATTTTTCATTAATTTTTTTACATATATGTATGTATATAATAATTTATTTGTATATATGTTTTTTTTCCGTTCGGCAAAAAATATAAAATTGATTTAATTTTATGATAAGAAAAAATACTTTCAATTATTTAAATTGGAACGTACGGGTTTGAAAACCTAATAAGATGTTTCGGACCAGTTTAAATGTAAACAAGAATAATATATATATATACATATTTCAGTAGTTATCGAACGGGTAATAAAAGTGATTTTAATTGGAATAAATTAAATAAGAAATGTATAAATTAAATTAATTATAAATGGATTTTAAATTTCTTATTATGTTTATATAATTTGCTCCTGTTTCATTCAGAATTTACAAATCTTGGTGAAATTATTTAAGGCGGGCCAAGTGGTATCTTCTTAGTAACTAACATGCAAAAAATTGTTATTATTATATTACATTTCGCAAAAAAAAAAAAAAAAAAACGTTTTATAATACCTAAACTTGTTTTATTCGCCGTTCTGTAGTCAAATTATCTTTCTTTATAAAAATCTGTCTATATATACTTAATAATCAATTGTGATGATATACAAATTTGTTACCACCTAACAAAGTAAACATTAATATCGATAAATAAAAATTGAACAGATCCAAAATCATCAACATTTTTTTTTAATTAATTTTATAGACTTTGTTTGTATATTTGGAAATATTTTATCTAAATTGAATCAAAAATCACGTATAATATTCTTAGAACACATAAGTAACTTGTTTAAATTATATTTTATGATTTTATCTAATTAGCAATTTAACCTAAGTATTCAAATTTACCTTAAGACATTAAATATTTAGTTCTCGACAATTATATATTTATAAATTTAATAAGACAAATAATTTATAACTACAATTTTATATATGTATTTACACAATTCCTAGAAATATTTAGGTATAAATATACTGAGAAATATACAAAAAATAAAGAAAAATACTGTCAAGCGAGATAATTATTTATATATAATATTAGCAGCGAAAACACACCACGTTGGTTTTTATTTTATAAATAAACCATTATAATCGTATATATATAATTTAAATTCTTAACATATGATTTCTATAAAAAAATATCAGCACCAGCAGCTGATTATTAAATGACATTCTATGTTTGTTGATTTTTTTTTTTGTACCCTGCTATTTTTGTTATTTCAACATAATATATTATACCAATAAATATCAACCTATAAGATATATATTGACTATATACATAAAAAAGTATCTAACAAATACATTGAAAATTTAATGATTTTGCTTAACTCAAACTCATATTCCTGCAGAAAAATCATCTGTAAGTTAAGTTATATAAAAAAAATTTCAGTTTTTTTTTTTTTTGTTCTTATAATGTTTAATATATGTTTATTTAACAATCTATATATATACATATATATATGTAAGAATATTAATCATTATAGGTCGGTCGAACATCTGATGACAAATACAGGTTCACAATGGAAAATTACCAGAGAATTAATATAGAATTTAAAATTGTTGTTACATAAAATACAAATTTAGAACTCAATATGTTTTGGGTCTACAAACACTGCAATAAATTAACAACAAAAAAAAAAATCAAAATTTAATTGAAAATTTTGATTATTTTTATTTGCGTTACTGTAACAAAAATTTTAATATTCGTATAAATTTATTCAAATTTAATATCGATTTAACAGGCAACAAAATCTTAGGGAACAAAAATATATTAAAAATTTAATATATTGAATGAATCATTTTTATATTAAATATTCTAAATTTAAATAATTTTTTTATTGAAAATATCAAAAGTGAAAATGTTTTTTAAAAGAATTCAAAATATGATGAATGAATATTTTATGTTATTGAAATTTATTAAGTAAATCATCATTTTTCTATATAGATTTATTTTTGTTTTTTAGACAAATTAAATTATTATGGACCAAATAACAAAAAAAAAAAAAACAAACCTTTTTGCCGAAAATTATTAAATCACCTTTAAAGAAGTCATGCGTATAGTTATTAAAAATTGATATATAAATATATTTTCTATGAAATATTATACAAATATTTTATATAAATAAATAATTTTTTAATATACGAGTACTAATAACTTTTGACAGTTTTTGATATAATATGTAAATTTATTTATACTAGAATCTATGTAGTCAAGATCGGTATCATTAATAATTTTTTGTTTGTTTCTTTTTTCTTTTTTGATAATTTATGTATAAAAATGTTAAATATTAAATTTATTTAACTTGTTTATAAGTAAATTACATAATTGCATAACAAAAAAAAATAAATGAAAAAGATAAATTTTATAGAATAAGTTTTTACTCTCTGCACACCACACCAGTTAGACAGGTTCTTTTTTTTTTGGCTTCGTTTTTATTACGATTTCGAAATTTAGAGTTCTCTGATAATTTCCAATTTACGAAAGGAGAAGATTTATAAAATATTTATTTAACTGTCTGACAAGATTTAATAAAAAAGAAAAATTAACAAATATATTTAGAATCCTGTACAACAAATTGTATAATTATTGGCATAAAAGGATCTTAATTTGAAATATAATTGAATAGTTCGATCTTAAGTAATATTCTGAGGAACTGAACATCCAACATAAATGTAAATCACAACTAATTCAATATAATTACTTCCACATCCTTTAAATTTAAGTTTGAGCATCTCCTGGCCAGATAAACTATTTCTAAATGGATTAAACCTCTTGAATAGTTGGATTTCCTTGAACTGATATAATTAGAGTATACATAATTTTTTTTTTATCAACAAACCCATTTAACTTGAAATTGATGAATAGAATTATTAATAAGTCTGGCCAACAAAGAAAAAGTTGTTATATTTTCTTATTATTATAAGGTTTATACACTACAGTTCGAAGCTGTGTGGTTTATTAAAATAAAATTACTTAAATAAACAAAACATTTTAGAAATGACAAATATTAACATCATCATACGTTAACGTTCCATTCATAATCATAAAAACAGTGTTATTTAATATTCATTTATATATTGTCAAAAATTATTTATTAATAACACTTTTGCAGAAAAAGTGCATAAAAAAATATAAAAATGTCAAGGTTTAAATATCATCAAAAAAATATTCTCATTTCCTTTGACATTTTTTTTATTGACATCGACAATACGGAACGAACAGTGACCCAATTAACAAATTTCCAAAATTTAATAAACATTCAATAATTTTTATAATATAATATTTGCAAATAACACTTTTATATGCAGATTTTTTTTATAAACTAAAATTACTTACATTTCCTTTTCTTTCGTCTCACAATTCGTCGTACACGTAAATTTATAATAATATTTTTTTTTTAAATAAACGCACTGCAAAAATATTTATATATTTTTAAATTTATGTTATATAAAAAGTAATAAAAAATATTAATTATAAAAGTAGGGTTAGGACTATTATGCACTTTTGGTACTAACTATATATACTTTGAAAACACTTTATTGGAAAATCAATGAATTTTTATTTATGGTGATTATTTTCACAAAAAAATATATATCTTATTAGGATTTAAACACTTTTTAAATAGATATAAAATGATTTCGGCATACGATAACAATTTGTTATTTACTTTTTTTTAACACTCGAATTGAGGAAGGAAAATTAAATAAAATATTTTTTTTTTTTATATTTTTCTTTTGAAAAAGCAGAGAATGAAATAATATTGGCGTCTTGCCGGATTGAAAAAGCTTTTTATTCTAAAACTGAGAAAACCGAACAAGAGTATTTTTATACCGTAATGTAAATTTTGTTGAAACTTTAATTTTTATAACAAAAACAGCTGATTAATAAAAGCTTTTTTTTGTTTTATTTCGAATCCCAGTTCATAATGTATGATTAACGTATATCTAATGTATTGCAATTGTATCTGTATGTACTAACTAGGCAAATATACAAATTCTATACATATATTTGAATAAGTTCCGTGAAAAAAGATCCATGCTAAAAACCGCCATGTCATTATTTCAGTTTCAAAAAGCGAAATAAGGCCATAATTGTAATTGGACGTTATTTTGTTTTATAGAAATGTTATAAAATGACATATATGACATTATTTCACTTTCGGATATATATGTGATAATTTACAAATAAATGGATGAAGGTCTGAAGGAAGTTATGGCACAAGTACAACTGGTTATGCAAATAACAGCATCATTATTGTTTCGAAAATCCAGAGGTGATACTTAACCATTCAATCAATTTAAGTTATTTTTAAATTGTTTTGAATAGAGCCTTCGTCTCCTCAAATTATATTTAATTTAATTAAAATATCATAAATATGTGTATGATTTATGGATATTTTTTACAAAATATGATTTATGAAATATATTTTATGTTTGTTTAATCAAACAATAATATTTTTGTGTCTTTTTATTATCAAATAAAGTTTCTTTTCTTAAGAAAACTGTTGTTGATATTTATTTTGTTCATGAACTATACTTTTGACAATAATTTACTTTTCGAAGTGGCGTTAAAAAACCACTTTATATCTTATATGGCATAATTATATCACTTTCATAAAACGAAATAACGCTTTCCGAAAGTGAAATAATGTCGTCATAATGGCTTTATTTCGTATGAACTTTTTCATGTCACCGTTCGAAGATTCAAGAATTATGAACTATATAAGGTGAGGTTACAACTGTAATTATTGTAAAACCTCATAAATTTCACAAGCACGCGAAAGCAGCTAAATGTGTGGCAATTAGTGAGCCAAATTGTGGGCGCAAAATAATTTTTTTATGACCTATTTTTCTCTAATAATAATTGACATTTCGATAAATTGCGCAACTGATATGGACTCGTATCGTGGTGACTGAAGTTTTGGCTATTCACACTAGTGTGAAACATATAATTATTATAAGATCAAAATACTGTAAAAAAAATAATGTCGTCAATAAATTTTATTCTATTAGATAACACGTAATCATAAAATATATTTGAAATTATGCTAAATTTGATTCCTTTGAATTGAGTTTGATTTGAGTTAATATTTCAAGCCGCGGCGGCTTAATTATTGAATTCGAATACGTAAAATTAAAATATGTATGGGAATTAGTAAAGGCGCCGAATCCATGTTTAAAAATTATTGACCGCTTAGCTTTTTTTTGTTTTTGTTAAGTTTAGTAATTATGTAAACATATCACTGTTGCCAACTTGGCCCTTTCAAGAAAATATTAGCCCTAAAATTTTAGTAATTTCACTTAGGTGCAACTTGGCCCTTTTTTATATTTGTTTGCCCTTTTTTTGGCCCTTTTTTAGTTGAAAAGATTATTTGAAATTCATAATTTTAACTTAAAATCGAAACGCATACGAATTATTTAATTTAAATTTAAATTATTGAAACGTTGAAAGGTTAGAAAATTTTCTGAAGGGGAAATCTACGTTGACTTTTCATTCACAATTCACACTAGAGTTTCCAGTAGATGGCAACCTTGCACACGTCACACTTCATGATGAGATGCAGATTTAAAAAAAAAACTAGTTTACTTCAATAATGTAATCAATCACATTTTTAGTACAAATTTTGATAAATGTCCATATGGATTTAGTCCAGTTGAATCCCGATATTTATCTACTTAAATCCAAAAATCTATTGTAGTATTTGATATCCATTTTACATTATTTATATTTATAAATTATAGTGTTTTTCGAAAAGAAAAACAGTGTAAACTTTTTTTTTATTAATTTATTGTTTTTTTATAAAACTATTTAATAATGTTTTTGAATTTAAAAATAAGTATTTCCATAAACAAATACGCACACGATTTTAATAAAAGATACATTTCTTTATACGAGTAGTTTATAATATTGAAAATTATTTTTTCTTAATGTAATAATTTATATTATTTCTTAATTTTTTAAAATTATATACTGGTATTAATAAAGTATGAATATAATTTGAACATAATTTGAACATAATTTGAAGCATTTCATTTCTCAAATCAACATCACTATAGAAAATATAATATTTTAACCTTCAAATGACAATTAAAAAATATGGCCCCAAGTTTCTCAAATTGGCCCTATTTTAGCATAATTTGGCTCTTTATATAAAACAAGTGTTGGCAACGCTGATTTAGATTTTAGTAGTGTAGGCTTTGTTATTGAATTGTTATTTTTATTTGTTAATTGTATGTGAAGTGATAATTTTAAATATATTGAAATAATTAATACCTTTTAAAATATCTGAGAATCTTGTCATTGGATTAACAAAATTATTAAATCTTTGACTATTATTATTTTTCTTAAATTTCTTCTCTTTTTTTATGAATTCGTTGAACTAATTCCTTATATTTTTTGCATCCTTTAAACGAGGCTGGATGTCATTTATTTTTGCAGACAACGCAGTATAGCTCTCCTGTAGCATTTGCATCTTTTATATTACAATTACCTGGTCCATGACTTTCACCACATTCCACATTTGAATTTGACGCATCTATATTGTAACTTACAATTGCTTGCCGTGTGTCCAAATCGTGGACATTTGACACATTGGCAAATTTGATTTTTTTTCTGGATTTTTTCCCATTTAATTAAACGATAATTTATTGATTTTATTTTATAAATCTCATTTAAATTAGTCTCTGGTGAAACTTGTACTATAAAAATACCGGTATCATATTTATTTGAAACGCAATGTTTCGTTTTAAATCTTATTACATTTGAAAAATGTATGTTTTCAGTTTCAAAATGCTTTAATTCATTTAAAATTATTTCAGGATTATCTATTATCATCTTTCGGAGTATATGTATAATATTGGCAACTAGTTTCCGTTAATAAATTTTTAATTTTTATCAATATTGTCGCTGAATTAGTATCATGAATGAAACTAACACTTTAAATAATGTCAAACGGGCAACAAGAAGCAAAAACAAACCGATTGTAATTCAGCAAAATGAAATTCTAAAACATAAAATGTGTATAGATTTGAATGATAATTTCAATGTTGGAAATTGTTCAATTGATGCTACAAAAGTGGAGCATATACGTAAAATGTTTGACGATGTTCAATTGGGTACACATAAAGCTGATATAGTAAATATAAAATTAACTGAATCTGAATCATCTTCATGCAGTGTACAAGAAACTGATTTATTAAATTCAGTAAAAAGTGAGGATGCTCACTGAAGTGCATAAGCCTGACATAAGCCTTATGTATCCCTTATTCGTAAGGCATGACATACACCTTATCCGTCCATAACAAATACATTAGTCATGTCCGCTTAGCATAAGGTATGCACATAAGGGACATGTCAGGTTACAGCGGAATTTTTATGAAACTTTATCATTGCTAACAGATGGCACTTTTTAAATTATTTTATTTTCCACCATTGCTCCACCATTTTTATTTCGGTTTAATAAATAAAAAAAAAAACATATTCTCAAAAAATTTCTTTTTAAATGTTTATTTAGTTTTGTTAAATACATATTATATAAAATAAATTTACATTTAAATTTTCTATCTGATTTCCTGTTGAATTTATTTCCTTCATAATATTTTGAATTCTTTCTTTTTTAGCTAATCTTCCACAATTTGTGTTTGAAAAATGTTGCCATTTTTTCTATAAATATTAAAAGATTAAATTAATACAATTTTTTTTTTTACAATTTATGTTGTACAATAATTGTAGGAAAAAATGTAGAAACAAAACCTCACCTTTATTAATTATAAAAATTTATCAGAACGTAATAAAACAATACTTAATTGTTTATTACTTAATTATATTTTACACAAGCCAAGCACAAAATGAAATTTAAAAATGGCCAAAATGAAATGACACGTACAATTACAAAAAATAATTTTAATATCTAATATACCGTCAGATTTCATACCAAAATCTCAATTTTTAATTCACAGTGTTACCACTAGCTATCGCATGTTAAGTTTATATGGAAAAATTGCATTTCTTATGAATAAATGGATCCGTCATCCACTTCAAAAAACTCAGTGGGTGAGGATGTTCCATCAAACAATAGGGAATTGGTAACACTTGTTAGCCTTTTTTTTTTTAAATTATTAAAGAAAAATTATTTTTATATTTATTTATAAAAATAGGCCATAGCAGCAAGTGCAGAATTAGAAATAAAAGTTAAAAAATTAAGATCCCGCACTGTAGTTTGTGAGGTGGCGAAATATCGCGGTGATCGAAATAAAGATAATAGAAAAAAAAAAACTGATCACCTGCTACAGTAAGTTTGGGATATTACAAATTTACAAATTTATTGTAAAGGCAAATAGCAATTGTAATGTAAACGCAAATCGCAAATGCTTGTCGTAACAATCGTTTGCGATTTGCGTTTACATTACAATTGCTATTTGCCTTTACAATAATTTTTAATTTTATAATAATTATTTATTTTTTTTATAAATTTTTTAATAATTTACAATATTATACAGGTATTATTAATAATATACGAATAAAAAAAAAAAAAAAAAAAAAAAAAAATTCAATCAACCACAAAATAAATTAAAATTTGCACAAAGAATTACATCATCAATTGATTGCTGATCAATTTTTTAAAACAACAATTGATTATAATTATAAATGTATAGCTAGCTGCCTATGGTTTACATGCTGAAGAAAAAGAGAAAGTATATCAATTATAATATTATAAATAAAATTAAGGAATTAATTATCTTATTTTAAGAATTCTGATTGGTATGTGGATCGTACACCAGACCTTTATGAATCGGCAATAGAAATTCGAACAATTAATATTAATATGGATGGCGAAGATGGTATAAGTTATAAAACGATTAATAGATTTTATTTAAATATATTTCTTTTTCAGATACTATTGATGATTTTGTGAAAATAACAGATGTACAATATAATGTTTTACATACGTGTTGTTATTGGATGCAATTGGTCATATTGCACTCACAATGAAGGAACTGTATTGAATGAACTGGAAAAATCATCTCATTCAATATAATATTTTTAGCTTGGTAACGATATGGCCAGAAGAAGAACGATTAGTATTTCATCTTTTATTTGTATTTATTTATTTATTTATTTATTTATTGCCTTATATATTTTTACATATCTATATTTATTAACAAGTTTTATTTTTTGTTTGTATTGTAATTTATTTATTTTTTTTAAAAAAAAAACAAATCACGATAATGATAAGTATTTTAAAATAATTCTTGATTTGTCAATAACGAAAATACTAAAATTATATTTTATAGAATTGGGTTAGCCATAAAGTAATGAGAATTTGCAGTGACTCAAATAAGTAAAGAAAAATATATATTAAAAATTAATAAAGAAAAAATTATGAACATAACTAATTTAATTTATATAATAAATCTAAGAAAAGAAGTTATTAATTTCTAAGTTTTAGTTAGTATAAAATTATAAACAGGTAAGATATTAATTATTTTATGTTTAGAAGTTTTCGCTTTCCAGTTTTATTACCTTGGTTTTGTAAATATATTCTTGATACTTTAATAATTAAATAATTTATAAACATACTAATTGACAGAGTTGTTAAATAATGAATTATTTTTGTAATGCATTATTTTTAATAATTAATAATTCAAAATAATGCATTCATTTTTATGTAATTCAAATTCATAATTATTTTTGAATTAATTAATTAAAATAATGCATTAAAAATAATGCATTACTTAAAATAATTCGAATTATATGAATTAAATAAGAATTATTTGAATTATTTTTGAATTAAGAAGAATAATTCAAAAATAATTCAAGTAATTCAATGAATTATTTTTTTTAATTCAAAAATAATTCAAATAATTCATTGAATTACTTTTCTTAATTCAAAAATAATTCAAATAATTCAATTTATTTGAATTATTTTTAATTTGTATAAAATAATTCAAATATATTGAATTATTTGAATTATTTTTGAATTAAGAAAAGTAATTCAATGAATTATTTGAATTATTTTTGAATTAAAAAAAATAATTCATTGAATTACTTGAATTATTTTTGAATTATTCTTGTTAATTCAAAAATAATTCAAATAATTCTTATTTAATTCATATAATTCGAATTATTTTAAGTAATGCATTATTTTTAATGCATTATATTAATTAATTAATTCAACAATAATGCATTAATAAAACAAGTAATGCATTATTTTAATTCAAATTGAATTATTAAAATAATGCTAATGAAGTTCAAAATGCATTACAAAAATAATGCATTATTTAACAACTCTGCTAATTGAGAGGTCCCTTTAAAACCAAGTAATTAATCTATTCGAAAGACGTCACGATATCTATTCGAAAGAAGGTCCGTTAGTTATGTTTCAAAGAGCTGCTGAATATTGTTAATCTTTTTACTTTTATCATAATTAATTAGTATACAAAATATAATATATCTAATTATATTTTAATGTGAAATTCTAATTCTAGTTTTCCAAATATATCCGACTATAATTCAAAATTCATATGAACTATGAAAACCTATTATATTAAGGAGTGCTCTATGGAGTAGATTAAAAAAAATATAAAAAAATGGCCTTGACATTATCTTTGGCAGCACTATAAAATGACATTTTGCTGTCGTCGTCCGTCGTGTCGCCTCGGTAAAATTTCTTTTTCTTGCTTCTTTTTTTTCCCTTTCTACTTCTACTTGCTCTCTGCAGGTCGTTAGATAGGAAAAAGCCAAAAGCCAACTACTAAAACGTCGTAGATAAAGAAAGGTGGATTTTACCCCCTCAAACAAACTCGACGCGACGGACGCAACGGAGACGGATTCAAATGTCGAAAAAAAGTTGAAATGTATAGGAATATATGAAAATGAGCAAAGTCACGACGGACGCAAGACGCAAAAGTTCAATCGATTTCAACTTTCGACGGACACGACGGATATAAAATAGGTACTTTTCAAAATTTTGAATTAAAATAAATTTATTTGGCATTCCAAAATTTTTTTTAGTGTATTATAAGTTGTGAAAAATTAATATAAAATATAAGTACATAGTTTTTTTTACAAATTTTTTTTTTTATAAACTGTCATTGAAGAATATGTAGTCCGTCTCAACCGTCGAGTTTGCTCGATCAAAAATTCTTATGCGTTTATTGTCCATCAGTTGCGTCCGTCGCGTCCGTCGTCAGTCGAGCTTGTTTGAACCATTAAACTTTTATAATAATTAAAAATTATTAAATTTTTTAAAATGGGTTTACTTTACGGTATCGGTATTCGTAATGAATTTTATGATATTTTTTCTAATCATAACATATGTTTATTAAAAGCAAAAGTGACATTAAGATTTTGACACTTCACTCTTGTCTTCTTGTTTGCACTCTTTATTGTTATGTCTGAAATTGAAATATTTATTTTAAAAATTAAATAAAATATCCTAAATGCAAAAACTAAAGTAGAACTGCTGAGCTGAATAATAAAAAACAAATATGTCACTGGTAGCCGATTACAGTTCAGACGATTCTGATGATGAAAAACTACAGTAAATTTAAAATAAGGTTAATAAATCTGAATATATATTGAATTAATCATTTTAGAGAATCATTACTAAAAAAACCAGAATATATTCAATTACCTAGTGCAAATAGTTTATTAAGTGGAAAACCAGGAGAAGTTTTTAATAATGTTTATAAAAAGGCTGAAGAAATGGTATGTAAGCAATAATTTAAATCGGTTTAAAATAATTATCGATTTACTGGATAGAAATTAGCTTCATTGGAGAAACATTGTAAAATGGTTGATAATGAAGAACATATTAAAGAGAAAAATGGTAAGAAAATTTGTTGGAACTATAGAAAAGGTCGATGTAGATTCGGAAGTAATTGTACATTTGCACATGATTCTGATCTGCACAATAATACCACTTTAAATTCCAGAGAATCTTATACTCAAAAACAAGTAAATATATTTTATTTATTTATATATATATATATAAAGTAATTTTTTATTATAAATTTTATTTTACAGGACATTCCAAAATTTGCATTAACAAATTTACAACACAAAAATGAACAATATAAAAATAATTCAGATTATATTGAAAATTCAACAGAAACAATAGCTTCAACAGCTAAAAAAAGAAATCGTCCAGGACTTGGGGATTCAATAACTCCAAGTAAAAAAGTTATGAAAGCTTTTTATTCTACTTCACAACAGCAGAATAAGCGAAATTGTTAAATTATTTCACCAAATTCTGTTACATTTACTATGCAGGAAATTCCTATTTTAGAGAAATTACTTCTAATTATTTTCAATTGCCGTTGATTATTTTGTAAATTTATTGTTGTATTATCGGCATTTGTACAATTATTATTGCTCAACAGATTCAATGTTGTTGGACAATTTTCTAACTCATCTAATTGCAATCGTATTGTTGGAACTGTTTCCCAGTATTTTCCAAGTGAAGGTTTTATAGTCATCTGTGATTTAACCGAATCATTTTCATCTATTTTTTTTTTATTAATATATAAAGGAAAAAATGTAATATAATTTTTTTTTGTTTAATTAAATAAAAATATATTAAAATTACCAAAATCTTCGCTCCATCTAGTTACTATATTTACTACAATTACTATTAGTTTATGGTAATTTGCTAATCTGCGTAAAAGTATACTAATTTTAGTTAACCAACTTCTACCAACAAACCATTTTTCACCATGAAATTGAAATCCAATTGCCGGAAGTGAATCAATTATTACTAATTTGATTGAATTTGGGTTTTTTATTAAAAATTCTAATAAACATTTTAATGTTTTAATTAAATCTTCTGGTTCATAAATTCTTTCGACTTTAATTCTTTGCATTATTTTTCCAATATCATCTTTTGAACACTTTAAATTATTTAAAATTTTATGTATCCTAACACCGGAAAAATCCAGTTTAGTATCAAAATAAATTGTTTCAAATTGATATTTATTAGCATAATTAATAGATAACGTAGTGCAGAGTAATGATTTCCCAACCCCAGGTAAACCACATATTTCTATCAAGTTTCCTTCAGAAAATCCACCACCTAATATTTTATCCAAGCTAAGTTATACAAGGATGTTTTTTTTATTATATTATAAATTTATATCAATATTAATAATTTACCAATTAATTCCTGTACTAAATACTGGAAATGAATTATTTATATTACAAATGTTAGTAGCACATACTTCACGAGGACTAAATATATCTATTAATTTACTTTTCAAAATATCAATTTCAGAATTTGGAATATTTGTATATTTTGATAGTTTGGTAGTGGTTTCTGTTAAAAATTGCAATACAGTAATAATTTCGTAGCACTGTAATAATTTTACAACATAT
Source organism: Rhamphomyia laevipes (assembly GCA_963920725.1). Taxonomy (NCBI): domain Eukaryota; kingdom Metazoa; phylum Arthropoda; class Insecta; order Diptera; family Empididae; genus Rhamphomyia; species Rhamphomyia laevipes. Next base: position 44,488,103 of record OY987259.1, read on the forward strand.
TCAGTGAGTTCTGTACCCTGAATTGGTAGTAAATTAACCATATTTATATTCCATATAAATATTTTATTTAAAACTGAATTAAATTATAATTCCCGGGTGAAAAATTTCAAATTATTACCGCTCCTCTTGTCGTCGTCTCCAGGTAGAAATAATGATTAAATTGGAGATTAGTTGCTAAATATCGAATTCGAATCGATGTGTTTCTGTTTTGTTTGTATACGTATGGATGGATTGGATATTATTATAATTGCAAGAGAGCAAGAAAAATATGTCGATTCGATTTAGGGTTTATCCCACTAAACAATTTATACTGATTCAAATAGTTGTAATATTTCGGAAATGTTTTCTGCAAATGTCAATTGTTCTTGTATACTTTATTATACATTATAGTATAGTACACTTTACTATATACTTTACTATACTATATACAATATACATAACATATATAGTAATAATATACATTATGAAAAAGTTATATCGGATTTATAGCGATCACAAAATAAAATGTTAACCAACGGTGTTTCAGTTTTGGAATTTGTTTCAATTTAGTATAATTAACATTATGAGATGGTATATACTGAAATGTGTATAGTTTCTCAAATATAATGCAATATAATCACATATACAGTTTACAACTCTGGCACCAACAAATATCACCTAGGAGAGCGTGAACATAATTTATTAAAATCAATAAACGCCTCACTTTATGTAATCAATCTAATTTATCTGTTTTTTATTGAAGCATATGCTTTAACAAATTCACGCTTAAAGTATGTGATGACTAATCAGGTTATGAAAATATATGCTTGAAGAATAAATAAAAGGAATAAAAAAAATATTTATAATAAATTTCAAATATTAAATTAAATTACATATACTAAATAAAGTCTCTAAATTTCGGTTGTTTTACATTTTTCGGACATAAGAACAATTTGTATAAAGGGATTTGATTACGTTTGCTTTTTAATATGGCACCTTGAAATTTAATGGCGCCATCTATTATCATTTAGCATGAAACTATTAACTTTGCAGATTTCTTTTATAATTTGTATACCATCGTTTCAAACATTCACAATTTCCGCCATGTTTGTGAGTTATTTCGTGCAAAGAGGTGCGTCTTTCATGAAAAATTGAATATAATGTTAAGTGATTTTCTCATCAATTATTATAATTTAATAAAAACTAATATCATTAATAAAAACTATAAAAAATTGTGAAAAAAATAAAGATTATTTTGTGTATCGATGGTTATTATGAAACGGGAAAATTTTTGATTGAAATTTTTTGAGGTATGTACAAAGGAAAACGCGAATTATAAAATAAAAAAAAAATTCAATTCTTGCAATATGTCTGCTGTGCTGTAGTAGTACTGTTTTGTGTCGCAGTTGCTGTCGTCGTCGTTGTTGTCCGTATTCTCAATAAAAATTATGTGAGCCCCGCACAAAAATTGAAAAAAAAAAAACACAGTATACAATTTTTTTTTATCTCTCTTTGGCATTATAAAAAAGTTTATAATTTTAATGAAAATTTAATTTAAAAAAAAAAAAAATGGAGTTAAATTTGATTGTGATTACTACTTAAGTGAAATAGATATGCATAAATATATTAACGAAATTTTTTGAATGAAATATTTTTTATATAGATAAAGAAATATATGCACAAAGAAGTCTAGGTAAAAGAAATAATAATAGAGGGCGGGATGCTTTTCAGTATTTAAAACTGAGATGGCCTGAGCCTGATCTGAAAAACTGAGTAACAAATAAAATATTTGTACTAGAAATGATTTGCCGGTTTTGGAAAATTTATTTTATAATATTTAATTATTAATAATGGAATTTTATGAAGTCATTCTTAAACTGTAATTATTCTAGAGATTGGAAATAATTATTTTAATTATTATATTATTGAGTTGATAAATAAAAAAAATAAAACTCAATGATTTATTTACATAATTAATTTAACATTATTTTGGGTTGAAAATTAAAATTAATAATTTGATATTAAAGTTATTGCTTCTATTAAGGAATAACAATGAATCTACCTTACTATTTCAAATAGTCTTTTGAATGCATATTATGCATTCAAAATTTGTAAATATTTTTTCTTAATCTTCCAAATTTTTTTATTTCAACATTCCGATTACAATATAATAATGAAATAAGGGAAGATGTTATGAAAAATTAGTAATCAGCAAGAATATCGAATTTCTCTTATTTTTATTATAACTTTATTTTTGTTAAATCACGAAAACATAATTTGGATAAAAATACCAGCTGCACAAACAAATATTTTAAAATAATAACATTAATTACAACAAACTTACATAGACTATTTATTTCTTTAACAATTTTCAAATGCTGATTTGTATATTTTCTTTATGAAGATTTGAAAATTTCTTCGTAATAGCAAATTTATTAATTAACCAAAACCAATTCATGGTAATGCTGTATGTTAAACTATACATTACATAAATTAGTAAATATTCATAATAAAGTAATGTCTGAGTTCACCTTACTTTGAGTTCATTGGAAAATAATCTTTTTTTACAGTAATCCAATCATATGTAGTGCAGTTAGGTTTATATCCATTCTAAATTATATGTAATATTTTCATAAATTTTCTTAAAAGTGCTATAATTACCTACTTTCAATATAGATATGCTTTATAAATTAGATTGAAATTATTGAGTTTCTTTTATATACCTATAGATTTTTTAATTTTATACTATTGGTAAGGACAAAGAATGTTTTGAATAATTTTATACTATGTTCAGTTAAAAAATAAATGTTTTTTTTTGTTAAATTCCCCGACAATTGCTATATATTATTTCTACGATATTACCGTATTTTATAATAGGTTATAATTTAATTGTATATATTCAATAAAATAACACAACATTCAAAATATTTAATCAAGCACCTTGCAAAGTAATTTTAAATTTATTAAGACTACCTCTAAAATAACAACTAAAAATATGATTTTCATTAGTTTATTTTTCTTTGAATAATAAAGGTTCTTTTTGTTATATTAATTTGCACATGATGATAATTCATAACTGAACAATTGATTGAATCTATTTTTGAGACAATCAATTATTAATAGGATGGTCGCATTTTGCGAGGCATTTGTCTGATGCAATTAACAAAAAAAAAAATGAAGAAATTTACAACCAAATAAATATTCAAAAATATAATTATATTAATATATTTTTTATAATACTCTTAAAGATGCATCAAACATGAATGAAGGTGATTCAGCAGGAGGGGGGCAGCAAGGGCTAAGCCCAGTCCCTCCTGCTGTTCCAGACCGCAGATCAACTACTACAACAATAGTAACAACATTATTACCATCATCTCTGACATCACAATCGTCGACATCGCCGTCAACCATATTGTCGTCGTCATCAAGTGGAAATTTACAAATTTATTCAAAACAAACACATCAATTGCAACAACAGCAATTGCAACAAAAAAGAACAAATCAACAACAACAGCAGCAATTATTAATTAGTGGATCTGCGGTATCAACTATAATAAATCCTACAACAACATTTACAACATCCCATCAACAACAGCATATGACAACCTCACGTTATAATACAACAAATACTACGAATATTGCATCAAATCAACAACAACGTTCAGTGATAGCGCAAATTCAACAACAATCAAATAATAATCACAATTTAAATAATAAAAATAATATTGTTTCAAGTTCCTATTTGAGTGGTAATAATAATAATAATAATAATACAAGTGTAAGGACATTTTTAACAACAAATAATAGTGGAATAATTAGTAGTAGTGATAGTGGTGTTATAAATAATTTAACACCAATAAATAGTGATAATACTGTTGGACAAATATCATCAACTTATTCAATAATTGATAATCAAATTGTTAATAATAGTGAAGAATCACCAAATCGTAAAAGATTAAAACTTGATATACAATTAGCTAGTGGTGTTAAAACAATTATAAATAATCCATTAAGTCAAAGTACAATAATAACAACGGCGTCGGCTAGTACGTCTGGTACAATTGATATAAACGCTTTAAAAAAGCGAATTTTAGAATATAAATTTTCTCGATTGAAAAACATTAAAGAAAAGTAAGATTTTAAAATTTATTAAAATATATTATAATTTTTATATTGTTTTTTTTTTTTTTTTTTTAGATATTCCGAACATGTTGCTGAATTATTTTTTCTACAAAGTGGTGGAAATATGATGGAGTATCCTGTTTGGAGGAAAAAACCACCAACACCGCAATATATAAACTTTAGTAAAGCATATCGTTTGGATGGATATGTTAATAGTAGTGAAGATTTAAATAAAACGGTTAGTGAAAAATCATTATATTATTGTTTTCAACTATATTTTATATTTTGACCTAAAATCTTAAGCTGCATAAATGCGAACATAATATTTTCATTAATATTACATATTAACTTTTAAATACAATTAAAATATCATTATCATTAATATACAAAAAAAAAATGTGTTAAGTTTTATAGGTTACTCCTAATCTTTAGTTCTAGCATATGATTTAACGAAATGTATTTTTTTTATATTAGAATTTAAATGAAATGAATTAATTTCAATTTTATTTTTATTTATTTTATAATTATCCAAAAAAGAAAAATTCATTTTGTTTTGATTATTGTTGGTGTGTTAATTTTCATTTAACAAAATAATTAACTGATTTACAGCATATATGAAATTGTACATATGATGATTAAAAATAAAACTGAGTAGTTGATTTGATCTATTTTTGAGAAAATCGATTTTTTATAAGATGGGTCGCATTTGTAGCGAGGCATTTGTCTGATGTACAATTTGTAAATCATTTAATTATCAAAAGATTACTCCTCATTCCATCATAAACCTTTTCTGAAAACATTTTTTGACATTACTGCTATTCTTTGTTAACGCATACTTAAGAAATGAAAACAGTAAAAATATTTTTATTATATGTATTCATTTTTTGTCTATATCTTTCAATTAAAAATAGTATAATTATTAGTTTGTTAAATGTACGACCTTCTAAGTTGGATTTGTTTTTAAATATTTTCACAAATAATTTATTTTTATTTAAAGTGTTCATCGAATACTAGTTTAATATTTTAAAATATCTTAACTTATTAAATGCCAATTAAATTAATACGCTAGCTAAAGGGTTTGTTACAGTTTCTAGAAATTAACGGATATTAAATGTCACCAATCTGAATATTATTGATATTATTATATATTATAATATTTGATGTACATTCAAATATTTCATTTTTATATTACATTATTGATTTAATTTAAATATTATTTTTCTATTTATATATATTTAATCAGACGAGTATACAACCATCTCTTACAACGAGTAATTTAGGAGTAACAAATTTACCGCAAGGAGCTGAAATAAAAATTCCAGGTGTTGGTGCAACACCAATTGCCCTGTCAACACAATTACCAGCTGCTGTTGTACAACTAACACAACAAGGTAATATAAAATGTACATTAAAAAATTTTGTTGAACAAATTTTTAGTTTATCAATTTTTATTTATTGTTTTTTTATAATTTTATTAATAATTAAATTTTATTCCCCCACCCCGCCCCAATTTAATAATAATTATAATAATAATATTAACGCCCCTTATTTATATATTAATCATGGTTTTTCTTTGTAAATACTATTTTATATATTTTTTTTTGCACTAATTGCTAATCATCATAACTAATTTAAATTAATAATTTAGAAATATTTTTCGTGAACAGTGCCATTTAAAGTTAAATTTAAAACAAAAACTCATAAACTATATATAAATAAAAACATTTTGTAATACATATATTCCTTCCAAAATAAAGCACTGCAAATATTGTATTTTTTTTTCTTTTTTTTTTTTTTATAATTTTAAAGTATAATTTTACAAATTGGAAGGTTATGTTTTTTAAATACCTGTTTATTTATTTTCATTATATTTTTGTAAATTTATTGTTTTTATTTTTCACATTTGAAATAAACAAAATTGGTTAAAATACAAATTTAATTATGCACTAACTATAGAATTTGTTGGGTTATTTTGGGTACTTCATAGGTCATATACCCGGTAGACCCCAGGGGGGTCGTCACGGGATGGTGTTTGGTCAAATTCCAGTTCCACCTGCTGTAGGGAATACTTCTGTACCACTGGTGCCAGGTAGCACCTTTTTATTCATTCTAAAATATCAAAATTTGAAAATAAAAAAAAATTATTTTCTATTTATATTTTTGATTTTTAATTTTTTTTTTAATTTCAATATTACAAAATTTTTTAATATTTTTTATTTGCGAATTTTTTTAAAGTAATTTTTTGTGTACTATATAATTTTTATTTTGACGATAGTATTTTTTTTTTTTTTTAAATATATTTTGTAATTTTCAAAAAAAAAATCATTACTTTTGATTGTTGGTGTGTTAATTTTTATTTTAACTGATTAATGCATATTTTTATAAAATTGTACATATGATGATTAAAAATAAAACTGAATAGTTGATTTGATCTATTTTTGAGAAAATCGATTTTTTTATAAGATGGGTCGCATTTATAGCGAGGCATTTGTCTGATGTACAATTTGGAAATCATTTAATTATCAAAAGACTACTCCATCATAATCCTTTTTTTTTTTTTTTTTTGACATTACTGATATCTGCTATCCTTTTTTAACGTATACGTAAGAGCAAGATAAAAATAGAAGGCAATTTTTTATTGTATTCCTTTTTGTCTCCATTTTTCGGTTAAGTTAAAAAAGGAGAGCGATGTAAACGTAATGTTAAAAATGAATGATCAATAAATTTAGGAAAATGTGTGTAGAAGAAAAGCGGTCTAAAAAAAATTAATTACTGTCTGAAAATAAGATTAAAAAAGTTGCAGATTGATTTTTTTTTTTTCATCCTGAGTAGAGGAATGTTTATAAACAAAAAAAAGTATTTTCTGTTGCCTTCGTGTTTTAAAAAGGAATGAAAATTTATGTTTTTGTTTTGGAGAAATGAAATGGGAAAAATTTTAGTGAATATATAATAATTTTATTTTACTGATTAGCATGTTTGTTGTGATATTAGTTAATACTGTATATCTAAAAATTAATTTTAAAATTTTATAATTAGACATATTAACTAAAGAATTCATTTATCATGATTATTAATTTTTTTGTTAATATTATTGTCACGGAAATCTTACATAAAAGTTTTAAAACTTTAGTGTTTATTTTTTGAAATGACGTAATAAAATTCTTGATAACCAAAAAGTTTTATATACAATTTATTCAAGTTAATATGTCTATTATGAAATGTGTAATGATCTGTTTTACTTAAAAACCTAATCTTATATTTTTTTTTATGAAATTTTTTACTTTTGAATTAAAATAATTTTACAAATATTCTAATTATCGTTATTTTTTTTTATTTCTTAATTGCTTTAACAATTTAAAAGGTGGTACACCACTTGTACCCGATATACCAAGTAGTTTACAAGAAAAACAACGTAAACCTGGTTCAAATGTTATCGGTGGTAACAACAGCAGTAGTAATAGTAGTAGTAGTTCAACGACTGTTTTACCATGTAATATTTTACAATCCTCATCGACAGTTACACCAAGTACTGTAACATTACCATCCTATGCTCAAGCAGCAGCAGCAGTAGCTGCAAATACTAGTAATAGTAGTAGTTGCGGTGGTATTGGAATTGGTGGTAGTAATATTGTTACTATTGGTGGTAATAGTAATGGTAATAGCCATGCAACAAATGGTAGTGGTGGTGTACAGGAATTTACAGTTAAAGCAAAACAAGAAGTCTATGTAATGCAAAGAATATCAGAATTACAACGAGAAGGCTTATGGACTGAAAAACGTTTACCAAAATTACAAGAACCAGGTCGGCCAAAAGCACATTGGGATTATTTATTAGAAGAAATGGTATGGTTAGCAGCTGATTTTGCCCAAGAACGTAAATGGAAAAAGAGTGCAGCAAAAAAATGTGCACGTATGGTACAAAAATATTTCCAAGATAAAGCCAATGCAGCCCAGAAAGCCGAAAAAGCTCAAGAATTGCATTTAAAACGTGTAGCTGCATTTATTGCCAAAGAAGTGAAAATGTTTTGGTCAAATGTTGAAAAATTAGTTGAATATAAACATCATACAAAATTAGAAGAGAAACGTAAAAAAGCATTAGATCAACATTTAAGTTTTATAGTTGATCAAACAGAGAAATTTTCACAACAATTAACTGAAGGTATGAATAAAACAATAAATACTGCTGCTGATAATAGTACAGTACCAAGTTTGAATTCAAGTCGAATATCATCACCGAAACGAGAAACGAATGTATCAGATGGTAAATTAAATCAATTAATTTTTAAATAAAATTATTTAAAAAACATTTTTTTGTTTTGTAGATGAATTTCGACCAGATTCCGCTTCTGATGATGATGAAGAAACAATAGCAAAAGCTGAAGCCGAAGAAGCAGTTGATGTAAATGAAGAAATAGCAGCTTTACAAAAAGAATCTGAAATGGATTTAGATGATTTTTTGAAAGGACTTCCAAAGGATTATTTAGAAAATCGTGATAAAATTGTACTTGATAAAGAAGATGATAATATTGATGATGATAATGATGAATCTGAGAGTGGTAATGCAGAATGTGGTGGGTCAGAGAATGCATCAGTAGATGAAGAATTTCAAATAAATGAAGATAGTGGTGACGATGAAGATACAATTCAGGAACAAGAAAAAACTGAAAAAAATGTTGATCATAAAAGAGAATTAGACGAATTAAATGTAAATTGTTACTTTTCAACAAAAAATTCTTTTAATATTAATTTATATTTATTTTATAGGCTGACAATGATTTAAGTGTAGATGAATTAATGGCCAAATATAGTAAACGTAGAAAATTGGATACAAGTGAAACAAAAATTGACATTGATTCAGACGATGACGAAGATGAACTACCAGAAAGTGAGTCTAAAACAAAAAAGTCATTAGAATTTTTTATACATTTTTTTTAAATTGTTTTTTATTGAATTTTTTAAAAAAAAATTATGGTTATTTATTTTTGTTTTGAATTATTTCAAGGCATTGATTCTGATGATACAACAGCTGAAGAAGAAAGTCTTGATGAAAGTGTAGAAGATGATGAAACGGAATTATCATCTGAAGATGAGAATGAAAAAGATGATTTAAATGTTGGTTTAAAAAGTTTGCTTGAAGATGAAAAAAAAGAGGTTCGTAAAATTCATAAAAATTTAATATAAATTTTTTAATTATTTCATGCACTATAATCAATTTTTATACTAAATTATCAGTATAATAATTACGCTTGGGTGCATAAATAAAATTTTATTTCAAAATTTTCAAAAATTTCTGATTTTTGTTTTAATTATCAATTTTCGGTGTTGATAAATTTTGAAAACAAATGAATAAAAATTTATTAAAATTATTTCTTATAACATTTCGATGTAAATAATAAATGATGATTTTTTAAGCACTTTTACAATTTTCTCAATAATCTATTTTGTGAAAATAGTTCCATTGTGCAATAGAAATTAAATAAATTGAAGCTATACTGCCATATGAATGTTTTTTTGATAAATAAACTAATTCGTACTAGTGGTTCAATTACAAAGTATGGAATATTAGAAAATTATAGAAAAATTATTTAATTTTACTAATATAAATTTTTTATATAATATACAATATTTTTTTAACAATTGAAATTATAAATTTATTATATTTTTAGAGCTCTGATAATAAAGATGATCTTATTAATGATGCTGCAGCTCTAGCAGAAAGTATTCAGCCAAAAGGTAATACTTTATCGTCTACAAATGTTGTTACACCTGTACCATTCCTGCTTAAACATTCTCTACGAGAATATCAAGTAAGTTTTAGAAATACGTTTTTTTTTTTTATTGCTTTTACTTTTGTGCAAATGATGATAAATTGTCACTGAACAGTTGATTTAATCTATTTTGGAAAGAATTAACTTTAATAGGATGGTCGCATTGTTGCGAGGCATTTGCCTGATGTATAAACAAAATTTTTAAAAAAATATATTGATTGTCAATATGATTCAAAAACTATATACATATTAATATTTTTCAACAGCATATCGGTCTAGATTGGTTAGTAACAATGCACGATCGTAAATTAAATGGTATACTTGCGGATGAAATGGGTTTAGGTAAAACAATACAAACAATAGCATTATTAGCACATTTAGCATGCGTTAAAGGTAATTGGGGTCCACATTTAATTGTTGTACCATCATCGGTAATGTTAAATTGGGAAATGGAATTTAAAAAATGGTGTCCTAGTTTTAAAATACTCACATATTATGGTACACAAAAAGAACGTAAACAAAAACGTATTGGTTGGACAAAACCAAATGCTTTTCATGTTTGCATAACATCATATAAATTAGTTATACAAGATCAACAAAGTTTTCGTAGAAAAAAATGGAAATATTTAATATTAGATGAAGCACAAAATATTAAAAATTTTAAATCACAAAGATGGCAACTCTTATTAAATTTCTCAACGGAACAGTAAGTGTTTTTTTTAAATTATATATTTCAAAATAATAATAATTATAATCTTTTTTTCATGATTCTTAGGCGTTTATTATTGACTGGTACACCTTTACAAAATAATCTAATGGAATTGTGGTCATTAATGCATTTTTTAATGCCACATGTGTTCTCATCGCATCGTGAATTTAAAGAATGGTTTTCAAATCCAATGACTGGAATGATCGAAGGCAACTCGGAATACAATGATTCAATTATAAAACGCCTTCATAAGGTCTGTACCCTGTACGTAATGAGTAATGATTTGATTTTTCTTTTAGTTTTTTTCCGTTATTTTCATCTTTTATTGTTTTAATCTAATTTTTCTGGTGTTCTATCATATTTCTGGTTGTTGTGAATTATTTTTTTGTATCTTTTGTATTTTTTGTTAAAACAACAATAATTTTTGTGCAAATGATGATAAAATGTCACTGAACAGTTGGTTTAATCTATTTTTGAAAAAACCAATTTTAATAGGATGTTCGCATTTTGCGAGGCATTTGTCTGATGCACTTGTTATGTTTACAAAAAAAATATGAATGTTCGATAAAATATTAATTTTCTTTACGGATTGTAAAAGGTATATAAATTCTAATAGCTGGCCATTTTATAAAATACAAGTTAACGCGAATGTGTTTTGTTTCGTTTTCAATTAAATATTTCTAAACTTTTTATAATTTCACAATTTTATATTTCTAAATATCATTTAAATTAAGTAAGTTTTCTTATTCATAATTGAATAATTTTTTTTTTAGAATATTTGTTCCAAATATTTCCTATTTAAAAATTCAATAATAACTTAAATCTATTCTTGATATAAATAATTGCAAATTTCTTATATGTAAATATATTTTATTCACATTGTAAATGATTGGTAAGCTTTTAAATAATTGTAATATTCTAATTTGTAATTAAAATCATTTACTTCTTAGTTCACTCATAAATAATATTGTTGAATAATGCCAAGCGTGGTTGAAATTCGTTCAAAATTGTAATTCGTTTTCTAATTCTACCACAAAATTTATTTTGCAATTTTCATACAAATGTAGTGAACATATTCTTTAAATTTGTTAAAAATCTTAAATCCATGAATTTCAAAATTAGGAAATCCAATAATATATGTTTGTATATCATGTAATTAGATAGGCTAGGCTATATAAAATGTAGAATTTTCTTGGGACTGATTTGTTTTGTTTATTCTCAAATTACATTATGTATTATTTTAATTCTTATTTCCATCTGTTCTTTCATTTTTAAGTTTACATTTTTGCTTTATTTTTTTATTTTTTTATATATTTTTATATTTTTTTTTTTTTTATATTTTATTTTTCTAATTTAGTATCTATAAGTTACTAACAAATCAAATTATGAATAATAAAAATTAGATATAAAAATTAAATGCAAATTGAAATGTTCTTATAATTTTTTTATTAAATCAAAAAAAAAAAAAACTTTTCAGGTTTTACGGCCATTCCTATTGCGACGATTGAAATCTGAGGTGGAAAAACAAATGCCTAAAAAATATGAGCACGTTATAATGTGCCGACTGTCAAAAAGACAACGATATTTATATGATGATTTTATGAGTCGTGCCAAGTAAGATTATTTATTATTTTATTTTTTCAAATATACAAATTAAAAATTCCAATTTTAGAACACGAGAAACACTTTCATCTGGAAATTTACTAAGTGTTATTAATGTTTTAATGCAATTACGTAAAGTTTGTAATCATCCGAATCTTTTTGAAGTACGTCCAACAATATCACCATTTCAAATGAATGGTATAACATATAATATGCCATCAATTGCCTGTAATTTACTTGATTATAATCCTTTCCAACATATTGATATACAGTCATTAAATTTAATATTAATACAATTAGAATTATTTATGACAGCTTATGTATCACATAAAATACGTAAAATACAAGTAACAAAAAAATTAATTGAAGAAATTGATACAATATCAGATATAACATTATTATCGCCACCAAAATGTCCAATTGGTAAATATAAATTCCATATACGTATTAAAGATTCACGTGTTCAAGAGAATATAAGTAGTCATTATAATAGTTTAAATAGTTATAGTAAAAATAGTACAGTTAAAGTTGGCACTAGTCCAGCTATGAAGACTGATGGTAATAAATTAGTTCCAGTACATAATAAAATTCAAAATTTAAAAATACAACAACAACAACAACAATCATCATCAATTAAAAATTCTAGTATTATTAATCAATCACAACAAAAAACAATTCGTATTCCAATATTATCAACGACAACGTCGCCAATTGGACAAATTACAACTGCAACAACAACAATTGCTACAACAGCATTGCATAGAGCTGCTGTTAGTGGTAGTAGTGGTGGTAGTGGTCAATTAGTAACAATAGCAGCAAATACATTAAATAATATAAATAATAGGCGTAGTGTAATTGATAATAGAATTTTAAGTAATACTGGTGGTCATCATCATCAATTAGCGCAAATTGTTCAAACATCTGGTGGTCGACATCATATTGTTTTAGCAACAACGGCAGCAACAACATCTAATGTTATTGGTAGTGGTGGTGCAATTGTAACAACACAAAGTGGACAAAGATTTACAGTTGTTAGTAAAATTGGTACTTTACCAACATCCACATTTGCTACATCAACAAGTACATCTAAAATTTTACCTAAACAACAACAAACTAATATAATTACCCTATCAAATCCAACAATAAATACTGCTGGTGATAATAATTTAGTTCAAGCACTAGCACAACAATTAAAAACATCAATTGCTCATCCGAATTTAAATAAACCACAACAACAGCAGCAACAACAACCGCAAAAAACTATTAAAATGGAAATTGATGATGATGATGAAAATTTGAATGACAATAATGTAAATTATGAAAAAGATGCTGAATTTAATTCAATTGAACGTGAACAATTACGTAAAGAACGTCGTATGGCTTGTTTACGTATGATGGCACGTATGAATCAAAGGCGTTGTGATGCAACACCAATTTATGGTGAAGATTGTCGTGATTCAATATCAAATTTAGCAAAACCATCAAAATCATTAAAATATACAACATGGCATTCACGTAGCTATACAAATTGTTTACAAGCAAGTTGTAATCGTAAAGATAATTGGACATTAACAAAATTATTAAAATCATATGATGAACGTACCAATGATATGAAATCAATGTTTGATAATTTTGTAATATTTGTACCACCGGTAACAGCACCACAACCATATTTAAATGTACAACATTTAGCACCATCAAAACGTAATTTAAATAATAATCGTGAAATAATATTACGCAATGAATTTTCACCAAAATTAATAGCATTACATCCAATTATATCAGCAATGAGTACACAATTTCCAGATCCACGTTTAATACAATATGATTGTGGTAAATTACAATTATTAAATCAATTATTACGTGAATTAAAAACAAATAATCATCGTGTATTGATATTTACACAAATGACAAAAATGTTAGATATATTAGAGGCATTCCTTAATTATCATGGTCATATTTATTTACGTTTGGATGGTACAACACGTATAGAACAACGTCAAATATTAATGGAACGTTTTAATGGTGATAAAAGAATATTTGTATTTATATTATCAACACGTTCTGGTGGTGTTGGTGTTAATTTAACTGGTGCTGATACTGTGATATTTTATGATTCTGATTGGAATCCAACAATGGATGCACAAGCACAAGATCGTTGCCATCGTATTGGTCAAACACGTGATGTGCATATATATCGTTTGGTTAGTGAAAAAACAATTGAAGAAAATATATTGAAAAAAGCAAATCAAAAAAGATTATTAGGTGATATGGCAATTGAAGGTGGCAATTTTACAACGGCATATTTTAAATCATCAACAATACAAGATTTATTTAATGTGGAACAAGGTGCAGATGCTACAACTCGATTAGCTGATATTTTAGATCGTAAACATAATAATAAATCACAAGATCATCAACAACCATCAACAAGTAATACATTGACAACAATAACAACTACTGTATTATCAAATAATGGAGTTGGTGAAGAAAAATCAGCTTTGGGTGTATTTGAAAATGCTTTGGCTGCAGCGGAAGATGAACAAGATGTACAAGCTGCTAAAACAGCTAAAGCAGAAGTTGCGGCTGATTTGGAAGAATTTGACGAAACAATACCATTAGAAGATACTGATAAAACTCAATTACCTGAAATGAGTAAAGCCGATCAGGAAGTTGAAAATCTTGTTAAGCAGGTAAATAATAATAAAAATAAATAAATTATAAAATAATTTTTATATTAGTAATTCCGAAAGATATTAGATATAAGTTCAATTCTCTGCTCATATTAAAACACTGAATAAAATTAATGTACGAATTCTTAGCACTTTAAAATTTTTTCTCAATAAATAATGTTGTGAGAATTTGTTCCGGTGCAAAAGTAATAAAAATGATTGAAACTATACTGCCATATAAATGTTTAAAATGATTAAACTTATTTATACTAGAGTTTCAATTACATAATTTTTGAGTTAATAATTGGTAAAACTTGTCAAATTAATATTTAATTACTGTGTTATATTTGAGATCATGCGTTTTAGCTATTTTCGTAATTCTTTGACACCAAATTCATTAAATTACATAAACAGAGAACGCAATAAAAAATATTTTTGGCGATCAGACATAGTTCAGTGTTAGTAATAACTGGATTATATCACTAATCGTCATACAAAACTTTAACTTATAAAAATATCAGTAAATTTTATTCGTAATTACGAGTACAATTTCTCATACTTTTAAAGATATTCTATAGATTACTCGAAAGCCATAACTTTCAACTCTTGATAATCCGGCATATAAAGTTTACATTTGACTCTCTGATCAACACACTGAAAAAAAAATCCTGTGGGATAAGCACTTTTAAAAAATTTCACATTAAATAATATTGTGAAAATTTGTTCCGGTGCAAAAGTAATAAAAATGATTGAAACTATACTGCCATATAAATGTTTAAAATGATTAAACTTATTTATACTAGAGTTTCAATTACATAATTTTTGAGTTAATAATTGGTAAAACTTGTCAAATTAATATTTAATTACTGTGTTATATTTGAGATCATGCGTTTTAATTACTTTCGTGATTCTTTGACACCAAATTCATTAAATTACATAAACAGAGAACGCAATAAAAAATATGTTTGGCGATCAGACATAGTTCAGTGTTTGTAATAATTGGATTATATCACTAATCGCCATACAAAACTTTAACTTATAAAAATACCAGTATATTTTATTCGTAATTACGAGTACAATTTCTCATACTTTGAAAGATATTCGATAGATTACTCGAAAGCCATAACTTTCAACTCTTGATAATCCGGCATATAAAGTTTACATTTGACTCTCTGATCAACACACTGAAAAAAAAATCCTGTGGGATAAGCACTTTTAAAAAATTTCACATTAAATAATATTGTGAAAATTTGTTCCGGTGCAAAAGTAATAAAAATGATTGAAACTATACTGCCATATAAATGTTTAAAATGATTAAACTTATTTATACTAGAGTTTCAATTACATAATTTTTGAGTTAATAATTGGTAAAACTTGTCAAATTAATATTTAATTACTGTGTTATATTTGAGATCATGCGTTTTAATTACTTTCGTGATTCTTTGACACCAAATTCATTAAATTACATAAACAGAGAACGCAATAAAAAATATGTTTGGCGATCAGACATAGTTCAGTGTTTGTAATAACTGGATTATATCACTAATCGTCATACAAACTTTACTAGTATAAATATTAAAGTATTATTATAAATGGGATGAAATATTAATATATATTTATATATTATTCAATACAGCTAAGTCCAATTGAACGTTATGCAATGCGTTTTGTTGAAGAAACTGGTGGATCATGGACAGCAGCACAATTACAAGCAGCCGAAGCTGAAATTGAACAACAAAAACGTGAATGGGAAGCAAATCGTTTAGCAGCATTAGCAAAAGAAGAAGAATTACGTAAAATGGACAATGATAATGATGAAATGTTAACATATAGTCGGGAGGATGCCAAGAATCAGGTTAATTTAATAAATATCAATAATGATAATAAAAAATATAAAAGAATTAATAAAAAACCAGTTAATAAGAGATTAGCTTTAATTAAAAAGCAAGAAAATATTAAAAAACTTAATAAATTACCAATTAATAATAAAAATAATAAAAGGAAAGCTCGTATTTTTATAAAACCATCAAAAACAACAACAACAACAAAAACAAAAAATACACAAATTAAAAATCAAATTAATAATAATGGTAATGTTAGTAATAATAAAAGAAAAAATATTTTAGTTAGGAAAAAAGAAATTAAATCATCAAAAATAACAAATACATCTTCTAAACGAAGATTTACTCATAATGGTAATATTCATAATAAAAATAAAATAAAAAAATTAAAATTAGATTCATCAACAAGTGTAGTAGGTACAAAATTCAGTAATAATAATAATAATATATCAAATAGACAACGTACGAAATCAGTTAGTATAAAAAAGAAAATCACACTTAGTAAAAATTCATCAGATTCTGAAATATTAGATAACGACGATGATGATGAAAATAATGACAATGTTTCAATTAATTCAATTTATAATGTAGAATCAAATTCAGATGTTATTGGTGGTGATGTTGGTGGTGTTACAGATGATGATGATGATGATGATCATTCCGATGATGTTGAATCTAATTTACAAATATCAGAAGATAATGATTTCAGTGAATGTAGTTTAGATGTCATGATTGATTCAACAAATGACGCTACAACAAATGATGCTACAACAATAAATTCAAATTATATTTCTGAAAATGATGATGATAATGAAACTGTGGAAGAAGATGAAGAAGAACAAGCTGAATCTGAAACAGAAAGTGAAAGTCGAATTTCATTGAATTCTATTAAAAAGAAAATAAAAGACAATTCATCATCAACAATAACAACAACATCTGCCGCCCATACAACAATAACAACAACACCAGTTTTTACACCAAATCAATTAGATGTAAATAGTCCCCGAACACGTTCTAGAGGTTCTGTTAAAATAAATTTATGGACATTAGATGTTAGCCCAATCTTACCGGCTAGAGGTAGTAGTAAATTGAATCGTAATAAAAATGATGATTTGTTAAATGATAGTAGCCAAAATACAAAATCATCTAATGATGATACAACAATTGATGATAATAATGATGATAGTATTAGTCAGGATAAAAATCATACAATTAATACAACTAATAAATCAGTAATTAATAAAAAAACAAAAATTGTAGATAATTTATCAACAATAACAACAACACCAAAACAAAAGAAATTTGTACGACGAAATATTAATAAATCGAATGGTGGACGACATAATAATATTAAAATTAGTGGTAAAATTCAAACTTTAGATAATTGGATATCAAAATCACCAAAAATAATATTAACACATTGTGATGTTGATATGAGTTCAACACCAAAACGTAAATTAGATAACAGTAGTAATAATAGTGATAATGTTGGTCCTATAAGAATGACACGAAGAACCTCAATGCTTAGAGTAAATCCATCAGAAAATGGTTCAACATCTTGATATAAAATTAAACATAAAATGAGATTTAAAAGAAAAATTAAATTTAAACGAAAATAATTTTAATTTATTAATTTATACTTAGTATTTTCAATACATTTATTTAATATTTTCTCTGTTTGGTGTTGTTGTTTTTCTATGGAACAAAAAAAATCTAGAATAACGAAACTATATTGCTGCTAAACCAATTAACAGAATCACATTTTTTTTTTTTGTTATTCAAAAAAATAGTTTATATTTATTATAAAAAGTATTTACTCATTACCGAAACAATTACAATCCGAAATATCGTTTCCAATTATATAAACAAAACAAATAAAACAAAAAAAAGACGAGACTTTTATTTAATTTAATTTCGATATTAAGATACAAAAAAAAACTGATTTTTAATGATTGTAAATATAATATTTATAAAACATTATTTTTTCATATATTTTTCTAATTTTGCCGAAATTGATAATATTTTTATACGAGCTATTCTTTTTAATAAAACAAAAATATTATTATTAATTTAATTAATTAGTGTTAAACTAAATTTAGTTCATATCACCAATTTCTTTTCATATTTTTTTTTTTTAATTAAAAAAAAAAATCATTTAATTAGATTAATTTTTTTTATTAAATAATTACATATTACTAAATTAATTATACTAATTAATTTGTGTTTGTTGCTTAAGCTTAAGGACATCTTTGTAAATATTATACATAAATTACATAAAACACATTTAAAATAATATATATATAAAATAAATATATATAATTAATAATTAGGTATCACTAAAAATGTCGTAATTTAAATTATTTGTCTAAAAAAAAAACTCTGCGAAGATAAAATGAATTGGTATTTAAAATTTATTATAAAACTGTTTAATTTTCGAAATAATTTTGTTTTTCATATAAATAAATCATAATTTAAATCTCTGCACCACTGTAATTTTCTGCATCTGCTGCAATTTATCGTTATTATGTATAAATATGGTGTTTAAAAGTGTTTAAGAAAACTGATGTTATTTAAACTTAACTAAAAAAAAATAATATAACTCAAATTATTTAAATAATTTATTTATAATTATCATTTACAATATCGAGTCGTATAATCCGAATCAAATATGAGAGTCAAAATAAGAATTAAATAATATTTCTTTTCTTCTACTATTTTTTATTTATTTCCTCGTGTGTAACAGATGCAAGAAAACAAGTGTGGAAATGATAAATAGATTTATCTGGTGGAAATTAAAAAATTTCTTAATTATTGCATTGCATAAATTATAATACTCTGCAATTTTTCTCATTATAATTCCACATGATTTCATGTTTTTTTTTTTTACTGAAAATTAATTTATATATTAATATTTCAAAATGAAATTTTAAATCATCGTTTTTTTTTTTTTTTTTTTCAATAAAATATTATATAAATTTAAATTTGTGTGTACAAGAAAGCAATAATGTGAACGATGTGAACAAAAAAAAAAACTAAATCAAATACTTATAAAGTTATTGGAGAGGTAAAAAAACGTGTTTGAATTTTTTAAAGTAATTTTTTTTTTTAAGACTTGTGACTTAGAAGAATTAATAAAAAAAAAAAACATTTCTTTTTAATGTAAGCTGTATAAATAAAATCAATATAAAAGAAAGATGAGTAAATATATATAATCTTTTAAAATATTATTATTAATTATACGTACATACACACAAAAACAATTAATTATATATCAAATTAAAAATATAATATAAAAATATAATAAAATAAAGTATAAATATTTAATAATTATAATATGAAGAAAAAAAAAAACCCTATAAATATAAAATTTTAGGAAATAAATAAAAAAAAAATATTCCTTGCTGAAAATTAAAAAAAAAAAGTTGTGTTGTTTTATTTTATATTTTTAAATATATTTTTTTTATTGTTCATTATTAACTATAATATAAAAAAAGATAGTCTTTGGCTTTAAAAAAAAAGAACCAAAAGAAGAAATACAAAAATTGAACGTATTTTTTTTAATACTGTTTTGGTGTGCAAAATAAATTTTGTTCGTGTAAAAAATGAAAAATAGAACATTATTATAAAAAAACGAGAAAATTTACCTTGTTGCGTTACGGTGTTTCTTTTATTATTATTTTGAAAATGAATTCCTTGTTAGTTTTTTTTTATTATTATTTTTAATTCCACATTTTTAAATAAAAAAAACTACAAAATAACAAAAATGAAAAAAATAAAGAGTAAATTTTAACATTTTGTCAAAGTTTGGCAATGGCAAAGATATATTTTTTTTTTTGGTTTAAATTTTGCATATATAAAAAGTTAAATAAATTATTTTTAATTTTTATTTTGGGCACCAAAACAGCCTTTCTTTCTCTGCCATTTCCAAACGGCCACAGATTTTCAAATATTATATTATAGCTAAGAAGACATTAAAAAAAAAAATCAATTAAAAATATAAAATAACTTTTTTTTTTTTCAAATAAAAAAGAAAATAAACAGCACACCTGGTGGCTGCATATGGAGAAAAACAATTTTTTATAATTTATAAATTTAACGGGTTTTCCATAGAATAAAAAAAACAAGGAAAATTTTAATTTTTAATTTTTAATTAATGACTATATCTCCAAAAACTGGTAAAAAAATTAGTTTTTTTAAAAAAAAAAAAAATATTTTATTTTGCACACCATTTTAACATTCGTTTGTATTTTTTTTTTTCGTATTTTTTTTTTTATAGATTTGGATATCTGACAATACTCTTGAAAAGATGCCGGTAAGTTGAAAATTTTAATTAAAATTGTTAAACTCAGTTTATAGAACCAAGAAGTTATTTGATCAAATATTTTAAAGATAGAGTTTAATGCTGTTGTCATGTTAATCTTCCAAATCTTTCAAATGATAAAAGTTTCTTGATATTGTTTTGTAATTTAGTATAAACCCCTACTAATTTAATATGAATTCCAAATTATATATAAAAAAATACTTTTATTATAGTTAAAATTTAACACATGTTTATTTTTTGTCAACAATTTTTTTCAATATTTTTACCAGTCCTAAAATTACATTTTTTTAAACTAATCCGAATGACACATTCGCTAAAAACTAGGATTGAAACCATCGCCTAATTTATTCTTGAAGATAAATTGTATCAGCATCAATTTATATCAATTTATTATTATCACCTTTGAGGATATGGATTCGCACAATTTTTAGTGGACACAATTAAATAAATTTTATTGAATTTGTAAAATTTCAATTTGCAACTCGTTTAACAACCCGGTTATCAACAAATTTTCTAATGTTTATAATTAATGTTTATTTACAATATCTACAATAATATTAGTAAGGAATATCCTAATACATAAAAAAGTCAAAATCTTTGAACCGTTTAGGAAATTCTTAGCTTCTAATATAAGCCTGTAAAATTGATCTACCATAATTTATAATAGGGAATAAAAATAAACGAGTTTCTCGTCTAGTCAAGTAGATTATTCTGTTTAATCTAATTGAACTCTAGCTTGACTGGAATCATACAAAATATAATAATTTAAATAAATAATCTAATATTTTCTTTCTTAATATCTCTTAATAAAAAAATAGATGTGGTGCCCCCCTACACCTCCACAAAATGATAACGACATCTATATAGATTATTCACTTAGTTTTCTGTATGAAACAGATATAATGCCAGAATCACATTTGCCACCAGTTTTCATTAAAAAAGAATACAAACGTTCACGTAATGAAGCTGGTTTATTAGAAGGTCGCCGACCATTAAAAATTCGTAAAGAAGATAATTATTATGCACCAAGATCATTATTTGATCGACCATCACCAGCTGTTGCAAAAATTCGGCGTGATTTGAAACTGCAACGTTATCGTGGAAATTTCAAACCAAATGTACAAATACCTGGTCTTAAACAACAAATTCCTATTAAACCATTAGTTGATACAGAAGGCATGGCTGAATGGTGTATTTATGAAGATATTTCAATTTTACATGTACTGCAGAATTTACAAGGTTTACCATTAAATTTATTATTATTATCGCCGGGTCATACACCAAATTGGGATTTAGTAGCAGAAATTGTAAATTTATATTCACGTACATATCGGCCACCAAAACAGTGTCGTTATAGATACGAATCTGTAGTGGTACCACGTGAAGAAGGTAAACTATTGGAAAGTCCGAAGAAACAAAAAAAACTTAAAGCTGCAATGAAATCATCGATTAAAACTGGTGTGAAAAGTTTACGCACGTCACAATTATACACTAGCGATAATAATGCTTCATTTTCCAAATTAATGAAGCTGAAATTTGATAATATTAAAGCGGCTTATTTGAAAAAAGCACCACCACCAAAACAAGTTTTTGGTGTATCAAGTCAAAAGAATATTCAAAAACATGCATCAGTTTTACAAGATTTTGGTATTAATAGCTATGATATGCCACTTAATCCGTTGGATATTGCTTTACGAAAAGCTGAAAAATTAAAAGAAAAACAACGTGGTAGTATAATATCTTTGCCACCACCACCTCCAGCAGCTACAAATCAACAATTACAACAAGAAATTGTACAACAAATTCAAGTCCACCAACATCCAATTCAACAACAACATCAACAGACCACAACTGCTATCGTTGTACAACAAGGTCCACAAGTTGGAAATCAACCAGGTTTGCAACAAGTAACACAAATAATGCAAGCAGGGACATTACAAACTCGCACTTCATCACAGGGTGGCAATATACAAGTACATCAACCACAAATTGTTAAGGCAATTGTTACACCAACATCGGGTTTAGTTAGTTCAGCACAAGTTCAACAAATCGCTCAATCACAAATGCAACAACAAGGACAAATGCAACAATCTGGAAATATAATAACACCATCATCAGTTTCTGTTGTGCTGACAACACCAGTTTCAACTCCGCTTACTGTTTCTCAAGGTGGACAAATCGTCTCAATTCAACAGCAAAATAATGCAGGTACTTCGACAATTATAAGTCAGTCACAACAAAATACATCGCTCGTACAATCAATGCCACAAGTTGTATCTGTTTCACAATTAGGTAATGTCGGTACTGTACTGACAACATCAGCCCAATTACAATCGAATGTTGGAAATCTTGCAACATTGAATGCATCACAATTACGTGGACAACGAATTGTGACAAGTGGATCATTACAAGAAGTTGTATTGCAACAACGTCAAAATACTCAAAGTCCAACAATTGTTTCAATGAGTGGATTAACTGGGCAGACTGTTACTCAAGGTCAATTTCCTACTACCCAACTTAGACTATCTATGGGAGGTCCACAACAAGTATCGAATGTTGTAACAAAAGGAATTTCGTTACAACAGGCTGGCAAATTAACAAATCAATCAACTCCAATTCAATTGTATCGTCAACAGTTAAAAGTTGTGCAAACATCACCGGCTCAAGGTCGTCAAGCTGCTGCAGCTGTTGTACAAACAGCTAATGGTCAGACAGCATTAGTAAATGCTGCCGGTACAATATTTCAAAGTGGGATTGTTCCAACTGGACAAACTGTTCAAGTGCAGGGACAAAAAGTTGCTGTGGCAACTGTTAGTGGTGGAAATTTAGGTACTGCTGGTGGTACTTCGGTGGCAACCGTTCAAGTAGCTCCGGGACAATCAAGAACACAGTTTATTAAGCAATTAGGAGTTGCTACATCAGGCGGGAAACAAACAATAACTCGACAAGTAACTGATAGTGAAATGTTATTAGTAAAACGTCAATCAATTGGACAGCAAAAATCGCAACTTTTGCCGCAAACACAAATATATGCTCCAGCAAATGTGCAAGTTCAATCTGGACCGTCAGGTCAACAACAGCAACAACAACAACAACAACAGCAGCAGCAGCAGCAACAGCAACAACAAATCGCAACTTTAGTTAAAACATCAAGCGGGATGGCATTATCTCAATTAAAACCTGGCGGACAAATAAAAGTAACAATGGCTAATCAAAATCAAGTACGTCAATTACAATTACAACAACAATTGGCAATTGCTCAAAGAAAAGTTGGTAAAATGGCACAAATTGGTCAAGTACAACAAAAAACTGGTGTACCAACTCAATTAATTGTACAAAATCCAAAAAATTTACCTGGATCAGTAACCTTGCAACAATTTCAACAGGTAATACGTCCAACACAAACTGGTACTTTATCAGCAACTGGACAAATTGTTTTAGGTAAAACTAGTGTTGGAAGAGTTATTCCAGTTTCAGTTGCATCACAAGCAAATGCTCGACAAACAATTCAGGTAAAAAATATTTTTAATGGAAAATCCAGTTTTTATTTTAAATATTGTTATTTTTATATTATAGGTTGTATCAGCAGCATCAGCTCAAGCATTAGCAGCCGGAAATATTCGGGCACATGTGACTGGTGCACAAAATATTGCCGGTACAATAAAATTAACAACGGGTCAAACACAAGCTGTACAAACCCAAGCAATAATAAATGCATTACAATCACAAGGTCGACAAAATGCTAGTCCAGTTCGATTGCAAACAACTGCGGGTGGATCTTTAGTTGCTGTTACAGTACAACAACAACAACAATCAAGTAATTTGCAATCTAATGCCGATGTCGTAGCAGCTACAATACAACAACAACATCAACAGCAGCAGCAACAACAGCAACAACAACAACAACAGCAACAACAACAGCAGCAACAACAACAACAACAACAACAAACCACACAACAGGTAAGAACTTTGGTAAAAAAGAAGATTATGTCAATTCGTAATAATGAGAAAGAACAACAATAATTTAAATTTTCAACTAATTAATTGATTTAATTAGTTTTAATATTACATTATTATCTTATTATAAATTCGATTAGAAATTTCAAAATAACATTTTATTAAATACACAACAAAACAAAAACAAAAAAATAACTTAATATAAATATTTTAAAATTGAAAATCACAAAACATAAACAATTATTAAGTAAAGAAGTTATTCAAAATTTTCATTAATCAAATTACAAATTTAAATATTAAAATTCTATTTAAAAGGAGAAGGGTTTTTAAACATTTGCGTATTCTTAATTGGCCATTAAAGATTTAAAATAGTTTTAATAAAACTTTAAATTCAAAACAGACAAATACATTATTTTTTTTTTCAGAAATAAGTAATTTCAATATATTTCGGGTAACGAAAAATTAGAAATCGATTTTCTTTTTTATTTTGTCGACTATATTCCTGCGGGATATTGAAATATATTAAATTTTATATTAAATTTTGGTAAAACGAAAACAATGTAATGTAAATTATCTTAAGAACTATAATTATTATTTATTATTATTCTTAATAATATTCACAAAATTATTTTAAGTGACAATGAAAATATTTCACTATCAAAATAAAAATATATTCTTAAAGATATTTAAAAAAAAAAAAAAATGAAATTTAATTAAATTTTTGGAAAAGTTAAAATAATTTAATTTATATTTATTAAAATATTATCAAAGAAGTTTTTTTTTTTAATCTACAAATAAATGAAACAAAAAAAAAAATTGATTTTAATTTATTTGTAGATAAAAAAAATGAATCTGGAGACAATTATTTGGATAAAATAATATAAAATTTTGAATCTAGTACACATAAATAAATATTAAAAACGAAATTCTTATAAATTTGTTAATAAATTTTACTTTTAACAAAAAAAAAAAAAAAAACAACACAAATTTAATGAATAACACAATATCAATTTAATGTAAATTTTTCTTACCAACATTAATTCTTATTTTATATTATTTGGAAAATACTAAATTGTAATTTATTGTTATTCAGGGCTAAATATATAAAGTATTAATATTTAAAAAATAAAAAATCTTATAAATTATAATATATTTAAAAACACAATAATTATAAAGTTCAATATATATAGAAATTTAATTTTTTTTACGTGATTTTATGTTTTGAAAAGAATTTTTTTTCTTAAAAAAAAAAACTAATCTTAATTTAATTTTGCATTAAATATTAATTTTTAATTTTATTTTCTACAAATAAAAACACATGTAATTTTATAAATTGTAAAATAAGAACATATATAATTTTTTTTTTTTAAATAAATATAAATTAACAAAAAAAAAAAATAAAAAAAAAATAAAAAAAAACTTATGTATAAAAATTATGTAATTTAGAAATATTAACTATAATCAAATTTAATTTTTATTTTAAACTGAAATATATATTAATAAAAAATAAATTGTAATTAAATAGAAAAACTCATTCAATTTTGCTGTATAATTTCAAAAAAAATATATATAATATAAAAGATATAAATAAATTTAAAATATATATTCTTTAGATTAGTTAGATTTTAACTATAAATTTTATTTTTTTTATGGTTTAATTTATCTATAATAAAATTTCAATATAAAATATAATAATTAAAACTTGGAAATATTTGTTGTTTTTTTTCTATTAAATTTCCATATCGCAGGTTTATTAAACATATCGTCACCTCAGAATTTAAGTGATACATGTGCATTTTTGTCGTTTTTGAGTTAAATAAATTGCAATTTACTTTAAAAATAGAGATATTTTGATTGGCGTTGTCCAAAACCAAGCTATTTCATTCCTTTCCGAAAATATCAGTATGACGAATGCCATATTTGCTTAAATTTAAAGGAAAAATTAGTATTTATATTAATATTTATGCTTTTTTATATAAAAAAGATTGTGCGCTTATAATTATACAAGCCATTGACTGCCTACATTAACTGAGATCCCAAACAAGCTGTTTTTTTTTAGTGAATAATTAAACTACTCATCATTCGATTTTGTAAAAATAAACACTAGTGTGCTCAGGGTGAGACAAGTCATGGACATCCCTAAGTCAGATGCCAGACCAGGCAACAAACTGGCCCCATGGACAGCTAAAAGGCCCAAAACTCTAATTTTTTTGTGAATAATTAAACTACATACCATCCGATTTTGTGAAAATAAAAACTAGTGAGCTGAGTATGATAAAAACCATCGACCGACAATAAGATGCTATACCCAATTCCCGAATCCATGGATCACATGGTGAAAAATAAACTATACAGATATAGGTAATGTTCTGTTGCTCTTTTTTAAAAAAAATCTTTTGCTTTTTATATTTAAAAACTGTTTACGTTGTTTAATTTTATAATTTTTATTATATTTACTTTAAAATTAACCAAATAAATACATTTTTTCTCCTATTTTTAATATTATGTAATTGTTATACATAATCCAAAAAAAATATATGTTATAGTTCAATATATAAATGCTACATTATGTTGAATATATGATACAAAACATATAATGCAAAACCGGCCCAATCGATAAAATGTTATCCAACATTTACATTTCTTACAATTTTGTTGCTTAAATTTGGGTAGTATTGCTGATATTTCACATTAAGTAGATTAGATTAAATAATAGGGGCGAGCAAAAATGATCTCTTATGAAACCACCGCGGTCATTATTGACCTAATGTGGTAACCTTTGTCTTACGTTTCTTCTACAGTTAAATTTGAAGATCTAATCAGGTATTTTAATTAAATTATCTGAACTAACAGGCATTTTCGTTTAATTATTGCAGACTTAGAACGGAATGTATTTGCAATTAAAGAACTCTAAATAAACACTATAACAACCAACCGCAATGAATTCGAGAAACCTTAATTTTACTTAGGAAATATTGTTTTTTTTTCCGTATCGTTAACTATGGAAATTTTGGTTTTTCAGTCGTTATAAATAGTCGTGTTCCGTAGAACATTTTTCAATATAGTTATGTATGAGACCACCATTTTTCAATTGGAAAACAATTATGTTTTGAATTAGAGTTTCAGTTTTTTACCAAGCTATAATTTTAAATGTTTACCGAACAACAATTTTTTGTAAAATATTCAAACTTTCAGAATGTAACGATACACTTGTTGCACTTATAACGATTACCGTTTCTCTTAATTTAATTGAATGTATTCATTTAATTACATATTAATTCAAAATAATTCTTAAGCCAAATCTCATACTCGTACTGGTACTACGACTACACCAATCACCAATGTCAATAAATTGAGTGAATATTATTAATTTTACAAATCACTCAAAACAATTTCCCCTTACAATAAATGTATGTCGATTAATTTTTTACGGTAATAACGTATCATAGCAACAGAAAAATAAACATAGTAATTCATTTTCCTAATCAATTTGTTAAAATTTTCTTTAAAAATCTAAAACTTAATAAGATATTTAATTAAATTATATACAAAATATTATGTCACTATTTAAAGTTTGTTCTTGTTGGTCTGCACAGTGTTCAGATATTTTAGAAAATTACGATTCATCATCATTAATTTGTTATCGTTTTGGATTAAATGATAATGAAAAAGATTATATTATCGTTGGATCACATAATGGCAATTTAAGTATATTTTATCCTAGATGTGAAATTGGTATTGATGGTAATTTTCAAAATTACCAACCAACAGATTTATTATTAGAAATTAAATTAAATTTACCAATAATAAGTTTATCTGTTGGAAAATTCAGTGGGTAAGGAACTGTTATAACATATATTTTATTATGCTGTTAAAAAATTGTATTTTATGAACCATAACATTTTTATTTTTTATTCATTCTTCTAACCAAAAATAATTTATAATTTTTTATTATTTTGGCAGGACAACGAAAAATGAAAAAACAAATCAATTAGCTATTTTACATCCATTTAGTTTAGTTATTTATAGTATTTCAATATTAGATGGTGTAGCTGAACATGGTAAACAATCGTCCTTGCAAATTTTAACTGAACATAAATTTAATAAATCAGCATTTTCAATATGCAAAGGAGCATTTGGTCATGTTAAAGGACGTGATTTTATTTGTATTACACATATGGATGGAACCTTGACCTTTTATGAACAAGATGGTATAAATTATGAATGTTATTTACCAGGACCAAAGGCGCTACCATCTGTATTGTCTTATATATCTAGAACAGATTCATTTGTGAGAGTAAATTTATGTTGGGAATTGGAATGTTTTAGGTAAAATTTATTATTTTATTATGTTGTGAATTGTACAAAAAAATATATAAAAAATATATATTTTTTTCTTGTTTTTAATTATAATAATTTACGTTTTTTTTATTTATTTGTAGTTTATTAACTTTTGCTTATATAGTAAATTTAATTAATTGAATGTAAAATAATTTTTAATATATAAATTGTGTATAATATTAAGAAATAATTTTGAAATAACTTCATTTTTTTTTGGCAATTATACAAAAATAAAACTTTACTTTTAAATTTGTTAATAATTTACTTTTGTTTGTAACTTCTTTTACTTGGCTAATGCTAATGAATTTATTATTAATTTTCTGTAAATAATAATGTATTTCATAAATCACTAATTATACACAATTTATTAATTATTAATAATTATTTTATGTTTAATTATATTTTATGATAGATTATAATAAACTTATGAGTATAATATTACACTAAATATTTGTTAAAAAAAAATGAATTATCCTGCCAAGCTACTTCTTATAATTTGCAAATGGAAATTGAATTTTAATTTACTTCATTGTCTGGCGGCCAATATAAATTTCTACTTTTTAAGATACTGGAAGGCAATTTTTTTTTGGAAACTTTCAAATTTTATGGAATTATTTTGTAATTATTCATAATTTAAATAAATTTATAAATTATTCCGAAAAATTCCAATCGGTAGCGGTGGCGTACTGATGCATAATGTCCTGATTTTAATTCCAGACCGAATCATCAATGTAATGTCACTCTAAGTTGACTCAGATTTAAATGAGTACCAGTAATAAAATTGGAAATATATAATTGTGATCTTAGGACTGGGAAAAATAGAAATGCTTACAGTGAGACCATTTGCTGACAACAAATGTTATAGTGACACATTTGTTGCCAGCAAAGCCTTTAACTTTAAAATGATTAAAGCAATTAAAATGATTCTTCACTATAAAACCAAAGATATGGTTCGTAATCCAAATAAAATTCGTAGGTTCAAATTGCAATAAATTCACAAAACCTCTTTTGAAGAGGGCAAATGCCTTGATTTTAGCTGTAGTTCCATTTCTTGAGCACAAAACTTAATTTAATCATTAAAGTATTAAATTATCTCCAATTTACCTTGCAAATCAATTTTTATTTTTTAATTTTGTGATCCTGATTAACTCTATAATGATTTCATTATAGCTATCAAGATTTATCACAATCATCAATTACTAAAAATGATATTGCTCCAACTTGGTCCATTTGTCTAGGTGAATTTATAATGGATATACGTCCAGTACAAGTTACAAAGTAATATTGTATCAATATCAAATAAAATTTATTACAAATAAATTGAATTTTAATTTTACCCAGTACCCGAACATCAATTATGATTCTTGGGGAACATAATCTTATTTGTGTATCAGATGATGGACGTTTTCAATTCATTATAAAATTGGATTATTCGCCAAAATGTTTTACATCATTTGTTGTTGGTTGGTATTGGGGTAAATATTAAGTTTCTTTCAAAATATAATTTTCCCAAAATATTTAAAAAAATTAACTCTATTTTCAATTTTAGAACCAAATGCACGACTTATTACAGCAATATTATCTGATAGTTCATCCCTATTAATTTATGATGAACAGAAATTAATTTGGGCAGCACAATTAGAAGAAATACCAATAGCAATTCAAAGATCAAATTTACATAATTTACCCGGTGGTATTGTAACATTAGGTACTAATGGTTTACTAAATATTAGTTATCTTGGCTCTGAGCCATTTATTTTTAAAGTTCCACCATTAAATTTAAATGAAATGAATTTCGAAAAAGCACATAATGAACTATTAGATTTAGAAAAGGATATAAAACATGGAATCGATTTAACTGATATAGAAATGATAAATTCATTGGCAGAAGATAATTTGGAATTGGATTTTTTTTTATTGCCAAATTTGGAAAAATGTAATTTTTATAATATATCTGATAGTTTAAAGAATTTTATAATAAAAAATGATAATATTGATATATTAATGTGTTCTGGTGGTATTAAATATAAAGCAAAAATTAATATAGAACAAATACAAATAAATTTTCAAACTATTGATGGTATAAAATGTTCAAAATCAATGATAACATTAAATGATATTAAAGCAAATAGTTCAGATTTAATAGAAATTTCATTTTATTTATGTGATAAAATTCATATTTGTACAAATGAAATTAAAGCTGTCGTTTCTTATATTATAAATCAAGTAAGGCCAAATAATTTTGTTTCTTATATAATTTTCTTAATATTAAAATATTTATAACTTTTAGAGTATACCAAGAGTTTTGGTCAGAAAATGTTTTTTACCATTAAATTTATTATATAAAAAATGTCCAGCTCAGAAAGATGCTTCAATTAAACTAACACTCAATATTAATAATAAAAATTTAAATATTTTTAAAATTTCATCAATATTCTCTGAAATATGTGGTGATATTGATGAAAATGATCTACAAGCTTTGGGTTTAGTTTTAGTGCATATGGATGAAATTGTTACAATTGTGGCAGCAAAAAAAAATTCAAATAGATTTCGGTAAATAGAAATTTTCTTTAATATAATATAACTATACTAAAATAATAATAATATTAAAATTTTAAATATACAATAAAAATAAATTTATAAAATTATTAAATTTTTTTAAAAAAAAGTATTCAGACAGATTGCCTTGAAACAATTCCTGTGGTTTTGGAAGCTATGATAAATTATATCAAAAATTTAGATACAAGTAATATCAAGGACAGTAGTCTTACTGTTTCAGATAATCTTAAAAAGGATATTAAAGGACGACGAAAGAATCATAAGAGACAAATACAAAATAAATCAAAATCATTACTTATGGCGGCACCAGTAGCACTTCCAAGTAATGAAGTCATGCTGAGGGTAAATAGTCATCATGACATTCAAGAGAATATTCGTAAGCAAACTGTAAGTAATATAATTTGTATATTTATTATTTATTTTATTTAAATTCAAGGATATAAAGCTCAAGTTACAATGTATCGATCAGTTCAGTATTAATTTCATTCAGTAAAGTTCAGATTTGACTTCTCCATATATTTTGTATATGGAAAATCGATTTATATACATTGGTGCAGTTGAAATTGATGCGGAAAAAGTTTGGAATGATTGAACTTTTACGAATTCAAACTAAAGTAAATGTCAAGGGAAATGAAATTTTTGACAGTTTAAAAAAAAATATGTATGATGAAACATGGCTGACGAATATTTAATATATTATCCGGAATTATATAATAAAGAAAATAAAAATTATATGAACAACAGGAAAAAAGATGAAAACAAAATTTACAATCGATAACTATGTGTTGAGTCTACTTAACCAGTCGATTTGCTACTGTACGAACTGAACAGACCGATACATTGTAGCCCATGCTTTACATTGAAATGAAATTAATAATAATATTCTTTGAAAAGGCATTAATGGATTTACTATGGAATCAATTTAAATTATTTCAAAAATCATTACAATCAAAGCGAGAAAATGATCCAATTGATGGTTTAATGATGTTAATTGAAAAAAATTATGATGATTTGGTAACTGAAGGCGATAAATTAATGGAAATGAGAAATGGTGAAAAAAGGTATTTAAAATACTATAAAGAATTTTATTAAAATGAAAATTATACTATAATATTCGACAGTGAACGTAGTAATTTATCATGTGCAATAGCATTAATGAATCAATTAATATCATGTCTGAATATTGAAAATAAAATCATTGAATTAATTCAATCAGTTTTAATATATCCTATTGAAGATTGGACTGAAAAGGTAAAATTATTCGCAAATTATTTGTTATTTTCTAATATATATATAATTATTTTGAAAAACTTCAAAAAATCTTAGAGTTGGGAAGAAACTTTAGATTCATCATTAAATATGCTACATCATTATGGTCCTTTGTCTCACAATAAAAATTTTAAAAATAATTTAATAAAAGATCAACAATTAATAGCATCACAAAATACATCTGTTGTTGGTTATTTTGATTTTGATCGATTCAAACGTCATATGACATCATTATTTGATCGTGTTTCACGTTTAGCATCATTAGATCCTAAACATCGACACACTATGCTATTAAATATAAAAAATCAAGATTCTAAAAATATAATAAAGAAACCAACAACGAATGATGTCATCAATGAAAATTTAGAAATATTAAATGAATCAGAAATTACAAATGAAATTACCAATGATTCAAATATAAAGAATAATGAAAGACTTGAAACTTTGCCAGATGATGACGAAATCGATGTTGATGATGATGATGAATTGGATAAAACGTATGAAAATGAATGGACAAATAATGAAATACCAGCAACTGAATTTATGATGTTAAAAAATAAATCGAAAATTTTCAATTAAATTATGAATTTTTAGTAAAATAATTGAAATTTATTTATATATATTATTTTTTATATATTATATAACATTGTTAATGTGCTTTAAGTTAAATAAAAAATGTAGAAAAATATTTTATTATGTACAATTTTTCATAAATTTTGCAGTAATAAGACAAGAATTATGTTTGCAATATAACGTCAGTCTTGTAAAATTTTCACTATACTAGTTATGTTTATGATTGTTCCTATGATTGCAGCTTTGTTGGTAAAAGACACTACTAGTGACTAGTCTATAGTTTAAAAAAATTGTTTATTGGTATATTATGTTATTTTGTATATACATTTAAATTTTCATTTAATATTTTATGGGTAGATAAGTTATAAGTTTTAGATTCCTTAATATCGTACATCGTACCTATGGTCTAATCGCTATCTAAGGAACATTCTGCGAATATATTAAATGAAGAATTGTTTCGCAGAACAAGCCACGAGAAAATATATAGCTTGATCAGGAGACAGTGGATTTATCATACGATACGTAAACGCGACAATTCTATTGCAGCGTATACTTTGTAATGCACTTATCTTGCAGATCAGTGCAAGAGGAACACATCGAAACTTGGTAAAAGATTAGGGAAATTGCCAGAAATCGAACACGATGACCTATGATGCAGGTTTAATGGATAAGTAATCATAATCAATCTTGGACGTAAGTATACCATTAACTTTCATCTGCTAAGAAAATGGGGGCTTAAGAATAAAACTGATTATTTGTTTGGATAAGTATGTTTAGTAGGTCCATTAATAAATAAAAACAATATAATATCTGTAAACTTAAATCTTAGATTTTTCGGAATTCGCCA
Organism: Rhamphomyia laevipes; assembly: GCA_963920725.1. NCBI lineage: Eukaryota > Metazoa > Arthropoda > Insecta > Diptera > Empididae > Rhamphomyia > Rhamphomyia laevipes. Next base: position 44,522,663 of record OY987259.1, read on the forward strand.
TTATGTTAAGGAAAAATGATCTATCTACAGTGGATTGGATTCAATGGATTCAATCACCGAAACCCAAAAAAAAAAGTTAGTTAACTAGAGTATTAATGCTTAATACAATCCAATCAGTTAAGTAAATGTAAAAATAAATATATAATTATTCAGCTAAAACAAAACATTAAATCTTGAATTAACAAGCTAGCACTGCACTAACATAGCGGTTCACAGTTCACAGTGCCCTCCGTGCTTATTCGTCACCTGGTAATTTAAGCCATATTATAAATTGAAAATAACAAAAAGATGAGAAACAAAAAACAATCAAATTAGCAGGTTACCACTAGGTTTAGGCTTCACAATTCTGAAAAGAACGTAACTACTTCCCTCCGATGTTACCTGTCAAATAGGTTCTATAAATTAACGACAATAATTTAATAATAAATAATAACGATTATTTTCAGATCAAATAGTAAATAGAGTCAGTAATGAATTTTGGTAATGTGAAACTTTAGTGATGTTACCATTAAATAGACTGGTTAAAGTTTTATAAATTCACAATACTGCAAGAAATTTTAAGTAAATTTACAACAATAATATTAAAATATTTTTTATTTTAATAAAAATAAAAGTGAGAATTGCAGACAATTTTACTTAACAAAATAATGTACATTGGACAATTTTGTTGTTGTTATTTTACCTTGAATTTTGGAAACATCTGCAGAAATCTCTGAATAGTTCTTATGAAATGATTAGAAACACATCATATCGTCGTAAGAATGACAAAAAAAAAACATCACCATTACAGTCACGAGCTTCTCCATGTCAACCCAAACTCTGTCATGGATAATGACCAGAGCAAGACTTTCAGACCTTTTTATGTCATTTTTTTTTTTCTATTTTTTTTTTAGAGACATTGGGTAGTTCTAGAAATCATATAGTAATTCGTATCTATATAAAATAAATGAATATGTTGTTAGCATATATACAGAGAGTGAAGTTTTTAATGTGCGCGCTCGTGTTGACGCATAGTTTATGCGAATTTGTAGGAGTTTTTAATGACATCTTTATGAGTTTTATGTGATATTAAATTCAACACGGTAACATTTAACATGTTCATTTTACCAATCTTTATATACAAATAGTTTTATAGGTAGAAAATATGCGTAGATACAGAAAACATAAAAAATAATGAATATTTTTTTTTTTTTTGTGATATTTTGTCTGTTTATGTCTTCACGAATTATTATACCGGGACATATGGATTTGATACTTTTCTGACCTACAGATTTATTTGCATATACGCCACAAAGTGTTGATAAAAATGACATTATACCTACATAATTGTTAAGCATATTTTTTTTTTTTCAAAATGTATTCATTTTTAAATATGTTTTGAAAAATAAAATATATGGAAATATTTTATGTTGCACCGGTGATGTATATTTCGAATATTGAGTAGGATCTGTTTTTAAAGATACTTAGAGACATTTTTTTACTGAACTATTATATAATAAATATATTTATCTGAATGCTCTTGGGGCTGTGACTCTGAGTAAGAATTCACATGACGATCTGATCAAATTCATTAAGGAGGTGGGATTGGTTGATGCGTTATAAGAAAAAAGTTTTGCCATCGACTGGATTGTACAATGGGCAAAAATGTAACTTCAGTGCATGAGGTTCTCGGATCCTCCTCCTTACAAACCAACTAACCAAGAATCACTATATTTTCGAGGGTCTGCTGAAAAACTCTCTTTCTAAAATTATTTTTTTGTGGCATTATATTCTTGTCTACGAATGGAAGATATTGGATTATCTAAGCGTTGATATTACGAATTTTTTAAAACCTGACCAAAACCTTTAGAACTGTAAATAAATTTTATTAGTAATAACTAGTTAAACTTCTCACACTTTTAACGGGTGGTTTCCAGAGATAACTAGTAATGTTGTAAACTAGTTCAAAGATGAAGATAATTTATGTAAATTCAAGTTTGATGGAAATATATATTAAATTTGGCGTTTGATTTAATAGTTGATTGGTAAAATACCTCTAAAATAAGAACACGCACTACATATACTTGCTTCGACATCTATTTAAAAGTGTCTACTTCTTGAACTAAACAGGTGGTAGCTAAACTAAACATTAATTTATCTTTATGTCAATGTGTACTGAGCTTTATCCCCTCTTCTGTTATGAATTATTTGTGGAACTTAAACACTAAATCACATTGACTGTAAATATAATTAGACACAATCACAATCCCTCTCTATAATTAGAAAGTCTTTAATTAGTTAAATCGTGTCTACTAGTGAGAATGTACATGAAACTATGATGGTAAATCAAGAAAGAGAAATTTTAATTATAATTAATTTACATAAAACTTTATAATTTGAAATTGTAGTAAGTTTGTTAAAATTGATAAATTGACTAAAGCTGCTTCTGTAATTCTATCCCAATTTTATTAATATTGTTTTTTTTTTTTAAATATTCTTATAAAGTTCAAAATTCAATCAGAAATCTAATTAAATTTAGATTTGTGGTGCATTATATTCAAAAGTCAAGTAACTTGAATGAATTATTGAATCAGATGAAAAATGTATTATCTTTAACTTTGTGGAAATATTTAATTCTTAAAGATCTTGTTGATCATTTAAATTAAACTTTTTTTTAAAAGGCAAAAATCCTACTAGACATTCAAGGACACTGAAGGAATATGTGAAAACATAATTAGATAATCTTTTTTTGGATACATAATCTTAATTACAAAAAATAAATTAACTTCGGAAACATAAGAATTTTATTTCTTAAAGATTTAGCAAATGTAGTGTGACAGCATAATTTATTTTTATTAGTTTTTGAATGTGGGTATATCTTTTCATTGCTTTCTATTTCTTTTTATTTGAATTTTTGACTTTTTAAGTCTAATTATGATGAAATATGATAAAGCATGAACTAAAAAACATTATAATAATTGTAATATATTATAAAATGTTCTATTTACTACTCCCGGCATCATTAAGGATTTTATTTGCAATATTATTTTTTTACACTTTTTTTTTTATATAAAATTATCAACAACTACAAAAAAAAAAAACAACCTACTTAACACCGGAAAATTTACATAATGTTTAAAAGGATAAATATAAAAATTTAAAATATTTTTTTTTTTTTTTGTGGGTTTCTTAATGATTTTCGGAACAATTCTATAGATAATCATGAATAAATTGTTGTACTGCTGGGTTGAATTTGTTTGTACCACAGCGTTTGTACAAATGTAATAGTTTTATCCAAAATTTTGGGTTGCCAAGTAATAAAATAAATAATTTTTTTTTTCTTAAATTTTTAATAAAAAAGTTGCTTACTGTTAACCTAGAAGTATCTTAAATGTCGGAGTTTGTTAAAAAATAGTTTGTAAATCTTTTTTAGGTACTTATTTATTAGGACTCACTTATAGGCTTACTTGTCATTAATTAGATCTGGAACAAATCTGTATACTAAATATTATTGAAATCAGATAACAATTGCTTATATATGCTCTAGAAGCCACGAAAATTAACTTCAGAAGCATATTAAATTTTTTTTTCATTTAATTTCTAGAAATAAATTGCAAATAGATTCTATAATTATTGTAATAAACTAGCAAAATTTGAAATATAGTAAGCAAAAGTATAAAGAAAAATTAGGGTTGTAAATACAAAATGTTTACCAGTTAAAATTAAAAATAATTATTTAAAAAAACCAAAATCTAAAATCTAAAATCTATCTATATATGAGTCGCAACCTTCGGTTAAGAATCGCTGCTTCACATGAAAAATAATTCAGAAATTTTAGCTTGGATTCACGGAATTTATATGGATATACCAAATAGATTACGAAACTAATCCCAAATTTCATTCAAATGCGATAATCAAAAACTAGAAATATTGGACTTTATGTTTTTGGAATCTCTATGTCTATACCCTCGAAAACATAAAGAAAATTTGGTTTATGTTGATCATAACTTCACAACACTTCACAGTTTTTCAGAATGAATTATATAACTAAATATATTTATTGAAAATTGTTTTTATATGGTAAGAAATATAGAAAAAATCATTTTCATTTTAGATAAAACTTTTTTTACATTATATTAATAAAATTTTGGATAAACTTTTGAACATAATTTTGAAATATATAATTATTTATTACCATAGAAATTTTACTTGACTAAAAGTTACTTTTATTATCAATGATCAATGTATATAAGTCCAAATTAATTTAAATGGTAATATTTCAAGTTTTTAAATAATAAAACTTCATTGAATTCAAAAATTTTCATGATATATATTTAAAATAGTTTCAATAGTGAGCATAGAGTCAAAAGTTAGCATATAAAGTGAGCATTTATGCTAACTTTTATCATAGTCTTCATTAAAAGGATAGTGACATAAAAATGAATAGTGTTTACAGTGTTTTGATAATTTCCATACAGTAATAATGTTATAAAAACTGTAATGAGATTTGATAGACGTCAAGGCAGTTTATACAAGGATTCAAGAAATATAAGTACAAATGATACGGAGGTATATTTTTGTTAATTTTTCCAATTCAACCTTTTCAATTTCAAAATAAATTATTATTACGTCTGTCAAAACATTACTGTGTGGTATTGATACTATATCGAAGATAATTTTTCGCATTAATACATAATTTTAAAGTATATTTTTGTTCGGATTTATTTTCTGGATAAATAATGTTAAAATTTTATAGAATAATATATCAAAAAGATATCTAAAAATGTGGTTAAATTTATACAACATATAAAACCAATATCTTTGAAATGATAGCGACAGTTTTGTATAAGCAAGTGTTCATATATGATATAAAACTATATATGCTATATGGTTAAAATATTATTCATAACGAATATTCAAAGAATGTAATAATTTTTCTGGTGATTATGTTCAATAGAATATCAATTAAATGACAAATAGTAAAAACCGCACAGTTGATATACATTTTTTTCATCACCGTATACAAAACATTCTGCAAGTATAAATTGCAACAAATTAACCAAGTAAATGATCTTTACATACAATGTAAATGTAAGTAAACATCTGTTCAGATGCTTTGTTTGGCTTCTTTCATGTTTCATAAATGTATCCATTATTTTGTATGTTGTTAAACTTTATCTTATATAATTTATGTGATTAAGTTTTTAGCCAATAAATAATTTTGGTTTTTGGTTTTAAGTAAATAATCTTTAGATACAATGTAAATAATACTTATTTGAATTCCAATAAAATAATTTCCTTTTAATATTTAATCTTTACAATTATATGAAAAATTACATTTAATAAACATCGGTTCGGTTAATAAGTTAAAACAAAATTTCTCGCTATTTAACTTTGAAATTAAATAATTGTTTCTTTTTCAATTTTTATACATCTAATAGATTTATGCAACCAAGGTTAGAATAAAGGAAAGTATTGTACCTTCAAATAACTTATACACATGTCATGATGATAACTAATAACTCACTCGCTTGACCTAACCTAAGGATTGGTTGTAAAACTGAACTTCTGGTTCGAGCAAGCCGTTAATCAATCTTTCTTCTTTTTCGTTCATGTTAATACTCGCGTAGCATAGGGCATAGTTGGTATCTCGTAAGCAGCTTGATATTGAAGATCGTGTTTGATCGATGTTGAAGATCGAGTAGCTTTGAGTGTTAAGTTAGGAATTTGACAAGTACCGGTCGTATTTGAGATTGAAAACGATAATGTTTTCCTACTACAATCAAAATTTACTATTTGATTTCAGCAAAATTGGTAGAATTATTTGGTAATAAACATAATAAGAACACCTTCAAATTTCTTGTTATTTCAACTTTTATTATTACCTACATAACTTGCTAATGAAATGCATTTTAGGGTCAGTTGAAGTGACCTTACTGGTTTATAATTATGTGATTTAGAAAGTCGTGAATGTACACTATTGTCTACCTACTCCAATTATAATAGAACAATTCTCACTTGAAAATAGTAAGTAATATTTATCTCAAGATTTGAGGAAATCACCTCCAACGAAACGTCGAAAATATATCCAACTCCACTATATGTTTTGTATTGAACAATTCTTTTTTTTATAATAATTATATTCATAATATTTAATTAAATTTTTAATTTTTATTTAATACAATAATATCAGCCTACAAATATAATTTATTCATTCTCTAGTTGCTGTGATTTGTTAAAATTATAGGCGTTCATTTCAAGAATTTTAATATATATAGGAAGTTATAAAATTAAAATATTCTTTTTATTAATATTTAATTCTGATTTTACCATTTTTATTAACCTTGATATTTATAGTTACTCTATCAAATTGATACTAAAATTGCTGTCAACAATTGAAACATCTAATAAAAATGAAATTAAAAATATGATTTGCTAATAACCGCCTTTTTTTATGTAAAATATTATCAATAATTTTTATTTAATTTTTGGATAAAATAACAAAAATCTTTTATGTTAGAACAGTAGAATAATTAATAATTTGTAATAATATTAATTTTCAATGTTTTTATGCTGCACCTGAAAATTATAATTATGCTGGCAGTTATTATTGGTATAGTAATTAATATTAAAAAAATTTATTAGCAATATTTTTATTAATATAATTTTTGATCAGTTTTATAGTTTTTCGATTTACTAATATGAAAAAGAATATAATAAGAAGAGATCAAAGCTTATATAAAATTTTTGTATGAAAAGTTATTTGGAGATTAAATCCTAGAACCATGAAAGTTTTTTTTCAAATACACTTCCAATAAAGCTAAAAGTATATTTATATATAGCATTAAAACTTTAGTCAAATTAGTCAAATTAAAACTTTTATATTTCAATTTCAAAAATTTTACATTTTAGACACCAATCTTCTAAGTTGACTCAGCTTTAAATGAGTACCAGTAATAAAATTCAAAGTATATAATTGTGATTGTAAGACTGGAAAAATATAAGAACCCGTTTAAATAATTTGAAGACACTATTAAAAAACCCATTAGTTTTTTGCAAAAAGTTTCTTCAATATAAATAAACTTATGGTTCACAATAAATACATATAAAATAAGTAGATCCATATCCAGATTACACTAAAATGTTGATGAAAAGGCTAAAGCTCACCCAGCTGATGATAAATTATATTAATTTGTATTCATTTAATATAGAGAACCCACCAACCATTTTTGATTATAATGCGTCCTATATTAATTTTGATATAGTGAAAAAATCCAATATAAAAAATAAATATTGTTTTTGTATTTGAACTGTTTAGAAAACTATGCATAGCTGCAAATAGGGACACTATCGTAGGACCATTATAGAAACTTTGATGTGAATACAAAAACTGATTCTAATTAATCTCTTTAGGAGATGCGAGCATTACAATTAGATTTTACATTCAGTAGTGGTGCCCACCATTTAAATTATGTAATATTCCATTTTTATTTTTTGGAGATCTGAAGTATTTAAATGATTTACTGCTACGGTGCAGTTCGAATTCGAATACTAGCAATATTCCTGCAAATCATAATTTCTAATACGTTTGTCAGCTGTCCCAAATTATGTAGAAGATTCATTCAAGTTAATATTGATTTTTATTAAATGGAAATAAATCGATTAAAAAGAAAATATTTATGTTAATTTAATTGCAAAAACTGGTGTAATTGTGTAAATAAAATTAAATTTATTATGTAAAAATCATAATTGTTTAAAAATCATACTTATATATTTGTATTATGCTTTTCTATAAGTAATGAAGGACTTTTTAGTAGTTTTTTTTATATAATTTACTTAAAATTCTATGGTATTTTGAAGGTCCTGCCAAAGTTAATAATATGAAAAAGTTAATTTTTTTTTTTTTTTAAAGAACGAAACTCATTGTACACAAAAAGTATATACATAAATCGAATTTTGAAGTAAGTACAAATAATATGAATCATAAAAACTTAGTTGGGTGGCATTTTAAATATGATTTTTCTTTCTTTTACTTATTCACATATTTTTTTTTTGTTCCATTAACTATCTAAATACAAAAATATATAAATATGCTTACTATTGTTATCTAATTGCATTCATTGCTTAACAAGTAATTTAAAATCTTGCATTATATTTTTGTCTGGACAAAAAGGAACCTTTTTTCTTAATAATATTTTGGACAATGGAAACTCCTACGCCCGCTGGCTACTTATTCAACTATATACTATAACAATTTCAGGGTGGTACAGCATCATTTACTTTCCAGTTAATATACACCACCTTTTTTTCTTAAATCCTTAGAAGTATAAATTTGATGGAAGACGAATGTTGAACCAAAATATCAAATTACAAGAGAGTTTATATTGTTTGGTTAATGGAAATGTATATAACAATATAAAATAACGTATATACAGTTCATATAGAAATGAAAAATCATACGTCAAATAAATATAAAATAATCAATATAAAATATAAATAATTTTTCTTAATTTCATTATTTATTTATCTTGCATCTCATGGTGAGTTAGATTAGATTCTGCAGAATAATCTTAAAAATTTAATTATTTCATAATCTAAGTAACATGTCGTTATGAACGGTCTCTTCGTAGAACGTAAGTGAAAATTTTGAAATTATTTATTACATAATTTCTTTATATGTAACGAGTTTAATAAACTCAATTTTAGATATTTTGAAAAACAAGAAGCTAAAAGTGTTTTTTTAAAACCATCTTATATTTTTGCAAAAGAAAAAAAGGATATGAAATTTACATTAAAATTCATTATATTCCAATAATCCTGGAAACTTGTAAAATTTTTTACTGTTTATCCTTATAAAATATAGTAAGTCATGAATGAATTTCAAATAGGATAAAGTTAACTTTCTTATTATATGATATTATTATTAGAGAAGATAATTTTGTAGGGTGAAATATTTATGTAAATTAAGTTCTAATTCTTTGAAAACTTGGTAATTCAGATGAAAATTATTTAAACTAACAATTTTGTATATATATTATGATTAGTTAACTATGGGGTACATTAGAAAGTTTTAAAGAGATATCCGTTTTTAGGATCAACATAAACTCCGTCTAAAATAGCTCGTAGTCAAGTTTAAAGCAACGAATGAAATTAAAATGTCACTTATATTAAATGAATAGTTTACATTAAATGAATATCGCTATCCAGTGCACGATTTTTATATAATCTCTCTAGACTGGACTGTATGAAATCTAGCATTTTATCGCGTAGTATACTAAAAATTGAGTTGAATATTAATTGTGTTAAATAAAAGAACTTGAAAAAGTTGACATAAAGAGCGTAAACAAGAAAGATATGAATTTGGTTTATATTTGACCATACATCCATTCCCAAACTAAAAAAAATCATTTATTGAAATCGTTTTACGTTCAATCAAGAAGCAATTCATGCTGTTGATGATTATTTTATAAGCCATGATACCAATCATTATAAATATAGTACATATATAATTGTTAGAAAAAAATTTAACTCTAATTGTGTTGAGACTGAATTGGGCTAAATTGAAAAATAAAGTAATTTTTAACCTACAATAAGAATTTTTTCAAAACAACATGAATTCCGCATAGTATTTGAGGATTTTTTAATCACAAAGTCGAATTTTATTTATATATTATGTATATCAAATTTATAATTGTATGCATTTGAACAGTGCCTTCAAACTATAATAACTCTGGTGAATTCGGAAAGAGTTACATTCATTTGCGTGCTGAATAGAGTATTGAAGGAAGAATTCTCTATTTAGAAAATGAACTGAACCAACATTCACCAAACCAATACCATTCTGTGGCATACAACAAGCAACGTCAGAATTGGAAATAAAAGCATGAATGAATTCATAAATGCCAAAATACTGGAACCTCGAAGAGGAATGAATCATAATACGATGGGGAATCAGTTGAATATATCTTATGCGAATGAACACAGCTTTACGTTTCCCATGGAAGTGTCGTCGTACCCACTAAAATACTTCTTTAATACTACTTAAGGTTATATCACAATAGGCACACAGTGGCAGCATTATGGGAAATGGGAATACATTTATATCTATTTAAACATTTTCATTAAGATGTGACTTAACATTATCGGGAAACTAAATAAATATTTATAGGGTAGTTTTCTACAGTAAATATATTTTTGTTACGAGGGTAATTTGTCAATGATAAATGACTTTTATTACAATTGTACAGTTTTTCTTGTAAAACATTTTTCCATACTTATTAGATAGAATTTATTTCATTTTTCGAAAGGACGTCCTTTTCAAATAATATTCAATTTTTTTTTTTTTTGGATATTATTACAACTATGTATTATGTTTTACATTATTACGACTGAAGGAAATAAAGAGATAATCCATTAAGAAATATTATTTTTGCAAAGTCATAATTCATATTGTAATTCATCTTTTCGATTATTTCTTTTTTCTTTTATGTCATTCGACTTAATATTTTCTTATTTCATCATTTCATATTTTCATTTTTAGTGTAAACAATCAAAAAAAAGATTTTTTTTTTTTAAAGAAAATGAAAATTTTGAAATAATAATTTTGAATTTTTTTTTAATGTAAATCGCGTTTCACATCATTAGTAACATGATTTGGAAATTAACGTAAATACATTGAAATTATTTTAAAATTATTTATATTTATTTTGTTTAAAATATGACAATAATAATTATGTAATTTTTTATAATTTATATAAATTTATATTGAGAATTGTGTTAATTATACAAAGTAATAAAATGTTGTAATTATTATTTACCTCCTGGCTAGTTGACAGTCAATTAAATATGTCCATCAAATGATTAATTTTTTTTTTAAGTAATATCACAAAATTGTAAAAAGATACGTGATTTAATTGTTTCTTTTTTTTTTGTATGCCATCAGGGGAAATAATTTTTGAAAACCATATAAATATTAAAGTGGCACGCTTCAATGGCGCCATGCAGAAAAATTTATTCCTTATTTGGGGAAAATTATTTACGGATGCTACTATATGGAAAAAAAAAACATAAAAAAATGTATTAATAAAGTATATTTTTCTAATGTTGACAAAATACCTTAAAAGTAAATAACCTTTTATTATGATTTTATGGAATTTTATGGAATTTATAGAAGAAGCGGTGTTTTATGATAGTTTTTATGTTTTTAAATAAAATATCATGTCCATAAATAAAATATTGTTTTGATTTTATTTAAAATATGATTTAAACATAAAAAATATTGATGTATAAAAGATGGTATTTACCAACATTGATGGTTCAAGTGAAAGATATTTAAAATTTCAGAAAATTATATGGATCAAATCTAAAAAAGCTTGGAAACGTCTGGATTTTTGGAGTATGAAATAAAAATATAATAAGTTTAAGTGTAAATAACTATTCTCGGTTACCACAACATTTTAGAAAAGTTTTTGATTGAATAACATAACTGTTAAAATGTATGCCAGCGTTACAAATAATAGTATAGAGTAACCGCTAGAGTTCATGCATTTAGACGAGAATCAGGCACATTGTATCTATAGAACCATTCATGTTAAATATGTAGCTTAAACCAAATCTCTCAACCGAAATAGAAAATTGGTTTCCAACGAATAACTCCTGGATCATACAGTTCATCAAGTAATAGAAACCGAAACATTTATTGAGATTGTATCCTAATATGAATTTCAACTATATCTTTTTATTTTTCAAATGTTTATTCTTTTAAATGTTTCGTTATATGTAATTGAACAAAATATTTACGTTAAAATAATTAATTTTCAAAAATTTGGTTAGCATTAATACTTTTCAGCATCTTTGCGTTCAGCATATTCAGTTATATGATGGAATATGATATATTTTAAATCATTAAAATTTAGAATATTAAAGTAAAACAGATGAAATATCAAAATATGTAACTAAACCTAGTAGAATAAATAACAAATTATATCCGCCAATTTAATGTCGGTCATTTCAAAATTTGATTTGATTGTTACAAGAATAAAGAGTTCTTTACAATAGAACCCAGTAATTTTACCCAATTTTGTATACTTCATGAATATATTTGGTATATTAAAGATCTGTCACATACGACTTATTTTCAGAAACTTACGAATGTTATTTATGGCTGGGAAGTGCGCAATTATCCTAAAACTATATAGTACCGTACTACAAATAGAGATACAAACTTTAACTTTGTACTAGTAGTTGGAAAAAATTATAGAAATCAGAATTTTTGAAATATAAGTTCCAACTTCCAACGATATTTTCATTCATGAAATTGTTAAAAATTAAATGTTCTTGTCTTTGCTAAAATGAATCAAATTCTTTACATGGAAATATATTTAATTACAATCATTAATTATAATTACCAGGACGCGGTAAATAACTTTGTAAAAAGTAAAATTCTTCAGTTACAAAGTAGAAAAGTCATTCAGTTTGTTGAATGTTGAATCATAGTTTCATAGTGTAAGAGTTTTTTTTGTTTTTAGACTTTTAATAACTATAAAAACAAAAAAAATTGTCAGCATATATTGTTGAAAACTGATGCCTGCTTAAAAGACCTCCTCTTAAGATAGATTTGAAAATATCTTCACGGTCAAAAAACTTTCAGTTGTCCATTTAAAACCATATAATATAAAAAATTAATATTGCAAATATTGAAAAACAATCGCCTTGTATTTCATTTCATGCTCGTAGGCACAAATTGATGAAGTGCTTTCAAATAGAAATACGCAACGAATTCTTCTAAATATTTTAAAATGTATCGCAATATTGTTGAAAATAAACCAATTCATTTATTATAGAAAGGAACCCTAAATAAGTTTCATCAATTTACTTTGATTTACTTTGAATGTAAACCGATGAACTGGATTCATTTATTTATACAATCTTTAAATAAACTGAATTCAGCTACTCAATATTACTAGTTCATCGATACTCTGCGTAAGTATAAAGCAAGTATAAGTATAAATACTTTTAGACGTCTTTGAATTACTTTTCAATATTTTGTATTTCAAATAATTTTCTTTTATTTTTGTACATAATTTTTAATATTACTTATACATATTGAAAGTACATATAACATTCAAATATTTCAAATACATATTTCAAGTGAAACAGTACAAGTAAATACATTTTGAAATAAATTAAGAAAGAATGTTTGAAATATTATGTAGTGTCAATTATTCAATGTATTTGCATTAATAATATAATGCCCACCACGCACCACGGTTCTTATATAAATTAGATGAAATTAATGAACCAACAATTACATTAAAGTCTATTGGTCATTAATGATATTGAAGTTATGAATATTGATATTTTTTAAATATTGAATTTGTTTGTTACATAATTCCAACATATGAAATACCAATTGATGGATTTCGTTTATTAGACGTAGGTAATCAAATTGTTTTATCTATAAATTCACAAATTCGAATGTTAGTAACAGCAGCAGATGTTATTCATTCATGAACAATACCTGGTTTAGGAGTAAAGGTTGATTTAAAACAAATAGAGATCAAACACGGATTCATTATGATATCAATGTAATTGAATGCAAGCTGACACAATGTGTTTAAAAAATTCAATTCACAATGTAAGTTGGTTTATTTGCAGCAAGTGCCAACATAAATTATAATTGTCAAAATGTTAATTCATTAAATTTACTTTTTAACAATAACAATATAAATTAATTTTGATATTTTATACTTTGAGAATATTTATTTAATTATTTTGACATTTCAAAACTTTTATAATCGTGTAAAAGTTGAAAGTTAGATAACTTTAGCTTAGAATTCAGTTGCCTTCTGTTGTTGACTTTGCGTTCTGCATGGGAAGTAATAGTTTTATATATTTTAACTGAACTTTGTAACTTTCGGTTCAGTTTATGTTAACTTTGTATTATGAAACCAACACGATATTCAGCACGATGAGGTTTCATAATATTGATGGCAACATATGTAGTAGCAAATCGTCAAATTTGAAGGAAATATAATGTCAAAATTGAAGGAATATAAATACTTTTTCAGAGTAATTGAACAAAATTAGACAATATTATTTTTATAAGTTGTAAGTTCTTGTTGCATTATATTTGATATTCGGAATATGTATATGAAAAGTGAACATTTCTTTTGAAATTACTAAATACTTAACTTAAATATTTAGAACTTCTTCTATTATCTTGAAATATTATGTTTATTATGTTAAGATCTGATTATATTGAAGTATTTTGATGGCCTACATCTGTAAAACTTAAAATTTCAATTACAATTTGTTAATACTTATTATTTAATAAGTACTTCAAATATCTTCATCTCGTATTTTTTGTAATCATTACTAAAAAATTTAAATGAGGTAAACTAAAACTATGCTATAAAAATAGAAATAAAGAAATTCTGTTTATTACACTTACCTAAAGATTTTATATTTGCGAAATTCCACAAAATCATTGCTTCAACATTTTATGTTTTATGTTATATATAAATACATTTATATAATTTTTCTCGATGTTGTTTTCATTATTAGGTTTCAAAAAACATGACGTTTTTATTTAAATTTGAATGATTTGATTATAGAATTTTAGGTGGTATTTTTTGAAAGTTATAAATTTATTAAAATTTTCTTTTATTTTTATCTATCTTTGCGATACTTACTAACAGGTGTTAAAGTTATTTTTTAATTGAAGAATTTTGTTGAAAGATATTTTTATGTAAGTATTTTTTTTTTTTGATTATTGAAGATTCTACTTAATTGATGATCATCATTATTTAATTTTTATATATAATTTTTTTTTTAAAATCTATTTTGGATTTGATTAATACTTTAATAAATGGCAATTAACAAAAAAACAATAATAATATAAAGTTAACAAGTTGAACGAATCGAAATTATATTATTATTAATTTTCTGGTATTGTCTTTGAAATGTGAAAAACCAATTAATCATAATTTTTTTTATATTGAAATCATTAATTAGCGAATGGGAACAGCAGTTTTTAATATTGACAAATTAATGAAATAAATTTTAAGAAATTCTTAAATATCATTTAAGAATGTTGTAAAAAAGAAGGTTTTTCAATGAGAATAAATTTAAATGCTGTTCTATTGAGGAAGTTATGAAATTATACAAAATCGTAATGTCTGTAAAGCTTCTTTTTCAGTCAATTCTCATATATATGAGACGAAAATCACGTCAATTCTCATAATGTGACGAGTTTCTGATTTTTTAAACTAATTGAAACTTATGAGCCCGGACTAGGATAAACATGTGACGATTTGTAATACATCCTTTTAATGGGACCAAAAATATGTATTCCATGATTCTCGTGTGATGAGAGTAGATTGGAAAATTGGCTTAATTGTAATGTCTTATGAATACGAATTCGATTTATTTTTCCTGATTGATTAGGAGGTGTAATGATAAAGAAATATGGAAATACAGTATACTAAGAAAATTTATAAACCATTATTCATTATTAATAAAAATATGGAAAATTTCCATATTTTCATTAATATTTGTCCTTTTTTTTAATAACCGATCAAACAAACATTAAAGTGACAAATTAAGTAAGTTTTGGATACAATTACGAACATTTCAGTTTATTATATAGTAACTTTAAAAAAAGGTTAATGAAGTTAACATCAGCCATTTCTAACAGAGTATTTTAATTATAATGAACTATAGAACTAATTTTTATAGAAATTTGTCAATTCTATGCATTACAATTTTAGAAACAAACTTTTAAATATATTTAAATTTCAAATAAGAACAGAATTTTAATAATATTTTTTAGATATTTTTTTATTTGATTATTCAATTTATAAAATAAAACCGGATCTTACCATAAAAAATAAAATAAAATGCAAAAATTATAAAAAAAAAAAACCACCAACAAAACTGTCATTATAATCCAGAAAAATGCGGGTGATTAAAATCGCATATATTATGCGATAAATGCAATTAAACGGGTGGGTGTCAGTTGATTAATTGTTCGGTATTTATTTTAAAAGACAAGACGGGATTAAAATGTTTCAGAAGATTTAAAAAAAAAAATACAGAATTTATGTGATTTTTGTTCACTGAATAAACTATAAAATTTGAATAAACTTTCATGTAAATTAACATAAAAGGAATTACATAATTTGATCAATTCACAATAATTATTTAGAAAGAATATTTTCCTTAATTTATTTGTTATTATTTTTGGAAAATTATATCATAATTTCCAGATTAAAATTAATGTTTAGAAGTTAATTAGCTTTTAATGGCATTGCCAATAAATGAAGTATTTTGAAAATATCGAATTTGTCAAGATTTATTATGTTAAAAGTTGTTTTCAAGATTTATTATGTTAAAAGTTATTCACCTTTTAATCCAAATTTCATGACAAATGGATAAAATTAAGATATATAGAAATAAAATATTAAAAATTTAAAATATTACTGAGGAAATATGCAATTCAAATTAAGATTTCCAATAAAATAAGCTCGGAAAGTCTGAAAATTGTGAATGTCGGTTCATTTTGGATGATGAATAAACTTCCGACTACAAAAGCAAACTCACCTGTATAAACTATTTCTGAGTCCTCACGAAATCAGGGATCTGGGCATATACAGAAACCTGTATATCAATTTACCAAATACTGGCAGGGTCGACAAAATAGTTGTTCCGGTAGAACTGCTTAACCCTTTGTCTTGGTAATTCATCGGCAATCTCGTTGCTCCTAATTCAGAGTAATTGTGTTGTTTGTGGTCAGTTGCTTGAGCGAGGAAGAGATGATCATTCAAAATAGTATAAATCCAAATTCTTGATGAGTGTATGGCTGTGCGATATAATAATTAACAGAAATAAAGTAAGAGTAAAGTTGTATTAAAAAAAGAATCAGTGACTGTAGGATCGACTACGTGGGGATTACCTGGCCTGTCTGAATTCCAGCCAGTACGTCTCTATTCATCTAAATTTAAATTATGAAAAATTCAACTCGATAAATTTTAATAATTTTAATGCAAATACGACTTTTTTAATAATCATAATAAACAATTTTTATTAAAATCTTATAACGATAATTTAACTCTATAGTGACAGGACAGTGGACAGTATTAGAACAAAAATTTATAATTTATGAGAATATTTTCATCACCATAATTATATAAAATAAATAAATATGTCACTTTTTTTTAAATATACAAATAATAAGTTTATAATTGAATTAGATTAAGTAAATATATTTTAATTTTTGCGGTAACAACTTTTTGATCTTGTCTATAGTTCTAAGTTATAATAGACGTGAATTAAAAGGCGCCGCAAACCATCAATCAATAATATCACGATTATACCAATCATTTAATAAATTGGAACTAAGTTTTGATAAAATAATTGTTTAAATCTGTAAAGTAATATTTAAATAATTATTCATGAAATTAAAATTGTTTTATATTTATTTATTATATTAAAAATTGATTTATTGAAAATTATTTTGTAATACATAAATAAAATTTATATTTATTTTTTATTTAGTTAGTCATCATCAACTTTTAAAAGTTTGATTAATTAAAAGAAATCTTGACATTGATGAAATAAATTTCAAAAATAATCACAAGAATTATTGATTAATATTAAAGTTATTTGTAAATGTTTACCCTTTACAAAGTTCTAAACTCTTTTATATAATTAACATTCCCCTACTCAGTATAGAATAATATAATTTCTGTAGCCTTAATAACAATAATTATTGATAACTGACACATTCACGACGAATACCGGAAGCGGCGGGATTTAAAGTATGACTTAATATTTAATACGTAAACTTGTCGGTACTGTAGTCGGTACTGTAGTTGAATAGGGAACAAAATGCTAAACATTTACATCAAAAGATGAGTTAATCATTCACATAACCCTGCTTTGTCCGGTCTAACCTAATAATATTGGCACAAGGATTAATGGGATTTGGAATATCCTGGATCCTGAGTGATGTTATTAATTAAAAAATATTATCCGGGATGAAATCTTATAACCGCATTACTATTATAGCTTAATATTTTATGGACCACTCGTTAAAAGTGTTCCATTTCAAATAATTGGTTTTGTGAATTGAAAAAGGACCAAAATTACCAAATTTATGCTTTTTAAATAGTTTGGTTTATATTTCTGAAGATGAATTGGCAGAAATTCAAGAGGATGAAATAAAATATAATATTTGATTACATAAACTATGTAAAACTGTTCGCAGTGAAATGAAATATTTACTGAACTACTCAAATTTTTTCTACTAAATTTTATCAATTTATCCAAAATGTAATTAGTTCTTAGTTCTTAGGAGTAAAAAATATAATTTCAATATTTTCAAGTAACATTTCTAAATATCAAAATTTTCATTTACCATTACAATTAAATTATGTAAATTTTCAATACCAGACCAATAAAAATGTATATAATTAAAATAAAAATTTTCCTTAAATAAATTTATTATGCTATAAATTCATTTATTATGATATTCATAAGAATAACACCGAAATGAAAATATTATAAATAATTTTTAATTTAGATTTTAATGTTTATACAAAAAAAAATGTAAAAGTTCAACAATTTTCTTTACTATAACTATCTTACAGGTAGTAAAAATTAAAATTATAATTAAAATGCTAGGAAAATATATTTTATTATGCGTTTGTTGTATGATTAAAACACATGGTTATATTCGCGCGCATACGTTTTTTATTCATCGTTATATACATGATCTGCACCTCTAAGAGCATTTTTTATAAATTAATAAACATAACAACATAACTGGACATAAGATGCATAAAACATACGTGATATGTTGTAAAAATAAATGTGGCATTAAAACAGGTTAACTCGTGCTGAATACCATAAGATATTTTTATGCTTTATATATACAAAATAATTTTGTTCTATTGAAAAAAAGGCATCATTTTGTCTGGTGAATATTTGACCTGTTGTTAAGATTGTTTTTTTTTTTTTTTTGCCTTATGTTATATGTTTCTCGTGACCATATGTCAATTTTTTCATCATAATGTCGAATATAAAATAATCGAGAAATTATTCAATATTAAGCAAACAAAAAAAAAACAACATTGAAATCCTTTAGAGGGAAGAGTAACCGTTTTGTTGTTTGCGAAATGGAGTAACAAAATTAACACAAATACGATTTTATAATAGAAATTGTAGAAGATTTACGATTTTTTTTCGATCATTTGTAATCGTATCATGCTCCTAACCATATTGTAGCAAAAGCATTATGAAAAAAATATACATGGATTTCGTTAAGAGGACGATTTCCTATCACACACCTAATAAGATGAACGTAAAGTACAATATTCTATAAGTTAGCTTAAGGTTATGTTAGGTTAGAGCGGCGGCTGTAAGCCAGGGATAGATTAAATAGAAAGATATGAATCTCTGGGTGAATATGCGTCCTGGGTGTTCGTTGAAGTGTTTATAAATAGGTTGATGGATTGCATGCTATTTGCGACATTTAGAATCATCCTGATTGCGATTCTCGTGCTGTTATCTTTTGTTCTATTCCATAATTAGAAATGTATACTTAATGCTAAATCTTGATGAAATCTACTACATTAATATTACTTGGCAGTATTCTCAGATTCTCACTCTAATAACTCTTAACACATAAATATTTTGAACTAAAGTCTATTATATTTGATATGCGTGCTACACGGATGTTGAATCAATGTTAAAAAAAGCAACGATTTTTTCTTATATATACCAAAGATGGTACCGCACAGTCTCCAAAGATATTTCATAAATAAAAAATAAGAAAAAAAAAAACCAATCAAGAATTGATAAAATATTTGATGTCCAGTAGCCAAGAATCATCTATTTGGATTTGTAAATGATCATCATCATCATATCGTATAAATACAAATGAAATTTTTATAGTTTTTACAATATTTTTTTTTTTTAAATATGTTGAAGTATTTTTTTTGTTATTTCATCAATTGATTTGTGACAGAATTAATATTGGATAATGGAAATGATGATGGTTATCATCATTAATAATAATTTTATACAGAATTTTTATATTGATTATTATTTGTTATTAAAGATGAAGATAAAATTGAATAAATTGTTCATATCATTCACATTTTATAGGCTTTTAAAAATCTGGATAGTAGTTTATAAATCGTGCAAATATGATATAAAATATTGCAATGGTCACTTGGTAATTATTTGTATTTTTATGATTGATTCTTGATTTATAATTATTGTAGTGATGAAGGTATAGCTAAGATAAAAAAGTATGATATCTATAAAAATAAAGTTTTAATTGAAAGTAATAATATTTATAATTGAATGATAATAAAGGTTTATTTAATTTTTAAGATGATTACTTTTATAACTGCCAGTTTTATTTTTTAATTAGGACAAGTTTATTTTATAAATTTTATCATATTTTGGTAGTTCATTTTTAGAGTAATAATTTTATAGCATCTGTCTTACGATGATCGTATTAATTTTAATTTTGCACATAGAATATTACAAGGAAAATTAGAATCATTATTGGCACATACATATATAATTAATCTTATAAATTCGTTCAAAAATAAGATAAAATGTCCAGAATATGTCAAATTTATAAATATTAGTTAATGTAGTAAATTGAACTCCTACAGTAATGTTAAAAAAACGATCGTGTGATATCAAAAACCTTCTATCATCTTTGCCAACTTCACGAATTTGTAGATATGACTTTTACTTATTTGATACATTTAGAAAAAAACCTGCCGTAAAGTTTTAGGCATTTATGCGGTTATATAAATGTCTAAAAATATACGTCAGGGTTTGCTATTGAATGTTTCAATATAAATAAGTTAAAGTTAAAGAGGTTTATGTAGATTATATGGTAGATTGTAGGTAGGTCATATGTTTTAATAAAATCAGTTAAGTAGTTAATTTACTAAAATTAGTATTATGATACTAACTAACTTACTATAGAATATTGTTAACTTAGTCGACCTTGACCGAATATCTTGTATGATACCATTCCAATTTAGAAAATCATTAAATAATTCTGACAAATTTGGACACTTTCCAATTAATTTGAAATTTTAATTCATTATTAAATCAATTTTGTGAAGCAGTAATCCTAATGCACGAGTTACTCATAAGATTCGCAAACAGAACGCACTGGAGAGTAAGGTTCGGTCTCGAGTCTCGAAAAGCTGGTGGATCAGTCAACCGGCTCAAAATCATGACAAAAACATATAATGAAAGTGTAATTTTGGCTTGTGTACATGAATATTCTCAGATTTTTATCTCTCCATCAAAATTATTCAAGGTCTACTACATTATTTTGATTTGGTATTGCTTCAGACTACAAAACTAGAATGTAAAATATATTATTTATAATCCTTACGAATGCTTAGTCTTAATCTAAATTGCATTTTACTATACAAAATCTTCTAAACTAAATTTTAATGTCAACCCATCATTTCTTATACAGTGACTCAGAGTATTTGAAATGAACTTAGCATTTAATAAATTTCATATCTATATATAAATTAAATACCAAAATAATTTAATAAAAAACAAAATTAAATAATCTTTAAAATTTCCTAAATTAGCTACATAAACTTCGAATTGATTTTTTTCCTATAAAATATCAATTTACCATTTCAAGAATTGGCGCCAATGTATATTTCCGTTCACTGGAGACTATATAGCGTGTCTCATTCATAGATCAAAGTCTAATTATGGACTTTAAAATACAGATTAAAAAATCATCATTCTTTTGCAGAACATTTATCTATCAAACCAACTGAATACTACTTGTAAGGCAATTTTGTTAACACAAGAAATTTGTGTTTTTCCACAATTTCCTCTTTTTTTTCAAATCTTTGCTAAAAATGGTATTGATGTGATTCTAATCGTTTTAAACTCATAACTAAAGAGATGGACAAATAAGTAATAACCGAAAAAAAAAAAAAAAAAAAAAAAAAACGTTCTGCTAATCTAATAATGGAACCAGGGCTGGAAACCAATTTGTATATTAAGCTTGAAATGGGTTTTCTGATCTTTGGTAATTAGCAAGTTTTGATTTTAACATTCAAAGACAAATTTAGAAATACTTTATAGAAATTTTCATTGATGTTATTTTTGACAGTTTGACAAGTAAAATTCAATGTTATTTTATATCATCAAACATTATAATAGATATGTAGTTAAAAACAATATCACCTCTTAGTATGTTGCGCTAGAACAAAGATCCTTTTATCGCAGAATAGGAGCAACCTGAGAATGTCGGTGGGCATAATAACAGAGCACTGTCTCTTAGGAAAGATGGCCAATATATTGGGGCTCACCACGGTGTATACATTTAGAGGGTGTCAAGATTGGAATGTCACATGCTGTGTGACTGCCTTGCATTAAGCAAGAGTAGGTATCGTATTATAGTTAACTACCGGTTCGATGGACGTGAGAAGTTGGTACGGATCTGCTAAAGTTTGTTAAGAATGCGGAGTGGCTTGAAGAGCAGTAGAGGAGAAAGATTGTTATTATTTAAGGGGATACCTATGGGCCAACTAGTGGCTTACTGTTTGTTGACATAATCATCCTCCTTACTTTAGCTTCTGCTGTTATTATATACTTAATAAAGGTTATTAAGTTTTGGTTTTAATTGAACTTATAATTTGGATTTGGTGTTGGTTTTGGTATTATGGTTTCGTTTATAAATGGTTTTTGTGATTGTGGTTTTGATTTTGAAAAACTGATTTCCAGCCCTGAGTGGAACATTAAATAATAAATTCCTGTCACAATTATTTTTATTGTCACAATTATTGGATAGAACAAATCTAAGACATTTTTGCTGATAACTAGGATTTGTGTTCTTCTGTACAAATATTCTGTGTTTTTTTATAAATCTTTTTAAATAATTATAATTTCAAATCGAATAAATCTTTTTTGTTTTTTTTAAAGAACTTTTTAGTTAGATAGAACTCGAATCTTGTCTTGTTACTGTGCTTTTTTTTTGGTATTGTTGGCAAATTCTGGGGAAATCCAAATCAGTTTGAAACCTGTTGTTAAGTGACTAAAATTTTTTCTGTTTTCTTTTTTTTTTTTGGTAAATGATTAAAATATTTTTGTTTTGTATATTTCATTATCACCATTTAAATTTAATTAAATATTTATATACATAAATATAGAAAGATATTAAAAGTTTTGTTAATTGTTGAAAAATTAGAAGAATAAATTTAAATTTTGAAATTAATTTGATTAGTATAAAAAGGTAACAAAATTTTTTAGATATTAATTATGGTTTTATAACAGATGAATATATATTATTAAATTATATAATATTTTTTAAATTAGTATATAAATTATAGAAACGAGCAGAATAGAGATTACGCAATTTTAAGTTGGTCATGTCCTTCAATTTGAACAGATAATAATATTGTAAAATTAAAATGTGTATCTGATCATTGGAACATATTCCTGAAAATGAAGTAATGGATGGAATTCCTAGAGAAGATACACAATTGTACTATGCTCTACCACATTATAGATTATAACTCATTTGGTGACGATCCAAAAATATGCTGTTTTGAATGCTGTTATGAACTAAAAATGTCTGACAAGATTTCATATAAAATTATGTGTATTATAGAACTGTTAATAAGAATTACTGTGTCAGACACATATTAAAAACTTTGAGCATTTTTCAATACATTTTGTCCCAGTACCTAAGAACGTTTCTGTCATAAAATGATGGTATTACAAGACAAACTGGCCGTGTAAAAGATAATTCTATAACTCGGCCAGTTGGATCAGCTACAGAATTATATGAATTTGGATCAGCTACAGAATCATATGAATTGAAACCGTTGTCATCTTCAGAACTCAGCATTTCATCATTTAAATAAAAATATAAAATTGAAAATCTACAACATCTCTGTCCTACATTTTCGACACAAAATGAGTAACAAAAGATCTTACATTGGTAAGTGCAGCTTATAAACATAAAAAAATGTAATTTTTCTGCTGGTCTCCAATGTAAAAGTATTGTCAGACGTATGTATCTGACGTGGCACCCAATATGTTAAAAGCATTTTTAAAATGTGCCTCATAGAGTCCCATTTTACTATCTGATAAAAAAGAATATACGACCATATCCGACTGAAATCGTAACTAATAAACATTTGTGACTTCTGAAAGGGAAGTATGTCAGGTTCCGGTTTCATCTTTCGAATTGAAAATAACTTGTTTGGCATTAGATAGCTTAAATAGGATTTTTATAAATGCTGTGGTAATGGTATTTATTACTCAATGTCATTCGACATTATTTTTCCTCTCGATTTCTCCGGTCCATACTATTATAACTCAAGTTAGAATATTTGTGCAGTGAGGTGTTATTTAATGCAGCAAATAATGGTGTAATTTTTTCCAAAAAATATATAACTAAAAATATATGTAGCTTTTGCTTTAAGATTTCTATTCTAACTAATGACTTTTTCCTTTCAATTTGCAATATAATTTATTTTATGTTTATGTGTTTAGTTAGATGTACTACAGTATCTAACCAATTTTTAACAGTTACTATATCTTAGATTAGGTAACGAAATTTTTAGTTATGTCTAAATTCTGAATCATAAGTAATTCTATAAAACATTATTTATTACAACAATTCTAATTCAGCATAAGATATGTAAAAATTAATGCAACCTAAACGATTTTCAGAAATATATGTAAAGTTTTCAATTTTGATAATAATCATGAGTTAAGATTGATGCCAAATCTTTAATTTATATTGCAATTCAATCTTCTGACTATAAATACATCTTCTAACCCAAATTAGAATATATTCATTTCAATTAATCAATTTGTATGTTAATCTTTAATATTTTGCTTTGATAATAATGAAGAATTAATTTTTTTTCCCGAAAACAACTCTACGTTCCACGGCCTATCATGCAAGGACTCAAGGGAAAACCTTCTTTGTGGTAATTTGGTCATTTATAGAACAGCATAAACTTATATTAGATTGTAATCTTACCTTGAAACTATTAATACAATCTTACCCAGGACAAGTTTCAACTAAAAATCTTAATAAAATTTTTATAGAGCATATTTTTAATAAAATTAATATAACAAATTTAAACATTTACATCACATTTAGGACTATATATTTAATATTTATATAAAATAAAAAAATTTAAATAAAATATATAAAAAAAAATTATGTTTTTATTTTGTTTTATATTTTTTTTTTTAAATAACGAGAAATTAGTAATAAAAACATTTTTTATTTAAAAAAATAAATTAATTAATGTTTTTCCAGTGGCGTTTACTCAAGAAGAGAAATAAAAATGCTGTCATGTCTGTCAAATCAGAAAATTTTGAACATTCAATTTTATAATTTAAATTATAATATAAATATATTTTTTAATTATTAATTAATTTTACACTTTTCACATGAATATCATTTTACATTAAAATCAAAATACAAAAAATAATTATTAAAATCAATTTTATTTAAGTAATAAATTTTCAATTTTTTTTTTTGTGAAAAATACAAATATAATTTAGAGATTTTGTTTTTAATTAATTATATTTTAATTATTTTAACTAAGTAAAAATTACATTTATAATAAAACTAAACTTAAAAATCTTTGTTGTGAATAGTTTATTTTTATTTATTTATATATAATTTTTTATTTTAAATATATTATAATTAATTATTAATTTTTTTTTCCTAAGCAAAATACTGTTTTGTGCATTAATATTAAATATTAAATTAATTTTTTTATTTTTTATATATTTAGATTTTATAAATAATTTAATTATTTATAATATTTTTTTGTTTTTAAAAATAAATTTTCATAAAATTAAATTATTTACTAAAATAAATTAGCCTTAAATTTTAAGTAATTAAAATTAATTTAAATTTTGTAAGTTTTTTTTATTTTTATATTTAATTTTTATTTTTTATTTTAAAACTATCTAGAATTTTTTATTTTTTAAGAAAAATTTGTTTAAATATTTTAAATTTTTTCAGTGGCGCCGCAACAGAAAATATTTCATAAGGTAGAGAGAGGGGAACATTCTGGCCATATTTATAAATTTGCGAATTTAAGCTAATTATCGACATTTACTTGCATATTTTTTGAATATATTTAGATTAATTTTTATTGAAAGTAGTAGTTTTGTTAGTCTGACAACTAATAATTAAATTTTTAAAGTTTGATTTTTAGTTCTCAGATAAAATTATTCTTAACATTATGTATTAGAGAGTATTAAAAAATGATTTTATGGAATGTGTTGGTCGAGTGACACTACTCATGAATAGACCTTTCGAATTATCTGTCAAAGTTAAAAGAAGCCGCAGGTTAAACAAACTAAAGCTTAGTATCGAGCTAGCAAATTTAAGATTGCGAAATTAGAAGTGAAAAATTATGCTTAAATCTAAATGATATCGAGTTCATCGCGAATAAATTGTGAAACTCGTAGCTTCTGTTTATCTTAATAAGTTTTAATTAAAAGTAGATATTTTTAAATTAATTAAAGGTGAAATTTTAACCTGGAATAGACCTTGGCAATTATCTGTCAAAGTTAAAAGTGGCTATTATGAAATGTATGAAAATTTAACTTCACAGCGATCTCGATAGTAAGTTTAAGTTTGTTTGGCCTGCGGCTTTCAGAAATGTTGATTTTATCTGTATAACTAAAAATTTCTTAGTGGAAAGGTTTATTGACTATATTTTTTTGAATTATTTATGAGTACTTGTATAAAATTTACTGCCCTTGAACAAATATCCCATTTTGTACTTAAATTACGAGACGTAATTATGTTAATAACTGAATGACACTTTCATTTATTAAAATAATTTGGAAAAAAATTAACAATCATGTTCAATGCAACATTTAATTGAGAAATTTTAATTAAATTTTTTGACATCTTAAAGAAAATGTCAGAGTAGTGTAATTTAAAGAAATGTAACTAACTACTCGACTTCTCTACCTCCCCCAGTACAGAATTAAAAAAAATGTAGTTTTAAAAATAAATATTTACAAATTATATCCAGCAAAACATTAAATAACATGGAAATAACCTATACAAAATGCTGGAAACCTGTTAAGTATTTTAATGACGATACTTAAAGCTAATTAAGGAAAAAAAAGTTTAAAACACTTTTTTTTTTTTTTAGTTTTTTTTTTATGTTTACATATTAAATTAATTAATTAATTCATTTTTGTATTTTTATATTTTTTTTTTTTATTTATTTTGTGTAGTTTTTAACATTAACTAGATTTCATTTTTTAAGCTAATAACACTGAGATGAGATAAAAGTTTTATAGCTTGGAACTTGAATTTGCAACAATTTTACATTATATTTATAATAATTATAATGTTGCGTAAATTACTGACACCGAAATTTGTTCTGAAATTTGTTCATTTTTTTTAATATAGTAATATATAAATATAAATTATAATTATATAATTTTTTAATTGTTGTTTTGGAAATTAATTATAAATTTTGTTAAAATAATAAATTTAACTAAATAAAATTATAAAAAAACTAAAAATTTGTTAACACAAACCCACACGCTAAATAGCAGTAGACATTTCAGTGTAGTGGCGGGGGCGTTCGTCCAGCTGGTTTTGATATTAATAAAGCTTTTGGTACATAATAATGTTCTGGTCGTCTTGTTGTTTTCTTTCGTCTTTGATGTTGTGGTCGATAATGTTGAAATACCTGTGGTATATTATCCTCTAATCGTTCTACATTTAATCTAGGATAATGAGATCGAGTTGATGTTGTTAAATTACCTAATGGACATTGTGTTGCTTCACGCCAATTTGGCAACACAACACCAAGCCTCTTACATTCATGTGCATATGCTGCAAAACTATCACATTGACATATTGCACCTGGTGGACATTCACACATATCCATTCGACATGCTTCATAATAATTAATTGGATTTAATCGACTATCACAATCACCAAAAACAGATTGGGAATCTCTTAATGGTTGACAATAAACTTGTGATTTACGTCGTTTACATGTTGGCTGACGGGCAATATTTTCACGTTTACGACTACATGCTTTTGGTCCGCCAACTTTCCATGAATTAGCAAAACGCCATACTTCTTGATCTGAATGATTTGAACCATCCCTCGATGTTAAATCATCACGTACAATACCATTATAATTGCCACACAAACCGCATAATTTATTTTTATATGTTGATGGTATTTGAATTTGTAAAAAATTATTACCATCCCATTCGATTTGTATACCTTGTTCAGTTTTTAATAGTAATCCTTCAGTGATTCGTTCAACATTAATACCATTATCATGTTTATAGGGTAATTGAACTCGTGTTCCATTAATTTTAACTCTTAATTTTTGGCCTAAATTGACACGAGTACCTTTTAATTTTAATGTAATTGTTTTCACCCATGATGACAATAATGAATTCCTAGCTTCGTTTGTAACTCGTATCGAAAATGTATGATCACGGCAATCCGATACCAATTGATATTTACATGATCCTTGGAAACTGAAAAATTTACCATCAAATGTTTTATAATGTGGATCACCAAATACTGTACATGTTCCGGCACTTTCAACACATTTCGGACAACATTGTTCATTTGATGTTACCAGGGATTCATTTGGTTTACATCGTATCGATGGACATTGTGTTTGGGCACAACGTATTTCACCACCATAACAACGACATGATCTACATGGTCCCAATTTCCATGTTTCATTATTTTGGAAAATTTTATCTTGATACGTACAACTGGACCGTGCTTCTAATACTGGTGGACAATGTGGACAACAATCGCCGGGATTAGTTTTTTGGAATTCAATTGAACATTCTAGAACTGGACAAGTATTCCGATGACATATTGATGTTTTATTTTCACAGAAACATGTTGAACATAAATCTGGTTCAAAGCGTGTACGATCTGAGTATAAATTTTTACCAAACATACATCGGTTACCTGATTCACAAAAGAATGAATAATATTAAATATTTCAGAATAATAATAGTTAGAATGTACAAGTTTATGCTGATAATAAATTTAACTTACTTGGAACCATATTCATAAAAATCTCTTTTTGTTCAGAACATTTTGGACAGCATTCATTTGGACGTTTGACTTGTTTCGAAATTGGACATTGTAATACTGGACAAGCTTTTTTCAAACATGTTAATTTCTTATCGGAACAATCACATTTTAAGCAAGGATCCTCTAATAGTGTTACTTCTCGTCCATCATGAACTTTCTGTCCATTTATATGACAGCCTGTAAAATTATGAAATATTTTAAATTCGTTTATATTAAGAAATAATTAAATTGAATTTAACAGAATTTTGTTTTTATATGTACAAATATAGAATTAATTATTTATTAATTAGTTCAATCAATTATGCGACCTACATTCATATTACTGACTTTATAAGAGTTGATAGTACACTGTTTTAATTCAATTTTAGTTCTTACTAGAAATTATAAAAATAAAATTTGATTAAAATAGCCAGAAATTAAAAATTGTCTTTATGAAATAAGACTGTCTAGAATCCGTCAATAGCATTGCGAAGTGAAAGAAGAGTATTGAAAAAGTGTTTTCAATGTCAATAAAAATGTCAGTTATCTAATTCAATATTAGACTATGATTCTCCAGTCTAAGTTTTATTAAATAGTCTTAGGTTTATCAAGGCGATGAGAAAAATATATAGCTTGATCAGGAGACAGAATTGGCAGTGGATTGATCACACGATCCGAAAAGGAGACAATTCCATTACAGGGCATACAATAAAATCTTACAGATAGGAAGAAGAGTGGGTGATCCTAGTTAAAATGGCGCAGCTCAGTCATTTCTACACGTTGTTTTTTTACCAGAAACTTAGTAAAAGTTGTGGGGTATTGAAGCATATTGCCAGAAATCGACAATCTATGTATACTTAAGGATTATAGGTTTCTTAAAATCATCTGGGCGAGTATGGTATATTGCAAGGAAATTCGATAGAATATAATTATTGGTTTCGGCATTCAGAAATATAATTTATCATTTTGAAACCACATAATATATTAAAGATTTATTAAACAAAAGAATCATAATTCAATACAACTACTAATTATGAACTATCAAAATACTAACTTAATAGGGTACTACTTTGTCTATAGTTTTCTGATTAATTGATTTCTATCTTTAAAAACAAATTTAATTTATTAATTACTAATCTAAGTTCAATTTTTCTATAATTATAAATATTATTTTTTGACCTAATTTCAGGTTAATTAAATAATTAATTATGCTTGACAAATTATATATGTACATATATATTTTCATAAACAATATTAATATTTTATTTTCGACCCAATTACACTGAAAATTGACAACAATTGTAGATAATTCTTACTATATTAATATTCTATAACTATTTATACTGGGTGGGACAAAAGTTATTACAATTAATTAATTTTATTCTATTTTTCGGGATTTTTCACAAAATTGTCAGCGGACACAAAATTGTAGAATTTTAATTTTCAAATGGTCGATCAATATTTCTAATTCGAAGATCATTCGGAAATTATAACTAATTATCTTAATGCCTATGTGAATAAACGGAGTACCCGATTATGGGTAATTGTAAACCACCCGGAGTTCTTTACCACTGTCAATTGCAGCCGATTCACATCAGAGAGGATTAACGGATCTTATTTTTTGAAAATGAAATTGGTCACTGACAGTGAATGGTGACACCATGATCTTAAAAATAATTTTGTACGTGCTGTGACAGACAATATGTGGTTCTAGCTAAATGGGTCCACCGTACACACTGCCAGTTATACAAATGGAAACTGAATTATTTTTAGCTACATATTTCGTATGGGGATTCCTCAACGAGGGAGTGTATCCAAACAAACATCGGATTAGAGCAGATAAAGTCTAAAACGTTTTTTGATGAACCGAATAGTGCATAGAAGAAAATGTGTGATCATCTATCAGACATTATTATTCATACTATAATAAAATTAAATAATTTAAACAAAAATGTTATTCAATATTCGTGACTTTTGGACCACCCTGTATATACCAAAATTGGTTAGACATAAATTAATTTGATAATTTTGTTTTCATAATAAAAATTGATTGTAAAAAGTTCAATTAACTTAAATATATTAGTTTTTTTTACTCCACAATAAATAAATGTCACAAAATAATTAAATTGATTTTAAATACGGATTATAAAAAATATAATTGAAATTCATATTAGTTAAATACAAAAAAAAATATATAAATCTTCCGCCTACAAAACTTTGAAAAAAAAAACAAGCTTAAAATTCCAATTTCTTAATATGGTAAAGTTGCAATTTTATTTTATTTAGAGCATGAAAAAATTTATAATTTTGTAATTTAATTTGATAGAATATATAAATAAATTGAAAGTTAATTTAGATATTTAATTATATATAATTTTCAGGGTTTATTAATATTTTAATATTGTCATACATTTGGAAGAGAGCTTTAATTATAGCTCCGGAAGTCAAGATTTTAATTAAATTGGTTCACATCTAACCCACAATTTTTGTGTTATATTAAATTGGTCCAATTAGAAATAATTCTGAAGATTATCATTTGCTCAATGTAATTGTGTACAAAAGAAAATTCATCTTTAAGTCTAGATTTAAAGTTGTCTACTTTCTGAATTGTTCAACATACAAAAAGGACACAATTAGTGATTGCTTCCATCAATCTGTTCCATCCAACAGATAAATGTACATCTAATGATTATTCAATTAAAATTAAATTATATTAAACTAGGGCTAGTGAGGAAGCTCTCAGGAAATACCATTGTGTCATAAAATTGATCCCTGTGTGGTGTCATTGTTTCGCCTATCAACATAAGATAGTGTTAATAAAGCAAATAAATATCTTTATTGAAGCTGCACGAAATATAAGAACCATTGTCTATAATGTCAAAATCTGCTTTAATAAAATCCTTTCGAAATAATAAAGCTGGCAGTGAATTTATCAGGCTGAGGACATATAACGTCTGGTATAGAATTTTTTTTCTATAAACGTAAATCAAAAACCAAACAATATTCGTTAAGGAAACCGGATCGAAGTTGCATTTTGTATAATTTGGAATTTTATCAGTGCTTGTATTCTTTTTTAGAGATTTATATTCATTGAGTGGCTATCAGTGATTAATCACCATCCTTTTATTAAGCAGTAGTAAGGGTTATAACCATTTTAATTAACTTAGCAGCGTACAAAATAGTAAACTACACCTGGTAACAATATCCTCACTGCAGTCAAAATAAACTATGTCGCGACTTTCTAAGAAGAAATCGAAGATTATTATGTGAATATTTACACGTTAATGTTGGATCGGTAAACACGATACCTATATTGGAATTCCAATGGATTGTTTATGCCACTGTGGCGATAAAACTATAGAAACCATACTGGATAATAGTACGATAGATTTGCGCGCATCGGTTACCAATACTTCTTGGGGTGTGTCGTACTGCACGGTTGGTAGGCTATTTGAACAACATCTGCGTAAAGAATTGTTCTCTTTATAAGGGTAAGTAGAATTTTTGATAGGATTAGTTCTTAGTTTTTGAACTGTACATTGGAAGCACAAAAGGCTTACAAAGGAGATCGCGCTGTGATGCGTGTTGAAAAAGTGTTAATATGACATGACAGGTTGTTTTAGAAATGCTTTTATATTATATTGAATTGATTTTATATTGTTGATATTGTCTACGCGTAACTATGACGAAGACAATGGACTATTTATTATCTTCGCATAAAAATCGGCACTTAGATAATGAAGACAATGAATGGTGTAGCCTACGTATGTTATACAACACTGATTTCTATATACTAATTTACAAATTTTACAATATTTTAATAAAAAAATTAATTTTATTAACTTGTTTTCTTGTTCAATATTTATTGATAATATTATTTCTGATTTGAATATTTCATCAATAATTAATAGAAGGCCTAAAAATATATTTCTGCAAAAATTTAATATTATTACCTTGACCGGAGAATATGGTTCGAGTTCGAATTAATTTTGAAACTTTAAAACATTATTATCATAAAAACAAAAAAAATATATAAGAAGACGAAGTTTTAGGTGCGACATTTTTTTTTTATTTTTTAAATAATATTAAAATTGATTTTGTCTTTTAGGTTCCGTGATAATTTTGATTTTTTATTAGTTGATGATATTTATAATAATAATAATATTAATTTTATTAAAGTTGTTTTGGGAAATCCGATATTGTCAATTGATTTCTTAGACTCAGCATGAAAAAGACAAACAACATAAAATAAAAAAAATACAAAAACAAGAATTTTATGTAAATTAAATTGTGATTTTGTTTTGATATCCGGAAGTTACGTCACAAAATTTAATAAGCGGAATTAATAAAAAAAAAAAATGTTTTTAATTATTATATACACGGTAAATAATATAAAAATATCAATAATAAGGAAATATATTTGAAAGATAATTTGTAATTAATTAAATGGGAATATTTATATGTAAATCGTGGCAAAGTTTTGGTTAATTTACAATATTAATTATAATAATTAGTGACGAAAAGAATTAAAGTCCACATCTTATACAAAATGTTGTTTGTTGTCTGTAGATCTAGAATTAGCGCTTACATATATAGGTCTAAAAGAAACTGAAACCAGCGCTAATGCATTACGCCCTGTAGTTTCAAATTTAGGTATTTTTCAAAAAGAAATCTACTTTGAATGACAGGTAAAATTACTTATGAAAATTTTAAAGAAGTTAAAAAAGAGTGACACATTTCACAGATCCATCCAAAATATATGGAAGTTAACAAAGAGTGACGCACTCTTAAGAATTAATTAAGATTCATTTCGTGGTGGTTCTTCGTCCTTAAATAAATTAATCTAATCTTATTTAGATAAAAATACATTTTTGTAAAATGTGTTGGCACTATTTTCATAAAAGTGTGAAATGAATTTTCAAAATTTGGATATATAAATATTAATTCCTTATAATTGAAAATTACAATTTTATAAATTGTTTATAAATTAACTATACTAAATAAAGTAAGAAAAAATATCAAATATTTCACAATTTAACATGTATTTAAGATATTTTTCTTATAGAGTAAATTTTTAAAGCGTGTGTGGTCTGCTAAAAGAAATTTATTATAAAAAAACAAAAATAAAATAAAAAAACTGGAAAATACCAAAAATTTATAAATAAATTTAAACTCTTTTAAGAAAACACAAGCTTACACACGCTTCTGCATATATAAAATTGCTATTTAACATGCAAAGTTATATCAAAAATATGTTGATTTTGTTATTATGATCGAGATACAATTAATATTGGACCATCCAGAAATATAAACTAATAACAATATACTATAAAAATTATTGGAATTCCACAAAATGAAAATTTCTTTTAATATAGATAAAAAAAGGTGGGTTTTTATTTAGTCCATAAATTTATTAATTATTTGGAAATTGATAAAAGTGTTAATAAAGTGTAATATGAACTTTGTGAACACTATAACTGCGATCTGACAAATTTCGTTGTTATTGATGAACATTATAGATTACAATTTTCATTTGCAATATTAGAGCAGAAAAATTATATTGCCGCGATCTTTATTAATTAACACAAACGATATTATTTTTGATCAACTAATTTATGGTATCACTAGACACTATATGTCTGAAATCTCATATATTTCGTATTGTAATGAATAAAAAGAGTTCAGGAATTATAAGAATAAGTGTGAGAAAGAAACTATAACCCACTTCACCTGTAACTACCAGAAAAAATACAATAGGCGGGTGTGAACTTAACAATATTAGCGATCTCTCGTCTAAGAGACTTAAAGGTATGATACGGTTTCTGAATGCCACGAGGTGGATTTAAAATCACTATCTTAGTCAAGCAAGTTGGTCATGTGAGTGCTATTAATACGATGCTAACAAACTAATTGGGGCCGCCCTCATGTTGATTGGGACTCTCTACTTAAACTGATCAACCAACCAGGATTCAATAAATTGAAAAGATCAACGTAGATATTTCACATTGTATAAAGTGTAACCTTGGTGAGAAGGTAAATATATTACATTTTATATGTTAATGCGAGCTGGTAAATAGTTAACTCAACGAAGATACGGATAACAATTGGGAGTTACTTTATATATAGTTTTGAACGCTGTTTGGTACCCAAAAGCTTAGTATATGGATTTAACTCATATATTAAAGTATAATATTATTATTCTGATATTTACGATTATCAGTTACCATTGGCATTTACCATTGGTGTTCTGTTAATATAATATAATAAATCAAAATTTATTGCCACATATATAAAATGCTAAATCAATTACGAAAAGATTTATTCGGATTAAGATCAGTTCATTCTTATAATTAATGATCGTAATTTTATATTCAATATATAGTCTTAAAAATTATAAATAAATGAAATGTAAAAATTTGATTGATAGGTCGGTCATTATCCAAGTTTAGCAAAACAATAAATGTTGATGTTAATGCTCATATGATTGATAGATAAATTTTTCGAGAAATATAAAGAGGAAAAAAAAAGTAATCACAATTAGGCTAAAAAGTTATTATGACAATAATCATGAAATAAATGGTGAAAAGGATCAGAAAATTGCCAGATGTACCAGTTATGTTCAGAAACTGCTGAGGCTAATAAATTATTAACGAATTTGAGGTTATTGAACTGGAAACGATTAATAAATTGTATGGTAAAGGGTAAAAAAAATGAATCCTATGCAGGAGCTTGTTCATGTTTGGATGAAAAAGAATACATTTTACATCTTTGAGATCGCAGTATGACAAGGTAGATTAATTCACCTTAATGCCATACTAATCTAAATTTATTAAAATTACATTTTAGTTTAATCATAAGAGCGTAGTTTCCAACGACTAAATTTTAAAATACAAAAAGATATCATTAATAATAATTTAGTTATTACTTTAGAGATCCTCTAGCTAAAGAAATCACTAAAAATATTTTATTCAGCAACATCATTTATATACAGACTTGCCTAAATGTCTATAAAAGGATTAACAATTTTATATTTTCAAAAAAATAAAAATGTTTAAACATTTCTTAGCTAATCGACTATCGTAGGTGGTCCAATATAATCTTCTCTGATGACTTGGGCGAGTTTTGATTATTATTGCATGGGAAAAAATAATTATTTTATTTAGTTATTTTTTGGGATTTTTTTTTTGTTTTGATTTTTTCTTTTCTTGAGAAACAAAATAATATTTAAGTGGTTGAGTATCTGATGGTACCAAATATATATCTAAATCGGTTCAAAAAAGATAAAGACGTTACCATTAAACAAATATACTTAACTAAAATAAAAAGCTCATCTTAAGATCTGTGATTTTGGATAACACCAAAATCTATGCTTAGCTTATGATTCAGGTATAAATTCATATAATAAAATTTTTGCTACCGCACCAGCTGCTTAAGAAGACATTAAAATAAAAATCTTTGTAAAATTGTTGCTATAATGTTACCAGTTTTGTTTGTTTTAAAAATGACTTTTCATATCGAGGAATTATTGTTTCATTTTTTTTATTTCGATATTTTGTCATTTATAATAATTTAAAATTTATTTAGATAGTAAACTCTCGTTTAAAGAATCGTACTGGCGTTTAGCATATAATTTTTAAGGCACTTTATGCTATGTTAATTAGTTAGAAATGGTATGTAAACCTGCTGACACTTAACATAAGGCCACCAATTGAACCATATATGCATGTATATTCCATATTATAATGAACTACTCAACTCCCCTTTATTTTTACTATTTATCTCACGTTTATGAAAATTTCCTCCAACCTACAAGCTATCAAACTTTTTAATTTCCAAGCTCTTTTAGTCTGGTTATGTTTAAACTGGGGCTGTTACATAACATATGACATACATATATTCTCTACCACGCACAGATACTACATCTATATAATTTAAGAGAAGTCATTTCGTTTAAGGTACCGAAATCGGGGTTTCGTTTAACTCAGATATTTAATTTATTTAACGAAATAGTACAAAAGATTTAGGACAATAACTCAGATCGCTAAGGTAGTTAAATTCATATCCGTTGAGTGTGTCGTTTATGGATCTGGTCAGGGCTGCAGGAAAATGGGTTATGGTTTCTATCTCATTCAATTGTCCGCAGTTTCAGCATAATTTATTGAATGGGATGCTTAATTTAGCACTTGCAGGAAAATGGGTTATGGTTTCTATCTCATTCAATTGTCCGCAGTTTCAGCATAATTTATTGAATGGGATGCTTAATTTAGCCGGGTGTTCGCCAATTGGTCACTGCCCTGTAAATACAGCTGTTGTTTTGGCTGTATCCTTTCGGAATAGTTTTCGAAAGGATACAACCTTGGTTGCCTGTTTTGTTCCTGTCGTAGAACGATCACGCCTTGCTAATCGTACAATACGTGGTTATGTTTTTCAAACTGGCGTTCGCCAAGGACCGAAAGTAGTGATATAGATATCCCTGTTTACGATAAAGGATAAAAAATTAAAATTGAATCTAAATATTTTTCATTTTTTTTTGTAAAGGATATTTATCCATAGTATAGCCGCCATTATATCGATAATTTACTGTAAAACAATAAAAGTATATTTGAATTTTATGATTATTTTATGACTATGCCAAAGTGAAATGACCGATCAGCCCAAAACTGAAAAAAAATCATAACGACATGGGAAAATCATCAGGTATCACAGACAATAATGATGATGATGATGATTTTTTTTTTTTTTTTTTGATTATATTAATTTTATATATATACATTTAGTATTTCTTATCTTTTGGAAATTTTATCGCCATACGAAATAATAATGATGATGCTGGTTGGTAGTTGTTTACCATCACAAACATTTGTTTATTAGTTGTTGTTCGGATAAAAATAAAAGTCAATTCATTTTTTATATTTCTTATTCCCTTTTCTTAACCCATGATCTTTTGACTGTCTTGATGGCTGGCTAACCAATCTCTATATTTATATTCAATGTAAAGCTATATAATATATACAACAAGATGACAGGGCACATTAACAAAATGCATTCTTATCGGTTACACTAAAGAATATTTTATATATATACAAATTATACTTTGCAACAATCATCCTTACAACTTACAACCAATTTTCGAACTAATGGACTCGATATCATAAAGTAAGGTAAATTAATGACGATGACCGTGCGCTCAAGTTTATAATAAATTTTTGTTGTTTGCTTTTTTTTTTTTATGTTTCGTGGATTTAATTTGTTTATTTAGTCTTTTCGGAATTTTTGTTTTAATATCCGCGGATTGAATGAATAATAAAAAAAAAAAAAAGAAAAAATCAAAATTGGAAAAAAAAAATATTATATATTAATGTATATAATAAATATTTTTGATGAACAAGTCCAGACATGATCATGATTATGTAAAAAATACAAAAAAACAAATTATGGTAGAACATTTTGTACATGTGGCTTTATGATTTTGTTTTTCGAAATTTAGTTTCCAAAAATTTATGTTTTTATTTTAATTATTTCTAAATTCGGTGAATAAATTTACAATGAAATGTTTTTTTTAATATAGTAAAAAAATATTTCTAATTAGGCTGGATATTATTTCTGCCTATAAAATTTTGATAAATATACGATTATTTTTAATTGGTTAGCATTTTGTTATGCTTTGTCGTCCAAGAGATAAGAGTTATTAGATTAATTAGATTCAATGTAGGCGGAATTTTTGTTTAAACCATTTCAAATATTGTTTATCAGTGTGTAAAAGTTTATAGAGGCTCAAATTTAGACATCATTTCTAATACACGATTGTGTCTTTAACTTCGTGAGCTATTTAGGAAAGCTTTATCAAAGAATTTCAATCTTAAACTGCTTAAATATTTTTGGATTTCATAGTTTAATGTCTTCTAATGATTGAAAATTTTCATCAATATCCAATTCTTAATTTTAGTTCAGAAGGATTTCTCAGTGTAATTACTGGTTTCAGTCTATAAGAAACCAGTGATTAAATTATTAGTTTTATGATTTGCAACTAACTCTGTTTAACTCTGTCCCATTCGACAATTAATTCGAGGATACAAATGAATCGAGGTTAACAAGCATTATCCCAGAGGGGAAATAATACGATTATTAGATAAGTTAAAACTTCTTAAAAACTAATTAGTATTCCAAAATACTAAAAAACGATTAATAGCTCAATAGAGCACTAAGAAATTCATGATGTTTGTATACATTGCATTAGCTTTTGTTTTATATTACCAAAATTGGTGATTGTCGATTACGATTGCCTGAAATACTTTCCTATTCCCCAACTGTGGACATTACCAGTAAAAAAGCGACACATAAGCTTTTCTTTAAAACAACTGCAGTACGGTGTATGAACCTACAGTTCTAATAAATTTATTTATACAATTTTTTTCTTCTTCAGAATATTGCATACCGCAAAAGAGCATGAACAAGACATAATTTTTATTTTATTGGTTTTATTAATTTTTAAGTAATTTTTTCGTTGTTTCTGTGTATAATCTGCATTAATTTTAATCGATGATAATTATGATTCTGTTAACGAAACTTTAAAAGTAAAACGTACAGAATTAAAAAAAAAAACGTATAGTAAATTTTATAATACTGCAGTTCATTATACTTGAAATTGAATGTCCTCGTTTTTGGTTATATCGTTTTATTGCTGAAAAACTCAAGAAAGTAAATTTTAATTTTGTGGTTTTCTAATAAATATAATATTTTTTACAAGTTTGAAAAATTGTAATTATTTGTGTTTTTTTGTGATGGAATTTCTGACGAAACATAATAATAATAATTTCTACTCAACTCATTCAAGTTTTGATGGGTTTCTGTTAATTATTTTTTATTTATTTATTTTGTTTTTAAATTAATACCTCAAAAAATCCATTAAAATCTGATTTTATTCTTGGAATATATTGACTATATAGTAAAAATATTTAGACTCTTAGTCATATATTTATAATGATTCTTCAATGGAAAATATATAATTATTCCGCAGACATTTTTATATTTATGCTGAAATTTAATATTTTTGTTTAAATGGTAAATTGAGAATTTTTTGTCTCTAATGATCCATTCCTTAACTAAATTGCATAATAAATAAATTTGAAATAAACTAATTTAGAATGATTCATTTATCAAAGAATCTGTGGCAAATATTAATAAAAATATAGAAATGACGAAATTTAGTCCTTATCGTAATTCGATTTAGTAGATTGTAAATTTTGCGACTAAGCATTAAATATAGCCTGAATATTGAGCGTTATGATTAATTAATACCAACAGCATTTTGATGTTCAGCAAAATAAAGGCAGAATTTGTTACTTTTTAAGTCTAAGAGAATGATGGCAACCAATCTTCTATGTAAAAACTAAATCAGGTAATCAAGCTATCACAGTAGAACTACATCGAATGTCTTGGAGTCAAACCCAATGCGGACTGAATAGCGTTAAAATGGACTGTCTATAAGGTTACACGTGGAGTTCATATATATTATAAAATATTCTTTACGCGGTGTACAATGCGCTTAAATTAGACTAAGTCAAAGTTCACTCTTCTTTCAATCTTGTAAATTTAAATTAATAAATCAATTGAATTAATTTACGATATTTTATCATTCAATGTATAGTTATAAATACGATATTCACGAAATCATAAAATCAGTTAAATTTTTGGTTAATCATAAAATCTGAAATTTCAAATTAATTAACATACAAACTGAAAATTAATTTTTCATTGCTATAAAACGCTAAAATGATTTGGCACGTGAAGATTATTAAAATTCTTATAATCAAATTATGTAAAATTTTACGATAATATTCAAAGTTCGTTTACATTACATATTTGTTTAAGTTGTATATCGAAATGCTTATAGTAAATTCATGAATTAATATAATCTTGCTTTCGATACGCGCTGTATCCTCATTTTATTATTTTGCTATTATAGTTTATAGAATCACGTGCTTAAACGAACTATATTTAATAACTTGGTAATCACTTTTTCCGGATTTATATTTCTGCTCTTTAAAATAATGATTAATTTTGTTGTAATTAGAACTTAGAACAATTTCATTCTAAAAATCTTACAGATTTTAGATTTTAGCAAAGACTATAATATAAAAATATTATTTAAATGCTTTGCTAAATGGCTTTGTCAAATTTTCAAAACCATCTCTATATAAGTATTAATAGTTTTCTTAAAAATGATAAAATAAATTGTCATTTTCATGTATGTGGTCTATAAAAATGTGGTCCCATTAATAGTTCTTTTTGTGAATCATTTAAAAAACTGCGAAAATTCTCATACTAGAACTCAAAGAGTTTATTAAAAGATTTAATTGGCTTCGGATTCGTAATAGTGAAAAAATGGTAAGCAAATAATTCAGAAAGAAGGATCAACTTAATTACTGAAGTCAAAATATTAAATGTTAAATATAATTGCTGTATTCAAGCAATGAGGTAACGAAGCTTAAATTTATAATTGAATTGGATTGTTTCGACGAGAATTAGAACGATCGTACTACACGTATCCTTCAAATTAAACATGATGAATTTTAGAATTACTTTCGATCCCATAACTGATACTTCATTCAGTTCGTTTATATAGTTACATTTAAATAATTTACAAATTTCGGAAACCAAATATACAAACATTAAAAAAAATTTGCCGAAAATAAAAACCACAGAAAAATTAATTGATAAATTAACTCCATCATTAAAATTCTTTAAACCATTTTTTTTTTTTTGGAAACTATCCACCACAAAAATGTTTTTTCTCGTAAAACCCTCATCACTGCGACTTTTAAAATCTGCTTAACATTATTATTATTAAATTATTTGCTCTATTAAAAACAAGGAACCATTCACCACCAGAAGAACACCGAGATGATTATCGTCTTAATATTAATCGATTGATTGGTTTCATTCTTTTTTTTTTCTTGTTGGTCACGGCGGCGGTTTCCCTTAATTTCTAAT
Source organism: Rhamphomyia laevipes (assembly GCA_963920725.1). Lineage (NCBI taxonomy): Eukaryota > Metazoa > Arthropoda > Insecta > Diptera > Empididae > Rhamphomyia > Rhamphomyia laevipes. The sequence continues at coordinate 44,564,772 of OY987259.1, forward strand.
GTTTCCACTTTTGGATTTAAGAATTATTTTTTACACAAACATTTTGTTTTTTATTTGGTCAATCTGTTTTTTTTTTTTTTTTTTGAAAAATTTCAACAAACTATTCAATCGATCGATGATATTGAGAAGATGGGTAAATAATAATAACGAATAAAAAAAAAATGTCTCAAATTAAGTTATTACCCCTTGGGGCAATATAATCAAATAAATGGTCTGAGTATGTGTGTTTATAGATTTTTGCCCGCCCGATTGACCACCAAGTTAGTCGGTTTGGCGCTATAATTTATAAGATTTTTATTTTGCAGCCGGAGTACAAATAAAAATGGAAGGAGAACATTAAACTGAAAAGAACTCCGTGACTGCCAGGAAGAAGTTATAATAAAAAAAAAAACAAAAAAAAACTTCAAAAATTATGTTAAAAAATAGAATCAGAAGGAAAAAGATGAAGAATATCAGATTACTAAGCAAAAAAAAAAAAAAAAAAGTAGTTTTTTATTGTAGCCCCCAGAAATCGAACACAATAAAACAATTTTTTTTTTTGTATTTTGGAATCAGATTTTTATCTTTTATTTTTGTATAATGATTTTTTCCCATAGCGAATATATAAAAATCTTCTAAATCATAAGTTTTTAATTTAATATCTTTATTTATGGTATATAGCAAAAGATATTTTTTTTTCGTTTTTTGGGTTTTTTTTTTATTATTATTTATGTTTTTGTTGGACATTCGATAGCAACATAAAATGTTCAGCTTCATAAAGTTTAATTCATTCAGATTTAAAAAAAAAAAAGTTATCAATTTCTATATTTTTTTTTTCGGTTGAAAGATTTTTTAACATTATAAATATTATGCAATTCCTCTCGATATAGATAAAAATTTTGAAGCATATTATGTTCTTATGTACATATAATTAAAGTTTTTTAAGAATTTTTTAACATAACATTTTTCTAACATTTATTTAACAGTCAACAGGCATCCTAACAGGACCCAGTCCTTTGAATTACCACCTCAACGAAATGGGTCTAGCTGAAAAAGACATCTGCCGTCTCTGTCTATTGATAAAGAAACCACCGAAGACATTCTATGCTTGTGCGAGGTAGTAGCAAAGAGAAGACAACATTTTTCCAGGAAAAGAACTGGTTAATATCGGCCTGTTAAACATCCTAGGCTTATTTAAATGTATTAAATTGTAGGGAAATGGGATATAAATGCACAATAGAACGATTATAGGTCGCAGTCAAGGAAAAAGAAAATTAACCAGTCATGATATTTTAAAATTAAATAAGTGTCCAGTTTCATCCTTTAATTTGCCAACTAAATAATGAATTTTAAAAGTGGCACATTTACTGTCAGCAAATGGTCTCAACCAATAGCATTTTTCCCATCTTAAATAACAATTACATATTTTTATTACTGGTACTCATTTAAAGCAATGTTAACTTAGAGCAATATCGATGTTTCGGTGTTGAGTTGAACCCCGGATCTAATGCATCATAACATTATCATAGTATACTAACCACTACAACACCGTCAAGCAAAATGTTGACGTTCACAATTCCATCACTCATGCAATTTGAAAATAGTTGAATTGAAACGGTGGTGGGTAAATAATGAGTCCGGAAAATTTTTTTTACAAGCATCATTTCATTACCGACGATAAGTGAATTTAATGTCCAAAAAATGGAAACTTATTATTCACATATTTACTTTATTTTATTTGCAATTACATTTTTAATTATTGATTTTTATTTAATTTATTTATCAATTCGATAAATTAATTACTTTACTTTAACGGAGTTACAAATTAATTATTTATAACCGAGTCAAAGGTTAAACTTTACTAAAATTCGATAAATTACTACCCTAAAAATTTTAACTTGAATACCTTGGTTTCGGCGGTTAATTAGGAAGATACACTCCCGGATGAGTATCAGGATACGTGAGAAATTTTTTTGAATAAAATATAGAAGATTGTCGGTAAAATTAAATTACGATATCAATGTAATTCCGATAACATTATAAATCCTTTGAGCATAATTTTAATTTTCGATATTAAATATTTGACCTAAAAAAGTTGTTTATGGTAACATAAATATCATGAAGATCATATTAACAGAACATAAAAAACTCATATAAATATTTACATAATATTAATTATAATTTTAAATTTAATATAAAAAATTATTTAAGAAGTTTTTTTTAAATTCAATAAAATGTTACAACAAAGTAACTCCTTACTAAAAAAAAATGTAATTATTACTGTCGTGTAACACGCTTTCTGTATTTTTTTCAATAACATTAAAATATCTGAAAGTTTTTTATTATTTAAAAATGTTTTTTTTTAAAATTAATCCATAATAATAATATTTTTTATAGGCAAATAAAATATTTTATAAATGAAATTGACTTTTTTTTTTCATATTAAATACAAAAGATTTAAAATCATTAAAAAAAAACTACAAAGTGTTCAAAAACATTAAAAAAAAAATTAATGTTTTTATGATTTTTTATAACTTTATGAAGTTATAAAATCGCAGTTATTTTTAAAATCCGATTAAGTTTTTTTTATTTTAATGGAGAATTTTGAATATCAAGTTTCATAATAATTTAAATATTTTCATATTTTGTGGTATGATTAAATAGTAAAAAAATACAAGTTCTTTTCGAAAGGTGATAATAATCAATTTTAATTTTGGTGATTTTCCGTTGGTGATATTAAATTTAATTTGTTTATGGTCTTTTTTTTTTTCAAAGTAAATATAGAAAATGTTTTTATTACGTTCAAGGTTGTTCAAGGAAAACTTGGTCAAAACAAAAAATTGTGTAAAATACCGGAATGCTACTGTGCATCAGTATCACGGATTTCATTTTGGATTGGTTAGTGGCGACAAATTGCTATTATATGCTTTCTATATGTACTTGTATAGAAAGAGATCATATTTTAAAACGACTTACTATTAGCGGGTTAACAAGAATCATTTTGTGGTGTCTGAATGCTGCTATTTCAGAACGTTTCAAAAGATGAAAGCTTTGCATTGCCAAGACGTACATTGGCACATGCATGAAATACTAAGGCACTACAAACTAATAATACCTGGACCATCAAGAAACCGAGCAATAGAGCTCATTAACTTAATAGAAAGAAATCCAGAACAATCCAGAACATGTAATTTGAAAGACACACGAGGATGAAACGATTGAACATATATTATGTAGCTGATGTGTGGACTTCGGTGACTGTCAACGATCTGTACTATTCCATTAATTGTATGGTCTTAGACATTGAATATCACAATAATTGCTGAGGTAATTAGAACTCTTTCTGTAGCTTTCCCTTACTCTAAACTGAATATAGTGAACGGAACGAGATAACGCTGCATGTCGTAGGAAAAATTAATATTACCGCTTTAGCTTACAATTTTTGAATTTCTGTAAGTAATATGCGCTTTAAATACTTAGGTTACCATTTACGTTTGAATGATTTTATTAACAAGTTTTAAAAAGTTTGTAATGAATGTAGAGAAGGACGCAAGGACGAATGGACAGTGAATTAATTAAATAGTAAAAAATTAAATTTATGAAACTTACCATAACATGTTGGACAACATTCTCCTGGTCGTGGTGGTAAAGGATCATTACATTGTGTATAACATTGTTTTGTTGTTTCTGTAATAACACCAGCAACACATTTATAATTAATACAAGGATCATCTGGATCTGTCCATTCATCACCACTTGGATAATTATTACCTTTGAAAATGCATTCTAAATAAAAATGATGTAATTACAATTAGTTTTTTTTAATATTTTGTTAAGAAGAAATATTGTTTTTGTGATGGATAAAATTTACCTTTACATTTCGAACAACAACTTGTTGATGATTTTTTTTCAATTACATAACAATCATCAATTGACGGACAGCTTTCTTTTTCACAATTCACAAAACCATTCTGAAAATAAACAAACATTGGATGTAAAAATAAAGATCTTAAAGCTATTCTTCAATAGATGGCAGTAAATTATGGCAATTTATCAATGAATAATGAATAATTAATTCATAATTTAAAAATGTTTAAACTATATAACATTTAATTTTCTGTTTGTTTCCAATTTTTAAATTCTATTTTAATTTTAATTATTTATTTTGTTCAGTTTTATATTCATTTCTGTGACGTGAATTTGATAAGAAAAGTTCAAAATTTTAATCATAAATTGAATTAAAAAAAAAAAAAAATGGAAATCATTTCATAAAATCCTTGAACTTAAAAGTTCTTTGTACGGCGACAGGCGTCAGCTTATAAATTAAATTTTTCTATTGCTAATGCGTGATAGCATTTTAAAATAAATAATAAAATAATTGTAATTTGTAATATCCGCTTTTCAATGAAAATGATTATTTGAGTTTATGATGGACTTTATATAAATGTTGTAAATTGTAACGATTTGATGTCAATCATGTTCTAGTAAACTTGATTTTACATAAAAAATAAACAATTTTTTTTATGTTACGTAAGTGTAATTTATGAAATATATGATTTTTTTATTATGATATTGTTATCAGTTAAGAACAGCTGGCGGATATATACATAAATATAAGAATTCGAAGAACATAAAATATAAATTTTCTATAGTAAAATTTATTATTGAACAAAAAAAAAAGACAATTTGAAATTATTTACAGAATTAGAATTGGTGATAGTAATTGATAATAAAAAGCCGTACAAAAGATCCTATTCACCTCTCTATTAGTCTATTTTCAGTTTACAAATTGAATTGTTAGCAAACAAATAATTAATTACCCAAATTTATTAAAAATTTTATAATTTTTGAAAACTCAAAATTTTATAAGAAGCTATTGTAAATGTCAAACGAGCTAATTATAATATAGCATTTTCAGCTCAAGTTAACGATTTTACAATTGTAAAAATCGATTTTATAAATTAACACGCAATTATTAATAATAATTAAATATATAATTTATTAATAATGATTACTGAATTAACTTGAATTGTATAATTGTAAAATCATTAACTTGAAATTTGAAATCGTTTTTTACAATTGTAAAATCGTTAATTTGAATTGTAAAATCGTTTTTTACAATTGTAAAATCGTTAAATTGACTTGAAAATGCTATACCTGATTCGTCATAGAATCATAGTTATGATTTTTACCTTACCGCTAAATGATTTTTATTAAGGATATGCACCCCCAACAAGTATGAAAAATCAGGTCTAACATTTATGGCATGATTCAGATATGACTCTTTAATAACAAAATAATATCTGATAGTATTAAATGAAAATTATACTTAAATCATATGTAAATCAGGTCTAACTTATTAAGCTTTACTCCCGTAATTTTTGCCACATGGTGGCTGGTCCATATTTATAATATTTCCCCTAGCTCTTTATGAAATTAAAGATGGTGTTGTAAAAATAACAATATTAATATAAAATAACGTTAAATGAAACAAATTAAACAAATTATAAAACTGATTTCGTTACTTCAAAATCATAGCTAAATCAAGTCTGACACATTTTGTTCTAACGTGAAGCCTGTTTTGGTTATTCAGGTATGATTAATTTTCCTAAAGTTAATTGTCATTATGAAAAAAAAATACATTTCTTTGAAAGACGTCACGTTAAGATTTGTAAATGCGTACAAAATCAAGATTTATTAATTATAAATAAAATATCAATTGTAACTCAATAACGTTTTTTTTTAACATAACGTATTATAACGTTATAACATAACAGAAATTATTTCGTTATACATATAACGAAATTTTGCAACAATGTTACAAAGTATTAATTTTTTAATTCTCTACAATAAATCGACATGAAATGTTAATTTGTTAAAAGTAATCATAATCTATTTATCTATTTTATAAAATACATAAAAAAAATCATATTTTAATAAAATTAATTATTTTTTTTTTTCAATATCACAAAAAATTATCACAAATTATTTTCTCACAGGCTCAATTCTATATTTAAACAAATTTATTAGTGTAATATTTTTACTTTAAATCAATAAATCAGAAATTTTATATAGCATTTTATTAGTACAAATATAACTAAAATGCTAAACATTGAAAGTATTTAATAGATTTTTTTTTTTGTACATAAATTTTGTTGGAATGATTAGTTTATTGAATTATGTTGTTTTTTGTTATTCAATATATTAACATAGTATATATAGTAAATTAATTTTTATAAATTATTTCCATGACAGATAATTGCTTTAAATATAATAACCGTGTAAAATTTTATATATGAGGGGAGATGGGGGACATAATACTAAAAAAAAATTAAACTTCTGTAATTATATTAGCTCCGAAGGCGAGTGATTTACTAAAAATAATATAAAAAATCAATTTCTTAGAGGTATTTATAAAAGTGTTACATGAAATTTTAAAGTTTCAGTTTAAATTTACTAGGGTAATAGCATTTAATCGAAATTATGCTACGTACCAGTGTAAAAGTTTTAATTTCGGACCACTTGATATTAAATTGAGAATGAATATTGAAATTAAATTGCCATTTTAGATAAAGTAAAATTATGTAGACCATTCAATTTTGCTTGAAAATCGTAATAAAATAACTTAAATCTATTATGAAAATAGTCGATCTGTGAAAACAGCAATTAATTTAAAGTTATTTTTTTGTGACGAAGCTTATTTTCATTTTAATGAAAATAAAATTGTCGAGCATTTGAGTTTCTTAACATGCGTAAGAGTAATTGTTGAGCAAGCATTACATTCATCTCCTGTTACTGAATGGTATGGCTTATATGTGTTTGATATATCATTGCTACGTATTATTTGAAAACTGAGGCTGGATATTAATGAATTGTGGTTTCAATAGAACCGCGTTACATGCCCATACATCTAATGCATCATTTGATTCATTGTAAAACAAATTTGTTGATTAAAGAAGTTATGTTATGTGAAAAATAAAGTTTATGAGAATTAATAGTCCACAAAACATCATGAAATAGAGCCACAATTATGCAGAAATGTGATTGAAAATGTTACTCATGGTGGACAAGTGAATTTCCGATATTATTTTTTATTTACAAAATGGACAAATTTCTACTAAATGACAAATCTTTCGAACAAAATTTACGTTAAATTTAAAAATTTATTTCAATCACCTGGCATCACTAAACTTTGGCACGGACTGGTGGTTTTATAAACACTGAATTAGATTAAATATAGATTTAATTTAGTTATATATATTTAAATACTTATATAAATTTTATCAAGAATTTTACTTTTTCAAATTAAATAATCGAAATAAAAATTTACTATCTAGAAAATATACCAAAACTTTAAAATTAATAAAACAGTGTTGCCAAGTTTTAGAAAGATTTGTTAACAATTTCAGAAACAATTCCACTTTTATTTATACTTCGAATTAAGTAATTAATATCGTTACAATTTGTCGTAATTTCTAATTTTAAATTTATTAGGCTAAGTTAGCTAAAGTTTAGAGTAAAGGTGGACTACATGCTAAATGCAGTCCTAATCACTGCATTCATTTTAAGTAAAAAAAATATTAGAAAGTTTTTCAATTTCTCTTAATATTCAATTTTGGTTCAACGTTTTTTTTTTTCATTTTAAATAATTCAAATTTATGTAAAAAAAAAAATTGTATAAAATTTTGGTGATTTCATTATTTATGATCTTGCATAACTAATCTGACACAAATATCCTTATACGATAAACTTGTTATAAATGCAAAAATTGTTGTCTGTCACAAAAACAACAAATATTTATAATATATTCGTAAATATATAAATTATATTATTATGCATTTTTATATGGACATGTTAACAGCATGAATTTTATGTTTCTTTTTGTTATTTGTTGTATAATTTATATTAGTAATAGATATAAACATTAAGAAGAATCACAAAATATCTAAAATTATTGTTGAATTAAAAATGTAATTTTCAATGATAATTTTGAAATATTTAATGAATTTGCCTGTGACATAACATAAATAATATAAAAATAATTTTGAAATTGATATTATGAAAATATAGTTTTATTTCTAAAAAACGTCAATGCGGTTTTATTATGATGATTAATGCCATCAAAACTTTAATGTTGGTTAGAACTTTTTTCAATTATTGTACAAAGTAATTGCAATAATTTTATAGAAAAAGTTTTTGAATAAATAATCGAGTTATAAAATTCATGGAATTATCTTTATTTTATTGGAAATCGAAATTTTGAATTTAAAAGTCCTTTCACATATAATATTAATCGATTGTAAAACATCATTCGATGTTTCAAAATCTCGCATGAAAAATCGAATTAAAATAAATTGATTTTTAATTTGATATATATTGCATACAACTGTCAATTTTTACTTTCACACTACCCAACTTTTTTGAAATACGACAGGTTTAAATGAAAATTTGTATAACCGATTGATATTATATGAAAAGGACTTTTACATTAAAAAATTGTAAAAATGGCAAAATAATTTAAATGAAAATTTGATCTGTCATATTAATTTTTTTTAAAGAAATTGTCGAAATACAAATTATAATTGTCACGTTAACAAAAAATTAATATTTTATTTACCTAATCAAAATTCTTAGAAATTTTTATACTATTCGGAAATATTAATACTATTTCGAATTAATTAAATATAAAACTTTGTTTAAAGTTTTAAATTCTGCATGATGTGTGCAATATAGTGGATTACCTGCTCTCCAGCACTTTTAAAGCACATCGGGAGTACATACAACGCGACAAGCTGGAATTGAAATCAATGATACAATATTCAAAAAGTCCGGCGAGGAGCTGCCTATGCTGAAGACCGAACAAGGAATGTTAGCGAAGTTTTCGTTTCGGTTAAAGAAAGCACCAAACGATTAGGTCTGCACTTAAATGATAGAAAAACGAAATACATGGTGGCAACGAAGCCCGCCGCATCCAATTTTACTGTCAGTCAGCATATTATAATGAAAACCTTCTAAGGTCCTTCGAAAAGAAGATTCTACGTAAGGTTCAGTTGTGGAGACAGAGATATAACTAAGAGTTGTATGAGCTTTTCGACGTCGTAGACAAAGTCAGGAAAATTAAAATCCACGTCTTTGACTCGGAACCGAACGGCTGATACAGAAGAGGGCGACCTAATCTTCGATGGAATAATGACGTTTTGGACGTTAGAATACTGAACCTGTCTGGAAGCTGGAAGTTAGACGCGCAAAACAAAGACTCGTTTTAACAAATTACGGATAAATATTTTAGAAGTTGCAGTGTAATTATAAAATTCTTGATTTTTAATAATTTTAGTTAATAAATTTTAATAAAACAATTAATTTTAATCAATAGTAAATAATTTATTAAAATAAAACCTTGGATTTTTTTTTTAATTTATTAATATACCCAATAAACCAATAAAATTATCCTATAAACTATGGCATTCTACATTAGGAATTAATGTTTTTATTATTATTGAGTTTCTTATGATTTTATGATGAATGTTAAAATTATTTTTTAAGTAAATAAAAAATCTCAATAATTTTGAGATAATTAAAAAAAATTAAAATTACCAATTTATTTTTTACGTTTTATAAAAATGATTTAAAAAATATTGAAATAAAAAAACTAAATTTTTAAATTTATCTATAATTAAATTTAATGATCACAAAAGTTGTTAAACATATCATAATAGTTTATGGTAATTATAGATATATTTACTATGCAGAGTATAACATAATAAAAGCATAATTTAATTTTGTTTAGTAGATGCTATTAAAAATAAATTTTATAGCATTTATAAACAATTATAGATGCGAGTATAATTTGAAAATAAAAAAATAAAAATAAAAAATGAAATTATAAATGGCGCCATTTAAGTTTAATTTTTTAAAAAAAATTGAACTAATTAAATTTTAAATTTTACTTTTATTATTGTTTTAAATATATTTATATATAATTTATGTGTTTTAGTACCAGTACAAATATATATATATTAAAAAAGATATTATATTTTGAATTATAAACATGAATTTAATTTCGTTATGGACTATGTTTATGTTACACTAGTTACTATATATAGAAAATATGTAATTAAATTGTTAAGATTATATTGGTAATAATATCTTTCTAATTGGTATTTATTATAATAAGGAAGAAAGATATTTAGTTAAGTCATATTAACACTTTATAGGTAATTAAAATATTTAAAATAAAGTGTATATAGATTAATTTATTGGAAAAGTTTTAAGGTATATTAAATATAAATAAAAATGGTTAATTTAAGAGCATTTTTATATCCGCATTAGGTTCATTTTGGTGATAGATAAAATTATGTTGATTAAAACAAATTAAAAATGATTTTTAATTGATTTTTAAAGTTAATAGTGAAAATTGTTTTTTAATTTAACCCGTTTTAAATGAATTGTTAAAATTAATGAGGTTGTTTATAAAATGGTTGGATGGTGAAATTTCAAAGGATTATATGATCGATTCGTATGAACATTTGTTAATGTATCTATGCAATCGACTGGGGTGTACCACGGGTGTATATGTGATTTCACTGCGTGAGGTATTCCCGTATTCGGATTCTCCTCCTTAAGAACAAACCAACTAACAAACGTTTAATCTATGCGAATTGATCGTATTTCTTAACTTTTAAATAATATTTTTTATAATCATGATCTGCCTTATTTGGGATACATTATAGTTATTATCATTAACGCTCAAACAAGCGCGACACGACGGAATCAACGGAAACGGACACAAATGTGAAACGAAAGTTTTATCAATAAATCATATCGGCTCCATTATAGGATAGGGACATTACAAAATGGCCAAAAATATCGTACAAAATTATATATTTGGTGTTATTCAAATTCTGACTACGAACAAGAAATTTGTAATTAGACTTCCCTCTACCAATGGTAAAGAGTTCAAATATTGAGAAAACTGTAAACACAGGACTTGGGAAGCAATTAGATTAAAGGATCGGGAAATGGTTCATATTCCTCTTAAAAGCGTTCAAATTAATAATTCAAAGGGAACATGAGCTATTTATTAGTTTCACAGTGGTCCAATAAACAAATTTCTAAATGTCAGTTGAACTCAAGTGAATATTTGCGAAGGCGGGTGAAATATTTTATAATTTGGCAAAATAAGTTTGGAGCAGTTTCAACTAAAGCTAGTGTAAAACAGAATAATAGTTTTAACTTTTCGGCGGTCGCTTACAGATGATTAGTCTTTGATTTGAAAATATTTCAATTTCAATTTATTTCCGAAGTGATGCGTTTTATCAAGCAATTAATATCGAATATATTTTGTAGTAAAATATTTTTATTTGTTTAAATTGTTTATTTCAAATATATTTATTTTCATTAATTATAATTAATGAAAATATTTTCTGTACACATTAACAGCCAGTAATAAATTAAACCAAAATCATTAAATTTACAATTGTTCTCTGACGTTATTAAAATATATTATTATATAATTAAATATTAACGTAATAATTTGCAATTGAACAAATTCAATTTATTACACTAAAAATACAATAAATTCTATTGATTTAATTTCTTTTCAATATAATATAAAAATATTTTCATATTAATTTCAAAAATATAAATCTTTCTGGGATATCTGAGTTTGCATGTTATTTCCAATTAAAGTGAATTACCATAGACTAAAACAAAAAACTTGAAATAAATATTTATTTATATTGAAAAATAAATAAATTGTAATGGTTAACCCATGTTCATATTTAAGTAAATTACATGCTCGAACGTCAATTTCAATTGGAACCACATAAATTAGTTATATAGCAGAGCATAGACTAATCGTTAAAAATAAATGTATATTTTAAATTTGATTTTAAAAAAAAAAAACAATATTTATTTATGTATTTTGCAAAAATATACTTAGATTTTATATTATAAAAAAAATAGCATTTAAATCTTTTACACTCTTCTAGTGAAGCCACTATATTTTTAAATATATTATATTATTTTTATTCAATTAAATAAAATTATATTTATTTTTGGCCCAAAGTAAAATTTTCTAATATTTAGATACTAACATAGCTTAGCCATTATTATAAATGATGGAATTATTATCAAATGCTAAGTTTATGGAAGCTTATAGAAAAAAATATTGAAAATTTAATGATACATTTAGAGATAGAATTAAATGTATTATTATTATAGTATTTAAACCTTAAACGCATGCATCAACTTCCCGTTGCCAAGAAAATGGAGATTTAATAATGAAACTCATTACAAGTTTAAATGAAATATTTGTAGTAGGTCCATTTACAAAAGAGAAAAACACAATTCTAATAATATAATATCTGTAAACTTTAAGATTACATTCTTGAACTTTCTCTATATGAAATGAGAAAAAAATTACTGTCCACCAGTGGATTAAGTTCTGATGTTTCCATCACCGAAATCAAACAAATATCATATTAATTAGACACAACCGCTTAATCAAGCAGTGAAATAAAAATAATAGTTCAGTAAAACTAAACATTTAAACTATAGAATTAACAAGTTATCAATCACTAAGGGTTCACGGACTTCCCTCCGCCGTTACCTGGTAGTTCAAGCCATCAGAGAAATTCAAATGAACAATCAATGAACAGGTTACCACTAGCTTTAGTGGTAAATTTCATACATACGAATTTTGTAGTATCTTGCATTTCGACTGATGACAAAAAGTACACTCAGCAAACTGTTACAGGTTGCGATAACCACCATTTTTCGACCTGCATTCTTACGGTTACAGTGCCTTCTAAAATACGAGAAGCATTGAACCGTGAGCATTAATTAGTGTTGCAATTTTCTCTGTGCCTATTGTAGATTTCATTTAAGACAAATAGTATCATAAATCTTGTTTGGTAGCTGCAATATTACGGCTTTCGAGCAATTATGGGGGTTGTTATAACACCCATAATTGAATGACTTTTAGAATTTAGAAAGACTTTTTTAACATCTAAATCGATTCCGAGAAAAAGACATAAATAGATTGTCATTGTATCTTTTATGATGAAATAAAATTGATCCATCAACTTTTTTATGGTGGGATCGTAGGATCATCAGTTTTATGGTAAAAACTTGATATTAAAAGTAGAAAAACATTTATATTTTTTAAAGCTAATTTAATTATATAATTATTTATTTAAAAAATAGAGCATAACAGGAATTTTCAGGTTATGTAAATTTGGATTATGCGGAATGCCAAGAATTGTAGTTTTTAATGTTTAATCGCTGGTTAAATTTTAATCGGTAATTAAGTTATCTATCTGTGATAAACGCAATAATCGTGAACATTTCAACATTTTAATTTCTAATATGTGCTCAATGAGATCAATAAAATTGGACGCCCGAGTATTCGGTTCGGTCATGCTTCCCCACTGTCGTCGAATAATATATTAAAAATGTATCACGATAATTTTATAAAGAGTTTAACTCCTAGGAATCTAAATAGAGTTAGGTTTACGAAAGTGTATTTTTAGATAAAGTTAGCCATAAACTTTTTAACTCATCACAACATTAAGTATATAAATTTAATATAAATCAGTTTCCACACAAATCAGTTTCCACACCAGCGATGAATGTTGCGAATTATATGCGATATTTCAAGTATTCGCTGGACGATATTGTTATAATCTGTCGAAAAATCCCACATTTAACTAAATAAATTAGACCCTGACCCGTTTTTCCTTAGTATTGTGCACTTATACATACAATTCAGTAAATAAATTTTTGTTATTAAATGAATGAATGAATATCAAGTAGAACATTTGATAGCCTGAATGTCGACTTGCATGGCGTATAGATTTTATTTAAATGAACTCTGATCAATTTAATTTCATGATATTTTGTGGGATATTAAATTTCTTATTTACAATTTTGTTGGTGGTTGTATAGCTCATTTAAGTTACATGTATTATTGGTTGTTTGAAATAGCATAGATCAAGCAGTTTTTTTTATGGTTCTATATTTATATTCATCAATTAAAAAGTATCTAGATTACTTGTTTGTTTTCTATTTGTTTATAGTTTCTCTATATTCATTGATCAGAGTCATCATCGGATTGCATAAATAGCATCGATATTCTGTTAATTTGTTTTTTATTTTTATGTTTTGAAGAGTTAATTTGGGAATTGCTCTCGGGTTTTATATTATCTTTCTGGTTTTTTTTTTTTTTTTTTTAAAAGTGAAAGATAAATTTCCATTGCAGTAAATTTAAATAAACATCCAAAGATAATAATTCTATATAGTAAAACCACAATATTTATTATTTTTATAAATTATTATTAAATATTTTTTTCATTATATGTAATTTAGCTGACCATTTGGAATTGGTTATATTTATTATTATTTTAAATATTTGGCGCCATTTAGTCATGGCGCCATTACCATATTTTATTTAAAAAATATAATTTTTTTATTATAAAAAATATGGTTTTTTTTTTGTATTAAAAAACAATTTTTCTGATGATTTGCAAAAAAAAAACTAAAAAATATATAAGTAAAAGTTTTTTTTATTCGACGTTTACGGATCTAGTTTTTTTTTTACGATTTGATCGAATTGTTAATAGAGGTGTTCTCAATAAAATGCCACACTTTTTGATAGATTTATGAAGTTGATATTTTTTAAGATAAACACAAAACAACAACAAAAAGATGATACCGTGTTACCTATTTAGAGGATATCGACGAAGATTAATCTAAATTTATACAATTTTCTAGGATGTTTGGTTCCACTACGTGTACATACAATACTTGATTACTTATAATAAATGTATAGAAGACGATACGAGAAATTATCAAAGTAATATTTTCGGTTTCATTTTTGTGAGCAGATATTTTAAAAAATTGTTTAACGACACTAGGCTAATTCTTTACACGCAATTCTTCTGACAAGAATCCTATTTTTTTACAATTATTTTTAGATAATTTCATGTCAATAAATATCATAAAGGTTATTGCTTTGATTTCCTTGTTCACACAAGTTTGGGAGCATATGGTCTCAATAATAAAGACTTAATGACATTTTTATTGCAATTTGGACCTACTAATTTTATATAGATTCCGGACCAACAGCTTCTTTATAGTGTAGATCTTTTAGTTGCAACTATCAAATGGCTTTTAATAATGAGACCAGTAAATGGGTTCAACATTTAGCATTTTGCCACAATTACATATTGCAAATTTTATTACTGACACTCGTTTGAAGCTGAATCAACTTAGAGCCACATCGTTGCATTGGTCTGGAGTTGAACTTTATACATACATCACTTTAACACTACTGCTCAGAATTTTGGAAATATGGATCAATTGTCCAGTACTCATATTTCATTTTACCATTACAGTAAAAATGATGAGATGAAGATTAAAGAACATGAAAAGAATTGTGAATCGGCCAGATTCAATTTAAGTCAAACATAAATCGATATTTTTTCGAATAAATTGGTAAAAACATTTCGTAGAAGCTTCTTATAAACTTGTGAATTTGTTAATATCATTTTTCTGACAATCTAAATTCTAAATATAATGTATATATCTAGTTTATTACATTGATAAATATGTCAACAAATTATTAATACAACAAATTATTATATAGTGTCAGGGCTATCAAAACAATCTACTCCTTTAAATTCTCGGAAACATATGACACACGCATATTAAATTGAAAAACAAATAATTCTTGTTAAAAATTTAATAAAATGTTGTTATGTTGAAATTCTTCAAATTTTATAAATATCTTTTAAATAAATTACAATTTTTTATAATGTTTCCTTAATGTGAATCAGATTGTGCATTTTTGTACTTCTTGTGAATTACACTATTTCCACATTGCTTTCTGCATAATTTTTTCATTTACATTACTTTTTTTTATATCTAATAAAATTGATTAAATAAATAAATATAGTAAATTTCTATATAAAATATTTACGATAGTCTTCCTAGAAAACTTCAACAAAAATTTAAATTTAATAGGTTTGATTTTTTTTTTTTTTTTTTTGTTCGCAGTATTTAAAATCGATAATTTTGAAAATTTATTACCATTGACAATATTTAAAAAAGTATCACTTCATTTTTAAAAGAAATATAAAAAAAAAATAAAAATATAAAAAACGTTTTAATTTATAATCAACAAAAATTAAGTTGACATAAAGTTCATATAAAATAAAATAATTGTTTAGTGTAGGAAGTTTTTGTGGTGATCTGCTCTGCTCACTGATTTTGTTTTTGTTATTTTAAACTTGATTTTTCTATAAAAAAAAATTTTTTTTGATGACAATTTGTACTTTTTTTTTCTTTATTAATTCAACAGAATTGTTTGTTATTTGTTGTTAAATAATCGGCGCCAAAATTTATTTTGACACCCACCTTTAAAGAGGATTTGAAATTATATTTTTAATAATAATAAATTCTATTAAGAAAACATAAATAGTTTAATTTTGTACAACATTTTAGTTTTGAAATTAAGAGATTTTTTTAGTTATATTTATTTTGTGGTAATATTAAAAACAAAATAGTTTTTTTTTATGAAGAAACAAGTTTGCCGACCTTGAATCATAAAAACATATCTCGACAAAAAAAAAAATATAATTTAAAAAATTAAGTTTTTTTTTTTTTCATTAGTTTTATTTTTAAAAATCCTATGAAATTCCAATGTGATATTTTTGTTGTTGTTGTTAATTTGTTGCTGAACAAAATTAATTTGTTGCTAAACAAATTGTAGCGTAAAAAAATAAATAAACATTTAAGATTAAAAGAGTAATAACATCAAATATTTTGATAGTTTGGTGGAAGACAGCATTCATTATTAGAAATTTCAGTAATACAAGTGCCAAAAACAATCATATTAAAAAATGATACAAAATTTCAAAAGACTAAGTACGTAAACACGTAAAATAAATGTTCGGTTGAGTTTAGTTTGGAAAAGCATCAGAATAATCCGAAAATGATTATGATTACTGGACATTTTTTTTTTTAATAACTTAAAAACTGGTAAATTAGAATTTAGAATACTGTGCGAAATAAACGTTTATTTAGAACAAATTATGACTTTTAAGCAAAAAATATGAAAAATGAAATTAAGCGATGAATTACGAACAGTTGGAAATAATTTTGGAGTTTAAATAAGGTCATGAATTCGAAAATAAAGTAATGTTAACTCAACGACATGGTAAGGCAATTACCTGTGATGACAGATGAACTTAATAAAAAACTAAAAGTAAATCAAAGGACCATGGAAAGATCGCAGCTGAAAGTTTCCAGAATCTAATTCGATGGATGTTATCCACTGACACGTTAATTGATGTACTGGTTTTCATTAAAATGTATAGAGAGATGATTTAAAGAATTTGAGCTAGAGCTTTTTGAGGGTGGATTGCCAAGTAAATGTGAAGAAAATTGCTTTAGAATATTACATACATAATTGAATTAAATTTTAATAAATAATAAAATGTAACTCTAAATAATTAATGTAAAATGGTTGAATTAAAGTTTTAATAATATGTAATTAATAATAATAATAATAATAATAACTATAATAATTTTGGTAATTTTAATATATTTTTTACGGTCTCAGTAAACATAAACATTTATTATCGGCCTGACCTATAACTTCTTTAATTTGTTTCAATAGACTAGTCACTAGTTACACATAAACTTGAATACGATTTGGTTTGGTTACACTGGTTTATTTAGACGAAATAGAACTAACTTTAAGAGAATTCAATTACACTATATAATAAAATGAACCTTCCATTGAAAATCTATACCATTGATTAATTGATTTAAATGATTACGATCCCGAACAAATTGAGTAAATTGAATGTAATATCGTTTTCAATTGCTAGGTAAACTTAAATACAAAAATGAGTTTAATAATAATAATTAATAAATAATAATTATTTGAAAATTTACAACTTTATGAAAATTACTAAAAAAAAATAAAGAAAACAGTCAATTATTAAATATTAAATCATATATTTATGAACACTATTTTTTTTTCATATATGTAGCATATTTCTATTAGTAATCATCAATGCTTTGCTAAGCATATTTTTTTATGACAGAATATTTAATTGATGCGCGGTAAAATTAATCTGTGTACGCTATAATTAAGTCAATTTCCTGGTCAAAAAAATGCTAAAGGCTTAAATCTTTGTTTTACTTGTATATTTTTGCTTCTGTTTTGAATTATAATATTAAAAGTATTTTTCTATATACAAAAGATCATTAGCCTATAAAGATAAAAAAAAATAAAAATAATATGTAAATATTTTTATTTCTCCCATATATTAACACTTTTAAATCATATGAAGAGCGAAAATATTTTAAAAGATACTTTTTATGTAATATGATTTTTTTTTTTATTATATTTATATCAGAGAATCAATTAAATTGTTTTTTTTTTTAATGTTCTGACTCTGACAATTTTTTATATACTTGTAACATAGAAATATAAATAATCATTTTGTCTATTTACAAATATGATATAAAAAAAACCTTCGTTGACTCTTAAATTTACCGCAAAATTATGTATAGATACTAACATAAATATATTTTTCAAAACTAACATTATTAAGAAGATACAATATATATGTATATATGCATTTTATTGTGGTATTGGTGTAAAGATACAAAACAACATAAATTTATAAAAACTTGCAGACGGCCTTTATCGACCTTGTCGTTTTTTTTTTCATTTTTCTTTATATGAAATAAAATTTTCTCTAATTTGATTTTTTATATTTGTGTTTATGTGTGTTTTTTTTTTGATTATTTCATAGTATAAGTGTAAATTATGTTTTATGTTATTTTAAATATTTCTTTGCATAGTTTTTAATGTTGAGAGCAAATCGAGCTTTTTGAATACAAATCAATGGTGAAAATATTATGAAATTATGATTGAAATAAATAGAGTTTGCATACATTTTTTAAATTTCAAATCCAAACTTTAATAAATCATGTTAAAGGAGAATGTGCTAATTGACTTTGAATATATTGATTAATTTGATTTAAAATAATCAAAATAAAACAAAATATTGATTAAAAAATAATTGACCGAATACAATAATGACAAGTAATAAGTATATCTAGTTCATAAGTTGATGAAAATTAGAAATTAGACATCTCTAATTTTCCTAAATAAACTCACTTAATCGACATAATTTCGGTTACAGATTGATATTCAACATTATCGATATTATTTATTAATTCCAGTAAAAGGAAAATATTGTCAGAAGCTAAAATTTGACAGCCAACTTTTTTCATAGATTTTCATCGATGATTCTGAATGCAGATAAATCTCAACATCGTCAGGTCAAAAATTGTTAAATATGAAATTATTATAAAATCAGTTATGCCAATGATTAAGGTTATACTGAACGCCTTAAAAGTTGGATTCATTTCTATTGCTGCAGCGTTATTACTCCGTAATATCTCATATTACCGTTGAGCCTGTTTTCACTATTAGGCTATTTGAATTTATTATGAAAGAATGGTTATTTACGTTTGAGAGTACGCAATATTGTCATGTCTAAACGATACATCGGAATTATTCTAAAAGAAGGTTGATTTGTAGCCGCAATAACATTTTATATTTAATATAAAATACGAAACCTCTACAGCTCGATTTGGGCTATAGCATTATCGGAAAGAAATGACTTGGGAACATACAAAATTAATTATTTGTTAAAATTAATTTTGTATTTATTATATAGTAAAATATTAATATTTGATGTTACATGATGCCACACTGGCCCTGCTTCTATAATTGAACTTGTTACACATCATCCTCAAAATGGGGAAGTCCGAAATAATATTTAATTATGTGTTGAAGTACATATAGTAATCTTATAAAATGTCTTGTCGACGAATGTGTGCAATTGTTTTGGGGACTTACATATACTAAGTAATTTCTATGATATTTTCAGCTATTTTGGTTTGCCAGTGTATAATGGAAGTACATCTACATATGTAATGTAATATGAAAAGAAAATAATTATCAAGTAAATCGTATTTTTCAATCTCCCTAATTTTCAAAAATTAATGAACTCACTGTGAGTTAACTTATCCGGTCTATAGAAAATAATTTCGAAATAAATTAGTCCAAAAAAAAAAATGTCTGATATTTTAATTTACCAAAAGCAAATATAAATCACTGGCCTTTGAAATAAATTAAATTTTTAAATTTTCCATAAGATTAAACTCAATTTTTTTATATACATATTATAAAAAAAAAGTAGATTAGTTTTCATAAAAAAATAAAATTATCTAATTCAAGTGTGTTAATTAATTAATAAATTAATGAATGATTAAAAGGTCATTTTAATAAACTTAGATAATACGAAAAAATATAAAATTGCAAATATAAATTTGCATTGAACTTTGTTTAGCAAAGAGTTTTAAATTAAAATTATTTATAATAAAAAATATTTTGGAGAGGTGACAATAAATCAAGTAAAAGACTGAATTATAATTGATATTTGTGTTGTAATCCTTTCTCTGACATTGTCCCTTCCCTCCGTTCGTTGTATTATAGAAGACTGAACCACTTTGAATGTTTATTTTATGACATAATCTGTGGAAAGCTAATTTGATCTCAGAAAAGTAGAATGGGTCGATGTGTCTGGAGACGTAAGTATCCTTCGATTGGAGGTACAAAACGATCAAGTGACCTCGCTACAGGACGACCTTTAGCCCTTCCCATATCAAACCAACCAATTAACATTTCTCATTACATAAAAAAACATGAATTTAATAAATAATTACATAATTTTTATTTTATATTTGAATATATTCCCTTACTACAAAATTACAATGTTGCCATTTTATTTTTGTATTTGAAGTTTTCATAATTTTTTTTTCATAAAACGTTCTTTTATGGTATAAATCAGCTAATGATTTATAGCTTTCCATACTAAAACACAAAAAACATTTCAGTTTTGCAAATTTAGTTTAGATCTAATTCAAAATAAATTATTTTTGTAATACCCGATACAACATTACAAACCAAATAATTTAGGTAGTTTTAATAGTAAATTAAAGAAAATCCAATAGAAAACCATCATGAAAAACCTTTAATTTATCTAAATAAACCCATATAAAAATCAGATTAGAAACAAAAAACATAAAATATAAAAACTATTTTTTAAAATCAATTATAATTGAGAATTTTGGCTACATTGCACATGAAAAATTATTATTACATATATTTATTTTTAATATTATTTTATTGTACATAAATTTTGATTTAAACGTGCTAAGAAATATGCAATTTTTTTTTACATAAAAACTATCAAAAATGAAAAAAATTGTAATATAAAGACATTGGCTTTTAGCCAGGTCAAAAGATAACAAAAAGTCTATTCATGTTGCCAGCAGCAGTAGCACCATCAGCTTAACAATTTTAATTTATATAGAAAACTTTAACAATTTCAAAATTTGTATTACAATAATATACTAAAAATGGAAAAACCACTTGACCTCAAATTGAAATAAAAAAATAAAAAAAACATGGAAAACATAAATAAATAAATAAATTATGTTTTTATGGAAAAACTTTTTTACATAATTTAAAATGCCAATTTTTCATATACAAAAAATAATTTTCATAATATACAGAAAGAGCTGAATAAAATTCTGAGTTTGTTTCTTAAAAATTTGGAAAATTGATTTTGACGGAAAATTTAAATTTTTCATTATTCATTTCAGGTTATATTTAAAGTAATCTTACCTGACAAATACACTTAAAACATCGACTATTTTGTATTAAATCAATTCGTACTTCTTCGCCTTCATTTGCACAGGTCTGTAATTTTCCAGCTGTAAAAATTAAAAATTAAAATTGATTATTTTCAAAAATTATGTTTTGTTAAATTTTGTTTTAAAATCAGTTTTATTTTGAACTTAAAATTATATAAAACTGACAGAATTAATTAATACCATAGAGCATAGAAGAATACCATTGACCTCCAAATTAAAGATCATTGATCTAAATTCTAAATTTTGTATCATTCACATTAGTTAAAATATTTTAAATTTGATTGAAATGACACTATAAAAATGTAAAATATTTTAAAACTGGTCTTTGGTGATAAAGCGAATTGACGAAAGTGAATAAAAGAAAGGTTTATAAGATATGAACCAAAACTAAGCAAGTAAACAATATTTATGAGAAAGAGATGTGCTTATATGAACTATTCGCTAAGAATGGAATAATTTAAAGTTCTTGGTTGGTATTTAAGATTCCTTAGACTCCTAAATCTTTGTATAATGAAACTTGGTCTATTTTAATCAATTTGGGAAAAACTAGCTTCCACTACAAGAGTAATGCTGGAAATTATACTAGTATTGTTCATATCTATAATAAGAAGGCCATTTTATATTTTTTATTATGTAAAGTAAGGAATCTTCAATATTTGTTAGCAATTTGTTTTAAATAATATCTTTTCAACAATTTCAAATTCAGAATACGGAGCTTTGTATTATCTAGTTTACTTAATTGATATATCATGTAAAAATTATAAGCTTCTTAAAGGAACCTTTTTAAAAATTAAACTTAAAAATCTAAATTTCAACTACACTAAACTATTTACATAAGCTAAGGATTTTACATGACTGAAAATTTCCGAATCACCAAATATCGATTAGGTACCCATAAAAAAAAACCATAATAAATTCTTTTAAAATCTTAAACCATAAATTTTATTTCGACATAAAATCCATTTTTATCCATTTCATTAATCTCTAAAGTTGTCTAATTCTTTGGTCAATTAAATTAGACTTAACCTGAATTTTGTAGTACCAAAAAAACAAACTACCTATATTTAAGGAATTCCCATAAAAAAAAGGGCCCACCATGAATTTTTCGTAGACCGTTAAAAGGTTAAAAACACTGAAACTGAGACAGTGACATAGAGAACAAGAATAATATCTCTAAACCAATATTGTATTTTTATCGAAAGATTATAAAATGTAAAACAGCAGGTAATCCTCTTAAAAAAAAATTTCCACTTAACAAACGAATTCCATTCACAAAAATTATAATTATCAACAATAATAATTTTTCCCTAAAAATGAATCACAAAGATCTGAAAAAAGTGCATCCGCTTTTCTACGAAATCCAAATATACAAGAACATAAAATAATGGATTTTTAATGGTGGCGCTTGTCGGTAAATATGTAACTTTACTAAATATAAAAAAAAAGATCATAAAACATGAAAATATCATGATGAGGCCAACAACAGAAAGAAGCTATAACAACAAGGATTTTTCTTATCTTCAAATTTAAATCAGAGACACAAAAAGAAAGGAAAGGTTCACAAAAATAAAAAACAAAAATAAACACAAAAAAAATTCTATGGATGACCTAAAAGGTATAGTAAAATATATAAAATTCTGTTTGTTCTGTACTGCATTGTGTTTATGTTTTTCAGTTTGTTTTATATATTATAATATTTGTCGTTATTTGACAGGGCCAGGGTATAAGTAACTCCGACAACATCAACATAAAAATAAACGATACACCCAGTAAATAGTAAGATACTATTACTCAGATAGTGAGATGCATTTATTATTATTAGGTTGTTGAAAAATATTCAACCTTTCTAAAGAATGAAAAATTCATTTTTCTACTAAAAGGCCTATTTTTTAAATATAGTTTGAATTTAGCTATTATTGTTGTTGTTGTTATTTTGCAGTATGCTTTGAAATGAAAAAAAAAAAAATTACTGAACTACTGCTGTTGTTACTGGCTGACGCTGATTGTCGTTTTATAGAAGAAGTTAATTGCTTGTAGATGATCTTTTATTTTTAAGTTGAACAGGTTTTTTTAATTTTTTACCTGGTGCTTTTGAAATTCCTCAATGGACTTATTGACTTACATTATAGTATGTGTATATTTGAAGTATCTTACAAATAAAATTGTTTTTTTTGTTGCTGTTCTTTGGTTTTTTGTTTTTGTTTTTGTTTTTGGATACTGATAAATTCTGTACGGATGAGTTGAAAATTTTTGATGTAAATAAAAAAAAAATACTTAAGATAAATTATTTAAGTATAATTAGAGCTGGGTAAGAATATAAATTTAAAATAATTGTTACTTTGAGTAGTTTTTTCTAAGATAAATTTTAGGTAGGTCACTTCATTTTCAAATACTTTTTGCAATGCTATTGGAAAGTATTTAAAATTATGATCAAATAAAAAATATTCAATAGAAACTTACACTGGTAACAGGAGTTTCACTCACTTTAATTGTAAGGGGTTGGTAATTGAGAATTGGTAAATTTTGATTAAAAAAAATGTTTCAAACTATATAAAGTGTCTACATTTACAAACAAAACAAAGATGCTACGTATAAATGATCCTATAATGTTGGATAATGAACCTCTTGAAGATGTAGACCAGTTTGTATACCTAGGCACAATGATATAAACAAAATGGATGCTGATATGGATATACAGAACAGACTGAAAAATACAAGAAAAGTGTTCGGCCGACTAAACAGGGTATGGCGTTCATCACAAACAATACGGAACACAAAAATAAACAACTTTAACTCAAGAATCAAAGCAAATTCTGAGGTATGGTTACGAAAGTTGTAGAATAACTAGATCTAATATGCAGAACGTACAGGTATTTGTAAATAAATGTGTTAGAATAATATGTAAGATCTTCTAGGCTAGCAGAATAAGTAATTTGGAACTATGGGATCTAACTGGTATATATAATATAGAACAAACTATCAAAGTCAGAAGATGGAAATGGATTGGACACAGATTAAGAAGATCATCACAAAGCAGGCATTGCAGTATAATCCACCAAATGGTAGAAGAAATTGGAAAAAACCTTGCATAACATGGATGTCAACGGTAGAAAAAGAATTAATGAGTGCTAACTTGGATTGGGAAGAAAATAACAGCAAGAGCTCAAGATAGAACAGGCTGGCATCTGTTAGTGTCCTAGGAAAAAAATGTGTGGGTTGGTAACTTACTGCTTCGAAACCATTTCTTTTGAATATATTATTTATAAATTAAATATTTGGATCTTTATTAAGGATGCAGATGCGTCTATTAGCCAATTACTAATAATGAATCAGATAAAGAAATAGATAAGAAGGATAACATAAGAATGAAAATATAATTTTGGAATATACAATGAATCATTACAGACAATTATTTAAGGGTTGCTGACGACGAAATCTTAAAATAAATTGAAAATATGGCAGTGTATTGACTGGTATCAATACGTAAAGAATATAGAAGATAACTGAACGAATATAAGGTAAGAACAGATAGATTAATTATAGCAAAAAGCATAATCGTAATGAACAGATGTGTAATTTAAGTTTACTGCAAGTATTTGAATAAAACTTACTTGTTGATTATATAAAAGTACTTTTTTATAATCAATTATACTTGATTATAGTTGGTGTGTATCCAACTCTGTTTAAAATATAATAATATGAACACAAATCTATCAATGCTAAGTCGTAATATATTAACTTTCAATTTAATTGTCATTATTTACCAGTTTTGTTAAATTAATGTTTATAGAATAATTGAAAATTTATTTAATTGATTTGATGATAGATTAAAGAAAGAATAAAGAAATATTTATTTTAGAATTAAGAGTAAATTGTTTAAAAAATATATACGTGAACTTATGTAACTTGATCACAATTCACAATTAACATTTCTATAAAGCATTTAATTTTTGTTGTAAAGATGTTATTTGTGGAGTCTCAATTTCTAGAATTACTGTAGATTATTACAGATTTTAGATGGCATTTCAATATATCCAAGTCGAATTACAAGATTCAAAAGTTTGAATTACAAAATCTGCATTCCAGAAATAATTATCACTAGTTTTTTTAAGATACTTTTGTATCTATTTCAAAATTCTTTAATATTTAATTTTTTTTCACTGAGTCTGTCCGCTTATTTTCGCTTATTCTTCATATTTAGAAGGGTTAGAAACTTCAAACCAACTCCCTTCGCAAACCATTTATCTGTAGTTGATCCTCCTATAATTTGGTTCTATTTATTGTAGTCCTGCTTCTACAAAGTCTAATTATTTGTAAATAATTCGATTTTGTTCTAATTTAAACTTTAGTGCTTGGAAAGAGATAGGAAACACAAATTAGTTGGTTACCAAGTCAGTAATGCTTTAACTTAGGGTTCAACATGAAGTTCTAATATCGAACTTTTGAAAGATGTTTCATATTCCAAAGGATTATAAAAATTCAAATATAATTCACAATTTCACCTTAATTGCGAAATTTAATCTAAACTCCACTGAATCTTCACTTTTATAAAGTGTAATAATTAAATTTTGATAAAAATTATTGTAATTTTTCTTTTTCCCAATATTTATCTCTAATTAGTTGAGCAAAATTGTTACTATTTTCTATACAACATCAACATAAAAAAAACATACAAACATTTTGTTCGATGTTAAATCGGTTTTGGCGTGTTGAATATATTGAAAATTTATGACCAAAACAAAAACAAAACTGTTCAATTTAACAAAACATAAAAAAATTTCAAAGATATCACAAAATAAAAATATTTTTATAATATTTATATAAAAATTCCATTTCTAAAACCAATCTTAAATTTTTTTTTTATTCCCTTGAGGCAATTTGACATCAGGTTTTAGTTCATCCGAGATGTCTTTTTGATAAATTATCTTGAAACAGGTGTTTTCTTTAAATGAACATACATATATAATCAAAAAACGGCTTTTAGTATTGAATAAAAAATATTTATGAAATTACATAAAATATAAGAGGAGATATATATTTCACCAAACACCCCAAATGACTATAGAGGTTTACATTTAATTATTTAACAATTTTTTTTTTTACATATTTTTATGCTATAGATTTTACGCACAGCACGAAATGATCATTTTGCATAGATACAAAATCTCGATAAATTTATTTTAAGAATATCTTTTGCAAAAAAAAAAAAAAAAACTTATTGAAAAACAACAAAAAATCCCAATTTATTTAAATAAATTTTTTTAAGCTATTTTTAAACATATTAAATCCAATAAAGATACGGTAATGAAGTTCGTTATTTTTGTACGGAAATCTTATAAAAATTCAAATATTTTGTTAATTTTTTTTCGATAATTAATTGAAAGTAATTTATTTTATTATGGAGATTTTTGGTTTTTAAAATATAAAAAAATTATAATTATTAAACAGTTTTATTTTTTATGTTTTCATAGAGAAATTTAATTTTTTTATTTATATGTTTCAACAATTTTTGTTTTAGATATTCGTGGATTTTTAAAAATATATAACCAGAAAATCTTAAAAATTTAAGATTGTTATTTGCTTGGCACGTGCTGTTTTATATTTAATTATTTATTTATTTTATATTTATTTAAGAAATTCATTAAACTGGTTTAATTTTTTTTTTGTTGGTTTTTTTTGGTATTTTTTTTGAAAAGATGACCATTTAAAACAGGGTATACCCATAATTAATATAGGTCAGTATATTAGACAAATTTTACAAAATGGCTTTTAAAAACAAAATTTTTATATTAAGAAATTATAGGGTTAAAAATATTTGATAATTTAAAATGTCAGATAATCAGCGTTAAAGAAATTATTTGTATGGCATTTAAATATTTTAGAATTAAGGCTAATTGTCACATCATATTTGATGTGACAAATATGAATATAGAAATAAGTTGCAAAATATATAAAGCTGTCAAGAATAAATTTTCTAAGAGTTTTTATCCAAATACTTAAAAAGGTAAAGATATAAAATAAAATATCTAAATAAAATTTGAAAGATTAGCTGAAAGTTCACAACTAAATTTTCTAAACAATATTAATAAATGCATACTTGGTTGGTGCGATTGAATGCAAGAAGGGGTAAAAAAACTTCTTCACTTATTCTACCCTTGACACATCATTTCAATTCATCAGTTAGTCTATAAACTCTTGACGGTCTTAACATTCATACCCCTTTCATGTTATTGACATTTCAAGTAGAAAAAGGAGGTGTTCTAGTGTATCTTCCTCCTCCCCACATCATCATTGAGGTTTCCATTAAACATAATCTCCTTGCATTATTCCTGAGTAGAATATTATCAGTGGCTATGCAGATTATACTTAATGGAATGATATTTGTACAAAACTGTTAAATGTAATTATATGTAGCTTTAGGTAGTTATGAAGTATATCAAAATTTAGATATTACATAAATACTATTAACACTATATTTTTTTAGGAATAATTAAATCAAATCGAATTTTGGAGCTACATCAGCAGCTTCCAAAAATTTGTTATTATAATTATATGATGTCAAGGTGTCTAAATTGGGTTTGAAACTAAAATGTAAATATACTAATGGTTAATATGAGGTGATTTGTTGGAACAGTCTGTTTCTAAACCATTTCGTCAATATTCCTACCTTTCACGATTTTAAAATTAAAATATTGTTAAAATACATTAAAAACCTTTAAATTTCGACGTATTTGGTAATACTGCTGACAAAATGATAAATTATTATTTTCGTATAGCTATATCTAGTTCATATCCAGAAAAACAGTGTAAACTCAGAAAACTCATATTAGACTTTACTCTTTGATAGATTTATCATAAGTTTTTCAAACCCGATTATTGTGATTTCCATTATTATTGAACATTACAGAAATGTAATGAATTTTCTATATAATAATTTGGACAATTTTAACAGATTTCAGTCAATAAATTTGATTTTAGTACACCCAGTAAAATATTTTTTTTTTTCAAAATTATTATTATTTTGGTTTAATTGAATGTTGCATAAAAATATAATAATTTTTTTTTTTTTGGTTTTGGTAAATTATATAAATTAAAACATTTTACGATAATTTGTGAATGATATTTTACAATTTATTTTATTGGATGAGATGTAAATTAAAAAAAAATTGAGAATAACATAAAGTGTCCTTGACCATATTGGGATTTATGCTAAAATATCTTAATGAGGAGAGTGTTTTATAAATGAAAAAAATAAAATAAAATATTAACAACAAAAAATACTTGAAATATTTTAACATCATTTATACAAGAACACTGGTTTTATGGATGACATGAAATTGAAATACTTGTTAATAAATATTATAATTTTTGTATATTTTTATCAGGGGCGCGACGTCCTACAGTGAACACATTTGATGGATAGATTTAGTTTCTATTGAATTTATTCAGTTAACCAGCATTTTAATAACGTTTTTAAATTCAGCACTGGTGGAGAATTAAGGATTTTAAAGATATTTTAATAAAATTATTTAGTAATTAATAACATTAAAATAAAATTATTATTTAAGTCTCCTTTGACATCTGACGAAAAGCCGTGGCGCTCGACAAAGTCATTGACGATTTCCATAAAGCAATTTAATCTTGTGGCGGTTTGAATACTAAGTGCACACACAGAGTGAAGAATGCGCAGAGTAGAGCTTTTAGCTACACGAGGACTTGTATATTTAAATCTCCATTACTTTCATCTTTCAACTTTATAGAAATTTGCTTCCAATTTTTTTCAATTAGCAGACGAGATTGTAATAATTTTATTTTTTGGGTCTCACCAAGGAACTTTAGCAAAAACTAATGTGATTAAATCTTAATTTTCAAGCAACAGGAGAGTTTAATAGCATTAACGATTGGTTTGAATCGATCGTCCCGATTTTTTCGGCTGATGTGTAAATCAAGCTTTAGTTTCGGCTGCTTGTGTGCAACAACTCCACTTATGGATGGCGTACCACTGTAATATATAATTTTAATGTTCAAAAACATTAGTTCCTCTTTGCGGATGTTGAATAAATGTTGTTTATTATATATATATATTTTTTTTTATTTATAGTTATGAGACATTTTAATGGATTTTGTTTTAATAATATATTTTTTTTTTATTTTTTGAAAGACTATGAAGGAATGTATAAATTTTGATCATTTTTAAGTGCGTACGATTTGAAATATGTTGTTTTTGTTGTTGTGAGAGAAAGGTACGTTCAGGTGTCTCTGAACTTAAATATATTTTATTTCATATAAGATTGTTATATAAATGTATAGTTATTTGAAATATTTAATTATAAATATGTATAAATATATAATAAAACAAATTTAAGGTTTTAAATGTACAGCTGAATATAAATTATCTGTTAATAAATGACAAAATATGTTTTTAAGTTATATATTACCGAAATTTCCAATTATTTATATAATTTATTTAAAAAATCAGCTAATGTACGGTTAAAACACTATATACTCTAGATTTGGTGGACTGATATAATTGAAAATTACTCTGGAAAATTAACTTTTAACTTTTTGTACTGTAAACTTTAGCATTGTTGTTAAAATTTCTATTTTTTTTAGTATGATTTCGTAACATAAGAGAAACTTCACTTATTACTAATATTTTTTATATTTAAGTTTAAAAAGAGGAAAATTAATTAGAGGTATCCAATATCCAAAGGACCGGTAAGGACTGATTTTTACATAATATTATGTTTAGTACGACTGTGATTTGTAATTCTATTACTATATAATTGATTTTTTCAGTTATCCGATTTAATTTATATAAAAACGTTATATAAAAATTTATCTTTTGGTACGAGTACGATATGTTGAATGTAAAGATAGTTGCAAGGAATTCTTAGTTTTCAGATTTAGAAAAATAATTTCTCTCGTTGTACAAATCATTTCGAGGATACGAAGCGATTTATTGTTAATGATTTCTTTATAGGCTTTGAGACACAAATTAAATGGATATGTTCTGTGTGAAATACAAATCCATTAAAACGACATTAATTTGTATAGCCCATAGTGAGATTTTGTATCCTGCGAAAATATTGTAATTAAAACTACTAAATATAATACGAAATTATGTTATTTATTAAAATTATGTTACATAACATTGTTTGAAAATGAAGGAAAACGTAACGATAACGCAAACAATTTATTTGGTTTTTCGTTACAAAAAATTTAACAAATATTCATCCTGCAGTAAAACTGTTCTAATTTAACTATAGTTTACGTCAAACTCTCAGTTATTTTAATATTATTTTTCAAAAAAATAATATTTTCTTTGAATATTTTCGGGAATTTATTGTGAAAGTCGTTAAGATTACGTATTGATTTTGTAGATGTTTGCAGATTACGTATTGATTTTGTAAGTACCTTAAAATCATATGCAGAATATTCAAGATCAACACTATCAGCAATGCAGATCTGTGGAACTTAACCAAATTAAAACGTAGAAAAAACGTAGAAAATGGAGGTGGATAGGACATACCATCAGAATGAAGCCCGATAGGATTACAGTAATGTCTTTAGAGTGGAATCCTCAAGGATCAAGAAGTCGTAGTCGTCCAAAGAACACCTGGAGATGCACGATACTCCAAGTTGTAATCTTCCATGGAAATGCGCAAAAACAACAGTAGCAAACCGAGTAAGATGGAGATGCTTTGTAGAAGCCATCTGCTCCCAATTGGGGAATGAAAAAAAAAACAATGAAATGTGATAACTATATATTTTTTTTTATTTCGTTTTACAACGCTACTAAATATTTGATGTCTTTCATATAACTCTTAGCAAAGTCAGCTTCTAATTATAAAATAAAGCTGCTATTATTGTTCTATTATTAATAAATTCTAAATTATATAGCATCCTAAAAAAAAACAAGTTCATTTCATTATTAATTATTATATATCTATTTAGACATTAGAATTCCAAAAAAATCTAAGAGTTCCGTGATCTTCTTAAAATCCAATAAATTCTCAAAAAAAAAATTTCTAAGAATTATAAATTACGAATTATATACACGATATTTCAATTCGACAACCAAAAATATAAATCAATCTAATGAGGTAATAATTTATTTATTGAGAAATTTATTTTTATTTAAAAATATATTTATATAATAAAAACATAGAAAACATAGAAAAAAAAAACTTACAATTTAGAAAATTATCAAAAGCATTAACTGATGTCGTCATCGATTTAGCTGTTAATATTATAAATAAAAACCAGAATATTGTTAAAGAATTGTGAGATACTATAAAAAATATTTGGCAGGCCATTTCTTTTGTGTAAAATTTAATTTTTTATGATTTCAAATTTTATTACTTATTTTTTTTTTTTTTTAATAATTTTTGTTATGTTTTGTTAAGCTTTTTTATTATAGATACTCTGGTGTAGTATTTTTGATGTTTATGTTGTTAATGTTTCTTGTTTCGTAAACATTAAAATTGTTGATTCAAAATTTTTTTGAGTTGTTGTTACGACAGATTGATTTCTTTTAAAATGTTGACAGTTCTCGAACACAGCAACAGTTCAAAGCCTGCAAATAAAAAAAAAATTATATTTATTTATTATTTATGTTAAAAAGAGAATTTAAATATTAATTTAGTAATTAATATATAAAAAATAAAAACAAGATAAAATTGAATTTAATATATTTATTTAAAAAAAAAAAAATAATTAAAAGTAAAGATTTGTATTAGATTTTAAAAGTAAACACTATTAACAAAAAAAATAATTTTGATGAACAAATCAGCGGTGTTTTTAATGACGAATTTTAATTTTGATCAAATATATAATTAATGGGAAGTTTATAATACAAAACTTGACTATGGAGGCGCCACCTTATAAGAAGCTTTTTGTAATTAGGTAAACTGTTGAATTTCATATTCAGACAAGTGAAGTTCAAATTCGCAATTAGTTCGACGGTTACTTAAAATAATTTGAGAGTTTGAACTTTGAATTTGGAATTAAATTATAGTGAATAGTGGAAAATTGTATAAAATTTTATATCACTAATTTAATTTAATGGTAATTAGATATTATCGAAGACGATATTAATTTTAAAATCGGTACCGAGTTATATTTTTATAAAATTCATCACATTCACGTATATTAAATTATCTAAACCGCTGTTGAGTAAAGACTAACTAACTCATTTATTAGGATATTAGGTGTCATTTTACTTGAAATATAATAAATAACTTATTACGATAATTAGTTACAGAGAAATTTGACAGAAATCTATTTTATTCAGTGTCGGAAATTGTAAAACATTTCGGCATTTACTTGCTTAATCAAAAATTTGGTGTAAATCCCAAATTTTTAATTTCCTTTTTCATTTAGAATTTGACGATATGCCATAATTTATAATAATGACGGAAAAAATTTGGGAATTCATTTTTTAGGTCATATACTATATTTCAGGAAGCTGAATATAATTTAATAATCGATTTTAAGTATTAGATAGAAATAGTTTTGAGAGGTGGAATGATAATGTGCACATAATTGTACTAACTATCAAATCATTAATTTTTGCAATAATATACAAGATTTATGCTAAGAAACACTTTCAAATTCGTTATGCACTTTGGCTACGTTTGTTACAACTAACACAATTTGTTTGGGTCAGCCTGAAAACAAGCATAAATTAATAAGTTACCAAACCTAATCGAAGATTTAATGTTATCTTCTAAAACAATTTATTTTACAGTCAATTTAAATTATAAAAACATAAAGTTAATTTTATGGCGTCTATTGTCTTAACATTATTAAAATAATTATAATTCCCAATTATTAGATATGACCTTCTAAAATAGTTAAACAATAATTATCAATTATGTAAGAATAAAAAAATTGCTGCAATCATTTTGGAATAATATTAAATTTTATATTGCATTTTTCTAATAACAACTTTTAAATAAATTTATCAAGTTCAAGTCGTCGTCGTCGTCGTCGTCGTCGCTATTATTAATTATTTTTGAAGAATTATGATTTTTTTTTTTTGCAATAATTCGAAAAAGTTTGTTTAATCAACAAAATTATCTAATTACAAAAAAAAAAACTTACATGATATTTGCATATTTTAGCAATTTTACATAATCATTTATTCAATAATAAGAAAACATTTTATTAGCCAGCATTGTAAGTTCAATTGCATAGAAAATGTAGAAAATTAACATGTGCATAAAAATGATAAAGTTAAGTGCAACAAAATTGGAAAAACTTGCACAATTATGTAGTTTTTTTTTATGATTTGGTATTTGAGGGGAGGTGCGGAAACCTCTGGAAACAAACATAAATTATAATGAACTTTTGCTTTTTCATTTTTTTTTTTGTAATATGTATTGCAATACGAAATTCAAATGTGTAATTCAATATGTTTACAAACAAATAATAATATGATGAAGGACAAAATATAAACATTATTACTGGGACGAAATTTCCACCTGATTGGTGAAATTTTATTACAAATATATAAATTATGGGTTTGTAAGAAGTTTATTAAAATTTTAATTGTGCTTCCTTTTCTCTTGATTTGATTAAGCACTGTTGTTACAATACAAATCAAAATTTATTTCTTATTAATTATGGTTAAATGATATATTCAACTATAGAGAATTTTCCTGTTGGCTTATGGTAATACCTTGGGAGTGATTCGGAATCGTTCACAATTTCCGGGACCTGGACAACTCAGAAAAATATCATGATATTCAGTCCTTTTAACTTTATCAAATTAGTTCAAATGATATCACAAGGAACAGTCATTTGTAAATTATAACACGAAGCTGGGCATTACTGAGTACGAGCAACTTATAAGCTTTTCTTCAATATAAACACGGTTTTTCTTGATATACATGAAAGTAAAAGAGTAAATTCAAACCTGCCTAGCCTATCTACTTTTGTGAAAGACTTGAATAATATAACTTTTTTTGTTTTCTTCTATGAAATAGCTTCTATGGGTCACAAAGGTTCCGATTTTAATAATTAAAAGACTTTTTGGTATTTATTATTTGCTATATATTGTTTAGTATACTAAGATTGTTAGCAATTCTATCTATCGTGTATTACAGGAATTGGATCGAGGTTAAAATTCATAAAGCTAATTGGCTTGTATTGTTGAAACAGTTTTGATTATAGCCAAGTTAATTTGCTTGTATTTTTGTATTATTATAGCTAATTAATTTTATAATTTAACTTGACAATCATAATTTTAATTTCAATTAATTATTTATTAATACTTCAGATTTAGCTTGTGAATCAACATAATTCTTGTGATTAGCTTGACTTTAATATCACCTCTAAGTGAATTAAATTTACAAAAATAATTTTAAACTAACTCAATTTGCTTATCTGAACTTTTTTCTAAGAATTTTGTTTTATAAAGTTTTGAACTATGTTTTTGCTATATATATTTTGGACTGACGAAAGGGCAGAGTACAACATTAATTTTGGATATTTTTTATGTTTCTCTAAAATTTAAATGATTAAATTACTAAGGTTTTTTTTTATTGCATTATTTATAATTCTTGTAGTGCAATTTAAAACATTTATAAATTCTTGTCTTGAATTTGATTATTTTCCAATAATAGCGATTTAATGATTGACATTAATTTTATGTAAAAAAAAATTGTTTTTTTTTTTTTTTATTAACAGTGTAAAAATATGCGGAAATTAAGATGATAATGGAATTACGTTAAAAGAATAATAAATAAATAATAATTATATTCTTTATTTTATATATATATATTTATTATCTTAACCCAGCGTGTGTGGCGTATATAAATTTATTAAATTAGATTTAAATATTTTGAGCTATATTTGAATAGATAGTAGAAGTTGTACGCACTTTGATTGACATAATTTAAATTTTTTATGGTTAGATTTTTTGTTGGTTTTTCTTTTTTAGTTATAATATTTATAGAGATGTTTGGCTAAAGGTTTTTCATAGTCATATCTTAAAGTTCTACGACAGTTTTTCATATTATAATAATTGATATTATGAAATTTTCTAAACCATCTTCCCAGGATTCAACCCTTACTATAAAATCACCCTTCATATTTCGGTGAAAAAGAAATTCCGAATTTGGTGAAAAGAGTATGATTAATGGGAATCGGAATATAGTTTGAATATAGCTAGCCATATTAGCATAAATTATATACATGAAGAGATTAAAACTAGTATAAATGTTTTTGCATGGAAAGTTTTATGGAAATTGAATTCCACAAGCATGAGAGTTTGTTTTCAAATACACATTTTTATGACGTCGACAATGTTTTCATTTAAGCAAGAGTGTTAATTCGCAAACTTACTATAATTTGTGACCCGGAAAACTTATTAGCAATATTGTAAGTAAATTAATTTAATTTTCCGTGTCTAATTTTATCTAGACAGTAAAGTAATTTTGAATTTTTACACCACTCCATACATAATACCAAAAAGAGATCAAAACTTATACAAAAGTTTTTGAATTGACGCAAATTTGGAGATTAAATCCCACAATCAGGAAAGTTTTTTTTTTTCAAATGGACCACATACTACCATAAAAATAAAATGTATATACACAAAAAAATTTTTATATGAGTTTTGATCTCTTTCTATATCTACTTTTTGACTATACATAAATTTAGCAGAAATACATTATAAATGCCTTTACGATATTTCCAACTATACATAGTTGAGCTATTTCAAAGATATGAGGCTTGAATCCTTGAATAACATCTGCGCCTTTGAATTATAATGCCAGAATAGGTCCAGTGTCAGAATTTGTAAAACATCTAATTAAAGAAAATTTTATTTTTTCAAATCTCATTCATTCTGTAGTTCCCATTAAATTAACAAACTCCTAAACAATTTCCATTTTTTAAATAAAATTAACTTTTCCACCAAGATTTCATTATACCAAATTGAATTAATATTTTCGGTTTGTATTAGATTTTGTAAACAAATCCATTTTTTATAATTCTTAATTTAACAGTGGCAAATCAGAATTTAAACTGAACTTTTAACCCTTTTTGTGGTATTTTTTTTTGCTGATAATTTAATAATAAACCCCGGCAAAATAATAATAAAAATCGTTTTAAATATATAAAAAATAAAAAAAATAATAATATGATAAACTAAAATATATGAAAAAAAAAACCATAAATGAATAATTAATTTCCATTAAGACACAGAGTGACACATATCAGATGTCTTTTTAATCGTTTGTGTCTCTCTGACGATGAAATTTGTTGGTTACTGACTGTTTTATGTCGACGACATATAGGCTGCCTTTTGCCTAGCTGAACAAAATCTTATTCTTAATAATTTTCATAAATATTTTTATGGATATTTTATTAGTTAAACTTAATATATTTTAATATTTGTATTTATTTTTGTTGTTTTTATATTCTTTAATGTTTATATTAAGATTTTAGTTGCCATTCAAAATTATACAAAACAAAAAAACAATAGAAATATCATAAAAATATTTGAAATAAAAACATATTTAAATTCTTAGATGGCATGGTCAGTGCTACTGTCCGCAAACATATTTTTTTTTAAAAAATTTTTTGATATTTTGTCTATATAATCACAAAATGTTAGGAATTTCAGTAAAATGAAAGCATCTGTCTAAAAATTATTGTCATATTTATATGAAAATATAATTTTTATTTAAAAAAAAAATGATAATATTTTGTATATAAATATAATAAAAATATTTTCCAATCTAGTTTTATCTAGTTTGAATCTCATCTATCTATACAAAAAATAAATAATAATATGTGAATATGTCGTCTGGATTTATGAAAAAAAAAATCACTCAATAAACTCATAATCATTCGTCTATGAATCTATGAGATATTTATATTTTGTATGTATAATATTTAAATTTAAATAATTTTTATGTATTTATGGCAAAAATTTAATTTACATTTTAACAGGCTCATTATTAAAGATTGAAATCAATTTAAATGGACTAAAAATATTAACATTTAAATGAGATCTGTTATTGTAATATTTTTAATGTTTATTAATATGAATTGAAATTTTAGTTACCAAATTTCAAATTTTTGCAATTATATAGAAAATATAGTAGATTGATTAATGGACCGTACCATTAAACTTTTAAAACAATTCGTAATGAGTTTTACTAGATACTAAAAATACGTATGCGTACGATAGAGAGTGAATGACGACTTTTATTAGCTTTTAAAAAGTGGTACACTCCAAGTAAAAGCTGTCAATAGATCGGCATCTTATTCCAAAAAAATAAATAAATAGTAAAACTTGATTTGAAAAATAGTCAGTTTATTTACTTTATTTTAGAATTAATAATGGATTGCAAAAGTTTTTGCAGGTTATGCAAATTCAGATTATTCGGAATGCTAAAAATGCGACAAATATGATCTTGATTTCTGCCAAATAACTTTGACATTCTATCTCGTATTGACAGAAAAATGTAAAAAAAAATGATTATTCGGGAGACAACTTTAAGAAATTAGTAATGGGTAATTGGAAATAGATGAATTTGTGAAGCTGGATAGTAATGAACTTTAGTTTCAATTAAATAGAAAAATTAGTAGTGATTTTTAAAGAAATTTGTTTCTAATTGGTTTTATAATCCAAATTTTTAGTTATGCTTAAAATGCTTAGAAACACCAAATAATATGTCCCAATCAAAGTAGGATCGTTGTAGCATTTCGTAGTATATATAATTATCTATTTGCACAATCATACAAAATGTTCCCGTCAAACTAAAGTATCCCTTAGAAAATACATTAAATTTTTAAGTTAGAAAATTATAATTAAAATTGCTTTGTTAAGTTATCTCTAAAAAGAACCTTCCTTCCTTGGAACAATTGAATTTTTCAATACTTCAATTTATAATTTAGTAATTCACATTTCAAAGATTTAAGATAACTTGTAAAGTTACGTTTCTATAACAATGTAAAATATGAAATGGAACATCCAATTTTAGATCTACTTTACTTCTAAGCTTAATACAATTTCTGAATGGGTGCTGTAAAATGTTCATAAACCAAGTTTATAGCATTAGCCAAAATAATTTACATAAATTGTCTCTTCTTAGATAATTATCTGCTTTGCAAGAGTTCACGGGAATTGGATCTGTTTTATTACTATTTGTAATTGGATCTGTTTTATTACTATTTGTAGTACGTCGTCGTTGCTTAAACTTACTACCGAATCACTAAAGTATCCTTACAAAATTTCATCTTAAAACTACACATTTGCCAATCAATTTATTAAAACATACTTTAAATATTATTTATTTTTTATATTTACATTTTGAATTTGAAAATCTATAATTTTTTTTTTATGTTTTCGTCATTTCATTTTAAAGGAATTCATAAATAAATATAAAAAAAATACCGAATTTAGATTAAAATTAATAAAATATTAGCTTCAATATTTTTGTTATTTATATTTGTGAAGGCGTTATGAATTAATTTCTCATAAAATATATAATTAAAATATTTAAATATAATTTATCTTAATAGTTTTATTTTTGTGCAAAATTCCAATCTTTATGTTTATTCGTTATTAATAAATTATTTAAAAAAATAAAATAGATTTCTTACTTAATTCAATTTTGGTAAACAAAAATGAATTAAATAAATTAATGGAAATTATACTTTAAAAAAAATATAATTTCCATAATTCAAAATTAAATAATAATTGCGATATTTTGTACTATAATTTTTTACATAATTTCAATTCAAATTTATACATAAATTTATTCTGTTCGCGCCAGATAAGCAGAACATAATTTAGTAAATTTACATAAAATATTTTTGTATTCAAAAGGTAAAATTTATTCAGTTAATTATTGATTATCATTATTGTTAGTTAATGATGGTTCAGTTAAAAATAATCAGGTATTATTTGTGTTGCAATTGTTTTATAAAAATAAAAAAACCCTGAAGAAGTTAATGATTTTAATTTATTTATAATGACATTTCATTTGTTAGCTGAAATTTTATGTTTAAGTAATTGTCAGAATAAGGAACTTCTATAGAATAGTTACAATTATAAGCTGTAATTGCTTGTGAATGTATAGATAGTCGATAATATCAGAAGAACACTTAAATTTTAAAATTTTGCATTTTAGACCTGTATGTATTTTACAAGTACAATCAGCTATAGTTCTATATAGTCAGCTTATTTAACAAGACTATATAAGAAAAAACAGATTTATTAAAAAAATTAATACATAAGGAAGAATTATCTTGATTATTTTTGATTTCCCGGTTTATGAACTTCTTTAAGTA
Source organism: Rhamphomyia laevipes (assembly GCA_963920725.1). Lineage (NCBI taxonomy): Eukaryota > Metazoa > Arthropoda > Insecta > Diptera > Empididae > Rhamphomyia > Rhamphomyia laevipes. The sequence goes on from OY987259.1 coordinate 44,604,873, forward strand.
TATAACCGCCAGCGCTCAAAAACTATATATGTATTACCCAAAAATTCTTTCTGATCCTGATAATGAACTTATGTCCTGCTTTGTAATAAAAATTTCCTCATATGAAATAGGAGTATCATTTTCGCGAATATTTATGACAGTTTTGATATTTGATGTTGTAATTAATTACATTGTACTCCCCCCCAGTTACAATAACATAGTCTACCGGTACCAGTTGTCAAAACTAAATTTTAAATGTAATGGAGTTCTATGAAAGTTGTCGCTTTCTAAGCATTGAAAAAAAATCAATGAAAAATTAATAGAAGAAGTGAAAAAACATCATAAGGAAAGTAATATTGATAAAATAAAATAATTTATAGCAGCAGGATGCTCAACATAAATGAAAGCTAAGGATATGCTGCTCTGGAAATAATCCCATGCCGAAACTCTATTTCTTAGGCCTTGGTTCAATTAAGCACCAGCTAAGTAAGTAATAATTAAATAATTACAAATAAATTTTTCTGGTCTTATATTAATTATTACATATTTAAATTTGCATACAAAACCTTGGATTGATTATGTTTTTTTATTTTGAAATTAATTGCATAAAAACATGACAATTATGAATTATGTATTATTGTAAAAAATATGTTTTTAAATTTTTTTATTCCAAATTTGTTATTACATCTTTTAAACGCTAATACATTTGAAAAAGTTACATTGAAACTAATTTTTTTTTTTCAGTTAATATTTTATGTTCATAATTATATTGTAATTTCTGTTCTACAAATGTTTATTCAAATGTTTAAACATTGTTTGCATATTTCTATCTAGACCAAGTCAATATTTATTTAATTTGAATATACTCGATAGTTTATAGGTTAGTAGTTTATTTTACAAAAACAATTACAAATTATTTTATAAATCATAAAATAATCAGATTAAATATTAAAGGAAATTCAATTGCTTCCAATTATGTTCAAAATTATGTTAAGGGCCTTTAACAGCTATATTCAAAAATATTTATATGCTGGAGATATTCTAGCCGCTTTTAAAAGTAAAAAAAAAAGTTGAAACATAGAAACATCAATGAATAGGAAAAATTGTTTATGGGTCGATGTGATGTAAACTTAAGTAGAACGTGCCAACTTTTCCATAACTTTATGATGGTACCAAAAATTGTTTATATAATTAATTGACATTTCAAAGTGCTAGAGCGCTAAAGATCAACACGAACGAAACTTTTCCGTAGAACAAAGCGGCGTTATCGCGAAACTCTTATAAATCGTTATAAATCTTATTTTATGTATAGTTACAATTTTTTATAACAAATTGATAATTTTTTTCACGGAAACTAAAAATATTTTCAATAATGAAATTTAAAATTTTATGTGTTTGTTATAAACTTAATATTTAATTTTCTAGCATTTTAAGAAATATACAAAAAATTAACTAAATTTATCGGTATTTTTACTTTTATATACTTAGCTAAAACATTGTTTATTTTAAGAAGATTTTGCATAAATAGGAAAATTTCACGTAATTTGTTAAATTTATTACAGAAAGATAATAGTAATTTTAAAATTATAAATAAATAAACAAATAATAAAACAATTTAATTATGGTTATTACAAAGTATGCAGATTGCTTATATGAATTTGCATCGACTAACAACGTTTTTTTTAATTAGTTTCTATTAAATTTATTATTATAAAATTAGATGATTTCGAATTTTCAAATAATTCACCTTAAAATAAAACTCAATTATAAACAATCTAAGGATACCTTTCAATATATAAAACTGTTTAGGGATACCTTAATCCTAGAAAGATGAGAAATTTTTTAAAAATGAACAAAGAAACATCCAGATTATTCACTCGAATTGGTAAGGGATACGTAATACTCATTAAACTTGAGGTAATGATAAACTTCTTCAGTACCTCAACATGCGGAGAATATGAGCGAGAGGAGGAATTAATGGAGCATTTACTTACTATGCCACTCTCTCTCTGTTCAACAAAGAAGGTTCAGGTTTTTAGGAAATTTCTAGTTGGATAATTTTTAGGATGCAGGCGGAATAAGTCCAGCTAAAGTTATTAAGTTCATTTGAGAAGTATGGTGTTTGGCATGCTACAATTAGAATAAAAGATGGTCGATTGGAGAATACAAACGCCCATTTAATGGCAGGCTTCATTGGGTAGTGGAAAATATCTTCTTATCCTTTACATTTAAGACTAATCAAACCCTTCATTAGAATTTATGGTTTCAATATATTTGAACTTTTGCTTTGTATAAGTTTGCTTAAGAAATATAAATCAAACCTTCCTGAAACGCTGCTGCATACAAAAGTGATAACGTTTCCATTTTGATTCATCATATATTAAATGTTTTAATGTGTTTTCAGATAAAAGAACATATTGAATCAAGTTTTTAGTATCAGTTTTTAAACAGGACGAAATATACTTAAATATAATTTTAATCAGTTTTCCTATCGGGCCACGCAGAGATCCTTCCGTATTTATTATTTAAAAATAGTATATTTCCGAATTTTTAAAAAAACGTAATCAATTAGTTGTTTGGGCTACATTTCATTTATATATTTAATTTATTTTATTACATGAATTAGTTTTTAATTGATTAAATATTTGTTTAAAAAAAATAATGCTCTGTTAAAACCTCTACCTAAATCACAACGCAATACATCGTCTGTTGTTAGTAATCACTTTTTGGTAATCGAGTATCTAATCCTCATCAATCTCAGGCACAATTTCCATCTTCACGTTATCAATAAAAAACCATTAATTTGTTTCTATTTATATTTTAAAATACATTTTCTATAATCAAAATATTTAATTCTATTATTATTGTTTTTCAACACCCTGTGTCCAGTAATGTACAATAATATTTATTTAAATGAAAATATAATTAAATTTTCATACATTTATTTATAATTTTGTTGTTGTTGTTGAAAAATGTTAAAAGAAAACGCATACCAATATAGAATATTAGTAGAAAATCTAAAATCTTTTTTTATAATTTAATTTTCCTCTGTACAAAATCAAGTAATTTACATATGAATAGATTACATGTTAAATAATAATAATAAAAAATAAAAGATTATTTTTTTATGTCGGCATATTACAATAAAGTACCATTTAGTAATACATTTACACACCCAATAATATTCAACTTTGTAAAATTCTATATATTCACACTGTATCTTTCAGATATTGAGCATATAAACTTCATTCCAATATAACATTTTCTATATATACATAGAAATAAACTGGGTTATATACTCGTACCTAGACTTAAAGTTTTTTTTTTTTATTGCCCACCTGTTGATGTTGTCGCAGATTGTCGTTGTTTGCCTTCTTCTAGTTAGCGATACGTAAATTAATTTAGCTATATAGATAGATAGATACATGTAAACATCAGTACAGTATAGAAAATAAAAACAACAAATCTTCATTAAATGCACTCATGATGTGAGTTTTTAAAGTTTTCCTTTTTTAAAATGAACACTTTTTTGATGATAAAAAGAGTGCAGAGTTGTCCAGTGGCGTAGATATAAATTTTTGTACGATAAATTTAATTTGCAAATCTCTTGACCTAACCACTTTTAAAGTGGTATCACAGATGATTATATCAAATCAAATTTATTCAACAAAAATTGTTTTTATAAATGTATTCTTTAGACTTTAGAGGTACTAAAAATGTTGGACACTATGAACATGATTAAAATATTGTACTTAAATTTGAATTTATAAATATTTATGAAATGTATAGTAAATGGTATAAGATTCTTGATGAGTTTTATGTTCTTAATATCGTCCAAAGATAGAGTTACGCCACTGGTTTTTGTTTAGATTTTGGACATCAACAAAAAGTGCAAAAAAAGCAACACATTCAAATGTTAGTTTTACACAATTGCCGCACTTTTCCAGTACAGATATTTATGTATTTAAATAGTTTTTTTTATGCTGCAATATTAATTATAATATTGTTGTAAGGTAAAATGATTTTATGGTAATGTTTAAGGTATTTGACAACAAATGTCGTTTTTAATGTACATTAAGTTTTGACAGTTTTAAATATAAATTGTTGATATGTAATATATTACTTACTAAATAAAATTACCGGAGAAATGTAAAGAATTATTATATACATATTACTGTAATTAATAAGTAAACAATAATTGTTTACGTAAAGAATTGTAAAGATGTGATTAATAATTTTTTTACTTTCTTAAAGGATAATCAATAATTCCTGTTACTGTTATACTGTAACTGTTATACTATTATTTTTTAACTTTAACAGTATAACAGTTTTTGTACTACTGATATAGTTCGTGTAAAAATTTAATTTCATATAATTTATGTAAATTGAATTGATTTTGATATAATGTAATTGATATGAAAGTTACGTTAATTGCCAAATTTACTTTCATATCATTTTACAAGAAACAAAAAAGATTCGTTTACTTACATTAATTACATAGTTTACTGTCATTTCAATGCATGTAAACAATTAGTTCTTTACACATACATAAAGGTTTAAATTATGTTTTTTAGATAACTTTCAGAATAATGTTAAGAATTTCTTCTTTTTTTTAAAAAATAATGGTGTCACAGTTGCAGATCATTTCGATTGATGAGCATTACGCATTACCTATTATTTATAACAGATTGTGATTTGTATCTTATATATTATTTATATTCATTAATATGTATGGTTGTATTTATAAAGTGCCATTACATATAACTTAAATAATTAGCATTGACAAAATATAATATAAACATAACAACCAAAAAAATTTCGAAGCTCGTACTATTAAACATTACTATTATTTTTACCCAGTATTAATTTTTAAAATATTACCCAGTATTATTTTTTACAATCTACACTATTAAGCCAGAAATATCTCTAACCCAGTTTCTATAATGAAACTTAGAGACGTCATTCTCAGTCGACGGGAAAATGTGGCAGCCCCATCAGTTGAGATATTTAAACAAGCCTCGGACAAGTATTGATAAACACGGGAAAAATCGTAACCACACGTAGCCGGATACGAATCGCACAATGGAACGTAAGAACGTTAATGGACAACTCAAGATTAATTCAACTGAAAAGAGAAATGAAGAGATACTATATAGAAATATTGGGAATTAATTATTGAAATGAGGTGGCAAAACAATGACAAAGTTATAAGAAATATCAAACAATAACACAATAATTTACTCTTGAAGATCGGACAACAGTAGTCTAAGTGGCGTTGGATAAAAGTTAGAGATAGCTTGAGTTGTTCGTTTTAATTTATATATCAACTAACAATTAATTTTAACTACGACATTAGTTATACAAAAATCAGTTTAATAGTCAAATCAAAATCTAAATCAAAATTAATTTAATATTGTATTTTTATTTGAAATATATCCGTAAAATACATGAAATACTATTACGGTGATAAAAATTCTTTTAAAAACAAATAAAATATAAACAATTTTATTACAAAATAATATAAAATTTCATTTTATATTCATAGCTCCAATATATATTTATAATTTTTTATTTTAATATAAATGTTTTTTTATGAAAACAGGAAACAAATATTTAAAATAATAATAATAATAAAAAATAAAAGAAGAATTAAATTATAGAGAAAATCGAAAAACTTTTAAAAAAAATTGTATATAAATATACAAAAATTTATCTAAAATTCAAACCAGTTTTGAAAACTAGTGCCATCCATAAGATATTTTTATATAGATATATACATAAAAATTGGTATTCAATCTAATAGATAGAAAATTATTCAGCTTTTAAAATAAAAAAAACAAAGACAACATTTTTATTTGCAAAAAAATACAAATAAAAGTTTAATATAATCTGCAAAAGGTGCTCTTTAGACGATGAATATAAATTTTTATTTTAAGGTATACTATGAGCAGGTAACTTATCTCTCTTTGATAAATTCATTAAAATTACATAATTTACGAAAAAGAAAACAAATTAATTTGTAATCAATTATTATTAAGAAATTAAATTAATAAATAAATTCATAAAATATTAAAATTTTTAAGTTATGAAAAATGTTGGGCTCTGATGTTTTAATAGTTATGTTTACCATTTAATTGAAAAACGCAACGACAACAGAGCAGAAAAGATGACAAGATAGAGGTCGTTGGAATATCGCAACGAAATGTATGACAAAGAATTTGCATAAATTAGTAATTGATTTAAAGAATGAAGATAGTTTTAAAGAATGAATATTAGATTCTTTATATATTTGCAAAATATATAGATGCAAATTTTAGTCAATTCTAAAATATTGATTTATCTAATCTGTTTATTTATAAATTTTTTATAAGTTTGAATCGGAATTATCATCATGACTCAAACCACTTATAAATAAATTAAAATTACATATTTGATACAAGAAATAGTATCGTTTAGTACAGTGGACAGATACTACAGTGATAGTGATATAGCAGTGTTATTCAACCTGTGTTCTGCCGAAGGTGTTAAAAAATCTTTGTTGCATCATTTATCAGATTTCCAACATGTCGTTTTATATTATTTTCCAACTCAGGCAGAAAATTTTTATTAGTTGCATAACCAATTTTTGAAAATTCCAAACATAATAACATTCTCTCCGAGTTTTGATGATATTTTAAGTCAATATTGTTTTTGTAATAAGTTTTGTTTAACTAATGAATTAAATTTAATTTTCTATCAAACATTATTTTAGTTCTATCAAACATTTATTTTTCTATCAAACATTATTAAGAAAGAGTTTCCAAAAATGGAGTTTCTTGAAAAATATTATCAGCGGGGAAGGGTTACACAAAATCGCAAAAGCTTTGAAACCCACTCTGTGATAGAGGATAACAGGAAGAATCTATACGTCTCTGATTAATGAAACGCTATTCATATTAGGAGAAAATTTAAAGCCACCTTGTTCATACTGACTTATGTTTATCTTATCTAGGATTACAAGAGCCTCTAGGATTTTTGAGGTTATACTACAAATTTGTTAACCTAAGTGAGGTTTTGAAAAATTATTTTAATATTTATAGTTTTAATTGCTTTTATATCACTGCACCTAATCAGTTAATTATTAGAATATTGATTTAAAGATCACGAAATTGATATAAAGACTCGATTTTATGAGTGCTCATTTAATTAAATCGATTTTTAATTATTTAAAATAATTAGTATTAAATTTATTTTTTACATTGTTATTGATTCTATTGAAATCAAATTTTACGTTCCGACTTCGACCTAATTTGATGTGATCGACGAGTTCAAGTCTGATTTGTGTAATTTAGTTATTTCTTTAACTAAAAGAACAGAGAAAAATCAGGTCTAATAAAAAAAAAATCACAAAAATATTTATTAGAGATACAAAATATATAAAATTAAGAAAGAAAATAATTTATTTTACCGGTTTTTATTAATTATTTTATTTTAAATATTCATATATTTTCTGGAAATAGTCATAACTATTTAATAAACAAATTATAATATCTAAATTTGTTTTAACATATTTTTGATAAGAACCCAAATTTTAAACGTTTTTTTTGTTTGTTGGTAAACTATTCGCTTATAAATTTAATTTTTGAATTTTATGATTTTATTAATTTAATTTGTTTGTTTATCGGAATACAGAAAAAAATACTACTCGTAAAATTTGTATTGAAATATAAGTGAAAACTTATTTAAATTTAAAGTCTTCAATAAACTGTGAGATGATTTGACATTCACATTCAAACGTGGATGATTCTTCTATGGTTCATGAATTTATTACTACAATTTCCACATTAGTTTTGAAAATCTTATTTAACACCGTAAATGTGAGACAAATTTATTGGGATATACCGAGTCGATGAACTTTTGAAATCAAATGATGATGACAAAAATTATAACATTTTCGGATATGTCATTTTTATTTCTTTGTTATTGCTAAACTGAGTGTGGAAAAGAAAATGAAGAATGAATTAAAATTGCAGTTAAATTAAATTATTTAAGCCACAGATCATTTTCTACTCAGGAATCATGCAAGGATATTTAAGTGTTAGCGAAACTTCTTTATGCAGAGAATGTGGGGGAGAAAAGGAACCACTGATACACCCCGTCTTTATACTCCCCTGCTCTAATATATAAAACACATAACTTTTTAAATGACATTGAGGAACCAGGCAGGTTCAAACCGTCTAGACTAAAGAAAGAGGTGAATTTGAATGTTGTGCTCCAGAGTAGAATAAGCAATCATAAGTACATCGAACCCGAGAGGGTTAAGTGCGTGGAGAATTTTGTTGCCCATTCCTCCCTTTAAAACAAAGCTTTGATTGCAAAATGTATTTATATTCAACTTCTAAATAGAGTTCAAATAAATTATGTTATCTGTGAAAAATGCAATAAATTATAAAACATAATGCCGTCAGCATTATTCTTATTTTTATCCACTAGATCGCGCTGCTGGTGGTTTCAAAAATATTTATCCTAGAATATTTCATAAAACTTTACAAGTCTTTCCCCTGGAGTTAGTCTTATCGCTATTTACTCTGAGAACTGTCAACAAAATATAAAGTTACAATATATTAAATTATATGGAATGTATTAAGAATGCATCGCTTCAGCGTAATGGCGATGAGACTATCTTCAGCTTTATAGATCATTGTTTGACAATAAAGTCTGTACAAGTGAGTACTTCCAGATAAAGAAGCCCATACAAATAAAACTACTAGTCGTTAGTACAGCTCTGCCGTGAAGTTTTTAATAATTGTTTTCAAAATTATTAGCTCTGTAATGGTAACATTCTTCACCTCATCTCTCTTTTTTAAATTTTAAACCATTTTACAAAGTATATAATTATTTACCATATTTTGTGCCTATACCTTAAATTTACAAAAAAAATTAAATATCCTTCTCCAAAAATTTCTGAAATAACTTAATTTGCATACAATAAACTTTACTTCAACAAAAAAAAAATACCCAAAACTAAAATGAATTTTTGTATACCTCAATAAAACATGATTTCAAAATAATTTTTAATATAATGACCCCGATTTATTATATTTTGTCTAATGATTGAAATGGCGCCAACTTAAAAATCTAATATGGATATTACAACCAAAAAAAAAAAAGGGGTTCCTTTTGTTTTTACCCTTTAATAAATAAATTTACAAACAAAACCGAAAAATTCATCAAAATATCTTTCAATTTCGATGACCGAAACGGAGGAGGACAAAACTATACAAAATTCACGAAATTTTTTATGTATTCCATTGAATGAAATTTTTATGAACCTTACGAATTTTCTATTTATGTATTCACATTTTTTGGTATATACTTTTGTGCAAAATTAAATGGTAAAAACTCACGTGAAATCCTTGATGCACGTACACATATACACAAAAAAATACGTACTGTTGATTGTACGTATATTTATTTCAGAAAAAAAAAAAAAAACAACGTGTAATTAAATTGTTATGTTGTTTAAAAAGGAATCATTATGTAAATAAAGTGAAGGAAAAAATACTGTAATTAAGATTTCCTATAATATACCCGTCAATGCCGCCGTCTGGTCTGGTCCCCTTATAAGACAAAAAATATTTGAACTTGGTTCATATAATTGCAAATTTTGTTTGTCAATTAAAATTGTAAAATCAATGACAATGAAGTCAAAATCGTAAAATTGTTGTAATTTGAGTTTTCGTGACAGTATTAAGGTAACATAGCATTTCATCAGAATAGTAAATTAGATATGAAATTTATAAAGGTAGAACATTTTGATTGTAGGGATAATATTCTCGACAAAAAATCCAAAACAGCTTAAGTCGACTTAAGCGTGAAATTAGTTATACGTATGTTTTACCGAAGCTATTTTTAAAATCTTAATAGCTTTGTCAGTTAGAGGAAGTTGTTCGAAATTCAAAATAGATTATGTAATTTTAAGCTATTTAGCAATTTGGAACTAAAGATTATGAAACTAAAAAAAATCAGATTAGGTTATTTCGACTTAAGTATTTTCTTTAGTAGTGTATATATAAATCTAAAATAGACTTAAGCTATTTTCCCATATTTAATTTTAGTACATACATTGCTAACTCTAAAGTATATCTATTATTGAAAAATTAATTGTGTTCAAGGAAAATAGCTTAAGTGATTTAATTTCACTACTGTCTTATTTTAAAATTTATCAAAATAGTTTAAGCCTCAAAAATTTAATCAAATTTAAACTATAAAATGAACTGACCAAATTGTATATATAAATCTAAATACTAGGAAAAATGCATTTTTGAAAAGCTATCATTTTAGACTTAAGTTGTTTTGACTTTATAGTCAAGAATTATTTTGCATAATTTCAGAGAACTTAATTTTTGAGACCTGACAGGAAATTATTTTATAATAAATATTGTAATAATGGAAAAAGTTAAATGTTGTTAACCGAACCTTTTAAAATCGTTGTTACGTACAGATCGGATGCGAATATTATTCTGTTCGACAGTAAATAGTAATTTGCTGAGAATTTATAGTGAACATAATGTAATTTAATTATTTCTTTAAATTAAAAGATCTACTCTTAGAGTAAAATAATTTTTGATTCAACACGAATTTTAAAATCGAGTTAACCATCTTCTTTTAAGAAGTAACTTTCGTTAAGTTTAATAAATTAAAGATAATAAAAATGAGACTTTGAAATAACTTTTAAGTTTTTCTAATTTTGTGCATGTTATATGTAAATCAAACAATCGTTATCTTATGATTATCTCTTAAGGATTGTTTGACTCTTTCCATTTCAGTTACAACTTGATTATACTTTCGAATATAACCAAATCCAGATTACATTTTTGGAAGATGTATCAATCTATCTCCATTTGTTCACTCCATTAACTCTTACTAAGAAAGCATGTTCATCCATATCTCAATAAATGATGAATATAAAATGTACTTTAACGATGAAATTAATTTATCAATATTGTACTATGTTCAATTTACTATTTTTACAGGTTTGTCGAAATCCGTAATTACGACGCTTAGACAATTAGGTAAATTGTGTCAAACCAAAATTTTCAATATATATTCAAAAAGAATCAAATAAGTAACGAAAGCTGATAATAATCGAAAGTGGAAGCAGTTTTAATATATATTTTAAGAAATTATCAAAATATAGAATACATAATTATATCCTTGATTTAAAATCCGTCTCGACTAAGAAGACTTTTAACTGTTGAAATCAATTAAACGTAACAGACAGGAACAAATTTATTATAATTTTCATATCATATCAATTGCAATTTAATATTTTCTTGCATTTATTTATATTATATTATATTTATATATAGTTAATATGAAAATAATTTTACTGTCAAACTTAAGTGTTGGAAAATATTTTTATACACAATATAAATAAACAATAAATTATTTGGAACGTGTGACTAGTCGCTTCCATTTTCATAAATATTATTACGAGTAGTTAGAATAACTATGAATGTTGCTTTGGACTTGATGGTAAAAAAAATGGATTTAGATGAAAATAAATTCTAGGCGTTTTCGAGATCGAAGAGTCCAAAACACCAATAAAAAGAGCTAATATTGTACATACTCGTTCCCAAAATTTGCATGTGCGCCGGAATAGTAACATCTTCTAGAACCTGCTTGTCAGATTTTAATGAATATTGGCACACTGGTTCATCGCGACTACATCCTGTGATGCTTTTACATGATCGAATGGTATTATCGAATTCTTGTAAAAATTTTATCCAATGAGTGTTTGTGCTAAGCTACAGTTAATTACAAAACACATAAATCACTATTGATCCTAACTACGAGTTATCTGCTCTCCCTAGATTTGGTTTGTTTTTTATTATTGGTATTTATTTTACTATAGTTATATCTCAGAAACCACAAATTATAATTGATTATAAATATATTTATAAAATTCAATTTTTTTATAGCAAAATTATTGTGCTCTGGCGTAAATTTCAATTAAAAATTTAAAATATAATTACAATTTTAAAATGAATTAATTCAACCATAATTATACTGTATATTCAAGCATTATAATTAAAAACCACTATAAAAAATCGACTTTATATTAAATTACAAGAAAGTGATGTATAATAAATTCACAAATAAATATACAAATAATGTTTAATATTATTGTTTTATAAAATATAATATATAAATATATAAATTACATATTAAGATGACAATAATTATTGAATATTTTAAACTTTTTTAAAATAATATTTAATTCATTTATTGAACCTATTCATTGCCGCACACACTACACGAAATTTTCAATCTGTCTCCCAATTGGTTATTTCATACAGTTTTCATTCGTTCACTCCATTTAGGAGCATCATAGGACCTCAAATGATAAAAATTTCATGGCATTTAATTACAATTTTTACCTACTAATTTTATATGGATTTCGAGTCATAAGTAAAATAAGCTAATGGCTTTTAATAGTGAGAAATTGGTTATCGCAGCAAATGGTTTCAACTGTTCGCATTTTCCAAATCTTAAAATCCCAATTACATATTGTAAATTTTCATTACTGGTACTCATTTAAAGCTGAGTTAATTTAGTGGCACATCTATCTTTCTATAGTAAGTGTCCGCCTAAACTCTTGATAGTCTCTGCATTTTCAAGCTGCAACAATTTGGGTATATCATATTAAAATAAATTCGAAAAACATTCTCATATTAACCTAAATATTTTTCAAAATTTATGTTAGAACCTGAGTTGATAATGGTACGCTTCATAGAACACTCTCTATATCTATAATTTTTTTATTTTGAAATTTGGTAATTGATTTTCGTGTAAGCTTCGAACAAAATATTATTAAATCGCCCTCACAACTTTGGAAATATAATGATGGACAAAGTAATTGCCAGTGAGTGGCACTGGTTATTGAAGTTTTAAAATGTAAGTAATTTTAATATAATATGTAAATGTAATTTTAAATACCGTGCTGGAATGCTTATTAATGTCAGCTACAATATTGTACATTTTTGTCCCCTAGGTGGCGTTTCAATTAATTTTAAGTACTTTTTATACAATATCCCAGTAAAAAAACTACTGAAAAAATAGTTCTGCTGTGCAGCATTTTTATAGTACTAAAGTAATAAACTTGAGTTTCCAATTTTTTATTATGTTTTATGTTTTTTTTTTTTTAATCTTTAAGTAAAACAGTTCAAATGTTTTATTACATTTTTGGTTTGCATAAAAATTATTATTTTATGCGCCCACTTTAAAAATTCCTTACAACATTTTCATTAGTTAAATGAAATGTACAAGTAATTGTAGAAGCTTAAAAGTAAACTTTTAATAATAATAAATAGCTTAATAAAATTACATTTTATTATTATTATTTCTGATGGGAATTAATGTTTTCTGATTTTCATATATATAATTTTAATGTTTATTAGATTGGAAATATATTTTGTATCTCTCGTGTATTTGAATAAATTATTAAACAGGTGTGAGTCTCATCGGAATTAGACTTTTCAAAAATGTACCTATAAAAAATGATTTAATTAGACCGTAAAGCAAAAATTTCATAATACTAATTAGGAAATATTTAATTTGTATTTTTGTTAACAATTTATTGAATAATTTTTTTTTTTCAAAGTTTAGTCTAGTTAGAATGAAATCAATGCTTTGGACCTTAATTGAATCTGGGATTAAATGCAATTATGCAATATAAATGCTACCACTACGTTATCTTTGCTCGTTGAGTATAACTGAGTTAACATAATTTCATATCTGAATGGAAGAAATTGGCTTAATAGAATGTAGGACTTTTCATTTCATTCATTAATAAAATAGTTTAATCTGAACTTAAAAATAAATAAAATGAACTAAGTAACTATATGAAACTAGATTCGAACGGATAACGAGAAATTTATTGCTTATTAGAAGGGATAGAAACTTGAAACCAACACGCCTCTAGTTGATTCATCGAGATTTCGATAATCGAATCATTACTTATGAATTAATGAACCACAAAGTGAGGTTTTTGAAATTAACTAAACAATTTGCCATGATATTTTGTTGAAATAAATCCTTTTATGCTTAAAATGAGATAGACCAGTTACTTGACATTAATTGATATCCCAGACTCTGAGCAGATTAGTAAAATACTTCATATTTGAATTTACATTTATTGCCATACATTTAAATGAATTAAATTTACCTCCCTCTGTTACACTGAACGCTTTCAAAATGCACTGTACGCATATCAGTTTTCAAAATAAAGTTGAAATGTATGGATTTGTATGAAAGTAGTCATGAAAAATGTTAATTAATTTTCAACTTTTTTGGTTTTGTGTCAAAAGTGTCCAATTTAAAAAAAATATGTTAGGAGAAAAATTAATAGAAAAAGTAAAAAAACATAATATTTTATATAAAAAATTCATCCTGGTAATGAATACTGACATTATAATCAACAAATTACTGTCATTTACATTAAATTTTGCATTGTGTTTACTCATTTTGTAGACTGCGCTCGAAAGCAACTATATAGTGCGTAATGAAAACGACAATGTAACTCAAGCATAATAATTCATTTTTAAGAAAATCAAAAAGAAATCATATTTGAGAAGCGTTTTATATACAAATACATAAAAATGTGTTATCCGGATTAGAGGTTGACTCTTCAAAATCTAATCTTACAGAAATCGAACAAGCTTATCATAAAATCATAAAAAATTTAATTTAAATAATTTTTTTAATTTAAAAAAAAAATGTTTGTTGTATTGTCAGTCACTTACCTTCAAACAGAAAACTCGCAACATTTAGAAAGCGCCAACAACAACAAATTGGCATACAAAATTTTCATCATTAAACATTAAATTTTCTTTTTTAAATTTCGATTTGACAACAATAAAATTATAAATAATAAAAATAATTTTTATTATTTCCACTCTTTTTTTTTTACTGATTTCTGTTTACAAACACATTTAAAAAATTAAGTATCTTTTATGTTGGTTTAGATTTTTTTTATGTTGATTTAGAGGAGGAAATAAATTTCAATAAATTTATTAACTTAAATATTAATTAATTGTTAAATTTTTTTTTAATTAAAATAATTTTCATTTTTATTATGATTTTTGTAAATATATTTTCATTTATATTTTCATTCACAATAAAGAAAAACTTTTATTAGTACAGTAAAATTTCTTATTTTTAGAACAAAGGACGAAAAACTTCACTTTTTTACCAAAAAAATAAATATAAATTTTTTAATTAATTTTAATTTTTTTTTAGGTTGTTCAGGAATTAAAATTACACATTTAATTATATTAAAATTATTGAAAAATATTGAATAAAATTTGTGGTTTTAATTTCGAATGCGGAAATTTTAAATGAAAAATTAAATTTTTTTTTTCTTTATATTTTAATTGTTGATTTCTAAATAGAACAAAAATTAAAATTATAAAATTTATTTAATATTATTTTATTTCTCTTGTTTTTTTTTATATATATTTTTTACGATTTATATTATTGATATTGACATTGACATTTCAGAAGAGCTTTGAGTTTTTAGTGTTAAATGAGAGAGAGAGAAAAAAGTTCAATTATAATTCAGTTGAGCATGCGCAGTAGCAATGACTACAACAACAATTTATTTATTAAGTTATTTGACAATTAGAAATTTATAATTTAATTAAATTATTCATTACATAAATATTATCTATAAGTATAATTTTAATTGCATTTTTTATGTTGTTGAGTTTTCATTCAAGTAAAAGCCAAATTGTAATTATTTTATAGTGACGAATGTTTTAATTGTGATTAAGAGAGCTAGTGAACTAGTGTATACAATAGTAATTGCCATTAATCTGTAAATGCCATTAACTCATATTAGTCTTAATATTGAATATTTAATAGAGTTAAAATCTTTAATATTGAATAATATATTAAAAATTTATGTTTTGTAAAGACAATTTAAAAATTTTGTAATTAATTGTCATATTATTATCTATTGGTTACTAAATAATCGATAGTCTTGGTTAAACTGTCGAAATTTTGTAAATCAAAAATGAATGATTTAATAAAAGTAATTATTTATCCCCTGGGATCTAGCAGCTAAGCGACCTGCAGATGTGGTTTCATAAGATCCCGGATTCAGTTTCATTATGGATTTATGCATTCCAATTGTATATAAAGAAAAAAGATGAAGTTATTCTGAATACTGTAAAAGTTGGATTGATTTTATTTCGATGGCGTAAATTGTCATATCTGTGTTTAGATTTAGACTATTTCCACTATAAACTGATATCGGCAACCTATAGAAAGAATTTGCGAGAGCGATAACATAAAATTAAGAAAAATCCTATAAAACCTGACAATTTACTAATTAAGTATATTTTAAGATATTTAAGCTACGTGTCGGGTTGTGGATATGACTTATTATCTGGGGACTTATTAAATTGGAAATGTATAAACAAAAAGTGATTACTGTTAACTTCTGAATGCTACAAGTTGGATCTAAAATTATCACCGAACTAAACGGTTGAACTGTGGAACACGTGGTTAATCAATAAAATTGTCGTTAATAGCTGAGGATAAATCGCTAGATTGTCATTTTAACAAAATATTTTGCTTTGCACCAGATAAGAAGAAAACTATGTCATTTTCGAATTTGAATTTATTGGCGTAAAACGACGATACATTTTGGTAATGGAATCCTAAAATCGAACAGAATGTTGTGGATATAAATTACAGTCACACTACATTTGGACTTAATAAATTGAAACTACCATAAACTTAGAAGGATTTATTATAATGATAACTTTAGATCGGAAGTGGAAAGTTTCATTAACAATTCGGACACAAATCACAAATGATTGCAAATAGAACAGACTACTAAAAATTAATTTAATTTATTATTAATACATTGACTTCCAAAAGTAATTTACTTTAGACTTAATAAAAATTTACCTCCAATAAAAAGGTCATATAAAAATGGCCTTAAAATATTTTTTAAATCATCCCGACATTTTTATTGCTTCGTACCGATTATAATTATTAGGATAATGATGGACAACGATTCATTTTAATGTATTTGTATTTAAATTACAATTATGTAAGTAAACATTAAAATTATAATTATTAAAGTAAACATTAAAAAGTATATTTAAAAAAAATAATGTCCAAATAAACTTTAGTTAAAATATTAAAATTGTTCAACAAAGTTTCAATAATTTTAATTGAAAATTAAGAATAAAAATTCTTAATATATTTTACAAGTAATTTGGTGATTGATTGAAAAGTAAATTATATATTAGAATACTCTAAGTCTTCTGTTTAAGGGCTGTTCGAAATTTTTTGAAAGTAACGAAAATCCAGTTGTAAAACAAAAATATCTACCTCTTTTAATATTTTTACCTGTCATAAAAATAAGACTTCCAAAATCTGTAACCACATCAGAAATTGTTAACAAATTCAAGTCAATTTAAAGCGCTTGAATTAGCTAATGCCATAGGAATCTCAACCTATATTTCCATCAAGATTTAAAAATGAAAAATCTTTAACTACCAGTCATTCCCAAACCTGAAAAAAATTAATTCTGGAAAGCATTTTTCAGCTAATCAAGAGGCAATTGATGCTGTAGAGTGTAGTGTAGATGGTTATTTTAAAAGCCTTGATATAAATCATTATAAACATGATATTGAATTGTAACAAAAATATTGGAATAAAGTGTGTTAAGCTTGAAGGAAACTATATTGAAAAAAAAGTAATTTTTAATTCACAAAATTCGTTCTTACTTTTTCAATTACAAAAGTTTTCAAGCAGTTTTAAATTACAAAACATTAAAATTATATAATTTTAATATTTTAAATTAAAGATTTTTTCACAACAATTTAAACAAATTAAAACATAAAATTTTTCTTTTACAAAATATTTCGGCATAAATTAAGTCGTTCCTAACTTTGTAAATTTTGTAAACTTTAAACTTAAATAAATATCGAACCTTTGAAAAGTTTAAATTTTGTTCCTAGCATGTTTGCGAACAATTTTCGGTTAAAAACTGCTAAAATATTTTCCGGGTCAAATATAATAAATGCTAAAACTAATAATTATAATTCGTTAATTAACTAAAAGAAATGAATTAAGAAAAAAAAAAATTCTTTAAATTTAAATCATTTTTATTTTTAGTTAAAGGCAAATTGAAACAAGTTTTTTGTTTTTGCAAGTTTAAAAGTTTTGGGTCAAAAACTTTATAAATTTATGTGTTCATTACTTAATTAATACAAATTCAAATTTCGTTTATTATAAGCTTGTATAATGAATTTAATAATTTCTGATGTGTAAATACAATCAAGTGTAAAATTCGGAAATATCGAAATTTTATATTTAAATTAATTAATTTAGATAGAGTAAGTTTCAAAAATTATTAAAACTGTATGAAAATTATGAAAATCTAATTCAGTTACTATTTTATCAGTGAACCTGTCCTAATCGTATTATGTTAATTTATGTTTATTACCAACTTTGATTGCTAATGGTTCAGTTCACAACCTTTTCAATAGTTGTTTAAAATCAAAAGAAATTTTTAATTTAATTTTCGAATTTTTTTATTTTTACATATTTTAACTTTTTTAAGGATGTATCAGGTCTGTGGTCTGTGGACAAGATAAAACTGCATATATGTAATACAAAATGTCTCTAAAACTTTAAATTTAACTTTGAATAGATCATACTACTGAATGAAATGAAAATCATTCATTACAAATTACTATCTGCAGCGTTGGCAGAAGCGATATGTAACAAATAAAAAAAAAATTTAAGGGTTAAAATTGTCGTAATTCAGTTAATTTACATAGGACATCGACGTTCAGAAAGTTCTCCATTAATAGTAATTTCGTTAAATGAATTTCTAAATAAACTTTTCAACAAACTTTCATTAATTTTAATATAAATATTTTTTATATAATATTTAAATTTCCCGTCGGTAAACTAAAATAAGGAAAGGTAAAAATTGATTATATGAAAAAAAATATAAGATTTACAATTCTTATTGATTAAATAGTTTTTGTAATTTGTTAATTAAACAAGTAAACACTTTAATTTATATTTACAAAATTGTGATTTTCAAAAATTATGGTTTTGAACATTTCATCAAAATTGGAAAAGCTGTGCTTTTCCAACATAAAACTATACCAAAGGAAAAGGATTTCGTTTTTATTGTGATAAACAGAATTTTGAATACTAGAAATTCAGTAAATCTTGATTTTATGGAAAACTACTGATCTGAGATATCGAAAATTTTATAACCAGGATTATAAATTACAACGCCATATTATCTTTAACTAATTTTTTTACATCTATAAGTTTAAAAAAAAAAATTAATACATACTAAAATTATGAATAACATAAATTGATTAAATTTTTTAAAATAATATACGCTAATTTGTTTTTATGTTTTTAACTATAAAACGAATCTTTCATTCAAATATTCAAATAATAAAATCAGATATTTCACAATAATATACAAAATTATAATTTACAAATCACAAATTTATTTTATTTTACAAATTATTATATTACTTCCGCATTTTTATTTATACTGATAAGAAAATATATGTTAATTTATGTTTTAAATAAAATTATTAATTATTTATTTATAAATCGCAATAAAAATGGTAAATAAATTTTTCAATTTTCACAACAAAATCCATAAATTAAACATAAATAAAAAATCAGTAAATTTTTTTAATGAATTTTTTGAATGAAGATTATTGTAAAGGTTTGAACTGCAATTTATACTTGGCACTTAAGTTTAAACTACAAAATAAACACAAAATTTAAATTTAGTATTAATAATTATTTATAATCAAAATCATAAATGCAATCTCAAGAAATCAATCATAAATTTAACAAAAAAAAAAAACTGAAATTAAATTTTTATGTAAATTAAATGTTGTTTTTTATGTTTGTTAAAAGAAGAAAATTTTCCAAAAAAAAATTTTGATTTTTTTTTCTTAAATATCTGTACGTCAATAACAATAAAATTCGCACATGTTTTGATTAACATTAAATTAAATGTAATAAATAATTATATTTTAAAATAAAAAAAAATTTAAAAAAATTAAAATTTTTTATATTTATAATAACCTTTTCACTTTTCAAAAAAAGAAAGATTAAGAAAATTTTATTTTTTTGAGCGATTAAGTAAACGAGAAACAAAATTATTTTAATTTTATAATAAATTTAATAATTTCGTTTTATGATGAAATTTACAAATCTCTACAGAAAATTTTATATTGTAAAATTGAAGCTTTCCACTAGAAAACACATTAAAATTCCACAAAAAAACACATTGAAATTTTCATTTAATACTTATAAAAAGTTTATAAGGGAAAATTTATAAAATTTCCAAAAATTTTCTTTAATAAACTTGACAAATTTACGCGCAACACAATTTATAAGGAAAAACCTTTTAATTTATATATAAATTAATTTTATATTTACACAAATTAATTTAATTTATTTATATTATAAATAAAACGGTACAAAAAATTTTAATAACACAAATACAAAAAAGAAAAAACATAAATATTTTTTTTTTTTATTATTTTGAATTTTTTATTTCATTTAAATACATTAAAAAACAAAAAAACACCGAAAAAACCGATCAACAGCGCGCGCCTAGAGACTGACTGAAAGATACTAAATGAAAATCTAAAAGATTCTCATTATACAACATAAAATTGTGTGAATTGTATACAACAAAAAACGACGATGACGACAAACATTGACTACGACCTAAACAAGCCGCCGAAAATATTGGAATTTCTTATTTATAGCCGACTTTGATAGTGGTTTTATAAGTCGACGGCGATATTAGTTTTTGGATTAAACAAATTTCTACTATTTTTATGTTTTGTATGTATATAAACATAAAAAGCATTAAAAATCAAGATGGGTTGGATTTTTTTTTTTTGGATTGAAGAAAAATGTATTTTTATGTTTATATTTATGTTGTATGAATTTATTGTATTTGTATTTAATAACTATATACATAGAAAAAAAAATATTATTGTAATAAAATGCTTTTTTATGCTTAAGTAAATATTTATGCTTTTTATATGTTTTTTTTTGCAAAAATACCATACAATTATTATGTTTGCCTGGGCTATTTTCATGATAACATAATAATATTAATGTTTAAAAAGGCGAGATAAATTAAATTGAAAGTTTTTCTCTTTTATTTTTTTTTGGTGGTTGTCCACGTTTTTCTTATGCTTATGCTCATTTTTGCATCTTGCAGATATTATATTTTTAATATATATTTAAAATAACTTATACTTGCTAGTATTTGTGTTTAGTGTAAAAAGTTATGTTTGAATTGGTATAGTAATATTTATGTATTTTCTAAACTCTATGTACAATATAAAAATTATTGTTTTAGGGGGAGCTAAAATATTAGGTTTTGAAAAAAAATGGGGGATTTAAAAAAAAAAATTTGTAATAGTTATTTTTATAGTGTTTGTTGAAAGGGTAGTAAAATTTATGCCAATGTGGAGAGTATTAGAGTATGTAAAAAAAAAACTAGAACGCATCATAAATATATGTTATACATGTATAAAATGTTAAAAAAAGGATATTTTCTTTAAAGGATATGCGGAGAAAAGAATATGAAGAAAAAAAAATTATTGTTCGTGACAATAATTTACTTGGAAATGTGAACTTTTATAAAAAAAATAGTTTCATGTCCTGAATATGTTGTTGTTGTTGTGGTTTATGTTGTGTGAAGGACAACGACTTTTATTATTATATACACAGGGAAATAATGCGAGAATTAATTTATAAATATAAGAACAAGGGAAAAGGATGTAATTTAATTTTTGAAGCAATTTAAAATTTTAATAATAAAATAAGGATATTTTTTGTTGTTGTTATTAAATGTTGAAAGGACAGGGTATAAAGAAAAATTAAAAGTTGTTGAATTTGTTGCTCTTAAACCAGTTGCTAAGTATTATCAGTGGTGTAAAGTAAACGGTGGAAATATTAATATTAAATTTCATGGCAAATAGGAATATTTATATTGCACCGTAATTTTTAATTTTTAATGTATATAATTTTTTGAAATAATATTTTGATATCGGACGCTATTTGATATTTTGTTGCGAATTATATAAACCATAAAGGATGTTCCTTAATTATTATATATTATGTAATTTAAATATTTCAAGATTTCCATTCAAATGTTAAATTGAATATTCAAAATTGTAATTGATTAGTCGCAAAAATATGGTAATAAGTTAGGATAAACTGTGGATTGAATTGAATATGATAAGCAACAGCTGCGGTATAGGCACTTGTACACGTATCAGTCTATTGATCCACCTCATCAATCACATATTTGGTGAATGCAGGCTGTTCCTGTTTATCACTAACACCACCGTAGTTAGTAAACCTGTAATCTGTCACTTTTATCATGCGAGTAATCCATCACATTTTCGGTTATTCTATTTAAGACCACCTCAGTTAGGTATTTCCATCCATAGTATGGAGAAGGCTTCATTCTGTAGGTTCACTATTAAACTGGTGCCAGAAAGCTTGGCTGACTAGCTCAATATATTCACCCAATTTCTTAAAGCCGGTTCAATCATTTAAAAAAATCGCTTCAACTAACCCAATTCTGTCAGAATTTAAAGTGGAAAATTTTAATTAAAACTAAAAATTATTCAAATGACTCTAAACACATAAAAATTTAAAAATTAATTGTCGATTGTACAAAAAAACAAACGAAAAATAAATTCAATTAAATATTACTGAAAAAAACTGTTCACATTTCCATTTCATTCTTTTAACTAATTTTTTATCAAACATAATTCAAAACAAAAATTTCATTTAACATAAATAAAATTATCTAGACTTATATATACATAAAAATATTATATTTTATTATTTATTTATTTTAATTTTAATATTTAATATCTGTAACGTAAAACTTTTAAGTGTCTCTCATTCAGTATTCGCAAAATGATGATAGCTTTTTGAACTTGGACGACGAATTGTCTACTTAGCATGAGAAATATTTAATCAGATAAAAAAAAAATTATGAAATATTATTATCAAAAAAATTTATAATTCCCTCGTATGTGAACAAAATTTTTTTTTAAAAAAAAATTATAATTAAAAAACATAAAAATTTGCAACTTACTAAATTGTGAAATTGTTTTTGATCAAAAATTGTTGAACGATTTAAAAGTACAAAATGAAAAATACCGGAAAATCTTCATTTTCAATCAAGGCTTCTTAAAGTGGTAATTACATAATAAAAGAGTCTTAGCAGTCGTGGAGAGTGTTAACAATAAAGGATCTCTTAAATTAAATCGATTTATCAGACCGCATCCGATTTCTAGATCTATATAACATTTTTTGTTATGTTATGCGGAAAATCGCATATCGTGTGAGAAAAAAACGCGTTGGTGTGAGATGGAACATTTTCGGTGGCACATCGTTATTATAATACTGCAAATACTGCAGCTGTGCACCGCATATCTAAAAACAGAAAAACGAATTGTGGTCCGATAAATCGCAAATTGTTTGGAGGATCCCTTAATCTGAAACAAATTATCACAATCTTTTTTAAAAAGGGAGATAGTTTTCCAAAAAGTTCAACTAATGATTTAAACAAAACTGAAAAATATAAAATAAAGATATATTGTCTAATTTTGCGAATAAAGTGCTAGCCAAAATTGACTTATATTATTCCTATTGGCTTTGAAGAACTAACTTAGAATAACCGAAATTGATTATTAATAAAAACTTGGTTTTCGTTAACTTTTTTCAACTTAAAGGAGCGAATAACCACTTATGTTATAAATATATTCATGTAAACGACAAAATAGAATTTTACATAGAATTTCGAAAACTTACAGAAGATATAAAGTTCTTAAATATGTGCATTTGTATGTAAACAGAATTTTTCATATTTGAAATGCGTTATGCTGCCAATAGATTATATAAACTTGTTGGCAACCGTGTTGTAAATTTTCACTACACAGATTTGAACTTGGTTTACAACCGATTTACAACCATCAAAAGAAAGCTGCTAATTAGGGGTACATTAGCAAATAACTCATAGTTATAGTCGTATGGATAATAATAATATATGCAATAACACGTTAACTTTTGAAGTTAAGTCAAAGCTAAAAAAGTATAGAAAACTAACAAAATTAAAGAGCCCTTTAGAAAGATCTTGCGTTTATAAAATTTTATTTGATAATTTGAATTTATAATTTTGCTGTTCATATATTAGTTTTCTATGAACCCATAAAACCTACCAGCTACAAATTTCAAGAGTACCAAGTCGATAACAATGTAAATGAAACTGTGTAAATTAAAATATTCATGTTAAATATTTAACATAAATTAAAATATTCAAACAAGGTTGAAGAACTTGTGAAAACCCGTGAAAAAAGTTGCAATGTGTTGAAAACTTGCCCCCAAACCAATGTTGTATAATGGATGGGCAGCTCTAGAAATCAAATGGAAATAAACTTTTTGATAAAAATTTAAAGATACTACAAATAAGTATTCCCTTTTTACAAATATTTCCGTTTATTATAATCCAAAATTGTATAAATTCATTTATACAAAAATATTGTTTACTACTTCAAATATTTTAATGCAATGATTTAGCATTTTTTGTAAGTACATACAAAAATTCTTTTATTATTTATTTATTTATTATTTATGTAATATTATTACTCAGTTTTCTATATGGTAATTTTATATTTACTATAATATTATATATAAAATTAATAAACATTTGAAATTTAAAATTCATAAATATTTGTTTTAATAAAAAAAACATATTTTTTTTTTGCAGATTTTTTCAAATTGCGAAATTAATAGATAAAAAAAATGTTTAAAGTTCAATTTCAAGAATTGAAAATGATTCAAAGTTAAAGAATTTTGTGAAAGTATTAAGAAATCAACAAATTATAAAAAAAAAAATATTTTTGTACTTTGTAATGTTTATATTGTTATCAAAACATAATTAAAGAATATCTAAATTGATTAGTTTTATTGGAATTTTTGCAAATATTCATATTATGCTAACCATACATTATACAACATGTATATCAATGTGTTGAAAACTTATTCAAGTTTTATCGTTTTTGGGCAACATTACAAAACATTGACAACAAATTTAACTGTTGACACATCGGTAGAAGATATATTAAAATGTGGGGTAGTGAAAATTAACAACCAGTTAGCAACACGTTGACAACCAGGTTGCATAATGTATGGGCAGTCTTACCGTCCAATTTATGAGATGTGGCATTTAAAAACACTTAATAAAAAATGTATTTTTATTATGAAATTTAATTCAAAATTAGCTTTATCAATTTTTACTGAAAGGTGCCGAAACGGAAGGAACAAAATGTGTATTAGAGACTAGAGAAGTGGAATATATGGAACAATCATTCGGCAGTGTATCTAACAACGACTAATAAACTGTACAAAAAGTTAATACTTGTAATTAGGAAATATATTCGAAGTGTTGATAGATTCTAGATTAAATTAGATAGATTGGTGATTGGATAGCGTCTAAGTAAGTGTGGGCCAATTGTAATATACACTCATAATAAAGGCTCAATGATAGAGGTTTCTTGACATTTAATAGTAACAAATAGTCCAAATTTTAAAATTACAAAAGTAACAATAGTGCAACGCAAATGGGAAAATTGTTACAGTCTTGATAATCATCTAACAAAAAGCCGTTTGTTCTACGTTGGGATAGGTTATCTCCTGTTCAGAAATCACAGGTTAAATATATATGCGAGAAAAGCCAAAAAACTTATTTGGTACATAAAAAATGTAAAAAATGTAAAGTTTAGAGTTTACAAAACAAAATTAACTAAAATTTGTTGTACGTATACATATGGTCCAATGTAGCACACTGTATCATAATGCTTGCGAATCAATAAATACTTGTGCAAATTTTCAAGACTGTATCAATTTTTATGTAATGCCATTTTAATTGGGCTGTTATAAAAGCTCGCATGTTAATTATATTTAAATTCATTAATATTTGTTTTTTTACGTAGTTAATAAAAATATTGAATTAAATTATTCAATTTTAATTTCAGAAGCGTGAATTTGAAATAATAATTATGATACTATAATTAAAAATCAATTGAGGATCATATTCAAAGTAAATATTATTTAATTCTATGTTTATATTATAAGTAATTAATTCATAAAATTGTACACAATTATACAGAAAAGTGAATCTAATTAAGAATTATTATAAATGATAATTTTCTAAAAAATAGAAAATTATAATTTTTTCTTTAGTGTAGCTTGTACTAACTCGCTGAGTACGTATATAAAAATGGCAATAAAAATTCTCTAGTTATTAAGTATTTTACAATAACTAAAAACAATAAAATAATAATTAACAAGTTTTCTTTTGGAATGTTATCAATAATGTTATATTTTTGCAAACAAAATATAATAAATATGTTCTGCATTATGGGTTACTGAATTGAGTCATTTCATAGTTTACTATTTAGAGACGACTGTAATGAAAAATAATATAAACAATTCTAAAAATATGTGACAAATATGTTAAATTTAGAATAAATACAAGAAGGTAAAATTTAAATTTTCAGTATCACAAGTCTGGTACGGAAATACCACCAGAAAGTTTAAAATTTGTAACACTTACATCATTAGAAAATTGGCCAGACCGGTTGTTAAGTGTTCCATGTGCTTAAAACTAATTCTTGGGAAATTGAAATTTTAAGGTTCAATGAAATAATTTTTGAATATTTTATATTATTATTTTGTTTATGTCAATATTTCATATCTTTTAATCTATAAATGATAATAAAACTGCTTATAAGTTATGATTTATAAAGTTGATTTTAAGATATATTAAATTAATAAGCTAAATAGGAAAATATGTAATGAGAAAAATTGATCTAGTAATGGAATATTGAACAAATAAATTTAATTATGCCCGATATAAACTTTAATAATTGTAGAATTATTTAAAATTTTGGCTTTAAAATAAAAATGCCACATAGCCACTCTATATCTAGAAGAACCAAATTGTTTACGGCAATCGAAAGTTTGTGGCAAATTTAGTAAGTATTGAACACTTAAGAATTGTGGTGACGATATTTACAGGGCAATTGTAAAGTTATTGGTTATAATTGTTGAGCTATTTCCTTTGAAATTTTATATAACAAAAGTACCATATGTTTTTAATTATTTATATAATGTATAGAATCTATGTAAAAATATATTGATTAAGCTTTAATGATCATTGTTATACGCGGGATCATGTACTTATCATGTTACAGGTAGTTTAATGTTCAACATGTTTTAGAAATTAAGAAATTCAAAAGGCTAGACTTAAAAATTTGCAATTAAATTTATAATTGCTGAATAATCTGAACTTTTCCTTATTGGGCAACATTAAAAAACATTCGTAATTAATGATGTTTGCATGACGAATTCGATTATTTTAACAATTATTTTAATTATTCAACAAAGTAACGAGCATTTTACATATTAAAAGAGTATTGATCTGTCTTACTGATAGTATTAGGCTTGTCGATTACAGTATTTATTCAAATATTTTATCTATAATTGTTACAGAAACAAATTATTTTGGAAATCTGTTATTGTGGAACTTTCAGTATAATTTGGATATGTATAATCTTTATTATTCTATTTTTATTTAAGGCCATCAAACGAAAGAGCTTCCCAGAGCTCAGATGAATTCATACTACCATTTCGCTTTCGCTTTTAATTATTTAGACTATATTAATATGATAATGTGACTTAAATAATTATGATACTTTTAATCAATAACAAATTCTACTTATCAAAAAACAATCTTTTTAATCTCTATAATAATCAAATTATTTAAATTGGTGAATAGTGAAATAATTTCATAATTAATTTCTACATAAAGCGTAGTATCCACCAGTTCCCTATGAAAGGAAATTTTCATTCAAATTTTATATTAAGAAAAATTCCGCTTCTGATTTCATTTTATTGGTATTAAGTTCATTTTGAAAAAGCTATGAAATTCATAGTTTCAGTTTATTTTTAACCAACAGTCTCCGAATTATTTTTCACGTGAAATAATCTTATGAACATTATTTCACAAATGAATTTTGACATTTCATATTTTTTGTTTATTTTAATATAAACTTGAATAGTTTACAGATGAATATAAAATGTTACTTTATCGACAACAGAGAATTTGGATAGCTTTGAAGATCATTCACTTTAACTCGATACTATGCTTAAGATAAAATAGTTTAACGTCACACATTTAATAATTAACGTCATAACAATAAATTATAACATTTAAAAACGAATTAATTATTTCAACATGAAAATAACAATATAATTTTTATTTTTTATTTTTGCAAAAATATTATAGATTATACTATAGAAAATTTCGCGCAGTAATGCGTCAATGTTAAAATCAACAAAATATAAATTTCAAATCTAAAATAAATATTTTATTAACTTACAAAGCTGGGTTTTAATAATGATAATTACCAAATTATACAATACAAAATGTTATTTTTGTTATTCTTCCACCTGTTATACGTATCTAAGCATAATTTATATGGAACCAACAAGAATATGAGTCTGGATGGTGGCTGGCTTAACGTCTATATTACCATTTGGCCCACTTTAAACAAAAAATATAAGATAAGATAAAAAAAAAAATATTTGGAATGTTTGCAATTTACTAGTTTTTGTTATGATAAAAAAATTCTATTAATAAATAGAAAAATATCGGCGAAATCATTAAGTAAATTAAATTGGATAATTTACATAAAAATATGTTTTTTTTTTTATTAATGTTGATCTTAGAATAATATTTGTTTATGATGTCACGAAAAGTATAAAGAATTTTGATTAAAAAAAAAAAAGGGTAAATACTTTTATTTATTTAGATTTTTTTTTGTAGATTTCTAAATTTTTGTTTATTTATTATTAATTATTTTTAACTAATAATCTTATTTATTTAACCATTTTTGGTTTAAAAGATTTTGTTAAAATTATTTGTATTGTAAATTTTTTACTGTAAAGATCGATTTTTCATTATTAATTTGTTTCTTGGCGCTAATCGATTTGGAACATTATAAATTATAAGATTCATATAGAGTATGGCGTTGAACAAACACTCTTTTTAGATGTAATTCATGCAAAAATTGATGTTTCTTTTCTACATATACAAATAATTCATATATAAGTTCGAAATATTATAAATTGATGAGTTTTGATTTTTTAGGATCTGGGTTATCTGAAAAACAGTTTTGTATTATTACATTCATTCACATCATATCATAAATTATAATTAGCCTTCAATATTTTTCTATAGAACACATGTTAAGCGTATTATTCTATTTAATATTAATGATTTGTAACCATATTTCTTTGCTATCTTTGCAAAGCTGTATTCAGCAGGTAACCAACAAATCTTTATTATCCTAATATACATAATTAAATATTTGATTTACATTTCTTATAATTTATTCAAAATGGAAGTTATAAAATCATTTGATTATACTAGCTTACAATAACCTTTTAAAGCTTATAGCTATCTCTTATACAAGTTACTTTTTAATTGATAAATTGTGTTTTAATTTAGTATTGAGAACAAGATCTTAGATTTTTCGAAAACAATATTTTCACCAATCCATCTTAGAACTGTTTGTATAGATTACAAGGCTATTTTTTGAAGTATATAATTTTCTAACTCTATCTCTGTAGTCAGATTAATAGTATTCAGATCAATATGATCAAATTCCCAGTTTTCTACATTATAGAAAAAATCAAGAGGAATTTAAAGGATTTCTAGTTTATCAAATGACTGTTTTTGATAATGATGATGCGTTACGTATTTACAATGGAATCAATTAAAAACGTTTAAATATTCACCAACAAAGTGAGAAACACACAAATTTTAGATTGCTACTTTTAATCACTATTTTATAATTATTGAAATTAGATATCTGGCCGCATTCTGAAATCGTCCAAATTACAAATTTCGACAAATCTGTCAATAACCTTTAAAAAAGTGTTAATAGTAAAATATCTCACACTTTTAAAAGATTTTGACTAGATTACTTGAAATCCATAAGTTTCGACTGTTAAAAAAGCCGACAGATAATCTTTTTAACAACATATTCAATTCTATTGCAATCAAAATAAGAATCTGAACAGCAGAAATTCTTTAAAATCGCTTAATAAGCAAAACTTTGTTATTTTTCTGTAGCATTTAAAAATATTAACTTCATAAAATCATAATTGAAACATAATTTAGTAACGTAATATTACATATAGTGGAAAATTACATTTATATGTTTTATGATTAAATTTTTTTAGCTTAATCATCAATTTCTAGCAACAGGAAAACAAAAATTCCTAATGTGACATTTTTAACCTTTAATTGGCAATTGATTAAAAAGAATTTAATTCAAGAATTTATAATTTGTAGTATTTTAAATTTTAAAAGTTTCGATTAATTGACTGACTAAAAAAGTTCAAACCTCAAATGAGGAAGAGATAACTAGTAGTTATGTCTAACAGTGCTTAGTTAAAGACACTAAGAATGTATTTATAATTCGGAATTTTCATACGGACCAACATAAATTATCGACTCCAAATTCTATGCATTATAAGCATAAAAATGTTGAACAAATATGTTGCAGAAATATATTGCCAAAACATGTTGCAGCAACAAAGCAAACACTACCAAATAAATATTTTTTTTATAATTTTTCGTAAAACACTATTTAAGCTATGATCCTGTGCAAAATTACATGCATCGAGGGTAAATTGCTACAAACCTGTGTCCTTTGTGCCAAATGCTGCTGCACAAAGTATTTTTTTTACAATTTTTGGAATCTGTGACCCCGAAAAGTTACAGAAATATAATTTGAGCGAAATCCTTTTTTTTTTAGATCCAACCAAGTCCATTGCAATTCCAGTGCCACATATTTCATAACTATTCGGAAATTGTGTATTGCCGGTATCACAAAGTGATGACATCTTATCACAATGTAAAATATGTTATCAATTTATTTATTGACCCGTACAAATTATTCAAAAGTGGAAAAAAATGAAAATTGTCACATTAAAAATTATGATTTTGTTTTAATTTTGTAATTCTTTGTCAAATGAGGTACTCAGAATATTATTAAATATCAGTTTAGTTGCAATATTTCCTTATTACTTAACTAAAACCGATAAACTGAAAATTTAAAATTTCCTCAATGAGTCATCATTTAACTCCTTAGACATTTCTAAATGTTACCATTTAAATAAAATATTATAATAAAAATCGATATTTTATTAAAATATATTCAAAGAAAATAAAAATTTACTGACTGCAAAACTATAAAAAAATTATCCATTTTTGGTTTGACAAGTTATAAAATGCAAAATTAACCAGAAAATTTGTGCAGAGCAGATTTCAATTAAAAACCATATACAAATTGAGATTTCGTTTTGTAATTTTACATAAAGAAAAAATTAATTGAACGTAGGAAGATAATAATAATAATAAAAAATAAAAAATAATATAAAAAAATGTAAATCTGAATTTAATTAAACAATAAAAAATCAAATTTTTTAGATAAATGTTGTATAATTATAAATATAAAACTAATTAGAAAAATAAAATTTATATTTTTATATGATTTTCAAATCATTAGCATTTTATTGGATAATTTTATTTATTTATGATCAAAAATCAATCATTTAAAAATACGTTAAATAAATTATAAAAATAACAACAAAATTTATAATTATAATAATGTAGGTGCTAAAACATAATTGATAATTCATTGATAAATTGAAATTTTACATAAATTAATTTAACTTTTTTTTGTCTTTTCAGAAAACAATTATGCAAAATTTATGATGTTTTGCATGAACAAAATTTAATTGTGAATTATAATTTAGAAATTCAAAAATAACTTTACAAAATATCAGTTGTTTGGTCCACCATAGTGAGAAGAATTCAGATTCAGATTCAAAGACGTTCCTAGAATGAATGAAACTGCTTGGAATAAAAAGTTCTTTAAGTTAATATCTTTTGGTAGTTGTAGGAGAGGTCCAACTGTATTGGAAAGATTTTGTAATCCAATACATCAAAATATATCATATAGAACTACTTGTCCCCAGTTTGAAATATTTGAACTGCAGGCTATTACAATTGAATGGCAATTAAGTAAGTAAGTGTAATTATAATTAATATTTTGTATTTAACTTAAGAGATTAACTTTAACTATGTTTAGCATATAGTTAGCTTAATCCAAATTATATTGAGTTAGTAGTTGGAGTAAACTGTTTAGTGAAACAGTAAACTGTGGAGTAAACTGTTTACTCTAGAGTACTATACAAAAGAAATAAGTATACTGTAATATAAAGTATAACTGCAAATTAAAAATAATGTAGGTGCTAAAACTAATCTAATCTAATTAATGAAAGGCACTTTTTCTTTTTTCCATGTCAAATCCATTTAGGAGCATAAGCTTATATAGATTTCTTTTAAGTTTCTTTATAGTGAAGAATATTTTAATTGCAACAAGATAATGACTTTTAATAGTCAAATGGTTTCAATTGGTACATTTTTTTAGTTGACCCTGGGAGCTATTGGGTATAGCACACAACCTGCACGACATGTACGCCAGCGCCGCTTTGTAAGGCACTTTTACAAATAATTTTTCTGAGAAAGAATATTTTAATTAGCATATTAAAGAAGAATTTTCTTTTTTGAATTTCAAATATGAAATATTTTTCATTTAATCCCTAGGGAGTCTTTACTCGGAGGGGGGAAATTGACTCTTTTTAGTCCCCACAAAAAGGAATACATTTTATGTCCTCGCTTCCTCAGAGAGAACATACAATAAATTAATAATTTTACTTTCTATTTCAAATTTTAATTATTATCCTTGACTTTTAGTGCTACCGAATCAATTGATAAACGATGTATCATAAAACTAATTTAGTAATAAACACAGTTAAGAGACTGAAAGTTGAAAAAAATACGAAATTATCACATTTCTTGACTTGGTACCTAATTCCCTTCTATTTACTGACATTGACTACTTTTTATAATTGGTGAAGATTGTTGAAGATCCAGTAACACTTTCAGAAAGGGTTTTAAAAGACAATTTTTAATATTTAAATAAATTATTCTAAAAACATATTAAAATAATAATTTTTTTATTGTTAACTATCGTAAATAATCAAAATATTCTTAAAATAATCGATTTTCTGTACAAATTAATAAAAACTTATAAATGATTTTCCTTCGAAACCAGGAAAAGTTTTGTAAAATCACAAAAAAAGCAATAATATTTTTATGAAGTAATATTCAAAATTTTCCATTCAATTTTTACATTTAGTTTATTTTATTTATATTATATTAAAAAATTTAACCAATTTCAATTTAAATCAAAGATCATTTCTGAAATAAAAATTTATTATATTGATTTTAATGAAAATGTAAACACAAAAAAATCATAAAATTTTGGAAGGTGTAATAAATTAAAAAAAAAAAAAACTATAAAAAAATTTGTTTGTTCATTTTAAAAAGTCTTGTTTAAATAAATTCAATAATTTTCATGGTTAAATGTTTACTAATTTATACGAATAATCTAATAAAATTTTATATTAACAGTGAAAATATAAAATGTTAAATAATTAATAGTTTTTAGTATTATGAATTTCAATAGACTTACTCGGCGCTACTGTTTTTCCAGAGTTCTCTGTCCTGCACATCAATTCTCCAGCTTCCGGATTTGTTAAGCATTCATTTCGACACTATCCTTCCATCGGAGAGCGCCTATCCTCGAGGTTGCAGTCAAAGCAGCTGTATCTTACATTCGCACGATGTGCCCTAGTCTTTTGATCCAACAAACTCAGCCTCCATTTCACTAGCTCGGACTGTAAAAGTGGACGATGAGTGTCTTCTATAGTGTTGTGGTTTTGATGTTTTCGGCAAATTATCTTGATCTCATTATTTTACTTATTCCGTAAAAGATCTGATTGACGAAAACAGTTCTTCATTTCATGTCAAGTCTGGTGTTATTGCCATCTGCTGTCACCATTCGTACTTTATGCTATCTCAAAGATATATGGCGAATGCTGATGTTGTTAAATGAAGAGTTACCATGAATTTGGTCTTGGATCGGTTTATTTGCAGATTTCAAGTGCTTGCAAATCGTTCCAGAGCTGCGAATACTTCACTGATGTCTCGGTGTGATCTTCTGCTGATATCTAGAAATTAAATATAATTTTTTATTGAAATTATTTCTTAAATTAGTAATTTATTCTATAACTTCGTCCTTAAATCTATAACAATTACACTTAAGAAATATTCAACTTCTTCTGAGATAGTTGGTTAGGTTAAGAATGTTGAAGAATATCCAATTGATACGATCACAGCACGAGTGATTTCGTTGGATGTACTATGGTTTCTTTGTTAGGTTTTATACTCCGAGCCCAAAATCTTTCCAATTAAAATTTCTCTAATCCTGATTTTCCCTGTTTTAAATGATCATTAAAAATAATTTTATACGTTATGCTGAATTCATCGATTCGTCCGATTTCCGTCCAACTATTTTTTGAAAAATTCAATTTATCGGTTCGTCTTAAATATGTTTCAGACGAAACGATGAATTCAGCATAAATATTTAATTTTTACTTAAACCGATAGACATAATAATAATAATAAATATCTTAATATGACTTACTAATTTTTCTAATACAGTAATAATATCTTGTAGCTTCTTTATCTTTCTGAATTGAATTTTTGTGATTATTTGTTTATTGTACATTATTTTTTGTATATATAAACAATTTATAGATCTTTGAAGATAATATTGACAGCTCAATTTTCCTTTCAAATAAAAATCATTATATAAGATAAAAGACATAAGCAGACATCGAACTAAATGGTTATGAGGAACTAAATAATGATAAACAAGACATAATTAGATACCCAGACAACATCAGATATTTAAGTTTTTCAGTTATGATGAAAGAAAATCGAAAATTAATTTGTAATCAAAAAGGCGCTAATTAAATTGTCTGTATGGATGATAATATACATAAAAGTTAATATCAGAAGTGGCAATTATTGTCGATTGATTTTATGTTAACGATTATTGCTTTGATGAAATTGATATTAAGATTGAAGAGTTTTTATTTTTCGATTATTTGATTTTAATTTTGATTTTTCTAATGATTTTTTGTTTGTTGTTTTTAGGAAAAAATATTTTTTTTTTTACTTTAAACTTTAAACAAATAAACATTAGATATTTGGTATATAAGTTTATATAATTAGTTTCAGAAAATTTAATTTCTAATGCTGCCTATACATTATACAACTTATTTATGAACATGTTAACAACTTGGTTAAATCGTATTGTTTGTAGGCAAGCTTATAACAAGTTGACAACCATTTTAGCGATTGACAAATCAGTTGAAGAAAATATTGAAATATGATTGTAAGTTGTTTAGTGTATAGTGGAAGTTGTACCAAAATTACGTTTCTTGACGTTCTGTGTATTTTTATATGTATAATCAATATTTTTTATTATTTGAAATAATATTAAATTATAATTATTATTTATCCAACTTTTAGTAGAGAATTTTGTATTGACATTTGACACTATCCTGACAACAGCAAACAAAATGTTTTTTTGATGTGCTTTACAGATTTTTTATTTCCATTTTTTTTGGAAGTTGTAATATCGTTTGTAAACCAAATTGTATAATGTATGGGCAGCGTAAGATTTTATAAAATTGTGAAATTTTTCCGCAATTATAATAATTTAGTATATTTAGAAATTACGTACCAAAGTTTATAGCTAATACTTTTCTGAATCTTAGTACGACTGTGAAAATTATATCATATTATTTTATATCGGAAATACTGCTGAATATTCGAGATTTCTATATGCACTCCCGCAATGACTTTAGATATATAAACCAGGCCTACACTTACAATCAGTAAGTGAAATTTGTATGATCAAACTATTTTGATCAATTAATTGTAAAATTGTAGTCAATGCGTAAATTTGTGGAACCAACAACAAGATTGGATTTAACTAATTATCGGTTGTGTTGCTCCTGGACTTAAATATAATTTGAAGGAATTCTGTATTTAATGATACAGATGGAAGTTTTTCAATATTTTTGGATTTAGTGTGTTTCGACAGATATATTCTGAGTTGAGTCAATGTCAAATCCCTACTGCAAATTTGAGATTTCACACATTTTAAAAATATTGATATAAAAAAATTACAAATTGATATTATTTTTATATAATTTTCAAAAAATACTATATAATAAATTGTAAATTATGAAATTCTTGAGTTGTCAGAATAAATTTAATAATATTATTAAGTGGCTTAATTAACGATAAATATCGTAATTTAATGGAAATAGAAAATATTTTATTAAATGCATACAATTTTGATTTTATTTATTTGTTATTTATTATTAATATAGATAATTACAAAATTAATGGATACTGTGACAGACATAAAAATTATTCAAACAATTTTGTTGTCATTTTAAAATATTAATGTTTAATATTCAGGTAATTAATTTAATAATTTTTATTTTAATATTTACACGACTATTTCTGATAGTCATATTTTTATATACATTGGTTATATGATAAATTGTCATGAAACCTCTATCAAAAAGCGAACAAGAAAACATTATATTTAGGAGATTCTTCAAAAACAACAATCATGTTAAACTTGTTCGGCACCTAATGGGTTTGAACTGAGCGGTTTTTTGTTTAACCCTATCTGAATTCAAAATATGTTGTATTGGGACCTAGTAGATACAACATTGTACCGCCAGTCTTTTTTAGTATCTTGTACTCTTGTACATATGCATTTTTCAAGATACATCAAGTGTACTAGCTGCAATAATTTACCAAATAGTCAAGTCTTGAATATAGTTCATGTTTAAATAACAACAATTTCAATATATACATATTATATTTATGTATTGCAATTCTGTAATTAAATTTACATAAAGCTCAGATAGGCCTAAC
The DNA here is from genome assembly GCA_963920725.1 of Rhamphomyia laevipes. NCBI lineage: Eukaryota > Metazoa > Arthropoda > Insecta > Diptera > Empididae > Rhamphomyia > Rhamphomyia laevipes. The sequence goes on from OY987259.1 coordinate 44,641,960, forward strand.
TATAAACATTTAGTAGCAGATAACGCAGTATTCAGAGGAGTGATGAGAAGATTAATTATTCGGAAGCTTTTTAACTTAAAGGGCTTCTGATGATGGCTTTATTAAAAATGTTGGTAAGTTAATCTTAAATATTTTTGTAATATTCATTTTAATATTATACAAAAATAAATTAAAAATTATTAAATTTTATATTTGGCGTTAATTAATTCTTTTCTGAACTTTAATTGCTGGTTGAATTTGCCATTAGTTTGTAATATTTTATCATTTTCGCTACTATGTCCAAGAATCGATTTGTAACTTATTTTCGGATTATGTCTCCACAGTTCAGATAAATTGAAATCTCATTTTTATCGTTCCTTTCTTAATTCTTCCCCTTTTTTGGAAACTGGTTGTTAATCACTGAATACTATAAAAGTAAATAAGTTAGTATTTATTTCAATTCAGTGATTTATCAAAGCAGTGAAAGTATTCATAGAATCTAGATTAAAATATGGTACAATAATCACTGAAACCAGTGTTGGGAATCGTTACTGTAACGTAATGAAATAATCAAATTATAACGATATAATCGTACCAGTAACCTAATTTCAAAATGTTCAATAAAGTTATTTGTAACAATAAGTTTAATATTGTTTTCGGTATTCTGGTATTCTTGGTTACAGTATATTCAAATTGCAATGTTTTATGGAATATTCAGTAGAAATTTTTTCAAAGTGTATACATTGTAATGTAATGCTGCTGAGGTTTTCTTATATCATCCCATCAATCATGAATATATAGCTCAGTTTTTGATGAACTTATAGTTTAGATTACAACGATAACTATAAATATATTTTCGAAACAGCATTATTTGAATTTTTAAAACAGAATACTTAAAACAGTGGCAAACAGGATATTCTGCCAAAATTGTCTTCAGTCGATATTCGGATTAACGATTATTAATTATTATTGTCAAGTAATTAATTGATGAAAAATAACAAATTTATTTTGGCACCACTAACAAAATGCATAACGTTACAGAAAAAATTTACCAATACTGCTTGAAACTCATTTGTTCCCATGAATTGATATTTATCCAATTTTTATATTATTATTATTTGAGTCATAAAGTTTTATGATATTATAATCATTTCATTGAAAATTCTTTCAATTGAATACTTCACCGAAAAATATAATTCACCCACAAAAATGAAAAGAACCTTTCATAAATAAATCAAATATAAAATGGTTCATTAGATGTTAACTAACCGCAACATTATAATAATAATAATCGATTATATTCACGTGGTCCAGTCCAAATTAATGAAAAAAAATGAAGATTACTGACCCAATTTTCATGCTACTTTTCATTTTCCATTGAAAATATTTAAAACAGTTTCGGTAAACCAAATATCCCAAAAAATAATTATGAAATAAATTTTGTTTTTATAGGCTCTATTATTAGTTCAAATGACATAGTTTCAGCAACTTAATTACTATTTAAGTAAACATTTTTTATTTTTAGCTATTTATGGAGATTGTTTTAAGTTGTGAAATTGTTAATGTATTAGAAAGATTGAAAAATTCTATTGAAATTTATATTTTTATAATGTATAGTCAAATCAATTATGTCAAGTTGAGATGACAGATTCAGTTAGTCAGTATTTTATGTTGAACAAGAAAAAAAAAATATGTATTCAATAAATAAATGATTCACTAATTCTATTTAGTTGGTAAAAGTCTAGACAGTTTTTATTATTAATATATGCGACTATACAACAACTAACAAACTTAGTTAACATATGTTTTTTTTTATGTTGTTTGTTAACATAGTAGCAAACTATGTTGTAAAATATAATTTATTAAATTTTCTAGGCAATATAAGCTTTAGAAATTTTTATATTGATTTATATGTTGAATGAAATTTTTATTCTATCTTTATAGTATTATCAGGTTACGTCATATTAGTTGTAAATACATACTATTTTCATTTATGCGGAAAATTTTATGTTTATATTTTTGAAACATAAATATGTAAAAAGTTTAAATTGTGATATTACTTTTTGTTAATATATACCAAATTTTTATTTATGACAAAATCTAAAAGAAATATCCAACATGAGTAAGTAAAGTTCACACTTAATACATAAGAATAGTATGAAAATGTCATTTAAAATTGGTGTCATATTTAGTTGAGTTGGATTGTAAGAAGGTGAGATCCAAAAAGTTCATGCAGTTACTTCAATTGTTTTACCTTTAATCATATCATCCTATCCCACTGCATTAATGAAAGTGATCGGTGTTGCCTGGCTTCATTTATCTACCTCTTAACAGATTAATTATAAAATGATATTCTAAGTTGTGTAATATTCTATATATTGGATTGTAAGAAAGTGAGATAGTGACATAGAAGGTGCTATAATAATTTTATCATAACTACATCCTTTGCAGAGCGTGACAGTCGTTAATCATATCAGTGTAGCATTGTTTTCTTAAAATGTTGTCTGCGGCAATTCCATCAGTGTACGAAATCTGCTTTACAATCTTGTCAAGACCATCAGTGGTACAATCCTTATTTTCTTAGCATAAGTGTTATATTTCCCAATTATCCAAAATTATCTAGGCGTTTGATGTAGTTAGTGTTGGCTTTAAAGATTTTAAATTTAAATAAAATAGAGCACCCAAAATATAGTCCTCCTAATCACTGCATCAGCTATATCATATTAATCTTTTTGGTAGTGACATATTGAGGTATATTTTTTTTTTTTTTCAATTGTAAACGTGTTATTAATAGTGAAGGACATGTTCTTTAGTACCCAGTATATTAACGTTGGCGTATTGTGAGTACGCTACTAATGGATAATACGTTTCATACCCAAATAAGACCCGTCATGTTTCAATGCTGTACTGCTAATGCTATTGTATCAAAATTCTATATTATATTGTTATTTTGTTGAATACTTATTATGTTGGTGTTTCACATAGTCGTTTAAAATAATGTTTTAAACGAAAATTTGTGAAAAATTATTCTCATAAGTTAATTTTAAGTAATATCGTTATATTGTGCTAATGTCACCGAATCTGATGCTTAATACGTTCTAGCTTGTTTTATACGATGGTTGTAAACTAGCTCATTATTTCTTAATCACGAATTACAATTTTGGTAAAATTAATAAAATACTTTATTTACTATATTTTCAATATTCCCACAAAACATACCGAAAATTGTGACTTTTAACTAAAATATTTGAAATTTTATGCTAAATTCTTTTAAATAGATCAGAAAAGTTAAAAGTTCAAATGTTTTTTATCACTAGCTTTAACATTTGAAGAATGTTTATTAAATATTGAAAATATTATTAAAAAACCAAATAAACAAAGTTTATAATACCAAATTGAAAGTTATTTTATTGATATTTTTAATATTATATTTATTAAAATTTAATTTTTCTGATTTCGTGATTCTATTTTCAATACAATAATATATTATGAAATAAATTAGAGAGATAAGTTTGATTACAATATTTTATATCAAAATATTATTTAAATAATTTTTATGGTAATATAAAATTTAATTTATTTTAAATAAAATCTTTTCAAGTATTAATATGTTAAAGAAATATTTTGTGGTTGTTCTTGGTATATAATATTTCAATTAAAATATAAATTGTAAAATTTAATTAACCAAAGTTCCATGAAGATCAATGGCACCAATAAGTATTTTAATTATGATTATTTTGTCAAAGTATGCTAATTTAAATAATTGTAGTTATGCTGTAGTTATGCTTCACCTTAGTTGAAAAATTTAATATTGAAATTAGATTTCAAATTAAGGGTACAATGTAAAACTAGTTTATAAATTTAATAAAAATTTATGATAAATATATTGAAGGGCAAAAATTCATGGAATTAAATTTTTAGTCAGACTTTTATACTAGCACAAAATACCTTCTTAAAGTTCACTTTGTCCGTCTTATCCATTTGTTATCGGTTATTCTCCAGATCTTGAAAGAATAGACAATTTAAACCATTAAAAAGCTAATAGGTTAGATTAAGAAGAGTGTGTGAAAATCTGTAATCAACACCCATCACGAGAGTTCTTGATGGATCCATTGTAATGCCTATATGTAAGGTTCAAAAACTAAGCACTACTATTTACTTTCTACTTACCTTTATGAAGAGAACAATTCTCCACAAAGGTAGTGTTGACAGTGTCGACGCGTTATAAATATCTAGTCGATTCTTCCAAAATTTTGCGGCTAGATCCCTGGTAATTTAGTTGCATTGATCTTTAAATGGTTGCAAAAATGTTCTTTTTAAAAGGTAATTAAACATTTACCATCTGATTTTGTTTAAATAAAGACTAGTGAACTTCGGAAATCGTCATTTATATTAACTACAAGTACCTGACCAACTTTGAAAAATCAGGATGTGTCATGTTCGAATTTAAAAGAAAGAAGCACAAATGTGCCCGAATTAGAAAATGGCCCGTCAATCTAAAATCTCACATATTTTAGTATAGAATTCAAATATAACGTTCTTAGTTCGTAATCAACGTAACGAGTAATAACAAGTTTAAATTTGAAATCTTTAAATTTACTATTATTAAATGAATTTAACACATTAATTATCACTTTCCGGATTGAAATTCTATTAAAAATAATGATGTTATTATTGAAGTTGTTTGGTTAAGTAATAAAAAATGTATCATAATTTGATGCTTCCTTCAAAACAAATTAACATTTAACTTTTTTTTAGGTTACATTTTCAAAAACTAAAAATAAAAAATAGTTTAAGAATGATTACAACTATTAAAGATTAATAAAAACCACTCTTTGTAATCTAACAAAGCTGATCATTATAAAACCTGAGAAGTTGTTAAGATTCAAAATAAATGGATTTTATTTATGATATAAAAATATACGTAATTGCATTGTAAATTTAGTAGTTATAAGTTAATTGAAAATGTGTAAAAGCATGAAAAGAATTGTGTAATGAGTTCAAAGTTAAAATTATTATGTTTTATGTACATATTTTTTTTAAATATAATTTTCATTACCTTTAGACTTAAACAGTCTGTAAATCAGTGGAAAGAAATAGAGAATATGACCTACCCAGTACTATCGGCTACATTCTGAAAATGAAATGGAAGATGAATCCATTCTCATTTAAAACATGTGACATGCCAGTGACCAAAGTGAATCAATTTAAATATCTAGAATAGGTTCTAAATTCAACTGCTACTTTATTTAGATATACTTGTCAGGAAGATGGACAGATGTTCCCTTTAACTGTTACATAGCCTTCTGTTATATCTCAATTAGCACTGCTAAGACCACAATTTATAAGTGGTTATCAAAAGAAAGGGTAAATCATTGGGAAACAATTGCAGGTTGTTTAGTATGTATGCAAGAAATTCATATCACCGAAAAGAACTCTCGAACTATTTAATTACAAAGTTAACCAACTGATTCTATTATCCGACTTATTAACAGGCCACTGTCCTCTTAACTACTATCTAAAATAAGTTAGACAGGTCAATCTCACCCCTCTACAGAATAAATATGCATATGCGGGAAACCGAAAGAAAGTAGTCGAATATATCTGTTGATCACCAGGCATAAAATCTGGGACCAGAAGTTCCTAAAACCAGGGGACTTTATATCTACGACCTTCAAAAATATTCTGAAATTTATTAATAAACTAAATTTTCTAGAACAACTGTAAGATAAAAGGTACTACAATAGGTGAATAGTGGCCACGGTGTTTACATAAGGGATCACTGTTGTCCAGCTCCATTATTTATCTAATCTAGATGTTAAATGCGGATGTTATTCAGTGTAGAAAGCTGAATTACAAATAAAACACATGAAGAAAAACTAAGAACAAATGAAATGAAATATTGCGATGGATCGCCGACATAACAAGGCTGGATAAAGTAAACACAAATATGTACGAGGCATACTTTCAAAGTAGTACCATTGACCGAAAAGCTTAAAGAAATCTGACTTAGGTGGTATGGTCATATCTTGAGAATGTGAAGACCTGTCGTCATGAAGTGTCCAAATTCCAAACATGGTTATCCACTGAGCTGTGAAGAGATCAATTAGAGTAATCGACAAGCCAGAATAGAAGGTTCTGGCGATTACGTATGAGAAGAGTAGACTTCATCAAAATGATAAATGTCCAAAGAAGCAGAATAAGAAAAATTTGAGGTTTATCTAATTATTATTTAAAATGCCATCTGTTGGACGTTCTGTACTAAGTAATAGGTATACTAATATGAATCATTTTTTAAGTATAATTTTTTTCTTAAATAGAATTCAAGTACAAAATAAATATTATATTTATTAATTACCACCAACAATATACAATTTCATTATAATTAACATTAAATCGGAAATTCCATTGCAATGAGATTTTACAATAAATGCAATTCCATTTTTATATTTTTATTATATTTATTATTTTTATTTTATAATTTTTTTTCTGTTTACAAAAGTAGTTTAATAAAATTAAACCTGTTAATTAAATGGTGATTCAAATAACAAGGGAGATACAATTTATTTTTGTGGGCTGGATGCAAATATATGAATGACAAAATTTAAATTTTCAAGAACTTTTATGTAGCTGTGTTCCATTTACATGAAGGAATTGTTCTGATGTACTCTGCACTGGAATAGTTTGTAAAAGAAAAGTAATTTTTGTAAGAAGTAGGTAGGCAGAGAACTGCGATGCAATAATTTTGCGATAGTTAAGTTGCTTATATAAGCAAAATAATATAATTAATAATGTAGTTTTTGAACACTTTTTTTAAAAAAATAATTAAAATATTAATTCCATGCTTGAATTTAATTCCATATTAATTCAAATTTTAATTAATTTAATTTAAAAATCATTAAAAATCTCATTAATATGAAATAAAAAAAAATCATTAAAATGTATCGTATAAACTATAGCTAATAGAGAGTTAGTGTACAATGATGTTAAGCCTTCAGTCCTGGATTCGATAGATACGTCGGTGTCGCTCAGCTTTAACTGAGTACCACTAATAAATAATAAAAAGGGAAAATGCTAAAGATTGAAACCATTTGCTGACAACAAATATCTCATTATTTCATTAAAAGCCATTAGCTTGTTTTAATTAAAGTCTCTTCACTACAAAGATTGTTTGGAATCCATATAAAATGTAAGGAAACCTCTATCATTATGCTCCCAAGTGCCAAGTGGAGTGTACAACTAAAAAAAATATAGCTTTACTGAATAAATTTATTGCCACATGACCAATTCTCGGAAAATTGTTGTATAAATTACTGAAGAAATATAGGAAACTTATTAATCTTGCTGCAATTACGGAATCCTTCGACTTACTAGATAATCCCTGGACACATAGTCAGAGTTATCCATATCATACTGGATATGGATCCAGTGTAGTCTATACGAGGCTCTGCCGCCACTATAACCTAACTTAACCTACTGAAGATATTTACTGCTACTGACACAGGTAATAATACTTGAATTCAGTTATGAAGAGAGTACATACTTCGAAATTGGCTATGTAAATGGATTTCATCAAATAGTTAGTTTTATTTTACTAATCGAAGAACTTTATTATGAAATACTTCAGTATATTCTGCAACAAATACATCATTACATTTGTAATTAAAATGATTTTGACATTTTTTTTTAACCAACTCCTATTCAAATGATCTGTCAAAATAATGTATCGAAATATTTGAAGAAAATAAAATACAAAAAATGTTGTTATTGGTCCGTCCCTCCAAAATTTAATTAGGACCATGTATATTTTTAAATTAGTGGCCTGTAAAAATTAATTTAAAAAACAAAAACCGAGACAATTTAATTGGTAATAAAATTTACATAACATTTAAAAACATCCACTTTTAAAAAAATACCCAGATATTTTTTAAAACCTCAGCAGGACGCCAATCAAAGGAAAATTTATATAAATGCCTTGTACAGAATGTGCATATAAAAATACAAATTAAGAAATTTTCGAAGAGTTTTGTTAATTGTAAAGTCTTTAATTAATATTCTTTCAAACAAAATTTTAAACTTTTTCTTTTATATTAAAATTGCATTTTATTTTATGTTATAAGGAAAAATTTTCAATTTTGATCGAAATATTCCTGAATGATGGCAATACGTCATCGTGTTTTTACATCTCAGCTGGATGAAATTTAATGAAATTATTTAAGAAAAAAAATTAAATATGTTTTGATTTTATTCAAATTATATTCCTCCGCATTTTATATAAGTTTTGTAAATTTTTATTATTTGGTTTTTGATTAAAATGAAATTTACAGAGTGCCTAGTAAGTTTTCAAATTCTGTATACATTAATCCTACATTTTATAATAAAACTTGGGAAACTTCTTAATCTCAGTCGTTATAATCTTATAAACTTTCTTTGAAAATTTGATTTGTGAATTAACAATCAACTAAACTTAATTTTGTTTAAAGTTGACAGAGTTCCATATACGAATTTCATTATTTAATCTTTTTTTGGCAATATAATTCTTTTCGTCCTGTCTAACGCAAAGAGGATTAACAAAGTAGTAATTCAGCTTAACAAATTTTATTTTGGACAATTTGTGCAGTGCAGATATTTAAAGGTTTCGATTTACATTTATTGATGTAAGTGATACAAGAGATGGAAGTTTTCTATGTACTTATTAATGGATGAATCCGAATTTCTCAAATGAAGAAATTTTGATGTTTTCAGGACAATTTTGATGTTTTCTGACCATTAATTTTCTGGACAATTTGATTTATTTCCAGTAAATTCCAAATTTCAATAATCATATCAAAGTCATCCTATACCAAAACCAGGTATCCTTGACCTTTACTATTTCGTATATAATCTCACGATTTTCATGTTTACAAAAATATCTTTAGCATCATAAACTCCTAAAAAAAAGTATTTCAATATCTTCTCTACATCATTAGCGAATATACAAAAAATAAATGTTATTTCTCAAGATTAAATGTTCTCTACATAAATATAATATACAAAGAAAATAATTATAATAATATTATATAAAAGCATAAGGTGGAATTCTTTTTTGTTTGGTTGATTTGAAAACGATCCTTGGTCAGCCAAAGTCGACATAATTATATGGTATAATTGCCCTGTCAAGCATTGTGTTTGAACCTACCACGAAGATATCGTTTACATGTTTTTGTTATTCTTAGTGTATGTATTTTGGTTGCCATCATGTTCATTCTTTTTGGTTTTTTGTAAATATTTTGCAATACACAGCAAACTCCTGACGGTGGTCGTCGAAATTGTCTACTGTAGGTACAAGTTAGAATTTAATATGTGGTTAGATCGAATTAACTTCTGTTTAAATTGTTCCATTGTAATTTAATGAAGTTATTATACAGAATAAAAATAATTTTAAACAAAAATTTAATAATCAGTGGAAATTTCAATAGAAAGAAAATTATATTTGTGCGGTTTTCATAATATAAATTTAAATGAAAATATTTTTTAATAAGCAAAAAAAAAAAAAGGGAAATATAATTATCGATAATGGAACAGAATTTATAAATTGGATAATTTTGTTTTGATTAAAAGTTCTGGCAATTCAGCAAATACGAATTAAAGTTTTTTCATTATGATTTTCATTGCCAGACAAATTATACAATCGAAAATAATTGGATATTTTTCCGCTGTTTTAAAATCAGGTTTCTGTCTCAGGAAACTATCAGTCAGGATTTAATCAAACAGAATTCTAGTAAATTAATATAAGACGCAAGTTGGTAAGAAGATGGTCTAATTGAATTTTTAATAAAAGAACATCTAGCTTGTTATTTAGACTGTAAAATGATCTTATTATTAATTTTATCAGACAGATTACTTTTTAACAAAAAATTATAATCTTCTTTTTGAAATCATTCACAGCAAGAGTGCGGAATATGAATTTTAAGCTTTACGAGTAATCGGAATATCCCATATAATTCTGTAATATAAACTTGACCCTAACACAAAACTCCTTTATAATGAGGTGAATTTATGCTAATTGTTTAAAAGTTTATCGGTTATTCGATATAAATATAAACTTTCGTAAACTTAATCAGTAAATTATCGGTAAACTATCCTGGGGATTAAATAAAAACGCGCCTAAAGCGTTATAGGACAACTGGCGATAACATTCCCGGATACTTTTGTTTCCAACTTTTAAATGTACAATATTTTATTTTAATATCCGAATTTTGTTTGTTGTACAGTACGCAACCATGAGTGAACTGGAACCTCAATCGTCCAATTTTAATGGAATTATTAGAATTCTGTAAGGATTATTTAAACAATTAAACTATATTATATTATTGATTATGATACGTTTACGTTACATCTTTTGAAAACTTACCGCAATGTTTTTACATTGAGAATTTATTACAACCAGAATATCGCATTAATAGTTACCATCGAAAATTGGTAGTTATTTCAAAATCCTTGCTGAGTTTATGTAGAAAAAGTATAGTTATCAGTTCCATTTTTATAATTTTTAGTAGGAAATTTGTATGAAATAATGTGAACAAAATTCCACTAATGAAGTAAATTACTCGAAATTTAAAATTTATGTTAAAGTTTGGCATGGTAACAGTTAGTATATCCTTTTACATACTGAGAGAGTAGATGTTTTGTGGTGTAAAGCTAAATTACATAATTCATTACAAATTCGAAACGAAATAAAATATGTAACTACACTAAATCGTAAGGATAATTTCATATTCAGCGAGTCATTTTTATAGCCATATCAAATTTTATTATTTAGCACTCTATTTAATTGGTTATGAATCAAATTTAAATAATTTTCCTAAACATGCTATAATCAAATATATTTTTATATAATAAAATTACTTAATGAATAATAATTTTAATTATTTTGTAAAATAAAATATAATTTTCTAAGTAGTTGATCAGAATCATGTTGAGTGACACCCGCAATTTTTGTTCCACAGTAATAAAACTCATTAAAATGTCGCCTATATAAAATACAAATAAACACCTCAGATTTTACTAACGACTCTGTGGTCTCATTTATAATCAAATTGACTGAATAAATTGCTTAGAATCGATTATGTATATGTTTATGCTTGGAATAAAAAAAAAACTATGTTGTTATTTGAACGCCAAGATATTTTTGATATTGATTTTATAGTATGTCTTGGAAACATATTTTAATTTTTTTTTTTTAAATGAATGCGAACAAAATTAGTTGTGGCTTTTGCATACTAATTTCATAAAGTCATATATAAAAAAAAAATTTGTAAAACATTGATATTTAATTGAAGGGGTGGTACAATTTTATTGAACATATTACAACTGTTTGTGATTTATTATGTCACATTTATAGTAAAATACAAATTTTATGAATTGTAAACATTAATTGAACATAATTTTATAGGAGTTTGGGGTAAATATATTGTAAATGATTAATTTTAAATAAAAATTTATGTGACTTCTAGAACCTCTGTTGATTCTAGTGAACTATATTTATTATCATTTGAAGCAAATTTTTAATTTTCATAAGTTTTTTTTAGTGAGCAGATATAGATAAATGAAAATTTTGAATTAATTAGCATGGAAATGATCAAAATATTAATAGCTGTTAAGAAACCAAATTTTATCTTTTTATCAATATACAATTTCCTGACCAGCAGTGTTACTTTGTGGCCACAAGAACTGTACTAGCCCACTCCGAATAATGCTACAACAATTCATCCAATCAACGATGATAATTCTTGTATATACAACTGAATGAAGCTAAGAGTGTAGCTGAAACCTATTTTTATATAAAAAATACACCAATACACAGCATCCAGCATCGATCATAGTTTCGCTCTGTACGTGCTCCAACTATAGTTTGCATAGCATTAAAATATATGAAAAATGATTCTGTTTCTTAGTGTAACTGACGAATATATTTACATTTTTTCCTGTTAATTATATAACATAAATTTCGGTCTCATATTCATTATATTTACCGAAATTTCAATTACAATTAATAATTTTCCATATTGAACTTAAAATTACTAATGCAATTTCATTTTAAATTTTGAACTCATTCATCAATATTCTATATATTAGTCCAAAAGCTCTAGATCAGACAACATTCAATTGAAATTTTTATGACTAACAGAATCAATCATCAATTAAATGTTTTACATATTTTCAAATTATGTTTTCATAGAAAATAATATTATCCTTTTTATGAATCATTACAAAATTATTGAAAATTAAAATTAATAATTTTTGTAGAAATTCAATTTTTATAGTGTCACAATATTTTTTTATTTTATTTTACTTGTAATTGACACTCTTGTTAAATGACATTCTGTTAATTATACACATAACACAAAAAAATATATATCACCCGCATTTTAATTATCTCTCTCTCTAAATGACTATATAGTATAATGATGCCGCACACGCCATACCCATATGGCCAGAAGCCACAGAAGTTCAAATATACACAATCATCATTATACAGAGTAAAGATATTTGATATTTAAATTATAAAACAAATAAAAAAAAGAAAAAAACATAAATATTTGCACAATCAAAAAAATACGAATGCTCATTGTCATTAATGTTTTGCTTATTGTTTATATTAAAAAAAAAAAACATGAACTTTATATCTATATAATCTTATAGCTAAGGTTTTGAAGCACACTCTAATGTAACAATGATGCACAAGAAAATCACTGAGTTGTTTATTGATTTGACTGAATTGCTCAAAGTGAATAATCAATCATCAATCATTTATTATTTCTTTTACTTAAAAGAAAAATCGCCGTCATTCAATTTTCAATATTTTTGTATCTTTTGTGTAGCATATATAACAGGAGAATGAAAAACATAAAATATACAAATAAATATTTTGTTTTTATTTATGCATTTAAAGAAAAATTATTTGATTGATACTTTACTTGTTTGTGAACTGCACAATATTGAATTTTTAAATAATTTATTTGCAAATTAATTTGTTAGTATGAAAAAATTGTTTTTATTTTCTTGTTATTTTGCTACTTCCCACACAGAAATCTGCACATCAGCTGTCAAAGTTTACAAACCATGAATTCATTTTCATGTGTCAACAACTAATTAGTTGATGTTAAATCATTATTATTTTTTTATTATTTAAAAACCGTCTTTGAATATAGAATTGTATACAAGATATTTCGATATGATTTACTTTAAAAAATTTTAGTTAGAAAGAGTAGTCCATGTAAGAGAATACGATTTGGAATAGAAGTGAATTTTTGTAAAGAAATTGATTAGGTGAAAATAATATTAGTGGAAAAGTAAACGGTTTGGAAGTAGCTATAAAAGTTTTGGACATGGAATGGTGAGCTTATCATTCAGATTTAATTTAAGCTCAATATTTATAATAATTATCGACAACGATTTCGGAAAATCGTTTTTCCTTTAATACGGACAAACTGCACTATTGAACTGTACGGATAAATTGATGAATCCTGAATTGGTATAACTACATACAATTTCTTTAGAACATTAAATATTGATCAATATTCTTAACGCTCTTTATATTATGATTTAAATTTCCACCTAAATTATTGCTAGACATGGTCTTCATATCCCAAGAATTACTATTCTATAAAGAAAATTTAATAATCAGCGATTGAAATTGGAAAATCATCAGGCAAATTACAATTAAGCATTATTTTAATTTTCACCAACATTAATGATAGAAAACCGCGTTAGAAAGATATAAGGAAGTGTATAGAATTAGAATCAGTTTAAAATTACTATAAATCAAATGGAATAGCCAATAGCCACCGTACACTTTATTTACATTGAACTTTAAATCACAGTTTAACTAGATTATACTTAAATGGTAATTTCTGATTTTGCAAAATTGTGAACGGTGTCATACACATATTTTAGATTTAGATAATAAACGTAGCTATAAAATCAAATAGTTATTTGGACTGCACGAATAATATGCAATGGCTCAAAAAGTTTAAGTTATGTTCGTTAGATGCATTCAAATGTTTGTTCAATTGTTACAGAATATTTAAAAAAAAATTTAATATGTTTGAGGCTTACGAAGAATTTGCTAGAATTGAAATAATTGTATAACTTTGAAAAGTTTCGGTGTGGTAACCATAAACTCATTTACATTATTTTAACTGAAACTAAAATTCCACAATATCTAATATATCTGTTTAATGTTCAAGCTGATTTCTTATTTGGATTTTTAAATTAAATGCAAATTCTGTTAATTTTTACATAATAACTAAACAGCATTACATAAAAATGCATTTATATAATTGACATTTGATCAATTTACAAAGATAGATTCTTTTTATAATTTTTATTTTAATGAGATAGACAGCTTCTACTCCAGATGCAACAGTTTTAAATATATGTTTAGTTTTTCAAGCGAAGGTTCTATTTATATAAAATTTAATTTAAAATTTCCAAAATGTAATGACTTACTAGCAATTTATTTCGTATTTGCGATATTTATATAAATAAAATAAACATTTTTTCCATATAAATATTAGTTTTTTAAGAGTGTTCCCATTTAATAAAATTCACGATTTTATTATTTTATATAAATTTACACCAAGGATAATCACGAAGTTCTTTAAATTAGAGCATCAATCATCATAAATAAGAAACTGAAAGTAAAATTAAAGTTTTGGTTTACATAATTTTTGAAAGTTCTCAGAAATTTTTACTAGATTTCATAAAGTGCATTTTATCATCAAGGATCTTGACATAACAACAAACATAAAATTGGCTAATATTGAATTTATTTTATGAAAGTGAATCTGTAAAATAATAAACTTTCATTTTATATATTTTTATATTATAATTTGAATTGATTTAAACTTTGATAATATAATTTCATTTATTTTAAAAGTTCTTCAAATTCTAGATAGATTTTGTAAACAGTCATCACAGGACACTTAATATTAGGGTTCCTTAGCCTAATACTTAGACTGTATCCGTTAATTTAAATGATTTTTGATATATAAAAACTCTTACGTATAATACAATTTGGTTTTCTAAATTACGGAATGGCAAATGGCACGTTCAACGATAGTATTCAGCAATGAAATATCAATGATCTGAAGATCGGTTAAGATGGCGAGGATTAACATTGATACGTAAAATAATCTATTAATATCTTTCTAATTTAAACTAGAAAATTGTAAAATGTAAACTTAATTCAAAATTCTTAAATTCTTTGTACTACATTCTGACCAGCGGACAAACGTTTTCGTATTGAAACCTTTCAAATTAATTAGATCGCCAAACTGATGAAACTTTGTTGCATTTATGGAATTTATTTATGGAGTCCGGAACAGAAACGTAACATAGGTGTCATAATTAATTTAAAGAAAAGTTGAAAATTTATAAACTAGTCTTCAGAAAGGATAACTCGTAACACAAATTATAATTCAATTTTATCTTAAAAAAGAAATGTAAAAATTAATGTTAAGTTATATTATAAAAATTACTGAAATATATCAAAATTTTCATTTTTCATAATATTAATTGTAACAATGTTGCAATATCAGAGAAATTAATTTTTATGTAAATAAACTTGTTATGTTTTATATACCAGCAGTCAAGGAGCATAAACAAAATATATTTTATTAAAATTGACAAGTCGAAGATTAATTAAGACATTATTTTTTTTTAAATATATATTAAAATAAAATAATAATGAAAAATATGAAAATTATTTAAATTTATAATAATTAATAATTTTATTTTTTAATTATTTTATTATGTATTATGAGAAGGTGGAAAATTACATATGGATTTAATTAATTAGGTATCTATCTTGTAATTACTATAGAAAATTTGATGGATAGTTTTAGAATATATTTATCACACTTTGTTGTGTGGGAAAATTAATGGTGGAAATTTAATTTTATTCAATTAAAACAAGGAAAACTAGAGAATTATGATATAATTTTTATATCTTAATTAAAATGATCTTATAGAATTACTAAAAAAGTTATGTTATTTTGTGTAAATACTTGACTTGTTTGCATAAAATTTCTGGAAGAAATACCTTTCTAATTACTCTATATATTTCCAACGTAACTTAATCCTCAACCAAATGCAACTGCGTGTATGGAAGCATGAAAAATGTAAATGACAATGATAATTTTTCTATCTGAACTATGAACGCATTTTTAATTAATTAAAATTATACTGACAGTAACATTATTATTTTGTGTTTCGGCGGCTAGGAAGCATATCTATTATAAAAGTATAAATATAAGTGCCAATTTTTAAATAAAGTTAGTTGATTTTCTGCATTATTGTAAGAATTTTTTAACTTTAATTGTTTTGAATACATTGAATTGGTTAGTTAGTTGGTTCGAGTCTTGAGCGCCTTACAGACTGTACAGGACTCCAAGTAGCGCTTTAGCCCCGTTTTGCACATTTTTGTCAACTCTAACATATATGAGGTTTATTTAGATCCATCTCGTGAGTTAAGGAAATATAGGATTTCTCTAGGCCGTTTACTGGCTATATATAGTTTAGTTAGTTAAAGTAATAGTTACCTACCGAGCATTACTTAGCCGTGTCAAATGAAGTACTCAATTCTGTTTCTTTTTCTTTTGTGATTCATACAGGAACAGGTATGATTGGTTGTATGGAATACTCGTTGATTGGTCAGTGTAATGTATAAATGTCACTCAACGATAATTTTAGGTGTTTTTCTGTTTTGTTTTTCTAGTACAGCGGCCAAGTTTCATAAATTTAATTAATTATAATTTTTTTTGGGAATCCTTATGGAAGGAAAGCTAAATAGCGTGAGTATGATTAGTTAATTATGATAAATGTTGTTAATGGTATTATTTAATGGTGCAACTAATATTTTGATTTACACTGAATTAATTGATCCCGATAATGATTAAGATTTATTGTATATTCGGTCAATTTTGATAGAAAAGATTTTTCGCTTTTGAATCTCTGTCATAAAAAAATATAAGTTTGAATTACTTGTTTACAGAGTTTACTATTACTTATAATTAGAATTGTTAATTATAAACAATTGCTAAACGGAGGCATTTATTTATTTTTTACAATAATATTATGTAAAATTATAATTATTTTATATGCTATTTAAAATTTATTAATTTAACATTTTTTGTCACTTAGGTGCAACAAAGCATAACTCAATCACTTTCCATTTCCGCCCAAAATACAAAAAATTATAAATATTTATTTCAACAAAAAAAAATCCGTTAAACTATTTTAAATAACATAATCAAATTAATTAAATGAATAAAAAAAAAATAAAAAAAAATATATAAAAAATAGATCATAAATTTTAATAAAAATAACTTTGTATCATTAATTGACATCTTTTCTTTTCCTGATGGGAATGCACATTAGCAATAATAATAAACTTTATTATTTTTGATAACCAGTCTCTTTTGAAGATCTATTTGGGCCATCGACAAGATCAATTTCTTTCACTTTGATATACATATAATTTTTTTTTATGTTGAAATTGTTATAAATATTTTATTTTTTATAGTTTATTTTTTTTTTATTATTTTGGAATTTCTTCTCGTACTATATAATATACATCCATAAAAATTCCCATAATCATCATCCAGTGCTGAGGTGTGGTATGCCACGAGTTTGTATCTATACATAAACATATTTTTTTATATATTTTTTTTAAATACATTTTACAATATTTTTATAATATTTATTATTATATTTAAATATAAATGAAAAAAAAACATGTTAACCAGGTATTTTAAAAATATACTGTACACAAAAAAAAATCAGATTTGAAATCTATAGTGCGATCGCGCTTTAAACGTCTGCTAGCTAACGTTAATAACGAGTCTCATCAGCGAGACAATTTTTTTTTTATGTAGCTATATTTATTTATTTTTGAATGAAGATTTAAAAAATTGTTGGTTAAAGCTTTAAAAAAAAAAAAAAAAAAATTTAAAACTGCAACTTGAATTACGCGTAATCATTAATTTAAACATGAATTCGATGTTTCGATATCGTGGCGGTTTTTGTTTTTATTATACAGAAGAAAAAAAATGATATAAATTAAATTACAGTATGGACTCGACTGAAGAGACATAAATTTTAAAGTAAACTTTGAAATTAAGGATGGAAATTTAAGTATAGAATTATCTGGAAATAATAAAAATATAATTAAATAAATTAATTTTGAATATTCTGAGTAACAATGTTTGGGTACAGGATGCACTGAAAAAATGTAATAGATATGATATATAGATGAAGTTTGAGTAGGTACAAGTACCGTAATATAAGTTCCCCCAAGACGAGAACTTTCAAAGGAGTATAATAAGATTTTGAGTGAGTTCGACGACAGTTCATAAAGCTGTGGCGAAAGTGACGAAGTCAGGATCAAACCAATTCTTTACATTCATTTTAGGACCTATTTCCATTATAATGTAGATGCTTTTTTTGTATTTGTTGATGTTATAGTGTCCAGTAAGTAGTCCAGTAGGAAAAATATAATTAGAATGTGATCTATTTAAGACAAATCTGTGAACTGTGTTTAACTATATATTCAAGGTGACTGGGAGAGATTGTTTAGAAAAGTTAAATTTGAAGCTTTAGACTTAAATTTACGTTTTGTTTTGGTATTATAAGAAGTCCTTGTCCTCGATTTTTTTTTATTATCCTGGAATGAATCAAAAATTTTAGGCATTAAAACATTCGAACTGGAAAAAAATATGTTCTGAGTGTAAATATCTCGTTTCGAACATTTCTAATGACAAATGACATATACAGCCTAATTTTTGGCAGGTCTAATCATAATTTCTTAGGAATTCTACTTACTTCGATTCTGACCTATATGCTTAAAATCTACACAGGCTGGCATTCGTCAAGCTATTGAACCCTGCAAACATATTTTCATACTAGTTTAAAATGATTTTAACCTGAAAATCCCTGGGTTTAACCGAGCTTTCCTGCTTCAATATCTCATTTTGAAGAAACAAGTTATAAAATTATCGAAATATTGGAGACAACATAATTTTTGTTTCTTCAGTTCAAAATGACAGCAAGGATTCGTTAAAATACCTGTCATAATTCCACAGAAGCCAAGGCAATTTGTACTCTTAGTTTCGAATGAAAACTGACATTATACTTAACAACAGTTTAGAAAAACTAGAGTTCACTGCTATTTATTTATATAGTATTATTTATTTTAAATAATGTTATGAAGAAAATGTGCTTGATGGCATTATGGTTGGCGGGTCTCCATCATTATAGTAACTTTGTTTATTAATACATTCAGGGCGAAAATTTAAACTACAAAATATTTATAAAAAAAAAAAAAGTTTTTTTTAAATTTTTTTTTTAATATAATTCTCCAATGTTGCAACCGGTTTTTCATTTTGGAGAGGAAATTAACCATTTGGAAATTCGTACGACTCGTAACAGATGCGATATTTTTATTTACTTGTTTTTTTATTTTGGGTACTGTTGACAAGTGGGTTAAGGCATACCACCATTTAAAATTTATTATTCAAATTTTCTTTTATATTGGATTTTTGGTAACAAAATATGTTTAATAAATTTATTTGACGTGTTTGCATATTTTCATTTGGATAAGTTAAAAATATTTTAAATAATAATTTTTTGGTATTTATAAATATTTTTATGTTTTGGTTATTATTATGATTGCATATCTGATATATAGATTAAAAATTAAATTGATTTTGTTCACATACAAATCATATATTTTTGACATTGTCATAAATATATAAATATATTTATTATTATTTTTTCTTCTAAAATGTGTGATGTACTGTATTTTTTGGGGCGATCGAATTAGTGGGGATATATAAAGGTAAATTCATATACAGGTAAGTTAAAAAATCATAAAAATAATCTTATAGCAACAGAGTAAAATGAATTATAATAATAAAAAAAAACCAGTCCATTAGAGATTTTTAAAATTGATATTAATTTAAATTGATGAAAAATGTAATTATATCTTATATGTATGAAAAATAAAAAATAATTCAATAATTTTTACTTTATTGAATAATTAAATTTTATATATAAATAATAAATATATTTATTATTTTCTGTAATTTTTATGATTAGATAATTTACATATAATTAAATTTTAATAAATTTTAATGAATTAATAAATATTTTTGATATTTTTGTATATAGTATAAATAAAATTCATGGTCACATTGTAAAAATTTTTTGGGGCCTTAGATTATATAATTGAAGTTTTGAATTATTCAAGGAAATAAAAAATAAATATAAATAAAAATAATATTAAAAAACTAGTTCTCCTCAAAATTTCAATTGTATATTTATATAGATAATAACCCTTCAATCTCATAAATCCACAAATCTAAAGCTAAAGGTAATTTGGATCAATATAATAAATAATTTATGATAATTTATAATCCTAAATAATTATATGATTCAGGGTTTTTTTTTGTTGTAGGATTTATGATAATATCAATAAATTTTAAATTTATTCAAATAAAAAATTTAGAATTAATATAAAAATTAGTATATAAATATAAATAAATATGTTATGAGTACGATTCTAAGAGATAGTTCTGCGAATATTCAAATTTTGCATTTTTAGACTATCCGATCTTGAAAACACCCAAAATTTTAAATAAATCCATTTTTTTAGGTTCGAGTCCAATGTAATAGTTCTGTAAAGTTTAAATTAACTACTTGTAAAGTTTGAATTAAGATGACCAAAACTAAATGATTATAAATCAATTGATATTTTTCGTAATTTCTTATCTGCAATGTAAGTCGTCGGCTTGAAAGTTGAAAAAATTGATTGCAAAATGTTCGATGTGAAGTATAAAGTTTCGCTCAGAATTAAATTTAAATATATGTATTCAAAAATATTTCACAATTCTAAAATACATATTCAGTTTTGCGGATATTAATATACAATTCTCAAAATTTATAGAGCAGTAAGATCTGGTCAAGATGAATATAGAAAAAACTATTAAACAATGAGTAAAGTGAAGATATTGAAAAATTTACAAAGGTCCAATGGATTACATGGGCAGCTCATATACAATGTATGAATGAGAATGGAAAGCCAAAATTATTGCTATATGCGGAAGGAGAAAGTAGAAGAATAGCAAGACGACCAAGAAAAATATTGATTGACGGGGTAGCCATATGAATACCGACATACGAATATGGAAACTGGAAAGAACTTAAGTTACTGGATATAGAGCTAAGGAGAAAAACTGATATTCAATATTCATAACTTACTTATTCTGTTAATACGAATATATCCTCCAGTTACCGGGAACTTCCCTAGGATGTGAGTAACGAAATAACATTGAATTTTGTTGTAAGGCTGAAGTGTACGATGTACGTGTCTATAGGTATGATGTTAATAAAAGACATGAATCTTTCAGTACAATATTATGTTTTTAAGTCATAACTTTATAGAATCGTGTATTTTTCTTCTATCAAGTTATTTCCATGACTGTTAGTTTAAAAGAATTAATCATTGATAAATAATAGTTGGAAATGTTACAGCGATAATTTGCGTATATCAATGAATTATACCATTATCGCTACCAGTAAACTACTCTTTCTTTCTATGCAAATTGGTCCATTTTTAATAGATTGTTTGAGAAGGATAGGTAAGTTATTTAGTTTTTTGACAGGGCCAAATATATTCTTAAACTGAAAGTTTGGACTGGAGTGATTTTGTTTAGTACATAAATAAATCCTTCCAAAAAGAGTCAGAAAAGTGAATCGTTTCAGTAAATTTTGTAAAATTTACACCATCACAATTACTTTCTTTCCTCTGAAATTGTGAAAGTAAAAATTTATATAATAAAAATTTAATGTTTATATTATCCCAAAAATAAAATAAAATTAAGTAATATCCAAATATTTGTCCAATTTTGGTGAATCTATATTTAATTTTAAATATTCAAGTTAAATTTTCCAATTTCATAGCTTATCATAAATGGGAAATTCAAATTTATCAGATTAAATTAGAATTAATTTTAATTTTAGCTTGCAAATTTATATTCTAATTGAAATTATGACCCCTTAAATGACTTTGATTATGGTACAATTCGACACCAATTTAATTTTTAAATACAAAATTATGTTATAAATCTTAAATCCCTTTCATTTTCTAGTAATGTAATTTTGACTTTCGGTAATATTATTTTTTTTTTTTTTTGCAAATAAATCGTTTTTAAACAATTCATTTACGAAATTAAAGATGAAAGTTACTATCTCTTCTATTTAATACTAGTAAATCTCGTTTTATTGCAACAATAAATACAAAATAATTATATTATTTAATTTTAACTTTTCAAAATTTATTTATATATACATATATTTTTGCACGCCAATAAACAATAAATTATCATTATTAAAGTTTAATAATTGCATAAATTTTTGAAAATTCTATATTATTATATTCAATTATATATTAATACAATAAGTAGAAAAAAAAGAACTAACAATAAAAAGACCTCAATTTCATAAAATTTTATGCAACACATCTTTAGGATAATTATAGTCAAAAGCACGATTTAACATCAAACTATAAACTATTGCATCCATAAATGCAAATTTCGAAAGTTTATATAATAATATTTGATTATAGTTTCCATTTTTATGGTTTGTATTTAAGTTAATTGCAACTTAGCAAATTTTAGAAGATTTTTTATGCTGTTTTTCGAAACCATTTGCTTACACTTCTGAAGTAATAGATATAATAAAGCAATGGTATTGTTCTTCTATTTGTACTACCTATCTCAAAATGTCAAATAATTAGCTATAATTTATCATCTTTAAAAATATTTGAAATCCCAGTTCCAGTGTATGAAAATAATACTATTTTCCATATCGATTTTTCAATCGATGCTCAATAGTCTGATAAGATAAAAACTGTTCCAATTTTAATTATTTTTTAATTTTAACTTTAATATGATTATAAAAATACTATAATACGGATACCCTTAATAATGTTTATATACAATATCATTAAAATATAAAATTTCGTTTATATATGTTTTTGTGATGTTAATAGTTATAACATTTATGATTATGAATTATTATTTTTATACAAATAATATTTAAAGGGAACCGAACACAAGAATTAGAAAATTTCATAAAAAAAATAATAAAATATCCTTTAAATTAGCTAAATATCAAAATAATGTTTATACATTTTTAAATAGGAATTTAAAAAAAATACATAAATTCAATAGTTTTTATTATGTCAAAGTTCATGGAAAAAAATCGTGCTATTTTTATTATTTTATTCAAATATTATTTAATCATAATTTTTTTACGCCAAACCTTATGTAATTATTTAATTTTTGGACCTTGGTAGATTAGGTTCTCGTGTAAGTAAAGCACAGCTACAAACCACTTGGATGAATTACAAAACTATCCTAAAGCAAGTGAAGGCAAATAATAATAATTTGCTTATATACAGATATAATGGGTAATGAAAAAGCTGATGAATTGGGTAGAAATAGCGCGATAGATATCATCCTCCAAATTTGCCAGATCGCTTACTTAGTCATCTCGTTTAAAAGACTGTTTAAACTATGGCTAGCAGAACAAAATAGGTTAGAATGGGTTGCGCTGAACCGTTCTCTCAAGACAAAACTGTTCTGGAGTAACCACAACGCTAAAAAATCGAGAAGTATTCTTAATATTATCAAACCCATGATCAGACTGTACACAGGAATAGTCACGGAGCTTTTACTATTACGTTAACATGCCGTGCGGCTAAAACTGACAATGGAAACGTGACAATTGAACATCTTGTAATAAAAGATTAAAAATTGTTGGTTTTTATTTTGCAGGAGATTTAATAGAAATAAGCAAGGAAAAACCTGCTAATCTAATAAACTTTATAAAGAAAGTCAGATGGCACGATTCGTGGTGAAAATGGGTAACTTTTCGTAAGAGGCCGTACGATCTAGGTGCGTGTTTTGGCCGCTTACATTCCCTCCGTCTTAAATCAACCATCAATCAAACATATTATTAAGAAAATCATAGTCGTTGTTGAGCTATATTCGTTAAATTCAAAGAAAATTTACAGCTTCAATTAGTAGTAAATTTGAGGAGATTTTTAATGATGCATTTCGAAACATCTTGCCTCTAGTTCTGTAGTTATATATACAACAAAAGCATAATATAATAATCAGTTCCCAAAATTCTGATCTTTAAAATTAATCAGCTACAATTTCTTCTCTTTAAAGATATTTGAAATCCAGTTGCAGTGTATGAAAAAAATACTGCATTCATCAATAATGCTTGAAAAAATATCTTTTAATTTATATTTAGAGTTGAGAATGGCACAGTTTTCTACAAATTATAGTTATACAGTGTCTGGTAAGCCGAAAACTACTTTACTTTAAGGACATCACATATGTATAAGTTTTGTGCTAATAAATGATATTTTTAACTAAAAGCTAATTCGATCTTTCAGCTTATCATAAATTATTTAGCACGAGACTTACTATGAAATTACGATATTATCTCAAAATTTGTATAAAGTAGGACGCTGCAAAAAGTTACTAATTAGTAATATTGACATAATGGAAAATTTAATTATTTGCTTGCTGATTTCAAAGTTTATCTCTACACTGTAATGTCAATGTTACAGTGTACGGCCATTCCGATGGAGATTTGTGTCGTGAAGACCCTTATACTGATAAGCTAAGCTAAAGCAAGAGTAATGGTGCACCATAAACTAAGGGTTTAGTGAATAATTGCAATTAACTAATGTAATTATAATTTACAAATTAAAGTTTCTTTTCTAAAAAAAATTATTCAATCTTCAAATTGAATATTAAAATTATTTATTGTCAATAATTGTGCTAATAAATTAACTATGAAATTTTATCAATGAAAGTTATACAAGCTCACTTGAAATATGTAATTTTTTTTTTTTTTTTATTAATTATCACTTAATTGAATTTGCAATTAAAAATATAATATTTAAAAAAAAATTATTGAAAATCGCCCCAGTATTTCAATTAAATGTCACGCACTTAATATAAAATTTAATTCAACATTGATCGATTTAGAAGCACGAAAATTAATTACTCTCTTCAAAAATTATTCATTTCAGCATTATGTGAAAATCTGAAATATCAATTAATAATCTTATAAATATTTTTTTAAAATTTTATTTTATTTAAAGTCAATTACAAATCGATAAATCATTTACTTGTTTTTATATTGAATATCTTTTAAATAGTTATATACTTTTTACATCGAAACATATAGATAAATATGCTTGATTGTGGTATGGTATAAAATATTCATACAAAAATGTGACATATTTCAACAAGAAAATTATTCAATGTTTCTATATTTTTTTTTTCAAAACATATTAACGAAACGACTATTACATAGTTAATTCAATCTTTATGTGCTTAAAGTATATAATATTGAGCAGCATAATATATAAATAATATTTCCATTTTATATTAATGTATAAAAAAGTACAGTAGCTACAGCTACTTAACACTTGATTAATATGTCCAAGGGTAAAATAGACATATAAAAAATAACTGGAATAGATTTATTAGAAGTTGCATAAATTAGTTAGGAAAATTATTGGAAAAAAAAATGATAATTGTAATTGCAATTGGACTTGGGCCAGAACTAAAATTGTTAAAAAATATTACATTTTTTAATTTAGAAATTATACTGGACCTTAAAACTTCTAATTGCTATATAATTTACTTTACATTACACTGAAACAACTAAAATCTTCGAAAAATTTAATAAATTCATAATTCTTATGTGGTCAGAGAGACGTTAAACATGATCCATCCAATTAATTCGCTGGTTAGGTCAAGTGCGAGAATGAACCATGAAGAACTAGTAAAGCAGTAAAGGTGGTGTTTGAATTTTTTTCAGAGGGCAGAAACAAAAGAAACAGAGACCTGTCTTCGATGGAAAAATGGTGTTGAAGCAGACGTTACGACGCTAAACGGCTGAACATTAATGGAAGTTGAAATAATAATATTTAGTGACGCCTAATGAAATATAAATTTAAAATTAATTTTCAAACTTTTAAAAAAGTAAAAGTATGGGTAGGAATATATTATATTTCCTATGATGTTCCTAAATTCGTTAACTAAACATTTTAATGTTTGATTCTTCAGAAAACGGAATTTTTGGTCCAAAACTGAAAAAGCCTAAAGAAATCTTCACCAAATTTTTACTAATATGAAAAATATTATCTTTAAAAAAAATGTAAAGTAATTTAAAATTAATAATGAGCTTAGGACTTACTCAATCCTCCACTTACCGTAGTTATATGGAAGTCGTGAGGACTATGTAATATTTGTTATGCTATTGTCCCTCAGTCCAACATAATTTGTTTAGGAAATTTGGAATTGTTTCTTTCTAGAAAACCTTTGAGACGTGAATAAACTGAATCCAGTTTAACAGATTATTCATTTATTAATCAAGTTGAATGGTTCGATACGCTGTAATAATGTTGTAACGTTCGACTGAAAGGTAGAACGGGTCCAACTAATATGTGACTTACGCGTATGAAAGTCTCGAAGTTCCGAATCCTTTAGAACCAACCAAACCAAATTCAAATTTAAATATCTAAACACTGTTAAAATCTCCATAAATTTTATAAACTGGCAAAATCATGTCTGACAATAAAAATTTTACAACTGTGTTGCCTACAGAGATGCAAAATCTGATTTGCTATTGTAAATCTCTCCTTAAATATAAACAATTTGAAAACATTGCCAACAAAACAGCATAAATCATATATTATTATTATTTTTTTACATATTTATTACAAAACTTACATTATTTTAAAATGACATTATTTTCGTAAATTATTATTTCTTTATATTTTTGTTTTATTAGCACAAATATTGTCTATAGTTACTTGTCATCATATCGTTTTAAATTATATTGGATTTCAAAATTATCTCAAGATTAATCTTACTTGTTTCTTGTTAAAAAAAGCAGAATTATTTATATATTTTAAACATAAATTCATAATTTTATATAAATTTTATTTGCTTTTCAACATTAAAAAGAAATAAATCTAAAAACCAGTCAACATTAATATTAATACTATATTACTAGAAAATATAATGTGAAAATAAAAAATAAAAAACAATTATAATTTTGCATTTTATATTCTTCTTATTATTTTTTTTTAACAATTTTTACTATCATTATTGCAACAGCAAAAAAGGATATTATTTAAGAAACTATAAAAATGTTAGAATTTTTATCCTTATTCAGTTTTGCTTTTTTATACAATTAAAATCCCACATGAAATTTTGAAGAAAACTTTTAAATGAAATTGGTTTTAACTTGACTAGAAATTATAATTGTAGTTAATAAATCTTTTTAATTGCTTTTGAATGTAATAGTATTTAAAGTTGCCCATACATTATACAAACTGTTTTTTAACGTTTTGACAAGTTAGTTAAATTGTATCATTTGTGCCAAAATTTACAATGAGTTGACAAACATTTTGACAAATCGCTTGAAGAAATCTTAAAACATTTTAATTTAGGTGCACGTTGGTTGATGGTTGTAAGCTTGTAAGTTTCATATAGTATATGGATGTGGTAGTTGTACAACCAAAATATCGTATCTTTACTGTCAAAACATTACAAAAAAATACAAATACAAATTAAATTCAAATAAATACATATAAAAAAAACTGATTTTTGCCTGTATGGGTTGTAATTGTAAACCAAGTTGAATGTTGAAATGCATGTGCTGAAAATTCACAACTTGATTAACAACACGTTCAAAAACCAGGTTGTATAATGTATGGACAGCATAAAAGTTTCATTTGAAAAGCGTTCAACTTTATTTTTTATATAATTTTGGATTTCAAAAAGAAAAAGTTTTGTTTTTGTGTAGGTTTAAAATTTATATTAATTTCATTATAAAGATAAAATAATTGACTAAGTTTTGATTTAATTAAAATGAAATTAAAATTTTATTTATGAGATGATTATAAATTAAAGATTTTTTTTAATTTAATTGATCTGGCGAAATAGTTAGACTACAAATTATTGAATCTATTATTGTGGAAGGAGTTTGGAAAAATATTATATATAATTTCAATAAATGCTATTTAGATTATCGACAGATTTCTGGAAATTTATATTTGGTTGAAATTCAAACATTATTGTCTTTAATAGGGTTTGCGCCCACTCTTGACCACAGTCCCAATATAAGTGCCTTATCATTGTTTTACATTTACATATGGTGGGAATGATTGCTCTGCTAATGATTAAACATTTTTGATTCCTTGTACATTCTCACTTGAGGGGATGGCATGGGTTCAGTTCAGTTATAGAATCTTCCTGACATATTATTGCAATTTGGACACACTAATTTTATATGGAATCGGAAAAATAAGATTTTTTCTGTAGTGGCTGTAATTAGATGAAACTAATGGCTTTATTTTCAAGCAAATGGTCTCTCCCAGTATTATCACAGCAACCAAATACAATATCTCTATTATACACAATACAAATATTCGCTCCAAATCCTTCATTGTCAAGCGTAACCGGCATTTTTAGAGTAACGATTTCCTGATATTTATTTATATAAAGTCACACAGTTAACTCTACAAATTAAATTAATTTATTGTATCCTTAAGCTAAGTTCAACCTTAAACTATAATTTTTTTAAGAAAATCTTGTAAAACGTTTCTATAATTTGATAAGTGTCAGAATTCAGAATAGGTAATATAACTATTTTTAATATTACATATTTAATTTATAGCATTGATAAAATGTACTAAAACTTAGGGGTATCCCATGATGAGGGATCTGTTAAAACAGCCCGTAAAACAAGTTCATGAATGCCTTCAGAAATTAATAACATTAAAAATGTTTTTCATTAGAAACCTCAAATTTTTCGAACATTAAATAAATAAATCACGAAATTATAAATTTAATTAAAATGGAATATTTGCTTTGATTGATTTCCATTTTTTCTACCATTCTTTCCATCGCAACACTTTATAGTTATTCT
Source organism: Rhamphomyia laevipes (assembly GCA_963920725.1). NCBI lineage: Eukaryota > Metazoa > Arthropoda > Insecta > Diptera > Empididae > Rhamphomyia > Rhamphomyia laevipes. The sequence continues at coordinate 44,671,012 of OY987259.1, forward strand.
ATAATTCTTTGTAAAATTCAAATCAATTAATTTTATAAAATTTAATATTATTTATTAATAAAGTTTTTGAATTCATTATTTCTTGCTTTGCGGTACCCATTAAAATTAATATTTAATTGTTAATTTTAAATTTTTACATGATATAAAAGTATATTTTTTTTTTCTTATTTCATTTTTATTTCCATTTAAATTACATAAATAAACAATTAATGTTTTTACCTCTCAGAAAAAGAAAACTAATATTAAAAAATGTTTGAATTTATAATTTTTCTTTTTGTAGTTTATTGCAATTTTAATATAATTTGATTTATTTTAACGATAATTAATTAATTTGCAAATATTTTTTATGTTTTTTCTTGTATTCTAATTGACAAGCTGTTGTAAAATGAACAGTAAGATTGTTGTTAACAGCAGCATAAAAATATTAAATAATTTAAAGTTTTAAGCTACTTGAATATTTTGTTAACACTACGATATGTTTAAATTTAAAAGATTTAAATAAATATAATCCAAACATTTATTAATAGTAATTTGTTTATGATTTTTACAATTATATAACACGAAAATGTCTAGATATTAATGTAGCACTAGGTAAGCTATTCTTTAATTTAGACAGTTTCACTGTTTCAGTAATGTATGTAATAATAAGAGTGGATTAGGTAAAATTTTAGCAATAATTGAAACTATTTGGTAGGATACTAGCTATCATAGCATAATTTGCTTTGCAACAGAAATGTATCATCTCCCAAAGTAAATTACAGGATCTTAGTAAATCCAACAACAATTTTGAATAATATTGTTGGAAGTAATAATTATGTCATAATTATATGCACAGATAAAGATGACAAATCTTATCTGAAACATTCACTCGTAACTAATATTCTTACATGATAATAAATTGGGTGTGTGAGTATACATAATTGAAATACATACTTAGTTATTCTGGGGGTTCATTCACCATCTTGCGTGTGAAATTTTCAATCCCCTAAATATTTTGAAGTGTGACACAGTGAAATCGAAGACACAATGAAAACGGATTATATACTGAAATCGAAGAATTTGGAACTGGGTTTAAAGTTAGTTTGAATTAGTATTTCTTATATATAAATTATTTTCAATTTTAATTAAATTTGGCATATTATTATAACAAAATAACATTCTTGAATGAAAATTACTGATATTTAAGTAAAATTTAGGTAAATTATATTATCCAGTAGAATGAGACTATTATCAAGTAAAACTGTTTGACAATGGCATCATAGAACAGTGTTCTCCATCTGTATTCCATAAACTGTTTTAAGGTTCCACGAGAATATTTTAATGAAAAATCCTGTCACAATTTTGTCAATATACAAAGTATATATATCCTTCAAAATTAATTTATTGAATATTGCTTCCACATAGAAATTAGTTTTTTTTTTAAAAAAAAAATTTGATTCTGTTTTTTTGACTTTTTAATTTGAACCCAATACACCGAGGGCCCGAGATTGCTTAACAGTAAAAAGGTATTGGAATTGGGCACCGTTTATTAAAACTTATCATGTGATAATTTTGTATATATAGATTAATTAGGTGCAGAATATTTATTCGCTGTTGTAAATTACAACTGGATTTTAATATGGTTTGTAATATAAATTTTATTAGATAAAATTGTTTTGTACCTACTTTTTCCAAAAATAAGATTCAGCGAATAATACAATTAGCTAGGAGCTTAAAGAGTTCCAAATGTTGCTAAAGGTGGCATACCACTGGCATAAAATTAAAATAGTTAATTAACAAATTTTATAACTTCTTTTTTATCTTGAGATATACAAAGAAAATAACTGTTTTTGATAAGATAAAATAAAGATATATTTTAATTAAAGTTTATCTATCTATATATAACAGCTTTTCTACAATTCTATAGCTTTTCTACCTATAGGCCTAAAGTGTTCTGTTTTTTCTGCAATAAGTTTTTTATTTTTTGTTATTGTACAATATTTTAAATTTACAAATACTGACATCTGGTGCTAGAAAGCTTCATTATGCTAGTAAAAATAATAAATCATAGAAAGAAAAATGTTTTGTTTGTAAATTCTGCGTAAGACTGCTATAGGTGGCAGATGATAGTATTCTCATTTTCTCATTTCTAAAAGCAGACGAAAATTAATTATTTCTTTAGTACAAATGGTTCAAATAATTGCTATTAAATGGTTCTTGTATAAACTTTTCAATTTCTACGGTTTACTACCATACTAAAATAGTGATAAACTAATACCGAACACGTGATTAGTCAAAACTGAACACACCCTAACTACCTTGGAATTTTATGGTAAATGGAATATCTGCATGACAAAAACGTCAACATGTCAAAAAAAGATTTGTTTTTTTTTTAAATAGTTTTTTTTCTTCTGTATGCAATTAAGCAAAAATGAATTTAGATTTTATTTAAAAAGTGATAGTGAATATTATTTCAAAGTCAATTGTATTTGCAATATTAATAATATTAGAATATTAAATTTGTTAAAAAATTCAAATATTAAATTTTAATTAGTAAAAAATGTATAAAATTTGTTATAATATCCGATTTCTAATTAACTCATCAGTTTTACGAAATACAAGAAGTTTATTAATTCGAACAAAATGTACAGAACCACAGGCTCAGGTAAATATTACATAATTACAATAAAATATAAAAAATGTAATTGTCAATTTCAAAAAATTTCATATTTTTATTATCAACAATTTTTTTTTTCCCAATTTGTTTTTGTGATGTGTGGTAGTGATGTGCAAAAATTGAGTACCGAATACCAAAGTATTCGTTACTCTAAGAATGAATGAGTACTGATTACTTATACTCAAAAGTATTCGATCCTTGTATGATTACTTTTCATTTAATATGAAACCCAAATTAAAATTGTAGTATTGTAGTTAACCAAATTTCCAAACCAACAGAAAATTATTCATTTCATTTTTCATTATACTACCGAGAAAAAAAGATTGCATATGAGTATGAGTACTGAGACCGAGGAATGATTTGATTACTTTTTTCATTTGATTACTCAAAATGAGTGTGAGTATTGAGTAAATTTTTCGTTCTTCATACGTGTATTGTATTGTGTGTAACTGAAGTTGTTGTCAGTCACGCCACAATACAAAACACATATGATTACTTTTCATGTATGAATAATTTCGAATGTCATCTGAAATGAAAAGTAATCATAAAGTAACGAATACTTCGTATTGATTACTTATGAAAAAAGTATCGAGTACCGATGATTACCTGAAAGTAACGAATTTGCACATCACTAATGTGTGGTCATACATAAAATGTTTCAATTTATGTCATTCCATTCCTTTTTGAAGTTTCTGTACTTCTGTAGCTGTAGAGTGTCGTTTTTGTTGAATTGCTATATAGCATAGCTACAGCGCTACAGGACAGACACAGGCTACACTGTGTTTTTTTTGCAATACCGCAACGCAACAGGAACAGAGAACACACAAAATATTTTTTCATACAAATTCTCTATTCGTTTATGACAGCTCGAGGGCTGTCAAACATTACACGGCGCACAAAACATAAATAATTCAAAATACAATTTTTTTAAGCAATTTTTTTTATACTAAAAAAAATATATAAAATATTTAGTTTTCTAAATCAATTTTTGAAAAATTTATAAATAATTATTTTTTTGAATATCTTATTTGTAGTATTTTAATTTAAAATATTGTGAAAAATGTGATATTTTAATACATACAACAAAGAAAAATTTTAAAACCAAAAAAAAAATATAAAAAAAATAGATATAATTAATCTAATATTTTTTTTTTTACTTATTTTGTCAACAATAATTCTTCAAAAATACTAAAATACTAAGTATTGGAATTGGACAAAATCAAAAATGTATGATTTACATTGGATATATCCACGGATGCAAGAACCCTCTAGATTATGGTATATTGCTAGTTTAATTACAGTAACAGCAGTTGGATTATTTAGTAAATTAATAATAGGTAAATTATATTTTGATATTAAATTTTGAATATATATTAATAAGAATTTACAATTTAAATAATAAATCTACAAATTATACAACACAAAAAATGTGCTTTCTACTACTGTACTAGTGACTATAGTAGTAGTGACTAATAATAATTTAAACAAAGCTTGTTAATTGAAAATCCGGAAAGAAAGTGAAATTTTAAATAACATTAATGACATATAATATACAAGTTCATTGAAGATGACTCGAGATAAATATATTACAAAAATGTTTTTAGAGTTTAATTTTATTTAGTATATATATATACACATAGTTTTGCAACCAACTAAAAATTATATAAATTCTAATGAATTTATTATAAAAGTATGTGACTTTCTGAAAGAAAAATGAGATATTGACATAAATAAGAGAATTTATTCAAGAATATAAGTTGAAATTATAATTTATTCCAAGGTATTTAATAATTCCGTCGTCAGTTTGTATAATCATTGAATTAATAATACTTTGTCTACTATATAACTTAATTATAATTATTCACGAATATTACTAATATTAGTTATAGTAAGAGAAATATTCTAAAAAATATATATTAACACTTTCACGAACACTTTGCTAATATAACTACTTAAATGTATGTAGTCTTTTGCTTGGAAATTGGTTCTGCTTCTTGATTGTATAAGTAAGTAGAGCGTTGTAAATTACCGATGGCAAATAAATGGCATGAATGTCAAATTTTACACGTAAGAGATTTTAACCAGAAGACAAAATTTATAATTTTTAAAACGCTTTTTTGTATAACTTTTATTAATTTTCAAATCACGGTGTAATTAATGGCTACTGATCTGAATTGTTAGCAATAAAACAAGAATTGTTGTGGATTGTGTTTGATGTTTTACCCTGTAATTATCTTAAAAATTACATTAAATTTTGGATTTTTCTTGTAGATAATGCCACGTTTTGTAAACAAAATATAAACATGCAAAAAAATCGAGTATTCTTTTCTTTTTTTTCCATGGTTTTTTAATACTCCACAACTGCTAATACAGTAATAATTATTTTCATAAACATTAACTAATAAAAAAAATCATCTACATAAAGATAGTTTAAACTTATGGCGAACTGCGTAACCTAAAAGAATGTGTAGGATTTACTTATAGAGAAGAACATGTACAACTACTAACATTCTCGTAAGTTGTATATCCTTATAGACAAAAAACTTAAATATAATCAAAAATTCATTTATTTTATTAATGTTAGTTAAACATCTTTATAAGTATAAATCCTCAACTTTATTTTATTTATTCTTTTTCGTAAACATCACAGTTCGCCATACGATTGAACTATATTTATGTAGATAACTTTTGCTAATGGAAAACGAAAACTACGATATCTTTTTATAACTAAATCGGATAAGTAAAGGATATAAAATACAAATCATTTCTAAAGCCAAATAATACTCCATCAAATCTTAATTCCGCCTAAAGTTGATCTATATTTAAGATATGGCACGTGCTGTTCTAAATACACCTAATTTATTTATATATACTACAATCACAAATAAATTTCTAAAAATATACTTATATGTCGTGTCAGGGTTAATGTTTCATTTATCAATATGAATAATTACAAATTACAATTTTATAAATATAAATTAAAATTTTCATTTATATAGCATAAAATTTCAAAATATTTTTAATGTTAATTAATTTGACCTTTAAAGTTGCACATTTCCAGGAAATAAATTGTTTTTATTTAATGATTTAATCAAATCATATTAAAAGTTGTACATTTTTTTTATATAATTATGGAATACTTTTCATGTCCAACTTATAAAACTAATGTGATAATATAAAATAGAAAACTTTCACCTTATCATAAATAATGAATTATAAAAAATATGGTAATATATTTTCATTTAATATCGAATAAATTTATTATATCAACTCTTATAAAATCATGATTTTTGTTCTAATATATAAATCTTTTTAATTTTATATTATTGTATTATATTCTGTAAATAAACGAAATTTTTCTCTTACAAATTTGGGTCATTTAGTTAACGCAAAACTGTTTTAAATTGACTAAATAGAATTTCATTAATTAAATATGTACACAATGAAGAATATATTTAGGGTTTAATTTAATAGATAATATATTATAACATAAAACAAGTACAGTTTATTTTAGGATTAAGTATTTGTAGCAATTGTACAAATTTCAATATTATTTGCCAAGCGCCTATAATTGTACTGAATATGTGCCCCGACATTTAGTATTCAAAGTTTTTTTTTTTCTTTTATTATTTTTATATTTTTGCAAAATCAAAAATAGAATATTTAGTTACGTGGTTAAATATGTTATATCATTATAAAATTTTGTTGATATACGTAAGATTATTTGAAATATATAAATATTTTCTTAAGTATGCTGTAATAAATGTTTCAATGATTTAAAATTTATAGGAATAAATTATTATTTTTATGAAATTTTCTCAGAAGTATTCTCGTTTTCAACTTAATTGAAATATTTCCGTGTGTTTTGAAATTTGTATTTTGATTTTTGAAAATAAAATTTCCTATTCTCATGAAGTTATTATTTTCTTCTATTCTCATTTTCGTGTGTTAATTTTATGTGTAAATTGTTTGAGCATATTTTAGTCAGTGGATTCTCATCAACAGCATACAAATTTAATCAATATTTCATTTAAAATGAAATATTTACTTTTATTAAAATCATTTAATCTCATAAGATTTGCCTCTTTTCGTAAATTCGTTTTTTTTCTAACATAATGTATATATATAATTAATTTTTATTCTTAAACTTTTAAACATACAATTTTAGCAATCTCGTCACGCAAACCATAACCTAGAATAGTTTATTACATAGTTCAAATTCCAAGTGAATAAAAAAATTCGATATATAAATATATTTCCGATGGAAAACAGAATAAGGCTAGCTATATTACGATTTTAAATAGATTTTCTACGTAATTTGGTATGAATATGAAAAAATGCAATTTAAGATTTATAGTTTTCTTAATAGTAATAGTATTCATAAATATATTTCTATTTTATTACAAACATTTTGTTGTAAGAAATATTTCAATTTGTTGAAATTGATACACTTTTTAAAAAGATTTATTATTAAATTACGTTCTAGAATTAATAAGGAATTTCTATTAAAATTTATGTACATACTCGAAATTATCAGAAAGTTTGTATAGTAATTTTATTGATCTAACAGGGAAAAATACGTTGCAATACAGGGAAAAATACGTATAATTTACGATGCAAATTTATCTGTTAACAAACGATTTTAATTGGTATACTCATATTCAATTATATTTGATAGTTTAATCTGTTTTTTGAAAATTTATAGTATCCCAACCATAATGAACATATGGAAATTTGTTAACTGAACGAAAAGTTACTAAAGGAGTTCCATAATAATATGTAGATAAGGAAATTTATAATACTAACTTAAAGATTGTATATCATTAATTGAAAGTTTATATTTCGTCAGCCCGGTTCTTAAGTGTTCAATATCGTCAGTATCTTCAATATCCTCAGAAAGTGTTTTTATTATCCATAAATGATAACAAAATTGCATTTATCTTATGACTTATATTTATATATAAAATTTCTTTTTCGAAAAATGGGAAAACATCAATTCTGTATCTTTCTTAACGCTGATCTGACCTGTTCTATTGTAGAGATTATTTCTTTTTGTTTAATGTATTGGTTACGATGATAGTGCCTAAATATTTGATTTTTACAACTGTTGTAGAAACTATTCACGTTTTTTTTGTAAATCTTTTAGCTGCAAGTAATTGTGCCTAAATTCTTGATTTCATCACATTGATTTTCCCAATATTTCGACTTCGTTTCTTTTATTCAATCTGTTGATTTCTTTATAACCTTACTCTATTCCCGTTTCTACGTTCATGCATAACTTACAACATATCGTTTGTCATAATTTTGACTGCCAGTGAAACCTGGTCTGATTGTATGTTAGCACTAGAATAGGTTTTGACAGCTTTGATTGCATTTTTAAACCTTGAATTCATTAAAATATAATCTTTCTGATTTTGAATGATGTTATTATTATTATTTCTTGGTAAAATGTATTCTTTTTGGCATTCTGAAAAATTTACTAGTTATTATTATTATCTACACAAAAATGAATTAGCTTTGGTTCTTTCAACGAAATAGCCACTTTAATATCTGGAAAACGGTTAGAGATAAAACATACATAACTTATTTGCGACAATCTTTTAGAAAAAAAAAACTTAACAAAACATACAATTTTTATTATGGTTTGCACAATACAATTTATATGAAACCTCTCATTTCCTTAAGTATACTTAAGTTATGGCTTTTTAAGTTTATTTTAATAGTTATGAAATCTTTAAGTTTTAAACTATTATTAATTACTTTATTTTATTACATTTAAATCGGACACACGTACGATTTTATAATTATAAGTAGATAAACATATTTACATAGAAAAATTAACAAATATTGTGAAAAATATTACATATCAATTTGGTTACATTTTTTATTTCCATTTTGAAATTGAAATAAAAAAACCCAATGAATTGTTCAAAACTAGTTTCGAAAGAGGAAAACTGCTTTTTTGTATGATAATTATAGAATTAATTGATTTTTAACTAGTAAATTTAAAATTTCCGATTGAAATATTCTTTGTTGCTGAACTTGTGAATAAAATTAATTTCTAATTGCACGATGTTATTTATTTGCAATGACGTATTTAATTTATTTTTCCTTATATATAAACAAAAGAATGGGTCATTCATTCTAGTCATGCTAATGGTGACTAGACAAAATTAATGTATGATTCGAGTTCTTGGTCTATATTCTTTGATTTTATAAAAAATTTCTATTTTTAAATAACTAAATATACTGAAAATGGCGGGAAATTAACAGAGTCGTATAGTTAATTTATTATAATCAATATGGATATTCTAATACTGGAGTTATACTACCAACATACGCAATGGCAACACGCTACGACGCAACAATTTCAACAGTTTCAATTCAAATCGGTGTTGTAGTCACTCTCAAAGTTGTGTTAATGCATTAAAAACATAAAACAATTGATTTTAATCACTAGTTTTATATAATAAATAAATTATGAATAATTACTTGTCAATTATTTGTTATTAGAATGAATTTAGGTTGTCAAATTTCAACCGAAGACATGATAATAATTTAAGCAAATTATAAAATTTCTGCGTTGTGAATGTTTGTGTTCAATTTTTCAAATTTTATGGCGTTGTGAATGTTCACGTTGAGTTTATCTATTCGATTTCATGCATTTCTTATGAGTTGAACTTTTTCGTGCGTTAAGGCGCATTGCAGTTGCGTATGTTGAAAGTAACTGGTTGGGGGGACGGTTGGTGAAATTTCAAATTATTTATTAATAATTATTGTATAAATTTTATATTTCGAAAATTTCTATTTGTAAAATAAATTATAATCTACTGCACATTTCAATCTTAAACAAATAAATTTGTTTATAATTTATGTATATATAAAAATTTCTAATTTTTTTTTAATATAATTAATTAATGTTATCTTCTCTTCAAAAGTCTATAAAATAAAAACTTTCTTAACTGACCTTATTTAATATACACACTTTTTTTTTATTATCTTTTCAAAACTTTTCAAGCTTTTTATATATAATTTGAATGAATTTTAGAATCTACTATACTAAAATAAATTGAATAAAAAACGTTAATTTTATTTATAAATTCTCTATATGAATACAAAATGTTAACATATAAATTGAATTTACTAGATTTATTTCTAAATTAAACACATGTGAACAATAATCACGCTATTTATTATGGACAATAATAATTTAAAATATAAAAAAAAAATTTCTCATCTTGATTTATCAACGTCGACGTATACTTTTATAAAGAAATAATTTAAATTTGTGATTGTAAATTATTATATAGAATTAATTTAAATAGAAACACAGTTTTTCAATTCTAATTATTTAAATTAAATTTCTTTGACCTTGAAATATTTGTTTTTTTTTTTTATATAAATGTCATACTTTCATTATTTTGAACTTACGCAATGAAATTAGATTATTTGTTAAAACTGTATTATAATTTGTTTCTATCTTACAAAAAAACGATTGAGCTGGTAAGCTTCATCATAAGTTTCTTTCTAGTAAAGAAACATTTAATTGAAACAAGCTAATGGTTTTTAATAGTGAGACATTTGCTGTCAGATTTGTAGGACAAAAAATATTGTATTTTATATAATTTGTAAATATTAATAGAGATCCTCCTAAAACTTAGCTAATCTCCAATTTTGAGAGCATTAATTAGATAACGCTAAGAAAAAGCTGTAAGTAGATTATTTTCGACAATAAGTTATTACCCCGAGTTGACTTAACTTTTGTGAGGGATTTCTTGACATGAAAAATTTCTATTTAAGTTATTTTGAATCTGCAATTAGCAAAATTTTCATTTCACAATCAGTGAAATAAAACTATCTGAGAAATTTGATCGTTGAATAAATTTAATTGTTAAAAAAAATTATAAATACTATAACTTTGATAATCAGTAATAATCTTCGTGAAACTTAATCCAAGTAATAAATGATTAACCCAATAATGTAGAAACTGGTCGTAAATATATCATGTATACTATTTCCACACCAAGGAAAAGTTTTTCTAGTTTTTTAAAAAGCATAAATCTTTCGATAAGTAATTAAATAGTTTAAGTAGGGGAGATCGTGGCAAATTGGAAAATTATTAATTCAATGAAAATATCGCCTGTCCGTGTGTATTTTCCAGTCATGGCGTTAAAAAGAAATGCTTTTTAAACATTATGACGGTTCAGGGTAAAACGGACAATTTGAAGTTCAATTTTCCCCAGTGGTTTTTTTTTTCATTAAAACAATTTCCGCTGAGTAAATTATTTAACAAATTTATTATACATTTTTCTATTTCCACTGATTTACTTGAATTTCCCTCCACGCCTTCTGTTTTGTTGAGTAATTATATTGGGGTACAATATTTTAAACTATAATAATCCTTCATAATTCTTGACAAAAGATGACAGGTCTGCTTTGCTCCAGTAATCCACTTTGACCCCGTCGCCCCTACTTGTTTTTCATGGTATTGAAAAATCGTCTTATTATCCTATCAGTTATAATTCGATAATTATATGATATAATTAATTTATTAATATTTTATATATATTTTCATTTACTTTATTTTCAGTTCTTCTTAATTTAAATGTTAATTTCGGATACACATGAATAATTTATGTTCCGTGTCGTTACCGGTACACAATTTTTCATCAATTATAGAAAAAAAAATGTATCGTGTGTTTAGCCGATAGGCTCAAATAAACTTGACTATCGTAACATATAATAGAAAATTATCATTAATTGATAAACACTTTTTAGAATAATGTTTAACTATTCGTAGCCAATTCTACTATTAATAATATTTAAATATTTAAAAAGAAATTTTGTTTGATTTTTATATTTAATCAAAGATTTATATAATTAAAATGACACTGTCTAATTCAAAATCATTTTTAGAGGAGTTTGACAGAGGTTAAAAAGAAAAAGAAATTTTTGTTATTTTAATATAGCAAAATAATACAATAATAACTTTAAGAATTTGTATTAAAATTGTAATTTATACTGCAAGTGACTTTACAACTTTAAAACAACTTGGATTTTTATATTTCCTCATAACTAGAGGTGTAAGTTTGTTACTGCCAGTCACATTTGAACTAGTTATTATCTCTTTGCCTTTTTTGCACAAAAAAAAAATGTCATTAACATCTGCACTTTTCATTAACAATTGTCATTAACATTTTCTTATATATAATATTAACCTCTTGAAACAAGTCAACCAACAAACACTACCTTTAAAGTTACTCACCTTTAACTTTTCTTTGATAATTTGGCCAGACCAAGGTTTTTATTTCAATCTGTTGCCTGTTGAATAAATATAAGAAGAACTTTATTTAGACAGAGTATCATTTTTGCACTTTTTCATTCTACTTTTATTCAAATTATCAAAACCAAATGTGTTCCTATTTTTATAATTGTGGCAATTTATATTCATGGGACATTAATTTTTCGTTTTCGTTAATCAATTTTTGATATAATTTTAAATTTTTCTTTTAATTTCATCTTTTTCAGATTTCTTTTTATAATGTTGGCTTTTAAAGATTATTATTTTATGTAAGATTTTATTTTGAGTTATAGAAGTTGTTAATATATAGGATTTTTAAAAGGCTATGAATTATAAAAAGGTTTTGAATTATCACCATTTTCAATTAGAAAGATTTTAATTTATACTTTGATTCAATATTTATCATTCAATTTAATCGAACAAATTATAATTAATTACTTTGTAAATTTTATTCATTTAGAAAATCATTTATTAGTCAGATCGTAATTACGATATAGTTAAAAAAAATTTAAACTTTGTACAAAATTAAAAATTAATTTATGTACATACAATTTTTTTTCTTAAATATTATAATTAATATCATAAATTATTAGTTTAAAAAATACAATGTTGCCAAATTTCAATTATCGGTATGACCAGCTTGGTTCGTTCGAATAAAGAAAGAATTGCAACTTGTAGGAAATTTGTGAAATAATGAAGTATTGAATTTTTACTATAATTTAATTAATTATGTTATATATACTTAATATTCCAAGCTGAAAGTGCTTTAATTAGTAAGAACATTGTTTCCTGTAAGTGTTTTAAAGTTTTGGAGTAATTTGTTTAAATGCTATTGACACAGACAACCTTCCAAATATAGTAATTCTATAGAGTTAATTGTAATTTAAAAGCAACAATTAGAATTGTTATATCTTTCGAGAAACATAAAAATTAAAAATTCCTTGGTATAATTGTAAAATCCAATGGAATCTTGTTAATTAAATAGATTTGTGCTGCGTTTTTGGTTGTTTTATCTCATTTCTAATTTCCTCAATTACATATTTTATGCTATAAAATTCCGGTAAGATTAAAATTACATTTGACAATGTTTCTTACTAGTTCAATTTTTGTAATTGATGTTTCTAGTAATGTTTCTAGTTTTGTATTTATATTACAAATTATTCTCCACTATTAAATTAAACAAAATTTAATCGTTTTTTTTACTAATTTTCTTTATCTAGAAAAAAAAGTATTTATTGACTGATTATAGCTTAATTTTCCTGTTACGTATCTCATTTTCTGCAATAATACATAATTTATTTATAATAGGTATATTTCATATGTTTTAACTAGAAAAACAAAAAATTGTGATAAGATTAAAATTTAATAGTATTTTGAATGAAATAAACAATCTTATTCAAGATCACCTTACAATTTTATTATTAATTTTAATATCATAATTACATATATCAATTTCAATATTAATTTTTATAAACACACCGTTTTGTATTTCATATACGTATTTTCAATAAACAAATAATTTCGGTGAATAATTTTTGTTTACATATCAAATTCAAATAATCTTGGAAATGATATTTCAATGTTCTACCTATTTCTATGTGGTTGGTTACACAATATGTGAATATTGTTTTTATTTAATTTAAATTTGAATGTAAATAATATTTTACTTGCTTAAAAACACTGTTCTCTAAATCGTATTTATAATTATAGTTTGTCGTGAACTTCAATTTTTACGGCCTAATAAATAATTTTCTTTCAACGATAATGAAATTGATTTATTCCTTCATAGTTCAATATTCATTATTCTTTTATATTTCAAGATCAAATTGCATTTTATTAAATTCTCGTACGAATTTCAGGGTCGCTAGAAATTTGATAAAAAAAAATGTTAGTTTATTTGTTGAAAATTCATTTTGATTATATTGTTAGCTAATAAGCCAATAAAAATAATCTTCACAACTTTTTAATATCCGCAATTGGGAATTGTGAAATTATGTTTTACTCTGGAAAAAGGTTATCTTCAGTTGCTTTCCTAGCCAAAAATAATTCAAATAAAAATGTTTAATTACAGATTAATATTGAAAGATATTACATACTTCCATATTTATCATTTTTGAAACGTCAGGGAGAAGTATTATTATTTTTAGCTTTTTTTTTATATTAATTGTTACAACACAACACAATTTACGTAATTCTCATAATTTTGTTATTATTAGATTTTAATTTATAAATTTTAATATTTTCCAAGGAAAAACAAAACAAACAATTTTATTTTATTCAAATTACTTAATTTTTTCAAGTATAAATAATTAAATATGCCGGATTTAGAATACTACTATAATAACGCAACGCAAAAGTTCTTAAAATATAGGAAATTAAAACAACATCGAAAAATTTATTGTATCGGAAAGAACTAATTCTTTAAAGTTAAAAATTGGTCAATTTCTGCACTACTTTTTGCGTTCCGTTGAAGTAGCATTCTGAACCAGGCATTAAATACTTAATTATCTATTTTTTTAAAAAAAATAAAACTCTAATTTCTTTTCAGTATTGTTAAATAGAACGAAAGTGCATAATAAAAATCGTTTAATCGAATTGGTATCCAAAAGACCAGAAGGTGTACCATTAGTAACAATATCAAATCATCATTCATGTTTTGATGATCCCGGAATTTGGGGTTAGTATTTCAATTTCTTTAAATAATAATGTTTAATTAAATAAATTATTATTTCTTGTTTCTTTTAGGTATACTGCCAGTTAAAGAGGTATTACAAAAACGTGCAATACGTTGGTCATTAGCGGCCCATGATATTTGTTTTACAAATCGATTACATTCATTATTTTTTATGTGGGGTAAATGAATTGTTAAAAATTAATTTATCATTTAAAAAATTTATATAATTTTCATTTTATTTTAAAGGTAAATGTATACCAGTTGTTCGTGGTGAAGGTGTCTTCCAACCAGCTGTTGATTTATGTATACAAAAATGTTCACAAGGTCAATGGGTACATGTATTTCCCGAGGGTAAAGTTAATATGGAAAAAGAATATATACGACTGAAATGGGGTGTTGGTCGTATAATATATGAATCACCAATTATACCAATTATATTACCAGTTTGGCATGAAGGTATGGATACGGTATTAGAAAATTATCCACCATATTTTTTACGTATTGGTAAAAAAGTTACAATAAATGTTGGTAAACCAATTGATTTAAATGATTTTATTGATGATTTAAAACAACGTAATGTACCCGAACCATTAGCTAGAAAATTAATTACAGATAAAATACAAGATGAATTAATGGTAAGCATAACAACAATAAAACTTGTATTTTTAGTTTTTTGAATATTTTTTAATTGTGGTTATATTAGTTTAATAACAGCTTCAGCTGGTTATACAATGCTTAAAAATTAATGTAGATAATTTAAATTATGTCAAGTTTAAGTTCTCTTGACATTTGCTTCAGTTTGGATTCAGAATTTTTCAAACGTTCCTCGGTTCGACCTCAATCGCATCTATGTGTCCACTAATTCAATTTTCCATAAAAATATATGAAGACGTCAAATTTGAACTTTACTGAACGAATCCGACTGATAATTTGTAGCCCATACTTTAAGGGTAACCATCCAGTTACTCTCAACATTCAAAAATTTTGTGGGTTTTCACTATTGAAATTTTGACCTGGTCGCCGCTTGAATTAAAATTCCATTTTTAAGATACATTTAATTTTTAATCTATTCTAAAGTTATTTTGAGTTAATTATTGTAATTAAATAAATTAATTTTTTTATATATACATATAATAATAATTTTAAACAATTTTCATTTCAGGTATTACAACATGAAACCGAAATATTACATAAAAAATATATCAAATGTTGACCATAATTCATCAATCGAACAAAGAATATTTAAAAGAATTTCATTTTCTCATCAATTTGAAAAATTGTGTTCTATCCCACTATGCCATCAGCTTATTATTATTATTTTTTTTATTAAATATATTTATTTTCTAATTTTAGATAAATTTATCTAAAATAATATTAAATTAGGTTGAAAGTTAATAATTACATAATATTAATGAAAATTTAATTCTAATTAGAAATTAATGTAAAATAAAATTATTTTCTTTTTTTTGTCGACAAAATAAGTACTAAAAAAAATACAATTATTGTATTAAGTTTTTAAGTAGAATAAAATTTTAGGTTTTATCAATTGGAAAAAAAAAACAAACTCAAAAACAAAAAAAAAAAAATGTAATGAAATTGTAGTAAACTTAATTTTTATAAAAATTTAAAAAATAAATATATATTGTAAGAAAAAAACGATAAATACATTAAATTAGTTTTTAAAATGACTTATTAAAGAGAATTATTGTCTGAAAAGAATTTGTTTTAATATAAATTAATAAATTAATTTGTTTAATTTTTATAGTACTCAAGTTTCCTTCAAAAAACTTTCGTAATATTTAAAAAAAAACCACAATTATTTTATAACACGTACAATTTTTATTAACTGATTTATTAAAAATTTAAATACATTTTAAAATAATAGATTCAAATTTAAATAAAATTAAATATTTAAAAAAAAGAGAATAACAAATTAATAATTTATTAACCATAAAAATATTTTCGGATATATTAAACAAAATTATATTAAATTTCCTTTAAAATTTTATTAAATTGCTTTATTAAGCTTTGGCCAGTTGGTCGTTTAATTGGATCAGAATTCCAACATATTTTATAAATTTTATCATATTGCATTTCCAAATTTTTATAAATATTTTCATTATTATTCATAAAAATTGTTTTTAAATTTAGTTCGCTATTATTTGTTGTTTGTGAAATATTAGCCATATTTTCAGAATTATTATAAATATTACTGGCAATTTTTTTAGTTTTATGCATTGATTCTTTAAATAGACTTTTCTGAATTGGTAATTTATTTTCATTTTTAATTTGAAGTGGTGATTTTACTAGTATTTCGAATTTATTCATATCTAAAATTTCTTCATTTTTACGATATGTTGAAAACACTCGCAAATCTTCACTGTTCAAAATATTTTCAATATTTTGTACATAATTATTCGAATTTTTAACTTTAAATGGTGATATAAAGAGTGAATTTCCTAGATTTTCTTCTCTTTTCTGAAATGATGAAAGCATTTGTAAATCTTCACTCCTCAGTAAATTTTCCAAAGAATTATTTGAAAATTTTGATACTTTATTTTCATTACGAAGTTTAAATGGTGATTTTTGTATATCTTCGAAATTATTTATACCCAAAACTTGATTTCTACTTCTAAATGGTGAAATTAATTTTAAATCTTCACTGTTCAAAGGACTTTCAATATTTTCTAAAGAATTATTCAATAGTTCGGATTTAAAATATTCACAGAAACATTTTTCATGATTTTTTGAATTAATTAATTGCATATTTCTTAATGATTTTGATTGATTACAACATGAATCTGGCCGAATATTTTCTTTTACAACTTTATAAGCAACAGTTTCATTACAATCAATCAACGAATATGGATAAATATTAGTTTTTATTTGCCACATTGTTATTCCAAGTGAATAAATATCGGATTTCGGTGTAAGATTTTGATTTTTTAACATTTCCGGGGACATATAACGAATAGTTCCCTAAATTGCAATATCAAATTAAAAAATATTAATAGAAATATTTGGAATTCAAGTATTTAATAATTTACCTGTGTTCGAATATTATCATTATTTTTGTTACCATTAGTCTTAATCGATGATCCAAAATCACAAAGTTTACAAATATAATTTGAATTTTTTTTTGTTACCGATATTGAATGATCGTAAACTATTAAAATATTTTGAGGTTTAATGTCTAAATGAAGGACACCATTTTGATGACAATAATTTAAACCATTTACAATATCCAAAATTATACTGAAATTTTAGTTTAGTTCAACATGAAAATGTGTTAATTTATTTGAAATGTATTAATTTATTTACCGAATTCTATGTTGAAGTGAAATTTGAATTTGGTCTAATATGAATTGTAAACATTGACCTGGAAATCTAGCCATTATTATTATACTATACGTTGGTGTTGAATCAATCTAAATTAAGATTTTTATTTAATTTAATAATTTTAATTTTAATTTGATTTGAAACCTTTAATATTTCAATAATATTTTTATGTTGCCAGCCTAAAATATTTGATTCATTTTTAATTGTAAACATTTGAGATTTACTGCAGCTTTTTATAATTTTGACAGCAACTTGTTTACCTTAAATTTTAAATCATATTTAATTAAATTAATGAAATTAAATAAAAAAAAAAAAACTTTTTATTTGACCTTTGTAAACTGCTTTTATAACAGTTCCAAATGAACCACGACCTAAAATATTTTCTTTTCTAGTACGATTTAAACCATTTTTTAATATTTCATGTCGATTTGGTGTATCGACGTTTATTTCTCTTATTGGAATTGAAAGTTTTGTATTCGATACTACTTGCATTATGATAATTTTAAAACTAAATTATAAAAATTATCAAATCTTGTGATTAATTTATTATTTACCGAATGACTAACTAATAGTAATCAGTTATTTTCTATATACAAAATTTTTAAATTGACAGTTGGTAGAAATTAGTGACAAGACAAATTTGCTGTTTTTATTGTTTCGATTAATTTATTATTTATAGTTATTGTATTAAATTTCTACTCCTTTTCGTTTATTTACTATAACAGGGTCAAATTAAGGAACTAAAATAACTTTAATTAAGATATTTTATTAATAAGAGCGAGATAAAATAAAATTATGTGTTAAAAAGATTTAATTTAATTTTAAATATATTTTATAAAGAATGATAATTTTTATATATAATATTAATTAAAATTCGTATTTATAATAATTTAATTATTTTTAAAAAACAATTTTTAAATAACACTACTACACCCTACACCATATATCATGCTACCAGTAGGGCTTTGTATAATAAATAAATTGCATACGGTTTGACTGACAGACAATAAAGATTTATTAGTTTGTTATACATACTTGATTTATATGCAACATGTTCCTTGAGGCGAGATAAATTCGTTTTGTTGTTGCGTGCTCCAATAAATTACGTAGATTCTTCTATGTGACGATAGTAGCTGACTAATTTGAACTATTATTAGTTTTAAATGGTTAACGAGGATATTAAATTATGTATTTATAAATTTGTTTTAAAGCGATTTCGTAGCATGAGTGAGTTAGATAAGATTAACTGCTGGCAAAAATCCATATAAATTGTAATCTGATTACAAAGTATACCGTGGGCCCCTGAGCAATAGATTAAGTATGATGAACCGCTTATGAGTAAACACTTTACGAAAACTACAAAATTGTGTAGGAATATTATATTATGTATGAAATTGTATTATAATCATAATTTAAATCATAATTTTTATTTAATTTTTATGCATTTATTTAACTGATAATTTTTCATTATTTTTGAAGAAGTTTAATGGAAATTGAACTACTGTCAATTTCCTTTAACCTTCTTCAACAAAACTAACGAAAAATTAAATACAATAAAAATAGAGTTTTCCATCAGGTTTTGATTTCAATTAATGGAAAATAGAGCCAAATAAAGTTAGCATTTATTTGTTGAGTTGACTAGACATTAAATTGATATGTGTAAAATAAAAAGGTACTGGTTAGCTGCCCTAATTGCTCAATTTTCCCATGAGGTCTATCTGGCCTTACTAATAGTCTCGGCCACGATTATCCAATGAACGTGTATAAGTCATTTTTAAAGGTGGGAGGAAATTGTGGTCATGATACAAACCTATAAATTTAACTTAGTCTCTCACACAAAAGGATTCAATTTAAATACCTAACATAAACTTAATTGTTTAAGTAAAATATCTGGTAATGAAAATAACAAAATATTAATAAATAATACCTAAAAAATTAATATTGTAAAAAAAGCGTTCATTCAATGCAGAATGCAGTTCTCTTCCATATAATAAAATTAATATTAATGCCAAATATTAAATCAATAATTTTATTAATAAAAATTACAAAATCTGATTACAAATATTCGAAACATAAACTATAAAAAAAGTAACAAAATTCACACAAATTTTATCACTTCGTCTCGAGTATTTTTACATTTAATAGGCGCAATTCTTCAAGAACTATTAAACTATGTAAAACTATAAAAACTAAACTTTATTTTTTATAGAGTTAAAGTTTTTATATCGATCAGAAAATCAAAAATTATATTGAAGAAAAGTGCTTTACTTTTTGTGTTTTCCATTCCATATCGAACAAAAATATCTATATAAAGTAATCAATTTGTCGTTTCTAATGCTGATGGCAATGGCGCATACATTTTCATAAATTGAAATAAAAATTTGCATGTCAATTCCAAATTGAAATAAATCAAAAATATAATTTTTTGGTAAAATTCTTTTATTATATTATATAAAGTAATTAACAGGGTAATTACAAATAATGAAATTATATTAATATTTCATATATTTCGTACGAATTTTTCCATTCATTCTACAATTCACACTGTTTTTCTAATTATGTGACTCTTTCAGCTTTTAAATTAGACACAAATGGTGTAATATAGACTTTCTATAAATATTTTCCAAGGAAAAATTGTTCTTCACTTGGTTTTGGTAATATATTTATTTTCATTTGAAAATATCAGTCAAGTTCAGACTAACATAAATTTTATAATTCGGGAAATTGTATTTTTTATTTATTTTCAAATAAATTATTATTATTATTAAGTTTAAATAAAATTTTCAATTCTAATTAATTAATTTAAAATAAAAAAAATCAAATCATCATGATTTCACTACGACCAGGAAGTGACAGAAAACCTTTAAGGAAGAATCATCGAATTCGTGTGTAAGTTTGAATTAAATTAATGAGGAAAAATTTAATTTACTTTCGATTAATTTACAAAGAAATTAGGTGGTAAAAGTTTTTGTAATTATTAAATTGTGAATAAATAATCTGTAGTCAAAAAAACTATTAATTTTTTTTATTAAAAATGATGAAAATTGGAAAAGATTTATAATATTGAAAAATTGTGATAATATTTTTCAATTTTATATTATGTTAGCGAAGATAATACCAAGTTTTAAACCAGGTAGTGTGTCGTAATTTGTAAGAACTTTATGGCCGGAAAATTATGTTTTTCAATTAAAATAAATGCCTTTATTAATCCTTTTAAAAAAATATCCTGTATTCGAAAATATTGAAATATATTAGTTCAATGATAGAAAAATCGTATTTACTGAAAACTGTGATGAAATCTGCAAATTACGCACTGTCTGGTTAATTGCATAAATGGTGCAAGGACCGAAATCCACAAGTCATAACTCCATAGTGGAATTATTATGACCCACTTAGTGAGACATAATTCCATAATTTTAAATTTTCAAGTTTGTGGAAATTATGTCTCACAGAAGTTGATAATAAATTCATTGTACAATTATAGGTTTTCAGCAGTAAAAAGTAGTACTGAGAAGAGGTTGCAAAAAGTGGTACTGGGCTGGGACGGGGTTGCAAAAAGAATAATTTATAGCTTTTCCAGAAAATTTAGACAAATTAAATAAATATTAGAATTCATCTTCTGTTTTATAATATTTTTCAAAAGGTTGACAAAGTTTCTTGCAATTTTCTATAAAAGGGTGATAGTTAAATCTTATTTTTGTAAATTTTTGTATAAGCACTGCAAATTCGACGCCTGTGTACACCGGAGGTCCTTGCCACGCTTCACATTGATTTATTATTCATTACTTTAGTGAAATTTTATGAACAATATATGATTTCACAAACTTGGAAATTTCAAATTATGGAATTATATCTTACTAAAAGGGTCAAACATTCTATGGCGTTATGATTTGCGCAGATAGGTCCTTCAATCTGTATAAATATATTTTTAACCAAAATGATAATAATTTAGCAAACTGGACATCACATTCCGAAATTATGTCACACGAACTTTTGAAAATTTTGGACTCGGTTATAATATTTGTTTTTGCAACATTTTGCAATGAATCTTAATAACTTTTAGCAAGCTCCAACAAATATAATACTTGTTTGGGAGAAGGACATGAATCCAATCAATTTATTAAATAAGTTACAACAACTTTGATGTAAATAGCTATTACTCTATGCATATTCCAAAGAAAACCAAAAACAATTTCAAATTTTAAATAATTTTTACTTGCTTAGAAAATCATTGTAAATCAATAAAACTTCATTCTTTTATGATGTTTTAAAAGTTTTACATCCAATAAGGATATTAAAAATTCTATCTGAAAATTATATTTTAGTTGCATGCAATTGCACAAATTGTATTGACTGAATTTTTCATTCTGAGGAATTTTCCTTTCCATAAAATTGATTTAAGTGACAAAAATGTTTGTATTAAATCGCGAAAATAGTTATTATAAATAAGTTTTAAGGTAGTTTTTTTTATTGGTTTAATAATAATAATAATGGCGAGTTGGCACAACATTAAAACTAGGTGAGAGTAAGAATCTTTACTGTTGATAAATGGATATTGGCCCTATAAAAATATTTTAAAGAAATTTTTTGTTTTTTTTACTTAATAATTTTAAAATTAAATTTTCTTGTAGAATTACGGCTTCAGTTCGAACTACAAGCCGTATGAATGCTTTGCTTAATGAATCAATGCAATCACAAAAAAGAAGAGCATTACTTGCAAAAATAATGAATTATAATAATAATAATAAAAAAGATTTGGAAACTGATACCGAAGAAGTTGAAATACCAAAACCAAGAGCAAATTTTGAATATTTTAAATTGAATTTTACAATGGATCATATATACAATTTAATTGAATCAATAATTGAAGAGAGATTACAATGGGATCGTTTTAATCGAATGTATGATTCATATAAATCAATTCAATTAGCTGAAAGTTTAGCATTAGAAATTAAGGATCGTATTAAAGCATTGAATCATAAAAGGTAAATAAATTATTTTATATGACACTACCTAGTAAAAATATTCATATTAATATAATTTCAGACATCGAATCGTTTGTTTTCTATCTGTAATTGAAAAACGACATCAAGGAATCGATATGAAAATGAAATTTCTGTTAGATGACAAATTGGATAATTACACTACATATGTTCATGAAAGAGCTACTTACAATATTGTTGCAACAGTATTTTTAATTTACAAGGAATAAAATATTAATTTCAATAAAATTCTTTAAATTTAATGGTAATTTAAATTTGAATAATAAAAATTATTTTGAAATTCAACAGCATTGAACGCCATCTGATGTTAATTTGCAACTACTTAATAAAATGGTGTGTGACTTTGATAGTAAATAATTTCTTTAGCCACCTATTGTGAAGTAGAAAAAGCTTTTATAAGACACTGTAAAAATTAATTTAATAAAAATTATTGTTTTTATTTTATCATTATTGTATTTATTTCTATTTTTAAACTATCCAAATTTTGTTTAAATAAATTGCTGCAGAAATTCAAATTCTTTACAAGGACATTTGAAACATTTACACATCATGATCATTTCTATCGGAAACAATAAATCAGGATAATCGTGTCAATTCCAGAATTTTAAGGTATTTATAAATCTAATATTTTTTTAATATTAATTTAACTTTCTACCATATAAAATTAACTCACAAATTTAATTTTTGTAATAAATTGTAATGCTCATCAGTCTTTCAAAACCGAATTAATTTCTTTTTTTGTAAAATTATAATTTTACGTAATGAATCAGCTATAGTCCATTTTGGTTCCATTAAAACCGAATGATGCAAACAAAAAACAATCAATCAACATCATGACAATCACAATTATTTCAAAACAATCTTAATTGATATTCTACCCAACCAAACCCAACAATATTTTAAACCATATCCGAAATCCTGAGTTAATTTAAAAAAAAAACCTTTGTTAAATTCAAATTATAAAATTACCACATGGTAAAAACAATTTTTTTTGTATTGTCCTTTATCCAACAAACAAAAAAAATACTTAAAGAGCTGATAAATTAAAATCAAGATTAAATGGCGTTGAGCTATTAATCCAATTTTAAAAATTCCTAAAAATCCTTCTCTTTATATTAAGGTCCACAAAAAAAACAAAAAAATTAAAACATACGTTACCCTAAAAATGTTTAAGGGAACAAACGATGTGATTATTTTACGTACTATAAAATTAAATCCTTTTTTCTCAAGTAGGTTAAAAATATATATATTTTATAAGCATAATAAATGGCAAAGGACGTTTACCGTCATTAAGTTAAAGAAAAAGGACGAAACAAAAAAAAATCTCAGATGGTCATATAGAAGCATGACTGATGACCTTCTTATGTTTATGATGAGTATATACTATAGAGTAGTTCAAAATAATATCTTGGAAGAAATGACCATATCCTTTTTTTTACCAAGGTATACGTTATCATAAAATGAATATACATATATATAACATAAAGTTATTATAAAAGTAAATTTCCTATTAAATCCTTAGAGAAAAGGATTGTGATTAATTTTGATTATTACCATAAACAATTTCATTATAATTTCTTATGTTTTTTTCAAGGAGTATTACACAAAAGTATAAAGATTGTGTCCTTTTATAAAAAGTCTTGTTTTAAAAGATGTAATACATTATATTATATTCACGTAAGGATATTTATTTACATAATAAAAGGCGATAGAAAATGGTTTTAAGATAAGTAAAGTAAGAAAAAAAAAATATATATTCAAGTATAGAAAATAAATTGCGTCTAGTCCTTTCTAATGCTCGCCCACAAAAAAAAAAAATTCAAACGAAAAAAAAACTTAAAGTGAAAATTTTAAAGGATCTTTATATAGAAATAAAAAAAAAATTTAAATAAAATTGTAATAAATTTTGATATAAGAATGTTTTTCCAAAGAATATAATTTTATTTTTGTGCAAAGGGATAAAAACATATTAAATAGGAAATTATAGTTAGTATAAAATATCCTTTAAATTTATTCATAATATGGTTTAATGTTATAGAGATTATTGGTTTGAAGTATTATGTGGTTTTAGGATAATAAAAACGATGTTGATTATTATAAATGGACATAATCAAAATAAATATATTTATATAAATTTATTTATTATAATATTAAATAATTGCCAGAATGATAATTTTATTATAAAATAATCCTCGAATTAAATTTATATTTAAAAAATTTATGGATTTTATTAACATTTTTCAGTGTGGGGAATATGTCCTCATATATTTAAATTATAATTAAAATTGAATATAGTAGTTCTAAATATTAATGAATTTTTTAACATTAAAAAAAACTGAACTCATAACCACAAACCATTTTTTATTTGTGTAACGATATATAAGTTTTATTAATACACTGAAATAAATAAGGAAATAATTTAATATTAATTACAAAATGACAATGTAATTATTATAAATCTAGGAAATATTAATCTTTTGTATAGCTCAATATCATATGATTATAGACCTTTTAATGAATTTCATTTTTTACATCAATGAAACAACCTCTACAAAATTTATTTTCTCATTATTATAAAGAAATGTCACTAGATAGTCAGCTGTCAGAGATGATTGAATATTTATATAATCAGTATAGTAATCCTAATCTTCATCAATCTTGGATTGGACACAAGTTTCATCTTTTCGTTAACAAGAAAATGGGGTTTCCATTAGCGAAAAGAAGCATAACGTGAGATTTGTTAGTAAAGTATGTTAAAAGGAAATAGTTTTCCAGTTTGTATCAATTTAATGATAATCTATACCGTGTTAATTATTAACTAAATAATCCTTGTATTAGTAAATGAAGTTGAAACCTCCAGTAGATAATAGCATAATGAAGATCTACATAATAAAATTGAATTAAAAAGAGGTACGTCATAAAAATTGTCTCAATTATAAAATTTGTTATTTGCTATTATTTTATGCTTTGCAGTATCCTTAGTATTCTTGTCCTATTTATTGGATCCATGTCCATTAGAGATTGGATTGAAATTATTCCAAATTTTCTTATATTCACTCGCGACTTGTATTATCTGAAAAATCTTAATTGCTTAATTATTAAGGTTTTATAACTGCTTGGCGTTTTATCCACACAATGTAATAACATTAACAAAAATTATATATAAAGCTACAGTGTTAGAAATAATTTTATAAGAAAATATATTTCAATTAATGATATCTTCTTATGGTTCCAGTCCACTACGGAGGTTTGATATTATTAAACACGTTTCTTCCCTTGATCTAGCTTTAGACATTATTACGTGAACTGGTAAGTCTCTTTATTATTCCAAATTTTGAATCCACAACTTTGAGGTTCTCGCTCTTCTACTGGTGGTGCTAATTATTTTTCACTGAAGTGCTAGCTGAAGAATTCGGTATTTCTTGTTACGGAATAAATGGCTTTAGTATCTAATCTTTCTTCAACTAATGATATTTATTATATCTTTTATTTTACCAAATTCTATTCAACACTTTAATGTTCGTAAACCTATCTGTCCAAAAAATTCTGAGTATCCTTCTATATAAGCCCACATTTCAAATGCTTCTATTTTTTTATTTCATTTTTATTGAAAGTTCAAACTTCGGTTCCGTACAGATTTGTAGACCACATTTATATCATCTTAACATTCTCAACTTTAGCATGCTGTTAGGTTCAATTTGATAAAAGATGTAGCTCATATTTTGAAATCTGCTCTTGCTTACTCAATTATTGACCAAATTTCTGTTTCTTGCTTATATAAAGATTTCTATATATTTTCTACGAATTTCTTTTTTAATTACCTCATTGTTTAACTTCAAATTGGCCGCTGTTTCTTTTCTCATTATTAAGTACTTCCCTGTCCATATTTTAAGCAGTACTTGTTCACGGCTGACAGTAGTATTTAAAAGTCATTATAATTAAGGATATAAAAAATACTTCTCATAGTATAGTAATGCATCATAATGAAGATCTAAATAATAATTTCAAAATTTCCCAACTTTTTTTTAATAGTGCACATTCAATAACAACTAAATTATAAATTCTTTTAGCCTCAGTATCCTGTATATCCTTCTCTATATAATTTCTATATTTGATGTAATTGTTAAATTCCTGGATATATATATTATTTTTAGACCAGGTAATCTCTATAAATGTTTAAAATTTTTCAACATAGACTATAATTATATAGTATCCTCTCTATGTCTGTCCTCTGATATCTATAACCTCCCACTTTTTCTATAATTAAATATTCCATTTTGGTTTTTGGCAATTATACAGTGTAGAATTAATTCCCTAGTTTTTTTTAAAAAAAAAAAAGGATTAGAGATGAGGTTTTATATTCAGTTTGTGGTGGACACTGTGGTCATATACTATTAATATATCTATATATTTAAGACTATTATTATATATCAATGACTACCATTAAACTTCTACTATTATATTATCCTGAGAAAATTCATTTAATGAAATGGAAAACCCAAAATAATTGAGATGACACACAGGATGAAATAATATAAATTATATTGTTGTTGGTATGATAGTGATCCTGATCCTTTTTCAAGGTTTTTTATTATATTATTTTGGCGGAAGTGAACTGATAAATATTTTATCAATTGGTTCTTAAAAAAAAAAAAATATAAATTTAGGAATATTTTCACATGTGGTTGGAAAATTTAAATCTTTTCCAGACAAGATAACAATATTAAATATAAATAAATAAAAAAAAATTTGCATATAGGCAGAGTGGAGTAAAAGAAGAATTTAAACTGATAAAGACTAAAATACCAGGATAAATTTTTCTCCAAAAAAAAAAAGCAAAAAGGATTTAAGCTGAGTAAGGATTGATGTGGTTTAAAACGAGTTAGTTTTAATTTATCGCACCGTCACCCCTTTTATTACAGTGGAAAATAAATCTTTGCTGGAGAAAGGATTTTTTTATTTATATTCTTTAAAATATTTCTCACAGGATGGAGGATATTTTTTTTTGTTGTAACATATTTTATGGGGATTAAATATTTTTTTTTTGTTGACTCAGATTTATGCATTTTTTTGTATAGGTTTATTTTATTTTTCAAATGTTATTTCTATTTCAACAGTTCAACTTTTTTGGTTAAATATAATAGAAAAAGAACGAGATTACTTTATAGAAGTGATGGAATTACGTTGAAGAAAAAACGGATTTTGTCAATTTTTTTTTTTTGGTAAAAAAAAAAGAAGTTTTACGTATTTAGGTAGGTAAATAAATGTATTTAGCTTAATTTCGTAAAAGAGTTTTTTTTAAAAGGATAAATTTATGTCAATAAAAAAATCATAGAATTTTTGTTTAAATCTTTTTAAATAAATTATGTAAAATTTATATAGAATTTTTTGAGAAATTGTTTATTTATAAGATCTTTTAGTTGAAGTAATATTATTAATTACTTAGTTAGAATAGATTAGGGAAATAAGGGATCGTTAAGGCAGATGTACGAATCTCCGTCTCCCTACAATTGTGCCTACCTTACCAACATTGATACCCAACCCACCCAGCCTTTTCCAGAAATTCAGATTTTTTCGGATGGTCAGACCTCTAACGTCATTACAGATGTGTTAGCCTTTTTCGGACTACAGCCTCACAATCGTAGTACAGAACAATCTCTATTCTTCCAGACTTTCCGATTTTGTTCAAGTAATTCCTGAGCGCGCAGTGATCTGTGAACAGACCAATAAATGTTCGTATCTCGGTTTTCTTAAGTGCGAGGACTTCTTAGTCCTTTATTGAGGTATCTAAGAACGGATTCTATTGCCGTATGCGTGGGATTTTGTTCCAGTTAATTAGTTAGTCGAAAAATGTTGGTTTTATAAATTTGTTTAACAATATTTAAAACCACGTAGATATTGGAATGAAATTTTGGAATTAAATAAAACTATTTAAATGAAATATGAGTATGTAGTTCAAAGGATCAATAACTGCATTCATTGATATCCATAAAACCTAAGATTAAATTTGGAGTAGAATAACCGGTAAAGTTTTACCCTGAATAAATAGTCAAAATTCATGTCGTTTTCTTGCAGTTGATAACAATTTTTATGGTAGTTCTTGAAAATTCCTGATGCAATTTTAATGATAGACGTATTAATTTAAAATAGTTGAATTCCACTTTCTGACATAGCTAAGGAATATTTCAAATGATGATGAAAAATTCTGTAATTTTGGATGACACCAATAATTTTAAATTATGCAAAAATTTTAAATTATATTTTTATAAATTTAGTGTTCTAAAAAAGTTCAAAATTTGGAAGAATATGAATTTCGAGATTAATTTAGCTAAGAGCTGTACTGATAGCTGTATGTAACAGACACGGACGATATAACCGTTTTGGAATATAGATATAGATGGGAATTAAAAGTGGAAAATAATTTTGATATTATACGAAAACATTCTATCGTATATAAATTAAAATATATAAGTAAATAATGTTTTTCCTTGAAAGAAAAACATATTTAACAATAAAATGTAAGTTGTATATAATAAATTATAAAATAACATTAATTTTCATAAATAATTTCCATTTTTGTATCACTGTAAAATATAATTTTCAATATAAATATAATTCTTTACTTAAATTTTACTATTTCTATATATAAAAGTAATGTTGTTTTCCAAATTTTCATTTAACTTTAAGCCCATTTTAAATACTGTTTTTCACGGTTTATAAACACAAAAATAAAAAGTAACTCCTTTATGAGTGTATAAACATTAAAATTTCCTAAAACTATATAAATATATAAACCTAAAAAATTCAATGAAATTCTCAAACATATAAACGCCAAACATAAAGAAGAAAACGTCCTAATTTCCTTTTCAATTTAACAATCTGAAAATAATTGCCTCTATATAATCCCTAATTATACGCTAATTATATTTTAAATCCTTGCATTTGGTGGTGGTTGGTTATGTTAAAATTATAACATTTTCTATGTCAAAGACTTTCATGTTTAAAACATAAATTCTTTTTGTTAAATTATAAAATTTATAATATTTTTTACATAATTATAAAAAACATACTTTGCGTAAATTTACTAAAACTTTGCAACAAGTTTTTTGTTAAAATACAAACACGTACAAAACTATACAAATGAAAATTTATTTATTTTCCAAAGAAAAATTCTTTATTAAAATATTTTTATATATATATATTTGAAAAAGGATGTTCGTTCGTTGTCCTCTAGTAGCTAATATGATTGTCTCTTATTCTATGTCTGGACAAATCAACTGAAAATCTAAAAAAAAATATTTTTATTACTAAGGAGACACCAAAAACATATTTTTAATATATAAAAATATCAAAGAGAAAATTATTATTTTAAGAATGAAAATTTTATTTATTAAAAATCCTTTTTTTTTTAAATCATCGTTCCTTTTGTCTGTGTTATGTATATGCAAAAACTAAAGGAGAAATTTTCTTCTGCATTTGCCAGTGCCACTATGACAACAAAAATATTTACGTTTATTATTCAAGTCAGGATTTTTGTGTAAAATATAAGCTTAAAATTGTAAATGAAAATCATTTTAAGGATACGCTGTTTTAAGCATAATCGTGGGTATTTTCAAAAATTTTGTTGTTTTTTGTCAAGCATATTTCCTTATGATGTTTATGTTTTTCTTTTTGTAATAATAAAGTTGAAACTTTTCTCATTTCCTTTTACAATATTTTTAAAGATTGCAATATTATTATTTTTGGTTCTATGGTTTTTATATGTAATGATATTTAATGTTATTTAAAATAAAATGTTGGTTTAGTAATGCTATAGCAAAAAGATGATAATTTTAAATGTGGTTAAAGGAAACTATAGCGTAAAAATTAGATTAATAAAGAATAAACTCATTAATTTTTATTATTTTAGGTATAGATCAAATAATAATTTTTAGTAAAAATTCAAATAAATCAAATTTTAAAATGCAGATTTTACAGGTGGAAACTGAATTTCTTGCTAATATATTTTTTGTAAAATAGTGGAATCCTCTTAATATGTTTACAAGGAAATTCTAAAACGGTGGAAATAACCGAAAACGGGCTTTACACTGTGAGATCAACTGAAAAACGTTGCGAACAACCGAAAAATCACCTTCCACTATAGGGAATTACAGAAAAACGATTGGAACAATCGGGAAACGGGGTTAACACTGTGAAAACTAAATAAAAACAACCGATAAATGGGGTTCCTAACGCGGCAAATTTCGCAAAATAGTGGGAAGAATTGCAAAACAATTGGAACAACACAAAAACGGTGGAAACAATGAATAACAGGTCTCCAAATTAAATAAAGTTATTAGCATCAAATTGAAGGAGCTAAAAATCAGTGAATTTTTACTGAATAGTGAATAGTCCTTATTCCTAGTGAATCGTCCTTTACTTCTTATTATTTTACTATTTATTAAAATTATATTAAGAAAATCTTGGAATTCAGCCATTGATTCCGGCAATAAAGTGGAATTTCTTCAAATTTAAAATTGAATTCCACCAAGCTTACTATAATGGTGGCTCGAAATTATGCAAAAAAATATGAAATGGTTTTCAATATTAGAAAAATTATGTCAAGTGTATCATTTTATTGTTGTGACACCTAGAACATAAAAATTCTTTATTCCATTTCCAAATCTTTATTCCATTTATATTTCCATATAAATGCACCTAAGTAACGTTTGAATACGCTAGGCTAGAAAATGAAACTCATTGCAGTACAGTAAATTGAATTGCACAATTATATACAATTTGTTTATACTTTCTTACTTGAAAAATTTAGGAAATGTTAAAAGTTTTTCATTGAAACTATATAAAAAAATATTTTTCTACTGTGTTTAAATTCACGTGATGCATTGCTATTTGTTCGATTAATTAAATTAAATAAATAAAATAAAATTTTGTACATAATTTTGTATATAATTTCCAATAAAAAACTGTTTTAAAAGTTTAAAATATCAACTATTCTAAGGACCCCATTTTAATATTACAACAATTTCATCTATATTTACCAAAAACAAAATTGATCTTCGATAATCCAAAATAATTTTAAAAAATAAATGTTTTTTTTTGTTGCGTTTATGGCATTATTATCTATGAATACAAAAAATATTGTTGAATTAAAAGTTATTCACGAAAAAATGGAGAATGTTTAATAATTGGAAAAATTGTAATCCTTGTTCGATTCAAATAGAATTTTAAATCGAATATTATGAGCAAAAATCTATATATATATAAAAAAAAATATAACCATCAGAATAATCGACATTATAATAGGATATACGCTCGATTAAGGTGCCAAGCATAAAATAATGTTTAACTGGGAAGAAATTTAACAATAATTTTTTTTTTGGAAATTATCTTCAGTGGAAAATTGGGTATATAAAATAGCTAAAACACAATAAGGAATTTTTGATATTTCAAGAGTTGTGGGAGCTATGAAAGAATTGTTCTTGTTGAAAGTATTTTGTTGTTGTTGTTTAAAAGCTATAAACATTAAAGACGTGACAAAACTTAGCAATTTTTTTTTTTTTTAAAAGCCCTCGTTTATCTTTCCCAACCCATTTTCCAACTTCGGTTATATAGAAGAAAATTCTTTTCTCAATTTCATTTGGTTTTGTTTGAAATCGAAAGGACTTTTATAATTTTGTGTTTAAGGGTTTTACATTTTCAATTGACGTATATACGTTGGACCCATATACATTTCTTTGGTATGCGTCACACCTTGTTTTTCTTTAGATATGTGAAAAAATAAATATGTTAAAGTTTTATGTTGTAATATGTTTTTTTTTTTTTTATACTAAATATCTTAAATGTTTTTTTTTCTACCTACGTGGTGGTTTTATGCTTAACAACATTGGAACTTTGTGAATATCCTTATCGAAAATAATAAAAAGTTAAATTATTTCTAAGAATCTTGTTTTTATTTTTCCTATGGTTAAATTGTTAAATTATACAAAAATTGTAAATAATTTTTTTTATGTGGAAAATCTCAGTTTCTATGGTAAGAATTATGATAATAAAATTTAGTGGATTTCCCCACAAAAATTGTATAAAAATGTCCTTAAAAAAATATCCAAAGAGATGAAAAGTATTTATATCACGTAAGGGGACACATATGTAAAAAAAAAGATTGATATTGTGTTGTTATTGAACGTATAGTGAATTTCCCCATGGGACAAGAAAATGGTAATACAATAAAAGAAAAATGGAAATTCCATTTAGTTATTTAAAGGATATATGTAATAAAAAAAAACAGGGATTTTCTTTAACTGAATGCCATTTTTGTGAAAGGTAAAGTATAACGAATTCTTTGTACATAAATAAATATTATTAAAATGATTTTTTTCAAGTTGATTTCGATTTGAATTTTTACATTATATTGAAGTGCAGTTTACAATTTTGTATTTGGAAAATATTTATTTTCTTTTTGATTTTTATGCGTTTTTATTTAAAATAAAAAAAATAAAAAAAAAAAATTGTAAATTGTAAAATTTTATATTCTTTCTATTTTTTTTATTAAGTTTTTCCTTTAGAGTATATAGAAAAGTTACTTTTGAATTTTTTTGAAGTACTTTTAGGTACAATTTATTTTAAATTTGGAAGTTGTCACGTCTGGTTAATAATTTTCGAAAAATTTATATATATGTATATGAAAAATATATAAAAAAATATGATTTTTTTTGTTATTTTATTACAATTGGAAAAAGGATTTACTTTCATAAAATCAAATAAAAAAAATAATTTATTGGTTTTAGGAGTTACTTTTTTAATAGAGTTTTGTTTTGTGATTCTACTGTACAATATTTTAGAATATTTGAGATTTTATTTATCAGGACTTTTTATTGCATGAAATTTAAATTATGATTTTGTTATTTATGTTCAGAAACCGGAACCACGGTATAACAATAGTCGATAACGTTATAATAACGATAAAAATCAGTTTTTTCGGAATTATTTTAAAAATATTTTTATATATAAAATTAACGAATTTAATTTAATTTAATAAAAATTTATTATTTCGTTATTTCGAACCTGAATTTTAGAACATATTTTGAAAAATTTAATAGTAGTATAGTAAATAAAATGAAGAATATTTAAATATTTCTACGATATTGGAAGGATTTGATAATGTAGCTAGCATGAATGATACCAGTTCTATCTTACTATCCTTATTGTTATAAGGAAAACGCTTTTGTTATTAAAGAATGTCAATACAACTTATCAAATAGTTGTTTTAAGTGTTCCGGCTACTGTAACTCTACAGTTACTACAGGACAATTTTCATTTCTTCGTTTTGTTGTGAATAGCCTAGAAAATTTATATAGAAAATTTATAATCATTAACGCTGTGAGATTGTA
Organism: Rhamphomyia laevipes; assembly: GCA_963920725.1. Taxonomy (NCBI): domain Eukaryota; kingdom Metazoa; phylum Arthropoda; class Insecta; order Diptera; family Empididae; genus Rhamphomyia; species Rhamphomyia laevipes. The sequence continues at coordinate 44,705,372 of OY987259.1, forward strand.
TAAAGATTTCGTCTAGTGCTACGTAGGACTAAATATAGTAGCGTTTAAATGTCATGTTACTTAATACCCTTTGATTAACGAAATTAATTTTTTCATAACGTTATCGAATAACATCAAGAATCTTAGCGTTATCAGGATACTATTTATGTTGTTGTTTTTTTAGATCGTTTTATTTTCAATAATTTAACTCACAAATTACAATTTTTACTAATTAAATTGTTGATACTACTTAGTAATACTGTATTCAGTTATCTATAAACATTCAAAAAATTTAAATAAATTAGTTATTAATTTTCTATTTTAATAAACCAATGGATCAGATAACTTGAATAGCAAACATGATAGTTATCATTATTATACGTAAGCCTTTTCTTCTGCATAAGTCAGCCATTTTATTTTCCACGTAAAACCATGTCAAAGTTTGTACCAAATTAACGAAGATGTTGAATGGAGATTTTCAATTCAATAATCATAATTATGTGGTAAGTGCAGCAATACTAGCGAGCTCATGGTTGCATCAAAAAGATCCATAAAAAGTTCTTTGAAAAGTTCTTTGAACAAGCAAATTATTGCTATAATCATCTGGAAAAAATGAAAATTAATTTCTATTTTTAGCAATTACTGAGTTTACTTTTCTTTTTTTTCGTTTAATGATAGTGACGGTTGTCCATTACTCTGAGATTGATCAAATATGATCCAGTAAATGTAAAAGAAGTCTTAAGACATGAAGAAATAATTTATATAAACCAAATGAATTTATCGGTGATATAATATTAATTGTATCTGCAACATAGAATATTTTTTCACTATAGTTTTCAGTTCATTATTTGAAATCAATTTATCAAAATACAATTTGAGATTACCATAAAACTATTAAATTTTAAATGAAAATTACTAAAATAAGAACCAAATTATCTGGAATTTAAATATTTTTTTATTAGCCATAATTTTATATTACAAATTTGACTGAAAAATGTTGTCTTTTATTGTGATTTTATATGATTACCTGATGGCTTTAACTAACAATATTCAAATTTATTAAGACAAGTCATAATTTTATCATTAAAATGGATATTTCGAAGAAAAAAAATGATTTTTCTGCTTCCTTTTTTATTAAATTACATTTTTATTTTATAATTATATTTATATCAATATTAAAATCTTGCATAGATTAGGTAGTAAATTGATTTTTCTTCATAATAATTAACTAAAATATAACAAATTTTTATCAATAATAATAAAACTGAAAATTCCAGCCTCTATAATTACAAAAATACCTATAGCATCTGTAATGTAACCCAAAATATTTAGTGACAAATAATAATTAATAAATATATAAATTACCTGAAATGAAATCAATAAAAATGAAAACGTTTTTATCGAGTTTAATGCCAGGTAATTTTCTTTATAATTCATTTTAAAATTAACTTAAATTATTAAAATCATAATTTCAGAAGGTAAAAAAATTTAGATATAAAAACTCGGACAATTTAATTAAATTTAATAGTATCCTTAAAATATCCAAGCCAGAAAGTTCTAAACTGTCGTGCAACTTTTAACTTTATAAACATTTTAAAAAATGGGTTTTACTGAATTAGTGAAAAATATTTTAGGCGGAGGTTTTATCCAATCTGGACAATATATTAATCCAAATATTAACATTGAAGATGATGTCGAAATTAGTGATGAAGAATTCGAATCAGTTGTCGAAAATCCAAAAATTGATGAACGTGATGAATATGATATTTTTGGTGAAACTGTTGCATCAAAATTACGAATAATTGAACTGGATCAAGTAAAAGAAAAAGTATTAAAAGATATTGATTCAATTATTTGTGATGCTATATTAGGACAAGGAATTTATGGTCCGCTAACGAGAAAAATTCGTAAATCACAAAATATAGATTCAAATTGTGATAGTAATAAATTGATTGATGAAACAACACCACAACCAAATTCTGAAGGCTATGGCAACGAACTAGTACGAGAAATATATTATTAAACGCATATAAAAAAAGAAAAATTGATTGTAATTTAACGAAATAAATAAAATTGAAAATAAAAATTTAAATATTTAAATTGATTCTTAGTTTATTAGTTGATTCATACCGAAAAATTCCATATTTTGAATTCTAAAATTGAAACAAATTAAGTGCACCTGTCACCCAGTTATAATAGATTAATCCAGAGATGTTTGACATTCTTTTTCCACCAATATTTTACCAAATTCACTGTGTACTATTAAGAAATTCTATCAGGTTTTAAAGTGAATCCAAAAAAATAAAAATAAAACATTCCCTCAAGATTCTAAGGGATCATCCATACACAAACAATTTGTGCCATATAGTTTCAGTTTCATCATGTCAGACATGAAGAAAAATGAGGTATTCGAAATATAATTTTTTTTTTGTTATTCTGTACATTCTTCTTCATGCCGAAACAGACGTGACAAGGTTCTATGATTAGATATTACAGATGAATCTATGAGATCTGAATTTGAAATATTATCGTTGATGATAGTTAAAAAGGAAAACTTTTGCTGCCTTTTACTTTTGTCTGTTTGTGTAAAATGAAAATATATATATAGAAATATTCTGAATAACATGAATTATTGGTGTATGTATAATTTGAGTGATGGCTTCGAATATTGGATATAATTCAGAAAATATTAAAGTGAAAATATTTTTTTTAAAATATCAAGACTTAATTCACCTTTTTTTGTTACTACTACACTAGAAAAATGTCGTTAAACTGCAATATTTTCTATATAATGACCATAAAAATGATTATAGGCTAGTAAAGATTTTGTTCTCTCAATTAGAAATTGTATATTTGTTATTCAACGTATAAGCTACTGTTAGATTGAAGGTGAAAGTACAGCACAATTAGATTTTATCGATTATTATACAATATAGAAAAAATGGAAAGTGAAAATAAGAAAATTGTGACGTGATGTGAATATTTATACACCAGATCCCAGACATTGAAGATAACAATTTTTTTTTAGATTATAAGTTTTAGATTCTTTCATTATTTTTCATTGAGAAAAATTTATGAAATATATGAAAGTATAAATGGTCAAAACATGTAAAATTATATACTTGCGAATAAAATACTGAAAATAAATCAGATATACTGTCAAAATAGTAGCCATTTTTAATAATTATATATAATATAAATCAAATTATATTCTTTTTATTTTCATTTTTCTTTTGGAAAACAATTAAATCTTTACCTTAACATAACAAACAAGAAAATATCAATTAATAATGAAAATGTTAAAATTATATTTATGATATTTTTAATATTAAATATTTCATTTATTAAAAAGTATCCTTTATAAAAACTGAAAACTAATTAAATTCCCCAACTGTCCATAATATTGAATTACTTCAGTTTTATATAGCATTAAAAGAAGCATTAAATCAAAATATTTAATTCCATAACGCCATGTTTTCATAATATTTATGACCTAATACTAAATAAATATTTTTACTTGTTGTAGAAAATTTATTACAAAATAAATAAATCTCCAATAATTTTATATAACCAAAATATGAACTTGTTAAAGGCTAAAAGTTTCATATTTAATGTTATATGTAACAAAGTGTAATTTCATGTTATCACCAAAATATAATTACAATAATAATAAACGTTTTCGATATTAAATAACCACAAAAATTTGACCGAACATTTTTATAATCATAACCAAAATCTAGCTAAATAAAAATGCATTTTATTATGAAAAATTTATGCTAAGATTTTAATGATCATGTCAAAAAATTATTAAAAAAAAATATTTTTTTTTATGATTTTTTCTATATGAATCCCTAAACATGTCCACAAGTCGTAAACTTTTTCAACTTATATTTATAAGAAGTAAATGCTTTTAATTGCATTTAATGTATAGAAAAATCATGAAAAATTAATGGTTTTTAGAATGGTTTTCATATTTTGAAATTACATCATAAATTTTATCGGTAATATTTGGTCGAACATTAAAAATTAATAACTTATAACTACATAAAAAAAATATTTGGTAATAAATTTTTAATTTGCTGATAAAAAGTTTACATTGGAAATTTTTTATATTTATTTATACGATATTTTTGTTATCAAAATCTGTCATTACAGAATAGTAGAGATTACAATTTTTGAGGTACTTAATGTTGACAGTGTGGTGCATAAAAGCTGACCAAATTTTTTTTTTTTTAAAAAAACTGCTAAGCTAGGGCGAACAGATAACTCGTAGTTATGTTCAAGAGTGATTTGTAATTAATAGTAAATACTATTGTTAAAACCTTGCTTTGTAAAAAACAGTGTTTTGTTAAAAACAGATATTAAAACACCAAGCAAGAAATTTAAATATAGTTGAGAATTTTGATACGGGCACAACGACACCGCTAAATGCTACGACTTATATACATATTATAGGCACAAACTAGATGAAAAAACTAACATGTGGACCAAATATCTCTGAAATAGGATAATAATTACATGCTCTATAAATCAAATATTCTTCAGATTATCATTTATTATTACTTACCAATGAACCCAATTAAGCTTTGAGTAAGTCTTTGAGTTGAGTAGCAATAAAATCAACCAGTTTTTAGAATGCCATTGAAATTGGGTAAGAAGTACTGTAAGGTGTAAGATGTAGAGCATTGAATTTATGAGATATAATTAAAGATTTTAATAATTTACCCACTGAATTATCTGATATTTCATATTTTTGAATTTTTAGCAAACACCCCTGACGCTAGTGACCTCTATCTGGGTAAGAATGTGGCGCTACACCAAATTGTATACCAAATATCATATAAATGTGTTATATACATTTTTTTTGGAAACCTTACATAAACGGAAAATTAGGAAGTTTGGGTGAACCTTACATTTATTTTGCATTTTTCGACTGTAACACGTTTTAGTTATTCTAACTAGTTGTAAAAACCACTAAAGAAGCTCTTTTCCACTTCATGAACAAGAAAAATTAGAAACTTTAAATCAAAAATTAGCGATTATTCCGACTTCCTCAATTAAATTTTTAATATATATCTCAAATATTCGCTATATGAATTTTATAGTTAGCTAGATTAATTGAATGTAATATGTTCTGATAGTTTTCTTTTTTTCATAAAACTTGTTCAGGCGTTGTACGTTAAAATATTGGCGGTAATGATAGAGGATATAATTTACCATTTACAAAATGCTTGTATGAGGAATATCCATTAATTATTGGAAATGAAAAAAAATAAATTTATATCGAAATTATATAATATTTCCAACACGTTTTCTTGAATTCCGTGAACATTTATTTATTTAATCTTTTCTAGAAATGTTAATTCAACAAAAAATATTATTTTGATTAATATTCAGTAATCATTAGTTAGTATTATAGAAATGTAAAATATATTCAGCAAGGTTTGATTATGAATTTTTGTATATATATTTTCCAATAAAATAGGTTTCCGTAACATAATCTAATTACACAATTCGGTAAATAAATTGCAATGAGATAAACTAAACCGTTTACATATAAATTTCTTAATAGATTAATTAAGTCAATTAAGTAATGTACAAACCTTTCCCGAGGCTACATTAATTTGCATATCAATAATCGATTTTGATAATTAAGTTTTGTTTGAAAAATGATAAATTTACATGAATACAGCGGACCTAAAGGCTATCTATTAAATAGGAATCATAATTTGGATTTAACTTAGTATTTTTGGAAGAATGCTATCAAGAATTTGCTAGACCCAGATGAAACTCTCAGAAAACAATACTGATGTAGAAGTATGCTCAAAAAAATGAGAACGTCTAGTCATAATATCATATACGTAAGCTTCATTTAGTTTATTTTCTATAACATAATTTCACAAATACAATGTTAAAGTTATTAAATTATTTAAAATTTTTAACAGCAATGAAATTCCAAAAGTTCTTTTCATATAGCTCTGTCTTAACCATACAAATTCAAGTAACCGAATTTATCCTAACTAATTAAATATATTTAAAAAAAAAAAAAAACTCATAATGACAAATTTATATTATGCTCTTAAAATATAAGTTTGAAGTAAATTAAAAGCAGACCAATTCAAAAGACGTTTATTGATTAAATGAGCCGCAAAAGACACATAAACTTTCAGGCTCTAATAAACTTAATTGGTAGAAATTAAAATTAAAAAGAAAAAAATTCCACTTCTACCGAAAATTTCTACCATTTTCCCTTTTTCATTAATATTTTTTGAAATCCTTAAACAAACAAATTATATTGGGGTGCGTTCGCGAAGAAAAATATCCTTTTTCCTTTTGAAATGTACTTGATTGCAGAATTCCTTTTACTTTTTTTTTTTTAAATATAACATTAACTTTGTGGACGAATGATTTTCATAAGGACGAAAAATAATTTTTCTGGCAATTAATTTTCTATATACATACATAAATATACGAAAAAGTTAAAAACTGATTTTTAAGATTCGGGAAGCTCTTAATTACATTCGAAATAAATATAAAAAAGTAATAATAACTTTGCTTCCTTTATTGCACAAAATTTATATAGGAATAAGGATAATGGAAATGGAGAAAATTACTTAGATTATTTTTCATAGTCTTTTTATTTTTTACTCTGACCTAATTAGTACTCCGGGTCTGGAGGAATATTTAATTTAGGAACTCTTTTTATTTTAGAATTATCAATGAGGGAATTAAAATTATTTTTATTTTATTTATATACTTACTATAGTTACCGAATTTAGTAAAGTAATTATTAAAATAATTTTGCGATAAATCACAATTTGTAAAATAGAATCAAAATAGCATTGACAATTTTTAGAACTCCATATTTTTGTTACCAGTTTTCGGCTATCCTTGTTTGACCAGTTGTAACTTTTTGAAACTATTTCCACAAAACTAGTTAATATATTCCGACATTTTGAATCAGAGATGGTAAAAATTCTTTTTTTAAAAGTTCTTGATCCTGGTGTACTTTGTCCAATCCGCTTTTTTTTCAAATGCGTTAAAAATATGTTAGAGGTTCAGTTGAAATAGTAATATACGAAATTTTGTGCTGAGTTGTTAATACGTACGAGTAAATATAATACAGAACTACGAACTTAAAGGGGTTCAAGCATGAATGATACGAATTTGATCTTACAAATATTTCTGTAAGGAAAATGCTGTTGCTGATAAAGAATTTAAAACCAATTTTATAAAATTGGGTTAAAGTTGACAACAACCCAAGAACGAAATTGTACTAACAATATTTGCGAACATTGATTGACCTGGACCGTTTAAAAACAATATAGCATGATATACGTTCCTTAAAACCGTATTCGATGTAGTGGAAGAAAAAATATTTATCAGCGAGTGAAACTACATAACAGACCCGAAATTAATTTCTATTTTAAAATCTTTAATTTGTACAAATTGCTAAAAATTTTCCAATTTAATTGGAAAACTTTTTTTAAACTCATAAAATCTCATGGTGTATGAATTTTAACGGCTTTGTGTCAGCTAATTTTTTCTTATTAATCTAAAAACAAATTTAACTAAAACTTTAAATGGCCAGAAAATAATTTTTATTTAAAAAAAGAAGTAGAAGGAATTAAACAAATAAATTAAAACCAATAAAACAAAAATAAAAATCTTTTGGGATTTTTAATTCCATTTTAAATTTTTTTTTTTTTTGGTACAATTTGTATAAAACCGAAGTGTGCAGAAGGGATAAACTTAAATTCTTAAATTACTATATCAAAGACTAAAAAAAATAAAGAAGAAATTCATCCAGACACCATAGTAAAAGAAACTAATTAGACTACAAGAGAGACAATTGTACTGAAAACAAGAAGTAACAAAAATAAAATTTTTTTAAATGAATTTTGCATACTGATTAGCTTTGAGGTCTTTGGGATACCAAAAATATTCTTTCAGTCAGTTTGTAAATTAAAATGATACTTTTCGGTAGTAGTAGATTTGAAAATTTGATATAAATATACGATAAAGATATTTTTTTTATACATACTTTCTATTCTCAACATATTTTCAACATATTTCTCTATGATTATATTAAATGGACTTTTTTATTTGATTCCTTTTCAGAGTTTTTTTTTTGTTTTGTTTTGTACCTTCTCTAAAGTTATGTTTTCTGAGGTTATCATGGGATTTGAAATAATTTTTTTTTTATAGTTAAAGTTAAAGTCTATGGGATTTTTGTTGTTGTTGTCTAAAACATTTTTTGTTTGTTGCACTTGTAAAGAAGATTATAAAAGATACATTTTTTTATGTAAATGAATTTAACAATTAATTTATTTAGCAAATAGAAAAATATAATAAAAATAATAATTTTTAGAGTTTTTATTTTATATTGTTTGTGTTGTGTTTTTACAGATGAATAATTGTAGTATTCTTATTCAAAATGTAATGGTAATTGCAGAATTGTATCTATAAGAAAAAACGTTTTATTGCAATTATTAAAAATTAAGAAATTACAAGATATTTTTTTTTATTGATTTGCAGATAATTATGTAGCTTATACTACTCTAAGCTATCACATTACATCTTTTACATTATAGCGAAAATTTTTTTATTACGTTCACCGTTTACGTGATTGGTTCGTTGGACTGAAATATTATTTTAAAGGAATAACTAAAGCCATAACAATTTTATTGAAATTTTGTACAATTGTTAATTTTGATATATATTTATTTCCGTTGAGAATGTCGTAATTCAAATTTGTAGTAATAATAATAAAAAAGTTTAAGCCCATTTTATAACACACACAAGCCACAAACTTTAAAATCACCCTTGCGAACTCGGACAGAGTCATACTAATTTTGATGCAGGAACATTCAGGTATTGAAAGAAATGATTCTCTTGCAAGAAAAGGATCTGAACAAATTTCCACCAATCCAATTCCATTCCGTAGTATATTCCACGCGCTACTGTAGAGTAACTCTAGAGTAAGTATTCACTCATTCCAACAGATGAGAGAGCTTCGTCATGAGCAAATCTAGAATACGAACTTTATCCTGGCTTACTTAAAGGACATTGTAACCTGAAGAAACATCTGAACATCTGAAATGAGGCTAGCTCCCAATAATTTCTATAGAATATACGACTATGAAGAGGAATCAACTGAACATATATGCGAATGCATAAGACAAGCTCGATCCAGATTTCGTTAACTCGGACACGGTTTTATGGACCCCTTTAAAAGCTTATTGTATTGCCTTTAAAGTATGGTCTTGGGGGAGGGTTCTTAAATGTATATCATATTAAGCGCCCAGTGGCCGCAGTTATTTGGGACAACGTATCCCAAACCTTAATTTAACCTCAATCTACTAGAATTATTTTACTCAATTTTGGAAAATGTATAAAAATTATACTAAATATTACAAATTCTAAATAAAATTTATTAAAATAATTATATTTACAAAACAAATTTTCATTCAAAATTATTAAGAAAATGTTTATGTATATACCAAAAAATAATTTTAATTATTTTTTTAATTCAGATTTTGATTTACGACTTCTATACAATGCATTGTCATTACCTTTAGCCAATACATAATTATCGGTTGTTGCTGAACTATCTAAAAGTGGTGATCGAATACGTAATTTAATTTTATCATATTTATTCATAACTGTATGACAACCACCACAATATCGATTCTTTTTAGCAGCATCAAAACATACACACGGATTCGGTTTAACTCTAACTTTATCTAAATTACATTTTGGATAATCTAATGTAAATGCATTTGCTGAACTCTTTAAATATTTATAATCATTATTATTACATTGTTGTGGTATAATAATACCAGCTGAATTACCATAAATTTGATAACGTATTACACTATTTAATTTTGTATTTAAACCATTTGCTTTATAATTTAAACATTTACCCATATCAATAACATAATTTTTATCAATTTTTTCATCAATTAAATTACGTAAATTTAGATTAATATTTTTCATTTTTTTTTCATCATTTAATAATTGTTCAATGATTTTAGCAATACCAGCTGAAAAATCATGTTCAATTGATTTAAATGTTTTACATTTAATATAATTATACATTTCATTATTATTACATTTATTATCATTTAATAATTGCATTTCACAATCACTACCTTTAATATCTTTTAAATATTTAAATAATTCATATTGTTTTTGATTATTACATTCAGTTTGAATTTGCCATTTATGTAATTCATAAAGTTTATCATTAATTTTATTAATATTTTCTAATATTAATAATTTCTTTTGAATTTCTTTAATTTGTAAACATGCATTTGTAATATCTTCACTAATATCACCAATTTGTGTTATCATTGCAATATTACATTTATTTAAACTACAGATTTCTGAACAATTAGCATTAATTTGTTGATCAAGTATTTCAAATTTATTTTTAATCAGTTTATTTAATTCGAAAATTGTATCTTTAGTATCTTTCATAAATTTACATCTTGTTTCTGTTTTATGTTTTAATTCATTTATTTCATTTTCTAATAATAAAATATTTTTTGATATATTAACAATATTGAAGATATCGGATGAATCATTGGTACCAAAATCATTCATATAATATTCTAATAAACGTGATGTATGTAGCACTGTTGTTTTTAAATTTTTCTCATCATTATAATGATCTGATGTTAATTTAATTGTTAAATTTAAATTTTGTAATCTTTTTATTAAATAAAATAATTTATTATCACAATAATCAATACGATTACATATTGTTTGTAATACTTGTAATAAATTATCATTTGTTAATAAATCTTTACATAAAAAATTATCTTTATCTGATATATCAATAATTGCTGTTGGTATATTTCTTTTAAAATTCTTATTAAAATCATCACCTTTAAATATTGGTGGTTTATAGGTGTTTGCTGAATTGAATATTGTTCTAGCTGTTTGAAAATTTAATTTAATTGTTGTTTGATCAAATTCTAATTTACGTGCTAATATATGTAATATGCTATTTAAATATTTTGTATTAATTTTATCTGGTGTTACTGTAGCATTGATTAATGAACGTACTGATAATTCAATAACATTACTAAAACGATTTATGGTTTTTCGTTCTTCTGTCATTTTGTTGTATTAATAGCACAAAATAAATGTATTTTGAAAATTATTGTTGCAAAAATGATGTAAAAATTAAAAATTGTATATTAAAATGTCAAATATTTTTTATTTTTTTTAGAAATAAATTGATTTTATTATTATTTATGATCATGTAGGAGAAACAAAGTATAATATTTAATTAACAGTGTAATGTAAGACCTTTAACTGATATAATTGATTGCAATACAATGTTTTGAAACTTCTATCATTGACGCCATATGCTGCAAAGTGAAGTGAACAACGAAAAAATTTGATTTAATTATGACACTAAATAATATTCTTTAGAAATTCAGGAAATCTAAGTTTTCTGGTTTTGATTTCCAAGAATCTGAAATATAAATGGTGATCAGAATCAGCGGGTGGACAAAATATAAATAAAGTTTTACGATTTATAACCAGAAAACATAATGTAGCAGAACAAAATGATAAAAAGTAAGTTAAATTGAAGAACTAGAGGCATTAGGACGTATACGCTAGCTATTGGTTCGTTGGTTCGAATGGCGAGCCCTAACAGCTAACAGTTTTTAAAGGACTCCAAGTAACACTTTAAAATCGTTTTTGTGGTGAAGTTATTTTAGAACCATCTGCTGGCGTTAAGGAAATGTAAGGTTTTCGTAGTTCATTAACTTGCTAGATGGTTTAACTCGTTAAGGTGAGTAGTTACCAAGGGAGTAATACCAGTCCCAGGCTAACAGTGGGTACTTTTCAATAATGGGCACATGCACAATTGTCCATTTTTCGTTCATACAGCAATACACGATTATTTGTACGGAATTGTTAGCTGTGCGACGTGTTCGTTTTCTGTTTTTTTTTTTTGTCGTTCTGCACATGATGAGTTTTCTCCACCTGACATCTGATAAGGATAGATAGTAATATCAATTCCAAAAATATAGCAAACGTGATAGATTCATTGCGCATCGAACACTACAGTACCGACAAGTACCATTGCAATAAATATTTACAATTATTTTTAATTTTTGATTTTAAATTTTTGGTTTTATTATTCATAAAAACATTGAAATATTTACACATGAAATTTAAATTTATCTATAAAATTAACAAAATTTATTTTAAATTCGGTTCACATTTATGTTTTATATTTTTTGGTATTTTTTTTACATCTTTATCATCTGTTGTATCACAATTTTTAATTTGAAAATTTTGTTTCCATTTATCACTAATTAATACAATATCTTGTATCTGTTTTTCATTAATATTATCAATATTATGACAACAAGCCTTATCACAAAAACGATTTTTATCATCAGCAACATCACAAACACATTTTTCATATTGTGGTTTAAATTTAATCATTTTTGGTACTGGATAATCAATTTTATTTAAATTAGCATTTATTGTACACGAGATACAATGTGAATTTTTTAAATGTTGTGTTTTAATTGCATCAGCATAACTAATTAAACGATTTCTAATTAAATTATATAATTTTGTATTTAATACATCAATTTTTGTATCTAATAATTTTTTCATTGGTATTATTGATTTTTTATCAGCTTTTTCATTAATTAAACAACGTAAATTTAAATCCATATTTGTTAATTGCATTTCATCAATTAATATTTGTTCTAATATTTGTACAATACCATCACTAAAATCATCTTGTACAGTTTTAAAAAAATTTAATGTTACATAATTTTCTAATTCGGTACGATTAACTTTATCATTTGATAATTTCTTTAAATCACAATTATTTGCTTTAATTGTTTTTAATAATTCGTAACGTTCAATTTGTACTTCTAATTCAAATTCAATTTTCTTGCGCCATTCATTGAATTCTTCTAAATCTTGGATAATATCACGAATTTTACGTAATAATAAAATTTTATTTTCAATTTTTTTAATTTGTTGATTTAAATGCACCAAATCTTCGTTCATTAAAATTAATTTTTCATTTTTATCAATATTTGATTTACGTATTTTCGATATATTATTTGAATTAATGAATAATTTATCATTAATTTCTTTAAATTTTTGTATTGTAAAACAATTTAATTTATTCATTTTTTCATTTGTTTTATATAAAACTACATCATTTTTATTATTTATATTTTTCATTTCATTTATTTGTAATTTATATAATTCAATATTTGTTTGGATACATTGTGGATTACATGATTTTGTACAAACATGTTTACCATCTTTATTATTTGGTGGTATTTTATTTTCAAATGTTTCAATAAATTGTTCTAATACTTGATGTTTTTCATTTGTTAAAATACCTTTTTTATTTTTCAATGAGAAATTTGTTGTATCTGAAATTTGTGATTTTAAACTTTGTATATCTTCAAATTGTCTTAATGATACACTAATATTATCTAATGTTGATTCACATTTTTCTAATCTATCATTAATTGTTGTTAGCACTTCTAATAAACTATCATTACCTAATAAATATTTTGGTATTTTATCTTCTTTATCTGTTAAATCAATAATACCAGTATATTCATCGGTACCAATTGATGAACGATATCTATCAAATTCATCACCTTTAAATATTGGTTCTTTATATATATTTTTAAAATTAACAATTGATCTTGCTGTACGAATTCCTAATTTTATGCAAGTTGTATTAAAATCTAATTTACCAGCTAATATATGTAATATGCTATGTAAATGTTTAGTATTAATTTTATCTGGTGTAATACTAAAATTAATTAATTCTTGAATTGTTACTTCATTTGTGACCGAGTTTGGTGGAACTTTTGGCATTATATTTAGTTTTTTTTTAACGTTTATATAAAAAAACTGAATTTATATTATATAAAAAATAAAAATATTTATTTATTTATAAATGACAATTGATAGGATTCAAAAACATTAAATCTATTAAATCAAAAATTTAATAGAACTGGGTATAAAATATATATAGAAATTGGAAATATAAAACAAAGTTTTTAAATTATATTTACTGAATTTTATTGTAAAGGTCGAGGTACAATTTGTCTATCTGCTCAGATAGCACAGTAGTCAATCGACAAGGAAATTAAAAGATATAGTTAGCGATTAGAATTGATTAAATTTATTATTAATTTTTTATGTAATTTTTATTATGTTTTTTATATTTTTAATATCTGCTTTAAAATTTTCCTCATTCATGTTTCATTACACATTAATTTTTTTTTATACTATCAAATTTTATTTCTCTTGACATTCAGTTTGAATTCGTAAAAGTTCAATCAATCCAAATTCTTCCGATTCGTCGCAACTATATAGTGTACTCAATCGATTTTCCATAATATATAAAGACGTCAAATTTGAACTTTACTGACCGAATCTATACTGAACTAGTTGAAACATTGTTTCCCTAGAATAATCCTTAAAAATAGCTTTCATTCGTCCCGATCTTAGTAAATTGACTAAATTTAAAATATAAACCGTAAACATTTGAGGTATTGACACGTTCCAGATTGCTATCTCTTCTATGGATATAATTGTATACAACTGGAAATAAAAAAAAGAACTATGCGTGATGGTTTTTTTTTATAAAATCAAGCTTGGTGGCATAACTTTCTAACAAAAACTTCAATGCTAACCAAAATGCACATTAAACAAAAATAATGATTTTAGTTTAGTATTTAGCGACCTTGACTTTAGTGAACCGCATTATTTCTTTCTGAACTATATTATTCATCCTATGGGAATATATTGAAAAGGAAAAAAAAAATGCTAACAAAAAGATTTATGACTTTAAGTAATGAGACTACAGATGTTTATGTACAATGTATATACATTTCTTTTTTGGTGTGATGTAGGTCTTTTAGATAAACAAAAAATTATGGTTTGATCATTATCAGTTTAATGAATAATCTTCTTTGATATTAACAACATTTTTTATGTTTTTATTAAAGCTTGGATGTAAGGAAGGATCTGTGAAGTATTATAAGAAATAAATATAATAAAAACTGTCCAATAGGAAGTTTTTTTTTGTATAATAAGTTTTTATCGTTTCGGAAATTTATTTGAAATGTTTCGTTCTTTGCTTCGCTTATCTTCTCTACCCAACATTGAAACATTTTTGCCAGGAAATTCAAACATTTTTAAGAGTATTATTAATAACTAAGACCAATATGGGAGAAGCTGTCAGATATCCAGAACTACGAAACTTAGAATACTCATGTGTTAAATCTTTACTGACATGTGGAAGTGAAACGTTGTTATTTTCAAACATCATTATAAAGAAATTTCAAGTATTAATCAACAAATGTTTAAGAATAATATGTAGAATATTCTGGCCTAGCATCATAAGTAACGTGAATCTCTGGAAATACGCGAAAGAGGTGGAACTCATTATGAAATAGATTAAAAGACAAAAATGTGAGGTTGATAGGACATACCATCATGAAAGAGTGGAATCCACAAGGAACAAGAAACCAAGGATATCCGAAAGAAAGATGCAACCTCACATGAGGAAATGCAAACACAACAGCAATGAACCGAGTGAGATGTGTAAGTCAAGTGGAAGCCATATGCTACCAGGAAGATTGAAAAATAAAATAACGAAAATATATTAGCAAAATTACTTAAACTCTGTATATACCTATCGATTAAATGTGTATAATTACTGGACAAGATTCGCAATTTTTGATAAAACTATTAAACAGCTCTTCAGATAATTATAATAATTATATTTTTGATTAAATTACCACTTAATAAATAATTCCTTTATTTTATAGTATATAATATTAAAGATAATTTCAAAGATTACACATTTTTATAGTTTACAAAATCTTTAAATTTTATGCCAATTTTAAAATACATTATTCAAGTAATTTATTTTTTGAGCTGGCTGAGGCTATCTACATCCATAAATATAATAATGCAAGAAATTATAATTAACATTGTTTTTTAAAGAAATTGTAGAATAAATTTAATTGGTTTTTAGGTACTATGAAGTAATTTTTTATAGCCTAAAATTAAAAATTATGGTTAATGTCTTCGGATATACATACGGTGACCATTTTTCAACGACAAAAATAAGGGACGAAACTTTTTTTTAAAGAAATAAAACAGTTTCCAAATTTAAAACATTAACATTCTTTTAATTTATGCTTAGAAATTGTTAAAACAACTTACAGTTTAAACCATTATTCTTAATTAGATTATTTTGAAATATTTACTATTAGATGTGAAATAGTTTTTTTTGTTGTGATATCAATATTAAAATTATAAATACAAAAGAACACATCAATTTTGGTTTTTTGGCACCTATATAAACATATTAGCTTTTAATTTCGATTATTTGGTTTAGTTGTAAGCAATTATGGGGAAATTCCAAATTCTATTTGCATATTTCCAAAATATGTAATTCATTTTATTTATTCTCTAGAAAAGAAATAATTTTTATTTTTGAGAATAAAAATAAAGTATAATTTATACTTTTAATAGTTTTGAGTAGAGTACCGTAATTTTTTTAAGAAAGTAGAAAAGAAATAATTTGTAATTTAGAAAATAGATATAAAATACATTTATATGCCTTTAATATTTTTGAGTAGAATAAATTTTTTTTAAGAAGGTCGTTATCTTCTTTTAAGAAATTATTGACCAACACGGTACTGTTCGCAATAAAATCCATTCAGCAACAAGTATATCTTCGAATTCTTTTGTCCACTGGGTTAAATATTCTACACAAGTATCATAAAATGTAAAAACAAAATATCTGCTTTTTAGCTACAAAATAGTAAAATTTCCAATGCAGTTACAAAAATTCAGAGATTTAAAAGATATGAAAAATTGAAACAGAAATATGGGACTTTAAGGAAAATATGACAGAACAAGGGACATTTAGCGTCCCTTTCAAAAAAATTAAATTTAAGGAATGCCAAATTCAAACAAGGGACTGTCCCTTGTAAAAAGGGACGATTGGTCACCGTAGATATACATCAATTCATCAAACATTGCGCGACTTAAAAAAAGACTTTATTATTAGAGGTCAAAATAGAAATTTACAATATTTACACCTTAAAAAATTTCCATTATAGTTTTAAAAATTAAAGGGAACATTAATCTTTAATTGATTTTTATGCTCTATGATTTTAATTCTACAGGTAGGACTTTTGACTTTTTGTATTTATGAACCAATATTCAGTAACCAATTAAATAATATGCTGTAAAATTGTAATTTGTTTTATGTATATAAACTGGCAATACTTCCTTAGTAAAATCATTGATATATTCATTTTTATATATTTAATTAATTACGCTTTCCGCATTTCTGTTCATCGATTGTAAATTAATATCAAATGCTTACCTAAATAATTGATATGCCTTAACCTATATTGAACTTTAAAATTAAATTTAAGATTGTAATTTTTTTAATTCTTTTCTATCAATCTTCTCTTAATAGGCTGCATTTTCACTACTGGATGTTTGATGTTTCCACTCACATTACTATACTAATCTCTTCCTTGTGGTGTTTTTACTAGTTGACAAATTCTTCGAAGGACTATCGAATTTCAAATTTTTCACAGCTATTACATTTGCTTCCTTCATATTCCCTTCAATCACAGAGTATAATTTTCCAGATCATTTAATAATATCATAAAAAAAACACAATCGAATGTTAATTACATTAACATACCGAAATTGTATATAAAAAATAAAATTTAATTTCTTACCCATTCCCAACATAAACTCACCCTATTTCAATACAGAAACAAGTAATTTCAAACATCTGATGACAATTTTATGTAAAATAATTGTAAAGCTTCGTTAAAATGGTTATAGTAATACGTATTATTATTATTGGTACAATTATCAAGGATATTTAACTTTGTTTTTTTTTTCAATGGATTAACAAAAATTATACATAAATATAATATAAAAAAAATATAAAACTCATCGTTAAAACCATTTCGCCATCAGGATTTTATAGTATTATCTGAATAAACATTAACAGTTTTTAAAAACCATTGACACCATATGGATTTAAGTACTTGTAAAAACATTAAAATTTTTCATATTTAAAATTTCGGACCAGACATAAATTAACCGAATATTTAAAAGCTTATAACAGCAATTTTATTAATTAAAATTGTCCATATTTTAATATTTAATTATATTTAATGACAGTTTTAACAATATTAACACTCAATTAGGATTATAATTAATATACTGACTGAATAAGTCATAAGATATATTTCATTAATTTGGACAACGATTATTGAAATATTCTTTAAAAAATATATTTGTGAAATAAATAATTTCATGAATTTGAAGAAATATTTCAATGTGATTGAAATTTTACACAAGATTGTTTATTTTTTAAATTTAATTTTGCATTAAAATTCTGAATATACAAAACAATAAAGTTCCCAATCCATTTTAAAACAGTTTCCTGGAATTTTTGATCTATTTATAATTCAGGAGTTCCTGTTTCGTAATCCATTCAAAAAGCTGCTATTTAGGGGTACCTCAGCAGATAACACGTAGTCAATAATGATTTTTATCCAACAGTATTTCGTAATTAACAGTATGATTGTAACATCCATTACTATATTAAAACTAACTCAAATTTTAACACGTCTATTATGTATTTTATGGAACTCGTAATTTTGATTAGGGACGTACTAAAACTACCGATCCTAAATTTTATAGCCGCCAACTACATTACAAAATTAATATGTGTACTTAATTATATTAGAATCGTATAATATTTACATACGATCTAGTCTAGAACATTCAAATCAAAATAATTTTTGGAAAATTAATCAGGGACCCCTTAGGCTTAGAGCTACTAACCTCTACCTTGATCAAGTTCAATATTAAGTATACACAAATAAGAATTGTATACAAAATTATAAAAAATGTTAATTAAAACCTTATGATTTTTCGAATGGTGTCCAAATCAGTTAATGTCAGTAATTATAATCCGAAGAACATTTTAGATTTTATATTATCAAAATTGGATAGAAAATGGCAGCCACTTTCGCATCGAAAATGACTCTGATTCCGAATCCTTTAAATGTTATAATGACCTATCTACAAATATAATATTAAGTGTATAAAAAATATTAAACTTTATATTAAATTATTTATTGTTTTCCCTAAAATTAAATTATATTTCAAGAACTTAAATTAAATGTAATTTACACAAAAATTAAATTTATTAATTACAAAATTTAAATTAATATTTTACTCATAAAAATCTAACGAAATATTCAAAATTAAATTCAAATTCAAATTTTGCGCGCTTTTTGCAACAATTTTTTTTATCAATTTATTAATATATTTAGAATTTAGACACACCTCTTTTCTTAGTTAAAATTTAACAGTCAGTGTGAAAAGATGTTTGGGTATGGGTACTTCGAAGTGAATAAATTTAATATAAAAATTAATAAAAATGTCATTTTAACGTGACGCAAATTAAATATATGATAAAATTAATGTTTTTAAGAAATTATTAATTAGAAATATGTTAAAAAATCTGAGATTTTGAAAATTTCATCGAAATTGAAAATTTCAGATTGCATTTTTTTGTGTGTGGAAATATTTTCTTTATAAAAATTTAGATTTAAAAAATATTAATTATTTTATAAGTGTTAATTATCATAAAAAGGATATATTTCTAATCTAAAGAAAATTATAAAAATATGTGCGTAATTTTATTATTTGAAAGTGAAAATTAAAAGTGTTTTTTTAGTATTGTTGTGAATCATAATTTCAAGATTTTTTTATTGATATTCAGCCATTTTGCATTTGCTTCAAAACAGGTAAATTTTTATATTAAATATTTTACATTTTTGATAATATTATTATCGGTTTTTGCTAATATTTTTGTAAAAGTTTTAATATTTCTTAAATTTTCTACACCATTTTAGCTTTTATTTAAAACTTTAGATATCTTATGAAATTGTCCTCTTTTTGCTTAGATCACCAAAGTTTTCCGATAAGAGTTTTCTGATAATACTTCGTTATTAATTGATATTGAGCGTGTAATCGATCTTTAATAAAAAAGACTAAATTATCTAGAAAACCAAAAAAAGATATATCGAAAGTTTTGATAAATATTTGGATGCTGCTGTCATTCTATGATAATGCAGTTTTTGAATGTCTTCCATTTGATCTTAGGGAGAAGCGCTATTCAATAACTTATTTGGCCAAAAATAATGAATTTATATATTCACCAATGCAATTCTATGCAATTATGAACTTATTTTGCCAATAAATTTCCAAAAGTTTGTTATTTAATATGCAAGCGCCAAACCATTGTTGGAAGATTATTTTACGGCCAGACTTTATCTGGCCGATAAACTCTGAAACTACTGAGTGAGTTTAAACTTACACACAATGTTTAATTCGAACCAACCTTAAATGTTAGTATTGTCACAGGTTAAAATTAATGTTCATTGTATGTATGTGGCCGATAAACCCTTCATTCATTGCTATAATTTTTCATTTCATCGACGGATATATTTGTCCGAGCCGTACGAACCTGGGTTTATAGGCTAGTTATATAAGAAAAACATTTCCGACGCCTTGGATACTATTTTATTATGTTTATGTCTTTGGAATACTCTTAACATTCGGATCAATTGGCATTCTATAAATCTTGTTTATCTTCTATATAGCTGCATATTTTAAAATAACAAATTTTCTTAACTTTATCTTTCTGGATAATACTGAAATTTTTTCAATTAAACGTCATAAGAATTACATTTAATTAATTTAAAATAACTTTCTTCAATTATATAATTGGTCATCTGATAAAACAGTAATAACTATTGAACTGTTATGTTAATTTCTATTTCAAAAGTAAATAAATTTTAGACATAATTGACTGGTTTTTTTTTTCAGTATGTAAAAACATAATTAAATTCAGCAATCTAAAGATATTTCTTTATTATTAATAACATCTAACAAAAAAAAAACTATTAAATTGAGTATTTCTTTTGGCGCCTGAATCAGAATTTTATTAAAAATGATTTTATATAAAAATTCTATATAGTAAAGTAAATATTTTAATAAAGTTAAACGACATTTTCCGTTATTTAATATAAAATATTTTTTTTTTTCAAAAAAACTGGTTAATTTAATGATTCTTAGATTTTTTATGTTTATTATATAACTTTATTTGATTAGAAAATAAATTAATATAGTTTTATGTTTCCGTACACCTTTAGAGAGCCAGATCGCTATCCGTGCACCTGTAGAGAACGTTATGCATTTTAATAAAAATATTATTTTCATAAAAATATTTAATAAAGATAATTAACACATGATAAATATATTAAATATTTATTTGTAAGAAATTTCAAAATTAATGAAAGATATTAATGTTCAAGTGAATATTAGTAATAAATCAATTTATTTTTTATGTACAAAGTATAATTTTAAAGTATTATGTTCAGATAGCCAAGCGGCATTAAAATCTTTGGCCAATATCACAACATATTCAAAATTTGGAAATTTATATAAAACTAATCTTAATCTTTTAGAAAACCGTCACCATCGTAAACATTTCTAAAGCATACTAACTAGATCACTAGATTTTTATTAGTTTTTTGCAATTTTGGATGCCTCACACTCAATAACGTTACGAAAAATTATGAATTTCCATTTTTTCAAAGTATCCTCCTTTCAAACACCGCAAATCCTCATAATGAATGAATGATTAAAATTTCATTCACCATAGCTAGTATTAATTTACTGATATAAATAATTTTTTATGAGTAAATTATACTTCATTTAGAACTTTGTTGGCAACAACTAATAAAATAAGAGATTTATATAATGAAACAAGCTAAACTACTGATAATGTCATAATTTTTTTTTAATAACATAATTTACTTACAAATGTGTAACGTTTTGAATCTTGAAGTTCAATATTTAATAAACGAAACTGGATTTCACTATTATTAACACTGTTAAACAAAACTGGATCAAATTAGTTCTTCAATTTAATAATTTTGTCAGTATTTCTGTCATAGACTATTAAAAATTCTAACTGAGACAAATCTTAAATACGGAGAAGAAATTATATTTATCAGTAGAAAATAACACTATGTACAAGTTGATCTTTATGAGCTGTAATTCGGATGGAAAGGACATACGTTGGGAAAATCCTATAGTGTTTTCGGATGAATCTAATAATTGCTCTACAACTAACTGCCCTTGGATATTCAGAAGCCCAAATATGAAACAATTTTCCTTATTAACGTAGTCTTTTAAATGAAAATGAGTTCCGTCAGAAAAAATTATAATTACTTGTTGTTTTCATAGGTTAAATGTTATTTTCACAAATCGACCATTTTCATAATGGGTTCAAATCCATTAATACGGGTTTGGACCAAATTGAGTTCAAAATTGAGATTAATCACATAGTCGATTGCTAAACAATGAATTATAACCATAAAGGTCACCGGAACAAAATTTACAATAACATTTTTCATGTATATGACCATAGTCATAATCTACATACCATTTATTTTATACATTACAGAGATTCTGCGGATGTTTAGCTAACTGTGAGAACCAAGTTTTTTAGGTAGCATCACAATCGTCCTAGAATTGTAAAAAATTATGATTAAAATCTAAGATTTAAATAAAGGTTAAGAACAATCTTCGTTTACACTTTGGCTACAATTAAGTTTTGTATATTAACACATTTCTTTTTTTTTTGCTGTGATTAATTAATAGTTCTCACACATGATAATCTTCATGATTATTCTTAATATATATTTATTCAAGGATACAAAGAATTTACAAAACTATTGCGTTAGTAACAAAAAACAACCTGTTAAAGTTTCATGAATATTTCCATATAATAAGAGAAACATAAATTTCTTTTTCATTTTCTCACATTTCTTCAACATTTTTTTTTTTGTTTGTTTGTTGTCAAAACGATTAAATTTTGCACTTTAAAATTGTTCACCTTAACTTATTTATGTATAGTAATTGTTGTTGGTGCTAGAATATTAAGAATGAAAAATTTGTAATGTTTCTGGTTGATTTAAAATAAACAACATTGTCGCCAGATTATTTGTTTACAATTTTCGTTCTATGAAACAACGATATTTAAATTACTTAAGGATTATAGGTTTTGTAAGAGGAGGACAAAATCCTTAGATGAAATATTAAAACATATTGTGAATTGGTCAACAGGAATTATAATAAATATGATAACTTATTTCACAGCAGGCAATAATATTTGATATCGTGTTGAGATGTTATCGATTCATTCTTTATAAACTTTTATAAGAAAAATTGTGCTTCTGCAGAATTATTACAGTTCAATAAATTTTGACCTGAAAATATTTTGATTACAATAATATTTTTGTTTTGGTTCACTAATTCTATTTTGTTTTGAATATTTATTTATATTTGTTATTATTAATTCAAAAATTTGTAAATAAATAATTTGTATTTAAGATTATTATAGGATAAATGTTGAATGGTTCCGGTGATTCTAAGTATTTCTATTATAGTTTTATTATATTTTTACATAATATTTTACAGATAGGTTGTACATATAAACTATTCAGTAGCTCCATTGTAATAAAATTAAAAAGTATAATATGTTTTCCATATTTACAGAATAGTACAATAATAATTAGCATTAGTACAAATTATCAAAATTCGATTTATAATCGACAGTATTATTTGCCAAAGCTGAATATGCTAAAAGATATACCATTAAGAACATTTTTGCTATAGGGTTGATATTTGCTATATTGACAGTTCTCTGTAATTCTGATTTTTTTTACATATTCACAGTAAAACAACTAATAATTATAATGTTGAGTAACCATTACATTCATCTCGAAGCGCTCTATCATTATAGTCCGTAATATTTCGAAAAAAAGGCTGGGGTATCTGTCACTAGTATTCGATATAGAAACATGATAACCAATTTCTTATGATCAATATTTGATGATATAGATATTAACGACTTGTTGTAGAATGACGCTACATCTCTTGAAAGTGTAATTCAGGAGGTAGAGCCACAGTAATACAGATATATAATTATGATTGCAAATTCCGTCCACAAAATCAAGTGGTCATTTGTCTGATATTATCTTTCTTCCATAAATGGCACTCTCACAACAAAAGAATAACAAATCTTTCGAGCAAAATTCGTGATTAATTTAAAATTGAATAAAAAAGTATAATCTACCAAAATTTTTAATTACTTTTTTTGGGAATGGATTTGATAACCCATGGTCCCTAAAATGTAAATAATTAAACCATTTTACATCTGATTCTAGTGAAATAAATACTTGTGTGCTGGATATAAACAAATACACCGACTGGCATTAATTAAGATTCAAGACTCTGACTCCATGAAGAAATCAAAGGAAGGCTTCATTTTCAAATTAAAATATTTGAAAGAAACATAAAAAAAAACACGTATTAAAGATTGCCCTACAGATTAGATAAATTGTAATTATTAGAGATTGCCAGTAATCTAACATCATTAATCGCACCACTTCATAACTCATCGTAAAATTGTATATATCAATTTTCATTTAATTTATTTTAATAGTGAACATTAAATGATTTTATAATTATATAATAAATATATTGTTAAATAACGATAATAAAATTGTAAATTAACTCAAAAGGAAATTAACTAATAATATTGTTATTAATTTTCTAATTAATGTGTTTAATTTAATTACAAAATTTAATAGCATTCTGATAAAGTATAAATATTTATTGGTAACTATAGCTATAATAATTTTCGTTGAACGATTTCCATAATCTTTTTAATTCTTATTTAAATATATACCATACAATTATTTATAAATGTACTTTTAAGCTAATTCGAAAATTATTATTTATATATTTTTTAGAAGCCTATAAAAAATATTTCATAAAAATTTAATTATATATAATATTGTACTTAACTTTAATATGTTTTCATTATGGAGTTAGAGTTCTATACATAATTACATGTTTATTTTATATTTTTCTTCACTATAAATTCAAAATTATATATGGTTTTTTCATTTTTATTATAAAGTATTAAGATATAATAGTAATAAATAAACCAATTTGGGTTATAATTCAAAATATTCTCTATAATAAATTCACCTGTTTGGCAAAACATAAAAAATAAAATAAAAATTAAATTCATAAAACAAGCTACTTAAGTGCTTTTTCGAGCAACTGGGAATAGAAAGAAAATATTCACTGATTATTAAACTTGTACAATGGTGCATGTCTTTTCTGATAAAAATTGCAATAAAATAAATGTTAAAATTTAAGATTACGAAGCAAAAAAATAAATAAAATTAACTTGATGATCGCGGTCATGCTAAAAAGTTTAACATAATCGCGATCGTATCATTGTTTAGAGCTAGTCAGATTAGAGAAAATAATTCGTTATATACAAATTTAGTGATTTTCATATTAATACGAACAAATACGAAAATTTATTCGTTTTAATTTGTAAATTTTTCATGTCAATTTAAACTTTTTAATAATAAATGCTGAAAATTTTGAATGTAAATCATAAATCTGGTGTGGAATCCTCATGAAAGTACATAGCACTACATAGTCATTCGGTTTATAATATATTCAATTGAGTTCGCCTACGTTTGCTCGACATAAACGCCTCAATCTTTTATAATGGTCCAATATTTCGACATGAAATTGAAAAAATCAAATCTCTTAACCCGCGCAGCTGTGCTTTCGCTATGAGAGTTAATAAATTGTTGCTTTTGTGTTGATGACACAAATGTTAAAACAATTTTTTTTAGAACATTTTATTTAAATTAATTGTAAATGTACTTAAAAATATGTTAACCTTTGTTTAATTCATTCGGAGCATGTAAGATAAAAGCGTGTAGATTTTAAATCGTTCATAGACCGATACTAAAAGTTAAGTATATAAAGTAAAATTTATATTAAGTGAAACTTTCTATGCCTCTGCTTGTTAGTGAAGAAAATTTTTTGTGGTATACAAGTAACAAAATATTAACGGATTTTTATTTGCACGTTAATTGCAATTATCAAATTAGAAATGGTAACATAAGTTTTAGCTTATATGTACAAATTATACATAGATTCGATTTATTTAATGATTTGGCTGGTCTCTGCGTTGTTTGGAATATATAAAATATTGTAATTTTTGTTAGGAAAATTTAAAAATTTAAAATATAATAAAAGAAAATGTTAAACAATATCGTGAGGAGATATAACTTTCATATATTCGATTAGAAGTCATGAATATTTTGGAATGATCTTTTTTTAGGAGATAGTTTTTTTTTAAAGATTTATAAATAATTTGTAGATATATATTTAAAATATTTTTCCTAAATCAAAATAGTTAAATCTTTTAAATATTTAGTATAAGATTAGATTATAAAAGAGTTTCTGAGACTCTTCAGGCCTGTTGAGAAACAAAACTTTAAAAATCGATTATGCATCACTACAAATTTAAACACACTCGATGTCCGCAAGCTCCTACAGAACATTATGACTTCCTGATAGATGTGTCCTTGACCGCTTGAAAGGTGTTGAAATATTTTAAAGTTTTACAGCCTTTATCGAATATTAACCAATATAATATGGCGTCAGTATAATGTGAATAAAAATCTTCAATATAAATTAATTTAATGAAGTTTCATTGCAGCAGAGGCAACAAGTCTAGTTTAATATCAAAATTTTGGTATTAGAATTCCTGAATTTAACTATAGAATTTACGTATATCTATCTTGGACTGGGAGATCTATTTTTTTCAACCTATACTGATTATTAAAACAAAAATTAAAGATGAATTTTATTTGATTCCATTATTTTAAAATAGATTTTATCAATCTTATTTTGTATTAACTAAAAAAACATAAAAAATTAAAAAGATTAAAGTAAAATTTTATAAATTTTATAAACTTAAGAGTGCATTGTATTAATTTTGATATTTCTGATAAATTAAGGATACTTTTTTTTTCTTTAGTTATTAAAGAATTTTTGATATAATTCACGAATTATTCTATACTTAAAGTGGCTACAAATGAGCGTTTTATTGGTAAAACTTATTTCTCTTATTATTATTTTATTATTTTATCGACTTGTCGGCACCGAATTTTTAATTTTTCTGGCCATCATCGTTTTCAGTTTATTTTCTTTAGCTTAAGCCAACTTTTGAGCCAGATTTTTGCATTTCTTTTCTTAACCGTTCCTTATTCCCTGTTGTCATTTTAGAATGACCTACAGAGAAACACTGATTCCTAGTTTCATCTGAACAGCCTCATTTTGAGTGTTACTAGATCAATGGAAAATAGCATTCCGATGGCACTTTTTATGGTTTCTATTTATAATTCGTTGCCAGCTATGAATCGTATACATTGATAATGGAGTCAGCTTCATATGATTCATAATGTTTATACAATAACTTATTGGTCAATTGTCTTGTTCTTGAGAGTTTCGGCATTAACGAATGTCTACCTATCTTTTAATGATAACTTAACTAAACAAGAACACTAGATATTTATAATCTAAAACTTTATTGATGTACGATATAATAATAATATATTAAAATAATTTGTTTTTAAATTGGAAATTTTACTTATTCCAATAAAACGCACCTTATTTTATAAATGCATTCTTTTCCAATCATGGTTTATTATGTGTTGTGTTCTGTTGTTGAGCTGTTAGCATAAAGTATTATGCTCGCAATATATGAAAGGTTCGCAAATCTTGATATAATGATATACTCCGCCAAAACGACTACATTAAACGCATATAAGGAATTGAATTTGTTTTCAGCAGTATAAATATATATTTTATATAAAGAAAATTATTATAACATCGAGGATACTTTTTAATAACATTTTGTATTCTTATTTTTATTATCATAAAAAATTAAATTAAGTACAAAAAAATAAAATAAAATAAAATAAAAAATCACTTTGAAATAAAAGACCAGCATGCACTTTTGCATAAAAATTTCATTATCTGTAAAACTTTATTTATAATAGTTTTTAAAAGCGTGGTGTTGTGCACTATATATATAGCTAAAAGAATCGATAGTAGCAAATTTTTATTGATTTGTTTAATCGATTTAAATTAATATTTAATTTTAAATATTTATGGCATCGTATGCGGTAAATACATTAAAATTATTTTGCAACGAAAGATATAAAAAATGTGTGGCTTTTGAACTCTTTTGAAGAAATAAGTTAAAGATGTTATTTATGTTACACATAAAGAAGTGCTGCTTTATTAGTAGGCAGAAGAATTATAGTAAAATTAAAATTGTGCGAAATATTTGTTTATTGATAATATTGATATGTTGTGGGGAATTCAGCTCATACATGAACTGTTTGGTATGGACCGCTTATTCTTCTTGCTTATCAATATCAATTTATCCTAATACTTTCATGTTTAAAGTTATTTCATTTATTCATTCGCTGT
The DNA here is from genome assembly GCA_963920725.1 of Rhamphomyia laevipes. NCBI lineage: Eukaryota > Metazoa > Arthropoda > Insecta > Diptera > Empididae > Rhamphomyia > Rhamphomyia laevipes. The sequence continues at coordinate 44,733,887 of OY987259.1, forward strand.
TTGAAGTTATTTAATTCGCTTATTACAAGCAAGTAAACAATTCATAGTAACAGAAACAAGTCTGCTATCCTACAATCAAATTCATTTCATCATTATAGTTTTCTGGTTTTCTGAATAAAGTCTTTCAATAATTCCATATAGAGTCCTAAAACTGATAACCTAAGAACAAGTTTTGAACCATGTAGTGAATTCCTTCTGCTTTGCACACTCCCAGAAAAGAAATTCTCTATTGCTTATGATATTCGAATTGAGAGTAGTACGTGGCCCCATTCATTACAAATTATAGTATCATTTGATATACCGACAATTTGTATTATAAATCTACAAGTTATAAAAAATATTTATTAACAACAATTTTAAAAACATTAAAATTGAGATCATAACAATTTATTTAATTAGAATTCATTTCTATATATACCAAAACTCTCTCATATATGGAACAAATTCAATTTCATATCAAACATTATTTTATCATAAATAACTAATTCCGTTCATGGCATTGCAATCTCAGCAATAGCTTTCTCAGCAATATAAATGAGATTGTATAAATAAATTGATTTGTTAATTGCTATTAATAATGATCACTTTATTAATTAAATTATTTATAATTTTTAATTAAATTTAATTACAAACAATTAATTATTTTTTCAGTTTTGTATTTTTAAATATTATTTTTTGTGAATTATTTCAAAAGAAACTTATTTTAATTTGTTTATATACAAAATTATTAATGACTAAAAGTTAATAATTTTGACCACCCATGAAGTTTATAATTTTTCAAAATATTAGAGTGTTTATTTCAAAAAAATGTAAAAAAAAAATAAGAACATAATTCTATAATTCACAAATTTTCATAAAGTTCTAACTTAATTAGCGTAAAACGTGAAATTATAATTATATATGAAACAGGAAAAAAATTGAACCCATAAAATAAATTAATAAAAATTTATCATAATTTATAATCCATAATAAATAAAATTTATGTGAATATGAAATTTATAAGATATAAATAATTATATGTTACCAGAGCAATTATTTAAGTTTTTGTTGATTTTTCATATTTAATTCATAAATATCTTCAAACCTTTTTATGTATAATTTCTTACCCGTCCAAATAAAATTATTACTATGATTAAATATGATTTTTTTGTTTCGATAATTTATATTAGTAAAGTATCAGGTAGCAATGATATTGTCGATCATTTTTTGACCACTGAAATTAACAACAAAAATATTATTATCAAATATAAAATATCTTTAAATTAGTGTACACTGAGTATCTACAGTCTAATTCATATAATTAATGTCTATAAAAAGAGAATCCTTCTAAGAGATGGTAAACTTTTAAATATTGTATTGGAGTGATCAAAAGTGTTGTAAATATTTTTAAATTTAAAGCTTCAATGAAAACTTTCGAATTAATGGATAATTTATTGTAAAACGTAATTTATAGTTAATTTTTGTATACACTATAAATCGATTTGTTATAAAACTCTGAAACTTCGTTTCAATGTGCGGAACCGGCTGAACATTTGGACCTTTAAATATGATTAATCGAGACATCAACTTCCACTTCTTATCCTTAGCTAATGCTAGGTAACCAGCGAATATACCAATTGCAGAACAACAAGAAACTCGTGGACGCTGTTCGCGAAAAACAAAACAGAAAACTTACTAAAATTATTATGTCAAGGACATGGCTAGGGATCCCATACAATGACTAGGTTTCCCATACAACCAATCGTGCCATAGTTTAATGAATGCCAACAGAAAAAACCAATTGATGACTTTATTTGCAAATGTCCGGCACTGGCTAGGGCCAGGCATTGCACTCTTGGTTAACTACTACCTTTATGAACTCAACGATTTAACCAGTAACGGCACGAGATGTATCTAAAATAACATAATCCATGATGGGGTGCACGAGAATGTGTGAAAGTAAAATGATGCTAAAACGCTACTCAGAGTCCTGGACAGTTTCTTTCGCTCGCCACTCGTAGCAACGTGATATTTGAAATGTTTTCGTAATTGCATTTTTCGATGTCTACTAATTATGTTTACTCATGCATTAAACTGAAAATAAGTTTCCTTACGATAATTTCCCTTACGATAAACACTTTTTTAACGATATTAGATTGGGAAACTAAATTGTTTAATATTTATAATATTACAATATATTATTAGTCTCTAAAACACACTTAATATTCTAGATGGGTGTAACTATATATAGTGTAACGTCTCAATTTATCATAAATTGCAGAATCATCAAATTATAATTCAAATGTTATACACTTTTCGATTTTTGATCTTCGACAGATTCTTTAAAACTTTTAACTAGAGTGATCTCTAGGAAAAAAACTTCTTTATTATTATTTTAGTTTTTTTTTATCTATATGATAAATCTACAGGCTAATTGATCTGTAACATTATTTTTAAAAGTGTATGAAGAAAAAAGATGGCCATCATATTGAATCTTTTATATATTGGTGTCCTGACTGAAGGCGGTTCGACCTTCTATCAATTGATTGATTATCCTGACGTTTTTGATGAAAGATAAATTCAATATTTTCTGCCCCTGATAATCATATTATGTAATTGAATATGGAATTTAATTTAAGTGTATGATTATGTAGATTATTTGATGTAGTATTAAGTAAAGAATTTTTATTTTGGGATTTCTAGGCGGCGATACGAGTTCTAAGTGATTTACATTTTTGTGCTGGGAATTATTTTCTGAAAAATTATTACTTAGATTTTTCTTCTAAGTTCAAATTAATTTTTAAGTGGGTATTAAAGCTTGAATGAATTTCAAACTTAATAACTAGGATTTATTCTGATTTGACCTGTAGTACACCATGCTTCGGCTAAATAAATGACTTAAACTTAAATTAAACTTAAATCAGTACAAGCCGAAAATTTTGATTATTACTATGACCTAATTTGACAAATTATGATTAATAAATTTTGGTTTGGCGCAAACTTAAAACATCATTAACAATTTAAGAGATTATGTCTTCCGCGGTAATTACGTCAGAGTTTATTAAGATAAACAGGAATAACTTCTATTACTCATTGCTTAATTTTCCATTAAATATATTTGAATTAAATTAAATTAATTAAATGTTAATTTCAACATGACTTCAACAGTTCAGATAAAATGATAATTATAACAGATAATTTTATTTTATTATTTCCTATTTTAATTGTGGCTAATGTCATGATGAAAATTACCAAACCTTGAATTAAAAAAATCTCAAATCATTATTCTCAATTAAATTGTTTTGATGGTACTACATATAAATGAAAATGTAATTTTGTATCAAATACGATCATATTAAGAAGCATAGTGAAAATCTCGAAATGAAAATTACGATCGTGGCGTCAATATTCTCTAAATGAAACAAAAGACTTTAACGACAGTAATTATTATCATTGTTTTATTTCTGTGCAATTTTCTTTTTAGCCTGAAATCGTTTTGTAGCGTTTTTGTTGTTGTTGTAAAATACGAGTTCACTTCTTTTTATTGCAATTGTATAATAATCAAGTATATATAATACTTTGTATATGAATATAAATATTATGATGTTTGTATGTATGTATATATATATTATGTAGCACCATAGTACATAAAATACTTTTTCTTTGAGTTTTATCTTAAATACTGAAGATCCCGGAATTGCAGAGGATAAAAGTAATTTAATGTGTAAATTAGAATGACTGCAGAAATTTTTTATGTATGAATATTTAAGTACTGAACGTTTACAGCAACATTTAGTACGATAAAAGGTACAAAAATTGTCGAAAAAACACTTATCATTCGGAAGTATATTCGATTTCAGTATTAATAGCATCATTTTTATTAGTATTATTCAAAAATTGGTAATTTTATCCGTATCAGAAATATACTTATGTATATTCTAAGTTTGTCTGTAATGGAATTAAAAAGAAAGTTTGATTTTCCAACTATTAGGCTATTTAACAAAATCGGGAAACATTGACGATCAATATTGTTAAAAAAATATAATGGGAAAGATTGTGCTAGAATATTCGATTCTGTCAATGAATTGTAAAAAAATCATAGCTCATTTTATTGTTTTACAGTATGATCGGTAGACAGAGACACGATGCTTATCTCGGAGTCAACCATTGTGTTTTTGTGGTGCTGTGACCAAGTAAAACTACACTTAAACCTTTGTAATATGAAAGTTAAGTCTGTCACGATCCCAGTATTCAAATAAACTAGGTAGCATTATACGATTTACTTATACTCGCCACATTACTGATCATCCAGTTCTTTTTAATGAATATTAAATATTTGATTGAGAATACGATTGGAATTCGGAAGCCTGAAAAGAAACCAAAATAGGACCATCAACATTTCTCGTGCTGTGATTGGATCGCTCGGCTACTGTTAACCTTGGCGAAGCTATGTGGACACCCTATGCTACCCAAGGGAGTGAAAAAGGAAATATTCCATATTTTTCTAAAGTAAACTAAAACTGTGGGTGAACCAAGTCATCAATTACATTATAATTATATTGAATAAATTAGATCTTAAATAGGTTAAACGCTTAAATAGCTCTAAAAAATCGTACCTATCCATTCTATTTCACCAGCAATTAGTTAAACTTAAGATATTATGTTTTTTTTCTTTATACAAACTTCTAAATGAATTCAAGATAACCTGACGAAAATTTTGTATACAGAAACATTTATATAAATAAAATTTCTTATAAATACTGCAGAAAAATATCTGCTCAAATATAAGAAAAAAAAAGCCTTTAGAAAGATACTCTAGGGTCTTTTAATTTAAATCTCTCTTTAAAACCTGAATTTTATATCGTTATATATACATATTTATTATATCTATATTCAATCAAAAACGTATTTATATATATAGAAAGGCTCAGGCTTTTGATATAGTTTCGCCTTGTGTATATATCTCGATAGTTTCGTAAATAAATATTTTTTTTTAAGTTTAAGTTGTTTTGTTAATATATAGGAAACCAGGTTGGTTTTTAACCTGTGTAACTTGACGACCAACCAATCACGTTTTTGACTTTCAGTTTAAGAAGTTAAGCCGAACTGAATTGAGCTGTTTCTCTTGGTTTTGGTATTATTGTAAGAATTATATAGTGTGTATCTTTAACACGCCGGTCGAGATTTTTCATAATATTTTCAATTGTTATGTGGTGCGCGCCATTACATTTGTTTTTGATAAAAAAATTATTATCGTGATAATTTTTTTTTTGTGATGGTATAAGACAAGTAAAATTAAATTAGCCTTTTTTAAATAATGATCATTAATATCTTATATGTTAAAAGCATATAATCAAAAAGGTTTAGGATAAAATAAAGTGGCAAAATTAAAATGTACAAGTGAATTTAAGCATAATAATTTTAATTAAATGATGTTGTTAATTGTTGGGATAGTGAAAACATAAATTGATCGTTTCAAAAGTTTTGTACTTACAGATCGTATTCTTATTGGAAAACAATATATACAAAAATTTTCAAAATTGACCAATGCAAATTTAAAATTTATACATAATTTAAAAATTTATATACAATTTAAACATATAAAAACATAATAATTTCATTTGATATTTGGATTAAGATCATGGTGTTACAGAGCTGCGGACTGATTTATGGATTAATATTTTAATTGGATATGCATGTTTTTTGTTGTGGTCCTTAAAGTGCAGTTTATTTTGTTTTCAATATTTTTATACTTGAAATATTTTATATATGTTAAAATAGTTACGAGCAACATAAATACATTAAATATAAACAATATACATAATAAGAAACGAATGCAAATATAAATGTTGTTTTAATTTAATGAATAAAAATCCATTTTTTTAAATTAGTTTTTTTTCTTTGAATCATAAAAGGTGCAGTTGATTTAGTTTCTTTTTGGTTTCATATAAAAAGTATAGTATCGTAAAAGCTAGAGTTGTAACGTAACGTTTAACGATAAATATTATTGTAATACGCAGTACGTGTTAAAATATATTAAAAATTTAATTATAATAATAATTTTCAGCACATTTGTATCAGTTAATGTTAAGTCTAGTAAGTAAGAATGGAAAAATATTTATAGTAAATTGTTAAATTTCAATTGGGTGGTAATTTATCTACTGTGCAGATTGTATAGAAGAATTTTGCAAGTGTTGTTTTGTGTTTTTGAAAAGTTTGACTGAATTAAAGAGTTTTTTAAAAGTTGTTTTTTAATATATAATTTATAGTAGCTTGTGATTTTGTCAGTGTTATTATAATTTATTTGTTTCGTTTTTTTTTTTGTTAAAGGAAATTAGTTTAATAATTGTCTAATTAATTGACATTATATAAATTTTGTGCGTGCATAAAATAAAAAAAAATTTACGATAGTTTTTCTATGCAAGTGCAAAATTATGTTAAAGTAAAATTTATAATATAAAATTAAGAATATAAATTAAATTTTTGACATTTGAATTTATTAGATTTGACAGGTCTTTTAAGAATTACAAAATTAGTTAAATAGTGTTAAATGATTATTGGATATTTTTTTTGTGGATTAATAAAATTGGTAAGTTAAATTTATTTGGTTATAAAAACATATTTTAATAACAAATTTTGCTTAAAGTAGCACAAAAATCCATGATCATTAAAGATGTCACTGATATAACTATCAGGAAAGTTCTGAGCTTCTATTAGAAGCTCGGTAATGGATAATAGTCAAAAATTCTTTTGTCAATATATGTAATCTAATCTAACGAACTAAATAAAAAAATAGCTTGTACTATGACCTTGAAATATAAAGTATTCTTGATAGTATCCTTTTTTAATCAACATTTTCCTACTTTATTGTAATATGTGCGTTAATCCTGAGATTTTGTTGAATTGAAAAAGTTGTTGTTTCCGTTTTATATAGTGGACTGATAATGTGAGAGTATACAGTACGCATAATTAGTATCTAATCATCTTTGAGCTTGAATCCTTTGTTGATACCAGTCTATCAATCAATTAATATTTTGGTTAAAGATAAATTTAATATTACTGCAAATAAAATATTTAATTAATCTTCATTTTTCATATAAATTTATCAACAAAAATGTTATATATTTCATTTATTATACTGGACCACCCTGTAAAATATCGATAACTAATAAAATATATCCCATAAAAATCTAATTCTTAACAAAACTTTGTAAAAATATTATTTTTTAATTACGGTTTTAATTATCTATAAAAAACCATTTTAAAATCTATCAGAAATCATAAAAATTCCAAAAAATGATTTTGCCACAAGGATTTTTGAAATTTAATTAACAAAAATCATTTTTTCGTATTTAATAATAATAATAAAAAAATCAATTAATTTATTTTGTTTTAGTAATAAACTCTCTTTTTAAATTTCAAAAAAATACTTGAAACTTGTGTGAATCTTCTTTTGATCCAAGATATTTTCTGATAAACCTAAATTTGGACAATCGTTAAAATAATAATAAAAATTGACATCGGAATATCTTTTTATCAATCTTGCCAGTCTGTGTTCTTTGTAGCTTTTTTTTATATGTGTTTAATTTAATGGAAATATATTTTTATTTCAACTTTTTTTTTTAAGATTCCATTATTGAATCTACGTTTATATCAGTGTTCAAAAAAGTGTGTTGTTTCACAATACGAAATGATCAACTTAATGATCATTATCTGGTAAATTTATTACATTATGGATATGTTGAAAATGAAAATACAAAAAAAATTAACAGAATTTCAAGCGAAAGTTTAAGATCTTATATGAAATAGTTATATACCAATTAAGGATAGAGAGTGTTTATTTTTAATTAGTGATCATTAATTGTATGTCCTAATACTGGATTTTATGTCATCGGATGGAAAAAACCTTAAATTTTTTTTTTTTTTTTTTTGTTATTGAAATTCCTAAAATATTTTTATATTTAGGTGAAAATCTTGAAGAAATTAAATTGTTAAGATTTATTACATTTTCATAGAAAGAAACTCAATATTAAAAGTTTATGGTTTTCTTTAGATTTCTTATTTGATATAAGATCATATTAAAAAGGATCTGCATACGTAAATACTATATAAGAATTTAACAAATATAAGACGGTGAAATTCCTTTATTTAATATTAAAAATAACATGTTTCGTACTGTCATACTTGAACCTCTCCTGGTCGAATTTCGTAATCCATTCATTAATATTTCGTTACCTCTCTTCTAGATAATCAAATTAGAGCTTGTGCGAAATCTTAAGATTCCTTTAACAAAAGTGGCTGAAATACTATATTCCACGGCATTACAGCTTGTATTCGAAGCTTGGCCTTCTTATTTTAATGATATGACATTTAACTTGTATATAATACTGAATTTAATCACAATTTTAAATTGAAATAGTTGAACGAATTCGTTGCCAGAAAATGGTCTCAACTGTTAGCATTTTTCTCCAGTCTTACATTTCGATGACTCGACTTATTTAAAGCTTAACTGGGTATGGTGAGTACGGTGGTTCAGCAACAGAAATAAACGACGCAGATCCTTTTTCTGATTGTGGTACAATGGACAGAAGAGAGCTTAAGTGTGTATAACTCGATTCTGAAGGAACGCAGGGCTCTAAATTCAAGCTCAGTCTATATAGAGCGAAATTGTTGCCACGGTTTGAAAGATAGTACCATACCACCACGTCAATGGCGTTGGTATTGAAAGAAAAATTAAATATCAACAGAATAGGGTACCTTTTATGAGGCGCTGAGTTTTCTAGGTTTAAATAAAGCACATTAGTTATTTTACTATTCTTATCATAATGCTCTATATTCACAAAAATATTATTATTCCTAAATTCCTAAATTAGGCTGCCAGTCTATGTGGAGATTTGTTCATTAAATTGAAAACTCAATATCTTTAAAAAATGAATCAGCTGAGAATTCTTAGTTAAACATTTATATTTAAGTTTGTCTGTATTTCAGCAACAGAAGCTATTCCACAAATGTACGTTGTCTTTATTCCACAATTTTAATTCTAAATACATAATTACATTTATGTGCGGTTGTGTTAATTACCTGAGAATTGTAAAAAAAAAATTATTTAAGATTTTAATTTATGTTTAGTAATACTAATTTATAGTGAAAAACGCTTTGCACAATCATTATTGTCGGTTTTGTTATTATTATTGTTTCTCATGACAGCATAGCAATATTATAATCCCTAAAGTAATTTAAAAAAATTACTTTTTAAGAAGATTATCCGCAATATTCAATTTAACTATAAATAGTGTTAAAATTGTTTCTTGTTTTTAAATATATAGTTAATGAACATCTTCAATAAAACATCTCATTAATGAACTATGTGTGAGGTCTGGTCTGGTCTATAAATTCTCACAATTTTCCACTTACTATATAATTATATTAATTATTTCATATTATGGGTGAAAATGGTTGGCAACACCACAAAATACAGTTTAATGCAATTTATGAAAAGTTGAAAAAATATGTGAACATGATTTTGTAATTTTTGTATAAAATGTTCATTTGAATTAGATAATTAAATGTTATTATTTCATAAATAATTCAAAAATTTAAAAAATATAATAAAAAATTGATGAAATTAAATATTTTATAAATATTTTATGGATGTTATTAAAAATGTTGTGGTCTTAAAATCATAAAAATTATTATTTATTATGGTTTGAGAAATTTCCTGTCATATAAATGATTTCTATCTAGCTCATACCGCAAGGTAATAAATTTATATATTTTATTATTAGTTGGTCATAATATTCTTAAGGCTTAGCGCTCCTGAAAATGAAATATTATAATGTTGAAATAAAAATGATTAATTTTTGCTTGAGCAGAAAGCTTACAATTATTTAACAGATATATTTAAAATTTAATTAGCTAGTAGCTGTTGGGCAAAAAAGTGAAATGGTGTAAAAAATTAATACTTTTACAAGTAGTTAGAATAACTATGAGTGTTTGCAAGTATTTGAAATTCTAAAAAATCAATTTCGCGAGTTTTCTTTACGTTTTTGACGATGGAAAATTCCGAATATTTTAATTTTTTATATTCCAACTTTCTTGGCAAGGAAATTAAGTATTGGTACAATGAAAAATATTTCATATTTTGACTGATTTTCAAACTTTGAACGTTGAACCCTAATGTATTCAATATGTTGTCAAGTTTCAAGTTTTATCTTTGGAGTATTTATGGAATAACAAATATTATACGATAACTATGAGTGTTGTAAAGGACCAAAAATAATGGATTTGACTTAAAAATGTGTTTTCGAAGTCGGATATTCCAAAAATCCAGATAATATTTGGTATCCTCTACAGACACCGAACTGTAATTTTCCCGAAATATGTAATTCTAAATCATTATTTGACATAACTACGATATATCGGCTCGCCTAGGTTAATAGCTTTTGCTTTTTACTTTTCTGGACTTTCAAATACAATATTTAAAAATTATATTCACAAAATTTAGCTTATTTGTTGTTATTAATTCGATTTTATCGCGAATGGCTATGAAATATGCACGCTATGAATATCGAATAGTATGATTTTTTTTAATAGTTTCAATTTTTAAACATTTTGATTATTATAGTAAAATTTAAACTTACTTTTTAACATTTTTTAAATATAAATTGAACGAAATTGAAAAACTTCACGAAAGATCCAAGAATATCAGAATTAATTCTCTTAGCTATCTATAATCATTCTTTAAAAGAATTCGTTCTAATCATAACGAAATGTTATTATTAATTATTATAAAGATTACTTTAAAAATAGCATACATCGCTGTAAATGATTAAAATAGTATATTGAAAACCATTTATATTACCAATCTAGATAGGGTTTACTTATAACGATAATGGCATTATTCCAGAAAATCATTAAAACGCTTGTAAATTGTTTTTTATTTTATCCATAATTATTAATGTTTTAAACATTTTTGACCTCTAAGACTTAACACTTATTTTAAAATAATCAGTTTTTATATAATCGAAACTAAATTCCTGTCTGTAACTTCAATTATTATCTTTTAAATTTATTAATAAAATTCCTTCAGTTTAATTTAAAAGATCTCGTTAATTAAACTTATTACAATTTTAAATTATTTTTTTGTTGTTTTCCAATAAGTCATGTTCTTATCTATACTGAGACCAATAAAACATCTCAATTTCCTTACGTAATGTTCAACCACACCCAACAAACCAGATGTACGTGCATTTAACAAAAATTTTTAAAATAACAAAATTGACCATTCTTCATACATTTTTTTTTGTGGTATTACTTATAGTTATAATATTTCAGTATAAATAATAGTTATAAGAATCTATAATGTCCGAGTTTTGCTACTATCTTATTATCTTAACTCGAAACTTTAATAGTTTTTCAAATAGAAAATATGGAAAATTGCAGATAATAAAACATAACATAAAATGAAAAATTAAAAAAAAAAATATATTGGAAAATATATGACTAGACAACGAAACACCAGTAACTAAAAATATAATAATTTAATAATTCATTTTATCGATTGGTGTTTTGTGCTTCATGTTTGGAAAAGTAATTTCATAAATTTATCAAGTATATTTTATCATTACTGATCGTTGTTGGTACTATATAAAAAGTTCAAGTTTAGTTAAAAAAAGTGGTTTCTTTTCGCAAATATTACTAGCTAGATAAAATTATTAAATTTTATTTTAGTTAAAATGAGGTGGAAATTTTTGTTTTACAATTTTCTTATGTAGTTACTTTTGCAGAAAGAAAAGAATATCTTCAAGAAAATTTCTCATTTCATAATTAAAATAGATTTAAAGATTATTATAGATTTTGTTTTATGTTTTATGTAGTTTACATAAAATAATATATAATATTTTAAAGAAAACTATAGAATCGATGGTATTTTCTTTAAAATTAGATTAAAGATTTTAATTCTGGTAAAAATCTATCACGTTTTTTCTTGTTATAGATTTTCTTTCGTCTGGTCTGAAATAAATTACAAATAATTCTAATAAAATGTTTTTTTCTTCTTTTATATTATGAATAAAATGGCAAAGAACACGTTCCAATTATACGTTTCTCTTATGTGATGACAGTTTTTATGATTTAAAAGTTCTTGAAACTTTTGCGTTGGTTTGTTTGTATTAGCCATTTTTCTAGAATGATTAAATCCAAGTTACAGTTTTGTAATTATATTTTCAAATGAAAATTTTGTATTGCAGAACATTTGAAGTATAGAAAATTTATTGAAAATTAATATATACAAGATTACAAATGAAATTTTATTATAAGTAAAGTAGAATTTATTGAAAGGTAATTGATGAAAGTATAATTTGGAGTTAAATATTTACTTATAATTACAATTAGTAAAGCAGATTTTACTACATTCATATATAATAGACTTTCACAAATCTAATATTGATTAATTATTTCCCAAAGAACTTAATCAATAATAGATTGATTTATCAATGCTTATCTTATACAGCATTGATAAATCAATCAATTATTGATTAAGTACTTTGTGATATTCGGGCCAAATTAAATTGAAATATATTTTTATAATTTTTTTTGCGAATTCCCTTTTTATTTTGAAAATTCGTCCAATGAATTCTAATGTAAAATTTGGTTTGAATTTGATTTTCAAATTTCCAAAATATGTAAAAAAGAAAATCGATCCAAATTACAATTTATGCTTTTGTCTATTTACGTTTTATGCTGCGTTGAATTATAGCAGTTTTTTTTATATAAATACAAAGAATTGGATATGATTAATCAGTTTTCATAAGATTATGGTTCTATATTCAACGATTCATATTTAATATCGCAAGCATATCTAAATTTTCCGGAAATAGTCGATAAATGTCCTTAATCAAATTTTATGTGAAAGGACGAACATTTATCAATTAAATAGTGGTAATTGCACAATAGCTTCCAGTGGTAATTAAGTGATGATATAAAAAATCACTATGAATGAGAACATCAACGATTAAATGAAATTTATTGAACATTTTTTAAGCTAAGTCCTATTTTAATTGGACCAAAGTTCCTTTTTGTTGTGAATATTCAATCCAAATAATGTATATATTCCTAATAAAACCCAAATATTTAGGTCGAATCTCCAACATATTTAACTTTATAAAAGGAAATGCGGCCTTAACATTTCCATAAATAGTTTTTTTGGCTCAATTTCATAATCCATTTCTGCTGGATTTCCTTTCGTCTCATTCAACAACTGAAACTAATTCCTTAATAATGGAATCAATTTCATTACAACAAGATAAAATATATTTAAAAAATTTCCAAATACATAATTTTAAAATGGAAACTAAATAATTTCAAATGCCTACACATATAAACACAAAAAATTTGTATTCAAAGTCATTTTCAAGTAGCTTAGTGAAGTATCTAAATAACTTCTTCTTACAAATCTACTACTTTTTTTTATTATTATTATTAATATTAAATTGAATATAGAAGAAATAAATTCCAAATAACACTAAATAAAACTTTCCACTTGTAATAAAAACAGAATAATTCAAAATTAATTTTACTAGAAAAGTTTTCAATTGAAAAACATTTACGACTTGGCTGTTCCTGCTGAACTAAGACTACTCAATTTTACAATTTTGAATACCATCAGACTAAAAATTTCCTTTTATGGCATATATGAAATCATGACAAACCAAAAATAAAACATAAAAAACAATCTTTAACATAATAAACATTCAATTTGAAAACTAACTTAAAATGATATGAAAAAGTACGCACAACTTTGTTAAATATAAATTTAGCGCGGCGTACAAACAATGTTTTCAAAAGGACTTTGAAAATCGGCTTAGATTTTTGTAATAATATTTTAATATATTAGTAAATAGAAAAACTTGTTTAGATAATTTTACATAAAATATTCATTTATCGTAATATGAAAATGTATAAAAAGTTTTTGGTTTTTGTTACGGATATTTAACGATAATCCGGAAAAACTATTCCAGGATAAAAATAAATTTTTCTTGATTTTATTTTGTGTTTTATGGCCTACCGAAATGTTTTTCTTATACAGTATTATTTTAGATCTTTTTAGCTAATATTCATCCTTTTCTATTATAATATAAATAATAATAGACTGTAAAAACATATGAAAGTATCTTTTATCATAATAATATCCTTGTACGAGTTATTTTTGTATAGATATAGAATATTATAATATCTTAGAGATGGATTAGGTAGGATTTAGTGAAATGATATGTTTATTGGTTTTATGGTAGCATTTATTTTATTACATTTAATAATGTACACTGTTAAAAATTGAATTTGTATTTTACTTAAATTTTCATTCAATGAAATTTAGTAGAAACTTAAGGTGGATTCATTGTTTCGTCGCTTTTAAGTCGAACTGATTTAAGTCGAACTGATTTCTCTCAAGGCAGTTCATCGTTTCGTTTTAAAAGTGACGCGTATTTTATGATAATCTATCAAAAAAATCAAAAAAAAAAAAAATCATAGAGTGTATATGTTACAGTTAAAGTGCACACATCAGTCAATGTGTACACTGAATTATATTCAAACCTTTCCCATATAAAATTTCATAAAATTTCCACCTTTTCCAATATAATTTATTAAATATTCAAACCATTTACTAGTTAATGCATGAATTGACTACTGTAACATATATAAATAATAATTTTTAAATATTTTTTCTATTAGATTTGACATAAAAAGCAAAAAAAATATATTTATTTTTGTTTTTTTGACGTTTGTTTTTTATTCGATTGAAGTTTATTTTTGAATTTTCAAAAATACGCCGCACTAAAGTAGAAATTGAACCAACTTTTTCAGAGAGATAAAAAAATTCGAAAATAAAAACTAAAAAATGAGAGAAATTCAAATTTTCATATAAAAAATATGCGCGGACATGAGTTGGTCGTAAGTCGGACGAAACAATGAATTCACATTTAAGGAATAATTTTATATTATTTTACTGTGTATCGTTTATTTATTTAGTTAACAAACTGTGCTATTTTTACGCCAACTTCAATTATCCGTTTTTTTTTTGGGGGAGCAAGGATATGTGATTCGTATGTATAAAGTAAAGTTTGCTGCAGGGAATCTTGATTAGTCTGAAAATGTTTTTTTATTTAAGTTTGTTTTTGTGTTTGTCATTTTCAGGATTAATTTTTTTTTTTGAATAAAATCCTTACAGAATACTAAAATACTATTCTATTTCCTAGAAAGGATATTTCTATATATATAAAAGAGGTTAGATAATAGTTATAAATGAAAAATTCCTTCACTCCATATGCAGGATTAAATGTAGGTAGGTGGATACGATGCGAGTAGGTGGATACGCTGTGTGAGTGGGATACACTATTAATACTATGAATTAATATCACAACTTTTTGGGTTGATTTTATTAAATTTAAGCCAACATTTTCAATTGAATTAAAACTAACTAACTAACTATATATAAATAATAAAAGTAATTAAATTTCGGTTTTATTGATTAAATTTTCATTTTGTTTAAATATCTTATGTAGTTTATAATCAATGTAATTTTAATTACACGTATTTCGTAAATTTTAAATCTTATATTATAAATAGCTAATTATATTGTACAAATATTTTATAGTTGAAGTCTGATGATTTCTGAAGCTGTTTTGGTGAACACGCAATAGTAAATACACAATTTTTGTTAAAGAAATGCGATTTCTGAAGTGTGTAGTCAAGTTTTGGTTTCGCATTTATCATTATTCTTGATATAAATTAAAATTATGACAATGTCAGTAAAATTAAATTTAAATATTTTTCATTTTCCCACAAGGTGAGTTTTCACCTAGTATCCTATAAGATTTTAAATAAATTATACATCAGGCGTTGGTGGTTATTTCTCTCAAGGCAATTTAATATTTTTTTTTTTTTGGTGTCCTGCTGTGCCTTGCAGTATGCTGTAGGGTGACATAACAACTGCAGAATGCTCAGTACTTCAGTTAGTGACTAAATTTAATAAGATATATTACAATTATTTTGAAAATCTAATAGCTATAGATATACGATAATTTGTGCGGTAATAAATTACATTACGTTTTGAAGAATTATTATTATTATATTAGGTATAAAAAATTCATTCTGATTGAATACAGCCAATTAAAATTTTTCACTATTAATTTGGATTTATTCATAGAAATATTAATTTGTAACAAAAATTTTTGTATAAATTTTAAATTAATTTTATAAAGATAATAAATTTTATAAGATTTATAAACTTTTTTGATTAAATCTAATCAAAAAATTGCTAAATATAATAAAATTTTGTATAGTAAAATGAAGCAAAATCTTGAATAGCTGATAATCCAATAAATTTCTTTCTTTAAAGTTTAACTTGAAATTGAATATCCGTTCAATTGGCAAAATATAAAATATATTTTGCATAAATTCAATATTAAATGTAATTGCTTTTAGGTATAATAAAATAAATTGAATTTTCAAGATACTATATAAATTTAATGTTTATTTGAATTAAATAAAATCGTTTGTTTGATTTCAAAAACTTTGCCAAATGAATTAATTTTAATTTTAGCTTCCTGGTTTAGCAAACTTCCTGATATATTTTTGTTATAGTAATGCGTATGAAAATGCTTTTAAGTAGGGGAATTTTCTTATTAGTAAAAGTTTTTATATTTTACTTCACTAAAGGAGTAATAATTAATAGGAAATCGTATTTGTTTCAGGTAAAATAAAATACAGATTTTCAGTATTATGTAAAAATATATAATCATTTCGTGATACAAATTTTAGCAAAACTAGATTTTTCATTGTTGTAGAGTAACTGCGAGGTCCACCTTTGGCTTATTCTGGTTTTCCTGCTAATTATTTGGCACAGATCAAGTTTGTATTGTTGATGAAACTGCTTTAGTGATTACAAGCAGCGCCGTTTCCGAATGAACTCGTAGTACATTTCATTCAGTGACTACACTGACTTGTAAGGAAGCTTATCTTTGTTCTAGCTTTCTAGTTCAATATATTCAAAGTCTAAATTCAGTATTTCAAATTACTAACTGAATTAAAATAACAGAAAATTGATCAAAGTTAAAAAAGCAATTCTTGAAGGTTT
This sequence comes from Rhamphomyia laevipes, assembly GCA_963920725.1. Classification (NCBI taxonomy): domain Eukaryota; kingdom Metazoa; phylum Arthropoda; class Insecta; order Diptera; family Empididae; genus Rhamphomyia; species Rhamphomyia laevipes. The sequence goes on from OY987259.1 coordinate 44,751,000, forward strand.
ACATATAATTTTCCACATAATTTCTGTAAAATTTTTAAATTCCGAATTTAAATCGAAACATATAATTTTCTAGATAAGTTGAGTTTAAACGGTTCATCTTTTACAATTATTTTGATTAGTTATTATTCTTAGAATATGGTTTAATCATAAAATTGCTATATCATGAATTTGAAATGAGCTTATGTTTTTAAGCATCGTTAAAACGATCATTACCTAATTTAAAAAAAAAACTGATTTCATTTTTATCAATACTGAGAGTACTATTAAAATAATTACGTACAATTTGCAATTACTAGGTTGCATTACAATATTTCAGCACAACTAACCAAATTTAGATACTGTAATTTATTTAGGCTTAAACCTGGAATTATTCAGTAATTGAACTGAAAATATAAATTGAACTGAAAATTTTAACAAACCCCATACATTAAATGTCAAATTGTCTTCATTAGCAATTACAATTTGTTATCCTGACCTTTTTTAACATATCAATTTACATTATTTTGTCACGAATTTTTTTTTTTTAAAAAAAAAAATTGATTTGCTATAGTTAAAATATGTAAAATTTTAAAATTTAACACCTAAAACAACAACATTTTTTTTTATCAATTGTAATAATGTCAATCATCGCCATACAATTATTTTGCCAATAACAAATTCTTATCTTGATTTATATTTCAATTTCTTCTGGTATTTTTTCTTTGATTACCTGGGTAAAAAATTGTACTAGTAAAAAATATGTTAACTATATATAAGAAAAATATATAAAAAAAGTCCTCTCTATAATTCCTTGTTTCCTAGATGATGGAATGGAACTACTTATTATACATAACTGGAATAATTTACACTTCTTGTTAAAAACTTGATATTTATTTTAACGCTTCTTAAAAATAAATAAAAATCTTTGGTAGACGAGAATTTCTCCATTAAATTGATTTTCAAACTGATTAATATATATATAAGTCGCGATATACAGAGTTACCGAAGTATTGAAAAACTCTTGGAAAAATTGGCTTATATAAATGATGTTTTTCAAATCAATAATGTTTTTTTTATATATAAAGTCGTTTTTTCTGTCGTGAGCACTCATTATTATCATTTCAAATGTCCAGAATATTCGATAAATCTATTTTAATTTCTTGTAGGACAATCTAATTGATGTAATAATGGATTTATAGAAGAAATTTTTCTTCCTATAAGTCGTGATTTTTATATATTTTTTATTTTATTTAAGAAGCAAAAGAGTCTGCGATATCAATAAAATATCGAATTGAATAAGGATTCCGTTTTGAAATGATGTTAAAGAAAAATTATACAAGAAATATTTGAAGTTGTATTACATACAAGACAAGTTGTTAAGACTTGTATAAGATTTGAAAAAATGAAAATCTATTAGACATTTTATAGATTTTATTTAATTGATGCCAGAAGCATTAGAATTTCATTGTTAATGGGGCATTACGATGGGCGTTATATAATATTGCTCAATTTATTTAAGTTTTTTCGATTGGTTCAAAAGAAAAATTGGAATTTATAATTAATTTTAATATTATATATTTTGTTGATGATGTTCATTTTGATCAAATTTTCATAGATAACTTTTGAACTATATAAAATTTGTAATTAATTATTTAACTAGAGAATTTATAGTAGAAACAGTTTTGATTAATTTCAGATTATTATTTTGATGGGAGGTTTTTTTTTTTAGCATAAATTCAATTTATTTAATAGCTAGTTAGATTGGACAAGATTAATGTAATATCGAGGTTTAATATGTAATCAGGTTCAATTGATCTTTATAGTCATTTTCTTTTTGCAATCGTGCATGCCATTTCATAGAATGCAATATGAATAAAAAAAAAACGATGATTTTTCATATCTATCATGACAGGATCACAATTTATTATGAAACATTATATTGGAAAATGTTATTTTAAAAATTTTGAATTTTTGACAGAAAATTGATTAATTCAGAATTTAATTAAAATAATATTGTGAAAAAATTAATGATTAATTTAAGTTTTGTGACTGAAGAAAACTAAAATTTAAATAGAGAGTCATTCAAAATTATGGTGAAATAGAAAGTCTAAATATATAAAATTAATTGTATGAAATTGTTTATCAACTTGACATTCAATATTAGCTAATAAATGAAAAATAATACGATAATTATTAAACTGAATTGTAATAAAAAAGTATTGAATTTTCCTTGTATGTACATAGAATTTTTTATTTTCAATTACATTTGAAAATTCCTACTTACATATTCGGATAGGTGTTACTGAACTGTTACTGATTACTGATTTTAGAAAAATCATTACAATATCGGCAATATAAACCAATTAATTATTACCGCTTATTTTATAGCAATTAAAATGAAATTAATGATAAAAAAATTAAAACTTAATATAAATTGTAAATTCTAGTCATGCGTTTCTTATGGGATAGAATTCTTCAGAAGTTAATTCTATTTTAATGCCCACTTCTTTTAAGATTGTTCAACATTTTTTTTTATTCTTGTTGTTATTTTATAATTTTCAAGTTACAACACTGCAAATAGAATAAAGTAGAGTACACAAAATATTGATATAATTTCTGCATGTACAATGAAAATAATTTAATAGAAAAGTTTTTTATAAGTTAAGAACTGCTTGGAATAGAAAAAAACTTGTTTTTCGCACTGATTTCCATTGAAGTGATCAACCATGGTTTTTTAATAATCATAAACTAGGAAAAATAATATTTTGACATTGTGTGTGTAAAGGCACAGAATTAAAAATCAAAACAGGAAATTATTTGCCGATGATTTAAAAGTCTATTCCAAACAAATTATTCTGTAGAATAGTTTATAATTGATGTTAAAGGCATGAGCCTGGCAGGCAGGTAAACTCTGAGCTTCTACAGAAGCCTGTGTATCAACTGATTAAATACTAGTAGGGTTGATTTAATATTTTTGTTTAGATCAAAGTGTAGAGAAGCGGAAGTTCGTTAATCTAACAATAATCTAAATCACTTTAACACAAATTTTCATGCGTACATTACTAAACATTATATAAATACGAAGTTTATGGAGCCTCCTGATATTACAATCAGCAGGCTCCAGTAGGCTCCAGTACGTTTTCCAGTACAAAGAATATTCTCGATACAGAAAACCATTAGGAACAAGAAGGAATTAACAAGAGGGAATTAGCGATAATAGTGAGATTGCCGATAAACTAGAACAGGAGCTGACCGGCCCTTCATCGGATCCGAACCCTTCTGTGGCATTTCCAAAATCCACATAATGGAGGAAATAAGGGAATGTGAAAATACATACGCCAAGGGAAGCGATTCCTAGAGTTCTCAAACAAAAGGGTTATAGAAGTCCTCACTCTTAACAAAACCGAGCTACGTACATCAACTAGCTTGTTCACGGGACACTGCGCGCTAAGGTATAACCTAAAAAAAAATCGATAAATCTGATTATAGTGAATGTCGGTTCTGTTTGGATGATGAATAATTTTCGGAACACATCTTCTGAGATAGAGACGATTAGAGGGGGTGACAATATCAGTGAATTGTAATGCCATGAATGTATGTATATGTTCTTTGAAATTCTAAAAAAATTAATTTAATTTCTAACATACCCAAAACTTTCTTGCCTTTTTTCTTACCTATCTTTTAACAGATCTTGTTTTTTGTAGCCATAATAATAATCAAATTCACATTTAGGAAACTTGATATTATTAATTTCCACTATTCTGTAAAAAAAATTTAGTTTATTTGTATTTAATACAGTAATATTAAAATATAAACTAAATAAAAAAATAAATAAAATTAATAGAAAATTATGTAAAATTTATTATTAACAATTTGAAATTCATTAAATTTGCCTCTTGAGAGTTCTTTAATATTGCTTACAAATATACATAATTTAAATAAAAATCTTATTTGTTCATCCCTTTTCATCCTTTTATGAATATTTACAAGACCAGCAGGATTTTTTTTTTTTTTTTAATAAATTTTTATTCTATTGCTCACCCTTGCAAAATTTATTTTTGTCAAATCAATTTAGAGATTTTTCATGTTACCAACAAGAAAAAAAAACTTGGTTTTTATTTTTGTGGATCTCATCAATAAAAGTATAAGAAAAGTTTCTAACCAGCCCTTTTGATGTACACAAAAAAAAGATAATGGACGAAGAAGAAACCAAAAAAATAAAAATAAAACCAGAAATCTCATAAAATCTTATAAACGAGAGGAAAAAAGGATTTCAATTTTTACGAGCATTTTACTTACCCATAAACGATCATTGCCAACACTTTATGACATCCCTTATGGTTCTCTGGTAAAAGTTTTCGTTGAACTGTTGAAAGGATATATGGGAACTTAAAATGATATGGTCATCATCTATTTTGGTTTGTGCAGAAGGGTGCAGAAGGTGCAAGGAGTAATAGGTTGAATAAAAATAATGTTACTAGTAAAAAGGGAGGACAATCAAAAGAGTTTACGTTTGTTTGGGGATAAATTTATGACGTAAATATATTACAAAAGGAAAATGTAAAAAAAAAAAATTATTATTAAGGAATTTATATTTATTTTTTGGGAAAAAATATCGAAAAGAAAAACTTTTTCTTATATATATAATATTGACAAATCAAATTTTCATTTATCCTTAACATTGTTCGTGATTGTTTACTGCTCCAAAATGAATTATATATTAGAAAAGAGGAAATAGTGTAGCCAAATATATAGACGTTGATTATATATGTTTATAAAGGTAATAATAAAATTTCATGCTGTGCGGATTATATGTGTGCCAAAAAGGACATCATTATTACACAAAGCAGATGTTAAAGCACTTACTAAAATTGGGTACTGATGATATAGTAAATCAACTGCAAAATGGCATCTATAGAATTCATAAATATTACAATAAAAATTGTGATTTTTTTTTCATTGAAAACTTTAAAGGTTTTGTAGAGTTGTCTTTTGTCTAGAATTTAAAGAGTAAATTAAAGTAAAAAGTTCTTTCATGGAATATAGCTCGAGTTTATTCTATGAGGAAATTCATTCAATTCACGTCTGTATCCGATAAAATAGTTAAAAAAAAAAAACTAGCTTTTTTCAAATTATTCGCATCTCTCGAGTTAATTATTCGCATCTCTCGAGTTAACTAGTTTAAATTAAAATAGTTCCAAACAAGTTTGGGTTTGTTATTTAAGTACTGATAGTATTGGCGAACTCGAACAGTATTGACCAAAAGAGAAAACGTTTGAAAATAAAACTTACTTTTTAGTAAAATTATGTAAAATTATCATTAGTTTTATAAGCTAATTTGGTCTAGACTTTAATATATTGGACGAATCATCTTGAGAGTGTGTGTCTAAATCTAAATTGTTATGCTTTTATGAAGCATATATGTCTTCCGAGAGGATGTTGATTAGTTGGAGGTAAATTACAAGAGATATGAAACATTAAGAACTATTTTATATCCTAATATACAATGTATTATCTACATAATTATTATTACAACTTTGTGAACCGATTAAATAAAATGCGAAGGTTAATCTAACCTTTAACTAATTAAAATTCTAAATACATGAACTAAATATTATAAAAAAGAACGGATACATAATTTTTACATAAACATTGTTTTTTTTTTGTTCTTCATTTTATTGAATAAATTACAATAAAAATTGAAGTAGAATTTCTGTTTCACAAATATTCATTATACAAAATTACAAGTTCCTTGTACTTCTCCTTAATTTAAAGAAAAAATAATTTTGTTTTTTTCTGATGTAGACTTTTAAATTGGATCATGTTATAAAAATTCCCTTTGAGCATTTTGCAACAAAAAACAAAAAATTCCAATTTCTGTAACAAAAAATATTTTACAATTTTGTATTGGCGAAATGGTTGACAGTTTTTGTTGTTTAAGAAATTGAATAAATTTGTTATTTCGTATATAAATTGATGGACTTGACCATTTTGAAAACCTGAAATCGATAAATATAATTGAAAGAAGACTATACAACAATCAAAAATGTAAGAAAAAAAAACAAAACATTGTAAATGCGTCAAAGGCAAGAAGTGGCATTTAAGATCAATCTTTTAAATATAAATTAAAGTTCGTAATGCACATATGAAAAATATATGAAAAACACATCAAAAGAGAATTTAAAGCACCTGCTTTACTTACAAGGTACCTACGTCTCACACATGTTCTCAGTTTTATGAACTTTTGATCGTTATCTTTAACTGTTTTATGATATTAGCTTAAAATAATTATTTATATACTTTGTTGTAAGGGTTTAAAAATGTGGTCTTTATGTAATTATGTTTCAGTTATGATTTTTAGAGTCGTGTCATTAAATTGGAGGATAATTAAAAATTTGTTGCAATTTATTACTTTTTTCATAGTTAGTAATTGACATTGAGATAGGGAACATGATCAGTTACGACCAAATGACACCAACACTAAACTACATTTTAGCCTACATAAAACTTAAATTACTTTTAACTCTTACTGAATCTAAACAATTTTTTTTAAGTTAGTTGAATTATAAATAAAAATCTGTTGCGACTGTTGTTAAATTATCAAAGAAGCAGTCCAATTGTCCAACAGATTCCAATATAAATAGAAAGTAGCTACTACATAAATTATGCATTTGAAACTAAATTTACGGATTACAAACAATATGAAAATAAAATTATTGTGAATATATTTATTCAAAACCAAAAATATCAATCTGCCAGGCGTTTTTCTATTACAATATTGTAATATACTTTTATCCAAGACACTATAAAATTTACATTTTTTATTATAATTCTACTACAATTTCATAATCGTTCCATATATTTACACCATTTATCTCTGTAAAAATGATTTTACTATAATTTTCTCATTGCGCCTGTCCATTTACACGACATTGAAATTTCCAATTTTTATATTTTTCTTTTATTTTGGCATCATTAACATCTCAGAGAAAATTCATTTAAAAAAAAAAAAAAAATTGATTACTACAACACTATACAGTACAAAATATAGAAATCCTTTAGGAATCCTTTATACAAAATAACTATAACATGAACAACGTGAAGTATTTTAAAAGGACGACAATTTAAGAAAGATTTATTTCAGTTGCGGTTTGACTTTATCGAAGGTAGGACGGATTTAACGCGTTATCAAAATTATAAAATAAAATTATTTCATTTAATTTAATTTGTTTTATTATTTTATATATTTATTATCTAAACACTTTACTTTTTCATCTAATTAAAACAAAACCAATTAAAATTACGGATTATTATTAAATTTAAATAAAATTGCATATCTTTAGGTGTTTTAAAATTATTTAAACTTAAAAAATTATAATTTCTTTTAAAATGTGAATACTTTTCGTGTTTAAAATAACTTAATTTAATATTAAAATAATCTAATTTAAATGTCAAGTTTAATTTTTATCATAAATTTTAGTATTTGTATAAAATATTCAAATTATCAACCCCAATTTAAAAAAAATTATTATTATTCTGGGAAAATTTGGTAACAAAAAGTGTTAAATCTGTTTTTAAAAAAAATTCTTATAATTATATAGTAGTGTTAAAATCCATCCATCCAGTTCGTCGTAATAGTAAAAGTGTAAAATTGAGTGCTTAAGGGTCTCTTAACAGATATTACTATGTCAATGATGTGTTTTTGTTATATGTGTAGAATTTAGAATTTTTAATAACGATGAAATTTGAATTTTCTGAATTAATTATATTCATCAAAACTCCCAAAAAAATTTAATATTTTACATTTTTGATACAAACATTTTGTAAAACACTCTAGTTAGTTAGCAATCATCAAGTTTTTGACGTAACCACGAATTTTTGGTAATAGGAAATTTTGTTATTGCCTTTTACATGTGAGTATACGTTAAATTTATAACCCAAATTATTATAATTTATTTATATTGGCAGATTTTGAAATATTTTAATATTATTATTATATATTTTTTTTTTTGCTGTTGAACCTTTTCACCAGCATCCAATTTTTATGTTTATGTACCCACTTTTACTCGAAAGTGAGAAAATTATGTATACAAAAAATGTTTTTCTTTTGCATAATAAAATAAAATCTGTGATTTTATGAATAAATTAGAAATTAGCTAAAATGTTGGCAAGTTTTTTGGTATTTATTTATCAAGGAAGCTCGGAAAATTGTGAATAGTTGAATTAGAAGAATGTAAATTATAATAATTTTTATGCGGGTTCATTTATTTTGGTAGAGAGTTAGACAATTTATTTAATTTTATTTCTTCTGTTCATAAGAAGTTAACAAATTTAATAGTGAATATAAATTTTGTTGATGATTATTTTACCCGTTTTACTTAAATTTAAATTTTTTTGTTGTAAAATTTAAAATGAATTTCATTTTCATAGTTTTATTTATTACTGTTTGGGAAATACAATAAAATTTGATGTAAAATATTTGGAAATTTAAGTATAAATTAAATATTATCAAAATTTATTGTGACATAGCCAAATTAAATTAAATATTTATAAAAATTCAATCGAAAATACTGGAAAATATTGTAATTTGCTTGACAATAATCTTGTCATCATTTTTTCTTCAACTTTTCTAATTTCGAATTGAGAAAATAGTTATACGGTATCAACTAGTGATAAAAAGTATCAAGGACCTCTAACTAATATTTTTTGTAATAAAATCAAAAGAAAATTATATTTTCTTCAAAAATCTATCAAATAGAAATAATGTCCATGATCCTTTTTTGTATATAGTAAATCAAAAGTGTTACATATATGAAAATTTTAATTTTTCCCATCATTAGTAAACCATCAGTAATTTTAAAGTCAATTTAACTTTCTGAAAACAAATTATCCATTTATACTAAAATGTTGGTAAAGTGGTAAAGGCAACATGTCATAATTTGTATCCTTATCGTATTCACACATGAAAAAGTCCAGAAATAGATAAGACTAATAAAAAAAAGTTTATCCCAAAAAGGATTCTAATAGAAATTACAAAATAATCTTTGATTTTAAATTTTACTGATCTTTGTTAAAACATAAACATAATTTTTATAACAACTTTTTTTATAAAATTCAACATTCCAAGACTTCATTTTAAAAAAAAAATCAATTTTTATAGTCTGCACGAAAATATTTTCAATGTTTAACAATTAATTTTATCTATTAAATTTTAATTAATTCATTAATTTTACAACAAAAAAGAAAATATTGAAATTTCCACTTAAACTTTATTAAATTTTACAAACTGATTAGCATTTAAAATATGTAAATCATACTACAACATAAAAAAAATATTTTTCTGCTGATTTATAACATTTTTAAATTTATATGCTATTAACTTTTACAACGAATAAAACAGATTTTTCCATGTAAATAATTTTATGTATTAAAATCATGAATATTCAAAAATTGTATAAAATTTAAATGCATTTGCATAAAATTGTAATTTTATGTATTTACTTTTTGTAAGGACACCAACAAGAAAGAAGAAAATATAAAAAAAATTATGTTCCAAAGAAAAAGGATATTAAAAGAAATATTTTTGTAGGTAGGTATGATCATTAAAAAACACCCAAAAAAAGGTGTTGATTTTATTTTAACAGTATACTTAAAAAAAAAAAGTATCAAAAATAATTAAATGCATAATGAGTCCTTAAATCCTTTTTTTACACTCTCCCTCTCTCGTTATAGTACCAATAAAATAAAAACAAAATATTAAAGGTTATGGTATAATAGTGGTACAAAACAAAAAAGAAAAGGATTTCTTATTGTTGACTATGTACTTGTGTTGAACAGCCACTTAAATATTGTAAATATTACATATTCATAGAAAATGAGCAACTTTGTGGTACTTTTGGGAAAACTGAAAAATTACAATAGAATTCATTGGCTTGACACCTCACCTCCCCTATAGAACACACACAAAATCATCTTTTGTTTCCTTTTTACACTACACTCTTCTGTATTTATATTCACCCTCGCACTTCCGTTTAATTTTACTCCGGTTGGTTACGTTACGACGATATTATTATTACGTTTAGTATAAATGTCATTTTACCAAAATATTTTGTATTAGATGGTGATTTTTTTGTTGTGTAAAGGACTTTCATTCATGAATATTTTGTGTGTAAAACGGAAACTGTGAATTGTATACGGTCGTTTTACTTTCCTTAACAATAATTGTTTTAAAATTGAGGAGAGTCTGCAGAAGGATATGTGACAACTACTGAAAATAAGGTTTTTTTTTTGTTTAAATATAATTTTTGTTAATTTCTGAATACATAGAGTATTTATATAGGTTCAAGGATCGTAAAGAATCCTTTTTCAATATACATTTTTTTTAGTGTCCAATGTTTGTTAGCAAACATAAGAATAATTATTAAATGCATAAAATTGGTTTCATTTTTATATCATTTTTGACTATGATAGAAAAAGGATTTAATTTTAGTATGTAAATTTTGTCATATGTAAATAACAAAATAATAAAGAGATTTTTAACAGAGTTTTAAGATAGTTTTTCAAATGACAAATGGTTTTTATATGTAAATTGTATTCTATTTGAAAAGAAAACTTTGTCTTCTATAGGAAACGATTTTTTTTTGCTTTTTGGTTTGAAATATGTAAACCCAAAAAATTTATGACCAAGAATTTTGGTTTTAAAACATTTTTAGTACAAAAATTTTAACAAGGATAATATTTTATGATTGTAGAAATTTAATTAACATTTAAAATAATGTATAAAAAATGTAAATTTATGCTAAGGAATACCAGACTTTTTTATGTTCGGAGGACTATATAGTTCAAAAAGAGGAGCGAGTTTTATATTATTTGTTGTTTTAAAATAAAATTTCGAATCATTACTTTCTATTTAAAGTAACATTTTGTAGTACAAAGAAGGTCCTTAATAAAAATATTCCAATCCTAATCATGGTAATTTTAATTTATATATTTAATTTTGATATCAATAATTGCTTCACAGATTTATTCACTGCACAGATTAATTCTCTTTTTCTAATTTTTCCATCTACCTTAAACCACATTCAATAAATTTAATAATTCTGTTCCCATCCAAAATGAAAGAATGCCGCTTTATTATCGGCTTTCATCAAAACATTTTAAAGATTTCATAATAAGGAAGTCTTTTGTATTATATTAGAAATTAGTTCCTATTTTAATTTATCTTTCTTATACCTTTAATTCCCTTTAACTTTTAACCTAAGTAATTAGATTGTTACCAAATCTAAAAAAAAAACACGACCCACCATCAAAAATCTTATAAATAAAATTCCGAGTTCTTCAATGCGTAACAAAAATGAAATTATTTCCTCTTAGTTTGTGGTGACTGCGGTCAAAAAAGGTCGGTTTTTTTTTTGGGAATATTGTTTTAATTTAAGAAATTATTATAATAATAAAAATTATGCGTATCTTGTCTAGTTTACAAATTATTTTTTTTTCTTCTAAATTCAATCACTTATAAAAAAACAACACCAGAAAAAAGACCACACACCAGGTTGGAAAATAATTGGAAATTAAATCATTTTTGTTTTGTTGGCTTGGACTTTTGTGACAGTAATAGACAATGAACGATGAATTTACAAGAATATTATGAAAAATTAAATGAAAAAATAAAAATGAAGATCAATCATTTTACTCTTCAACCCAGTATACAAAGTAATATTATAAATCATTTTAGATTGCTGTTATGATAATAATAATACCGAGATATAAAGGTACATCACCTGTAGGTATATTTAAGAAGGATGTGACAAACGAAACGGAAGAATATAATAAAAATTATTTTTAATTTTTTTTGGAAAACATTTTGTGTAATAAAATTTATTGCTGGGAATCTGGGAATTATTTATCTAATATTCGTTGTTAGAGTATTTAAGATAAAAACAGTGATTACAAGCATTTTTTTATCAATTTTTTAAAAGCATAAATTTTAGTTGAAATTTCTTATTTTTCTTCATATTTACGTACTTCAAGTTTCGATATACATAATTAATATCCAAATATTTTTAATAACATTTCTCAAAATAAGATCTTTTTTTTTTGAAATAAAAGGACGAATTTATTGTTTATCGAGGAGAATCTTAACATTTTATTTACTTAAAATTTTATAATTATACCTTAAATTTATTCACTGTACGAAGCAGTATTATGAAATTATTCAAAAAAATTATGTTTTAATACACTGAACAATTGAACTCTGATCTTTGAGATCTGCTAAACTTTGTTCCCTGGAAAATTAATACCAACTTTGTTCATAAATTTCAGGATTAGATTAAGTTAAAGTTTGTTGTGTTATACGCACGCTTTAGCACTTCCACTTTTAATGGAATAATTATAAATACATAATTATTCTAAATTTATTTGAGTTATCCGAAAATTTTATTATTTATCGTAGTGTCAATCACTTCAAAAAACAAATTTATCTGAACATAAATATGGATTTGAGTTAATAGTACCATGTACCCAAATTCGGCTCGCGAGTATGCAGAACATCGTTTTTTTGATATTTGATGTGTTTTTTCCGTTCAATATCAGTTTCAATCTCACTATGGTTCAGGATTTAGTAATATACTATACGTTTTTTGACGTACTTTACGTTGTTACAGGTTAAATGAAAATCGTCTTTTTCAACATAGAAATTTGATTAATGGAAGATGGAAAAAATATGAAAAAACTTCATATTTCTTTTACTTTTTTTGTTTAGCAATGGAAAAATTGAATAAATTTCCATAAATTTACTTTACCTTCTTCTTTGGGCAAAGATTATTGATATTTCCACATTTCTTTTTACGGCAATTGTTGTTCTTGGAAGGATATAAACGAACATTTACGATAAATCATTTTATCGCAATTATATTATTGTACCAATAAATGGTTCAATAACCACCACGACGACGTAATACCAAACGTAGAGTTAACTCTTTTTTAGATATTATAATCGGATAATGAACGACCATCTTTTAATTATTTGCCAGTAAAAATTAAACGCTGTTGATCTGGTGCAATACCATCTTTATCTCGAATTTTAGCTTTAACATTTTAAATAATATCATATTGTTCGACCTTTAAGGTAATGTGGTCTATCACCAGATTCAGTTCTAAAGAAGATTTACATTTTTATATGCTTTCTTTCTGAAACATTCAATCAAATGCCACACACAAAATAGAAATCGGTTTCTTCTCGTGATGGTTCACTTTCGTTAGTTAATTTTATATTTGAAATTCATATTTTTGCTGTTTAGTTTCATTAACGATTAAATTTCTGTTAGTCCTTTCGAAGTTTACTTGTTCTCTGTAAAATATTATTTTTAATTAACTTGAATTCTTTTAAAATTAATTTTTTTTGACAACTTAATATCCGGGATTGGTAAACGTGAACTAGTGAAAAAGGGGAGAATTAGGGAGAATTATTGAAAGCAAATAAGAAAATGATTACTGAAAAATGATTTATAAAAGAATTTATATTAATTTTCACTAATCATTTTTTGTCTATCAAACAAAATAATATGAAAATTAAATATTTCTACTTAATTTTAAACTTTTACATTTACCCATCAATCAAAAACATATTATTAACTTTTCTACCCTCTTCAAAAACATTATCCTTTTAAACAACATAAAGGATAATGTTAAAAAATTTCAAGAATTTAACAACATAACTACAATGTAAACAAATCTCTATTTGCTATTTGTGCTACTATACCGAAATGAAAAAACAACAAAAAATAAACTTTCACACTTGCTTAAATTATAAATATATTTAGATTTATATACTTCTAACAAGCATTTTACACAGTGCCATACAAATAATCAAAAAAAAAAATGTATCCATAAAACAAAATCTCATAAAAATAAAACTTCAGGAGTTCTTCTTGAATTCCTTTTTTAAAAGTCCTTATTACAAGCTGACGCCGCGTATTTACGCTAAACAGTTTTTTTTATACTTTGTATACATAAAAATTGTGTTAGCACGCGGTAAACAAATAAAAAAAAAACATTTTCGCCAAAAACAGTTTACACATTCTAAAAAAAAAAAACAACAACAACTTTAAAGCCTGTCAGAAGTCAAAATTATAAGACAAAGATGACAAGCAAATCAGTAGTGAGGATGGGAAAACTGTTGGTATATGAAACATAATTTTTTTTTTCCATATTACAAATGAAGCAAAAATATAAAGAAAGGAAGAAAACATGCAGAGATTTGCTGTCATAAAGGATAACACAACAACAACAACAACACAAACTGCCACAAGTATAATAATAATATACATTTCCATTATCGTCGTCATCATTTGACGTTCACGAGTTTAAATTTTTGTTGTTTTTAATATTTTGATAAAAAAAATTTTTCAACATTTTTTTTTGATTTGTCTTTTAATTTTGAATTTTTATTATTTATTCTTCTTTTCTGGAAGGTACGTATAGAAGAGATTTATCTTTCTCCTTATAAAGGAACGATATACAAACGGAGGCATATGATGCCCTTGTAATCTATAACCATTTAAAAAAAAAAAAATAATACAATTTTTTTATATTATTGCTACGTTAAAGAGGATATTCCACAGTTGGAGGTAGCCCCCCAATAAGTACAATTTTTTTTTGTTTTACTCTGAATTGAATTGATTCGGAATATTCTCAGGATATTCACCAGGCAAAAACATAATAATACAGAAAATAATGATATTCCATTAGGAAAATATATGTCACACTTGTTATTTATGAAGTTCTTTATTGCACAGAGTGACTGGAGCTGGTGCGCTTTAGTTGGCACCAAAAATATAGAAACAAGAAAAATATTTATGAATTTTACATATTTTTTTGTTTCAGGGATGAGAAGGTTTGCTATATTAATGAAAAGGAGCAGCACCCACCTTTCATCCATAATTTTTCTTTTTCATTATTCATTTTTTTTTTGTTCAGTTTTCGTAATTCTTTGGTTCGACTTTCGAGGTTTTGATAAATTAAAAAAATAAATATTCCATAAAAAAAAAAAAAAACTAGACAATCCCCAATCCTGTCCTGTGAGAGTAAAAAACGGATTGGGGGTTAAGTAGGTATAGAAAACTTTTATTATTATGATTATTATTATTTGGGGTAAAATTATTCGATTTGACAAAGGTTTGAAGTATAAAAATATTTTGTGATATTACGTCAGTGTTTTGGAGGGGAGAAACAAAATTATCTCAGGTTTGTTTTATTTTATTGGAAGGGTGAGTTTTTGACTATGCTTTAGAGTTTTAATTAAAAATGTTCGCTTTTATGAACCTTAAAATGATGGATATGAGATCCTTTATCAAAAAAAAATTGAAAAAAAAAAAGAAAATGTTTATATATACATAAAAATCATAAAGAGAAAATTCCACTTTTAACTTATTTCTTTTTTGTTGTGATTAAGAGGCTAAGTGGTGCTTTCATTTTATGGGGTAGTAGTGTAACTTTTTTTCAAAAAATTTTTATATTCAATTTCATTAAATTAAAAAATGATTTTACGATGTTAAAGGACATATTTTTCATTAAAGATTTATATACTTTTTTTTATAATTAAATATTAAAAGATTATTTCTTATTATTGAGTTTATGGGTTCTTGGTGTAGTACTGTTTCATGTGATGGTAATAATTTAGTGAAATGTTAATTTATGAGATTTTTATATTGGTTTTTATTTTTATTATTAGAGAGAGAAATAATTGTTTAGATCTTTTTCAAGGATTTTGTGATATAATATGATTTTAAAATATAATTTAAAATTTGGAATATTGTATGGAAAATTAAATGTTATAATAATTTCAGTATGAATATTAAATTATTTTTGATAAAAATTGAAAAATAATTAAGAATAATGAAAAGATTAATGATAATTTATTATAGCCACGGTAGCGAATTGGTAGTGAATCATATTGTTAAGTTATGGATTCAATCTTTGACCAAAACATCGATATCACAATAAGATGACTCAGTTTTTACAAAAATTGCAGTATGTAATGTAAGACTGAGAATTATGAATCATGTCCAATTTATGTCTCACAGAGATAGATCGTCCGCAAAGGCCATGTAGCACTGCGAACTTATATAAAGAAAATTATAATTTCCTCAGTATCGACATCAGTCATAAGACAATTTATTAATGGTTTTATTATGAATTATGACTCACTTAAGTAATTTACAAACTTGAATACTTAAAATTATGGAATTGTCTATAACTAGGTGGCTCATTATTAGAATTTCGAGTTTCGATTTGTGGAGTTATGTTCTGGCACTGAGTAAAATATGCTGAGAACTATTTATCGATAACAATAGTCACTATTAAACCCATCCCCTGGCTGCAATTAAAGATTTTTCACTTTCAATTTAGTTCTGTACAATTCTCGATTGTTACGGAATTATGTGCTTCTGTTTCGGTATTAATTATTTGACTAACAACTTCTAAAAAGTTCATGATAAACTGTGTCAATTAGAATGGAAGTAAGTATTTTATCATTATGAAATATTAACAGACCAATTCTTAATTCTGAGTCATTTTCTATTCAAAAATCTTCAACTGCAGCACTTACTCAACCATATCTTTTGTTAAGAAAAATTTTCCGAAAAATCTAATCTCTTAATTTGAATTGTTACTAAAAATTAAAGACACTCCTACAAAAGTGCAATGATTAGTTATGCAGTCGCAGTAAACAGCTTCCATTATTTATATTAGACAGTTAGCTTCCATTTGTTGACCATTTACATTATTTACCATTCCCAAAAATATTTAATGATTTTCATAAATCTACACCTACTTTCTAATTTTACAAGATCATACACAATAAACTCATTAATAAAAAAATTATTAAATTTTAGGTAAAACCTCATAAAAATATGAAATAAAATATCATAAAATTTTTTTTTTAAATTTATTTATTTAATGGTAATCTTTGCTCTGTGGTAACTTGGTAATAATTGTATAATTTCGAATTATTATTTTCTTGATGTGATTGCACTGACCTCAAAAATTTTAAATTCATTTTTACACAAAAATGAAAAACAATTTTACACGTTTATAAATTTTCCATAATTGGTAAAAAAAAAAAACATGAAAATGATGAAAATTTTTATATTGATATATCAATAAAATTATGCAAATAAAATTTTGGATTCAATTCAATTTTTTTTTATTGCAAATATTTTATTTATTAAATTTTTACTTGACTGATTCGAGTAATTTTTTCATTTTAAATTTAAAATATTTTTGTAATGCAATTTTCATACAATTTTAATAATTTTATTGATTTATATTAAAGAGAAAGTTGGTTTATTGATTAAATTATTGATTATCAAAATGAAATGTTACAATTTTTAATGAAGAACGAAAAATCATTTTGTTTTATTAAGAATTTCTGATAACTGATTAGTGATTAAATATAAATTTTTATGATAATAATCAATTTTATTTTGTAATAAGAATGTTTTTTTGATCCCCTGTCGAGTTTTCTACTAATATCCGAAATTAAATTTTCTCAAACTTTTTTAAAACAATAAAATATATTCACATTTTTCATAAATTTATCGAAATTTTTTTTCTTTTTTCGGTATTGCTGTGAGCCTCCGTGCGGAAATTAGTTTCATCATTATATTGAGTCTGATATTTGGACAACTGCTGTTTTTGTGGTTAAATTAGTAGAGTTAATAAATTTTTGAATTTTTATTGATTTCGGTAGACATTAGAATTATTTGAATTGTATAGAAACCTTGAAACAATTTTACTGCCGGTTCTAATATTACTCAGATAATTTGATTTAAAGAATTATTAGGTGTGGTTTTTGTGGTGGGAATTTTACAAATTTTTTTTGTTTCCTTTATATTTTATATACGTTTTAAGGTCAAATAGCCAAATATTTAATTGTATTATGAATGATGGAAGAATCTTGAGAAAAAGCTTGAATAAAATTATCAATTTTCATGGGATTGAATTCAATAACTATAAGAAAAGGTAGCAATATTTTAATGTATATAATTGGAAAATTTAAGGGAATATAAATTGAAATTGTGGTGTAAAGTTATACCAAACAAAGAAAATTTTATTATATAATTTTTTATCAATTTTAATATCTTAAGAATTACCCTTTTAACCGAACCGGTTTCATTTTTAACGGTTAAGGGAATTTATTGTAACTGCAATTCTACGAAATTCATAAATAATTAGCATATCTAAATCAAATATCTCAACGACAGGGACTATCGAACAGTTACAAGAGCATAACTATAGGGTCTTAAATTGGGGGCTTTTATAACCTTTTTAAGGAAATTAGATTTTAAATTAATGAACGTTTCTTTATTTCCAGATATTTTATTGACTAAATAATCTGATTACATTTATAAATTGAATACGAAGCATCAGTGGAGATACAAATTTTGTTTTGGTAAGTCTTTATTGATATCTAATTATATGATAAAACTTAAAAAATTATTAATCAATTCATCAAAACTATATAATTTTCAATTTATAAACTTAATTATATTTTACTTACTTTAATTATACGCTTGCCATTGACGGCTATATATAATTTAATAATTGAATCTTAACTTTTTGTATTTTGATGCTTGAGTAATTATTATTAATTTAAATGAATTATTATATTTTTAATCGACATTAACCTGCTTAAAGTACTAAAGAGAAATCGACATTTTTTTATATAAAATTTCATTTATTAATTTATTGAAGAAAATTAATCATAAATTTGTGGACTGTAAATATTTTAATTTTTACTATGCTGTAATTTAATATGTTTCTTTCATTATTTTGACAGTGTGATTAAATTATATGAAATCATTTATCTAAAATCTTTGTTATTTATATACAAGTTTCAATTAAAATTTCTTGAATGAAACATCTAAGTGAAAACTATCACTTATTTGATAAATTTGTAGATAGGCCACCAGCTATGAACCTCAACCAAAATTACTAAAAAAAAAATTACTTAAATAAAACTATAAATATATGAATTCAAAAAATTGGTGTTGCCGTTGTGGTTTGTAATGGTTTACTATAAATTTATTTTTCCAACAACACATTTTGCTGTTGAGAAAGTTTGAATTTGACTTAATTAATCGAATTGTTGAATTTGATTTATCACTTGTAAAACGTTGAAAGTGTCAATCAATTTTTTCAATTTCGATCTTTATTTATGTTTTCTAACTTCATCTTAAAGTTTTTCTATACTAAAGCCATTATAGCTAGCGAGCTCTTATTCTTATGTCAATAAAAATTATTACACTACAGGTATGTGATAATTAATGTATTTACTAGATAATTTTGAAAAGTCCACATTGTTCGGTGTTACAATCGCTTAGAAAAGTCTATATATTAGTTCAAAAAAAAATTCGGTCTAACTTAAGTTATATATCTTTGGTAACTGTCTAAGTTTCCGGAGAGGCCAGTTGGTTATGTATTTTAAACATCATAAATTTGAAATTTTGGAGCAAGTAGCAAAAAATATCGATAATTGAAATACTTAATTATTTAAGAAAATAGCTACAGCTTGAATTTAGTTTGAAAGACAATAAAAGTTATCTGTAATCCAAAAATTGGTCTTATCTCCGAACTCCGAACAACCGGAAAACTAAATATAATTAAATTATAAAATTCCATTTAAACTAATCTTAAAATAACTATACTACAAAAGAATATTTAATTTTACTCAATTTGAATACAAACGGCAAGTCTACCTCAAAAATTTCAATCTGTAATATAAAAAATACCAAAAAAAAAAAAAAAAATGAAAGCATGTAAATTAAAACTAGCCAGCCATAATATAAGCCGCCGTTCTTCTTTACCTGTTTTATTATAGTAGCCACACATTTATATAGCTCTCAACAAGCCAGTGATGATTACGCTTGTCTACTACTAGCTATAACTATACACAACAAAAAAAAAATTGTTTTTCATATTTTGTTATTTATTTACATCGTTTTTGCTTTTTTTTCATTTTTATACTTTACCCTCTTCTTCAGGTGTTCACTATAATCAAAAAAGCACAAGTATATTTCCAGAGGAATCCATAGATTGAACCTGTTCAGTCAGAAAATGAACGTTGTCGAAAGAGCAACGAATTTTTTTCTTTTACAAAAAACAAGTAAAACGCGAACGCGGTAAATTTCGTATTATTTTATGTTTTGATCGTATTTCTTTTATTCATTAGATTTATTGTATCTTTTTACATATTTTCGGCGTGATCTATTTTACTTTTATTAATTATTGTTGTGGTTGCTATAATTACATTTTTCTAATAAGAAAAAAATAAATTTTTGTTTATTTAATTTTTATAGTTTTCTTGTTTATTCGTTCAATTCGCGTAATTAGAATGTCATGGAAATAAATCACATTGCCGTATCAAATTTAAAAAATAATTTTTATTTGTGGATTTTATTAAATTACGTATTTAACCTGAATTTATAAAAAAAAAAATTGAAAAAAAAATTATTATACTTATTGAAATTATAATTATTATTGACTGAAGAATTTAGAATGATAATGTAAATTTTTCTTTCTGGAATCAAAAGTGTTGTACAAACAGAAAAGAAAATTATTTCGAAAAAAATTAAATTGCAGACATTCGAATAACTTAGAGAAACAAATATTAGTTAAATTTTTGAATATATTATAAAAAATTCAAAGTAAAATTTGATTACCGAGACGATTATGTTAATTATATATATTAAAAATATGCTTTAAGACACAAGACAAAATTATTTTAGTAATTGTCCAAGAATAATTTATTAAAAAAGAAAAAGAAAATGACAACCATTGACCATACAAATAATCTTATGACACAAACTCAACAGTTTACAAAACAATCAATACAAGAAAATCAGGAACATCATAATCATCAGTCTCCTATAACTCGTCGTGCCAATTTACTATCATGTAAACAATGGTGGCGTGTTTGTTTTTTACATGGTGATCAACAAAAATATTACCGACAAGTTTATGGTAAAGCAGCTACTCAACGTTTAGCCTTAGCTGAAAATCAATTAAATAATAATTCAAATTTATCATCAAACTCTTCAATAACAAATATCACAACACCATCAAAATTATTTGCAAATAAGAATTTCTTAAATAGTAAACAACGATCACCAAAATCAGTTCAAAGTCAATGTCGGAAAATACAAAACGATCAATTAAAAAATTCAATTATTAATTGTGACAATTTAAATGACAGTTTGAATTCAAATGACAGTAACATAACAATTAATTGTAATAATAATGAACCAACATCATCAAATGCTAAATTTGCTATTCTTGATGAAACATTTCTAACATCATCACGATCGACACCATCAATTCAAGGTGTTAAAATAACTGGTTCACCTAATAGACGATATAGTAAATTAAATGATAATGAATTGAAATTAATTAATCAAACGTCAATTTGTTATGATCAATATCAGCAAAATCAGGAATTATTGTCGCTGTCAAATAATCCAATATCAGATCATGACAGAAATCAATGCTCAAGTGTACAAAAAACTTGTACTACTCGTCCAATTCGTACAATATTGACAACTGGTATAATTAAAAAAAATGTTAGTATCGGTAATAGTAGTAGTATCGGTGAGGATAGGATCAGTTGTAGTAATTCATGTACAAATTCATCAAAATCAGCAGGTACACCAATTGAATTAGTAAATTGTGTTGGTGACCGTCGTAGTAGTGCAAATGAAAATTTTATGAATTTAAGTGAAAATGATTTTAGAAATTTATATGTTAGTCGTAATCGTAATGGTGTTTGGTATGATGATGATATTGATATTAGTTTAAATGATGATATAAATAATATAAATACAGGATTTAATCAAGAATTGAGTAATAAATTGGATAAACTTTTTCAAATTAATCAATGTGGATTACCAGATATTGGAGAAGAAAGTTTGTTGTAAGTGTTTTTTTTTCTTTATTATTCATGTTTATATAGTTTTAAGCTATTATGTTGATTAATTTTTGAAATAGTAGAACTGGAATTTTTAGCTTTTGGGTATATGATTTAATTCGTAAAGCTGGTTTTAATTTTGTTATAAATATATGTAATTATTTATAAAATTGTAGATGTGAAATTACTAAAAATGATGTCAACGTCGGTGCATGGAAGGATTTATGATTTGGTTTCGGAAAAAGTAAAATGAAATTTAATACCACAACATGACGTAAAAAAATTGAAGTTAATAAATATAAAATCTGTGATTTATTTATTTTTGTTATTTTTACTATCCGTTCTTAAATAATTGTTTGAGCAGAATCTGAGCGGTTAGGGGTTTATTCACTTAGGCCAAAATTGGAGTATTGCTGGCTGAACCAGAAACACTTTAGACCAATATATTTACTCCTGATTCATAAAGTTGGTTCATGTAGTAAGAACCAAACTATTTTAGTTACAGAATCACAGCTGCATGAGACAGGGATAAAGACACAAAAAGTGTTTAGTCGTCTCGCGTTCATCTCTGCAGCCTTTACACATGCTTACCTCTTATGATCCCTCAGCATTGAGGTTCCTGTTAAATTATATAGTAATTTAATTCGTCATAAAACAGCATCCAGTAGCTTCTTGAATACTTTAATATTGAAAGTATCTCAGTAAATTTTTATTTTTAAATTTTTAAAATTCTTTCAAATTTAACGTCCATTAATTTATGTAATTTATGTAACCTCAAAATAGTGTCAACGCCGGTGATTTCTTTACATATTTTTTTTATTAAATATAATTTCAATATTTCGGTTGTTTTCAATAGCAGTTCAATCATTGAACCGACAAATATTATAATTCATATAATCAGTGAATAAATACCGGATTATTTACATAATTTTGGTGCCAGTTCTCTCGCGACATTTAAAACGTCAACTAAAATGTTAACATAATTTATATTTCAGTTCAATAGAAAATTTAAATCCTTTTGTAGGATCAAAACTATAATTTATTCAATGCCCCTGACAATTTTCTGAACTATTCTGAAGTTGTAAATTATTTTAATTTTAACAAATAAAATTATATGTTAATTTATTCCGGATATTTATTTCATATAATTTTAAGTAATAGGACGCGGTTTGACTTTCATTATAAACAGGTCCATTTCAATTTTTATAAATAAAAATTTATTATAGAAAATCTCTAGGTAACATTAAATTCTTATTAAGAAAGTTTTTCTTGTAGTTATTAACCTTTTTACATGATCTTTTTTTTCATATATAAGCTCATAATAATTAAAGATAATCTAATATAATTTATTATTTACTTATACAAGAAATTGAAAATTCTTATTTTTTTATTAGGTTTACTTAAAGTAGTTCTGCGTTATCCTTTAAATCTTTTAGTCTACATATTTTTTTGAGCACAAACTAATTAATATGCAAATTATCTTTATTTTGCCATCAATTTATATTTAATAGTAATGCCGTGTATAAGCAAGCAAGCATTTGCAACTTTTCTAAAGATTGAAAATAATAATATAAAAAGAAAAAATTTAATGGAACCACATTTTTATGGAATTTATAAGAACTAGGAAAAGTGCTAATGTTTCATATTAATAAAAACCTATAATTTGTGAGGATTTTTAATCATATTTTTCAGATTTTGTCTGCTTCTGGTTATTAAATTATTTTCCATAGTTAAGTGGATTTTAAATATTTTTATAAGATTTTGTTGACAAAATTTTAATGTATATAATATAAAATTAATGGACTTTTAATATCTTTAATAATAATTAGTGTTATTAGAGGTATAGATTCATTATAAATAATTAGAATTAAAATAATATAAATCAATTTTAAGATTTAATAAAAAAATATTATTATTTTAAAACGTCTATGTACGAATTATGACTCACTTAATGTTAGAGGTGTCATGACAATTTATTGTAATTTGGATCTATTAATTTTTGATATACATTTCCGAACCTTAAGTTTCTTTATAGTGAAAATGTTTTATATTTGAAACAAACTAATGGCTTCGCAACAGTGAAACATTTGTTGTCAGCAAAATATCACAACCATATATTCAGTCTTAAAATTACAATAACATATCATAGCTTTTATTAAAAATGATTCAACATTTAGTGACACTATACTTCGGTCTGGAGTTATTGCATTACAGCAAAGTATCACAGTACCATTACAACAGGTCCACTATCTAAATAAATAAATCCAATGTTGATATTATTTAAAATATTGTATACAAAATGATATTTTAAGGTGAAATGTACTTTCTAATAGCCGCAGTTTATTCAGTATTTAGTTTCAAACAATGAATCAATCTAGCCAAGCTAATCATATAGAGGTTGTTTTTTTGTTTGTTGGGAATTAATTACACTTTGTCTCATATGTCAGCGTCTTTAATGCCGATTAAACTATAATTTTTATTTCCATAAAAATTTTATAATTTATATTTTTTTAAATATCTACTGTTAAATATTCAATTACGTTTGGGTATTTTGCATGATAAATGACACACACCAACCATATGTCATATAATTATATGATATTTGGACATAATTTAATATATAATTTTTTTTTTTTTTTGGAATTCCATTTTAAATTTTCTTTATACACTGTGTAATAAATTAAATTTATAAATATACTTAGTAAATATATTATTAACTATTGGGCCATGCCACAACATTGGTAAACAATATGGATTCATGGACAAGTTGAAACCACTTGATGATTTGATGTTGTTCCACCAAAATCTCTTTCGACCGAGCATTTATATTTTTAAATTTATCTGCCCATTTGTTTTCTAACTAACAACTTTCAATCTATCAGTCAATTTGTCGACTTAATTATATATTTAAATTTGAAGTCAGACTAACAGGCTGAATTTATAAACCACTCTTAACTTAAGTAAGTACTTGGCTAAGTTCCAATTAATAAACCAAAATTAAATATTTACATTTATTTGTGACATTTATGATAACATGACTGAATTGGAGTTGTTTACAATTGAAGTTATGATTATTTATATAAAATGTGTGGAAGGCTGATATCGGCAATGTTGGATGATGATCCTACGCACATTTTTTTGAAGTTATTGTTATATAAAATAAAGAAAACATCTAAAAAATGTACGAAGCTTGTACGAAGTTTACTTAAGGATTACTTAAAAGTTTCAAAAGTATTAATTACAAATACGAATTCTACACATATGAAAGTCTTAAGTTTAATTACGATTTCTAAATTCAACCCGAAAAATAGGAAACATTATATTTGTAGCACAACCTCATATGAAGCAGGTTAGTTAAATATATACCAATTCGCTGGATGCATTGATTCAGTAATAAACTAAGTTCTTATCTGAGCTATGTTCGTCCAGTTTAACGATCGGTTTCTCACAGTAATTTCGCATTCAGCGACAGTGTTCTTCGATTTAGTTGTTTTGGCTTCTTGCGATATGAAATGCGACCATTCTTGTCGATCGAGCAGTGAAGAGAAGACGGATTGCTATTCTGAATTACGTACATTGTGGAATATAGATTGTATTTATATGAGTTCACATAATTTTGCAAGCAAAACAAATCAAATAAAATAGATTTTTACGAACAGTGTAAATTGAAATTTAATAATCAGCAATATTCATTTTATTTTTTATTGAATTTTCATAACTAAACTGCCTTAAAATCTTTAAAATTCCTCATATTTTCCGTCTTCCATAAAAAAAAAATCCAAAAATAATTAACAAATACAAAATAAAAAATGCCCTCTTGCGTGACTTGCAGGATAGGAAACACTATAAGTTTTTGTTCTTCATTTTTTTTTGATCACCTGGGTAAAATGATGATACATTAAATGCCGCTGGCCAGAAGCGTTAGTGTATCGCGCAACCGTGAAATAAAATGATTTTTTTTATTTCGGTGTGTATTATTGCATGTCTAGGGGTTATTTTCCCGCAACAATAATTTTTTTATTCATTTATTATTTTATAGTTTTGTACATTTTTGTATTATTATTGGCAAACCAAAAATTTTACATTTCTGGTTTTTTTTTTATTATATCGAATCGAATTGTAGTCGTTATCGTCATTGTCGTAATTTTTGTTTTTGTAGGAGTATTAAATTTTCTTACTATTTTCCTTGTCTTGTACATAGTAGAAATGAAAAGAAATTTAGTAAAAATTTAATTCAATTTTGTTTTAAAGGAAATATAATTGCAAATAATTAGACGACAATTTTCTAAAAAAAAAAAACTTTTTTATTTATTAAATTTTAAAATTACATCCGTGGTTGTAGAATTAAATTACTTGGTTTTGTCGTGTTCGTTTTATAGTTTAGTCTCAAAAAATAATTTTTAAATTTTTTTATAATGAATTTTCTAAATTATATATAAATAATAAGTAAATAGTTAATTTTTTACATACACTTCAATAAAGTGTAAATTAAAAAACATTAGCGATAATCAAATTTATTTGATAACGAGTTTTAAAATATTAGTTTAGTTACTATTCTAAGTGCCTCTATACGAATAGAAATGTATAGATAAATTATTAAACATAAATATAAGAACATAATTTTTATTATAATAAGGAAATTTATGAAAACTTGTATTTATATAGAAAAGAATCTGTTGAAATTAAATTACATTTAAATTATATTCTAGTTTTCATGTATTCATTAAGAATTTTCAATATTATTTTATTAAGAAATAAAGAAAATTCCAGGTGGAAAAAGAGGTTGAAACATAATTCTGGTTTAGATGAACACTCATCATTTTAATTTTAATCGAATTATTTATTTAATATAAACTGGAGAGTTCGCAAAACGTTCCACTTGTGGTAATTTGAAATAAGTAAATTATGTTTTAGAACTGAAAGGGGAAAGTCTAGAGTGTTATTAGCAAAATGAAATTATCTTATTCATATATGAGTTTAATAAATTTATTATATCAAAATTCATTAACTTTTGTTGATCACGTTTTAATCTAGTTCTGATATATACCAAACCAAGCGGGGTTGCTAAACTATTACATTCGCTTTATCATTAGTATAATTTTCTTTGATTAGTTTGTGTGGGGAATGGCTAAAGATCACCACTTCGACCATTGTACCCGTTGTCGAAGGCTACTTACTACTACAGTATAGCGATCCATCTCCTTTCCATTTTCAATGGAATTAAATTGGTTTTACTTTACCTGCCTCCCACATATTTGTCATTAAATAACATTCATTTTTTTTTTAATATTTTGCAACATATAGCAGGGAGGAACAGTGTCACAGAGGACGTTCTAGTGATTCGCTCCCATCTTTGAAGCCCCTAAGGATAAAGATCTGTGTAAGCTTTAATCTAGACTAGTTAAGAAAAACGTGCTAGTTAAGAAAAACGTGATCACCAGCAATACCGGCATTCATTCGAATTGGTTTGTTTATAACTTCTTAATTTGAAATAAGCTCAGTCAACCACCGCAGTACATGACGTGTTTTTAGGTATACAATGAACATAATTCTAGCCTGAGTACATGAGTCCATGGCTGATTCTTCTTTTTTATATCCATCCATTCACCAATGTTAATTAAATTAATGAACTTATTAAGGAAATAATAGATAATACTAACTGAAATCCGAACGAAATGGACCGAAAATAATTAACCGAATACATAATTGACGCACAATTGGCAATTGTTAATTCGGTCAATTGTGCATTATCGAATATTTTTATTAACGCTTCAAAACTGTTACACTCTAAATTTATCATCAATCGGAAATTTTAATTCATTCTAAGGCAATTAATTCAATTTTAAAACTTTATCAATTATAAAGTTTTTGATGATCATGGTCACCTAATTTAATTTAATTGACACCAAAAATAATAATTTCTTAAAATTTATCATCATCACTATTTTTGTTGAACAGTGAAAAACACTTTAAAAATATAATAATTTATTAATTTAAAAACTTAAAAAAATCATTTCTCATTTTCGTTAAAAAACTTTATCTTGTAAACTGTTAAATACAATTTATTATATAAATATCAGATAAAAAATTTGAATATTAAAAATATTTATGATAATCATAAATAAATAAATATTATATCTAATTCACAGTGCGGATCTTATCTAACCTTTAAACAAAAAAAAAATATTCATTTCAAAATTTGACCGAAATAATAATATTTAATATTATAATCAACTGAAAAAAAGTTTTGTTGCCCTTGTCACAAAATTGAAATTTTTTTAAAAAGAAATCTGTTTTTGAAATTGAATAGTAAATATTTAAAAACCAAACTTACAAAACAAATTTAATCACGAAACATTTTTAAATCTGTGTAAAAAGATCACCTTAAAGATTGATAATCTTCCAGATTCCCAGAGTTAAAATTTTTTTTTTTATCATATTTGACACGATGAATTTAAAGTATTGAAAATTCATGATTTTTTTATTTAATTTTTTTTTTTTTTGGTAATTTATTAATTTCTTAAGTGGTTTTACATTAATAATTACTGTTTTGATTACATATAAAATATGATTGAATTATTTCCGATGGATGGGATTCAAAAAGTTATCATGATCGAATTTGTCGGTCTGGACAATTAACTTGAACAGAGAATTTTCTAGTTGCTGCTGGCATGTTGTGATGATCAAATTATGATCTATTTAGTGAGTAACAACAATCTGTCAAATATTTACAAGGGTGTTAATGTAAATTTTTAATGTTAATGGAAATTTTAATTTTGAAATTTCTATTTTTACGTCAAATTAGATTACTATGAAAATATAAATTAAAGATAAAATTGAGAATAATATTATTAAAGCAAAGGTTTTTAATTTAAAATTGATTCTCTTGCAAGAAAAGGATCAGAACAAATATTCATCAACTAATTACTTATTATGTACCTATTCACTCAGTGCAACGGACGTCTCAGCTCCTTGATATAAGCAGATTGTTTGTATTCAATAACTGAGTTACTTACTGGATACTATAACCTGATGAAGCATCTACAATGGAACTAGCTCCTAACAATGTATTTAGAATGTGCGAATACGATGAGAAATCGACTGAACGCATTCTGTGATAATGTGAATTACTTACTCAATCCAGACTTCGTCACCTGGAACACGTTTTATGGACCCAATGGGCCCGTAGTCAAACCCTATCAAAATTTTACTATATTTCTTTGATATTATACTGGTCTTGTGGGAGTAGCCCACAATAATAAACTATTATTATTTTTATTTTTATTTATATCAAATCCTTAAAATCGAATAATTTTCAAATACAATAACAAACTTTTAGTTTTATTTAAGATTTATATAGCCGCTAATAACGCCTTTAAGCTGAAATATCAGTAAACTTTTTCACTCAATAAATAATGTTAATAGATATTTATTATAGTTAGCTATAGAACTTGTAGAAATTTAATCATACGAAGAATATTTTTATAGATTTTTACTTACCAATCGAGTTTTATATCTTCACAGGGTTTGTTTTAAGTAAAATGAATAAATTTATTTATAAATACTAATTATAATTTCTATATTTTTTTTTAAATATATATTCCAGAAATTTAAACACGCCTTACCTATTAAAAATATGTTAAAAAAATAACGCACTACTTCTTAGGGCCATTAAAATTCCATGCGTGTTAAAAATATTTTATGAAAATTTCTTGTAAAAATTTGCAATTAGATTAAAAAATAAAAATGATTAAATTTTTGATTAAATATATAATAAATCTTAATTTTAAAATATTTTAAGAATATATAATTATATGTAAATTTACATAAATGTATCATAAAGTGTTGATGTTATTAAGAATGTTCAGAATGTTCACATTCTGTTGGCTATCATTGATAGATTTTTACGAAAATAGTACAACAATCCATTACACTTTCGACTCCGGTGATTTTAAATCGTGTTATTCAGAGAACTATTATCATTTCCGTAATATTATGTTGGCGGAACGACAGTAACAATGAAGGTGTTCTTAGGTTCCCTACTTTTTACCATCAAATCGTCTGCGTATCGACTCCAAAATAATGTATCAAAAATGTGGCTAATATAAAGGATAACTTTTGATTTTGTATTATCCTGGGCCCGTATTTTATTATTTGGCATCCCAATTTATAACCTCAGTCAAAAAAATAAAAAAAATTAGTATTAAATCTAATATTTTTGGCTTCAAACTTAGCCATCTGAATAAACGTTACAAAAATGATATCAATTAAAATTCAAATTTATCATTTTATCACCGCCACTAATTATATTCAAAATAAAATTGAATAATAAGCAAAAATTTTAATATTTTTAAGTAATCTAACCTTGACTTCTTCCGTCACCTTATATTAAAAGTTCGTGGGAACATTTTCTATAAAAATTACATGTTTACATTACATTTCATTAAATTTTTTTTTTTATTTTTACCTGACAACCAACCTTTTTCCAATTACCTTAAAATCTCAAATAGTACAAACAATTTACAAAAGGTTAATCTACGAAAAACGTTAGACAAGCTAAAACAAAATTCCTAATGTTATATAAGTTAGAATTACCTGTCATTAAACAATCAAAATAAGAAGAAAAAAAAAAACGAAGTAGGAAATAGAAAAATTGTTATGGTTATGTAAAAGAGCTCAGGCGGAGTCTTCCATTTAATCTGTTGAAAATATTGTAAATTATTATTAACATTAAAGTTCTTTTTTTTTCGTCTACTAGAGTTCTTGTCGGTTGTCGTTCATACATTAAATACGAATATTAATAATATTTTTATTAGAATAATTTAAAAGAAGAGTTTATCATTCGGTTACCAAATCATTTAGAAGAAAATGCAGTGTTGCCATATTAGTGAAAATTATTTACAAGTTAGTGTCTTGAGTCTTATATCTTGTTAACGTGGTGCATAGGGTAATGGTTTTTCAAATACGATTCTACATAAAAGTAGTATGAATTTTCACCAGGGAAATAAAACGTTGTAAGTGACAATAGTGGTGCTATTGAAGAAATTTATAAAATTTATAACTCTACAATAAATTTGACAGCATTGTTTTTTATTTATTATAAGGTTTAGTGACGTTAAATTGTTTTGATTTATTAAAAATTAAAATAAAGTTAATTTATGTTGAGTCTTAAATTACTTTAAAGAGAAAAACAATAAAAACTGGTGATTATCTGTCAAAACATGCTACACTACGTTCGCTACTCTTCACGTAAATCGTAGTTTAAAATCTACTCTACTACACTCCACCAATACATAATACTCTGCGTAGTAGTGTTTTCGATGTTCTCCTGGCGGTTTTTGACATATGCTACACTAGACTATTGACCACGTGAACAAGATATAACAATAACAAACCATTAAAATTTTTCTAACAAATATGATTCACTAAATCCCAATTTGAAAGGTTTTAATAAAAATTATATATTTCGCTGTTAATTCATAAAACTTAATGCTAACTATAATGAGATTATTAGCTTACATCGGAGAACATTACAACTTGTAAAATTAAATGTAGAATATAGAAGGGGCATTCTTACGTCTTGAATTAAACGTATTCTGTTCAAAATGAATTTCATATCGTTCGCAAGTTATAGAAAATATAACGAACGTGATCTAATTTTCCTGAAAATAATATTTCTTTTTAGTTTTAATGAAGTATTCCAATGGAAATTTCAACAATTTCAGCCATAAATTAATATAAAATCTTGCAATATGGTAACACTAAAATTTTTAAACAATTTTGTTGATGACCGCAACTCGAGAATGTTGTTCATTTAGCGTGAATTCTTTGAATTTTTTATGTATTTTATATGTTTTAACTGTTTTCAAAATACAAAACTTTACATTATTATAAATGTCCAATTAAAAATGTTGAAAGATATTCTTAAAACAGAATTCCATTTAATTTTTATTATGTATACGAGCTACGAGTAAATATTTCAAAACTCAATGACCATATCGAACCCTTCAGGAAACATTTTGGCTATTTTTATATGAGTATAGTAAATTTACAATTTTTTATAAGAAAAATAAAAGTATAATTTTTTTGTTTTGTTAAAATTACATCTATTGAACTCCCTAACTTGCATGGTTGTATGATTTTACATCCTGGGATCAGTTTGTTTTTCCTCCTGCTCAGTACATTTATAAATCAAAATTCAAAAACAAAAAAAATTGATGTTTTTAATTGTTTCCCTTTTTATCAAAAAAATGTTGACAATAAACACTGTCACAGTCGTGGTTTGTGTAACTGAATTCTACTATCAACTCAAATTTATTCTTCCGAAATTGATGTGACTATTGTTATTTTCATAATTTTTCGGTCTTTTGATTTATTATAATTAAAATATATAAAATTTCATTTTGTTTCGGTTATAATACTAAAAAAAAAAGATCCTTTTGTAATTATATTTTGTAAATTTATGTTTGTATACCCCAGCAACATTGTTATTAAGGTTTACTTACCTGTTGATATCTGATGGGAAATTTTATTATTGCACCTGTTACATTTACGGTAAGATTCACTTAGGTGCATTTTTTGAATAATAAAATTTACAATGATAATATTAAATATATAATTTCTTGGTTTTGAAATTAATAAAATAAAAACCTGAAGCATTTGAATTACTGTGCAGTGCAGTTGGTTTCATATGCATGAGAATATTAAGCGAACAATTTAAATTTTATGATGTGTATATATTAATATTTTTATGGAATTTTTTTAAATTGACCAGCTTTCTAAGTTAGGATATAATATCATTTTTATTTAATATTTTTCTTCATTTTCGTGAAAAACATATTTGTGGCTTTCATGCCATCACCGCGCTAACAAGATAACTAAATGATATTACTACTTTTACTATGTGAAAGACAGACGATCTGACTTTACATATAAGGATTTTTTTATTTATCTAAGATATTTATATTATTTTTAACAATTATTGTTTTCTTTAGATGAAATTGTGCAACATTGTATTTTGATATTTTATATTAATTTTTTTTTATTTTTTAAGTTTTTCATAAAAAAATATGTCATTAGATATTATATTACCACCTAAAAGTATAAATTAAATAACACTTCCCTAAATTTGAACTAAAGATGAAATCTGATCCAATGTCCATACTTTCAGTTGCGACCAGTTTGAATTTAATATCTTTATAGAGAGATTAAAATTAATGGAAGAGAAAACAGATTTAAAATATAATTATGTAATATAAAGTTTAATTAAAACTGCACATAAAAGTGTTAGGTAACATAAAGATAAAAACAATTTAATTTCATTAATTCATTAATTGACATTTATATACTAATATAACAAAATAATCATTTAACCCTTTCAGTGTATGGAATATTTTTGTCACAGAAAAAAAAAATCCAAAGTTTTAATTATTTGAAATTGAATAATTGAAAAACCTAGTCTTGTGCCACCAAAAAATTAGTTGGTACATATAAGCTTATTGGGATATTGTATCGAGGTGACCTGCCAGAAAAGTAATAAAACTCCACGAAACTTAAATATAATAAATAAAATAATATAAATAACTATATTAAGATTGTATGTCGAGGAATTCTAAACGTTTTTAGAAACGAATCGAATTATAGATTTACTTTCATTTGAAAACGATCAATCAGGGAAAACAAACGTAAACGGATTTTAAAAAATTACTATCTTCACGGAAATAAATTAAGTAGTATTTTTTATCGCTTTCATACATTTTCTTTTATTACTTACCAGAATGAAAAGTATTAATAAATATTTATGATTAAAATAACTTGCTTCCATATATCTGTCATGATTCCATATATCTGTCATGATGAATTGAAAAAAATATTATGTTTAAATATTTTACTATGGAGTTTCGATTAAGACCTCAGAAACATAATCTTACATAATTTATTGAATGGATGAATGAATTATGGAAACGTTTTCAGTGATACCAATATGGCATTTTTGATTATATTTTTATTCATATTGAATTGACCAATCAGATATTTCCGAATGGGTTAATTAAAGAAAATTTCTTTTACCCACCTATGACTAATTTACGTCATTAATTGTAATGTAATAAATTTTCAATTTAATGTATTTTTTTATGTAAAAACTAAAGTATTCCAAAAATTACTGGACTAATGCTTATTTTTATATTAAATAACTTATTTAGATCATTTCACAAAAATAATTCAATCAAAATGTCGAGTTCAACGTAAATTATTACAATTTTCAATCTAAAATACTCTAATGTAGTTCAAAATTTTAACTAATATTCTCCTAATTTTTCATTTTTAATGGAAATATTTCCATTCACGATTTTCGAACAGGCCATGTCCATGTCTATGATAAATTTAACTAAATTTTTATTTAATTAGATATCATTGAATCTGATTCGTGCTGGTTAAATAAAAATCTGTTAAAAAAATATATCTGAAAATTAAGGTCCATGAAATTTCATTTAAAATTTCGTCTAGATTCTTGTGAAAAAATATTTATAAGAAAATCATTTTTAAATTAATGTTTTTGATACAAATGATTTCCCATTAATCTATTATTCAATCTGCTTCTGTTTCTGGTTGCAAAATTCAATGATGGTAATTTAATGTTGCATCTTTTTTATCCAATAGTTGATGATTATTTCATTGAATGAAAATAAATTAACTTTGTAATGATTACATGCTTTTAAAGTTCATGATTTTCCATAGTTCATATATATAAAAAAAGAAGAATTTTAATCAAAAAAGATGCAGTCTCATCAATTACAATTTCATTTTGTGTAATTAGCAAATTACATTTTAATTACATTTTTTTTATATATCGTACCAAGGAAATAGTAATATTTTTCAGTGAAAAGAATTTCATTTTATTTGGAATAATTATTTTGTGTAATGAAGATAAAATAATTTTATTGGTATTTCCTTTTTATTAGGGTAACAATAACCAGAAAAACCTTACGTTAACACTTCCGTCTTGTCTGTTAGTCCTTTTTTAAAATTGCTTTTTTAATACATTAGGTAAAATTTACCATCAGTAAAAGATTTAGAATTTAAAAACCTTTCTCTAGGCTGCATTTCATCAGTGTGAATTAACTTCTTTTAGTTACAAAAAAAAAACAATCTCAGAAATCCTATAAGTGTCTAACTATTGCTCAGCAGTTTTGGTGTACTGTCTTTTTTATAAGTTCATGTATTTGCAAGCAAAAAAAATGTAAATTATTAAAATTTCTTTGGTTCATAGTAGAAAGCATCAGAAAATTGATTTTTGTTTTTTAATTTCATAATGACCTTAAAGAAGTTGGCCTTCCGGTTTCATGAATATTTATTTTTTAAATGATTTTCTAATGTAAAATGTTTTCAATTTTCTTATAATAAATAATCTTTCTGTGGTTTTCTACAATTTCAATAGGAATTGTACGAAGTAGCATAAATTGCATTATGTATAAAATATTGTTGCTATTATTAAAATATTGTTGCTGTGAAAGTATGACCTAATTATAACAAACTTTTTTATTTTTGTAATTTTTTTATTATTCCGTATATAATTCTAATTGAAACTAGAAGTAATAGAATATTATGCCTTGTAGCTAATGTAGTTTTAGAGTCTTCTGGCCATTTAAATCAAGATTCACAGCATTCATGTGGTAAACGAGTGGTAAATTTTGAATTTTTAGTAAGATTTAGCTTTTATGAAGCTGGTTTTAGCTTCACATATTTTAACTTATTGAAATAGTTTGTGTTATATTGTTATTATTTTAGTAATGGAAGTCATTTCTTAATCATTTTTAGTAATGAAACATAATAATACCAAAATTGACATCCAAAATTCTTTAATATAAGTTTTTCAAAATATTATTTCTTATTTTTACTATCTTATTTAATAAAAATCTCGATAAAATTAAAATTCTGTATAATTCCATAAAACTTATTGTAAAAATATCGTTTCGAATTACCTACCATTGGCGGTAATTGCATTGAATTATGATTTCGCGCATAACTAACAAGTTTCTTACAATCCTTCTTCCAGCAATAATAAATTAAATAAGCACATCCTTAGAAGTTATGTTTATGCTCATGCTTTACATTAAAATATCATGTCTGGATTGCAATGTCTTTAACGCCTTAAGGGTAATTAATAAATTTCTTGGATCAACCCAACAAAGTTAAACAAAAAAAAAATTACATAAAACATAAATTTTTATCAGAATTTTACATAAAAAAGCTTGTAATTGAGTAGATAATTTTGTTTTTCGAAATCAAAAAGAATTCGTGTTTCAATATTTTTTTTTTTTTTTTGCAATTCGTGGTATTTAAACATTTTTTCACCTGACATTTTATGTGTTAAAAAAATTATGTGTTTAATGTTTTGTGTGGACATTTTAAAAGATTTATTTCGAATTATAATTATTTATTTTATTATCTGCAGTAAACGAAAAATATATTATAAAAAATTTATTTTTTTCCAATTTATATTTTTCTTTTATAAAAGTTGAGAGAAAAATCAAGATTTTTTTCGTAATTCTTTTATATGTTTCGTTGAAGGTCAGTTAAGATATTAAATTATTTTTTTTTTACATAACCTTAGCTTATATAAAAAATAAAAGAATTTTCATTTTATTGGAAAATTCCTTCAGAATGGCGTGAAATTTAAATTTCTCACGTCCAATAAATCGATATCTAGCAGTTTTTGTAAATTTATGTTGTGTACACGTTACTAATTTTAAACTTTAGTTTTGTAAAAATCTGTTTAGGATTTATCTGATTTTAGAATTGTATTTAAATTTTGCCAACAATTAAGAATTATTTTTCAGAAAAATACTTCGATATTTTTATAATGTTGTGTTTGTGAAATGGAATTTTTTAAGTAATATTTTTACAATTAATCTAAGAAAATTTATAATTATTAATTAATTTTGAAAACTTTTTTATTTGCTGAACAATTTAAATACATTTTTTATAATAAATATTTTATTTTAATCATTTTGATTAACAGAATATAAGTTTAGTTGAAGTTTTAGAATTTAATAAATGCTTGATCTTTGATCTTAAAAATTGGTTATGAATGGAATTTTAAATTAAGAGATTTTCAAGTTCTTTTTTACCATTGATATCTGGATTATACGAAATAATTTTTAATCAAAATTTAAATATGGATTTCTGAAAGCATTCAAATTCTAGATAACATATTAAAATCCCTTTTATATTAGGTAACATAATCCAACGATACAGTTTATTCTGAAGGGCATACATATAATTGCAGTCTTACTATGAAGATAACCTATAATCGATCTTTACGATAAAATTAACATATAAATTACAATTACGTTACCCTAAAGAGTCCATTTATAACAACATTAATCCTACATTTATCCAGTAATATAATCAGAATTATAACTTTGGTAAATTTTTTAACAGTTCTTGTGAAAAGCAATCTACAATTTTCTCAAACTATATCTAGGACTACTTGAATGTCAATAATATGTAGTGAATAAGAAATTTGGTAGCGATTAATGAATAATTTGAAATAAATTAATGATTACAGAAATTAGGTGAAGATTTTAGTTAAAATAAAATAATTATTTTATAAAATACTATGAAAAACGCATATAGTTCAACTTTATATGGAATAGAATGTTACGAAACTTCTTTGAAGAGGTCAAGTCTCGATCTTTAAATAGTTTATATGTTTATATGCATCTACACGCCGAAGTTGAAGTAGAAGTTATGTCAAAAAGATAAAAAGTATATCTATATATAAAACTTGATAAATTGAAGAATTATAATTTGATTTTGCTAGAGTCTCCAAAATATGTGACAAAATTCGTTATAATTTGAAAGCATTAATGAGGAATATCAAATACCATTCTTTATCTTCTCATTAGATTTTGAAAATATTTACAATTTTTACCTTCCGTTTATTAATACTCAAATGTCAGATGATAGTTGTTAATGTTACCAGCAATATTGTCATTATTTCCAAACCGACTATCAGAATTACATACTTAAAATTTCCGATTTACTACTGATAGTTTTAAAATATTTCTAAGTAATCTAACTTCCCTATCGAAATAATTATCATCCGAATAATTTCCTCTTATTTCAATAATAATAATCTTAAAAAAAAGTATATTTTTCCATAAATTTTGTTTATGATTTTTGTTTGCGACAGATTTATTTTAATATTTATTTATTTTTATTTTTTTTTCAAAATTTATTTGACTATAGAGACAGCATAACAAATTACCCTCGATATCTGTTTTTGGTAATAAACCATCACAGACAAAAACGAATAATTCTGTAATATAGAAATTGTTGAATGACTTGGCAAATACCAAGTCCTTGATAATAAATAAAGTAAGCAATTTCCTTCAAAACTTGATCGTAGTATCAAAAGAAATAATATTTTATATATAAAATTATTATACTTAGAAAATATACTATCAAAAACATTAATTTTTAGCAGATGATGATGATAATCATAATAATTTTTGGTTGGTAAATTCAAATCAAAACAGACAATTTCATTTGTTAATACCATATATAAAAACAAATACAAAATTTTGAAATTTTTGAAGAAGGATAATTCCCTGACATCCAGAGACACAAGGATATAAGTATGAGTGGCAAAAAAAAAAAAATAGTAATGGCAGTGATTTGTATCTTTAAAAAATTGAGGGTGATTTGTTTCCATTTTCATGTCATATGACTAAACCACATATCATTTTGTTTTTATTTGTTGGTATACGAAGTACGAAGAAGCATCAGATGTTTTAGAATTTGCTTGCTTATATGGGGAGAAGAAATGTATATAAATTTTGGTCTTATTAAGAAGTTTTGGAAAATTGTCTTAATGGGAAAATCATTTAAAAATAAAATCATTTCTTTTTTAATGTTTTTTTGAGAATATGACATGAGATTTTGTTGGTTGTCATGCAATAAAACTTTCAGAATTACTAGTAAATTGCTGTAGATTGTAGAGAGATTGTAATATTTAGGTATAAATTTTAGATTAATATCTAAAAACATTTTACTTATCAAATTTATTAGCTTGTTTTTAGAGCTTTTTTAAAAAAGAAACAAGTTTTTATATTAGAATTTTGTTTGATCACTTTTGTCTGTCTGTTTATCTGTTTGCCTTTTTTCAAAAAAATATTTCACTTAGTAAATTTGTATTATTACATTTGAAACCTACGTCAAGGCATTTTGATTCTTATACATTCGAAAATATCTAACCTTTCAAAGGCCAACACGTATTTTGCTGTGACTAATCAGTGAAATTAAGTCAAAATATTGAATACAGCAATACAGTGAAGATATCAAAATGAATTCATACTTCTAGTACTTTTAAATCATAATTCAACAAATTGTATGATTGTATCCCCTTAGAACACTCTTATAAGAAATATTAGTGTCCCTGCAGAAGTATTAATGGTAACAATTGCAATTCTTACAGTTTGCAGAAGTATTTCTATGTGGAATAAATATAACAAGTATCCTATTGAAAAATCTACTAACCTTCATAGAACGTGAGTTCGAATCGGAAAGAAAAATACATTTAAACGAAATTGATGTGTCCATTGCAACACTTCATAGTTATTCCATATATCTTACACGTAAAGCTGGCCATACGTGTACGTATTTACATAAAACACGTTGACAGCCATTTTGACGGTTCAAAAACAGCTTGAAGAAATATTAAAATGTTTTAATTTCAATTTGTGTGGTTTGATGGTTGTGTATGGTGAAGTTGTACAACCAAAATGATGTTTTTAATATTACTTAAATCATTTCAAGTGTTTTTTAATTTATATCTAAATTTATTTGTAATTTTAATATTAATTTTACGTCAATAAATTTTTATCAGTTTGACATGTAATTATTTTGTTGACTTTAACATATTAATACCAAAATATTTACAATTTATATTACAGACGGTTGTAATGCAGATTGTCAAACAAGTTGAAATGTTTGTTGTGAAAATGTACAACTCATTGGACAACATGTTCAAAACTGGTTTATATAATGAGTAGTAGGCAACATAGTATTTTTAGTTGTTCTAGAATATTCAATGATGAACAATCGAAAGAGCCTAATAATTATTTAATGGCTGCGTAAAATTGTTCTGCTGCGCTGTATTTTTATCTAATATATTTAGATTAATTTTAGATAATTTAAAACAGATTAAATTTAATAATAAATTAAGAAACAAAAAAAAATATTTTTGAATTTCTAATGGGATTTGCATCTTCTTGAAAAACCTTTCTTTAAAAATCATTTATTTCAGTTTTGTCATGGTTAAATTAATACCACAAATAATTCGAAATTTCTTATTCTAATTTAATCAACAAAAAAAAATTTACGAAATTATTAATCTTAAAATTCCATTAATAATAATTAAAAAAAATAAAAAAATATGAAAATTAATTATTTATCATTTTATTTTTTTTTTGATTTTTTTTAAATTTAATAAACTTAATTTAAATTTATAATTTTATTTAAGATTTTATTTTTTTGTCCATATTTTAAAATATTCTAATAATTTAATTCTTTTGTGGCTGAATTAAATTAAGTCAAGTCATCATAATTTTTGGTATTTTAATAAAAACATTTTTTAAAAAATGAAAATTTCTTTAAGCGAATGAAAAAGAAGTGTCAAATTTCTTAATGTCTGGTCAGAAAAACACACTAAACTTTATGCTACTATACTAAAATAAAGCAGTCAAATTTGCTTTTAAAGCCACAGATTTTTTTTTTTTGTTAATCGTTAATGGAAGATTTCATTTAAATTATTCTTTTTGGTGGAACAATGGTTTTAAATTAGCTTAAGATTATAAAATGCTTTAAAAGGAACACTAATGGGGAGACTACATGCCGTGTTAAGATTTTGAAAAAAAAGTGTAGGATGTTATTAGTTATTATCACACAAAGTTTTGTGTGGAATTTTTATTAAATACAAAGTGCGTGAGCGCTTCATGGTTAAGGAAATTTTGTATTTAATGATTTTAAATATTTCATGCTTTTAGAGATAGAGTTAACCGAAAGAATTAGTTCTATAAGTAATCAATAGAAAGTCATATATTATATTAGTTGCGTGGTTATTTTAATTACCTCTATTATTATTATATTTTGTGATAAAATGATCAGTAAATATTTAAAATTAGGTTAAATATTTAAGGAAAAGATGTTAATTAATTAACTATTTATGGAAAATATTACAATTAATATCTAGTTTAATTTGAAAATATTCTGTTGATTACAGAATAATCGTGTCATAGCATACTAAATTACATTTTAATGTTACTGATTTTTTTGATTTGTGATTTAAAATTAGGGCACTTTCTAATGAAAATTCGATATATTGATGGGCGCATCCGGTATAAATATGATTTTTAGACATAACGAATTAAAAAAATCTAAAATTACTTTACAATTTTATTATAAAGTTTGAATTACGCGCCCAGCTGTGATATTGTGAATCATAATATATTTTATAAACATTACGACCTTTGCAATGCCGTCATTTATGTGTAACTAATGTAAAAAATATGCACCGGATGAAAATTAATATAATGATGTCACCGTTTTGCCTTCTCTTTTTTAGGAAAATTGCCTCTGTTATGGTCAAAATTTAATATTGTTTTCGATGGACATTTTTCATGTCAAATTTTATTTTAATGTTGAATAAAAATATGTATATTTAGAGATGTAGCATCCTACATTAGTGGTGAAGATTTGAATGAATCATCATGCATAGGTTTTTATAGTCCTGGATGGAATTTTATCATCTTCCTCGGCACGGTATAGATTTCGTGACATTTATATAGCAATTTGAACTTATTATAATTTTGTATGGATTTCGTACCTTAAGTTTCTTAGTAGTTGTAGTAGTGAAAACGCTTTAATAACATCAAATTAATGGCTTTTAATAGATGTCAACAATTAGTAGTTTTTCAAGTTTTAAATTCTTAATATACTCTGGTATTCAGTTAATGCTGAGCCAATTTAGAGCAAAATCGCTGTCTCGGTTTGCAGTTGAACACACCAGCACGTCATGCACCACATCATAGCACACTGTCATCTTTGTAATTTTAATTATACCCAGTCATCCATTTTTGAAATATTATTATACATTTATCAACAATTTAGATGAATTATAGTTCTTCAATTTAAAAAAGAGTATTAAGGATATCCGCCGAGAGCCTTTACATAAGAACCAATGATTCTTTGTATCAAATTTAATTTTACAACCTTCAATAATAATCATAACAATCTTTTAAAAACATATAATTTGCTGATAGATCAGACAGACTCAATTTCGTATTAAGAATATTATTTTTAAAACTTCTAATTTTAGTAAATCTGATTTTGCTTTATATAATCTTCACAAATTTTTATTTAGTTCCATAAAGTGGTAAAAACTTCAACTTCATTCTCATTAGATATTTTTATGACTTAATAATCATTGACTAGTTTTAATATTTCCTATTAATTTTTTATATTATAATTAATCTACGTTCTGGTTTGTTAAATTTAGATTTAGAATTTCCGGTAAAATATAATTAGAAACAAAAATTACAAACTTTTAACTATAAGAAGTTTCTATGAATTTTATAAAATAATCGCAATAGAATTTATTTTTTGTTCAATTTATATTATTATTCTAAATTAGTTAGTTTTCAACAATTTAGTATACTAAATCTTGTAAAATGTTAAAAATTAAATTGATGTCGGAATACTGTTTAAAATCATCACAAGAACGAACAATTTCTCATCATTTTCTGTCTTTAAACTATTCTGTAATAAATCATAATTTAATCTGATATTTTTAATTCACTCTGATATACGAAAATGGGAAACCAGTTTTTGGTTGATTTTTTTTTATCTTTTGAACTCTTAATTAAGAAAATTTTATAATTGCAAATATTTTGTTATCCAAACTCATCTACGATTTAAAAACTAAAAAAAAACTTTCTACAAAAAACTCTTTTCAACATTGATAATAGCATTTATCTTAATTGCTGGCCATCAATTGCAACATAGTTTCTATCATAAAAATAAAATTTCTTTCATATTTAAACATGAATTTATTAAATTATATTAACAATTTTGTATATAAAATGTAATCATTTTAATATATTCTCAACATTCAAGCATAAATTTATGATTCAAGTCTTAAAACATCAGTTCAGGTTTTTTGTGTTAGGTAAGTTTTGTCTGATGTTATCCTGATGTACAAAAATTTGTATAACATTTTTTTTAGGTTTACAATTTAAATTTACAAAAAAATTTATATATAT
Source organism: Rhamphomyia laevipes (assembly GCA_963920725.1). Taxonomy (NCBI): domain Eukaryota; kingdom Metazoa; phylum Arthropoda; class Insecta; order Diptera; family Empididae; genus Rhamphomyia; species Rhamphomyia laevipes. Next base: position 44,794,266 of record OY987259.1, read on the forward strand.
TTAATTAAATATACAAAGAAATCATATTTAGGGGTATGTTAACAGACTATTTTTTAAATTTATTCAAAGATTTTGTAGAAAAACGTTTGAAAATAATAGTTTTGTTTAAAAAAATTTGAAACTTTTTATCGGTTTTTTTAACTGTCATAAAGTCTTTATTTATGATTTTTCATATTCGTACTCCTTGATATTTGTCAGTTGTTTCACAAGTCATCAATATATTTGTGAAAATGTTTAGAATATAAAGTCATTTTAATGTCATTCACCACATTTAATGAACAGTTTCAATGTATGGTCTTCTAAAATCGATTGTAGAATCGATTGATTCTAAAATCGATTATGAATGTAAAGACACAGCAAATTGCTGCAATTTTATTTAAATATTGAAACAGTGTCGTAAATTATAAGATGTGACTTGTTACAGTCATCACATTTCAATATTACATGACATTTTATATATATAACATTATGACGACACTATAAAAAAGACAATGTATATAAAATTAATAAGTACATTATTTTCAAATTATTTTACAATCTACTAAAATTTAATTGTTGTACTGGTACACTAAATATTAATGAGATATTTTCTTAATGTTTAAATTTTTACGACAATCATTAAACATTATTTTTTTTTAACATATAATTTTTTTATAAATTAAAAATATCCTTTCAATTTTGTAATATTAATGTTTTGTGAATTACATGGATATTTTTTTGTTCAATGCTATTTTAGTCATAAAAATGATCTAAATATTATTTAATTATAATGGCAAATATTTAATTACATTTCAGGTAGGTAAAAAAAGTTATTTTTAATATCATTTATCACATTAATTTTATGTTGATTCTTAATCCATGAATTTAGTATTTTTAAAATATTTAATATTACAATAATATTTCTTGTTTAGAACATAGAATAAATAATTTTAATAGTCGATCATACACAATTTTTGATATAACTTGAATTTTGAGAGACTGAGACACCGAAATATACTTTGTTTTTATGAATTGGGCTACTAAAAATGTTACAAACTGTTAACTGAGGAAAAATATGTTTAATAAACCTCTGAAAGGCATGATTTATTCAACACTAATTGATAAAACTATTTTGAGGTAATTGGAAGCACTCAGATTTCGTTCATGTCTAAGCATATTATAAAATTTCATTATTTCGGAAACCCACAGAAGCTTGAAAGGAATGCACATTAAATTCTTATAGTAATGATTAGGTCAATGTTTCCATCTAGCACTCCATATTGTGATAGTGTCAAAAACGAAATACAATTTTTTCATGCTTTATTTTCCTTTGATAAATTTCCATATTCTGATGAACTTTTAATCCTAATTGTAACTTTGATGCATTGATTTATTGTCTTTATGATGGTTGTATAACAAGCAAAGATAAAATTAATTATTTACAATTTCCATTGATAATTTATATAATAAGTTTCTAGCTCAAGAACGATAATATTAAATTGCTCTAACAATTTCTAATAAACAACATAAATTAACTTTAAATATCAACACCTGCCCAGCTGGTCAACATTTTAATGTTTCAAATTTATCATTTCATTCATAAGAAAACAGAATTATCAACAACAAAAACTATGTTAATACCATCTTAATATAAAACATATTTTTTGTTCCAAATGCTTCAGTTATGAACGTGTATAATTTCAAAATCATAAAAATAAGAGATTTTAATTCTACATTTAAATTTTATATGACATAGAAAAAATTGTAAATACCACAAAATTAATTGGATTTACTTTTTCCATCAGTTTTTTTTGCATATAAGTGCGAATGAACTGACGGAATACTAAAAATCTGAAGAATTTAATGGTCACTTTTTTTATATATAGGCTACAATGAAAATCAAATTATGTTTTTCAATCTTTGTATAATAACATAAAATATGAAAAAATTGAATTCGTAAAAAAAGTATTCGCATTTAATTGAAAAATAATAAAAGATTGATTATTAAATAATTTTGTAGTGGCATTTACTATACCATATTTTTGTTTGAGTCAACTTTCGAAATTATTTCTTGCACTCAATAAAATGTAGAAGTTTTGAATTAATTGCAAAATTATTATTTTATTTATTTTTTTCTCTAATTTCTTTAATAAATTAAATAAAGATTTCTCCTATATCTATCTACTATTTAATAGCTGTATCTCCTCTAAATCATGAATCAATTAACTGAAACCATAACAAAAATAATCAATCACGTAAAATGTTCTTTTATGTTATAATAATTCTTCTTTTAACATTTTTTTTTTTTTTTTTTTTTTTTTTGCAGAAGCATTAATTTAACCTGCGGCAGTAATTACAGTGAAGACGAATTAACACAAAAACACGAACAACAAATTATAAGTAATAATAACCAGGTCATATCAGAATTACCGTTACAAATATTGCCAATGTCTTATCATATGCAACAGCAACAACAACAGCAACAACAAATCGATAATAATCCTGAATTTTTAACACGGCCTATAAATGATTCAAGACCAGCTAGTAGTACACCACCTGTACATCCTATGCATCAGTATTTAATGTTTCATCATCAACAGCAACAATTAGATCATCAGCAACAACATTTACCATCACAAACAGTATCATCTGTATCATCAAATCATTCGTCACCCCAGCCACCACCATTACACCGAAGGCAATGTGCACCACCGCCTAGTTTAGCATTAAATCCAACAACATCAAATTCATCGTCACCATTACGAACAAATAATTATAAAACATATCATCCTAGCCATCAAGTTGATTTCCAAAGAAATTCACAATCTGATGATGACAGTGGCTGTGCATTAGAAGAATATACATGGGTACCACCTGGTCTAAGACCAGATCAGGTTAGTTAAATACATAATACGCTTGTAATATGCGTTTCGCAATATATTGATTAGAAGTTTAGATAAATATAGAAAAAAAAAATGATTATAATGAAAGCAGGATGTAAAAATTCTTTGATAGAAAGTAGACTTTTCTTAATCGATTTATATTTAATTCAAATTTATGATTAAAAATATCAGGGACAGAATTAAATTTATTAGTGGAAAAATTGTTTGTTTTTATTTTTTTTAGATTACATTACACTCTGATAATTGGAAATAAGATTATATAGGCTAACATATAATTATAAAATTGATTAAAATGTTATGTAGAACGACATTAGACTTTTTGCCTTTGTATGTAAATAATAAAATTTGAATAGATCGAAAATTCAGTGATTTAGAAGATAGTGGAATACAATTCTATTTCAATGTTGTTCTCCGTGATAAGAAAAGAGATATTAACACTCTAAAGTGATTGAAAAGAGATTTAAAAGCTCACTGGTTCCATGTTATTAATCGAATTGGGAAATGTCGGAATCCTTAATCGAAATTTTTACGAAAAAAATCGCTTTTTTGTTGGTTTCAATTTAAAGAAATTGTGAAATTTCCACATACGCAAAGGTCATCATCATCCAGAGATCCGTTGTAATTTCCGATGTAAGTCTGATGCTTGACATTAACTACTCCAAACCACATCGTCAGTATCAGTACTGATAACATTAATTAATATAACTACGTTAATGATTATTACATTATTACATAAATGATAATCAAAAACCATAATTTCAGTTGTGTTACGGAGTTACATTTGTAATTGGAGGTTGTTTTTAACTATCGGGTTGCAAACTTACTTATACTTTAAATCATGTTTTTTGGATTGTACTATATTCTTAGATTATATTGATTTTTTTAATTTAGCCAAATATAAAATGATTATGAATCTGTTTGCATTATGAATACAATTATTATAGACACTCCATGGCTTTATTTTATAGTGTACTTTATAGTGTAATATAGAGATTCAACTTTTAAATTTATGAATTAACCTATAATTCCGGGATTAATTTGTCCATCTATATAACCAAAAATTTCAAATTCAGCAGCAATAATATTATATACATACAATCGACCTCGACATTAAGGTCGTTAGTTTAGAATCATGATTTGAATATAATTATTATCATAACATTCTTTCCTGTTGTATCTTCTTTATGCACAATCCAGACATAAATATGTTCTACAACGAATTACTTAATAACTTATAAACATTTTGTATATACTATCATTTTAATGAAATTGTCCAGAGGGCACACCGATTAGCTAAATAACATAAAAAAAACTTATGCGTGTTTTGAATAATCTTGGAATTGTATAAAATAATTGACATTTAAATAAATCAACATTAAAATTTCTAATCATGATCTTACACTGCAATCATGTCCAATGAAATATCTAATTTACATATATGTTTTACAAGCATTAAATATTAAACTCGAATTATTTTTCTTCAATTTGCAAAACGTTATTTGCGATGTTTTCTTTAACTTTAAACTTATAATGTTAATAACAAAATTTTTGTTTCAAACGTAACTTAAACGGAGCAATAAATTATTATTACCCACAATATTGAAACTATAATTTTTCTAACCATATTTGCAATTTCTCTAAAAGATAAACTTTTTTACAATAATAAATTTTTTCCCGTGACAATCGCAAATATCTTTAAAATTAAATATCAGAGAAAGTTTTTTACTATTTTTTTCTTCTTCTGTAATTTTTGCCCAATTCATTTCAATAGTTTACGGACTTGAATAATAATGAAGACTAACAAAACCAATTTTTTTTATTACAGGTACGTTTATATTTCTCACAGCTTCCGGATGATAAAGTTCCTTATGTCAATAGTGCTGGCGAAAGACATCGTGTTAAACAATTACTATATCAACTTCCACCACAAGACAATGAGGTAAAATTAATTAGATTTATTTAAATAATTAATCATAAATTGTTATAAAACCAATAATTTTTTTTTATTTATTACCAGGTTCGATATTGTCATTCTTTGAGCGATGAAGAAAGAAAAGAACTGAGACTATTTTCAGCACAAAGGAAACGTGAAGCATTAGGTCGTGGTGCCGTACGATTATTGTCTGATGAAAGACCGTGTAAGGGGGTAAGTTAAAAATTGTCTAGTTGTCTAGTCTAAAGAAGATAAAGATTTTTTGACTATAAAAATTTAATTTTTATCTTATATTCGGTTATAAATTAATTGATGTGACATCTTAATTTAAGGGGTAATTTATGTTTCTTGAAGGCTGTTGCCGCCGGTTATCTATGATAATTCTTATAATTAATACATTTTAAAGGATGGGAAATTATAGTTTAAATCTTTTGTTATCATAAAGTCTAAATGATAAAATTGACGACATGTAATTATTTACAACTCAATACACATGATTACTTAATGTATTGAAGATATTTTAAATATTAACACTGTAAAATTATTGAAAAGAGATTTAAAAGGACCATGGTTCAATGTAATTAATCGAATTGAGAAATGTCGAAATCCTTAATAGAAAGTTTAACAAAAAAAATCATTTTTTTGTTGGTTTAAATTTAAAGTAATTTTGAAATTTCTACATATTCGAAGGTCATTTTTACAGAGATAGGTTGTAATTTCCGGTGTAGGTCTGGTGCTTGAACTTTCTAACCTTACTCCAAACCACATCTTTAATGAATAATATCAGGTGAGTGGCCTTATCATAAACTGATAGTTATTTATATGAGAATTATTTAGTTTTTGAATCTTCGTGGTTGCACGAAAGAACGTACAATATCAACGAAAATTTTGCAATTACCACATTGTTAGAAATTTATTGATGAACTATCACACTCTAAACTCGTTATTTATCTAAATATATTAATTTTCTAGATAGATTTGTGATTAAGCTATTGACATAAATAGAGTGTGTTAATATATAGGAAAATGCTGTTTCTGATAATTTAATCATAAAAACTTAGCCTTCAAAATTTGGTAATACTATACTCAAATCTGTATAATGTAATTTGCTGAAATGTACAGCCCCAATACAAATTTCTAGTATCTTTCCAGTTCCTTTCATCAAACCTAATATACCCAACAAATATTTCAGTTTTTTATGATAAGTCAAGATAATGATGCCTCGATGACATTACAACAAAAGAAAGTTGTTTCCATTTTTTTTCTTTATTCTCAATTACATTTTTTCTGTCAATTCAATAAGAAAAATTGTTTTTCTTTATATATTTCTATACGTCGCCAAATCAAGATACAATAAAATATTTGATTCTTTTCCTGTGATTTTCTTCTATCAAAATGTAAAATCTTCCGACCGATATAATAATTCTGAACCAGACAAAAGAAATAAATAGTGTTTTTATGCCAAAATGCTCTTACCCAAAATAAAAACCAAAAATTCTTCCTTATCTTTGATCCTTTTTTTGCCGTTGTTGTTGTTGCTGTTGAATTATTCTTTTCTGTGGTTTCCAAAAATAAAAACTCCTTCCCATTCTTCAGCAATTTAAAGACAATTACCGGATAGAATGAGAGAGTTTAGTTAATGTTGTTTCATATTCGGCGACAATGAATGAAATGAAAAAGAAAAAAATCGAAAAAAAAAAATATTTATTAGGGAAAATTATCGCTTTTGGCATTTATTTTTGAATTAAGGACTAAAGTTTAATAGCCTGGAAATTCGAAATGAAGCTATTTAAACAACAAAAAAAGGTGAATTCTTATAATTTCATCTCTGTGTGGTGGGTAAATAAATATAAAACTTAAACGTAAATGTAGAACTCAATTAACTTTATTTGTTAAACTCATGCTTAATATTACAATAAGGAACAGGACGAAATAAATATATATATACTTATATATATATAGAAATTATTTCATTTGTTTATATTTCCATTTCTTCTTAATAATTCTTTCGGTAATAAAAACCTCTTTTTCTTTAATAGCTTACCACTTACCATCTTCATTTCGATTAAAAGTGGTTTTTTCTTGTGGGAAAATGTAATCTAAATATAAAATATTGTAGAAATAATTTAAAGTTTGTCGAAAGTAGATATAGGGTCAATATGTTGTAACAATGATGTAGCGATTAACTGAAGGGTACAATAGGCTCATTTATTTGTGGCCTATATGCGAAGGGATCTCATAATTCCCAGTCTTTTAAAACAAACCAATCAACCAAGCTAGATATACTAATACTTTTCAAGTTCTTTCTTGACAATTCAGAAAACTGTCAATATATAAGTGACTCCTAAGTCAAAATTAATTATTACATACTCTAGAAATGATAAATATTGAAGATAAAGTCAAATTAATAGCGACTTTAAATAAAATTTGAAATTTGAAATCCAACTTTGTATACATTCCTTAAAATATTCAATGTTTCTGGAAGAATGAAGCTGGACAATAAAGAAACGTATATTTGTGACCTATTTGATATGGAATGTCAAAATTATATTCTAAATTTAAACTTGATTTTGAAAAATTGAGGTTCAAAAATTTTTTTAATCATTTTGTTATAATCAGGCGACGGTAATTCTTTACTTATTATTTTTTTGAGAAAATGACAGACTACTTGACAAGACAAAAGTTAATATTCATAAATTCATTTCGAATTAAACTCCAAGAATCTCCTTTTAAATCTGTCGTTTTATTTTGTTATTAAAGTTTTTATTTTATATTATAACCAAGAGTTTTCTTATCCATTATCATCATCAACCTCCCAGCAATTTTTCAGTATTGTTTTAATTTATCCCATGTTACTCCAATCCATTTTTATAGGTTTCATTCAATGGTTTAATAATGTACGTTAAATTGTACTAAAAAAGACATAATTTTTTTTGGTTGTTCTTAAAAAATTGTCTGATTCATTTCGTTAAATATTATATTTTGTTTAACTTTTTTTTAAATAGCTTTCGGGCACAAATTAAGTAAAGGACTCTCTTGGGATCACTTTAATAATTTTATAATTTCCCTTATGACTTTTAGTCTGTATATATAGCAAAATATCACGCTTTTAAATGATTCCCATAAAATGATACATTCTACATAATATTTTAGCTATAGAAACGTGTAGGGACTATTTAAAAGTTAAAAATTGTAAAATAATTTGTCTGATGCTTAAAAAACAAATAAATTTTTTTTATTTTATTTTTTAGAAAAATTTTCATATTTCGGAAAATTATTTTAATATATTCTTTTATTTTTTGGTATTTATCCATTAGTGTGAAGAAACTTTATCCTCTGGAGATATTGTTGTATTTGCATCTCGTTTGGGTACAAATGTATGCTGGCATCCTAGTTGTTTTGTATGTAAAATATGTAAGGAATTGCTTGTCGATTTGATTTATTTTCATAAAGATGGTAAACTATATTGTGGTAGACATCATGCTGAAACACAGAAACCAAGATGCTCTGCATGTGATGAGGTAAGTGGAAAATGTAAATATCCTTAGCTGTCATAACGATAAATGCATTAAATTATAAAGAGAATTATGCACTTTTAAGGAAGAAATAAATTTCGTTATTTTTTTTTTTGTATATAGTCTTTGGAGCTAAGGAAAATTTAAGAGTTGAGAAAATATGGTACGAAATTCGTAATAAAAATATTAATTCAAGCTGAATTCATGTTGTAAAAAAGTGATTAGTATTTTATGCTCAATTTATATTCTTAGATATTTTAATAATTTCTATCATATTTTGTTACGGGGCTACTTCTTGAAATTTCCACACAAGAAAACGGAAAGCAAAAACGATTTCCAACAATTTCCATTTTTCCGAACGATCTTTCTGTTACAAATTACAATACTTTATATTTATTCCATATTCCTAATATGAGCTCTTAAACTAAACTTTGCATGCAGACATTTTCATTTATGTCTGTTTTCTTTATTATTTTCGCTCTTATGTTTATTACATTTTCTGTCATGAAAAAAGCTACCTAATATTTTATAAATTTTATTCTTTTTTCTTTTCAAACAGGTAATATTCTCAGATGAGTGCACAGAAGCAGAAGGTCGTACATGGCATATGAAACATTTTGCATGCTTCGAATGTGACAAACAATTGGGTGGACAACGTTATATTATGCGAGAAGGAAAACCATATTGTTTGACCTGTTTTGATTCAATGTTTGCTGAATATTGTGATTTTTGTGGTGAGGTTATTGGGGTTGACCAGGGACAAATGAGTCATGATGGACAACATTGGCATGCAACTGATCAATGTTTTTCTTGCTGTACATGTCGTTGTTCATTATTGGGACGTCCATTTTTACCACGTCGTAATGCAATTTATTGTTCGATTGCATGTAGTAAAGGTGAACCACCGACACCATCAGATAGTTCTGGACCACCAGGTCCACGACCCCGACAACGTAATAGTCAAACCAGTACAACAACAACTGCAAATACACAACAAATTTCACGTAGTCCACGAATGGGTAAACGTGCTCTTATGAGTAATTCCGTTGAAAATACTGTCGGTAATACGAATAAAGGTTTAGATCGATTTATATTGGAACGAAATTTCGAAAAGAATTCGGATGATAGACGTAGTTGTAATAGTTCCTCATCACGTGACCATCGCAGAGAACCAATTGATTTAACCGATTTGGGTGTTAGTTTAGATAATTTACGTAGTAGTGAAAAATCAAATCATTGTGATGCAATAGATCCAAATTTAACATCATCATTACCCGAACTTTTAATGTCAATGACAACATCAAAAGCTGAAGATTCTCACAGTTATCAGAGTATTGAGAAAATTGAAGTACAAGATATAAATTCACCATGTGCATCAGAAATGACCCAAAGTACACAAGAGATTCCATGTGATAATCAAAATAACAAAAGAAGTTCATCTAAAGAAGTACGATTTCGTGGTGCACAGGATACTATGGCTAGATCAAAAAGTTATACAGATAATTCGGCGGCCCGAAGACGTCGTCGTCGAAGACAATATCAAAATCGTTGTAATTCAGAGAATCAAATTAATGTACAAACAAAAGAAATAACAAATAAACATCGACCACAACCTCAACCACCACAAGAAGATGGTAATGATGATAATTTAGATGCAGTTAGTATATGTTCGACATGTTCATCGAGTTCATCAAGTCAAGATGAATACGCTTATAAGATACCAGCAAGAATGCATTACGGCGGCGTTAGACTATCATATGTACCGAATGATGCTATAGCATATGAACGAAAACGTAAACAAGATGGTGGTGGTAGTGTAATGAGTACATCAATGAATGGAAGCGATAATAAAAATTGTATTATATCATGACAACTTCCGCCAATTGATGTTAACAATAAAAATTCACCTTGTTGTAAAGGTTGTTTCAAAAATATTATAAATTTTTGCACACGATCGTAAAATTTTTTTTTTTTTATATTTATATATACACTTATACATTGACAAATTTTTATATCTCTATATTATATACATACATATTTATATATATATCAATAATGCCAAATAATTTAACATATGAAATTTTTGTATCAGAAAATTATTTAGTTCATTATCCAAATCACAATTTCATATCACAAAAAAAACATTCGGTAATTACCATAAGAAAATATCAAATATAATTTGCCTATGTAATTTGTTTGACATTTTTACAGGGTGTCTAATTAAATTATAGATTTTCCTAAGTAAAGATTCACCTAGGCTTTTTTGAAAATTAAGTTAAACATCTTTAAGAAAATTGAATTTAATCTGGCAATACAAATTAAAGGACCTAATTTTTCAATGTTGAATTAATTATTTACAATGTTCAAGAGATTTTTTTATGCTGTTTTAAGTTATTTTTACTTTTATTTCTATTAAAAGTATTTGTTAAATTTAAAATAAGTAATTAGTATATGTACAAATATAAATATTAATAATATTATGTAATCGAAATCGTTTTTTTTTTTTGGTAAAGAAAATCTTAAATATAAATAAATGTAAATGTTTTATATTAAAAGGCTTCCATATTATTGTTAAAACTCAACATGAAAATATTTATGTATTTTTTTTTTAAATAAATAAATGTAAAATTAATATAAAAAATATCAAAAAAATTATCATTTTGTGAAATATAATCAAAAACAGAACAGAAATAAAATAATATTTGTAAAATTATTGGAAAGATTTTATACATTATTTAATTATGGTTTTTTTTATGATTATTTAGGAATTCTAAAGAATAACTTACGTCCAGTCCAGGTGTGTGCTGAGGAAAGGGTAGCTCTAGCAAATTCCACAAGAGCCGATTCTTCTTTATTCATAAATAATCCAAAAGTAATGTGTATTTGCTGTGTTGCAACATTTCACTATATGCAAGGCAAATTAAGAAACATTATTCGTGTATTTTATGCTGCTGAACAGCGAAAGAGAAATCCTAATAAATCTGTGAGTGGTCATATAAAATAATTGATTGTTTAGCTGCTCTACTATACAAACTATTCTTATCCTATCGTAAATCACCATACTATCTCCGAGAAAATGGATTGGCGTTAGTATAAATTAATTAATAGTATACATATAGATGGCTGGGGCACTTGTTCGCGCCAGGGCCAGGTGCTATAACACAGCCCACGAAACATACTAAAAAAAGATACTAACTCGCAAAGAAAATCCTTTCTGGGACAAACAAAATATAAAGAATTTCTTTCATTACAGTTAAATTATTTAAGATTAAGAGATCGTGGTATATTAAATAATTACTTAAATATTTCCTGATTTGTTTAAAGATGAGATGTATAATCTATCAAATTCCAGAACTATAAATATTTCCTCATTACGCACGCCATTGAAATCCATTCAATTTGATTTTGTGGTTGAAGTAAATTAAAGAATATTAGTTTCCATAAATTTGTAATATGTGGTTAAATTTGGTAAGTTAGTCTACACGATTCACTTCATCCTTTTTTCGGATTTCATAATTTTATTCAACGTTATTCCTTTAATTTGCCTAAAAAAATAATGAAATTAAAACTAATATTGTTTCCGTGTAGCATTTCATGAGCTAATAGCATTAACAGTGTCTGTGCATTAACAGAATTAGCAAAATTAAAACCGAAATTTTTAAATCTCTTATTACAGAGAGAAGGACAGTGGCACAAAAGCTGTTCAATTGTCTCGTCATCCTCAGGACAGCCTCTACAAGCGGTTTCCGTTGTCAGTCTTAGGCGCACGGCATGTTTACGAAATACTAAATGCCCCGTAGATATTCCTGTATACAGTCTGAACATGGTTTTGGTAATATTTATAATACTACTCGATTGATTAGCATTGGGGTACATTAGTATACGGACATTGATCATTGAAGTATGTTTGCGCGCAAAAAGTAACCTATTTAAAAATTAATAATAAATATTTGTTAAGGTAAAGCATAAAATATTAGAAGTATCTCTATAGTGATTGTATTTACATCCTGACATGGGACCTTCAAATTTATCATATTAACGATTTGAGATTATCTAGCAAGATTTATTTCTTTAGGAATAATATTGTTTGGAGATTAAATGCTTTGATAACCAAAAAATTTAAAAAGTTAATAAAATTTATAATTCAATCCGTTGAAATTTAAATTTTATAGAAAAATGTTATAAAAAAGTTCAATAAAATTTTTATTTTCACAGCATTAAGATTGTCTTACTTAAAACTCTTTTACTTACTTCAAATATTATACATATATACAAAAAAAAAACTTTTCATATCAAAATTTCTATAAAAATTCATTAATAAAAAATGATATTCTGACATTTTTGTAATTAAAAATCTTTTCTCTCTGATGGTATTCAAAAAGCTAGACAAGCTATAGAAACTATACAAAGAAAAGCTAAATATAAAAAAAAAAAAAACGTTTACACTTTTTATCTGTAAAAATGTGGTAAAAATAAACTTAAAATCGAAAGTAATTTTATTTCTATATTTAGTAATATCAGCTTTTAAGCAAATTAAAAGCCGATATCGTTTATTTTTTTTAAAAAATTATATAGAAATGGAAATTTCTAATTAAACCAAAATATAATAAAACAATAGTAAAAATTTCAAAGATCAATTTTTTATGATTATTTAGAAAGTTTCTATAAGTTATTGAAAATTATATTAAAATGCCATATTGTTCAAATAATAATCAAAATAATTTTATTTTATTTCAGATTTTCAACAATTCGCGAAATGGAAATTTAATCAAACATCAGAAAAATAAATTTTGCACAATCTTTTTGCATTGCCAATAAATTTCAGTTTGTTGACGTAGTGTAAAAAGATTAAGATTGCAATAAAAAATTTCCTTATATGAAAATAGAGTTTTAAACTTTGAATATTTATATTTTAATTGAACACAAATAAAAAATACTGAAATTTATTTTTCCCATAAGACTAAAAAATTTAACGCGCTTAACTTGATGATTTGTCAACCTATTAAACCTCTGCAAAAAATGTCTTAATCGTGAAGTTATTTTTATGGATTTTCTTTTAGGTGGAGTTGTGGTTTTTATTCGATTTTCTAGTGACTATAAGCGTTGTAATATTATTAATAATTTTTATTTTATTCAATAACGTTATACGAAATTATGTTGTAAAAGTTGAATTGATTTGTACTTGTATGGAGTTAATATGAGATATGACATAAAGTCGTTGATACTAACTCTAATATTAAAATTTAAACCATTTTCTACCAATTTAAGCTGAAATAAGCTGCGAAAATACCTAAAATCTATTCAAACAGTAAGTAAATAAGAAAGTAGGAACACACAAAGATTTATGATTAATAACATTAAGAAGCAATTTAGATCGAAGATGATGTACTAAAGAAGTCAATTTTCCTCTTTGTAATATTCACGACGTACGAGGCTAATTTATAATTTTTGAAAGTCTATCTCTGTGAATCTTAAATCAAAGCATATTAGAAAGTTAATCCGTTAATAAATGAACTAATGATAGTCATCTCCAACGCTGACAAGCTTACAACAAGTAGAAGGTAACCAAAAGTTTGTGTAGAGTCCTGACTAAAATTTTCTTCAATAAATACCTAATAAGTATAGTAAAATCTCGGTAAATCTGACTCTGTCTTATAATGCACCTACAACGAAGATGTTTTAGTTCTTAATGAACAAACTGAATGAAACAAGGGTTCTGGTTTGGAAACCGAAATACTTCGCTCGAAAGAGTTGTTAACTCAGCCAACCATCGTGGCATGTATAATAGCATGTGATGTGTAGATCCGAGGTGTACAATGGCCCTTCTTATGACCTACGTACATGAACGCTAGCAGTTCCTCTATATTGGTATCAAATTAAATTACACAAGTTACCATAAATTTAAATATTTGTATGTAATAAATTGGTATTTGGGTAAAGTGTTGTCAAATATAAAAGCTTGTAAAAGAGTTATAGCAACAACGATTTAAAAAATTTCGTCTTATTACAGCAGCTTACAAAATGATATCGAATGGATCAGGCCTAAAAATGAATGGATTAGGTCTGAAACATTAGTGTAATAGTTATAAAATGAGGTATGTAACGATATGAAACAGAATTGTTACAATAACGTTATTAACCTACTTTTACAGCTCTGTACTAATAACCACAATATTTATTTAATTTAAATTATTCGAAAAAGAGTAATAAAAAAAATATTAAATTGTGTTTTTTCCAAATCAATGAGTTCATAAAATTTTAATGAAAATTTAGCCATCAATAGTGCACTAGTTTTTAATGACGAATAAGTAATAAAAGTATACCGAAATAATGTATCTAAATTGATCTGTTTAGATAAATTCCATGATTAAAGTATCAATGAAATTTATGATATAATTTTAATTTTTTTAATTACTGGTAAACTTTTAATTATGATTAAAGTTTTGTTTGATAATTTAGGTCAGAAAATTATATTGATATTTTTATTGGTTTAATGGTTAAATATTTATTAAGGAAAACTAAAATTTAGTAATTAGTATTTATTAAATTTTAATATAAATTTATTACCATAATTAAATACATTAAATATCATAATAATAAAAAATCGAACTTTTTTTACATTATTATGTAAAAAATCAATTTAAAATGCTAAGTTCGATAAAGTGTTGAGTAATATGATGTGAAATAAAATTTGTAATTTAGTAAAAATTAACATTAGCGAACATAAAATATCAATTAAATAAAAATGGTAATAAAAATGAAACATTAAAATTATTGTTTTTTTTTATAGTATATAATTTTGAAATAATATTAATTGGAAATGACATGAGAACCTAATCGAAAAGTATTATAAACACTCTCGTATTTAGGAATTTAAATTACCATAATTTTTTTTTCTACCATAGGATTTCCATATGAAGACAAATTTGACCCGGTTCAGTTTTTTGGAAATCTAAATAAAATTTATTAGGTTATAATTTAAATATTTACAATTCATAAGTCAAAAAATTTCATAATATTCTAACTTCAAATGACCACTTTTCAAGAGAGCATAAATATTGTTTTATTTAAGTCCAAATTTGGAAGTCCCAAATTAAAATGTTACATAATATGAACTAACAAATACATATAATAAAATTTTGTAATCTAAAATATTCTACAAACTTGGACAAACTTACTTAGTTCTGTTGAATCACATGAGATCTTTGCTTGTTAGGAATTCCGTGACTTTAATCTGGTTTCTGTTCCATTAATTATTTTCGGATTTTATAAACGCAGAATAATTTGATAAATCAAATTTGATGTAAATATGCTCAATTTTACTGAAAACTCTGAATCCTTTTTTTGAATATTGAAATCAAGATTGTTGATATTAACCCTAAACATGAGTAAAAACGTTGACATTAAATTTATAATTTGATGTATCACTGTAAATTCTGTAAATTTGATGAATATTTATCTTTAACTCTAATGCTTTTTATTATGCTAAGTAGTTTGAAACGGAGACACAAATTTACAAACGATAAATATCTTTAAAACCAATTTTTATGACATGTATAAAAAATATATGAAACAAACTAATAGGAAACTTTCCACATAGGTACTTAAATTTTTCAAACTACAAAATAAATTTTTCGGTATGTTTCAATTTACTTTTTTTTTAGCTATTACAGAAGGAAATAATTACGCA
Organism: Rhamphomyia laevipes; assembly: GCA_963920725.1. Lineage (NCBI taxonomy): Eukaryota > Metazoa > Arthropoda > Insecta > Diptera > Empididae > Rhamphomyia > Rhamphomyia laevipes. The sequence goes on from OY987259.1 coordinate 44,810,286, forward strand.
ATTGCGAAAGTTTTTATTTTTATTTATTTATTTTAAAAGGAAATTACAATTAACAATAATTGCCATACTATTTCAATTCATTTAATAGATTTAATTTATTAGCTATACTTAGTTACCAAATTGTAATTGGAAATATATTTTTATTAAGTAACCCGACAGATAAATGTAGCATAATTAAATTTCTGATTTTATTAAATTAAGTACAAATTCATATTTTTGATTTAAATGGAAGGCAGCTAAAATATTTAAAGCTGCAGAACTGATTTAAAGATGAGAAAAGGATGAAGAAAACTTAGGATGTGATCAGAGCATATGCAACTGAGGTCGTGAAAGCCATATACAAAATTTCAATTAAAACTATTAAAATTATATACAAAATGTTGCCAATTGAATTAAAAAAAAAATAGTTTTCCATCCAAAATAACCTAAATTTTCCACATTTCCCTAATAAATTTTCACTTATGTACAATTTAATCAACTTCAATATAAACTAAAAAATTTAGAATCAATTTTTTTGCCCTCTTTTAACCAATTTTTATTGTCTCTTAAATATAAATCGTAAAATAAAAATCGTATTCGGCATTAACAAAATTCCCATAGTAAACCTGTTACCTTAGCTAATGCTTCCAGACTTTTATCCCATACACATAACTAAACTGTATTTTATCCATTATGTAACAGTGAATCAGCAAAATTACTGTAACAGTTGTGGAGGCTGTAAAAATGCCATCATCAAGAATTTTTTATGTTGTTTTTGTTTTAGTGGCGCTATACAAGAAACCCAAGTCAAAACTACAGAAAAAAAAGGGGAGTACGAAAATAAAAATATTGGAATTTTATTTTGAGATGAAGAAAAAAGTCGTAAATTATACAATTTTTCTGATTTTACTAGCTGCTATATATACAATTCCTGTCATCGGTGTTTATCTACTTCACAACAAGAATAAATAACTGGATATGGGCCTAACAAAATCGTTAAAAGTTTGCTAAAAGGTAAAGTGATTTGAGAGACTACATATATAGGAAATAGGTAACGATAATATGTATGCTTTCACTTCTTTGGGGAGTTTTAGTGTTCGTCTTGCATATCATCAATTTTTGGCTAAATATTTTATTAGATGGGTTGGTAAAGTTGTTGTGATTGCTAATCCCAAATGGGAATATCTTCTATTGGTAAATAAAAAGGAAATTGATTGCACGTGATTTTGTTTTCAAAAGTCTAATAAAAATCATCTAAATGAATATTGCAATATCAATGATGAAAATGTATTTTATGAGTTTGAAGGTTATTTGTAATTGACTTTTTCTATATTGTTTGTTTGTAAATTTTTATCCTTTTTTTGACTGCAATTTGTAGTTCAATAGAAATGGGCAGAAAATATGACTTTTTGTGAATATTCAACTAATTTACAAATTAGAGAGGTGATTCTTAAGATTATACAGCATTTTAGAATGACAACAATGATAGTTTTACTTAGTATTTATAAGGATAATTACTTATATATAAAAATATTTCTACTAAAAATTTAACTGCCAATATAAAAGTCAATTTTGGTTCATAGGTAAATTTATATTAGCCCAGTTACTCTACTCTACAGTCTACACCACAAGTTCCGTTGAAGCAAGTTAAGTAGAAATTCAACCAATATAAAATTTATGGGAGTAGTTCACAACGCAAAACTGTAATCGGATAATTGAAAACGTTGACAACGCACCTTGCAAACGTTGACAACTAAATTGAAACGTTGACAACAAGGTGCGTGAAAGCGTTGACAAATAAATTTTATAAATTATTATCAAAGCAATTTGTATTCGTTTGAAGAAAAATTAATTGGAATGGAAATGAAAGTAAATATAATAAAACTAGTCTGAACTCTGAAGTATTATTGAAACTTTGAGATTACAGCGTTAATGTACATTCTATGTGTTGCATCTGCTTAACTTGCATTGTGACTAACATTGTATTTCTTACAGTTTGTTGCAAAAGGATTACCAATTTGTAATTATAATGCCCAAGCTTGAATAAAAATTTCCTTAGATGCAAAAATAAAATATTAAAAAATTGATATCATCCTTTATTCTCAAAAATAAGTTTTTACTTAAATAAAATGTGTTGTAATCCTTGACATTGATAAAAGCCATTTTTACATTGAAAAACTCTTGAAATTCGAACTGCATGTCATTAAACTACACATTTTCTTGTGGTCTTATTATTCTATAAAATATTCCTCAACTTTGTTTCATAGTAATTGTTATACGCTTTTGAATCCAATTGAGCACACAGGTTATAGGTTCGTAATATAATTTGATGTCGTTATGTTGATTGAGTCCATTCCAATATTTCCAAATTATATTTGATATATGGTCCGTTTTCAATGAAATTTTTCCACCTGTATATGTACTCATAATCGGAATTATCATAATGAATTTGCATCAATTTACAACCCCACAAATAGAAATAAGGAAGTTTGTATTTTAACTGTTCATATAAGATGTAATCAGTAAATAAAAATTATCTATATATAAAATCAGGAGGGCAATTATGCTGGAAATACATAAAGGCATAACCAAACAAATTGAGCAGAAGCCAGCTACGAAAGCTATAATAATTTAATAATTTCAATAATAAAAGCTTCACTGTTAAATAATGTTTATAATTAGATGCATAATATAAATCTCGTTTTGATAGCATCGAAAATCATAAAAATTATAAAGCAAATTTAGTATTCACCCTCCAAATATGCTATACAGATCAGATATATGACATAATTCTATATATTCACATGTATACAATCTGCCGATAGCCAACACTTTACTATAAAAATATTAATGATTCAAATTTTCAAAGATTTCATTAAGATATTTTTGATATTGGCATAATTCATGTCCTTAAACAACATTGTCTTAATTATAAATGTCAAAATTACTAAAATTTAACGATTACAAAATATTCAAATTTAATTATATTCATAAATATATATGTTTAATTATACGATTAAACTGTCAATATAATTTTGTATGTTATATAATACACTCAACAAATTTCATGTTCTTCATTCTATTTATGTAAAATAATTGACTTGTTAATTTGAAAACCCCTTTTTATTAGAAATTATTCATCTCTATGAAAACATAACAATATAATCAAGTCAAAAATTATTTTACTATTATTGACAAGCAACATAACTTTCATCAGCCACTCGATACACACCACCAATAACAACAACAACATTAAACTATTTAATGAAATCTTGTTTTATGTTTTTCCCCCATTTCACTTCACTTTTGTATCTGGGATAGCGGATAGCTTGTCATGTTTAATAATGTCTTTTATTATAAAACCAACAAAACCAAATTTTTTAGCTACCACATTTTTACAAAAAAAAATAAAAATGATTATAATCTTTGATATCATCCATTCTTTTATCCAATTTTATTGACTTGTAATGTCAAACTGAATTTTCCAATGAAATTTCAAAAATTGTTGGATACCGAACGTTGTTGGCCTTCGTCTTCCGTTTTTTACACATTGTCAATTACAAATTTTTTTAGGTTTTTGTTATTTTTGGTTCAATGAACCGAATTAAATTCTGTTTGGCTATGCATTTTCGATCGAATTTAGGTTGATTATCCATTGATTAAAATCTGAATTGTTGCAATTTTTGTTATTTTGGTTAGGACTTAGGAAGGACACATTTCACATTATTTATAAGATAAGAATATTTTCTGAAAATTTCCATCAAATAAGTTTAACAAGTTAATTTCAAGTTAAATAATTTATTTGAAATTCATAGATTTTATATGACGATATGAAATTTTTGTAACAACATGGAATGGACAAATGATTTTGTATTGTTATTAATTTGATTGCGAAATTATTTAGAGCATACCTTCAGGAGCTATAAATATATATTTAATGTATTAAGATTTAAATTATTATTTTTGTACTAGAAGATTAGAATTTTGTAAAATACAAATTATTTTACATATACTAACACCTAAAAATATGCAAAATTTATAAGAAGTGATTGATTCACAATAAATTCAAGGGGTGTTTAAAATAGTTCGCTGATTTTAGAAAGTATACATAATTATTCAAATATTTTTTGAATTAAATTCTTGAAAATCTGAAATTTTTTGATTTAAAGTCTTGAAAATCTAAAATTAACTCCAAACTGGTTAAGATTAATATAAAAGTCACTAATAAAAATATAGCGATACTAAGAAAGGTTAATGAAGTCATTAGAATTATGGAATGTATCCCGTGCCGTGCTACGCCGAATAACTTATATTACCAAAAGATGATGTAGAATTTTCGATCGAATATGATGAAATTGACACTATAAAGATCGGTATAGAAGCATATACCGATCTTTATAGGATTAATATTTCTGAAACCGGAAGATATTATATATGTTCGTTTAGAGAAATTGTAGGATCACAATCTAAGTTTTCTTCTGGAACTACTATAGATAAAAAACCGTGTTCAAAAAATTCAAAAAATGAAAGTTCATTGCCAGAAAATTCATCAAATCAAAAATTAATTGCAGGGAAAATTCATAGCACGACAAGTCCATGGCGATATATAATAGCTAGGTTACTCTTCGTAAGTGTGACGGAAATATATAACCGTCTTTGTATTAAAAAAATAATTGTCTGAATAAAATTTAACTGAACAATTTAGGCTTAGACAACAAATAATAAATGATTAATCATTTGTCAATAAAGGGAATACAGGATCCCAAAAGAATATAATTTTTTAATTAAGTAATTTTTCAGGCCAATTTTTTACTTTCATTTTTCTTTATGCATTTTCATCACACTTCTGAAGAACCTTATGAATTTTCCCTGTAATCATTTTTTTACAAGGAATGTTCCTAGCTATAAACGTATAGGAATTCGGTATCTCATAAAAACGATAATTGCAATAACAATCTAACAATAAAGGTCGTTGGTGTTTATATTAATTGATCAGCATTAAAGTTCATAATCCAAACTAAATTAATATTATTTGTCATAAAAATAATCTAATAGCAATTTATTTATTAAAGAATTTAAAAGTTTACTAAACTCAATTTTAGCTGCTTCTAAAACATTTAGATCAGTGAACTTTTTGTTAGATATGATTTCTAATTTTTCAAAAAAAAAGAAAAAATATTTTCGATATCATCATCAATTATCCTTATAAGTGTCTTGTCGACGTGAATAATATAAATTGTTTTCCGTATGATGATATGATCTCAGGTGGAAGAAGTTACACATATAAAAACTTATATGATTTATTTATTTTTATATTAACATCAATTTCTTTTATACATAATATTGATACATATATAATCCAAAAATATTTTTAGATCCAATTTCGATTTTATTCACGTTAAGGATTGAAAGCCTTCGTTTCCAGAAATGACAAATTGTTTCGTCACTCGATGTCAACTTGTCTATATAGTAACAGAACATAAAAAAAGGATATAGGATATATTATATATATATTTATTTTCCATTTTATTTCAAATTAAATTGTAGAAAAAATAAATTTATCACAATTTCAATCAAAAAAATTGAAGGAAACATGAATTGTTTCTATAATAGTATTAGAGTTACATTAACATTTTTATAAATTTGATCAAGGACATGGTAAAAAAAAGGATAATTTAAATTTTAAATATTTAAATTTAAATTTTATATTATTATATTCTTAATTACAAGCAATTCAAAAAACCTATAATGACAAATAATAATGAGAAATGTTAACACAAATTAACTAACCACTTCAAAAACATTCATGGCATATGCCAAGTCCAAAAAATTGTCATGATGTCTCTTTTAAGCAAAGGATAATTTCATTTAATTGGTAGAAAATTAAGATACTAAAAATATTGTTAAAATTACTATAGGAAAATTTCTATTCGGTTAAAAAGCGATTATAAAGCTCAGAAGCTAATAACCATTTTGGATATATGATATTCTATAATAGCCACATTAATTACTGTCCACTTTTATATATGATATTTTACAGACACTATGGCTTCTGTTGTTGTTCTTTACTTATTTTATATATGATGGTCATTTATGGTGAAAAAGGGTTTAATGAAAATCCATTATGACAATGTGCTACACACATTGAAATTTTTTTATATCATATTCCTTGATTTGAAATAATGAAAATTATACAATTAGTTTTGATATATTTAAGGTTAGGTTATATAATAAGAAATATGTAGAAAAGTTGAGTTTGTATTTTTATGGAAAAATTAGTTCACAAATTGAAGGTAAAGTAATTAAGTAATAAGAAAATTATTGGATTTTATATTAGAAATTAAAATTTAATTATTGACCATATCATTGAATGGATGTTCTTAAGCTAAACAATTCTAAAGTTAACCTAAACTAAAGAATTCATATTTATATTCGATTATATAAAATTACTCTTAATTAATTATGTTTAAATAGAAATGAGAACAACGATAAACCTCTTACACTTTACATAAATGAGGATGAATTGGAATGTCCCTTGCAATAACAATTTAATAATTAAGACTGTTACTTCAATAAAACACTCCAGCTATGAGCTATAGTGAAAACAGTTCCAAGTTCGAGGGTGTAGAAGAAATATTCACCAATGAGTTAATATCCTTTAGATATAAAATTCCTTGAATTTAGAGTGTACATGTTTAGATTAGAAATTAATTTCTCGTGATTATGTAGATGATTTTGTCCTGTACAAATAATTAATGAATATTAAAATTAAACTAAAACTGAGTTTAGGTTATTTGAATATAAAATAGAATAATTTTATTAAATTTAAAAGAAAATGTTTGACAAATTAATTTTACAAAAGATTGAAATTCGATATTTTATTATACGTTTTAAACGTATTGAAGAAAAAAATATTACCTTGCTAACATGGCCATAATTATATTTCACTTTCTTTTTAGAATTACTTTATTTTGGGCTGCAGAACTTCGATTTACCAAAATCCTACATGAATTGACATTCCAACTAGCTCTATTCATAGGGTGTAGAGAATAACAGGAGACACTACACGCTATAGTATAGTTTTGTACCTGTACGCTGTGCTTTTTACTCTCGAATTTTGATTAAATAGCAAATGCTATTATTGGCTGCCATTAGAAAGAAGTCAAAATATGTTAAAATTAGAGAAAAAACATCACTCTTCATTCCACAAATGATTGTTCTTGTTATTTTTTGTTCATTACTGCAGATTTTATCAACCCTGCAAGCATATTCTAATAGATTTCTTGTGAGTTGGTTAATCGACTACAAAAAGAATATGATTGCCATTAAATTAATGAAATAAATTTAAATTATTTAATAATTAACGATTCTTAATTGAAATATAGTTAATTAAATTTAAAAAATTTATTAAATTAATATTGTTAAAATAATTTTAAATTACACATTTTAATTATTAATTAAAAGCACTTGAAAATTGAATAATTTTTTTTGTGACAAAGTAAAAAAATATTATTCAAAGTCCTTAAATTTTACTATAACTCTGAAAAATTGTAAATTAATTGCTATTCAAAAAAAAATTTCCATCACTGATAAAAACCATTAAATTAATGTATAATAAATTAAAATGTTATTCGCTTCATTTAATTTAATTTGCATTGTAATAACTTCCAACACTTTGTACTCTTTAATTACAGAATTTAATATAATAATATTAAAAATTCAAATAATTATTATTATTTTTAATTGAAAATTACATTCTTCTACGTTACAACACAATGAAAGTGAATGGAAAATTGTTTTTCTTTTTTTTTATATATATATAATATAATAATGAAAATTAGGTTCCTTTTATGCTAAAAATCATGATTATTTCTGCAATTTCTGTGATGGTATTTAATTTTTTTTTTTGTGAACATCAAAGCCAGTCAGCCCCTATTATTATATTGTCGTTCATAAAAGTACGTGATAATGGTAGTATATATTCTAATTGAAAAAGCCTCCTGATTTTCTCTACCTTAGACTAGTTAATACTGAAAATCCTATTTCATTGCCCCAACAATGACAACAACATTTTTATAACTAAAAATTAAAATTAATTTTTGTTTTGTTATTTAAATGAATCTATAGAAATTTCACTTTCACTTAACGTATAGCAATAGACAAAAATGTTTGTGTATATTATGGCATCCTTTTCAAAATTCAGATGTCGTAGTCTTTTGTGTTGTCAGGACACGTTCTATTTTGTTTTTTTTTTACAGTTTTCTAAAGTCATTTGCAATTCCTTTGACATAATAAAGGAGAATTTGCAAAAATAAGCAAAATAAGAAAAAAAAAAAACTAAATTTTCCTTCAATTCTTTAAAAGAGGATGGAATTAAGGATATTTTTTACATGTTTTCCTTATTAAATATTATTTCAAATTTACCATTTTTCAAATGAATTACAACTCCGGCTCTGTATTTCATAATTTTGAACAAACAGAAATTTTAGAGTTGTACGTGCTAACAATTTTTGTTTTCTTTATAGCATAACAATCTGTAAATAGAACAGAAGTTAGACGTTCCAGAAGAAAGTTTGAACTTTTCTTTTTGTTTGGATCCTAAATTAGATAAACAAAATAAGTAAATTTTGTATGGGAAGGTCTATATTAAAGTTTCATACTTCAGATTTTAAATAACAATCAATTTTAAATGTAAAAATTGGCGACATATATTTGCGGTTGAAATTGAAAATTAGATAAAAATGATTACCCTTTCATTTGGATTAAAAATGAAAAATGAATTAAGAATTTACTTTCCCAACTTACTTTCCCGGAAATGGTTAGATAATTTAAAAATTGTGAAGGAATCCAGTGGCCCTCTTAGAAGAAAATGAGAGAATTATGAACTGGCACTTAAATATGAATGTCTAGCGTATCATCGTGTGTAAATTTGGTTATGAATCAACAAAATATGTTACATTTTGAGTGTCCAGCTTTTACGCACTTTGGACTTTTAGTATTGCTCCGTTTCATAATCCACACAAACAGTAGTTTCTGCACGTTAGCGACATAGTCTTTAAACATTTTGTCTAGATAATTTGTCAATAAACTCCGTAAGAATTTTCCTGGATTTCTTTTAATAGGATAGATTTAGAAGAAAATGATTTTTAATTATTTCTTTTATTATATATTTTTCCATTACATTTTAACCTTTGCATTGAAATCTAATCGAAATAACGAATTTTCCTTAATTCTATTTAAAGAAATTTTCAATTTTACAAATATTATTCATTAAAAATATTAAAGGAGATATAATTTAAATAGGAATAAAAATACATAAATTTATTTAAATATTATTAAAAAAAAGGAATTATAAAATTTTAATAAATTTGAGTAATTATCAAAATGTTGTCACAAATATGTCAACATCTGATTAAAGTGCAAAGTTTTCCTGTTGACATAAATCATTTTTACTCGTTTTTTTTTTTTTTTTTTTTGTTAACTTACGTTATCCTTTAACATTAATTAAAATTCATTTTGATAAAGTGTAGGGAATTGTTTTGAATCATGTAAAAAAAAAAAAAAATTACGTTTTCACGCAAAATTCAGCACCCTCTTTTTTATCACCACCATTCATTCTATTTATTGTTTCGCTACATTTTATTGTATATACGAAAAACCTATGCAATCATAAATGACTGGGGTAATCAAGCATAAAACTGAAAAGTTAAGAGCTTTCCACCCTTTTTTTGAGTTGATGGTGAAAAATTAAAATGTAATAATAAAGCAATGAAAAATTGTACACAATAGAATTGAAAATATGAAAGGAAGAAATTGAAGGAATTTATATTAATAAATACTTTAATATGGAATACAATTTTATGACTCGTTCAGCTGATGTTTTAAGAGCCTGATTTAATAATTAAAATAAGTTCATTAATTTGAGACATAGTAAAATAAACTTGTTTTTTTTTTTTTTTTTTAAATCGATTAAATTAAATTATTGAAATTAATCTAATGATCAAAATTATGAAATTAAAAATAAAATATTTTTGAAGAAATTTATGGATTTGTTGGGATGGTTAAGATTAAGATTCGACAAATTTATTTTAGAACTGTGGAGAAGTTGTTAAATTGTAAATGAAAACTATAATGTTAATTTATATAGAAAATGCAATCCCGGAATTTCTACGCGTCCGAAATTACTGATTGATTGGAATTAATTGACCGTCACGGTTATTCGGCGGATGTGTAATCAAGCTTTAAGTATAATTAGTTTTCGACTAATACGGATCAATATTTACTTTCATTTCTAATCTATTACTTCAGCAATCTATGTATCAACACCAAGTTAGAGTTTAGTTTAGACTGTCACATTAACTAAGTCAATAATATATAAATATAAGTTTCCGATTGTATGACATGATCCTCAAGAAAATCTAAGGCTTAGGTTATAATTTAATCAGTTAGTTCAGTAAAGTTCAAATTTGATATCTACATATATTTTGTTTGGAAAATCAATGTGCGATTGAAATCGATTCGTAATGAATCGAATCGAAAAAGTTTGAAATGATTGAACTTTTACTAATCCAAACTGAAACAAATATGAAGTGAAATGAAATTTCAGAATTTAAAAAAATTATATGGAATTTAATTGATGACAATACGTTACTATGTGTACAGTCTAATTAACCAATCGATTGGCTATTGTATAAGAATCGATACGAAACTGAACTGATTGCTACATTGTATCCCAAGCTTAAATTTCGAAAGGGGAGCCTGTAAGTGTAGTCCAGATGGACTAGAATTTGTAAGTGGGGAGTCCTGAGGGCATTAACTGAATTTCAGAAAAAAATATGATAGCACTAAAGCTCATGCACAACGTAAATTGCATGGGAAAAGCTGCTATTATCAATCCAAAAAATTTACATCTAGCTGTCACCTGGTAGAAACTAACATAAATCCAATGTTATTTCGAAATAAGTTAATCTGCAACTGAATAATCTTCAGCATCATTTTTATATGGTTTCCAAAATGTTCGATTTCAAGAGAATGATAGATAAAAATATAAAGGAAATGTAAATTTTGAAAATTTACATACGAAATTTTTTGGAATTATCTTACTTAAAAAGGGTTTTTGGTAATATCTAAACTCTTATCTAAATAAACCATAATTTTAGAATTGTATATAAAAATATTCTTCAAATATTATTTTAGTTTTTAATAAGTTCAAAATATCCGTATAAATTAAATATAATAAAAAACTATATTACCACCAAAAGTTTTATCAATTTAGTGTAGTTTATTACTTACTTACTTTATTTAACCATATTTTATAACATAAATATTTTAATATATAGTTCTAAAAAGCATTTTACAACTGAAAACTTTCAGATTTAAAGTTTCAAATTCTATTTCACTGTATAGTTATCGTTATAATTCTTATATCCTATAGTCTGGGTTCTGTAAAATATAAAATAATGGTATTAAACAAATATTAAATCAAAAACTGGAAAACTAAATAAAATACTTTTTCATATTATACATTTCCTCCCAGACTCTTTCACAAAATTTGTTGTACCTTTTCCCTTGCTGTATGGTTTTTTCTGTAAAACAACATTTTAAACTATACTATAAAAAAAAATATGAGACATTTTTTTATAACAATTTTTTATCCTCTTTAACGATTTTCAGTTTTTATGATAAACGTTTTACGACAAAAATATGCTTTATTATGGATACCATTTAAGTATCCTTATGAAACATTTAGATTAAAGTTTACCAGAAATTATATATTTCCTTTTTTTTAATATTTAAATGCTATACTATTTCCTGATTTTTTTTTTCTCTTTATGTTTTTGGTCTGCATTTATGAAATTTATGCTTTATTGAAAAAGATTGGTATTTTTTTTTTGTGTTGTTTTCAAATTTATACGGATAATACTAAGCAATTGGCCTTAATCAATTCTTTATGCATGATATCCAGTTCAATATTAATACGAATATTATTTCGAAATAAAAATAGAATAATTTTTCTTTAAAATATTCCCATCACGTTTAACTCATTTAGAAAAAAGGATACAAAAAAAAGTGGAAGAAGAAAAAATGGTAAAGAGGTGAGCATATACAGGATTTGTGTGGTTCTTATCCTTTCATTTTTATTTTTTATTTTTGTGATAAAAATCCTTATAATCCGTATTTAAAATGAAAATGTTCAATATTAAATGCATAATCAAAAAACTTGCGTATAAAAATCTAGATAAATAGTCCTTTGAATCCTTCGGGATATTTTTCATTTTGGGTTTTGTATTTTTAAGGATTTTTTGCTTGTTTCGGTTTTCTGTGAAATATTACAGAAATTAATGTGATGTCTGAATAGGATAAATGATTTTTGTTGTTGTTGTATTTCTTTAGTCGTTTATTTTGGATACTTTTGTTTTTATCATACATGAATAAAAATGTGAATATTAATTTGAATTTGTCTGTTTATTTGATTGTCATTTTTCTATAGTTATTATATGAACTTTTAATTTCCATTCGAAATTATAAGCTAACACTTTCTTTATTATACCATTCTTTGTCCGTATCTAGTTTCTTTCTATTATCAAAACTAATAGCTTCCTACAGCCGGAATCGCTGAAAATTATGATGATAAAATTTTTATAGAGGATATTAAAAATTATCCGGAATTATATAATAAACAAAATAAAAATTACCAGGAACACCAGAAAAAAAGATGATAACAAAATTTCATACTGACAAATTAATAGTGCATTTGATAGCTATGTGTTCAGTCTACTTAACTAATCGAATCGAATCCAAACTGAACTGAACTGATCGGTAAATTGTAGCCCTTACTTTATACTAAAGCAATTCCAAATGCTCAATGTTGACAATGTCGTAAAAAAATATATTAGAGCGCAAAAACAAGACTTTGCACAAATCCATATTTGCCGCGTTGCTAAACTTATTTTAAATTAAGAAAATTAATATTAATTTTACAATTTTACAATAATGTAAAAAAACGGAAACTTTGAAGTTTCTTTGAACGCGTACAATATAATTTAAAATTGAATGTCACCGTCATATCTCGTTGATTGTGACGGTGACGGTCGCACTATCATTTCAGCTTATAGTTTCATTCACCGCGTAACGAAATTATTTATTAATTTGTGAATTTCATTATAATTATATTAAATATTTTGTTTTTCTTATCGCTTTTTTTGAATCACAAATTCTGAGAAAAATATTTATATAAATTTTTGTTGACCTAATTATTTACCTCTGAGTTTATACAAAACCTTTCAATCAATACCTTAAGGCTTAAATTAAGCATTAGCAATTTTGATTTTAAATTATTATTATTTTTTATAAATATATAACATTCTTTAAAATTTCAAATTCTATCCTAAAATAATATAAAAATTAATAATATTTATGAAATAATTTTTTGAAAATAATTTCTGTCAGGATAACTGAAATAAAAAAGAATCCAAATAGAAGGCGTCAGTCTCCTATTCCCAAAGCAAATTATTTAAATAAATCACAGTAGATTGTAAGTCTGCCTTTAACACTCTTTACTTATATGCTTTATCATTAAATTTCATACTATATAAAGTATAAAAAGATGTCGTACATTAAGTTTTCACCATTTTCAGTTATTTTTTTTTTTACTGTAAAGCATATGCTAAGGGTGGAAATAATTCCCACCTGGCGGCACTGATGTATATATAGAGTCATGAAAATGATAAATATTATGTTATATTATATATTCGTTATTCATCCTTTTTTCATGATTTCATGTAGAGAATACCAAAAAAATAAAATATTATTATTATATTTTATTAAAGGATAGAATAAATTTTGTCTCCAAATATATGAAAAACTTTTGACTTCTTTAGGAAGGATATTCTTCCTTAATATTTTATATAAATAATTTTTTTTTATGTTTGGTATAGATTTAATGCAACCGACACGTTCTAGTTATAATTCAAAATATTTTAATATAATATAGTCAAGAAAAATAAATGAATATAAAATAGATAGAAGCTATGAATAAAATATAAAATTTTTGTGTTATTATGCCATAAATTAGAAAATATTAGCTTAAGAATTTAAATTATATGGAATTTTAGTCATTTTTGTCATCATTTTAAATCCACAAGGAGTTGAAATTTAATGAGTTTATTAATTTTAATTATTTATATTTATAAATATTAATAGAAAGGATTTTGTAGTCAGATTATATACATAGATTTTTAACATTTTTAATAACTCTTAATAGCTTATAAGCTTTATATATTCTTTAATATATAGAAGAGAGCATTAAAGTTTTAAAAATAATTAAATGAACGTGCAAACATCTCGATTAAATTAATTTTAATAAAATTTAATTACTTTTAGGAAGCCTATACAGAATTAGTTAAGAAGTTTAATTAAACTAAATATGTCTCGTAGACAAATGTTAAAATAACAAACAAATGTTAGACAACTGTAGATAAAAATGTTAAAATATCAGAATTATGTTAATTATAATAGAAGGAATCATCGATAATTCTATGTACAAGATAGAAATCTGGGGTAAGTACTCTAGTCATAATTTCATAGTAGAATATATGATCAATTTGCCAAATATTTAATTGTTGATTTTGTATATTACCAAAAAAACGTTGACCTACTTTATCACTTAATGAATAAAAACGTTCTACGGTACTCCTTATCATATAAAGTTCAAGATAACAATATAACGGACAGATTTTTCATATTTACAGGACATACGATTGTTAGAAAGCATGCAATAAGACAAGGAATTACTCCATTCTCTACTTGTATTAGATGTATGGACAAGGAGGGGGCAATGAAACATTTGTTATACCATTGTCCCTCAGTTCAAACATAAAAGATTTAGCAAATTTGGTTGATTCTTTCTAGAAACCTAAAACGAGTAAACTGACCATACTACAGAGTTCAACAGGCTCGTTCATATGAGGTTTACGTGCATATAAGACTTTGCAGTTCCCACTCTTATAAAACCAACCAATCATATTTTTCATTTTTAATGAAGAAAAGTTATTTCAAAAATATTCAATATTAACCCATTAAACAGAACTTCTTTAAAATAATATTATATATTTAGAAGGACATTAATTAACATTTAATTTTGTCCATAAAACTATGATAACTTTTTAATTTATATAGTAGACATGAATCAGAAAATACTTGAAGACATGAAACCATTTGACATAAATTTGTAAATTGCAATTAATAAAATGTAAAGCAAGATTACAAAGAAAACTTATTAATTATAAATGCAACAAATTTATATAAATATTAGTTCCTGCCTTCTGTTTAGCTAATACATTATTTATAAATGAATCTCAAAGTCCTTATAAATAATATAAATATCTGATATAAATTTAAAATTATTGAATATATAAATTTGATGAGAATCTTTCATCATTAATTTTCCTTCAAAAATAATTAGCTTTTTATCTTTATTGAAAAGAACTTTTCAATTTCCCTTTTCCTAAAAAATATTTTTCGAATCTAATTAATATTATCCAAAAAAAAAATTCATGTCGATATAAATATCATTTTTCTTCATCTTGTTTTTTTATTTTATATTTTTTGTATAACTTTGACAACAAGTTCATCAGTCACTGCCAAAATATATTTCCATAATACATTAACCTATAATCTAACCATGGAAATGACCGAATAATATACTTTACAGCATGAATTTATAAATTTGAAAAATGTATATTTCATAACTTCCTTTCATAAACAGTTTTTCCATAAAAAAAAAATCAATTTAAACCCCACGAAAAGAAAATTCTTTTGTATATTTATATATAATAAAGAAAATTGTATAACTAAAGAAAAAGTTAAAACTCACCGAATTTGTCACAATATAAAAATATGATAAATTATTCAAAAGACCGCGATTTTAGGAGGGGTTAAAGTCCTTTTTTTTAACATCCTTTAATACTAAATTATTTTATCCTAAACTAACCAAAATTCCAATTGAAAAACCCCATTTTTCTATGTAATATTAAAAGTAAAATAAATTAAAATTATAATACTTGAAAAAGGACATTATACACTTAAAGTCCTTCAAACAGTCCTTTTACGTAAAATCTTTTTTTATATATATATATGGTTTTCAGTAGTGAAAAGCTCTCGAGACAACTATATATGAAAAATATTTTGAAAAATTGCCTGACATTGTGTGAACATTACGTACGGTCAAAATAACTATAAAAGATTTAAAAAAAATTAAATAAATACCTAAAATCGGGTTGGGTGATGACTCTAGTAACTAAGGTAAATAATATAATAATATAAACTAAACAGCAGGATATTTGATCGTTCCTTTTTACCACGCAATAAAATTAATTATATAATGAATTTTCAGTTCATTTTTATTAGCTTTTATATAAATAATGAAATATTGCAAATGTAATTGTCGAAAAGTTTCATTCTTTGGTATGAAGAATTACTTATATTATAACTAACTATATAATAAAAGTAAATATAGAATAAAATTGCAAACATGTAATGAAAATGATACTCATAATAGTGGAAGTCCTTTTTTTAATGGTTTTAGATTATGATTTATTAAAGCATTAAAATATTAAATAATAAGTACACGCGATTTATATAGAGACTAACAGAGCATAAAACGATTTTATCTGATGGTTTTTATGTTTATTTAAGAAATTATTATAATATTAAAAAAAAATTATGTAATTTACCTTCATTTTTTTTATTTAATTCTAACAAATTTCATGAATTTTTTATAAAGTCCAAGAAAAATCCTTTAATACTTTCTCTAGCAACAAAACAGAAAAAAAAATGTTTACCCTTCAATAAAAAGGATTATTTATTTTGATGAATTTTCCAAATCCTTTATTATGTAACATAGGAAATGAATAGAGAAATATTGTTTGTTTATTTTTGTACTTAAAGTAATATAATAAAAAAATTGGGATGTTGTCCTGAAGGAATGCCTTTCGGTATTACATTAATAATAATCAAATATTCTTTATGAAAATATTATAATATATTTTATTAAATTATTCACGAATTTAATTATAATAAATAATTGGTATAAGTTGCATTTTAGAATAGTCCTTTTCAATATAATTTATTTGTTAGAGTATGTATTTGAAAATAAATCTTGTTTTGCCTTTTTGTGGTAAGGGGACATTTAACCCTTTCAAGCAAACTTTATTTATTTGAACAATGTTTTCTCAGAAATTAGTAAAGTAAAAATTGTTTGCTATGTGTTAAACAATGCCAAGAAACTTACGGCCAATTTAGGTACAATTTTTAAATAAATTATACAAATCAATTTAATTAAATAAAATTAAGAATACAAACCAATTAATTCATGTAATTATATGTAATTATCATCGTCGGAATTTAAGTCACTTTATATTTGAAATGCAACAAAACATAAATTTCATTAGAAAATTGTATATAATAATAAACAGATTACGAGTTAAATAGCTATATTAATAGCTTTCATATTGCTCACATACTTTTAAAAACACTAATAGCCTGAGTCCATTTTGGCAAGTTCTATAGTTATGGGCTGCCATCTGCTGTCTTGATTTCAGGTAAAAATATTATTACGTTTAAAGGACATGCAGTCATCAATCCTCATTGGCTTCGAAACATTCGAACTGGAACTGGGACTCCAAAGTTGTTTAGAGAGATTGAAAAGGTATAGAGAGTAAAATATTAGAACTTGAAATTTCCAAAAATATGAAAATATGTTTTAGATAATTTAAACTTTTTTATATTATTTTTATGCCAGCAGTTACAAAAGGGTTAAAAAAAAAGATTAAAGAAAAATATAATTAATCTGTATTTGTTCCCATTTAATATGTAGGCTAATTAGAAAAGTATAAGTAATTAAAATTAAATATTTAGTTTCTTAAACAATAATTCCACCTCCACCACGACGAAGACGTTTATTAAATTTTCTTTCAACAAATTATAATGGCAAATATGAAACTTCAATAATATTTACTCTCAGATAATCAAAGTACTCTTCATTTCGATCTTTGTCCTTTGAATTGTCCTTTAAATATCAAAGCATCAGTGAATTAAAATATCATTATTTACAGCATATTTGCAAGCACTGCCCTTAAATTATAACTATTCAATTTTCATTATTAAATCCAAAATTTGTAAAATTTTACTCAATTATTGAATGTTAATCACCGCAGTTAATAAGGAAACAAAACATAATATTCAGCAATAAAAAATGGCCAATTAACAGTTTAATAAAATTGATTAAATTCAAATCCATATTTAAATCACAGTCTAATAATTCCAATAAAATTGACACAAATAATCCATTAACTAATTATATTAATATCCAACACTTTATCTAACTCCCAATATTAAAACAAAATAATAATAAATAATTAATTAGTAACTCCTTGAATAAAAAAGGACAATATTTTCTTTCACACCCAGTTTTTTTTTCTTTATTCACAAAATAAACAAAATAATGTTCTTTTTTATCATGGTAATAACCATTCAATAAAATCTGATGTCCAGAAATTATTTTCAGTTTATCTGTTTCGTCCCTTCTTCAAAATTGATATATACATACCTTCAAAAAAATAAAAAAATAAGAACGTATATAATTATATTACGTAAATAAATACAGCTCTATGTCTTCCAAAATAGTTTCGTCATTTATATTTATATTAAAAATGTTTGGGAATTTTACAAAAAAAAAAAAATAGTTTCAGATTCACTTTTATGCCAAAGGTTAGACGTGCTGACGACGAAGTCTACTACGTATACAAATAATATTTTTTTTATGCTATATTGCAGCCGAAAACAATCTTGAACTTGTCTGAACTTAACTTACTCGATTGAATAATCGTATTTTGTTGTTTTATAGTAAAGTCCATGAAAATAAAAAAAAACTTGCTTACCTGAATGAAAACGCAGGTGAAAACATAACAAACAAAATAACAGCACTAAAAAAATATATATGCAAATATTCTCGCGTGCTCAATTCCCATGACCGTTAACTTATAATGGATGGTGAATAATATATTTTTTTATGCATAAATTTAGATAAGGACTCAATTATACAAAATTCCTTAACAGAGAGTTTTTCAGTTAAAAGTTAATTTTTCATTCTGGCCCCTAGGTTTTTTTTTGTTTTAATGTTGTCTTTGTATTGTGCGTATAATATATTTTTTTAGGTTGGACTAAAAGGTGGTGGGGGTCAAAGGTGGTGGGGGTATATAACATAAATTGACCCTAGTGGGTGGCTAATTGGTTTTTTGTTTTTGGTTACAACAAAAAAAAAAAAAAAAATGTTGAAGCAACATCACTTAACAAAATATACAAAACAGGGAACAAAAGGCGGTACACCTTAGGGGGGTGGTTTTATGTTGCATTTAGTTAATGGTATTAAGTACATAATTTTATTTTTATTTCACTTTTTTTTTTTTTTAGCTGGCAAATGAACACAAAAGTAATAAACGTAAAACGAAAATTTCATCGTTTTATCGACAAAATGTTTTAACAAATGATAACGAAATAATTTTTTTTTTTGTTTGGTTAGAAAATCCCTTAGAAAATATAAAAATCTTTTTTTTTTGTTGTAATTGTAAATATACATATGTTTTTTGTTTTGGTGAAAGTTTTCCATTTAAAATAATTTTTCCCACATGTGGAGCACTTAAAGAAGAAAAGAAAAACTTTAGTAACTAAAAGTAATTTATTTATATTTATAGTAATACGAGAAACTTTAGGGGTGATTAGAATTAGAGATGTACGAGGCTTTAATTGATAATTTATAAAAAGTTTCATTATCTATTTGAAGAAATTTGAATCCTTCAATAGTATATATTAATGATTATATGTCGAATAGCCAGTTAGCACTTAAAGCTAACGTTTTTAAAGCTACTACAAAAATTTGGAAAGCAACTAATTTTAAATAAATCGTACATACAAAATAGATTTATTATGTCGCGCACAGAAAAGTCTTATGCTTTTATAATATTACTAAGGCTGCGAATAGTGTCACGCTATGAGTTGAGTTGGATTCTATGCTGATTTCAACAACGATCATAGCATCGCTCTGATATTTGACAACCATACCAGAATGACATAACAAACTCAATACTCAATACAAATTGTGAGATTATGCATAATTGCATCGTTCCAATATAGATTGCTTAATTGCATAGCTTCAATATGGTTAAATTATGTGAATCAATGCTTCACTAATCTTAATTTGTATAAATCAATCTTTGTACGCACAAGTTTTGCATCTTCTCGTTAAATATTATTCGAGTCTTTATTAGTTTCTGATGGTCGTAAAAACTGCAACTGAAAAGTGCAATTGAATAATATCATCAAGAAAAATTTAGTTCAAGAAACTTAATATCATCAAGAAAAATTAGTTCATGTTTACTTTCTACATTACAAATTTAATATAGGTGATAGTAGTATGGTCACCAAAAAAATTCACCAACTATAACAAATATAACTAATATTCAAAAATAAATCTAAATTAACCAATTGAGTAATTGATATATGCAATTATTCCAATTTAGCTACGATCTATCAATTGGCACAACCCATTTTGTTATATTTCAAATATTTTTGAAAGTTATTCAGTTACAGCTTTGTTCTAAAAGGTAAAAGCCATCATAGGTTAATCAAAAAAAAAACTAATTAATCAAGCTTTCCTCTTAGTAATTTCAATTGCGATAAACCTCAATTATAATTTCAATTTCTTTATTCATTCTAATTTTCTACTTTCCAAATACTTTCGTATATTTCAATTTTGATTTTGTTTAATATGCAACCCTAAAAATAACTAACCCCTGCTCTACATTTTATTAGGTAAGAAATATACGTACCGGAAACAATGCGAATAATTTTTTTTTTATATTTGGTAAAATGTCCATAATTCACGCTGTTTGGCATTAAGTTTGATTAATATATTTTTGCTATCCCGATAGGTATTTCCTCACAATAGGAATTTACAATCCCTGGCACGTTACATGCTCCTTTGGGTGGTAAGTAGAACAAAAATATAACGTATAACAGCAAAAAATTTTTTTTAGAAAAATTGAAAGAGGAAATGAATGGAAATATCAGAATAAAATAGAAAAACATTTCTACTAGACATGAACTGTGAATAATTTTTTTTTACAAAAAATATAGGACATTTATTTTAGCCTCCAAAAAATATAAATTTCCTAAAAATTATCACAGGTGGGAAAGTGCCAAAACATGCAAAGGATAAAATTTATGAATAGATAAAATAATATGATACCAAAAATCGAAATCTTTATTGGATTTCATTTTAAATTTATTGATCCTTCTGGGTATACTAACTAAATATGTGTATGTATATAAAAAATAAAAATTATTGTCCTTATCTATAATTGTATCCTGTGTTTGAATGTCCTGTAGTATAATCCTCTTATTGATGGCTATAATTAGATCAATATAAATATCCTTGATTTATTTTCAAATATAATATTATAATCCACAAAAATTTGTATTGCCGAAACTATCGCACTTGACAAGAGATATGAAAGCAATTCTTTCGAAGAATATTCCTAGTTAGTTTTAGAAATCCTAAAATGAATTTATTTGTTAAAGTAAATTTTTATTTATGAAACTTCTTATAGATTTATTAGAACATTTTATAAAATAGTTCTTAGTTATTTTATAGAAAACACATACAAAATTCGGTCGTTTTAATTATATTTTTAAAGAATTTGTAAGGCCTAGGAAAATTGGTGACTTTATAAATTCAATTCAGTATTTAATGAATTTGCATAGTTATATATTGCATAAAATAAATAGTAGATGAATTGGAAAGGAAAAGTTTGAAGGGTTTTTTCTATCGCTCTATTATATAAAAGTTTTTGATAATAAAATTGTAGATTATTTTTCTTATATTTTTAAATAATTTAATATTTTAACTATATAAAAAAGATATTTACATATTCCTGGCATATTTTATTAAAACAACTAATGAAGAATACGAATAAATTATTATTAAAAATATTTGATGACAATTATTAATATTAACTTTATACTTTATTTAAATTTTTGGAAATTATTTCTAATATTAAATTTGGGATATTAAATTTTATAATTAATTAATTTTCTAATTATAATTCAGCTGCTGAGCAATTTTGCAAACTGAAAAAAATTAAAAGTGGGCCAGTATAAGATTAAATTTTCGAGTGCACATTTATACGATCCGGCTGATAAAAAAATTGTCCAGATTGTATTATCTTTTAAAAATATAATAAATATCCAAATAACAAAATATGTTTTGTAATAGATGTCGATTATGCAATACGAATCACATTTCCTTCATAGGAGACCCAGACCCCTTATTTTTTTATTTAGTATTTTATATATATGTTACAGTAAAACCGTTAATTTAGCAAATGTGTACACTGACTCGATAATGTATACACTCACTATTTTGATTAGCAAATCTATGAATAAATAGTACAGTTTAAGCTTTTACTACAACTCGGTCAGTAAATCTATTTACAAAAAAACTTTATTTCAAAATATCTCTAATAATTTATTAAATATTCAAACGTTTCTCATATAATTTCCACCTTTTCCAAGTATAATTCAGAAAGTATCAATTGTAATTCAGATTAGTCAATTTTAATTTAGAAAGTGTGAATTGTAATGCAATTCAAATTAATCACTTTTAATTCCGATAAATTTTTTAACATAATAATAATAAAACAGTTATTTTATGTATTGATATATTAATTTTGAAGTTTTAGAATAGTGTGTTGTGTGCTGAATTAACTCAAGGTTCAAATCATAATAGTGGTGAAACTTCACAAAACTCTTATATTATGCTTTGACTAATGTGTTGTTGCGAATATATGCATTTTCTAGTAAATGAATACATTTACTAGTAGTTGCATCCATTTTTATATTTAAAAATGTTTTCACTAAAGTCTAACGTCAATGCATATATTTAAGAGTTAATGCATGAATTGACTGCTGTTTACACATTTATTGTAACATTATAACTTATAACTATATAAATATTTATCATAAGATTTGCAATTGTTTTATAAAAGTTCTATCAAATCAAATTCCAAAGCATAAATAAAAACAATAACTTCATCACAATTCCAGCAGTGATTTATTAATTAGTATATAAGTTTATACATATTTCAACAAAAAGTTAACTAAAACATATTTATAAATTTTAATGTAACAAACTTAATTTATTATTGTTGACACAATTATGCTTTAAATAAATATTCTACAAAAAAAAATATTATTATTGTAGTTGTTACCGCTAGTAAAAAAATTGTCACAAGAATTGCTGTAAATAAAAACATAATAAAATAAATTAAAAATAAATTATAATATTTAAAATTTATCAATTATTTTTACTTACGTATCCAATTAATTGGTTTATGGGTACAAAAAATTGGAAATACTCTTGAATAATTACCATCTTTTTCATAACTACCTTTAATATTTAACAGTACTGTAAAGGCAGAATACAAATCGACCATTTCAAATGGTTCAACTTTTTTAAATCTAGCAAACATTGGACCCTTAGCCATGAATATGGCATCATTCTCTCTCAGATATCCATGAACACCGAAAGGTCCGTTTTCACTTTTAGGAGCTTTTAAAGTCTTATACACTTCCAGGTAATCATTAAATCTCATAATACTCCATCTTGTTAATTCAAATACATATCCTGGACATGCAGCATATTCTACAATACTGTAATGGAAAAATTATTATAAGAATGAAAAAAATCATCAGATAATCTAAAATATTAATTTTAGTCCTACTTAAAACTTTCTTATTATTACAGTTTTTCAACTAAAAAATAATTTTTTAATTCATTACATATAATTTTAAGACTTAAAGAACATACAGAAAAATATGTTGTATTTATATTCAGTAGAATTAAAAAAAAAATTAAATTGTACAAATATAATTAGCAGCTTAATTATCCATATTATTAAATTAAAAATATATTTGAAAAAAATATTAATAAACATAAAATTTAATTTATAAAAAAATTATAAATTAAAAAATTGAATACGACAAAGTAATACGTAAAAAAAAAAACTTACCGTGGTTTAATATAACCAGTCGGTATTGATACAATTGTTACTTTTTTGTCAGTTTGACTTTTTTCATGAAAGCTTTTAATAATGTTTGCATATTCTACGTCACTAGCACTACCGTCAACCTCAATACGTCTATTTACATCATCCTTATCGGTGTATGATAAATTAATTGTACTCTCATCATTTTTTAATTCATCAGTTTCCATGACTGCATGCATTCCATGATCACTTAAAATCATAATATTTGTATAGTGATACATCTTAATTTCTATCAGTTTTTTAATAATATACTTTGTGAGTAAATCATATCTTCTAATCATTAGTGTAGTATTCCGACTAAAGGGACCAAAAAAATGGCCTATTCTATCTAATTGTTCAACATAAAACAAAACTAAATTTGGCCGATCAGATGTAACATTTATATGTCCAATCACTTCATCAACACGTTTCTTTAACGTAGTTTCTTTCTTATATTGTATGATTACTGAACATTCCTCACCGGTATAAGCATTTACTATTCCACTTTCCCCCCACATCGAGCAAACTGTTTTGCCACCATTCTTTTGATTTAATACCTAAAATAAATTTTATATTAACATTGTTACAATAATAATGACGAGAATTTATATTAAATTATAATATTGGTAAAATTTTAATTTCAAAAGTATGTCTGCTTTTATATATAAGGTTTTTTTTTATCTGGAACGTATCTAACGTTTACAAAACCAAATTGAGTAATTTATTATGTTATTTTCTTGTATAACATTTTATCATATAATTTTAAATATAAACGAATGAGTGAGATAACTGATATTATATTATACAATATTAAGTTAGAAACAGAAAGACGTGGCAAAGCGTTGTACGCGTTGACTTTTAAAAGTGTTAAAAAAGTAGAACTGCAGTGAATATATGGAGTTACCCATAAAATAGCGTCGCGCTTAAACGGCAGTTTTGCCGCGACGCGTATGTAGACCTATTTTCTACTTTAGCCGCTTGCCGCGTCTTATATGATAAATTTTCATTAAGTAGGCATGTGTCAATCGACCAAGAAATAGAAAATGTAAATAAATAAATGTATATTTTAAGTGAATTACCACTTAGTTTGCAGAATTATAAATAAATGTAATTAAAAAATTGAACACACTTTTTTAAATAAATTGTTTATGCGTCGCTTTTGACTTTGATGCTTCAAAAATCGAAATGTCAAACGCGACGGGACATTTTGCCGCGTCATTCTTAGTCAGGCATACTCAAAAGTTCTAAATATTTTTAATTCAATATCAAAATATAATATTTAAGAAATAATTTACCCAAATTGGAATTATTGCAGGTTTGGGTGATTTGGTAAGCATTTTGTCAGATCTCATAGGATATCCATGATTTTTTGGATAATAACCAGTACCTAAATAATATAAGAAATTTTTGAAATAAATTCTTTTAAATTTATATAAAAATAGAAGCTCACTTATGGATTGAATAGTTGGTGATCCTACTGCTGGATATACTGTTTTCAAATAATTGGAATGAACTCCGTTAGATTTAAAATTTGACAATGTTGGTGTAATACCTCTATCTAAATAGTCATTACGGAAACCATCATATAAAAGTACTAACAATAATGAAGGACCTGCATAAGTGTTATGAATTATAAAAATACTAATGTAAAAATTAATGATTAAAAATTTGCAAAACATTATTTTAATTTAATTTTCTTTAAATAAATTTTTGTGTTTGAATATTTTTATTGAAAAACTAATATAAAAACAAAATAATTATTTTTTATTTCTTAATTATAATGTCTACTTTAATTTAAAAAAAATAATAATAATAATAAAAAAAAAAAAAACACTTTGTAAAATCTGAAATATCCCTCTATAAAAAATATGTTTTCGATGTTTTCGCTAACAAAATAATGACAAAAATCATAATTAAGTTTTACAAAAGACTATTTTATGACTAGTCAGCATCTCTCCAACGTATTTAATACTTATCTACAAAATAAAATAAATTTGTAACCAACTACATGCCATGTCTGTTATTCGTAGTTGATCAGCTCAGCGGCATTCATTCAATCATAATAATATTATTATAAGTTTTAGAAAATGCCACCAAAAAAATAAAAAACACAAAATGACAATTATTTTGAAGAAGTTATTATAAGTAAATAATTACTTTTGGAATAAGGATCACTGTCAGCCATACTAGACGAATATATTTTATTTGATATGAACTGGTACGGCATCATGGATCATCATGTGAAAATTAAAGTTTAACAAATATCCAAATTTAAATTTATTTATAATAAAATTAAAATTTTCACAATGTTAATAATCAATAACTATGAAACTGTTTTTATAGATAATTTAGAAACATAAGAAATTAATTCTATGAGCGATTTATGAGAAGAAAATAATTCCGACGAATTCATAATGTTGTAAATAAAAGGAAATCAAGATTGAGATCACCAAAAAAGAATATATTGAACCGGTTGTTAAAAACAATTTATAAATTTTTTAGTTTTAATATGATTTTTATTTATTTTTTGTTCTCATGATATTTAAGCAAAGCTTAAATGAAGTGAAATTTTAACGCGATCTCCAAACTCTCCGGTGAAATAGTCGTGAAAAAGTTGTGAAAAATAATTTAAAATTTGAATATTATTTGACAATTAGAATATTTGTTTGTTTATAAAAATATTGTAATATTTTTGTAGTGAAAATTAATTGTTGGATACTAAATATCAGAAAATTAATATTAATTAGCAGATAAAAACATAAAAATTAATTCGAGTTCTAGCAATGATGAAGAATAGAAATTGAGAAATATCCTCTTGGAGCTGTTGGAACCATCACTACAACCAAATGACTCAATTTCACCAAAAGAAAAATTGGCTATTGTACTAGATTTTATTTGTATATTTAATATATATGTATATGTTTATGTTTATTTTTTTATATTTTTAATAAAATTTTAATTATTTCATTTTTAAAGTAATCGGTGTCCATTTTCTTTTTAAATTAAAATACCTGTTCTAGCAAATTTAAAAATCAAATTTAATTTATTGAAAAAAAAAAACATAAATGTCACAATTTCATCGTGAAATAATGTTCAAAACATTATTACACTTGTAAAATAATTGGAGACTTTTGTTGGTTTGTAAAAAAAGTAGGTTTTTTTCACAAATTTTTCACAACTTTTTCACATATGGAAAATCCAACCATTTCCATAAGACGAGAATTACACTTCTAAAGCGGACGCGTATTCAAATACTCCAATAATGGGAATTAGGGTAAGGAAATCCGTCTGAAAAATTTAATCTTAACCGAAAATGTGTAATGTTGGTACTAATATCAAGGCATTGAAGGTCGGAATATAACGACCTCAGATATTGTGTATTGTTTGTTATGTTTATTAGGAAATCGTATGAAAATATACATTTTCGTATGAAGTAATTATTCAAGGATGAAAATATTAATTATTAAATTATTTTTTAGTGTGCAATCTTTGTATGTTTAATTTAAACACACAATCAATAAACCTAGTAGACCTTACCAAAAAAAAAAAAACATATAAAATCGTTTTTTTTTAATGCTGAGGCCAAAAAACTTAAGCTTAGTATCGAGTACACTATAAAGTGAATTTTTTATATAAATTGTAATATCCACTTTTAAATTAAACTTTTTAAAATAAACGGAAGCTACGAGTTTCACAAGTTTTTAACGATAAACTCGATACCACTAGAGTGAAATCAGAAGCGGAATTCTAATTTCACAATCTTAAATTTGTACGAAAATTTCACTTCATGGCGTACTCGATACTACGCTTAAGTTTTTTGGAATGTGGCTTCCTTTGACTTTAACAGATAATTGGAAAGGGCTATAGTCATCTGATTACTAAATTTTACTTTTTGAATGTTTTGTTTTTTAAAATTTGAAAACTAATATTTACTTTCGGAAAACGTACTGAAATAGTCCTTTCTTTTGAAAATTACGAATTGATCCAGATCCTAAACTATGATCCCAAATAAAATTTAATTCATAATTTTTTATCAATAATTTAAGTTGATTCCTTTCCAAATGTTCTAGTTTTTTTTAGTACTATGCAAAATAATGACCAGTGTAGTTCTAGTTCAGTAAAACAAAATAATTAAGTTAGCTGAACATATAAAGAAACTTCAAAATCGGAATCCTCCCGCATCATTAATGCAGTGATAAGTTTGATTATATCTTTTTCTATGTCTACAGAAAGTTTTTTTTTTGTATTCCGTGTAAAAGGAAACAAAACAAAATACAAAAAGGATCATTGTAAGTTTAAGTAAAAGAAAACTTTTTGGTATAAAACATATAAGAAAACCAGCTATATTGGATAATTGTAAGTTCTTTTGGTCTGCTAACAAATATATATATATATAAAAAATATAAAGTTCCATTCAAAATCAGTTCAATCAATTCGCTTCAATCAGACTTTAAAAGGTTTTTTATTTGTAAGAAAATCCACTTACAAAAAAAAATATTTTATTCGATACTAAAGACCTTTTTATAGTTTTTTTTTTCTTAAGTTTCTTAAAAGTTTCATACGTATTGACTTGTTTTTAGGGTTCCACTTTTCAAAATTGTGTAACTATACTTAAAAGTGTGAGGTTTCTGTATTTTTGGAGTTATTACAAGAACTCAAAAATTTGGAATTAGTAATTGAAGATAGAAATTATTAGTAATAGAAATGATTAACTCCTTATTGAGAACCATTGTGTAGCTGGTGGGCTCTTGGTTCAT
Source organism: Rhamphomyia laevipes (assembly GCA_963920725.1). Taxonomy (NCBI): domain Eukaryota; kingdom Metazoa; phylum Arthropoda; class Insecta; order Diptera; family Empididae; genus Rhamphomyia; species Rhamphomyia laevipes. The sequence goes on from OY987259.1 coordinate 44,839,162, forward strand.
GCTTTAATAAATTTTTTTAAAAAAATTATATTATATTTTGATTTAAATACTTGTATTCAGCAGTTAGTGTCTAATTAACTTTTGTTTGTGTTCGGTGATGTAACATTAGAGTTTAATCCATTGCGAATAAAAAAATTATTTCTAAGCATGTTGGAAAGTGCAAGAAATCAAGCTTAAGCTTCCATCAAACATAGCCTTACTAACAATATCTTTCCTTATATTTGATTTCGCTGATGCAAACAAATTATCTATTTCTATCCCAGTTAATTATTTTCTTGGTAACGGGAAGCTGGGGGCTTGTATTCTAGACTGATGAGGATTAGATACTCGATTACTAATTTGTCGAAAACAATACAAGCTACAAGATAACATGTCAAATAATAATCAAGTTTATGACGTTAAAATTTGAACTAAGATTGGTTAATATTTCTTAACTTATAGTTTATATTTGAACTTCAAGTTACTATTAGAGATAAACTGGTACATTAAGGAACTATTTTGAGAGAAATATGAATTGTAATATAATATTAAAGACAACTGTCGCCAACCATTTAATTGGTTGTAATTATGTATATAACTAATTAAATCGTTGGCAATTTTCTAAAAATAACTATACAACTATGATAATAAGCTTTCATTTAAAAAAAAACATAATCTTAAAATACCAAAAAAATTTAATATCGAAAATAATCTTTAAATATGATAAATCTTAGCCACCTAATTAAAATTCTAAAATTTCTTATAATCAGATGATTAATTAAGCATCGGCTAAAAAAAATCAGAACCCTTCATTTTTTTTGCATTACTTAATCGCCTTAATCTCACAGAACGTTTTTAAAATTGAAAGCAAAAAAATAAAGTTTGTCTTTAAAATTTATATATTTTTTGTATGTGCAAACAAAAAAATAAACAATAGAAAATAATATGAAAATCCTTTTCAAATCCTTAAAGAAAATCTTATATGTTTTTATTTTATTTTTTGGTTTTATCCTTTATTTTGCTTATATATATTTTTTTTATTTTACAAAACAATGCTATCATATGGAAAATAATCCCCAAAAAAAAATATAATTTTCATATAACATTTTTTTTTTTTTGTAACTCCATCGAGGACTCGCTATCTGTTAAATATTATCGTTTCTTTGGCATGTTACTCCCCTGTATAATATGAAGGTTTTTTGTTATTCCAAATTTTTGAGGGTGTTTTTTTCTATGTGTTTAAATGGTTTTCTAAATTTATAAAATTTACATAAAATTAGAACAATTATTTTTATTGTCATTGAGATAAACGTTTTATTGTTTCACATTAATCGAACATAGAATTTAATGTTCCACAAGGAAAAAAATATATTTTAATTTAAAAAGTGACTTAAAGTTGTCAACAGAATTTTTTGGTTAAAAGGATATAGAAAGAAAATTCAAGTATTTTTTATTTTAGGTAATAAGAAAGACTATTTAGAGAAGTTTAAATTGTTATAATTTGACTAAAAGTGATAAAATTCAATTGTTGTAAATCAATCATCAATTAATTTAAAATTTAATCAAAAAAAATTAAGCTAAAAATTTAATTTGGTTTGTGTCAGTTAAAATTGTATAAAACATCAAGATTTTTTAGGGATTCGTACTATACTTTTCATGGCTAAATATTACACTATACAAAAAGTATTGATTTAATCCACCATACTTTTCTGGACAGTTTTTTCTCTCATAGATTTATCATATTTTATAAAGTGTTCGGAAGGGCATGATTTATAAATTCTTCTAAAGATTCTTCATTCCAAAAGGATTAATTATGCTGAACCATTTAGGATATTAGTAACGATTATCTTGGCATATCTTGGTTAGAAATCATGGATGAAACTTAAAATATAATTTCCTGTTATTACCTTTTATTGAACTCTTACTTTATTCAGAATTAAAACAGTTGCACAGCAGCAAATTATAATTTAGTTTTATGAATCTTAGAGTATTTTATTGCATCAACTTTACATTTATAGTTGTCCTAATGTTGGCTTACAGCAACAACGTTCTATAGTGACAAAAATAACAACGATTTTGTAATATTACTCAACACTAATAACATAGAATGCTCAGTTTAATCGCCTCTAACCGTCTAACCTTTCAAGAAGTGAAATATTATAAATTCCATATTCAAATGAATTTTACCAACCATCATAAAATATTGAACTTTGCTTTTTACAGTCGAAAAAATCTTTGAAAATATTTTAGAAATTATACAAAAAAAATTATTTTGCTTAAATTCCTTATTATTAAAATTTTGCCAAAGGCTGAAAATTCATAAAAAAAAATTATTTCAAAAATTGTAAACAAATCCTTATTTTAAGGACAAAAATTATTTTATATCCTAAATACATATACAAATATGAAATTTATTTACATTTCTCCACAAATATTATGTAAAGATAAGACAACAATTTGAAAAAAAAAAATTATTATAATTTTTTATTCAACAAAAATATGCCTTCAAGATATTAGTAAACATGAGAAAACTCTTCAAAGTTTTCCAAAAAAAAATTATATAAAAGTCCCAAGAGAATTAAAAATTTTCGATAAAATAATTTCCATCGAATATACAAATACAATAATGTCTGTAAATACAAGGATATTATGTCCTTTTTCCTATATGAATATACTTACAAAACTAAAAATTCTATATTTATTTATTTTTAACATTAAAGATTTTCTACAGCAGTTTTTCCAACTCATCTCCTTGTCAATTTATCGAATAAAATTATATTTTTTTTTTCTGTTTTATTTACAAAAAAAGAAAGAAAGAAAATTGTTTAAAAGTTTTCTTTTAAAACATTTTCTTTTCTTTTTGGTGAAAATACAAAAATCATCCTAAGGCAATATCAATATACCGCCATCGTCATTATTGAATTTACTATGACAGAGAAAATCCTTAAATGTAAAAAAAAAAAATGAAAAAAACTTTCATAATTTTCTTTATTATTCTATTTTGATTCGTGAATAAGGATATTTTTAATTAGTTGTAGGATATTATATAACATGGAAAATATCAAATTTATTTCCTTTTTTACGTCTTTGTGGATCAGAAAGAAAAAACTTAAGGACAACAACATTTTTTTTTTGTTAATCATGTAAAAGTTTGATCTTTTCATAGAAAATGACGTATAATTTCCTAATTGAAAAACTTTTACTTTTGATTATTCATGGTATTTAATCAAAATACACAAATTAATGTTTTTTAATGTTTGTTTAATTTATGTGGAAACTGTCATTAATGACGAAGGTATGCAAAATGTATGAAATGATAAATTTGATGTAAATACATGAGATGGAAATTACTTAAAAAAAAACAAATTACACTTAGAAAATTCGTATTTTGAAGAAAAATAAATATTTAATGAAAATTAGACATAGAGATTTTTTAAAGAAGCTAATTTTAAAAAGGATTACTTCTTTACATATTGGGGTTTTTTGGCTAATCCGAATGTAATTTATAATCAGTGATTTCTGATTTATCAATTTTTTTCAAATGATATTTTAATACTGGCTATTGGTTGGTGGATTTGATGGTAGGAAAGCGAAAGGGTAGAAAAATCCATGCACGCAACTAAACTACGATGGTCCGCTGTGCACTCCGCATGATGACTTATTCTACCTCTACCGTAGATCACATTACTATTGGCCTTTTTGAAAACAAGTTATTATTTGTAAATTAGGTGTCCCAACACAAACAAGTTTTTGAATAGTATTTCTCTCCAGCGTATTTGTATGTATTTAGTAACAGTCTAACACACAAAGATTGTGGAGCAATGAATTCCAGATTGGCGCCAGCTCTTACTAGTACCCAGTCAATATTTAAATTGATATACTCATTAAGTAACCAACAAACTGTCAATTCCAAATTATTTTAATATTATGTTTTTATTCAAATATTTCTACTTAGTTTGCACTCATATTTTACTTTATCTTTATATAAGGTAATTTAGTTCATCCATTATTGCCCAAGGCATATCAACTATTCATATATTTCATCTTTACATTATTATTAAGGAAACAAATAATTTGATATTATTCATAGATAAACTTTATTATTTCCATTGTAAGTTTTATTTGAAAATATCTTTTAAGGGAAATTTGAAATCAGAACTTCTATTGACTAGCCAGTATAATTGCTACAAAATCACAGAAAAAAAATGTTTAAATTTCATATACAAATGCAGTCTTTAAATTATAAATGAAATATTATATAAATAATACTTTGGTAAGAATATATTTATATTTATAATTGCATTTATTTGTACTTATATAAAAATCTTTAAAATAAATCATCGTAAAATAATTGAAATGAAAAACATAAAAAACAAATGCTAGAATTATTTAACGCCAACAGACGACGACGACGACAACGAGGACGATGACAATATGTCTGCCCACCACAACTGGAGAATGAGTAAAAAAAAAATTAATATCAACAAAAGGATATAAATTGTTTTTTTAAAGGAAATAAATTGTCGCAATGTAAAAATTTTACTTGCATCCTGGACTGCATCCTTTGAAAACATTATAACAAAAAAAAAGTTGCTCGTTTCGGTGTGCTGATTATAAAGTAAACAGTTTTTTTAAAGCTTTCCAGTTCTTGGTGTAATTTTATGGTTTTTCTACAATTTCTTTTTGTATTGTTTTGTTTTTATTAAATTTAATGTTTCCATTTGTGAAAATTAAAATACAATTTTCAAGTTTCTTCTATGTTGTATTTAATGATGATTATTCTATTTTATCATTATTTGTCCTGCCAAAAGTAATACTGGATATTATTTATAATTTAAACCATTAAATGCTCGTATAATTTTTAAATCAATTATTTTAGAAGTATTTAAATTGTCATACATTAGTAAATTTTAACTGCAATTGCTATATTTACTATTATATTAAGAAACATTAAGTTTTAGTGTATTTTTTTCAATGCAGTAAAAATTGAACTGAAAACATCACAGCTCTCACATTTTAGATGTACAGCTTTGTAAATAACATAGCTCTCAAATCTTAGAAACAAATTATTATAGATAACATTCCAAATAGAATTTAAATGCGTATCCAGAGAACTTTCCAAATAAAAATGAAAATTTTAACTGGCTTAAAAATCCTTTACTCGATTCACTACAAATTGATTATTTGCAAAGCAAGGAACTTGAGAAATTAATAGATATTACCAAAGATTCATATCACTCAAGAAAAGGTTTAGTTGTACTTGTACAATTATGAGGTTTCTGATTCTAATAAGTTACTGAGTTTTCTGTGTTTTTTAACCACGAAGTTAAAAAGTTATTGCCATTTCACGACTTCATATATTTGGGAATCAGGATATTCTCAATACTGTGCAACAAAAATAAAATAAAGCATTTATTGCTGAGAATAATGTGATCAGGCAGTTATCGACAATTACACCAGATTATCAAGCTATATCCAAATCCAACTTGAAACAAGCTCTCATTAAAGTTAAATATTTTATTCTTTATTTTACATTTATTTTGTGATTAATTGAATTAGGCTATGAAAAAGGTATGCAATTTTAAACTTTATATCTATTTTTTTTAACTAATTTTCCATATTTCGAAAAATAGAAAATAATGCTCCCGTACTTAAAAAGATTGAAACCCCTGATTTAGAAAATAACTGACCTAACCAAATTGACAAAAGTAAATTATCTGAGGTGATAGTTTATCGGGCTGATTAAAATTTAAATGGAAGAAAATCTTTAAAAAATCATGTACAAATAAGGAAACTATCAAGTTACACATAGCTTTGAATAATATTATTTTGTCCAAAATTAATCTTTTTGATGCTGACTCTCTGGCTACAGATTTCTATATTATTCAAATTTTTAATTTAAATATGATATTTTTTATGTTTATATGTTTTTGTCTTTTCATAACAACTTAATTTTAATTCATTCACACTTTTTTTGTGACCACTTGCATATAAATTATTTGTAACTTAGTGTCTGGTTGTGACTTTCAATTTATTTCTGTTTGTTACAAACTGTTTATATCCCGCTGAGAAATTGATTATGTTTTTTGTTTTTGACCAAAAACATTAAAAATTAAAATAGAAAAAAAAATATCTAAATAAATTTGCATATTTCACGTCAAAGGTAAATAGATACTATAAAAGTATATAGAGAAAAAAAAACATAAAACTTACTAGAAATGGAAAAAATTATCTCAAATCTTGTTTTGTTTTTGTTTTTTTCACAATTCTGTTCCAAAAACATTATAGGTCAGAAAAGTTTTTTTCGTGCTTTAGCAAGAAGAAATTCAAATTTTAACATTTTTAAGATAAGGATAGTGAATACAGGTAAGTTTGTTGGTGACGATATTATGGCTCTAATATAATTCAGAGGGTAAAGAAAATATAAGCATCTTAATTTAACAACACGTAAAAGTTAAGAGTCAATGAAATTCAGGCTGTCGACTATGTGTGAAATCAAATATATTGTAAAAGTAAAATTTCGGTAAGATATCAGAAAGAGGAGGCCGTCCATAATGGTCAATACAGATTGTAACTCCCTATTCAAGTATGTATATTTAATTGGTCTGATGCGCAAGAGATTTATTAAAATTAGCAAGATCTATTTTGGCTTTTAATATCATTAATGTCAGATAATATAGCAAAACAAGATATAATATGATCTGTGATTGCCTAAAGGTCATTAAAACAATATAGAATTTTATATTTAAAAAAAATTATTAGATTCGTGATGAATTCAGTAAAACGTGGTAAAAACTTTTTTTTTAAAATGACTATACGTATAAGGTTAAAAGTGGCTTGGGTATTGGTGCATAATATCATCTTTTTATTACAAAATTCTCAACATTCTATTTTCTAATATAGTCGAAATGATTTTGGATTTACGTAAGCCTACGTTATATAGGCTTAATTATTTAAGCTATACATTTTTCACTTAACTATTGCATTCGGTCTTAGCTTCACTTATTAGCTTAACGTTAAGGGTTTCCACAAATATTCATTGTAATCGCCGTGATAATAATGAAAGGTATAGTTATTATCAATTAATTGGTATAGTTTTTGAATTATAAAATAAAAAACCAAATTTTAAAATTATCACGCTAAATAATGTTCAGAATCTTACTTCATATTAAATTCATTATGGAGCTTTTCAGAAAGGACGTCCAACACCACTACATTTTGAATATTCTTTAGCTTCGTAACAATTCAGCTAAATTTTAACATATATATGTCGTAATATAATCGCCAGCAAATTTAAATTGTATACCTCTAAAGGATAGCATCATATTGGCCTTTAAGATCTTATTTTGGAAAACCTTACTAGTTTGCAGCTCAGAAAATATATCACTTGAAATATATAACTAAATTTTAAATTCACGAATACAAAAATCTCAACTAAAACTATGCATAATTAAATTACATAAAAAATGTTAAATTTAATCAGTCGCAACATTTTAAGTAAGTTAAAAAAAATATAACAAGTTTTTATTTTTTACTTAAAATTTAGAAATTATTAAAAGAAAAGTGGTGACAATTTTTTTACACAAAATCAATTATATAAATTAATTTATGCAAAATATTAAATTATTGAACATGACGTAATTTTTATAAACAATATTAATAACAGATTTTTATGTTTTTCAAATAAATTGTAATAAAGTTTATAAATTATTCAAATTACGATATTTGAATTTTTAGATATCTAAGTTTTGATTTATGAATCGAACTGAAAATATTCATTTTGTTTATCGATACGGACTGATAGATTCATCAGTTAATAGAAATTTCCATTTTCAATTTTAGTTTTAACAATATCATAAATTAAATTTCTTTTTATAAATATGTCAAGAGATTCAGTTAATTTGTAATTCGTGATCAAAACCAAAAAGTAATTTATTCGCGGATAATCAATTTATGATTAATATATTTTAAATCGAACTCACTAGAATAGTTATTTCAATCTCGAAATTAAAACTACTATAGTAAGCTAAAGTTATCAAATTTAATTTGTTATAATTTTTGAGTTGGAAAGAATTAAAACGATTGAAAACCAAACAAATACCAAATGTAAAGCCATCAGAAATTCTTTTCATAAATTGGAATTTTTTTGCTTCATTTAAATGAAGAATTAAAGATTTCATTCTATTGGCAAATACTACTATTTAAAGTTCTCATAATAATTAAATTCCTTTATTATTATTTAAATGAAATTTCCCAACTCTGCAAAGAATAAGATTTAGTCCCTTAATTCTAAACTCACACTCTTCCTCATATCTAAATGCTGTGTTAAGGGAAAATTGATTCATTATTTGTCTATTTATAAAAAAAAATAGTGAATTAGTTAGATAATGTTTTGTTAAGTGCAGGTTATCATTATAGGACTAATGATTTCCAAACGCAATAAGAATCATCCATCAATTTAATCATCCATCAAGCAAACATTACGAACAAACATATTAAAGACAGACGCTAATTTCGAATAAGGACTAGAAATATAATCACTATCATATGGTATACTAAAATGAATTCGTCGTTGTAATGAATACTACCTAATCACATATTGTCTCTGTAATTGTTCGTTCTCGTCTTCAGAAATTACATTTAAATTGTAGTTCTGATTTCTTAAGGTAATTGGGACCTGGTTCGATCAAAACAAAAAACATGTTGATTACAATAGATCTAAGCACGACTAGTGCAGTGCGTAAATCATATGCTCCTTATCATCCAATTAAAGTAAATATTAAAACAAAAAAATTTAATTTAATTTAATACGAAAAAAAAAAACCAATCTAAAATTTTAATGGAGCTATAAATAATTCGAATTTAAAGTGAGATTATTTACATAAAAGAGACATCATTTTTGGATAAACAAAAAATATTTAAATATTTTCTATAAAAAACTTTAAACTTTACAAAGAAATGTAAATTTTCAGTAAACGAACAAAAAAAATAAAATAACCAGAAATTTATCTTTTCTTCAGCGTTTTTCCAAAAAATTAAATTTGAAACTTTAGAACAACTGAAAATATTAGTTTGTATAAATTTATCTACAATTCATTGATTGTATTTAAATATTTTTTTTTTGTTTCCACTTTAACAGAAACAAAAACAAGAAAATTGTCTGGAATTAAAAATTGAGACTATTCTCAGATTCGATATTATATACAGGTCACATCAATGAAAACGAGCTATCGATGACATTTAACTGGTATGATTGCGATGAAAAAAATTGCATTTTCAATTCGACAGATTTCATTGAAATAACGATATATAAATAAATAATAATACAAAAAAAAAAAAACATTATTGCCATGGTCAATTTTAGATGTTAGACTTCAATCCATTTGTGTCAATTCTTTGTGGATTACCATAAATTGATTGACTGACATTCAAATCGTTATTTATTGCAATCACTTTAAATGGAATTGTATATATAGAGATAAAACCATAAAGAAATATCTTAAAATCTCTCTTTGTTTTCAGTTTTAAAATAAATTTAGTTTCAATTTTTAAATTTCCAGAATTATATACAAGTTTAAATGCATATATATAGAAGAGATGTAGCTATAGACGTAATCTCCATTACAAATTGAAAAATTGCAAAGAATTATTAAATTGTGCGCGCCGTCTGAAAAACATGCAATAAAATAATTTTCAAATAAAGTTTTGAAAAAATTATTAATATTATACAAAAAATTTAAAAAATAAATAAATTAATTATCTTTGTGAAAATCGCAATTCTTCTGTTTATAAATTTGAAATTGAATATTGTAAAAAATAGCATGTCAAGTGCACAAGTACCAGACATATTGAAGCTATATATATAAAATATGAAAATCTAACGTCTATAGGGATTACAGTGCTAAGATCATGGGCAATTTGAATTACAATTATTAATTTTTTATTGCAATTGAATACATTCTTGACTACGGCAATTACTATAATGATCCTTAGATCAACACACCTTCAAATGTCTGTCAGGAAAAAATTTAAATCCTAGATCAATATTTTCGTAATGTTACAGGTTTAAGAAGAGCATTAAGCATTTTATTAGCTTCCTTTGCTATTGTTAACTATAGTTATTTTAGGAATGATTCTAATTTCATAAAACATTTTTTTGGTTGATACTATGCTATATAAGTTCACTTGAAACTAAAATCGCTATAATTTAATTTATTACATTACTTACGAACACAAATAATTCTAGTTTATTAAGAATTTTGGTGGTGGAGGTGATGTATAAGTAAATTGAGTTGAAATGAAAGTTTTCAAGTACTTGTTCTATAATTCCTAAATCCTCATATGGAGCATAGGTCAAACACTATTTCTGTCCGACATTTATGGTAATATGTTACAACTCCAGCCAACTTTTACCTACAGTTTCATTTTTGAGCGCTCTACTCCACTTTATTTTTGAGCGACCCATGCTTCGTTTTTCTTGAGCAAATGATGTCCATTTCGTTACATACCGGGCAATATTATTTACACCCTTATTTTATTATTTTAAACAAACCTAAGTAACCCCTTCTATCCCATTAATCCACTTCCAATTTCGTCTCTTGGTAGAATTGTCTATTCTTTTTAGGCCAGTTTTCTGAAGCAAGTCCTAGTTTTTTTTAAATCCGAAAGGTTGTTCGTAGACAGCGATTTACGAAATTTTGTTGTTTTCTTGTAATTACATTGGTCACCTTTCAAGTACTGCATCCGTAAAGTCACGTCAGATTTAAACAAACTTAAACTTTGTTTCAGTACGATTACTGTTTGTGATATTCTTAAAATACGACCTCACAGATTTTTACCTTTTAAATTAAACACTTGTGAAATTATATTTTCTACTTCATTAGCGAATTTAATATTTATAATTATTTTAAAAATAAAACCCACAATTAAAATGTATATATAAAGATTGCAATTTGATACTTTAATACTTTGTTCAGTCAAAAATCTTATCGTATTCAGCCACAATAAATTTTAAATAAACAAAACTTTTCAAACTAAATACGTCTACCGAAAAGTCTGCAAAAATCGAATAATTAATTTTGATTAAATTTGAAACCAAATTGTTTATTCGATACTTTGAATTAGTAATGTATGAATATATACAAACAAAAAATGGAAAATATATTGAACCTTCTGAAAATGGAAGGAACAAAAAAAAAAAAAAAATTACAAAAAGTACAACAGCGCACGACATATGCCAAACGTTTTTAGATTGTAAACTAATTAACGACCTCCACAAAACAAACAACAACTTTTATCTCTTGTACAATTCTCTTGTAACCGGGATTGAACGCGTGATGCCCCAGATTCCAGGAAGTTAAATTTGAAAAATAGAAAATAAATAAATAACCTCTCAGATATTTAATATAGTTTTGTATAGTTAAACTTTTAGACAGGCTACACCCACCCAACATTTTCTTTTTTCATTTTCACCTATTACTATGAAAAATTCTACCTGATTATTGCAAATTGTAAAAACTTTTCTTTGGCTGCATTCTTTGGTTGTAGTGTATTTTTTTTTATTATTATTATTTGAAGTTTTGGCCGGATTAAAATTTTTCAATTTAAATGCTTGAGCACGAACTGTCTTTATTTACGATTACACTGATTTTGTTGCTATTATCATACTTGTTAGCAAAAAAAAAGGTGTTCATATATTTTTATTCAGAGTTAGTTTAGACCTGTAACAGATGGTTATATATACATAGTAATCAAATTATCAATTTTCTTGGATATTGTCGAATCCTCGATAGTCATTTTATCGTCAAAGATAAATATAGAGAATTCAATTGAATCGCAATGGAAGTGGACTCAAGTATACTTCATGTCAGGTGTTACAGAAAATTGCATGGAAATTAGGCAGCACAAAATCTTCTCTGGAACCTTGGAATATATAGTAAATAATAATTTTGTAACTGTGTCAAAGTTCAGAACTGATTAATGCTGGAGTTACAATGTCGTTTTCATTTCGCTGTCATTTCGCTCCCATTTCTCAGATTTACGCAGTCTAGAAAAAGAGTAGTCACAATTGATAATTTTAATTTGTTCTTAAATGTCAGTTCTGTTTTGATGAGTTGAAAGTTAAACCACTTATTCTATAGTAGTTGCGAAATGAGAGCGAAACGGTTGCGATCAATGTAACTACCTTCATACAATTTCATACATTTCAACTTTATTTTGACACTGCGTATTGAGAGCGAAATGAAAGCGAACATTGTAACTCCAGCATAAGTCACATTAGAAGCAGGCTAGGATTAATTTTATATTATCTAGTCTAGAATACAGAAAAACTACTCTTATTCATAAAGTAAATATCTAGAATGAAGTAATCGAGGATAATTATGATATGAACTATACTGAGACCAATTCCATTCAATATAAATTTGTCAGTTAATTTTCAGAATTTTACAGTCTACCAATTGATTTTTCGGATTATTTCTTTACTAAACACCATTTTTCAATATTGATGGATGATGTATACCTTTATAAAATATATATATATATCCAAAAAGACATTCATATCTCATTTTTATCCTCTATCTGTGTTTGTATAAATAAATGTTTCTCCTAAGTACCTAACATAACTATAAAAAAAAAGGTACAAGGAAAAACATGATTTATCTTATACCTGAACTGAAGTTGTTTTATATATTGTAAAAGAAATATATTTTCTCATTCATCAAAACACAATCATTTTGTATATATGGTGGGCTAAAGTAAAACGTCGACTGTCGGTATCCTGGCTATGGCATCAAGTTCCTCATTATACTATAAAGTAATTTTTTTTTTTTGTATATATAGAGAGTTTTTATATTTATGACAAAAATTAAGTGTTACTACGATAAAAAATGGAAAGAAAAAAAAACAAGTACTAAAAGAAAAAGGGAAGGAAAGAATTGAAATCAGTGAAAATTATTATGGTGCTGTAAACAAGTTCATTTTTATTAGAGAGTTTTGGTATGTGAGCACAGAATCATTTATTATATATTTGGTTATAAAAAAAAGTGCTAAAAAACCAGATGTTTTTTTTAGGTATTGTAATTTTTTTTTGTACAATTTATGATGATGATTTACATTTGAACCGTGATCAGAATTTAAGAATTGGAAAAATTCAAATGTAATTTTTTTTTTTAACATTTAATAACTTCAATCAATTTAAGAACAAATCATAAAATCAAAAAAGATGATTTCTTTTATCAGTCATTTTCTTATCGGCTTCGAGTTTTAGCTTCCTCAATTTTCTATTTCTACGCTACACGATCATCTGCTTTATTTATGTATTGACCGAAAGTCTTTTTGGATTTTCTTGACTTTCCTGCTTGTCTCTACGATTCTCCATCTATTGAAAACCATCTTGGATGCAGTGATCATACATTATTTATGCAGATGGCTGACATTTATAGTACCACTGAAGCAAATATTTTTCTTCTAAGACTGTCAAATAATGTTCCTCGTTGTTTGGATGATAGTCAAAAGTGCTTTTTTTATATCTATTACCATTTACAACTCCATTTACCTTAATTTCAATTAATTTTTTCAATTCAAAATCACTTAATCTGCATTTAATTAATATATAATTTATTAGTTTATATTCAATTTCCTCAGCTAATTTAAAACGACATTCCGTTTTTATCTAATTGAAGTTTCAGTTTTAAATTTTTAAATTTTCTTGACCAATTAGACAAACATAAACAAATAAATAATTTGAGGTTTGTAGAAGTCATTAATATTAAAATATTATCTTTTTTTTCCTTCCATTAAAAACATATTTTTAATGGTAATCAGAATCTAAAATTACGTCGTTTTACGTTATTATTTATTAATAAAATTTAATTGGAAATTCAAGTTTGAGTTTTTTTTAAAAAAGAAAAAAAAAATATAATTCAAAAACATAATCTAAAATTAATATCGATATTCCATAAATAATTATTAAGATCTTCTTCCAATAAAAGTGTTAGTTTTCTATAAACACTATTATAAATAATATGGTGGTAAATTGTACAAGATAAAATTTTCAAAATTTTGCCGCAGATATTTATTAAAACTTGTACCGGTTTTGTTATTCAACATTTTTTATGTTTCAATGAAAAATGAACGTTTTGTGAACAAGTTTTATTGGTACTAAAGGAAACTGTTAGAGACTTACTAATATCGTCGGACTACACTTAAGAACACTTAATTTCTGATTTAAATTTTGAAAAATTCAATCAAATTTAGAGATTTACTATGGATAGCCAAATTAATAAGAGATTACTTAATGAACTGATATAACATCTGTCAAATATAACTTAAATATCTAATTTTTAGAGCTTTAAGATTTTAAATATAGAATTTTAGGACCGATACTTTGAATATGAAACGTTAGTTAATTAGAATTATCACATAATACAATATTTTTGAAGCTATAAACATTGTAGACTGTAAGTAAGTTAACTATAAATTTTATATATATTTTGCGATTACTTAAAATCCGTCGCCTTACTTCAAGCTACGTAAATAAAACTTCACCAATAAAACACACCCAATATAATAGTAAATGCATAATAACCTAACCATCTTACAGTCTATACGATATTATTTGATCATGTAAGTTCATTAAAAAGAATGTGAATAATTAAATCAGAGAGGTTCGCACAAAAAAAAACATACCCAAACTATGTACTTAGATAACTGAAGTAGATTTTTATTTAAAAATAACTGCAGACTATGTTTTAGGGACTCACCACATTTTGATTCTAATATAATATATACTTCAGAAATGGGGAATACTTTATTTTAGATTATAGGAAAATTATTCGATACAATTTATTCATCGTTTTCTTGCTTGTTACCTATTTTCCACATTTTTGTACAAAAATTCAAAATTTCATGGTATGATGAATGCGAATTTAATAATTTAAAAGAATTATAGAATAATAATAATTAAATTATAAGATATAAATAATGTTAAACATAGTTTAGTTTACATACAATTAAAATTTACTGTGAAATGATAAATTAATTTCTTCCGGGATTTGTTAAAAAGGGAATAGTTCATCATAAATAAACAGGTGAAAAATGTTTTTATCTTAATTTAAATTAAATTAAATTTACATCATAAATTTTATTTATACAATGTTTGAAAAAATTAGTGTTGTTACTCGGTAGAAATGTAATCCATTTCAAAGTATAATTTTGTAAAACTATATTTATATAATAAGTGACAGAGGGTGCGGTCAAGAATTCAGCTGCTGCTCAGTTTTTGCAGTTAGTCGGTCATTAATTAAGTTTTGCAGCAAAAGCAGTGCAATCTGTCGGATTAAAATTCAGAAAACAACCGCAGCAGTTGCAGATATTGCAGTCGACGACGAGAGGCTGCAAAAAATTTTAATTGTAATTTTTTTTTTTAATTGTTCGTGTGTACATTCTCAAAATGGTTGATAAATATTCTGAGAAGTAAGTAATTTAATTGTTTATAAATTTAAATAATTTAATTAAAACATAGTTTTTAGTGTCAAATATTGACAATTTGCAGCCGGTCGTATAAATATGCAGTCAAAATTTTTGCATATTGGCTGCTTTTCAATATTTTGAAGCTGCATAAGCTGCGCAGCGGCTGAATTCTTGACCGCACCCAGAGTAAAGCCTTTTCCCATTTAGCTTAAATTTGTTATTGTTTTTATTTTATTTATATTTTTTTTTTTGGGTTATATACAAAATTTTTAGAAATGTGACAAATTGTTAAATAAAATTCTTAAAATCCTGGATGAAAATTGAAACTTGTTGGGTAAAAAAAAATTGGTTTTGCACTTAAAATAAAAGCTTTTTTAGGTATTCTTACTGTTTAAGGAGGCGTTAATATAAATATCACACATAAAAATCCTTTATATAAAAGAAGTGAAACCAATACAACACCAAAGAATTTAAATTGAGCTGTTCAACCCATATCGTAATAATAATAACGAAGAATTGATTTTTTTTTTTACATTTCAGTCGAAGAGGGTGTTAAGTTTCCACTCAAAAGTTCAATAAATCAAAGTGTTTTACCCTCACTATTATGTCACAAAAGTTCCCTATTTTTTTTTTTTTTTTTAAATTATTTTTTCAATAATATAATGTAATAAACAGTAAACTCGCTATTTAACTAACAAAAAATATTAAAAATTTAGTACTAGTACTTTTTCCAAAGTTAATGTATCAAATTCTAAACTCTTTGTTTGTAATATCACAAACTTGATTGTCTCTTCCGACTCCTACTAAATTTAAAAACCACTTTTATATTCTTATCTAACTTCATTATTATTCGATTCTTAGATTTTTAATTTAAACTGTCAAATTCAACTAAAATATCTAACCTGTAATAGTTTTTCAAAGCTTTATGATTTTACATGCTGATTTTTAGTTCTCGTACTTTGAATATAAAATGTTCTGATTTTCGACTGGTCTAAAAAAGTTTAATTGGGTACTTAAAAATATCACATAATAGCATATTTTATGAATCTGTAAATAATGTGGCGTTTATTTGAAATCAATCCACATGAAGATGACCATATAAAACTACTCAAATCAAAAATTGTTATTCTAGCTATTATTGTATTCATCCGCGAAATAAAGTAAGCTAATTATTGAAAAATTAAAATATGTGAAAAATTTAAAATTGATTATTTATATCGAGTGTTTACTGTATCTATTTTTTATAATTGTCGAAAAAAAACAATAAAAAGTAAAATTTATATTTCTTTTTTATTGTTAAAATACGAAAAAAGAAAATCGATCCACTTACGATGGATAAAATCACAAAAACATTTTGAACTTTTAATGTAAAAAGTGGCAAACATTAAAACCAATATTTTTATGTTTAAATGGTTTTTTATTGTTCATCCTGGTTGACAAACAAAGAATTATTATATTGCTACTAATCGGAAAATCATATATTTCTGAGTGGGAAATTTGATATTTTAATAAATAAAATAATTGAATATTTTCAGTAATGTTGAATTCGATAATATAATTTAAAATATGAACTGCGATCTCTTAATATAAAGAGATGGAGTGACATCAAAACTCTTTTTTAAAAAACTAATTATATAACATAAATTGTTACTTTCTGATATTTTCCAGAAGACTGACACTAACCCATTTCAAAGAATAACTTGTGTCAAGTTGCATTTTTAACAATTTTATATCATAATTTTCGAATTGACCACAATTCCTTGTCTAAAGTGTTCTAATAGTTCCTATAGGCTATAAATAATATCATATTAAAATTAACATAAATATTTTTCTTCTCTTTAGTTTTCTTTCTTTATATTTTGTGATAAAAATATTAATCGTTAGTTAATAACTATAATTAAAAGCATCCATATAATTTAATGATTAACTATGGTAAGTAAACTTCATTAAAATTCCATTGTAAATATGAATAGATTACGTGCCTTCAAAAATTTATTCGTTCTTTAACTTGATAAAACATCATTTCATAGTAATAACTTGTAAAATATTAATATGAAATCATAAATTTTTCTTGACATTACATAAATCAGAATAAATTTCACTAAGTTTTAAGTGATTCCCAATAATGATTTTCAAATACTGATGGGAAGGTCCTTTTATTTTGTTTTTGGTTAATTCAATGTTTTTACAACTGAAACCAGCAGGATTTATTAATATTTTATTAATATAGTTTTATTTCTAGAAATTTTCAAGATTTTCAAATGATTTCTAGAAAATACGAAGAAAGTCGAGGTGCATCAGCCATACTATCAGATAGATGCCCGACAAGCATTACAAAAATGTTACTAGAGTGAAATATTCAAAGGTAAAGAAGCTCTGGTCGACCAAACAACACCTGGAGACACACAATACTCCGAGAAATATGAAAATATACCCTAACATGGCAAGGCACAAAAACAGCATCGGCTAAGAGAGCAAGATGGAAATTCCAAGTGTGGAAGCCCTATGCTCCCAAGATGGGTATTGAAAAAAAACGTATATGTATATTATACATAAATTTAGTTTGATTATATAAGAGCTAACAATGAATTTACATTAATTATTTTTGCAGTCATGGTATATCGCAGACTCTGATTGAATTCACTAAACATTGTGCACTCTTCTGTCCAATCATTTTTCATGACTGCTAAAATAATCAAAATAAAATGCGTTAAAATCTCGTGCTATAACTTATGTAAATATCATTGTAAAATAATAAACACTGACAACATAATTTTCATAATTATAATGAGAATTTTAAAAAGCCTTCCACATAAGTAGTATCAACTTCTACGTAGTTTCAAAATTGATGTATTACAGGAAATAACTAATGATTTAGCAGTGATAAAAATTAGTTCTTATAAGCTAAATTCATTAATTAAATTATTAAAATCATTAACTTAAATATCTGTTCATATAATGACAGTCTCTTAATTTAGGTAGATTGCAAGAGTTTATGAATTTAAATTCACTTTCAGTCTAAATAGAAATAATTACTGTATTATTAACATATTAATATTCATCATTTTTATAAATTGCGATTATTTATTTAATGGTGAAATTAATATAAATTAATTAGAATACTTAAATTATAACGATAATTTTGTTAATGACATTAACTGAAATTACCATTAATTGAAGTGATTCAGAATTACCTGTTGTTGTGGCTGATAAAAAAGCTTTTGTAATATAGAGTGAATATATTATATCGAATATTTATATAGTTGTAACCACTAATATGTAAGCATATCCTTAACTAAATTTCAATTATTTAATTAAAATGCTTATTAATTCAAACTATATAAATCTATTAAAAATTGATATTAAACTTCAAATCCAATCGTTAATTTCTATTCTGTTCTAACTATCGATAAGTGTAATTTTTAGAGGCACAATTTTCGGAAAAGTCATTTTGGAAATCTGCAACTATATAAGCTAATACAATAAATAGATTAATAAATACTAAATATTAAAATATAGTTGTCGAAATCGTCAGTACTATTTCTTCAATTTTCCAAATAGTATAATATAAATATTTCGTAATTACATTTGTTTTAGTTAGTTAGAATAAGGAAATTCCGGTGTAGCTGGTAAATCACAAACACTAGGCCAATTACCTAACCTATAGATATCCCTTTATATATTTAACAATATTTCCCTCTTCCGTTTCCCCAGCCACCTAGTGCTCTTCATAAAACGTAGCAGATCAATAATAGGGAAATGCCTAGCAAATGCTCCAAATCGTTGAATCGATAGTTTCCTAGGATTTTATATACCTGCTCCTACTAAGCCCTGGACAGACTGAGACCATATTACTGATATATTCCTCTACACTTGCATTTTGGCATCCTCGGCATAGAAAAAAGTCAGTGCCCTGTCAGAATGCCCACAATAATCCGTAAATTTCAGGTGTTTAATGATAGAAGTATTCTTGTGTGATCTTCAGATTCCGCTCTGGTCAGAGACGTTTGGTGACCCATATTTCCCTTATCTTCTTTGCTATTATTCTATAAATCTCTGTTATTATTCTCCTTTCAGATTTATTTTAAATTAGGTATTTATTTCCCACTCAATAAAATTTATAGGGTTAAGAAATATACATTTCATTTCTCACTGTTAAAGATTAGTTTAACAACTTTAAATTATTGGAATAATCTTTGTCCAATTAAAATATAATTCATTCTCAGTGTTATTTTCAAATTGACAGTCAATTTAAGATAAAACATTATTTTTCATTTCATTATTCTTGATTTGGGTAGCTTTACAAAACGTTGTTAATAAATTTATTGTTACCATATTTAAAAAGTTCATGTTAATTTAAATATAAATTTATACCAACTTAATTAAAACAAAGTGACCGAAAAAAACGCCTTCAATATTATTATACAATGTTATCATAACACTTTGAGGTGGAAGGTTTTAACAGAAACCTTTAAGCCCTTCACATTTTAACTTTTAACCATCGAAAAATTTACAAAAATATTCAATTTCCATTTAATAAAAATAATAAATTTATTTATTTTTTCATTTCTTTATATAAAACTAATAATTAAGGCGGTCACAAATGAATTTATTTCAACTTAATACGATATTTTTTCATGGTTGTTTTACAATCTTAAGTCCCTGGTCTTCAACGTTTTTTTTGTGTTTTAATTCTGCCGTATACAAAAGAAATTTTTGCGATGTTTTCAGGTGCAACTAACAGGTGGAATAATTTATCATCTTAATAGCGATAAAATGTTGAATTAAATATATAGAAAAAGAATTTCACATTTGTAAAAAAAGAGAATAAAAAACAAAACTTACAAATTTGCTACTGAATTTTCTAGTTTCTTTTCTATGTACCAGCAATAAAAAAATCTATGTAAATTAAAGTTTTTATAGTTTTGCTGTACAAAAAAACAAAAAATATAAAAATTATTTTAAAATTTCTTATTTGTACATAAAATATAATAAATGAGAATCACAAATTTTTCCATCAAATAAAATTTATTATGTCATTAGATAAAGAAAGAGGATTAAATAAATAAAATCATCATAAAAACCAAAAAAACAAAATAAATCTTCTAAGATACAAGCTCCCGCATAAATTTCAAATATACAATAACAACAACAAAAAGGTAAACAAACCCTAAATCTTCTTCAGATTTGTCGTTATCCTTTTTAAATAAATATAATATATAAAAAAATAATAATATAAAAATAACGAATCATAAAATTAAATGGAACGATTTGCCTTTAAACAAAAAAAAACTGGTACGGTCAGAATGAAAAGTAAAAATTTATGTATACAAATATGTATAAAAAAAAAATTGTACGACAGGATATTAAACTTGGTTTTTGTTGTTGTTCTAAATCAACAGAAATTTTAACATTTTATAAAACTTTTTATTTTAAAGAAATATTTATGAGTTTTAGATTCCGAAGGACTCAAGGTTGGCGCATTAAATCTGTTAACAAAATTTGATATTTAATTTAAAAAATCATAACGAATTTCAAAGTAAATTTACTAGTGTAAAGGTGAACAACGAAATATTGTGAACTCGATATCCTTTATTATAATAAGCACATAAGTGATCAATTCGATGTTTAGTTTAGGGAATAATATTTCGATAGCATAGTTTCAAACGGTCTTCAACCCTAACTTTTTCAAATTTGACTCTATTATTGAATATAATAATATAATAAAGTTAGTAATTCTTCATCTTAATACACAATTTTCGTACAAAACGCCTCAAGCCAATCAATTTTAGGTGGTTCATTGTTTAAAAATTAAATGTAATTCGGGTTGAGGCCGCTTGAAAATAGGCTAATGATATAGTAATTTAAAATACGCCTAGCATTCGTTATCTTCAAATTTATTTTATATTTTTATACTTTTCAATCCATCATTTATTCAGTTGTCAGCTGTAAAAGTCATTATGGCATTCACATTATTTTTCGAACTGATTTACTTTTCCTTTTCAAGCGGAATTATTTTTTGTTATAAAATGAGGTAAGAATTTATTTTAAAGTCCTTTTTTTTGACATCCTAATGATGACAAGGTCTATTAAATTGCAGTCAGGTATTTTGCCTTTTCCAAATATTTTATGACATTTTTTTTCCAGAATTGATGCAACTAAACCATTTTCCTTGAAATGAAATCTTAAGTTTGGTTCCGATTTAAAATTCCTTCTATCTATACTATAAATACGAAAATCTTAAAATAAAATTATACCCAAAACAAAAAAATCTTACAATGTGAATTCTGTTTGTGCATTCAAAATTTATACTTTATCTTTGACTGCGTATAAAACATTTCTTGCAATTCTTTTCAAATTCACTCCTGCTCCTTATTTCAAAGTTGCAAAAAAACAAAAAAATTGGCCTCAATACAGGTACAAAAAAAGAAAAAACACATCAAGAATGAACAAATCCAAAATGTCATCCCCTTGTACTGAAATACGCATTTTTAAATTTTTTGATGGTCCATTCTATTTGACTTTTAGTACATATTTATTCCTTCACATAACTTTCAAGTGCTCAATATTTATTTAACATTTTTATACTCCTCTGGCATAATCTTCTTTTCCCATAAAAGAATAACAGCAAAAATTCTTACCCCCAAATCCCGTACACAATTCAGGTAAAGATATTTCATGAAATCTGCAATTTTGTTGTGATTTTTTATTTATAAATTTTTTGCAGAATCATCATATTCCTGGAAGTTGAAAGAGAAATGCCGAGTGAGGAGACAGACGAATTTAAGAATATATAAATATCTTTATAATGTTTTTTTTTTTTTTTGTAGCATATTCACTTTGTCACTTATTTCCAGGTTTTATATCCATCATCAAAATTTTATATTTATTAGCATATTTATCAACATAATAATTAGAAGATAAATTTCATTGTGAGTTGAATGATGTTTTGTTGGTTTATATAAAATAGCAATTTCGTTTCATACTTTACAGTATTGTAAAACATGAAGCTCTATACATGTGGATTTTACAGGCTTAAGTTTTACTGAATACTTTAATTTATCAAAGAAATGATAATCTAAATAATTATTTAAATAGAACCTCTGTCAATCCTTGCTTTCTTTAATTGAACGTAATATGAAATAACTAAGACTACTAAGACTTATCACACAATCTGCAATTCAAGAGAGCCAAGCTTGCTTTATCTGTTAAAAAACTAAATATAATCCTTTAATTATAGTTACTCTAATTTTGTTAGTACTTGATACATCTCATTTTTATGGTTCAATACCTAAAAAGTGTTAAATTATTTGAACACTTATTTGAATTTTGTTAAACTCATAGTCAGACCGAATTTCAGGTCCATTACTATCAAATTATAATTCCATTACATCAAATTATAATTCCATTGAATACATTATATTATAAATATGGAAATTCGATAACATATTATCAAATAAACCCCCAAACTTGTTTAATGTTAAATATTTAAATGTAGTTTTACCATATTTACTCAGAGCACGTTTTTTTTTCTGCATCTTGACAATTTTTGTATGGCAATCCTGAGACAATCACATTTTTTTTTTTGTTTTTAAAGAATTTTATATCATTTCATATTTTCTGATTTATATATAATAATAAAAAAAATACGACCACTTAAAAAACTCAATAACAATTTTTAAAAGTTGTTAATAAATAATTTCCAGATAAATATGAAAAAAAAATATTTGATATTAAAACTGTAACTTACCAAGAACGACATTATTGCTACTGTTTAGCCCTTATTCGTAATATTTATTTAGTTCAATTCAAAATAGTTGATTAATTTCAAATTCAACCGCAATCTATTAATTTATAGAAAGAAAATATGTCTATTTTTATTGCAGTTGACCTTCATCTTAAAATTGTATACTTTAATATTTTCTATATATAAATAGCTGAACTAGAAAATATTATCGATTTATCTTGTAATTTTTCACGATTTTCAAATAAACCACTGGCACTGGTGCCATTATTAAAAACTATAAAAACAAAAAAAACAGTTTCTCCCCGTAGTTAGATTTCAACAACAACAAAATGAAAAACAATATAATTATTATATAGTCTGAGCTAATTTAACATCCAAATCGTGAACCTTCAGCCCAGTTAATTTGCTCTCGGTAATAAAGAACAACAAACTATACATAAGTACCTATATGAAAAAAAAGGAAATTATATCAGTTTACTTAAAACTTATGAGTTCCGAAATTACGTCGGTACAGAAAATCGTCTTCTTTTTTAGTTCATTTTTTTTTTAATATTAAAATTAAATGTTGGGAACTAAAAATGAGAATAAGATTTTTTTTTTTAATAATATCTTTTACGGTAATTTAGGTATCTTTTAATACTCAGGTGTGTATGTACAAGGCCTTAAAAAGATATTTTGTTAATTAAATAAAAACTGCTTTGTAAAGTTCGCAGAAATATTTTACGCGTAAATATTATGGTTTTATGTTGTATATAGGGTAAAGCAGAAGATGGCATAGCATTGTCTAAAATGTAATTTAAACAATTTTTATATTTGCAATTTAATTTGCGGTCTAAAATATACAGGAAACTTTTTTCCTTGCTAATATCGTTTGCCATTTCATCAAGCACTATTAGTAATTTTGCTTAATATTCGATTTTACCTTAATTTCGGAACATTTTTAGTTCTTTATTATAATAATTAAATTGAATTTTTGTCATAAATTTAATTGTACAAAAATTATTAAATAATGTGATCAATTTATAATTCTATTACCCTATATACATTTTTTTTTGGCATAATGGAGATATATAATAAGCTTAGTAAATCTTTAAAAGATTTAAATTGTATTATGAGACAAACCTCCAACATATTAACACAACGTATTCAAGATTATTAAAATTCTCAAGGTTTTCGATTACTGAAAAACTCTATAAGGATTAATTTATTTCTGGCCAACTATAAGTAACTATTAAAATTTTAAAACACAAAAAATAATAAAATATAAACTGATTTTAATTCAAAACGAATTTAAATCGTTGTACACTTGAAAAATAATATTAGCCTGTTTCATTTTAAGCCTAATTAATATTGATGATAATTTCAAGTTTGCTGTAGATTGGGCGGAGAAGTATTGAAATTTGGGATTAAGAAATTTCTCGGATTTAGAGGGTATGTACAAAGTCATTTGACCAGATCAGAAACAACGCTAAAGGCTACAAGTTTAGTTTAAGAAACATATCATCCGTCAGTGCACATGCAGTGTTACAAGAAGCATTCTTTATATAGTTTGCTCATTCTGAAGTAAGTTAAAATTTTGATACAACAGTCAAGAGTGTTCTGAATATTCAAGAGAGTATCTGAACATTCAAGAATATTCAAGAGTGTTTTGAACATTCAATAGTTTCTTAGCATCTATGTAGTTATTTCTGATAGTATTTTAAAAATCTATAAAATTAATTTTTAAAGATATACTAACAAACTCCCTTTATTACTAAGTAATTTAAATGTAGTTTCTTCTTTAATTTGTTGAAGGATTTATGCTTCGGTGTAAAGATTAATGTTCTTATGCACTACAAGTTATAATATTATATACACTGCAATATCTACAGCAACTATACTTTTTTATCCATCTGAAAAAGACTATATAAATAAAAGAGATATTTTTAAAATTCCATATATGATGCAACTAA
Source organism: Rhamphomyia laevipes (assembly GCA_963920725.1). Classification (NCBI taxonomy): domain Eukaryota; kingdom Metazoa; phylum Arthropoda; class Insecta; order Diptera; family Empididae; genus Rhamphomyia; species Rhamphomyia laevipes. Next base: position 44,864,311 of record OY987259.1, read on the forward strand.
AGATAATGGGCAGAGGTTTAGTGCGTGCTTTAAAATAGATTTAAATGAGTTGCGAGCATATAAGTTTTTTTAATAAGATGGAGAAAAAAAAAATCCTATAATTTTTTTTTTATATTATTTATATAATTTAATGAATGCAATCTTCACTTGCTCTAATGCACTCTAAATACAATTTGATCCATTGCAGATGTTAAATGGAGTGGAAGTGTATTTCTATGATGTTTGGATATTGGCATTCTAATGATGTTAAGAGTTTTGTTTTAAGATTTTTCAAATTCCAATTTAAATGAAAGAAAAGTGCAAGAAGTCACAAAAAAACAAATTATTTTTTTGTTGAGAATCATTTAAGTTGCTTGCTTTGTCTTTGTCGGCGGAGTTTTTCAGTTTACAGAATGTGTATGTCAGGTGGAAATGAAATAAAAACTATTGCTACCGTATCAAATTTTGTTGGCTCGTTAATGCCGTGTTTGTCTTTGACGATAATTGACCTTAAATTTTTTTGAAAAAGATAATAGATAGGAGGGGATCCAGGCTAAATGTAATAACAAAATAACTTTAAAGATTGATATAATTTTTTAGTTCATAATTTTTAGTTAAAACATTTTATTGTCAGACTTTATGCTACCAATAAATTATACTTTATTTGGTAAATTTTAATTTATACTTATCATACCATAGCAGAAATTTTATTTGAAAGAAGAAAACATCTTTCATAATTTTTTAATTTATAGAAAAACAATATTGATTTGATAAGTGGAGTAATATAGGAGAAAATGGTTCAATTAGATGGTCGCAGTTGGCTCTAAAGGAAGTTGTTTGGATAGTGAATATCGAGAAATCAGCGGAGAACCTTAGAAATGCTACTAGACACTCAAATTACAAAAAAACAACGTTTAAAACAAGTGCAGTATTTTTAGGACATTAGTAAATTTATCTTTCAAAGTTCATCAAAGAAATTGAACCATGTGTGGAAAATACAATTACATATTTTAGGTTAATGTCCAATTTAGACTCTAAGGCTACTAACTTCTGCCGTGGCCAACATATGTGATTGAAAAACTAATTCCAGACCGTTTTTTATATATAATCAGCCATTTTGAAAGAGTTTCTGTTAATCATATCAGTATCAAGTAAGTTACATTACATATTTTTTATCATATTCCTATAAAATTTTCAATTTGTTTTCATGATTTTCTTAAATTATATTTTTAAAAAAAATTGCAACAATTTTAACATTTTCTTAAATTTTCTTAATTTTCCATACTTTTTTAGCTTTTGACTTAACTTTATAAGTTAACGTGTTATTAATTCTTCGCAATGCATTTTTTATATCCTCTTTTTGGGTCATTCAAATATATTTTTCCACAGAAATTAAGAAATATATTTTAATTCTAACTTTATATTAAATCAATTAATATAAAGTATAATATTTTATACATACATTTAATATAAAACTACCTATATATACACCTATCCCCCGATTTACACGGTACTTTTTTTACACGGTTTCACTTTTACACGGTTTTTTTTAAAAAAAAAAAAACGGTAACAAAATTTATATATTGTGACATGACTATAAAAAATAACAAAAACGGGGAATTCCCAAAAATGCAGCATATACATTGAGTTAACATTTCACAATAGCTTTCATATTACATAATTAGTTCAGTCTATGGTCGGAAGCAAAAGCGTGCAAATCGTTGAGTTTTTTTCTTATAATTTTTCAAAATACTTTTTCAAAATAATTAAATATTAGTTTATTTACACAATCAGTAGTGTTAAAAAAATTATTTTTATTACAATTTTGAAATTTGGAATAATTACTTACATACATATAAGCGTAAGTAATAAATCATAATTTTTGAACCACTTTTATAAATTCGGTGTAAACGTTTAATAGGTTTATGATGTTTTAATATTCATTTTTAATTTCCGTTTTAACAAATGATTTTTTCATTTACCATTAAATAAATGAATCATTTTTAATTTCTGTGTAAATAAATATCTAAATTATACACATTTGATCGTTTTTTCGATTTACACGGTTTTTCATATTAAAAACAAAAATTTCGATTTACACGGTTTTCTGAGGAACCAATCTTCCGTGTAAATCGGGGGATAGGTGTATATGCTTTATCCAGATTATTCACTAGAGTTATTTCGGGACTCGTAATTTTCAGAAAACATCAAAATTAAAATTAACAACTTCCTCTACTCTACATACAGAAGATGTCAATGGACACCTGATACTGATATGATTAAGAAAAACTACCCCTTTGTCCAACAAAAAAGGTTTAGGAATTGTGGAAATTTGTTCCTGTATAACTAGAAGGAAGCAGGTAGGATGAATCTCTAAGTTCATTAGAGAATTTACTAGTTTTAAGTGGTCTTTCTTAAAATTTCCGATTAATATTTCATATATTCTAGATCTAGATTATATTGTAAATATTTTAGTACACATATTAATTTTGTAATGTAGTTGCGGTGCCTATAAAATTTAGGGTCGGTAGTTTAAGTGAGTCCCTATCAAAATTACGAGTTTTATAAAATACATGATAGATGTATGTATTAAAACATGAGTTAGTTTTTATAAAGTACTGTAACAAACATACTGTTAATAACAAAACACTATTGAATATAACTACGAGTTATCTGCTAATATTCACATCAATTTATTATTATTACTATATGAAAATTCAATTTGCGCGATCAATTTTTTATTATTTTTGATTCACTTGATACCTTCAAATTTAAAAGATATGCTAATTTTAAGATAAATCGAAAATGTACTGTTTAAACCTTTACAGATTATTCCTTATCCAATTACACTTTATGATTTTAATCATTACTTTTAATTAACTGAATCTAAATTTGGTTGATTTTTGAAATTAATTAGATATGGATAATAATAATTCGTCTCTAATAAATCTTTTAAATAGATAAGACTTGAAGTTTTCAGATAAACTTTTACAATAATCTTTATTCTTATAAAATTCACATCAAAAATAGATTTTTCTAAATCCATAGACTAAGCAACTAAATTGTTGTTTATATAATTATTAACGATTTTAAAATTAATTTTAATTGAGTATATCTTCAAATAAAATATAACGACATTCGATTTGGATATAAACAAAATATATTTTTACTTTAGAATTATACAAACGATTACAGCTTATAGAACTCTCATGTAATACAAAACCTCCACAAAATATATTTTTAAACAAATATTTAAATCTACTTGTTTATTAACATTGATACGGTTTACATGTCGAATGAAATCTTATACAAGTTGTATATAAAGAAACCTAATTTAAAAATATAATATTAGAAATAAATAAAAAACGAAAAAAGATATACACATTAAATAATAGAATAATGAGTATAAAAGGAAGCTACAAAACCAGATTCGTTTCAGGCTCTTTATATACACCCAGCAGAATAATTTTATTCTATGTGAAGCAATCTATAGATACACTAAGAAAGTGAAATGATACCCGAGATACATTTTCTATAGTATTCAATTCTTTTATATATATAAAAAACAAAATTGATTCTATGCTGTTGTGGACCTTTCATAGTCTTAAACCTTAAGATACAATGTTTATACTAATATACAAAAATACACCTGTCACCTTTTCTTCTTTTTTTTCTTTTTTGTAGAAGAAGAATTACTTTAGATATTATTGTATCTGATAGATTTGTCCAACTTTAAGTACGTGACAAGATTTTTATATATTATGAGAAGATGAAGAAAAATATATTATTATTTTTTTAACTATATATGGGGGGATAACATGTGGGAGCTATATACAGTGTTCATTCGATATAATCACCTAGAAATGGTAAAATCGTAAAAGTGTTAATTAGAATTTAACAGCCTTTTCGCGTATCCTTCTAAGAATAATTAGATCTTGTACAAGAAAGTTGACACTCTCTGACCACTCGATTGCAAGATTAAAGGAATCAATAACGGTATTAATGTTTAATGATCCTGTGACATTCGACATTATTAACTTGACTTAATTCTTCTTCGTCTTCGTTCTCATTACCAACATTCATAGCTGAATTCAAATCATAAACATGATTGTTTTTATTTACTCCACCATCCCCAGACTATGATATCAGTTAAACTTGCATTATTTTCAGGTAATATTGAGTTGAAAAGGATTGCTATACGTTAATAATCATTTTATTTATTTTTACACCATTTTCACCATTTATTTATTTTTACACATATTTTAAAATTTTCAACTTCTGCTGTATTGTCAACGATTTAATTTTGTCCATTCAAACCAAGAGGTTACCAAAAATTTCTTATAACGAAAATGATGACTATATCAGGAGTTGGTTATATCGAAAGTTTCTTATATCAAATGTGATTTATATCGGGGGAACACTGTACTAACTTTTATATATCTCTTCATCGTTATATGCTTAACATTTGAAATATTTCTTTAGTTAGTAATAACATCTTAACCGAATAATATTTTTGCTATATAGAGGACAGAAGGCGTTTAGGATTTTCTATGAAGACATGTAACAGAAATCCCTCTCAAAAAAACCTTCTTTCTTATATTTTGTAGTTGATTCTGATCCCTTGAAAATATTACATTTTTTTCTTTCTTCTATATTTTCCAAAGTTTTTCGTTTGACTTATTTCTTCTAATTTTTTTATTTTTATATTTTGGTTATTAAGAAGTTATAAATTTTTTGTTAAATTTCTTTTCTTTCTGTGCAACATAAAAAATCATTTGTCATACAAAAATTTGTGTTTGTTTAATATTCAACATTTTTTTTTTTTGTAACATGTGCCAAAATGTTTTTCATATCTTTATATATGTACGAGATTGGGGATTTTGTGTCTTTGCTATCATTTAATCTTATTTAGCTTTGACTCCCCCAAAAACATATACAAAAAATTTTGTTTTTTAAGAATTTACTTTTGGCAGCAAATAATAATGTATTACTTTATGTTTAAAGAGAATTATATATAATTCACGTGCAAAATAACGAGCATAATTAATCGGATTATGTCTTTATGTACGTATACATACTAAACTATATATTAAGACAACGTATCCAAGATAAAAGATTATTTCTTGTATTTTTTTGTGATCCAAATAAATACATTTTCAAAAAAAGATGGTAAATAGAATAGAATTTAGTGATAATTTGTATATAAATACATAAAGATTAAAAGCAAAGATTTTCCTATTTATTTACTAATAATGTAAAAGCAGTAAATAATTTTGAATAAAACATATAACAAATTAGTTATTTAACATATATGATATTTAATCTATGGTCCAATCTGTTAAGGTAGGATTTGGAGAGAAAGACTAAATGGTAAATTGAACAAATATTATCCTGCGAATAAAAATCAAACGGAATCGATGGATATAACATAATGACAAGATGATCCGAAAATGCTCTGAACAAAATGATTTTCAAATAAAATTGCTGATAGTCACCCTCTTAACCGCAGATGGTGCTATGGATGACTTATCACCAACTGGCAAGATCGCGAAGCATGAAAGAGAATGTGGAACCAGGCGCAAGTACACATCGTACTGCAGAGTTAGTTAAGTAAGTAAGTGAGTAAATTGGGGCGAAATATGATAAACAATTAATTAAACAAAATTTAAATATTTACAAATTCTATACTTAAAATATTATTGTGTATTTCATTATTTACACAATTAATTGAATATATTCCGTCCTCCTTAATAGAAATTGTCAAAAACTGTATTACTGCCGAGATGGATAAACAAGTTTATAAGATATCTAATTGTCCCATTTGTGAAAACGCTACAAATGAACACAAAACTACAAATATTTTTATTTATCCAAAACAATCTACAGGGCTTATAATTGGAATGATTTCCAGCCCTTACGATGACTGTTAAAACTGTACAATAACCCTAGTCACTACACTATATTTTGTGTCTGATGAGGTTACTAATGAGGGAGTAAAAAATATATGTTACACGTTCCTTAACTATCCAAGACTCATTACAGAAGCACAGCATAATCCTATATGATAGCTTAAAACAATTATTGATTAAAATCCTATTTATGTTAATGCACATATATTTTGGCTTGGATGAAGTTTTACGCAGAGAAGTATAATCAAATTTATAATAATAAATGTCCTTATAGTAGAAGGACTACTAAATGGACCGAATATTATGTTAACACCGAACTACAACGGACAATACTGCGTTTTCTGACGGATGAATTATTAAATAAATCTAAAGAAAAATTTTCAGAAAAGAATTCGAATCAATAATTACTTTTGAAATTAAATAATTATTCGATTCTTCAAAGTTTGTTGAATAGTGAATAGTAAAGTAAAGTTTTTACTGAAATCAACCAAATTAAAAAAAAAAAAAACAATTATATAAAATAGAAAATAAATAAAAGTTTATAAAAAATTCGATTTAAATATGATCATTATAACCACTTCATTAAAAATTATACAATTTTCTAATGAAATATCAACTTTTCTGTATTCACCAGCAATTAAGTTACCTTTATTTGGTCATATAGTTTTAATTTTCAGTTTATCTTCGTATTTTGTACAAAAAAAAATATAATTTTACAAATTCTACATCATTTCATCACGTATAAAATAAAACAAGATTAGTTTTTAAAATGGTTTTTTCTTTTTACAATTTATTTATTATGTTGTTCCTGGAAACTACAAAGATTTATACATATTTTCCAGTATAAACCAACAATATTCAAAACAAATTTCCACTACTGTACTAGTACGATCATCTTACAATTCGACTTTGGTGGTGAATTTTTATTAAAAACAAAAATCAAAAATAAGAGAGTCAAAACATTAAAAAAAAACTGAAGAGAACTAAAACTGGTGCGATAAAAAGCATAAATAAAACATGATTCTTATTGAAAGCATGGAGGTATGTATATGTATAGATACTACATTTCTATGTTTAACAACTCAACGTGAGCATAAATATTAAATTTGTATTTGTGTACTTGGATCATTCCAGTTTTATATTGATCATCTCTGTAGTCCGGAGGCTTCAGAAAACAAGTTCAGATTGAAATTTTATGTTTTTAGTCTCGTGTACACTCTACTACAGTATAAACGTTTTGTAATTCGTACGATTACCCAAATGAAAAAAATGGATTTATATTAATATTAATTTCGCGTGAAAAAAAAATATTCTAATAATTATTGAATTCGCCGTAAATTCGCCATGTTAATAAAAATTGTTCTTACTGCTGTAATTAATATCTTATAGTTTAAATTTGAAATTTATGAAAAAAAATAGCTAATCACTGCTAAAAGTTTAACAGGTTCTGTGAATGTATATAAATAAATTATCCTAGTGATTCAACAAAAAATGGAATTTCAAAATCTTCTATTTTCTACGGTTCGTTTTATTTTTTAATGTGCGGTTTTCGTTTGATTTCAAATTTAATTCTTTTTAATGAATTTATTTTATTCGAATAGTTTGTTTTATTTATATATTAAATTTATGTAAATAAATTTATTTAAAATATCTTGTTAAGTGGCTATTAAATAGTCATAAAACAAGCAAATCTTATTATTTATATAATACTTTGTTGATTTTATTTATATTATATTGAAATTCTTTTTTGCAAAACAAGCAACAAATCAAAATTATAAATGGTCCAGTGTATGCAATAACGCCAATAATGACGGCAATATCATGTGGATATTATGACGACATTTAAATGTGAATTTCAGTAGTTTTCCAGTTAATTTAATGTAAATAAATTTTAATTAAATAAAAAATAAATAATATAAGAAATTTAAATGCTTTTAAAATAAAAAATAAAAGTATCTAAAAGAAAAAATGTGTGAATTTTGAAAGTGTGAAATAAAATTTATTTATTTTTTTGCTTAATATGCATAAATAAAATTAAAAATTAATTTAATTTAATTTTAAAGTTATATTTTTTGATTATAATTCTTTTAATAGGAAATAAATAACCGATTTGTGAAGAATTATTGTTATTTTTTTATAATACCAAACGAAAATCATAAAAATTATTCATATTAATTTACAGAGGTTTATATGAAAACATAAAATAACCTTTTGGATTTATTAATATTTCAATATCTATTTTGGATTAGTTTCGAGCATTTGAAATATTAATATTTAGCAGTGTGCAATCATGGACCAGGAACTGAAAAGGTAAAAACTATTAAATTACGCTTAAATAGATTATAAAAAATAATTTTTTGATGACCTCAGATGAATAGTTGTTTGTACTATTTGAGAAATTTAAATAGAATATATCAGCGGACAGATTTCGATCAAAAGAATTTATTTCTCTTTAATTTTTCATACTTTATTGAAAAATGAACAGAAAATATATCAAAATAAAAGTTAGAAGTAGTATCATTACTGTTCCGCCGTAACGATACCGTCAAAGTAGAATTAAATCCAATTTTCACTGCATCCAGCATAACTGATTTTGCATATTACAATTTCATATTTATTAAAACTCAATTCACCAAACTGGCAGCGTTGAGAATAAGTCAAAAATAAAAAAAAAATAAAAAACAATCCTAAATTGACCTATTTGAGTTTAAGAATTGTAGGTTCTCTATTGCTCTATGTCTATTAGCTTTTGCTTGTTCAATCCGGTTGGGAACATAGAGCCTCAATGATAAAGGTTTCATGACATTTTATTACAATTTGAACCCTACTTTTAATGTGTATTTCAAATTCGAACCATAAGTTTCTTTATAGTGAAGAAAGTTTTAATTGCAACAAGGAAATGGCTAGTAATATTGAGTTGTCAGCACATTTCTTACCAATAAATTATTTTATTAATTTAGATGTGTATTTTTGTAGTCACAATTTTTAAATCAAGGATTGATTTCAAATAAGTTCTTGTCTTGAATTCGCCAGATGATATTAAAACTTACATATAGATTTAAAGGATATTATTATTATCCTTTTAACTATAAAATAATGGGTTATCGTTCACCAAACTTTTCTAATTCAGGAGTCCATAAAGTAAATCATTAAATTCTTCTGTCAATTATTTTAAAAAGAAGCTATTGATCAACCTATCATTCGTTCTATCAGTTTTTTTTGTAATGGTACGTGTATATAAAATATTATTTGTGATGCTGGGGATATACCTCTGAAACTATACATATAGCAAAGTCATTATTATATGAGCAATTGGTTTGAACGAGTATTTTTACAAAAAAAAGAAAAAAAGAAACAAGATTTGCATAAATAGTAATAATTTTAAACCATTACAGTATGGCTGTGGGGCATATGCTTATGCTATATATAAATATATATGTTTTTATGATCATGTTTTTTTTTTTTTGTTTGTTGGTAAATCCTAAATTGTACTTAGATTTTAGGTTGTTTTTGTATATCTTATTGTAGTTTGATAAAATATACGTGGGTGAATTGAAAAAAATTAAATAAAATTATGGACGATTCAACTAAATTACTATACTTACAGGTAGGAACTTGAAAACTTTTATATTATAAATAACAAAAGTTACGAAATTACAAAAAAATAAATAAAGAAAATTTAATTATTTATGCTGTAAATGTCTTTAAAAACAACTTTTTACTTCTATACATCCTTAAATGTACAATCAAATAACCAAAAAAAGAAATACTGAAACGACCCTGTCTTTCTTAATAACGCCACCAACATGCCAACAATTTTATTTATTTATAAAGTGATCTTAAAAATAATATAAAATTGATGGAAATTTTTAATGGTACTTGTACAATTTTTACCCACATTTATAAAAATATAGATTGAAATTGTAATTTTCAAGTGATTAGGCTTATTTCCTTTTCTGATACAGTTAATCTGTCTAAAGCCCGTATTTATACAATTATATAATTTATTGAAAATTGTAATTTGTATAATATTATAAATGATTAAAGTTATATTTTTTTATTATTAATATATAAATTTTGATTTTAAAAAAAACGACTTGCAATGTACTAATATTTACTATAATACAGTCAGTCAATAAATTATTAATTGGAAAATTTATTTTATACCAATTTGTGGAATTACTTGTTTATTCCTATAATTTTGAATCATTTAATAAATTAAATTGATTGAACTTTTATAATATATAATAACCAAATATAATTAAAGAATATTGATAAATTATGTTTTATAATTTTAAATTAATTTGTTGAAATGTTTTAATATATTTAAGAGTTTTGATATCTGTATTTAAGGAAGGGCTATTTCAATTAACAGATTGAGGGAACAATTAAATCGTTAAGACTTATACATTCTACATAGCAAAATATGTTAAACAAAACCAGTAAGAAATGTAATATTTGTTTAATTTGTGGTTTTAATGATAAATTAGTTTAGAAAACATGCGAAACATTAGAAAGCATGCGAATATACTAGAAATATTGGTTAAATGAAAGTATTTAACAAATTTAATATTCTTATTTCACTTCTTCTTCCAAGGTGCTACAGAACAGTCAATATAGATTATAGAGCCTTGGTCTATTACTGAAATTTGGACCTACTAATTTTATATAGATTCCGACTATAAGTTTCTATCGTAATATTTTAGCTGTAGTGAAGAAGTGAAACATTTTTATCAACGAATGATCTCAATCGTTAGCATTAAAATCAGCATGACAATTTCTTTATTACTGGTATTCATTATAAAGGTGAGTCAACTTAGATCAACATGCGATGCCTCAGTTCGGACGTTCGGAGTTAAATTCATGACCTAATGCATCACAACATAAACTACAACTACTCCACCAACGCCGATACCACTTAGTTCACCTGACTTTCTTAAATTTTCCATTTAATTTTATATATTTTCTTGTTGAAGAAAATTCAAAATAAATTGTGAAATTTTTTTAAATATTATTATAGATGAAAATTTTAAATTGTATTTTTGCCCGCCACTAACAGAAAAATAGGCGCCGCGTTATAATATCAAAATTTATAATGTAAAAATTATAAAATTTCTTATCAATGCAATTGCTAAAGGCAAAGTTGTGGTCAGATGATAAATTTCTATTATTAAAAATATTTTATATGTTTCGTTAAATTGTATATGAAAATAGTTTAAAGCATAAAAAACATAAATATTTGTTATATATGTAATATGTAAGGTAGATAGTTCCAAAATTCATAATTCAATTATGAATTATAGTAAATAACGTCCCATTCATAATGTTAATGCGGGTCACTTCTAATATAAAATTTATCTGGAAAGTAAGATTTTTGGTTACTTCTTGCCTAAGGTAGATGGCAATGGTAACTTTCATTATACATATTGTATAAAAATCCATAATTTATAATTCTCCCAAAATGGGCGATCTATGATTTCGGTAAGGTTCATTGAATCAATCTTACAAATCGTATAAATATAAAAAATACTTTTCGTAATCATTAAAATACTCAGTCAGATTTGAGTCCTAACCTGATTTGAATCCTTTTTCAGGTAACTAGTTTTTAAATTATTATATATCTTAATTATAATGGATGGTATCACAGATTTTAAAATTTCCGATTAGTGTTCTTTATAATTTTCATTCGTTATTTCCATTTTGTTCAGAATACATGAAAAATATTTAATAATTTTGTGAAAACAACTGTTTTTTTTTTAATGTTACTATAATTAATATGTTAATTACAGTATACAAGATAATCTATGTTTCATGTTTATTATACAAGTTGTCAATTTTGAAATATAGCGTAGAGAATTTTAATAATTAATTTTATAAAAAAGATACCGGTAACTTCATAATCTTGAATTATATAATTTTATCAAAATGCAATTTTTAATTGAGCTCATGTGAATTTCACTTAATAAAGATTACATCAATCTAACGACTCTAAATTTCTTTTAATAGTATACTTCTCACTCATAATTTTTACTTAATAATTAATGTTCTTTTTTAGTGTTGCGATTTTTATGTAACGAGATATTAACAATTATCTGAAACTTATTATAATAATAATTATTACTATAATTTGAATAAAACAAAACATAAAATATATTAAATATAATATGCATCAGTAATTGTGATTTAATTATAGTGTAATTTACAAACTAGAGCATAAATTTAAAAGAGAATTTCGCCATTTTCTAACGAACGATGAATCTGAAAACAATTTAAGAATGTTCTTCATATAGATTTAAAAGAATTAAAATAATGTTTAAACATAAATTAGAGTGTTAACATTAATTTCTTCAAATTTATACTTAGGGTAATATATTTTCCATTTACTATTTACTTCCACCACCAAATGACATCTATACCTCCATAAAGCTGTAATGATATGTTGACTAACGAATAGACGCCTATCCAGTAAGTCGAGTGTTTTGTAAAAAGCCGGAAGCTTTTTTCAATTTTACTGATGTTCAGCACGTTAGTTAGTAAGATGGTAAAAAAATGAACGAATCCATCTAAGATAATGTTATGCTGTTATGCAGGGATTATAAAAAAAAAAATTATACATTATATTTATTATTTAGTTTAAGAGATTGCATTCAATGAAATTTTGCACGCGGTTTTTGCTGCAGCTGCTCTCGGTTACTTACTACTTTATTCACCATTTCTTATTATTTGTTTGTATACTTGTGTTTTTGTTTAGCACTTTCGGTGGTGTTGTTTGGTTAATACTTAAAAGTTTTTTATTATATTTTTGTAAAAATAAAAATTTCAAATTATTTATTTTTCATTGTTGGATTTAAGAATATTTTTTAAGAAGTTTTGTAAAAAATACTGCTATTAGTTTCATTCTGTCTGTGATACTGTCACTTTTATATCCGATATACTTCAGGATTTCAAAATTAAATACTACAATATTCACAAGCATTAAATTCACATACTTGAATGAAACTAGATAATTTTTGGTTTTACAGAAGTATATGAATTTGAATGAAAGTTTTCAAGCTTGTGGAGTTTAATATCCAAATTTCCGTCTATTCAAATAGTTATATTTAAGTTTTGATCTCTTCCTATGTATGCTGTTTGCTCCAACCTCCAACCTTAACTAACCAATAAATTGTCACTTCATTTTTTTTCAATCTTCAAACTGAATTACAAATTCTTATTTGGCAAAGAGTCTAAATAATCTTTCAAACCCCCAAAATTATATTACTTAAGATGCTTTTAACATTAAGCAGAGTTTCGTTACTATAGTTTTTGTTATTCATAAAAAAAATTGTTTTCTTAACTTAAAATACTACTGTAAAAATAAAAACCACGAATCTAATAAAATTCTTTGTTGTTCTTTGTATATTTTTATGAAGCAGTGAATTTTCATGTTATTTTTATGCATGAGCAAATTGCATTAGGAAGTCAATATAAAGTTAACAATATGTCCTTGTCGTCACCGATAAAAATTACCATGTTTTAAAGCTAAAAAAAGAAAATTGTACAAAATATTTTTATATTCTTATTTTTGGACTGATTATAAGTTATAACAAAAAAAAAATATTGTGTAAAATTCTGCAAAGACGATGCAATATTGCACAGTGAATTTTTACATAAATGCTTCTGGGTTTATTATTCTTGAAAAAAAATCGCATCTGTTTAACAAGAAGTTTATTTGAAGAGAAATATTTTTATAGGAAAAAAATCGTTAATAAAAATTTCAAAGTTTCAGATGAAAAATTTACATTGTACAAATTGGTTTTACATCAATATGAATTAGGATAATATTGAATATCTTCAAATATGAGTTAACAATATAAAACTTGATATTTTTCGTAAAAATGATCAGATCGGTTTTCTATCAAAATTATGAATTGCGACTAGCCTGTAACAAAAAGCTATAACAGAAAGAGTTTCGACAGATTACTCGAAATTTGTAGATATTGACGTTTATAAAATCCAGGTGCATGGATTAATTGGTTAAAGATTTATCCTACCGATTAATATTTTATATTGACAGATCTATAAATACAAAAATTAAATTAAATTTATTCTATACTCTTAAATTTTATATCCTCTTTCTTATTTTACCCTAGAAGCTATCTTTGTTAATTACAAAGAGAAGCTACGAAAAAAGGAAACGATTAAATGTTCTTTAATAGTTTTATATGCAAAGCCTTTCAAGCTGTAACTTACAACAAAATAACACTTTTTATTACCCCGAGCTACATATAAAATACAGAAATATTGAGAGAATGTAAATATTTCAATTTCATATTTCTGACGTTGGTGCAATCACGCGCAATTCATTTATAAAAACAAAATACTCCGGAGAACTTCAAAATACTCTGTAATACTTTTAGCTATATAAAGTAGCTAGCAATTGGTAATTGTTTCGAATTTCAGAGAAATTTGTTTAAGTTACACAGAACGCTTCTATGTTTATCATAAGATTTAATAAAGACGAATTAGTTAACATTTTCATTCTTTTGTATACATACCATTTAAAAGTTACGGTCGGGTGATACTGTCAAGGACACACTTTAAATCAAAATTCTTAAATAGAATACTTATTAACAAAACGTATCCTTTCAAATTCAAATTTCTTTTTTTATCACTGGCATAACTTAATAAAAATAATAGCATTTTGACAGGTTATCATTTCAACTCTGGATCAGTTAAGATTACCAGTTAATAGTTTTACTGATTATTACTCCAAAGTATATTCATCATCTGCGGAAAATTATAAACATTATAACTTTTAAAAATTATTTAGAAACTTTTCGGAATAATTCTAATTTTTGAGCAATTTTAATTCATTACAAAACTTTCAGTTTAATGAAAAATGGTTTCTCAATTTGGCGGTCTGTGGCCTTGTCGTTTAAGGGTTGATAACATTCCCCTAATTGTTATAAAAATGTTGAAAAATGTTGAAATTTCAGGTAAGCTTAGTCAAACTTATGTCACCCAATTTAATTTTTAATCAATTTTTATGTCATCAAAAATATTTATGTTTTTTAAAAAAACATAAAAAAATTCTGTATGATGTTATCTATAATTCTGTAAATTAATTTTTATGTTTATATCGTTTATCTAATTTTTTTTATTTGTTGATTTTTCTTTATATCTGTTTTTTTCTTCAACAATTTTATAATTTTTTTTTGTAACATATTTCAATATTTCAAAGTTCAATAGCATTTTTCTAACCAAAATATAAACAGATATAAAAAAAAAAATTAATCATTTTCTTACCTATATAATCAACGGTATTTTTATTACATTAGCGGATAAAAAGCAAACCAAAATTTTTGTTTATTAACTTCAAAGTTTCAACCTCAAAAAAATTATTCCATTTTGCCGATAACTCCATTAAGTAATTATGTATTATAGAAAAATTGAAAACCATTCCACCTATTATCAAAGATGAAATCAGTGTTGTATCATTGAATCAATCTGTTAAAAAAGCTAGAACATAAAAGTTTTTATTTAGCTTGTAATTAACTTTCTAATAGTTTTTCGAACTGAAGTTGTTTCAGTGATTTCTTTTTATTCTTCCAGTTAACTTTTTTAAATGCTACTGAATATTCAAAAATCTATAAATTGCTTTTATATGGTATAATAATAAAAATTAATACTGAATTACTGAAGTAGGTACTAATTTTATTATATGACTTTGCAGTTTTTTAAGATACCGTTTGTATATAAATTTCCAGAAATAAATTGATGAAATAACAGATTTCTTTACAGTGATTTACATTATTCTTTAAGTGCATTACAGAACAAATATTTATATTAAGAAACGTGTAACAGGTTACGAATAAACTGGAGATATAAATTTGAAATTTTAAGTTCGTTTAATGTAAACATAAAATTGAAAATCTTAATTTACAGGAAATTAGATGCAATAAACAAAATAAAATTAATTAAACATAATAATAATTATGTTAATGCACAAAGATGTCCGCGGCATTAAATAACTAATACTAATTATAATATAGTTGTTCACAAATGGAATTTTTAGTTCCAACTTCCAGTTATAGTAATGAGTCCAGAAATTACGTTTTTTACGATGCGTTTATCCAATAAAATGTTCAGTAGATGCTACAGAATTATTAATTAGCGTTTTTTAGTTATTTTAATTCACAAAAAATAAATATAATTAAATTATTTTATAAAACATTTAAAATAATGTGATTGGCGTCAAATTGATGCTATAGCAGCCATACAGCTTCTTATTCATGGCTTTTTAACCACATTTTATATTTACTAGCTTATATGCTTGGCTTAACAAAAATATTAACTATACAGCGTCTGAAAAGTCTTTAGTGCTGATGCTGTGTAATTCTAGGAGTTTTTAATATAATAAATTTAAATGAGTGTGAATAACTTTGCTCCACTCTGTGAACACTCATTGAAATACCACATTGGTCATTGGTAGCATATAAAAACCTTCCAGCATAGCTCAACGTCCGCATCGATCTTGGCAGCAATCTGTACGTAGCTTCACAAAACTCCAATTAATAACAAGCTTTATCATATCTGACCGTAATGTAATGATTAAAAATGCATTTCTTTAGCAGAGTTTTATGTCAATTATTTTGTCGAAGTGTCCTTACAAAAATAATTGAGCTTTTTTAAGTCTGGTGGCGTCGGCCAGTTAAATTGATCAATGTTTTGATTAATATAAATATAACCAGTATAGTAATTATAGATGTAGACTCTATATATAATAACATTTTCTTCACAGAAAGTATTGCTTTTGGAATAGCTTTACAAGTTCTAGAAAGTTTTCATTAATATCTATTTATATTTTCCTAATATGGATAAAAAATCTTTAAAAATTCAAGAATAAGCAAATTTGTTATATAAAAACGTATGTAAAACTAAATTTTTTTGAAAAATATTTCAATCAAACTTAAATCCCCAGCAATCAAAATACTTTTAACACATAAAATAAATTACTAAAATATAAACACCTAAACGAAACTTTGAAAAATCTTAATCTCACTAAATAAGTACACTGTTCCTTCCAATTACAGTGCCCAAAATTAACTATGTATCCCACTATTGTGACTAGGACAATAATTTATAGAAGACACCATATCTTCATGATACGATGATAGTGAATTACAAAATCTTCAAATTATGTCTCTCATACTTCAATAATTTTCTTGGCTTTTCTTTATAGTTAATCTTTCCATTTCATAGATTTAAATATAAATTCGTCAAAACAATTTCGAAGTCAATATTAAAAACATACCGTCAATCATTTGTTCATTTAATTTGATCACTCGTAATTGTTGGTATATATATAATCAAGAAAGTAAAATGGAAATAATTCGCGTCTCAATCATTTTGGTGGGGTAAATAACATCAATCACGCAATCACGATTTTTCATCTTATTTTTTTCTTTTTTGCTTGTCAATTTCAAAAGCCGGGTTATAATCATCTTTTGTATTGTTTGAAATTTTTTGGATTACCTAAAATTTTTCTTTATATAAGTACATAAAATATTTTTCTTCCAATTACAGACTTAATACAACTTTTGTATTATGAATTAAAGCAAAACAAAACAACAAAAAAGAAGTAAAATTATTTATATATAGCAGCTCATAGGAATTTTGTCTTGTTGGAAAGCTATAGCTATACAAAATATACAAAAAACAAGAACACATTTCAATTTGCAGTTTTCAATCTAATTCAGAATAATAATAAAAATATGTATATTTATTGTGGGGGTGAACTTGTACACAAATTATAGACATACCTTAAATTAAACTAAAAAACTTGCTGCCTGATGTGCAGAAAGTAATCTTATAAAGGAAACCGCATTCATAAATGCGATGAATAAAATAGAGGATGTTGAGGAACATAAAAAATAAAATACAAATTCTAATTCTTTTCTTCTGAATTCTGATTCTTTAATGTTTATGTTATTCTAAAAATATTATTATTTTAGAGGAATGCGTAGTTAGGTCCAAAAAAATCCGGAGTTATAAGAGGTTTGAGATAATTGGTTATTAATATATATTTTGCGGTAACAATCTCACCGAATTTCATCTTTTAGTAACAGGTAAATGTTTCAGTTTTATAGTTTGCTTATTTTGTGAGCTTTGTTTCTGATATTGGTTCAGGTTCAGTAGTCGAAATTGTTCTTCCTCTTTAAATATGAAAGAATCCATTTCCTAAGCAATTCATTTTTTATACTTGGGAGAAAAAACGTAAAAATCTTGGTTTTCATTTAAGATAAAAACATTCCTACTTCTCCATGACTGCTTTCTGGTGACCTTGACTAGTCCTTTTCTTGCTTCGTATTACCTTATATTTGAAATTTAACTCTGATAACATTTCAAGAAGAAACCGCACCATTTAGGTCAGTGGTTCTTAACCAGTGTTCCGCGGAACACTGGTGTTCCGTGACTTTAGAGATAGTGTTCCGCTGAAATATTCTTACATACATCCACTAACAAACTATCAGCATTTCAAAAAAAATATCGCTTTGGAGAAAGCGTAGAAATGTTTCCTTCAATCCAAGTCCAAAATAGCAATATCGATGAAATAATTTCTACTATAATACAACATTTAACATTATTAGAAGAAAATATTGCGAAATACTTTGCCGCATGTAATATTTAGAATTCTGGTTGGATACGAAATCCATTTTCTTCAGTGAACACATCAAGTTATGAGTTTTCGTTACAAGAGGAGCAAGAATTTGTTACGTTTTCTACGGATCGTACTCTGAAAATGGAATTTTCCGCAATAAAGTTGACCAATTTTGGATTTCTTGTCAAAACGAATTTAAAGGTATTTCCAGCGATTAAAATTTTATTGGAATTCTCAACATCATACTTATGCGAGCTTGGTTTTTCAACAGTAACAAATTTAATAATGTTAAGAAATATCTGTATATTTATACGAAACACTATTACATATACAAGAGGAAATAAGAGTAGCTATTTCACACATAATATTGAAAACTCTTGTAAAATCATCAGGCCTCAATATTTCATTAATATATATAATAATAATATATATAATTTAATGTTTTATTTTAAGACTGTTCCGCAAAAATCTTGGAAAATTGTAAGTGTTCCGTGATTCTAAAAAGGTTAAGAACCACTGATTTAGGTTATCAAAATAATAATTATGATTAATATTAATATGCAACGACGCCCTGGCTCTTAAGAATGAATGATGATACGTTTTCTTGACAGCAAAACCTGTCAAATGTTAAAAAAATTCTAGTCTTAGGATCACAATCCTGGTTCTCATTTAAATAACTTGGAGTAACATTATGGTAACTCGGCTAAAAAAAATCATCTCAAAATCTAAATGGATCACAGCATTCAATGAATGAATACTATCACTTTACGTACACTGCTAATCTGTTAATTTTGAAGTAAATTATATTTAAATTTATATATGTATTGATAAATAAAAACTATGATAATATTCTGGGCGAAAAATTATTGCACCTAAATACGTTCCTTTAAAATGCATTTCAAATAATGCACTCTTTATGAAACCCGACATCTGGTTAAATTACTGATTGAAAATTGACGCCACCCGTCGTCGTCATAGTTGAAAAAGGGCAAGCCACCAGAATTTATATTATATTTCAATATAAAAATATAAATCAAAGTGTGAAATTGTATAGAAAAATCTTTCACGTGTTTCTATTTAGTATTTAAATCTATTTTTAGTATCAAAATTATATATACAAAATAAAATTCAATGTTTATTTTATTTCGTAAAATGAAAAATCTCTGGAATATCATTCCTGGTGGTAATGTGTTAGGTTTCACATCTGCAGACCATAATCTTTATTCATATTTTTATGACTGAAAATAAAAATTGTAATTAAAATCGCAAGAAAATGATTCTGTGATCTTTGATAGTGTATAAAAATAATAAAATTTTCTTTTTCATATTAAAATCTAACAAAAATATTAAAATTATTATTTTAATATATGCAAGTAAAATTAATTTAAATTTTTATAGTATTGTTTTTTAAAAATATAAAAGAAATATAAATTTGTAATTTTGAATATTAATATACAACAAAATTTATTAAGTTATTTGAAGTAAAGATAAGTAAAAAGGTGGCTAGTCAATTTGACTCAATATGACTCATAAAATATTTCATTACATATTGAAAAATGTAGTTTTTTAAATAAAAATTCTTAATATTCTTTTTATCTCGAACTCTTTCATGCTATATACTGCTCCTTTATATACTGATAAACTATACTATAAAAATTATGAAGCAGAGTCGATATAGAAAAATAAAAGGCACTATTATTTTCATGGACATCACAAATCATAAATATAGTGTGTATGACAAGAGTTGTTATCAGAAAAATAATGTTTCTCTGTTATAAAGTAATGTAAGTTCATTAACCGAATATAA
Organism: Rhamphomyia laevipes; assembly: GCA_963920725.1. Taxonomy (NCBI): domain Eukaryota; kingdom Metazoa; phylum Arthropoda; class Insecta; order Diptera; family Empididae; genus Rhamphomyia; species Rhamphomyia laevipes. Next base: position 44,884,649 of record OY987259.1, read on the forward strand.
TTCTGTAGAATACCACGACCCACAGCAGAATCTGAAATAAAAACATGGATGAATTAACTATACTCAACGAAACAGACTCGCCAAACAATTCAACTCAAGCTATTTGAAAGTCCTAGTATTTAAAGGTATATCACAATAGGCCAACAATGGCCTCAGTGAATTGGAACAGCGGTAACTACGTAATTTCAATCTGATCTAATTTAATATATAGTTAATTTAATATTTCTATGCAGCATTTCGTTAAACACAAATGAATGAAATGTTGCGAAACTTCTTTAGAACATTTGTTAAGATAATAAAATATGTTAAAGTCTCATTTCAATTTCATTAAAATATTAATAAAATTAATGCAGAATTAGGTTAAAACATCTGTAACCTAATTCTGCATTAATTAATATACTTAAATTACAATAGTTGGTCTTATATATATAACTTTATTTAATTATTGTTGCATTATATTTGATTGAATAAGAATTTAGATTATATTAAAATTTCCGGTTAATTTACTGCTGACATAAATGATAAATTCTTTAACATAAAAGTTTTACACGCACTATAAAAATAAATATGACAAATAAATGATGTCAGTAGTTTTATAGAAACTATAATTTATAATTAACACATGTCAATTAAAGTCTTCTGGCTTCTGCCAATTAAATTTTGTGTTTATTCGACAACATAAGTAATTTAAATAATATTTTTATCCGCCTCTGATTAAATTGGTTAGTTAAAATTATGGTATAATATTTGTAGATTAATTTAAATAAATCCTCCAAGATCGTATACTTCGAGAACTTATTCATAAGATCAAAAAGTTATTTTTAATATACCATATATTCAATTTTTAATAATTTTCAAAAATACTATATTTTTTATCAGCTTCAACTTCTAAATATGACAATTTTAATAGTAATTTAGTCGGACAAACAAAGTGACCCACCCTCAAAAGATCATGTCTTTAAGATACGGCTATCCGAATTAAATATATGTAGAGAATGTGGAGACGACAGTGAAACAATTGGTTACTTTCTGAGGGACGGTGCCCTGTCTCATACACGTGCAACGCAGTTTGTTTTGGTTCCTACTACATGAACGAACTGCATGAAGCAAAAGTTGTAAACCGATTCTTTCGGTCGAAACTCTGGGTAGAACAGATAATTTTAGCCAAAGTGCATTAGTATGATTCCCTTCATAGAATCAATCAATAACATTTTTTGTCTTTATTTCAATATATACTTGAGCTATGTATAACATAACCAGTAGTGCCGTCACATTTTACATTTAATACAATTGTTATGAAGCACGTGGTTTCCGATTATTTCGTTAATCATATATTTTTTAATTACCATTTAAGATTTAATCAACGATTACAATTAAAAAGTTTCCACGAAGCTAGTTATTCATCAGCAAATAAAACTGACATTTGTTCTGAACCTGTCATTAAATATTTAAATATCAAAATTTCTCTGATTAACAAGATTTGAAACAAAGATTTGTTACGTGAAACCGGGCGTTTGTGTAAAAGTTTCCCACCAAATCTTAAATTTTTTTAACGTATTAATTGTAAAAGTTAAAATGGTAATATTGCCAGACAAAACACTAAGCATAAAATTCATTGAAACTCTAATATTAGCATACCAAAAGAAATTCCATTTTTGCAATTTATAATTTTTCATATTTTTAAATCGTAAAATTTTAATTATATTTTATTTTTTGATTCATTTCGGTATAATTGTAATTAAATTTTTAATATAAATATCTACAAAATTCAATTTTTGTTTACATTTTAACTACTTATAAGAATTAACCCAATAAAATTTAATTAAAACTCTTTCAAACTATTCAAAAGGACCAATTTCAGAGATACATTTTTTTTAATTTAAAATTTTAATTACTTACCAACCACAAAAATGCTAACTTAAATGTCATTCATTCTACAAATATTAATATTTTTATTAATTCAAATTTAAATTTAAGTTTTTTATCATTTTTAAGAACTCTTGAATATAATCAAAATGATTGTTTGTTTGTTTTAACAAAAATACTGAGAATAAATTATATACAAATTAATTTTCAAGATCATAAACTCTATACATAAATTTTAACTGAAAAATCTTGGAAATCCTTTAATAAAAACTCAAATTTAATCATTAATAATGTTGTTCAATAAAATTATACTGTCTTTCTGGACGATGCCACCAATAACTTTATTATAACTAATAAATAGTCGGACCCTGTTTAAAAAATATTATTATTATTAATTTTAAATTTATACAAATATTCCAATTTATTATTCACCACCAAAACATAATTTTCTTGTAACTTACCATATAAAAGATATACAGAAATAATAAAAAAAAAAACTAACTGCTCATTAAAAAACACTGTGTTTTAAAAACGTTTACAATTCCACCATCCCAACAAGACCGAAAAGCTATAATTATGGCAACAGTGATTTTTTTTTTATTTATTTTGAAATTATGAAAATTTATATACAAACAAGGAACTGAATTGATTATACAAGAGGTTTGTAGACCAAAGTTTTGATGGTGGCAGCAGTGCCAGTGGTGGTATAGGCGAGAAAATCAAAACTAAATATAATGAGCTCTTCTAAAGAGTTAACCTATATGCATTGTTGTTTGTTAGTATTTTTTTGGTTGTAAACCTGAATATGACATGAACATTACTCAACATTTTATTTAATATAATAAATTGGGACGTAATAGTTATCAACAAGACCTTCTACAGCTTTAATTGTATATAGCTTTAGTCGTCGAGTATATTATAGTAAATTATCTGTCTATAGGTTAAGCCTTAGAGTAAATAGTGTAATTTTAATATTAAATGATATTCGTTTATATTTTTACATATTATATAGAAGAAAATGTGATGGAAATTATATTGCAAATTGCAATTTATAATGGAAAATTAAATGGTTTCACTTTTATTAAATCGTTTTGTATATATAGTTTTTTTTTCCGAAAATTTCCCTTTCATTTGGAATTATAATTTCGGAGTTTATAATTATGGGAAAATTTATAATTTATTTCATTTGTAAAATTATTGTTTACATTTCACTTTTACTATGCTCTTCGGTAATTGCGACACTGTATTAGACCTTCATAACAAAAAAAAACATAATTTGATATTTTAAGAAGATTAGATTAAACATTTGATGATGACTGCTAAAAAATAAAATTAAAAAAATTATTAATTTTTTCAATTATTAAAATTAATAACAAATTTTAACCTCTTTTTATTTTGTATATACAATTAATATTTTGAGGTTGAAGTAGACTCTTCTAAATAATATGAACAACATAGACTAAAATACAAGGTCAAAAGAGTACTTATTATATTTTTTTTTTGAGGTTTACGAAATTAACTAACAAATTGTATAATTATTTTTTGTGTATGGGGTCAATCTCATAAACAATGACAAAAAAATAATTTTATTTTAATGATCGCCGAGATCAACTGTCAATTTCCATATTAAATGACGGTTTAAATAGTTGACAAAGCCAAATTTAATACACTTAGTAATATAATAACTTGGACACTATAGTTCACAAATCGTTCATTGACCATTACATTAAGGCCCTGGGAGCTGGTGCTATTTAATAATTAATCCAAGTGAACTTTTTCATGAATAATTGTGATTTTAAATAAAATAATAAATGGTAGAAAGGTAATACAAAATAAAAGTTTATAAAATTCATAGTTTCTGCTACTGAAGGACATGATAATATTGAACTTTTAACTATAATTTAAGTGCGCTAATCAATTAGAGATGATACAGCGTTGGGATTACCTAGTAATGGTAGTAATAAAATAGGGGTAGCTTTTTTATATCTTGTCGACTGAGGTGTTGTAGGTAACTTTTGAATACTAACTTTAAAAGTTAGTCTCTAGGAAAAAATATGTACAACTGCTACAACTGTTGGGTTACAACTCAAAAATCCCATATGAAAGTTTGAAATATTTGTAATTTGGTCAGCACAGTCTTTATACATATAAAACTCTCCAGTATTCATGTAATTAAAAGGTTTTTTTTTAGCAATATTTTATTTTGACATAAATTTATAATTTATGGTATTATTATAAGCATAAAGATTGTAAATTAATTAATTACAATTTCTCTATTTTTGACCTCATATTATAAGACCTCAAATTATAAATTTATGATTAATTATTTCTAAATTATGTCAATATATTAATTATTCGAAAAAAATAACAATCGTCAAATAATTGAAGAAGAAAAAAAAGGAGTGATAAACATTAAACTTAAACACAACAAAAAAAAACTATTTAATTGGAAATTTCCATCTTTTGTATTGAAGCATAATTTAACATAGCTAATTCCAAAAAAGTTCAAAGTAATAAATTTCCAATTCATTAAATTTCAATCTAACAAACTATAAAAATCTCCAGTGAAGTTTACACAAAAAATAAATATACTCCCAAAAAATTATATAAATATCAAAATTTATGAAAAGAATAATTTCATCAATCTCCAGTGGTGCTAACATTAATTTTACCTACATGGTTGAAATATCGAAATTAACACAGATAATAATGAAATCTCATATAATATTTTCACAAATTTTGTAAGTTAATTTATAAATTTTTATTAAAAAAAAGGACCACAATCACAAAACAGAAAATCATCTAAAAACATCAAAGTTGTTTTTTTGGTTAATTAAAAATTTCCGGATGAATAATGGCGTCCAGCTTTGTAATAAATCGTTTTTTATTTATTATAGAATAATTTTGTTTCTTTTTTTTTTGAAGTTTTCATTTAAAAGATTCAAATAATTCCTGAGACGTGATATGAGAATTTATGATAGGCGTTGAAGTTCGAGGACCGTACATCATCGCACGACTTTGATTTTGTTTTGTTATTATGATTTTTATTATTAAAACGTGTGAAAATCTATCGAGCGTAAAAGTTTTATAAAGAAAATTTTAATTTATAATAATTTATTTATATATAATTTATTTTAAAAAAACTAATAATTTACATTAATCAAATTTGAGGGTATGTGTGTGTCACTGATCGTAAAATGATGAAGAAGAAGTGACGTCTGAGGCTACATGAAATCTTTGGTCTATGATTAGCTTTTACAATTACTCAGATTGATTCATCACAAAAAATTCTGTAATCAATATTGTGTTATGATGATATTAAAAGTACTGCCAACAGATTAGCCTAATGTCAGTACCTATAAAAACTATTCCTTAAAACTGATGTTAAGGTTTTGGTAATTTCAAGATATTAATTGAAATCTTAATTTGTGGTTAATTGGAATTATGGAGTAATTAGGATTACTCCATAATCACTGCAGTTATTGAATAAATATATTTGATTATTTGATATGCCAGAACGATACCTACTTAGTTAACGTATTCATTCTGTTAATAGCTAAATCCTTCTCTTTCCAGCAGTAAGTTTTACTCTAAGAGTGTCTCACACCTCACACGTTTGACTCTCATCTCGTTTTAGATTATAATCAAGTGCTGTTTGGGTCGCGTTGGTAAGGTCACTAAAAAAGATAAATCAATTTTTATTTGTTACATTGTTACTTTTTATGTTAAAGCTATAAATCTCTTCACTTTTGTTTACGAAATAGTGTCGATTTAGTCTCTGCCTAGGGTGTTGTAATTGCACGGCCCTGATTTAAATATGTACTATAATCTTTAATAACCGACTATTTGGTAGTGTTTTACTGTACTGGATACAACGATATAAAAACGTTAACTGCTCAAACTACTAAATAATTCGAATTTGAGATTTAAATATTATAATAGCTTAGAAATACTTGGAAAACTGAATTTTAAGTTATCATTTAAAATAAGGGTAAATACAAATGTAAAAGTCGTGAACTATATTTTTACATTATCTTTTTCTTATATATTTTAATGTAGAACAATGAAATAAAAGTTGCTAATAAGAAATGATTTAGTAATTATTATTTGTATTTTATTATGGATTCATTCCAATGAGATTAAATTATATACAAATTTGATAATTTGAACCTGCAGCAAAATATGAAAGAAAGTATATAGCAAGTTCAAATTTATCGCACCTTTTTTATACTTTTTTTTACATAAATCAATGATATGCTTGACTAGGTTTCTATGATTTATCATTTTATATTTGTATTATATAAAGAAAAGGTAACAGAAGAAAAGAACTAGGCAATATGTAACCCTGGAGTTGGTTTGAAACAACATTAAAATACATTTTTACAATTCTGCTAACACAAATAATATTTAACAAACCGGCTTAACATTAAATAACTATCTCCTCTATACAAGTTCACTACTAGTTGACCAAACATTAACACAAAATTAGCTTGTCGATTTTGTTCAGATAACAGCGGAATAATTTTGAAAAGTAATAATAATATTCAAAAAATGTTTTAGCACGTAACCTTGTAGCAGTGTTGCTTGCCGTGACATATTAATTGTGGTAATTTAAATTCGCGCAAAATTAAACTATTTCCTAAATTTCATTCCGGGCTTATATACCGGGCTTAAGTCACTTTGTACATACGACTTAATTTCGGATTTGGATTCGGCGTTAAATTGCAATTTAGTTCATTTCTGACATTAAGTCACATTACCGTACCCGTACCTATATTTTAAATACTAACCAGATGGGAAATAACATCAGAAATATTTTGAATTTATTTATCGACCGACCAACTAGCTCAATTTACTTACACAAAAAATAGAAGTGTCGGTTGGTATTCAATTGCATATTTAATTCTACAGTCTAGAGGCTATCCGTTTCAATAAAGAGTCTTTTTCAATCTAAATTCTAATGTGTATTAAGAAAAAATTAATTTAACTTAAATTGGTTCAGTTAACTTTAATTTACAATTTGTACAAAAACGTAATTATGCAAAATTATAAATTTTGTAGTGCTATTTTTATAACAAAAGTCCATATTTGATTGACCAATTATAGCATTGATTTGTGCAATTATTTATTTATAAATTTTTTACATAAATAACTGACATGAACATGTAAAATTGTGATTTATTTGCAAATTATTTATGCGCAAGGTAAGTCACTTTTATACATTGCAAAATATATGCCATTTAAGTACAATTTGAAATGTTTTAATTTTCCAGTCTAGATTAATTCAATTTTAATTTAAGTAAATTTCGTAATAATTTATTTATAAAACTTTAAAAATTTGACTCTTTTTTTCAGCATACTTTCATCACTGCCAAAGCCACTATTTGTTAAATGTATTTCAGTTTTGAACATAATTCTAAATAGCATGCACTAAAATTTCAAAAATAACACAAAAATTATAATCCTTTTTCTTTTATAATTGATTTGAGGTTTCGTTTTTTATGGTGTGGAGGCTTTGTGAAAAGTATACGAAATAAATTTATTTTGAATTTCCTAATTCGTTCCAGAATTATGCGTCAAAATAGGGGATTAAAGACAAATTCTTAATGTAGATTTTTTTTATATTCGGCCTATAACAAAAATATCTGCATAGCAATCAAAAGGATTGTAATTATATAGGTTGTGTCGGCCCAATTACGTGTTAATGCAGCCAAAAAGATATATACATATAGTATACATATAGGGTAAGGCTGGAAAAACGGGACTGTTAAAAAAAATTCTTGGTGTATGTATAGAATATTTTGAAAGTTATCTCATTTTGAATATGCTCGCCTTGGTGATTATTTCTTTGATTTACAATCTGTTAGCTCAAATGTTCTTCTCAATATCCGACAGAATAAAATTTGTATAAATTTTACACAATTCTGTCCTAATTTTACATGGTCTTACCCTATAATTATATATAAATTCTAAATCCATTCGAATTTTAAAGAAGTTTAAAAGAAACTAAAAATAATTTTTAATATTAATAACATTTTCTTACAAAATTTTCAGCGTTTTACGACTAAACTTTTTTATTTTTATTTAAAACGAAAAAAATTGAAACTAAAAGTATACTAAAAAAAATTATTAATAGCATTCAATTTTCTGGAAAGTATAAATTAAAGGTAATACAATAAAAAAAAAACAAAGCATAAATACAGTTTATATGCAATTATTTATGATTTATGATTTCAAATTCACAGATATAAAAAAAAATATTATAGCACAAAAAGTAATGATTAAAAGTTTCCAAGTTTAATGTAGTTCGTTGGAAACTCGGCTCTTAAAAGTGTATTATTATTTATGAATTAAATTTTTATGAGAAATGAGATCAAAACGTAAAAGAATAGAAGTTTTTGTATAGTTTGATAACTTCGTGTACTGAAAATGAATCCGAAAATTTTTTAATAATATCATATTTAAATTTATGATTTATGATTATGATTTTTAAATCATTTTTTAAATGATTTTGTAAATTTTTTGTAGTAAATTAAAGATTTACGGAAAATTCATTGTAGAAAATTCATCACAATGTAAATTCATCGCAGGAAATTTAATTGTGATTACAGAAAATGAAGTTCTTTAAATAGTTTTAAACTATTTATTTAAAGAACTACTTAAAGAACTTTATTTAAAGAAATTTATTTTACATAAGTTAAATCACGATGTACTTTCCTGTAATGGATTTTCTTGCGATAAATTTTGTTCAATGAATTATCCTTTTTATGAATCTTCTCCGGTGATTAATATTCCCAGCGATATTTCATGATGTGATTAATTTTCCGGACCAGCAACTTACGTTATTAAATGATGGAATTTTACGGAAATTACCGCACATCATATAAAAATAATATTTCTTTTAACTGAACGTTTAAGAAATCTTTGATTTTTATATTAATTTATAGTTTTTCGTTAACGTTTGAATTATTTTTATAACTTTTCGTTGTGATTTGAATTTTTGTTTTAACTTTTTCTGCGTTATCTTACAAGTGTATTGAGGTAGCATTCTGATATACTAAAAGAATTTATAGCCTGGGAATCGGTCTTAGTTTTGCACTTTAATTAACACAGAACTCAATTCTAATTACAAAGTTATTGTAATTGCGGCTTGAATGCAATCTTTCAATCAATAAATCGTATTTTAACTAGTTGTTGATTACAATCATTAATTAAGTGCCTCAAATAGGATAACATAATTATATCGTTTGTCCTTTGAATCCTTCCTTTAATGAGTTTATATCTTTATTAAAAGCCTTTTGAGAGGTTTTGGTCAGGCTATCCTGTTATCATTATTATTATAATCAAGTCTTAAAATTACCTCAAAAATTTTGAAAATGTCTAATAATTTAAATATAATTGGAGATTGGAGTATAAATTCAATATGTACTAGAATCCACCAGTTCATGTGCATATCAAGATTTTAAATTTTTATACATATATAAAAAGACTGGACTAAGGCGGCATACCTGGAACTTTGAATTCTGGGTTTGTCACATAGTTGACTTCAAATTATTTTTTTATTATTGTATTATTGTACCTTCCTTTTTATGATTTTATTTCCACCAGACTTGGTTACTATAATTTTCTTTATTTTTTAATCAAATTCAAAAAGTTAAATAAAAAATACATTTCTTTTGTAAATCATCAATTGATCTACTTAAGTAGTATTAAAAAATCAATTCAAATTTTATGATGATGAATATTTGTTATTTGAACAAAAAAATAAAATTTTTTTTTTATCATATTTTATTAAATAATATTTTCTATATTAAATAAATTTCCCAAAGAAAATTTCATATGGAAAATCGAAAATTATAATCATACAGTCAATTAAATAGAAAATTCAGTGATGCGTTAACATATTTAAAATGTTCCAAAAATTGACCCTCGTTTTGTTGCGTATATGAATTAAAATTTCCCCATAACAAAAAGGGATTTTCATTTTATTTAATACTAACTTGATTGACTTTAAGCTGTAAATAAAAAAATGTTGTATCCATAATATACAATGGAATTATTTATAATGTGTGCCTGTCCTGTACCTTTATTACAGTTTGTATGTAAGGATATTTTAAGGAACAGTATAAATGTTTATCAGCTGATGCAATTTAAATTGAATAAAATCAAATCAACCGATGAATAAATTTAATAACTGAAGATAGAATTTATAACTGTTTTAAATCCCTAAAGGAGTTCCAATTTATATTTACCCTAAATATTTATATGTACATATTGAAAGAGGGTTGATTTGAAATCATAAAAAATTAAATTATATAAAAAACATTTAAATATTTTATTTAATTTAGTTGTGAGATATTTTTTTATGCATAAATATCTTTAGTTTTTGTGTGTAAGTTGGAATTAAATATCAAATTATAATTGTTGATCAAAATTATGTTCATCAAGTAACTTATATAGTTTACATTCTAAATTTATTCCCTCAAAGTGTCTTAGTGTTAAATTCTGATCACATAACGTACACAAAAGCTTCAAGCTTGCTAAATGCATAAGGAGATCCTAGTGCGTGGTCGGAGTATAGAAGCAAGCTGAAATTATTCAAGAAGGATTTGATAACAGCCAAAGCAGCTGGAAATTATGGTATTGAAAATGAAAAAAGTTAAAATACTTCGGAACAAAAAAGTTCGCTAAAATATCATCAAATCATTCAAATTTTCAGTGTCAAAATTCGTGGAAAGCTAAAGAAAATGTAATCGTGATTATGAATTGATATTATGTACTAGATTTCATGTATAGTTTGTTAGTTTGAAGGAGGCATCTCCGCTGTGCTCGCTTGATCACAAAAGACTAAGCCAATTAATTAGCCCATATAGGTATACCATCATACTTAACAAATTTTACTTCAGCCGCATCGCGTTCCTTACAAACCTAAGTAGATCCATAAGAATCGATAGTTTCCAAGGCTCAATTCTGATTAGATCTTCAGCCTTGTTCAATTTATAAATTTCAAATTATTGCATTTTTTTTTAAATTTAGAATCACAATAGTAAATATACAACCATTTTTTGAAATATTCAAATTAAGCCAATATTTTTTCATACTATACTATTAAAAGTCTATCTATAATTTAACGAAAATTTAATACAATTTCATACATAACTCGAAATGATTATATCTTCTTCAAAAATTACAAATTCAATTATTTAACTTTTCAAAAAATTATACTCACTGATTTCATATAATTTCCTTATCCATTTAAACAAAATAACAAAACTGAATAATAATTTTCTCAACTAAATTCAATTTCCATCAAAATATTTTTGAAGGGTGTCAAGAACTTCTTATCTTTTCGTATAATAATAATAATAGGAAATAAATTCCTTACATAACAAGACAGTACAAATAATAATTCTGACAAAAAATTGATACAATTGCACAGATTATTATTATGAAAATCGATAAAAACCTCAACCTGGAAATTGAAAATATAATCGAACTTTTCTTAATACCACTTAGATATGTAAATATATATTTTTCTAAAAAAAAAATTGAATACTCATACAAAACCTAATACCTTAAAAAAACGTATCTCAAGGGATAAATTTAATCAATACATATACAAATAATATTTAATCTGAACCTCATCCTGCGAATATTATGTAATAGAGGGTGATATTTAAAGTCATTCGTTATAAATATTTGCAGACATGTTTAACAATTATATTTGTTTACCGACAGGGCGCAAGGATGGGGATAATGAAAATTTAGCTTTAGTTAGCATCGAGCAACACTGACGTTTTATACGTAGAATTTTAATATTTTCCTTTTTTTTATCATCGTCATCATTTTCTGTTAACAAATTACGATAGAAATTCTTAACTACGTCGTGTATTTTCATATAATTTTCCAATCAAATTGGACGAAAGTGTAGCCCCAATGAAGATTTTTGTGTGTCCAAATTCTTAGAATTTAACAACTTTGAATATTATTTAACAATTTCTAAATAACCCTCACTCATTAATAATAGGAAATCTAAAGGGTTCTTTACTTTTGGTATAAATATACAAACATGATAATTTACCCCATTTCAGTTTAGAAAAATTATAAAAATCGTGGAGAACTTTAAAGACCGAAAAGTGTTGGTAAAAATATTTTGAAGTATATTTTTAATTTGAAAATTTTATAATAGAAAAATAGGGGTGGCCACTACCACTATACATATTTTCATTAATGTGTAACATGTGAGCTCATAAAAAGTCTATATTTTTTATAGGATTGTTTATTAGATGTTGAATAAAGGTTTAATTTCATGGTCAAATCAGGGGCGTTACAATAAAAAAGTGTATACAATTAATTCGATAATTTATTATTCGATATATAATTTTCGTGTATCTTATAGACAACACAACTAACGTCAATTTATGACAATATCTATTAAAATTTAAAATTTGATTATTACAAATTTAAAAAATTTTAAAGCAAGTTTCTTACTAAATCTGACCTACGTCACTGATATTTTATATGCCACCCTATTTTGTAATACAATCACCTCATGCAATTGCACTTTATAATAAAATAATAATAAATCTTATTACCCTTTACACCGTACTTTCTACAGCTACCATCCAACATTTTATTATTGTACAACGCCATTACCTCATCTTTCAAAAACAGGCCGGAAAACTGTATGAAATTCAATAACACTTCAAGAGAGAGAGAGAGTTTCCATATACAAAATAAGTGAACAAATAAAATTTTCATTTATTTTTATAAACTCTTACAAGTTTTACGTATCTAGCCACGTGATCATCGTTCGTATATAAATCGGACATAAATATGAAAATTTCAGTTAGAAAAAGACCCCTTTTTTCTGAGTCTATTACGAAAAACTTTTATTTTAAGTATATAGTTTATAAATACGGTATGGACTTTCAGGACACACATAAAAATATAAAGCGATGTTATTTTTTTGTTATTTAGAAAGAAACCCTAACATTAAATGAATAAAAAAAAAAGAATAAACAGCCATCAAGAAGGAAATCTCCAACAAGAACGTATAGTATAAGGGTTGTTTGTTGTTTTCGAATTAGTTAAAGAACCGCGTGTTTTCATCTCTTTTTTTCTGATGTATATGTGTATAAATAAATGTATACACATACAATCAGGATAATGTAAGTGTGTCTTTTTCAACCCCCTTGTAAATTACTACAATGTTGTGTATTTTTCCTTTAATTTTGAATATCTGTTACCTTCCCTGTCCATAATTTATTATAATAAAAATAATATTGTGTACATTTGTAAGGTTGCACAATAAGGTAAAAATTCCTAATCGGGCCGTGATAGTAAAGTTATTGTGAATGCAGCTATGCATAAGACAGAGTATTAAATACATCAATTTGATTATTATATTTAAGAGAAAGTAGATAATTTGACATTTATGCCATGGAGATAACCGACGCAGCTTGAATTGTAAAAAAACTTAAAATTTATGAAAGAAAAATTAATTTTAAAATGATTTGACATTTCAAATCGCCAGAGCCGAAAAGTTCAACTCTCAAAGCGTCACATACAGCGTCGCGGCGAAAGTATCGCCTTCATTAATCTGACAGTCCAATTAGATTAGAATCTTACACAAGTAGATTTCCTAAATAAAATAAAACTTTTTGAACCTTTTTAAATGTAGGAAGGAAAGTTTAGTAACACATTTCTACCAAGATTTTACTAAGTATGATTATTTACATATATATAAAATTTAAGATAGTGAAATACATAACTCAGAAACAAACTCTGACCTAATTTTTATGAACCTAATTCACCTGATTATTCCAATATAACGATCTTAAGACATGTCTTTTTTCTGATTTCCATCATTAAATAGCTATTATTGTTGTCATATAAAGTAAAGCTAATTCATTGATGATTTGATTCCAGAAAACTTCAATTTCAATCAAGAATCCACATTTGAGTAACCTAAATCAGATTGCGAAATAATTTCTTCAATGTTCTATAAACAAAATCTTCCACTATTTTCCTAATCTACCCTAATGGCCACGAATGAAAATAAACGACCTGCCAGATCTTTACCGCTATTGTGCCATATTATATTAAAAGGGACTACAGAACTAAGGGAATAATAATAATATGGCCGCCAATACATTTTCATAACAATTTGTATACTGATACATATAATAATATTGCATACATATTCAATATTACAAATACATATAATCAATTTTTACATTTTACTTATATGAAGGGGGATGCAAAACAAAAACAAAATGTTAATCAAAATATTTTATAACAACCCGAAAAAAAAAACTTTGTTGTTTTTCGTAAAATTTCATTTTATTTTCATTCTGATTAGATTTTGTTCAACTCTTTGCGCGACAACAATTTTTGTAATATTGGTGCGCAATAAACTTTTAATTATAGCGAATATTGCGCAAGTTTCGGTTCAAAAAGTTTAAAAATTAATTGTGCTTAATGTGTACAATGGAAATTATGTGAAAATTTCAAGAAAATTGATTAAAAATTGCCTGAAAGTCATAATTGTAATGATTACATCATAGAAAAAGTTAAAATGTTCGGTATTTTTTGTTGATTAAAAAAAACGTGATAAATTTTTGAATAATAAAAAAAATGGAAGAATCAGAAGATGAAAGTGTTGAATGTATGGAATTATTAGAAGGAAATTATCAAGTTTTCCGACAATGGGTACCACCAGCACCACGATTTTGGGATGCACCACCAAAAGCTATTATAAAAACAGCTGCTGTAAGGTACACAATAAGAAAATATTGTTAGTGTTGTTATGAATTTGTACAGGCTTTGAGGTTTTTACATTTCTGATTTATTTAAGTTGTAAAATGATTTGTATAATAAAACCACATAAATCAATTAAAAATTAATGTTAGTTATTTTTTAATATTGATTTACCAACTTGATTTTTAGGTTAAATTTCTATAATAACAAATGGAATTCTGTAAAAATGATAATAAGAAATCAATTCAATAAATATTTGTGGTGTATTTCTTTTCGAAAATTGGAAAAAATCATTTCGGAAACTTCTTTATTATAATTGAGGTCTGGGTTTTATGAAATCCATCTAACCACAAAACAATTATTATTTTGTTTCTTATTGTAAATGTTATTTTGTACCTTGTGGTATGAAAGTACATTGAATTTATATCCATACACAATGTAATTTCCGACCACAATCCCAAGAAAAATCGGAACACATTATTGTCATTGGTCGGATATAATAAAAATGTGATTACATTTGTGCAAAAACAAAATTATTATGTACCATTCAAAATGTTTGGTTTTAAGTGCTAACGACAGTTGAATACTTCGCTGTTTGTGCTTGGCACACTGGTGAAAACACTTGTTAATTTATTTGAAATACTTACTCTAGAAAAATAAATCCAACCTGCATATGAATAATAGTTAAATTTTAGTAAGCCATTTTCGTCGGAATACGATAACGTATATACAGATTAGATAGCATATATTACTTTATGAAAGAAATAGATAAAAGATAGCTGCACTTGCACATGATATTAGCTAATTGTTACAATACTAGTAAGTGCTGTCATATTAAAAAAAACTAGCATTTTTCAAAAATATAACTAACTATTCCTAAACCAACTTTTCATCTTTTTAAAATTAAAATATTATTGTAACATTTTTAACCCTCCATTACTGTCGTGTAATTTGTATTCCGTTTTTACTATTCATGGATGTAATCTACCCGTGTTTATAAATGCACTTCTATGACGAACCAAACTATTCATATTTAAGAATCATTTTGGCTATAAACATTAACACTACAATTCAGAGAAACAAAATTTGAGTCATTTCATTTATCAATTATTATTTTGTATAGATATTACTGAAAGGACTACCATTATTATTATAATATTTTCGTACTACCATAATCATATAAATAATCTTAAATATTTTTTACAGTAATTTACTGTCCTTACAGTAATTTCAGTTTCGGTTGCCAAAACTAATGTTGTGAAATATACAGAGTGAAAATACAAAATTGAGTAAAAGTTTGTTGTTGTTTTGATGTTTTACCATTAGATTTTTTAACGTTTTTTTTTAATTGGGTATATATGACCCAACAAAAGTAATGGAGGGTTAAATATGCCTATAGCATTTCGCCATGTTGATGATAATGTGTTATCCCTGCTGAATTATAATTTGTTGCTTGTTTAACATGTTATATTAAATTCTCATAAGAAAAACACCTACCACCACATACCAGCACATTATTCCTGGATAAACGGACAAGACTTACTTACTAAAACCCACTTTTAAAGTTCGATTTTATATTTTTAGTTTTGCTACCATTTGATTCTAAAAATCATATAACTTTTTTAAAAAGAATTTAGATGTATCAGCTACCGATTAAAACACTGACGGAATGAAAGTCAGTCTGACATGTTAGATTTTTGAAACACGCCTAAATGAATAATTAGATTTAATCTAACTCTTTTTATCGTAAGGTTTTAATACCTTCCATTGATAGGATAACTATACAGCTTATAATTAAAATTTTGCATACCCTCAACTTTAGCCTTCGATTTTCTTATTTAGTCTTACAAGCTTGCTGGCGCTCATTTAAACTCACGATTTAGTTTAACATTATTTACTATACAAATTTAATAAATTTTAATTATATTTAATGTATCCAATATTCAGTATTCAATTCACTATCACTTAATATAAATCTTACATTGTAAGAAAATTCACTAAAACCATTTTCTATTTTAATACTAGAATTTATTCAGCCACCACAACAAAAACTATAATAAAATATCACCACAAAAACAGCACTGAAATTTTAATGATTTCAATTTTGTAATTGTACTTTTTGAATTGTTGACGGACAAGTTATCAATATTATTATATTATTTTTATTTATTTTTACAATAAAAACGCCTAAAAACGAGTTCTGCAAATGAATGACATTCAACGAAAAAGAACACGCAATAAATCAAATATATCGTGAAAAGGGAAAATTTCATGCTGTTTACATTACTATAAAATTTTATGAAACCAAGAAGAATTCATCATTAAACAAGTGAATCTATTTTTAAAATGAAATAAACCTGCCAGTACTGTACCAAAAATATTTTTTTTTGAATATTGTTGCACAGTGTCTACATTGCACAGTGTAGAGGAGAACTTTGACTGGAATTTATATACAAAATTTTCATTAAAAATAAATATATAATTATGTGCTTTAGAAGTGCTACGAACGATAGCATTTAATTTTAAATATTCGGAATACTATAAGCTATAAGGGAAGGTTTTATATTTTCCTGTGTTGTGTGGATAAATTTAATTTGAGGATTTTCTTTTTTATGTTAAAAAATATTTGAAGGGTTGGTATGTTAGTGTTGTTAGTGTTTAATTTCGCAACCAAAACACTATCAGTAAATGTCAGAATATTTTGTGAAATGCGATAGAGTGCAATTTTCATCATGCTGTCAGCATTGTCATACCTAAATGGAAAATATATCATTTCTGTAAAATAATAAATATAAAATAATAACAAAAAAATCTTTGATGAAACCTAGGTTAAGATTTGTGATTAAAAAATTGGAAATTGTTGTTTGTAATTAAAATATTTTGGAATTTTTTTTTTAATCCATACCAGTAGATTTGAATTGGTAGTACCAATACAAGGCTACTGTTTAGTTCATATGTGATATGTAAGCGTTTATAAATGTTCATAATGTAAACATTAAACGGAAATCTCAATATGTAGAGGATGTTGTGAAGAGGAGGAAACAGTAGAACACCTCCTTTATCACTGCCCTGAAGTAAGATATATGGAAGTCATTTCATGAACGACATGGAGGAAACGGAAGGGTTAAAGCCGACTAGACTGATTCCTCGTGTGAAAGGTGAATTAGAATGATGTGTACAAGAGACCCTCGTGGTATAGATGCGCAGAGGAGTCTTTTGTACATTTCCCTCCCTTTAAACCAACCAAACTTTTATAATTTAAATAATTAACATTTTATCGTACCATTCAATTTTCATTAAATAAAGTCTGTTTAGTTAGTAACGAATTTTATGAAAATGATCAAAACGTTTTTACGCAAAAATTTACTAAGCACAAGCCCCTTAAATAAATAAATTCCTTTCATTTTTAAATTGACATATACATAAAAAGGAAAAAAAGAACTGGTTTTTAAGCATCCTAATGAGAATATGATTTTTAATGTCATATTGGTTGATACTGGCATTTTTATTTATAACTAGGATATTATTGTACATATACAATCAGGACAGGTTCTTTGACAACTTTTGTTTCCAGAAAGAAGATTAAAAAATTGTTCAGTGTTTCTGTTTTAAAAACAAATAAGGAAAAACTATAGTAAAACAAAACTATAATAAAATAAAATAGGAAACTTTAATAACAAAGATTTAACTTGTTTGACTGACATTTTCAACTTGGTAATAAATTCTTAGAAATTATTTATAGAAATTGTTATTTCATTAGAATTTATAGAAATAGATAAACAAAAATATCTTATGCAATTATAACAATTTGTACAATTTTATTACAGTATATAGCAAAAACTTATCATATCTTTTTATCGCTCTTAGCATATCTTGTAATAAAATCATAATTTCCATAAAAGTTATGTAGAAAATTAATATAATTATTACTTTAGTTTAGATTAGTTTTGAATCAGTTTGGTATTTTATTAGTTCAGATTAGATTTATTGATTTTCGGAAGTTTTATTAATGAATCGATCTAGTAATTACGCTTGGAAAATAATGTAGTCAAATTAGATTAGGTGTACATTCGACCAATCAAAATTAAATTTACCCATATTTTCCCAGATCATTAAAGATTATCAATTTAGCAATGAAATTAGTTGCAAAAAGGAAATATGCTATCAACTATATAAAATATGCGAATGTACTCCTAATATTTGTTCCATATTTATCCAGATATTATACAGCCATTTTTATACTCCATCTAGACAGATTTTAGTTCAATTTTTCTATATAATAAAATCCTACATCTTGTGTTGTTCAGACTGTATTTTTCAGTTTCGATTTTCGATTGCTGATTTACTTTACCCACTGTTGTGCGATGTAGACTAGTTCATTGGCTATGTGTCGATGTTTATGTGTAAACAATAATTCATAGTTTACGCGAAGACAATGTCAACAAGATTAAATAAAAATAATTAAAATCGTGATATTAAATTATATTTCTCTCTATTAAATTCTTATTTCAAATTCCGAAGCCAAACAGACCTTCACGTGCTTGATATAGCATGAAATAATAATTTTACATTTGACAGATCTTATCAAGTCGATATTGTCTACATTATCTGCACCATAGTCGGCATTGTCTACATTATTGTCTACTCTATAGTGTCGAAAATGAAAGTTTACGTATAGAGAAGCAACACTGAGTTTAGCAGTTGTTATATTCAACTACTTATAAATTTTATAATTAAATGGAGTAATTCAGTCATATTTTAGCATTCCTAAAAAGTGTGTAATTATATTTTTGCTTCCACAACTTCAAGATGACATTAATTTCGTATCTTCTGAGATTCATATCTTTGAAGCTTAAAATTTTCTTTAAAACAATAGAACCGCCCGATCTGGTTTTCACTCCTATCTATTATTTGACGAAATTAAACCAATTCAGAGATCACAATAAAATTATTAATTAAATTGTTTAAATTTTACCGACTATAAAAATAATTATATATTTGTAAATTCCTGTGAATTACTCCACAAACAATTCACTATAAATACAATAAAAGATAAACCATCAAATTCAAACGAAATAATTACTAATTAAAAATTCAACTTAATATAAAAATATTTTCATTGGACTATAAAACTTTTTTAGAGTTATTTCAAGATTGCACTAAAAATATAATTCCAACAAAATTTCAAATATTTTTTTCTTTTAATTAAATATATATACAATTATTTTATTTAATTTACAATAATATACCATAAAAACACATTAATTCAAAGAGTCCATGAAAGGATGAAAATTATGCAGAATTTTAGTTAACAAATAATTGCGACTTTTATTTTGTTTGCAGAAAAGTTTCAATTTTTAATTTTCTTTTATATAATTCTGAAAAGTTTCAACAGTCACGGAAAAGATTGTGTATATAGAGAATCAAGTAGAAATAATAGCAATAAATTTAAAAAGTTTGACATTTCAATTTCGACACCCAATATATAATTTTTTTTTTAATGTATATTAAGTGTAAGAAAGTAAAACTCATCCTTGCGCTTGAATAAATTTATATAAGTTAAGTTTTTTAATAGCGTTTATAAATATAAGGAATTAAAAATGTTTAAAAGTTCCTGTTCACAAAATTTCAAAATAAGCGGTATAGAAATAATTTGATTTCATTTTTATTTTAGAGTTATAAAATGAACAGCGTACAGTAGAAAACGGAAGTGACTTTATTATATACGTTAACGCCACAGGAAGAATAATAAATATATTTTGATGAAATCTACACTAAAAAAATTTGGTAGTAAAAATTCAAATATATTTTGGTTAATACCATCTTCAGAGATTGGAGTTAGTCGTATAGTCCTCCCTGTAAAATCGAATCTACTACCATCGGACCTATGAGTTTCATATGCTTTTTTGACTTTTTAATTTTCAAATAACCCAATAAGTAATTGTCAATATCTATAATTTAGAACTTCTTTATAATCAGATCGGTTTTGTCCAGTTTTTCTAATTACACGTCGAGTAAACTAGGTGGTCTAGTACTCCATATTTTACAAACACAAATGTTGGAAAGCAATCGGCACTAATATTAGTTTTTCTTGTTCCGTCATCAAGCACGTTATCAAGTACTTTATAACATACAGTGATTGAAAGTACATGTTAAAGTTAAGTAGTTTACAGGAAGTACAAGAACCTTAAAAGTATAGAAATTCTATAGACCTGTATATTATATATCACTGTTCGGCACCAGTTGTATATCCTCCTTCATAAAACGACGAATATAAGACTCGTAATGTAACCTGATAGGTTGATTCTTCATGTTACATGTGTCGTAGTGATTAGCTGAGCCACATCTTCTTTCAGCGAAAATGAAATCACAAAGAAAATGTTGGATCGTCTCAGTCTGTACATATAAATACCACCCATCACCATATTTTAATAGTGTGATTCCGAAACATTGAGTCTCATGTATTTATTAAGTATTTAAGTAAGCTCGGGATGCTCTTTTAAATTTGTTCTGTGTTATCAGATCTATTGACTTTAACGAAAATATTGGTACTACTACTAGGAATTACTTGGATCATGCATTCATTCAACTGCTAAAACTTCAACTATAGTTAACCACTCGAATATGGCCCTTAATTATAATAAATTTTCGGTATGAAATTTTCGGTATTGTTCACGAAATTTGACCTATTTTGCTTTTATATTTCATTTACTTACACATTTTTTTCTGTGTATATAGTGGCAAAATCTATCAGATCAAAAATTCTTATATCCCAAAGTGGAATATTATCAGTAACAATGCATCTTGGCGGAAGCGTGAACACTGCTGCCATATGCCATATCAAAATTAATGTAATATTTTTGCTTTTGATGGTGAGGCAGAATATTATCCAATTTTATTGTCAGTATATTTATATAACAGGAAAAATTTCACACCCTCCGTAACCCACACAAACGTTCAGTTTGAAAGTGCATACACCATGAAAAATAGAATTTGTTCGGAACGTACTGTTAAAGTTATATACTATATTTATAATTTTGAATAAATATAACTTCTTGTAGAAGTCGGAATTGTAGGACTTTTAATTTTTTTTTTGTATAAATTTGATTTGCATTTTTATCAAATCAATTTTCACAAAATCCAATTTAACACCCGAAGAAACTCCTTCTTTCGAATTGTCTTTGATGGTTTGTTCCTTTTTTCTTCGGCAATTGTTTATTCTGTTTATATTTCGTACAGATGGATAAAGTTTCTTTGTTTGTTTATTTTAACTATATACAAAATTTTCCAAGAAAATACTCATAATTTTCTTTAAAGAAATCATCAGAAATACAAAACAATTTTCAGCTTTAAAAGGATATTCTGTATGGATTTTGTGAAAGACGTAATACAAAAGGATCAGGTGTGAAATGGTTTCTTTAAATTGAATTGCTTTTGATTGGGTTATTTTCTGTGTGTTTATTAGTTGTTGTTATTTTTAAGGATGGCTCTATTACTTCTTGTGATAAAAAAAAGGATAAATTGGAATCCTGTAATACAGTCAAATTATTTTTGAAATTCTTGATAAATTAAATTATTATTTTAAATTAAATCGAAAACGTAATTTATATTGCTCCTATTTTTAATAATAATCTTTCAACTGAAGATCAATTTTGATAAATTTAAAAATTATGATTTATGAGAATTTATTCGATATTTGATACCATAGAAATAATCTTTAATCAAAACTAATTTTTGTCATTTATTACATAGTCAAATTATAATTTGCCAATTCAAATACTTTAGGTTCAACAAAACAACATTTATAGTAATGAAAAGTCTGCTCTAATGGCTATCCCTTCAATTGATTCTTAATTAATTTAAGGTAAACTTCACCAGTGAAGGTTAAAAAAAATATTTAGATAATAAAATAATTTTCTATAATGACAAAAATATGAAAATATTTCCGTATAGTCTGCTAGACATTAGCCACTGTACAGAATATTTCAAAGAAAAATATTTTTCTTTAATATCAGATTTCATTTCTGAATCATTGAACACCAGACATAGGGAATTATTGATATTTCCTAGCTGGTATTTTATTTGTAATTTTTATTTACGATAGATAATTAAAGTGGATTTATTGCAAGGTTTTGAAATTTCAAATTTTAAGTCTCATTTTTAACTCTGACAGTATCCCACAATAACACTGCTAAAGTTCTTAAATACATAAATAATTTCAAATTTTCATAGATACCAAAAATGTCAATAGACATTATTGGAAGACTCTTCAACAAACCCAAGGCTTTTCAAAAGTTTTCTGTTAATTTTTAATGCTTTTTTGGCAAATCTAAATATTTATATGTAAGGTATGGTATATCTAGTAAAATAATACTCTTTATATTGCGGTATATCTGTCAATTTAATCAGTTCAGATTATTAAAGCGTCAGCAATTTTTTTTTCCAATTGAAAAAACACACAAAATGCCAGCAACATGTCTAATTATCTTTATCCGCGCCATACAATAACCAAAATGCTGTAAAGACGACGATTGAAGATTTTGATCAGAATCACATTTAATTATTTAATACTGGAAAATCTTAACAGACTGGAAAATATAAATCGCAAAACTTCTAAAGGAAAATTATAAATAGAAAGATGAGAATTGAATAAAGTCTTTTTTTTTATCGATCATCTTACAAGAATGTTCGAAATGTCAAAAAGTGAGATTTTATTAAAGATATTGATTAAATGTGTTATAATTCACAATTTATATAACAGGTTAATAAAATCAGTATAATTTCAATGCTCTCTAAGTTCTTCCATATATCAATTTTGCTAGCAACGTACAATGACCATAATTTTTCCTTTTCATTTTTAGTCGCCAGAGCTCTAAAATGTGAATATCATAAGTTCAGTTACTCGGTGGTCTTTAGTATGGTCTAGTCATAAACTATTTAACATAATTCAAATTAAAATTCATTTATGCGCATCAAAAATTTTACTTTATATTCTGAATAAGTCTCAGTGAATTTACATCATCCTTAATCCGATCCTTAAAAATGTGTGAATTTATAAGAATATTTATAAATTTTTAAAAGCCAGGTGGTCATTTTCATGAACAATATGTCAAAATATTTTCTAGTATTTTTGTAATGTATGTATTGTAGATTTTAATCACGGTTTATGGTTTACAATTTGTAACGTTAAAGTTTTGTAATTAATGCCTAAATTTATGAATTTATTGAACTATTTTCCGAAGCGTAAAGCAAAAAAAAGAACTGAAAATGTAATTTAGAACATGCGTTTAACCAACATTTTTATACGATATAATTTTAATCAAATAAAAGGGAATTGTTTTTGATTAATTTCATGGATGTTTCGGAAATTTAATGCGGAATATGAAATTTATATAAGTTTTCAAGGTTTGGCTGTCATGTTTGTAATGGAGTATTTATGTTGACAATAAAATCTGAAGTTTTGTGTACTATAACATTTAGAATTATCACAATTTCGTAATATTTATATCATCTTGATCAAGATAGTTAGACCAATAAAAACGTTTAAGAATCCTTGGATGAATGTCAAGGGTATAACTGTCATTGGAAATGCTTATGTTTACGTTTAAGATAGCGAATAATATTGTATTACCTCTGGGGGAAAACATTTAACTATTCACATTGCTAATTCGTGGTAACAAATGTACCAAGAAATGAACCCGATTATAATTAGAGGTGTTTATTAACAATTAAAATGGCCATTTATTTTATTAAATATGTACGAAATTTGAAAAACCAATAACGACAGGCGAATTGATGTTGGACAGACAGATAAAAATAATATTAATTATTTTTTTTTGTTCTCAAAGGAACCATAAAAATTAATCAGAAAAGTTACTTAAAATTAATTCTAAGACGTTCGTTTCAAACATGGCAAATGAATTATTAATTAATTTCCTTAATAATTTCCTTGAATATTAACAAAAAACCATCATGTGTGTGACTTTCTTGCATAACTCTTATGTATACCATACTTATATATTATTTATTTATATATAAATATAATTTAACTGAAAGATATATACCACTAACATACCAGATTTGAAGGATATATGATGGCCATTAAAACCACCAAAAAGAAAACCATTTTTTTTTCTTATGTAATATAAAAACTGAAAATATTTCCATACATGTTTTTTTTTGTACTCTCGAAATAACATAATCATAAATATGATTTAACCTACATAATATTTAACTAACAGTAGTTTTCTTTTGGTCTTTTTGCCGCATGTATTAAGGACGTTAATCATCCTAGAAAATGGGCGACTTTCCAAAAAAGAAAACTTATTTAGAATATATGCGAAAAAAAAATTCGTGTCAAAATACATTTAGGACAAAACTTTCGGTTTTTCCCAAAAGTTTTCCTTTGAATTTTGTAACTTTGTAACGTTCCAATATGGGGTGGAAGATTGTATATTAGAAAAAACTTTCAAAAACTGTTATTTTTCTTCTCCTGTTTTTTTTTTATTTTTGGGGATTTTCAATAAAAATTAGTCAAAACAGGAAACTCCAAATTAATGTTAACAGATGACATAAAGCCAACCAAAATTGGGGAATAGTTAAAGCTGGGTAAAAAAAAATAGTACTAATGACAAGGAGTGTTTACTTAAAGGTATAATAATCGTCGCCATTTCTAACTAACAAATTATCAACTGTAATATTGATGGAATTCCATTAATATTATAATAATTTGTTGGATTTTCTCCTTGTTTTCGGGATTTGATTTTGTTTCCCAAGAAAATTAATAAATTATATTCTTGTTTTCTGATTTGAAAAATATTTTTTTTTTGTTGGGGGAGCAAAGTCAAGTTAAGGTGTCGCTGAGGATCAAATAAAAATTTTATATATATTTTTGGAAAAAGAAAATCTAAAGAATTTGATTATTATTGAAAATCAATTTTCTATAATGGAAATTATGACATTTTTACACGTCAATTTGTAATAATAAATGTTGTTGAATTCGTTTTGTCATTTTCTATATTATGTACATAGCTATATATTTTATTATGACGACGTACCAAAAATAAATTATTAATGAATCCATTTAGGATAATTTAAGCAACCGAGATTGACATAAAATATGTTCTTTAATGGCCACATTTGATATAACCACCTTATTGAGAAACAAAAATACTTTTAAAATGTGTATTTTTGTTTCCCTAATTTGATTTTTGTCTATTGCATAAATATTTTGTGGAAGTTTGTGCAAATAATAATATTATCCATTTAAAATATTACAGTGAATACAGAGATAGAAAGAAAATCGTCCTTTTCCTTGTACTAAAAGAAATATATGTAAAAATAATTTGTAGCTTTGAGAAAATGTAAATTTTTTGATTCTTAATATTAAAGAGTTTGTTGATATTGGAATTCACGAGATTTTAGTATTAGATGATCTATAATGTCAATATCACTTTACAAAAAAGTCAACTCAAGAAATGTCAACTCAAGAATATTGTTACACCTGAAAATGAAAATAAAAGTAAAAATTGATCTATTCAAGTATCAACTAATAAAATATTAAACCGAATTAATAAATAAACTCCATCAGTAACTAAAGTAGAATAATGAATAAAGCAGAAACAGGAGTAGGAGCTGCTATAGCAACTAAACTTGATAGTGAAGGACTAAAATTATTAACTTTTAGTTGTCATCTCATAAAAAGCGAATGTCAATTTATGTAATTTCACGAATTGCTCTGAATTATTTGCTAAATAACTATTACTGAAAGTATAACCAAATTTTAAAATGTATATTAGGATTAGCTGATCTAATGTGAATATCAGCATCTAAAAAGTCAGTTTTTTCATTTTCCAGTTTACTTATCAACTATATTATTTAAAATAGAAAAGAAATATGGAAAAAACCTAGTAATTGTTCGTAAAAATATTAATAAAAATATATTCTTAACTGACATCTGTCAAAACAGTCATAATCATAAATATTATAGAAAAGCTGATATGAAAAACTTCAGCCAGTTATATTTTCTAACCACTGTCAGTGTAAACAAATTTATTAGAATATTTTACCATATATTCCTCCTTGTAATTGTCGATCCCTTGCAAAAACTCAGAAAAAGGGGTTGCCTAATCCTCCCAAATATAAAAATGGACCAATTTCTACAATGATGAATTGCCAAAAAATGTAAAGAATCATTTATGTGGAAAAAACTTAAATAAAATCTTAAGAGATTCAGCAGCAGGGCCAAGGACAAGACCATATTATATCTTTGTGTTATCTCCCCTTTTTTTCCTAAAGATTACACAACATTATAAGGTTTTTTTTTTTTTCAGTTTCTTTAGCAACGTTTTTATGCATATTGGATATTGTGTATGAGACATGTATAGTAGTGTATCAAAAAACCACCCACAATTTTAATGCACCTTTAAATTTTGTATTCAAAAAGTATAAAAATATAATAAATTCACCCTGAAGGGTGATATATGCCCATTGTCATTTGAAACAACATCAGCGATGACGACAATATAAAAAAAATATTTTACTCTAAAATATTTCAATAGATTAAGGATATTTTTTAAAGAATTTTCCAATTTATAAAAAGGGGTTTCTATTTTTTTTTTGTTGCTGATTTGAAGAGTGGGCGTTTTGAAATGTAAATTCAAAAACGGAAATTTAATTTTATGAGGAAAAACTTTTGTAATGATGGTTAAAATGTTTTTCTTTAATTAAATCAACACTGTTGTACGACAAAGATTAGGGAAATTTGATTAAATTTGAGGTCAAAATAGCATAAGGTTTTTAAATAGGACAATTTTTTAGTTATTTATTGGACCAGAACCATTATGTGGTATCTCAACCTGCTACTTCAAGGTAATTACAATCTCGGGAATTACACTGGAAAATATTCGTGAAGGTCTTACACAAGGTTATTAATTTCTGGATAATGGTAGGCTCCTTACAAAGCCAGAAAAATAGTAACCTCAAAAAGCATATATTTAAAATTGGTATATCAGCAGATTAGAGGTGTTTAGATTCTGTCAACGATAACACGAGGACGGAACGGCGGAACACATACTATGTAGCTGTAGGACGACTTTGACACCTTAGAAGCTATGTTGTAGTGGGTTCCACTTCCGCTAATTCAGCAGCAGTACTCTTTCTTCAACAGTATGGGCAATTACGAATAATTAGAAGAGATATCGCAGTAAGGCAAATAGAATCAGTGATTAAGGATATTTGTGGCACTCCTTAACCTAATCAACCTAACCAAGTTAGGTTGAAAGCGAAGCAAGTGTCAGTAATTTAATGTATATTAATATAATTCATGCAAACATATAAGCTGCCTAATATCCTTAAAACCTAGCTAGATGAATTGATCTGTCTGTAATTAACTAAATTAAGGAAACCAGACATAATCAGAATGGCAACATATTGATCTTCAAATTTAAACAAATAGAAGATTATGTCCTTCAATTTTGACCGAAATTGTTATAGAATAATAATTGAGAACAATAATGAACTACAAATGAATCCATGTGCGCAGACATGGAGCTATTTTGATCTTCGACCTAAAATATTCAAAAGTTGCTAATTCTATAGAAAAATATACTTAGAATTAATGAATGAATTGAATTACACTATCGAAATAACAAATTCAAACTCTCCTCAAAATTAATAATTAAATAACTATTGTGAATTTTCCATATATTCAAACCATTCTAGTACTACTTTTCCATAATAATTTTCTCATTCATTACATATTTCAACAATATTTCCCTCTTTAAATAAAAAATAACGCCTGCGTATATGCAATGTTTTCATTTCATTATTTACTCAAACTCTCAATTTCATTCACTATAAAAAATATACAAAGACACCAAATAAAAACAAAAATTGTGATAATATTTTTTTTATTTTTCAGTATATCCTTATTTTTTGTTGACTTTATCCTGTTTGGGGGAATTTTAGATCCTTTAGTATATAAATAAATGTATACAAAAACGTTTGCACGCAAAAATTCAATTCTCGTGATAAACTAAAAGATTTTTATCGGTTTTATTACGTCGTCGAAAATATTTATAAATAGCCAGTAAATAAACCGGTATTATCGTCTGTTGCATATTTTTAGGATTATACAAATTATTTTGGTATTTTAGTACATAGTGTAAAAAAATTAGTTTCATTTTTGGAAGAAAAAGTTTTTACGAAATTTTAAATTTTAGTAAACAATTTAGCCAAGTGATAAATTAATTAATTAGTTCTTTTTTATAAAATAATGTTTTGGTTAACCAATTTAAATAATTTAATTTAATTAATCAGAAATATTATCCTTAACAAGAAGTGTTTTTTTTTAATAAATAATTTATTAACCCTTGTTGTGTGTGACTTATTAGGTAGTCGCGATTAAATTTAATAACGTTTAAAATCAAAATTTCTATAGTGTAAGTTTTTGTTTTTTGTATATTACTTTTATTTTAAATTAAAATAAATTATATATAAATTTAAATGGAACACGAATATAAATTTTAATGGATTAAATTAGCATACTAAAAATTAATTGACATGCAAACTAGTTAAATATATTTTTTACATTTATTTTTTTATCTGTGATTCTAAAACTATATTTTATTCAGCTATGGCTACCCCTTGAAATTTGAGATATTAACGAGGTAGTGTTAAATCTGATTTTTCAAATATTAATTGAAGTGAATGGCTTTGAAAGGTTTAATATATGCATTGAAATAGATATACGGAATCTAACTGAGAACTGTGACAATAACTGACAAATTAGCCTCTACTTTTCTATATTCGTAGTATCGAAGCTATTAATAGAAACTATGAAATTAAAAATGTTAAATAATTAGAAATAAATTTCCCTCCAAATTTTATGATTAATATGAATTGACATTTTTTAAACTATTCACAATATTATCTGGATAAAAACCAATTTAAGTGTAAAGTCGATTTTAAAATGTTTATAACTTTAACTGCATCATTTATAAAAGATTTCATAAGGGAACTAATCATAAGTAGACTAAATAAATACACAAATATGATGTAACAATTCATATTACAAATTTTCAAATTTTATTTCGCTTCCAATCATCACCATACATGCATTAGAATCCCAACGAAATAAAAGATAGATTTGCAATTGATCAGCGCTATCCAGAGCCAGGTATAGCTTTCTTCGCGATCTAATCATTAAATGGCCTAAGGAAACCGTATATTTCCTTAACGACACCAGATGGATCTGAAATAACCTCATACATGCTACAATTCACGAGAATCTGGAATTCGCCACCCGAAATATCCTACCAATTACCATTCATTTTCAAATCACACAAACCATATACTTTCCATATTGAACGATTTCATTCATTATATGTAGACAAATTGTTTTGGTATAGTTTTGAATAGATTTATTCGTTGAACTTACTATCATAATTACAGACCTGAATACATAATTGTGGAATGCATACAAAAAATTGCTTCTGTTCTGGAAGTCCCAACATTCAAATATAATATTTTCTTTAAGTCAGGACTAACTAACTATGGAGTTTAAAAAGTTATAATTTTAATGTTAATATTCAAGTTTCAACTATTTAATAGTATTCCAACTAATTAACAATAAAATCGCCGTTTTACTTATAATCTCAAATATTTAATTTTCATTTAAATTAATTTAATTACTAATTTATATTCGAATAATTTATTAAATCAAATAAATGATAAATATATACCACCAAAATAAAAAATGGTATAATTATTTCCATTAATCCTCCGAAAAAGAACTAAAATGAAAAGAAAATATTTTTTCAACTTTAACACTTTTAAAGAATCGTAATTTTCTCCCTTCGTACAACCAAAAACAACATCAAAGAAAATTTTCATTTTTCTTCGAGTACTTGTTAAATATAATATTTTTTAATGTATACCTCAGTCAAGTTTATCCTTTTAAAAACAATTTTTATATTTATTTTTTAATATTTTGAAACCATAACATTAAAAGATAATTTTCTCTCCGCAAAATTTCAAAATTTTAATTTTCAAATAATATAAATTGTTACTTTATGTTAGCGAAATGAATATTTTCCAAATCCTTTGATTAGTGAAGTTGAAGTATAGTAGACATATTATGGCATACCAAGGATTGTAAACAGAGAGACGACTCCTTTCATTGATTATCTTTTCGACGACTTAATTTTCATTCCTATAAAACGCCTCAAGACAAAACATTTTATGATCAGACTTCGTCGGCCAAAAAAAAGTGAACAAAATTTTCAAGGTTTGAGAATTAAAGTTGTAGAAATGAATTTTTGTCATCATCGTCTTTCAAAGGATTACAAAAATTAATAAGGAAAAAAGTGCAGTAAAAGTTGAAGACTATTTTAATATCTCTAAATGTTACAGAAGAAAAAAAATCTTTTTCGCAAAATTTTATTTGGAGTTTTTTAAGATTTTTGCTATTTTCCAGGCTATTTTTTTTTTTTATGGGAAGGATCTAATCTGAATCAACTTTCCTAGATTGAAGTGTGATTTCTGTATTTAAATTTATTCTACAAAACTTTCGATAAGATAATTAATTTCAAGTGTTAAAGGTATCGATTTCAAATTTTGGAATGAGTGGGTTCATTTAAAATTGATAAACAAAGAAATTCT
The DNA here is from genome assembly GCA_963920725.1 of Rhamphomyia laevipes. Taxonomy (NCBI): domain Eukaryota; kingdom Metazoa; phylum Arthropoda; class Insecta; order Diptera; family Empididae; genus Rhamphomyia; species Rhamphomyia laevipes. The sequence goes on from OY987259.1 coordinate 44,915,939, forward strand.
TATAGTAAAGTAATAGTAATACGTTTCCGTCTGGCGGTTCAGTGAAATTATTATATGCACCTAAATTATTCGTAAATTTTGCGCTAGAAAGCTTGAAGAAAACAGACGTAAATAGTTCTATAGCAAGCCAAACAGTTCACCTTTTGTTTCTAAACGAAAAATTGCAGTTTATTGTCGTAAATGGTCAGTAGTTTTATTGTTGATAGGGATTTTGTTATGGAAAGGCAATTGATAGTAGAATAAAATATTAGTAATTACACTTTTTTAAGTCATTGAGAAATGCTGCACCGTAAAATATATTTGATTTATAAAATGTAATTACAGAAATTGTAAATCCGCACTCGTGAATCTATATTTAACCACGCATTTAGATACGACAAGAATAAAATGCCGACAGGGATATTAAAAGTTTCTTTGTAAACAATTCGCAAATAATTTCATTTGTAAATGTATTACAGGTATTACATAAAGGATAAAGCTTACTTAAAAGTATATGAAAATGAAATTTCCATATAAATTTAAGGTGTCATGTTCAGGTAGTACACAGTACGCGTGAAAAAGTCATAAAAATCAAAATATTTTGTTTTCCAGTCAATAGATGGCGCACAAAAAGTTTCCAATTATATTTTACAATGAAATTTTGGCATTATTTAGATAAAATTTTGAATAGTTTGAATAGCTCAGTATAAAATGTTAAATTTTCTTTTAAATAAAAATGACAAAATATTTTTTCACGTTTATTTCGCCTGTAAATCTGGAAAGGTTCAGTGATCGCGTTAAATTTTAATTACACTCGAGCTGCTTACTAATCTTAAAACTTTACAAAAGTTGATCACTCCTTAATCACACAAAGTTCACACTCGACAAAAGTTTATCTGTATCGAACTACTTCAGAACAGTGGTTCAGTCAGATTTAACTGCTCGGGATCTGGTAACGTTTTTATAACTTTCTGGTTAATATTTATCTAAATTTATGTAAAATATTCACAAATTTTCAATTCCATCTCTTAGTCTATGAATTAGGTTCATAAAAAAATATATTTTTATATGTTTTTTTGAGGTAAACCTGATTTACTCTTGATTTTTTTGTTATGATATAAAACCGACATTGTAAATCAAAACCAAATATTTCAACTTTATAAATCAAAATCAATTTTTTAAAACAACACGTTTTTTTTTAATGATTTATTATTAAAACATTTTATTTTATTTTTTTCATATAAATTTATGTTTTTTTCTTTTTTTTTTTGTATCATTTCAGGTAAATAAATTTTAATAGATTAAAATAAAACAGACCAAAAATTTATGGATTTGTAAAACTATAAAAATGGATTAAAATCATTTTTAACTAAAATATGGTAAGCTAATAATAATAAAAAGTTTTAAATTTTCACATTTTAAATATCATCAACAAAAATGTTTGGTTGTAAAATTTAAAATTTATATTTAATTAATTAATGAAAACTGTTTTCATAAAAAAGTTGTAAATTTTTTTCAATTACCTTCTTTAGAACATTTTATAATTGCGGCTTTTCACTTTGTATATAACGACAAAATTTACCTATTTATTGTAACCGCGTAAAAGTTCTTTGCGTTACCATATGAACCATAATCTAATTACTAATTTATTAGAAAGTATTTTGTGACAGTAAAAAATTTAAAACACAGAAAACTGCAAGGAAATTTAATGATTGTGAAAGAAACCGCGATCTTGTGAGCGCAATGTGTCATGTTAGATGGGCGAATACAAGCCACTAATGTGAACAATTTCTGAAATACTTAAATGTAATTAATGATTTAAATAAATTTTCTAATTCAATTGCAACTTTACAAAATATAAATTGTTTAATATTTTTTGTAAGTGGTTTTTAATTAATGATCGTATTTACACAGTGTTAATTTAATTGACGATAGATGGAACAGAAGATTTTTTTTTTTTATAAAATTAGAATTTATTTCCATATTGAATTTAATTTCATTTTGCAAAATTATATACTGAATGGAGAACGAATTAATGTAATGAATATTTAATTATTTTATTGCACCAAAACGTAATGGCAATTAAAAATAGTTATGTTGAAGAGGTCAATTTTGAAGAAAAAAAATATAATTAGAATATTTCTCGTACTTGTACTTACCTAAATATTAGTTCAATAGATGAAGAAATTACTTATTACAAGAATATAATCAAGATTATGAAATGAACGAATTTATGGCCTCTTTAACGCAACATATATCAAGTCGCTAAATTAAGTCCTACTCGCTGGACCTTTAATTTATTTGCTCTCATACCGTTTCCCATTATTATAGCAATCAAATTTAAGTTTAGGAATTGTACTAATAACCGATTAGCATAACAAGTAAGAAGTAACCAAGATTGATCAAAGAAGAATAAATGTTAGAATGATATTTGTATTTTGAAATTTATGATCCTTAAGCTTAGTAAATACAAATATCCTTCGGTCTTAATTTATTATTTTTTAATCAACGTTGGGGTATCATTATAATATTCTTGCTGTAACGTTTTCTGACCGAAATATCGATGACACCTTAAGTTTGCTGGTATTACATGAGTACCACTAATAAAATTTAAAGTATTTGCAAAAGTGTTTTATGACTAGAAGAAATGCCTACAATTGACCCAATTATTCAATATTTCATCACTAAAAGCTTGTGGTAAATCAATATAAAATTAGCAGAACGAAATTGATATTATTAGAAAAAAAGTCGTAGTTACACTTTCTGAGTTGTTACACGTCTGACTGAAAAAAAAAACAGAGTTATTTGACATGTTTATTCAATTTGTCTGTTTATTCACTTTGGTCCTTACATACTCTAAAAAATATTCTTCTAAAAATTACAAATTACGACTAGAAATATCGCAGTAAATAAAATTAAAACAGACTTTGTTAAACTTAACCATAGAGCAGAGACGAATCTAATGTCTAAATTGATTAAATTCAATTATTTTAAGTCTACACATTTAACGCTTTTCAAATAATTCCCTTTAAAGAAGTTATAATTTATTTTCTTAATGACATTAAACGCCCTAATAAAATAAAATTTTAATTAACTTTTCATAAAAAATTACGTGAAAATATGAAAATATGAAAATTTTCAGTGCAGTCTTCAGAATATCTTTATTTAATTACTATCAAAATTTATTATTCAATATATAATTTTCAATATTTCGAACTACCAACCTGAATTAAAGAAATTAAATTTTTTAATTGAAATGGAAAAGCGATTTAATTGAAAAGGATGAAGAAGATTTTAAAAAAAAATTATTACGATGCGAAAATATGTGGATAATAAATTTCATAGCAACACGTCTTTTTTTATACCTGGAAAATTTATTCATAAAGTAGAATTTTAGAAAAGTCTTAAATGAAATTCAATTGCGTAGCGTGATTGAAAAAATTTATCCATAAAAGTAAATTAATATTGACCATTTAGAGATTATAGAGACCGTAAAGTAAATTAATTTCTAATGAAGAAGTGAAATGAAAGTGGAAAACAAGAACTTCCTTATTTTTGCTGTCTATGCAATTATCTCGAGGAATTTCAATTTTTTTTTTAAAAACCCATTTTGGTATTTAGAAAATAGAATATTAATGAAAAAATTTACTGGTTAATATTATAAATTTGGTATAACTAGAAAATAGATGATATATAAAGAGTTAGCGCATGATAGATTCAAAAGTATCTGGAAGAAAGATATTACTAAGAATATTATTTATGATTAATTACATAATTATTGACACTATCTTACTGATAAATGAAACATTTAATGATATATCTATGAATTAATGGAAAAAACGAATTGTTTCCATTCAAGTAGGACTTTAATTTACAAATTTTGTTATTCTGCGTGAGATGCTCAATATCTCTTCGCTAAATTAGCAGAAGATGCTCCACGACTTGCTCTATATTTTCCGGTTCCTTATATAACACCAGCAAAGAATGCTATTTATTAATTCATGGATGCATTAAATTATGAATTTGTATACTAATTTAACTTAAATTTACCAATTTCTAAGAAAATTTTTTGCAATAAATAATTAAAATATGTAATATTATCGAATAATATGCAATTCTCCTTCTACTTATGCGGAAATAATGATTTTTTATATGTAGCTAAGATTACTATGTAAATGTCAATATCATTATCAGTACATAAAATTGTACCATATCATTTGATTGGAAATAAAATAGTCAGTGTCAGTCTCTAACACCACTACCTAAATCAGAATATATACGTCGATACGCGTTATCTCCCGAAATAAAACATCAAAGCTTTAAACAAATATCTAACAACTCAAAATAAACAAAAATTCTTCAAAAATGACGCAAATGACACAGCCTATGTCTCGGCCTATATCTGGAGCTCTACTATACAATGTATGTGCATGGCCCCATTTTGACAGACGTCGTACCTCGTACGATTTTTGATTTAGGAAAAAGTGTTAACATAATCCACGCTCGGTTCATAATAAATTTTCTGTTTGTATAAACATTTTAATGACATAAAATTCATTAAGAACAGAGCGTAAATGACCGCTGGTACTTGTTACAATGTTCCGAAATCTCAGTACTCATATCAAGAGAAACCATGAATAATAGCTATCCCAAAAATTCAAAAAATTTACTAAAACTTATCAATTTTTATTACTAGCTAAAAATGTTTTAATATCGCAAAATTCAAATGTCTCCCATTTCTGATAAATTAAATCTCAATTAATTATAATTATTTCTTTCAAAACGTTTAAATTACAAAATAAAATATAAAAACCTTGAGTAGAAGATTAATTAACACCACAATTCAAAACAAAATTCTAAAAATGATCACCGATCTTCTCTATACTTTAATATTCACCCATAAACAGTGAACTACATATAATTTTAACCTTCTTAAGTTACTATCTTTTAGCAGTTTGCTCTCTTTTTTATTTCTTCCCAAAACAACCTTCAAAACATTAAATAATGTAAACCTCAACTCAAAAGCTACAAAAATTCTCCACACAAATTATCTGAACACTACACAAGTCTGGCTTTTCTTCAAACTTCCTTTTTAGTTAGTGTTGCTCTCTGTTTCTACTAAGTCAATTTGTGTTTAAGGTGTCAGTATCGAAAGAAACGTGATTGCGATCGGTTGCACCTGTTATACGCTCGCGTACCAATCCGTAATCTGCTGCAGGTGAAAAAAAAAAAAAAACAATTGAGCAATCTTCACATAAAATCTATTATTTTCATATGTATTAGTGTTAATAAATGTCGTTTTGTATGTGTTCAGTAACAATTTCATCATTATGGCTGTTATTATTCAAAACCGTCGTCGTCTTTTTTTTGTCTGCAACAGAATTTTTTCCTTTATTACGCGCGCAAATTTGAATAATCACATTAAAATGTGAAATATAACAAATTTAAATTTCAATTGGAATTTTTCATTAAACACTCTTTTCTACATAATTTTAATGCAAAAAAAAAGTATTCACGAGATATTTTTATGTAAATACATGATAAATAAAAAATGTATTCCAAATTGTGATAATATTAGGTGTACAATAACTGAAAATTGAAAAACAAAAATTGAATTGTAAAGTGACAAATAAGAATTATTGCTTCTTGATAGTGAAAAAACGTAAAAAAAAAATTATAATATTATAAGATTGGAAAAATTGATCGTGCAACTTTGTTTTTTTCTTAAAGGAAAACTTTAAACCTACACAAAAAATATATTTACAATATATCAAAAAAAAATTATATAAAAATATTGTGACAAGATTTCGAAAATGTTCCAATTTATCGCAAAATCTTTTTTTTAAAAAAAAAAAGGAAATAATTTATCAATCTGAAAGTGTTTATAAAATTTACCAGATGGATTTGTTTTATTAATATTCTTAAAATAAATATGATAAAAATCTAATAAAGTATAAATAAATATTATAAAAAATATTTAAATCAGGGAACGCAAATAAATTATAATCAAGCCAATCAAAAACTATTATCACAAAATCTCTTTGAACACAATTTCATTCGAAAGGTTGCTTTATTTCATTTACAGAAATCAAAAAATGACTTTCAAGTAGAAGTTATTTAACATATTTGGAAATATCTGATATTCCCAGCTGATTTTAAACAATTTAATTCTAATCAATAAAAGCTAGGGAATAATAAATTACATTCTGAGTGAAAAAGAATTCCCCTCGAACGAAATTTCCACTCGAAAATACTCATTTCAAACAAATATAACCTGAAAAAAATTTCATTGGAAAAAAAATATCATTGAAAACTGTATGTAAAACAAACTTTCGTCCTGAGTAATAATTTAATCATTGGTTCAGAAAATTTTTGAGATAGTGGAAGGGTGTACTCTAAACATTTCGAATAAATTTTCTGTTATGCCAAGTTACTCAGTGCGGGCCACTTATTTACCATCGCTGATTTAATCATTTATAGGTAGTACTTTTTCAAAAGAATTTTTCTATCACGCTGTTTTTCCGAAACTTCAAATTAATCTTTACTACAAAAAAAAAAACTAGAGCTTTTATTTAACCTTTTATCCACGGATTTAAACCTCGCTTTTTTCCAGAAATACAAGCTCGTTCTGTAAACGCTTAATAATATTACTCTATATAATTGTAACCATGAAATATGATTAAGATCTCGATTAATTTTTCTATTGAACTTTAGTTTTATTTAAATGGATTTTAATTTATATATAAAAAAAACTTACTTTTTTAAACCTTTTATACCAAACAAACAAAAAATAATTCCTGTGAAAATAGAAAATTGGAATTTGTGGTTATGTATGTACACATGGAATTTTCTTTAGATTACAATAAAATACAATAAAATTTCCGTTTTTAAATATTATATTATTACTTTTTTTGTATTGAATTTAAGAATCGTCGCAATTTATTGATGAGTTTTTGTCCTGGTTACCGCGCCGCCATCACCGCAGCTAAACCCTTTTTTACAACCGCTATTATAATGTGATTGCGCACACGCTGTTGTGAATATTGAAAACTGATTTTGGTTTGATTTTTTTTTTTATTATTTCTAAAGAATTTACTTATGTTGTTAAACACAAACAATATTAAGAAAAATAAAATAAAATTATTGAAATGCTTATTCACAAGCATAAAAGCATAAACACATAAAAAATGAAGATATATTTAAAGAATATAAGCATAGAAATTTTATGCTAATCATGTGACATTGTCTTTAGAAAAGAAATTATTACTTGAGTTTATTGGTTGAATTTGAAAACAAATAAATATTGAAAAAAACAAAGAACCAGTAAAAAAATATAAAATATAGCATAGTAAAAATTTAGTCTTTTTTTGTGTGATCATAAATTGTATTTTAGTTTCCGATTAAATAGAAATTGACATTATATGTGTAGATAGATTTTTCTTATATACACAGAAAGTTTCTATTGAAAAGTTTCATCTAATTTCCTGGGAATCTTCCTGTAATTAGCTTTTCAATGGTTGGTCTTCACAAATAATTGTCATAGTATCTGATTTTCCGGTACAATTATTTAGTATTCTAAGATACTATTGTCACCCTAAAATAATTGTAACTTTATCAACAATTTTCAATGTTACGATTCATTTTCAAACATAATTTATAATTTCAAATTCTCCTTCATTGAATTTTACTTACTTTAATATTTTAGTTACAAATTCTTGTTTATAGGCTTCAAGTTTAATATATTCTACCCAATTTCCAATGATATTGAACATTTTTATATCCGTTTTTTTTTTTCATAATATCAAGAAGGTCTTCCAATTTTAGGCTTATCGTTCCAATTTTAGGCGACCAAAAGCCCTGTCACTATTATTCTTTCTTTTTTACCACTGGTAATTGTTAGATTTAGCATTTATTGATGAGGTCATGTCTCTGAAACCCGCATACAGCTAGTTCTGGATAAAATCATTCACAACAAATCAATAATTCATTCTGCTGATACCTGATAGTTTAACAATTATTGCTTTCACTTCTTTTCCAATGTTTAGAAATGATTTTATTTTGCATATGCGGAATTCATTAGCACATTTTTAGAATTGCCAAGAATTGAATCTATCAAAACACTATCTACAAACCTCCACCAACTATATTTCGACAATATTACAATAGTGAAACAATTAACTTGACCTTTCGGACAACTGATTATTTTGTTTACCTTATTATTTATTCATATGTTAATAAAACTTCTTACAAAATATTTAACATATGTTTAACTAACTCTTTAAATGCGCGCGGCATATAATCTTATGTAGATTAAATTGGACATTATATACTTTTTTTTATGAATATAATATTAACAACATGTTTGTATATAATGAAACCATAGAAATATTAAACGAACGCGGAGGAGCAGCATAAATATAACACTTTAATTATTACAAAAAAAATAAAAAAATATTACAAAATATTTGAGTAAAATTGTGGCCTGTATGCACAGTAGGCTAATTTAGCAATGTTGTTAACGTATATGTATATAAAGAATGCCATAATCATTAAAAAAATTATATATCATTTACAAGTTTTATAACGTAAAGATACTTTTTTACATACATTTATTTATTATTACATTGTGGCTAACGCTATAAAAATTAATCTTATTTCAAACTTTTTCAACGAAATATAATATAAAATTCGTTATTTTGAATAATAATTAAAATCGAGCGTGTTATTTTAAAACTGTCGTAAAAGTCTTCAAAAAGAACGCCTAGATTTGTTTTTGTTGTTGTTAAAGAAATGGGTGTGCAGGGTCAAAAAATAAAAAATGAATAACAAATTTTAAATTTATAAAACTTTAATATAGAATTTAGACATTAAGACGGTATGCCTGTTACGCCTTTATCATGTCATTCATAAGAAATGAGAGTTTGATTGGCAAAACATTTAACAGGGATGTGCAGAATTACAAAAAAAAATTTGATTTGTTTTAAATAACTTAAGTAAAAATGCTGTTAAATGGTAAGACAAATTTAATTAGATTTGTCTTATGCATATTTAGATACTCATGAGACACAGCATGAGATGACAATTTTAATATGTCTCAGGTGATACTGTGTCTGTAGTGTATAAATACTGGTAGTTTGTTATTATGTTCAAACTACAGACCGAGGCAACGATGACATTCTAAGTTGATTCAGCTCTAACTGCGTTAAATTTGCAATATTTCATTGTAATTATAAGACTGGGGAAATGCAATTTACTCTAAAAGCAAATGTTTCACTATTAGCTTGTTGCAAATAAAAAATTTCTTCAATATAAAAAATGTTATGGTTCAGAATCCTTATAAAATTTAGGTCCAAATTGCAATAAAAAATTCTCGAAGTCCTATGCTCTCAAGTGGAGTAAATTTTATTGTTTATTTTGTTTTTCAGAATTTATACTAAATCAAATATGTTATTCAGTAATGCCGATCAAGGTTGCTAAATCAGTTAAATAAAAGCATTGGGTATTACTATCAGGACCCCAATACATGAAACGACATTCAGACTTCTTCAATACATTTTTCTCATTTTATGATTCACTAAACCGAAATTTTTTTTAGTTTAATTACAAAAATCGCAGACTGCCACAATTTAATATAAATGCTAACTCTGGTTATTAACATATCTGCGAAACTAGAATGGACACTATAAACTTAAATATTTTTATCTTTTTGAGGCCTCGAGCAACAATAAGTTAAATGCATTAAAATTTAGTATTTTATTTTTAAACGTTAGCAGATCGCGATCGTAGTAGCTCATAATTCGACGATATAAAGAATTCTCCTCATAGAAGTTGATTTAAATGAAAAATGCTGGTAGTACCAAATGACATTTAAAAACAATCTACACTAAAAATTAAGGATATTTAATTTTATATGTTTAATGATATATTTTAACCCTATTGACAAAAACTACATAAACTCAATCAAAGATGGTAACTCAACCCTATTAATATAATTTTTGAACAATATCGTTTTAAGCTTTTATTACACTACAAATCTATGAAACTGATACTTTAAAATGTGGAAACTTTGTGTATAACTAAATTATAAGTATTTAGTTCAAAATAAAAAAAAAATCATTCGTTTTTGATGTATTGCTAAATTTAATTAAATTCTACATAGTTTTCTTCAAAAACCCTTCAAATTCATCATGCAATATAAAATTTACAGCACCATATAAAATGACACCAATATAAAAACCACCAACAAATAATAATAATATTTATAATTCACGAATATTTTTTTAGATACAATTTTCAATGTGAAATTCATGATACCATAATTTATGTATCTGAGCATATTGTGTCTATCCAACAAATAACATGATCGGTTGATCTTTATATATTACGATATTATGAATTTTATTTATAGGTGTTTTATTAATATATATTTGCATATCAGCAAATTGTTGACTAAAAACCAAACCAATGCAAAAAAAAAAAACACACAAAAAATACGAATCCATTTTTGAATCAGATATTTTTATGTTGTGGTGCAGCATAATATTCAACGATATTTTAATTCATTTTGATATTTTTATCAAGATATTGCACGCAATTCAAAAATAATTAACGTATAATATCAGTTTAACAAAAATTAGTTGTGACATTGATTAATGATAAATTTAAATATTTAAAGATGCGTGCAAATGAAAAACGTAATTTATTTATGTTTAAAGATAATAACAACAACAACAAAACAAAATCTGGAAATTATTAATCGCAAGTCGAGAGCATAATTAGCTAAAACAAGAAACATGTTTTCGGACTAATTGATTTGAGATGAAAATATGAATATCCTCATAATTTTTTTTATTTAGATGACACTTTTCGAAAGTTTTTATGATAATATGAACGTTATTGCGTTTATTATTATGTAGTAGTTAAAACGCCATGATCAATTTTATTTCTAGCAAAATGTTAATTTCAAAATTCACGACGTTATAACGCTATCCATACTGATCTGTTACACTTTTTTATGAATATCCAGACACAACTCAGTTAGGTTTAACATCTCCACAAGTTTTAATCATTTATGGATTCTTGATACTCAAGTGGTTTACCATTTTAGGTTCAATGTCTAGTCTTCATAATTCTATAATATAGTATTACATTTTCTGTTACTTTCCCCCAAGTTGATTAGATTTTTAAATAATTAAATTGTTGAATATTTCCAGTGTTATAAGGAGTTTAATTACCAAAAATCATATATGTACTCCGAAATATCCTATTTTAAATATTAAATGTAACTTTTGAATTCTAGAGCATCTACTTGAATAAATGCTTCAACAAATTATTAATACGTACTTAATCACTTACTTACTTACTTCGCCCTTCAGTTTTAACCGAGGGAACTAAATTTTAAAGAACATTTTAATTAAATATATTTCAATTTGTAACATAGCTTACCCCCTTTTTCTAAATTTACAACCTAATTAAGTAATGATCAAAATATTAATCTTTATTATATTCATTTCAACAATGGAATGTTCCATGTCTACAGATTTTCAAACAATTTTCATTTTCCATATATATTTCTAATTAATAATCCATTTGTATTTATTTATTCATCATTCTAAACATTTTAATATATAATTTCATTCTTCTGGACACTTAAAATGATACCATTATAAGATTGCTTCTATATTTGATTTATTTATTCTGATAAATTGCTTTTTATTGATTTAAGTTTGTGATTTTAGAATTAATTCTCAATATATTCTAAATTAGAAACATTTATTCATACAACAATCTACAATTTAATCATAAATAGCTACAGTTTTCATTAAGTGCAATCTGTGATTATTATGTCAACACGAAGATTGTAGTTTTACAATTTAATTGAACATTTTTTAAAGTGTTTTAATAAAATTGTTTTAATTTAAACTATATAAAAAACATGATAATAAAGTGAAATAAATTGATATTTATTATTTTTATAATTTATTGTATTTTGTTGTTACTTTACAATTAATTTAAAATTTTCATAATTGACAATTTAAAATGATTAACAAAGTTAAAAGAAAATTCATAAATTGATTTTTAATGTTTTAATAAATTCCGAAGTTTTAGAGATTATGAAATAATGTAGAATTATGGAAATATCAAACTTTTGTCTGATAATGCAACTAACAATATTTAAAATTATAAATTAGTGTTGGAACCTTAGAGCTAATCAAAATTACAATCAATATTGGACATTTATGTTTTGAAAAATTAAATTAAATTCTGAATCTAAAAATGTATCAAACCTTAAAGATGATCAAATTTCAATGAATCAAAATTAGGCTTGATTTATATAATTCCAATTTTAGGAGGTTCCAAAAAAAATATAATTCAAAACTTTTTTTAAGATTATATATTACAAAATTTTGGTCCACTTCAAATTTACTTTTAGTTAAGTTATATTGTAGTGTAGTGATGAGTCCATAGTAATACAAGACAAATTTTCAACCTAAAATTTATTAAATGTAAGCTTAGCATTGTATCTAGAACTCCCGACAAATTTAAATAATTTCCTTATACATTACGCATTCTTTTGAATACAAAGGCCGTTGTTGGGTAATGTAACCTTAAAAAGGGTGTGTGAGAATGCATGGTCAACATGCATCACGAAAGATCTCGATGGATCCATTGTGGTCCCTATGTAAAGTTCAAAATCTAAGCACTAATCAAAAATTCAGCTTACCTTTATGAATAGAACAATTCTGCACAAACGAACAGTTAAAAGGGTCGACCAACCGTGCAGTACGTTGTTAGTTTATCCAGAATTAATAATTAAATCCACCAACTTTATCTTTAATCACAATATTACGTTTCCCTGAATTCAACTTAATATTTAATAGAGAAGATTTTATAAAATGCTACTAAAAAAGTTGTTTAAAATTTGAATTTTGAAGTTTTATAAAAACCGATTTTTTAATTAATTTAAAGAGCGAAATACAAATGTCAATTTTCAAGTATGCTATGATGAAGTCCGGTTATCAGTTCACCTAGCTAGAATAACTTGCTTTTTTATCGCATAAGCGAAAATTGACATTTTTATTATTTTAACACTGCAATTTCATATTTAATATAACTTTATAAAATCATTAACCACCGATCAGTTCACTATGAATTTTGAGCTATTCTATATCTGTATTTTAGGTCAAAGTATCATTTATCTGATGAATTTTTATTTGAATATATATTTCAAATTGAATCAAAATTTAAATTTTTTATAAAATCTTTAAGTATGTATTAAATATTATAAATATAATTTTCAATATTTTACTATAAACACAAAAACGAACATTTTTATTAAAAAGAGACCGATTCTTAAATCACCTACAAGAAAAAAATTTAAAAACTTATCTAACATAATAATCTCAATTATTTCATTTATAACAAAGATAAAGAATTTTCAGGGCACGACATAATTTTCAATTCAATAAAATTCCATGTAATATAAGCATAACCTCTAAATTCTATATTTAAAATTGATCACAAATGAAAAATAAAAAAATCTTATGGAACAATGCATTTTCTTAGATTTTGGATAAACAAGCAAATTTTTTTTAAAAACTTATTAATATTAAAGACTTCATAAAAAAAATTATATATATTAAAATTGCGATACAATTTTCGCACAAAATAAAATGAACCAAAAATTACAAAGTGCACCACAACAATCAACATCACATAAAATGTCCTCAACAGCATCAGCAATAACAACAACGACAACAACAATGAATGAACCGGTTATACCACGTACCGCAAATTTACTAGCATGTAAACAATGGTGGCGTGTATGTTTCTTATATGGTGATCAACAAAAATATTATCGACAAGTTTATAGTAAAGCAGCAGCACAACGTTTAGCATTATCTGTACAACATAAAAATTACGATAATTCAATGACCAGCAGTAATGATGATGAACATATAACAGCAACAGCAACAAATGAAAATACCGAACATCAAAATAATTATAATAATAATGGTACCAGTAGTCCACCATTATTTCCATTGAAACCAAACCAAAGTAATAACAATCGAAATATTAGTAATGATAGTAGTAGCACTGGAATATGTTCAACATTGCAACAACAGAGACGTAGTAAAAAATTACAACAACGTTCTAAATTACAGCAACAAACTGATTACAATAAATGTGAAGAAATCTCTAATGATGCTAAAGTTACTGTTCTTGATGATCCATTTTTATTTGGTATTAATAATAATAGTCCAATAATTAATCAAAAAAATTATGATTTATCAACTGATGATCATATACTGAATTATTTTGCAACAAACTTTAATGATACAACAAATTATGTTGATAACGAACGTAATGTTTTTAATAATTATGATTTAGATCAAAATCATATAATTGCCCGACAAAATGAATTACAAAAAAATTTAGATGTAATTATTAAAATTGATCGTAATGAGAAGAAAACATCAACAAATAATCATAAAAATCGTTTTATTAATAGAAAAGTGACAGATTGGAATAGTTATAGCAGTTTGGATAAACATAAAATTATTGATGTTAGTGATGGTAATATGATGATATTAAATAATAATAATAATAATGATGAAATTTTTGATAATTTTGATAATACTATTGCTAATAATAATAATGCTGACTTGCAAATTAGTGAAAATGATTTAAAATTTTTAAATTTAAGTTTAAGAACACGTCAAAATTTGACAAGTCATTCATATGACGTACAACCAAATAGTAATAATAATAATACAAATAATAATAATAATAATAGTAAAGATCATGCTGTCGATGTTAGTTTCACTTTTAGTGAAACTGATATTGATTTGAAAGCCATGGATAATAAAAATAATATTGGATTATCATTAGAAACTGAAAAATATGAGTAAGTAAAAAAAAATATATTTTTTTATTGAATTTTCGTGATTGATGTTTTATTGTTTGAATGAAATTTATTTAAAAAATATAATATTTTACGAAATTAGAAGGTGTTTTTTCAGATTAATTTTAATATATAATTTTTTTGTTGATGAAGAAGATTTTTATTAACTATTTTGACTGATCATTAAAGATAATTGTTAGAAAAAAAAACAGATTAAATTTACGATCTTAAGAAAAAATTTAAAATATAACATCATGAAATTAAAATAATTATACACTTTAAATTATAAATAAATATTACCAGATTTATAAAAAAATTATTTATTTTTTCAATAATTATTACATTATTTATTCACCTCATTTTACACGTGAATTCTATAATCAAAAATATTGAAGTAATTGAAATATGCCTGTATATATTCTTTGATTATGAATTTTTGGTCAAACATTTTAGACATTGATTCATCGCAACTTTAAGTTCGTAAGCTAAATTTAAAATATGGAATTTGAATATGTCTAATTTTCGAGGATGTATTTAATATTTATTTGAATCTTCTTGTACTGGATATAATCATGTATGCAAAAGACATGAAATTACATTATCAACTTCGAGATCCTTAATGTTACCAATATAGAGGCCCACATATCAACATTCTGGGATATTCAACAGGTTATTCATAAACTTTGTAGTATTTTTCCGGTCTTGGGTGCAAAGACTTTATAGGACAAAATTATTTCATTTAAAGTTGATAGATATTTTATATGGCAGAATCGATAACTTAATCGAGTCATAATCAAATACATTTAGTTGATCAATTCATTTTAATTTCAAATTATGAACCAAATTTTTTAAATTATAATTTTTTTGTTAAGTTCCGAAAATCAAATTTGTTATCCTCCATTTTCAGTGTTCTTCCACCTGTGTTCCGCGGAATCTTTGTGTTCCATAAAATGTTTTAAATTTTATAGACACCAATATTAAAAAATCCTTTTAGAATTTTGTCAATGTATAAAATTTAATTTTATTAAAATATAAATCGCTCAAAATCCATTTGTCGAATATAGCTTCCATATTGAAAACAAATTTCTTTAAAAGTGAGATTCTGAATTTTTGGCATTTGACATCTGATAATGTTTCTTGCGATTTATATGTGTGATAGTTCTCTATCTCCATATTTCGACAAAAATGTGGAATTATGTGTATTTTAGATGCAGAATATTACAAGCTGTTTCAAATTACACAGAATTTTAATAACTATATTAAATTAATATAACATTTTATTAGTAAAATTGTTCCTGGAGAATTAGTAAAATTGTACTTCCTGGAGAATTCGTTCCTCAAATAAGATACCATCAGATCAAATGTTCCTCAAATAAAATACAATCAGCTAGAAGGGTTCCAAAGGCCACGAAATGTTGCATACCACTACTCCATTCAATACTGAAAGTCTTCTAGAATTTCTGACAAAATTACAAAAAAAATTTGTTTTCCATTACAAATAATTTGAACCAGTTTAATCATAAAAACCAAACCACATCCTGCGTATAATACCAACAAAAATCATTTCCAGTATATATTTTTCAAATTTGTTTTTTTTTTTTCATTTTGTAAAATGATATATTTCTTTCACAAGATAATAATGGAGAAAAATTTGCATTGGTCAAAGGTTTCAATTTTCTAGCTACAACAATAATGATTTTTTTTATATGTACATGCTTTGAATTTGTTTACATTAGCATGAATTCCCATATCAACTAACAAGAAAGTTTACAATATTCACTTTGGTAATAGTTTGTGTAAGCATTAAAATAAGCAATTCCTTTTCATATTATACACGTACATAATTTTTTGTATTCCAGTTTTTTTTTTTTTGTTTTTTTTTTTAAAAAAAAAGATTTATTTACACTGGCATGACTTAAAAGACGCTTTTAAATTCCCATTCATTTTAGTTAGCATGATCCATGACGTTTCATACTAGGCTAAAAACGTTACAAATAAAAATATAAAAAGCAAGACAAACAAAAAAAAAAGAAGAAATATAAAACATCTTAACACGCTTGTAATTTAATATTTTTGACGGGTTTTGTCATTTTAATAACCCGAACTTGTTTAGAGTACACATAAATTTGAAAAATTGGCTTTAATAAACCGAACATTCTGTGTGTCTTAAGGCAAAAGAACTTTACGCATAATTTGAGTAAATTTGTAAAAAATAACTTTTGTTAGATCCAGAATCCGTACAATCTCACGCATGATATGAACAAAAAAAAAATCTTAATTTCAATTTCGTCCACTAAAAGTTTATATTCTACAAACTAAATTACCTAGGTAAATGGACTGACTATATGACAAGCAAGTATTCGTATCAATGTTAATATAAGTCTATTTGTAAAGGCTTACACCGATTTATTAGGGTCGGAATGAGGTATACTTGCCTAAAATAGCCAATTTAGTTCAATTCCATACCGAAAATAGACTCATTTAAAGTGGTTAGGTCTTTGAATCACATTTTATAAATGGAAATCACACATAAATTAAAATTCAATTTAAACATTTTAATTTATATTAATAAATCTCTCGATATTTATTCTCATTTGACAGATTAATAGGCTAATATGATTCCAAAAATTTGAATAACAATACATAATTTTTTATTATCCATTTATGGAAGTGTCAAAATTTAATATTTTATAATTTTTTCATCTTTTTATATAAAGGAATCCGATTCAATTAGTCATTATTAATTTCAATATATAAAAGATAATTTTATTATTAAAACCTAAAATTCACATAAATCATAAAGATTGAAATTAACCTTTTTAAACAAAATTGATTTTCTAACGAGTTTTTTTTTTTACAAATTTTTGTCTAGGTTGTTTAACCTCTTAGACTATTTGACGATGACACATTTTCTGCACATAAAATGACTATTTTGTTATTATAGAACTATTTCAAATCTCTTCATCAAAGTGTGAACTATAAAAAAAATCATCTTTTGTTTAAAATTTTATTTGAACACTTAATCTTTTCCGTTCATTCCAAATAATGACAAGAAATGAAAAATGATACAAAAAATCAAATAAAAATTGATGATCTTTTAAAAAATTTTTTTTTTTAATTTGAATATTCACATAAGAAATAACATAACTAATGGAATTATGGTAAAATGTTATTTTTCTGTTCGATTTACAGTTTAATATGTTGTAATGTTATTTTTCTGTTCGATTAAAGGTGGTGTCAGAATAGTCGCTTACGATGTTGCGTCGTCAAATATCAAAAGAAACATCAAAAATTACGTGTTTCGTATTATTTAATCACAAGATGTCGCCCAGCGTTCTAATTGTCGTTAAGTTTCAATTGATATTTTATATAATTGCTAGTCGCGAATTTTTAACAATTTATTGTTAATTTTTAATCAATTTAAAAAAAATGGCAGAGATTAATTTATAATTTAAAATCTCGTTAATACACAAATATCAAATTATATAATAATATTGACAGCTTTAGCTTAACACTGCATTTGAAAGTATTGTATTTAGTTAAAGCGCTACAACGACACCATCGCTGACGAAAACCATAACGACTTTGACTTATTCCGGCACCAGCTTTAGCATTTTGAGCAATGAAACCCAAATTTTTAATAATAATAAAATACCAATCAATTTTATTTTAATTTTTTTGTAAATCATCTAATAAATAATATAAAAAATATAAAATTTGAATGAATAAAATAGAAATTAAAATCAAAAATTGAGGTTATAATAACAAAAGATTGGTCAGAAATGATGAAAACTATCATTATATGCACTTAATAAGCAAACAAATCTTTATTGCGTGTCATAAATTGTTCGTTAAAAAAGAAAAACAAAGTCGAAATAGGAAAAAAAAAATAAAAAAAATTTTATTACATTATAAAAATATAAAAATGCCCACGAATTGACCCGAAGGGATTAATTAAATAATTAAAGTTATTATTTAAAATTTCATAAAAAGATTTAATTATAATTTCAAGAATTTCGAATTAATTTTTCAATGTTATAAAACTTTTATATTTTTTTTAAGCCGTACATTAAGGTCAAAATATCAAGCAGTACATAACATTAGAAAAATTGAACTATAGAAAAATTCTTGGTAACACAAGTTTCGTGAGATTTTAATGAAGCTTGTAATAATACTATTAGAGATAGTCTCAACAACTTTTTGTTGTATCGACACCGTAAAAGTATAAATCAATTCAAATTTTGTATATCGACAGCTTACAGTATAACAGATTCCGTATAATTTAAATTTTTGTGTACAGTTCACAGAACAGACCGCAATCTGACTAATTCCAGCATAAGTTTCAGTATCTGGTTTAGTTGAATTTAAACGCCATTCATTATTGCATCAGTATAAACTATATTCTTACAGGTAGCGTAGACTTGACTCTTTGACCAGTTTCTTAAATTCTTTATTGCTGTCACATATTTCTTCATCAATGATCCTAGCTCCTCGGTAATGAACCTTTAGAAATTTAGAACAATTACAAAGAAATGTACATCCACAAAAATATTCGGTTTAAAAGATGTTGTGATTATTTAATTGCTTATCAGCTAAGAATGTGCACAGAATTCTAAAGATTTGGTAATTTTTACTACCAAAGAACGGACGGAATCCGCCTAAATGAAATATTTAGCTTGCAGGGAAATTGGACCTAATAATAATATTTTGAAAACCATTGCTTCTGAAAAGTAAAAGTAATTTTTCAAAACCAACAGTTTTAATAAATATTATTTTCAGGTTTTTCTGATAAAAAAAATCATTATTCCTTTGCAAAAAATCGGTTTTTAAATTTTCTGTTAACTATATTCCAAGAAAATATTATAAAATTTTTTACAATCATTGGAAAACATCATAACAAAATTATTAACAACTCTTTTTTTGCAATAAAATAACTAATAATTAACTTCGTTCAAAAGCTGATACCCTATACTTAAATCGTATAGTCTACTATATTCTGTATTAAAAAAGGACCTTTGCTACTGTTTTAACTACCTAAGATTTTTTTTCGAAAATCACGAATAATCAAACAAATTTTCAAAACATCTAAAAACTAATTTTGACCAACAAGAAAAACAAAAAATTATGAATCTAAATTAAATTCTCTCACCCCAAGGCCCAATATTTTTGCAATCTTGCAAATGATCAAAATATTTTTACAATCTCTAAAAAAACTATATGTCCAACAGTCCAACAACAACATTTATTCAAAACTATTAATTTAAACATTTTTCTTCAGAATGACAGATAAAAAGGAAGACGATGAAATAAAATAAATTATATCCCTAAGAATGTAAAAATTTACAAAAATTCTTTGTATATAGAAACCTAATGATCTGAATTCATGCGAACCAAAATTATATTAAATATACTTAGTAACTAACGCACCCTTTTACTTGTTGTATTCATAAGTCTACGAAAATATGCCCTGAAGGTCCCGCATTTGCTGATACGGCTTCTGCAGTAATTTTTTAAAATTATTAATCATAAGAAAAAAGGTATAAAGTTCAGAAAAAAATGTTATAATATAATTTAAATAGCAAAATATTTAGAAGATATAGGGTTTGCTGAAAGCAGCAATCATGATTTTCAAAGTTTTCAATTTCTACATTTATTTCGATACTTACTCTAGCCGTTGATAGAGACCAGGACACCAGTTACTGATCAGGTTAACATTAAAGTACGACATTCAAAAAACAATCCTAATCTTAAGGGAAGTTATTGATAGGCTTTTTCAACCGCTTGTGCCTGCACTTGCAGTCAAGTAAAAGGAAATTTTTAAATAGTTTTTATTTGTTCTGAATCATTGCTAAATTATTTTCTGGAAATCAACAACAGACATAAATACGAACCAAAAGTTTTTAGAAAGTCTACTACATATTTAAAAATTCTGCACTCTAAAATTTAAATTTACCAGCAGCAAAATTGCAATTAACCTACCGATGTAAAGGTAGCATTTATCTATAAAGAAAAAAACAATAAAAACATTAAAATTATGATTAGTTTTTTATATTTATATTATGCTTCAGATAATTACACAGGGGGGGAATTTAGAATTGTAATAAATATCTTAGAAATTATAGCATTTAAAAGAATATCAACAGAAATGTAATTGTAAAAATAGTTTTCTCAAATTTTTTGAATTATAATTCTAATTTAATAATTTTTTGCACAATTGAATAATTATTTTTTTATTTTTCTCAACAATTTGAAATTTTCCGGATATAATTTTATTTATTTATTTATTAATTAAAGGGAAAATTTCTTGAGAAAATTATAAAATCCAGCTTCGTATAATTTGATTAAATAATTTCTGGGAATTAGGTCTTAAACTTATATTAAAATTAATACATAAATCTAGAATTAATTTTTTTTATAGAAACTAATTTAGATTATGCTACTATAATAAGAGAAATTCCATCTTCAATTCAGTTAAATTTATTATGTTTTACTATAATAAACAACATGATTTTAATTATTATATTTATTACCAACATGACCTAAACTATTTTGCATATTTCTTCACTCGAGACTCGAGATAAACTTTTATTTGTTTTGGAATTTTTTTGAAATATTTTTAATTACTTAAATGCAATATTTTTATTGCATGCATCCCAGAAGAAATAAATTTTTCAAATTTATTAGTTATGAAAATTAATTACTCGAAGAATTATTGTGTTAAAAATATGTTTTAAAACAAATTTATACATAAGAAAATCTGCATAATTGTAGACAAATTAGTTAAAAAAAAACTGTAAAAATAATGTAATTTGTTAAACACAGGAAATTTACAATTACATATAATTTTTTTTTAAATATTCGAAAATAAAAAAACCAACATTTCTCTAAAGTTGTAAATGATTTTGTTTTTATTTCATATAAAAATCATCATAACACGTAGCATGTGATGCGTTTTAGTAAAGAACATACCAGACAGTCCCAAAAAATTTAGTGTTGGGAAATATTTTTGTAACGTAATACAATTACCAACAACCACAACTTTCGATAGTCTAGATCTAGCACAGTTACTTGTTAGTTTCTCTTAAATAGAGTTTCGATAATACTCTTAAATATCCTTTCCTTATATCCGTAACCTTTTTCACAGATACCAATAACGTTATTTGTAACGATTGCATTATTATTTTTTTGGGTTTTCTGTTATTTTGGGTTACAGTTCTTTTACAACTGCAATTTTTCAAAGTAAAATAAATGTCACACTGCAACGATTATGTTTTGGTTCAATCCAAAAGGGTCTTAAAAACTTAGGCCCCATAGTTTTGGTGTACATAATGATTAAATTTTATCCTTTACACTTTACTATAAATGAATTTTACGAAACAGTGTAATAAATTGGAACTTATGCCCAACTGAATTATAAGAGCTTAAACCTTTACCACAGCTTAAACCCTTAAACTTAAACTTCGGTATTTTCTAGTTATCATTCAGAATAATTCAGATATTTTACTTTAGCTAAGTTTAGGGTAAATTATTAATTTTGATTTTGAGATACCAGCAAGTAAACTTAAGTTGAAATCTTAAAAAGGACATACTTGAGCTTAGGATCTCTGTATAAAATCACCAATTAGTGTCTTGTATTTAATTTTGAAGTGTTAAACAGCATTTTTTTAAATCAGCATTAAAATCCGCCATTATTAAAATCTATCAGTCGACAGACATCTGTTAAATGGCTTTTATATGCAAATTGATTATATCTGATATTGATGAATATATTTTGGACTATAACATCATTAATTTCAACCAATTTAACATAAAACACTAAAATGTTTTTATGTTAAATAAATTTATTACTAGTAACATAATCAATAAAGTTAACGAAAATTTTTCTGGTTACCAACTTTTAAATTAAAAAATAAAAATCAATTTTTTAGTTTCTAACATAATTTTTATTTATGTTCTAAATTTTATTGCATTTTAAAATTTGCGAGTTTGTATTTTGTGTAATCACGTCTAGATTTGGTGTAAATAAATTAATATTTTTATGACATGCTGGGTAAAGAATTATAAAAACTAAAATTTTCTGTATAGAAATTATAGTTCTACATAAAATATTAATAAATTCTGTTTTAGAAGTGATTTTTATATACTTTTAGTTTTGGTTTACCTCTGACTGAGTACTTCATAAATTAACTGACAATAAATCATCTACTTGAACATTAAGTGTTGAAAATATCATGCTGTGATATTCAACCAATAACTATAACTAAATTCAATCAACATTATGACTCGTTTCAATATTTCATATAAAATTGACTTTATGATTCTTATATGGAATTTTCTCCATAAAATATGAAATTGTTGGCTTCAAACATATTTTTTAGCTGCAATTCATTTACAATGTATAAAATATTTCTAAAGTACTTCCGAGTAGTTTATAAAATTAATTCACATTTTGAACAATTATCAGCTAAAATTAATCTATAAAATCAAAATGATTTTACCTTATATCTGACATTTATATTAATTTTTATGAAAAATAAGAAATTGCGAATTCATGCTAGCTAATTCACTGCAAAAATTGTAAATATTTCTCTACTTCCAAGTAATTACGCATAATTTGTTATATAAATGGAATACGTCTATATAATTCTTAGTGCTCGGAGGGAAGGATATGGTACTTGTAAATGTATTTTATTAATAATTTCCAGATTTTTATAGATTTCCTTATTCTTTATAGCTAACAGTAGTGATTCTTTGAGTTTCCTGTTAAAAATTTACATTAAATGAATGCTGAGAAGTTAAAAAGAATTTCCATATTAGGAAAATGGAAATTTAACTCAAAAATTTAGGTATAAAACTATATTAAAATTATTCATAATTTGAATAATAGAATACAAATTTATTAAAGGCCATAATCCCATAATAATGAAGAATTTTGTTCAAATAATTTGATTTTGTTCATAACCTTCCAAAGATAATTCAGTTTTATAATTTGAATATGTCATATCAAAATTTATAGGCTTCATAAACTTATATATTGTAAAAATTTAGAAAGTTCTTTTTAACTAACATTAATTTCAGTGTTTAATATTCAAAGTTTAGATTTATTTTTAAAATATTTCTATACTAATTAACTTCATTTAGTATACCGAATCAAAAATGATGAATTTCATTATACAATTTTGTTCAGCGTTTAACTTTTATTTCAGCGTTTAACGTTTAAAATTAAATGATACAGTTTTGAAAATGTAACTGAAAATATTAAAAAATAAAATAAAACAAATTGTCTTAATTATATCAATTTTATGAAAGCAAATTAAAGTTTAACTGAGGCAATTGTAAAAATCAGAGAAATTTTTACTTTTTCTTTCCGCAATTTTAACCTTTAATGAAGCAATAAAAACTGTTTTAATTTTAAGTATAAACATTTTCTTAAATATGTATATATAAATAATTTCAGTTATTATGTATATTAAGAATTTAATTTAGTTATGAAGAATTTAAATACTTTAATTATTAAATGGTTTTATTAAAATATTTAAAACATTTTACTGGATGCAAGTGCGCACACCAACACCAATGACCAATTATCCATAATTTTATAATCCTGTATTTTAAATTGTAATGCAGCTGGTTTTTTCATTAACTCCAATGTACCAACAAAAACAATAAGTTACATTTCTTTTAATATGCAATTATAATTAACTTAAAGTCTTGAACATTTGGTATTAAATGGTGGAACATTGTATTTAAAACAATTTCTTTCAAAAGTCCAAATGTTGGCATGAAGCATGAGGGACACACGTCCCTGCATGCATAACTGACTACAGGCCATTAATGTTATTCTAGTCCTAGTGGATAGTGTTATGTACAGCAAAGCTGCCACTCGTTTCCAAGAATCAATTTAAGCTTTTATAATAAATTTGCTAAATAGAAAGGAACTTTTCCTTCCAACCAATTCATTTCAAATAATTTTCTATTACTTGCTTGTCTACTGGCACAACTGCAGATACTGTACCAAAAAAAATGTGGTCCTGTCCTGTATAGTTTGAAAGTTTGGCCCTCAAAACCATTCGTCTATCAGGATTTTTCTTTATAGATGAAATTATTGAACGGATTGTATACGACCGCAATTAATTGGAACAAATTGTATTTATTTAGTCTGATCTTTTGCCATCCAAATACCAAAGACTTGGATTCATTCATTATTGCATACATTTTACATTTATCTAAATAATTGTAATTCGTTGTTTATTTTATGAATTTTTTTATATTTTCTACTTTATTTTTAAAAGATTCCAGTTTATTACTAAAAAATAAGATGTCAAATATTTTACGATCTTGTCACAAATTTAATGATTATCATGGCGAGTATAAAAACTAAAACCCAAGCAAAAAATTTAAAAGGATAATTTCAATGTTATTTTTATGATTATCGGTTTCATTATCACAAAAAAAAATCGTCATTTTTTGTTTTGACTTTAATTTCTCTACTTATAAACTTATTAGTTAATATTGCGATATAACCAAATAAATTCAAGGTAAATTTAAATTTGCTTGGCTATCGCAAGCAGAGTTTTTTAATATAGAAAACTGGTTTTAATATTCAAAATCTTACATGATTTTTTGTGTTACCAATTTTTGAAAGTATCTTTTGATTATTTCATTTATTTATAATATTTTTCGTATTTAAATTTTGTAGTAGTTTTTTTTTTAATATTAAGATATTAATATTCACATGACCGCAGAAGAAAAGTGAAAAATATTTTAATTTTTAATTGGTAAAAATATAAAAGCGACAGCATTAAATTAAATACATAATTTGCCACCGGAAAAGTAAATTAACTAATTACTAATATAAATGAAATTAAGAAAAATTTGTTTTACTTTTTGGAAATAAATTTTTGTAGAGCTAAAATGGAATTAGATTTTCATATTAATGGGAATTAAATTTTGCAATATCGAATTATTCAATCGATTAAATTAAATTGTGACTTTGACATCATGTAAAAAAATGTGATAATTGCAGAATTTCTCAAAATTTCATAGCCGGTTTGTAGGTTTATTCATCCATTATTACCGGAAAACCAGTACCGGTTTTCGTATATTCGTAATGGTACATATAAATTTATAAGGATTTTTTACTTTTTTGAATAAATTGCTTTTATATTAATACAGCTACTATTTACGGAACGTTTTAATAATTAGTATAGGATGAAAAAGGAGATCTCCAGGCCAAGGTAGATTTACGTAAATTCTATGTAAAATTAAAAAAATAGCAATTAAATTCAGGAATTCCAATACTAAACTGTCTAGACTTATTACATGCATTGAAAATTTAAAAAGTATATACACAAATTGCAGTTTGTAAATTACTGGAAGAAGCTAATTTCTAATTATTGTTGAGTGCGGAAGCATTCATAAAATTTGATTAAATTAAAAAGTTATTATAGGATTTGTAATCAATAGAATATATCAAATTTATAAAATTATATCCGTAAATATACAAAATACTTTGACCAAAAGTATGAATTCAACTCGACTTGAACTCTAAAGTCATCAAGAAAATTCTAAATTTCATTAACTTTATAATGTCATATAATTTTAGCACGAAAATTTGATACAAAATTTCAAATATTTGAAAAGAACCGAATTATGTTCAAATTTGTTTTTATACTAATAATATCAAAAGAGTCTTCAAAACATCATGTCTGGCCCCCAGATATTTCAACTCTGAACTCATTTAATCCTTTTAAATACCACATTTACTCAAATTAATAGTAAAATCAGTTTAAAAACAATATTATCTTAAATTTACAACGAAATATTAGCAATTTGTGTTCCTGAAACGTTAAAGCTTGTCTCGAATTTTCAACAACCCATAAGTAACTTTCAGAAATTTGAAATTTAAAATCAATATTATTTCACCAAATTATACAAAATATTAATTTGTTAATCTTTATTTCTTAAAAACCTTATATAATTTTAAGTTTTAATATTACTAAACTCTTTCATACCTCCTATAATTGGTATATGAATTTTTTGAGAAAATTTTGATTTGGATACTTCAATTGACTCAAAATTACAATTTATATAAAAAAAATTTTAAGTTTTTCAATGGTCACTTTTACAACAAACAAACAAAAAAAAACCGCCTCTAAGAAAAATTAATCACCGCCTTCATAATAAAAACACTCAATGTCTAAATAATTTTATTTAACTTTTTATATTATTATTTTTTTTATATTATAATAATAATTATTATTTCAAGTATAGAATTGGTTATTTCAGATTTCTGTAAGTTATTTGCTTTTTTTCTGGAAATCCTACTCAAGAAAATATCGTAATCTATTTTTTATCTTGGCAAAAAAAGTTCGTGCGTTTTAAATCAAGAGTTTTTGTTTCTTGTCTGTTGTAATTTTCATTTCAAATTTGATGTTCATTTAAGTAATTTTTTTTTTTGTTGTTAACAATCACAAAATTTATATAATTTGGAAATTGATAGAAAAAAAAAATAGCCAGTAGCTAAACCTATATAAGCCTAAAGGGTTTGTATATTACTAAAGAAGGTGAACGACAGTAATCGCTAGTTGAAACACGTATTGGTCTCTCTATAAGATCAGTAAATAATTGTTGAAATCATCAATCAAAATTCGATTTAGTGGTAAAATTGAATGAAAAATAAATTAAAGAAAAGGAAATAGAAAAAAATAGAAAAATTAAATTGGGGAAAAAAATTGGTACAGGGTCATTAAAAGATGGCGCTACAATTATATTTTTAAATTTAAGAATAAATTGTGTCGGTACTATAGAAAACTATAAAAACTTACAAAAACAAATTCAAGCTCACAGTCTCGGTCCTACATCTACTCCAAAACATAATGAAAGAAGTTGGGAATGGTTCAGACATTTCCGGAATATACAGATATAAATTGAATATGCAGTACTTTGACAATTCACCCAAGTCTTCTAATGTTTTCATCCCTGGTTCTTCAAAATCAAGCACGAAGCTCTAGAAATGAGTAGAAATAAAAGAATTTTAATTTAAAGCTTTATAAAATAGTGTCATCAAAGCCTACAAAATGAAAATCCAACTCTCAGTCTCAGTTCTACATCTATTCCAAAATATAATGACACATTTCCGGAAAGTGCGGATATAAATTGTGTAATTCATCCAATGTTCTAATAATGTTTTCATCCCTTGTTCTTCAAAATTGATAAAGAACGAACGTCTGTAAATTAGTGTAAATAATTTGAAACTTTATACAGGGCACTACAAACTCAACCACTACAAAAATGTTAACTAGAAAAAGTTTTCTAAGAAATTATAATTAGAAAATAGAAAATTATCTCTGGTACATGTGACAGACATG
Source organism: Rhamphomyia laevipes (assembly GCA_963920725.1). NCBI lineage: Eukaryota > Metazoa > Arthropoda > Insecta > Diptera > Empididae > Rhamphomyia > Rhamphomyia laevipes. Next base: position 44,944,193 of record OY987259.1, read on the forward strand.
ATATCTTCAAATTTCAGTAAATTTCTTACAATTTCTGATCTATTTCTCATACAGAACAATTGTCAAATTAGCATGTAAATTTTATACATTATTTTGATCGTTTTTTCAGTGTTAATAAACACACCTTTCGCTATATATAATTTTTCGTAAATTTCATTACTTCATCTGCACCTTTTGTGAGAAAGATAATTTTTTTATTTTTTGTTATTTTTTATGAGAAATTGTAAAAGTTCCAAGTTTTTATTTATGTACTAGCTATTCATTTTCTATTTATATTCGGTCATGTGCATAGACTAATTCGATGCATGATTATTTGACTTTTTATATTTATGTACTAATTTGTACGTGTATATCAAATTATATAGTTTACAATACTTTATAAATGATGACGTTGACGACGTCACCTCTTAAAGTTCAACAAAAATTATTTACGTGCGAGCACAATAATACAAAAATTCAAATAAAATAAGGAAAAAAAAAGTTCATTGTGTTTTAATGATCCTATTTCATGTCGATGTACGACTAGACATTATTATAGTTTTTTTATCGTTTTTTTGGATATCCAGTTTTGAAGGAATTTCCCTTTATCTTATAACAAAATTTAAATATGACAGGTGGTTCGTAAAATTAATTTTGTGTTGGAAATTAAATGGAACCTAAAACACATTTCGTGAAGTATTCTTTTAGTAGTACGATATTTACAAAATGTATTTTAAGGGATTCGTAATACAATTATCCTTTTATCGACCTTCTTTGTTCAACATACGTCCATCAAAACGGCTTCAATTGTTATATCAAAAATTTAATTTCCTCTTGTCATAATTATGTTACGGAAAATATGATATATAATGCACAGATGCTAGTAGGACGAGTTTTGTAATTGATATAATTGGTTATGTTTACATTTATATGTTTGGAAATTGGAAATAGTAAATAAATGAGACCTGAAATTCAGGTTTCATTGTAAATATTTATATAAATATTCGTGTACCAAATTAAAATTTTGTATGTAGACTATATTATTAATTATTATTCCATTTTGCTTTGTTCAAAAATATCTGATTATTGAAGATTACAATTGAAAATTGCAATTTTTATGCCTACAATAACACTTGTGAGGAGGACACCAGCAATAACAACACTACTCCTAATGAAGAAACGAGTAATGACCATACTACATTGAATTTGAAGATAATATATTTCTACAGCTGTATCAATTCTTTATTTTTATAAAAGCAAACTGTTCCTGTCACAAAAAAGTTTCATTTTATATCTATAAAAACTCTTAGCTAGCAACACAGTCCGAACAGCTTGCAATTTGAAACTCTTATATCAGTTCTAAATGTTATCCGAATTTCAAAATTGTAAGTTTTTCTGGATGAGTTGCTAGCTGCCAGTTATCATAGTAACATAAAGAAACATTTTTCTGACAGAAACGGTTTTAATACATAGCTAATTTTAAACCGAACACTTTTAGTACAGCTTAGTATTTCTTCCGAAGGATCGAAGTGTGTTCTTAAAACAAACACAAAATCATATGACCATCAAATCAAAGAGTTCAAAATTTCAGTTAACTAAGTGCATACACATTTTTATTACTGCTAAAATAACCAAAGTATAAATCCGCTTCTAGAACTTATAGTTTACAGATTATTAACAGCATTTTTAACAGTAACTGTTACTGTTGTATGTAAGCTTATTATTAACAATCATGTAATAGTTGCAAGTTGCAAGGCAATATTTTTTTATTAAATTGTCAATATAAAACGTTATAGTTTTAACTGCATCTTCGACTGAATATAAACTGTTTGCTAAAACAGTTTATAAACTAAGTTCCTCTACAAAATTATAAGAAACTAACAAGGTGAACATTTTTTCCACTAAATTAATTATATAACAACAATTTTATGACCAATAAAATAGATTTTCTTTAAAGTTCAATCACTTCTATTCAATTAAATAGTTTATATTTAATTTCTTCAAATCAATTAAAAGCATTTATAACAAGCCCACGTGCATTTTATTTAAAAAACTTCAAAAAAAATTATCTAAGATGATTCGTTGTTATAAAATTATTTTTATATTTATTCTGCCAATTCACTGTCAAAAATCAAAATCAATTTTGACAGTGATTTAATATCAGGAATTATTCAACTCTTCTAATAATGTGAATTACATAAATGAATTTTATGCTATAAGATTATAAAATTCATAAACATTTCAAGAAAATTTTATTTTATTGATTTAGATTTTTATTCATAATCTAAATCATTTTCAATATAGTAACAGGTACTATAATTTAATACATCAATCAAAAAAAAAAAAAGTAAACCTTCATTTCAAGACCTCGAAAAATGATATCAAATAAAAATTGTTACGCACAGATAAATTTTATATTAAAATTATCTTGAAAGATATAAAATTTCAAGAAAATTTAAATATACAGAAAATAAATAGGTGTCACTTTAGGTCATTATTACTCTACAACATACTCCATTAATTTCGAAATATATATTAGTAAAACGTAAAGCTATGTCTCGTTATAAGCTATACAAACGAAGATTGTATTAAGTTAATTATTTTTATTTTTACTAGCAGGTGTGAATATTTTTGGCCATTGTTTTTTTCTACTGTGGTATTTGAATTTAAATATTAATTTGAACATTATACAAGGTTTAAATAAGAAACGAAAGGAAATATACAAGACTACCACCAATAGCGTAATTAGACTATAGTTTTCATTACATCAATTTCAGATCTACTAAATATTTTATTTTTTTTATGTGTTTTCTTCAATTACATTGTGATTTAATTGATGGGAAATTTTGAGAATTAGAATTAATTTCACATCTTTTGAACTAGAAAATAAAAAAAATAATTAGTAATCGGAAAAAATTAAAATCACATTGTCAAAGATGAATTTTTTTTTCAACAAAAAATATCAGTGAAAATAATTATATAATTTGAAAACGGGAGAAAAATGTTTTCTTTTTTAACATAATTTTCTTACAAGTTTACTAGAAAAATATTTACAATTTTGACCAATTTAGTAACGTAAAATTATATAATGTTGATTTGATGGATGGATTAAAATAAATAGAAGCCACGAAGTTCAATTACGCACTTTGGTCTAAACTTATGATAATTTTTGGATTAATGCTGTGGATTAATTCTCATTTCTGTGGTCCTATTTTGTGCAGATCAGTGATGCAGTAATAATCAAAATATTGAACTATAGATCGGAAAATTACAATGGTTTTGTTAAGTTTCTTATTGTATTATTATCATTTAAACCATACTTAGAATTTAATTTGAGAAGTCCACAAAATAATATTGATGTCCTTCTGTAATCTTGTATGTAACCTTGTTAGTAACCCATTCATGTATTAAAATAACCGACTCACTTCTTAATTATTTCGCTAAGTAATGATAAAGTAAAGCTAACTAGTAGTAAATCTGAAATTGGATATTTTGTAATGTAATAAGATTCGTATTTGATTGGTTGGTTAATTTGAATGGAAAGAGGCAAATAGAACCTTCACATATCTAGGATCTAGCCTACAAGGACCAGTTGTTCATTCCAGAGGACATTTAAAAAGTTTTCATCCTACCTTTTTCATGAAGGCCACCAATTTGTCCGGTTTTATTTCTCCTGAATCATAGTCATAAAATGACACTCCAAAAACTTATATCTTTTATGTCTGGCAATTGACAATAGCAAAGAATATGTTCGAAGGATTCATCTTCCTCTTCATACCTCCTATATGTAGAATTATGTGGCAGTCTAAACGTTGCCCCATGCTTTTTTTAGTAATATTAATAAATATAATCTATACCGGTAAGTAGACTTACTTTTTCTTTATTCATTGTTAAAATACTTTTATTTTACTATGCGCACGGATAACTCTATACGAGCTTGGAATGTAATCCAATGTATGTTTTATCGCCTTCCACTCATTCAGTAATCTTTTAGAAGGAGCAATTGAATAAGCGACTTAAATAGAATTAGGAAATGTATTTCCTACTTCAATTCTTGCCACTGCATCTGATGTTTCGTTACCTGCATTTAGAATTTAGACCATCAGGATATATTTAAAAAAGGTTTATTCTCGGTCAAAGTTATGTTATTTTACGGTACATTTAGTATAAATATTACTAATCTTATATGCAAATGTGAAATGTACATGTTTACGTTAAATAAAAATTAGATCATATAGTCAATAATTGCTGTTGTACATATTACTTTAAAAAAACGCTTGTACTTCTATTTACCAACTTCTTACTTTTTGTAAATTTAGTGTGGGTTTTAATAAGATAGTAAACTTTTAGCTATAAATATAAATTACAAAAAGTCGATAAGAAACTTATAATATTAACAGTTATTTTATATAGAAACATGTTTAACGACAATTAATTAATATGTTCTTTTATGCTATTATATATACAATTTTTGAACATAATTATTATGTTATTTAACAACACTTTTTTATAATCAACTTTTGCAACACTACACAAAAAAAAAAACTCAACAATTTTAAGCTATTAAAAATTCTATTCTAAATTTTGTAATATTATTGGTAATAAAAATATTTTGTATAGACATAAAAAATCTGTAAATAAATTTTATTACAACAAAATAAAAATCAATGCTATTAAATTAATTTCTTACAAAAATATTTAAAAATTATGGAAATATTCAGTTCTAGCCGTTCTAGTTAATTAGATTATCATTTTTTTTTTGTATAAAGTCATAAATTTCTAGTTAATCAAGTTATAAATTTTAAAAGAATTAGTAATAAAATTTATGTTCATAAATTTTTTTATTTGAATATTTTAAATTAATTTTCAAATATAAATATATAAATAATAAATATTTTATGAATAGTTAATTTATAAAAAAAGTTTGAATGAATTTACAACTGTCCTTTGTAACATATCGCGGAGTATGTTAACAGTGATTAGATTTCATGAATATCATTGTATTTTATGTAATTCGGAAAATTTGATAAGGATCAACTGAAATTACAAATGGCAAACTTTACACAAGGATACGAAATGATGCTGTGTTCCAATTTTCATAGAAATTCGGATAACAATTACTAGAATTACTGAATTACTGATTAGTTTATTGGAAAAGTGCTGACTACTAATATAGGTTGTTTGTAAAGCATAGTATCGACCAGTTCAGTACCGATTCGTTCAGTAAAGTTCAAATTTGACTCCTTCATGTATTTTGTATGGAAAATTGAAATTGCGATTGAAATCGAAAGAGTTAATATGTGATTCCAATCGGAACCGGCTCCAATCGGTAACTATTTGTTCAATATATTGGCTACTGTACGAATCTAATCGAAACTGAAGTGATCGGTTCATTGTAACCATTACTTCATTTTGTTAGAATTCTTTGTTGTTACTGTTACAGCTTGTAAAATATCCATAATAATATTCTCAGAACTAGGAGTTTCCACTGTTGATTACCTCCGCTATTTTTTCGAATATTTAGAAAAATAATCAAAGAAATCTTTCAGGGCATAATACAAGAAGTTAAGACTTTCTTAATTCAAAAATTTCTTATAATTAAAGAGGAAGTGTAATTATTAAAGAGGATTTTAAAATAAATTTTCTTCAATATCTTTTTTTTAATAATTACATCTTATATGCTTGCACTTCGACAAAAAATTAAATAGTAAAGTAAAAAAGTAACTCTCTACTTATTTTTCTCATTGAATTTTAAACTGTTAATTGAAAACTTCCTTGCACACGATAGCGCATAAAATTACTAAATCTTTACTTATACCTTATACCTCGGTAATGAACGTTGAAAAAAAATCTAATTATTAATCATTTTATTTACTATAACCAGAAAATGGAGGAAAACTAAAGAAAAATCATCGTAATACAATTTCGCGTTTTGTATGTAATCATGCGATTCAAATGCGAGCACGTGCATATAAAATCATTGAAAGAAAGAAGCTTAAAAAAACATTGCAATTTTTTCTGCTATGTTGTTTTTTAACCGATTTGTTATTACAAGATCATAAAACATAAAACATGAATGCTTACAAATTCAAAACAAATAATAAAATTATATACGAAAATAAAAATATGAAAAATTGAAATTTCTTTAGACTCGATAATAAAAATTGATTTTAAAGAAAAAACATAAGAAAAACTAATCAATTTATATAGTTCGAAAATAGACAGACAAATGGTAACTTTTCAATTGAAAACAAAATTATAATTCCATTCTAGTTTTTTCTATAACAAAAAAGAAAAACTATAACTATAATTTTTTTTCCCTCAGACTTTTCTAAGGAGATTACAAACTTCCCAGTAAGTCGACATTTCATAATAATAACAAAGATTATTATATAAAGAAAAAGGAAAATTATTCACAATCACAACATGATATTGAAAATTAGTTTTGAAAAAATAAAATTGCAAATATATTATGAAAAATGTTTTATTTTATGTGAAATGAAAAACAAAAATTATTAAGCATAAATTTTTTTTTATTAAAATTCATATTTCCAAGCTAGAATAACATGCCGAACTCTTATATACATAAACAATACTTACATAAAAAAACCAGATTCAGTGATACTAGGAAACTGACCGGACTTGGGTAAATTGGTAACCATTTCGTATATAACATTGTAAAATTTAAATTATTTTTGATATTATCTTTTTATTTATTATTGACATTGAAATATTAAAAATTATTATAAATATTAAGGATTTTTATATTATTTTATATAGCCTAAGATTTTATCACAATTAAGAAGAAGCCAGAATATTTTTATTTCGCGATATTTAGCTGTCAACTTTATCAGATTTGCGTTAAATAATTTTTAACTAATGAAATAATAAGGATTTAATCATTCATTTCTCGAATATAGCAGTAATATGTACTTCTAATTCGATAGTGGCCTGTCCAAATTCTAAAGAAAGAATTAAATGATAAAATTGTATATTTAAGAACAATAGAAATGAGCTATCGACGAATATAACGAATTATACGTGAAATATTTACAGTGCAAAGATAATAAACTCAATATATTCAAATTCCACAGACGAAATATCGAAAGTAATAAGTTAGTATTTTAACAGGCCATTATTTAATTGGTTTTATAGTCAAGGAGTTGTCCTAAATTACCAATACATATATATATAAATGTCAGATTTGACAAATTTTCTTCTATCTATTTTTGTTATTAACAAAATTGCCTTAATACAACCACACACAAGGAATTGAAAACTCTCTTGTGTAATTGTTCGGCTCTTGCTATTAAAACTATAAAACTATGTAGTATCTTATATAGCTAAATGAATTGCTGTATTGTGTATTTTACGTAATGTGGCATTTAACATCAAATCATTTTGTTTATGTTACCATAGTTAATGGTAAGATAAACCATAGTTTTAATTTTAGCTTTATTAAAAATTATATTACCCAATTTTGTAAAATGAATTAACAAAAATCACTTCATTGAAAATTCTTGAAATATTACAATTTTCAAAGTTCTATGAAATATTTTATTTATTCCCTATAAATATTTCAATATAATTTTTAATGTTGCATTTAAAAACCAATTGAATTAATTAATTTTTAATTTTTTTAAAATTACGAGAGCTACTCAGAATAATTATTATTAAGTGAAATTATAATGGAATTCCATCGTATAAATTTTAATGAATAATTTAATAGAAAATTGATGTACAATGTAGAATATCAATTAAGTTGAATATTGTATCTATGCTACTGAACATTTACTGATTCCATAAAAAGCGAATTAATTGAATTTAATAAAATTCGTATATTAAAATATTATGCTTTTTAATTAAACTCTGATGTGTCGAAAATATAAATTGATCAAATTTTCTTTCTTTTCTCAACTTTCCTGTCTCTTTTATGCTGCCTTTGATTCACACTATCAGTACAGTGTCAAAATATTAACTTGTATGGCTATTCAGCAACATTATTTTTTACAAACCTGTAGGGTTCAAATCATGAAGTAGTAATCTTTGAGGATTGCTGTTGAGAAGTAGTAATCATTCAATATGATTAAGATAGTTGATATGTTTGTTTCTATGTATATTCCGATAAATGAAAGTAAACCTAGCCAAACTGACGAATCAATTAGCTGTAAAAGAAATCCGTCAACGAGAGCATACAAAGTCATTCGAGTAAGGGAATTAAAATGTCCTCCTCTTTCAAAATTCGTAATCGAAACAACCTAAAAGGTATCAATACAAAATTATTCTAGCATTTACATTCTTACTATATTGTTGTATTAGACTCAGTCAAACTCTATCTACACTAAAATGTATCTATAATAATGGATGAAATACCAAAATATGCTTACAAATTGTTTCAACGAAAATCAATATTTATATAACTTTTTGTTATATTCTGCCTATACGTACCTGGTTTTCTATTAACAAAAGTTCACTACATGTTGGTGGTCATTCCATTGCAAGTTTCAATTTAAAAAAATAAATAAAATAGGATGAAATTCATTACATTGAATAGTATTTGGTCTGTTGATCCATTAAATTATCTGTTGTCTGTTACTGAATAGATAAAAATGAGAATTACAAAAATAAAAAAATTACTTTAAATCCGAAATTAAATTGAATTCAATCGTTCTGGACTGGACCGACCACAATATTAAAATATACGCGATTTTGGTAACCAGCAAAATTGTTTTGTGGTAAAAATTAAATTCAAACCTTGATACATTGTGGTTAAAAAATGAATGCCCTTTTCTCATTTGTATTATGTTATAGTGAAACTTTCATCAATTCTAAATTAAAATTTAGTGTTGAGAATTTCACGTGTGGTAATTTATTTAAAATCAAAGAAATTATTATAAATTTTACACCAATTAATTTTAGTTTTAATTAATTACTTTCTGAATAAAATTCTTTGATTTATTTGAATTTTTCCTGTATTGTTAAATTATGTACAAATTTCAAAATTTTAATGTAATATGTTAAGATTTTATTGATAAATATTGTTTATACGTTTTATACATAAATCAATTCCATTCTATGTAATTTTCGTATGACGTTTTTATTATGTTTATTATGGAACTATGTTTTATAGTTCGACATAAAAGTATGTATAAAATTAAATTAAAATATTGTTTTTTTTTCTTTCTTGTTGTTTATGCTGTTAAACTCAATTTTATTTATGTGTTTACAACATACGTTTTCAAAATAAAAATTTAAATTCTTTTTTTTTTTTATATGCTTACGTTTCAACATTTTATAAGAATTAAGTTTGAAGATGCAGACAAAAATGTCCTTGAATAGTTGAGCACGTAATATAGAAAAAAAAAATTATATAGAAATTCTTATTATGTGTGTAATTTATGTAAAGATAGCTAAATCTTTTAAATTGGTTAATAAAAAATATAATATTAAACTAAAAAATTATTGAATTTTTTGAAATTATTGATATATTATGTAGACAGGCCCGGATTTTCTTTTGATGGGGTAGCTAACTAATGGAATTATTTTGTTTTTAATAACCGAAAATCGTATCCGACATGTATAGTCTTAGGGTCAAACATTAAATGTAGAAAACTATGCAGAAAAATGGTTCCGGTTACCCGGCAACAATATTCTTAAGAATAGTAAACTATTCAGTGATCCTTAGAAAACTCACATTAAAACCAGTCCAACTCCAAGAGTTAATGGTTACAAAATATTCCCCAATTTATATAAAAACATAAATTTTTTTCATAAGGTTTGTTCGCCTTACATAATTGAGTAGATGCTGTTCGACTTAAAAAAAAATCATAATTTAAATTGATTAAATCTGCACTGTACTGTAGTAAAACAGTATTTGTTTATATACCTCTTGATTATGAAGCATAGAATAAAATGATTATTTGATATATGAAATTGTATGTCTAATATTGTAGTCGATACCGATGACAATTCTCCTCCATAAATGAAGGTTTTAGGTAGGTACTAAAATTACACCGGCTACTGTGAAGATATTGTAATTTAGGATGGGGTATACTCAGATATTAATAAACATATCTACACTCTGTTAATCATATTTGGCTCCCAAGAATTAAAGCTTACCATAATAATTAGTTCTGGGTAAGATATGAAAATAATCAAATTAATCATAGTCTTCATAAAATTGTTAACTTTAAATTCTGATCATTTAATTACAATTAAAATTATAAATAAAAAAATCTTTTAAATTTTTTATTTTTTTCCAAATTCAGTTATTTCATAAACTTATCATTAAAAATGTATTTAAATTTTCGATTTTTTTTTTCATATGCCATAGTAAAAAATTCTCTAAATTACGACTTCAAAATGTAATTAGTTTGTATACAGAAAAGACCACCAAAAATTTCTTTCTTAATCGACTAGATATTATAATAATTTTTTAATAATGTATTTAGGGTAAAACGTAAAAGAAAGCTGGATTACATTTTTTATAAAAATTCAAAAACACAATAACTCTTAATTTAATTTTGATTATTATACTATATTTAAAATCTCATTGTTGAATTTGTTCTATAATAACTCAAAAAAACAAGATTTTAAAGAAAAATTCCGCCCGTAAAAATACAAAAATTATATCAATTTAAAAACTAAAGACATCAGAAAATATTCTGATGAATATATATAATTAATTTTAATCCTATCTGAGATGATTCAGTGAAAAAAGTACCACCATTTCGCGCCAACTATAAAGTTATTATATTATTCTACCGATTATATTATGTGTGGTCGTTGGTTCGTTCATATCTGTTAGAAGGAGGGTCGTATTATAACCACAATTTCCTTCACCGAAAGAGTATAATTTTTATTAATAATTTATCGTTTAAATAAATTTTGGTGCCACTTTAATGGACAGACAAACCAGTGCCGTTTCGAGTAAATACAATGCCCTAAATGGAATTTACATTGGAAAGGTTTCGTTAACCAAAGAAAATAACAAAGTAGATATAAAATATAGCTCTATTTAGCGCAATTTGCTATCATGATTACTTTGTATGGTAAAAAAAACACTTACTTTAATTATCATTTTGACACCCCAGTCGATCATAATTTTAGCGCTCCTCTCAAAGTGTAATCTAGGGCGTCTGTATGAGTCGCCTATATCTCAGCTCGATCCTGTAAACAATCAAATTAAACGTCTCTAATCAATGCTGACAAAAATTATAAATATGAAACTTATTTATTAATTTTTTTTAATTAAATTGACACTATCAATTTTCTTATTTATTAATTTTTATGTTGAACAAATTCACAACATCGACAATGTAATTAATTATTTTCTTATAGAAGGCGAAAATTAATTAATGAAAATAATTTTACGGAAAACTATAAGAATATTTAAATTACAGAGCATAACTATAAGTAAGAATCCATAAAATTGTACTGTATAATTAATAAATATCTTATGTTTTAGTTCTTTATATTTAATCAATTTTCTGGAATACAAACAACTGTCTTTGCAGTTAGTTTTACAAAAAATTCAATCATTTTTCCTAATCGTAAATATATATGTAGTGAAAAACTTTGACATAGAACATAAAGTTAAAGAAATCAACAGATAATTACATATATATGTAATGTATGATGCTTTCTTGACTGATAGTCGATAATTATTCAAAAGAAAATATGTTATTTTCTAGGAATTTAATGTTCTTTAAATAATTTATATCATCTTTAAGTATTAATTGTAAAATAAGATAAAAAAAAACCATTGAATGAACCTGCATATATAACATAAAAACCAGTTTACATAATACATATAATAAATTTCTTTTCGATATCATAAAGATAAATATATAATTTCTAACCGGAATTTTAATGATTACAGGTGATGGCAACATGAATTTTAATATATTTCAAAATGAAAAATTTCATTGAAATTGAACAGATGACACTAAATTTAGATATAAATTCAAATTATTTACTTCTAAATTCTAAAACTCTATATATTTTTATATACGATATTCGATTAAATTTTTCAATAGTTCGGTTTTTTTAAAAAAAAATCTTTTGATATTGCAGTATACTGCGACAGAAATTATCATTAATAGTTTTATGCTGGCAATGTACAGAAGGTGCTAAATATGCATAGACATCATTAAGAGAAAATCTATAAATTATTTTATATTTTATAGCTCTATACAATTTGCTAGGTGGTAATTGGTAATCTTCATTTGTATATTAAGCATAACTTTTTTGAATTTTTTTGTTATCTGCATAATGTTATAAAAACAGCAGGTATGAAAATGAAACTGATGATGCTTAGATTGAAGGTGAATTTTAATTTTTTTGCCATATATGTGAATATAGTGACTTGCTTTCAAAAATTAATTATAAAATGACTCTTCTAATATGAACATTATAAAAATTATTTAATCAAAATATTTTTTCTTTTAATTTACAGACCAATAAAACGTTCTCCTGCCCAAATGTCATATCTTCAACAAATGTCATTAACACATCAATCACAAGATGGTCCATTATCACCACCAATTAGTTTAGGCCGAAGTACAAGCAATTCAATGATTGGTATACCAAAAATTAGTGGTTCAACTGGTACATTATTTTCACCAACCGGTGGACAAATATCATCACATAAATTAACAAGCCCATTACCAAGTTCACCATTACCAATTCATCGGCAATATATACATCAACAACAAATGCCATCATCATTACAACATCATCAACAACAAATACATCATCATCAGTCACATCCACAAATGCCAACCACATCAAGTGGTATACGTTGTTTACAGCCCAATGAATCAAGACTGCCACCATCTGGTTATCAATCTTCATCTATTAAATTTAATTCTCCGCCTGCAACTTCACTTACTGGCCAAATACCATCATTACCACCAATTATGTTACAGCAGCAACAGCAACAACAGCTTCATCATCATCATCATCACCATCAACAGCCATCACATTCACCGTCATCTTCATCATTAGGTAAACCATTATTGTCATCACCATTATTACATCATCAGACAACACATCCGAGTTATTTGGTTGGACCACAATTAGATATTCAGAGACATTCACAATCGGACGATGATAGTGGATGTGCTTTAGAAGAATATACATGGGTACCACCTGGTTTAAGACCAGATCAGGTAAGATATTATTTTTGATATAATTTTTTAGAATAGATTTTTACTATGAACAGAATTCATAGTAATTGAGTGAGTTTAGAGTTTAATATGCGCTCAAGAAAATTTCAATGGAATATATCGCGAGACCCATCTCGTTTTGATATCTCCTCGTCAGAAGGGTCAATTAAGGGACGGTTGTCAATTGTCATGATTTTATCATTGGTTTGTAAATTGGGGATTTCTGAAATCTCCTCGCAGGCTAAATAGAATTGAATTGTACACTATGAAAAAATATTAACCATTTTTTGTTTCTTGTGGATCTTCCAGTAATTATCTATGTCCCTATCCCACATTTCCTACAGTAACCAAGAATATGTTCACTATTTAAATAATTCTTGTAAATATAGGAGACACAAAGGTCTGAAAAGATCTATTAAAGTTATAATTAAAGTCAATTTAAATTAATTAACGATCATTTTCACACTACTAGAAATTTATTTATAATTAAATTTTCAAAATAATTTATTATTTTAACCAATTTTGTCTCATTAATTAAATGCTAGCTCATTAATATAACATATTTATATGACACTTTTTTATATATAGGTCTACAGGTTCAATTATTATAAGCACTTTGTCTTCGTCAAATTGAATGGAATCACTAAGAAAAACGCAATAAATTAAACTAAGAATTTGTTAAAAAAAAAAGAATATAAATGGAAAATTAAAATTGTGTTTTTAATCATTATTATAATATAAACTTTCAACTCGTGCTAGTTAAAATGTCAGCATAAATAAAACATCCTGTAGCGAACGCTATAGATATAGATAAATATCTTAGCGGTATGACAGTTATCTTAACTTTATAATCTTAAAATATAATAGTAAACAATTTAAAAATCTTGTTCTATTCTTAACAACGCAAAATATTAAATTTATTATTATTATTATTACCTTTTTTTTTAAATATATTATTTACAATTAAAACGATTTTATGAACAAAAGAAGCGCCACAAGCGTTCTCTAAATTCATGAGAACTTTATTTAGCTTATATAGATAATAAGATTTTTTTTTTTTATTTCTTTTTTTTTGTAAATTTCGTTGGCGGCTTTTGCTGAAGTCGGTGTGTTTTATTTGTCGTTATTTGTCCAGAATTTAAACGAGAACAATTTTCTTAGGTTAATAAGATCTATTAGTTAGATTAGATTGTATCGAAAAGATTGTAAAAAAAAAAGTAGATGGTAATAAATGAAGTTTTCTGTTTACTTTTTAATATAATAGTTAATGAATATATAATATTTTTTTAAAAGGTGTTTTGTAGTTATTTAAAATGAAGACAACATTTATAAGCAAGCTTGTCATATTCAAAATTTACAGTCGTTTAATCAGAAGATTTTTTAGCATAGTTCATATAAAGTTAAATTGAAGAGTTTCAATTATTTAAAATAGGTTTTATTTTATATATGTATTTACGTATACGTATCCTTACAACTGATTTCAGTTCTTAATAATCATGGGTGCGGTCAAGAATTCAGTAGCTGCGTAGCTTATGCAAACTTAAAAATTGAAAAGCAATCAGAATGCATAAATTTTGAATGCATATTTATACGACCGGCTGCAAATTGTCAACAAAAAATTTTTGCAAACTATAATCGCCGACTGGCAATATCTGCCACTGCTACGGAAGTATTCTGAATTTTAATCCGACAGATTGAGATGCTTTTGCTACAAAACTTAATTAATGACCGACTAACTGCATAAACTGAGTAGCGACTGAATTTTTAAACACATCCCATTTAATTTCGGATCTGTATTTCATTTCCAGTATTTCCATATGATTAATATTGCTACGAGGGCATTTCGAAAACTTTTGAAAACCAAATTCCCTTCGAAAAGCAAAACTCACTACCTTTTACATGTCATAACAATATAAAACAAATTTCATTTAAAACCGTCAATTCATTCGTTGTTGATCTGCTAATTAAAGTTGACATTCACTTTTTTTAAAAATTAAAAAAAAATAGCATATCTTCCAACTGATAAAATAGCTTCTTTTTTGAAGGTTTAACCACAACCGAAATGCATGCGAGGATCGTAAAAATATTAAAAGAATCTATTCCTTCATTTTCAACTATTATCAGATCGACCGGTGACAGGTTTTATTAAGGTTTCGGTTTATCTAAATAAAATGAACCAGAACAGCTTACACTAAATTGTCGGATATGCGATTTATGAGATTGTTCAGTGAAGCTATTAAAACTAACCTCTAAAGGGTAAAATTCACCTGTACAGACTCGCACAGTTTTCAATTTCCAATTGGAGTTATAGATTTAGTAAAGGGTTTGGGAGGAAAATATTCATAAAACCACCGCGGCTAAAAGACCTACTGTAGTTCAATTCGAGTTACTTAAAAATTTATTTAATTTATTTAAAACTAATATCCTTTACAAAACTATAATTTATTAATTTTTATTCTTATAATATCCTTTTAAAATTCAAATATTATTGTGTAGAAATGAGAACGCCACATTACTAAAAAAAAAAAAAATATTGCAGAGGTTTTCCTTTTCATGTTTGCATTTTAAAAAGTGATTTATAACTTATAATATTTTAATATATTCTACAAACTAAATAATATATAGATTTACGTTTCGCAAATACCTAAATGTATGTTTTACATAAAATAAAAAAATAAAGTCAATTTTAAGGTACATAGTTAGTTCTGACAAAAAAAGGATATATATAATATTATTTCCGTTTGGAAAATATATATTTAAAAATAATAATACAAAACTGTAGCAGACATTTCATATTTACCCAAAATAAAATAAAAAAATATTCAAACATATTTAAAATATACGTAGCTAAGCTATCCACCACATCCCTATCCACAAAAATGTATACATATACCAAAAAAAGTCAGTATATCACATTTTAATCCTTGTCCAACAAAAAAAAAATTAAATTAAGTATGAGTTATAATGTGTGTGTATGTATAGTTAAAAAAATAATCCTGAAAAATACAGATTCTCAAATTTATTCACACGTATATCATCCTTAATGGTTCTATATATGGTCAGCAATTTTTATAATACTATAAAATATTCTGATGGTTCCTCTGACCACATAACGTTCCCTCAAAAATTTCAGTAAAATAAATAAATATGAAAATTTGTAACATACTACAAAAAAAAAAACTAAAATAATGATCATCAAAAATATAAAAAAAGGATTTATAATTTATAGGGAATGAGTAAATTTATCTATACGAAATAAAAAAATATGAGCTGTAGCATAAATAGTGATGGTAGCAAGTTAATTGAATAAACCGATTATATTTGCTTTATGATAACTAACATAAAAACCAATTTTTTTTTGTTAGGGTGAAAAATTCCTATTTTTATTTTGTTGGACATAAGCTTAAATCTTCTCTGTAAATTGTTTAACAAAAAAAAAACACTTGCATTTTTAGACGTTTACATGGAAGCTGTCGAATCAAATTTATATTAAAGAAATTCTTAAAAAAATTTAAAATATTTCTATTTGACTGCATGTTTCCATGTTTTCGTAAAAACAATTTTAATTGTCATACATAATTTTTTAGACGATATATATTAATGAAAAATTAAATATGGAATTTTGACGGTAGAATATAGCTTTTCTACATCTCAGTTTTATTGTGAAACTATATTTTTATCTCACTTTGTGAGATATTACTTTAGAAATAAATAATTCTAAAGTTAACATCAAGGATTTCTGTTGACTTGCTATCAGTCTACCGCAGACGAATTATTATTTGCTAACCAAAAGTTATTAATTTGTACTTAGGTGGAAATCAATAATCACACCCAATGGAGTTAGTCTACAAGGTTCTGAATTCTATGATTTATAAAATTACATACAACCTTATTCACATAGCATATCAATCTGTCCTATTTCATATTATTAGCTTCACCGAGCTACTTATAACTTATATAAGACAATTTTTCATGAATTTTAATCTTAAAATTAGTTTGTCATTGAGGATGTGTTCTGAGATTTCTTTAACGTCATTGCACCCTCTGTATACAGTTGAGAATTCCAGAATCCTTTTAAAATTATGACGGTCAAAATAACGAATTAAACGTTTACAGACATTTGTCGGGATTTTGCAGAAAATTACAAAAGGTATAATTCGAATAAATTTAGACAAACTTTTGTGAATGGCGAAAACTCAATTTTTTGTATAATTTTCTGGAAAATACCGATAAAACTTCGTCTGGTACTACACCACTTCTTTGTAACTATGACTTTATATCTAAAATTTTTATATAATGACATACCATTATTTATGAATGACTGACTCACTTCAAAGCGATATCAGTAAAATTTGCGAGTTTGAAATAACGTCATTATGACCTGATATCACATGGCTTTATGCCATGTTACATGCTTTTTCAACCCATCAAATTGGAAACTAAACTAAACCAAAAAAATATATTTAAAAAAAATGATAATTTTTCATATACCTAAGGTGTAGGGGTAGTTTCGATATATAACATTTTTTTTTCTTCACTATACTTTTACATCGTTTTTTGTGTGACGTGAGATAATAAATTCATAAATACATAAATACATTTTGCTGTCCTGGGGCTATTTTAGCTTGCATTGCGTTTTATGTAACATGTTTTTTTTTGTATATTGAATGTAGATTGAAAATATAAAGTGTGGTATTTTTACGTCAAAGATTTCATAGAAATATCCCCAACAATATGAATCGTAATAAATAAATGATTACTTTTATGCTATGTTTACTGTGTCTTAACGCTTTATATTTATATACACTTTTATGTTATGTTTAAAAGTGCCAAAAATAAAAGAACCACACACAAAATACAATCGGATTATTTATTAGTCCTGAGAATTGTACAGAATGTTTCTAGGATAATTTTTTGTTTTTGTATTTCTGATTTCTGAAAGAATTTTCACAACAACAACAATAAAAAACATAAATAGGAATTAATGATTAAACAATTTATTATGGATTATGTTGGTTTTTTTTTTGTATAATCGTTTTTGGTCGTAACACTTACAATTCACATCAATCTTTATATAAATTCAATTTTTAGTATGGGAAAATTCGAAAGGCGGTAATAGAAAATTGAATAAATTTTTTCGGGAAGGGTTCTCGGTCGTTTAGTAATGTGATATTACATAAATAAATTAGTGAAATTATTAAAGAAATTTAAAAAAATATGTTTTTAAATATTGATAATTCAAAAATCGAAAATTTGCGGCTAATTATTGATATGTATGTTCTTACAAATAATTTTTGGTCATTAGGCATTTTGACTTACCATTTTGTTGCATTACAAAATTTGGATTAAAGTGTCATCACTTCAAATAAACTACATAATTATATTCTTTCAGTGTAGGCGACATTAATTATTTTGATACACATTTCTGCCAGAGCAGAAACACAATTCGCTGTTTGGAGTAAATTGATTGCTTTAGATGCTAAAATTAGAACATAATTCATGAATATGCAGGGTAGGCTATACGTCACGCATGTGTGTAAAAATTAAATAACTTTTTTGTTTATTAATTCGTTTTATTAATTCATGTGATTTTGTTAATAGATAATAGAACCTTGTTACACCAAAATGCAAAATTCAACACAAAATTGTAGAATTTTACTTTTCAACTGGACGGTCAATATTACTAACTCAAAGATTGTTCCGAAATTATCATTAATGAAATGGTATTACAATCTGAATGGTTAAATGAATAAACAAGATAGTGAAACCCTCTGAGTTCCACACCGGCGCCAATTGTGCACTGTAGAGTGCACAGAATGGTGTGAATTGAAATCAGAAAAGATTATGATCATAGTTTTTTGAAAATGAGCTTGATAATGTATAATGGGCACAGGTACTGTGATATGATCAATAATTTTGTACGCCAACATGTAGTTTCACACCGACCCTAAATACTATGCGTACTTTTTTATGCCTCTATATTTACACACATTAGTGACGAAATTAGCCTAGCTTTTACATCCTTGCAATAATAGAAAAGGACCTTCAAAATATAAATAAGGATATTTAAAGAAATTTAAATAAGAATATTTTCATCCAAATAACAATATTTTCTTTACTACCAAAAGAATTTTGAATATTAAACTCTATATTTCTACTCACTATTGAATTCCATTATCTACGGTAATATTTAACCTGTTTACCTTTAACATCACATATTTAATTGTATAATATTAGCACCTGTATCTGTATGGCATTATTATACAATGTATTTTTCTTACATGCAAGTTCAAATCAAAAACTGTAAAGAAAATTCTTGATAAAATTCATTATTTAATTATAAATAATTAAAAAATTATATAATTTGAAATATATTTAACTAAATATTATAAATTATATTTCAAATTACAATTGCAAAACTGAAAAAAAGAAACATTTTATGAATTAGATACCTAATTATTTTATATACTCTCAAATCGTACACAAACCAATAATTTCAAAAAAATGTAAATTTCCATATTTCTTATATAATATTTTTTGTTTGTTTCTTTACAGGTTCGTTTGTATTTTTCCCAGATTCCTGATGATAAAGTGCCATATGTAAATAGTCCAGGAGAACGATATCGTGTAAGGCAATTACTACAGCAACTTCCGCCACATGATAATGAGGTAAACATTAAATGTTTTTTACTATTTTGATATTTGATATTCTTGTTTTATTTGATGTAAATTTTTGAATGCGATATAGAAACTCTTCCGTGTTTCTTATAAGTTATTTAAACTATCCTAATACACATATTAAATTTACATAAATTCAGTGTTTATTTCTTATTTCTTTGTATTGATAACTCATCAAAATATCAAAATCATCTGACATTACCACTTATTTGTAAAAAAAAAAACAGACATACAAAAATATTTCTTATTTTCCATTTCTTTTCTGTTGTCATTTTTAGGTTCGTTACTGTCACTCACTTACAGATGAGGAACGCAAAGAATTAAGATTATTTTCAACTCAAAGGAAACGTGATGCACTTGGCCGTGGTACCGTACGACAATTGATTAATGTCAGACCATGTGAAGGAGTAAATATTTATTTTTCTATATATTTATTTTAATGAAAATTTTTCTAAACTTATTGTATTTTTTTTAATATATAGTGTGACGATGTAATATCAACGGGTGACATTGGTGTTTATGCATCTCGTTTAGGTCCAAATGCAACTTGGCATCCAGGTTGTTTTATGTGTTGTGTATGTCGAGAATTATTAGTTGATCTTATTTATTTTCATCGAGATGGTAGATTATATTGTGGTCGGCATCATGCTGAAACATTAAAACCAAGATGTTCGGCGTGTGATGAGGTAAGATTTTGTTACTGAATCTACTAAATATATTTTTTTTTGTATGCTTAATAATTGCTTGCTTTTACTGTTTTTTGTTAATTAGATAATTCTTGCTGATGAATGTACCGAAGCTGAAGGCCGAGCATGGCATATGACACATTTTGCTTGTTTTGAATGTGAAAAACAATTAGGTGGCCAAAGGTATATAATGCGTGATGGTAAACCATATTGTTTAACATGTTTTGATTCAATGTTTGCTGAATACTGTGATTGTTGTGGCGAATCAATTGGTGTTGATCAAGGCCAAATGAGTCATGACGGACAACATTGGCATGCAACAGATGAATGTTTTTCATGTAATACATGTCGTTGTTCGTTATTAGGTCGTCCGTTTTTACCACGTCGTGGTGCAATTTATTGTTCGATAGCTTGTAGTAAAGGTGAACCGCCAACGCCATCAGATAGTTCTGTTGGTGCATTACAACCGCCGCCACCAATGCAACGTGTTCGACCACAAGCTCGACAACATAATGATAATTTAAATGATTATTGTAATGAATCAACGTCACCATCAAAATCACCATCAAATGATCATTTATCACAGTTACAAGTTCTTAATCCACCTATTTATCATCATAAAAAACAAGTTACACCAAAAAGTCCAAAAGCCTCACCTAGAATATCATCAAATAATAATCCAAAAAATTCAGAAGACTCAGCAGTTGATGAGAAATGTGAAGATTCAACAGATTTTTCAGGTGGTCCATCAAATTCATCTCATAATATGACACCATTAACATCACCATCTGGTGGTGATTATCATAATCAAATCTTAACAACAACACATCATCATCAGCAGCAACAAAATGATCATCTTCAACCGTTTGATCTTACCGAAATGAGTATGAATTTAGATATTTGGAATCCAAAGCAAAATAGTAGTACAAATAGTGAATGCAATAAATTTAATCAAATACATCAGCGAAGTAGTAATTTAGAAAGTACAATAACAACAAGTATGCCGGAATTATCACAAGATCATGAAAATGATCATGAATTACATCAGCATATAGAAGTTAACTCAATACCATCACTAAGTGAAATGGCTGAATTACCTACACCAAATTTATCTGTAACATCAAATATACCAGAAATATTTGAAGCTACTACATCTTTTCAAATGCCTGAGGTATCATCTAATCTACAAGAAGCTATACAACCATTACAATTATCACATTTACAACAACTACATCAATCACCACCACCACCACCAACGGAAAAGAAAAAAGGTGTACGTTTTGAAGGTATTCCGGATACATTGCCACGATCCAGAAGCTATTCAGGCAGTGCTGGTAATTGTAATAATGCATCAAATTCACCTAGTAGTAATAATTCATCGAGACGGCGACGACGAAGAAAATCATGTAAAAGTACTGGAGGCCATAATAATAGTATACAGCATAAACATAAACACAATACAAAACAACAAGAAGAATATAATCAACGGGTAAATATCAATGAACCATCGACTAGTAATAATCATGGTCATTCGACGAATACTGGTCGTAATCGTAATGATGAATCGGATGCCTCAAGCGATTGTTCAACATGTTCATCGAGTTCATCTAGCTCAGAAGATTATTTATATCGGTTGCCACAACGACGGCATTATGGTGGTGTACGTGTTAGTTATGTGCCAAATGATGCTATTGCGTATGATCGAAAACGTAAACCAGATCCAACTACAGATAAAGATAAAAATTGTATTATATCGTGACGATTTTTAATTACATTTATTTATGTGTAAAATTATAGTAGTAGATGTTTTCTTATTTTTTTTTCATTTTGTAATTGGAAAAACGAAATGAAACTATAAATAATAATAAAAATTTTTATCAGAGGCAAAAAGTAAATTATGGAAATATATAAGAAGAATATTAAGTAATTTTTTTTTTGGTTTTGTAAAGATGAAAGTATAAATTATTGTACACGTTTTTGTATGTATATTTTTATAAAAATTGAAGAGAAACAAAAATCGAAAAGAATAAATTTTTTTAATTAAAATATAACAAAAAAAATAAAATGATTTTATTGTTTTTATTTAATTTAAATGTAAATTGAATGCAAAAACACCTAAAGGGTTTAAGGTAAATTTTATTCAAATTCTGGTAATATTTCTCTTTGTGTTCTTGAATTTAATAATATTTAGAGAGACCTTTAATAAATACAAGACTATAGTAAAATTTTAGAATATTTTAAAGTTGGCATTGTCAACGATTCAAAATAATTATGCATGATTCGTGAAGAAGTTTTATGCGTTTCAGAATAGATAACTAATTGGAAAGTAGAATTCACAATAATTTAAGTTTCTCCTATCAAGGACGCTGCATTTCAAAATATAATTACATTAAATTTTAAAAACTTAATCAATGTTGGCCAAAAGTTATGGTATTTAATCATAGTTGACATTATTTACAATTACGCCTAATGAAAAGGCTGATAATTTGGCATAGTAAGCATTGGGAAAGTAGCCCCATATCCTAAACTAAACGATATAACCTTCTCAGGTGACCAGCACACAACAATTGTCAATACATAAAAAAGTTCTGGGCGACCTCGAATCCTAGAAAAACAAGAAATGTATTAAAAATTAACAAAGCTACATTCAGATTATTCTCTGGCGTTTGCATAAAACATGCAATTCTAAGAAAGCTTACGACGAAGTACAGATTGATCAATACTTCAACATACAGAGAAATGAAGCGAAAGACATAGTGAAGCACCTACTGCCCTACAGTTCCTCGATCCAACAAAGAAGGTTCAGGAATTTGGTAAGTTTTTATGTTGGAAGCAGTCGGGATGATTTCGGCTAAATTATTATTTTATTAAAGAATTTTAATGAGAAAAAAGGTTGTCTAAAACCGTCATTTGAATAATCATACAGTTCATGTGAAAGTAGTGCCATCCAACCAACCCTGACATTGGTTTTCTATTTATTTTGGTAAGTAAAGATTTGCTAGTGAATAAAACCCATAAATATGAAACTATATTTACATAGTATAGTCGGCATTTTAGTTATGCCGGGAATGCTACAAATTTGATTTTCTGCAATTAAATTTTGCTGAACTCATCATTTTGTTAATTGACATTTAATTTAATTCAAAAACAACCTAAATATTTATATTGGCAAGTATCCACTTAAAGTGAAACTGCATTTATGAATATATAAATAAAATGGTGATAAAAATTCCATTAAAATCAATTTTTCAATATCATAAAAACAGGAAATATTTTCTTTTAATGGAGTTTATGGAGTTTATTTTATCATCAATGTGGAAGAGTTCTTTTAGTTGTAGACTATATCGAAAATAAATAACTTTGTAATGTTTTTTTTTTATTGTTATTTTGTCACATCTGTTTTGAATATCTTTGAAATTATGTAATCGAATTATACTTATTTGAACAGTGATCTCTAAAAATGGGAATTTCTTTCAACCCCATTAAAAAAATGCAAACAAGCGCATCAAATATAATCAATATTATTTCCTATAATATTATTTGATTATGACAATTTCGTATAGGGTGAAATATAAAAATAACAATTTACTAAATGCTTTGTTAGGCAAAGGGATTCATGTATTATAAGGATATTTTCTTAAGGATTAACCTTTTTTAATGGCATACGACTTTTGTGTATTTATATATGTTTGTTTTGTTTGTAGAACATTCAAGATTTTTGGATAGTGATTGGGACGTACATTGTTATAGTTTATTTTTAAATTGCGTTGGAAATTTATATAATTAAATACTATATTTTATAATAAATTATTCCCCTTTTTAATTAATTAACATTGACGGAATGAACTTCATTCAACTATGTAAACTGTTCTAAGCCAGAAATTATACGAGAGTTTATTGATTATTTTAAGAAATGGTTAACTTTCCTATATAATTAACGTTTTTGACCCAATATGCGGTAAGTTGAAAATACAAATTTTCTGTATTTTGTGGAAATCTGCCAAAATACATTTTCTCAAATCTCTGTTGTTCATATGGTATTATTTGGTTCTTTAAAATTACGTAAGTTAAGTTAACATAAATGTGTAAAGCTAATATAATTTCTTGAAGTACTTTTCACATTTATGATAAATTACTAAATTTCTCGTCATTTTGATTAACTAAAACTGCGGACTCCAAATTATATAGGCACAAACAAG
The DNA here is from genome assembly GCA_963920725.1 of Rhamphomyia laevipes. NCBI lineage: Eukaryota > Metazoa > Arthropoda > Insecta > Diptera > Empididae > Rhamphomyia > Rhamphomyia laevipes. Next base: position 44,968,904 of record OY987259.1, read on the forward strand.
ATAATGTACCAAATTTAATTGAAATCGCAAAACACCACACTGAGACCTTGTCGGTCTATTATGGATTTATAGCCCCTTTCCTTACCACAACTTATTAATTAACCATATTAACCACTTCTTCGGCGGCGAGGAAGTCTTTTCCTAGAAGATGTTGACTTTTCTTTGCTACATGCTCGGAGTGGCAGAGAAATGTTGTGTCGTTCAGCTAGAGAGTGAGAGATGTTTGTTTCAGCTTGACCCATTGAAGTGGTAGATTAGATCAAAAAACTTTGTCCTTTCATAAAGCCTGTCAGGTTTTTGATGTCCTTTACTCTGAAACTCATAATAATACTGTTTTAGAATATAATCATATTGTTATATTGTAATGGAACAATGAAGCTGGCAACTCTAACTATCAGTATTTTCAACTCGATTATAAAACCAAACTGCAGTATTTTCTACCACGAAAATAAACGTATACAGCGAAATCAATTTTTTAGGTCCATTCATAGTAATTTCATAACTATTTCCTAAAAATGTTAATTGTGAATTATAAATATTGAATGATTTATATATGATAAGCAGAAAAGCCACTGAGATTTCTTTAATTTCAATTAATATTAAATTTGGTTAAAACTTAATTTTTATTTTAAAATAATTCATCAATTAACAACATAAAATTTTCACATTTTTATTTAATTAATCTCCAAAACAAAAACATTATAACAACCAAAATAATTATTTAAAATTTGATTACATAAAATTTATGCAATTCATTTACAATTATTTAGTTAAACATTAAAATTTAAAGCTTGGTTGAACATAATGCCAAAAAAAAAAAAATTATGCTTTCAATTTCACTTAAGTTTTTACACATAAAATGTTGTAAATTTTTTTTATATTCCTTAATCACTCTTGTGAAAAGTGAAACATATAAAATTAACAGAAATGCATATTTTTTTATGTTGTACTGGGTGTGTTTAACAGATTTCACAAATATTTGTAGACAAATTACTTATAATATCATCAATTGACTCACCCTGTGTTTTTAATTCATTATCTATTTAAACATAATTTGTGTTTTTATATGGAAAACTGTTTTTTTTTTTTATATATATATTTTGTTCCTATCTGTCAGATTATTTGATAGATGACTGTGCATAAGATTCAACAAATTGATTAATCACATTATAAATGAAAGTGGTTTTGCTTTATAAAATGTTCAGGTATAATCAAAAATTAGCAATAACGAAATTGCAAGCAAAAACGAAGAAAAAACTTTTAAAATATTCCATCAAATTTAATTCTGTAGTTTATTTTAGCCCAGACATTGTCACATACTGTCACAAAAAATAAAATTATTTTTTTTTCAATATATATTGCTTAATCGTGGTTTCAATCAAATGAACAATCCTTTAAATATAAATATAAAATTTGCCTTTTGGCTATCAATTCTCTCTCTGTTTCTAATGAAGAGTATTAATATTAGGACCAGACGGTTAAAATGTGACCATCAATTTTATGATCAAAAATGAAATACGAATTTATTGTATTTTATAAACAATCGATAACCTTAAACCAATTCCCATAATAAACAAAAAAAAATACTAAACTATATTAAGTAAATATAGTGGAAATCCGTGAATAAAGGACACTTTTTATCAAATTTATAAAAAAAATACGATTTTTCATTATAATTTTCGGTAAAACTCATTAAACTGTTTTAATTTTTTTATGTTGAAAATTATATTCAAATGAAATTACTTAAGCATTAGCTAAAACTATCCAGTTTGATGACATTTTTACCATACACGACAACATTTTATAACCATCAACTAAATATATATGTCGCCATCAGGGAAAATGATGATATATCGTTCAAAACTCGTAACAATCATCAATAAAATGGCATATCGTCGTCCTTGATTGTGTTGTTATTCATTTAAAATTAAAAGGATTGAACAAAAAGATGAATAAACACAAGGGATCAGTCGAGTGACGTTAATTGCTTACCAAAACCCTCTATTATCCAAAAATATAATATTATTGCAAAATTAATATCCGGTAATTAATGAAAGATTGAATTTGGATTTTGCCCTTTTTTGTAATGTTCACTAAATTTATTTAATTATTTTTTATTATTATATATTTATATTTGACAAACATAATTTTATATATTTCATTCTGTATTTATTATTGATTAAAGTTAAATTGTGTGTTTGTTAAATTGAATTTAGAGTCCTGAATGATTTTAATGGGTATAAACATTAAAATGATCATTGTAGTGAAAGGGGTCAGCAAAAATTTGATTAATTCGTTTATATAAAAACCGAAATTACAAATATGACGAGACATTTTTGTTTGTTTTTGATTCTTTTATTAGTTTTTACAATGATTTATTAGATTTATTTGGAAATCTAGACCACCAGAAATATGATATTAATGTTTATTTTAGTAAAATGTTAATTTCCAAAACATTTGGAGTAGAATTTTTTATGAAACTTAGTTTATTTACTTACTCCGAGGCATTACAACCCATCAAAGCCATTACCCATCATCATTATGCTTTTTCAGAAATTACAATCTTTAACAGTTTCTTTCCAGTTCATCAGGTTCAATTTTATTATACATTTTTCTGGACATCATCTTACCATTTTTCCATTTTTCCTACATATCTGGTGTCCTACTATTTGAGCATTAAACATTAAGACGGAGCCGATTTGATTACATAACGAAGTCAATCCAAACGTTTAGTTTTGACTCTTTAATTCTATTCTTTGAAAAATTGTACAAAATCGTTTTTAAAGATACAATTGACTAGTTTTATGAAATTTGACCGAATTTCTGAATTGACGAATTCAGAAATTTGACTTTTAAATTTAAATAGAAAAACAATTTATTTACTCTTACCCTTTTATATTATACCTTTTCGTCAGTACATTGACTTCAAAATGATTTATGAACTATATAGTCTTTTCAAGACGACTGAATTCTATAAAAAAATGTGTTGACTACCAAACTCGTACCTTTACAACCTAAATTTTGAAAAATTATAAACAAATCGCAAATATATATAAAAATTAACTGATGGCAAATATTTATACAGGAAAATTACCTTAACGAAAACCTCTTTCAGCATTACACAAAATGTCACTACACTATATAATATAGAAAGAATAATATAAAATTTTATTTTTAGAAAGAAAATTGTGAAAATATTTAAAATGTTGACACCAAAAATGGCGCATTTATCGCACAGTCTGCAAATTTTTATTTTTTTATTTGTGGGAAAGTTAAAATGTTTGTGCTTTAAGCATAATATAAAATGAAACTGAAAGTTTGTAAAGTGACATTTTCCCAAATGATTAATAGCATTTCAAGGGAAAATTGTAGTTGTTTTTTGTTTATATATCATTCTTAAAGCAACTGTAATGGAGTTTAAATTTACTAAAACAGTATTTTTTTTAAAAAAAGATTTATTTTATACCATTAATCAAGTCACAATTAAAAGTTATTCATTAATTAAAATCTCTTCGCTAATGAAACTTTTGATTTTTTATAATAAAATTCAATTATTCAATTTATCAGAATGTGCTGTAATAATTTAGAAAATTGTGAAAAATTGATATTACTTGTGATTTTTCATTTTTTATTAGCATTTACATTAATTTTAAATATTATGATTATTAAGTAAAATTTGAATTCCTTCGAAATTTTTAAATATATATTTCTAAAAATAATAAGATTTATTGATTTTCTCTTATACCCAAAATTTCCCATTTTCTAATCCTGATTGGAGTCATCTATCAATTTTTATAAATTCCTTTAAAAATATCATCAAAGTAAAATATATTTTTATTTTCTAACCAATATTTTATATAATATACAATAATAATAATAATCATAATAAATAATTCCCTAAAGATTTTGGAGAAATTTGAATTTTTTGCCATAACCGAATTTAAATATTGATGTAAAAAAAAAAATTCTTTAAAGAATATTAAAGAAAAATATCTTAAGAAAAATGAAAATGGTTTTTCTTATCTGATATTTCCAAATTAAATTAGTAATTAATTTGGCAAACAAATATTTCAAAACAAGCTACGCTAAAGTTTTTTTAGTACCATCTTATCAGTTCAAATACTTATTATCATAATTTCACTACTAATCTGTAGTGGAATTATGTAAATTGATTGGTAACAATCACTCCTTTGACATTCAAATATAATAACAAATATATTTTAGCTATGTAATGTGTTCCCAATAAACGTAATCAGAATTTGTTACACTAATTCGGTATCACGCTAAACATATTACAAAGAGTGGCAATCACTGCGACTGAAAATATAATTAAGTAGAGCTATATTTTAACGTGTGATAGATGATTGTCACCAATCACATTACATAAATCTACACCGGAATTTTGTCGGTAATTTGTATCGACTAATAGCCACATCATAAAATCTAAAGCTGGGACATGATAAGACTCCATTGAAAACCAATATTAAGTACATAAAATAACTTGGACTTCTGAACCAAAACGGAAACATAATAAATATTGGCCTCCAAAAATGTTTCGTACGGCGGAAAGTAACTTATCTAATGATCTCTATCGATATCGATATCCCAAGTAATCGAATTTTAAATACGTAAAATTTGGAGAACAAATAACTCTATTTGGAATGGCAGGCCACTTAAATCTAATGTAATATCTACAGGGCAATAATCAGTTTACGCAGTGAATGCTGTAACTAAATCTCGTATTACTCCGATTATTAGAAAACGAAATTGTTATATGAAAAATTTAAATTCGAATCTAGATTCTCTGAATGACATAATAACAAATCGGCTAAACTGAAATCGTTCTTCAAGAAAGTTGGTACAGATCGTATAACATTTTTGAAAATTTAAATTCAATTCCATAATTTTCAATTTAATTTGGAAATTATACAAAATTTATATAAGAATTGAATTCACATAAAAGTTCAACAAAGGTTAAGGACTACTGGGAATAAGCTATTTCTATCTTTACTCATCCTTATGATTAAGTTGTATGGTATTTTTTATATATTTTCTATTGAAATTCATTTTGATTTAAGGTTTTTGCAGTTTATATTTTTGGTTATGATACGTTCAGGTTGTCTTTTAACAATTTCCAAGATTACTAAGATTTTTTTTTTTATTATTAAAATAGACTTTTTTAAATATATACTTTTGATAGCCTTACTATAAATGTAACCTTATTTATATATTTTTATAAAAATTCCCCAAAAAATTTGGATATAGTCCAAAAAATAAACCGCAGACAAATTGTCGTCAGAAAATTCTAAATATTTTATTCGCGGTACAAAAAAAAATTATTTCATTTCACGCAAATGAACATTATTGAACGCGGTAGACTGAACCTAAAACGTTTATAATATTTCAGTTATCAGAAAGTCATGATGTTTTTCCCACAAAATAAATTTTAATTTTTTTTATAGAAAATTATTTAAGTTGAGAAAAGAAAATTGCAGACAAATACAGAAAATATTTTATTTATCAAAAAAACTGCCTATATCATGAACTAGTGAAACATATTATGAAGGCTAAGGGGATAAGGTTTAATAGTGATTTGCAATATCTTTGAAATGGTTCCTAGTTTTGATCTGATATGTGCTGGAAAAAGATGTGTAATATACAGGAAATAATTAATTGTCTCAGTTTCATCTCTGTAATGTCACTTTAGTGGATAAATAGTTAAAATTGTTGCGAAACTATAGAGCAGTTTATCTTGGCTATTATAGCGTATGCCAAAATAATTGTTGAAATTGGCAGCTAATTTGTATTTGTCAAGAGAATCATAAAAATTTATTTGATGAACTCCCCCTGAATAAATATTAAACAGATCTATACTTTGATATAGAATTTGTTCAGAATTATTTTCTACTTTAGCTACAAATATTCATAAACCAACAAAAATATTCAAATATTTATATTAATTCTATTATTTGAAAGAATTTTCTTTATATTTTTCTAAACATCATTCAACACGAATTTTCTTTTTTTTCCGATAGAATAGTAAATAAATTTTTGGGAAAATTATTTGCATTTAAATGGAAAAGAAAATTATGTATAAAAATCTTTATAAGGATAAAGATATCTCTAAATAAATATTAACTTGCACGCTATTATACTCCATTAAGGACATTATTTTTTTGTAAAAAAGAAATTATCATGTTTACCTTGATTATTTACCTTTTACCTATACGAAAAATGGTATTATAAATATAGAAATTATTAAACTTCTGAATGGTGAGAATTGTAACAGAAGTTAGATTTAGTTTACGAGTTTACCCCTTTAAATGTGAAATTGTCAATTAAGGATCCATTAATTTTATATTTATTTATTTATTTAAAGATCATTTTTTTTAGCGAAATATAAAAATTTTTGTTTTTCCCAAAATTATATCTTGATTTTTAACAAATAACCACAATTATTATAAAAGTGACTTTAAATTTAATGAATATAATTAATTTATATACTAAAATCAATTCTTGTCCTTCGTCTTTTATCATTTATCTAGATTCGAAAATATTATTTATCTTTTTGGATGTTATAATTTCTGTAAAAAATCATTTTAATTTTCACTCATAAACTGTTTATCAAGGTTAAACAGAGGGGGAAGGCTCCAAATTTACATAGGCCACATACTTAGTGAGCCCGTTCTACACAACAGTCAAACGCTGCATAATTATCTAAGTGTCTGGACTTTGGCCTTGTTCATTTTCAGAATTATCTTAGACTTTTTATGGTAATTTACTACTCTAGTTTAGATCTATTCTTCATAAACGAGAAAATGAGTAATCTGGTTCATGATGAGTAGTACAAATATTACAGTATTACAAAATTAGTGTATGTGTTAAGCTCTCTAGTTTGCTAATCCGCTAAACGAGCTCTGTCTGATTAGTCAGGGATTTGTGATAGTGTAAATTTTCTATTTAAAACATTTCAATTCTTAGAGCGGGATTGTGCAGCAGTGATTACCAAAATTAGTAGAAATGTATAAGGGTCTAAGATTAGTATTATAAACCGAACCAGATTTTTTATAAAACTTTCGTTTTTCGGTGAACACTCAAATATAAGAAACCTTTCCAGTAGGGCTCATATTTTATTTATTACTTAGAGGCTTCATTTCTTTGTCATTTCCAATTTTGAATTATGATTTACATATTAGAATTTATAGTTTTTAATAAATTTAGGATGTTAGCCATTTTGAATTACAATAATTTTCACTATTACGTATTTTATTAGATAGATATCAAATGCATTATAATTAAAATACGAATTATAAATTGTAAAAATTACTAATTACACTAAATGTTTTCAACAAAATGTACATTAAAACATTTATTAATAATTTATACATATTCCTTCATTACATAATGTTAATGTACAAAATATTAATTATATATTATTTACTATTCAAATAATTTTTAATAACTTACATTTTTATCTTTTATTTTATATATATATTATTTTAATTTCAATTTAAGCAAATATTATCGTATAAACAAACATTAACTTCTGTCACGACGATGTAACAAAAATGTACGGGGTATACAAAATAAGTCATCTCAATAAAACACCAAAAAAACCATAATAATTTTTTCAAATTACATTCGTGTTATACGTCAATAATCATAAAATATAATAGAAATGAGGTCATTAAAATATTTATGATATTGTAATCGAAATATACTATTATTATTTTCAACCCTCAAGTCTCAAATCGTACTATACCAAAACAGTCTAACTAAAATACAATTTTTTTATATAAATGGTATACCAAAATGCACTCCATAAAAATATAGTTTTCTATACATTTTTGAAGGATTATGTAAATGAAGTTTTAAAGAAAATTTATTATTGATTCAATTCTATTCAGGGAATTACTATACTAAAACCCAAAAACATAATTCAAAGTTAATTTATAGTGTCCTGTATTCTACGACACTTTGATTATTAAGGAAATTCGAAAACTAACCAACAAAAAAAATTTATATTTTACTTTGAATATATTTCCTTTAAAATAAGGACATTTGAGCTACTTACATCATTTTTTTGTTTGAATAAAATTTGCATATATTTCTGAAGTCTTAGAAAAACTATAATGCTCAAAACAAATAAAATATTTGAATATTTTGAATTAATTTTTATGTAGGCATATACGACTATTTCCTGTTGCAGTAAGTCGTCCTTTTTTTACTGAAGTTATCAGATTTTTTACACCTATGAATTGACAATTTGAATACGAGTCGTAATTAAATTACATATAACTTTGTGGTGTATATTATTATATATGAATCTTAATGTAATACAAAATTATACATAATTTTCTATTATTATTTATGTTGTGTCTATAAACATTATTATAGCATAAATTTTTGAGGTTCATTATCCCCTTTGTTTAAAGTTAATAAATACTGAAAATTTCTGACATTAATATTCATTATTTAATTTTCTGGTCTCCATCCTCCTCAATTTTGTTTGTTTGGTTAAGTTCTAAGTCATAGGATAATTTTCATTGTTTAACGATTTGTTGATAACCCACCAACATTGATGAAGTATATTTGTTTTAATTTGATTTATGTTTCCATTGTAAAATTTTGAAAATTAATATGCTCATTTTAATTTCTTTCATTTATTCTATTAAACGAATAGGATTTACAACCAGAAAAACATAGATGTTTAAAAGGGTAACTAATGAAATTCTTTACAAATACAGAGTAGTTTAAAGTTGATAAATAAAGTTATCAACGATTTTAATCATTCTAATTCTTAATACGAAATAAAACTGCAGTTTCGATTTATGTATTTATTGTAGACATTTCTATGTAAATGGAAAGTTACAGCAAATTCAGTTACGCTACGCTCTACATTGCAAAAATTTAGTAAATTTAATGTTTATTTAACAAATATGAAAATTCAATTCATATATATCAAAATTCCTTAATACATATTAAGGATTCTAAAAAAATTTCATAAACTGTAAAGATAGGATTTGGCTATGGGGAAGGGATGGGAGTTTAGTATTTTCGGATTGGGAAGGAATTTGCTTAAAAGACCGGGGTTAATAGAGAAACGGTTCACATTCCTCTTAAACTCGTTCAGATTGAAGTCTATCTTTGCACCTATCTTTGAACCTGTCTGCAATATCTTTGAAGATATTGCAGACAGGTTTGCTATCCACCTGAGTTAAATTCAAGCCGAGGTTAAACGTAAGTCTTATATATAACCAGGCTGCTGAAAAACATCTCTTACTTCTCCACAAAAATCTTTGATTTCTCTAAGTTACCCTATGATAATATTTCAAATTGGAAAACAGTTTACAAAATATATTTCAGTTTTCTACTACCTAAACACATACATAATTGAAATTAAAAATGATAAATTTAATGGTTTTCAGAGATTAATGAATTTTCAATAATTATATTTGCTATACAAAAATAATATTTATTTGATTAGATATTTACATAAAGAAGAACATAACAAAATTTAGATAATATGATAAAATGAGCATAAAGAATTACCATATCATATTTACTACATTTGATCATCAAGTACATCATGAATTGTACCTTTCTTTAACGTAACTTTAACCAGGGATTCGGCGGAACGGATCGGAGCAGAGAACAGTACGAACGGAATGGAGCATATTATTATGTTTACATCGCTCCCCATTACTTCGATCATTTTTTTTATTTTTTTGCAGGGTTTGACAACCTGTGTAACATTTGTAAACTGTATAAATTTTGATTATTATATAAAAAAAGAATGTTAGCAAATTAATTTACTAGTATAAGCGACATTTTAATAGTTCCTAGTTCCTGTCGTTTTTATAAGATACGTGATATTAAAAAAACAAGCTAGAGACTGTGAGTTATTCCTAGGTAATTTCAAAAATGTACTGATAAAATGTATCTGCAGTTTTGTTGATATTACTCACCAGTTGACATACTGAAACAAACTGAAACCCTGACACTGGCCATTAGGGTTTTATATATAATTTTTTAAATATTTTATTTGAATCAAAGCAAGTTTTTGAATGACACTTCAATATTTATTTATTTACTTTTGTAATAAAATCATTATTTGATCAAAATTCATAGTATATTGAAGAATAGTTTTAGGATTACGAGGAATACATTTTCAATTTAAAGTCATTTACATTCTAAGATCTAATACGATAATAACTAAATAAAAATTATTATTCATATAATAATAATAATTTAATAACCACGATATAAATTTTATTATTATAAAGTTTCATTACTGAACTGTTTAATTAATATAAATTTATTAATCTATAGTTATATTTCATTATTATAAATTTATTATATTGTAACCGAATTATTTTAGTACTTGTAATTAAATCCCTAATATTAAATCAGTTGCGCCCACTAAAATTAAAAATTAATCATAAATAAATTTACGAAAAATAAAAAAATTGGAAAAATTTAGAAAATATGCCATTACAATGTGAATATTGCCGATTATGCAGAGAAACAGTATCAAAACTTAGGCCCATCAATTTTCGACAGTAAGTTTTTCAAAAAAAAAAATTTAAATTTTATTTTTATTTTTCATATATTTCTTTATATTTTCGAAGATATTTTGGAAGGAAAACTTCATTAAAATATTATGATGAATGGAAATTAACAAAACAGAAATTTATTGCTATGCGAAAAAAATCAAGAATTAATGTAATGTGATATTATGTAAAAAATACAGCATTAATGTAAAATTTCTAGTTTGTATATATATAAAAATGTTATTAATAAACGATACTGACAAATTCTTTAAATGGGCTTAACGCATAAGTAATAATCTATTAATTATTTTAAAATTATATAAAAATATAAAAATATTAACTATATAAATTAATGTTATTAAAAATATTAACTATAAATTAAAATTTATTCTAATAAATAATAAATATTGAGAAAAATAAAAAATAAAAATAATCGATATAACTTTTAAATTTTAAGTCTCCAACATCAAAAACATTGATATAAAATTATTTTGAAAAATTTAATAATTCTATATTATAACTACTCGTCTAAGGATGAAAAAACGGAACGATTTCAAGAATACTAAAATAACAATTTATTTAGCATTAAAATATGTGCTACTAAAGGCTCTTTACAACCCCTTATTTAAATTAATTTGATATATTTACTTGATAACTCTAGTATTGATGACAATATTGCAGAATATATTCGCTGACTATAATAATTGCAAAGATTGCATTAGTATGCTGATTTTAATTCGAGCGATTGCGCGCTGCGTTGGCTGCAAATCTAAATTATTGAACGACTGATTCATCAGCGCGCTAAATTCGTCCGAACCCTACTAAAAGTAATTACATATTTTGCAGTTTATAAATATCTACATGAGAAGTTTTATCGATTCTGGAACGAATTATTTTGAAACGAATTACATTAAACCTGTGAGTCGCTGACTAATATGATTACTATACTATAGCATTTTCCATGTATTTATTACTATAGTATTTTTCATGACTTTTAATGTAATTGGTTAACTTTTAAGAGAAAAATAAACCGAACTGTGTAAAACTCTTACGCACTGTATATTAATAATACTCTTTATGAAACACCTTCGACAGAGTATATGTTTTCAACGAAGAAATTTTCATTTATATAGTTTCATAAAAGAAACGAATTCGGTAATTTCAAAAATTGATAGCAACATTTCAGGTATAATTTAGTTAATTTTTTTTTTATAATTTGATAATGTCGAAATCAATTTTTGGTATTCAGTTTACGACGTCAGACTAACCTAATCGAAACTTGACAAGAGTAACAAATTAACTTAATTCTAAAATTCATAAACTCTAAAACTTGTAATAATTTCTGCTTTAAAGAGTTAAAATTATAATTCAGACCTAAGTTCTCGCCTGAGATGGATTAAAATTTGTAATTTATTCAAAATAAAAATTAAATTTCAAATTATATACAATTTTATTTAACTTCTGATGTTTTATATTAATATGTTATGTAATTACTCTTTGTATAGCATGTTTTCTAACAACAATACTTAAAATTTATGTAATTAACCATCATATTATAAAGTTTATGGTGTCATAGACACTTAAATCTACACTTTACGTTTTTTTTTTATGTATCAAACATTAAAAGTTATTCATTTTTCAACTGGTAAATTATATTTTACTTCTTTAAAAAGTTCAACATTTATATTTAAAAATAAATTATATGTAATTACTTTTATCATTATACTCCTTAAAATTCTTTACTACAATAATATCATATAACTTTATTGTGCTTGGTGGCATTGACATCACTTATTACACCACTCTATATCTAATATATTATTTTATTATATTCTTAAAACTTTATTAGTTTTTATACTTCTTCCGTTTATTATATTAATTTATTTTAACATTTTATTTAAAAATATATAAAAAAAATAAAAAAGTTATTGTAAAATATAAAAAATTTACCCTAATTAAAGGTATACATTTTTGAATCCTTGGTATATCACTTCGCCCACAAAAAGGACTTACCACAAACATACAGAAATGTATAAAAACCACAACCGGAAAATTAACAAAAAAAATATGAAAAACGCAAACCAGAAAACAAATATAATTTTTTTTTTTTTTTGTTATCATTTTCATTATATTTTTTTTTGTCTCAAAGGACATTAAAATATATAAATTTAAGGAAAAAAAAAACATTCATTAGAAAATAAAATGCGAAGAAAATGAAAAAGGATATTTTAAAAATTGAAAAATAAAAAATGACGGAAAAGTTCAACTTGTCATGTTTTTGTTCAGTGGGTGTAATCAGAAACATATAATTTTTTTTATTTTAATGAAAAATTACAATTATTATAAATATTTTTATATCAAATCTCAGGGATTCTTTCTATTACATTATATTTTCTTACCGCAACCGAAAACATATTTTTATGTGTATATATAAGATCCATAAAGTCCATAATGAAAATTAAAATGTTTTAAGGTCTGGATGGTATAAAATTGAATATTATATCTGGCCTGGACATTTTGTAACATAAAAAAAATGAAATTTTGAGATATCAAACATTGATATTTGTTCAACAATAAAAGTTTTTATGTATGTTAGGAATAAGGAATTAGAAAATAGCAAAAGGACAAAATATAATAAAAGTCTTAGTAAATATTGATTTTCGTTAAAAAGTCTTTGTTGATTTGGAAATATTTATCTTATAGATTATTTAGTAGCTTATATGTCATATATGGAACATGTATGACATATATACGTAACTACACTAGCAAGGAACAACGAACAAAGAATCCTTTCGTCACCAGGACATAGTGAGATTGCAAACAACAAAAAAATTTAAAAATTTGCGATATATGGGACTATAAGTAATTCCCTCCGATATACCAATTACAAGTCCCACCAGCAACAGCTAAGAAATCCTTGGAAAAGTGTCGGAAAAGGAACACTTCGACTTTTGGACAAAACATAATTGGAGCGAATACCTTTTGGCGGGGATGCAAACGTTAAAAAATGTAGAAAAATGATTCTAATAAATAAATCGAAACGGTTTGTTTATATACTGGTCATATTCTAGTCAGTGAGCACGCGAGAAGATTAGATTTAACGGAAACTTCAATATGAATAGAATACGAGGAAGACGAGGAAACATTAGAGCACCTCATCTGCTAATAATATAAAATATTTAAATATTCAAAATTGGTTTTCCTTTAATTAATAAATTGAATTGATATCGATATGCGTTGATTGATCACTTTGTTCCATAGGAATGATAAAATTTCTTATGAATTTCATGTAATTATATAATCAATCTTCTGTTTTCAATGTTCGAATTGTTTTTAGAAGATTTCACATTTCCCATTAGTTATTAGCTAAATTTTGTGGCTATTATAACCTAAAACTTATTTAAGAAATATAATCAATCGAAATCTTTAATATTTTGGAAATTGTATTGCAATACAATAATAATTAAAGCGATAGCAATGTATTTTACTAGCAGTCATGAAAATTTGATAGTTATTTTCAAAGTGAAGACCTCACTAAACATGGTAGTGAAGGTCATGGTCATTTGTATTGATAACGCTGGTTTTCAAAAAAAAGTTTAAATAATTTGAAAGGATCATTGTAAAAATTAGACTAAAATAAATAAGTGGCAGTAGAATAATATTATGTAGGAGCTGAATTATTAACGAATTATTTCACTATTTTTAAATTCATATGATACCTCTGAAGTTTAGGGTTTAACATCCGCAATGACGCATATTTGCCAGATTTTATAAGTGCATTAAATATTTAAACAACAATTAATAAGTAAATAAAGATTATCATAATTATTAAAGATTATAGAATTGGATCTATAGATTTTTTTAAGCGATCGGGCCTTGTTTCAATAGTCCAACAAAATAATTTATTATATTTCACTCTTTCCTTATTTTGAACATAAAATTATATTCATATTTAATGGAAATTTGAATATTTGGTGACAGTAATATATAAGTACAAAGTACCAGTTCAATTTATCTCTAAATTGATTAAAAGTAAATATAATAACAAATCTAGAAATAATGGAAACACTTTCATTGATCATTTCATCCAAAAAAAAAACAAGATCTTTTCTGCTACATTTCAACAATAAAAATAAAAATATTTCAATTTTTAAAAGCATTTAACAAACATGGACAGTAAATTCCATTTTTATCCTTAAAATATGTCAATTTCAATATATATAAATAAAATGACCAAATAACAAAACAAGAATTTTACGAAAATATGTAAACATTGTAGTAAATCCTTGTTGTCCTTGTTCGTTTTTTTTTTGTTCATTACATAAAAAGATTCTAATCAATTTTGGCATACAACAACATAGAAAATGCCAACAGTAATATTAGAATGAGGCAGTGGAACACATCCAGAGGATATCTTACTTCTAGAGAGGAGAACAAAATTTTTTTTTTATTTTTATTTTTTTTAAATAAACAAAACATATATATCTCTTTTGAAAATCAATATTTTTTCATTAAAATTGGAAAATATCTTTTATACGATTATGTGAATATGTTTTTATGCTCTTATATTATGTAAACAAGATAGATATGCTAACAAATTTTATTTTTCAATAAACCTTATCTTTTTTTTGTTCAATTTTATTTATAATACTTTTTCCCATATAATATTTACTTTAATGATTTTACAAATATTTGCAAAACAAGAAAAACCTTCAACGAAAAGTAATAAATATTATAAACATATAAATAAAAAGTAGACTTTTATGTTGAAGAAGGAAATATTTCATTTAATTAAAAATAAATCTTATATTTCATTTTTTTTTTTTAATGTGTATTAGCAAATTTTCAAGAGATATTTATTAAATTATAAATAGCTTATTAATTTTGTTTTTGAACCACAAATATGGTTCACAAAAATAATCTTCTTAATTATACCCAAATCAAATGAATATAAATCATGTAGATTTTACCAATAAAAATATTGTTATAAGCCTGTTTTTATCAATAAATACCAAGCCCGAACACAGTCAAGTATCTAAGCAATTCCTTAGACACTGCAAAGTAGAAGAAAAAATACGATCTTAGATATACGGTACATCAGGGATACTGAATACAATACTTCGGAATGAAGTTCTACTTTATTAATTATTCCTACACATATACAAGAAATTTTTGAAATATTTCTGGACATATGACATCACAGTTCTGAGATTATACAAAACAAACTAATTTAAATACAACGTTTCGACAACAAAGTTCTAAGATATATAGTCGATGCTCCTAGACACTGTAGATAAAGTAATAAAAAACTTGACCCAATGTCACGAATAAAGTTCATAAACAACACCGACATAACACGAAGACTTTAAAGAGTGAAACCTTTTGAGTTAGTATAAATAACGTAATTAAAAGAGACTAGGATAAATCAGTGGATAAGTTCCTAGGGTAATTCTGACAAACAAGCAAAAAAATATCAAATATAATCGCTTATTAATCTTAAAACTAGATTACAATATTTCGCTCGGGATTGTTGTGCTAAAGGAACTGGTCTCGGGATGGTTATGCTAAAGGGAGTTTTTTTTCAGTGGGTTTTACAAAAGCTTATACAAATCAAAATTAAACTTTGTTTTAAAAATTCCAAAGAACTCAATTATCGTGGGTAATAATTATTTAAAATATGTCTAAATTCTAATCTGTGTCTGTAATAATTGTGGACTAAATTCTGGGGAAGACTTAAACTGTTTATGAAAAGTGATTGTACATATTTTTATTTTTTATCCTTACTTTTGGACCAGTTAACTACGTAAAAGCATTGAAATTTTCTATATAGAAAATTTCTAGTGAACTTTCAAATAGTTTTAAATTATCTGAAATTCATTTGCTCCCATTGCGCTTCATTAGTGTTGTTATAAGCACTGAGTAAGTCTTACAAATTATCTTTTGTATACTATTGTATAAGTCCTCTTCTCTTCGACATTAGTTTCTAATTTAATATTTTTACAAAATCTGTAATTCAGGAACTATATCACAACCAGAACAAAATAAGTTTCACAGTATAAATTTTTTTTTTTTTAAAGCCTATAACTTCTTAGTTCTATAAAGAAGTAGTCCTTTTAACAAACCTTAACATTTGAAATACTTTGTATTTTTTTTTATGATTTTTCATTGAAAATTTGTTACATTTATTAAAAGAAAAAGAAAATTATTATTATTATGCTTGACCATGACCAACCAAAAACCAGACATTTTTAATAAATATTTTCTTCTTTATTAAATAAGCTTTTATGGTATCATAAAAGTGAATATTATTATTATTATTATTATCAGTTGGTGGTGGCTGGTGCTCTCTAAAACTATATAAAATAATAATAAAACTATAATAAGAAATATCATCGCAGGGTTTGTCTTTTTCCATTAAAATGAAGTAATATAAAATATTATTATTATTCTATTTGTGATTCCTAGAAAGTATCCTTTTTTATGTTGATGGCAGAAACCAATTATAATTATCGTTATATCTCAAGAAAATTAATATAAATGTGAATATATAGAAGTTAACTGAAAAATTGTGTAAGAGGTTCATTATATATGTGAGTACTATAGACCTAACTATTGCGACAAAAATGATTTTTGAGCCTGTATTATATTTAACCGAGGTTCAGTTAGGAAATGATACATTAAATGATTATTATGTGGAAAAAATATATGGCATCAATTTAATTCAAAAAAATCGGTCTTTCGAGAGGAAAATTCTTCGTTCCATCTTTGGCCCCGCCAACGTTAATGGGGTTTGGATAATTCGATATAACCAATATATGAGCTTTATTACACGTTGTGAAAATGGAAGGTACAGCTCCATCCAAAGCTAAATTTTACTTCGAAACTGAAGGAATGCCATAACAGGTAAGCTGCATTTCCTGTGGTAGGATTGTATAGAAGTCGAAGCGAATATGGAAAGTGGAAATGCTTCACATAACTGGAAGCTGGATAATTACTGCATAAGAAATAGTCATCTGGATAAACTCTCTTTCCTCGACACAAGCTAACTAAAACTGTAGCAAGTAAGTAAGTAGTAAAAGAAATCATATTATTATTCACTCAAAAAATTTGATTAATCAATTTATTTTAATTTAAATTTAATCTCACCATTTTAAATTAACCAATTTCGAAACTAAAATGCATACCCCCTAGAAACATATAAGTTATATTTTTCACATCTAATCTGTAATATGTATAACTCAAATTTTATATTTCAAAGTAAGTTAATATTCAATTTCGATTATAATATAGAACTAATAAAAGTATATCCTTTTTATCCTTAAGCAATATTATTCATTATTTTATTATATATGATTTCTTGAAATTTCATTTGAAACTTGGATATTTTACGATTATTTATTAGTTTTGGCAGCTAAACAAAAATTCTTTTACTTTTTTTTTGTATCATTTTTAATTAGATTTTCACAGCACGTACTGGGCTTATTAAACATAAATTGAATTTGACTTTGACCAAAAAAAAATTATTCTGATATAATTTAGAAGAATTTTTTGTACAAGCTCCAAGGAAAATATTAAATTCAATATAAAAAGAAAATATCTGATTATTTTCATTTATATTAGTTGTTTATTCTTGTGGCTAATTAAATTATTTCATATTTTTCTTTTTTGTTGCCCTTAAGATTTTCTATAATATTCTGAGATCATTTATTACTTTAATGATGAAGAAGGGACTTTCATAGTTCACATAGTTATTGAATGCAGCAATATTAATATTTAGGGTGAAAAGAATTTTCTTCAAATAAACTTATTAGATGCAACGATGTTGATTTAATTTTTCAATAAAAATATCTGCCAGATGATACATTATTTATGATATAGTTAACAAAAACCTTTGGATATAAAGCAATAAACGAGGGTATAGTGATAAATTATTATATATTATAGTGTTTTTTTTTCAGGTGGTGCCGACACATTCGAATAATCAATTTGAGTAGACACCCTGTCGTTATAAAATTAATAATACATTGCGAGTTTTAGTGTATTTAATATTACTGGTTAACAATTTTCTTTAAATTTAATATTTTCTACAAAATATCATAAAACTTCTATGTAATTTTAATTTTAACGTCTTATCTAACAGTTCTCGTGATTTAACAATTAACAGATAAATTTTATAAAACCATTTTCCAACAATTTATTAAAGCTACTCTGTTAGAAATTTCTGTTGCCAAGGAAAAAAAGTGGAAAAATTACCTGGATCAGGATTTTAAGGAGAAGTTTTTATCAAATTTCATCATTGAAATTGATAACGGTTGAAGAAATAAGTACTGGTCTTCAGCTTAATACAAATAATAAAAAAAAATTGCTTCACAATTTCAAAAATTAACAAATCATTAATTAAATAAAATATATGCAAACAAATTGTTTGAAATTAAACCCGAATTTGAAAGTCACAGCTAAAAATATTGAATTAAGAAGCCGAAATATTAAATTTTTCAAAATTAACAGAACCAATTAAAATTGTTAATGATTGGATGAAATGCATTTATTTTAAAGATGAATGGTAGAAGCCATTTTCATCTGATGCAACAAATCAGTGTTAATTTTAGACTAATGAATGTAAAAAAAGCTTCTCTTAGTAATTCGGATCCATTTAAATATGGTAACTTCAATGAATTTGATGCAACTTCTATGCCATATAAAAATTCTGATCTATCAATGATGATTATTACGTTCCAAATGAAAGTACTGGCCATAGTGATTTATAGTGAAATTTTATTTCGAATTGGCCAATAAAATGGAAAACCATCGAGTTAATGTTATTTCGCCAAAATTTAAAACTGAATTTGATATTAATTTAAAGGATTTTTTAAAATCAATGAGAAAGAACATAATGTTTTTGGATGATGCTGATTTTAATAAAATGTTTAAATAAAATATTCCAGTTAATGTTTCCGAAGTCTATCACAAACCATTTATTGATGTTAAGGGTTCTGAAGATGATGCAGATATATTTATGAAATTTATAACCAACTTACTAAATACGATCGTAAAATTTTTTATATTTATTTAAAAAAGGATTCAACTTCACTTTTTTTTATTGGTCAAGTTGTTTAATTTTGTTATAATTTACTTTAATATTTCAGTTTTTGGGAAACTTATTTAAAATTGTAAAATTGTGTAATATTTATTAATTTTTATTTATATATATTTTCCCATATTTGCTTTAATATTCTGCTATTTAAATTATTAAAATCTCACAAAGGACACGCATTTTAAATGCATTCAATTTATACCTTATTTAAAATCAACCGCAAAATTTTATAATAATTCATTATTTTGTATATAGATCTATAAATTCAGGATAATTTTAACTTATAACCGTATAATTTATGAAAATTTATGCACAGTACAATCAGCAATAAAACATTTTCCATTTCAATATTTAACATTTACATTATCTGTACTAAAATAACATTCCATATAATTCAAATTGCAATAACAGAATTATTGTATTATACATATCTGAAATTCCAAATCCTCATTTTAAAAAATGACATTTATTATTATTGTATTCTGTCAGAATATTTTCAAGGCTGATTACATATTGGTAAATTTTCAAAACCGTAAAAACAAAAATGCAAATATTTACATACCAATAAAATATATTAAAATGCATTAAATTTTTGATAAATTAAATATTTATAGTTTTATATGTAATTTCTAAATTTATTTACATTCTAAAGGTGTGAGAAACATTGCAGCTACAGTCCGCACCAATCGAGTATTATGAACACAATATATCATTTTATTATACAGAGTGGACACAAGATAGTTGATAGATAGTATGCCACACTATTTCTGGTAATATTCAGCCCCCATTTGGAGTTACAGACCAATATTATTTGGTTCGATCTTAACAAAAAGGTTACATCATATTTGGGCCGATAGATACAACAGAATCAGTCTATGGAGAAGTATGATTCATATGTCATTAAATTGGTAATAAAATGCTTTTTAACACAATTCCGAAAAGTTGAAATTACCTAAAAAATTACTTTGCCAAAATACCTCGCTTCTGAAGAATTAAAAGTTTTAAATATAATTTAATAAGGAATTCTCCCAACTTTTTCACATTTGTTTATTTTCGTGCTGACATTTTATCCGTCATGCATTGTTCTTATGAACAAATTCGTATTTTATTTTATTGAAGTTTGATTTAAATAATTTTTATTTTCAAATAACTTTACGATCCTTGCCAATATTTTACAACCCTATAAATAGTCAATTGATCATAATAATTTTACATTATAAATTGTAAAATCAAATTTTAACGAGAGATAAGAATTTTATTGTGGATGGTAATATAAATTGTTATTTAGTCCAGACAAAAATTTTAATGAAATTTGCATAAAAATTTAGTATAAATACAAAATTTACAAAAAAAAAAAAAAATTTAATTGGTATCAATTTATAAAAAACTTTATTATGTAATTTCTTATAAGCTAAAATTTATTTAATCAACTATTTTTATGATATAACCTCTGAAATCATGTCAATAAAAACAAAAAAATCCTTCAAAAATTTTTACGTTCATTTCTTCTGTTAAAAGCAATTTTTCAATATATATCCAAAGAAAGTAAAGATAATCCTTTTAAGGCCAGATAAAGATAACTTAAGGGTTTTAGTCATAAATTTAAAATTTACGTGCAAGAATATCATAAAATTATATTAAGATGAGAAAAAAACATAAAAAATATTTAAAGGTTCAGTGAAAGTTCAAAGCTATTTGACTTAAACTATTTAACACAAAGAAAAAAAATCTTTTTATGGTCTTTAGTTTTGGAGAAAATATTTTTTTTTTTCTGAATTTTATTCTAAATTTTTTATATTTTTTTTTAAATTAATGTTTAATTAGTTAAAAGTAAAAGTTCTGAAATGTTATTAGTGTACTGCGAAAAAATTGTCTAGCCAATGACCTGTAAAATTTGTTCTGATTTTTCATAAGTTGAAGATTAATTTATTTTTTAATGTAAAATCAAAAATTTATATAATCATATAAAAATTTCTGTTCACTTGGCAACTGTATTGTTAGATTAGTTTTGTTCTTATTAAGGAGGAGAACTATAATAACCCTAATGAAAAATCTTTCCACAGTTGCTCAATTAGCAAACTATTCTGACTGTGTACCGAGCTGTCGTAGTTACATAAGTTTTTTATTCATGGTTGGTTGGTTGGTTTGAGAGGGAGTGAATGGAAGCGGTCAAACCTCGTACCTATACCATCCCCTTACCCATTTTCACCACGAATCGTTCCATCCCATATTTCTTTTATAAAGTTTATCGGGTTAGCAGGCTTTTCCACGCTTATTTCTATTAAATCTCCTGCAAAATAAAAACCGAAAATATTTTAATCTTTTATTACACAGAGAAGGACAGTGACATAAAAGATGTTCAATTGCCTCATCATCCTCAGCACAGCCTCCAAAAGCGGTTTCCGTTGTTAGTCTTAATCGCACGGCATGTTTACTTAATAGGCAATGCCTCGTAACTATTCCTGCGTACAGTGCGACCATGGGTTTGGTCATATTTCATAGTTTCATATTGTAAATTGGAATGAATCCAACATGAATTTCTCTCATAACGTCTAGCTAAAATGATATTAACGATACACTCTAGAATCGATTAAATTATAGTTTAAAAAGAAGTAAATTTATATATGACCGAATTTGGAAGATTTTTTATATACTCTAATTGAATTTAATTTACTCAAAATGTTAATTACATTATTTTCATCATCGGCAGGATTTATGTTACCTGGTTTTAATAATTTCATTAATCAAATCTCATTAAATTATAATAAAATCATTTTTTATAAATTAATATTTAAAATCACAGATTTTTAAATGCTCAAGTAATATAATTTCTAAAATTTTTAAATTCATCGTTAACATCGTTAAAACTCATCATTTTAATAAAATTTCCCAAATTATTTTATGTTTCTATATATTTTTATATACTATTTTAATGTTATATTTATTATAAGAATTTACAATCAACTCCTTGAGGCAATAAAACGTTTTGAGTTTAAATTTAAAATAATTTACACTTAATAAGAAGAAAAATATTACATCGTTACCTGCATCTAGAAATTCGAGGGATTTAAACTGGATACATATTTTAAAAAAAAAACGTTTCTACTATACAAAAGATTCTAGAATTTCTCATTGGAGTACTCAATTATTTTATATACATTTTACAGAATTAAATATGCAGACAGAAGGACTTTATACCTTTAATGGTTTAATCATAAAAACGAAAAAAACGATAACCAAAGTACAACACTACGTTACTTCTTAGACATCAAGTTATCCATATTTAGGACTCACCCTTATTTTTCAGTCAAAGTGTGAATTGAATTAAGGAAAAGTTGTGAGAACATATTTAAGGAATTATTATCTCTATACAGTTTCTTTTAAAAGGACGTACTTATAGTATAAATTGAAACAGAAGGAATATTTTAGTTTCCGATTATGTTGAAAAAGATTAAAAAAAAATTAGTGTAATTAATTTTGGAGTTTAATTTTATAATAATTTCTTGAAATTTTGATAGGTTCGTAATGATTTTACTAAATAAAGTTCAACGGTACGTAATAAACCGACAATTCTCGAAGAAATCTCAGTTTTCGGAATAATATTTATTATGAAGATATGGAGACTCGTGAATGTACTTGACTATCGCGAATGTACTTGAAATTCTAATCACAGACTAATAAGAATAAGTCAATCATCAAGATAGTAAGCGATTGGTAATAAAGATTCTGTATTCTGTTCTGGGTAATTCACACCATAACATTTCAGAGCAAACTCAATAATTTCAGCAAATGTGTGGAAAAAAAGGTGCCGTGACATAAAGCCTTAGGACTAAAAATCTTATTGGCTTTATGTCCCAACCATTTAATTTTAATTTTGCAAATTATTAAAATAGCAATAAATAATATGACTTTATGTCCAAAATTCTGTAAAAGGCTATATGACTTTAAGTCTATTAAAATTGGACATAAAGCTTTATCCGGAAATTTACCACATATGGCTTTATGTCCATTATAATTGGACATGCAGGCATTAAGGTTTTATGTTCTAAGGCTTTATGTCACAGTACCGGAAGAATATGATATACAATAATCAAGAAATACAAAATTCTAATGGACAGGAAAACATAAAAAAAGGGTCAACAGACTTCAATAAATGTCATGTAAAAAGAACTGCAGTGGAGCATGCAAAGAACTAAATTAAGATGCAAATGCAAACTATATTATAATTATCATATTCCCAGTTCGATCCTGTTAAGCATAGTTCAAGTGAACAAATTTTAGATATTAGATGACATATAAAGGTTAAAATTCTATGTTTTTCACGTTATCAATTTAATGTCGTAGAACCAAAATGTTTGTACCTTTATAAATTCTATATTATAAAATACCCAACAATATTACGGACCCGAATTCATCAAATAAAATTGAATTTCTTTATTTGATTACAGATTAAGGACTTAAAATTTTGTGGAGTTAAGTAAAATTTCCATACCCATCTTTATAACAAGTAAGATTATTTAGTAGATATTATAATTTTTAGAAAGTGGAGGTGGTACAACTATTTACCTTTAGGTGATGATTAACCTCATTCCATTTCCAACAATATAGCAAACAAAAAAAGATTGTAAAAGAACATATTTTCGAATTTTATTGTAAAACTTTCAAGTGTTTCCAGAATTACTGAAAACTTTTAATATTACAATATTTTACAAAATCTTTTATATACTCGTATTTTTTTATATTATTTTTTGGGAATATTTCAATATTAAAAGGGAAATAATATCCCTTCAAGAACAAAATTCTATGGAATTTATAATTAAATGCTGAGATTATAGTAAAAGATATTTAAAGTATTTAATGGAAATGATATCCAGACATTTTACTCTGTTGCGTATAAGTTATAGTGCCACTGGCAAAAATATCTATATTAAATTTTCATATTTTTTTTTTTTTTTTTTTTGTAAAGTATTTATTATAAAAGGACATAAATATTTTCAACGTTAAAGGATTCTTGTTTTGGCTATGTAAGTTATTTATTTTAATATAATATATAATGATTATTAAAAATGTGGTTGTTATGATTTTGAAATGGATATCAGTCATCGTCAGAGAATTTAATGATATGGTTTATTTGAGAAGGGGGGAATGGAAGCGGCCATACCACGTTACGAAATTTTGCCCATTTTCACCATACGAATCGTATAAAGTTTGTCAGATTGTCAGGGTTTTCCTTGTTTATTTCTATTAAATCTTCTGCAAAATTTTAATCTTTTATTACACAGTGACATAAAATATGTTCAATTGTCTCGTCATCTTCAGCACAGTCTCTGCAAGGGCTTTCCGTTGTCAGTCTTATTCGCACAGCATGTCTACATAATAATAAATGCCCCGTGACTATTCCTGTGTACAGTGAATGGGTTTAGTCATTTCAATATACTTCTAGATTGTTTAGCGTCTTGTAATTTTTTTTTGAAAGGACGTTCGCGATCGTATACCACCCAAAGAAAATCGTAATTTTTTCTTAATAGTTACGATTATCGATATCGGAAGTCATGATTCAGTTCATGTAACAACCATTCAAAGTTCTAAATTTCAGTAATTGGTTAATTAAATGTTCAATACTCTGGAATTTCCTATGAATTAATTATATCCGATCAAAATTGTGTCATCACTCCAACTCCAATTGAAGGAAATCTTCAATTGGAGTTACTTTCTTATTTTTTTGTTTTCAAGTTATAATGCTTAAAATTAATTATCGTATTATATTTTTATAATTTCATTTAATATATCAAAATAAATATTTATTTTTTCATTATTGTCGGTAATAAAATCATGCAAACAGAAATTTTTTATGTAATAATGAATTACTAAAATTCATGACAAAATGTAACTATAATTTGTATAAAGAAAACATTAAAACATATTTTCATTTTTCTTTTTTTTTTTTTGCATTTTCCAAATAAAAGATTTTATCTTAAAGATATTTATGACATACTTTAACATTGGGTCACAAAAATTTCGTTTCCTTATAACATAATTCAAAAATAATTTTCTGTTGTTTTCTATTACATAATTATAAACTTAAGTTCTTAGGGGGAGGTCATTTGTAGTCCGTATAACAATGCTATTTGCACCTGTGGATTAATGTTTGTTAATTAGTTTTAATGGGTTAGTTAAAGAGCGTTTAGTGCATGTTCAGGTGATATTAATAGGATTAATTTACCTGGTTTTAAGTTACCCCAAAAAATAAAAATTCAATAAAATTTGATTAATTTATTTGTACAGTGGATATGATGATAGATGTTTTTATATAGTTTTTAAAATAAAACAAATTATTTTGTGATAACGTTAAATTTATGCTAAGAATTCTTAAAAGTTTGTAAGTTTGTATTAAAAAGATTATAAATCAAAATCTAAGTATCATCCGTGCGATTTAAATACTTATCAATAATATGAATACCCAGTCCGTACTAAGGCTTAAGGTTTAGTTAGTCGATTATCTTATCTCACAATCACAGAAAGTGGGGTTGACAGAGTATGAACGTCTCTTGAATACTTGAATAGTTTCTACTCTATTGGCCAATAAATGAATATTAATAATTATTTACAAGGTAACTAATAATATCTCTGAATAGATGGAATTTGGGCCTCAAGCTCAAGATAGGAATTCTGAATTCTTAATTCTGATAGTACACTGTCAATTAAGTGAGATTAAGATATCTAATAAAAGAATGGGCCTTAGCTCAGAGCATCTCTGTCAAGGATATTGTCATGAGACCCTGTAACTGTCATAGTCTGATTATAAATAGAAGAATGTTTATGATCTTGTGCAGCCGCACTGCTTCAATTACCTCGGAGATGTGACATCAAATTAATTAACGAAAATGTTAAGATTTGTCAAGGAAATTCGGTGTAGTCAGAATCCAGGATTAGGTTGTTGATTCATTTCTAGTGTTTGGTGGTAATCGGTACAGCATATATATATTTCCATTCTCAAATTAGATTCAAATTGATTATTGATTTCTCTTTTCAAACCCAATGGGCTATGGCCGTTCATAAACATCGAATTAAACGGAAAATCGAATTAACCGATAGTCGAATTAACGAGATTCTTTATAAGCTTTTTTAACTTAAGCGACAGATAATTAGGACTTAACATTATGAAAAAAGCTGAACGTCATCATAATTGAAACAGAACCTATTTTCCATATATATTCAAAAAGTTAGAAAATAATGTTAAACTTAAGTTGAAACGACCGGTGTGTTTTAGAGTCTAGAAGCAAAAACCATTATAACTACGTAGTTATAATGGTTTTTGCTAGAAGGATTTATATTTTCAAGAACAATTACATATAAATAATATTTCTATTTAAACTCAATTTTCCACGTTACACAGGAAATGATTAAACAAATTTCTTACTTTGTCCTACCATATAATTATAAATTTTAATCTGGAAAATTCTCATATATCAACAAGTAGTTTAAAAGCAACTTTTAAATATTATTGTAATAAATATTTAAGTTATTTACAACATCACAATTATTATTCAAGTTAAGGTTATAAAAATAAATACTAGCTAGCTGCATCCGAATATGATGATATTCTAGTGATGGACTCGGATTATTGAAGCTTGTATATAGCAGTAATAAAAATGAAAAGGGTAAATTATATATAAATAACATATGTATTTATCTCTCCAAGGGTTGAACATCAATAAAATATACATATTTTTTTATAGTCTTAATTTTAATATGATAGAAGTATCATGTACGCAGTGGATTTGAAAATATATTATTATGAGAGAGATTATACCCAAAGGGCGTAATACGAAATAAAGTTTTGCCAACAATTCAAATTCCGGAACATAAAACTCATAAATTCCATTATAAAACACTGATTGCAATCTCCCCGAAGCCGGAAATTTAAATTCTAAAATTTATTTATAAAATATATTTATTTAGTAATGTGCGATTTTATTTATTTTGGATTAAATTTATATTTGGGGATAAATTTAGGATGTTTATAGAGAAATCATTTATCTAATATTGAAATATATAATAATGACTATAGTAAAAATTACTATATTAAAATAGTAAGCCTTCCAGTTTAATAATACTCACTTTTTAATATCATCAGTGACATTATTCATCTTCTATAAAGCAATATAACCAACATTTTTAATTAAATATTGATAAATAAATGTTTTATTTTGAATTATAATTAATCATTTTATTATGAATTTAACTTTCATGAATATTGTATGATTCTCCTCGATTGATATAAATTTCCAAATTCAACTTTGATGTCATTTTATGTCAACATGTAATTTTAAATTATATCGTTATTTCATCGTTATTTCATCTCGTGGCTATATACGGTTCGTATCAAATCAATAGAGTGGTACGTATATATATATGCCAATTAAAAAATCCGAGGTGCGGTAACTTCCATATTAATTTTCTGTTGTTATTGTAAATTATTCTAAAAATTTCTTTAATAGTTTTTTAATTTAAATTTAATTAATAAAATTATGAATTGTTTTTATTAATAGAAAATTTTGTTATAAAATATTTACAATAAAAAACAATTTATTAAATTAAAAAGTTTTGGTGTAACACTTGATAAAATAATTATAATGTTTATTTAAAATATTAATTTAAGAGTTGAGCACTTTTTTTTATATTTTCTAAAACTAAAATTATGGAAATATTAATTTTTATTAAAACAAAATATGAAAGGTAAACCAAATTTTTATAAAAATCAAAAATACTGGATTTTGGTTTATGTAAAAAAAAATTGGGAAATGATAGAAAGGTTATTTAATAAATTATGTTGTCGACGGTTTTACTTATGGTATTTCAACAATTGGTTCACTTGGAATTAATAGAGCGTTGAAGAGAATCGAATGGGAGCTATAGCAATCCTGGGGGTAGACCTCAAAATGATAACAAAAATTGCTTACAGAATAATCGATTCTGTGGAATTAATTTAAACACATAATATGAAAAATTTAGGTTATGTAGCTTTGTGTGCTTTAGTAGTCTATGTAGGTAATAAGATTTTTAATTCTTAGTTAAATATGATGTACCTAAGATATTATTCTCATGTTGAATTACCATAAGTAAGCCCATTGTCAGGACTATATTGTTTATTTCTGTATCTTAGAAAAAATTATCTTTATTTTTTCAATATTTCTTTAAAGTACTTAAATACAATAATTTTTTATGTAGTTTATTTATAAAATTTATATTTGATATTCTTTTACAATATTTATATACATTTATATATATTATTATTATTAATACTTTCAACAAACTAGAAACTACTACAATAGTTTTAGAGTTAAAATTGTGCTCAACATTGGGCAATGAATTTAAATTAAAAATAATTGATTAAAATGTAATAATTTGTTTTTCTATTGAAAAACTATTAATATATCAGAATTCCAAAAATTTAAATAATTTTGTCTTCTAGGTAGAATAATATTTTGATTATAACTTTAAAACAAAGCACAGAAAAAAGATAAAAACTTTAGAGCTAAGTAAAAAATTGTTTCCTGCAATAACAATAATAATTTTTTCTTCTAAATTTCGAGCATTTTTAAACTATTTAGGTATTGTGCATGCAATGATCGTAAAGAAACAATAATAAACAATTGAAAAATAATTATATAAACAAATAAAAACTCGTAATTATCACTCTGACATTCTACAAAAACAGATTATACCGAAATAATGTAATTTAAATATTTTCCTTTTGAATTTTTTAAAAAAAACATCGTATTTTTTTTTAATATAAAAACGTTAATTATAAAAATGTATTTAAAATCTATAGCTCAAAATTTGGTTCAAAAAATTACATTTGAAATTATATTTAAAATAATAAAAGCTTTAATGGTTCGAAAACCATTTTGAAAATTGGCAGCAAAAAAATAAAATTGGTAAATGTTTGATAAGAGCGCGCCTCTTTTACATATTCAGACACAGTTTTGAATAAACTACAATATTTAATTCGCTAATTTATTGAAATGAAATTTAAGTGAATTGACCAAATATATTTTTTTATTTCTAAAAATTTGTTACCATCTATTTAATTACAAAATATTAGCGAATAGATTAACAAAACTGTATAACTGAATATCATTTTTTTTTATATATAAATTCGTAATAATTTTCTTACTAAATTTATTTTGTACAAAATATTTGTATAAATATAATCTTAAATATTATGTTTTTTGTATAATTACATAAATTATATTCTATATATCTAATTTTTCTAGATAATTTTGCCACTATTACATTATAACTTATTCTTTTAAATGAAATTCATTTTTTCTGTTTTAAATTTGGCTGAATTTACAAAAAGATTTTGTTATCAACTTATTAACAAAATAATATTATTTTAAGTTTTGCTATATAATAATTTATAAGCAACTTTTGAATTATAATAAGTTAATAACTCACAGCATATTTACAATAAAATATTATAATTTATGAAAAAAAAAAATAATTAATTAATTATTCTATTCTATTCTGGCATTTCGTTTAAATTTTGATAATTCCTTTACAACTAAACGTGATAGTAAGATCATTGCAATTAAATCAGATGCAATAAGCATATGGAAAACATTTTCCCAACCATTTTTTGATATTAAACCTGTAATTAGTGGACCAACAGCAGCACCTAAAAAATAAAACAATAAATTATATTATGAATTGCATAAAAAAAAATTTAATTTATGAACGGAAATATAATAAGATAAAATTTGAAAGTGTAAAAAATTTATAAATATGCAATTTATAAATTTGTTTTTTATCTTGAGTTATAAATTAAGTTTCCTTATCTACAATACCATAACAATTAATGGCTTACTAAAAAAAAACGTTATGAAAAATAATATTTTAATTACCTATTGAACCAGTTCCATCAATAATAGCTGTTACTGTTGCTAAAGCTTTTGAATTACCTTCTAACGAACTATGTTGTCCTAATAATTAAAACAAATTTTAACTACACAAAGTTTAATACAATGACAATTTGCTTACCTAATTCAGCACTAACTGATGTAGTTATTAGAGCATATGGTCCATTTACTAATACACCAGCAAAGAATAAAAATAAAAGTCCTAATGAAAATGATGCTGCTTGATATAAATGATAAAGCACAAGCTGAAATACAAATTAATATTATAAAATAATTTATCTGTAAAAGATTTGTATTTATACTTACAATTGGAGCTGCTAATATCAACATTGCCGCACAAGTTGTTGCTGACATTGAAGTTGAATCTGATATCATACCAGCTGCTATTGCACCAACCATTCCACCAATATCAAATACTGTCGATAAATCAGCACTTGTAGATGGATCAAGTGTAGCTGAATTTAAATTATAAAATTATAATTTATATTTTTATCATTATATTTTTATGTAAATAAATATTATTTACTTGTTGCTTGAATGTAAAGTGGTAACCAATAGAGGAATGTATAACTAACAAGTTTCGAGAAAAATAAACATAATGAAAATTCAATTACACCGGGAATTAATAAAGCACCAACTAAACCAATTGGTTTATGATTTTCTAAATGTGTTGTAGATGATGATCTTAACATCGGTGTACGTTCATTTGGTCGATAACTTATTTCCTATTTAAAAATTAATATGATTTAATATATTTTAAGTATAATTTTTAAATGGAATTAGCTAATAAAAATTATACATTTGATAACAATAATTAAATCATAACAAAAACATATCAAAAATAAAAAAATAATAAGAAAACATACAAAAATTAAATTTCTACAATAAACTTAAAAAACGATATAAAATAAAAATTAACCCAAATTTGTTAAAATTTATAAAAAACCGTGTAAAATATATTTATAATTATTTATTTTTTTTGTTACATATTTATAAACATTGGTATAATTTCTTCGGAAATCTGTTTATCAATAAATTTTGTAATAAATAATTCAAAAATTATCATATCATATTACTTTTGCGAAGAACTTTTATAATGACAGTAATATTTACAATAAGATAATATTTTTACATATATGAAAATTTATATTATTAAAAATTGTGGGGTATTTTCACGGATGAGTATATTGACCACCGACAATTGAATATCATGTACGCAATAGCAATAGTTATTTGCATTTGCATTAGTTTCCAATTCAAATTTAAGTTGGCATTTGATACCAACCAAATTTAGACGGAAACACTTAAAAACGGTTACAAAATTAAACTTATTTCTCAAAAAATACTAAAAAATTTAAGATTACCTTATCAAGAATTTGTTCACGGTACGAATTATAAATTTCCTTATCAATTATATTTATATATTACAAATATTACAAGTTCAAGGACAAATAAAAACAAAATAAATAATAATGAAAAGTAAATACATATTTAAAAAATTAGAAATATTAATCATAAAAACAATAATATCTACAACATGCACTTACTGAGTTAATTCCATTATTTGATATAACATTGCTTTCCCCCTAATATCAAAAACAAAAATCATGCCGGTTAAAAAATCAACTCTTTAATATTTATTTCTATTAATTATATCTTATTTTATAGTTAAAATATTTCATAAATAACCTGAAATATTTAAAAAAAGAAACACAAAAAAATTAAAGAAAATCTTTAATACATACCGATTCTATTACAGCCGGATCATTATTTATAATATCTGATGAATTTGATAATCTTCTTTCATTTGTCGATTCTTGTAATTGACAACCAACTAAATCTGGTGAATCAACCAAAAATAAAAATAATAAGAATCCAGCAACAGCAATTATTATTCCAGGTGTTATAAATGACATTGACCAATCTTTTTCAACATAATAACTAGCTATTACAGTACCCAATATATTACCAATTGATGTATGACTATTCCATATACCAAATATTAAACCACGTTTTGATTTACCAAACCAACGACCTACAACTGAAACAACACCTGGCCAACCAGTTGTTTGAAATATACCAGCTAATGCTTGAACTACGATAAAATACCATAACGAATGTATGTTTGCTGTTTTTGCAATACCAAATAAATATGTAAATAATCCAGTTAATATCATACCAGATGATAAAAAATAACGTAACGAACAACGTTCTGCTATAAAACCAGATCCGAACATTGCAATCGCATAAAAAAATAGAAATGCAGAATCTAATGTACCAAATAAAGCGATAGCATTTGGTTGATCTGTAAAATATAAATAAATTTTGTTAAAAACATGATGATTTTAATTATCAGAATAAATATTTTATATAAAAAAAATGTAATTTTTACGGTGACAATATTTAATATACATAAACATTAAATTAGAACACAATATTTCTTAGGGTTCAATAAAACTTGAAATAATCCTATTGTAATTTAATAGGAACTTATCCCAAATTTACAATTTTGTTTGAACATAAATAATTATTTAAATATTTACATATAAAGAATAATATATATATATAGTATCTGTAAAATTGTTCTGACTAAAGTGGTTAATTATGAAATGCACAATACTCGTAACGTAACATATATTTTAAATCTGAAAAATAAAAACTGGGTGACCTTATTTGTAGCAATGATAATATATCGAATTCAAAAAGAAGCCATAAGGTCAATATTTTTTAAATTATTTATAGGAAAATCAGCTACTACATCTATATATGACGAAACTGTAATCAACAAAAGATTCGACAATGAAAAAATTAATTTAGGTGTTCAGTTTTATCTTGCTTTTAAATGTCATCTCACTGACTAGAACAAAATTTATAAGAAGATTATAAACGAAATAAGTTAATATTATTAAATTTTCTTGGTATATTCCAAATAATTTTTAAATTAAAGAAATACATTCATTTATTTTCCTATTAGATTTATTAGATTCGCAATAATTAGTTGAAATTTACTATTTTTAAGATCAGGGAATTCAATGTTGTATAAGTTTAAGAGATTGCTGTGGTATTTATTAGAGAACTATTTCAATTTCAGGATTATTAAAATAGATTTTCAAATATGCATTACAATTTTTTAAATGTAAACAAATTTCTTTTTTTAAAATTAATTCTGTTTTAATAAATTAGATAAAAAATGATTTCCGTATTAAAAATATAAAATGTTTCTATAACTTTCGCCTATAATATGATAATTTTATCTCATTATAAAATCAAATAACATAAAAATTTACTTTCGATTTTAAATTTTTGATACGTAAAAAAGATTATCAAATATATTTACATAAATTTTTATTATTTTTTACCAGTTCTTATCAATCAAGAAAATATAACTAAAAATAAACTTAAAATTTAGAGTGACAGATTTAAACAGTAGCAGCAGTACAAAAGAATTACTCAACATTTTTTTTATAATTATATTGATAAGAATATTCTAATTATTATTCATTCACTAAATTTTCGAGTGTTCTTTTGTTGTATAAAATAAGAAATAATAATTTAATATATTTATACATACCAAATGGTGGATAATCACACCATGTAGTATCATTAGCTGTAACTGGAATTGGTGGATCAAGTGTTGAACAATTACGATGTAAAACAGATTTAACAACAGAAATTGGTTTTCGTGTCATATGATAGCACATATAAGCAATATATGTTAAAAATAATACAGACATTTTATATCTGAAACAAAAATAATTTAGATTGTATTAAATTCAATTGGTTACAAATGTATTATATAAAAATTACAGTAATTGTCGACGGAATCGTATTCTATGACAACATTTTTCTGATATTTTTTCAATAATCCTAATACCACAAGGGATGTCATTATAATTGGTGCTCATTTTGTTGTAATGTGATGATGTTGATATCATGAATTAAATTCGACAAATAACTAAACTATTAATCATTTAAATTGTAAATATTATTGAGGTTTTAAGTTGCCCGCATGTATGTTAAAATTGATGAATTCAATTTTTTGTATGATCAATTTCTAATATTTGATCAAATTTCAATTTTTACAAATTTTACTTGCTATGTTGGCATTTTGTTTATTGTTAAATTTGATGATGGTAACAATATATTAAAAAAAAAAAAATGAAAAAAAAAATATTATCTATAATTTTTATGTAGTAATTAATAATTATCTATAAAATTTTATTATTTTTTAGACAATAATTATTCATGTAAATCAGACGAAGCACAACACTACAAAACCTAAACCACTAGCCACCCACTTTTATCAAAACAAAGTGAACAACTCAAATCAAATTTTATTCTGTGGAACTGTGGCCTTTGTTGAGAAAATTTTTAATCGGTACGTCAAATAAATAAATGTGTCAAAATTAGAAATGTCATAAAATGAAAAGACTCTGATTATACGACACCAACGATATTGGAGAGTTTAAAGGTGAATTTACTAAAGCAACTTTTTCTTGTTGCGGCAGATTTTTTTTTTTTCGATTCAACCACTCAGAAACAATTGTTGCGCTATTTTTCATCACAAAAAAGAAGTTCAGCTTTTTCGTCGCAGTCCTCACAAATACTTGTTTAATTACGTACGTATATAATATGCCAAAATTATTTTGAATTTTTGTTGAAGTAAATCCACCTTTATGTGCAATTCAGACTGCTACTACAACGCAACACAAATGCATTACATACTTGTAAAAAGATAGATATAGATGCGTAGAGGAAATGTGATGCTTTGTGTTATTACAATTACAATTTTTTGTGAGTGTTAATTTAACTCTATAGTCTATAGCGGATTGATAAGTTATGTTATCATAACATAACATTTAATTTATAATTAAACACATTTAAAATGCTGTTGACGGTAAGATAAATCATTACATTTGTGATTTGTCTCATTCATGTATAAACACCCATGAGACAACGTCAAATTTTTGCCTAACTCCTCCAAAAAGTGTCTCAGCACGCCTTACAAAAATTTCATGTCTTTCCAACAATGTTGGAAAGATCATAGATTTGTTTACACACAAGTATGAAAATATATATTTTCTGAATATAGATTTATTGAATATATTTTAAGGAAGGGAAAATTAAATAACCTGCTAAAAAATATAGCATAGTAATTGATTTTTCTTTGTTAAACAATTAATTTACTGATGTAAATTGTAAAATGAATGGAATTTATTTGATATTTGTTTAGATATGGAGTGATGATAACGCTTTACAGTTACAGCTTATTCAACAACAATGTCAACAAAGTCCCATTATGTCTAATGACACAAGATATCTCAGCAAAAAATGTTACATGAAAATCTTATATTCCTTTAAAATATTTTGTCTTATCGCACGCTGCCGCTTTCTCATCAGATAAATATCTCATCTCACGCCGTCTAAACACACATCGGTTTCTCACATGTGTAATGGTACAAACCTTATAAGATTTGTCTTAAAATCCTTTCACATATATCAATCGATTATACAACTTTTCATGAACTAGAAACGCATACGTCAACCACCTCGTCATTATTATTTAAACGGGGAACTGGTTCCTAGAGTTGAGGCTATTCGGGATTTAGGTGTTCTTTGTGATAGTGAATTAAACTTTCACTCACATTTTGATAATTTAGTTAGTAGGCCTAACCCTATGCTAGGTTTCGTTAAACGTTGGTCAAAAGAGTTTTCTGACCCTTATGTCACTAGGACGCTTTATATGACGTTTGTAAGACCAATTCTTGAATATGCCTGCCAGGTCTGGTCTCCATATCAACAGGTACATATCTCATATCCAAAGGATTGAATCGGTCCAGCGAAGATTTGTAAGGTTTGCTCTTCGTGGGCTTCCTTGGGTCGATTCATACAACTTACCGCCATATGTCGACCGCCTCAAACTTATTGATCTACAAACTCTAGAAAGGCGACGGGAAATAGCTGACATAGTATTTGTACATCAAGTTATTTCTGGCATGATCGAATCTCCTTTTATTTTAGATCGTATGAGTTTTAATATTAATGTACGTTCACTGAGATCTGTAGCGCTGTTTAAGTTACAATTTCATCGTACCGATTACGGGAAAAACGAGCCTATTACCAGAATGCTTCGTGCAGTTAATAATAGGGCTGACAAGTTTGATTTTAACTATAGCAAACTTCAACTTAAAAAGTTATTAAAGAGTGAATGAGATATTTATGTATATTTTTTGTATTTTATGTAAATTTATATTTGTGTTAATAACTTGACAAGTGGTTTTTGCATGATTTATGACTAACTGCTTTTAGCATGCTTTAATTTGATTTTTTTTTTTATTTCTTCGAATTAACAGGTGACAGCAGAAGGAAAGTAACGTTCTTTTCAGAACTGTGAAGCCTAAAGCTAGTGGTAACCTGTTAATTACGTATTTATGTATTTGTCTTTTATGTGTTATATGAAAATCTATATTATATGTTTACTTAAATTGTAAGTATGTTTATGTTATTTTTATGTTTAAAATAAAAAGATAAATATATAGTAAAGGTCAAGCTCCATTAGTCTTTTTTAAAAGTCGTCACCACTTTTTTCAAGAAGAAGTTATGCAAGATACAAAAAAGCATGAGTGCGGTAGAGACGGAACAACGACTTTTTTCCGAAAAAAAGTCATCAAATCCAACAAAAAAGATGGTTGTCTCCGAAAAAAAGTCGATGAATCCAACAAAAAAGTCGTTGAATCCAACAAAAATGTACTGTCTCCGAAAAAAAACCAACAAAAAAGTTGTTGTATCCGAAAAAAAGTTGATTGTGAACAACTTTTTTTTATTAAAACTTAAAATTTTTTATTAAAATTTTCTGAAATCATAGTTGACGATGTTTTTTTGAAATTTTATTTTTTTTAATGCTGAGAAAATAAATTAATGTTGAATTTTGTTGACCAAAAAAATCAAGATTTACCCCTCCACTTACCAATACCAATATACTTAGTGTTTGTCCAGAAAAGTATTGAATATTAAATTATAAATTAACTGATTAAAGTTATGGAATGTGCCTTTAGTTGAAATATTTACTTTGCTTTAACTTAAATTCAACTGTCAAACCACACAAATACAAACGCAACACAAAAAAAAACCGATCTCGTCGCAAATTTCTTTGAACACATAAAATCTCAAATTTTTTGATCTAGTCAAAGAAATTTAACATAAAATTAAATTAAAAATAAATTAAAATGTCAAAATGTTTCCGAAATTGATTACAGTAGTGGGAATTTTCATCTCTGTCTGTACTGTATAATTTTACATGCTATCTCTTTTCATTTTTGCTAGAAAAAAAGTCATCACGACTTTTAAAAGACTAATGGAGCTTGACCTTTAATATATAGATTTCCGATTTCATGAATTTCGATTTTTATAACTAAATGCTGTTTGCAATTCGCATGATTTATTATTATATATTTAATTGATAATTTTTAAAGCCTCAAATTAATGGGTGACAGTGGAGGGAAGTAGTAGCGTTCTTCCTAGATCGATGAAGCCTGAACCTAGTGGTAACGTTTTTAATTTGTTTGTTTTTATACATTTATTTAATATTTATTTTGACGAATGGTTTTTTTTTCATGATTTTTGATTATTACAAACTGCTAATTGCAATCTAGCACGCTTTATTTATTTTAAATTTTAAGCCCCAAATTATCAGGTGACAGTGGAGGGAAGTAGTAGCGTTCTTTACAGAATTGCGAAGCCTAAAGCTAGTGGTAACTTGTTAATTTGTTTTGGTTTTTGACGCTGGTACGATATTTCAGTTCTTCCTTAGCGAATTATTTTTATTTTTATTTTTATATACTTATTTTACTTTTTTTAATTTTTTTATGATTTGAATTAGCAGGTGACGACATAGAGAAGTAGTAGCTTTTTTTCAGAATTGTGAAGCCCTATGTAAGTGGTAGCTTGTTAATTCAAATTTTAATGTTTTGTTCCTTTAATTTTTATATATTTATTTTTTATTTTATTTATTTAATTTATTTAACTGTTTGTATTAAGCAGTAAAGTGTCTAATCTAGTAATATCTGCTTTGTTTTCGGTGGTGGAAACATCAGAGCTTAATCCATTGCGGATAGTAAAATATTTCTCAGCATGTGAGAAAGTGCAAGAAATCAAGCTTAAGGATAAAAAGATAATTTCTCTCTATATATATGTTTCTCTTTAACATAAAATACTAACATTATCTCTCCTTATGCTTGTTTTCGCTGATCTAAACAAATTATCGGTCACTTTTTCGGGCCCCATTTTCTTGGTTACGAGAAGATGGAGCTTGGGTCTGAGATTGATGAGGATTAGATACTCGATTACTGATTACTGATTAAAAAAAATATAGATTTTTTATTCAATATATATCGCATTGTCAATTTTTATCTTCACCAATAAATGATTTTTTGACATTGGGTAAATCGAATGAAAAGTGAATATTTACAGTGAAATTTCGCCATCATCAAGTTCTTTATTAATTAATCCTTTCCAAAATTTATACAGCAAGTTTATGTTGAATAAAAATGAGCTGCTTGAGTATTGTTATTACTACTTAAGGTGGAACATACGAAAATAAAGATCACAATTTTAAAGCTTGTATTCAATTTTAAACCTTGTGTTCAACCGCGAACTACAAATATTGCTTCTCGGAACTAATCCAATAATGAGAATTAATAATAAAATCATACAGTTTTTAAAAATTTAAGTACTGATTTCACTATTTTATCAAGATATTGTTATTATAATTTTCATTATGTAAAAAAATACCTTTTTATTATTGAACATTATACTATTATCTGTAAGAGTTTCATAAGACGCGAATTTTTCTCGAAATATGAGTTTAAGATGCGAATTTTTCTCGAATTCTTAGTTAATTAATATCAAGCAAGTGTCATTTAATTAAAAAGTGCAATCAAAAAATATTTATGACGTACGAGCTGTAGCGAAATATTGAGATTTGGCATGGCACTCATTAAGATCTAGCCTGTTTTTCAAGCTAAAATAATACTCGATATGCTACAATTACAGGAGGAAAATATACTAATCTAAGAAAAATTCCTACTGGGAGTGTAATGTCAAATAATTTGAAATGCAAATAATGAATCTCACAAGGTAAATTTTTAAACATAAAATTTATTAATATTGAACAACAAATTTAAATTTAGTTGATAATGTTTTTAATTTAATACACGGTTCATAATTGATTTGCCTAGCCCATAAAATACTTTTTGTTAGTTACCAATGTAAACAAAGTTGTTACAAATTTTGTAGATGACATGGAGGTACCTTTTTTTAAAAAAAGAAAGATATATTGGAAGATTTATTATATCCGATAATTTTTACTTAGATATGAAATAATTAACACCACTATAATTACTTTTTTGACTAGCTAATTGTCTACATTATCTTAATGCT
Source organism: Rhamphomyia laevipes (assembly GCA_963920725.1). NCBI lineage: Eukaryota > Metazoa > Arthropoda > Insecta > Diptera > Empididae > Rhamphomyia > Rhamphomyia laevipes. The sequence continues at coordinate 45,008,914 of OY987259.1, forward strand.
TAATCACGATTGAAGTAACATATCATTTTTATGGTAAAAATTTAAAATTAAGACCATTACAACCTTATATTAAATTGTGCCAAGATTCACAAAATTTGCTTCATAGAATTAATTTAATAAACAATCATATTATTTTTTATTGACATTATAATTATAAATTTGTAAAATTATTAACAAACAAATGAAGTGCAAAATTTTAAAAGTAACTTTCTAGTTGTGTATGAAAAAATTAAGAGCATTTTTATTTTTAAATTAAATATTTAAATTCATCATGTTAATAGTTCACTTCAAGTGAATAAAATGCCATTTGTCCACTAGAATAAAAAATTGTAATTATTTTAATAATAAGAGCAATATTAAGTAATATATTTACCTTCACTAATATCGCTTTGTACTTCTCCATCGGGAATAGGACAATCAATAACTCTATTGGCTGCTTCTTGTGCCATTATAGATGATGAATTACATATAGTTGTATTCAAACTAAAAAAATAATTTTCCAATTAGGTATATTAAATACAAAAATATTCAATAAAGAAGCTAATAAATATTTACAGTGAAATACCGCCATCATCAAGTTCTTTATTAATTAATCCTTCCCAAAATTTATGTGTATCAGCAACAACACTTACTGCAAATTCAGCATTTTTAGCATCACCATTAAATGCAAATTGATTTTCTGGTTTACCATCAGGTATTTTATAAATCTATAAAAAATAGAATTTTCAATAAAATTTATATTTATAAATTTAACGAAAATTCTTGACAAACTTTAAACCATTCTACTGTTGCTCTTAATAAACCAGGAAAAAATTTCTCAACATCACCAATATCATTAACTTCTTCAGCAACTGGATCATTAACATCAATAGCAATTACTTTCCAATCTGTTTCGCCTTCATCAATTAATGCAATTGTACCAAGAATTTTAACTTGGACAACTTCACCACGTTTTGCAACACGATAACCAATTTCAAGTACATCAATTGGATCATTATCTCCTATAAATATTAATAAAATATTATTATTATTATTTTTTAAATAATAATTATTTACCTTTACAACTAGTTGATGGTTCAATATGTTCGGGATTTTCCCATGTTTGTGGAAATGCTCCATAATTCCAAATGTAGCCGTGATGTGGAAAACAATTAGCAACAAATCTTAGTTTACCTTTTTTAATATCTTGTTTAATTGGATTCAATGAGTTTTTCAAGGATATCTATAACAATATATTTGAAATAGAATTTGTAAAATTTTCTGTTATTTTTTATAGCCTATCATGATAATATAATAAAATTACGTTTCTTTAGATAAATTTATCAATTTTATTACCAAATATTTAAATAATCCTATCGTGTATATACTTAATTAATTTCCAATTACTTTGATAAGTATCAAAATTGATCTATCAAAAACGTAGATTAATATATCCTTATATAATAATGTAATTATTTTACAATTTAACAAATTTTGTCCTTAACATTTTCTTATTTAATTTGCATGTAACTGTAACTATTGTTAATTCCTTACCTCCATTTTTGCGTTTGTCCATCGAGGAATTTCTACAACCATATTGTAAATAGTTTTTTCTTCATTAGCAAATAATGGAATGTCATGAAGGGGTGATATAGCTCCATGTTCGTTTTCTAATTACCAATTAACACGAATTATTGAACAATTAATAACACAAAATTGTTTTGAAGGTTAATGCAAAAATTTATTACTTATAATTTCAATATTAGCAATCAATTCAACTAATAACTTTTTAGTTGATGACGTGACATTTTATAAAACAAGTAATTTTTCTAATTTTATTTATCATAATCCTATAATAAACTTAAAAATTTTAAACATTATTTTTAAATAGTGTTATCCGGAACGTTAAAGGTCACAATTACATGACAATTATTCTGTACTATATAATTCTTGATAAGAAGCTACTATATTATAAATAAGTTATAAATTATTGCACATTACATAACCTAATTAGAAATTATAAACACTGTAAACTTACGGAAATACATAGCATAATTAGTTGAATTTGGTGTTCCTTTTTCAATAGTTTTATAACTCATTTTACTTAATTTATTATTATATTTATTAACAGAATAATTTAATGTTTGAATTTGTATTAACTTTTGCGCAACCACACCGCAACACGAACGTAATATAAGTGAAGCCGAAACCGGTAGAGTTTTTATAATCATTTTTTTTTTGGCATTGCCATCAATTGCCAAATTAATTTGACACTATTTTAATTTTTTTGCCTTTGAGTTGAGTTGTATTTTGACATTTCAAAAACAATCCAGAAAAATGTTTATTCAGTTGCCATATTGTGTTGCTTTTCTTCTTTTTCTCATTTACACCACAAAAAACATTATTTTGTTAATGGTGTGGTGAAATTAAAAGTTGGGTTTTTTATGTTTGGTTAAGCTTTTAATTTTTGGTTCTTGTACGTACTAAATATAAATGTGGATTTTGTAGAAATTAAGAATGCAAATTTATTTATAATATGTGATAATATTTATTATTTATTCAGTAATAAAATAATAATAAATAATAATATTAATTGCTTTTAATTGAAAAATTATAATCTTAATAATCAATATATATTTATATTATGTTATAGCATTTTCAGGTCAAATTAACGTTTTTATAATTGTAAAAAACGATTTTACAATTCAATTTAACGATTTTACAATTGTAAAAACCGATTTTACAATTCAAGTTAATACAGTAATCATTATTAATAAATTATATATGTATGTAATTATTATTAATAATTGCGTGTTAATTTGCAAAATCGTTTTTTAAAATTGTAAAATCGTTAATTTGAATTGTAAAATCGTTAACTTGAGCTGAATAATGCTTTATATAATATAAAGCATTATTCAGCTCAAGTTAACGATTTTACAATTCAAATTAACGATTTTAATGAATAATGTTGGTTTAAAATTTATAATTTTAAATAATAATAAAAAATTAGAAATGCAATAGTATTTTATGTATCATGTTACATCGCATACGCCATACGACATGTATGATGCATCTAAGAACTGCAGGATGCAGTTAAAAATGAGCATTATCGACTCCTCTTTTTAAAATATATATTCTAATTATTTAATCATTCATTAATCGATTCTACATTCTGGTAAGACACCATTAAGAAATCCAAAATCTGATAATTTAATTTACAAATGATAAATTCAATATTTTTATAAATAAAAAAATTTAGTTTCTTAACTATATCAGTTAAAATATATTTATATGTATAGTAAAAGTCCTGCGGGAATACAATAAATTAAACGATCTTGATGACATGTTGTTCAAGTAATTAACTTAATAATATCTAATCGTTGTTAATTAGTCAATATAAATCTTTCACACGTTCGATAAAAAAAAAAAAAACATTTCCGTTTTTACCTGAATTTCATAGATAAAATTAAGAGTTGGAGGTTTAGCATTTATATTATAAATATTTAAGAATAAATAATACAGAATAAAATCTATAATAAATTAATTGGAAATTGGAAAAAATATTTGAAATACAATTATAATTTGTGTTTTTCGTGTAATATAAAAATGCTTTTCAAAATGATTGATTGATTGGATATTAAAGAATCTTCAAATATTTTTATTATAGCTTAAGATACTTTTATATGTGATATTATGTTGAGACAGTTTGTCATCAATCAACAAAAGTATATTATATTTTTAAAAGAATTTTTTTTTATTAGTTACTTATGCAATGTATTACTATTACTATTATCAAAAATCATCGACATATAGATAGTTCAATGGCTCAATCCAAATGTCAAAGCCTTTTCAAGAAAAAGTAATGAGAAAAGAAAGTTGAGGATTTACTGTAGAGAAGCAAATGCTCCACTCTCCACTACTGTATAAAATAAATTAATTTTATTTAATTCTCTCTATATAGTAAATCCGTAAATCGTCAACTTTCTTTAAGGTTTCGCAGTTTGCCATACGATTGAACTATCTATATGTAAAATGATTTTTACTATATTAATATATTCACTTCTTAATATTTGATAGTCTTCAAGTATAAAAATCTATCATTATTAATGTCTAGAATTTCATATAGCAAAAAAAAATTGAAAATAATAATTTAAAAATCAATAGTGTACGAGTATATCCACATAATGATGTTAAGACCTAAGATGTCAATGTTTTTGTGGGCTTGTACGAAATTTTAAATTGTATCAAAAATGTCAAGGATCAAAATAAAAGCAATTATTTTAATGACACCCTGGAAAATTTATTATATTATATATATTTTTTATATATTTAGTTTTAATTTTATTGACAATTATTTAATATGAAATTAGTTATTAATAATCATTTAGTATTTTATTTTTTATTATTGCTGAATTATGGAAATTCTAATTAGTTAAGTGTGGAAGGTCTCATATCTCATAAGATATCAAGTTTTGTATATATAAAAGTAATAATTTTAATTTACCACACCTTCAAAACATCATTACAATAATTAATATTATTGAATAAATTTTATAGATAAATGTTTAAAAGTAAATTTGTCGCTAAAATAATTAAATTCATTATTAAAAACTTTTAAGCATTATAAAATTATCTTTCGTTTATTGTATTTTTAATTCAATAACGAGCAAACGATAGAGATTTCCTTAGTTATGATAAACATTTGGAACTACAAATTTTATATTGTTTCCGATAAAGCTGGTTGGGTTAAGATAGGTTTATAGTAAAGTAGGATCACAGTCAGCTCTGATAACTGCAGCCACATTGCTTGTTGTGTTACCCTTCTTATTTCACGTCATTGCCCAACTGTTGATAAAACCCCACAACTGCTTCAGTGACAGCCGCAATGTTATGAAAGGTGATAATTTAGCTTTCGTCATAGGTCTCGTAGCCGTTTAGACATCGTGTTCATAGAATCTACACATAGTTCAATTATGTGCCAGTGACCTGTAAGGAAGACTACCATTTTTCTGCCTTTTTTTCTGTTCATTGGTAGTATCTCTGTCTAACGCTTTTTTACAGTCCATATTTGAATAGCTTCGAATGTCTCAGCCCTTCACACATAATCCGTAGTATACTTCTGAGAGTGGACAGAGTCTTTTGTTTTTGTAGCGCCTTGAAGTAACAATGTAAGCCATTAAAAATGATAAATGCTAGTTAGAGGAAGGCTGTTGTCGCGAATGGCCTAGGAATCAACGAAAACACTTTAAAAGTAATGTCATTATAGCATAACAAATTAATGTAAACAAAAATATAAATTTATTTTTTATTAATATCAGTTAAAATTGGCCGGATCAGAGCATAAATATATAGAGATAGAAGATTTAGATAGTTAACTAGAAATCACATCATTGCTCATTTGAAAATTTCCCAAAAATTATTAATTTAAATTAACTTATATTAACTAAATAAACGTAGCTACATCATAAATTAACACTAATAAAGAAAACAAAATATTGTAAAATTAAACGCAAAATCATTTAATTATCTACAAATTTATAAAAATTCATTAATTAACTGATTTATTTGATTATCACTGTATTTTAATACTACATATTTCTGACAGGATGTGATAATTAAACATTTTTTACTGTAATGCTATATAAATTAAATCGTGTTAAATTATACTATACTATTTTTTTTTATTACATTTGATTCAACCATTACATGTTAAATTAAAGGATCACAAAAACCAATATGTTCTGAATTCTGATTCTGTATTTTACCATGTAAATTTACTCTACCGAAATATAAATTTTACTATTTTTATAATACCGAGATTGCTTAAATGGTTAAATTTAATTACATTATTTTTGATCTTCGTCAATTATATATATATTAAACATAACCAAATCCCATGCAAATAATTGGTTCTAAATTGTTGTGGCATTTATAACACAATTTGATGGTGTAAAAAGTTAATCATTAATTGCATAAATTGGATTTTGTAAAATATATATAAAGCTAATTCTTGATATTGATGTAAAGAAAATTGTTATTTTTTGGCATTTACATTTTCAATCGATATTTAAATTAAATTCATTTATTTTTATAACATTGTCGTTTATGCCATGAGTTTGTGGAAGAATCCTAACAACGAAGCAGCTTTGAAACTCCTGGTACATTTGAATCTGCACTAGACTGACTGATGGTATAAAGACATTTGGAATCAAAAAAATCTCTATTTCAGACACGGAGAAGAGGTGATTCTTTTAACATAAAAAGTGTCATAAAGATGCTGCGAAAGTATGAAAGGCCAAGAATTGATATGGAACAGATACGAATGGTTTAAAATTTATGATGAATACTAATACCATCGACTACACAGAAACAGTTTATCTATAGTATTATTATTTTTATTTAACCATATTAAAACCGAGATTACAATAAATCATGAGGCTGCAGTGATAATTATAGTATGTTAAATCATCCCCTAAAATAAAAACTATACACCTAATTAAAATGGCACAATATATTTTTGTAATGAATTACCAAAATGAACGTGAATAAAGTTCCCATAAAATACTATAATTTCATGTATTCGTAATACAAACTATTTTAATGGCCTTTTATTTAGGAAGAATATGTAATACTACTTTTTAATTTGCGGATTTCTTACTTTGATATTTTCCTAGCAAAAGTATATAAATCACAGAACACCAGCACGCATGTAATATGATGAAATTGTATACTATCTAATAAAATTTAAAAGAAAATTGTAAATTATGTTAATCCTTTCATTTGGTAACCAATTGTATTTAAAATGTTATAAAACTAAGAATCCTATTACATACATGTTTCTCACTATTACCCAAGTACCGAAAGAGATTATACATAGATTTAACATAACAAAAAAAATTACTTAAAAGGATAATTACTTTTTGTAACATAATCTTCTCTATATAACATATTTATTATTTAAAAATATCCTTAAATTTCACACGATTGTATATTTTCTGTGTCATAATTGTTAAAGTATAACCAACCCATACATTTACATAGTACCCCAAATTCCATTGGTATAACACCCAAATAACCTTTATCCTTAAAAAGGAATTTATACATGATTCTATTACATAACGATATAGGACTGGGTCAACATTTTATAATATATTTTATTTGTTACTATACAAGAGTGGAAACATAAAGAATGCTTCTGAGAGTATATATTCTTTAGTAAATTTCGCTATCCCAATTTGTCTTCAAAGATTTGTTAAACATTAAAACTTGTAGATATTAAAATTATGTATATCGTCTTATATACATAGATTTATTCTGGGTATATTAAAGTATTTATTTAAGGTAAAATGCTTTAATATTTCATGAGTTTTTAGTAGACCCAAACACAAAAATGTGAGAACACTTTTGGTTAGTTATCTATTTTTCATCCAGTGAAGATTATAAACTTAAGAAAAATTTCTGACACAGAATTTGATAATTTACAGTCTTTAGCATATTAATGTGCGGGTAAATGTTGGTAGTCTTAAAGATAAAAAAAAATATTTGTTGATTTTATAGTTAAAAGCTAAAAATATTTTACATAATCTTTGAACATGAGTTTTAGAATAATATTGTTAAACTTATATAGAAGCAAGCTATTTCCATATTACAAATGATTTTTGAAAAATTGAAAATTTTTAAAAATTTAAAGAATTTTTATTTATTATAAATAAATTGAATATGAAAAATAATAATATTATGGGGACTGCATTTAGTTTCAAAATATTTGGAGTGAATAATTTAAAAATAATTTACACTAATGGTGTTTCGACACGTAGCAACATAATTTTTATATAAAGACAATTTATAATTGCTAGTAATTTGAAATGATCAAAAAAAGAAAATAATTTTAGATGGTTGGAAAGCAGCAGCAGCACGTGCTATCATACAAAATCTTTTTGGGGGTACATTATGTTATTCCAATTTTCCAACCGGTATTGCTCGCTACTTGTCACATTTTACTTAAGAAACACATTACATTTTACTTAAGAAATCATTTATTAGGGCTTACGTAGATCTCTATCTTCAGTGGCAGCAAAAATGAGGATGAATCCTTGGAACATCTTCTGTGTTACTATCGCTACGTGCGTTGTATAGAACACTAGGAATAAGTATTTTATGATAAATTTGTGGGAAGCAGATAAACTGAAGCCTGCCAGTCTGATTTTATTTAAGGTCAATGTACTATAGATGTAATTAGCCTTCGATTGGGGGGTACATCGGATGCAAGCGGACTCGGTACATCGTGATATTTAGCTACTCCCTTCTTAAACCAAACATTGTTTATACTCTGTTGTTGTAGCAGATCTACAACATTGTTTATACTGTTTATACAAACATTGTTTATACTCTGTTGTTGTAGCAGATCTACAAAAGTTAAGAAAATAACCGCTGCTTTTGGCTTTTCCCATAGGTCAATTATTGTTAATGTTGTTTGAATAAAATCTGGAGCTGTATAGCCGGTATTGTCTCTTCCTTTAGTGAAAAAACAATTACAATAATTTTGCTTGTAGTGCTGAGTTTGTTTTGTGATGGCCTTTGATTGCATTTTGTTGTGAATACCTCTGGAAACGTAGATCCAACAATCTTGAGAGCTGTTTATACTATGCAATTTTAAAACTGCACATAGTATCAAAGATTCAAATAAATTCTAAGAGTTTGAAGTTATTATAATTTAATTTAGCTAGAATTTAGTTAAATTTCTCCATTATTGTATGTATTAAAATTTTCTAATCATTAGCAGTTAATGTAAAAATTATGTTGGTATGAACGTGTAGAAATTTCCTTTAACAAAATTATCCAAATTAAACCTTCTACAATTTATGTATACATAACTTATCCAATGAGTAATGTAAATGTATTTTATATAATATTCAAAATATTATTAATATTTTTTTTTGCTTACCAGAGGAAAATAATAATTTACAATATAATTTACTACAAAATATTGGCCCTTAATTGAAAAGTACAATTAATATTATTTTATGATACAAAATCTTTGTCATCGTAAGGGTTTATTGAAATTATTTTGATCCTATAGAAAATTAAATTTTACTTACCCATGTTACCTAAAATGCTATAAATTATATTTATATATAGACTAAATATTCATTTTCATTTAATTTACCAGTTTTGCCAGTCATTTCCGGTAATATTTTTTTTATATAAATTATAAATACGATTTGATTACAAAATATTAACAAATTTTCCTGAAAGGTGAAGTGAATTTATTGGCAAAAAATTTCATCTGAAGAATATAAATGAATTTATTTTTACTATAGATGTAATGTATATATTTAAATAAAATAATATAGTACGTAATAGGAAAGGTGTAATCCTGAAAATGTATGATATAATTAGATTTTTAGGTAAAAGTTTTCATTAATGTCTTTTACGAGGAGTTATTGAAAAATTATTAATTTTGTAATGGAAATATTGGTTGAACAAAAAAAATTAGCCACATTTCATTACGGAGATTCTTAACTTGCTATAAGGGATAGAAATTAAATTATGAATGAAATTACAATTGCATAAGCACTGGGACTGGGACTCTGTACATGGTAATATACTTGATGCCACACAATTCGTACTCATACACTCAAACAAACGGACGCAAGAAGTCCTCGATATGAAAGGTTGGAATACCAACTATACTGGGTTACTCACTGGAAATTGTAACCTGAAGAAAAGTCTACACAAAATGGGGCTAGCTCTCAACAACGTCTGTAGAATGTACGAATACGAAGATTCTTATGCGAGTTGGAAGATCTAGGTCGATCCAGACTTCGTCACCTTGGACACTGCTTTATGAACCTAATGGAACTGCCATCGAACCCACTCAAAAGTTTACTGTATTTCTTTGAAAGTAATGGGCTTAAGGGGGTTCTGATTTAGTGGTACATAACTGCCCACAGTGGCCAAAGTGATTTGGGACAATGTGCACCTATCGAAACTTTAATCTTATAACTCAATGATGGATATCCGATTACAATGCAATTTGGCACATAATTTATCGATGTATTTCGTGATCTAAGTTGATCCCTGTAAAATTTGACGTCTATTAAAATTTTCTAATTATATAAAATAAATCTTTGATTTACGAAACATAAAGATCTGAAAAACATTCGTGATATTTTTTCCATAACTCAATTTTATTATAACCAAATTCTTTGTCTTAGTAATAAGTTTGGCTACCAGCTTTTTTTTTAACATAAAATTATTTAAAACATTTTTTCACTATATAAAATTCCTAACTAAACCAAAGTAAAATCAGTTATTTAATTAAAGTCTATTACAGTAGAAATACTAATATGATAAATTTACAAGAAAACTCAATTTCCGGTCAATTTCAAAATTATTAGGTTAGACAGTTACAGTAGAAAATCAAAAACTTATAAACCAAAAAGGTTGATAAATATACTGTACAAAATTTTCCTGTTAAGGATAGAAGAAAAACCTTTTGTTTTTTTTATATGATTTCTTAAAGGATTCTCAGTAAATATGAAAAAAATAATTTACCTTTTTTTACATTTGAATAAATTACAAAACCTCATTTTGATGGTGTTTCCTGTTTTTTAATGTAAATTGTTTGTAAGATTGTTGAAATTGATCCTGGAAATTCGTATAAAATCTTATAAATATAAATAAATAATAAAATTTAACTAAAATATCAGAAACTAAATTATAAAATTATTTTAAATATAAATCAAACTCAAAATTTTATAAATATTTACTGGTACATTTCTGTATTGTGATATTGTCTCGATACTGTTGCAGTGCTGGATGTGAACTTTTTTGTTCAATTTTTATTATTTTTCTACTTAAATTAAGATAATTTCTCGTCCTTTTTTTTGCTTATTCGCAAATGTGCCACTAGAAGAAGATATTGTTAACGATTTTTTTGTACGTGGTGAAAAATACTATAATCATTACATAATAATATACAAGTTTTTGGCAACGGCTGGTAATATTGAGAAAACTGCAGAAAACTTGTAAACACAATTTTTTTCCATATGTTTTAAATATGATATTGATAGTGAAAAAATATGGAACTGGTTAACAATATCTTCTTCTAGTGGAAAATTTGTGATTTAGCAATTATTAAAATTGAAACCATTATAATAAAATTGATATTTTTCAGGTTCAGGGTTCACATTTTAGATAATATTTCAATATTACAACACTTTACACAGTTTATTCTATAATTTTGAAGTAAATTTACTCTAGTTTTGAAGTATGTAATTCGCGTATTTGTAAAAGTATTTTTTTTAAAATACTTACAATTTTTCTTGTTTTACTCCACAGAAGTTTTGACGGACTATTTTGGTTTCGGGTGCAACTTAGTTGTAACATAGATTTTCATCAAAAATATTATTTTGTCATTTGGCAATTTATCTTTATTAGCTGTTGAAGAACAAAGAAGCAACCATATAACATAATTTTATATGTTCCATCAAAATTTATATGAAATTTCAAAATATTTTATATGAAATCGATTTTCCTTTTATTATATAATATCTTTTTTATTTTCATTTGTTTAGAAAATGGACCGTCCGTAAAAAAATATATAAAAACAACCACAAATTTTATATTATTACAACTTTCATTATTAAGATATATACACAACATCATCTTATAGATACTATACAATAGTTTTAGATACTTATCTCCAAGTTAAAAAATTATTCAAAATAAAGGGGAAAAAAATAAAAATATAACGCGTAAAATATTAAGGATTCGAAGGATTTTTCTGGTTAAAAATATTTTCTTTAGATATCTTATCTTTTTCTATAGAGGAATGTTTTTTTTTTTTTTTTAGATACATAATTTGTCTTTATGTTTGACCGTAAAACGAAGTAATAAATTGTTTTGGTTATAACAATATTTGGATGATTGTGACCCATTTTTATTGAATGAAATTTTTTATTTTTGTATATGTTGGATGTTAAGGATTCGATCTATATTTATACATTAATAAAAAAAAAATATTACGGAATCAATCAATCATATTAAATTAAATTAAATGTTGCGCGGGAGCAAAATTATTAAAACAATTTTATGGTTCATTATATTTTTTATATCAGTTTAATCTGGCAATAGAAATTGATTATAGAAATTTAGTAATATTAAAAACAAAATATTTAAAGTATTAATTTTATATTGACGCATAATATTTAATTTTTGTATTTTATTCATTCAAACTATCACGATTTAAATATAAGTGCGTACAAACGCGCTCTTAACAGATAACTAATTGCTAATGAATCGTGTCTTAAAGATATGGCGATCTGAAGTAAGCATATGTAAGACGAAAGCGAGATGATTGAAACCTTTGTTTCACTATCCCTGTTTAATGAAACTGCCACAAATATGCTTCGGTTCTTACAAAATGAAAATGTGTATAATGAAAGGTACGAGGGGTACGATAGGTCTAATTCCGGTATTAATTAATGAATAATATTTTTGGTATTATTAATTAATCAATCAAATAAAAGTTTACTTTAGACCTTTAACATTTCATAATTTTATGAGTTTCTCAAAAAGTTTTGACAACATTAAAGTATTTGGATAGTTTTAAACTAATAAATTATGTAATATTTGTCCCTGGCACATGTAGATGAGATTGCATAATATGGAAAGAATTGTTTGAAATTTTAGGCCAAATTCTATGGTATTATTGTCTATTGTTATACATTTCCATTCGATGCTTCTGTATATATATAATTAAGATTCCGGATCAACATAAGAAAAAATTTCTGAATTTTGATTTTTTCCTCACAAATTCTGTAGTTCATTTCAACATCAATTTATAAATTCAATGGTAATTTAATAAAATTTTATTGATTAATATTAATGTCCTAACTACCAAAGTTAAAAGAAATTTAAATTATATTGAATTATTTTTTTAAATAATTACTACAAAAATTAATGCGTAAATGAAAAATCAATGTTAATTGAAAAAGTTTTGTAAACTTAAATTTGTTCATATTTGAATTTGATTTTCTTTGATTTTCTTGGTATAAATTCTTTATTCTTTCAATAAGTTTACTTAAGTAATTTCCAATATTTTTCGTATTCAAATCGAAATTTTTATTTGTATATTCCAATTAATTTACCATATATAATTATATTTGATATGCGGGAAATGGAAAAATTAATAGTAAAGATATAAAATATGTAATTTTTTTTTGTTTTTAAATATTATGTATAATATGTATTTATATAATTTTCTTAAGTTAATATTCTATTACTTGTTTTTGTTTCATAAATTTTAATAAATCTTCAATATATTTTATTTATATGGAAAATCTGCAAAAAATAACGTGATTAGAATAGATTATTTATTCAACTTCTAAGTTATTTAATTGTACGAGACTTTTACAAAAAGTGGATAGATATAAAAATTTCAATTATTGTACATATTTGCTTTCAATCTTTATTAGAAATATTAAATTCAAGTTTTTCAATCAGTTTTATTTGAACCTTTATCTTTTTTAACAGAATTTGCCTCATTTTCTTCAAAGCTTTAGTTGCCTGATAAGAAGTGATTTTAAAATCAATGAAATCGCTAACTTTGTAAATATGTATAAGAAATATTAGGATAAGAAAATATTGATTATTTCAGTATAAATAAAATGTATTAAATGAATTTATTTATTGGATCTTTCTCTGTTACAGAAAATTACAGTACTATTACATGAATTTTAATTAAATAGTTTAGTTTGAATATTTAATTTTAATGCAACTCCTAAAACTAACTTTGTATGAAAGGATTAGTTGGTACTAAATCTTGATTTATGAGAGTCATGTTTGATTTTTTTAATCTACTTCTTGTCGAAATGTTTAGTAGACTTCTAGCGAGAACGTGAAGGTGATGATTCAATCTTCTAGCGCTATTTTCCTGAATTTATCAATTTCTTTTTTTACTGTATTAACCCTCAAATCGTTATGAATGTGACAGTTCTAAATGTACCATGGTGCATTCGTAATAAGTCTTAGACTTTTTGATTAAGATCTTTGGATTTTATCGATGTTACTGCTGGAAACTGCTTTCCACATTACACATCCGTACGACCAAACTTGTTTTATGAGCGAGAATGAATTTTTATATAAAATATATAAATTGATAAAATTATTTAAATTAATTCTGTATAGACTATCTAATCGCAGACTATTTGCAAGAACCTTGTCACTATAAGCAAAAAAAAACAACAAATTAATATGTAAAAATGTAATATGTAAGAATTTATGTCATCTATGATGTACCACGTCGTATATATATAATAAATATCTTATGTTTAATAAGATATCCAATTTCATATATTTTTATATATACGTTTCACTATAGAACATCTAATGATAATTTTATTGGTAAACGTTCATTGCGAAAAAAAAAATACAAATCTTAAGTATGGCTCCTTAGATGACATCTATCAATAAAATGTCTTACACATTATACCACTTGGATAAAAAGTATGAAATGCGTATAATTTATATCCTATCATCATTGTATAAAATTGATACATCAATTTTCACAGATTGATGGAATTCGTATTATATTAAAAATATTGATTTTTTTTTTTTAAAAACTATATTTTAGTACTAAAATTAAAATCAAATTTTCACTATAAATTTTATGATATCGCTTAAGAGTAGTTCACAAAAACAAAATTAATAACATCAATTAGAATTTTTACTATTATAGCATTAAAAGTTATGAGGAAACAATTTATCAAATCATAAAATTTTTAATACTTTTATACATAATAGAATAATAAATATTATGTTTATGGTCCTTAAAAATCATCTAAATTTGATATAAGTAAAAAACTTTTAAAATAACGATCTATGAACATAAAATTATAAACGTTTTATCGAAATTATCCATTTTAAATTTATGCTTGATCGTAATTTAAAATTGGTTTTATGGAAAACTTTAAAATGAATTGAATAAATAATAAATTTTTTAAAAGTAACTTAAAGTTTATAATTTGTATATACATTTTCCAAAAATACGGAAAATTCTGAATCCTCTATATATAAAATCATTGAAAATCAGTTTCTTTAGGTAATTATAAATGATATTTATAATACTTTTGTAATACTTTTGATATCTTCGATAATTTAAGTATTAAAGTTAAGATTCTTTAGTATACAAATCAAAAATAAATAGAAAAACATCTGTTAAAAGTTTTTCTTTTTGGATACATTCCTAATACATAATTTACTAACAGAATATTAATATTATTTACACAACATTAATAAAAATATGTATGTAAAATATGTTTTAGATATTTATGTTATTGGGAAAAGTTAAACCTATTTTATGTAAGAGATGTCAGTTTATGACAAAATTAGAGGTATAGTAATATTGCTTTGTATCGATTTTAAAGTAAAAGTTTTTCTATTAATTTTATTTTAATGTCAAACTAAATAGCTATGTAAGAAATAAAGTTGTAATTTTATTAGATTTGTTAAATATCTTTATTTACTAAAAAATCCCATAATTTATGATTTTTTATGTTTGGTTTCATATTCAATTCACTTGGAAGCATAGTGGCTCAATGGTAAACTTTTCGTGACATTTTATTGCAATTTGGACCTACTAATTATTTGTATTGAAAAAAACTTTAATTGGAAGGGTTTTTAATAGTATTACATTTGTTATTACATAGTATTACATTATCAAATGGTCTCAGACGTTAGCATTTTCCAATATAACACAAAAACGAACTTGGTTTGTTGGTAATACCAAATGTTGAGTTGATCCTTTTTAGATATCATAATTGGATAATGTATGACCATCTTCTAATTGTTTGATAGAAAGTGTTAAACGCTTTTGATCTGATGGAATTCTTTCTTTAACTTGAAAGTATTAAATGGTTAATAAGTAGTCTTACCAGTTAAAGTTTTATTATATCCTTTCTTTCTAAAATGTGCAATCAAATTCAACAGATAAAATGAAAATTATGTAAGGTAATTTCAATGTTTGAATTGCTATTTTCTTATTTAAACTTCATCAAGAACCTTTGAATAGTATAAAAAACAATATGTTACTTAATACTTAACTCTCTGTCGATAATTGAAATGGACTTAAAATTATATAAATAACTATAATCTTACTAAGTGATTTTCACTATTTTGAAAATGTATTACAAGAAAATAATAAAATCTAATTTAAATAAAAAGTATTTTATTACAAAAAAAATCCTAAAGAGATTAATATTATTTATATAACTTTTACTATTATAGTATATTTTATATATGACATTATATTTTCAAGTGTCCCTTTTTAATATTCATATCACATAATACGCAATAAAACATAGACCACAAAAGAACCGGACGAAACAAAATGATAAAACCCCATTTTTTTATAGGAGGAAGTAAAAAATATATTTTCGGTCTCTCTTGACACTACAGAATTGCATAATTTAATCATGATATGGATAAAAATATTATATAACGGATAGATATTTAGAGTACATACAAAGAATCTATGTAACATTAAGAGTTTGTCTATAGTCTAATGTAAACGGACATGTTCAACATTATAATTTGGCATGATTGATTGATTCTATGAGGAGAACCGCTAGGGTTTATGTACTTAGTCTTCATATTACACAAGATGGGTTGGTTGAGCGGGGCAACTTTTTCGACCGAAATAAAGAATTGGTTTCCAACCCAAAATTTATGATTCATGCAGTTCGTTCATGTTCTAGGAACTAAAACATCTCCGCCGCAGGTGCATGAGACAGATGCAATGCCACATGAAGTGTGCAATGGTCTCGCATTCGTCCCCGCATCCTCTACATATATTTACTTCCTGAGTAATCTGATATATTTACTAAGTTAAGGAACTTAGAGACAGTGAAGAATATTTATAATAATGTTTTATTTAATTTTTTTTTAATTAGACGGCTTGACAAACAATTACCGATTATAAAAGTAATTCGTATTTTTACAAAAAAATAATAATATCAGGTTAAAAGGAACCGGAAATCAATACCGACAATACTAATTCTAATATTTTTACTCTTTTTATACAACTTTATTCAACATTTTTGTTCTAAAAGGATATTTTGTTACGTATATACATTTATTTATTAGTTATATAGTAATAATATTGTAATTTAAATATCATAATAAATATATATTTAAATATGAACAATTTTTTTTAGTCTCCTTATAAATAAAGTTTTCCTTCGTAAATTTTGGTATCACGTTAAAATATTGTTAATATTAGAAAATGACTTTTTTTATAAAACTACTTCTTTTAACATTTTTTATGGTGTGTTAAATTTTTTTATTATTTTCTTTTTACTTTCCATGATAACAGCAGGAAGGAAAATGTATTTCATGATACAACGGACATCATTATTCGAAAAGTGAAGAATTTAAGAGTTGTCTTTTTAATCAAATTTTTAATATTTTATTTCAATCAATTTTAATTTCTCACTGTAAACCATTATTTATATAGTATTAGCTACGTTGTAGTTAGATATTAACAGGACAAATCAGAGTTCCTTAATTATAATATTTATTATACGGTTAAAAATCGTATTTTTTTTACTTTTTTGTAGAAAAAGATTTTAGAAGATTTCAATTCCACAAAATAATATGATAAAAGAACATTTTTTCCGGCTTTCATTTAAAGAAAATTATAATTTTCTTTATAGCTCGATACCATTCAAAGATTGAAATTAGCTTTCTCAATTTAATACAAAATAGTGGAATAAAATTCGAATGCACTGTATTGGATGTTGTCTGCATTTCACAACTGAATCTTTTTCTACTAAATCCTCCTACTATCACCGTCACAATTCGGTGTCTGCTAGAAAACTGAGCAATCTGATTGGAGATAGAGTAACTAATCACTATATAAAATCAAGTCAGGAACAATAAAAGAGGGTGTCATCTGGTGAAGTATCGCCACGAATTACGAAGTTAAAGTAAATATTCTGTAATTATTATGAGCATATCCTTCCTAACCGAGAAATTCATGTCATCCTAAGTTGACCAAAACTGCAAAATATGATAAATGAATAAAAAAAACTTTATACTATGAAAATTTAAAATCAGCAAAAATAAAATAAAATATTTTATATAGTAAATTGAGGACATTATTTTATCCTACAGTAAAAACCTAAATTAATATTAGATTGTTTTACATACTAATAATTCAAGCATTCAAGAATGAAATTTCCATTATACAAAAAAATATCGTGTAGTCTAGTAAAATGATTTTCTATATAGTTAATATAAGTTTAATTTAAATTGTACATTTAATTGCAGAATAAAAAAAAATTATGTAATAAAATTAATTAATACAATTACATTTAATATGTTATCAAGAAGTTAAAGAAGGACATCAAAATTATTATTACATAATTGAAATAACGTTTCACAAAGTCAAAGTTTTGTCACTAAAAAACTATATAAAAAATAATTAAAAGGATAATTTCAATTTCATACTCTCTGGATCATTCTTTAAAAATATCAATTTAAATTTATTTTGTTTTATAAAGTTTAATTAATCCGCTACATCAATTATCACTACAAGAACCTAGTAACTTTATAAAGAAAATTGCTTATCATAATTATTTAAATTACTCACTTAACTTGTTTCAATTTAGTTAAAAAAAAGTTATTTTTATAAATTTTCTTATACGAATATATTTCCTAATGATAGTAATTACTTTATAAAGAAAAAATCCTTAAAAAAATAAGGTCGTCCTTTTTTTTTTTGGCCACCACGAAGACAAAAATATTAAAAATGAAACAAGAAAAACAAAAAATTATGAAATGTCTTAACTTTGATTAATATCAGTCTTCTAAAAATCATGTTGAGTTGTTGAAAATATTTCAGATGATAGAAAATTTTCTCGCAATTTTCATAAATGATGACCATACCAAAAAATAAAGGACAATAACTTAACAGCAATGAGTATAGAAGTATAAGAAAAATCCTTAATGTCATAGTGAAAAACATCTTAATGAAATGTGTAATCTTAATAAAAATTTTGTATATAAGGACGAAACAAAATTGAGAAATTTATTTAAAATTATGTTGTTTTTCATTAAACATTTTAAATTGATATTTTTATTTATTATTATTATTAGTTAGAAGTTGACTTTATTTGCTCTACGTGAGAAACTTATTACAAGTTTTAAGTTTTACGAAATCTATTAATTTAATAGATAAAGAATGAATTTGATAAATTAATGTTTGTTTTAAAGAGTGCACTAAAATTAATCATCTAATCGGGTTCATTTAGGAGGTGGGATGGGTTGATCCGCTATTGGAAAATTTCAGCCAAAATTTGTGGTTTCAGTATGTGAGGTTTTCTGATCCTACTCCTTACAAATCAACCAACTAACCAAAATGAATCACCACATTTGTTATCCTTGTATCTTTTGAAGGAAAATACAAACTATAATTGAAAAATAATAGATTTATTTAAAATATAACAATATAACAGAGATTCGAGCCGTTTTTATGGCAATTTCCTTGATTCTAGCCTCTAGCCTGTTTCTTTGCTATTTCATGTTTTTATATGTAATGCAGAATTATTGGATTTATTTAGGCTGTCGAAAATCTATTAAAGTGGCATATTTCGAGTAATTTTAATTGTTAAATTATCTACTATATGGATGCAATAGCCCGCATCAATTCCCCTAAGGTTTAATAAGTAATTACGTTTGTTGAGAGCATCATTAACGACAATCAATTTTAGCAAAAATCAATAAATTTGAAAAAATGGGGTGATAAATGTCGGTACAAAACTGTTGATCTACATTTCCATTTTTAGTTAAATTTAGTTCTAGCTTATATCAATTCTGTTACGTTACGTCTGTTTTCTTTTATTGTATCCTTTTTTGACAACTGCATTGCATTTTTAACTTTCTTAATCCTGTTTCTCTTTCATGATAATTAAGAATTCTGTCTACGCTATAGTAATGGAAGAATTGAAATGGAATTGTACTAATATTTACCTAAATTATTGATTAACAATTACAATCCATTTAAAAGATATTTATAATATTTTAGCAAATATCATTTAACGAGATTAATGATGATTTGATAAGGTGAAACAGACTGTAAGTAAGTCCTTAATGCCAAGACATTTCAACCAAACTTAAATGTGTTAACCACTTATAGAAAAATTTTGTTTAACTAATAATTCAAATTATTCTAACTTCATATATTTGGAATTATTCTGTTTTATTGATAGTATTAATATTAAATCTTCTTAAAATATTATTATATTCAAATTCATACAATAAAATTTAATTATGAAACACACATTTTCTATTAAATTCTATATTAATTAAATATTGTCTACAAATATTAATACAAAACATAAACTCATTTAAATTTAATATAAATTTTATTGTTTTATTATCAAATTAAATAATGTCACCATATTTGATACTAAATATAGTTTTAATATCCTTCATTTAATTATCAATAATTCTCCTGTATTATTCGATTCAAATATTGAATTTGTTGTAAATGTGTTCACAACATGTTTTTGTAAATTCTTATAGATTATAATTGTTAACGAATTTTATGATTTAAGCATAAATAAATAATTTATAATTACATAGATTACAGAAAATATTCATAGTTTTATAATAAATGATAAAATTTTAATATTTTTCGATTCACAATTAAATATTAACTATTTCATGTTCAAGAACATTTAAATTTCTCTTAATATTTTACATATAACTTCAGATTTAATGAGGTTATTAAGATTATTTTGGTAGATTTAAATTTTAAATCATTTTGGAATTTTGCTGAACATTTTTGAATATGGAATTTGTTCTACTTTATTATAAAATATGTTGCATCTTTCATTGGTCGCATCGAATGGTCACACGCTGGTCATATATAAGTGTAATTATTTAGTAAATTTTAATTTTTAAATCTTATTTCTTTGTCAATTTCGGTATGATCAGCTCTGAAAATAATAATTAATAAATATTTATTTTTGATATACAATTTTGCAGTTTTTTTCTAGCTAAAATTCATCCCATATATTTCAACATGAGGATATAAAGCTGCACATACATTATACAACATGTTTATCAACGTGTTGACAACTTCATCAAATTGTATAGTTGTATCAATTATATCAAATTGTAGGCTAGTTTACAAAACGTTTGGAACCTTGACAGTTTACAAAATAATTGAACAAATATAATTTGATGGAGGTAAGTTGTGTAGTGTATGAAGATGTTGTGAAACAAAAATGACATTTATTGACGTTTTATATAAAAAACACTTGTTTTTATATGTTAATGTTATTGTTATCAATATTTTTTATTGATTAATGTTTGTAATTGTAATATCGTAATTGTAAACCAAGTTAAAATGTGTGTGGTGTAATTTTACAATTCAGTTGACAACACTTTGAAAATCAGACTGGCAGCAGAAGTATTTAATGTTTATGGATTTACACACGAATTTCTGAATTTATTTTTAAAACTGATATGAAAATGTATGAAAATGTTGCTTGAAATTACAATAAAAGTGAACATTTTTAATTTAAATATTTTAGAAATATGTATATATTTTTTTTTTTGAGAGATATTTGTATTTGTATTTTACTTGTTTCATTTTACTTCATTTTATGACCATACAGAGCCATTCATATTGAACCTCTCTTAATACTTAAGTTCTAAATACCCAGAGCTGCACTAAGGATTAAAATAACCATCTGGATACGATTATGAATATTACCAGTCTAAATTGTGCTTCAGGTATGTTACCTTAGAACAATCTTTAATTAATGTAAATATATAAAATTAAAATAAACGAAATCTAGTTAAAACTAACCAGGCAAAACTGATTTTATTAATTACAATAATTAATTCCATATAAATTTTATATTATGATGACGAAATCTAATTAGGACTTTTATAAAATTCAGCTATTAAAATCTTTCCATTAATTTAAAATGAAAATTCTAAAAAGTTTGTATAATTTAATAAAAACCGAAAACTATATAATCTAAACAATTATCTAGATTGTAATAAAATTTCAGTCTTTATGACTTTCAGTGTCATTAATTTTTAATATTGATTTTTAATTATAATTATAATTATTAACCTATTAAAAGTTATTTTTTTTTTTTGATAATTAAGCTTTAAAATTAATATAAACTTAATTACTTAATTTAATAATTGTTTTAATAGTAGGTAACCCAAAATAATGATATACTTAAAATCTTATCGACTATGTACATAAACATATAATTATATATAAAATTTATAGTCCTTGGAAATTTTGATGTCATATTATTAAGAACACAAAATATATAAAAAAATTAATAATATTTTTTAATGGCGTCTCCAGTCAAACAAATTCAATTAAATTATTTATTTTTATTATAATAATGTATACAGTAGCAAAAGAAAATTTTATAATTTTCATTTTCTTATTATATAGTAATGAAAACGACCATTAATAATGTGTGCTGTTGTTTTATCAAAATTCCTAAACCATTTGTCATCCTGTCTTAATAGTACAAAAAGAAAACTTATATGAAATTTATCCAATTTCCAAATTTTACTTCAATTTACAAAAAATATAAATAAAAAAATAATCAATTTTTTCAGATATACAGAGTTGAATTAATGCTCCAGGATTGAAAATAAAATTACGAAATTTATAAATTTTACAGATTTTTCTTTATAAAGAAAATGATTGAAATGTTTATGTGAAATTTTCCATAAAAATTATTTATTTAATTTTCTGTATAATTATTAATTGATGTAATAAATATTTATGGTTTATGAAAACTAGTCTCGTCTAAAATTTATTAATTATTTACGTCTATGATAACAAAAATTTTAATTGTCTTAATAATAAAAAATTTCCATTTTCAATTAATTTTTTTTTTTGTACAAATTTAAGATTAAGATTTAGATTGAAAAATTGTTGATGTTAAGATATTTTTTTATTTAATTCTTTAATATTTCGATTCCTGTCTTGTTACAAACGAATTTACAATATTATAATTTTTGTAATTTAAATAATATTTAAATTTATCAATATATTTTTCTATTTTTGATCTAGTGAATTGATGAATCATTTAAATATAATATCTATTAACATTATTATCAAATGGATGTCGAAGAATATACATTAAAATAAAATTTAATTTTTAATTTTTTTTATGTATTTCCATTTAACAGACCAGCAAAAATGTACAATATTTTCGGCTTAATCTATAATATTTATGTGTCTCTTGACTGTAATTAAAAGAATTTTATTTTATTACGTTCAGATCAGATTGGCTAATATGTCACCAAAGAGTTCAACTTTAATAGAGTAATAACTTTTCTATTTCTTTAGTTTTTTTATATTATTTTTATTAGATAAAATGAATTCATGAATTCACAAAAATTTCCCTAATAAATATCTTCTGATTTATGATCTGCATTCAGTAGAAAATCAATTAAAATGGATAACTATTAACCAAATAGTGGCTTATTATACCATCTGACAATTGACATCAGAGGTTCAAACTATAACTAACTTACGAGGTTCTTACTATTCAAATGAATGACAAAAATGATGTAAAAAAATAAAGAATATTTACCATGTGTATCTGTGAAACCAGCAAATGAAAATTTGATGTCAATTCTATTTTTTCGCCTTAACTGTGACCACAGGATTTGCCTATGAAATAAGATGAAAGTGTAGGATTTTAGGATTGAAAAGTAATAAGAATAAGGCACCGAAATTAATTGACATGGAACAGTTAACATGTCTATTAAACTCGTTAAAATTATTCCCTACATGAGGTGCTAATTGGTTCCATATATTGTAGTTTTCTTTGAAAATGAATAAACAAGTTTTTTAAAAATACATTGTACAGCGAAAGTTGGGCTCAAGTAAAGATTTTCTTCGTGAAACCTCATATAATTTCAATCTAATAAGCTTTTTGGTTACCCTGTATTCTAGTATACTATCTTAATTCCTTCCACTTATCGATTCTCATAAAATAATGTTCAATTAAGTTTTCTACTACAAATTTTCATTTAATGCATTTTTTTATGAAAACAGGTTAAGAAAATGAAATATCAATCTTCCAATCCAATCTTAATAATCCTATCTATATATTTCTATATTTGTAATTATATATACATATATATGGACAAATTAATAATATTTCATAAATTATAAATCGAAAATCGATTTAAATCAATTTTATATCTCAAAATTATTGAATATACAAAATCCAATTTCCAATATTGCATTCAATAATAATATCATTGCATTTTATATTATTGTAAAAATGTATTGATGAACAAATGGGTACGTACTACAGTTTGACATTAAAAATTATTATAAGAACTTAACTATTTACAAACAACACTTCGTAATTATTGTTTCAATAAAAATAATTTAATGTAAGTTTAAAATAGTTTAAAAACACTACAATTTTGATGTAATAAAGATAAATTTTAATTGTTATATGTTTGACAAATTTAAATTTTCCACAATAAAAATTCTGAAATATATTTAGTGAACTAAAACAATCAAAAGGATTAAAAATTTAATAAAAATCTGTTATATTTTTAATTACAAAACTAGCAAAACCATTTTCAATTCTCGGGATATATAACAAAACAAAAATTATCCGGTAGAGTCGTTTAACTGACAACCAGAAAACTAAGAACAAATAATACCAATTACATTTACAAAATGAAAATTTATACAACGAAAAAAAAAGGATAAAGAAATCCCTTTAACGTATATGAAACTGATTACAAAAAAAAAAAAAAAAATTTTTATCCTGAGAATTTAACAATTTACATAGACATTATTATATATGTATATATATATATACAGAAAAAGGTTATTTATATATACAGATATATAAAAATGTTATATATTGTATTAAAATTGGTCATAAGGGACCTATAAAAAATCCTTTCTAGCTCTGTTTTTCATGATTTTTTACCTTTTTTTCGTTCTGTTCTATCTACCAAAACAAAAAAAAACTCACGATTCATAGATATTTTCTATATTCCACATACATTATGTATTTATTTATAGATAGATATTTAAGAAATAAAAATTCCATCTAAAATAAATAATTATATATAAGAAAATATCATTTAATTTTATTAAATTTGGTGAAAATTTACTGAAAATTTAAATCTTAATTTAATCACAGTTGCTGATTTGATTACCCATATTTGAAAGTGTAAATAGGAATTTTTATCAAATTAAATTATTTTAATGTAATTTTTATTTTTATTGTAAATTCTCTTTTGATTTTGAACTTTTTCTTAAAAGCTTTTTAAATTAAAATTTAAGAGTAATTTACAGAATAATGTAAAAAATTACATGTTTTTTTGTGATTATTAGAAGTTAAAATTTATTCATTTAGGTTAGGTTAGGTTAAGAAGAGTTCGTGAAGATCCGTTGCCATTTATTGTATTCCCTATGTCAAAATGTATCAAATATTCTGCTAACTCTTATAAATAGAACAATTCTCCACAAAGCTAGAGTTTCAAACCCTGCAGCTTTCAAACCCTGCAGTATGTCGAACTCCCAAATATAGGTACCTGACGTGGATTAGTGTCTATCGCAGTCACACACTAGATGGTCGAGTGGTTTTATAGTTTCATCCTCACAGCGACATAAGCCATTCAAGGGAATCCCAAGGTTGGTATCGTTTTATAAAATGTAACTATTAAATAAAATTAAATTTTATATAATAATTTTCTTTATAGTTTTTAAATATTATAACAATATTTAAAAATTATAAAGAAAATTATTATTTAAATTTAAATTATCTTATTCAAAAACACGAGTAAGTCGAAAAAAAATTTAAGTATTTAACATCATCGAAGTATAAATTACGACAGAGTATTTTTATACAAAATCAGATTACCAAAAAAATTGAATGTATTAAATAACCTTTTAACTCCAGACACTTCTAAATGTCCTTATATATTTCAGTGATATTCCTTAAAAGTATAAATTTATTTTAATTGATGTATTTTTTTAAGTAGACGCAAAATTAAACAAAATATACAAAAAGTGAAAATTGAAAACTAATTCGTAAATAAAATGGAATTTAATATACAAGCTTGAAGTATGTAGACCAAATTATTTACAATTAAATATGAATGCCGACAAAACAGTATTTTTAAAACAATATTAGCCCATAACGACGAGATATTAATGAATTTATAAATTTTACATGATGAATTGGCTGGAAATGGTGCGGTGGATACCAGCCTCTCAATTTTCCAGATCGGATACCCAGAGTTAACTCGATAAAAAGACTGTTAAACTATGGATAGTAGAACAAAAAAGGTTAGAATGGGTCGCGCTGAACAGTTGTCTGCACTCAAACCTGTTCTAAAGTAACCCCAATGCTAACATTAGAAAAGTATTCTAAATATGACCAAACCCATGCTCAGACTGTATACAGGAATAGTCACAGTGCATTTACTATTACGTAAACATGCCGTGCGACTAAGACTGACAACGGAAACGACTTGTAGAGGCTGTGCTGAGGATGAAGAGACAATTGAACATCTTTTATGTCCCTGTCCTTCTCGGTGTAATATAATATTATAATTTTGCTGCAGATTTATTAGGAATAAGCAAGGAAAACTATGCTAACCTAACCTGATAAACTTTATAAAAGAAGTGGGATGGCACGATTCGTGGTGTAAATGGGTAACTATCAGAGTTAGACCCGGTGCGGAAACAGATTTCTATTAGTCTTCTATATAATTAACTTATTTTCATTCTCAATATGGCTTATATTCTTTTAGCTCTGGCTAGCTAATAAATTGTATATAAATAAATAATTTTATGGGTTTAACATAGTAGAACTTATGATAATGTGGAAACTATTTATTTGTATCGACTTAAATGATTTCTCCAGCTCAAATGTACGAGCAAGTTTAAAAAAAAAATTATTATATAAAAACTAAATCGAAACTTGGAATAAACGGAAAATGATTAGAAATATTAAATTATATAAATTATAGCTTCGATAGGAAACGTCATTTGAATTATATTTTCTAGATATTGAAACGAAAACATTTTTAAGTAGATTTCATTACAACAAAATTGTTGAAATTCCTTTTCAAATTAAAATCTATACAAATTCACAAATAAACTTTAATAATATAAATGACATTTCTAAATTTTACTAAAAATCATCTTTAACTTTTATTATTGTACAGCTGATTATGAAAACAATTTATTATCCTTAAAGGCTTTTACAAATTTATTTTTATTTGATCATATTTCCATTAGATAAAAAAGATATTTACCAAAAAAAAAAAAAAAAAATATGACAAACAGAAAAAAAAACCTAACCAAACAATACAAAAATCACCACAAAAATTTCAATTTTGAAGAAAATTTTTTTGGCGCCCACTTTTTACCAAACAAAAATAAAAGCCAACAAAAAAGCTTTTAAACATATGTTTCATTCATGCATATTTCCTCTATTTATGCTAATACACACATACATAAAGATAGTCCAAAAGATACAAAGCTTTTCATCTCTTAATTTTTATAAAGATTGTATTTTAACAGTGCCCCCACTCACCAAATTTACAAGCTAGAACAAACTATTTATATGCTTTATTTTCAGCAGCATCAGAAAATTTCTATACAGATTTCAATGAAAAATCCTTAATAATTTTAGTCATCCACATAACTGTATTTATAACGGATGCTCACAGAATAAAATCGGAAAAAAAAACTTTTCACAATTTCATAAACTTGAAAAAACATAAAAAAAAATTAATTTTTTTTTTTGTATTGTTGTTGTTTTTAAAGCTTTTTGTTGCATTAGTATTAGTTAAAATGTATGAGATAATATTATGGCTTCAATACTACAAAAAAATAAGGATGTGGTTTTTTTTTAGTCTTTTGACGGTCGCCTTTGAGAAAAGTTCGGCGGATAAAAATTACGTGTGATTTTTCCCGCGACCAAAATAATAAAAAAAAAAGAAAAACATAAATTAGGAAAATTTGCAATAACAAAAAAAGCAAAAACAAAAAAAAAAGGATATTTTTTTAGTTTTTTTTTTTTTGGTTTATTTGTTTATGTAATTGTGATGTGTTTTTTTTTTGTAATTTTTTTGTAATAATTTAATTTTATCCAGTTTGGTTTATGACACACATAACCTCTAACGCCAAATAAATACAAATGTAAATCAAAATTATTAAAAAAGGATAACAAAATAAAAATTGTTTTTTTTTTTTTTTTTTGAGTTTACTGTATTTCTGGGGGGAGTGCGGGCGGGGAGTATAATTTTTAATATTTTGTAATTTTTTTTTATGTGATAAGCTTTCGCTACATTGTGCGTTTCACAATATGATAATAGATCGTCTTGATATTTTTTTGAGATATTGTATATGTGTGTGTGTAAATACAAATCTTATATATATACATATATAGTCCTTATCAAAGCCGTTTACATAATCAAGGATAAAACGGTCAAAAAAAATAAAATGGAAAAACACAAATGAAATATTACCAAAAATAAAATTACTTTGAAATGGTAAAGAAATTTTTTTGGTTCGAGATGAAATAATTGAAAATAAAAAGGATTAAAAAAGGATTAAAATAAAGTTTTGAGAAATAAAATAAAATAAAAAAATAACAACAACAAAAAAAAAGGAAAATTTAAAAAAAAAAATAATATAAAAAATAAAATAATTGAAAACAACGAATATTTTGTAAGGATTAATAATTTAAGTACTGTTATTTTTCAGCAGGACTTATTTTTTACTATATCCTTTATTTTTAATATTAATAGTCGTCCGTTTTTATGTTGTGTACTTAAAAAAAAAAGCTTTAATTGCATTTTTCTTTACGTTATTGAGTACGGTTCAAAATTATATAATTTTTTTTTTTTATTTTTCAAATAAATAAATTTGTGTATCCTTTAACGTGAAACATAATAACAAACACATTCAAAAATAAAATAAAAAAAATATAAATTTTTTTTTATTCTCTGTTAACCGTTAAAAAGGATATAATGTATTTATATTTTTTACTATTTATTATAATATATGCAAATACCATTCTAACATTAAATCAGTTAGATAATCCTTAATCCTTATATCAAAATCTGTTATAAGTGTAAAAAAAAATTGTATAAAAAAAGGATGTTTTCTGGTTTAGTTAATATCATCATCGGATTAAGGTATAATAACACATTGTGTGTGTGTGTATTTTTGTGTGTATTATGTGGTTTTATTAACGGTGAAGTGTAAAATCATAATTTAGAAATGTGAAAATAAATAAAAAAAATTTATGAAAATTATCTGTAATATAAAAAAAATGAGTAAATTTATGAAAATTTAGTGTAATAATATTAATATAATAATTATGTAATAATAAAAATTAAAATTTTTTCGAGAAAATTGTTTTTTACCCAAAATTTAGTATTTTTAATACGAAATTTTTGGATTATACAAAATCAAATACAAATTTTTATATGTATTTGTATAGTTCAATGATAAACTGTATAATTTTGAAATACGATTCATAATTCAGTTCATAATTTTGTAGAGATTCAAACACGCACACACTCATACAAAATAATGTATTTAAATGTTATCGATACAGATACAAATAATAATTTGTAATTCTTTATTACAATTTTTACTGAATTACACAAATAATATTTACATAATATGCGTACGTATGCAAAAAAAAGGACTTTTTTCTATACGTTAATTTTATATAAACAATTTTTTTGGTTATCTCTTAGTGTCCTTTTTTTAAATAAAATGTGTTTATAGAAATATGTAACAAAATAAGAAAATTTTGTTGTTAGTTTTGAATAAGGATATAAACATCTTTGACACAGGATTAAGAATTATACAAATTTTTACAAGTTTTTTTTTTTTTTTGGTTATTTGTTTCTTGATATCATCATTGGTTGACGTCGATATTCGTCCTTATTGACCTAATGTTAGTTGATTTATTAGATTTTCGGTTATAATTTTTTTTTTTATTTGTTACAAATTCTTTTTGTATGATGGCGCGTTCTATAAAGGACATTTTTTTATGAAGATTTTGGGCTATACATACATACAGAAAATGTATATATGTAGTTTGTAGAATATTATGTAACCGATATTTTTTTCAAATGGGTGTGTTTTGTCGTTGTGTTCTGTATAGAATATATAAGAAAATATCTTCATTTTTCTTGTTGTTCGGTATAGTTTGAAATTTATTTTTGGTCGTCCTTGATGGTTGATTTAAAAAAAGAGATGTAATAAGAAAGAATTGGAAAATTTTCCATTTAAGGGTTAAATAATAAATAGAATGATAAAAGATTTTATATAAAAAATTAGATGTCTACAAAAGATCTTAAGCTAAAATTAGGTCCTTTTTTGTTGTTGATATTTTGTAATATATTTTTTTTTTTTTGTATATAATTATCTGATAATATATTTTGCGGACATGAAATTACAAGGACTCTTTGTGTGATAGATAAGGTTGAAATTATTATGATTAATGGAATATATAATATAATATTATAATAATAATATTTTTCTTATCAAGTCCTGAATTTGATAGTTTGTGGATTGTCCAAACTAGAAAATACTGATAAAGTATACTAAAAAAAGTAGTGAACTGTGAACCATTACTACTAAAATAATAATTTTAAATATTTTCTTCACTTTATAATACAAATTATTAGTAAAAATTTTATTTATTTCATAAATTAACAAGAGACTAAAAGTGTGTCCTTTCATCTAGAGTCTGTTAATAACGTCATGAAAAAGAACTTTAGTCCGGAACTATGCGATAAGTTTTTGCACTTCCATTAGTAAAAGTTTATATTTAGTATTTTTTTTCAAAAATATTTGTTTTAAATTCAATAAATGTCAAAATACAAGAAATAAAATTTTCAAATTTTATTGTCAAATATGAAATATTTTCTATTTATCGTCCCTAGGTAGTAAAAGTGTCACTTTAGTCCCCGAATAAAGGAACAAAAGTTGATGTTAAAGTAAAAAGTAAATATATCGTTTTTATGAAAATAAAGTCCTCATACTTTTAGAGTCCAAAAACTTTATTATTTAAATAATTAAAAACGATAAAAAATAAAAGTAAAAAGAAGTTAAATTAACATGAAAATTACAAAATCATCATATAAATGTTGAGTAATAATGAAAAATCGTTCATTTTTAATGTAGTAATTACTTTTTTGCATTGAAGGTTTGAAGGCATATATTAAATTATTCTAATTATTACATTATACTCGGTATAACCAAATTTTTGGAATTTCTTTTACAACATAATTATTCCCAAATTTCTATTAAATTGAAATCAGAAATCCAAAATATAATAGCTTCAATAAATACGAGAGATGGACAACAATTCTTTTTTTTTGCTATGGTTCGGTTTTGGTTTAAGATTTGTATTTAATAAATTATAAATTGTAACTAATAAATTAAATTCTGAACAAAAACTGTCGAATTCTAAACAAAAACTTAATAGTTTGCGATTTTTTTTTTAGATTTTAACTTAACCAAATGAAACTCGAAATGGTTTGGTTATTGGTTTGGTTGGACGATCATTTTAAAACTGGGTTCTCTTTTGGTTTGGTTTTGGTTCACAGAAAATTGGTTCCGTTAATGATTTTCCGGTTCGGTTCAAACCCGGTATTTTATATAAAACTTTTATAATTCTAGATTCTCAATGGTTATTGCCAATTTTTTAAAATTTAAATCTAGCTTTATCAATTAAATATTACCGGTATCTGAGAGATTGCTAAGCATAAAGGTTAATATATTTGTAGGGTATTAAGAAATGTTATTGTAAAATTATAAAGGATAGCTTCAATTTATAGAATTAATGATACGACTGACAATTAAGTATTTATACTATTTTTAAATCATAATTTATTTAATCTCAAATATTTCAATGCTTTAATTTGGTTTTTCTGTTATTGTTTGTAACAAATTAGATTAAGAGCACGATTGCACCTGAAAAACCATCGAAACATGTTATAAAGCTTCCTAAGTAAGATATTTACTGCTCTTTAAGAATACTCATAATACTAAGACCTGCTAAAAATTCCTATGGTTTGTAAGAAATTATGAATTGTTTGTCATACGCAAGACCTTCGCAATATTCGCCACAAACACTACACTTGGTTCTATTTCGTACATAAATTATCAAGTTTGGCAAAATAGAAGTTCAAATTAGTTATGCATCTAAAACATAAAAGATTTCTGAATAAAAATATGTTATTTAAATGAATTTAAAATTCAATTTTTGCAAAATAACTTTTTTTTATGACATTTAATTAAAAAATTTCATCACAAAAATAATGCATAATTTTATCAAAAATTAAATTTTTATGACAGATATTTAATAATAAATTTCAAATTTACTTGAAATATTACAGAATTGTATGAATTTTTTTATCCATTTCATTTTGAATGTTATTATGATTTAATTTTCAAATATAACTAAAACTTATAATAAATTAAAATTTCTACAATTTAATTATTTTTCATTTCTAAAAATAATTTTATTTTTTAGAAAGTTTTGCTCATAAAACTTTCAGACTATAAAAAATATCCAATTTATTATTATATTAAAATTGAAATGTCCATATTTGAAAGCATCAATTTTCAGATTTTTCATATTATATTGCCAACAAACAAAAAGGAAAATGCAATTTGAAAATGTTAAAAAAAAAAAAAAAAAAATTTATTAGTTTCATTTTTATTTTGTTGTATATTATATAGGAAAAATTTATGATGTAAATTTTTATGCGAGAAATTTTCATCAAATAAAATTTATTAATGTTGAAAAAAGAATAATTTAAAGTTTTTCTTATAAAAGTTTTCATTATATAGAAAAAATAAATTTGCATTTCCATATATTTATTATTTAATATATAAAATTTTCAAATTTTTACTATATAATAATAAAAAAATATTGTGGAACGTAATTTTATTAGTAATTTTGATATTTTATTTTATCGAGGAATTGGATCATTTCAATGTTATTGCTAGAAAATATGGAAAAACTGAAAAATAAATCAAAGGCTAGAAAAATTTATGTTTATTTCCAAAATTTATTAGAAATGAAAAATTGTTATTGAAAATTTCGTTAATTGTTTTCATAGAGTAATGGCAATAACTTCGATAATAGTCTTCCTAGACATGTCCAACCTTTCCCAAAATGGGAAAATGTGTTAATTTAATATTCATGATTATGACTAATTTATACTGAGTAAGTTTCTAGTCCGTAATATATTACGTAATTCGTAAATTGTTTCTAGGATTTAGAAGTAAAAAAAAACGGAGCTTATTTTCCAAAAAAAAAATATATATAAAAAGGAGCCTCTTCACTAGTATATTAAAAGTAAATATAAATTTTCATATAAAACTGTCAAAATCATTGAAATTATATATTAGAGCTAATTATTTTTTTAGACTTCTTAAGAAATGTGATTTTCCTGGGAAATGTGATAAACCATTTTTTTAAGAATGAAACACTTTTTTCGGAATGAAACATTTCCTTTCTTTATCGTTGTGGCGAAACTATAGGTTTTCTTTTTTGTCTTTGTTGAAGCAAATAAATCAATAATTTTCTTTCGACCTAAGCTATCAGTTTTTAGTGATTCTATCAAAATAATTGCTAAATAGCTCAGATGGCCCTGGTACATTTTGGTTTTTTTATAGTTTAATCTGGTTTAAATTCGAAAATGATCGTTCCGGTGCGGCAAAGTTGCGCAGGCAATGTAAAAAATAAAGTTGTAGCAGTAATTACTTCCCTAAAATAGCTTAAACTATAACAATACTTAGTATTCTTAATAATAAAAATGACTAACATAAAACTATCTAAAAAATCTGACAAATCATTGTGGTAATAATATGATTATAAATGAGTTAAACAGTATTGATATTTTCAATATATGTATGTAAATATCGCTCGAAAAACGTATCGAAAAAAATTGATTTTGTTATTTAAAATCAATTTGAGCGCCTCCATAATCTTGACAATTGCAGGGTTTTGCAATTGCTTGCTTTGCAGGGTTTTGCGGGTACGTTGTTTGGCCACTGTCATTATGAAAAATATTTTTATTAAAAAAAATTTCCGAAATTTTTAAAAACCGTTCAAACCTCTACATTACAAATTCGGTTTTTTAGTATTTCGTATCTACTTTTTTAAAGGACTAATGGCACGACCTATTAAATAAATTAAAATTATACTATATAATAAAATCTCTGGGGAAAATGATTGCCAATTATATTTTTAGTCATTGATGATTTATGCATACACAATAATTTTTTTTACATAAATATTTAGATTTATACTTCAATATTTCATTGAAATATTTCAAATAAAATTTATAATTACATATATTTAAATCCAAAAATATTGTAATTTGATACTGAAATATAATGGAAATTTTTTAATTTTTCTTGCATAATTGAAATTATAATATTTTATTGAATGTAAAGTATCATTTTTGGTATGATGAAATATCATATTTTAATGTTATCATCTCCAATGAAAAGGAAATATTAATTTTATATTCAGATATATAAAAATATGAAATAATTTAAAGTTTCTTAAAATGAATAGGAATATTAAAAAAAAATTACATCTTAAGAATTCAATAAATATTTCATTGTCCCAGATTACATGGGATAATGAAATATTTATATATCGTGTGACTAGTACGTACTAGAAATAGGTTACATTAAGCCGCCGATAAAACTAATTTCATTAAGATCGAAACAAACCTGATTAAATGTAATTAAACCCGATTTAAAAGTATACTGAAAAAACTAGTTATATGAAGTTTATAGCCAGACAATGTCCAGTCATCTCCGATATCTAACTCATGTCAGATGTAATTGATAAAATCATTATTGATTAAAAGTAAAATTTCTTGATGGTTAGAATAAAAATATTTATATGTCGATTAAAAAGCAAATATTAATTTTCGAAAATAACATAAATTTACTTTTGCTATCAACTTTCGAATTAATCGGCTCACATTACATAACTTTTGAAATAACATAACTAAATAATATCAAAATAGTTTAGAAGAATAAAAAAAGACTAGGAAGTTACAATACCCTGCAAGATTAGGTCTTTATTTAGTCCAAATTAATTTAAATAATTTTTTTAAAAAACCTTCTTTTAGTATGAAAAACCTTATAACTTTGCAAATAATCCAAAAACCATGCAAAACAAGTAAAACCTGACAACGTTGGTCACCACATCATCTTGTTTTTACAGAGAGTACGATGAAGACACCCTCTCGAAATATGCAATCACAATTTTAGTTATATTTTCTTAATTTTTTCATATTCTTAATATTTTTTATTACAAGTCTGAGCCGGCTGCA
Source organism: Rhamphomyia laevipes (assembly GCA_963920725.1). Classification (NCBI taxonomy): domain Eukaryota; kingdom Metazoa; phylum Arthropoda; class Insecta; order Diptera; family Empididae; genus Rhamphomyia; species Rhamphomyia laevipes. Next base: position 45,044,335 of record OY987259.1, read on the forward strand.
AATAGATTCTGATTATAATCTATTTAAGTGGCACTTAAATTGTCCATTAGAGCTACGTAATTTGTTTCGTGTGATAACTTGAATCAAATTTAACTAATCAACCTAAAATGACCGATTAGTTTAAATGACCCTTTTCAGTAATTTGACATAACTTATACCCCAAACTAACGAAATTCTTCAATTAAAAACGATGAAATACATTTTTTTTATATAAATATTATTGATTATATCTTCAAGGAAACTCTTCAATCATAAATTATGTATTCCAATATAAATTTGTAATATCAATGATTTTGTAATTGGAAAATTTATTTTCAATATTATAAATTCCATAAAAAATTTCCCTTAATAATTTCTTTATGTATGTTTTATAAACTTGACATTACATAATCCGGTAGATACTTAAGCATGGATTACAATTTAATGTATTCAGTCCCACGTGTTTTATAACTGAAATATTTCATAATTTTCAGATTGTTTTATTGTTTTTTTTTTAACAAATATCAAAATTTGATTTAAATTGTAATTGTAACTTCTTGTTTTTGTATTAACTAATCTTTAAATATAAATTGCCATTTTCATACAATTTTTTCAAAATAAAATCTCCTTTTTTTTACGAAATTATATAAAATTCCTTTTTTTTGTTTTGTCAGTACGTTAAAAGTATAGCTTATTATTTTCGAAAAAAAAAAATACAGTAAATCTCAACAAAAAGTAAGGCAATCAAGGAATTTTCCTTTTTAAAAAAATGAAAATAACACTTGCTTTTAAAAAAAAAAAATACCAGGAAACAAATATATAAAAAATATATCTTCAAAAAGAAAACATAAGAAAATTAACAAATAGGGGTTGGAAAACATAATATTTTAAAAGACACCCTTTTTTTAAAAAAAAAATAAAAGCATAAAAATATACAAAAGAATTTTTGAGTTCGTAGGATTTTAATGTAATATAAAAAAATTTATACAGGAAAATTGTTTGTTCGAAAAAATTTCTATTATGATATTTTACTTATTGCATGAAATGAAAAACTTTTTTAATGTTGTTTAAAATAATCTTCAATTTTTTTTAGACTACGTAAAAAAGGATACATGATTACTTGTAATGTTGGATATTTGATAAATAACATTTTCATGTTTACTTTACCTTAATATTTGTTCAATTATTTTTTATGTCAACTAAAAGAAAAATACTAGGTTTATTAACTAAGTTTCCGGTTCACAGGTGTAATAATTTTAAGATTTTTATTTTAGAAAATTAATTGATATGGAATTTAGGGATTTTGAAGTGTTATTAGCAATTTCTTGTATAATAGATTCATAATCCGGGATTTTTTTTTTTTTTGCTATCCATTTATATATACTTCATTTTAAATCTAATGCTTGCTTGTAATCAATTTAATTAATTGTAAAATGTTGAATAAATAATAAATTTTGAGTTCACTGAAAACTAATCCGATTTTTAATTTGGGAGACCTGCAAATCCATTTATTGATGCCTCATCAATCTCGTATATCTAATAGAATACTACTTACTATAAGTATAAAACTTAATTATAAACTGAAAACATTGTTTTTCTTTAATAAATTACAAAAATTGCACTAAACCATTTATACATAATTTTAATGAACATCATTATCTTGGCTATGCCAAGTAATAGTTCCAATATATTTAGCCATTCATAGTGTATACTTCACTCCTGATTTATAAACCACTTCAGCTTCTTAACGTATTTACAACGCAGCTATTCTCTGTAGATAGACGGAAGTTCATTCAAATAATATTCTACTGATTCTTTATTCTCTCACAGGAGTTACAAAACTTTGTATGACATGTTTTTATGTTAAATAACAGAAAAACCAGGTTGACTTAAATCTAAAGTTCTAACCAACATTTCCTCCTAATGAAGTTACAAATTATTGGTTTTATATTTCAAGTGGCCTTATGAAAAAATATGTTACTCTAGTCAAACTCCTCATTTCCCAGAAATTTTTTATATAATTCTCGTAGAAAATAAAGTATTCTTTTCTATAAAGAATCACTCTAAAAGCCATTTTTGCACTTTTAGTTTTTGGTTTCTTATTTATACATAGCTATACATCTCCAAGGAAGAAATTGTTCTGTATTTGCTCCTTTTTTTCTGAAAATTGAAATAAACACATTCCTTAATAGCTTTTGTATTTCTTTTATTTAAAATAAAAAAATAAAGTTTTAAATTTCTCTTCATTACAAAGCAGGTTAAAAGCTTATTTTTTTGTAGTCAAACAGACAAAGTGTCCTTATCGTAATGTAATTTAGTTACTGTCAGTTAACAGAAAAAAAATATAAAAAAAATTAATGTAAAATGAATTTCTTCCTGTCTACAAAATATAAAATATACACAAGCAAATAAAAAAATTATCCTTGTAAATTATATTAAAAAAAAATATATATATTTATTTGAATATAATTTTACCTACACCAGAAAAAGTGTCCTTAAATTATATAATTTATTATTAGGTAATAGAAAATTTATATCGGTTTTTATTTTTATTTTCGAAATTTCTGTATATTAAAGTAAAATTTAAGTGGAAATTTATCAGGAATGAAAAATTGAGGTAAAATTTTATTGATCTGTAAAAATAAAAAACAACAAAATTTATGATTTTTAGATTAGAATATTATGTATAATAAATTTATGTTTTTTATGTTTTTTTATTAAGATTAAAATTATATTTATATATAGTCAAAAATTTATTTCAGGGATGTAAAATTTACTAATTTATTTATGTATAGGTCAAGTACTACTGAATATTTTCAGAATTATTCTGTTAGCATAAGTTTTAGTTATATTTTAATTAAATGTGAGTACATATATGGTTTTAAAATGTAGGGTACTACTTTCATCCAAAAGGGACAGTGTACTGTCCAGCTGTTCACTTCTTTCCTCATTGTAGCGTGTTAACCCACAATAATTTTCTTACTAAATAATTTTAGCTGGATAAGAAATTTCCTAAAAATTCCTGAATCTAATTTCTTGTACCGATGCATAGTAGGTGTTTCACATCTTTCTCATATCCTTTGCATGTTGAGGTAGTAGTAAATCTTAAACTTACCTCACGTTATCTAAGAATTGCGTGTTCCTGTAGCAATTTTTTGTACATTTATTTCTGTATTTTCCTTATCAAAATTTTATGATTGAATTTTTATAGATTTTCTCATCTTTAAATAGTTTTTTGTAAAAATTTAATAAAACTTCTTAGATTGTGGTATATTTCACGTATAATTTGTAAGGATCGTAAGAAATCTAAAATCTAATTGTCGTATACAATTTTACCTTAGTTTTCCTAATTGTGAAATTAGAAAAATTAAATGATCCTGATAAAATAATAATTTTCTGAATGGACGAAATTATATAAAAATGTTTGTCTTGTCATATTTAAATCTACTGCAACATTTACTGCATAATTAGTACCACCATAAAATCCATTCGAAAAACTAATGATGAAAATATGTTTAGTAAAATTTAATTAATTTTCAATTCTTACCTAAATTCTAATATTCATAATTTTTTACATTCAAAATATACAAACGACTGAATTAATATAAATAATCAAAACCGGTTATTCGATTTAATATTAAACCGGTTTTAAAATTTTTCCAATAAATATTCGAATCATAAAAATCTTCATGGATTAATGGACAGAACAAACGAACAATATTAGATAGATAGAACTGAACGGTTGTGTGAACACAAAACCGTTCTACAACACAGAACGTTCTCCGGACGCTGAGAAAACAGGTATATTATACTATGAATGACTAAAGCAACTGCCAGATTGTATACTGGTATTGTCACAGTACACATTATGATGCTGCACGGTTAAGACTTACCACAGTCTCGATCTATAGAGGTTGCGAAGAACATGAAAAACCATTGGAGCGCGACCTGTTTCATAGAAAATTACGAAATTTAGAATGATACTTTCTAATATTCCAACCTGATCACGATCATATATTTTGATCATTATACTAAACTGGGATGGGTTGATGTGCTGTAAGATTGAGCCATCAACTTGGAGTGTACAACGAGTCTATATGTGGCTCCAGTTCGAAATTGATTTTTCTAAAAAAAAAAATTATAGATTTATAATTGATTGATCTGTGGTCTGTTTTCCACTTCTTAAATTATCATGAAATTTTACATAATTTCTGGTAACTCCAAAAGCAGCTGGATATATTCAATTTAATAATGCAATTTAAAAGTCGAAAAAGAAAAACGTTTATGACTTGAGAAACTGGGGTTTTTCCACTTTTAAAGAACTTTTATTTTTTTATATTTGTAACCACTTTTAAAATTAATTCAGTTTTTCTTTTCGTATTCAAATTTTTGTTGAATATAAATTCACGAATTTTTTTTTTTATATATAATTTAATTTTGTTTTATTTCAAATTTGTTCGTCAGGATTCTTCCGTTTTAGGACATGCATTAAATTTTATGTCATCTGGTATTTCTCTTTTAATCTTACACAAAATTTGCAACTCAATTATACCAAAGTTTCTGTCAACAAAGTTATATAAAACATAAAATCTGCTACAGAATTTAACAATTATTTTCGTCCTTATTTTCTGAATTTGACGGAGGATAATTTGAATGATAATTTTTTGTTTGTTGTTTTTTCTATTGTATATGGAGAGAAGGATTTGCAAAACTTTCAGTTTTTTTTTCGTTGTATAAATTAAATAAATTTATAAATGAAATTTTTGGTATTATATTTATGTAGAATTGTTCGCAGATAATTTGATTAAATGGATAAAGAAAAAATGTTTATTTGTAAATAATGAAGATGAAAATATCTTTTAAATTTAATTACCAAAATTGTAGACAAAAAAAGGAAGCATTAATGGAATGAATGAACTGGTTTATTTATTTAATTCAAATATGTTTAATGAATGATAAATGGTATAATAATAATTTTTTTATCTATGGTAAATTATATTTATTTTTTGGACAATTTATTTATATTTTTAAATAATTATATTTAATATAAACAATTAATGTTTTTAAAACTAATTTATATACTCCAAAAACTGTTTTTTAGAGAACCATTTCGAAATTTAAGGCAGTATCTTTTTAAAGTTGAAATTTTTTACATACTTATTCTATGGTTTCTCAGTACAAGCTTTAAGATAACCATTCCTTAAAATAAGATTTAACTTAATTGGCGGTGCGGGATGGATGGAGCTTAGTTGTTTGACTTTACCTTAACCTTTGACACTTTGACAAATTGAAAAACATATATAAAAAAAAATTAAGAAATAAAATAAACTACACACCAGAGATGGAAACCATTCATATTTTCTATTGATTTGGTTTTGTAGTCCAAAAATAGTATTTTCTTTGGTTTGGTCTGGTTTCGGTTTGGTTTTGGTTTTGTTAAAAAAAAAACATATGGAAGTCACATGACAATCGATATTTATTAAGGTCTAGTTTTAGTACTAGTTGAAAAAGTTCTAGATTCGTAATTTTGTATCAATGGAACTTTATTTCATTTTCAAATAAAAAACCACTGAACCACAATTCTAGTGTTGGTCTGGGTTTCTCTTATCTTTTTTTAAATTATGACTTTGGTTTTCTTAAATTTGGGTTGGTTTAAATTTTAAAAGTCTGTTTATTCAATTCAAAATTGATTCATAAAAATGAAAATTATAAAATGTTCAAGAAATAAAATTATTGCTATAAAAGTATATTTAAATTTTAATATATATATTATGTTTATAATTAAATCATAAATATTATTTAAAAACATATTTCATAAATGTATTCAACAAAATATTAACATCTGGTGATGCCACAACATAAGTCAAACTTATTTCTTCTAAACATGAATGATACAAATCTTTTTAGTTTGTAAAATGTTTCTATATATTTATATATAAAGGAATAGGATATAATCGAGAAAGTGGTAATGATATTATTAAATAATAATTAAATAAAAATAAAATTACGATCCTTTAATAATTAAAAGCTAATTAAAATAAAATTTGCTAATAATATTCATAAAAGTTTTTGTAATTTGTTGTGTAACCGATATTTAAATATATTTACATAAAATTTATAAAAATTAATTTTAATATTTTACAATTAATTATTTTATATACAATATTTGTATTTATGATTAGGGATGACATTTAAAAGTTAATATCAAAAATATTGTCTTTTGAATATAAATAACTATAAATATAAATATAAATGTAATTATTTAAAGTTGTTGTTATTGTTATTAAAAACTTTCTAACTTTCTAAAAATTTAACTTGGATATTAATCTAAACCTCGACTCAGTCATTAAGTAAGTCAATATACGTAAAATCTTGACATTTAAATTGAATAGTTTAAATTAATTGAAAATTTATTAATTATATTTGGTTTGGTTGGTTTTGGAGGTTACTTGCCTCCACGTACCGAAGCTTTCTTAAAGTCATTTGTACTTTTCGTTAGACCACATTTTTCTTGATTGTAACATATCGAACCACCCAACTTCTCTATTGAACTTAATCATTTTAGGAGAAGCCTAAATTGCCTCCTTAAAGCTATAGAATCCGTAGTCCCATTTCTTCCCGTAACATCTTTCCTTAGTTACAATTAGTTTTAACTTAGTCAAGTTTGTGATCTTTTGGTGTCTAATCTGTACCTGAGGTTCTGTGTTTGTTGTAATCTTTTCTTTATGGATACCAGTTATCGAGCCCTTATCTCAGCTAGTCACTAAGTATTAATATTATCGAAATATCGTTACATATTTTAATTTTTCGAAGGAGCACAGAGTTGAAGAACTCTGATTCTTATGTGATAAGTGGACATTTTAGTTAATGCTTAATGGTCTATTATTATATTTTACACTTTTTCGACATTTAGTACTGTCTCCATAAATTTTACATACAAGAAAACATTGAATTTACAAAATAACATAAATTCTTGAGAACAAAAATGTTAACTTACAAAATTTATATTCACTTTGTCATTTTATAGAATAATGATTTAATTATCCTTACAAAATAAAAATAATCTTAAAATCCAATTATTTATATAGTAAAATTCTTTTCACATTCATTCGACCAATTTACATAATCTTTTGCAAAGCTCTTGTAAACACAAAATTCTTTTACCTGGATGAAATTATGATAATACTTTAAAACAAAATTTATTTGAATTATTTAAACTTTACACAAACTAAAAAAGATATTATCTTTATACACTTAATTTCAAATGCAAAAGGTGAAACATTTTTTCTCTTAAGAATTCACAGTCATTCCCATATAAAAACCACAACATTTTACTTTGTGTGGTATGAATATTAAAACCATTTTTACACATACTTTACTTGATGTCCTTAAAATTCATGTGTATTCATATCCTGTTCCGGTACGTTTATTTTTTTTAAGAAAAAATGTATTTCCTTCCTATTTCTGAAGCGTTACATTGCGTGTCGTTGCCAAGTAGAATTTCTTTTTTATTCTATTTTAAAAGATAACCAAATTTTCCTCTATTAAAACGTTTTGCAAATTTTTTTATGCTGTAGAATTTTTTTTTTTTTGTGGAAAATTTAAAAATTTCAATTCTGATAAAAAAGACGGAAAAACAAAAACTATAAATAAATAGATAAAAACTTTGGAATGTTTTAAAAAATATAAATTTTAAAATAATTCAGTAAAAAAAAAACATCTAATTTGAATTATTAAACATCTCCTTTTAAAGGAAATAAAGGATGCACTTTTCTAAGTGTTTTTTTTTCTTCAAATTGTTAGAAGTTTTTGTTTTCGCTGAATTTTGTAGAGTTTTCTTTTTAATGAGTTTGGTAAATTTCATATTAATTCATTGAATTTTATTATTTTCATAATATTGAATACATTTATAAATGATTGATTTCCATAATTTGAAGTACTCAATATTTATTTCATATTTTGTTTTAATTAACATCTTTTTAACAAATTTCATAGTGTAATTACCAATTAAATAAATTCATCAAATTAATTTAATTAGTAATTAAGTTATTGAGTGAAGAGTTTAATTATAATATGTTAATTCAATTAATAATTATCATTAAAAAAATCTTTTATTTTAAATATTAAAATTTCCAGTTCAATTTATCGAAAATTTTAATCAATTTATATAAAATAAAATTAACTTAATTCAGAGCATTCATCATTTAAACTTTGACGTAATTTTTGACAGTACTAGACGAGTTTTCGTTTCATTCAAATAAATTTTCTTTATATTAAAAATCAATAAAATTTTTTGATTATGTCTTGATTATGATCACGATACGGCTATCATCTATCAATTTATAATGGATTTAATTACTAGGTGGCAGTGTAGAAAAGTAGTAGCGTTCTTGTCAGATCTGTGTACCCCTATGGAAGTGGTAGCCTGTTATTAATTATAGATTCATTTTTATTTAACCACTTTTATGAAGCATTTAGTGTCAAATCTATTAACATTTTTTTGTTTTCGGTTAAGGAAACATCGGTACTTAATCTACTGTAAATAGTAAAATTATTTCTACTGTCTCAGCATGTGTAGGAAGCGCAAGAAATCAAGCTTAAGCGTAAAAGATATATTCTTTTTTATATTTCATTCCTTTTCTTTTAACGTAGGCATACTGGCAAAGCCTGTTTTCGCTGATCGAAATCAGTCTCTTTCTCATTTCTGCATTTTCTTAGTAACGAGAAGATGGAAATTGTATCCGATATTGATGAAATTAGATACTAGATCAATAATTACTAATTCATGAATGTTTGCTTTAAAAAGTTCTTAACTCAATTACAACTCAAAGTATTGATTTCCAAATAATTTGATTTGTATAGTTTAATATCTACTTCTGTATCATGATCTCATAATCAGTTTAAAATAAATTATATTTCGGTGTTTACGTAAATTATTCAATTATTTAAACTTTTAAATAATTCAAATATGTTTAATTAAAAAGTTATTAAAGTAGGATATCAGAGAAAATATGCAAACAAAAAATTAAAATTTGCAAAACAAAAAATTTTGGAATCTATCACGTATCCCTTAAAAGTTTTATTAGAATTTAATTCATCTAATCAAAAGTTTAAATCTCTTCCGAAATTTTGATGTATAGATAATTTTTTATTAAATGAAACAAACAAAACATTCCCATAAAATTAAATCTTATAATATTTTTTATTTAATATAATAATCTACAGTCAGAAAATTTATGAATTGAACAGCGAACTAAAGAAAATTACAGCATTCAATGGAGGTTCAGGCTAATAAGTTTTAATGATCTAGAAATATATGGTCATTTATGAGTGGGAATTATGTGACTCCATGGAGAACATATATTGAGGTTGGACCCTCCTGAAAACTGCATCATTATTGTCGACTCATTCTAGTCTTTAATGATTGAATATCTTAGATGGCTTTAGTTTATACGCGTCTTCATTTCCATAGAAAGAAAATAGCAAATATCCTAAATCTTTTATATTAGACAGAAGAGCAAAGCCACTAAAAATGTTTCATTGTTTTCTTCTCCGTTATACACCCACGATATGTGAAGGATGGAATAAGTCGTAATCCTAATATACCGTGACAATTTCCGTCAATCGGCGTTTTGAATTTTCATAACTTCGATACTTAATTGAGTGTATTACGTGGACTCAAAATTGTGGACGTATACATTTTTTTTAAAGATTCTATTTTTACGAAAATATTGTTGTAGTTATCAAATGTATGTTAGTTTAGTTAATTCGCGAGTGATAGGTTACTATGCTCTTCACAGCGAATGTAATTAGTGTCAGCTATCAGGCCATTTTGGAAGCTGTAATATGCTACACAAAATTCGGACTGTGTATTATAAACATGTTGCAAAAAATTAATTTGAAATAAAAAAAGATTTACAAAATTTTGTCGACAAAATGTCAAATTGATTTGTTTGTAAAAAGGATCAAAATTATAAATTTAATTTAACATTTTTTTAATAAATTTCTAGAATATATTTAATTTTTCGAAAATCCATTATTGAAATTTTTACATTTACTTTAATATTATCCGGAAAATTTAAAAAAAGAAAAAGAACGAGAAAATAGTCATACAAATTCTTATACAATTCACATACAGGTCATATCACATACGCTTTACTGTTTAGTTTATAGAGCATCGTGCCTCAATGTACAATAATTAATGTATATGGTTATATATGTAAGTCTTATATTTATATTTCATTTTCTATTTCCTATATAATTCTGTAATATAGACTTTTAAAATTCTAAAACAGAAAGCGACCTTTATAATTAAATTTATAATTATCTTCATTTTTTGCTAAAAATAGAGATGGAAAATTTAGTTTCTGGTGGAACCTTTTTTTTTATATATAATTCTTTAGAAATATTTTAATTTAAATTTTCTGAATATAAACATAAAAATTTTAAATTCAGTGGTGGTTAACTTTTCAGAATCACGGGACACTTATTTTTTTAACGTGTCATTTCTTTGAACTATGGAAAATGCATTTTAATGTTTAAACAATCACAGGAAAAAATGGTACAATAGAAACTTCAAATTTTTGGATTAGAAGGAAACGGAGTTATTGGCTTAGTTAAACTCCCTACTTTAGGTTCCCGACGACCCAATAAATTGGAATGTATGACAAAACAATATTAAAAATGCATGTTTTTTTGTGGAATATACGACAAAAATGATATTCGTCATCTCCGTAATCGTTGAAAATATGAAAAAAACGGATTGCAGCAATAGAAAGAGTATGACTAAAACATATATTTACAACCTTTTGTCAGTTAATTTGCTTTTTCATTTAACAACCACTGACATAGAGAATGAATTATTAATTCATGTAAAGTTTATTGTATATATTGAATTACAAATTAACTGAAAATTTTAAATAAATTTTATAATTTCAATTCATTTTTCGTAATTGGTTAAAATTTTATTAGACCCTGAAATAGAATATTAAAAAAATTTTATTCAATATTTATAATTAAAAAATATCCAATTCATTTTGTTAAATAAAATTAATTTGAAATTAAAATTGTTTTCACAAAATCCTATAATAATTTATAAAAGTTGACTTAAATATATTTTCAATAAATTTTCACTATCAAGGAACTGAATTAAGTAAATAAACAATAAATAAAAATTTTCTTTTGAAAAATCGGTGAAAAATTCATATAAATATCTATTATAAGTAAAATAAATTACTAACATTGAGTTTTTTTTTTTTTTTTTTGGTATTAATAAATATTTCTGTTCAAGTTTTTACCTTGACATAATAAATTTCTTCATTCATCCTGACATTTGCAAAAAAAAAAAAAAATGAACGAATTTATTTATCAGAATAAAAGATTTTTACTTAAAATTCTGTTTAAAAAAAAAAAAAAAAAAGAGATCATATATTAGGATAAGGATATATAGTAAAAATAAGGATACTTTTTTATATAAGATATGAGAAGAAAATGAAAAACCATAAATTTAATATATAAAGAAATATTCTATTTTTTTATTTTATCATGAAAATTTTAATTTTTCGTGTTTTTTTTTTTCATTGAACATGAGCACAATATAATAGCAATATTAACTAGAACTCTTTCATCCTTGTGACCTAGTTCTTGAGCAAGCTTCGTCAAAATTGTCAAATAATTGAAATATATTAAATTTGAAGAACAAAATTATAATGAAATTTAATATTCTAAATTGACTCGATAGGTTCGTTCATATGATGATTATTACTTGTAATTTTTCTGTTACATCAACAAAGTACGATGTATAGATAGATTTAAAAGTACCAAAAATGTTTTTACAAATTTATGAAGAAACTTCATAATCAAATATTATTTTTCATTAGATAGTTAAATTATAAAAATCGTAAAGGCCAATTCGCAGCTTTAGAAGACTTTACCATATTTAGCTCAGTTTACGGAGAGACTACGAATTTATATTCTTTGCAATTGCGCTACAGCACAACTTAAGCCTTGACCTCCTCAAAGAAGTTTAGTGACATTTTATTGTAATTTGGACCAACTAACCAATTGCAAAGGAACGATAAGTTTCTTTAAAGCGAAGAAAGATTTTATTGCAACAAGCTAAATGGCTGTTAATAGTGAGATATTTGTTGTCAGTAAATAATGATCTCGACCAGTATCATTTTTCCCAGCAGTTTCAAAATCATAAATTTTATTACTGGTACTAAATTTTAAGCTGAGTCAACTTAGAGGGACAGTGATATCTCGGTCTGGAGTTGAACCCTTCACGTAATACATCATAGTATAGCACACTAACAATACGCCACCGTCACGATCGTATAGATATAGAATATATCTAAATGGTACGTTGCTAAAGATTACTTAAAAAAAGTAATTTTAGCGGTTTTCCATAATTAATTTTACTTCAAATAAACGACATTTTACGTGAAATAATTTTTGACAGTTAAATGATTTTTTTTAACATTTGTGTCATCTTTCACAATTTGAGTAGTTTTAAGTTGTCTCTTTCTTTTTAATAATAAATTTTATTCAAATTAAAATATGACGAATTTTTGATTAAATCAATTGTAAGTGTCTCTTCACAAACCCTTAAACTTTGTATACAAAAATACTATTATATAAGGATAAAAAAAATATCTTCTAAATCCATCAATTTAAGTGTATCAAATTTATTTTAAAAAAAAAATTGACTAAAAGAATTGTTTTTTTTTTAAAAGTATTACTGAAAGAGTCGTCTGAAGTACTTAAGAATGGAAGAAGAAAAAATTACAATATTTCAAAAAGATTCATTGAGTATTATGGTATTAATCCGTTCGATCCAACAAGGAATTATAAACAATTTTGTTTTTATCTTTATTTTATCAAAATTCCACAAAGTATAATGCTATAAAGTTATATATGATAAATTTTATATTTAGATTTATATATTTAGATTAGCATATCTTTTTGATAGAAAAAGTGCTATACATAAAATGATTATATAAAATTTTGAATATCTGCACATTTTGTATTAATATAGTCTTAGTTTAGTAGTGTATAACAATAAATTTTACAAGTGTACGGATTTATGTATTGCATAGCATAATATGAGAGAAACTCTATTATAAGCTTAACACTTTAAAAATGCCCAGAGGAGCATGTTAAAGTAGATTCTACAGATACACTTCGCTATTATACAATATAAAATCATCCACTTTAGAAATGTATTAAATCTCATTGGATGTATACAGCTAGTAAGCGTCTATATAGAATATATACATACTTTTAATATGAATATTGACATCCGGAATTTAAACTGTTATTATCATCAAAGGGATTCATGCTAAAAGTTTCCTAAAATAAAGAAATAGTTATAATTAAAATTTGATTTATGTTTTTAATTAATTAAAAGTTATTATAAATAAAATGTCGTGTAGAGTTTACTTCATTACACATGAGATTTTTAGATTAATGCCATATTTTTATCAGTGTCTTTATTCTCATTATTCGGTAAAGTGTTGTTAACTTGTTAGACTCAAGGTTTATTGAGATCTTTTCTAATGAGAATATTTAGCTAATATTAATCATCTCTACTACCTTAAAGAATGTTATCAGTTTTACAGACCTAATCCCATGTTTTTCGACCAGGTAGGTCGTTCAGAAATCTCTTGTTTTGAAATACTCTTGTTTTGACTGTGTAGTAATAAAATTATTTTGTAGAACATTTTTAATATAGAACTTATTTAACTGTAGGTCAAACAGCACATTTAATCGAACAATTTTTATCGCACCTAATTCATTACGCACTTGTCATGTAAAACCAAGATATAGAAAAATTTCTGGCTCGATATATGCCAGAAATTCGGAAGCAGAAGAAAATGAAAAGTTACACGATAAAAATTTATCCATGAAATGTTAGCGACAATCTTCCCCTATTACCGAAACGATATTTATCTATCAATAAATTTACCAATAATTTGCTCAAACAATGTTCGAACAGTAAGAAAAATAATGTCGTTAAATAGCCAAGTTATCAATTTCTATTGCCCAGCATATTTCAAAGTTTCAGAATTAAAATTAATAACATTTTCTTTGGTAATAATATCAAAATAGTTCAAGATTGTTTATTACATAATAATACAATCAGGCGCTACTTATCCATTAATTAGCTGCACCCCATCGATCCAAGGGCGCCTAAAAAAATGAGTAATAGTTATTTATTAGAAATAAAAAAAAATTATTAACGCATCACTGCATAACACACGCCACCGCGGATAAATTTTACAATTTTGGAAATAATTTAAGTTTGTTTATAAATTGGAAAAATTTTCAAATTTTGTTTTGTCGAGGCACTTAAATGTGTAAAGACAGTACTGAATACAAATACGTCAATTTCATTATGGTATTTGGAATTTTGTAGGAACTATATAGAAACTATTAACTTAGGTTGACATTAAAGACTGCAGTGAAAAAAATATAATTATTATTTAAAAATCTGAACTCTCCTGGTTCTTTGTTAACAAATTAATTTTAAAACGATAAGTTTTTACAATTATTAAAATAGCTTCAAGTAAGTAAATCCATTTTTTTCTTGAAATTATTTCGTTATTTTGTTCTCTATACATTAAAATGATCAACGCTGATTTAGGTAATCTCAAAATATGTCAAATAATCAGTTTTTTGTCTGATGTAAATTATCCTGAACACCTAAACACAATTCAACAATCCAAATTTTATGACAGTATTTTATAGTTTTTAACTATTTTCATTACATTTTTGGTTCTGATTTTAATTGTTCTGGTCAAATGAATATAATTTCTGTGGAAACTAATTTGTTTTTCATTCTACAAAGTTTAATTATACTAGACTCAATACTCTTATCATCAATTTTGACTTTATACATAAATTTATTTCAATATAATAAATATTGTTAGTACTACTAAGGAGTTTTAGAGACGGAAAACAATCCTGCAATAAAACTATTATAAAAAAAAATAATACCATACATTATATTATAATAGTCCTTAAAATTGTCTCTAGATGATGTTGTGTTAATAGGAAAATATCTTTAGGCAATATATTAAAATTCTTAGTGTTATCTTTCTGTAGTTTGGCATCAGAAGATTTTTAGTATTTTTTATGTATTTTAATACAAAACAAAAAAGAAAATTTCAAGTACCTAAGATTTGAAGATTTTTTGCTATTATACTTTTGTTTGTTGTTTAGTGTTTCTTCTCAATTTATCTAGATTCAGTATTAAGTCAAATGAATATTATACAATCATACTATAAGATATTATATACTAAAGCTTATTGCATTAAATATGAATGAAAATAAATTTATTCTCATCCATTAATCGGATAAAGTAGTCTAAGATTAAAAGGTGATTGGCTCATAAAATATTACTGATATAATGTCTGAACGTTATTTATAATAATAAGGATTTCATTTTGTTTCCTGTGGCATTAATTTATAAAATTGGAGAGATTTCTTATTACAGCTGTGAGATAAATATTTTATATAATGATATCTTAATGTTGTTGAAAATATCTGAAGACAGAAATTATTGATTGTTTTTATAAAGTAGTTGAATATTATGATGATATTTTTCTGTCTATTTTTGTATAATTATAATAATTGGCAATTAAATTTGTCTTCTTTTTATAATTTTTATTATTTAGTTGTTTCAAAATTTAAGCGATAAGTACGCAATAAAGTTTTTATAAATAATTCTATCTTAATCATTATTAATAAAGTTTGTATTCACGTTTCTATTAATTTTCCAGTAATGTTCTAGCTTTTATTGAAATTTTATTTGACATACAGGTTCACTAAAACTTCTTTTTGATGAATTTATGTGGGTCCATGATAGAATTTGGTACACAGGTTGGCTTCATGATTGTGTTCGTGTCTACCCTGGTAGAATTTGGATCCACCAAGTAATTATTAATTGATTTGAAGATAGTTTATTTATGTAGTTCGTGTCTATAAAATTTTGGCTAGCCAGTTTTATTGAGTCGCTATCGAAATTAATAATTATAAAAAATATTTATTACTTGTCTTTAAAAGTTGTAAAATTTTTAACAAAGTCGAATTTTTTAAATAATGTCGGTACAGTAGGACAGAAATCACTGTTAATCCCAACTGCTATCTGGTTTTTATAATTACTAAATTATGTAATCACTGTCATACCTGTAAAGATATGTTTAAAATTGTGGCACTTTTCGATGTTCCTGTATATATAATTGATATTTCGGATCAATCTAAGATTGATTTACATCTAATCTGAATATAATTGCTCCTGATAATTGATCTTTTCTTTACATATTCTATAGTTCACTACGGCATTAATGTATAAATTCAATTGTAGATATTAAATTTAAATCACTACCCTAACCCCATACAATTCGGGACTGATTTACTTTTAAGGTTAGTTAGCTTGAACTTTTTTTAATATTGATATTACTAAATAGTTTGGAATTTATCGTCTCAGAGTTCCATTCCATAGTGTCCGCAATTTTGACATTTTTTAATAAAAAATTATTGCAGTTTTAATATATTCCTAATTACTTGTGGTGCTTATGATACTAGTCAGCTACCTATACTGTTGAAAGCTTGGTTGCTAGTCTTAGTACCCATTTCTATTATTCTCTATTGCCTTTGTCCTTAATTATTTTGTTCAATTACTTGTCAATTCAAGTTTTATTTTATTTTTCAATTCTGAAATGTTGACAATGTTATATAAAAAATTATATATAAAAAAACAAATCATTTAATTATGATAATAATAACGTAATTCGTTGAAAAGCTACGACAAAACGTTGGTATGAATTTTATTTATATAAATTTTTATTTGCTTGTTATTTCGACACCTACGTAAAAAAAATTCCTCATACTTCAATATTATTCAATAATTTATACGAAACATTAAAAAATACGGAATTTCTTGATATTTTGTATAATGAAATTGTTGAAATTATATTTGATTTAGTAAACATGCTCATTATTTATAATCAGGACACGTTTTTTTAATTCTCAAAAATTATATTTTGTGGAATTTAAGCAGCAAAAAAAAAATTAACTTTGTATTTGTAATGGAAAATACACATGAAAATTTTCGTTAATTTTCTTTTTAAAATAATAGAAAATTAAATTCATTGCTTTGACTAGATTTGAATAGAATTCAAAATTATATACGTAAAATGAATAATAAGTAAGAAAAATCACAAGATTTTACTATTTTGAACCCAATAAAAGTTTTAATTTGAAACTATCGTCATAAGTAAAAGAAAATTGAAATTAATCATACAAATTTTGTAATAATCAAATGATACTACTCATTCCCTTAAAAGTTTCATATATTTTACAATTTTTCTGTAATCCTAGATGTTCAATAAAATTATATATTTTTTTACAAAACTTTGAAGTGCACTTGTAAAACTGAAATAACAAGAAAAAATAATTTTCCAAAGTTATAAACAATTTTTCATTAAGCATAATTTTTACATTAAAAATATTATTTAAATTAAATTCATAAATCAAAATTTAAATTAATTTGGTAATTGGAGGAGAATTGGAAAACAATTTTACTTTATCATTTCAATAAGTTTATAGGTAACTATTTACTGAAGAAGAAATGACAGGTTTATCTAGCCGGCGCCGGTTTTTCATCTATTGGCTCTGAAAAACATCTGCATTAAATTTATATATAAAAAAGGTTCCCTCTTTTATATTTTTAATAAATTTAAAGTGATATAAGCGAGAAACAGATAGTAGCAAACGCTTGACAACATTTGACAAGTCTGGGTATAAATAAACAAAATGTCAGAGTAAAATAGATTTTTATTTTAAAGTTCATGTCTGATAAATTGTGTAAAATATAATAAAAGATGCTAAAGAAATTGAAAATTTAGCTTTTGTTGCCTATATAGCTATCAAAAGTTTTTAAACAAATCAAATGTCAAACAAAAATTAACAAATCAGATGTCAAAATGAGATGGAAAACGCAACTTTGTGTGTATGTGCGTTTAACTATACATTATTTAAAGTTGCTGAACATATTTCCATATGTTCTACTCAATTTTTCAACTCTATACGCACGCACGCTCGTGTCTGTTCCACCATTCTATTTCTTGCTTTAGTCTTAAATCAATAATTACGCCCGCGTCTGTTGCGACATTCTGTGTCTAAAATAAGTAAAGAAAATTGCTAAACATCTAGCGTGTCCACATTCTGTACTGCTCCCGTAATGTGACGTATTAACTTCTTATAAATGCAAATTTTGCAATGTTCGATTTTGTTAACTAGTTTTTGAGTAGGGTTCAAATATTAATTATGCGCTAGTTAAAGTAATGTAAGAGCAAGTAAAACTTCTCTTAAAACAACAAATCGGGTAAATTTTAATTAAATTTTATTTTATTTTATGCTCGTAATAATAATTTTCGTAATATCAAAATAAAAATTATAAATATTCAATTTAAATTTTCCAATTCACTGTATTTTCTTAACACATAAAAAGCAAAAAATTATTTCAAAAAATATATTTAATAAATTTTGAATTTTTAGATTTATTTTGTAAAATATTCAAAAAGTTTTCATTTTACATAATTAAATTATGTTATTTTAGTAATCCTGATTGGAAGTTGCATTAAAATTTGATGTTATCCGTTTAGTTGTTACATTCTTTCTTATTTAAGACATTCTTCTAATTCAATTATACAAATTTATATAAACAAAATATAGAAATAGAAATTTACAATTTACTTTATGTTTTTAATTTTGTGCTTATATTTAGAATCCAAAATTATGCAAAATTTTCCATTTTCTATCAACAAGATGAAATCTGATAGCGAAATATAAAAGTTTCTATTTTAAACTATAATTTTATTATTCAACTTTTGTATTTCTATATAAATTATAAACAATTCTAGTTATAACTTTTTAATGTTTTTGTATAGTTAGTTTTTCTTGTTGTATACAAGAAGCTCTTAATTTTATTATTTTTAAATATTAAATTTTGTTATTTATTTATTCATTTATTAATAGAACTACATATTTAGATACCACAGTTTGTAAAATTGTGCAATACTCAATGAAATTCACAGATAAATAAATGCTAAAAAAAACTTTTTATAACACGAACTTGATATTGTGATCTTACAAAGGTCTAGAACGGAATAACACCTTCCTTTTCTGCAACTCTTTTTATCAAGGGGTTTGTGTAGAGGTACATTTTTGAAAACATTTACTGGATAATGTTTTACTAGACCCTAGTCAGTCATTTGCCGCTGGAGCTAATATATCAAGTATTCGTTAAAGAATATTTTTACTTGTAGACAGCTCGTCGAACTACTTTAGTTCTAAAAATTTTACTATTTTTAATTTGTTATATCTTGAATTACCAGGTGACGACATAGAGAAATAGTATCGTTCTTTTTAGAACTGTGAACCCCTATGTAAGTGAAAGCCTGATAGCTAAATCTATTGCAAATAGTAAAATTATTTAACAACATAAAAGAAAATCAAGCTTAAAACTTGGCCTACAATGTATCGATCAGTAACGATTCGTTCTGTAAAGTTCAAATTTGAAAATCGATTGAGTAAACATATCACATTCGTTTCGGAACGAATCAAAGCGAAAGAGTTTGAAATGATTAAACTTTTACGTCAAAACTGAATTAAAAGTAAAAAAATATGAAATTTTACAGCTACGAAAAAATTAGAGGTTATGAAAGATGGGTGACGAACATTTTATGATAAATTTAACCAATTGGAATAGATAACTATGTGTTCCGTCAACGCAAACAGTTGATTGGCTATTAAAAAAAAGATATTGAAATTGATCGATACATTGTAGCCCAAGCTCAGGGATAACAGATATTTTCTTTCTTTATATATATTTCCTTGATATAACTTCCTTGGCACTTGACATAGTGTGCCTAAATCAAGCTAACATAGTTTTACATAAATTATAATTTAAATAACTAATTTTCATCTGACAACATAAAGTCAATATGTTGTAAAATGTAATTTCTTTTTCCGACAAAGCAAAAAAGTAAACATTTTCTAACTTATTTTTCTCGTTTACGAAATTTTGTAGTTACTGAAATTCAATTAACAATTAATTATATTTTAGTTGTCATAATTTATTTTTTCTATAAAACTTTTATTGTGGTACCAAAAATTTACATCCTTGGCAAATATAAATTTCTTTCAATTTTTATCAGATAAAGAGAAAAACTTTATCGCTATAAAAAATATATTCATTTTTTTATAATAATAATATTGCCCAAAAAAACATTTTTCCGGATGAAAAATTTTTATTACCACATTTTTTTTTCCATCCAGAATAAAACAACAAAACTTTATCAATGCAAAAAACTTTCAACTATAACTCACTATAATCAAAGCCATAAACAACGTTTTTCTTTAGTTTTCAAATTTCCAAATTTTTAAATGAACTGAAAAATATGTTAAAAACTTCTTTAATTATATAAATTTTTTTATTATAATTAAAATTCTTATATCTACAATCATAAAATTTTTATAATTTATTGAAAACAGCATGAACAGCAAAATAAAAATAATTGATAAGAAACAAAATATAAGTTTATACTATAAATTTGATTAAACTTATTTCGTAATTATTCATTCTTCCTTGATAGCCAAAAAATAAATGTATTTCTCAATATTGTTATACAGTTTAAATACTGACTGAAACATCTTAGAAAGAAAAACAATTGTAAGAAATATTTCCTTAAAGATATTATATATTACGTTAATCCGCTTTTATATATTTTATTTTTTTCTGTTATATCCTGTAAGGACCAAAAATGACACAATATAATAATAAAAAACAGACCACGCATTTACACTACTGTGTAGTAATATGCATTGGCATGGGAATATTTGAAAGCCAACACGATTTAACTTCAAACATATTATAAGTTCCATTTTTAATTTCTTTTTTCACTATACTAACATGGCTTCAATAATAGAAGTTGCATGATATTTTTATTGAGATTTGGACCTACTTATTTTTAAATGGATCTCGTTTTAGTAGTGAAACATTTGTTGTGAGCAAATATGGTCCCAACCGTTAGCATTTTGCCCAATCACAATTTCCTATTACTGTGACTGAACTTAGAGTGTCATCGAAGCCTAGTTCTAGAGCTTAAATTAGGCCTAATGTATTACAACATAGCACATATACTATAGTAGTGGTACGCCACTCAATTATATGCTCAATAAAAGCACTTAAGGTCATAGTACAAATTAATATGAGAAAGATTTTTTTACATTCAGTTGTGCTACATCTTAAGAGACGAAACTTATCTTTAAACGCTTATAATGGCATCAACAAATTTCAAAACATCCGAAAGCGCCATCTAGTGAATGAAATTGTGTTTCAATATAATTAGCTTTCATATTATTTTTGATTACTAATAACTATTCTAATTTGTTTCGTTAAATATAATTTTCGTTCATAAATATACTGAGTCATAGCATCATCAGTTTTTTTGATTTTTTGTATTACATAAGCTTTAAATTTTGCTACACTTGGTTTACATAAAATTTCACTGAACATTTGCAATGCTAAATAATATTTTGTGTCAAAGTTTACAAGCAGCCAAAACCGACAAATGGACAGAATAATATTTTATCGTACACATAAAAGTTTAAAAAGAACCCGAATCTGTAATCTTTGGAAAAAAATCTCTAAATTGAGCCATAAGAATTCTAAAGAGACATATTATTTTTGTTATTGCCTGGCATGTGCCCATTTACTGGGCTGATTGTTCTGTTTAACAACGGTCATAACATGGAATTCAAATGACCATAAATCTTCCTCAACATTTTTTTTTTGTTGTAGATTCCATTCTCCAAAAAAAATCCTTGGTTTTTTTTTCTGGCTTCATTGTGGTGGGTGAAAAATTTGAACATAAAATATTCAATACGGTTCTACTTAGACCTGGCACCATGAATTCTGTTTACTTCTGGTTAGTTTTTTATTTATATAATGAATGTGTTTGGCCACATTAAAAGTTAAAGAATATTTTTTTATTATATTTATTTAAAGGAAATTTTTTGTTTATAAACTGATTTTCTATTTACATAATTTTTCATTATATTTAATAATTTTTGTTGAAATGGAAGCCATTTTTAAGGTGTTCTTTTGATAATGAAAATCATATTTGTTTGTGGCTGAAATTGATTTAATGAGAGTAATTTTAATCAGTATTGTGGTGTAAGGACTCTGTAAAATATAGATAATTTAGGAAAGAGATGTACAACCTTTTTTTACAAGAACAACTGAGAATTATGATCTGAATTAATTATTTGTTATCTGATGTTTTATTTTGTTAAACTATTCTGCATATTCAAAATTCCTATTATCTTTTTAAATAACAGTTTTAAAGCTTGTAGATCAAAATAATTGGTACACCGGAAATACAATATTTCTGTGATTGGAGTGAGATATGTATATAGCTTTAGCTATTAACTAACTTAAGAGATACGAGGTTTAGTATATTTTCTGATATCTAAGCGGCTTCAAAATTCTTAACATATTATAATCTTAAAACTTCTTAAAACTTAAAACTTCTCTGGTTACACGGCCATAATAGGATTTAGAGATAATGGAAAAGCAGATAAACAAGCATGAAAAGTTCCTACTGTTGTCTCTTTAGAACATTATATTTTAGTGTACTAATTGGGCTATAAGATACAGTACTTTAAAATGGAATGAGCACAACGATTGTATTCATATACAAAATTGTTCTGAAAGAAAATTCCAATATATAATTTTAAGAATGATCAAGGCAACGTCAGATTATATAGCGACAATAATTATCAGATTGTTTCGTTCATTAAAGAAGTGGGTTGGGTGACTCGCTGTAACAATGATACAGCGTTCTACTAGAGGTTACAAGGAGCTCGATTATTTGTGGCCTAAAACCAATCAACCAACCAAATTTTTAATATATTTTTCTCAATTATCGATTAAACTTTCTAATGCCTGGTGTTCTGTGGTTTGACTACGAAAATAATTTAATCTTATTTAATTGTATTTGAATTAAAAATTGTCTAATAAATTAAAAAATACAAAAAAAAATTATTATTATTGACCTAAATGTACAATTTCCTAATAAATTATATAAGGATTTTTCTGAAATTTATTAAAATACTTTTGTCACAAAGCTCAAAAACAAAATATTTAAACAAAGCAAGGACACTTTAATACAAGGACACTACAATTAAATAAAATATTTATCTCTAATCTTAATTATGCCTAAATATTGCCACAAATAAAATTAAATTATAAATAATGTCTACAGTCTCCATTTTCACAGACATCAGAGAGAGAACCTAAAAAAAATTGATGCTATTTATTTGTATAGAACAAAAATCCTTTTTGACAATAAATTTTTAGGTTATATTTAACCAGACAATCACTACAGACAATTAGTATGGCCTTCAATATACACTGATATTTATTTTAATTACTTAAAAGGTTTTACTGTAGGGATGACGTCTTATTATTAAGTGAAAATGGAATATCAGAAAATTAAAAGATAATATGAGGTCAGCAAATTTTCTCATTATACAAAATTTTTATTTTTATACTTATATTTTTACAATGTTTTTATATAGATTTTTCCTTGAGATAAAAAAAATTGATTATTTTGAGTGGAAAATGAAGATAAATTTCGAATTTTATATTTAATGTTTTAAGGTCAAATTTATTCAGTTTATATGTATATAAATCAGGTGTGTGATTGTATGTATAAATACGTTCTAACGCTCAATTGGAAAGCTACCAGCTCGGGAGGTCAATCTTTCCTAAAGTTATTCCAGGAAGAAAAATATGGAAGTTTTCATAAAATCCACATTTTTAAAGGTCTATTTACTTTTATTCCCGATTACAGGATCTATAAATTTATGCATGAATGTCTTCTGGATGTTCTATCTTTATATAACCAAATAAAAGTAATAAAAAATGTGTAAAAGCCATTCGAAAAATTTAAAATTTATGTTAAAGGAGTAAAAAGGACTAATTATTATTCAAAACTCTCTGGTTGCGCAATCAAAATTGGCTTTTTGTGAAAATGTTATCTAATGAAGATAACAAATATATATTTAAAGATCTTGGACTCCGATCTTTAATGTCGTTGAAAGGCTTCTGTAACAACAGCATGAATTATAAATGTAACAAATCAGTAAAAACTGTACTTAATATTTCATAGAATGAATTTCCTTTAAAATCATAATAATTGTTTCAAAATGTAAATTATAAATCAATATTATATAATTTTTATAATACGATAATTTTCCTTTAAAATTAAATTTATGTTTTCCATTTAAACTTTAATCTTTTAACACTTTTAGTTAATCCACAAAATTATCCTTGAATAAGATAAACATCACTTAACATCAATTAAATTAATGAATATTCAAATTTAAAAACTTTATTATTCTGCTTTATAGACTATATAGAGTTATACACCAGTAGCCAAACCAAAAAAACATGAGTGGCAGAGGTTTTAATTAAAAAGTTTTATATATTATAGTAAATATAAAACATTGGTTTCTATAAATATCGGGCAGACTGACATGATTAATTTTTAATGGACTAGCTAGCATAATTTTATAAAATTCATTAGTCTAATATTTAATAAATAAATATGTGAAAAAAGGTGTCATAGTTGAAAAAGGATATCAAACAAAGGTAACTGTTGTTAGTTAAATTATAAAATTTATACTTTGCTGGTTTGGGACAATAAGGATATAAGTTAATAAAAAATTTAAATACATAAAATCTATTGAGAAAATTTGTATGTTAATCAAATACTATCGTTCTTGGGTTCGTATAACAGTTACAGTATAAGAGTATAACAGTAACAGTAATAGTATAAAAGTATAATATAGTATAAAACAGTAACAGTATAAAGGTATAACAGTAACAGTAAAACAGTATCAGTATAACAGTAAAATGTCACGAAACTTATATTATTGAGTTCGAGTAGACCAAAACTCGATTTGGATTACAGAGATATTGAAATTCATGTAGAAAAGTATCAGTATAACACAGTAACAGTATAAGGGCAACAGTAATAGTATAACAGTATAACAATTATGATTTTCTTGATTTTTTAGTTGAGTTATCATTTTAATAATAATAATATAAAAGTTTTGAAATTAAAATTGTAATATTTGAATTACTGTGTCAGTTGATTATGCAACTCCTTATAATTATCTAATCAATTGCAACTTAATTATTCACATTTTTTCAATTCCTTTAATTGCTTTAAATATTCTAGCTATTTCGATATTTATGTAATTAAGATAATAATTAAATTGTACGAGTAATTATGGTGCAATATCATTTATTGATTTATTTACACAAAAAATCATTTAATATCAAAATTCGGTCCAAAAAATAATTTATAAAATTCCATACGAAACGTACAGCCTTTGATAAGTTAGTTCGTTAGTTGCTTAAAATTGTACGGTGGTGGATAATTAATAAAAATGATCGGTATTTGATGGCCCTTATGATAAAATACGCTCTTCGATTCTAGGGGGAATAAGATTTGATATGGTTGAACTCGACTCATTATTAGCGCTGTAACTTCAATGTCAACACAGTTCTTTTTTTCACATAATTTTTGACGTATTATAATTTTTTTTTTCAATTTTATATATTTTTCAAAAGATTTTCTTATATTTTAAAAACTAGTTTTCACTACCAAAACTTTAAGCGACTAAATGGACAACTCAATCATACCAAATTGTGAATGTAACCGCCTAAAGGTTAATGTTTTTTAACGTACTTTTATCACTCTGTCTCTGAACCATAAATAAATTTATTTAAAAAAAAAAGTCATACATTTCCGCCTAGCAAATTGTTTAACAGAACTCATAATTAATTAACATTTTTAATTACTAACATGATATTATATAATTACATTTAATTAACACTCTTCTGTAAATATACTTTTAAAAAAAACTACACCATGTTCAATAATAAAATTCTTTTTTCCTTATAATATCCGGCAACAGGATATTCACTATATATAATCCTGCTGAGTCAATGATTATCGTAATGTTTATAAAGTTATTATTATTTGTCATGATATTTTGCGATTGTAATTTTCCAGAAAAAATATTAATTTATGTCAAAAAAGGAAAATAATAAAATTATATAATAATTTTTTTTAAACATTTATGTATTTTCAATTTATTTCGTATCCTTTTTTCGTATAATATTTCCTGATGTTTATTTAAATATAATTATGATTATCAAAACATGTCTAAATTTATATCAATAAATAAAACAATATAATTGCACCCTTGAGCGTACCAAAATATTATTAATTTTATTGATTTAATGATAGAAATTAAGCGTAAATTATTTAATTTTATTTTTGAATATAATTTTGCTATTTTATTTATACAAAGTTATATAATTTTTAATATTATAAATAATTTATTTTGCATTGTTAAAATGTGGATATGTACCTAGAATTATTCCAGCTTGACCACCGTACCACAATTGTTGCAAATCTGTATGATCTGAGAAATACAAAAACATAATTAGAAACAAATTTAGCTAATTAGAACCAAAATTTAGTTAATATGCAATAATCACAACAATTTTTTTTAATGAGTACTTAGTACTCGTAACATATTCGAATTTATTGATGAGTGAAGTTTTTGCAGGACGAGACAATTGAACATCTTTTATGTCACTCTACTTCTTTGTAATAAAAGATTAAAAATTTTCGGTTTTTCTATTACAGAAGATTTAATAGTAGAAGGCGCCTGAAAACCAAGTAATAATGAATTTTCAATTATTTGAAATTAAAAATTTTGGTTTCTTATTTTAAATTTTAAGATGGATAAGTAGATTTAAACTTGTGTAGACTGTCCTGACAGAAACTGCTAACCTAAGAGTAACTCAAAATTTGTAATTACCTATATGTAACAATGATTTGTTAAAAGCAGAACTTTGTATAATATCAAAATTGTTTAATTGGTGAAATAGTTGTAAGAAATTCATTGACAGACAAGTTGCTGACATACAGTTTTTTAATTAATCAACTGCACTATTTCTTTTGTACTACTTTCCCTATAGTTAAACTAAAAACTGAAAATTAATTTCGGAAAAATAATGATAATATAAGATTAAATTTTTTACATAATATCTTAATAACTATTGAAAATTATTCTAAAACGACTTTTAGAATTCAAAACGATTTGGTATAATAATTCCACAAAAGATTATTATGTCAACTGCAGATTTTATCTGAAGATTATTATTTAATCCAATTATGTAATATATTATAATTTTATGTTTTTATGATTATGTTTTTTTTTTTTTTTTTTTTGCATAATTGAATTGCATTAACGTTAAAAATGTTTACTTATAAAATTTTATAATATATTATAACGTATGACTTGGAATAAAATTATTTCCTTTTTAACATAATGAAATTAATTAATGGAAACGCTTCTAATTATAGATCTTGATAATATTATTATAAAATATTCATTCGACAACTAAAAACACTTGGTTTTCAAACAATTAAGCTTATACAATGAATACAAGCTTATAATATCAAACAAATTTGAAGGACTTTTATTAGAAAAGGGTCAAGTGTTTGGTAAATATTATAAATTTTAAAGATTTTCAAGTAAAAAAACAAATTCGATTTTCTTCAATGCTCACAATTTTCTTATGATATAGTTTTAAAATGTAATAATTAAATATTTATGACAGAAAGTCTTAAAATTAATTGAAATATTTTTAAGGATATAAATGATAACTAGAAGATTGAAATGTTCGTCAACAAATATTTCAATTGTTAAAGTAATTTCGTGTAAATTCATAATTTGCAACAATTTTCATTCTAAACATTTATTAAGTAGTTTTTGAATTTGTGAAAATGTAAGATAATTTAAGGAGGTTTGAGAATAATTACAAAGTCCTTTCATATAAGCTCATTCTTTTATTTATGGTAAGTGTAAATCAATATCAAATTCAGAATATTTCTGTTAGGCTATTTCTATCCAAAAATAATTATTAATTATTAATACTCATTTTAAAATATTACTTTTTCAAATTTAATTATATAGAAATTTGAATATAATTACTACTATTTCTCCACGTTTTTCACGAATTGTTTGATTTCCTTGTCATTTCTTTTTAATTAGAAATTTTTTCAGTTTATTTAGAAAACGCTAAAAAAAGATAACAAAAATTCTGGTTTTTAGCTTATATACTACTTTTTTTTAGCCAAAACAGATAGCAAGAAAAAGTTATTAAGGAGAGAACGAGATGAAATTAACTTTTTTGGCATTCCAAATAATCCTAATTTATATAACCTGAAAATTGCTTTGAAATCCATTATTAGCCTTAAATTATAATTGAATTTTTATATATTGATCAATAATTAAAACTTATGCAGATTACTATTTTACTAACCACACATACTTGTGCAAAAAACCTTCTTGTCTGTATTTGTAATTGAATAATTAATGAAATTATATTTAAAATATTTAATAAATTTGAATCCTAAAAAAACAAAATGTTTAATTTTAATATAGAAATTACTACATTTAAATCGCTCGAGTACAAAATTACACAGAATCCATAAATAATTTGATAAATTTATTAAAAATAAATAAATATATTTACAGTGAAATTTCAAATGAATAATAAAACTAATAAAATTATAATTTTATTTAAATAAAAAATAAAAACAATATTATCTAAAATAATATGAAATACAATAAATTTAGTTACAATTAATAAAGAAAATCATATAAAAAAATGATAACAATACAAGAAAATGGTTGAAAATGAAAAACTAATTTTATCCCAAAAGAGGACATTACATAATTATATGCAAAATAAATTGCCCAATAAATTCTGAAATTTTCTACACTCCTGGTATAAAATTATTAAAAATGTAAAAATTAAATAATTTTCAAATTTTCATTTGTATTATAAAAGGCAATGAAAATCAAAACAAATGAAATTTAAACATAAAAATTTACTAATTTTCATTCAATGAAGTCAAAAGTTAACAATTTTTTTAGTTAAATTTTTATATAATGCCAATTATAACAATTTCCCAGTGAATATAAAGTTTTCACTTTTCCAATTAAAATTAATGAATTTGGAAATTGTTAATAAAAAAAAAAAACATGATTTTTGAACTTTTCTAATAACAAAATTTACGTTAATGACACAAACAAAAAAAAGGTTAAACAAATCGTTATGAAAATATTAAAAAGTTAACATAAATTTTCTAATTTTATCAAAAAATTATAAAAAATAAACTTATTAAATATTTTTTTAAAGAAATATAAAAATAAAAATTAATAAAAAAATAACAAAATCATTTAAAAAATCACCGAATAAATGAAAAATGTTTTCGAATGGAAACTTTTTTATTTTCTTTCTTGTTCTTATTAACTATACAAGTTTCATAAAATTTATATTGGCTGAAAAAAATATCAGTACAAATTTAATATTTTTAAATAACAGTGTCATTAAAAATAATCAAAGCATCAGTAACAGTAACATAACAGCAACAATAATAAATAATAATGATACTGAAAATATACAAAATAATAATAAATATATTATTAATAATAAAAATGATAGCTCTGAAATATTATCAAATAATTTTAATAAAAATATTGAAATATTTGAAAATTTACCAAAACCTGAAGCATTATTTGGTACAAATTTGCATCAACAACAAAAACAGCAACAGCATCAACAACAACAACAACAACAGAAACAATCTTCAGCATCAACGATTACACAAAATGCTAAATTACCGATATTTCCGGAAAGAACAGATGCTGTTTATTTTATAGTAGCTGTAATTGGTGGTGCTGAAGCATGGAGCAGATTGATGGCTAGAACATTATTAGATATGGGACCACCATTTGGTAGTTCAATGGGACCACCATTAAGGCCACTTTATATTGATTTACCAGCTAACGGAAGGTGAGTTAACAAAAAATAATTAATTTTAGTATAATTAGTTATATATATTTAATTTTGATTTATTTCAATTACATATATTCGAAAACACTATTTTTTATACGTGTCCTATTTGCATTATGTCAATTATTATTTTATACCATGGACGCTAGATTTGTTCACAATTTAATTCTTGCTTATAGAAATATACAAAGTTTTGCTGCCAATTATCTGCTTAAGCCAATTACCAGCAAAGCAATTTCTCCCTAAAATGGCTTCTTCTATAACACTAACAATCAATTAACGATGACTTACTTCACTAAGAACTGAAAAAAAGCAGTTCGATTACAAAATACTTTTTTGAATAAGAAATACACTTAATTTATAATGAGTTGTTGGTGAAACGTGGAAAACTTTTTGAATTGGGTTCCCTAAAACTGTAACCTTACATTTTCTTAGCACGTTTACTTTGTTTACTGTCACTACCTATAGTCAGTTTTCCGTAATCATTCTAAGAATACTATTACATTACAATTCCAAAATCAACATAATGCCTAAAATACATTTGTAGAATTTTTGCATGCAACGTTGCAATGTCAACTGTCAGAATTTTTAGGTTTCTTTTAGTAAATTGTCATTTCTGAACGTTTTGTGTTATGTTAGTATTACAGCTGTACAGCGAAACTAGAAATAGAAATGTCTTGTATGTAGAGCAGAATTTCATATAATTAGGTTACATATATTTTTGCTGCGATGCATGCAGAATTATGCACATTTATTTCAGGCATTACTCATTTCAGATTCATAAGATTATAAGTGGCATTAAAAGTATGTTTACTATTTAAAATAAATTATTTATTCAAAATGAATCACAAAATGTAAAATAATGAGTCCTTGAATTGAATAAAGGATTCGTTTCACAGAAATTTATATGTTTAATTAATATATATAACTCAGAAATTTTTAATTTCAAACTATTTTTTTGTTTATGACAAATTAACATGTTTACCTAAACAAATAAAATATCCTTTTATGAAATAACTTCAATTCAATGTCCTGCTTTAATATCTCTCATAAATAAATTAATAATTTATGTCTCATTACACTAAATCCGAAAATTATATTAAATTAAGCATTTAATTTTTATTTACACTTAATTTATATTTAATAAATACAAAAAAAAATAAGTTATAATCCTTCCTACTTAATGCCTACTTCATCAATCATCATAGAATCCATTATTTACTTAATATTTACAAAAAATTTATATAGCTAGTAATATAAAAATATTTCAATTAAATTCGAATTAATGTCAATGCCAATAATGGAAATATGAAAACCATTTATAATTGAATTGTATACTGAAATTAAATTTTATAACCTCTGGCAATAAACCAAAATATTTTCGAAAATTATCTTGAAGATATTATTATTAAAGTGTGGGTAGGTTTTCAAAAGGTTTCCCCTCTCAGCTTTTTTGTTTTTTACCAAACATAATATTTTGTTATGTATTTGAAATTTTTTTTTAATATCCTTCCTCAAAGAAACACAGATAAATAAAATTATGTACATATTTTTACGACACAATAATAAAGGATGTGTTTCCTTTTTTCTTGTTTTTGAGTCTGTTGCGGTTTTGTGTCTTGTTATTTTTCATAATCGGACAATTTATAAAATTTAAAGTTAAATTTTATAAATTGTGTGGTGGAAAAACAATTCAAGAGAAAAGATAAGGAAATAAATGAATATAACATGAATTGCTAGGAATTACAAAAATTTAAAAAAAAGGACGTAATGTTAGAATAACTTTAATATTATTAATCAGCTTTAAATATATGTTGCAGTTGTTAGTTTGTTAATTATATTTAAATATTTAAGTTGGAAATATTTAGATTCTTAATATTAAGTTGGAAATATTTAGGTCCTTAAGAGAATTGTCCAATAACTTAATAAGTTCTTAAAAATAATCTGTCAATAATTTAAAAATTAATTCAAATTGCACAAATTATCGAGAAAACTTATTAAATTATGAATCCTGTAAGAATGTGCTAAGCGAAGTTTTTAAAATTTTACGAAAAATGAAAAAAACGCTTCTAAGATGCAGTCGAATTTTTGTATTTTGTATATAGTAATTAATTAGTAAAAAGCACTAAGTTTTTTATTTGAATATTATATGAAAAATAGTAAATTCTAAATTATATAAAAAGTATAACCGAACTGCAAAAATTAATCTAAGCGATAAAAAATGTTTCAACTTTTGGGTACGATTAAGTTCTAAGGAATTTACTAAATTTTTAGTTTTAAATTTTGCATTAATATAATTATTCTTCAGCATGGCGGCAATTAATTCAATATTTTTGGCTTTAATTACAAAATTGCAGAAAATTTAATATTACTTAGTGCACGAACAGAGTGACGCTATGAGCGGTGCTGGAAGCTGTGCTGTAGTGTGGTTGTTGTTGCTTTTTATATAAAAATACACTATAGCACAGTTTCCAGCACCGATCATAGCGTCACTCTGTTCGTGTACTTACAGTTGAATATGTCACATAGCATGGTAATATATATTGTAATTGTGATAGGAATATGAAAACTAGACCATATGAGGCATACAAATTATAAAGAAATGAAAGAAAACTTAATTTTGAATATATTGTCGCTTAACATTATTCTTCCAAGGAAATATCGATCGATACTTGTACTATTAAAAATGTGTACTTATTTAAATAGTTTCATTTTATTAAATTTGATTATTATTGAACATTATAAGAACACATTTTTGCCATAATCTGAAGATTACATGTTTACTCAATTTACCCAATTTTAGATTTTCGATCAATTTTAATAGGATTTTATTATAAGACTTACTTCTGTTGTCGTTGATTTTTGATACATATTATAATTTCCACAATGAGGATATTAAATTGAATGAAGTAGATGTGTATTCAAAGATCTACTAGTACGCTAAGAAGGATGAAAAGTATGAAGTTATTGCTGAAAATGGTTATTATTATTTGTTAACATCAAATTTAAAGTTATTATACATTGAATCCAAAAAGTATTTTGGAAAAATATTTTTACAATTTTGATCTTACAATTTTAAGAAATATCATGAATTCTATCTCATCCTGAACAGATTTTTAATTAATTTTTTATTAGTTAATTTCAATAATTTTGCTTTATGGATCCAATGAAACTGTTGGATCAAAATGTATTGTATACTTATATGAAATTTCTGTTCTTGGTAAGTGGTTCTACCTTAAGGGTATATTAAAATAGACCCTCAGTGACCGCAGTGATTTCGTATTTTAATCTAATCTAAAATAATTTAACTTCTGAATTATGAATCATTACAAAATTTAAATTACTATAAAATTATCAAGAAAATTTGTATTGTTAAAGTTGAAGCAAAGTATAAATTTATGTTATTATTACCATTATAGATAAAAAATTTGAATCTAAAAATAAATTAAAATTATTTGCAATGTTATTTTTATATTATTTTCAACTAAATTTTCGTAACTTTTCTTGAAAACATATTTTTTTTTGTACAGTCTCGTCTTGACAACTTTTATAAATAACTAAAAATATTAATAAAAATGATTACTTAACGAAAAAAAAAATATTCCATAAACAAAACACTCGTAGATATACAACATAAAACCAAAAGTGTCATTTAAAATATTTCTGGCGCCTACACATTACCTGAAATTAAGATTTAAATAGCAAAAAAAAGGATATTTTTGTCCTTCTAAAATCATTTTATGAAGAATACAGGAATACAACTAAAAAGAATGTTTGTTTTTTTTTTATATTATTATATAAATTTCTTATATCCTTATACACATAATAATATTTCTCCTGAGAAAGGAAACACAAGAATTAAACTTATGGTCGTTTAAATATTTATACAAACAAACTACACACACACACACGTAAAATATACATATGTTTTGTTCATATACGAGGACTGTTTGATAACTTTTGAAGTGTAACGAAAAATCCAGTCCAACAATGAAAATTTGGAATTGTTTTAATATTTTTAACTTTTACTTTAAATTCGTTAATTTTATTTGTTGTTAACCTGCTGTTTAAAGTTTACATGACATTTATTTTTTTTAAAATGGAGTTCAGTGATAAAATTCTTTGTTTTATAAGGTTTGTCAACAACAGAAAATCATACCGAAATGGTTAAAGAAACCTGCTCCTTCATTTGCAGCTGTTTCAGAGTTTAAACGTGATCGTACCATTAAGTGCTGCGAAAACGGTTCTAATTATGCTAAGGTAATACGATTCATTCTGAATATTAAATAAATTTGTTGCATCAGATACCAAAATCAAGACAATTAATCTGCTCACAAAAGTGGTTGGACCATGCAAGAATTAACAAATTGAATTGCGAATTACTTGACCATCCACAGTATTCTCGCCTTCGGGCTTACCATATATTAAAAAACCTGAAAAAAATCTTTTTTGGAAAGCGTTTTTTCGTCCAATCAAGAAGAAATTTGATGCTATATTTCATTTAGATTGGTATTTAACAAGGCCCTGATACAAATCATAACAAATATAATATAAATTTTGTAGAAAAACATTGGATTAAGTATGTTAGTATATTGATTTTGAAGGAGCTTGAAGAAAATTAATTTTTAACACACGAAAATCGTCCTTTCTTTTTCGCTTTCAAATGTTTTCAAACCTCCCTCGTATATAAGTTCACTATTAAAACCATAAAAGTCATTTCTGTAGGCAAAAAATAAAAAATAAAAGACTATTCTCAACAAAAAAAATATAAATGGGTAAACATACAAACGTTCCCAGAATCACAGGATATAGAAGGGTTCTTCTGTATAGGCTATTATAAATATAATAGAGTAGATGAAAAAAAAATTCAATTTCATATTCATGAGTTTAAGTGCTTTGTGTGAATATTTATAACTGAATATTATTTTTTTTTTTCAGGTATCCTTTATTTTTTTTATTATTTATTTTTCAATATAAAACTGTAAACATCATTATTTTTTATTTGTTTGTAAGGACTTTGTGTTGTGTATATAAAAAAAAAGTATAGATAGAAACACTTATGTCTATGAAATGTTAACAGACAGGACTTACTGATTATAATTTATTTTTCTACCATTGAGGGAAAAATTGTCATATTTTCTATATAAAATGAACATATTTTCATTAAGTGATCTCTTTATGATATTATTCTGGATTTGTTTTTCATTGTTTTAATTTGACCTAGTGGCTTCGAAATTTATAGATATAATTATCATTTCAAAATGATTTATTATATAAAGTTTTAAAATTAAATTTACGAAAATCTTTTTTTGATATTAAATTTTTTTATTTATTATTAATAAAATATTTCCCTTTTAAATCTCAATTAAATAATTATATCCTTGTAGAAATTTTGGGTATTTTAATGAATTAAAGGAATAAACTTTTAAAGGAAAAATTAGAGTGAGATTAGTTTTTAAAGTATATAGAATATTTCAAATTAAATTTATTATCCCAAAACCTGACTAAATTTTTCTATTAAATTAAGATAAAGTTTAAACTTTCTGCAAACATTATCTAAATTTGATAAAATCCTAAGAAATGTACAATTATGAAATTTATATTCTTATTTGTATAAATAAATTAAATAAATAATTCAAGTTTAAATACTAAGAAATTTAATTAAAATTAAGGTTTACAAATGAGTAGAATGAAAACTGAATTGTCGAGGAACGAAAAAAGCTTCTACAATTCTGATAATTTTTAAAAATGGAGAATGCAATTGAAGCGGTTACGATTTTCATATCATAATGGCATGATAACGCAGTATTGAATCAGTATAACAATGCTGTATCATACAAAACTTTTTCATTTCGGTGGCTATTATTTATTTCATTTTCATTTCGGTGTTTTCTTCATTCCAATTATTCATATATAATCTGAAATTATATTGAAGTTACATCTTTAAAAATGATTTTTTATTATCCTTGATTTCATTCTAAAATATAAAATTTCAATTTTGTAGAATTTATACGCTGCGCTAAATTACTTTTGGTGGTTTACTTAAGGTTTTTAAATAATATTACTAAATTAAGAAAATAATGATTAGTTTAATCTGACACCATAGAAATAGACTCATACGAAATTCATACATTTAAACTATAATTTTATTTCACAGAATCTTTACTATCAATAAAAGGAATATAATTACATCACAAATTCGTATTTAATCCTTTTTTTAAAAAAAAAAATAACTCATGTATACAATAAATTCAATTTAAATCAATTTACAGAGGAAAAGCAAAGAAAATTATATTAAATAACAAAAAGCTAAAAGGACAGGAAATGAGAAAAATAGAGAAAATTCTGTTAAATATTATTCAAAAAGGTTATTCTTAATGGCATTATAGTTAAACCAAAACGGAAATTAGAATAATTCCTTTGACAACATGTTATCTATCCTATTTAAATGAAATTGTTTTAGAATTGTTTCATCTATAAATTTATTTTACATAAATATCTTTTAATATTGTATAATTTTATAAAATAATTTCCTTTATTTTGTTTAAAAAATTTCCAGATTTTCTGTAAATGTATTGACTTCGTTGTGTCAACAAATTGAAAATATACCATTAGCTGGTATTGTTGTTATTGGTGATGGACAATCAGCACGTGCTGTTGCTTTATCAGGTAATGCAATGAAAGTACCAGTACTTTGGGCAAGAGGTGGAACTGCAAATATTTATGGTATTCAACGTGAGGTATGTATAAAGTGTAATAAAAGAAAATTAAAAAAGAATAATTGAAAAAATAAATTAAAACAATTTCCTTTAATTGAGGAAAATGTTAAGAAATATTATTTATTGTATTATTTTGTTGTTGATAAATTGATTAAAATATTTTTCTTTATTTTAATAACAAGGCTCAATCAGCATTTCAATCGATGCTACAACCATCGGCAAGGGAAATTCTAAAAGCTATTAGAGCCTTATTTTTACAAGTAAGTATTATGTTAATGTATATTCTAAATTCGAAATAAAAACCATTTTTCCAGTATCATTAGAGAGTACATATTTATTTGTTTGTTTTTTCCCTATCAACATTTTATGTATTAGTCACAAAAATCGTATTCATTACTTTAATTGGGGTGGAACGGTGATATTTGTATCATAAATTGTTCATATTCTGCCTTAAGTCACAAGTTAATTTTCCTGTTTTATCAGTTGGATTCGTAAAATTGATTGTTTTTCGGTTAATTCGGAGTTGATTTAAACTTCACGAATCGGATTCCGGGAAAAATATAATCTTTTTCTCGGAATTAAATTCATTACCTACGACGTCTCTAATAAAATAAATTTGAAAATCTTTTACAAGGAAGA
The DNA here is from genome assembly GCA_963920725.1 of Rhamphomyia laevipes. Taxonomy (NCBI): domain Eukaryota; kingdom Metazoa; phylum Arthropoda; class Insecta; order Diptera; family Empididae; genus Rhamphomyia; species Rhamphomyia laevipes. The sequence continues at coordinate 45,081,694 of OY987259.1, forward strand.
TGTATGGAGCAAATAATTGAATAAGTAAAAGCAAATGACAACGAGCTTCCAAAGTATGAATAAGTATGAACAATTCAATAACTCATTTCAAATTATACGTAAATCGTGTATTGTTTTGGAGATGGAGTAAATAATGCAATTCAGTTCTTGAGCAACTACTGATTGATATTTTCCAAGCCAATCTTCAGAGCAAATATTGTTGCAAAGCTGTTCTTAAGTCTCTACGGAGTAATGTTTTCCAAGCCAATCTTAAGAGCAAATATTATTGCAACTCAGATAACATTTTTGCTCTTAAGATTTGGTTGGAAAACTTCAATCAGTAGTAGCTCAAGAATTGAATTGTATTATTTATTTCAAAATTTTAAATGATTTCCTATTATTTGAAATAAGTTAATTGATTTGTTCATACTGTTAACTTTGTAAAATTGATGTGCAGGGACACATGTGCTATAATTCCACAAACATGAAAATTTCAAATTGTGGAATTATATCCACTAAGTAAGTTACAATTCCATTGTGGAATTAAAACTTGTGCATGTTTCAGTCTCGGATTTTTAAATATTTTTCGATAAATCTACAGATTAACGTGTCCATACAAGTATTTTTTTCACGTTATTCAGCTGTAGCTGAAATACTAAATCACGGATTCAATCACGACTGTTGTTATGTTAACTAAATCCAATATATTAGTATAAAATCTAATTTCCGAATCAGTCTTAAACTTAAATACTTCAATTTTTTATAATACCTTCTTCTGCACGATACACTCTAAAGAACTTATGTAACTAAATTGTTCATAAAAACTTCAAGAGATTAAAAACAAATATTTTTTTTTTTTTAAAAAAAACAAGGACATCTTCTTAAATAACATTTTATTTATTTGTATTTTGTTTACACAAACATATAGACACATTGGCATTCATTTTTTGTATTATCTGATGTTGACGCAACAATGGTTTTAGCTGGTAACGAAGGCCGAATACTTAAGGAGCCACCACTTCATCCAAAAATATTACCCTTACCAGCTGGTGATGGAGATGTTTTCAGGTAAATATTTTATATTTTTCAGTTTTTTTTTTTCAATTCTCTCTATACAATAATAATAATTATGATTTTCAAGCTTTCTCCTGTCCTTGATAAATATAAAAGTAATGTCGAAAACAATACGAAAAACTTTTAATTGCTATTTAATTGCCAGAAATTTATGTAAAACTATACCTCAATTTTTTATTATATCTCTCTTCAAAAATATGTTTACGTGCTTTAGCATTTGTTGTTCAAACTTTCTCAAAACATAACAGATACAGAGTATACAAAAAAAAAGTCAATTTCAAAAATTATTATATTAAATTACAATGGAAATGAAAATACCAATTAAAATAAATGAATTTTAAGAAAAAGAAAATGAGAAAAATGTAAATTTTCTTTACCAAAAAAAAAAATTGTAAATCGTGAAAATTTTTGTTAAATGAAACTATATTAATAGCCCCAAGTGAATTTAACAAAAAAAAAATTAATTTTATTATGAAAACATGTAAATATTTTCCTTCAATATAAAAAGTTTTAATTTAAAATTTAATCATTTTTACATGCGACAGTAACGATTCCTTATTTAAAGATCATAAAATCGTACCATGAAATACAATTAGTTAAGTACCAAAGTATGGGAAGATAACATTCAGATAGCCTAGAAATTGTGGTTCTAATGAAATGACATAGACAAGCCTTCGAACAAGTTTTCATGTTGTTATTTATATTGAATAATTTAAAAGATTATCTTAATTGATTTAAATTCATAATGTAATTTGCGGTATCTCTTAATAAATTATAAATTTGTAATATGAACAAATTGTATTTAATTAATTTAATTTTAAGTAATTAAATTAAATGTATTATAAAATTAAAATTTATTATTATATAATATTAATCGAGCAGACAATTATTAATATTCATTTAAAATTCAATTAACTTTCACCTTTTTTTAATAGTTGGCAGAAAACTGACACGAGGTAGTCGTGGGTTCAAAAAAAGGTACTTTGAATGCCTTAAAGAACCAATAGTAAACGATATAAAGAATTAATAGAAATATTGTGTATAAATTAAGATATATCTGCTTTTCCAGTGTCAGAAAACGCCAATACCAGGGTGAAAATTTTTAAACCGGGTTTGACAAGAACAATATAAATCATTATCATTAGGATAGATATAACCCAAGGTTATATCCAATGATTACTAGTGGAATGCCATCTAGTAAAAAAGTACACCAAGAAGGTGTATCGAACAAAATTCGTCAGCGAAAACTGTTGAAATGTATTTTAAAAACCAAGCCTTTATCAAAATAATTTATATTTCAATCAAGGATATTTTGAATCATGTTCAATAAAACGTTTTAAAATTGAATTGACTTTTCAAAATCGTCTAAAATAGACCATGTAAACTTATAATTATTGGGTATATACGAAGTACGTGACCTAAACCTGGAGATTTGTAATACTTGGCATTTAGAAAAAAATAATTTAATATGGAATTTTCGCCAGGTGACATCAAAGTTTTAATATGTATTCATGTAGTATTTTAATACTACTTGTAACTCCTTGATTGTATAGTCCGTTTTAGTTAGAATGAGTGGAAAATAATGTCTGTCCTTCTATTTCATCGAAATTTCCGAAATTCAAGCTGACATGCAGAGACATATAAATTAAATCGGCCGCGAGGATTATTGATTTTTTAATATAAAATTTTTGAATAAATAAAATTTCTCTCAATTAATTTTTATATCCTTTCATTAAAACGTTTTAACGATACCAGGATATAAATAAATATTGGGGCGATTGAGAAATGTGTGCGGATCGGGTATCAGCAAATGGTGTCTCAATGTTATAGTGGTAAAGAGATATAAGCCTTTATTGCTACAAGGTCTCTCAGCACAGCAAATATTTTAATTAATAACAAAATAAACATAAAATTGTAATAATTTTTCCAATTGCCATAATACTAAAAAAAAATTATTTCAATATTATTGTAATACATCAACTAAAATTGTATCCTAAAATCTTCATAATGAAATTAATACCAGATCCTTATTTAACATTATCCTAAATATTTCATTTTTATATCTTTTTATGTCTATATGGTTCAAAAATAAAAGTTTATTGCATATTTTTGGGAGTATAAAACTTGCATAAATTGATGTAATCCTAAAACATTAAGTATTTTTCTATGGTCTATGATATATGTAGATGTACGTCTTCTATGATAATAAAAACCAAATTGAATAAAAATTATTTGTTACAATATTTTATGATATATTTTGGTTACGTTAAAAAAGGATATTTTGAAAGTTTGATATTTTGTAGGCGGCGCAATTATGCTAATAAATAAAATATTAAAATTTTTTGTCTATATGATTATAAAATTTATGGAAATTTATTAATAAATGTATAATTTTTATAGGTCAGTTAAGGTTAATGATTTTCAAAATCATTTAATTCAAAAATTCATATTATCAAAAACAACATTCGTAACTCATAAAATTAATAATGTTCTATGTTCTTACCTAAATAAGATTCGTTTTAATAAGATTACCTAAATAAAAATATTGAATCCTTAAATTTGCCACAGCCTAGAATAACTAAATAAGATATAAATCAATTGAATTGCAAAAAAAAGGAAATTTTCTTACAAATTGAACTAATCAAGACAAAAATTTATTTCTATCAAGATTGAAAATTGTAAAAGAAAATTTAATTTGAACAAAATATTTACTATAATAGCTACTACGTATACAGTCATATAGAAAATAATCAAGAAAATTGTGAAAAGGAAAATTTTTAAAGTGTATTTACCAATCGTATTCGTTTTACAAAAACTTGAAATTACAATGCTGAACCATCGACAGTAAACTTTTAACCGTTCTTGATATAAAATTTCCAATTAAATATTTGTTTTTGTTGCGTATTGATTAACATTCTCGTACAGTTTTTTATATTTTGTTCATTTTTCGAAAATATTTTCACTTCAAGGATTTAAGGATATTTCTTTTATACAATCTAACTATAAAGTTTTTTTAATAAGTTTTTAATATTGTAAAATATTTTAAATTAATTTTGAATTATAGAATAATTTTTATAAATTTCATTAAAAATTTGTAAATTCATACAGTCCTAAAATATTGCAATAACGATTGGGAAAGTAATAATACTCCTCCACGTATCTGAACCACTCCGCTTGATGACATATTCTACCCTAGAACACATCATTTTAATTCACCTGTCTCATTAATGCAATTAGTAGTAGAACGTATACGGTTTCAATATGCTCGTCTCCTCCATGTCGGTCAAAAAATAATAACCAGTGTTTAAATCTTTTATATCTTACCGCAGAGAAGTGGTAGAGGAGGTCTTCTAGAGTTTCCTCCTCTTTCCCACATCCACTACATATTGAGGTTTCCGTTAAACCTAATCTTCTCGCAAGTTTCCTGAGTAGAAAGAATATGAGTATGATATGAGTATTATATGATCACTAATCAAATTTTGGGTATCAAATATTCATTAATAAAACTTTATTTTTATAGTAAATATACAATTAAATCTGATATTTTTATTAAGACAATCAAAAACTTTATCAGTATATGCTCAGAATTTATTATTATTCATTATACCCTTATAGACTAAGAGCCATGAACGTATTTGCTTTTGATATTTTCGACAAGGAGACACACACTTCTGAATTCATTAAGGTTGGAATTGAAGATTTAAACATTCTACGCCGTTTCGTAAAAAAATAAAAGAAATTCAAAGGATTTCACAGCAGTTACAACTTAACTGAAATTTGTGAACGACAGTGGGAGTAGAATTAACATATGTGGGGCGTCGCGTGGGTATGGAAAAGATGTAGGGTAGTATTTCAAATATTTCCTAGCTCTGAAATTTATAGTTTTCTATAAACAAGAGCACAGGATTGGCAAACCTAACATTTCCCCATTTAGTTTATAAGAGTTTGTATTATAAGATTTTAGCTCATGTTGATGACTGCTAAAATAACCAAAGTAAATCTATTGCTATCTCTCCGATTATTAGGTTCAATAATTTATTTTCTTTAAATAAAAGTTGATCAGTTAAATGAAGTAGAAATATATTTTATTATGCAAATTTAATTCATCAATACGTTTTTTTTTCAAAATTTATGTATTTAGAGTGCCTTACAAATAGTTAATTTATACGGTACCTTTTTTCTTCAATTGAAATGAATATTAAAAAAAATGTCTTAATTAAAATAATAAATTGAACTAATAAAAAGTATTTGAAAAATACTAATTCATAAATGTCAATTTCAAATACACTTTTATAACTGGATTAAGTAAATAAATTACAAGTTCTTGGACAAAGTTTCGAATTTTATGATGAAATGAATTTTGATTAATTCTATAAATAATTTTTCATATAAATCGATATCAAAACAAAAATATTTTCTATTTCGTATATTAATTCCATTCCCATCATATGTCGATAATATAAATGATTTCAATGTTAGACGATGATTTTATATTGTAATAGTGTTCATCGAAAGATTGTAAATTAAAATTTGAGTGTGTACTTGATTAAACCTGAAAGTATATTAGCTACAATATTGGAGCAATAACAAAATATTTAGTTTGATACTATATAAACAGAAATATTTCATTAATTATTGTTTAGAAATTTATGGATGTAGAACAAAAAAAAAATTGTAATTCCAATCAACAAAATGTATTTAAAAAAATGAAGTTTAATATATTGTTAATTTCTTCTTGTTAATTCCGCTTGGGAGCAATAGGGCATCAACAGGGCATCAATGATAGAAGTTTCTTTACAGTGAAGAAACTTGTGATTGCAACAAGCTAATAGTAAGACATTTGCTGTTAGCATTTTCCACAATCTTTAAATGATATTACCTATAGTAAATTTTTATTACTGGTACTCTTGTAAAAATGAGTTAATTAAGAGCGGAATCGATTCCTAGGTAGGAAGTTTAACCCGTGATCGAATGTATCACAACATAATATACTACCACTTAATCGGTCTTAGAGACAAGCACAATATTCCGACTGCTAAGAAAATGGAGGCTTTATAATGAAACTGATTACTTGTTTGGATGGATCAGCGATACCAACCTTAAAGAGAGATATATTAGTTACTAGGTCCATTTACAAAAGTAGGTCCATAATATATTTAAACTTTAATCTTGGATTCTAGCATTTTCTGCACATGCTGAATAAAAAACTTCTATACACAGTTGAGTTATATCTGATGCTTCCGTCACCGAAAATAAACAAATCTTAATAAATATACAAATATTCAGAGAAAAAAATCATTAAAGGCTATCACTATCATAATATAATAGTGATAGCCTTTAATGATTTTTTATATTATAAGACTTTACATTTCCACTACTATTTCCTTCCGCTGCCACTTGTCAAAATTAAAAATAAAAGCCTGCTAATAGCAGTTAGTCATAAATCATGTAAAAAGCACACGTCAAAGTTAATAACAATTAAAACTAACTCAAATACTTTTTAAGTTAAAAAAGGACTTTTTAAGTTACTATAAGATTTAAATAATGAATTAAAAAAGTTTATAAACTTTTTTTTTAACTGGTATCAGGAATCCTGTATTTTACAATCTCTAGAAAATACAATTAATTATTATTTTAATAACCATTTCTTATATAATATAAAATTCTTCAAATTATATAATTAAGAGTGGCAAATGTTGCTCTTTGACAAAAACACAATTTATAAAACCTTTAAATTTAAAGACATATTACAATATTAGATATTGGTAATTTCAATATAATCACTTTTCTTATTTTCCCTGTTGTATGTCATCAATTTATCAACATCTAAAGAAGAATATTTTCTATATAATTTTCTATTATATTTTGTGGATTTTGTATGAATTGGTGAAAGAAAATATTTGGTCTAGAAATTACCAGACTGGAAAGAATTAATTTTATTTAAATTCAAACTTTTCGAAATATCCATTAATCATTTTGATGGGTCGTATTTTTAATAATGCGGAAATGCATATATGGAGCCATAGATTTTTATTTATAAATTTGAAATATATAATTATAGATATAATAATTCAACTTACTAACTTAAAGTTTATTCATATATTGTAAATTCTACTTGGAAATATAAAGCCTCAATGATAATGGTAACTTGACATATAGTCACTATTAATTGAAATCAGTTTTTTGATTATAATATTTTTAATCAAAGTCAAAATTAAATAAGGATAACAAATTAATGTTATATAAATCTATATTCCAAAGTATGCTACTCTATGGTTCACCTGTTTGGGGCCAATGTGGAAAATCACACATAAAAACACTACAAATAAAACAAAACAAAATACTAAAATTAATGTTAAATCTACCTTGGTGGTACTCTACCATAAATCTACATTTAATAAGTAATGTACAATCTATTGAAAACCGAATCCAGTTATTAAATCAAAAAATTTATGAAAATTGCATAAATTCATCTAACTAATATGTAATGTTACTACATAATTTAGCTCTATAAGAAGCTTAGTTCTAGTTATAGTTTTAGCTTTAGTTTTAAGTATAATTTTAAAAAATGAATTCTAAAATAAGGTTTTATCTGATTTTCCTTATAATCAAATATATATTAAATTGTGAAATTGCTCTTCTGCTGATAAATTTTCAAGAATATTATAGTTGTAAAGGACAAGTGTCCTGTTCTCTATTTAAGTTTTTTTTTTTTTTTTTTCCTTGTGAACTTTATATACATATTAATCAGAATAAAAGAATTTGAATTTATAATCCCCAGATCCGACTCTGACATCACACAAACTAATAACTAACTTTATGTGTTATGTTTAATGTATTTCAACTTCCTTTCCTTAAATCTACTCGTATTTATAATAAATCTTCTCCTATTTCCTATGTTTATTATATTGAAAGTTCAATAATTTTTCAATAAATTAAATGACAGTACATTTATATTGAAAAAAAAATATAATATAAATTATATTCAAAATACAAATTGCTTTGAAGAATAAAATGAATGAATATTTTTCAACAAGACTTACAAAAAAAATATATAATATTTATCACTGTTTATTTAAGAAAGTGCTTTTTGACATTTCTATAATAAATAAGGTCACCATATAACATTTTCATATATTATATATATTAATATTGATTTTCCTATACATGATTTTCTTCCCAAAAATTTTATATTTTTCATAAAAATAAATTTTCTAAGTTTTTCTTTCTATTTTTCTTTTTTTTTAAATATTTTCATAGACAACTAGCACAAATATCCCGTTCAACTCGTGGTATCGTCTTATTACTATGTAATTTAGTATCAGCTAGAAAAATAATGTCTGAGGCTAAACGTCTTAATATGGCCGGTGGACATTTTATATGGTTATGGGCAGATACAAGTAGTACAATAGAATTTTTTGATCTTCATCATGAACAGAATCATCATCATCATCATTCACAACAACAACAACGACATCATCATCAAAACCAACAACATAACCAACATCATCAAAAAAATAAGAAAAATGATTATTTTTTAGAATATCCTGAGGCTGTGAAACAATTTACTGTATCGTCATCATCAAATAAACCATCATCAGAAAATGATAATATCGATAATAATAATAATAATAATAGAAATTCTGGTGTCCGCAATATAAATAGTAATAGTAATTCAGATAATAAATTTGATACTGATAATGATGATGGTAGTGATGGTCAAAAAGATTTTTATGAACATGATATTAATTTTTTACAAATAAAAAATAAACAAAATATTGAAAAAGCAAAATTTAAACAGCCACCTAATCAGCCTTATCAACAACAACAACAAGAATCAGCACAAAATTTAAATATAAAAAAATCATCAAATTTACAAGAAGAAGAAGAAGGTCCTGGTCGATATATTATCGGTCTAACAAATCCTTATAATAATCATAAATCTAATATTGATTCAACAAAATCTAATAAAATGAAACAAAATAATTTTAATAATAATAATAATGATGATGATGATTATTTTTATAATTATGATAATTCAAATGATGAATCAGTTGAATTGAATGATGATTATAATATTAATAATTCAGATGATTTATTATTATCAGATAGTTTAGAAATATCATCATCAATTGAATTTGAAAATAATTATGGTTGGTTTACACTTAATGATACTGATATTAATCAACAACACCAACAACAATCATTAAATAATAAAAAATTAAAACCAAAACGTACATCATCATCATCATCAACAATGATTAATAATTATATAAAAAATTTAACATTAAATTCTGATGTATTATTTCATCATTTTAAAGATTTTCCAATTGGTTTATTAGCATTACGACCAGTTAAAATGCCAGTTGATCATCATTTTATTAAATCAACAATACATTTATTTGCATCAACATGGTCAAAAGTTGAAGATGATAATAATAATTATAATAATGATGGTCGTAGTAAAAATAATAATGAAGAATATTCTCGTATACAAATTCGTAGTATTACAAATAATGATAGTAATAATGATGAAAATATTAGTAATAATAATAATAATAATGATGAAATTTTAATGAAACGTCAAAAAAATCATCAAAATAATAATTATTATAATATGATAATGGAAAGTCAACAACAAGAAAGAATTAGTAGTAATAGTAATAATCGTTATAGTCGTAAATATAGTAATAGACGACGTCGACGTCGTCGTCGACGTAATATTATTGATAATATTGAAACAGTTAACAAATATCTAAATATTCATAAAAATTTAACAAATAATATTATAAATAATAATAATAATATTAGTCAAATAAATAATAATAATAATAAAAATATTAATAGAATATTATTAAATTTTAGTAGTGATTTAAATTCTTCTATTATTATTATAAATAAAAATGTTGATAATTTAATTAATTATAATACTGATAAAAATTTATCTAGTGATCTTAATGAAATAAATATAATTAGTTCTAATAATCAAAATTTAAGTGGCTTAACTACAAAATTATATAAACAAAAAAATCTTACTAATATTAATAATAATAATATTCAAAGCAATATTAAAAATTATACTAAATTTAATAATAATTTAAATTTAAAAATAAATAATAAAAATTTAAATAACGAAATAATTATTAATAAAAAACAGAAACGTCAAAATTGGTGGTCAACAAAAGATTCAACAAATCGTTTTAAACAACCACAATTAAAATACCATCAACATCAACAACAACAATTCCAAATAAGTAATCAAGGTTATCGGGGTGGCTGTTTTGGTAATCCAAATGTAGCAGATGTTAAGAGAGCCGAACTTTTTGCAAAGTAAGTATAGAAAAATGAAATTATTTTACATTTCCATTATTTTTTTACATATTAACATTAAATTACATTAAATAATTCTAAAATATTGTAAAACTTTTAATCTGGAAACACACTGCCACCCGGTGTTCACAGTGGCTTAAAATTTTAAACTACATTTTAAGCGTTGAAGGGAAATTGTTGTCGCTTCCTTTCCTTTTTGTAAAATCAATACTACTTAGTATAAAGCTGCCAATACTACGGTGACGGTGACACTTTGATTTCACTTTTAAAATAGATTGAAGTTTGAAATCATTAAACGACAATTATTTTTATTGTATTTTCCGAAAAATTTATTAGCGAGAAAATTATAATTATATAATAATATAAATTTGAGTTAATTTTAGGGTGTATGGTTGAAAAAAAAAATCTTGACGATCAGAAATTGTATCTCTCCAATTTCATCTATTAGATTTGACTGAATTATGGTAACAATTGGTTATAATATATTTGAAGATCATTAAGGTTCTTCGTTTCTTCTTTTTCGGTATCCGGCTAATTCGCGGAATTTACAATTAACTGAAATCTCAATTGACCTAATGCACAATAGATCTAAAGTAAAATACGGAATTAAACAATAGTAAAAAAAAATCATTACTTACTGAAATCAAAATTCACCAAATTGATAAATCTAATTTAAATTTTTCCCTGTAAATTCACATTCGGTCAGTGCTGCATATTTAGTTTATTTACTTTCATGCAGTCAATTGTGAATTCTGTCAACAGTGCATTCGGTTACTTAACCACAAATCCTTCTTTATTACATCTAAATATATAAATTTACTTCAAGTGAGTAGAAATATAAATTCCTTGATGTTTTATGCTCAATATGTCATCATTTGAAACACAAATTCCCTATAGTTCATATCAATTGATATGTAGAATTTCTACACAATTGTCAGGTCACACTATCTCTAAATAGATTCGAATTTAATTTCATTAGATATCATAATATGTACTTCTCTGCTGATCAAAGATTAATATAGTAGGTTCACTCACGGAAAAAATCCGTGATTCATAAAATTGTCAGGTTAGTGAACCTCGTAATTTAGTGTACGAGTAAATAAGTAAATTAGAGCAATGTGTCTTTAGATTGGATCTATGTAACCTAAATGTTTTTCGGTATTTTATAGTTTTCAGGGAATAATGTTTTTAAAAGATGTAAATTGTATTATCAGGGGTAAGATTGGCAAAGTTTTGATGCGGAATATTAACATTAATTTGGATAAAATTAAATTTTAAAATAGATCACAAGTTAATTTTACAAATGTAGACGACGATACATTCTATTTATTTTAAAAGTTAAATTACTCCTATAGGAAAATATAATAAATTTCCTATTTTAATGTTTAGAAAATCATGATTTTCAAATTTTATAGGCAATTACCAATAAATATATAAATTTTTTTTTTTTTGATATTATTTTCTTTCTTCTTTATTTGTTTATATTTTTTGAAAATTTATATAAATTTAATTTGATTTTTTCTTCCATTTTTTGTTGTAAACGTTTTCCTGTAGTGATGGTTTTACATTAAATATTATTCTCGCGTTCAATTTTCGATTAAATAAGAAAAGTAGATGTTCTTTTATGAATATTAAAATTTATAATAAATATTTTAATTTTATGCTTTAATGTTGACTGTAAAACTTTAGATATTTTCCCCGAAAAATTATTAAAAATCGGGGTATTTCTATAGTAAATGGGGCCGAAATTTATTTGTTGATGATGGGTGGTTTTTGTATTGATTTTGTGGTATAATTTTATTAAGTTAAGAAATATTTAACTTAACAAAATATTTTGAGAACAAATGTTAAGGGAATTAATTATAAAGAAAAGTTTCTTTCAAAATATGAAGAAAAATTTGAAATTATTTTAAAGATTATCCTTAAGAAGTTTTTTTTTTTAAGATATTTTCAACAAAATAATTTAAACAATCCGAAAAAGGATACTAATATTAAAGTTTTTGAAAATTTTCATTTATAATAAAATCAAATAAAAAACAAATTTTTCAATATTATATAATTTTTGTATATATTGAAAAATAAGGGTTGCCGAAAAACTTTTGACAATTTTCCGTATAATAAAAATTCGTATAGTTATTTCCTTTCTCAAAATTTTTGATATCTTAGAAAACTTTGACATGATATTATTTATCATATTATAGCTTTATTTAAAAATTTAAATATATACTTATCCATAAATAGAAATAATTACATATTTAACGCTGGAGTTTGTTAATGTATTGATAGCAAATTTTTGTAGTTATATTATATTAAAGCGTACCAAATTGATTTCATTCATTAAAGAAGTGGGATTGGTCGGCACGATGTAGAAATTATACAGCATTCGACTGGAGGTCACATTTTACCATGTGAATAGGATTTTGAAATTCTCATTACTTAAAACCAACCAACAAAGTGTTTATAATTACTATGAAATCGCTACATAAATTAATCATAAACCATTTTTGATCATATTAAATTAGAGTTATTCTTAGATACTTAAGGCTTACCTGTAAATTCATATGCTTGTATTTTGATATAATATAAATTTTTCATCAATAATTAATTTGCTTTCCATATTAAAACGCCCGGTTACATGAAACAATAAATTTTGATTAATTTGATAGCAAAATCTTATTAAATGTATTATTCATTTATATATATGTATTTATATTAAATTAGATAAAATAGGGGTAATTAATGCAGAAGTACTAACCTGTACTAAATACTTGGTTATTTGATACCTAGGCTTCTGTAGAAAAGCAGAATTTTCCACAACAAATCCCATAACCAAGTGTTTTTGCCTTTTTCAGTCCGCGAAGAGGATGTGTTCCACAGTTTCTTCACCATCGTAAGAGAATGAACAGTCACTCTTTCAAGACTTTACGATCTTGTTCAAATGATACCGCAGAAGGGTTTAGGACCTATGAAGGGCAATTTATCGTCAAAATCATTCCCGCTGATTCCTCCATGACCCACGACCACATCAGAATAACTCTGTTCTTTATATCCAGTTGCTATTATATAATATTTATTATTCAGTAATTAAATTAATAAGTAAAAATTTTGATATTTCAAGATTGAATTCCACACTCAGAATTACAATTTGTTTTCATATTAAACAGTATTGATAAAATAAGAGACGTTTTTGTTGGCTAATCAACAATTATATTCGTAAATACTTTTTAACTTTAATCACTAAATAAATCTTAATCTGTAATTAAGAAGTAATCCATTATCCTTAAAAATCTAATTTAGTGTCCAAATATTTTGATTAATATAGAAATATTAACAAAACTGAACACTTAATTAATAGGGTGACGATTATAATTTCCTTAAAGCTTTTTAAACATTTCCATTGAAAAAGAGATTGAATAATTGCGTATTAAAATGATTTGACAATATAAATATTTTCGGAAAGCACAGGATTAACTCATCCAAAAAAAAAAACAGGAAAATATTTGTTAACAGTTGTTGTATTATATTCAAGTTAATCTTTAATTTAACCATGAAATTTTAATACCAGTAGTTTGTATATTTGGACTAACTTCTAATCCCATTGGTAACTTATTAATATATTAATCTAGATTTAATTAAAACTTTAATTAAACTAATCAAATATGCAAAAAATAAAAAAGTATAAAATCAAAGTTTAAATTGTAAGAATTACAATTTTAAATTCATGGATTAAATAATTTCTGATTCATAATCACCAAAATACCCTTAAAAAAATGAAATTTTTGACTTATTTTCTGAAGCATTTATCAAGCAAAAAATTGCCTTTATAATCAAACACTTTGACAGATTATGTCCTCTATTTAAATATATACAAAAATAACAACCAAATATTATTTTACTATATACATATATATATACGATTAATACTTTATGTCATAAATCTGAAATACATTATGTCCTGAATACAAAATTTTTGTTAAAGGAACGTGTCATGACTTTAATAAATATTCACAAAAAAAAATATATAAAAATATAAAAACACTCTGACAAAAGAGGTTTCATCATCAAAAGAGTAGAACTTTTTGTATCTATTTTTATCATATTAGCGTTTAAGAAGAAAATATACGTAAAAATATCCTTTATCATTTTCATTTTTTTGTCAATTCACACATCCTTTTTATTGTTGTTGTTGTTGTCGTCGTCGTCACAAAAAAATAAAATAAAATAAAATCGAATTTACAATTTTATATTTTTTTATTTATTTTTATCACATTTACTCTTAAACATTTAAAAAAAATATCCTTGTATATCCTTATAGGTATTATAATATTTTGCATGCATGAAATTGATTGCGTAAAATATTTACGAATTTGATAATAGGCTTATGAGTGTGGAAGCTTATCCTTTTTGACACATTAAAACAACATTTATGATTTTTCTTTTAAACTTGCTTTACCGAAACATATTTGGGATTTAAGGATATATTCATTTGTAGTACGTGCTAGAGACTTTATATATATATATTTATATGTTATAATAAAAAACTAAGAAGTTCGTTTTTTACTATATTATTATCTAAAAGAAAAAAAATTTAAATAAAACCTCCAAGAAAATGAAATCGAGAGTAAAGAAAAGTCCTTTTTCGGATAACATATAACAAAAAAATAAAATAAAAAATAAAAAAATCTTAAATCTTAAAGAATCCTTTGGGAATTATATTATGTGGTTCATTGTCCTCTTTAGGGATTACATTTAACCAAAATATATATTAAAGAAAAAAGCTAAAAGTATTATATGGTAACAACAACAAAAAAAAGTTTACTTTGATAAGTTTTAAGGACTTTATTATTACTAGTAATGTTAATGGCACATGAATTAACCTTAATTATAATTTAAGTTTTGGCTTCTTTTTTTTTTTTTGTGTACTTCCATTTTGATTTATTGTTAATATTATATTTTACCTTTTTTTTCTTAAAATATATTATGTAGTATAATAAATTTATATCCTTGATATTTTTTATATTGTTCAAATATTTTGGATTTTAAGGATATATTTAAAAGGATAATAAATTAAATTTTAAGATACTTATGAGAATTAGGTTA
The DNA here is from genome assembly GCA_963920725.1 of Rhamphomyia laevipes. Lineage (NCBI taxonomy): Eukaryota > Metazoa > Arthropoda > Insecta > Diptera > Empididae > Rhamphomyia > Rhamphomyia laevipes. The sequence goes on from OY987259.1 coordinate 45,097,177, forward strand.
ATGCCGACAATATAAGCTCTTAAATATATTTGAATAATGTGAATATAAAAAATTATGGGAAGAGAGATAAAGTGTTATTAAAAAATATGTTGTAAAATGACCATGACTTATAAAGTTTTTTTTTGAACTTTTTAACAAACTAATTTGTTATCTATTCGTACAAACTTTTAACTTTGTTTAAAAAATATGTAATTTTAATTTTAAATTTATATTTCTAATGGGATCCATTGCTTTGCTAAATATTGGTTGATTAGATATGGGAACCGTTTCGGGTTCATGCACCAGAATTAAATCGTGGCGGTTGACTGAGCCAGCCACCCTTCACCAAAATTCAGAAATGGTTTCCATCCCAGAACTACTGCTTCATGCAATGAAAGAACTAAAGGATCTACGACGCAGGTAAATGGAACAGGGAAAATGATAAAAAGAAGTGTTCAATCGTTCGTAAAGCGTTCGTGTTCATATCCTCTACACATGTTTACCTCGGATCGCCGTATCTTCAATACATGATATTTATGTATCGAACTTTTGCTACTTTGTTTGTATGGCAGTAATTACCGATATTTAAATAATCAATTCAATAAGCTGAAATCCGAGAAACTGAATTCCTACTTTTTAATTTAATATTCCACAACGAAATAAACTCAAAAGATAGATCTGAATTACATAACTATTGTAAAACTGAACATCAATTTTGACCAACCAATATATAAAAAACATGACATTTTTTATTTGACCAATTTCCATTTTTTATTTTTCAAAATTATGACGTAAACTTTAATACTTTAAAAAAAATTCTGGATAAATTTGAACCATTTTGAATCCCGTCATTGGTTTAGTTAGATAATAACTCCCAGTAATTGATTAGTAATTGGTTTGCAATTATCTTGACTTAAACATTGCAGTTACTCCAGAATTGGTAACAAATTTCTAATCTTCTTTAAAATTGAAAATTTAATATCAATTTTTATAATTTTTATTTACTTGTAGTATTTTATTGTAGTATAGTTCGAAAATGTTGATATAAATTTTTTAAATATTATTTATTGCTCTGATGTGATACGATACATGAAGAAAATTTGATTTTATTTCTATTTTATTTTATATAATCTCATCATCTGCACAATTTCCTTCGATCCTTCTTCGATTGAAGTTGATTTTCCAAGTACCAACTGTAGTTGACAGATAGGAAAACTTATTGTACATTTTCTTAAGTTAAGTTACATTTTTATTTTGTTATTAGTTTTTGATTTATATTTATTTATATAAATAATAAAAAAAAAGTTACATAAAATTTATTACCAAACTATTTTTATGTAAATTTTATATATAAGAAAAATGAAAATCGATAAAATTTATTTGACTTTAATATCGAATTTCAAAATCATAATTTACATAACAAAACAAAAATTCTTATGGCGATTATAAGTCATTAGGAGGAAATTGTCAGTCAGTCTGTCGGTTGTTAATAATTTTTGAAATTGTTATTTTAACAAAATTAAATTAATTGTTGGTTTCTTGAAGAATTTTTAAATTGCCAATTATTATAAGTAGATAAATTGACAATAATGATTTCCATGAGAAAGTTAATGAAAACGTTCAGTTACGTTAAGCCTGTTTTTTGATTTTATCGATATAAAATTTGTAAAAAAAATTCTTCTAGTATTTCTATAAATAATGAGACTATCCTTGAACCAACGGTCAGCACTCAAAATAGACATAGTAATTCAATTCCCTGAAATAGATCAAAACTAAGAGGAAAACTAAAATGACATCATTTCACAATGGAAATTTCATTTCACAATGGAAATTTCCAATTAAATTATTGACATTAGTAATGACATTTTTCTTGTTTTTAATTAAATTGAAATATATTAAGGAAAATTAATAGTTTTCTATGTCAAATATTTAAACACAATTCGGAAATACGATATCAACTAACGAGTTTATTCATTTCATTATTACAATTACGATATTTCCATTACACAACAACATAATTTCTATTAATATCCTTACAATATTGATCTATAGGACATTTTTACATCAATATAATGCAAATATAATTTTTCCTTTAACATGAAAATATTTTAATAGATTTTCCTATATAATTTTATATTTTTCTACTTTTCTTGTTTTATAGTTTTTTTTATTTATATTGTATTTGAAAATGTGTTTATTCAATGAAATTATATTTGTCCGTTTTTTACAAGATTCGTATATTTATCATGGATAAATTTTATAAAGGATAAAATTGTACGACTTCGATATGCAAATTAGTTTGTGCTACATTTGTTAGACAAATCAACCTCGTTACAGTTCAGTTTACTATTCTAATAGCAAATAATTCTTTTAATTTTTGTTCTATTTAAGTTAATAGTTTATCGAGAGCTTTGACAGTATTACAAATAATATAAATATGAGAATATTTAAGGATTGTAGAATTATTTTATGTAAATTTTTTATTTTAAATAAATTATATTTATTTTTTTTAATTTAAGAATATTACATTTTTATAAAAATTTCAAATTAGCTCCTACTTAGCTCCTATAATTGTAACCTAAGGTCTTTAAAATTGGCTGTTTTAAAAACAATCCAACAATTCAACCCTCCTCCCTTAATATTAAAAAAAAACTTATTTGGCTTGTCATGGGCTTTCTTTAAGAATTTTCAAATCTCCATTAATTTTGAAAATTTACTATCTTCTGATCAAGCTCAAACCTAAACCAGACTAAGAATTAATAATAACTCAGACTAATAGGATTCAAAACTTGTGAAGGAATTCAAGGTAAACTTTAACACACTAGCAAACGGAACCAATCTGAATCCGCTAATGAAAAAGCTGATGAGCTGGAAAAAGATAAGGGTTACTGATGGTTCCTAAGTAACTCATTAAATAAGATACCCCATTTATAAAAAAAAAATAAGTATTTCGGTTAAATGATTTAACCTTGTTGAGCACTCGAATCCTAGAAAGACAAGTAATTTCATAAAAATAAAAATCCAGATTATTCACTGGAGTTGCTAACGGACACGCAATTCTTTTTAGCATGTAGCAATGGTAATATATCTCAATATGCAGAGGATGTGAGGAGAGGAGGTAAAAAGTCAGTGGAACACCTACTGTAACACCAGCTCTCTGCCCAACAAACAACGTTCAGAAAGTTAAAAATTTCTACCTAAATAACTTAAAAATAAGTTTATTAAAGAAGTAGTTCGACATGCTACATTGCGTGGAGGAACAGGAAAGTAACACCATATTTTTTAAAATCAACCAAGGATTCTAGGCATTTGTTAAATTCCACAGAATTAATAACGAATTGCTTTCGATTAAGTATAAGAAAGAATGATATAATTTAATGGCAAGCATTGCTGGAAAACATATTCTTTCAATGTAAATTTAATGTAAAACCTCAGAATTTGCACAAAAAAGTTATACCATAAAATTTGTATATGTACTTAAAAATTATCAAAATTACTTTTTATATTTAAAGTAACTTACAAATTGCTATTTAATATCTTATACAAATTTCATAAAACAAAATCTCTTTCCAAAAATACATTTTTTTTTAGAAAAGTTTTTCTTCTTGTGCCTTGTAGTCCTAGTGCAAATTTCCTACAGTATCTAGAATTTAAATATTTTTAAATGCTTTTATATTTTTAATAATTTCAGTTTTAATATTTCAATTTTTCATTTTTTGTGGTCTAATATTTATTTTATGCAATAAATCAAACATGAATTTTAATTAAAATAATTTTATGTTGACTGTATAATTCTATGTTTTAATATCAACATATGTCATCAATTTTTATGAGACAGATTCTATTAATAATTAAATTAGTTGTCGTGTCTTCATAAACTTGCCATATCATTAAATATTTTTCCACTGCGATGTTTTAATTAAAGTTTCAATTTAAATGAAAAATTCATTTTTTTAAATATTATCACAAAGAAATGTTTATATAGTTTAGTTATAAAGATGACGTCGATCCCAATACGGATAGATAACATAAAACTGGGTCGGTTCTCTGGCTAGACAAACCATCTAACCTGAATTACTGAAACCATGTTGATTCTTTGACGAATTTGAAAATTTCCATTATATTTAGATTATTCTAAAATTTTTTATGACATAATAAAATTTTTGATTTTATAAATTGTCATTATCATTTTCTCATTATAGAGTTTCTTTCCAACTTTATATTCAAAATAATTTTGCTTCCAAACCTTCAATTTTCCTGGTATAATTACGTGAAGTTATCTAAACTAACATTAAAGTCTATATATAATTTTTATGAAACTTAATTATATATTTTTCTTCTGGAAATTTGAAACTTTTTTTTATATTATGACCGACAACCGACAGCTTCTAAACACCTTTAAGCTATTCATTCTCAGATATTAAACAAACAATGAATCATATTTTTATGGGTTTTGTTTTGTTATGGTTATTTTGATTCACCAATGAGATTTGATCGTAGCTGGATAAAAATATTTATATAAAGAAATTATAAAGAATTTAATTTTCCTTGAAATAAAAATTTCTGACCCATTGACCTTTTCATCTATCTACAAACAAATAAAACAACAAGAAACAAACCTGGTGGGTGCTATGCAAAGTTAATTATACAAAAAAAAAATAGAAAATATTTTTTGGGGAAAATTATTTTGATAATTTCCCAGAAAATAAACAATGATACAGAAATAAATTTGAGATATTTTTTTTGAGATCATGCTGTCAACATGGAATAGGATAATGATTACTTTTTAAATATTATATTAAAAATAAAATTCATAATTTTATGATTGAGGAACTTTCCAACGGTAGAGTGAAAATACTGCAAATGTATGCTGTTTCTGTTTGCATGAATTCCTTCAACAATGTTTGCATGAATGAAAACAACTCGTCACAATCCATGATCAGTACATCTCGCAGTTTAGAGTTAGTTTTACAAAGCAAATCGCAACCTACCCTTACCCTACTACATTAATCATCAATTTGTATTGTTTTAGAGAATCAACTGATTTTGGTATCTTCAATGATAAACCACGAATCCTACTACTAAATATTTTATTCATGCATTTATGTGTCAACCCTAATCTCGAGTTTCAGCCAATTCGAATCGATATAAAGGAACTATAAATTTCGATATAAAGGAACCATAAATTTATAAATTGGAGCATAAATTATGAATAACTTTAAATAAATTCTAGGTAAAATTTAAAGTGTTTTTATTCGATTATCTTTGAAACAAACTAAAAGTTATATAGAATTTCTGTATAGCTTCAGTTCTGAGATAATTAATTTTCTTTTGTACTCTACATTCGTATTGGCAATAATCCAAGCCATTTTAAGCATTGATTAGAATTGAAATAGGTCAATCCCAATTATTTATATTATAATGACCACTAATTTATCAAAAGAAATCTATTATTATTAACTTCCTGGCAAAGCGGCAATCCAGTTCATAAATTTGTTCCTTTTAAAGGCACGTGGGATAAAATTAAATTAATATTCAATGGTGAACATTTTCGTTTTAGGTAAAATTCATAAAATTATGGTATTATTCATAAGAAAACTAATTTTGAGAAGTTGGTCTCACTGTAATTATGACGACCTCTTCTTTTACAATTATTAACTCTATTTTATAGTAAGCCATAATTCCATAATTTTTTTCACTATAAGTTACAGAGTGAATGCAAAATTTAACAAACATTTTATTTAAAATAATTTAATCATTTAAATGATTTTGTAATTTACGACTTGGAATCGTTCAATAAATATTCCTCCAAAAATAAATAATTGTATGAAATTAATGATTTCACAATTGAAAATTGAAAATTAAAATGAAATGTAAACAAATTTGTATAATAAATTTTTTATTGATTTTTCATTTATTCGGCACAATGTGCAGTTTGTTAAATGCTTCACGATTAAGTGAAAATTTCTTTTTTTTTTTTTTTTAGTTTTATGGCTGAATGATTTATTATTGATTGTATAAATAAAATTTAATTGTTTAATTAAAGAAAATTTATTATTTTTTATAATTATATTATTTATTGTAAAATTTCAGTATTAAATAAAATTTAATTATTTTTCATTTGGTAATTTTCATTTTTGTTTATAAACTCATATGAGAAAAATTACTCATAATAAACCACAGGTTTTCATTTAATTTTAATGTTTGTGTTAGTTTGGTTTTTTTGAAATTATATTTATGAAATTTTCATAATATAAAATTTTCCATTTTTTTTTAATTATTTTCGTAAACATAAGATTTTTTTCCAAATTACAATTTTTCGTATACTGTTGAAAAGATTTCATGGTACAGAATGAAAGAAAAATTCATATGGGAAACCAAAAAGCAAAACTTTTCTTCAAAAAATATCAATATTTTTTTTTTTTTTAATTATTTTTCTTATTTGATTTTCTTTCTCCTTGATTTTCTCATTAGAGATGGAAAAGTTTAAATTAAGAAAATCTTCTAAATGAAGTGCATTAAACTAATAAAGTACATTGTAATTTTGTGTTCATAATTATTAAGTTATAAATGAAATGAAGTTTGCAAGTTATTGTTAGCTATATGAAAATGTAGTTTTTATTAAAAAGAAAAAATATTTTATGACTTTTAATCCATTAGTTTTTTATATTTTTGAAAAGATTTTAGAAGATTTTTAAATAATTTTGAAATGTGTTTCTGAAATTCAATTTGTCTACATCGAAGAGTTTAATAAAAAGTAGATTTAAACAGAGTGAATGCTTAATATTTAACTAAATTTACGTTAAATTATAAAAAATATTGTCAATAGATGGCGCAACATTACAAAATATAAATAATAGCAAAATTATTTTGTTAATAATATTAGTTTTTGAATTAAATGTTCTTTAGTTGATAGATTGTGTTATTTTAATTCGATTTCCGTAAAAAAAGTCAATTTGGCCAATAATGCAATTATTAACTTTTGACAAATGACTGAAAATTATGAAACTTTCAATGTGACCTCATGAGAAATTTGTGTTCGGTGCACTAGGGCTCCCTCAATTAGTGTATAATGAATATGTGAATCTTCTAAAAAAATAATTTACTCCTAAATCTAAAGGATGACTATACCATGACTATCCATAGATAGAAATATTGGTAGGAAACTGATTGCTCTCCTTACTGGTCACTCTTGGATCGATAAACATTATACTCAGCTTGAGATTCCTGTGGAAAGCTTATGCCGCTGTGGAGATAAGACTACAGAGCCCATACTGGAACATAGTGTATGATTGCGGAAGACGTGTGTCTGTCAGATATCAATGCTTGGGACGTAACGTACTTCACGTTACGTTACTACACTACTTTTGTGGAGAATTCTTTTCTTCATTAAGTTAAGTAGAATATTTAATAGGATTGGTGCTTAGTTTTTGAACCTTGGTCCCTATCACAATGGATCCATCGAGATCTCTCGTGATGCGTGTTGACTTTGTATTTTCACCTTGTACCCTTCTTAGCCTAACCTTTACTACAGATTAACATTCCAAAAATATTTTAAATAATTTGAAGATTTGTTTGCTTCATTATAATGATTCGATTTAAAAGGATCAACTCAACAAACCCTTCATTTAAATAGAAGATTTTTTTGTTTTCAGTATCCATTAGTGTATTTTTTTTTTTTTTTTTTTTTTGCTTTTTTACCCATCCATTTGCTGAGTGCAAATATTTTACAACAATATTTTATTTAAAGTATAATTTATCACAAGCTATCATAAAATCATCCATTACAACCGATTATCCTTATGGAAGATTACATACACAATATGTTATAGCTATGTCATAAGAAGATGTTATAGTTAAGATTAATTAATAATGTTGCAACGGTTATGGAAATTTGAACAGTTCTTTTGCCATGCAGTGTCAAATATTTATTTAATGGATATGAATGTCATTAAAAGTTTTTGATTAGTTTTTTTATATTATACACAAATAGAAATAATTACAGAAAAGTCAATTTTCATTTTGATCAACGAAAAAAAAAAGAACCATAAAATATAAAATTGCGTAATTCATCTGATGATTGACAAGGAAAATTGAATTACGTAATTTTTTTTTTAAAAAAAAAGAACTCGGAATTAATGATGAAATACGATATCTTTTGTAGTAGAACATAAAAATAGGAAATAAATAATCAATATAAATACAAGCTAAAATATGTTTGATTTTATTAAGTGCTTTTTGCTAATTAACTTGATAAAATCTTTTACGCTTTTAAGAATTTTGTTATAGACTTTCAAGTTATAAAGTTAATAGTAATAGAAAAATAAAATAATTATTAGTTGCTGTCAGTCAGTTAAGTATAAACATTCAAAAAGATCATTTCACTGTCTTAAGAGTAGTTTGGATATAAGAATTTTGATAAAAGTCTTTGTGGAATCAGAACTACAATAACTAATTCCTAACCAAAATAAAAAATAAACAAAGCTACAGGCAGATACAGGATCTGTCACGGTACAAACGATTATTAGGAAGCATATTTAGAACTTACGCCATCCTTTTCTTGTCGTGGTTGGTTAATGAGTGGCAATGAAACATTTGTTGTGCCTTTTCTCCTCGGTCCATAATAAAAGATTTTAAAAAATTTGAGGGCGCGGGTAAATGATAAAATTCATTAAAGAAGTGCTTCGGGTCGGCACGGGTAATTATGATGCAGCTCGCGACTGGAGACTACAATGTGCTCACTAATATTTAAATTACCGAAAACCATAGTGATTAGTTATTAATTGCGGATATCGAATATCGATAACCAATGTGGTTGATTCAGTACTAATGAAAATAGTCTTCTAATAATTTTTGTAGATTAAAAACTTTAAGCCATATTCCTATAAAAGTTAAAGGAAAAAATAAAGTGAAAACCTAAAGAAAATCATAGCACATAGCGCAATTGTATTTGGCTTGACTATTTCACAGAGATTTGACTTGCTTTTAACTTACATATTCCACAATAAAATATCGTGAACAACCTGGAAAATTTCGTAATTAATATAAACTTTAATATGCAGAGGATATCACACAAACCAAAAGTTTCTATAGGGTCTGTGAGATGGATTAAATGAACTATGCTTATATATATATATTTATCGTTTTCTGAGGAATTCTCATTTATTTTGCATTTAAAAATAAAATAATTTAAAATGCAATTTAAAAAATGGAAAAACCACAAATCATGGAGAAAATTAAATTTTTATTATAATTTCACAGTTCGTTGGAAAAATGTCTGAACTATCAAATTTTTTTATTTCATTTTAACACCACAAAATCATACCAAAAATAATTTTTTATTGCAATTTTGTCTTATACATAAAATATTTTCATTTTACACAAAACAGAGCTTTACAAGAGACAACTGAAATGGCATTGGCTGGTCAAAGACTTCCAAATGGAATTATTGAAAAATCATTAACAACAAATTTTGAACTATTAAATTTAGTTCCTGATGATATCTTTAAAAATAATCTAAATGATGATTCGGAATTACGACGTCGACGTAAACAAGATTTAAATCAATTAACAAAATGGCGACGAGTTGGTATAATATCTGGCAATAATGTACAATTAGATACAATTGTTTGGCCAGGTGGTGACATTGTTGTATCAGGTAAAATTTTTATGAATTTTTTTATTAAATATTTATGCAAATATCCTTTTTTTTAAATAACAATTTTAGGACTTTCCTCACAATCACGTACAATATTTCGTATTGTAACAGCTTTGGCACCACCATTTGTTATGGAATCAGATCGTGATGAAGATGGACTATGTTTAAGAGGTTTACCATGCCATCGATTATTACCAAGCGTTGAACATAATCTAACATTAATGTTTAATGCTATTGAAACAATGGATAGACTTAAAGAGGATGCCGTTGAACATGGTGTACAACCACCTAAAGATGATGACAGGAGTAATTATGATCATAATTTGTACAGGTACAGAAATTCTATATATTTTTATTTTGTAATTTTACGAAAAAGTTATATAGAGAATTTAGGAAATTTACGAGTATAATTAATTGTTATGGGATGAATCCTTTTGAACTGAAAAGAAAAAAACTTTTCAGAAGTTAATGGATTTTTTTTTATTGTTATTTTCCTAAAACTTTTTGGTTTACCAAAAACTTTCTCTTTTGAATTTCACAAAATCAATAAATTTTACTGCTGGGTTTTAAAAAATTATATCATTTATTTGCAGCACAAAATGTTGTTATGGTTTATCAATGGATTTATTAGATAATATTGCAACTGAATTGGAATTTGAATTTCATCTTTATATTGTACGTGATGAATTATTTGGTACAAAATTTACAACACTAAATGATTTTATGCCACCGAAACAAACAAAATCAAATAAAAAACGCCGAAAACAGTCATCATTATGGAATTTACAAAATATAAATAATAAAAAGGACCAATATACAAATCGTATTCATTATCCACCAGAAGGAAGAAATTATCACAGCGGTAAATTTTTATATATTTTTCATTTTATAATTCGGTATTTTTTTTTAAAGTTCTACTAAATATTTAACACCCTGACTTTAATAGAACATTCAATATCAGTCCCAAAGGTGAAACAATAAAAAAATGGTTTATCAGACAATTCGAACAGACAAAAAGAATAGCATTATCGCTAGCAGTATAGTAACCTGACCATCTAACTGGTAGCCATTATATGGAATAATCAAAAAAGTTTAAATAGATATCAAAGTATGAATTAAACAGTACAGCAATGCCATAAAAAGGACTGTTCTTATTAAAAATTCTGTAATTTAGTTATTTTTGATTAACGTGTTTGTCAGAATGTTTAAAAAAATTATATTTTCGCTTAATGGAAAACGAAATGATTCTGCACGAAATATTAAAATTTGTTTGATTTCCAAAAACTTTCTTTGATGCTTCAATAGATAAATTTCTGGCCACGTATTCTATTTCATTTATAATAGAATTTTTATCAAGAATAAATCTAAAATTTCATTTCCTAATTTATAAAGTTTTCTATCCAAAATCTAAATTCTATGAAATTGTTAAATTTGATTTGATTTACATTCCATTGTAACATTAAATTGATTATTTTAAGGAATTTATTTCCAATTTTAAAAACATATTGGCAAAGATCAATAGAGTAAAAGAAAATTTCAATGATATTTTAGTAAACTATTTGAGTAAAAGGAATTCAATTAAATCCATAAATTCAAATTGTTAATTTGTTCAGTAAAATGTTCAACTTGGCATTACAAAGATAAGAACATTGCAGTTATGTTAATTATCAAATTAGTTCTAATATTCAATAATTTTAACTGGTATTAAATACCAAATATTCAAAGTTAATTTCCCAGTAGTTTAAAAATATGGGAATTTTACTAATTTATCTTAAATAAAAGTTTATGATTAAGGATTTGTACATTTAAAAAGTAATTGTTAAAGCTAATAATTTACTATAGAAGCTAATATTTTCATTTAAGATCTTTAGTTACAACTAAATAAAAATTTTCCTTCCGGCTAAAACGTTTTTTCTGTTTCGCGAAATAGAAACTTTTTATATACAATATTAAGTAAAATGAAAACTTTCTGCCCAGAATCCTTTTTTTTTATTAAAAAGTTTCTTTATATAATATTCCGAATTTCTTGATGGTTATTTGGCTGTAAATATTAATTCCCATAACAACGACATTGTACTGAGAATTAAAGGAGAAGTTAAAGGTTTGTATAACCCAGTTTAAAAAATACTTCAATGAGATTTTAACTTAAAAAGGCCAGATTTAATCAAAATTTTAACTTATTATTTTACTAATATAACTTTTATCGATTCCGGACATTTTATTGACAGATTTAATGACATTTACTGTACCATTAATTTTCAAAATTAGAATAGTAAACTTGAATATGAAAATTAGTAATTTTTAAATGGATAAATTTTTATTTAATTAATTTAATTTATTCTGGTATTCCATGTCTTGTAAGTCAATGTCAACAACAGTGACTTCCTTGAATGTTTGTGATACAATTGGACTATATAATTGGTATACTTGCCTGTAGCGATTCTTCTGCAAGGCTTTTTAAGGCTCTTACTCTCTGTTTTTTAAAGGTTAATTAACAACTGTCTTCTTTTGTTCAACTGTTCTCTTTTCACATAACTCTTCATCACAGTTCAAAGCCTTAATATTCTGTTAACACGAAATTCATACTCATCTATAACTTTTTCATTTCCATTCTGACATTGTAAATGAAAGTAAAAAGATGCATCATTTTTAACCATTGCTAGATGAAAGAAATTCTTCATCCACACTTTTGTATCCTCTTTCCTGAAAGAATCCCTTTCTATTTTGTTATACATAAATCAGATTGTGCTCTGCAGACAAGTACACCACTTTACGAATTGTATCGGAAGCATTCAAGGGAAAGTCACTGTTACACTCTTGACTTACAATTACAAGACATGGAATATTCAAATAAATTAAATTATTTAAATAAAAATTTATCCACTTAAAGATTGCTGATTAATTTATTAATCCATTTTGAAGTTTACTATTCTCATTTTAAAATTAAAGTTGTATAAACCTTGATCTTGTTGTAACGTTGAACTAGAACTTTTTCCATATTTAATATTACTTCTAAAAATAAAACCCTTAAACTTTATTACTAATTATTTCCTTCAAGCGAAAAGTATAAATTTTTCCAAAATTTAAATTTAATCTATTTAATTTTATACTCAATTTCTGTAAATCATCTACCATAAAAAAAAATGAAGACAAAAAATAAAATTAATCTTAATTACTTTTGCCAAATTCTTATGAAAAATATATTTTCATAAAATACATAAAACATAAAAATTTTTAAATTAAAATTACCTTTTTGTTTAGCCAGCAGTTTCGATCGAAACATAAATTTAAATATAAATTCTGGTAAAGGAAATACCATTACAAAAGATTCTGCTGTTCATAATCAGGATAATACTATTGTTATTGACAGTGATAATGTCGGTAATGGTGACATTGATAATGATGAAACAGGCAATAATGATAATTTAGAAAATCAATTTACTGATTGGAAAAATGCTAATCGTGAACGTGAAGAATTCTTTGATGAAAATGACAGTGACGAGAGTGATGAAGAAATCAATTCTGATAAATCTGATTATGAAGATGAAAATATACGACACTTAAGAAAGAAAGGTAAAAAATTATTATCATTATTATTATTATAATCATTATTATTTTTTAATCTGTTGAAAATCTTGGTGTAATCCTACTAAAATAAAAAAAAAAATGTTTGTTTTATGTTATCGAAAAATAAAATGAAAAAATAAGATTTTTGTAAAAAAATAATTATGGTAAAATGATGACATTAAAATTCATAATGCTGAGTTGAAAATTTTTCATTCTCTTTTAATGGACAATATTATTTTTATTAAAAACATTTTTACGTGAAAATTTTTATATGAAAAATTAAATTTAGTTTCCAAATTTAAATGATTCAATATTGTATGATTTACAATTCCGAACATAAGCCAACAAATTATAAAAAGATTCCCATATTTAATGATTAAATGTTTCCTTAAAGAATGACATCGTTTATTTTTTCAACAAAGCCGTATTTAAGTTGTAATATTTATTGTATATTTTAAGCCTCTTAGTCACAAATTTCGGTAACTTAGTTATACCAAATGATAAATGTTTACTTTACACTAAACTCTGTACAGAGAAACACTCCACGTCTTTTAACTGGGAGAGCCACATGATGTGTTACGAACAGTAATTGGAGTTACTTAATAGCCTCTTGTAGTCTAAGCTAATTTCGTAATATTAACTGCAAAAAAGTGTATGATGAATTCTCCAACAATATGAAAAAAAGGATGAAAACACATAACTAAAATAGGCTACCTCTACTGAACCTGCACAATCATTCTTTGAACTTTGATACATGTTTAGACCTACCTCAGCATTATATTTTACATATTTTAAAAAGCACAAGATTAATCACAATAAATCATCAATGATCACAGAGATGAGCTACACCGTAACTGCAGTGATTATTAAGATATTCCATTCCTTCTAACTTTATAAATATCAATTTCACATCCGCCTAAAAACTGCGACGGTTGATAACCATTCAGAAATATCTTACGGAACGAAACTGCGAATACTTTTGGTTCAACATTTTCTTTTCCGTTGCAGATGCACGTACACTGTCACATTTGATTTGACAACTAACATATGTCAAACAATTAGTGTCACTAGAGTGAATTGTTTCATCAAAACCGTCACAAAATTTGTCGAGGGTCAAGGTTTTTCGGCGTATGTGTAAATCAAGCTTAAATTAATTCATATTTACGACTTAAATACGACGTATCTCAAATCAATTTATATTTTTATTAAAATTAATCGGAACATCACTGCATTAAATATAAATTTCTTTATTCTACTTTAATTTTATATACTAAATAAAAACGATTATTAAAATGATTATATTTTTGTTATTTATTTTTGATACTCTTTTTTTATTATTTAGCTAAATGGAATGGAATAATTGGTGATTTAATATCCGGATCAGCTGATATGTCATTTTCTCCATTAACAATTTCCAGGTAAAATATTTTTATTTATATAATATTTTAATTGAATTTTTTTTTTTTGCACTTAAATGAAATTTTATTATTATATTATTATTATTATTATTCTGGAATAATATTTTGTTTATCAAAAAGATAAGAAATTGTTCCTTTAAAAAATATCCTTGTTAAATGGGAATTAAGTTTTTGTTGTTATAATGCCTTGACATTAAACCATTATTAGAACATTTCCTTCTGTGTTTTCTTTATTTTTTTCGATTATATTTTTGTTATGTTTGTTTGTGTTTACTTTGAAAGTTTTGTGTTTATTGTTTTTTATATCCTTTTTTTTTTTTTTTGTTTTTTATATCCTGATTTTTATCAAAATTCATAAAAGTCATGTTTTATGTGCGTTTGGATGAACAAATTTTTTGTACAAGGGCAAAAACAAAAAATCTATGCTTTATAAAGTTGTTATGTCATATTCAAATTAAATTAAGTTATGAAAGGAATATAAACATAATAAATAATATGTATTTGACTTATTTTGATGGGTTCAGATAAGTTTTTTATTTTGCCCATTATTTATTGTTGTTGTTTTTTTTTTTGTATATATGTATATGTGGATATGGAGGACTGAATTTGGAATTTAAAACCTAATATATGTTTTTTTTTATTCATTTGTTATATAATCAAAAAAATTATTTATAAGGATATTTTTGTTTTTGACTTATTATTATTTAAAGGATTTCTAAAAAAATATTATTAAGGATATTTACCTTGTAGATTATAAATTTAAGGACTATTTTTTTTTTAATATGAAGTATTTATGTAGATGACATTCTAGAAGTTTTGTATGACATATTTTTGAAATGAATAAAAGTATACCTAATTTTTTTGTTTTTCAATAATATTTTATAAAAAGTAAGGATTTTTTACATTAAAACAGGAAAATTCGGGCCTAGGAAAATTCACAGCCGAAATGAAATATTAATTTCAAGCACTTCCTTTGATTACATATGTTAGATATGTTTTATCGGTTATAATTTGATGGGTTCTTCATATATAAATTCTATGTTTGTTTAAATATTCTGGAAAAGGAACTAAATGTTTTTTCGTAATTTTCTGTAAAAGACCGTACAGTTTCTGATGATATGATTATAAAAACCATTGAAACGTACCACGATCAAATGAAAACCGATTAAATGAAATTCACTTTTTTCATTGTCGTTATGAATCCACACTTCACATTCAAAATACTTAGAAACTCAAATACAATTCCAACCTATTTAATTTTCTGAAAAGGAAATTAAATCTGAAATATTTTAAGGCATAATTATTTTTCGTATAGTGTGGAAATTCAACCTTAATAATAAAAAAATAATTATTTGAGCCACATTTCCCAAATTATCGGACATAAAAAATGAAACTCTATATACGAAATTTATTTGAATGAGTTTCTAAATCACCATTAACTCACCATTGCATTTCTATTATGTGCGGATGCAATGATATATTAATACTTTGTTGCCCACCTGAAACACAAACATATTCTATTAAATTAATTTTAGACAATATTATTATATGTAATAGTACTTTAGATGAAATAAAAAACATAACTTAATCTTAATTTAATGTACCTGCATTTGCACTTAATCTTAAGATTGTCGAAACCAAACATATTCAAATAAAACTGCATTGCTAGAACTTGACTATTGTATTTTATACTAAAAAAATTGCAGAACCTTGCGATAATGCCCGTGAAACATACCATTGAATCGGTTGGTAAAGCGATTCCCGCCATTTCGTGTGGGCACCGAAATAAATAACATTGCCACAATTATAAATTAACCATTGATTTTCATAAGTGCCAAGTTGGTAGTTGTTGTGGTAGTGAAAAGCATATCAAAACAACTAATAGCAACATATTATTGACCTGCTAGCATATTTACTGTCTCGACATTCGTGCATAGTCCATACTGATAGTATATCGATTTTGTAATCAAACTCACCACTTTTCAGGATAGCTTAAATACTGTTTTATTTCAGTCCTAGTTGAAAATCCATGAAAAATTTATATTTATTAGAAAGATAATTTATTTCTGCATCATTCCAAATTAAAATATATCGTATTAATTAACAAATTAATTAGTTATAATTAAAAAACTTAAAATAAATGAATTTAGTTAGAATTAACTTGTAACTTTACTTGGTAATTTGCATCAGATTGAGTTACAACATAAATGTGATATTATGTGTCAAAATTTTACATATTGTAAATCAACTTACGATAATAATGAATTTAATATATTTGATTTAGAATCAGAGATGTTGTAACTTGACTTGTAATAGAATTGAGTTAAAATAGAATAAAAATCAAAAAATTATTATGTTTTCTCCTACAAACCTGACAGTTTCCAAATTTTGCCTTAGTATACAGCATATGCCAAGTATTCTAACTTGGAATTGTATGGACTGGGTACATCGAAATTTTGAAAAATATTTGTTAAAATTTAATTTTTGTTTGAATTTTTATCTGTCAAAAAAAACATTAATGAATTCCATTACTTAAAACTTTTATAATTCGACAACACTATTATTAGTTAGTAGTTATTACATAATTACCAAAAAAAACCTTCCAACATTTTTCCATATGTAATTTTTAATATCCGTTTTCATATCCCAAATAAACAATTAATAAAATTTTATAAATAAATTTATTTCAATAATTTAATTGGCCAAAATAATGATAAAACTTTTATAATTGCTGTAACCGTTGTAACAAATTATCTTTATAAACTATTTCATTATCCACACTACAATTTTACCAAAAAACCCAAAAATTTCAGTGACCCTTTTCAGGCAAACAAGCAATTTTATATTCTACCACTTTTATTAAATAAATAAATATAAATAAACCATAATTTTTAATTTTTTAATTACAAAAATATTTTGAATTTAATAAAATTTATTATTGCAATCGAAATTCCATAAAACAGTTGCCACAAAATATAAAAAATATTAAAAATTAAATTAATATTTATATTTTTTATACCATAAATAATATACAATTTTCAGAGCACGTTCAAAGGTCATAGATTTTAGTGCACCATATTTTCACAGTGGTGTATCATTATTAGCAGCCCCACAAACAAAATCTGAAATTCCCCTATTGGCATTTTTATTACCATTTTCACCAGAACTTTGGATAGCAATATTTACATCATTGAATGTTACAGCAGTTGCAGTTGCTATATATGAATGGCTTAGTCCATTTGGTTTAAATCCATGGGGACGACAAAGAAGTAAAAATTTTAGTATGTCATCAGGTAAGTTTCTATTTACGTTATTATTTATATGTAGAAAAAATGAAATTATGATTTATATTTTGTATGTCTGAATTTTCATTTTTTTTTTTTATTATTTCTTTGCAGCATTATGGGTTATGTGGGGTTTGTTGTGTGGACATTTAGTTGCATTTAAAGCACCAAAATCATGGCCAAATAAATTTTTAATAAATGTTTGGGGTGGATTTTCTGTAATTTTTATAGCTTCGTATACTGCCAATATAGCAGCTTTAATTGCTGGATTATTTTTTCATAATGCTGGTAATCGTCCTGAAGTTTCGGTAAGTGAAATTATATTATTATAGAAACTAAAATTCAATAATTTACTAAAAAATAATAGACTTGTTAAATTTGGCAACGTATTTCTAACAATTTCGAACATAAGTCCGTACCGGTAATAAATATAATAATAATTCTTCGGTCCGAGTATGCCGAAAAGTATTAAAGGTACTTTTTTCTGGCTTACTTTCAGTTCTTGCCAGTAATGTGTGACAATAGTGTACAACTATGAGTTGCAAAATCAATCTTCTCGAAATAAAGTTTTAAAAATTAGAGTATATTTGAGTAAATTTGAATTCATTGTTTTCAAATGAAAGTTTAAATTCTTTCGCTGGGCAGTATAACTTGCAGATATATAATTGTAAAAAACTAGAGAGTTCTTTAATCCATGCTGTGTCATAAATCCTTAAAAAGAGTCCTTAATATAGTAATATTTGTAAATCTTAAACAATTTTTTTTTTCAATAAAATTATTTGTTCAATAAAAAAGCTGCAAACAAAACAAATTGTATTTATATTTTAAATCAGCTACATAAAATTACGTCGTCCTGTTTATCTTTTTATATATTGTTATCCTTTATTTGACAATAAAATAAATTGCATTTATTTTAATCTATAAAAACTCAATTTTCTTATATATGCAAATGTGAAATACAAACAAAAAAAAAATATCATATTTTCCACTGGTAAGGTGGAATATAAAAAAAAAATAATAGAAAAACCGAAAAGGAAAATTTATAGAAATCTGTAAATTCGCACTATGATATTTTTTGTATACATACATTACTAAAAAAATTTGTTATTTAAATTTATGGTGCCTTTAAAAGTGACTTTTTACCATCCTCCTAACGAGTTTATATATTATTACATGAAATTTGTATAATATAATATTAAAATCTATAGAAAAACCAAATTTTCATACCACTAAGAAAACACCCACTGTACAAATATATTTATGCAATATTTAAAAAAATTACCAAAAAGTATAAAAATAAATTCACGTCCTAAATTTAGGATCCTTCTTTTCGGATCCTTAAAAAACATAAAAAAAAAATATTTTCCATTACGTTTTTGCTGTGCTTTTTATCTGTTAGCATTTTCTGTGTGAATGTTCACCAAAGAAAATAGAAAAAAATACTTCGGGGTAAAATTTCCAAAAAGAAAATATCCGAAAGAAAAATAAAAACTTTTATATTATTGTGAAAATTCTTAAAGGCGATCAGACGAAAAAAATATATATACAAATAATCTATTCAAAGATATGATAAAAATATTCCATATATTTTATTCTAGGTTAACACTTTAGGTTCCATTATGAGTTAGAGAAACGAATACAAAAAGTTCACTTATAATATGAATTACATTTTCTAAAAAAAATAAAAAAAAATAACCAAATTGAAAATCCTTTTATCCAACTACAAAAAGATGGTTTAATTTTCATTTTCCTAGTAGTTAACAATAAAAATGAACGTGAAAAGAACACTGAATAGAAAATAGTTTCGGTTTTTTTTCTTTTCTTCAAATGAAAATGATACCAACTTTAAAATTTGAATATAAAATTTGAATATTTTGCATATTATTGTTATGGAAAACTAAATTAAATTAAGTTATTTTTTGTGTTTTTTCATATTCAAAATAGATTTTTTAAGCATTTTAAATTTTTTTTTTATAAAATTTGCAGTTGTAAAATTGATGGCATTTTGTGTCTTCCATTTGATTAAAACTGCTATTAGAAAATTTTGAAAGATGAGATGAGCTCCTATCCCTATGTATCCTTAGCGATATGACTTACTAAATTATCTATAAATTTTCGGGATATAAGTAGAATTTAAGTATTTATCCAGTTAAGAATTTCGTATTTTTAGTAGTAGTTTCTTTATCAATGGCAACAATTCAGAACCTCGTAAGTACAATTTTTTTTTTTATGTAATAACCTTTAAAAATATACGGCGGATCATCTGGTTTATTTTGTTAAAGCCACAATTATTGAAAAGTTCATCAAAAACGTGCTAATATTAAATTTTATAACTCGTAACCTTAATTTTCATAAGAAATTTTTGTTTGAGTAGCACATAACTAGCAATTGTAGATGCAGTACAACGAAACTTTTTAAATTCTTGAATCTGGACTTTGTATGGCTTCTGAAAAATATATTTTAAAAAAAATATTTATATCAATCATGCGTTTTTTGGTGGTTTATTTCAGTTCTTTGCACTATTTCCAAAAATAAGTGCTTGCGATTCAGTTATTGCCCAAGAAAATGCTGGCAACCGATCAAGCACAATTTCCAATAGAGAATTGAATTTGATATTGCCACATACCTTTCGTTATTCTGACCAACCGCTTAACAATAATGGAAAAACTCATTTAAATTTATGGCATTTTGTAATTAACGCTTGCCAATAAAATATAAATTTACAATTTTAAAAGTTTCAATCTTTAATGTGACACTTTATCAACTAAAAAGGTAACTAGAACTAAATTAGTTCTATTTTTAACCCATTAAATTTAGATTTAATTTATTGAAATTATAGATTTCTATCCGCATTACATCATCAGGATGAGGATAATGAATATTTATTTGCTTAAAATATACGAATAATTAAAATAATGATTCAAAAAGAGGACGATTATATTTTAATTTTACTTACCATCCATTAAAGCACGTCCAAAATAAATAAATAAAATAATTATAAATATAAAATTTCTACCATTTTACGAGTAGTAAGGATAACTAGGATATTACCTCAAAGGACATTACCTTAAAGAAATTAATTCAGTTTTTTTGTGCATTTTTGAGTTTGGATAGTCCAAAATTGCACTAAAAAAAATATGTCCGCGTAATCAAAATTAACATGTGACCAGCAACAGCTCCTAGAACCACACAGGTTGAATTTGTCATGAAATTTGGAGTCTGTAGCTATAGTAAATTCATAGGAAATTTATATGTAATTTATGAGCAGTTTAGTTTCTGAAGCATATTTCATTAGCTAAAGCGAATTAGTATACGATTTCAATGATATTAGGCATACCGGTTGGGGTTGGGATGAATTTTGAACATAACTACGAGTTATCTGCTTCCCCTAGTAACAACCATTTTAATTCATGAAATATTTGTTATGAAAAATATCAACAATTTTTATTTTATTTCCGAAAAAGTAATTTTATAATTTCCTCTTATCGTTAAATTGATGTTTGCACATTTTTAATAGGCTAATAAAAAGTATTAGATTTTATTGATGATTCTGAAGCATATTTAAGAAAATATTTTATTTTATTTTTTTGATTTTATCTGAAAGAAATTTAACAAAATTTACCTTTATTATTATATAATAATAAATATTTTAAATGGGAAATGTAATGTTTTTCATATTCTATATCATTTGAAAAAGTATTATAAATAAATTTTATGATCACAATCTTTACGATACTTATTTTCACCTATTAAATAATGAAATAAGTAGAATTCTCGCTCGTAAATTTCGTTCTAGATGTTGTAAAATATTTCTTAATAAAATATTATTAACCATTTGCAAATCTAATTCTCTCGGATAAAGGTTTAAAAACATTAGATGAAATTTTATTTTCAAGAATTATTTTTAATCTTTATATATTAACAAGGACCACATTGTACTAATTATTTGTGCTGTACACAGTTCACACATAAAGACGGTACGATTCTGGATGGATATTAATATTAATTTAGAAATTTCAAAAAAATCGACTGTCGTGTAGAGCGTTAATTATTATGGTTCAATTACCACTGATGTCAAGACCAATTGAAGTAACTACAAATCAATAATTCATAAAAGAGATAACATTTAGTGACCAGCATTGTCAGAAGTGTTAAATATTACAAATTTCATAAAAAGATAAACCAAAATTAAATTTTATTTCTGAAAAGTTTATTTAATAATAAATGACCACATAAAAAGTTATTGGAAAATTAGTTTAATTAACCGCCCTTCATAAAAATGAAAATATGAAAATTATTTATTACTCGCTATAGGTAAATTTATCAAAAAAGTTTCTTAATAAATAAATTTTCTTTTTTTTTTAAATTTAGTTTGGTATTTTCTTGTCAGGAAATCAACACTTTTTAAATTGTGAAAATTTAATTAAACGTTAATAAATTAAACAAAAATTTAAAAAATTGATTGTATACAAAAATTCAATCCTCAATTTTGATTACATTTCAATATTTTGTATTAATATACCAATTTTATTAGGTCTTTTTAAATTGTCTGGCTGACGAACGAAAATTCATTAGAATAATTCATTTTCGATGGTAAAATTATGCAATTATGGTATAATTTAAAGGGTGCGGAGTCCTTTTTTATAGTTATTAAGTTTTGTAAATATTTAATGATAAAATTTATTAATTCTTTTTGTTTTCCTATGCTATTAGTAAATTTATATTATTCTCATGTAAATATTTTGATATTATTATTATATGTTTAAGGACAACAAACTGTAATTCATTGGACAAACCATCATAAATTCGAAAAATATATAATTATCAATATAAAATTTATCATTCATAAAACAATAATTATAAAATAGCATCAGGCGATAAATTAAATATTCATTATTCCACCTGGTTCAAAAATTTCATTTCAAATCAATGAATTATTAATTAGTTCAGAACACTGCCAATGTATAATGGTACGCTAATTGCTACTACAGGCAATTTTATTTAAATTTGTTGGGTTGTATTTTAAATAATTTTAATGAACTTCACATATGAGAAAATTTCAAATTCCCAGTACCACAAATTATTGATTTATTTGAGTTTTGAATTATATTTCATTTCAGTATACCAGCATAAAGGATGTAAGATAAATATTAAAATTCTCTTAAAAAGCAACATAAAATTTTGTTAACGTTCTTGATGTTCTATGGGAAACACAGAAAATTGAAATCATAGAAAAATTATTTGAAAAGTTGATAATTTAATAACAAATTAACATCAAATTAAAATTTACAGTCGAACTGCTATTCTAGTAGGACATTTCACGTAAACAGACGACAGCAACAGTAACGTATTCTAGCACTTGCTTTAGGTGTTTTGCATATCTTCCGGAAAAAAATGTAATTTTTAAATTTAATGTCATATTTTCCAGACATAATTTCTCTTTCAATTCTGATTAAATAATTTAAAAAATGTTTATTATTTTGTGGAAAAATTGCATTTGCGAATAAAAATGAAAATGGCTGTTCACATTCATTTCAATCATTCCTCGGTAGCAATACGAAAAAGTTAGAAGTGAATTAAAAAAATTGAATTTTAAAATAAATTTTAATTTTATTTTTATTCTTGCATTTATTTTTTGGGTTTCTATAGTATGCAGAGCAAATCTGCAATTTACGAAACGTTACGGATTAATACTTTTTCGTACGAAGAATAAATTTCTGATAATATTAAAAATTTAGCATATTTTACATATATTTTTTAGTAGGAAACTACGTCAGTATTCGTTATCTGGATATACTAATCAGTGTGTTCTTCATTTCTATCTGGCTGTAATCACTAAAATTTGAAAAATTAAATGAAGCATTTATATTAAAGTATAATTGACTTATCTAAAACAAATTGTAATATCTGAAAATGCATATAATGTTAAACTAATAATGATAAAAATCTCATTTTAATAAATATTTAATGGTAAAATTTATTTGTAATTTTCTATAATTAGTTAGATTAACTAATGAGTATCTAATAAATACCTAATAATATACAGGTAAACGTTAAGACTTAATATTATCTAAGATTTTATTAATGTTTTAAATGTAATTTATTTCGCAATACTTTAATAAATTACTTCTTAATAAACTCGACATTTCAAAGCAAGTTTTTCTAATAGATTTTTATCTTAAGATGAATTTTAGTAAATTTATTTTAACGATGATTTGTAAATAATTTTGGGATTTATACCTAAAATCGTTCAGTCAATATTACATTTTCCCATTACTATTAAGTTTAAAGTAAAGGTGGGCTACAGACAGTCTTAATCATTGCATCCATATGAATTATTGTGGTATCCCTTCTAAATTTTCGCTTCTAATCAAGCCCGTGCTGTTGATGAAATAATACACTGGCAACATAGCCGTGTCGTCCTGGTATTGGCAGAACCTACATATATGGTCCACTCTTATAGACCATTTTGTGTAGGTTTCTTTTCATTCATTTGATGGAGCTCAGTTCATCGCTTTCTTGTCTGGAATGAAAAGCTTCGTTACATGACTATTAGTAAATTTGATAAAAATTGAATAAATCGTAATATATTCACTGTATTCCCTCTTACTAAATTTTACTTTATTAAATATAAATTTCAACTTTAAAAGAAAATATACTAAAATTTTCTACTATATATATAAAAACGTATTAATCAAATGAATCTGTAGGAAAAATATAATATTTAATATTATATCCTTTTTGATTTCTTACACATAATTTTTCAGGTAATTTTTTATATCTATCCTGGTATAGTAAACTTTCTGTACTTTCAATTCATCCTGTTAAATATTATACTAAAAATTTCAATAAAAAATTTCCTTATTTTTCTGCATGTTTATTTTTTCTTTTTCATTTTAAATTTTCACAGCACAGCCAGGTGCCATCTAAACAAAATTACACACACGTGTAAAACATAATAATATATATATATATATATATATATATAATTTAAAATAAATATATATATACGTATATAAATCTTCATAAAAATTTTATATTTTCATTGAATTGTAAAACAGAATATTTAACATAAAAACATTTTAAAGAAATCTTCTAGCAGTTTTAATAGAACAGTGTATACAGGAACAAAAAAGGATATCATTTTTTTTATATTAGAAATTTATATGAAACATATATACATAACATACATACATTTATAACTGACAGAACCATTCATAAGATTTATAGCCTTTCAAAATTCACCAACATAACCAACAAAAAATATGAATAAGAATAACGATAAATTATAAAAGTGACAAGATGGTTCCACTGAGTTTAAGAATTTGATTTTTATATAAAAAAAAAAGTATTTATGATATGTAAAATAGTGGAGCTATTATGTGGTAAGAGTTTCTAGTTAAACCTGCCACGTGCATAAATTTTATAATTTTTTTTATGTTATATATTTACTCCTTAAAATTTGAGATCTGTTCAATTTAGCAAATTATAGAAAGGGAAAAAGTGTTCAAATTAAAATGACATGTATAAGGACAATCATAATTTATATCATCACAGTATTAAAAATATTATTATGAAATGAAATTTTGTAAAATTAGGTTATGAATCTGTTTGAGGACTAAACATTAACATTACTATCCTCTTGTAAGAAATAAAAAAAAACTTGTTACAAAAAATTATTTAATTTACATAACATTCAACCAATTCAACTATAAATAATAGAGAATTTATGAAATTTTATTGTTATGTCAATTTCGATATTATGTTGTTGACATCTATGTATCCTTAAGATAAGTATATAATTCCATTATATCATTATTGATTTATTGTATCTTAAATATTGTTATTATATTTTCAAAAAATATTATATTTTTCATTCTGGTGGAAATTGACTACTTACATCGAGGCCATCCCATTGCTCTTATGAATATCGGCTTCGCTTACCTGATGTCTCCCACATATTTGTCATAAAATAACATTCGAAGTGTTTCAGTTTTCTAAAACGTACGAAGGGACAGTAGCACAAAAAATGTTACAAGGATTCATACCTTCTACAGATGGATATTTATGAAATCCCTAATCTCGGCGGGTTTCTAGTAGAATGTGACCAATGCATTCGGAGCCATTTGTTTGTTCATAAGTAGAATACCAATTGGTTTTTTTGTCACATGGTTTATCCCATAGAAATTTTATCACAAAGAAGTTTATTTCAAAGAAATTTTATGTACGAGTTTAATCCTTAGGCAGAATTTAAATTTCGGTTTAACTTATTTTATGGTTTCTAAGTTTAAAATTTAAGATATTTACTTACTTATTTATATGGATTACAGGGCACTAGAACCTTAACTCGACTCGAAGATTCTTTTCCAGCGTATTTTAACTATCATTGGCTTACCACGCTTTCTAGTTCCGTCTGGATTGTATTCAAACACTTTCCAATTCCAATCCTAAATATGTTTCCAAAACATCGTGCATTCTTTGGATTTAAATGCGTTTGACAACATCAACTTCTCCGCAACGCTCATTGTTGTAGAGCCTTGCTATAGCATAGTTATTTGTTATGTCCAGTTATCGGTTCCATACATCAGGACGAGTTTGATGAGGGTTTTGTAATATTCTACTTTGGTTTTTCTTTAAAGCAGCCGGCATTATAGGATTTATGGTAATCAAAATTTGCTTTATAAATTTGATATTGGGTATCATCATATTATTAATTTAATAATAATTTTTGTTAGTATACAATAAATGAATATAATAAATTGCAACATTATCAATTTTCTGAAAATTTTAACAATTTTTGTTAGTCCTTTGGTTTTCCCAAATGTAAGTAAATATTAGTATATGGTTTAAAAATTAATATTATGTGTAGTATTATATTATTTTTGAAATTATTCAATTAAATAATTCAATTTTATACCTAGTACAAAATGGAATAAATTTTCCATAAATTTAAACTACATTTAAAATATTTTTTGGATATGTATAAATTGTTCCGAATTTTACTCATTATGGTCAACAATTGGATATAATATTTTCGTAAATAAATAATATTGGCACTATTATAAATTTATATTAGAATAATATTTCCAGGTTTGCTTCGAACTTTAATTCTAATTTGTGGCTCTGATTAGAGTTTATCAATTTAAAATTATTTACCAAAGTTTTCTATTACTATTACTATCAAATTAAATATTTTCGCTTTACGTTAGTATGTATAGTCGAATTTTAATGAATTGATTTTGTCAGTTTTGTTAGGGATTAAGAGGGAGTTAACTAATGTTTATTATTATAAATTTAATACGTGTAAAATGAGCCACAAATTACCTTATTGCAGGTATAATAATCAATCACGAACATAGGATTATTAAAAATGTTATGGAGATTTTAATTTTAAAATGGAAAAGGTTAAGGATATTTAAAAAAATTGGTTCTACAATAATTGGAGAATATTTTTGGAAAAATCCTGAATATTTTTGGAAAAAATTGTTCCTATAAAAAGGCAGTCATCCCTTAATTGTCATTATTTGCAGCGCCTTATATTAATCAAAATGCCATCGACAAAACTTAAAAAACCTATTCCTATTAAAGTCAGTCCTTATAATAATATTACCCTTAACACTTTTAAAATAATGACAACACTGCAACTTTTTTAACTGAAAAGAATAATTTATTAAATTGAACTACTCTGCTTCACTGCGAATATATTTAACTCACAAATGACAGGATTTATTATTAGAAATATTAAGAAACTTATAAATCATTTCGATTCTTTTCTTCACCGTCCGTTTGTCTGTCCGTCCATTGATCTTTTCAAATAGTTATTTAAAATTTATGTAACAATTCGTGTTTCTAATATTGCAAAATTTTCAATTTTTGTCGTATATTATGAGAATTAAAAACTAAACTTATCCGAATTCATATTTTAATTGTTAAATAAATTTGATATGCATCCACTTAAGTATCACTACTATTTCATCTACCGAAAATGCATTCTTAGGTTTTGAACTATATTAAGAAAAGAAATAATATAAAAAAGTATTTTATAAAATTGTTAAGTTATACAGTTTTCGGTAACCAAAAACATTTCAACATTTTCCACCATAATTTTTACATTAGTTCATTCTCTAGTAAACTTTCCAAACATTAGGGAAATTCTTATGCAATATTTATATTAATTAGTACAAGAACAAATACTTTTTATTTCTAAATATAAAAAAAAGAAATCTGAATTGTACTATTTAGAATTAGGTTAACTTCCAAAACATTTTCCAGATCCAATTTTGCTTTTACTTTTTCGTTATCACTGAAATAATTTCAAATTAAATTTGGCAAAATTCCCAGAAAGTTAAAATAGGTCATGTAAAAGTAAAATTATTCTCTGTTCCCAATTAGATAAAAACTTAACTTTTAAAGTTATAACTATAATATAAGTTATTGAAATCTATTTGAATATTAAAATTTTTGTTAAACAAAAAAAAACTTAATAATTTGTAAATAAACTAAAATGTTTCTATAATTTGGGAAAACTTTGTAAAATATTGAACCGGAAATTAAAATACTTTCTGCTCTTGTAGGTTCTTTTTTTTCTTGTTTGCGTTATGTTACCTCCAAGGACCATTGGAGTACCATTTTTTTATATAAATTTAATTTTTAAACTGAAGTTTTTAACCAATATTATTTACATAATTTACAAAATCCATTAAAAATATATTCTTGAATCCTTCAGAAAAAATAATTTGAACAAGTTAATTAAAATTTTAAGCCTGATTATTATGTAGAATAAAATATCAAGAAAAGAACTGATTCATTTTTAAATAATAGTACATATTTATAACAAAATTTCGTAATGCTATCTATATATATAACAATTTGGTCTATAAGGATACAAATTTCAGGATTCATTTTCAATTTATTTATAATTTAGTTTAAATTTTAACTAAAACTTTGTTAAAGTTATCAAAAATTTGTAAGTAACTTGAGTACCTTAGAAATTTCACGATTTATTTGAATACAATTTTTTTAAGTAATGTTTATATTACAGAACGAAATAATTGAAGTATTACATTACATGTTTTTGTGCATTCTGGAGCATTTTCCAATTTTACATTGCTTTTGGTTAACAATTATGTTTCTATTTCTTTTCCTGTTGGTATATCTCTTCATATATGCATATTAATTAATTGGAACTGCAAAATTTGAGCAAATTCTTTATATCAGTATTCAAGGGGAAGGGTCACAATTAGTTCTATCTGAAGTACAGTTTATAAAAAGTTTATGGATAATTTGAACTTTTTTTTTTGTATTTTCTCAAATTCCTTATGGTTTTTTTATGAAAAATCCACGATACTGAGCGAGTTTTATGAAGTTTAAAATCTACCAGATTTTAAATATTATAGAGATCTTAGCTGAAATTAAATATTATAGTTTGCTATGTTGAATTATATTAGACCAGCAACATTTTTATCTATAGTTAATACATTTTTATAGTATTTACAAAAAATAATTATATAAAAAATATTTTTTATTTATTATTTTTATGAAATTACAGGAAAACCTTTTAACAAATTTTTAACATCATTAACAGGACAACATATTATTTTACCGAATACATCATATTTCTTAAATTTTTCTAATTTTTTTAGCCAGTCTATGCCATCGCACACATCATTACAAGTTAAAAATGTATCTGTAAAATACTTTTTTTTTGTATTTTTTTAAATTATATATATATAAATTAATTAATGTTAAAACCAAACCTCATAATATGGTGAATTAATTCCAATCACTACAAATGAATTTATTGCTTCTGCTGCTTTTATATAAGTCCAAATATATTTTGGAATTGTTACTTTTATACCATTTTCCTTCAAAAAAAACATTAATATAATTTCACAAATTTTCATATTATAATACTTACATCAAAACTTAATTCATTTCGACTTTCTGGTCCCAAATCTTTTTCTAATGACGATAAACAATAACTTTTCGGTGTATTCGTTGGAACTTCCACACCATGTGATGTACCCATATATACTTCAAAGGTTTCTTTCATTGATCGTTCACGTAATAATGTTTGAAAATATTTCCAATTACCAATTCGTAAATTATCCCAAATAAAGATTCTATGTAATATATCACGATTTTCAAATGGATTTTGTACAAATGGTTCATATGTATCTGGTTGAAATAGATTTACTGGCTCATAATGTATATACCGAGATGATTCTCTTAATATTTTATTTATTTCATTTTGTATATATTTGTAGCTAAAATATAGAAAAACTTATTAAAAATAAAAATAAAAAAGAAGAAAATCGAAATCGATTTTCTATTATTTTACTCTGGTTCGAAAACTGGTAATTCTGCTTTGAAAAAAACTTGTGAAACTGCGTCTTGTATAGTTTTATAGAAAAATTGATTTGTTACTGGTTGTAAACTCCTTTTTACATACTAAAATAAAATATATTTGAAAAATATTTAAAATTTTCATATTAATTATTTATTTGTATATAAAATGTTTCTAAATTTAATGCTAATCAGACATCTTATCATTGTCATTGCTTTGATCGCTTTAAAGGGCCTTCTCCATTAATATTTTTAAAAATTTGTAAAGTTTTTCTACACTAAAAAAAATGTAAGATACTAAAAATCAGTATGTGCAATAGAGATAGATTAAATATTAACATTTAATATCCGAAAAAGTTCGATAGATGTCGTTGTATATCTTGTTCCGAAAAAAGAGTTTGATGGCCGAAAAAATGTTTGGTTGTTTTCATCTTTTTTATGGCAAACGATGTTTGGTAAAAAAAAAGATTAATCAAGAGGGCCCTTTACCAGTCAGAGACTATTAGTAACTAGTAGCTGACTTATTCTCTATATGTGTCTTAATTGCAATAGTAAACCCATTCAACTATAATCTAATACTATTAAAACAATTCCATACTGAAAAGTTGACGAGGAAGAGAACATTTATAAAGTAAAAGACAAGCTATACCGCCATAACATATCGAAAAAAAATTGTAATTGGATCACCCAATTACAAAAATCGCTAAAAATATTTCTGAAGATCATACACAATAGAATTGTGTAAGATTGGAATCAGATTTCGACTTTCGAAAAACGATGAGAACCAGGGAAACACTTTTCATGTTCAACATATAGCAACATAAAAATGTAGAGATATAAACGTTTCCGTGCACATATGCTTTATTGATTTCGATTTTTTTGAATAAAGTGCGTCACGACACGAATGAAAGTAAAAAAAGAAAAAACTTAGATGAAAAAAGCATAACAATGATTGGAAAATTCTATTGGAATCAAATGTCTAGGAGCGATTGCAAATCAGAAAATATTGAAATTAACCGCGGAGCAGGCAAGGGCGTGCATTTTATCAGCCAGTTTATTTAATGCAAGGGCGTGCATTTTATCAGCCAGTTTATTTAATGCAGAATAACTGAATTCGGTTATTTCGGTCAATTCATGAAATTAGTCATTATTTTTTATATAAAAATATTTCAATTTGAATTTGTCATACACTAAATATATTTACATTATTCAATTCAATTTTCACAATTAAGTGCGTTCTACAAAAAGGAATGATTAAGCTATAGCTATATTAAAATTTAGTCAAATTTGTATACTTTTACTTAGGTTTATTATAATTATTTTGATATATACTTTATGTTCAGGTATTACGTCCCTTTCAGCGGACTCATCATACTGTAAATATATCGAAAATAAAATTAATTTTTATTAATAAATTTAATTTTAATTTATAGTATAATAATATTCATACCCAAACATCATCATTACCATCATCAATTACAAATATTTCTGGTATATAATTTGATACAAATTTTGATGGTTTACTTGCTCTATAATGTACATAATAAATTTGATGATTAATTGTATCATAACAAGATTCAGCATAAACAATTATTTGTCCAGTTATATTTAAACCAATTGCATAATTTGTTTTTGGACATTCTGTATCACCTTTTT
The DNA here is from genome assembly GCA_963920725.1 of Rhamphomyia laevipes. Taxonomy (NCBI): domain Eukaryota; kingdom Metazoa; phylum Arthropoda; class Insecta; order Diptera; family Empididae; genus Rhamphomyia; species Rhamphomyia laevipes. The sequence continues at coordinate 45,129,084 of OY987259.1, forward strand.
TCTCATATAATTCACTTCTATCAATTTTATTACAAATAAATTCTTGTTCAAAAAAATTAGTTTCAGTAGCAAGCATTCCATTTAGACAAGATAAAGATAATAAAGTTGTAAAATTGTCGTATCTATAAAAAGAATATTAAAATTTGAAATTAAAATCTATTAAAATCAGAGATTTCGACAATCAAAAACCAAAAACCACCGAAATTTTGGAATTTTACCAAACCGAAAATGAAAATAAATATTTATACCAAATCTTCAAATCATAAATTATTATTTATTTCATTTTGTATGCCGGAAATCTTTAATGTTTATATAAATATTTTTGGTTTAAACCATTTTAACATCTGGAGTCATTGCAATGTACTAGCTTGGATAGTACAAAACTTCCCGCTAGGTCACCAAATGCCAAATTTTGTTCAATATATTTTATAGATTTTATGCTATTCTTATCGTAACATTGAACTGTTTAGCACCATAAAAGTCCCATTAATATAAAAAATACTATACAAATACAAGTTCATGTTTTAATAAAATCAATTTTGTAATTGATTTAATTAATATTATTTAAATTAATTCAAATTAAATTTAAATAAAATATAAAAAATTAAAAATATTTACGTACGCAAATGTTGATGGACACATTGCTATTATTTTACTATCATATTGCATTACAAAAGTTAAATTATCTTTTGGCACTAAAATCATTTCATATTCATTTAACATTTCTAGATATATTGGACCTAAGCTAGCATTAGGCGTTACAATACGACATTCATTTGGATTTAATGGAATCAATGTTGTTGTTGGTATAGCTGTCGTTGTACTAATATCAATTGTTGAATTTATTGTTATAAAATCTGAAGTTGAATTTGTTATCGTAAATATTATAGGTGATGATGAATTATTATTTTCACTATATGGCTCATTCTCATATATAGATGGCTGATTATCAATTTTATATTCCTCATTATCATTTATAGTTGGTTGATTATTATTTCTAGATTGATTTTCATCATAATCATTATATGTTGTATCATGGCCACCAACATTATCACCATATGGTGATGGTACATTAGCATCTTCAAGATATGCAATATTACCAAAAATATTGGATGCTTCAGTTTTAGGTTCTTCATAATCAGGATATTCAACATATTTATCTGACGGTTCGGTTTTAGTTTCTTTTGAACAATCACCATAATAACAATCTACATATCCACAATCATAACATTTAATTATACTAAATAAAATTATAATTATTTCGAAAAAATTCATTTTTTTCATTTAACTTAATTTAAAAAATTTCTATGTACACAAAATAACTACAATATTAAAGATATTTTTAATAAAACTGAAAAGATATTTTAAAATTTCATTCTTTTTATATATGATAATTTTATGCAACAATTCAGCATATGTTAATTATTATTATTATGTATTATAATTGATAAATTAATTATCAGCAATAATATCAATAACTTAAATATTTATTACAAAAAAATAATTTTGTTACATAATAAAATTCTCAAGGGTTGAATAAAAAATTGTCGAATGTTTTTATATTTCATAAAAAAACTGTATTTTAAAAATGGTTCTTACGATATTTATGAAAAAAGTTAAAAAAAAAGCAAAAGAAGTTAAAAAGCAAAAGAAGTTACATAGACAGCCTATGTAGGCAGCCATAAAAACGATACCCGCTGCGTATATAAAGCTAAAGTTGGTACTAGGCTGTAAAAGACTTTACAAACGCTGTGTAGAACTTTGCAGGGTAAACTGGCAAAGCTATAACTGTTTGACTCAAGCATGCTAGTTCTGAACGCATCTTACCCTCACTAAAATCATGCAAAAATATTTTGGACAACAAGATTCTAGCTTAGTCAAAAAGACGGTGAAGCAAACTCACTAGCACTAAAATTACGAAAATCATGTGGTGCACATATACGAGAAATAACCGACTGCATTCTGGCACTATCACGCACGCAATTCAAGAAAGCAGTAGGGGTATCATGACCAGATACTATATGGAACTTGGACAAACCCTTGCGCAGCTTCTGTGTTCAGCCCTCGCGAGAAAAAGAACGCACTTCCTGGGGCAACAGTTCTTCCTAAAATCGAGAAGAGTTAATTGTATTCACTTGTCTTCTCTTCGGTCCAATTTTGATGGTAATCACATTTATGTTGTAAATATTTATTAAAATTAGGCTTAGCATTTCATAATGCAAAAAACAAGAGGTCAAAGAAATCTGGAGATATTTTTAAAAAACGTGTCTTATTCCATAATAAATATAATATTAAAAATAATTTTATTTCCTTTAAAAACATTTTGATTTTTAAATTTATAAAAAAGAAAATTATGCAACAATTTAATTGCAAGTTGTTAGCAAGCTGTTTTTACCATATGTACAAAAATTAAGTTATTAAAATTTATGTTCAATGATTTTTTTTGTGTAATAATTATTGTACTAAATATTCGACTTTTTGTCACCTTTTTTTTTTGGGAATGTTTTGTGACAAGGAAACTGATGTAAATCTGATTTATATAATATTTAAATAACATAAAAGATAACAATTTAATTTTAATTATGCAAAGTTATTTATACTGAGAGAAATTGTGTACAATTTAAATACAAATACTTTTAAAATAGTAGCCGTCGACCTATAGACCATAGATATATTACTCCATTCTTGAAATTTTTAAGCATCATTTACGCAGATATTAGAGTCTTTGTTTGCTGCAGGCAACACTCATCGTGTGTTAAAATAAGGACTTTTTATTTGACAGTCCTGTCTACAAAGACCACAATTTGATATATGTAATTTCGTTTGTTTAACTTTCTGGCAAAAATATTTTGAAATACTTCTATGTATTAGCCCAGTGTAAATTGTATTGAAAAAGATAATAATTTCTAAATTATTGCTTGAAACAGCTATGTAATTAATCGCTCTAATTATTTAATCGCTATGCATTTAATATTTAATCGCTCTAATCATTGTACTACATAATTACATTAAAATAATTGGTTTTACAAATATAGTATTCCCTGATATTGTAAAATTTATATGCAGAGTCGAATCTGATACAAATTATCAAAAATTTAAAGTTTACAAAGCCTCAAGAACCAATTATAATTTTAAACATCATTTAAGAAATTGAAATAGCTAATATATATACCTAATTTTCTGATAGAAGTGAATATAAAAATAGAAACACTGTTAGAAGGTGTATACATTTTTGATGAGGGTTTAAGTAATAATAAAATCTTTTATTACTGATTCTTTCTCAATATAATACGATAATTTATTATGATTTAAAAAGTGTCGATGTCTTTTTTTTTTTGGCATATTCAATTTTTTCTTCTAAATAAATAAATTTAAATTGTTTAGACTTACGAATATTTTTAGTTATAATAAATAAAAAGTATACTAAAAAATCGCAAAATCAACACATTTTTTATTTGCGAATCTATTAAGTATTAAAACTGTTTTAGAAATCAGGGCTGATATGCTTCTAATAAAAGAAAATCTTATTCTAAAACTTGAAAATATCAAAATATAAAATTTAAATTTCTTTGTCTACTCTAATTTACCCTAATATTTTTATTTCTTAATCTTTATATCTACAACATAGAATATCAAACTTTGTAGTTTGTGGTGGATTCTAAATTCCGAAAAATAAATCTCGATATGCTGGAATTTTCTATCAGTTTCAGATATCAAAGATAGTCAAAAATGTCAATTTTTGAGCACATTAAAAGACTACTTCTAAATTAGTTCTGATTTTGACATCAGTAGGTTAAAATTAATCTTGTCCAATTTCAGATTATAAGAAATTATTTTTTATTTAAAATACCCGAATATATCTTTAACTCGTACATTATGTTGAGTTCCATTTTCCATATAAATCCTTTCATATTTTCTGCAACGCTTTAACATATCAAATTGTTAACATTCTGTAAATTTAGTACTGACTGTCGAAAAATTCTAATTTTTTCTAAACTGAAATATGTCGGTAATTCTAATTGGATCTTATATCATTCTTGTATGCACTCTATACCGAAATTGACCGATTTGTAAAAACTAAGAACAAGTAAACTTTTTTTCTTATATATATTAAAGAAACTAAACTCCTTTAAAAATTCTGTGTAAATATAATAAAACTATAAAAAAAGGAAACTATTTTGAATAAATTTTAATAGTAATAAAGATGGCAACAAAAAAAATAACACCAAAAATCGATTTTTATAATACATACATAATAAGTTAAATTGTCCTTAGTCCTTATACATTGTATTTATATGATGATAAGATTTTTATATCTTTCTACAATAATGTTCAAAAAGGATTTATCGTATTCATCAAACACAACTACATACTATATATTTAACTAACACACATATAAAAAATAATTTGATTTTCTATCACAATTTTATTTAATGATATCAAAACTGATAAATTGAAAAAGATCTCCAACAATGTAGATTAGTTAAAAATCATATACAATTTCAAACAAATTGTCATTAAAGGACTAAATTCAGTTTTTTTGTTAACTATAAACAATAATTACACATACTCTGAAAATTATAATTAGTATAACTTGATTTCATTGTTCTATGACACGTTTAACATTTACCCAAACTTTTCAAAATATATAAGAAATTTTATACCATCTTTTTTATAGTCATCTGTGTCCATCTTAAATATAATTTTTTTGTGTGGTCCAAAATGACAACGACCTGTTTAACATTGAACGAAATTGTAAAAGATATTATCACAGAGAAATTATTTTTAGTATCGAAAATGATATAGAAATGAACACGTATATATAAATGAAAAGGACATACCGAAAGTAAGGTCAGTAAATTGAAGAAAATCTTTATATATAGATAACAAAAAACAAATATAGAATAAAGAAAAATGATGGTTAATGATAGTTTAGTACTGGAGCATATCTAAGCATATATTTGCACTTTTTATAAGAGAAAAACAAAAGCTATGTCAAAGTAAGTTAAAAGTATTTATTAGATAGATCTATAATATATTTTTTCGGAATTAGTAAATTATAGAAGTGAACATTGTTAGAAGCTAATTAAGAATATTTTATTACTCAGTCATTTTTAATGTTCATTATAATAAACAGAAACTGTGAATTAAATTGAATGAAATAGAAAAATTTGTGGACATTAATTTGATGAAATCTTAGATTTTTGGTTTTGCTGAATTTTATTATTTAATAAATGAAACTTTATTATAATTTTTATCGTTATTTTAAAAGGAATTTAAAATTGATTTAGGTAAATGATGTCAATAGATTATTATTTTAATTTGCTGAGAAGTAATTTGTGCACGAAAAAAAGCCATCATTTCCGTCTCAGCTAAGTCTGTAACTACGAAAGAATATAATGCTTAAACGTATTGTTTCTAATAGAAATCATTTACATAAAGCATTCTAAGCTATCTGTCGTAGGAATTACAAGTAAGGTCGAAGATTCAGTTCTCCCCGAGAATACATTCATATATTGAATGTAGTCTTTGTATTAGTGATTGTGCTCAACTGACTCCCCCTTACATCCTGTTGACATTTGAGGTAATGGTTAATCTTAACCTTTCTTGAGGTAATGGTTAATCTTAACCTTTCTTCATCCTTTCTGATAATCGAGTGTCTCGTAACAACTTCAGTAAATAAACTACATGTCGTTTTGCTTATTTTTAGGAGATTAATTTCTTTCTAATTCGGAGTCCCGCCAAAACAATGTGTTGACAAGCATTCTATGCTGCCCAGCTAAGAAGGTTACATCATTTAGCTCAACTACCTATATTGATTCTCATATATCCCTTGAATAATTTCAAATAAAGTTAAACAATATGATCTACTTTAAAAGTATAAAAGTAACCCACTTCTAACCATATTAAAAGATAATTCAACTCATATTTCAAAACAATTAATAAACTACAAATAAATAATTTAACCACTAATAAAATAGTAAATCTTTAACTATATTTATAAATTTAACATTTTATTAATAATTATCCTATTAATTTGAACATAACTATTAATATAATTTTCTAAATACATATTCATAGATTAAATGCCAAAAATAAAAGGAGTTCTTAAAATATAATTATAATATTATTATACTATTAACTATAATATAATTCGGTAGTTAAAATTACACTAAGATTTCTGTTTTTTTTTTCCTCTTAAAATTAATTACTTCAATATATTTTACGAGTGCTGTTTGAAAACTCTTGATAGCAATAAAGAAAGGACGAATTTTTAAATTACATTATTTTTCAATAGAGTCTCAACCTCAGTAAACTTTGTTCCAACATTTATCTAACAATTTTTTACCATCGTTATAATGATTTGTATCAAGGCTTGTAAAATTACCATCTACCTACATCATCAATTACTTCTTGATTCGATGAAAAACGCTTTCCATAAAGTTTTTTTCATATTTGGAAACAGATGGTAGTCCGAAGAAGACAATTCTGTTCAATAATGTTTAATTCATTGATTTTTGTCAGAAAACACTTTTGTGAGCTGCATTGCATTGACTTTATGAAAACAAATTGCAAGCAGGTAATCGATAAACAATATTTTTAATCCGAAAAAAACTGATTTATAACATTTTATGATAATGGAACCGTCTTTGCTTTCTTGGGTGCCCTTTATGATTGTACGATCACATTTAAACTCTAAAGTCCATCTTTGAACAGTTGGAAATCACGGAATAAATCCCTTTAATACTTTTGCCAATTTCGCATGAATTTTGATTGTTGATAAACCTTCCAAAACAAATAATTAAATTCTTATAACAAGCTAAAAAATATAGAAATTTTTGTTTTGCGACTGTGGATTTTCAGTATCACTTTTAAAAGTTTTCAAACAGACCTCGTACAAGTATAGAAATATAAATTAATAATAAATAAGTATTATTTAAATTAATTTCCGTAAAGAACTTACCGAAAATATCTATATATAAATATATGTTCACATTCTGAAGAAATATTATATTTAGTACGGTTTTTTATAGCATATAGTGAAGATATAAAGTTTTCCCATAATTAATATTAACGAAAATTTTTCTTAATATTTTTCCATACAGAATTTTCATCTCTACTTACATGGAAAATAATTTTCATTAAATTAATTCTATTAAAATTTTGAATATGGGTTTTTTTTGTTAGACATATATGCGAAGCATTGTCAAAGTTACATAAAATTATTATTTTGTGGTGAGACAACATAAACTTTTCAAATTTAATATAGCTAATTGTATATGGTTTCTTGATAAATAATTAAGATGGGGAATGGGAATTGTAAGCATAGAACTTGTATTTTAGTAGTACAAAGCAAATAGCAAAACTCTTACTTGTTTAAAAGTTCTTTTTATAATTAAAAACAATCAGGTATGACTTATTGTGTATGTCAAGTCTACTAATTGTGAACAAATGAATTCAAACAATTTCAATATTTAATGAACGTTTTATTTATCTTCTGTTTGAAATGAGATTTTTTGATATTAATTCTGACCAATTTCGAATGATTATAAATGCAACAAATTTTCGAATTAAAAGGACTTAAAAACAAAAAGCAATTGCAAGTTTAGTTTCATATTAAGCCCCGATCGTAATTAATTACTAAATATTTATTGAAATGTTCCGAATGAAATCAGTCCAAAAAATACCTGATATTTGGTTAAAGCTCTGCTAAGTTAGTAAATGCAGTAATCACTTGAAGAAAATTATTACTGAATCTAATACTCGATATATAAACTGTAGGAGCTGAATGATTCATATAAATGAGAATTGTGGTTTCTTGAACGAGCTGTGCTCGACAATAATTTTTATATGGAAACTAGTCATGATCGACTAGATTAAGTGTAAAGATGAATATGTTTATAACTATCCATCCATACATCAAGCACTCTGCTCTTTATAAAGTTGACTGATGCATCATATAAACCTATTTAATCATAATCATGACTGGTTTCCCCGAACTGGTTTCGATATCAGAATTGTTGTTCACAATATTATTTAGACAAAGCAATAAGACCATAGGATCATAGTGTATAATAGCTAACTAAACCAATAAAATATATAAAAAAAAGACGTGCCTCTAGTTACTTTATTGATTCTTTCAGAATTTATTGACCAGAAACTAATATTTCTTCTATATTCTATGAAAACATATTTTTACTGAATTGAATATAATCTGAAATATTTTAGATATATAACATTGCAATTTCCGATATATCTCATTAAACATTAATCAAACCAAACTTTCATTTTGAAAAAAAAACCATGCGATTATATTAACTACCATACAAAAAAAACCATATTCGTCAATTAACTTTTGAATCTTTTTTAGTCTAAGTTTTATCGAATTTTTGATTACAAAAAGCAAAAAAAAAAAGTCATCCTTTTTTAGTGTTTTTTTTACTTACGTAACACTCAATTACTCATGCCAACAATTTTATATCGTACCCGATAATGTTCCTAGGCGAAATGTTCATTTAATTTTTCAATCTCATTTAAAATATTATCCGTACTTTCTATCCGTACATAAAATTTTCAACACCAACAAAAAAAAGAACAATTTTTTTTTGTTACTCTTTTTATTACATTATTTTGCCCGCACTTTTTTTTAGCAATCTTTAATAGGTTTTATTAGTCCTGGCTATTTATTATGTTATTGAATAGCATTTTTTTTTTTTTTGCTTTATTTTTTGCTAGGTATTCAATTTTTCAATCTAAGACCTCATACCCTGATTTTTTTCGGTAAAATCATTCGTTTATTTTACTGTCATGATACTTTTATGATGGTGCTGTTAATTTTTGTGTTTAGTCTTACATAGCTTTTATAGTATTAACATTTGTAACAGTGTGTTAATTTCATGTTTTTGGAGATTTTGGTTTTTTTAAGCACTTTTCTACTAATACAAAATATCGTAAGGTTTCACTGTGTCCGTCCGTCTGTTGAAATATAACTTTACTTCAAAATTACGCCCGACTGTTAATTAATAGCGTTACTTGAAAATTACGCCATTCGAAAACTGTGATTGTGAAATCTCTAATTAGTCCTCTCAGATGTGGTCCCCGTATTCTTAGAATCATCGTATCGTTCCCAACATATTGAATAATTTACTACTTACCACTCCATTTTATTAAAATAAAAACTTGTATACTTAGGATTAGACAGACTGTCAATAATTTAGATGTCAGACTATGCTACTTAATACCCAAACCATATTCCAGCCGATTTGCTTCAAATAAAAACTTGTGTGTTTGAAATGAGGCAGGCTTCAAACCGATGATAACTACCAGATGCCAAATACCGCGTACCTTCAAAATATCAAATGGCATCCCGTTCGAGTTTAAACAAAAATGCCCGAATTATAAATGTTGACCCCCTCAATCAAATTTCACAATTTTGTTTGTTATTGTTGATGACATAAGGACATTCAAGACCCTTGAGGCTTTATGAATGCTACTATCAAAACAGAAATTATGTTATTCGGTTGTTTTTATGATTATGGCTATGAAAAGTTATTGGCGAAGAGAACCGGTATTACGACACCAAAAAAAAATTGTAGTATAAAAAATGAATGGATAAGGACTAAAAAAAAAATATTTTTTATGATTATAAAATATTTTTTAAAAGTCTTTAAATGAGTACAAAATATATAAAAAAAAAATTTTATCCTGTTTGTTTATTTGTGAAAATGGGTCATGCGGATAAGGAGTAAATACAAAAAAAAAAAATATTTACGTATAGCCAACCATTCAGAGGGAAAACTGAAAACGTAATTTTCAGTGTAAACATGTTACTGAGTTACTGTGTATATTGTGGCTGTAAAAATATAAAATTAAATTTTCCTACTCCTTCTTTGTATTATAATTGAAATAGATTGTATATAAAAGATTTCCTTTTTTATGGGAAATTTATTTCATATTTTTATTATACCGTATATGGTGACAAATTATTTACTAGGATGATTTTAAATTATGCCGTTTTTTTGTATAGTGGATAATTCAAAAAGTGTGAATATTTAATGAAATTTATTTGAATTTATTGTTACAAGTTTTATGTATTTTATATTTTATTTAGTCTAATTAAAGAAATTCTAATTAAAATTGATTAAGAAAAATAAAACATTCTTTAATACAACTTCCACATCATCTGCAAGTCGAAGATCATTCGTACAAGCCATTTATCTTAAAAATATAGAAACTAATGTTTTGTTCCATTTTCTACCATTTAATTTTTTAGCATCTCCCGATAACTTAAAACAGTTTTATGTTATCACAACTGTTCAATTCTATGTACAATAATCGTTAGGCTCTCAAGATGGTTGGATCTACGTTTCCAAAGCTACTCGCAACAAAAATATGATCAAGGTCAACGACCATCATAAAAGAAACTCAGCACTACAAACAAAATTCTCAACAACTTTTCAACTGTCCAGCAAATCCAACAACATTAACAATAATTTACCTATAGGAAAAGCCAAAAGAAGCGTCTATTTTCCTGGACCTAGTTCAAGTATAATTGTAATATTTAACGTTTGTAGCGCTGCTACAACAAGAACAACAATAATCGTTAGTTGAAATTAAACTAGATTAATATAGTGTCATTATACATAGCAGAAATACGAATATCCGCCTCCGTAAACGATTATTCGTTTAGGGAAATCAATTGTCTCTACCCTACTAGTATGGATACTCAAGTTTCTGTAAAAGTCCACAGCTTTCCTGACGGCCAAACGTCTGATTTCGTAAGGTCTTTAGCCTTTTTCAGGTTACAGCCTCGCAGTCTTCATCATCCGGCACAAAATCGACAGTTATTTTAGTTTCGACAATTAGTATGTTATCGTACCACTTTTATTTGGTATTAATTGTTATTTGCATAGTGACAATTATTTGTGACCTCGTTCACTTCCAGTCATGTTTGTATTCATGATATGACTAAAGGATCTTTGACGTTAACGTTGATTTTGGGGATGTACATTTCTTATTAAACTCAATGAATCAATCTTCAGATCTTAATAATTCTTTAATATTTTCAACTACAAAAAATTTGAAAATAATTTACAATAATTTTGATTTTATCAAATTTAATGTTGTTTAAATCTTTGATTTAATATTAAATTCATACCAAAATCTTCTTGCTTTGAACACTAAAATTTTATATAAAGTAAAGTAAATACTATTAGAAAATGTGACCAAAAATTATTTTCTATGTTGACAAGATAATTATACCTTAAAGATTCTTTCTTTTAAATATCCACGATTGTAAATGGTTTCAATTTTTTTTTTTCATTAGTTATTATTTGTTTATACAAGAAGAAAATATTCTTATAGAATTTCCTTAAAATGTTTGCATAAAACAGTGTATAAAGTTTCCCCAAAGGTAATAAACCATAATAAATGGCTTTCAAACTGTCAACAAAGTATTTTGATGTTTACATAATTTCCTTCTTAATATTTTATAGAAATTTTCTTCCTGACAAATAATTAAATATAGCTAGGAGTCGTCTTTGTAAAATAAAGGAATTCTTGAAAAATATTTTAAAATTCTTTTCACGAATTTTTTTATTTGTTTAATTTTTGAAAATAGGTGCAAGTTAATTAGATTAAAATTCATTTCAATGGAAATGCTGACAACACGATGGAAATTCTATTTGAATAATTATTTACATAAAAAAAGAGGATAATTTAATATAATGTAAATATACATAATTTATTTACATTGACGTGTTTTCATAGAGTATAATATAGTTAGGAGAGAGCTATTACTTGGCAATACCTAGTCAAAGAACTAATACCCGTATTACTTCATCAAAAAAGCTGCACTAACTAATGGCTAACAAAATTAAGCAAAGCTCAAAGTCAATTAACTACAACCCAAATTAAATGGCCCAAAATTAAATAATTTTGGGTGTCTTGTTGATAGTGCAGGAATTTATTTATTATACATAAATTACATAATTTGAAAGTTGTAAGTTTCTGAAAGTCTATCGTGAATTTTATCTTATGGACCTAAACTCCATAAACAAATAATGGTCCGAATTGAAATAATTTTTTACGCTTTAGTTCACTCACAACGCAATGAGCTAAAGATCAATTTTTTATGATATTTTTGGACTTTAGTTTATTTGATCTAATGAACTTTAGTTCCAGGGGCTAAATAGCAGCTTCCTTGACGGATTATAAATTTACTTTATTGTTATTCTTGCCATCATCACCTCCACTAAAAGATTTCAAACTATTAATTATTCAAATTTAAGAGAACTATAAAAGCAACTAAGAAAAATTTTATATTAGAGAATATATTTAGATAAAACTTTGACTTAGATAAGGTAACCTCCACTTATATTGAGTAGTCTTATATTGTCACTTGATGATTTTCTTTGTACTTAATTTTTCCACGTAGGTCATATTCTGCTAAGTAACGTTACGTAATAAATGAAAAAAACTGAAGAACTCATACTGTGAGTTATGACAGTAACTCACAATAACTATGAGTAACTCATCATATTTCCGATTTGATAGTTTTTTATGCTGGCTTGTTAGTTCTATTCGAATACTTTTTTATTTGTAATCTTTCTTATTCGCTTACTGAAGCATGAGTAGAATATGTCAAATGTTAACCATTAGTTCATTTTTACCTAGTTCCATAAAAGGATCTAGTTCCATAAGTTATAACAAAAGTTATAAAAATTTAGAAACTGCAATTTAATAATTTAAAAAAATATAAATTCCAGAATTACTGAACAATTTATATTGCAAAAGGATGACATTTTTAATAAATTGAAACATTTTTAATAAATAGAATTATCAAATTATAAGTTTAGAGTTATTTTGTTTCTTCCTTTGGAGGACAAGCATCTTTCTTAGTTCAGTGAACCACAAAAATTAGTCGAAAAAATTAAGAATAAATAGAATTTTTCCATATGATAACCTAAAAAGAAGTTTAAAAAAATATATAATTAAAAATGGTAAAAATATTATCTCGAAATTAAATCCTGCGACCAATTATAGCCTTAGCAATCATTCTGTATCAAGGATAATAAACAAATATTTTGGCAGTTAAAAAAGCTTTGTCATTTTTCTTATCGTACAAATGCTAATTTAAAATTCTTGTAGTCCCTGTCGAATTTTTTTAAAGGTTTTTCGTGTCTTTAAAATGATATTTTTTTAATGTATTTTTTCCCTTTCAATTGCGACATTCACGTGTAGGCTAATTTTATTTTTATTTTTTCTTTGACGTTAATATTCAATTTTTTATTTCAATGAACTGAAAGTGAAATGACCATTAAATTATTTATTTTTTCAAGGTTAAATAAAGAAAGGTTAGGATTCGGCATACACGTCCTGGGAAATGTTGAAATTTTTTAATAGTATTAATTTAAACAAATCCATTCTGTCAAATTTAATAATCTCCCTTTTCCCATTTTCAAACAAACAAAAAAAATTCAATGATTTCATCCGGAATATAAAGATAAATTCTACTCTAATGTTCAATTTATTAATGTCGAGTTTTAAAGAACAGAAAAATAAATAAAATATTTTAATATCTCTTGTGAATTTTTCAACAAACAAACAAATATTTTATATTATTTTTTGCAGCTGCTGACGCAACGTGTAGGAGCCCCCATAGCATCAGCAACGGAATCATTCATGAAACAATACCACCATCACACATGGGAACATATGAAAAAATTCTCCTTAAATAATCTAGAAGATGGTATACGAGGCCTTAAGTAAGAATTTTATTTTAAATTTTTGTTATTGTGAATTTTGGAGTAGAAGAGGCGAATTGAATTTAAGCTTTAAAGCACACAGTCCAAACATAATTTAACTTAATAATTTTTAATTTTCCTACTCTTACTTTAATATTGTAATCGATTGAACTACTCTATTACACTATATACTTTTAATTGGAGTAGATTCTTTGTCGCGAAACATTATTTCAATTACTGAAGTTTAGTTCTATTTCTACTGTAAAGCTCTAAACAGAATCAGAAAAACATTTTATCGGTCGGCTTTGATTAAAAAAAATATATTTGAATGAAATACATTTCATTCTACTAAAAATGTTGGCTATCCTGTGATCGTGATGGTTTAATTAAATTGACAGACAATGTCACCAGCTTTGAATTGAGAGACATAGTGATCGTGATGGTCTATTGATGTTATATTTCAGATTGTGTTTACCTCTCTTATCGAAACTCAATTTGACAGTTTAAAAAAATAAAATTTGACATTGTAATTTTTACTTTTAGAAACGGAACATTAGATCTAGTTTTAGGTGATACAGCAATTTTAGATTATTATCGTGCCACCGATCATGGTTGTAATTTAGCAAAAATTGGTGAACCCTATGTCGCTGATACATATGGTATTGGCATGACAAAGGGGTAAGATAAAAATCACGTAATTAATTCTTCTTTATCCTCTTATGAACTGATTTTTGATTTTATTGTGATATAGATTTCCACTAAAGGAATCAATATCAGCTTTAATAGCGAAATATTCTAGTAATGGATATTTAGATATTTTAACAGAAAAATGGTACGGTGGCTTACCATGTTTTAAATTGGATAATGATATTGTGATGCCGCGACCATTAGGTAAGTAATATTTATGTTTTATGGAATTTAAATATAAAATGAAAAATGTTATAAGAAAATGAAATGTGATAAGAAATTTTGTGTTAATATCAATTATATCAAACAATTAATTATATTTTTTTGTTTTTATTTTTATATATATTCATCAGGTGTCGCTGCTGTAGCTGGTGTCTTCCTACTATTAGGTTTAGGTGTTATACTTGGTGTTTTAATATTAATATTTGAACATTTATTCTTTAAATATACATTGCCAATATTACGATTAAAACCAAAAGGAACCGTTTGGCGTAGTCGTAATATAATGTTTTTTAGTCAAAAATTATATCGTTTTATAAATTGTGTTGAACTGGTATCACCACATCATGCAGCAAGAGAATTAGTTCATACGCTTCGACAAGGACAAATTGCCAGTTTATTTCAAAAGAGCATAAAAAGGGTTTGTTTCTTCATAACTTTTAACTATAGTTTTTCTTTTAAAATACATTTCTAAATATAATAATATTTTAATGCTAAAAAGGCAGTTTATGTGCAATTTAATTTTTCTAATTAATTTGCATTTTACTTAATAACAAAACTTTTCATGACAAATAATTATTTGACGTTTTAAATGGTTTGTTAAATTGCTAAATGAAATCTGCTTAATGGCTACATTTATATAAATATTTACTATTAATACTTCTTCAGTTTATATGATTTGATTATTTATCATTTTTTTTTCAAATTCGGCTTTCTTCTTTTTGCATTCTATTTTCTGTTTCAAAATTTCTACAACCTGTTCATTCTGTTATATAAATTGAAAATTTGGATTTTACGTAATCAAACATTGTTCCAGAAGGAAGATGAACAACGACGCAGACGCAAAAGTAAAGCCCAATTTTTTGAAATGATTCAAGAGATTCGAAGGTGAGATATTACAAAATTGGTTGAGATATTAAAAAAATTTATTCATTTTTGTATATTATACTTAATATAGAGTACAACAAGCTGAACGTATGAATCCAAAATTAGAAGTTGTCACTGAAGTTGCATCCGAAACAAATGATACACCAACAACAACTATACCTGAAATTATTGTACCATCACCGAATCCATCACCTAGGCCACGTACTAGCCCAAAACCAAAATCAAGTCCAATACAAAAAATATTTCGTAATGCTACAAATCGATCACGTTCAAATTCATCTACATTAAATGTAAGACGTTTTAGTACCGATAGTATATTAAGTGATCGATTAGATACAATTGGTCGACGTTTAAGTCGGGATTTAACAAATTCACCACCAGATTTTGGACGTCGTTTTGATTCATTTAATAAAAATGGTGGTGGTATTGGAAAATTTGATACATATTCAGGGAAAAATGTATCTACAGAAAAAATAGAAGAAACAAATTTTGATACATATAGTAGTGATGCAGTAAAGCCTAATCCAATTGATCATGGTAGTGGTTCAAAAACATTACCAGCTAAAAAACATCAAACACGTCGAATGCCAATTAATTCCGAAACATTTTCATCTAATCATAGCATATTAAAACAAGATGTTGGAAATAATACTGAGAAAAATAATGATGATAGAGATGATAATCAAAAATTAAAAGAACCAGCATCAGCACTTGTAATTGTTAAATCAAAATTGAATCAAAGAAATCCATTATATGCTTCAATTGAACCACGTAAAAAATCAATTAGTAATAAAGATAATATTAAAGATAAACGTACTGTACAACGAAGTTCATCATCTAGTCAAACAAGTACTAATCATCATATATTGAGAAATAGTCGACCAGTTAAACGTCTTAATCAACCATTACATCATCGTCAAAGAAGTTTAGATGGCTTAGATACAAGACCACCAATGCCATTACCAGCAACTGATGATGAATCACCACAACGTCCAGTATCACGTGATCGTTTAGATTTAACAAAAATTGTAAGTTCTGATGATCCAACAACCGATTTATTAAAATCAAAGGTGAGTAATAGTAATAGTAATGGACGACAAAGTGAATTTAAACGAATATCATTAGATCGTTTAAGTAGAGAAGATTTATTAAAATTAAGTGAAAGTTCACAAACTGAAATTCATGAATATTTAAGTAAATCAATTACATTAACAAGAACTTTTACAGATGAAGATGATTCACTTGAACCACCTTGAAATTAAATTCTTATAAATATTTTTTAAAATAATCAAATTGAGAAAACTTTCAACTGATTTTTTATTTGTATAATTAGAAGTAAAAAAAAAATATTTGAAACTTCCAAATTTATTGGTAAACTCACAATTTGATCTTGGCAGACAAATTAGAGATTTGACACCAAGTGGCACTAGATTATCAGCTTTTATTTTGAATAAAAAAAAAGTATGATGATATTTATATAAAGGCATATAAAAATTATAATGTTCAAATAAATAATTAAACAAATACTGTACATAAAAGTTACT
Source organism: Rhamphomyia laevipes (assembly GCA_963920725.1). Lineage (NCBI taxonomy): Eukaryota > Metazoa > Arthropoda > Insecta > Diptera > Empididae > Rhamphomyia > Rhamphomyia laevipes. Next base: position 45,146,167 of record OY987259.1, read on the forward strand.
TTTAGCTTGAATTTCGATAAAAATACGAAATTAATTTTTCAATTAAATTTATAGAACTAAATTAAATAAAAAAGCTTTAGAAACGGAATTGTTGTTGTTAAAAATATATAAATTTTTCAATATTTTCTTTTTGTTTTATGGAAAACTTGCGTTATCTATAAATATACTATAATTAAATTTGAAATACATTCTAATTATATTAAAAGCTGGCTACGTTTTAAACATGTCATTTCAACAAGTAGTGTACTTAAATGTTTGGCAACCGCGCAAAATTGTTCAACCGTTCAAAACTTGGCAACCGTGCTTCAATCAGTAAAGTAGCTTACCTTAAAATACCCTAAAAATTATTTATTTTATATCAGATTTCTTTAAATTTAATGCTGCTTTTGCTGCTTTTTTGATCGTCGATCAGTGATCGATTGTGAATTAGTTTGCCTAAGAAGTTATACCACTTATTGAAATCACATAATTAAAGTCTGTCTCCTAAAAATATATTTTTTTTATTTATTTAATTAACAAAAGTAATAAATTAAAATAATATAATATCAACGACCATTTTAGAAAAATTGTAGGAAAAATAAAATTATAATCCTAGAAAATAATTAAAAATATTCAACAAAATTTATAATGTTAAATATTTGAAATTAATTAAAATTAAAAAAACAAAATTAAAATTATACTCAAAATAAAATTATAATAATAAAAAATAACAAAATGTTTGTCTAATTAAAACTAGTAAATTGAATTTAAGTTTTATTGGTAGCCAAATGCTTCCGCAAGCAATTTAGTTTAATCAAATTGAAAATATTATAATCGGTTTAAATTTTTTTTTCTAAATTTCTTCAGTTAATTCGCTAGCAATAACTAAATTCTCATTAACCATTGTTGCCAAATTTCACTCTATTTAAAAACATTTCATTAATATTTGTTTAGTATTTAATTTTTAATTATTAATTTTTTAACTTTTATATAATCAAAAAAATTTTGATAGGGATTTGTTAATCAAAAATTGACGTAAAGTAAATTATAACGTAAGCTGCTATACGTTTAAGGGTACATGCTTAAAGACCGCGATATATAAAGTAGAGCTAACGCGACAAATAATGAGTGATTTCGAAAAGCACGTTAATAATTTTTTATGTCTAAGTGTACGAAATCGTTTTGTTATAAATAGCCCTATAAATCGATCTTTCAATTGAATATAAATTTAGTTAACTGTGCTAAGCTTCTGTAATTTTGTAATTTACGAAACAATCTTATTTTTTGATTGGTTCAATAATCAAAAACATGTGCCATAATTCCCCACCAAGTGTTTGGTTTTAGCTTGAATCCGTATCGCTTCATATTTTCTAATCCTCATATAATTTATAACATATTTCGGAAATTCGGTTAACTTGGCATTTAAATTTTATGGTTTGCTTTATCATATAATTTGTCGAAACAATGTTAAGTTTTGGTTATTGATTATTCCATTCCGGCGGATTTAATTAATATAATAAATATTATTTATTATTTTTTATACATTTAAAAACTTTCATACATTTTAATTTTTCTTCATTACAGAATGACACAAATCATCTCACACAAGAACACGATTTTTAAATTATTATATATAATTCCAAAAAATAAATAATGGAATTAAATTTTATTCGCTATAATTATAATTTTAATTATATATTTTAATTTTAAAAAGTAAATAGTATTCTATTATAAATAATTTGATTAACGGCCGTATTCTCGATTCATACATAAACATTATTAAGTAGTCGTATTACAAAATTACCTCCAATTTGAACTTATTTTTTCAGTGAACTTTCAGTGTACATTAGTGTTATATAAGTATTTCTGACAGTATCGTCAAAAATCTTTAAAAACTAATTTAACCATAAGCCTAGGCCCTAGGTGAATAAAAAATAGATATTTGGTTCACTGTAATAGATCTACACTATTCTGTAGACCTAGTAGACACCCAAGCATTTAAGACAGTTTATTTATGCAATTTTGTTTTTAATTACATTTATAATTCACTTAAAATTTTCATTTTCTTCTTACATTAATGTAATCTTACATTAAAAACTTTTATATGAGTTTTGATCTCTTTATATATAAACTTTTTGCTTTGAGTTAAGTAAAAAATATTCAATTTAAAAACATATATTTAAAAACCGAGAATGCGCCGTAAAACAATTTTTTTTTTTATTTTTAATATCTTTAATAAAAACTGTATTTAAATACATATATTTATAAAAAAAATGTTCGCCTTTTACTATAAAAAAATTAGAAAAATATAAATTAATTAAATTAAATATTGGGAAAAAAATACATTTTTTTTTTTTATAAAAATATCAAAAACTAATTTATAACGAAATTTAAAGTAATTTAAATTTTAAAAAAATTAAAAAAAAAATATATTAACAACTGCCAAAATTATAAAAAAAAAAATAAGAAAATTAATATAATTTTCATATTTTCATTATTTAGCTGACACTTTGTTAATTCAAAAAATATTTGAAGAAAATTCTTTTTATAATAACAAAAACCAAAAAAAAAAATTTTTGATAAAATTGCGCACATTTAAATTAAATAAATATCAAAAATATTAATGAGAAAATATAACTAAAAAATAAATTATAAAATGAAAATTAATTAATATAAATATATTTATTAATTAATAAAAGTACTTGCTAAAAATATAATGGCCTATGAATTACAAAAAAAAAAAATTAAATTAACTTTAATTTTGCAACTTATTTAATTAAATTTGAAATATTTAGACAATTTAAAATGTTATTGGTTCTTTAATATTATCAAAAGTTTAATAATTGTTCTTCTAAAGAAATGTGGATGTAAAAAATTGTATAACCAGTACTGTCTATACTTTTAGGAGGTACCGCGTAGCATTTTCATATAAATAATAACTATCAATTTAATTAGTTGTCGAATTAATTGCAGAAATGAATTCAGTTCTTTTATAGCAAATTCTTTACACAAATAAAATATGTCAATCAAAACTATATAAACACCATATCACGGGAAAACCTTTAAAACTCTGTAATGTATAGCGAATGTATCTGAAAATATATTTAAGTAAAAGAAAATGTATGGAAATAACATACTTTTACTACTGCCATTTAAATTTGTTGCAAAACTGCCAATATTGCAGTAGTAAAACTTTAATACGAGATGTGGCAAGATTTTTCTTGATGTGAACCTACTTAACCGGAAAATTAATTTCATTAATTCATTTAGGCCTTAATTAATAGTAAATATTACGAATGAAATACACACTTTACTCTACTCTACACTATCATTTTACAAAGTGAAAAAAGTGTAATTCCGTTTGAAAAATTGGTGTGTAATTTATATTCACCCCGGTTGGTGTGGTGTAAAATTGTATTGAAAATAAGAAATTACATGAGAAGGTAAAATGAACCCACTTTTTTTCAAAAGTAATTGCTGTATTTAGTCTCTATTTATAATTTCAATAATTCAATAATGTAAGAGCCAATTTCTTTGAATCGAACTTTAGCATTTTATACAAAATTTCCTGTGCTTTCTAATAAAACACATCTTGTCATAACTCACGCCTTCTGTGTGCACATGATCCTAAGGCACTAATAAACACGTGCACAAAGTTTCAAGACCCCAGCAATGTTTTCATTTATAAAAATCTTTTTTTTTATTGGCCTATTGTAAATCACTAAAACTAAGGAGTACGAATCAAATTACTTCATAATAATATATTGAAGAATCAAATATTCAACCAAGTCCTTAATCCATTTTTATTGATGTTTCTGATCTTTGGTCAGAACTTCTGTTTCAGAACATAATTTAATTTGGACCTGACTTATCGTCATCAATAAAAAATAGATATTATATTAAAAATTAACTTCAAAGTTATGAAATATTTTAACAAATTATAGAAAAATAAAGGGAAAACAAGAAACACTTTTAATATTTATATATAAAAAAATTAAATTAAATTAAAAAATATAATAATATTAAATTAAAATAAGTAGAAAATTAATTAATTTAAAGAGGATTGGATCAAGAATGTTAACTAGAAATTACTATAAATACAAAAAAAAAATATTGTTAATAACTTTATTGAAAATCTTGTTTTCTTTTTAAATTAATCAATTTATAAAATGAGATTTTGTGCTTTTTTAGATAAAAACTTTACATTTTAAAAAAATTATTAAAAAATTGATTATAATTTTTTTAAATTAAATATTATATTGATAAAATTAATGGGAATATTTTGCAAGAAATTTTCAATAAATATTTGGGAAGGTACTAAAAAAAATTATGCTTTAATATATTTTTATTTATTAAATTAATATCTTTCACTTAGAAAATGTAATTTAAATATAATTTACATATAAAATCAAAATACTTTGTTATTAAGGTAAGGTTATAAATATTTGCGTTTGCTGGTGCCAATATGTGTAATAAGTTTTTTTGTTGGAAGCAAAATCAGTAAATATAAGATTTTATTAAACGCATACCTCAGTAAGAGTTTTGCGATAACTTAGTTTTAGCGATATAGTAAACATAAATGCGACATGCAATTCACCATAAGTTTACCATAATGTACTCAATTCGCAATGAGATCCTAAAATTATCGTATTTCAATGCTATAAACTCTTTGACTATAGTCGCAAAATTATTTAAACACTGTTTTCTTTTTAAATTAATCACATAAACTGACTATAATTCGTGCATAGGACGATGAAGCGACCACATTTGCGATTTATTTTCGATATTGTGATTACTAGCTAGATGTGAGGAACCGTATACTTGCTAGAATTCGCTCAAAGTTATTTAATTTGACTTAATAAATGCTGTTAATTATCAGGATTTTGCTAATCTCTTTTACTTTAGAATTTTTCTTTATGCGCTACTATCAGTCGCATGCCAATCAGCAAATCCAAAACAAACTATTTTATAACCCTACCTTAATTCATAAATCGTTACACAAATTCTACTTAAATCATATACGAAAAATAAAAATCAATTTCGAAAAATTTAAATTTAATTTATATTTATTAATAAAAAAAAATTGATGCACTTTAATCGCGCGTTTCATATAGCCACCATTTAAAATTATATTGATTTTATATTTCAATTAAATTTAATAAAAATAAAAAAAATATATATACAAATTAAAATTTATAATAATAATTATTATAATATTTTAAAAAAAACTGAAATGTTAACACCAAAGAATTTTTTTAATATAAATATCCTAAACATAACTAAATAAAAATAATTAAAATAAAAATAAAATAAATTTAAAATTGGAAAGAAAAATTTGTAAAAACTTAAATACTTAAATTTCTGAAACAGAAAATTAAAAATAAATTTAAAGGAAATAAATAAAACTTTAAAAATAACAAAATATTTTCTTAAACGATTTAAAAACAAAACCATGAAAGATAAATTTAATTAAAATTATAACTAAAAAAAAAAAAATATTATCAACAAAAAACTCGAAATAAAAAATAAAAAAATTAGAAATAATATTTAATAAATAAATTTAAAAATTAAAAACAAAAACAAAAATTTAAAACTTGTAAATATAAATAAAAAAAATTATATAGAAATTTCTTCGAGAGAATATAAATACAAAATTAATTAATTAATTAAAATTATAAAATTATGTAAATATTTTCAAAAAAAAAAAACAACAAAAAACTAAATCAAAATAAAAAAAAATTATAATAAATATAAAACAAGAAAAATAGAAATTAAACGATTAAGAGAAAAACTGTTACAAAAAAAAATTAAAAAAAAAAAACAAAATAAACTATAAAACCAAATAAAAAATATATTGTTTTTTATTTATTTTGTGATGTCATTACTGTCCTGATATTTCGACCTTCAGATATTTACCAGAATAACAAAGATATTAATATCTTTATTTACCCAAAAAGAACTCAATCAATTTTAAACCACAACTGAACACCATAGACCAAACCCACCCACACAAATTCTAAAGAAATTTCAAAATTTTTGGTTATTATAATTTTATGAAGGTTTTACCAATTTTGTGATCTAATAATGGTTTGTATGTATACAGTAAACCTTCCATAAATTGGATGGCATTGGGGCACCGAAATAACTTATGTATATCGAAGTAATTTATATGAGAAAACGAAATTACTTATATGGCCAAAATACGTTTCAAAACGAAATAACTTATATAATCATATGAGTTGTTACGATTCGAACTCCAAATAACTTATATAGGTTATTTCGTGATTCCTTCTCCGAAATAATTCACATATAGAAACCGAAATAATCGAAATAATTCATATATAAATTATTTCGTTTTCAAAACCGAAATAACTTATATCATATAAGTTATTTCGTTTGCTCATACAAGTTATTTCGATATAAGTTATTTCGTGGTACCGATAGCATTATCAATCATCAATCATCATTTACTCAAAAAAAAAAAACATTTTAATCAATAGATTTTTTGGATTCTAAAACTGACTGGCTTAAAAAAATCCAGTCCAATAATAATAGCCTTCATAATTTCGATCTATACTGTATTATTGTTTAATTATGCAACATTTAGAGTATGGTTTATGCCTTTATGCGTACTAATATCATTTTTATACTCACTTTTAAAAGTTCAATTCTATGGGAAGATTATATTAGGTTAAAAATGGGTGCATAAAAATCCGAGAGAACCTGATTCTGTTTACGATTCAAAATTCTGCACACCCTTACGAAGAGAACATTCTCCACAAAGGTACTGTTGAAATGGCCGACCAACAATACAGTACGTAACATCCGCAGTCATATTAACTGACAAGTGTATCGCAGTCACACACTATATGCTACTGTATGGATTCTATAGTTTCATCCCCAAGTAATAATATAGGTACCGTGTTCAATTATCCAGAAATGACCATAATTACGATGCCGTTCACTTTTTTACAGATTGTTCTATTCATAAACAGACTAATTTCCAATTTCTTCTTAGTGTCGCAACATAGTTTTAGTTTGATGACACTGAGAACTTTAATTATTTTGTAAGCTGCTTAACCTATGGGAAAAATTTGTAAAAATGTTGTTAAGATTCTAATGGGGGTGGTTAAATTCATTGAATTGGAGTAGCAAGGAAAAATCCGTACAATGTCAGTTTTTTTCCATCGATACTGTACTGTAACTTCAATAAGAAAATATTTTATATGTAAACATTATAATATTAGATGAGGAATTTTTATGTGTTATTCAAAAACATAATAAGGACTACTACAAGATTGGCGAACGGATATCCTAACCTAATATCAATTTTATAGTCTCTATAATAATGTTTTTAATGTTAATGCGAAGTACATTAGAAAAATGTAAATTAATGTTATGAGTTTGGCATATGACAAAACAATAAAAATGAATATAAAATAAAACAATTTTCATCATTTTTTTTTTTTTTTGGTTCGCTGTGCCTTCTCTAGCCAAGAGGAAAGGAATATATGAGTCGGAAATGAAAGTATCTTATAAGTTCAATTTATAAATAAACAAAAAAAAATTATGGAATTGGTTTTTTTTAATGATTTGTTTAGGGGAATTAATTATCAACTGCGGCAATTTTGTTAACATAAATTGGTCTATTTAACTTACATATAACGACGGAATTGAATCTTTAATACTAACTTTTTTTGTAACAATCTTTATGTAGAAGTTTTCATAAGTTTTGCATTATTGTAGAAAAAAGAAATAATTATTTTTTAATTACATTTTATATTAATAGTTTTTGTTATAATTCCATTTCATATTATTGAATTTACAAAATCCTTTTAATGAATTTTACAGATTAAATTGATTGCAATAATATAATAATAATAATTCTTATATAAAATACCATAAAATATTGCAGAAGTTTTTTTTATGTATCGGTCACGTATAATACTTTTAGATACAATCAATTATCTCCAATGAACAATTATAAAAATCTAAATCCAAACGATTAAATCCCTTGGTGATCACGAGTAATTAAGAGCCTTCTCCTAATTGAAAGTATTTATATAATTTTTCATCGTTGGTTTAGTAATAATTATCCCCAAAGATTTTTAATGAGATTTTTTTGAAATATAAAAAAGTTAAGTAAAGATTTTTCGTAATATTCTACAGTGATTTAATGACTTCAATTTAAATGTAGCTAAAATTATATTTTTAATGAATAAAATATTAAAGATAAGAAATTGCATTAATAAAAATTTATTTAATTTATATTTTTTATAGTTTTTAATAAAAATATTAAATTTAATTTAAATTTTAAAATAAATATATTAAAATTTCGGAATTAAATAGTTTAAATTTTAAAAATTTTCATTTATTTATTAACAACTCAATTTCTATATAATAAAAAATCAGTTTTAAGACAGGAAAAAGTCTTATATGTGAACTATATGGAATAGATATGAAATGTGTGTGAACTATATATATAGATGAAATCAATGAGAGATAACAATAGCTCAATATGTCGTAAACGACTCACTAATCCTATGAAAAATTCAGCTTTACATTATGAAGACAACAATTCTCCACAAAGCTAGCTTATTAAAAGGGCAGACCAAACGTTTAGTGTAGTACGTTACGTCCCAAGAATTGGTACCTAACTCGAGCAAGTCTAAATAGTCTCTCACATTAACCATCCATGGAAATCTCAAGTTAGGTACAGTGTTTACCGATCAAACAGTGACCAGTAAGAAGCCTGAACAATTTACTACAATATATTCACAAACAGAATAAATTCCGATTTTATCTTAGAAAGTAGCGAGGACAACATAGTTTGGTATGACGACACAGAAGATATTGTTCGATATCGGTGATTATTTTGTTCGCTACTATATCAATAAAATGCTGAATCCTGGTGGACTCTCTTCAGATCTTTTCCAATCAATCAGAAAAATCTACTTTTCAAATCTATTGTAAATTTTAAATATATTCTTAGCTATATATTCTGTGATAGCCAAACGGCGTTAATAGTAATGGTATTATTTACCAAATAAAATTAAAAATAAAATTAGATACCTGCAAGATTATAGGAAGCAAGGTAAAATGTTCTAAATTCTCTTTTATTGAAACAGAACTAATCTGTTAAAGAGACTTAAAAAAGTCTGCATCAGAGATGTCCATATAACATAATTACATAATATTTTTCATATTAGCTTTTAATTTAAACTTTGTCAGTGAAATTGTTTATACCGATAAAATCCTATAATTCAAAAATGTTTAGCATAATTGAAGCATTTTTGATTTTATTTTATTTATATTAAAATCTTAAGAATACTGTGATAAAATTGATTTAATAACATAAATTTAATTCACTGCCAGGTATAAATATAATTTTAAATTACTTACATTTAAATTATATCAGGATTTATTAATAAATTATAAATCGGATATTACTAATTAGAAATATCAAAAGCAATTAATTAATTTTAATAACATTTTCAATTTCTCGTCTTGTCGTACTACATGCAAAACCATAAAAATACAGTCTTTAGAAATATATTACTGATATATAGATCTACTGAAAATAGTAGACAAAATAGTAGTAGGTTAAAATAGTAGACAAGGTCATTTTGCCAAATCTTAGGGGTAAAAAATTCATTAAATCTACAAAACTTATATATAAAACCCATTTAAAATTGGGAAGATGTAATTTCAATGAAAAAATACCTCGTGGCGTTTAGTTAGTGTAACGTTTCAGTGAATCGTAGATTGATAAGATCGTAAGAACAATGCATGGTCCTTGACACCGCTGTGCAATTGCATACGAATTGTTTACTCGCCTGGTTATACGGAATGCTCTAGACTAGAGTTACTTTTATTAGATGTTATCTAATTATTTTTAAATGAAATACTCGTTAAATTTACTACAATTTTTGTACTAGTGCCTAGTCCTAGTTTAATCAATTAAATCAATATTCGAAACAAAATTACGAGTACTATGCTTCCTTATAATCTTCAACATTTTAAAATATTTTCGGTAGAAACAAATATTTACATTAAATTAATATTTTGTCAATGCTTTAAAATACATCAAATCCCTAAATTTATAGAGCATATCTCAATATAACATAAAACTTTTAATTAACCCACACTTCCATTAAATTAAATATTTCAAATATTTGCCCAACATTTTTTTTGGGAAAATAAATTAACAAAACCAGAACTTAATTGTCTAATTTGTTATTTTTATAATTTTAATTGTAAAGTTTATAATATCCTAAAAATAACTTAATTTTCCTATATTATTGGTTTATTTTTGGAAAATTCTGTTAAGTTATTTAAAAAAAAAAATTTATAATTTTTGGAATTTACCCAAACCCTCTAGCTAAAAATGAAATTGATAAGAACTCTTATAATATTAAGGCTTTCCAAAAACGATAAGATATTTATTAATAGTATATACCAAGAAAATATAAATCTTTATAGATATATAAATTTGTATTATCATTATTATATGTATATATATAAATATATTGCCAACCAAGTTCCCATTTATGAAGTAGAATATTGTTTTCCATTTAATAAGAATTTTATTTAGCACATTTTTAAAATAAAAAATTAATATACTTAATAAAGCCTCTATCTATATTTCATCTTAAAACATAACAGCTTTAACTTACTTCTTCTTCTTCACTGCTTTACAGTCCAATATGGACGTTGATATCCGCAACTTTAGTTCTCCACACTGTTCGATCTTTGGCAATAGAATTCCAGTCTCTTATTTTCATTGTTCTGCAATTTTCTTCTACTATTTAAATTCTTTCACGATAGAGAGCTCGATACTCATTTCCATTTACTACTGGACCGCAGTATAGCGTGGACCGTAGTATAGATACTCATTTCCTTCTTGATATTTCAAATACTTAAAAAATTCATCAGATGTTGTAAGACTCCAAACTTCGCATCCATTATGTTACTACAGGTAAGCTTAAGGAATTTTGAAATAAGTTTTGCAGTCAGTATCATCAAATTAGTAAAATATGATCGGCTATCTACGAATTTCCTCTATATACACTCCGACTCCGATAAAACGTTCTTTATATTTATTTTACTAACGTATGAGAAGCTCTGAATTATTTCAAAGATTGTAGTCTTCTGCCATGATGTTTTGTAAGTCCGCTTTCTATGTCGCTCCTTAAGATCAACTTTTAACTTAACAAACAAAATTGTTTACCAATCTCATAAATTTTGTATTAACAAACTCTTAATTTTGTTTATATAAATATTTATGTAATGAGGACATTTTAAAATTCAACATTAATAAAATATTTTTTTTTATTATTCAGGATTTTATTTTAATAATAATAAGGACTATCTATCTATACATAAACACCATAAATCTAAATAAAATAGTAGAAAAGAAAATTGTTTATTTTTATTAAAAAGAAAATTCCATTTTTATTCATTGCTGGACTAAATATTATCTGAAAATATAAATTATTTCCCTGTTACATAAGAGACAGCAGTTAAGTACAAATCTAAAGAGTTTCCAATTTATAAAAAAGTATTAGGATTAAAAAAATTCTTTATGGATTTTCACAAATAAATTTGAATAAAATATTACGAGTATTTCAACAGAATTTTAAATGATTTACTTCCGTTTAAGCTTCTATAAAGAAAATATTTAATTAATTTTATTTCTTTTTAATTTTATGTCTATTTTAATTTAACTATTTTTTATTGATTTAAATAATTCAAAAAATCGTTAATGGCGTAGTGTATTAGAGTATTGTTAATTGCTTCTGAACTGTGATGCATTATACTAAGCTGGATTTAATTCTTCACCGAAGGAACAATGTGGCACCAAATTGACTCAATTTTAAATGATTACCATTATAATAAAAATTAACAAAATGAGCATTATGGTCTCAATGCTAACGCTTGAAACCATTTGCTAACATGTCTCACTGTCACTATTAAAACCTTTTAATTTGTTGCAATTAAAGGGTTCTTTAATTGCAACAATTTAAGAACCCCTTCTTTATCATATAAAGGAATTCGTATTGAACTAACAGATCCAAATTGCATTAAAAATATCATTAAGGTCCTATGCTTTCGAAGTGGAATTTATAATATTCTATTTATAATTCCCAAATCCCAATAATATTATGAAAAAAAATTTAGTTAATAAAGTTAAATCTTAAATTCCATAACCTTAATTTTTATAAATTTGTTTTGTTAAAGTTTTGTGGTTGAAGTTTTATGTTTGGTCCTGGTTTTTCATCCTTATGCTAAATACATAATTCCCTTACATAGTAAGTAAAATAAAATTTATTACATTTTCGAATTTATTATATAAAGATTCTGAATAACAAGAACGTTTATCATAATTCCTCATATGGAATGGACTATAGTATTTATATGCTTTCCGGTTAACTTGTATTTGCTCTACTCATTGGTTGTACAAAATGTCATCATATTTGTTAGTTACACATGAATTTATAACAACAAAAAATACTAAATTTAGATAAAGTATGAAAATATTTTGTTTATAATTTAAGTTAGCTTTAGTTTAAATGTAAAAATTTTCAAATACAATTAGATACTTTATGTTTTTATTTCTACACAAAATTTAAGAATATTTTATAATTCCTTGGAGATTATAGTAATAAAGAAATATTTTTTTTATTTAACACTTTTAATATATAGTCAATTAGTTAACAAATTTGTAGAATTCGATTATTTTAATTTATTCAAAATATTTAGCTTTTTATGTTTCTATTTAGAAAAGTTGTTAAGGTTTTGGTATCCATCCATTCAGTGTGATGTAAGAGTTATTCAACATAGTAACTTATTAAAATAAAACCGCATTAGAATGGTTAGAGTTTTTAAATCGGACTAAACAGACGAAAATTTAAAAATTGATCGCTAATCACTCTGTTCTGGAAATATTTAAAATAACATTCTCTAAAACTGGATTATAGAACCCACATTAAAAATAGAATTACTATTAATTAAATTTCGGTCAGTAGAGGAGTGCATTATAAAAATATGTTTATTATTGATTTCAAAATTTCAAATGGTGTCGCAAAAAGTAATTTTAGACCCCTATAATACAAACTATGAAAAGACTGATAAAAAATGGTGATATATGGCGCTAAAGTTTAAAAATAATGAATACCAACGCTTAGTCACTTAGTGCATTGAATCAATATTAAAAAAGTTTCTTTTAGAGCATCATATATTGCCTCCCCCTTAATTAAACTTTCAAAACGGACTTAAACTTTCTTAGTCATGTCCTTGCCGGTATAATCTTCTCTTTGAAAGTTTATCACATCCCCACCATGACTCTGGATTTGTCAAGAACTTGTTATCGAGCGAGTTTAGTTCTTTAAGGTCTTAACTCGGTCTTGATAAAAAAGAGCGGGTTTTTATAAATGTTGCTCTTTTATTTAGAATATTCAAAGGAAAAAAACATCCCGAACAAGTAGAAAGGGCGAAACTGAAGTTGGTAGTTAGTTCATGAACCTATGCGGTGTACTTTACTATTTTATGATATTAACTCCATAGAAATATTCATGAACTTTTGATTTTCACAAAATTTCATAAATCTGATTTCAATTAATTTCGATTTATGAAAATTTTATTTTATTCAAATCCTTTTGAAAAATATAGGATTAATTAATTTTAAAAGCTTTTATAACAAATTGAATTATTCTTATTACTTAAATCCGTTCCACTTTACAAATCTCTTATTACAAATAATATTTATTCAGTAATTTTAATTATAAAATAATATCTGGTCCTACACAATTTTTCATTATGAACAGATAAAAGGACATTTTTAAAAGTATGTAGCTAGCTATACATTCAAAACATTTCCTTCTTTTTTTATATATAAATTTACTTACTTTTTACGTAATTCATAATTCTTTAAAGACATATTTTATCAATTCATATATGATTTTTGTATTAGATTTGTTTATATGTTTTATTCATGAATAGAAGAAAAAAAAAACAAATATTTTATCGAAGGCGCCAATCTCATCCCTACACTGACTACCCCTTTTATTATTCAGCTATTCGTGTATGTTGTTTTTTTAGTCAGCAGGATTCATGTATTGATTATATTACATGTAAGGATGTAAATATTCTAAAAATAAAGTAGGTTAGCTTTACGTCAGATAAGATGATAAATATAATATTTGGGAATTGATTAAATTATGTGGACAAACACCTCTAAAAAATATATTTTTTTTTTATATAAATTTTTGAATAGACTTTTAATGTCGAAATTCTTCAAACAAAATATTTTTATCGTTCAACCCAAAAAGTACTAGTAAAATTTAATGGTAAATTGAAAAAAAACTATACATGTCAGAAAGTCAAGGATTATGCTATTTTAAAAGATTTCCAAAAAAAAATTTAAAGATTTGTACTTAATTAATTCAATATTTTCTAATCATTCGGAAGAACTAAATTTTTTAGAAAATATATTAAAATTTAAGTAAATGAAAATTAATAATTTATTAAAGAAAAAAATAAATATTAAATTAAATTAGTATTTCAAATCCAGACCGAGGCATCAAAGTTGAATCAACCATAAATGAGTACCAGTAATAATGAATTGTGATTTTAAGATTTGGAAAAATGGTAATTGTCGAGACCATTTGCTGGCAACAAAATGTTTCACTAATTGTTGCAATTAAAAGTTTCTTCATTATAAAAAAAAAAGAACTTTTGATTCGTGATCCACATAAAATTAGTAAGTCCAAATTGCAGTTAAATGTCACGAAATTTTTATCATTTAGATTGCATCCAAGTGTACTAATAAAATTTCTACAATTCAATTGAAATAACAAATATAAAACAAACTCCTCGGCTTCATTTCTTCTTTTATACTGAATTATTTATACAATAATATCATTTTTCTTTTATATATAAGTGAATAGTCATTGAAAAGTGCTTCATTCGTTATGAAAATTGTTAAGAAAGAAAATGTATTTTTTAAAGAAAACTTTATTCTGTATGAGTAAATATTTCAAAACTAACACATGTTCTAAGTCACAGATGTGATAAAAAATTGATATAAACAAGAAAATCTAAAAAATTTTAAGAACATGGTGTATCATGAGGTTAAATATTCTATATAGTACTATCAAATTTATTTGACGAAATTTATATAATAATTTTTTCAAGTTTTTTAAGAATTTTATATACCAACATTAATTTTATATGTTATCACTTTAAAAAAATTCCAACATGCAACATTAAATATAATTTTATAGATTAAAGAAAATTATTCATAAATTGTATATTTTGACATAAAGTGAATATAAAGAATTATACAAAAAATAATGGAATTTATTCAGATCAGAAAATGCATCTTGAAGAATTTGAATGTCTTGAAAATAACCACATAAACACTTAACAATTGAATTATTTAAATTCACCATGATATTGCCACCATTGATTTATTGAAATCAAAATTTATTTTATTGGGCATTTCCTGTATATTTTTGCAAGCTCAGTTATTGTTCAACTAGGAATTGCGACTTAAAATGTGGTCTTCAAATTTTATAGAGGATTGGCGAGATTACGTTTAACTGAATGTAATGTAATTTTATTTTAAAAATTATTGCACTTACTAACTGCAGAAAATACTAGTGGAAGACATAATAAAATACTGCAAAAGGTTTGAGACCCTAAAAGGCCTCATGACACCCAGTCCTTTGAACTACTTCATTAATAAAAATTGGTCTAACTGAAACAGACATTTAGCGTATCTGCATAAATGCAAAAGAAACGACAGGAAACATTTGTTGCCACTGCGAGTCAGTCATAAGCAGGTTTCCGCACTACTTATAAACTGGTCCAGTTTAAAAACTGGTTCAGTTTTTAAGTAGTGCGGAACTGGCAACTGGTATGCAGCTGCAGTAGTAAAAGTGGCTTTAAATGCATAGTAGTTTAAAAACTGGTTCAGTTTTTAAGTAGTGCGGAACTGGCAACTGGTATGCAGCTGCAGTAGTAAAAGTGGCTTTAAATGCATAGTAGATAGAAAAGGTTGCAGTGCACCCCATATAGACGGAAAAATGTTTTATGAATATTGTTGCTAATGATAAACTAATTATTATAACTTTGTTTAACTTCTCCATAAATATAAAATAAATTTAACTACTTTTGATATACAGCACAATTTCAATAAATAATATTTTTCAGGTTATTTTTATGTCAATTTCAGCTTAAATTCTAATGTTGAAAATAAAATATTATAGTAACATTTCCAACCAGTTCCTGATTATAAGAAAATATCTTTCTAATCTTCCTTATCTACTAACATTAATCAAATCATTAAACATATACGAACGACATTAACTAAATGTTATATAAGGAATCCTTAAAAAATTCATGTTTTTATTTATTTATTTATTTTAAAAATAAATAAATATGACAAAATCTACTAAATATTTTTAAATTTTCTATACTAAAAACACATGACACACAAAAATTTAAATTACTTTTAGAAATATTAATATTTTGTCATTTGCAAATTTGAAACAATCATTTTTATTTATTAAGATTACGTTTAATTTTGTCTACATCTAAGTACGAAATGAAAATTTTCTATTTAAATAGCAACATTTAAAAATCTATATTATTCTTGAGTACGTGTAGAAAAATAATATTTTGAAATTAATTTCAAATGTTATTCCTAAAATATACAATATTTTCCAGAGACAGACAATACAGAAAATTGGTAGAACCAAACAAGAGCAACCAAAAACTCAATAAACCAACCTCACTAGGGCACCGGCCAGTAATTGCTATACAAAATTTTGAAAATATACCAAATACATCAAACAAACATAAAAGGAATTAAATTATTTAAAATCAAATCCGTTTATAATCAAGAAAACGGGCTCATTGGTATGTAGACTACAAATCAAGCACTGAATCCCTGATGTTTGATCTGTTTTGCATACTAACTAGACAGGTAAAACATTAATAATCTACCGAAGCGATAAGTAAATTTGATATTTACATTTAAATAAGTTAATAGTAATAATAACACAGTTTGTTATATTTACACTGAAAAAAAATCGATAGATGATTTTTCATATATTTTTTTCAGTATTTCTTTATAAATTTACTTGATAAATTGATTTTAAGTTAATAGAAAATTTTTAAATGTTTTATTTAAATAATTCATATTCAATATTCAAAGGAAACCTATGATAAACCATTTCAATTCTTTCAGTGTTTTTATTATAATGTTCCCAAAAGTAAGTATAAATTTATCCTGGAGCCATGTGGTTTAAAATTGTGGTGTGAGTTACTTAATAACAATATCTATAACAATTTACCTTAATATAAATATAAGTGTGGTGGTATTACACCTGGGGAATTTTATAAAAAAAATATTTATAATATTTAAAAAAAAAATTTTTGTCGCCTCTGGAATGGTACCAAATAATGTTAAATTTTTATATTTATTGGCTTTTTTCAACTTCTTTCTTCATTAGATTTTGAAATAATTTTAACAATGTTCTGAAATATTAAATTTCAAATTTATGCCATTTTTGTAACCAGCTAAAAATGATATATAAATAGATGAATTAAGTATAACTAAAGTTGCTCCGAATCTTTTTTTACATATACCAACATGAGGTCCGCTACAATATGAGTCATTGTTGTTGATTGATAACGTCGAGTTGTTTCAATATCAGTACGGCAAGTTAGACATAAAACACGTGCTGGTTGTGGGCCAACTTTTATTCCATTTGTTATTTGAACTGAAGAAATTAGAATTGGTTGATTCGTAATTACTAGATTTGATGATGTGTAGACGTGTATAGTAAATAGATTATTGATGATTATTAGCCATTTTTTTATTATTATTAATAATTAACATAATTATTAAAGATTTCACAGTAAGAAACTTTAAATAATATTCATACTCACAACGAATCTGAAGTCGTTTTTCATAATTCTGCGTATAGTTCGGTCTACAGTCTACCAAGAAATATCAAATCATCAAAATAAATAATTATCGTCATAAAAAAAACATTTTTATTTATTGTATATATACAATCAAAAATTTAATTTCCCGAATAAAAACCAAAAACTTATAAATTAATTGAAATCAAATGCCAAAAATGCAACATGTTTTCATAGTTTCCAATCTTTAAGATCCATTTATAATATAAATCCTCCCAAAAAAAAAAAAAAAAACATATTTTATTTATTAAATTATGTTGTACAATAAAGAAATCAACAAGCAAATTTGATTAACTGAAAGTTTATGAAAAAAAAATATAATTTTTAAGAAAATATTAAATCGAAAAATTTAAATTGAATCTTTATAATGGAAATTCATATTAAAGATACTCATGTCATGTATATTTAAAACACATTTTCAATTACTAACGGCTATACAAAAGGACGAATCACAAAATTTAACATTATGTACTTTGCGTATATGTATATACATATATAGAAAAGAAAATATTTGTATTATCCCTTTGGCAAAGGTCCACATTTCATCCAGATGGCAATTTTTAAAATAATTATCTTCAATAAAAAATTCATGTTCTTGAAATAGAAAGGAAAATATATTGTTGTAAGTTGTAAAACAATATTGGTTGATATTGGTTCGTTTTAAAGGAGATGCAATTTTCGAAATTCTCACAGCCTACACAAGTAGTTGTATCCTCCAGTCAAACTATGCATCATTATGTCCAGCTTCAGTTTATTCGCGTCTTTAAAGTTTTCTAAAATTAAACTACCAAATTTCCTAAATCTTTTATGTTGGACTGAGGACCAACGGCATAACAAATGTTTCATTATCACCTTCCCTACCTTACAACCCATACAAGTAAGTCACAATTATCCTAGGAATAGCATGTCCTGTGTGACTATTCCAATATATAATTTAGCTATTTATATATAATTTAGCATACAGTAGCACTTATAACCCTCAGACAATTAATTGATAGATTTTTGGTCCCATCAATTAACATTTTGCTATGTATGCATGTAAGTCCGGTTAACATTAGTTAAAATGGTAAAGGTGCCATAAAATAGATAGATTCACGTAATTTTATACTCTCTTAAAATAGCAATTATGAATTATAATATTCTTTAATCAAATATATACAGAAATATTGAACTTTCGCCTAATACTTCTCTTCAATTTTTGCAATTCATCAAACCTCTAATGAACTGAGGTCATTAAACCCAGGGGTGGCTCTACCATATAGGCAAACTAGGCGGTCGCCTAGGGCGCTTAACTGTTGAGGGCGCCAAAATTCGAGAGAAAAATAATAAGATACTGCTTACTATATAAATAACAACATATACTTTATATCTAAATGTGTTTCTTACCTCAGTACGCAAAATAAAAGTTTAAAATAGAATATTTAAATTATATAATTACTTATGTTACGACGATACACTTTTGTTTTAAAACTGTGTAAAATGTTTTTAAATAAATTTATTTTTTAATACTTTCTCAATTTCAATTCAAAATTTCAAAATTTGAATATTTTGTTTTTATGTATAAGTTTTAAAAAAAAGTAGCTTTTATTTTTCTGTCGAAATTTTTTGGCGCCCTCAGCAGTTTTAAAAAAAAAACGTATAACTAAAAAAAAGTATCTTCTTATTTTTTTCTCGAATTTTGGCGCCCTCAACAGTTTAGCGTTACCTGTATTATTTACAAATGAATTCTAATTATTGTTATTATTTACATATAGATAAAAATAACAAAATTAAAAGAAATCTAATCAGGAAAACGAGGTGGATAATAAAACAACAAAAAAAAAATGAAAAAAATATAATACCATTTTACATATTTAATAATAAATAATTATAGTATTAATATTATTTTTAAACTCCAATTTTTTACCCTAAATTCACTATAAGATCAATTTCATGGAGCAAAATTTTTTTTTTACATATATGTTTTCATTGGTAGAGAGGGCGCCACAAAAAAGATTGCCTAGGGCGCGAGATTAAAAAAATATTTTTGAGCCACCCCTGATTAAACCTCTGGCAATTTATCAAACCTCTAATAAACTGAGGTCATCAAACGATCAAACCTCTACCAATTCACTACACCTCTAGTGAACTTTTCCAGATAAAATGATAAGGAACAATAATTATTTGATGGAATTTATTGTGCGGAAACAATAACGTTTTAAATAAAATTGATACATTGATACTTAAAACAAAATTACGTGTAACAAAAAATAAAGGTATAAATTTATGGTTTTACTACTTAAATGAACTAATTTCATTTTATATTTTAACGACAAATTAATATCTAATTAATACTAAAAATTATGAATATGAATAGTGAAAAAAAAAACAATTCTAATCATAAATAGTAGAAAAGTTGATATGATCTTAGAAGATGCTAAAATGTTAACGTATAGATAGATAGACTAAGAATAGTTGAGATATAACAAAAACACTGGAGAAATGAATTAGAATTATTTGGTAGAAGCTGGTATAGAAAAGCTAGAAACAAAAAGGAATGGAATTCATTGGGGGATGTTAGAAACATACAACTAAATTTAATATACAAATAAAATTTAATTTAATTAAAAATGAAAACTTAAAATAAACAAATTTATTTAATATAATTTAACAAAAATTTTAGAAAATTGATTTATAATGAATTATTTAAATTTTAATAATAATTAAATAATTATAAATTTAAAATTCTTAAAACTTAATATTGGAAAATAAGATATTATTAAAAATATTTTTTTACACCATAAAGTTGAAAAATTAAATATTAAATTTTTCTATTTTCATAAATAAAATTCACTCCTCTGTCAGTTCTTATATAAACTTTGAAATGACATCATAAATATTTAATTTAAAAAGATTTAAAGAGTTTAAAATTTTCCACAATAAAAAAATAAAGGATTTTGATATAAAATAAAAGTTTTTTTTTTTTTCATTTTTAATATATTCATAACTTTTATGCTAGTCATTTTTATATACTTATAATAAATGAATAAAAGTTTTGTTAGTTTTTTAATAATTCTTTTATAGTTAATAGTTAAATTAAATATTTAATATTACACATTTTCAGAAGCATAAAATATGTCATAACTTAATGTCTTCAAGGCAAACAAGCCACCAAATTTGAACTGAAAATGATAAAATCTATAAACATTTAATTTTATTGTATATAGTTCCGACAAGATTGGCAGATAACAAATTTTAACACTTCAGGACCGAAAACTTTTCAAATAGACATTTTGCAAACCGCAAAAAATATTAATATCACATTAATGATTTTCCCTCCAGAAAATAGTAAAAACAATCACAATTAAAATAGTGATTCTGTCATCAAACCAATTTAGATTCTATCAAATGCGGGCAGACGAGGCGGGCAGACAAAACCATTAAATCACTAAATATTACATATTTTTTTATACAAATTCATTATCCTTTTCTGTAAATCTCATGTCCTATTAATATTCAGTATAAATGAATAGTTCTAAATTCAGGACATGTCAAATATTACACGATGATTTCTTGTCTGGCCAGCATTTATACAATTTCCATAAGAAATTAATGAAAACTTTTTCTGGAATAAGAAAATTGTATAAAAAAAAATCATTTTATTTCCTAGACTTTGTTTAGTTTTATGAATAGATATAATATTTTTTTATTTAAATAAGGATGTTGAAATAAAAGAAAGTTAATTTCAGAAAGTTTCCTTATTGTACCCTCGTCAATGTAATGTTTTTTATCATATGGAATTTTTATAGAAGAATTAAATTTATTAGAATCAATTTTTTGTAAAGTGAATTATATATTTGTGAACATTATTTCCATCAATTGTTGAGTACTATAATGGCTATGATTTTCGTTCAATATTATGTCGATCCATCAGTGACAGTAATTAGAATATTATTATTGTTTCAAATAATTAAGGAAAATCATTAAAAATTTAATTATTTATGTTTATTTAGAACTAAATCTGTATCCAAATAATGATGACATAATTATCATTGTCGGTAATTAGGATAATTAGAAATGATCGTACCAAATTATGATGATGTAGTTTATAGTGGCGGCAGAGCATCACATAGAATACACTGGGTCCATAGCTGTACCACTTTTATGGATAACTAACTTTAAGTAAATGTTGAGGGGCTATCTAGTAATTCGAAGGATTTCGTAATTGCAGCAAACTTGAGGAGTTTCCTGGTGCTGCAATTCGAAACTTATTTCCGAGTTGGGTAATAGGGCTCTCCCAGAGTACGAGCTCTACGTCTAGCGAGTGCCGGGCAGTGGTACAGGAGGTGCTCTAGTGATTATGTAAGAAAGTTATCAATATTTCGTAAAATATTGATAAAATTTATATTTACAATGTGTTCAACACATTCAGCATTCTACGAAATATAACGACTTTCTATTTTCCATATTGTTGTACGAGCCTTCCCAATAATTAATTGGTATGGCCTTATATTATGTCACCGAAAAATTGGTTTATTTTTTGCTATACAAAATAATATTTTTAGTCTCTGGCTCGTACATATTGAAATGCACTAAATCTTTGAAAAAAATCATTTTTCGATAGAGAAAATTTAGAATTTTAAATTAAATCAAGAAGTATACACAGATAAAATGTGAAAAGCTAAGGAAATGCCCTATCATTTTCATATAAAATCTAGTTAGTACTTAAAAAATGAATGCTAAAAAACAAATTTGATTTCCCTAGGTTACAGAATAATCAAATTTTATAAAAATAAATACAAAATGTTAACAAATCAATATTTTTTCATCAACTTTTCTTATGCAACGCTTATTTTGCTTAAATTATTATTCAATATTATCTAAACATTTAAATATATTAAGAGTCATTATTTTACTGATCACACAAAAGTGAAGTTTTTTAAAGAAAAAAACCATGAAACGAGCATATTCTAATAAATAATAACATAAATGTATCTTGATTATTTATTGTAAGCAATAAAGAAACATAATTTCACAGTAATGAAAATAAAAACAATATACTTTTATTAAATTAATATTTTCCAATATATCCTTCTATATTTATTAATGTAACAACAACAAAAAAGAAAACTCATTTTCATTTCCATTTGAATAAAGACAATGGTTGAATTATTTGTAACAATAATTCCTGTTCTCTTTGTTTATCGCAAAAATAATGAAAATTCATATATCAATAGATACAATCTTCACAATGGTGACATTAATTACCGTTATATATCATAGAATATGTTACCCATTCATTTAATCAAAATATACAGTAAGACCTCGATTGATCAGATATTAAAAACTTCGTCAATATTGTCTGATGTCATAATCATAATATAATGATAGTTGATAGCTGGCTATAAATTTTAAATATTTCATTGGAAATAAATTACGACAAAGTTGCACAGAGTCACAGAGTTCTATTGATTGAGTTGATTAATGTCAAATAGTAATTAATAATTAATAGTACTTTGTAATAAATAGTGCTTTGCAAAAAAACGCTGCATTTGACATCAACTGCATTAAAACCAATAATTTATTTTATAGTACTTCGATTTTTTTTACAATTTTAAATTAGTGTTTTAAGGAATAAAATTAAGTTTTGTTAAAAGACCCGATGTACGGTACGTCGAACGTGGAACCTTCCCACATCGCTAATGAACTTAATCATTTTATCACAACTTATCCCGTCCGCTTCGTCAAAGAATGGATCAAAGGAAGAAATTTTTGAAAATCCTTGTAGTGAATTTAATCGAACGTTTATTGCAAACAACCAAATTCATGTTCTTTGAAAACGCAAATAATACTAAAACTATTATTTTATATAGTTATTTTATTTGGTTGGAAATAAAAATTACCATTATTTATCTGTGTATGATACCAAAATTTATCTCGATATAGATAATTCAATCGTATGACGAACTACAAAACCTTTTTGAAAACAAGTTATAAGAAAAAAAAGTTGAGGAATTAATTTTTTAAGTTGTTTGTATTCTTCTTAAGGGATGGATACACAACTTAGAGAATGTGAAAATTTTTTTTATACAGTACTACAATATTTTCTTCTCCATATCGTAAATCCTCCTCAACCTTAATTTATGTTTCACAATTCGCCATACGATTGAACTATCTATATGGAGATAATAATTTATGGACATACAGCATAAATATGTTTCATTTAATATTATTGAATGAAAACTATAATATAATATTTATTGTATTTTGAGTTAATGTTATGTTATTGAACTTTTATTTTAAATAAGAATACAATAATTTTTATCCTATTTTTTACAAGACACTGGGTCACAATCATAAGATGTAACTTAAATTGTATTAAATTATAAAGCTAAACCTTACAAATTATAACAATTTTTAATATCTACTAGAATAATAAATTAATAAAATTTAAATTTGAAAGTTAATAAATTATTAAGACCCTATAAACTTATAGAGTATCTGTATCATTTACAACTTATCTTCTAGAATTATCGTTTTTATTTCGTTTACGAGTCTTCAGTCACATCGTCGCATGATAATTAAATTAGAATGGAAGCAAAGTGGTTTGAATTTAGTGGTTATTCGATTTTAAACCGATTTGATGAATCATTAAACGTTTCATTTTTTGTAAATCGTTTGGAAATATATTTCGGTCAATTATTTATGACTTTTTTGATGGATCATAATTTATAAATTAATTAACTCACTTTCATAAATTAATTATTTTTTATAAAAATTTTAACTCCTCACTAAAAAATGTCATTTTCCTACTTCTTTCCTGGAATTATAGGATACTTATGCACAGCGAACTTCGCCCATAAAACATATTTGCGATTCTTATATGTATCATTTTCGATTCACTTATATAGTATCATTTTCGGAATTGTATAATATAAAAATATTATATTTGTGTTAATGAAACTTTACTTAATTTATCGATTTATGTTTTAGCTTTAAGTGAACTTCGCTTAGAAAATTACAGGAAAATTCTATTACCTTTTTTATTATTTCAAATTCATGAGCAGGTTGGGTTTCTTATGACTAAAACTTTTTTGGTGTTATATAATAATTTATATATTAATTCAATATAATTGCCACAGCTCATAATGAAAATTCGAAAAGTTTTTCTTATAAAAACTAATCAAACTCGAGTTAGATTTATAATAAATCATAAAATCAAAAAGGAAAAAATCTAGTTTCCTTACAATTTGATTTAGGAAAAGAATACTCCACCTGCCAATATGAAAATCAATTTGGATTTATATTGATATTTTATGAATTTTATGGTATGTTATATTTATAGAGATATAGACTATTATACTCACCTGATTAATTTCTTATTTTTAAGGATTTATATTTTTCGGTCTTAATTTTTATTTTCATTTGTATAATCCTCACATAGTAAAGGAAAAACTCTTTGTAATTTGTATATTAAAGTAATACGTTTTGTAGATAAAGGTAAAAATGTTAGATTTAGTCACGTAGAAAATTTACCTTTAAAAGATTTCGATTTATTTGTCAATTGATTTGTAAATAAGAAAAATAAGGTAAAAAAAGTTAAAATTCTTGAATAGAATACAATGATTTTTTACAGTAAAGAAAAATTCGGAATATTTGTGGTATTAATAAAGGAAGTTTGTAGAACAAGACAAGTCTCAATTAATTTGATCAATACGATCTCTAAGTGTAAGACCATATACGATATGGATATTTTAACAATGATTACAAAAATCGAATCAAAATAGCACATTACAAAAATCGAATCAAAATAGCAACAGTTCGATTTTTCATATCGAATACAAATTGTCAATTTTTATTTTCACATTATATGATTTTTTGACATTCGACTGATCGAATGAAAATTTGTACAACCGATTAAAATATAAAAAAAGTCACCTCCAAAAGGAATTTCATATTAACCTTGTAATTCTGATTAGTAGTACTTTTGCATAGAAACTTACAATTTAACTAAAATATGCAAAATAAAACATAAATATTTTTTATACTATTAGCTACTTAATAATAATCAATAATTACAAATCACAATACAAAATAAAAATATTATTTAATTTAACATTCAAAACACGATTCTACATTAAATATACGTGGTTAATTTTACCACTAAATTCCAATTTAGCAGACCAAACTAATTAAAAAAATGTCGAATTCAACAACAAAATAAGCAAAATTATTATTTCCTTTTAAATATTTCATATAACAATAATAATATTTATGTAGAAACCAAGCGAAATTAATTTTCTTATTTTAACTAACTTTAATTATAGGTTTACTTAAATATCATCATTTTTATACAACAAAAAAAAAATTACTTTAATTAAGTAGTTTTATAGCCAGAAGGAGATCCAGTTTGAATGAATTACTGGCTGAACCGATGGACCACCCCCTATCAATACGATGAATAAATTCACTTACTATAACATGGTGTAAAACCGCCAGAAAAATATGTCCGTAGTACGAGAAAGGAAAAACCAGCAAACTTCTTAATTAATCCACTAGGAATATAGACAGAACATACGGCTACACTAGGCATTCTATAGCTGTATGGAATGACTTAGCTGTAAAAAACCGAAAAAAAAAAATATTCATAAACTTCACGTGCTTGCACTTATTCTTTTGTAAGACACACACACTAAATTATCTTAACCATTTAGCCAGCAAACGACCTACGGTAACGTTACACTTCCTAAACGCCACAAGGTCCACGAGGTGGGTCTAATCGTCTAATCAACCACAATTAACTGTAACGAGTATGAGTGATATGAAAATGGCGCCAACGGCCTAATTGTAATCTTGGGACAAGTGTCACTTTAACTAACCAATCAATAAGTTATTTTATTCATAAATTACTTCTGGGCTATGATGCATGAAACTAAAATTAATTTAATATTATTATTATTTTTTTAAATCCAAAAATTAAAATAAAAAATTTTGTTTCTGTGTGTAGGCAGATTATTATAATAATGGTAAAAAAGATTCGAACTTTGAAAAAATGTGTGCTTCCTAAAATTTCTTTATTCTTTGGAAACATTTTTACTTAACATTATAATATAAAAAAAAATTATTTAAAAACTTTTGGGTTTTCTTTTAATATTTATTTTATGAATAATATAATTTTTATATTACAAACAACAGCAAAAATTTTGTATTTATTTTTTGTCAAAGAAATTTAAAAGAATTTAAATTTTAACCTGTACATAAATTCATAAACAAAAAAAAATTAAATCGAAGAAAATACAATTTCAACTCTATACGAAGCCCACAGGATATTTATACTTCTTTTTATATTGTCAGATCCTGATTCTTTTTATTTTACCTTTCCTTTATTTCCTAATTTACAAAAAAACAAAAAAAAAAATCGTTAATATTTTTGCTTTCCTTTAATTTGTCACATTTATACGACCTCCTTTATATCCTTTAGAATTTTGTTTAGTCTATTTCACAGTTTTAATATGCTAAGTAATTTATAAATTCATCTTTTTTCTTGCCAGATTTTTTACGTAATGAAACTTTTTATTAAAGAATTTCCAAAAAAAAAAGTATAAAATATCATTAATCAAATTGATTAATCAAAATATAATATCTTTCTCATAACCACAATGAACCACAATATGTTCTTCAATGAATGAAGAATATATCGGTATCCTTAATCGTTGGAATAACCAGAAGGAAAAACATGTCGTTAGGCTTATATTTCAATATTATAGATAAAAAGCAGGTGCCAGTATAATATTGCAATGAATCATTAACCATCAACTAACACAAATGAAACAAAAACTTTTCATACCATCTAGATGCTTTTCATACCATCTAGATTTCTAGAATAATCAAAAAGGATAGTAATTAAAATTAGACTTTCTTATTATAGGAAAATTTGGACTAATAGCATTTCGATTCTTGTTTGGATCGGCGGAAACAAATCTAAGGAGGAATATTGTTAATATGTCTATGTTAATAGGAAACATTATATAAAGAAAGAATGGATTAAGCTCTGATGTTTCCATCGCCAAAACAAATGTTAATAGATTATACACTTAAGACTCAACACAAGCAGTTAAATAAAAAATACATAATTATTAGAATAATAAAACAATTAAAACTTGCTACCCACTTACAAACTTTGCTACCACTTTCTACATAGTTCTGCAAAAAATGCTACTACTTTCCTAAGTCGTCACCTGGGAATTCAAACCATTAAAAATTAAAAAAAGGAAAAAAAAATATATTTACAAATAAAAATATTGGGTGAGAAAAACTTGAAATAGTAGTTCCAGCATTACAAAAAAAAATTAACAGGTTACCAATATATTTAAGCTTCGCACTTCGCTACGCTAGTACTTCTCTCTGCTGTAACCTGTTAATTCGAAACCTAAAATCTGTTTATTTACATGGTAATAAACTACATATTTATCTAAAATACACATTTGTAATACTTACAATATGTGGTTACGACCAAGAGTATTGTAAGCCGATAGTGTATGTAGTTAAATTCATCAATTAAATGTTTATGTAGATGCTGACGGCGACATAGTAATATTTATGGAATATAGAAAATATTGTATTGTGTCATTCGAATTTGCTAAAGTCTGGCCAAATTAAACCAGTCCAGTAAAAGAATGATGAGAGTTTAAATTTTATGATGGAGAGCATATATTCAACAACTAGGGATCAGTATCATATGGTATATAAATATTTTTACGTGTTATCTGTAACATATAAATTAGCTAGGGCATTATTCAAATTCATATTGAAGAAACCAAATTTAGATAACTGTAGAGTACTTACAAAATATCTAATTAAATTGAATATAAAAATAATTGGTTTTACAAACACAAAATTACATTACAATTTAATTCAAAATGAGTCAACACTTTCTAAAACAGCTAAAGAATTACGAGAATAGTTTTTATGTATATTATTCGATGATGGACAAAATGGACAAAAAATTATAGACATTTGGACGAAAATGGAACAAATTCCATATGATTTTAATCTGTTGAATTTTAAGCCAAATTTTATGGTTGTCCATGCATTTACTCGGGATTTTGTAAAATTGTTAAATAATAATGTTTCTCAGGATAAAAACATTTCTATAAAATTAGATAGAATTACATTGGGAAAAGATATACACCCATCCCTCGATTTACACGGTACTTGTTTTACGCGGTTTCGGTTTAACGCGGTTGAGAATTTTTCGAATTTTTTTTTAAAATATAGACCTTTTTTATGAAAAGTAGGCTTTTTTTGCTTTGTTCCATTAAACGTAAGTAAAAGGTTGCCATAGAAACGTTTTTTGTTTATGTACATATGTATAAATTAGTAATCCACAATTTAGTATTCAGACAAACTTAAGGTAAATAAAATTTGTTCACAAAATATAATTCTTATACTGAGTGTTAAACTTTAAAAAGTAAGTTAAAATATTATTTTCCTATCTAATTTTGTAATAATATTTTTTTATAAATTAGGGCTGCTAATGAAAAATTAAGTTAACTAATAAAATCGCGACAGCGATTAATATAAAATATTTAATCTTTAATTTTTTCGTTCCTATAATAGTAATTTAATTTTCTGTGTAAATTACAAAAATTTGTAATAAATAAGAATTATTTTTATTTTCTAAATTTGCAATAAATGAATTATTTTTAACTTTTTTTATTAAAACCCGTATCTTTATTTTTTATATGACTGGAAGTTTCGTTTTACGCGGAATTTGGGACCTTATCATCGATTTTATATGAGCTTTTTGTTTCATTTTACGCGTTTTTTTAATTTTAAAAACCAATCCCTTACTTTTATATCACTTCTTTGTTTCATTTAACGCGGTTTCGAGATACGCGAGTTTTCTGGGCACGTAACTGCCGCGTAAATCGAGGGATGGGTGTAGTTAACTTAGCAGAGTATATTTTAGTTGAAGATTATCTTAATGACAACATATTAAAATTTAATTTGAGTTTTCTAGCTAGATATTAATAATAATTTACCGGATTATATAACAAATTTCAGAAGTTTATTATGTGAAGAACATAATTTGCCGAAAGGTTATAGCTTACCACATGATGTAATATCAGAATTTTCTAAAATATTAGTATTTAGAGTATCACACACAACCTGATAAAAAATATAAGCTATTACAAAATGTTAACAAATGAATGGGTAATTAGTGTTAATAATTTATGTGCCTTTCTTCCTGGCGGATATTCATAGAACGTGATTTTTATGTAAGTTATTTAATAAACATTTCTTTAAAAGTAATAAAAAGTGAAAAGTATCCGATTAATATTTATAATGATCTGAGCAGAACAGCTATTCATCTGCTGTATATTTTTGCTATAGAAAATTTAAAATATTAAATATTTATGAAAATTTGAAATGCAATAATATAAAAATGCTGTTTGAAATAGTAACTACTGCTATGATGCAGAATTACTATTGAAATCTGGTGCAAATTCTGTTGATATAACAAAAGTTAATAAGTACAACATTACAACATTTCGCTGCAATGCATACCAAGCAAGATATTGATAAGAATCTGTTAGATGTTAGATCGAACAATTAACATTGATGGAAATGATACAGATTCTGTATCATTTAGAGATGCTAATTCAGATGTTCTTGAAATGTTGAAAATACCGCATTAAGATCTTCGTAAAGGTAAAAAAGAATTCGATATTAATGTTCTAATAATTCGGATGTACTAAAATATTTGATCAGTAAAATAGCTGATGTTAATACTGCTGATCAAAATGAATTCACTCCGCTTTTTTACATTATTGAAATGGATATGTGTTCATGATAAAATGCTTGATCGAAGCTGAAGCAAATATTAATGTTATTAATAAAAAGGAATTAGACCTAATTTCATATGCTAAGAAATTCAAAAAAAAAATGAATATTGTAGAGTATTTAATGGAAAAAAAGTTAAATAATTGAAATATATTTTGCTGGGGTTATTTTATTTTAGTAATTTACAAAATCATAAATTAAGGCAAATGTAGAATTACCTCTACAAACTTCCATATTTCAAAAAATTTAATTTTCCAATGATTGGTTAATTGAATAAAACAAAACAAATGTTTTTTTTTAATTTGTCTAAACATTTTTCTTTATAATTTTTATTATTTTTCCAATAAATTCAGACAAATCTTACATTTTCTGACTGCCCACATAATATAATATAATGTAATATGTATAATTGTAATATATATAATATTTTTTTTTTTTTTAAATATATTTTAATTAATTTTTTTTTTTATTTTTTAATATTTTTCTTTTTCCTTAATATTTTTTTTTTATCCTTTTTTCATTCAATGTGTAAATAAATGTAAATATATTTTTGGATTTAAATTTGAAAGTAAAATTCCATAATGAAAAAGATGTTTATTTTAAATAATTTATATTTTTATTAATTTTAATAATTTTTTATTTTTTTTAAACAGCATATAATTCATATCAAAGTTTACACATTTTCTTGATTAATTATATGCCATTTTAATTTTTAGTTTTTTAAATATAATATAATTTTTAAATATAAATAGGATTAAAAATTATTAATAAAATTGAAACGAACAAATTTTAAATCAGAACAAAAATAAAATAAATAAACATTTTATATTGAAAAAAAAAAACATATTTTAATTAAAAACTTTCAATTTTGATTATTTTTCGTCAAGATTTTAAAAAAAAATTATATTAAATTAAAAATTATTTTTCTTTTCAAATTACATTTTCCATATTTATATTTTTAATTTTATAAATTTTATTGATTAATTAATATATTTATATAAAATGTGTCGGAGAAAGATCTTTAAAAGAAATTTGCTGTAAAATAATTGTAAATTAAAAAAAATTAAAATTATTCGAAAACGTTTAATTCAATTTTATAAGTATAATATATTAATATATATTGTAATTAGTTTTGATTAGATATTTTTAATATTTTTGTTTAATAAGCTTAAAAATTGTATTTTAAATTTTTCCACTTCTTGTAATGTGTAATTTTTATATTTTGAAAATGATTAATATTTGTTCTAGCAAACAAATAAATATACTATTCTTTAATATTATATATTTTTTTCATTTTTATTTATTATTTTGTATTTCATTTTTAACTTATACCATATCAGAAGAAAATGTATAAGATTTTTTGCTTTCCCAATTTGTGGAATATATTTTTACATTTATATATTTTTAAAAAAAAAGAAAAAAAGTATGTAAAATAAAAAATATGTTGATTAAAAATTTTAAATTAAATTTAATATTTTGTTAGAATAATTTATTTTTATTTACTAAATATTTTTGCTTCTTTTCTTCTTTTGATTATTTTTTTATTTTTTATTTTTATAGAAATTTTATAAATCGTGGCGTCTTAGAACAAAATTGCATAATTTTTTTTTGTATGTAATTAAAATATTTGTTAGTGCATAATATTTATATGGTAAGGTTTACAATTTCCTGCATTTTTTTTTAAAATTTAACACACTTTATTTAAAATATTTTCATTTTTTATTCTTATTAAATTCTATACCATTTTAATTTCAAAATGAGAATAATGGAATACGGAATCGTAGAAATAGAATAGCAAATTTCAATATGATAATTATCAATTTTTAAAAGGAAAATT
This sequence comes from Rhamphomyia laevipes, assembly GCA_963920725.1. Taxonomy (NCBI): domain Eukaryota; kingdom Metazoa; phylum Arthropoda; class Insecta; order Diptera; family Empididae; genus Rhamphomyia; species Rhamphomyia laevipes. The sequence goes on from OY987259.1 coordinate 45,178,802, forward strand.
TGTTATTTAAATAATTTAATTATTAATTTTCAATTATATTAATATCTCATTAAGTCAAGAGTAACAGCGACTTTCCCTTGAATGATTGCGATTCAATTGGCATATAATTTACTATTCTTATATTGAATTTTACTATTCACATTTTGAAATTAAAATGGTATAAATTACAATAAAAAAAAAAATTTAAATTATTATTAAGCAGTTTTTATGTTTTTTATTTTGATTATTTAAATTACGTATTAATTAATTTTTTTTTGTAGATATTATTGTAAATAAAAATAATATTTTTATATATCTTTTTTAATATTTTTTTTAAAGAGCACAAAAAATGATTTAAAATCAGCAATTCGATTTTTGAACGATGAATATTACTTGATAAATCTGACACTACTAACCAAATTATTTAGACAGCTTAACAAACTATTTTGACAGCTGTAATATTATTTTTAATAATTTTAATAACTGGCGCATTTATATTTTTGCAGATATATAATTTAAATTTTTTTTATATAATTTAAAACAATTTTTTTTTATAGATTAATGTATAAATAGAAAAATAGACAGTTATTATTGACGTTCTATTTATCGATAAATTCCATAATTTATTGAATATCCGAAAACCGAATATGATGATAAAGAAAACTATTTCTTTCTGGTTAATTTAAATTTTCATTTAATTAAATGTTCGCCTGTCTTTGGAACATGAATTCTTAAAAATTGTTTTATTTAATTTTTCTTATAAATTAAGCTTGGTTATCATTATGTTAAAAAAAAAAATTAATAAGATTTATGTAAACTAAAATATTTAAATTATCTTTATTTTAAATTGATTTTTGAATTATTAATTTAATATAATTTTTTTGTTATTTTTTTTTTTATTTACTTTCATAATTGTTTTCCGTTTTAATTATTAATAATTTAAAATATTTTTTTCATATAAATATACTTTATAATATCTCAAAATTTCACAAGTTCAAAATATATTAGATTACAGAATTCTTTTCTCAATTGAAATTTTTTTAATAAAAATGTATTATAATTTATTAAATATTTTATATAATTTTTTTTACGTATGTTTGTTTGTGATAAATTAACAAAACGAGGTTATATTTTTCATAAATATTTTACTACGTTAATTATTTCGTGCAATCTTTGAAATATTTTGTATTATATCAAGCTGATCTATAAAAAACATTTGAACATTTAAAAGAAAAAAGTTAGTTAAATCTATTTTCATTTTACTTACTTACTTGTTATATGCAATTTTTTTTTTAATTTTTTTTTTTGTTAAATTATAATAATTATAATATTTATTAGTTTTCATTTGCCACATTTTTAATATTTTTGAGATAATTATTACATAGACAAATTACTTTACATTTCTGATATTAAAAAAAAAAAATTGTATTTTTTTGTGTATATTAATATTTGAATATAATATGGAATTTAAGCTACTCTAAAACATTTATATTTTTAATATTAAAAGTTTCTTTTTATATATATATTATTACAACTAAACAAGCAAAAACAAAAGCAATAATTATAAATTAAAAAATAGAATTCTCTATTTGTGAAAATTAAAAAAAAAAAAAAAAATTAATTATTTAAACATTTTTATATAATTTAATAGTATATATTTTGAAATTGCCACTTTTTAATGTAATCCTTTTCTTTGTATTTTCAAGTGAAAATAAATTAGAAGCTTCGAAAACGATAAAAAAGTTATTTTTACTTTGGATTCTTCATATTATAACTAGATTTTTAATTTCATTATGTTTTTTTTTTTATTATTTTTGAATATTTTAAATATTATTAAATTAAAAGAAAAAAAAACTACTTTTATTTATTATTTCACTGCAATTTTAGAGCAATACGATTTATTTATGTAGATTTTTTTTTTTAATATTTTTTAACTAGCTCATTCTAAAAGATCTTTTCATAAATTTTTATATGTACTCTTTCAAATATATTTTATTTGATTTGACATTTTTCAAAATAATTAGTTATATAATAGCGTAATTCTCGCTTTATTTAAGTAAAATTCTATGGTAAAGCATTTTATTTTTATATTCTTTTACTTCAAATTAACTTGATTTTTAATTAATCTTTTATTTTTTTAATTAAGTTGTAAATAAATTGAATTTTATTAATTTTTATTTGAACAAAAAAATATTTCAATATAAATATTTTTCTGATGTTCTTTCTACAAAAATTAATTGATATTGAATTGTTTTTTTTTTTTTTTCAGTGTATATTTAAATTACATTATTACATTTAATATATTTTTTTTTACAAAATTAGTAAAATAATTGCAGTTTTTATTTGATTTTCTGCAATACAATTTGTTATTATATTTTGTTGACAGCTTTTGCTTGTCAAATGCTTTGCATAAAATATTATTTGAAATTTGAAAGTTCCATTTTGAAGAATTGTGTTTCATGTTTAATTTAATATATGGAAATATTATTATATTTATCATTAACAATTATAATTTTATTTTATTTATTTTGTAATAAGACATTTAGATATTATAGATAATATCGTAGTTTCGGGTTTTGTTGTTGTATTAAAAGAAATTTCATTAGAATTATTAATTAAATTGAAAATTAAAAAAATAAAAATTATATCAAAAATTGTATTTAGTCATTGTGTGTTCGTATTCATATTATTTTCAAAATTGTTTTTATTTTTTTTTATAATAAAAAAAAGGCACTGCATAGCAATGCTTTTATCAATTCGAATTTATAATTTGCTGTAATTATATTTTATGTTTTATTTACGAATTTTTTAGATTGTTTTATTGGGCAGATGCAGTCATTATGTTAAGATTCGATTGTATTTTGTATATTCTACTTAACAAAATTCAGTTATTTTTCTTTAATTAATTTATGTTCTTATTTTATGTTCTTTGTATCAAGATGATGTAGTTAGTTATTATAATATAATAAATATAAATTATTTTAATCAATATTCAACATTGAAAATATTTTTTTTTTTTTTTTTATATTTTTTTTTATTATTATTAATTAAAATCGCTTCACACAATAAATTTATATATATATTCTTCTAAGACATTAAAATTTAATCAGATTTAAAGTTTTACAGGAATAACCAGGAACAACCAAAATTCTTGAAGTATAAATAGCCACTATAATGAAATACGATGACTCAATGACAATAATGTCACACCAATAGAAACTATAAAATTTATTAGGATTAAATCAAAAATTAATTCAAAGGATTTAAATTATTAGGCAAATGATATTATAACCAACATGAATAAATATAAAAATTACTTTACATAAGATCGTTAAAATATAACTTCGAATTTATTGGATATTTTTTTAATGAAAATTAATTTGGTTAACAAACAGTTCCAATGAATATATTTTAAAACTATAAAATTAAAAAGGTGGAAATTTTAAACCTGATTTAATCTTCTTATCTAGAAAATCCATATATGATATTGTGTTTCAGACCATTTTACGAAGTGATTTTATTATTTTTATTTGATCTGAATTTAAGCGTTTATATTTCATATTTGAGTTTGTTTGTTTTATTGTGAAATAATATTTTAATTTCTCTTTATAAATATTATTTTATCTTTATTTATTTATTTATTTTTGTTTTATTATATATTATATTTATTATATAGTCCACATTTTAAATTAATTATCAGTATAATATGTTTTAACAATTATTTATAACAAATATATATAAAAATATATTTATAACATCACAGACCATAAACATTTTTTTTTTAGTTTAATAGTTTTTTTTTTTTTTTTGCATTATTTTTTATTTTTTTATTTTATTTTATTATAAAATAAATATAAAAAAAAAGTATCTTTTTTGTTCATATTATTATAAATTTTTGTAATTATTTATTAGCAAAAATAACATATAATTTCAATGTTATTTTTTATAATATATAATTATAATTTTTCTTTTTTTATGAAATAAAGGGCACGTACATTGGTTTTTATTATTTATTTATATTTTTTATTATGATCTTCTTTGTTTTTAATTAAATTGTTTTATTTTCTTTAAATTATTGAGAGAATTTTTATATTAATATGAGAAGAGCCTCAATGTTTGGTTTAACTTTAGAAATACAATTTTGTTTTTTTAAAAAAAGTATATTTATTTGAAATATTTTTAATATCTTGTTCATTAATTGTTATAAAATTGATGTGATAAAATGTAAAATCAATTTTTTTAAACTCATTTAACTTCACTTATTTAATATTAATTTGATTAGATTTTTTTTTTTTGTTCTATCCATTTAAGAGTTGGTATTTTGTTGATTTTATTTGAAGAAAATCCAAAAAATAATCAATTGTACCTTCATATTTTAATTTTGTTATTAGAAATACTGTTTTACTGAATTGAGTTTTAATTTTGTTACAAGAGAATATTGTAATTGTTGTTCTGTTTTTTTGTAATAAACTAAACATAATAATTATATATTGAATATTGCACTTATTAAAGCATTGTTCCACACACTATTATTATTTCCACAGATTTTCTTCATTATTATATTTTGAAAAGTCACATTTGAGGAGTTGCAGTTTTTAATTAATCAGTCAATTAATTTTAATTTCACTTGAATATTTTATTTTTTTTTATATAAATAATTTGTTATTATAATTATTTTGATTTTTTTTTTTTTTCACATTATTGAAAATATGTTTATAATTTATTTTTGTATGTTTTTTGCTATCACAACATAAGGCATTATTTATCTAATAAATAAAACATTTTACTTAAATATTTAAAATATTTATATTTTATATATTATTTATTATATAAATATATTTATTTAATAATTATCGTCAACATTTATTTGTGGAGATTACATTTTGCTTTTTTTTTCATTTGTCAATCCGTGATTTTTCATATATGCCAAATTATTTAATATATAAATTTTAAAATTTGTTTAATTTTTTTTTTTTTTTTTTTTTAATAATTTTAATACAATTATATAACTTTAATAATAACTTTAATACAATTTTTTTAAAAAAAAAAAAAAAAAAATCAAGGCAAAAAAAAAAACATTTCAAAAATTTAATAATTATTAGAAAGTATTGATTATAATACTTTTTTATGTTGAAACTCAAGAACAGATAATATTTTTTTATTTTTTTATATTGTAAATAGATTAACAATTAATTAATAATATCACTTAAAAACTAGAAATTAATAATGATGAATATATTGATTGATTTTATAATATTGAATTTTATATATCGTGCAAAAGAAAATAATTTAAATTCAAGCTTAAAGTGATGGTATATCATAAAAAATTTATTGTTTTGGAGTTTTTTGGAGTTTGTTGTTGCTTTTTTTCGTATTTATTAAATACACCAAATTAATAATTAATTAATAATAAAATTAATTTGGGGTGTACACCAAATTAATAATAAAAATCAAATTCTCTTACAAATTCATACGAATTTCTATTAACATTTGAAATTGTTAAAGATTTATTTTATATTATAAAAGGATCGTTTCCAAAAAAACTAATTTGTAAGACAAATTATTAGCCAGCAGATATTTGTTTGAATAATTTTTAAATTAAAATTATTTAACGACTTATTTCAACTCCAAAATAATAAAGATTATAGAAATTGTATTTGGAAGAAAAAATAATAATAATACACAATAAAACTAAAATTACGTAAAGATAATAAAAAAAAAAAAAACAAAGTATATAAAGATACAAACTTTTTTTTTTGATTTATCCTTTAACAGAAACATCACCTTGTCCCATTTCAACAACATCACCATCATGTCCCACAACAACACCATCAGATTCGGCATCATTACTGGCAGTACAGTTTTTCTTATCTTTTGTGTTTTTTGAAATTATCGATATTCCTGTATCAGCTAATTTTTCATCATTATTATTGATATTATCACCCCCACCACCAATATCGTCAGATTTTGTGTTGGTTTTATTATTATTATTATTATTATTAATATTATTATTATTTTGGACTGAATTAATGCTACTGTCCAATGATTCATTTAAAATTTTATTTTGTATTGTATTTGATACAGTCGACTTATTATTCTTATTTGATGTAATATCCGAAATATTTTTATTATTATGTAAAATTTTTGTTGGTGTTGTTGTTGTTGTTGTAGTTGAATTCTTAATTGGTGATTTGATTGGAGATTGTGTAGTGGTAGTACTTTTTTGTTCATTAAAAACATCATTTTCTTCTTCATCTTTTAGGATAACGTCACACATTGAATTTGCTAAATCCGATGACAATACGATGGTACTAAATATTTATAATTTTTAGTTTTTTTTTTATATATATTTTTAGAATTACATATTTCTTGTTTCTTAGTTTAAGCAAAATTAAAATTTTTTAAATATTGCAAAAAAAAAGTGTTTTCGTCTAAATCCCAACAAAAATAAGCCATTTATTATAGAGAATAGAATGAATTTTATGTAAAAGACAAAAACTGTTGAATTAATAATTAATTTTCAGTTTCAAAAAAAAAAAAAAAAAAAAAAACAAAGCTACATAATAAAAAAAAAATATTTTATAGAATTTAAACAGCAAAATTTTTAAAAATTATAATTTAGACTTTTTAGACTAACCCATTTTGTAGTTCCACTGTACACTGTATTCCTAATTCCATATCTTTTAATTTCTCCGAAACATTATCGATATCAGTCTTTGTTTCAGTATTACTAGTTGTATTTAAATTAGTTTCGGCAGTAGTTGTAGTATTTATTGTTGTATTTATTGTATCTTTTGTTGTGTTATTTGTAGTTGTTTTTTTCTTTATATCATCTTTATTAGTAACAACCGGATTATCTTTTTTATTATCATTATTACCAGTTGTTTCTGATTTATTATTAGTATTATTTTTACGATTGTCCTTACGTTTATTACGATTACGATTCATTTTATTACCATAAGCTCGTGATATAGTACGTCCAGTTAAATTATTTTGATTTGCATTTCTTGGTAAACGTATATTAACATTACCACCACTTTTAATACCACCACCACCACCACCACCATTACGATTATGGTGATGTAAACCTAAACGTCCAGCTAAATTACCAGTTAAACGATTACCTAGTCGATTTCCAGGTGGTCCAAATAAAGTACGATTTGCTGCTGCTACAGCTGCAGCAGCTGCTGCTGCATTACCATTAGTTGCTGCCCATGAACCTGTAACTATTCCTACAATTCGCAAAATTAATCAAACAAACAAAAGAAAAAAAAAGGATTGTGAATTATTATTAGTGCGATTCTAAGAGGGCGATGTGATTTATCGTTTTTAATAATATTTTAAAATTTCTCTCAGTGCATTATAATATAAAATTAAGGATTATGAATGAAGATGTTTTTTTTAAAAAGGCAATTGTCAAAAATAAAAAAAAAAATGTTTAATTTTTAAAAAAAATAAAAAATAAAATACTTAAATTCAAAAAAAAAAACTTATAATAACAAAATTACTATTTTGTTTTTATTATTATTAAATCACCAAAAACAAAAACTAACCTCCAACTTTGAGTTGATAACCTTTTCTGTTATTTTGACGTTGTCCTCCATTATTATTTCTATTGTTATTATTACGTCCTGATATTAATGGTGGATTAACACCAGTAACTATTTCACGTTGACTATGCATCAGGGCTTGTGATAAAGAAAAATATGATGTTTGTGGATTATAAAATAAAGCACCATTTGTATTTGCAGCTGCTGTTGCTAATGGATGAAGGGATGCTGCTCCTGCTACCTGATTTTTATTGTAACCAGTTAATGGCAATGTTGGTTGTGGTAAGAAGCCAGGACGATACATTGGATCTACTTTAAATGTTCATTTAATTATTATTTTTTTTCGGTCAAAAGCTAATTTTTATTTTTTTAATATTTTTATATATAATTTATTTATTATTTACCCATATGAGCTGCTGGCAATAAAAAATGTTCAACATCTTCTAATATTGCTTTCCGAAAACGTTCAATTTTTAATACAATTTCAATATGATCATCACATAATTCTCTTAAAGTAGCAACATAAGTTGACATTTTTAATTTTAAATGAAATAATTTTCCATCAAAAAATAACCATGGATTAATCATTGTCCATGGTAATGGTACACCACATGCATCATTTGCTAATGATGCAGTTTCAACGCCTTGCATAAACAGTGTAGCTAAATAAACACCACGAAGATGTACACCAGGAAGCTAAAAAGAAGTACAATAACATTTAAAACATTAAATCAACTACTAATTTTATTAATTAAAAAAACTATTTTTATCAAAGGAATTACTTACAACTAATTCTTGTGTAAACTCGACCATTGGCAATTGTGGTGAAAATGCTGTTGCCAAAAATGCATCCAATTCTTGGCGTGTTAAAATATTACGATCTGGACTTGTAACAATATAACGTAAAACACATGCCATTACTAACATATGTTGTGGCACATAACCACGATTTAACATCAATGTTGAATCTGATCTCATTACAGTTAAAAATGCTTTCATTCGACGTTGTTTATCCTCAAATGCCATACCAAACCATAAACGTTGAATTGTTGGTACAGCCCATGGTAATGGATTTGCTGTTACAAATTCTGGTTTTTTATATTCATTTTGTGGTGACCAAATCCATTCAGCTACTTGAATTTCTGGTGGTTTTTGTTGTTGAACAACAGTAGTAATATCTTTTTTATCTTTTTTACCATCTTTTTTATCACCACCAGTATTACTAACTGATGTATTACGTTTAGAGCACAAATATTTTTGATGATACATATTGAATAAAATTGCATATATCATTTGGCGTGCTGGACGATAAAATAAATGAACTGATGGGATTTCACGATATTGTTCATCTTCAAGAATTTGTGGTAAAATAATTTCTTTAACTGTTAATAATTGATAAATTCTTCCATCCATAATACCACGTTGATGACGAGTCAATGAAGTTGTTAATACTTCACCTGGTAATGTATATACAAATGGTTGTAAATTTTTACCAACTAATTCTTTATTATCAGATTTATTTGATTTTCCAGTATTTCCGCTTGAATTGGTGCCATTGGTAATAGTATTTGTATTGGTAGTTGTAATTGTTGTAGAAGCAGTTTCATCATCTACCAAATTACTAACCTCATTTAACATTTTTCTAGCAATTTCATCATTTTCATTTGTTTCAGATGCAAATGGAGTTGAATCGATTATTACAGATTTATTATTATCATTTGAAGTGCTACTAGTGTTATTATTATTCGTAGTGATAGAGGTAGTCTTACCTTGACGTTGTTTCTTTTGTCCCAAATATTTTTTACCAGAAAATTTATTACGTCTTTGATAATATTCAACAGATTCTTTTATATCATTTTCAAACTCAGCTAAATTTAATTGTTTTATAAATTCATCAATATCTGTTGTTGGTGAATTTCTAACAATTTCAGCAATTTTACGTATTCTTGCCTCAAAATCTAAACTAGCATCAATTTTCAAACATTCATGTATTGACTTCAATTTAATATCATCAATTAATGTATAACCGCCTAAAAATACTGCAATAAATGGTAAATGATCAGCTGTTAATTTTAATGATGATAATAATTTCGAAACCATAAATTCTTTTGTTTCGAGAGCACCCTTATATGACAGTCTTAAATCATGTGAACTAAAATAGCGTGAGGTATTAGCAATAATAAAATCTGGATGTAAGCCTAAGATAGCATCAAGTTTTTGTTCATGAAAATATTCAATTATTTCAATTGTATGATCAGTAACAGTTTGAGCCTACAAAAACAAATTAAATTAAATTATATAATTTTAATTTTTTTTTAAATAGTATTGTGTTCAAATTACTTCAAATAATACTTACAACTTGAATATTAACACTACGTAAAGCATTTCTTAATGTTGTTTTAATACCAGATGGTGGAAGCCACCAAATTTTTGGTGGTGGAGTACCAATCATTCGAATATGTTTTAATACCTAGAATAATTTTTTTGTAATCAATTTGATTTATTCAAAAATATTATATGATAATTACAGAAATAGTTTTTTGTCGAAAATCATTTCGCTCAAAAGCTAATTTCTTATTCTTTTTCATTGTACCATCAAAAAATACAATCACTTCCACATGTGCATTTTTAAATGCATTTGCCAAAAGTTGAACAAATTGATAGGCACGATTCCATTGACCACCACATGCCCAATCTAAAATAATACAACATTTTTTTTTTGAATTATGTTATTACATATATGGATACTAAATTATATTATATAAAAAAGTAATTTACCAGAATAATATCCACCATAAAAACGATCCAGACAATCTTCAATATCAAGAGCTACCCGAAAATTACCATTATATTTGGAATTTTTGTTACCAGATGCTTTAAATACAAAATTAAAATAAATTATATTATAAAAATGTTAAAATGAAATAAAATTAAGTATATTATTACATAATTTAATTTATTAAATATTTTATATTATTTTTACAGTGCAATTATTTATAACGATAATAACTGCCATTCTTAACTTTTTTTATGAATATTTTGAATACCTAAAGATGGATTAAAAATTAGAAGAATCTAGGACTGTTTAAAACAAATTGAAAATTCGTTTGCTAAGCGAAGCTCTACGTTCTCCTATCACAAGGATAAAAACTCAGATAATTCCGGTTTTATTAATAGAAACTCATAATTTACCATATTATAATGTATCAATAATTTATGGTAATTAATTTACTGAAATTTTCCTATTGAATCATAACATTTTATAACTGCAAAATAGAACTGTCAAGATTCAAATATATCATAGTATAAAACAACTACACAGTAGTTTGAATGCATGGCCGAGATATATTTTCATTTAAAATTACAGAAATTTAACAATTTCAGTATACCTATACCTATTTTTTTTATCCAACACCTGGAAAATATCATTCAATAAAATTATGTATATACTTAATTTTTTTTTTTTTTTGTAATTTCATATTCAAATTTTGAAGAAAATTATATTTGTAAAGTATAATATATAAACCAAGTGGGAAAATTGTTTAATTTTTATATTTATAATTGAATATATGTATATCTGATTTATAAGAAACAAAATAAAATTATTGTTTATATTTTGGGTGCCTCGCCTTTTGCTATGTAAACATTGATATGAAACGAAACGCAAATGAAGAAATTTTATTGGATATATAATACTTTCAAGTAATAAAAAGAAATTCTTGTACATATACAGAAAAATGCAATTTTGAAAGAATCTCATAAAATAAATAAATCCTATGTACATATTTTTCTACCTAAGTAAAGTTGCATCATATTTTATGTATGTACATCATAAAATAAATTTTAATGTTCATATTTATTATCAATCCGTTTTTTTTTTCTGAATAATATTCTTGGATTCTTCAATACAAGAAAGAAATTTATTGCCCCACGCCGCCTTAATTTAATCTAAATTTTTAAATTGTTTAATTATTTATATTTAATTACAAATTTTTCTTTTTAAATTTTTTTTTTTTAACTTACGAGCATTTTCCTGATGAAATTTTTGTCCAATTTTTAATAAATCAACCGCAACAGCACCACCTTCAATTTTATTAAGAAATGCTTGCAAATCTACAGGATCAATCATTTTATCCATTTTATTTATTTAGATTATAGTAATTTGAGAAAATAAAGTTCTTTAAAGTTTTTTATATATATATAGAAATTTATGTATAAAGAAATTCAGGATCCAATTAGGAAATTTCGTGTGGTTAGTTGATAAATATTTTGTCTACTATAAAAAAAATATTTTGGAGCAATTTTTGTTATTGTTTTTAACTTCTTTTTTTTTTTTTACTTTTATATGAATTATTAATTTTTTTTCTATATTGAATTTAATTTTGTTTATTTTTTATAACTTTTAACATTTTATATACAGAAAGAAAATTTAATTGGAAAACTATTGTTTTACAATATGTTTTTTTTTTTATAATTGTCAATTAAATTAAGTGTATATTATTATTTTAATCCAATTATGTTAAAATAAAAGTATTATATTTATATAGAGTGTGGAGGCAAAATAATTAAAAATATAAAATGGTTTTTTTCGTTCTTTCTCGTTTAGCAAATTAATTTTATTAGATGTCGGTGTGCTGGTTGGTGGTTTAAAATTCATGTAACATTTGAATCAACTCGCTCGCACTCATAGAATTTTCGCCGGCATGGCGGAAGTTTAAATAACTTTTTTTAATACCGAAATTCAAGCTAATTTTGTTTTTTGTTTTAGCAAAAATTAAATTAATTTTTGTTTATTAAGAATTTATATTCGGTAACTATTAATTTTTTATATTTAATACTGTAATAGAGTAGAGTTGCTAATTTTATTTTCTTCACAAAGTTTTTATTTTATATATATGTACATATTTATATATAAAAATTATATCAAATAATATCTAAATTATACATATATATATACAATTTTTTAATCAATTTTTTATACTGTCTGTCTTCGTCGGCAAATTTTTTTCGCACTCAAATTAATGATATCATTTATATTTAATTAATAGAATTAGACACTAAAAACCATTATGGATCTTTTAAGCAGAGGTTTATTAATAAATAACTGAATTATAATTAATTAAATTTGGTTTTTTTTAATTGTATTTAGAAGAACAAAATTTTTCAATTACACACGAAAAAAAACTTTGCAAGGGGCTCTCCGAAAGAAAAAAAGTCAAGTGGAGTTGTGAAAATTGATAATGTTAGGTAAGGTAGATGGCGTTTTTCAATTTAGAAATAGCGAGTTCGAAAATGTTGAAGTACAAATGTCAAATTTCGGAAAATTTGATTTTAAATGATTCACCATAGAGGTCACTGTATGTGTTTTGCGCCACAGAACTGAACGTCATATTACCACTTTCAGAACGCTACCAAAAGCATAGCAAAACGCCAATCCCACACAATACAAAAATTGCTATATCGTCCGTCAACGCAAGTTTTTTTCAGTAAAATCACATTTCAATTTCACATTCACATTCACATTGCATTTACATTATTGAATGATTAATCATATTAAATTTTGTGAACTATAACAAAGAATCGGCAAAAATCTTTTTTGGTTTAATTATATATATTACAATATTATTTAAAAGAAATTAGGTAAATACAAAGTTTATTATAAAATTTATATTATTTGACTAAAATTCTATAGAATAATGGCTGATCCAAGGTTGAGGCAATTAACGATTAAAACTGGTGTTTTAAAACGTTTGGTCAAAGAAGTAGTTGTTTACAAAAAAGAAGCACTCCAACAAAAAACTCGTGTTGAAAAATATGAACAAGCCGAAACTCCAGATGAATATATGATTAAAAAACAAGAAGAAGTATTACAAGAATGTTTAATGATGATACCAGATACTCAAAGAAGGTAAATTCAGCTCCAATTGAAATACAAAGATTGAGAGCTTAAAATTAGTTAAACCATTTGGTTTGCTTTGAACTTTTGAATGATGTATAATAATTTCAAAACGAATACAAAAAATATGGACTGGTGACAAATTTTGTTCTTACGTCATTTTCCGTGACTAGTCTGTATTTCTTATGGTAGACCAAGGGTAGACCGTCGATTTCGTTTTTAATGTTTTATTTAAACATTTGACTAGATAACACCAAAATAAATGTCTCGAGTTCTTGTGAATACACAAATCAATTAAAATTTTTATATATTATTTAGTTTAAACAAATATATATTTGGATGACAACCTGATATCCTATGTGAATACAATTCCAATGGCTTCGAAATAATACCCATTGGTTATACAGAACTTGAAATTTACTTTGTTGGCTACCATTCAATCAAAGTGAGCTTCGTAACATATCAATAAATTTTAAGAAAAATTGATCTTACCATCTAGTTTTTCTTATGTTACGACGTATATGTTAAACGTTGGAGATTATCTGGTTTAAATAAATACTTATTGAATAAATATTTACAGGTTATATTTTTTTATTCGTTGAAGTTACAAGTAAAATAAATGGGTAACAATATATAATTAAAATAATTTTAATATATGGAAAATGGTAAAACTTTTTTTATAACGAAATTTAATTGTAATTTTCTAAATAAATATATATCAGCTCCTAAATTATAAAAAATAACACAGAAATTGTTATTTTTCTCTTTTTAGACTTAAGAAAGCATACGAAGACCTCAATGAATTATTAAAAAATGAATCTGAACTTAAGGAATGTAAAGAATTTATAGCAGCACAAGAAGTAATAGATAGTGTCAAAGATACACTTAATTAATTCGTGTACTTGAAAAATCCATAATTTTTATATTATAAATTAAAAACTATTTCTTCATTATTCACAATTATCTTTACAATTTTATTTCAAATTCCAATAACTAAAATTTTAATTTAATAAATAAATATGAATAATTCAGAAACTAATATAAGTAACTACAAACAAAATATAAAATCAATCTTAGAAAATCTCACTTCATTACGCACACATTATAATTTTTTACAAAATAATATTGGAGATCCTATTGCTACCGATTTTTTTCAAATAATTCAAAATACTAAAAATCAAATTGATAAAGCTTTAACTGAATGTGAAAAACCACATAACATTATTGATGTGAAGAGGAAATTACAACGACGATTAAAGAATCGTAAAATTTTAAAAAAGAAACAATTAAAAAAACAATATCTTAGAGAGCAACGTTCAAAATTACATCAAAAAATTGATAAATCACGTGATATATTTAAAAAAAATAATACTGAATTGTTAGCACGTAGACAAACAGCTGAACATGCTAAACTTATTTTAACTGAAATCAATCAAAAAAAAATTGAAGCTGTAAAATACATTAAATTATTTAAATCATTAAATGAACTGAGATTATTACGTAAACAAAGTGAAAGATTACCAGATCCTGATGAGAAAAATTGGATTGAAAAAATTAATCAATTGTTATCATTGTGGGAGGATACATTAGAAGAATATCATAAAGAAGAATCAAATTTAAAATCATTACTAGCTTATAGTTCCAAATCACTGGAGCATCAATGGAGAGAAGTAATTTTTGGTGATACGGAATGTGATAAAAAAATAAAAATATCAAATTTAAATCAATTTTTTGATATACGGTATGTTAAAATTCTTAACAGTTTTGTGAACAAATTTATACTAAATCTGTTTTTATTATAATTTTAGACGAAGTTGGGATTCTTACATCATTCCAGAAAATATAATTGGAATTGGTTCATCGATTCCATTTGGTTGGGTATTACCTCCTGAGAATCCTTCCGAAAAGTGGACTCCTTATATGTTTAAATAAATTTACTTATAAAATACAAAACTTATGTTCGAATAGGATTATTTTTTTTTTGTTTTAATTATATTCCAAAATAACTAAATTAATATTAAACTAATATTATTTGTAAAAATTATTATACTTTATTATTTTTAAAATTGTACATTTTACAAACGCAACGGAAATTTACATAAGAAGTTTAACTAAATTACTCCAATATAATATTTATGCCAGACTTGATTCAATTCGAATAATAAGGAGGTACTATCTACTATGCTCCTAGAAAACATAAAATATAAATAGGAAATATTAGTACGAACCAACTGAAACTAATAAAATTGTTAAACACAAGATTGTATGAATTTACAAATTAAAAGAATGGTAACATTTCATAAGAAATAGTTATTAAATACCTATTTCATAAGAGATTTGATTTTCAGCTGGTTTTAAATTTTATTGAAATCATATTTTTTGTGTTTTATATTTCAAAAGCCTATAAAATTTGGAATTTAAGTTTTCATTTTCAACTTCTTTGGCTTATTTAGGTAGGTAGATTAGCTCTAGCTGTGAACATTTCTTTTGTAAAAAACAAAATCTAATACCAAATTCCGTTCAAATTGGATAAGATTTACTGAGATAGTGGGCATAGCTTTTGTTTATATTTATTTTTGGAAACCATCCATCAAATCCAAATGTTAAGGAAAATTTATTTCAATGCAAATGGACTTAAGTCCATCACAATAATATATACTTCATAATTCGAACTACTCGTAAAAAACGCCATCTATGGATTAATTTATAATTGGAAAGGATCTAAATGTCAAAAAATAATATTTTTTGTGTAGAGTCTGTGTGCCGTCTGTGCTGTGGTGAAGTAGAAAGTAGTAGCCGCAGTGTGTGTCTGTGTCGTCTGTGTAGACTAGATTTTCTCTTCAAAACAAAAAACCCAGGAGGAAAAATAAATTTAATTTTTTGATGACAGCATCTGCCAAAATTATGAATCCAAAATGGCAGTGAATTCAATAAGATTACTTAAAAAAATATATTTTGTGTATAATAGAAGTGTAATTAATAAAAATAAATTATTGAACTGAAATTATTAAACAATAAAAATAACTGAATTATAATTAAATAAATAAAGTGTTTTATAAATTAATAAAAATAATACTGTTAAAAAAAGTATAATATAAAATCATCATTTATTATGCTAATAAGAAATTTTTATTTAAATTATTCAATAAAATTTATTAAAATATAGTACAATCACTAAAAATATTTGATAAAAAATTTAATTTACAATTTTATTTTATTGTATATTATTTGTAAAAGTAATTATAAAATTTGATATTACTTCTTAACATAATACTGGAAATCTTAAGCAACGAACCATACATCTTCCATGGTGGCTTCGGTGGCTTTTGTTCTTTAATAAGAAGCCCCCCGTCTTTGTTTGAGTTTTTTTTCCTGAAAATTGAAATACAACAGCGCGCAATCAACAATAGTACATAAACCACCTCTAATGGTAAATGTAATTTTTTTTAATTTTTTTTTTACAACCAACAGGTTGGAAAAAATATAATACTAAAAAATTTTGCAACTGAAAAATATAATTTGAAAAAAAATATTGTAAAATATAGGTTTATATCATCGACATTTGTTTTATCGTTTTTCCTACCATTAGGTTTTATAGTTTTTGTTTTGTTTTATATATGTACATACTCCCAACAACAATTCACCCACATAAAAAAAGTTCACCTGTGAAAAACTATATCAGCTTTTTATTTAATACTTAAATTCATAACGTTTTAACACAAAATTTGAACTAAAATAATAGAAACTCGTATACTCGTATATAAAAAAAGAATACGGTGATTTTATTAGAGGTGCGAATAAATTTTAAAATTATTTGTTGTGTAATAAATTTTGCTTTGTCGCCATTTACTTACATAGGTACGTACTATTATTGTGTTTCCAATTTCAATTGTTTTTATTGTTTTAAAGGAACTATGAAAAGGTTGCGAAGTTACTATCATTAATTTTATATTGTATATGCAGTAGATTTATATATTTTTCCATTATTAAGACTGTATATCTGGTAATATGAATGTTAACTTTGGTTAATAAAATATAATTTAATTACATTATGTACTTTAATTTAAATTATTTCGTTCTTTAAAGAAAATTTATTTGTAAAAAAATCTTATTAGTCCAGTCATTAATATAATTAAGAATAATATATACATTGCGTTTCAAAGAATATTATTAAAAACGTAACTTTATCAATCTTGTTGCTCAGAGAAGTAACTTACCTTAATTTCCTTTATACGGTATTATCATATGAAGTAGACCCATCTTTTTCCTGAAGCCTTATAAATTAATAGATAATAACAATCCACAGTTCTTGGAATGTTAACCTAACCCTCTTGTTTTACCTTCCGTGAAAAAGGTTCTCAAGAATCGCATTATCGAGGCGGCGGCCTATTGCAATCGAGGCATATTACATTTTGTGAAATTGACATATTCTATACAATTTAGAAAATAAAAAGTTGATCATCATACGTATCCATAACGTTGATACTACATAAGATCATTTTAAATTGACAAATTTTTAGAAATGTATTATTTGTATATAATTTTTATTATAAAAAAGTTATACAAATATAGTGTAAAGCCACCTATAAATGTTATGATTAACAATTTGATAGAATGACAATAAAGTTATTTGCGACTCTACAGTTACTTAGAAAAAAAAACCCAATAACCAAAATTTATATGGTTTATTTATACATACTACAATATAAAATATATACGAAATTATAAGTAAAAAATATATTATGACATATAATATACATTGACGTTCTAGGAAAGAGCTCTATTAAAAATATATTTTAATAAATTTCATTAAATTCCATAATCCTTCTGCAATAAAATTAATTATATATATTTCATTTAATTTTGTTCAGTAAATTCAGCAAATTCGTTCTCAATATAATATTTACTACCATTTCGTAAAAACATCTTATCCTTATACAGTCAAATCTCGCAGTAAAAACATCTAATCCTTATACAGTAAAATCTCGCACAACATATCCTCGTGGAGCGACATTTTCTTTTTCACATTCTTTACGAGACCACAAGTATATTTTTCATATTATTTATTACACTGTAATTCTTATTTTTATAAACATTACACCTTTTAAGAAAACCAAAAATTCTTACTTTCTTACGATATAAATTAAAATTTTCCATTAAAAGAATAATAAATATTTTTTTATAAATTTTATAATACGTTTAGATAACGATATTTTTGTAGAGCAATGTTTTAAAGACGTTAAGCTTATCTATAAAGTAACGCTATGTTTTCATAAATAATTAATCAGAACGGCTTCGTCATAGTCAAAAGAATTTGCAATTTATAAATATTTAAGAAAAAAAACCAATCTATATTTTTTGTATCTGTTTACAATGTTCTACTAGAGCATTTCTAATAAATAAATAATTTACCTATATATAGTTAAAATAATACAATACAGAAACATTAATAAATTAATTCAATATTGATAAAATTAAATAATAAAACTACTTCTAACCTTATTTATAAGTATTCTTAATATTTTTCAAATATGTAATTTAATAAAACCTTATATTAAGAGCCAAATAAAAGGCAAATCCTTTTCAATTATTTTAATATAATTTCATTAATTATACTTGTGCTGTCACTGTAAGTGTCCTGCCACTTTATTCTGTATACAAAATATAATATGTGTGCCTTTATAAACAAAACTAAAAGTACTCTTAGTTTTATTGCTACAAAAAAAGGACAATAATGTAACCATGAAATAAAACTTTTTGTTTTGTTGTATATATTACAGAGTAAACTACAATTCCTTGACACTTTTTACATAGCAGACATATAGAAATATTATATTATATGTACTATATATTGGATTAGTCTTTTTCATGATTATAATTTTCCTACCCCAATTGTTGTTATTGTTGTTATTATTACCAACCCTTAACACATAGGCATGCGCTTATAAAATAATTTAACGATGATAAAAACGACGAAAAAATAAAATTTAATTTTTCAAAGTCTACGTCGTGTATAACTAAGTCGAAGTAGTACATAGTTGAATTTACATCATCACAGAGTAATAATTCCGTCTTGTTATCAGTATACGCAATTAATAAAATTTTTTTTTTTTTGGTCTACTTTTATTTTCAATTTTCAATTTTGGTTTCTTCATTTCGTATTTATTGTGGTAATAATTTATCTGTAACTGAACAATCCATAAAATCCTTACAAGTGCTTTTTGATTTGATTAAATTTAGTGATTTAATCAGGGACCTGTTAAAAAATTAAATTCCATTTTTGTAACATAAAATTTATATTCAATCTTGTCAGAATATTTGGTTTTTTTTTTTTTTCAATGTTAAAATAAATCTCGCGCGTGACATTTAATCGTATACGAAAACTGTTGCACCTCTTTCAATAATATATTAAAAATATTATGTACTTACAAGAATTTATTATATATTTTCTTTATTTTAGTAAATAATTATTTTAATTATTAATTATATAATAATAAAATTATTTAAGATGATAAAATATTTTAATTGTTCGTTATCAAATGTTATGTTCACAATTCATAACTTTTAGTTGTACTACTAGTAAAGTACATTAATTTATTTGTAATAATTTTTATCAAATTTCTATTTTCAAAATATAATTAATATAATTTTATTTTATTTGTACAATTTTTTATAGATTGTTTTTTAAAATTCAAATTTTCGAAATTACCAATAAATTAAACAAAAATTATTATATAAAATTTAAAATTATTTACTGTGTTGATATAATAAATTGTTTGTCAAATTAGTGAAAAAAAAAGTGTTTATTGATTTGGATATTATTTAATATTATATACATAAATATGAAAACAAATTTTAATTAATTATTTTATTATGTATTTATTATGTACGAAGTAAAAAAATTATCATATATACAACATAAAAACATTTTTGCAATTATATAATTTATAGAAATTATTAATATATAATTTAAAAAAAAAATTAATGTGACGATTTATTAGTTGAATATAATATGGACAATTTCACAGCAGATCGTCTAGTACCAACAGCAGCAGCATCATCAGGTGGTTCGTAATTTTTTTTTTTAAATTATACAATATAAAAGATTTTTTAAAAATATATATTCTAAATTTATTTTCATATTATCACAAACAAATTAGTAATATTATTAACAACAATTACGTGTATATATTACGTGTATGAAATTTTATTGATTTTTGAGATTTTTTATTTAATTTTTTCGTGAAGTATTAGAAACGCACATTAACATATAAAGATTTTAGATTTTCATTTGCATTTCACATCATAATCATAAATATAGTAGATTGAATATAATAATATAAAAAAAAAACAAAGATTTATATTAAGTATACATGAAATATCCAATTGGAGTTTGTATATAGTTTATATTTATATGTACATATACCGTATATAGAATATTCTGTTTATATTTTGCACCATTTTAAATTATGTTTATAAAATTGTAAATAAAAATTAAAAATTAAAAATAACAATAGTTAAGATAAGGTGGTCCTTAGAATATAATTTATATTCCGAATTATTCAGTGTGATTGTGGCACTCGAATGACTATACCTTCT
This sequence comes from Rhamphomyia laevipes, assembly GCA_963920725.1. Taxonomy (NCBI): domain Eukaryota; kingdom Metazoa; phylum Arthropoda; class Insecta; order Diptera; family Empididae; genus Rhamphomyia; species Rhamphomyia laevipes. The sequence goes on from OY987259.1 coordinate 45,199,826, forward strand.
TAAGGGAATAGATTCAGAAGAAAAACTGCATAAAAACCGTAGAATTGTATGGGAAGGTTATCTATTTTCAGCACACACTGTGGTACAGGTTGTTTTAAAAAAAAGTCATTCATAGTGACGTTCTTGCGAACAAAATAATCAATTATAAACTTCTAAAAACTAAATAATTAACCCTAGAGCGACCAAAGGACCAAAAAGATATGTACATATAATTATTTAACATTTATCAGAGTGATCGTTATTTATACGGTAAGATAATATATCTCCCATATCACTATACATACAAAGTTATTACTTATAATGCTAAAGGCCCTAGGGGTTAACTGGTATAAAAATAATTATTATAAAATACAGGCCAGGAAATCATCGCCTATTTCCGTTTTAATGCCAAACACTTTTCATATTGCTTTACTTTAAACTTTCTGCAAAGTTTTGCTTTCAGCTTAATATAATTAAATACTGAAACACTTTCAATACTATTTTGTAGTAACTGCGTCGACATTTAAGACCATAAGTATATTGTTAAAGTGAGTGAGTAGTAAGAAATTGTGTAAGAATTGTATATTGCTAGAGCTATAAAATAATTTCATGGTACATTATATTAACTTGAAATAGTGATTTTTCAATTTATTTTATTTTTAATAAATTTATATACCTAAATATATATTTATTACGATCGTAATCTGCTCTATTGTCTCTTAAATCTCTACTATTTTGTCTTAAATCTGTTCTGCTAAACTCCAAACCCTCAAGGACATTGTGCTATTGTCTATATAATTCTTCATTAGCCTATTAAACTGGCCTGACGACTTGGCGAAAATAGATATATATTTTGTAAATGATTCAATTGGATTTTCCAAGCTAATCAGTTTTATTAATTCAATTACTTTTGGCAATTGAGAAAATGTGCAAGGAAAATATTCGTTTCTTTTTAATAAATCCATCTGATCAAACTTTCATTAATTTTATGCATTTTAATTTTTCCTATCTGGGTTATCGGCATCTTTATTAACAAATATAATTAAAACTTAAAACAGTTCAACAGATTAAACTAAAATTTAAATATACTTAAGTACTTAGATTTTTCATATAACATTCGAATTATTATATATATGCATATATATATATATAATTAATTTAAAAATTTAACTTAAAATATACTAATTTCGATGGTAATAATATTTTCCTGTTCTACATTTAATACATAAACTTATAAATAACTATAATAATGGCGTACGATTCAAGAGTAGATTATCTTTTCGTTTACTTTATTATAGAATATAATTGTAGAATAATGAAATTAAATATTTAAGTATATAAATTTTCAAAATATTTTCCGGTATGATCTGATTTAACGTAAATTAATAAATTAATTATTTATTTGGTATAGTATATTTTAAGATTTTTATATCATAAAATTATCCAATTATTAAATTATTTTTTTTTATTTTTATTTTATTTTTTATTTTTATTTTTATAAGTATAATTAAATTATATTTTATTTTTATTGAGTAAAGCATGTAGCCAAAAATATTTATCTATAATAGATTGTAAACTGGCGTAACCCATTCTGGTTATTTCTAACAGACATTTCTCAATAATATTGTCCCCAAGGATTTATAGAAATAGAATATAAAAAAATTAAGTGCTAAGTCTAAAAAAAAAAATTTTTATATTTATAGAAATAAATCCTTAATAATTCAACAATTATCGAAAAATGAAATTTTATATAAATATTTGTATTAAATATAAATCTTTATTAATTGTATATATGAAAAAGTTGAAAGAAAATGATGAAATTGAAATTGATAGAGTATACAATTACACAGTACAGTCATTAAAGGCCCCATACACTATCACACATGTTGTCCAACATGAGTTGGACAACAATGTTGTCATGCAGATTTGATCGTATGTGGGCATGTTTGTCGGTGTGACACACAGTTCGTCAAGCGGTTTGATAAAAATTAAACAAATTTGATTTTTCGGCATGTATGACTAGAGATTGTACAATTCTCGACAATTTTTTATTCTCGAGATTCGAGAATCTCGATTTTATAAATATTTTATTTCTCAAGATTCGGGATTCTCGATTTATTTACAATAAAATCTCGAGATTTCTCGAGAAATTTTATCATTCAAATTTTTCCTTATTTAATCTTTGTTAAATTGTTAAATAAAAATCAGTGATAGTTTTTATAATATTTATTTAAGAAACTAAATATAAATTACTAATTCATTTAATTCATTGTACAAAATTCAATAACAAAAAAACAAATAATATTATAAAAACTGAATAATATTACAAAAACTAAATAATTACAAAAAATTATTACAAAAAACTAAATAATATTATATGGTGTACTGTGTACATATATATTTTTAAATATATATGTACACCATATAATATATAAAAGAAATCTTTTTTTTTATTAATTATATATTGTTAAAATGGCTTTTTAGCACACATAAACAATTAATTGATTTGTCGGACAATCGAGTTCTTCTTTTGGATACAAAGTGTCCGGACACAAAATAATATATACAGAACAACAAATTCAAACAAACCAGCCTAGAACAAAATTGAATTTCCAAATAAAATTTGAAAGTACCCATTCACTCAAAAATTATTTTCAAAGTACCCAAAATCGCTCAATTGGGTACTTTCACTCGAATATTTTTTGTCCTACTCAAAATCGTAAAAAAATACACAAAAAGGCACAAAGAAAACAAATAGTTTTTGCAGTTTTTGTTATATCCAAAAAAATATACGTTTGAATTGCAATTTAATTTTTCATTTGGTTAGGAATTTTAATTTATTTTCATGCATTGTTTAAATAACAATTTACATAATGGCATATGTATTACCTGTAGTAGTAGAACCTACATTTAATAATTTGATTATTATAATAAATTATTCTTCTCGTATATTTTTTATTAAAAGCAGCGTCACATTGACAGATGTCTATTTATAAAAAATAGTTTCATCCTTAGGGAACTGAAACCAACGAATACTTTTCATCCTCTTAGTATTACTACATGAAACTACAGCACATTTTGTTCCACAGCCTCTCCTATCTTTTTCTGGTATTTAAACTTTTATCCCAACAATTTTAAATATAGCAATGTACTACTTTTAATTTTATTAGTTATAAAAAAAACAACAAATAAACAAACCAACTAATCACTAAATAATAGTATATTTATTACCTGCATGAAAAAAACCGTATGAAAATTTTTCTGTAAAATCATAAAAACAAATTAATGTCATATCGCCTCGAAAATTAATGAAAAATTAAATTGCAATTCAAACGTAGATTTTTTTGGATATAACAAAAACTGCAAAAACTATTTGTTTTCTTTGTGCCTTTTTGTGTATTTTTTTACGATTTTGAGTAGGACAAAAAATATTCGAGTGAAAGTACCCAATTGAGCGATTTTGGGTACTTTGAAAATAATTTTTGAGTGAATGGGTACTTTCAAATTTTATTTGGAAATTCAATTTTGTTCTAGGCTGGTTTGTTTGAATTTGTTGTTCTGTATATATTATTTTGTGGTCCGGATGTTGAGAAATTTCGCTCATTTTGTGTGCTAGTTGGTGGTATTGTCATTAACGCCAATTTCAAGTTTGTTAAATTTTCTGTTAATAATCCTGTCGAATCGTACACGTTTAGTTCATTTTTTATCAAATCCAAATTATTATTTTTCAATAATATACTGGCAGTTTCTGAACTTTGACGAATGAAACCCTCTAATTGATCAGATAAACTTATATTATTATTAGTATTGTCATCTTCAATTACAATACTTTCTTGTTCCTCTATGTTCAAATTTCGTTGTGGTTCAATTTCATTCTCCAAATTATTAGAACTAGAAGCATAAAGTCTTTTTAAAATTAAGTTTGCAGTTTTATGCACTTCATTTTTAGGTGAAAGCTTGAAAAAATCACACTCTTCTTGAGCTTTACGCCGCAAAAACTTTGGATTTTGCAAATATTTTAATAATGAAATAATTGGAATATTTCGTCTGATGTTAACTTTTTCTTTTAATGTTGTCACAAATTTTGCACTAAGTTGTGATTGGCGTTCTTCCAGTGTGCTAAAAAGAAATTTAAGGATTCCTTCAGCTTTTAAAATATTACAGTCTTGGCGACTTAATGCCTCTACCGCCATTCTAACTGGTGTTAATATATTTAATAAATCGTTTGCCATTTCTTCATCTTTTTGAGTAATCCAGTAATGATCAAAATTTAGATCAGCTAAAGCTTTTTTTATTGGATTTTTTAAACGCAAGAATCTTTTTACCATTGTTTCCAAACTATTCCATCTAGTTTTGCAATCCAAAAGTAGTTGCAGGTCATTTGACTCATTTTCTTCTAATTGCACATAATTTTGTAAAATTCCATTTTTTACAGGAGAGTTCTTAAAAAATAATATAATTTTCCTAATATTTTTTATTGCCGAAGCAATATTTGAATTCTCCATATAATTATTTTCAGAAATAAATTCGTACTCACTTTCTGTATCCAAATCATAATTGTCTTCACCATCGTTCGCAACACTCTCATCATATGATGGATCAAATTGAAATTCATTAACAGTTTCGATGTTTTCGTGAAAACTATGATTATTTTTTTCATATAACACAGACATTATAGCTAAATGAATAGCGTGATTGTAACACAGCTGTTGTAAACATGGAGCCAGCCTCCCAAATTTCACCATAACGCTTGCCCCATCAGAAGTGACGGAAACAATATCTGTACACAATTTTAAATTGAAATCATTTAGCTTTGATTCAACTAATTTTAGAATTTTTTCTGCTGGGCAAGACCCAAAAATACGTATCAAACCTAAATTATCCGATTTGTCACTTGTGTTGTAATATAAATGCACATTCATATAACGTCTATTGCGCAAACTAGTCCATTCGTCAATGGATAAACTGAATTTTTTATTTTCGCTCTTCATTTTATTAATTTTAATTATTAAATTATTTTTTATTTCTGTGTAATATTCATATACCAAATCCATTACACGCGATGTGTTTTTAGGAAGGTGCATTTTTCTTGAGCTGAGGCTGCTTCTAATAAATTCACTTTTACATATTGCATTTACGGTAAATCCGTCTTTTGCAACTAATTCTGCAACAATGCGTGCAAGATTACCATTTTTATTTTCGTTTGCATTGGCATCAAAATAATTATGTAAATTTTTAAATCTTTTCCTATTGTCATCATCTGAAATTTTAACTTTTCGCTTCATTTTGTGTATGTTTTCCATATGTCTATGCAAGCCTGATGTAGAAGATGATTTGCATTGCAATTCTTTTTTACAAATCTTGCATATTGCTGTATCTATATTTTTTTTTTCATAATTATCCCATACATTTTCGTATTCGCTCATCTTTTTGATATGGGTTAATACTGAAATATAATTAAAAAAGTTGGTTAAGTTGCATAATGTCCCCCAGTAATTATGGTAAATTTTTTTCGGAAAAAGCATTTTTTTCGATAAAACATACATAAAATTGGTACACCAAATTTTAATCATTAATTTTTTTTTTGTTATCGATTTTTTTTGTCGTTAAACAAACTTTTTAACTTCCGAATTTCAAAAAATCTAAATCACCAATTGTCAAATATCAGCTGTTGAAAATTAAACATCAATGCCCAATAAGCAAATAAGGAATTAATAATTAATAGTATGCGTATGCCTAATTGTTTCCCTGTAGGAATTACGTGCAGAGTTACGAAAACTTCGAATTTTTCGGTCAGAAATAGTTAAATAAATTTGTTTTTTTCTCGAGAATTCCCTATGATATTTTTCGAGATTCGAGAATCTCGAAAAAATTAAATTTTTTAATTCTCGAGAATCGAGATTCTCGAAAGTGAACGTTTTATCGGGAATTCTCGAGACGAGAATTCCCGTCGTTTAACTCTATGTATGACAACATGTGCGACAGTGTATGGTACTGTTTGTCACACATTCGTCATTCTTCAGAAAAATTTTGTAAGATAAACATGGCGACAGTATTAAATATTTAATTTTGGCGAGATTTTTTTAATTTATATCGCGAACATCCCAAATTTTGGAAATGTAAAAGCGATGTATATAAAAATAGAGTTTTAAAAAATATTGGATATGAAAAAATGTTAGAAAAATTTAACGAAATCGAGCCAAATGCAGACTTAATAGCATACGTAGTTCATATATAGGTGCGAATTGAACAAAATTTTAAAAAGCGAAAAATCATGTTGTGCCAGTACAGGTACTGAAGATATTTATGTGCCAAGATTATGGTATTTCGAGTAATTAAGTTTCCTGAAAGACCAAGAAACATCAATTACTATTAAATATCAAGTATTGTGTGTGTCAATTATTAAAGCTCACACAAAAATGTGCGACCTTTCGCTTCGAAGTTTAATAATAAACTGATGTTAGACAACATGTGTGACGGTGTGTGAAGAAAAACTTTTTTGCGTGACACACCAAGTTTGATAACATGTGTGATTGTGTATGGGGCCTTTTAGTTAAGTTAGATCAAACTACAATTTAAATATCAGATTAGAACTCTTGATATATTTTTTTAATTTTTGTTTATTTTTAGAACTATTTCGATTATATATTTGAATTTAAATAGTTTTTGATAATTAAAAATTTCATCTACAAATTCCAGAAGTACTTTCATAAATATATATATTAGATTGAATTTTGGCAAACTCGATTTAATTTCGTAGGATGTTGCGTTGCGACATCTTCAACCCTTTGGTTTCGTAACTCTATAACTTCCTAAATACAAAACAATTTCCCTGACTACTGATAAATAGTGAATATATTATTGAATTATCATAAATAACACTAAAAAAAAGAAGATATTAATATCTTAAAGCTGTAGCTTTTTTCACTTTTTGAGTGAATACTATTCACTCACAGTGGATAAAGCTATGATGTTCCCCTCGCTGAAAACAAAAAAAAAAATATTAATAATTACACACAACTGCTTAATACAATCAGTTACATAGTATAGTTCAATTTCAAAATAACGCTACTACTTCAATACATCGTCACCTGATATTTCAATGCATTTAGAAATTTTTGTACAAAAGTAGTTCGAAGTTCTGACAGGTAAGAACAAAATAATTAAATTAGCCTTAGGCTTTGCATTTGTGAAAAGAACCCAATACTACTTCCCTCCGATGTCACATGTAAATTCGATGAAAATTAAAATTAAGAGAGCCTACATCAGGTCCATAAATCATGTAATAACCATTCGTCTAAATTAATAAATAATTCATTGATTTTAAAGGATTTTTTAAATTAAAGCTTACTATAATTAAAATTGAATTTGTAAGAACAATAAATTATTAATTGCATTAATTGATAATGCTCACCTTGTTTTTTTCAGTATTTGATACAATGAAATAGATCGTATCTGAAAATTCTATATAGAATATAAATATTGGTTTCCAGTATTTGATATTAATACTTATTATAAATAAAAGAATTATTATTTTATTTAATTAAACTTACTAATTATAATATATATTTTATAAAATAACTTTGTCTTTCATAACAAATTTCAACTTTTAAATTTTCATGAATTGATTCAAAGTTTCACCAACAATCAAGGACGAATATATACAAATAATCGTTTTTTACAGCAAAACCTAAAGAAGCATTATTAAAATATAATTTATATACTAAATATATATTTTAAATCCAAAAACGATATTTGTATCTATATACATATATTTATATGTACATTATATGAGCAATCATTATTATATTTTAATAAAGGCTATCAATTTTTGTATACGCACATATATATATTTTTTTAAGTATATACATTATGAATTTCTGTATATATATTTGATGGCGGAATAACCTTAAGGGTGTTTAACATCTTTATATATAATATATAATATTATAGCTAAATTTTCGACCTTCTACCTTGTGATCCTTTCCCAATCTATAACAGAAAAATTGATACTTTATCCGAATTTCAAATCTGATACAATATATAGCACAATATTATATTCATGTGTACATTTATATTCATTTTACTTCCCAGCATATTTCATAGAATTTCCGATGTATTGTACCATGTTTTTCTGGTGGATAAATAATCATATTTTTTTTTTTTTTTAAAACATATTATATAATATAAAATGATATTTATCCAGTTGATGGTGTTCATTGTTTGCCATGGAAAATCGATAAAAAATCAAGAGATGGAAATAATAATAATAAAAAGTTATAAGTATATAAATATTATATTTATATATGTATATTTTGAAACCAAACATAGAAAATGAGGATGACAAAAAATTGCAAAAAAAATATTTCCATCAAAAATGGTCAAACATTTTAGTTTTGTCTTGTCGTTTAATCAGTGTCAGTAGTCAGTCTTTTTAATGTAGTTAGAGGTAACTTATAATAAAAATTTTCATTTAAATTTGATTACGATTTATACAAACACTATTAACATACCCCTAAGTTTATTTATATATGAATTTATTTTATGTATTTGGGCTACTATGTTTTATATAGTTTTCTTTTATTTTAATAGATCTATAGAAATAATGTTTTAATATTTTCTTAATTTTCTTTTTTTGATTTTATTCATTTTAACCATTTCTTTTTAAACAAAAATATTCTAATATTTTTCAGGAATATTATAATATATATTTATAAAGTATTATATTATTTCAATCATTTTATATTTATATTGTTACGTTTAGAAGATTGAAATTATTAATATCTTTTTTTCTTCTGTTTCTTGGCTCCATGACTATGTAATTGTCTCGTATTTTGATATTAAGATTGTTCCACAATGACGTCAAAAATTAATTACAAAGTTTGCATAAATTATGTTTTTATGATACGAATTGAATAAGGAATAATTTTGATTAATTAAATTTGTTATACAAAAAAAAGTATATTAAAAATACATTAAATAATTTTATTAAGTTTTTGGAAACTTATTTTGTTGGAACTATTTAACATAATATCTTATTAGATTGTCACATCACGTATCTTTTAAAAATAAGAAATATAAATTTGATTTTAAATTACTAAAAAATTGAAAAGAGTTTTCTTTAGATATAACTTTCTTTAGATAATTTTAACATGATCTATAATATATCAATGTTTCCTCAAATATTCTGTGTTTTTGTTAAAAATATTCATTTGAATATCAGGACTGTTTCCCACGTGCTGCTGTCTCATTTCCACTGTTTCTCTTTCACGTGCTGCTGTCTCATTTCGCTATCGTCCATATAAATCCAGTTCGAACTAAAACATCTACAAATTGTATTACTTATTTTTATGGCCTTACAAACTGAGTGTAATAATCTTAAACATGATATCAGACAAAATCCTTAAATATCACATTTATTTCTGTAATTTCATTATTATTTATATAAGCTAAAGCTGCTGTCGGTCTACAGCAGTTTCCTTTTCGTTACCATAGCTGAAAAATATTTACGAATTTTTATCAGTTGTAGATTGTTGATTTTTTGTCTATTATATTTTGTTATCTTTGTAATTTCCGCAGTAACTTAAATTCATCTAAATTTAAAGCATTATTTTTATAAAATAAAATAATTTTTATAAAATCAAAAATTTTAAACCTGGCAGTCTAACTTAATTAAAATTTGATCTATGACCTTTGTAGTAATTTCTTATTTTCTTAATACGAAATTGAAATTACTAATTAATAGACCAGGACTTGAAATAACGTCTCTACAGGTTACGTTATTCGATAACGTTATATTATAATTTAATTCGTTATATAACGAATAAAAATATAATTTCAACAGAAAATAATCACAAAAGATTAGATTGCTCTCCATTTTGATTTTCGAAAATCGGCAGTAAATAATTAAAAATTAACTTGATAAAATACTTAACGTACATGAAAAGTTATTGGTTATGAAAGGGAAAGGATACATTACTGTTTTAAGGTTATCGGGTTTCGTTACGTTAGTTATTATTACTACATTCCTGAACTAAACAATAATATGTAAATCGTTAAGTTGATTTGTTTCGTTAAATATTTTTATAAGCTAGTTTTTTAAATATGATCTTTTAAGACATTTTCGTTTTTCTAGCAGTTTAAATGTCCTTAAAATGTGTATTTGTTAAAAAAAATTGTTAACTGTAACATATTTATAAGTGTTCTGCAGATAAATATCTTCTTAATCGCATATACTAAAATTCTGTTACTTATTTCAACAAACTCATATGTTATTTATATGTTCAACTTCATTTAAATATTTTTATGTAGTATAAATGTTAAATGCATTTTGGATAATTATTTATTGTAACTATATACAAATTGTGGTGATATTTTGTATATATAATATTACAGTTTTGTTTTAATAATTCTTGTAATAATCTAAATACAGATACAGAAACCCACCTGGGTTTTCTGACTTTTGTTAAAACACCACATTTTAAGTCATATTTGTAATTATTATTATTAATATTTTACATGTTTTAAATCATAAACGTATTTTAAAAGTTTTTTGACCGATAAGTAAAAAAAAAAATGTTGTATGACCTTTTTCAGAATTCCAATAAAATTCACGTTTTTGCAAAAATCAGTAAATTTCATATAAATTAATTATAATTTAATATTGTTACATAAAAAATAATCTTAAACTTAATATATTGAGAAATGTAAGGTTATAAAGTTTTATAGAAATCGAACTATCGTATAAAAAACTGTTCACTGAAAGCGAAATCAATGAGCTGGGAATTCTGTTGGACAAAACAATTAATTTCAGATTACATTTTGATAAAACTTAGTCATCTCGTAGCAAAATGTGGAATTTCATAAAAAGGAGATAAAAGAAATTATATATAACTAAAATATTATATACTGTTCCTTAGTTCGTCCAATTCTAGAACATGGTCGCGTTTTATTAGAATCCTCATTTCATCAAAGATATAAAATTTTGTTATTTGTTTTGATAATTCAAATTCATATGAGTTACCTGCTTACAAGACCAGGATAAAATTATTAAATCTACGCATATTAAAATATCGTAGAAATATGGCGGGTGCAGATTTTTCACTTTTGATTTAAATCAATAATAAAAATAAATTGTTGCCAGTTAAAACAGAAGATTAAAATAAACATAAACCGTCCAAATTTAAGAAACATTAACTAGCTGATTATATGAGTCTATCATAAGAATCAGTAAAAAAAATTAAATTATTCAGTGGTTATTTATTATGCACCTAATATCAGGAGAATAAATTATAAAAGCGACATGACAAATTATCAAATTCATGATTGATAGTATAATTCTATTTCGAATATGTATTTATTTATTATTTACTTATTAGTTTTATATATATATAGTTTATGGTAAATTATATACATTATTGTAATATAATATAATAAATATAGTTTTTAGTAAAATGTCTGTAATCATCAGATATCAAATAAATAAATAAGTAAATTATAATTAAAAAATGATAGTGTAAACTTAAAAGATAGATCAAAAGGTTATTTGGTAAATTAATATATTACTGTCACACAAAATCAATTAATTATAATGAATTTTCCTTTTGCTTTTGCTGAAATTTTTTTAAAAAAAGTTATATCTTCGAAACTTTTTTATTCCTTAAAGATTAAAGTATTTTTTCAGGCTTGCTATGCAGTTATAGGATGTATACCAAAATTAATTACCACATTTGTTTTAGGTTTTAGTTCTAAATTGTGAACGAATAAAAAGAAAAGCACTAGTGAAAAATAATAGATTTATTCAAAAACCTTCTATTCATTAATTTCTTAAAAAATATTACAAATGCCTCGTCCATGGAGCATTGACAGATTCGAGGCTACTATCTACGTTCTACGACATTTTCTATGATTCTTATCTGTTTCTTGTTGTCCCGGATATGCAGAGTTGCTGTGGGTTAAAGATGTAAACTTTTAATTTCAGATTATCTCAAGAACGATAATTAAAATCTCCATATATTTCAAGTAAAATTAATTTGAACGTGGTCGTTGGGTATCCTTTATCCAGTACATTTATATCGATATCGACTGATGTTTATTTTCCGGGTGCCTACTTTTTGATTCATCTGTGGGTATATCATATTATATAATATGATACCGTTTTTGCTGGATACAGCATTACCAACATTAAAGTTGATACGATGTGTTATGTTATTTAATCAATTCGAATTTGGTTCTTTAATTACCTTTGAAATGTATTCTTTTTTTTATATGTTCTTTAATTAAATTAAGGTATATTTTTTGTTTTATTTCATTTTTAAGAATATACTAAACAATATTCTGAACTTTTTAAAAAAAATTAAATCAATATATAATTAAAAATTAGCTATTTTATATTTCAAAACTCTAAAATCTTAAAAACTATAAGAATTATGTTAAGTTGTTTTTAAAACGACATTTGAAACCGGATATGTAATGTCATTCTAAATTAGATTTCCATTGTTTTCTTTAAACTCGTCACTAAGTATCGGATATCTATTGTTATTTTAGTGTGATTATATAATTCGTTTAAAAGTTAGACTTAAAACGATATCAAATATGTAGACATGGTGCTGTCTAAGGTCTAGGTAGGGTTTACAGGGTTTACACTTTTCCAAAGCCGAATAAATTTGAAGAAAATTCGAATGAATTCGAAGAGTATGTTAATGTTCACTTTAAAGTATTATTTAAATTTTTTATATTTTCTTTTAACATAATTCTAATTAAATGCTGGCATAAAATAATTTCCAATTATTTAATATATAATTTGTGATCTATTAATTATAGTAATTATACCTGTATATTATAATGAAGAACTAACTAACTATATACTACGTAGAGTAGACACTACATAAACAATCTACTATAATATTTACTCAATGTGTAATATAATAACCTAAACAAAAAAATTATGAATGAAAATTAGAAAACATTATTTTTTTTTTAAATAGAAGATTTGTTTTTTTTTTATTGATTTTAGCTTACAATGCAAATATTTTTCTGTTCTTTTTGATGTGTTTTGATTAAATAGGTTTTCCACCCCTTTAATAATCACCTGTAAATAAAAGAGCAATGTAATCAAAACATATTTTATTATTTAGAACATCACCTAAATACCTGTTGAAATTTTTATAAGTAGTTCAGTTAAAGAATTGATTTTATATTAAATTTTTAAATTATATATATACAGTACTTTGTAAATATTAATAAATACCTTTATTTATTTACTTTTATATACTATATTGAAATGTTTTTTATATTTTTTTTTTTTTTTTAATAATAAATTATTGGTTTTCATTTTTTCCATAGATGATGACAGTGATGGTGATCTTGTAACGGATTTCTTACCATCAAATTCAACAATAAATAATCAACCATTTGTTAATACAAATCCATTTATAAATAATAGTAATGAACATATTATAAATAATAATAAACAAAATTCAAATTCAATTAAATCATCATCAATAATAACAACAACAACAACTTGTGTTAATCAAAATTTAGGTGCTGGTCAACAACAACAAAATAATTCAAATTCAAATAATCATTATCATAATCCAAATCAAACACATTCACAATATCATCATCAACATCCAATACCATTAATAAATATACCTCATAATCCGGTTACATCAAATCCAATCAGTATGGTACCAATAATTAGTGTTACTCCACACAGTCCGGGTGCAAAATATAGCAGTATTTTAGGTAAGTTAATAATTAATTTTCTTGTTATTTTAAAGTAATAGACAGACAGATAAATAATTATTATCATTGAATTTATATTTAACAAAACGAACAAAACAGACATCAGAAAAAATAAATAAATTTTAATGAAAAATTAACTATTTATAGATGATTCATTATGTCACTTACAAAATATTCGAGAAAGTGTTGTACAAATGAAAAACTCAACAGTACACATGCAGGGATATATAAATTCCTCATTAGTTCATAGTGCAGTGGTAAAGAATATCACAAATTAAATATATATAATTTTCAAGAACGTTTTGTTTTTTTTTTTTTCAGTTAAGTTCATCAAGACTTTTTTCATCATGTCCATCATTATCAGATTTAGCTGCAGCAAATGCTAATTGTACTATGTGGTCACCACAACAATCATTAATTAATTCAGATCGTAGAAAATCATGGACTGCTATAGAAGATTTAACAGAATGTACTAATAAAAGTTCACATAAAAGGTTTATTAAAAAACTAATCAATATTTCGAATTTAGTAATTTAATAAATTGATTGATTTAGTGTTAGTTTATCGAGTTTGGAAAGTGAAGAACAAGAATCAATTCGAGTTGCTGAACGTCATAGATCTAGTAGAAATAGTACTGGTGGTATTTCTACACATTCCTTAAATGAGGCTGAATTAGCTGTAAGTTTTATAATTGATTTATTAAATTTATTTTTTCGCTTTTTAATTTTGGCTAGCCAATTAACTTAAAAAAAAAAAAATATCATATATTATAATTAATGCTTTGCAGCGTGATTTTGAGCGTATTGCTGCTAAACGAAATTTAGCTCCAACATTAATTAGTCGAATACCATTACAAAAAAGTATATCGACACCATCAATTGCTCCACTTCGTATACCTGGTGCCAAAGAAGAAAATAATATAACAACGTGAGTATAACAAAATAAGAAATTAATAAAAATTATTTTCAAATGTTAATAATATAAATTGATAATATAAATAATTGTTTTAATTAAATTAGTAAAGCTTTTTTTTGCATATTTGTTTTTTTTTTAAATATGCTATGAATTTATTATAACCACAAAATTATAGCAATTATACTTTGAAATTATTGTACTATCAATATTTTAGTAATAGAATTTTAAATTTACTTTAAAATATAGTTACACTATGTAAAATTGCTACAGTTTTGGAATAATAAATTTATTTTATTTACGCTGAATATTATATACATAATTTTATAGAAATTAATAGAAATTTAAATTATAATTATTATTAAGCTCTCAAATTAATTTCGTTATTTTAAATTTTTTAAATGCTTATACTATAGTTAATATTTCAGAATATAATAGTATAGAATAATTTTGTTATTTGAAGAGTTTCACTGAAAACAATCACTATAATTTTATTTAAATAAATTATTCAAATTTGCATTATTATAATTATTAATAAATTATGATTAATTATTGTTACAATAGTTTAATTAAATACGCTTTTTAAATATTTACATTTCTTAGTTTATGTGTATATTTTTATGTCATAATTTAATTTATATAATTCAGCTTAATGGTTCTTTATGCAATAATTGTATTCTTGCATCTGATTTTTATGAAGACTGAAATATGATTATTTTTTTTGAAGAGGACTTTTGAATAAAGAACTAAAATTGATTAAAAACATTAATATCGTACAAAATATCTATTTAAAAAAAAAAACAATTCGAGCAAATTATTGCATCTCATAAATGCTTTACAAAAATATTTACAAACCTCTTTCTGTTTCTACGTACCTAAAAGTTAAGACTACAGTAAGAATACAAGTAGGAATCGCTGAATCTAAAAGAATGAAATTAGGGATATAATTATTATTGTTAATAGTATATTTTACAGTACAGTATATTAAATAATTAAAATATATACTATATTAGTATTATGTATATTAAATTAGAGAAAACTAAGTGCAAATAAATTTATGTTTTTGTAATAGAAACATTATTTATATGCTAAAATGTTTAAAGAAAAGATATATATTTTGAAATGAGCTTTAATAAAATAAATTAAAACAGTTCATATATGTAACAGAATAACTGAATAATAACGTTATTTTACCGAATATAACTCAAAAAAATATATTTCAATAGAAACATATTTTCCCAAGCAATATAACGTAATGTGGGCGCAAACCTTTATAGCCCGAACAGAATCAACGCAGCCAACGTAAGAAAAAATATTTAACGAACACAATCAAAAGTAGTTTCGCTGCGAAAAAATTTTTCTACCTAATAATATACACTAACAACATTTTTCTACCTGATATTAATGTGACGGAAAAAGTTAAAATTTGGATAACTTTTTTCTCGATTCTGCGACGAGGCTGCGTTTGTTATAATGGGTTTCATATATTTTCATACATTTTAAATTTTTGGTATTTCTTATGTACGCTGCGTTAATTCTGCTCGGGCTATTAGCGGTAGCTGTAGATTTTTTTTCCCCCGCCAAGACAAATACAGTACAAACGCAATGCTGGCGTGGTCGGTGGCTGAGAAAATTATATTTTATTATATTATTATATTTTTTGCGTGAAATCTTTATTTATTTATTTAAAATGTCACTATGAAAAATGTCAGTCACATTTCAAATTCGTCTCCTTTATTAAGTTCAATCTTGGCTGTTGCTTTTTTTTCCCCCTTAGCGGTGACCGCTAGCATTGTGTTTGCTTTCATTGATTTCCATATGTTGAATAATTTTCAAAGTTTCCGCTAAAGGTTTGCGCCCACATTACAATTAGGGATAAATAAACTGATCAACTCTGACCACAACAATAAATTTATAAAAAAAAAATATGTACTAACCAAAATATGGATTCCATTATTCCTAGTAAAACAATTCGTGTTCTAAACATTTTAAATAATTCCAAGTAAATTAAATTTTGGTTTTCTTTAACATTATAATGCAATTAAAATAATAATTATTATCTCTATGATGCATTTATTTGCTAGCAGTTGGTTTCGTCGGTATATAAATCTACACAAATTTTATTTTTTAATAGTTTGCTTTAATAGTTTTAAATTTGCTTGAAAATATAAAAAATATGATAAAATTTTAAAAGCGTATTTACATTTTTTATAAATTAAATTGCATTTTATTTATTTTTTTCGAAATAATTCTTTGTTGCTTTAATTAAAATATTACTTTTATTTTTAATTTATTTTTATCTTTGTGTGGTCATTGGTCAAAATACTATATAAAAAAAAAAAATATTGAAAAATTGAAAAATCAAAAATTATTTGGCCTGGATAACAAAATTTGCATATAAAATTAAAAAAACAAAAATGTAAAAAATAAATATTAGAACAAGACATTTATCAGACAGTGAAGATGACAATCAAGATGATCGATCATTACTTTGTGTTAGAGATAAAATGTAAGTATTTTATGTCACAAAAACTAAAAAAAAAAAAAAACATATTTAATATATAGCATTTACATGTCAACTTGTTCTTTTTTCCAAATCAAATTGGTCCTTTCCCAAATTAATTTTGGACTTTTTCCCAAATCAAATTTGAATTTTTCAAATTCTATTTTATTCGCTATTATATTAACAACAAATTTTACTTCTTTTAAAATGACCAATTTGATTTAGAAATGCTATATACTAAATTTCGAATTGTAATTCGTAATTATAAAATAAATTTTCAATATAAAATTAATTCTACAAAATATAATGAACTAATTTATTTTTAATCTTTATGTTGTGCATAAAATGTGTATTTTCATTGCTTTAATGCATTAATATTTCTGCACAAATTTTAAGTATTTTTCTTTTTAATTTTTACTTATATTTATTTTTTTTATAAAAATTGATTAAATATAAAAAAAAATTATTTCAAATTTTATCATAATTTTTTTAGTGAAGTTTATTCAGATCATCCGGAGAAACGAAGAAAACGTGGATCTTTGTTTTTCCGTAAGAAAAAGGACAAAACAAAAACAAAAGGACAATCAACCAATTGTGATGGTAAAGAAGATATTTATAAATATCAAAAAAAAAAAAACGTATTATATTTTGTAATTTTTGTTTTAGCATGTGGTGCTACAATAAATTTATCTACTGTTAAGGATCATGCTATTGAATGTAAAGCTAAAAATGGAAAATCTTCAAAATCAGGATCAGGAAAAAATAAATCTACTACAAGGTAATTTATAAGAATTTCAATTTTTATTATTTTTATTAAATTTTTTTTATTTTGTTATCAAATATTATTTCGTAATAAGTTTTTGGTCAATAAAAAATGATTTAACATGTCTATCAGAAATAATGTTATATAAATAATGTGCAATATATTGCGGAACACCAAAATTAAAAATACGAAATATACAAATTGTATACAACAAAAAATATAGAAATAAAATCATTATTACACTTCAATTTTTTCGAAATTCAAATTTTCCAATTAACCCCTCAAACAAGCTCGACGTGACAGACGCAACGGAGACGGATTCAAATGTCGTAAAAAAGTTAAATGTATAGGAATATATGAAAGTGAGCAAAGTTACGACGGACGCAACACGCAAAAGTTGAATCGATTTCAACTTACGACGGATAGAAAATAAGTACTTTTCAAAATTTTTAATTGAATTAAAATAAATTTATATTTGACATTCCAAAAAATCTTTGAGTGAATTATTAATGTGAAAAATTAATTTAAAGTATGTATAAGTACATAGTTTTGTTAACAAAAAAAAAATGTTTATAAACTATCATTGAAGAATATATAGTCCGTCTCAACCGTCGAGTTTGCTCCATCGAAAATTCTTATGCGTTTCTTGTCCGTCCGTTGCGTTTGTCGTCAGTCGAACTTGTTTGAACCATTACATTTTTTTTTTTATATAAATATATTTTTGAGAACAAATAATTAATTTTTCTCAAAATTCGAAATCGTCAAATATGAAAAAAAGGTAAATCCATTATAGAAATTTGTTTTATTTTAAATAATACAAAATTTAATATGAGATATGAAGATACAATATAGAAGATCTTATTAAAATAATTAATCGCTTCTTCGAATTTATGTTTTTCGTTTGTTTTTTTTTGTTTTTTTATTTAACTTTTTTTTTTTAAGCTACGGAATGTATTTTTATTGCCAGTTTATCTATTTTGTTTTATATAAATATGAAAATATATTATAAATATATATTAAATTTAACTAAAAAACTGAAAATAAATTAATATTAAACCAGAATTTGAAGAGAATTTTTTATTATATATATTAATACAAAAAATTGCATTCCATATAAAATAATTGCTTTTTAGTGTTTTGTTTATTTATGTCTTTTTTATTTAAATCAAAAAAATTATTGTTTTTTTATAAATATTAATTAAAACCTTGAGGCCACACATACAATTATTTATATAACTAATTAAAAACATTTAAATACTATTACTCTATAAATTAAATAATTAATTAATATATCAAATAAATTTTTATAAGAGATAGAAAACCAAAAAAAAATTTTTAAATTTTATTAATTTTTGTCATTATTGTTGCAGTAGTTATGAAAATGGTATAAAAATAAATGATGAATTTATTGCTTAGTGACATAACCTTAATAAAAAATATAAAACAAATTATTGTTATAAATATTACTTATTAACTTAGTCCATTTTCATAATTACTGTCTCATTATTTTCATTAGTAATAATTGTATAATTTTGTAATAATGAATTAAGAATAAAACGAAAAATTATGTACTATTCGAAAAATATTTAAAAGAAAATTGGCAATTTAATTTTATTAGAAAAAAAATAATATGGAAAATATAATAGGCAACAGCTTCAACACAAGATTATTGAAATGGATTTTATTTTTCAATTTATCGAGAAAGGATGTTTTTTTTATATTATATAGTAGAATTTTACTGGAAAATCAATTGGAAGAAAACAGAAACTTTTAACAATCATTCTAAAAAAATTAACATTTTTATAATATTTGAATAATCCAAAAATATAAAATTCAAATGTAGATTATTAATATTGCCAATAGTTAAAAACCAGTTAAAATGCTCGTATATCCTTTTACATATTGCACTTGCTATTTTCAAGACTAATTATTTTCGTACCCATAAATAACTTAAAATTATTTAAACCAATAGATTTAGTAATATTCGCTTGAATTTAATTAATTAATTAGATTTTTTTTAAAATTTTATTTATATTTTTTATTTGAAAACTCAAGTGTAGTGGGACACTTAAATTGCCTAAGATATTTGATTAGCAAATTTAAATAAATTTATGCAAATTATAATAAAATAAAAAAAATTATTTTCATAATTCTATTATTTTGCATTAATTTTGATTTACCATATTCGATATATTATTAAAAAATATAAATTATGTGATATATTAAGTATTTTTTGGTGACCCACTACGCTTTTTTTTATATCACATTGATTATTATCATTATTACTTTATATTGATTCCGTGAAACCCTTATATAAAATAAAATTATTGTAGAAAAAAGATTATATTTTTCAAATTTTGTTTTAATTGTTTTTTGTTTTTATTAACAACCAATTAACATTAAAAAAACAAATATTTCTAAAAAAAATATATATTTTATCAAATACCAATATTTTTTAAAAGCGGCAAGAAAATGACCGGATGCTACTCTCCTTGGAGATTGGTCGCTAACAAACTCGGCGTGACTACACATCACGCTAGGTAACAAATGTAAACTGACAAAACGAAAAACTTTATTGTTTTATACCTGAAAATTGTTAAAAAAAAAAAAAAAAAAATTTTTAAAAAAAAATGTGAAAATTGTTTTCAAGATTTATCTTAAAGTTTTCGCTACGCTTTCTACCATTTATTTAATTTATTTTGTACTTTATTTTCTTTGCTATTTTTTATTAAAATTATATTAAATTTTGAACACAAATTGTAGACAAAGAATTTTCTTTTAGTGTATTTTCAAAAAAATATATTTTTATATTTTTCCTATTTTACTTATTCAAATAATTTTAATAAAAATGGCTTCTTTTAAACTCTGTCAATCTTGATAAAATTTCTCGTTGCTTCTTCGTAAAATTTGTATTAAATTTTTAAAATATATTTTTTCTAAATTTTATAATCTTTTTTAATTTGCCATTAAACGCAAAAATATAAAAATTTCACTTTTAATTTAATTTTTATTTTGTAAATGATGTTTTTTCACATTGGGAATTCAAAAACCAATTTTTTTTTGGAAAAAATAATTTTATACAAATGATAATTTTAGTAGTTAATAAGTTTATTTTTATGGTCCCAAACTAAGTACACGAACAGAGTGACGCTATGAACGGTGCTGGAAGCTGTGCTGTAGTATATTTTTATATAAAAAGTAACAACAACCACACTACAGCACATATTCCAGCACCGCTCATAGCGTCATTCTGTTCGTGCACTTAGTTAGATTTTGATATTCTATAGAGAAAATTGATTTAATTTTTGGTAACCTATTAGGAAATTTCCATATGAATCATCACTTTTTTCTATTGAATAACGATTGTATATCTTCAGTGGTTTACATAATTCATAGTTTGGGATTATATAAAATTTACATTCTAGATTTTCCATAGTTATTTGGAATCCATTAAAAATATATAGTTCTCAATGTACAAAAACAAAATTTATTTCTTTCGTATCAAACGTTTTCAAGTTTACCGTGTATTTCATAATGTAGTTAATCTATAATTAAGTTTTTTTTTTATATAATTATAAATCTATTTTTACTGCACAATAATTTCTTTTATTTAATTATTTTGTTTCTAAATTTCCACAATTTTCTTTGAAACAAAAAATTGAAGTATACTTCCAGGTATTGAATAATTTCCTTAGTGTTGTTACTATAATATTTAAAGGATACTATTTTCTTTGTAGAGCGTCGTATATTATTCATTCTTACTTTTTAGGTGGTAGCCTCTTATTTTCTTAAGTTTCTATTAATAATTAAATTTTTGAATATTTTCCCCATAGTAGGAATATATAAATCAAAAATTAGTTAACAAATATAAATTAATTATATTTTCCTAGTTTTGTCATTGATGTTTTTCAAAATTATACAAATATATATAATCGTATATAAAATAATAATACATTTTAAATACATTTAATATATACATATTTCATAGATTTTATGTTTAATATAATAAAAAAATATATTGGATAAATTTATTTTAAAGTGGTTTTTGTAGAGTAGAAATTATTTGATTTTATTAAATTTTGATTTAATTAAATTTTGTATATAGAAAATTTTATGTTTTTTTTATTTTATTCATGTTATTTTAGTAAAACATTTTAACTAAATTAATTTAAAAGTAAATGCTTTACATAAAAAAACGTTTGAGAAAAAGTCAAATATTTTTCACAGTGAAAGTGCAACGAAGAATCTGTATTCGTAGTAGGGAATTTGTGCTTTTACTATAGTAATTATTGAATGTTAAACTTAAAGGCTAATTTTCTCTAATCTGCAGGCCAATTTAGTGATCTTGATTAATCTGTATTTGCAACCCTATACAATACACAATATAAAATAATCAAATATAAAATTCAGAACATTTTAAAAACCTTCAAAATATCAAAATTACTTTGATATTATATATTTTTCATTTGCATTTATCGTGATTTGACATTATACTTTCGAAATATACTTTGCAATAATCAGGCTATAGTTTGAACCTTCTATCCTAGCTGGTTTGTACAACAACATATTTCACAGTTTTGAAACCCAAAGATTTGTCATCTTGTTCTAATTGATGTCTTCAAAATGAATATTAATAAAAATCAGAACAGTTGATTAGTGAAAATCAGTCTTTATTAACTGGAGCTTATTAGGAAAGTAAATTTAATAAGTTATTAATATTACTTTTTCATTAAAGGTCTTATATAAATAATGGCCATTTAAAATTTACTTTTCGTAACAACGACTTAAATATTCGTTAAATTTAAATCATAATAAAATTTATATTTAAATTTTCAAAAAAATATCATTTATTAAAATTATATTTTGATTTTATTAATTATTTAATTTAATTTTTTAATATTTTATAATGAAGAAATATATATTATTTATAATAAGTTTTATGCACTAAAATTATATTAGTTTTAGCAAATCATAAAGCAATTGCTTTTTGCAACAAACAAACAAATAATTTACAAATTAAAAACATTATTTCATAAAAACATAAAAACATATTTAAACAAAACACAAACAAAATAGTAAAAATTGTATATAAAATTAATAAGAAAATAATTATTTCTAAATTTATTTAATTTTTTTTTTCATTTTGGCTGCTATAAATATATTTAAATATAATTTTTTTTTTTGAATTATAAAAATGTAGTAGTTACATTTTAATTTAACAAAGTTAAATTTTATTATATTAAAAAAAAATAATAATCATTTATTTTCAATAAATCTTATTTTTATTGTACTTGCTTAAAGTTAACTTGAAATATTTTTACAAAAAGTATAAATCTATAAAATCGAATTTATACGATAGCATTAAGTTTAAACTCATGTCATCATGTGATGAGCTAACATTTGACATAATTTGAAATATTATCTTTAATAACATTTTAATTTAAACTAAAATTCTTTTAAAATTATTGATAAATAATCAAATAGATTATCAAACGATTGAATGTTTCCATGTAAGATAAAATTGGCAATTTTTTTCGATTTGCAAGAATAAGTAAAATCAGCTAAATTGTAAATTTGTGTGATTTTGAGTGCACGAACTAACTCCCAGCTAAATCTTAATATTAAAAATCAATAAATTCGCAAATTTTGGAAATTGAATCATTTCTTTTGGAACTAATGTAATTTTAGTACGAATCGTAAATGTCCTAAACACTAAAGAATACTGTTATTGGGACTTGTTAATTTTCGAAA
Source organism: Rhamphomyia laevipes (assembly GCA_963920725.1). Classification (NCBI taxonomy): domain Eukaryota; kingdom Metazoa; phylum Arthropoda; class Insecta; order Diptera; family Empididae; genus Rhamphomyia; species Rhamphomyia laevipes. The sequence continues at coordinate 45,223,480 of OY987259.1, forward strand.
AAAAAATTAATGTAGGAAGCCATTAAATTGATTTTGGGAGTTTGGGAATTTTAATTGGGACAGTTTATTTAGAAATTAGTAATTATTGTGAAATTTACTTTGAATAAATAAACTGTGTTTATAAAAATTTCTAGATAAGGCAATTAATATTATGGAATTATGTCTCATTGTCACCAAATAGGTCATTAATGGTGTGGAATGAATCGTAACAGGTTCGACGCGTTCAATTTGTTATCGCCCTTAAGGTTGATCAAGTTATTTTTTGTAACTTCCTGGGTGTTTATTCTTTTTATGAGATATTGTGTTGGGCAAATTTTCCAGCAATCTATTTTAAATGATGCTAAATATATACTAAAAACTTTTTTTAACCAATTATTCGTTTTTAATTTGAGAGAGAATTCATTTTATTAGAACTTGGATAATTATCTTTGGCAGTTAATTGATTTCGACTAGTAGTTAATTCATTTCATTCGAAACTTGTTATTGGGGTTTAGTTCATTACAAAATTAATTATAAGATGCTGGGAATTAGTTCATATTTCTTTTGGGTATAATATCATTTTATCTGGAATTAAGTGCATTGGGAGTTTGTTTATTTATTGGGGTGTTAATCACTTTTGTAATTTCCATTATTATAATACTGTTAAATGAAAGATCTTAAAAAGAAGGAAAAACTCCAAAAGTCGAAATTAACTAACAGCAATTACACGGAATTCATAAAAAGTATTAGACATTTTTTCAATAAATTTTAATGAAGCTAATGTAAATGAAGTAAAAACGATTACCTTTAAATAAAATCAATAACATTTAAATAAATTCGGATCAATAACAACAATTGTTACAAATAAATAATATATTCATTAAAACTGATGCTGTGCAATTTATTAAATAGACCTATAAATAAGCTAAATTGCATGTAACTAAATTCGAAAACTTCAGATTTCCATTTCAAAATATACTGTAAAGTGTTTATGTCGTTTCCAACTTACCTTATTACAGTTAAAATATTAATTAAAAGTATTTCAAGTTAATTTTGCCAAAAAAATATGTTTTTCTCTTCACATAAGAAAGTCAATTATTAAAATATATATGTTTAATTTGCCAATTTTTCTTTATTTTTATAGTTTATATCAATTCATTTTTAATTTAATTAATTTGCATTTTATATTTGTTATTATTTTATTTATTTATTTATTATTATTTTTGTTTTGTTTTATTTAATTTAATTTTACGCTTGCATTTAGCCATACTTCACATCATCATGATGATGGCCGGGACTATTATGATGGACATTCACATAATGAGCATTCCAAGTAAGTATTCACCAAAAAATACAAAAAAAAAGAAAAACACTGAAAGAAAATTACACAACATTTACAACAACACATCTTCTCTTATTTTTAATCGTGTATATATAAAAGTAGATCTAAAATATTTTAAATGTGTTTCGTTTTTAATTTAAAAAAATGTGTCAGCTTTTACTATATAAATATATAAAAAATAAATAAACTTTCGTCCTCTTCCGTCTCCTAAATTAGTTAAAACTAATTTTTTTATTTGATTTTTTTTTTTTTTTTATAAATATATACTAAAAACTTCGTTTTTTTTTTATATACATTTTATTATAGTTTTACTGATGATACGCCACTAATTCGGGTAGAATTTTTAAATGAACCACCAATTGGTCCACATGATTTAGGTGCTGATCCGGCATTAGGAATTGCTCTTGAAGAGCATGATTCATGGAGTCCAAGTGTACCAAGAGAAATTGTTAAATCATTAAAGGATAAACAAGTAAAACGTCAAGAACACATTTATGAATTTATAATGACAGAAAAGCATCACTGCCAAACACTTCTAGTCATGCAAAAAGTATTTGTTGAAAGTTTACAACGACATTTTAGTAGATTGAATATTGATAGAATGTTTCCAAGATTACCAGAATTAACAGAATTGCATACAACGTAAGTTTTTAATTTAGTTTTTATTTTAGTTTTTTTTAAAATATATTATATTAATTATTTAATTTTATTAGTTTCTTAAAAAAATTACGACAAAAACAACGTGAAAATTGTATTGTCGATAGTATTGCTGATGTATTATTAGATTTTCTTTCATCAGCATCAGCTCAAAGACTCAAAAGTGCTTATGGTAAGTTCAAAAACTAGTGATCAAAAACTCAAAAACTTTTAACTAATTAATGAGATTGTTAACAGTACTATTTCAATATTACAGAAAACTTAATGTCAGTTATTATTAATAGGATTAATTTAGACAAGTTGTTAAATTTTATATAAGATAGCCAATAATTAATAGTTTCGATATCAGAATTGTAATTTATATTAAAAAAATATAAGTTTAAGAAACAAATTAAAAATAATTAAAATTATCTTTTACATCTATTAACTATAAATATTCTTATGTCCGATTTCACAGTTTGAGGTTAAGCCCTAAGTTTAGCTAAACCAAAAAATGTAAATTATTCTGAACGATAATTTAAATTATATTTATTGTGAATGAAAATGAACTATAAAAATTAATGTGAATTATTGGAATTTAGAGTGCGTATATATTTTATTTTTAATCAATTTTAGCTTTTTTCTAATATGTTTTTTACTAATAACTTTTATAATGTTTATGAATTTAATTTCTAATTGTGTGTATAAATATAAACTATAATAATAAAGATTGTCAGAAGTGAAACTTAAGCTCTGCCAATCTACGGCTTAAGTTAAACCTCACTTTAAAAAATGTTTATCTTTGCATTTAAAGTTTAAGCTCTGGCAAAAGCTTAAGATCACACTGTGAAATCGGGCATTACACAAAAACCAAACTTATTAATTGTAATTGTGCCCTCATTCAACTTAAAGTAATTGAACTTAATAAATATTCATAATATGAAATATAAATTTATACACGCGATTGATTTATATCATATTTCTGCAATATTAGCAGAAATTATAATATATATATATTCAGACTACTGTCAGTTTATAATATTTTCTTTGTAAAATTATTATAATTATATTTTATTTATTTTTTTCAATAAATGCTTATTAAAATAATTATTTTGTGCATTTGCATTTTTATATTTTTCAGGTGAGTTTTGCTCAAATCATCGTTCAGCATTAGATAAATTTAAATATTGTATGACTAGTGATCAATCATTTGCCGAATGGTATAAACATTGCCTAACAAATTCTCTATTAAAAAAGAAGGGAATTCCAGAGTGTATTCTCTTTGTAACACAGGTTAAATATTAATTATGATTTATTTTAATATTATTTACAAAATTAAACCAATAATTTATTTTATTTTAATGTAATTTAGCGCCTTACAAAATATCCACTTTTAATAGATCCATTGTTAAAAAGTTCACGAGAAGATCGTATCGAACAAGAAAAACTACAAAGAGCAATGGCATTAGTTAAAGGAATTTTAGTGGATGTTGATGCAAGAGTTGCTGAAAAAGAGAAACAAGATCGACAATTAGAAATATTTAAAAGTATTGATGTCAAATCATTTGCATTATATAAAAATAAACAATTTCGTAAATCTGATATTGGTGTTGGTACTAGTCGAAGATTAAAGTAAATTTTATTTAAAGATTGAACATATAGAATATTTTGTACCAATAAAATAAAAATATATTTTATAGATTTGAAGGATATGCTACATTAATGCAAGGACGATCAAAAATGCAAAATGTAATGGTTGTTGTACTTTCAGATTGTTTATTCTTTTTACAAGAGAATTCGCATACTAAATATACTTTTTTTACACCCGAAAATAAGGTAAAATTTTGTAATTATGATTTCCATTGTTATTTTCATAATTTTTAATATTTTTTAGGCTGGCGTTGTTTCATTACAAAAATTATTAATTCGTGAAAAAGCTGGTACTGAATCACGTGGTATTTATATTATATCATCTAATCCAGCATTTCCTGAAATGTATGAGCTTAAAGTCCAAAATCCAAAAGATAAAAATATTTGGATACAAGCTATACGGTAAACTATTTAAAAATATAATTGGTTTCGTAACTAAAATTGGTTTTAAATTATATAGTGCTGCCGTGTTAGAATGTCCCTCAGATGATATGGAAAATGATGATTTAACTGCCGAACAAAAACAAAAGTTAATTTATGAAAAACAAGCAACGATACGAGAATTAATAGGTAAACTATAAAATACAAAAATTATTGATAATATAAATTTAATGCTCTTAAATTAATGAGACATAATCAAAGAATATGTCAATTTATTTTAATAATTCTATTAAATTATATTCATTCCAACGTCGGGAAACAATATTAATTACAATAATTTTAAGAGCATTTAGTTATAAATATTTAGTTAAAATGCCAGAATTTAATGACCCAAAAAAAAATATTTAAAAATAAAAATGACTTTATATTAAAAATTCAACCATTATTATTTGCTATATTGTTATTCATTTTGCTTAAGCGATGGGAAATAGTGAGCTAGAAGGTAAGCGTTAGATAAATTTTTCAAAACAAAATAATGCCTGCTGATAATTTTCCCACAAAATCTAAAACAAAACATTACAAGAACAACATTTTAATGTTTAACACAAACATTTAGTTTCCATTAACTTTAATTTATATTTAATTAATAAATTGTTATTTTCATAAATCACATTGCATGATACCTTATGATATTTAAATCTATATTTAAACTTAAATAATACAAAAACTTCTAATAAAAATAGAAAAATAATTATATAATAATTTATATTTAATTTTAATTTTAATATTTCGTCGTTGCAACATCTATGTAAGCTGGTGGTGGTGTTTCTGGTCTTGGAACTAAATTATTTAATTCTGTTGATTGAACTAAATTATTTGATTGATCCATTAATCTATGATCTTCTTCTTGTTCATTACGATTATTTTGATTTGTAGGTGTTGTATTATTTCTATTTGTTTCATCCAAAAAATGTCGACTTAGACGATTATTTAATAAATTACTTCTACTCAAACGTCGGATCATATGGGCAGTATTTTGATTAATTGTTCGATAATAACGATGACGTGATGGTCGTTCAAAAAGTCGTGTAACAAACGTAGCGAAATCACTTTGATTTGTGGTTAGAGATCGTCGTGCTGGTGTCGATAAAGAACGATTTAATGCAAGTGGATGTGCTGATCGAACTATTGGACGTCTTGCTAAACGACAAGGTACCGGAGGCGGAGATGGTGCAATAAATTCAAATTCTGATTTGGGAAAAAATAAAATTAGTATCTAGATATTATTTATTGAAAAAAAAAAACTGACCATCAGTTGAAACGCTTCTATTCACCTCAAATCGTTTCCGTTGACGTTTACCTTTGCAACATTTTGCTGCACATATTGTACATGACACCAAAACAAATACCAATGATGCACCTAATGCCATACCAATAAAAAAGAAACCCTGAGTATCACCAATTACATTAAAAAAATGATATGACACATCATTAGTAATGTTTTTAGATTTCTCATATCTAGATATACAATTTTTATATAATTTACAAACATTTTCTAATTTATCGCCAATACAATTATTGTCGTCGTCATTTATTGGATCAAAATTATTCCAAATTGTTCTTACATTTGTATAAACACGTTCAGTAGTTTCATTCTGTATATCTGGTATGGTTTCAATTTCATATTTTGGCGGTTCCATTATCATTTTTTCAAACTTTTTTGGTCCATTACCAATACTATCACTACCACCATTTTTTCTAATATTTTTATTTTTACAATCATTCATAATAACTTCAATATTTCTAAGTCTCAATAAATTAACAACTAATGCTAATGGTATATTGTTATCGCAAACCCAACGATTTTCATCCAAATTAATTATATTTAAATTTCTCAATGTAGTAAATGGTGTCAGTGTTAATGTTATCATTAAATTTTTACTTAAATCTAAATATTTTATTGATGGTAGCCATATAAATAATTGTGGATAAATATGTGTTATTTGTGTATTTTTTAAATGTAAAATTTCAATTGATTTACTAGAAATTAATGGTTTATTTTGTAATGACATAAATTTATTACCAGATAAATTCAATTCTATTAATTTATTATTATTTTCAAATATACGATCATCAATATATTCTAATCGATTAAATGATAAATCAATATTTTTTATATTAACTAATTGTTTAAATGCATCTAAGTAAATTGTATGAATTGAATTATAATTAATTGTTAAATTTAAAAGATGTAACAGACCCTGTAAAAAAATAATTGTTTGTTTGTTTAATATGTCCATTTTAAATAGAAAATTATTCATTTTAATTTGTTATCAAAAAAAAAAAAATATTATCTAAATTTTTATTAAAACTTTCAAGCTTTTACCTCAAAACAATTATTATCCAATGTTGTAATTGAATTATCACTTAAATCAATTATTTCTACATTTTTTGGTATATCAATTGCAGCGTTTATCAATTTCCTACCACTTTAAAAATATAAAATTATTAGTTATTTAATTTCTTAATAAATATAAGAGAAAAATTAACCTGCAAACAGCACGATTTTTATATTCATATAAATCACATTCACATGTTGATGGACAAAATTCACATTTAATTATCACAAAGTTAGTAATTATAATTGTCCAATATATAATTAAAATTTTCAATAATTTTGCCATTTTTTTTTTTATTTCGAATTTTAAAAATCAATTTAGATTTATTGAAACTGAAGAAATCGAATAAACTGACTCATAAAATGTACAAAATTTTGAATGAAAGGTTTCATTATTAATAGAAAAAAGCTTTGACATTTTATCTTATCTTATCTTATCTTATCTAGCCTGAAAGAAAATTTGTTATTGTCTTGGATTGGATGATAAGGTTTTTATGTATATTCATTTATTTGAAATATATTAGTGGTGAAATGAATATGTCATGACGTAATGAGAATAACGTTTTGTTATGATAATCTAATAATAATTATTTTTAAATTTTCTATTTTTATATTATTTAAATGTAACATACATTTTGCTTGTATTTTAAAACTATATATATTATATAGAAAGAAAGAGATAAAAACTCATATAAAAGTTTTTATTGTGGGACTTAATTTCAACATTTCAAGATTAAATCCCACAGTCCACAAGCATAAATATCTTTAAATACACATGCTTGCATAAAAACAAAAAGTACTTAAATGTATATATATATACTTTTTGGTTTAGTATGTGTAGTTGAAAAAACCGTTCATTTTTGCGTGATTTAATCAACAAATTTGCTTTCATATAAAAACTTTTATATAAGTTTTGATCTTTTTCTATATATACTTTTTTCTTATATTCACCAATTTATGCAAGTTAATGAATACAACATTTTGAAGAATAATCTTAAATTTCCTAATACAAAATAAAAATTTTATATTATTTGAATTTATATCTTTTATTTTTGTTTGTTTGTAGAAATTTCAAATAACGTCTAAGTAAAATTCAATTTTTACTCTTGAGTTATTCTTTAATAACGTAGTAAAGTAGCATAAATTTTCTATATTACTGAATGTTTTTAAATTATTTATATCTTCATAAAATGAACACTAATAAATACGAGATCAAAAATATATACATTATTATAAATTTAAAAAAAAATTCAACAATTTTCAAATTGAATTCAATAATTTATAAAACAGTTACTATCAAATCTACAATTAACAATATTGTTATTTGAATAAATTTAATTTGAATTGAATTCGAAAATATGTAATTAATAAAATAACATAAATGACACTACAAATTAAACAAACACTCAAAAAAAATTTAAAACCAAGATCAAGATTTAAATATAAATCAAATAAATTCTATTTTAGAAAAAATGCGTCAAAAAGATTTCGAACAAGCATTATTACTTGAAGAAAAGATTCTATTACAATTAGCATTAATAAAGGATAAAAAAAATATACCAGAAACAGCTGCACCAAAAGCTGAAGAATTTTTAGCTAATTTTGGATCATACAAAGACTTAATAACTGATGACTGTGATACTGTAGAAATATGGAAAAGAGTATTAAATACTGTACAGGTAAATATAATATTTTTGTTTGTGTTCACAATAATAATGATGAGCGACAAAATGAAAGACCGAATACACAATTGAATGAATTCAAAATTGACCCAATGTACAATAAAATGAAATTAATTCGCATAAATTAAATTTTTCAGCAAATTTACTTAAGATTAATTGTGTACATTCGGTCAATTACCCTAATACCCACAATAATACTTTCTTATTAAAAATGCAGGAAATAAGCCAATTAGCTTCAACATTATACACAGCGGCAACAGGTTTACCTGTATCACGTTCAACTAGTTCAGTTGGTGAAAAACAAAGTGATGCATATGCATCACCAATATTACCAAAACGTGCAGAGACATTTGGTGGTTTTGATGAACGGAGAAATAAAGTAAATTTTTTTATATTCTTTTATTTATTTATTATAAATATATTTATTTTGAAGAATAATATTCCATGGCGAGATGCTGTTCTATCAACATTACCAATGTCACCTTTACCCGTTAAAGACAATCATTTTTATGGAAATGTTGAACAATATCAAAATTATAGAAAAGAATCAACAATTAGTGGTCAAATAACATCAGAATATGATACAAATTCAAATACATTATGTATACAAAATAATGCAATATTACAAAAAAATACGGAAAATATATCATTAAAAGATAATAATTATGCAGCATTACAAGTATCACATCATTTACACACATTATTATGTATTATATCACAACAAATGACAACTATACATAATTTACAAGCACAATTAACAAATTATCGTGATAATCCAAAAACAATATATAAACATAATGATCAATTAGAAGAATTACGTAATTTACAAGATAAAATACAAGAAGAAAAACAAATATGGTTAAAACAAAAGGAACAACAAGAACGTGACTTAGAAGAACAACGAACAGCACAAGAAATTATGCAAAAACAAATAAAAGCTGAACAAGAAGATATTAAACAACAACGTGAACAATTATATCGTAAAATGGAAATATTATCAAGTCAAGGATTATTACTGTCACCGAATGTAATTCAATGAATTTAAGTTTAGTATGAAACTAATGAATTTTAATTATTTTAGACACCTCTGCCGAATGTTGCAAACGTTGTAACCCCAATAAATGATGATAATCATACAACAAATTCTGATGAACATCATCAGCCTAATGATGGTACATTGAATGATCGAAGAAAAGATAAATGGAGATCGACTTCAAGTAAGAATTAAGCTAAATTTTTATTTTTATTTTCAGTTTTTTATTTAGTATTTTAGATAAATTTATAATTGAATGTATTACACAGCAATTACAAAAAAAAAATCAATTAATTCGACCACAATATTTTTTGTTAAATTCAAAGTAAATGATTAACACTAATATTGGTTAATACATAGATCACCAGTTACAATTAGCTTAGAAGATCAATACGTTGGCAAAGAAAGAAAACTAATACCGAAAAATCGGTATTATCAAAAATGCATTAAACATTAATTTAATTAAGTTTTTGGTAGTTTATTTCAAAAATTTATTGAAGTTATATTATTGATTTTGTAAAATGATAGTAATTGTTACCCTACATAAATTGTACTTAAATAATTATGTAAATCGGTAATAAAAATATCTATCATAATTGATTGTAATACATTCCCTAGAAAATTATTTAGTTTAGTGAAACCTATCTATTTTCTTCCTAACATTTTCTAATTTCTATATTAAACTAACTTTCTCTTAGCTATCAAGAAAGCCCTTTTCCGTCGTGCATCCTTAAACAAAAGTTTCAAAACAAAATCCAATATTAAAGATGAAGAAAAATTATAAATTATAAGAAACTAAATACAAAAAATAGAAAAAACATATATCCCACAATCTTTTTAATTTATATTTTTAATTAATGAATTTGAAGAAAAAACCAAAAACAAAACAATATTAAACATTATTTCAGTACCCAAAACACCACAAGTGAATTTACTGAGTACAACAAATGCTCCAAAAATAAATCAAGCTGGCATAAAACAACAAATACCAATGAAATTATCATCATTATCCAGGTAAGCATTTTCATTTTATGTTCTATTTATAGTTTATTTACCAATTTTAATAGATCACTGTAGATATAAGGGTTTTTTTTATATATACATATTACATAATATTTATAAAATAAAGATATTTATATTTTGTTAAAGTATTTAAATTAGAAATATGGTAAAAAGGAATATAAAAAATATACAAATTTTGCAATTTTTATATCACAATTAATATTTTTTTTTTATTTTCTTATTTAATATAGTAATTATAGATTTTATTTAGAAGTGTTTTTGCATTGTTTTTTTCTGTTATTTCTTGTTTCTTTGTATTTTTTAGCACTAAATCCGATAAGGCACCAAATTCTAGCAATAACATCATTTCACCAAATAATACAAGTGGTGGCATCACACAAATGTTTCCACTTAAATTAGCTGATAAGAAGGTAGGTAGTTTTTTTTTATTATTTCTAAATATTTATAAATTTGCTTAGAGTACGTACGAACATTCGCAAAATTTTGGTAGTAAGTTTTGTCATTTTCATTCAAATTATGTTCAAAATAATGTATAAATACAAATACATTTGGATGACTTTGAAATAACGTCCAAAATAATTGTTATTATGTGAAAATAAATATTTGTAATTACATAAACTTGAAATTGGTTCAATAAGTTGGAAGGACATCAAGCAATTTTAGTGTAATGAACTTAAATTCAATTTCAGTGCAATGCGAATTATTGTTGTTTAAGAATTAGGTACAATTATATTTTTTAAATTATATAATTTTCGAATATTATTTTGTATCTATTATTTTGATGTTTGCACGAATTTAGTATGTGATTAGTATGTGACTAATATTTACCTTTACAATATTTAATCAAAAAAATAATATTTATTCCAAATTTATATAGTATATAAAAAAAAAAAATTTTCGAACCCAAAACCGTATAATTGTTATAGTATAAAACGATTGAAAGTCATTTACTATAGTTATTCAAAATAATTATATAGATGTGGCTGTTCTGCACTTTCCGCTAAATTAATTGGAACTAAATCATTTTTTTAATCCAAACACAGGACAGAGGAACGTAGTTTTATCAAGTCTTTCGATAAATATCCTATACAAGGACATTTAATTACCTTAATTCTTTTAAGATAAGATAAATATATTTTAAATATCTATTCAAAGAATAAATTATTTCCAATATTCAAGATATTGTGAAATTTTATTCTTTTTAACTCTATAACATTTCATTCAACTTTATCAAACTTACTTTACCCAAATAAATTTAAACTTAACCTTTACAAATCTGTGCTTGAAACTGTGTACGATCTTAATTTGTAATATATTTTGTGTGTTTCTTTTCTATAACTGGTTATAATGTAAATAAAATTGTACAATTTAATTATATATTTTAAATTTTTTTTAAATGTAAATAAAATTTCATATTTTAATTTGTTATATCTTTATTAAAAACTTAAATTATTATATAAAACAATTTCTTTAAAAATTTAATTTCATAATTTGAAGAACCAAAATCTGACACCAAATCATTCAAGAACCGGTAGTAGTCCAGCAATTATCCAACAATTACCACAACAATCAGGAAATCCAGCAATCAGGTAAAAACTATTTTTTTTTTATTAATTTCCACCATAATTAAATGAAAATATATACATCTCATTTCCAGGACAAACACTTATCCCAAACTACCCGAACGATATAGACTAAGAAATTCTGATGTTGGTATTATAAATTCAGCAACATTAAATAATTCCAGTCAAATTCCAACACCACAATCAACTGTATTACAATCACCACGTACTCCAGTTGCATCATCAACTTTAAATTATACAAAATCGAATTCTATATCATCACAAAAACAACAACAACAACAAATTTTAAATAATACACAAAAAATTAGTGGTAATGGTAATTTTGTTACTGCTGGTGTTCAACAACAACATTTAATTGATAAAAATAAAAAACAACAAAAAGATAATCCACCAGAAGAAGAAGAAATATATTTTTGATATATGCCAGTTGAAGTTGAAATTTAAATTTCTGAGTGGAATAAATTTATTATTTTCACAAAACATTATATAAAAGCAATCACATAAAAGAAAAGGTGGAAATGTTAATTTTAAAACTAAATAAGGAATTGAAAATGACGATTGAATCAATTAAGTTTATAATCGTCATAATTTTTTATTTTATTTTTAACTACTAAGCAATAATTTATTTAAAAACAAAAATATCTTAACAAATTTATTCGTAATTTCCTTCCTATGTAAATATTGCTCATAATTCTTAAAAGTCACTTTTATAAGAATTGAAAGAATCTTCCTTTATTTTTGTAATAAAAAATAATAATTTATTATTCCAGAATGCATTTAAATATTAAGCTACAAAAGCTTTTAATATTAATTTATTTACTTAATTTACTTACTTAATATTTTATTCTCTTGTTTTTAAATTTACAATTCTTTTTTTTTTTTTTTTGATTCTGTTTTAAAAATATATGTTGTTATAGCAAGCATAACAATTTTTTATACACAAATATTGAATGTACTTAATATTAAAGAAAAGCTAAAACTATCAAGAAATACAAAAAAAAATCATATATTTAATGTTCAGTAATTTAGTAATAAAGATAACAAAAAGTGTGTAGCATAGATATCCTGGAAATTAGTGCCACTTCAAGATAGGAAACTGGCAACGGTTTTATCTCATTTAATTTCATAGGTAAATAATTTCGATTCTATAAAAGAGAATAGTAAAGTCATACATTTTATTAGTATTCCATCGAATCCCTAAAAATCAAAGTGAACATAAAAGTAATAAAAAAAGCCAACTGTTTTTCAATTTTTACCTTTCTTAAGATGTAATTTAAATTTAAAAAACTAATCTTATATAGTTACAATAAATTTTCATGAAATTTGAATTTTATTGAAATAGGCTCATGTCGGGCAAAATTTTTATTTGATGTAAGATTAGTTTTTTAAATTTTATTTTATTGGCAATTTAAAACCTAAAGTTTTCGGTTATCTCTGTTTTCTAATAATTAAATATTAGTAATTAAAAATGGATTTGTTAATTCGTATTGTATTCTGATGATATATTAAATTTTCCACGATGGGTCACAACCTAAAAATTTCAAATATATTTATTACAATTATTCAATTATTCTCAACGTTCTAAAATTACAAAACCAAGTACATTGTCAAGCAATTGGTGTTATTCGAAATTATCGTGGCGTATTAAATACCAACAAAATTATGCAAAAACGAATGGATATCTATTTATAACTTGGTAATCATAAACATTGATTTTTTATTATACAAGTATTCCTATATGTTCATTTACACTTTCATATTTAAATATATTGCAATTTTTCTAAATATTTCTAAATACTATTTAAAATTTGATAAATGTCATAGAAAGTTAATTGATTAAAAATATTAGTATGTTATTTGTTATAAGATAGTTGAAATTAAGTAAGTAAACCCGTTGCCAGCTTCTAGTATATGTATTATTAAAAACAATATTAATAGTTAAAATGATTTTATTCTAACAAAAAATTTACATATTTCATTTATTAATTTCTAAATAACTATCAATTACATAAATAAATTAAATCGAAAATAGTTGTTACAAAATTTTCTCAAATTTCTTTATTATTTTAAGTTTTTGTTTTATTTTATTTATTTTAATAATTTTTTTTTTGTATATTGTTTGGCTAATCATCAATTCGCATATCTTTTAAAAATAACTTATTTAAACATTCCAGAATTTGTTCGTTTTTTTTTTTCATATAAAATGTTAAAATTTATTAAAAAATTATATTTTTCTTTTTACAATTATTTGTATTTTCTATTTAAATTAAAAGTTAATTAATAGTTTTTCTTCTTAAACAAAATTATATTATTTTTTAAAAAAAATGTTAATTTTTCAAATTTATAAAAAAAATAAAGATATTAAAATAAAGCTAAACTATTGAATTTATATTTTATTTTTGTATATTTTTTATTTTTCAGTTTTTTTATTGATTCTCTTTAGTTTCCTATCAATATTTCTTATAAGATTATTTTTAAATATCTGAAATAATGTTTGCAAATATACCTATTAATTTTTAGGGGAAGTTAATCCTACGTTTTTTTTCTTAATTAAATATTTCAATGATTTTTTTATTCTCAATAATAAATTATAGTTTTAATTTGTCCTAAGAAGATTTTGCAATATTTCTAGTATTTAATAAAATATTATTAGTTGTTAAAATATTACAAATTTAAAATTTTTAACTTTAAATGTATGATAATAAAACAAAAGTAATTATTATATTTATTGTTATTATTACTATGGTCTCAGATATATTACGAAATATAAAAATTATTAGGCTAAAATTAAAAATATATAAAATCAAATTCAGTTAATTTTTTTATATATATATATATAAATAATATAATTATAAAAATCATGGCAACTCATCTAAAACTCTTTGACAATACAATAATACTAAAATAAAAAAAAAAGTAATATTTACTATTTATTAAAATTTTAACTATGTAAATTAAAAAACAATAAATAAAAATAAAGATTATGTAGATTATTAAAAAATTATAATTAGTCATTAAATGACTAATTATTAATTTAGATTTATTAAATGTTATAAATTAATATTTAAAGTAACGTGTAAAAGTTAAGTTTTTCTTCTTAAAAATTATAAATATGTACTATTAAAATATTGTTATATTTCTCCATATTTAATAAAAAAAAAAAAAACTGTTCTAATATTATATTAAATTTGTACATAAAAATCAATTTAAAAAAACTATAATTTTATATGTTTTTAAAAAAATAAAGACAATTTAATCCATTCATTTTAAATTTTAATTAATTTCTCAAAGTAATTTTTACCATTGGCAATTAAAGAATTATTTGGAACTATAAATTTATATTTTTATTTTATTTTTTGATTATTTTACAAATTCAGTTTCCATGATACATGAATAGTTAACTTCGAAACTAGAAAACTAGAAATGTTTATTATTATTCAAAATTTTAAACACATTCATATTTAAAAAATAAAATTAATTATATGTCAATCTAAACAGGGTAAAATATTTGATAAATTGTTAAAAAAAAAAAAAGATAAACTAATTTTACACTGAAAATTATAAACTATTTGAGGTATATTTGACTTTTTAATTGATATAATAACTTAAAACAATATTAAATAAGACAAACTTAAAAGTCAAACTTAATTTTGCTAGTTATAAACTTTACAAGCTTTATTAACTAGTGAAAAAACTATAGAGCAAATAGAACAAATTCATTTATATCTCAATTTACCCTATAAATATTTCAAATGTAAAAAATAATATATTATACAAATTTTACGACCATTGGTTTTTATGTATTTAAATGATAGAGTAAAACTATAAAAATGTTAGTAATGATGGAAAGTATAATGTTGTTTTTTAAAAAAAAAAAAAAATATACAATATAAATTAAATATTTCTTAATAATGGCCAAAACCATTAGAATAATCGAAAGCCAAACTATATTTTCTGATGAACTATTTTTGTAGTCTGATGAATAAATATTAGATATATAGTTGATAAGTAGTCGCCACGATAGTAAAAACACTGTGGCATTGTTATAAAAATTAGACAGAGTTATAAATTGAATTAAAAAAAATATTATATGTCTATAATTCCTATATTTTTTTTCTTTATCTGTTTCATTAACAAAGACTTTAATTATAATATAAATTTAATAATATCTAAATTCATTATTTACTTAAGATTCAATTTAAAAATATTTACTCAAATGCTAATAAAAATTCAATTAATATGTACCTAAAAATCTAGATATGAAATTATGAAATCTTCTATATATATTTTTCTCACTTTTTCAATTAAATAAAAATTCTATACGATATTATATAAAAATGAATTTCTAAAAGACTTGCTAATTATAATTAATATTTTATAAAATATTAGTTTTAAATTATGATGAACATAAATAAATATTTATAAATGTTCCACATAATTTTAAATTAAATTTATAAAAAAAATATTAAAACATAAATAAATAATAGTAGTTATTATATTTACAGCTAATAAAAAAATATTATAAATTTTTTTCTACAAAAGTTGTTAATTAAATTGTGTATAACTTTTGTTTTTTTTTTTTAGAATATTTAAAACAAAAACAGGCTTTTTTTTATGTAAAATGTAGAAATATATTCAAATTTTAGAATATATTTACATTTACTTGTAATTTATTAATCTGAAATTGTAAAAGAATAAAAAAAATATAAAATTTCCTCATCAAAAATTATATAAAAATATTCTAATAAAAAATAAATAGAGCTGAATATATAAATGTGTTAAAAATATGTTGTTGTTTCTATACAATTTACAAAATATATAAAAAAAAAATATATTATATTATATACAAATTAATTTATCCTTTTTAAAATCTAAAAAAAAAGGAAATAATTTAAAAGAAACTTATACGTACACAAAAAATAAAAATATAATGTGAATTATTATTACTAATAAATTGTTAAACAGGAGAAAACAAAAAAAAAAGACAAAATATTTTAAATAAACACTTAAATAATTTTTTTGCAAATTAAAAATATTGAAATAATATTAACAAAAACTATTAATAAATATTATTAATTTCTGTTTAATATAATTCTAATTAAATAAACAAAAAAAAAATATATTGTTCTAAAAAGTAAAAAAAAAAAAAATATTAATTAAATTATTAAAAACAGTATTGACAATGATCTAAAAAAATGATAATTAAAACATAGATGTTTTTTTATTTTAATTATATGAAAATTTATTATCAGTCATATATTTAGGTTAGATAATATAAGAGACACTTACTCTTTTGCTTAAAATAACGCCAGTATTGTAGCATTACAGAAGTATAATCAAGAATGTCTAGTTTAGACACTAATGGTCGATTTCACTGTGGAATCTTAAGCCTTGGCTAGAGCTTAAGATTCGGTTTTACTTAATTTCTTTCTGGTTTTTCAGTGCACAAGCTTAAAGATAAGACTTTTAAAATTAAGGTTTAACTTAAGCCAAATATGAGTAGAGCCAGAACATAAGTTAAATTTTTATTTAGAACTCAGTGAGCTTAAATTACAGGCTTAAGATACACAATCGGTATTGTTAAGTTAATATTTCTAAAAAACACAATCGGTTTAGTTAAGCTTATGCTCATAAAACAGATAAGCATACCACACCGTATTCTTTGGAGAAAATATTGAAACTATTGTCCAAGATTTCCAACACAAAATAAATCAAATTTTCCAAAGTACGAACCGAACAAATAATTTAAATTTAGTATTTAGTTTTGCATTTCATAGAAAATTTTCTGTTTATTATTAAAACAAGAAAACTGATTAAAATTGCTGTTATCTTTAAATCCAGAATTTTCAAAATTGAACAACCATTGAACGTTTAGACTGTATACGTTATAAAACGAATAATGTTTGGTTACGTTAGATATCTTTTTAAAAGTAGTTATGAGTTTTTCGCCAGACGAAATACAAGATGCTAAAAATCTGTATGTGCGATTGACTATTTATAGAATTTACAAAAAAATTTAGCAATTTTCTAAAAAAAAGTCTGGATAATTAATATGAATATATTAATTGCGCAGTAGATTAGACAAAATATCCATGAATCTTAAGACTTGAAATTTTTGTGTCGAATGGAGAATGGGTAAAATACTTGCTTCTGTCTTTTTCTTAAAGGCAAATAAAATAACAATTTATTTTTTTTTTATAAATTATTAAATGTGTATTTGTATACACAAAAATAGTTTTGTATAGTTTTTTTTTTATTTTTTCTTAAAGATTTTTAAAAATAATTTAACACGATTTTTTATGTAATATTACATAATTTGCATTGTTATAAACATAAAATTTTCTATATTAACATATAAAAAAAATATTCTAAAATATAATTATATATTTTAAGCACAATCATTTAAGTTAAAAATTTTAAAATGTCTATAAAAAAAACAATTACAGGACAGGAATATTATAAAAATACGTATTTAAAAATACATAATACAAGAACTCATAATAATTATACAACATTCTTTTAAAAACTCATACAAAAGATAAAAGAAAAAAAAAGTTTTGTTTTTTAAACAAACAATCAAAAAAAAACATACAAAATCTTCAGCTAACGTAAAAATATGTTACAATAATTTTTATATATATAAATATATACTAGATTTATCCTAGTGCAACATCAAGGCACATCATAATAATAAATCCAAAAACTGTTCCCCATGTCGCTATAAGACCATTTCCACTATTTAAAAAAAAAATTTAATATAAATTTTTATTTGAAAGTTTTGGATATTATATAAATTTAAAATTTTACCTTGCATGAGCTTCTGGTAATATATCATCAGCAACAATATAAATCATAGCACCAGCAGCAAATGATAGTGCATATGGTAAAATAACAGAAGCAAATGTAACTGCAACAGCTCCTAAAATACCAAATATCGGTTCAACCATACCGGATAATTGACCGTACCAAAAACTACGAAACATACTAAATCCAGCAGCATGTAATGGTAAGCTTACAGCTAAACCTTCTGGGAAATTTTGTATACCAATCCCAATTGCTAAATTTCTGAAATTAACAAAAAAAAAAAATGTTATGCCAAAATAAATATTTACTATGAACTTTTCATATTATATAAACGATGATAGTACTATGATATTACAGAACTATGTCTGTGAAAAGTTTGGAAAAAATCTTATGTAAGAAATTTAAATGATTATTTTAAACATACCTAGCTGATTCGAATGTAGCTGTTTCTGTTGTACCTATAGCACCAAAACTAACACCAACCGCCAATCCTAAAATAAAATAAAATTAAATTAGCTTTTAATAAAAATTAAATGAAATTTTACCTTCTGGAATATTATGAACTGTTATTGCAATTACTAATAGCATTATTCTTTTCCACTGTGATATAGCATTTTCCTGTTCAACTTTTTGTTGTTCAGTATAAGAAATCTACCCAAAACAAATTAAATCAATTAATTAATAAATTCGTCTGTTTACAAATATGTATATATAATTATTAATTTACAGTATCTCTATCGGGAGTACATTTTTTTCTTTTTCTTGATCTAGTATGTTGTTGACTTAAACAATCTGAAAAACTGTCCATTGCAGCAGAATGTTCTGTATGAACTATATGATCTAACAACATATAACAGATAGGAGTAAACAACACAACAAAGAAAAAAGGGAAAAAATACAAATAAAACAAAAAATAATAAAACAAGAAAATAAAATGGTAGGTAAAGAGAAGACGAAATTAATGGATTTTAGTAAAATAATTTGTTTTTTGTTTTACTAATTTTAAAAAAACAGACCACAAATTGTTATATTATTACTTTCCAAATTATCCAATGCTATTTCAGCTTTATCTCTGTTAGTTTGTGTAAGCGCTAAAAAAAAAAAAAAATCTCATAAATTGATATTATAACTAATATATAATTAATAATTTATAATTTCATTCTTACCTATCATCATATGTGAACTATTAATACCCAAATATGAAATAATTTTATCACAAGCAAATACAAATATTGAACCTAATAGGAATCCAAATGCAACTGGTAAAAATGAATATTTTCCATCTTTACCGTATAAACCAGATTTTTCTGCTAATTCAATTGCTGGTGCTAATAATGACCAAAATGATGCTGCAATCATTACACCAGCTGCAAATCCTAGTGCAGCATCAAGTGATTTTCGCTATAAAAAAAAGTAAATTGAAATTAAATTTTTAAAAAACAATTTTGGTGATCACGTTATTTTTTTGGGAACTAAAAAATCCATTATTTTTTTAAAAACGTAATTTGTTCAAATTTTTATGTCGTAACATTAGCTGTATAATTATTTAAGTTATGTTAGTATTATAGAAGAGCTCATTCATTACAATATATATTAAACTCATAAATTATAAAAATTAAATAGAAAAGTTATAAAAGCACAGACGATACATATTATCATAATTTATATTTAGTTGAATTGAAAACAATATCTTCTTAAAAATGCATTTTAAAATAAAAACATATTATTATTATTATTACTAAATTATTAATTTTAATTGTCACAATAAAATTTCCCTCCTCTCACATTAATCGCAGTAAAATTTTCCCACTCAATGTAATCAGTTAGTATAAATATAAATCGTATATAAACAAGCAAAACAAAAAAAACCATAAATATTTAAATTAAATTTTAAAAATCTAGAATATATTTATTATAGTTTTGTTTTCTATCCCATCATATTCGATTCAATTAATATAAAAAATATATATATACGCAAAATTTACCATATAAAATATTTAAAAAATTATAGTTTGTATATTATGTCTTCAGCTAGACAATATTTCGCACATTGTAAATGTTTTTTTTTGTTGACTTAAATATTCAATTTACGAATTTTAATATGCTAGTTCAATATAAATCGTTATTCAATTCAAACACGTGAAAATATTCGTCTGTGAAATTGTTTAAGTTTAACATCATGTCGACAGAAAAAAAAACCGTGATAATTCAAATATGTTTTTTTTTTTTAACTAAAATCAATTTTGTTTATACCTGACTACCTCTCAAAAATATAACCATAGCAGATCCAGCAGCGGTCAATCCCCTATAATTGATTTTTTTTTTGTTAATATACAATAAATTTTATTTTAAATAATAATTGTTATTTTACCATGTTAATAATGTACCAAGAAGGGCTTGTGTCACCGGTCCATATCCTTGAATCATTTTATATTTTTGCGCCACCAATACAAAATAATAGTTTTGTATAGCACCACACTCTTGATTTAGAGTTTTTTAATTTTATTTTATTTTTTTTATCAAAAGGAAAAAATAAAAAAAAAACCAACACAAAACAGAAATAATAAATATAAAATATATAAAGAAACGTCGAAAATACAAAAATTAAAATAAAAAACTAATATTCAGCTGATGAGTCAAATATGTTGTGTTGAAGATTTTCGTTTTTTAAAAAAAAAATTGAAAGTGTGTCTGCAAAAATAAAATCAAAAGAAGATAAAAATTAATAAAATAACACGTCACAATCAAGTTTTTTTTTTTTCTTTTAAATATTATTTAATTTTACACATTCATTTTTGTTTATTAATTTATGCTAAAATGTTACATCAAATTAGTTTGAGTTATTAAATTAGCTAGTAACTATATAGTTCAGAAATAATTGATTATAAAACTGAGAGTAGCGCGACTATGAGAATGTCTGAAAAACAACTGAAAAATCAAATTAAATATCGGTATTGTTTAAATGAAAAAAAAAAAAATTATTTTGAAAAACTTATTATTATACTACAAAAGTATAAAAAATATGAAAAACCAGAAAATTATATATACGTGTAATCATAAATTTTCTTATATCTTTTGTATATTTTAGAGAAGAAATACAACTTCGTCGAAATGACATTGAAATATATAAATATTATATAAAATGTAAGTATATTTGAGTAACTGGAGAAGGTTTTCAAAAAAACAAATTTACTGTTCAAGTTCTTAAGGTTCGATTTCGATATAATGAAGTACATAAGTTTAAAATTATGGTACACATAAAAGTTCCGGCTTGAGATCAAATTATGATCGTAAAAAAATGAGGTTTTATATTATAGTAAATTCTACTGGAATTTGTCTAGACTATTGTCTGTAAACTTCAGCCCGTTTAAAAATATTAATGAAAACAAAGTGGCCACACAGTAAAATATATAATTAAGAACTATATCTATTATTAATATGTTTACGTCACAGACAAAATTAATCATTAAATTTTAAATTTTAGTAAATTAGACTATTTAACAAAATTAAGTAATTATTTTTAAATTGTTTCAATTAGTTATACTTACTAAAAAATTAATATATCAATAAACTTTCTTTTGTAGGTCAAGAATTCTTATTTTTTTTTTGCAGCAAGTACAATTAATTTTGTACTGAAGGCTAACCAGCGTTTGGTACTATACAATTAATTTAACCTACAGATAGATTAGACTACAGAAAAATGAGCTAAAAATCTATCCATTTTTATATATAAAACTTCACTATTAAAATTAGTGTGAAAATATATTGAATTCGGTATAATTTTCAAAAATGTATATGAACATTTATAATATTCTACTTATTCACGTATATACATAATGTAAACTGGCCTGTTCATTAAAAATTATTTATGATTTTTAAATTGTAAATATGTAAATAAATTTTATAAACAAAATATATAAAAAATAAAAATATTAAAAAAGAATTTTTGCAACACGATTTTTATTAAACTTTATTATAAATATTACGTGAGTAAACAAACATACACTATTTATTAGATATATAAACTCTGCAAAAACTAAAGGTATTTTTTTTTAAAATTATTTTCTTTAAGCTTTTATCAATTTTTTTTTCAAAATTTAAATGAAAAACCCATATACCTTTTAACGATACGACGGAAACTGATAGAAATGATAATAAAAAATGTTTTGTTGATAAAACTCATGTCATGTTGAAATTATCATAATTCTTTTAAGACATATTTTTATATAAATGATAAGAAAAATCAGAAATAAAAAATTATTTTATTATAGACGAACGAAAAATTTTCTTTATAAACTGCGAACTTATTAGATTCAATAACAGTTGTAAACTAAAGCTCTGTTCAACTGTTTGATTAAGTTTTAAATAGAATTTATTTTTCGATTCATTGATCTTTTTCTTAAATTTAGTAAAAAATAAGATATTACATTGAATTAATTAATTAAAGATTTAATATATATATATATTATATTATATTTAAATAAATGTAGATAAATTATTGCTAATGTAAAATTTACACTATCTGTAAAAAAATCATTTGCTACGTAATTATGTACTTTGTACATAATTTGAAGGCAAATAAATTGATATTAATAATGTTTTTAATCAATTATTTATTGCTGACAATAATTTATTAATAACTGATGAGGTGGAAATAAATTTTTGAAGATTTTTTTTTTAAAGACTTTAATTTTTAAATATAGTTATTTTGTACTTTTTACGAATAATTAATTTTTAGAGGGAAAGAAGGGTATTTGAAAGGAAATTTTGTTATTATAGGTATTATAATTTTTTAATTTCATACAGATTGTTTAATTAATTGGTTGGCATGAATCAAAATATTCTAAATTGAAGAATAAATTATTATAAATTGAATTTAAATTGTTTTTAAACTTAAATATTTGATACAATTAGCCAGATTGTATCAAATTCAGATTAAATTATTCTTGTAACTTTTTGTTTAGAATACTTTTACTTAAAAACTTTCTAATTTACAATAAAACTTATAAGTTTTGCAAGTTTTTTTATATTCACTTATCAAACAATTTAATCTTGAAAATTTTGTATATTTTCTAATTTAATAGTTGAATTTGTAGTGTGATAAGAATTTAATTGCGTAGGAAAGTAAATTTTCTAATTGGTATTTTTTCTTTTATTAATAGTTTATAATAAATAATTTTTGATAAATATTTTTTGTATAACTTTACTAAAATAAACAAAAAAAAATAATATAAACAATAAGAATAAGAATATTTTATATATATAAAAAAAAACTTGTTATAAAATTAATTCGCTCACCTTTTATTTTGATTTAAATTTCTAAATAAAACTTTACAAATATGAATAATATTTTGTACAATCTTAAATTATAAATTTAAACTTAAACACTAATAAAATTAAATATTTGTGACATTATATTTTTTGTATAATAAATATAATTTTATTAAATTTAGAACAATAATTTACATTCTTTATCATGGTAGGCGGAACTTATATTTCATATTTTAATATTCAATGTCAAATGTCATTATTTTATCATGATGTCTTTTATGATTATGACAATAAAATCGAGTGAGATGACAGTTCGGGTTCGGGAGAATAAAATTTTGACATTCGAAATTATTAAAAGTTGCCGTGTATTTTGAAATATAGTGTGCTTTTATTTGAGTAGAACGTGCTTTCATGTTTATTCATTTATTTTGTTTAAATCAAACCATGTTGCTTATATTTGAAAGCCTCTGGTGAATATTATTCAAAATAGAATAAGCTTGTTGGATGGAATGAATATGTATTTATTTTAGTTATGAATTACATCATGCAAAAATATTGAAACTATGTGTGAAAATATATTTTTTGTCATGTTATAAAAGGGTTTTTGCATGCTATGTAAAACACGAAAACCCATACAGGCCTATAAATATAAGATGAAGACGAGCGTCGTTATTTATTACTTGATTTATTTTCATTTTACTTGTGATTTTAACTATCTCAAAAATTTCCTTTGTATTCGTAGGAGGAATAATATCTGTTGGTATGTTCCAGTGTCTCAATTCCTCCAGTTTTATTTTGATAGATCAATCAATTTGACATCCTGTCGAATTTGTAGCGACTAGAACGAGACTGTTAAAGCATATTGTGCAATTTACAGTAGTCTCGTTCCTTTTAAATATAAAATATCAATATTAAACATATTGTCTAAACTCGAGGATATAATTTTGTGATCTGTGATGGAAAATTATGAATTTCATACCAAACCTACAGTTTCACTCTCTCTCAATGCAACCAACAAGCAATTATTTTAATATTATACCATTCATTATACCAAAGAAGGAAAAAATATTTTGCAATATTTTATAAAAACGATGTAGGGAAAATTAAAATAAAATTCAGTATTTATTACAATCCAGTATTAAGTTTTTTATTTGGAATTTAAAAAAAAAAAAACTTGAAATATATTTTATTTAAAAATCAAAATTTTCCAAATTTTTAATTTACAAATGATATCTAAAATCTATAATGCTTTCCATATCCTTTGTAGTTCATTTTTATTTCGTCGATATATTTGCGCTTTTTTTAAAAAAAAGAAAAGTGTTTTTATAACGATCTGGCACTTTACAACTATTCGTTAGTAGTATGATAGTCCACAATTAAATAGTTAAAAACAAGTGTAATTTTAAAAAAGCAAGAAATAATAATATTTAAAACAGTAACATTTTTTTTAAAGTAATTAATTATTATAAACTAAAACTATATAACAATAATTTGTTAATTTTAATACAAAAAAAATTATTGATAGATTATTGTAATTTTAAAAATGTTGCAAAGATTTGTAACACGCGGTTTTCAGTAAGTACCAATACAAAAACAATTTTAAATTAATTACTCAAATATTTTTTATTATAAATTAAATTTAAGTATAAAATAATTTCTGAAAATTAAATTAAAAAAAAAATTTGTAACCGCCAAAAATATATTTTTATTTATTTACTAAATTAACACTTTTATTCAAATTACAAATACCTTGACACTACATTCTGGAATTATTATTTTTAATGTTAAAGTATATAAATATTTGTCATCGTTTTTTAATAAATAATAATAATAAAAAACATTATTTATAGAAATTTAATTGTCACCTTAATTGAAATTTTTAAAATAATAGACTTTCACCACCTATTGTAGTATATTTCTCAATTTAGTTTTTGGTATTAATAAATTGAAATTTCAAATTTGTATATCGAATAATGAAAACTGAAATTAATTATAAATAAATATTGCTTCTGTCATACTATACTACCAAATATTTATAAAATATAAATAAAGATTCAATATTTGTATGTTTGCTATAAACAAAACAACAATTAATAATGTTTAAAAGAAATGAAAGCTATTATTTATATATGTAATATATGTTAGTATAGTTATAGTATGTTAATGAAACTTTAATATAAAACTTGTAATAAAATCAGATTCCGGTTTTATCCATTAAATAAAATATGGCAAAAAGAAATGTAAAGGTGCAGTTTATGTAGATGTACAGGTAATGATTTCTGAACAAATGTGCAACAATCAGAAAACAAAAATGTAATTCACTTTACTGATGTTTAGATTCATATTTTAAGTTCATGATGATATTATGTTTAAAAAATATATTTAAAAAGATGATCAACATAAAATATATAATTAGGTTACTTTTAATGAAATAGAAAACGAATGTGCAGTGAAATTTAAGAGATATATTAATGTATATACCATTTTCAGATTAAATCAGTCGGTTTTCAAATTAAAATGATAATTTTACAATCATTTTTAAACGTTTTTCCAATTGTAATAATTTTTTTTAATACTGCTCATATAGGACAATGCTTACCGTCCACAAAACAGTGTTTACTAGTATATGGTACAGATATTAAATTAAATTTTCTTTAGCTTTACTCGCTTATAATATATAATATACTTTTTTATAACTATAAATCACAGTAAAGCGATTATTAGCAAATGGAGAAGTGGTTCAAAATTTACAATATAATAATTTGTCTTATATAATAAAAATAGACCTTAATCGCCAATTTATTTCAAGAACTATACGTTGTTAGTATATGGTTAAAAATTAATTACTTCTAATGCAGGAGATCTGCTACAGTATATTTTTTATATAATTTAAATATTTTATTTATTTTCTATATTGGTATTTTTTAAATAATGTAATTATTTACAATTTAAAGATGGTAAATTGTAAATATGTAACATGTCAGACCAGTTTTTTCAACAGGAATTGGACCCATATCCTCAGTGATGGTAGAACAGTTTTATTAAATTTCCAAAAAAAAAATTAAAAATGTTTGAACTGATCATTTCAATTTAAAAAATGATTAATAATTTGTGAAAAACGACTAATTTAATCTTTTGGTGTTGGTGATATAATTTGAAAAATAATCTATTATATTTATAATGAATCTATTAAATAATAATACTATAATGATAGATTCAAATGGTTAAAATTTATGTTAATTTTTTTAAACAAAAATCAAGATCTAAAATCTTGGTTTTTCGTATTCTAGATTTTAGGACTCAATATTAAATATTTTTTGTTAATAATCTTCAAATACACAAATCAATCAATATATTAAAATCAACACATCATAATATGTATTAAGATTCATTTAATTGTTTTTAATTTGTTGCAATAATTTCTTTAAATATTCCAAAAAATTATGTATCTTAATTGCAATTTTCATTAAGTTTAACATTATGATTTTAAAATAAAATTATTCTCATTATTATAGCTTTTAGCATTACACATGTTTACTATAAATAAAGTGTATTCTAAAATTTTAAAAGGACAGGGCCAACATTTAAACTTATAATTATTTATAATTATCACTCATTATCACAAAGTTCAAGAAAAGTTAACTACTATAAAAATTAAATTATTATAAAGTTTGAATTCAAATTAAACTTTGAATTGAAATTGCCAGTAAAAACATTAACACCAACACCAATTGGTTAGACTTCTATGAGACTTCATAAAATCTATTATTGTATATGAGAGCTATATATATTGCCCCCTGATATAAGTAAAACCCGTCAAACCACCATGTGCAATGATTTTACTTGTATTACTTTTGAGATACTATGATGATTTTTTAATAGTAGTTTTTAATAGTATATTTCCCCCCCAATCAAATAATTTCTTTAACATTACTACTTGCCAATGATCTCAACATCGACGACTACGGTATGTTTTTAATATTTCGAAAAATTTGAATCAGTATTCTGCTAACATTGAACTTGGAGTGTTTAAAGATTGAATAAAAAAAAATTAATGAAAATAATCATATAAATACGTATTCATTGCGGTCTGATAAATAATTTAATTGTTTATAAATTTTATATGGTAGCATAAATACATAATTTATATTAAAGTTAAAGTGAAAATTTTGTAATATATATAGTAAAAAAAAAAAGAAATTTAATTCATATTTAAATAAATAAATAAAAAATAATTTAAAAAATGATGAATGCTTCATCAAATACATCGAATCAAGAAATTAAAAATGAAACAACAGACGATGAACCTATTATACATCCAGTTGCTGAATGGGCTTTAATTATAGTTTGTACATTTCTGGCTGTAATATTATTAATTTGGATAATCAGGTGGGTAGGGTAGTTTAATGATTTCCAAAAATTATCAGCCTTAAAAGGAAATTCACTTTTTTTTATAGTTGTGTTTCTTATTTAAGTGTTGATGAATCGAAAAAGTTAAGAAAAATATAAATACATACACATAATATTATATACATATTTAATATTTGAGTGAACTACATTAGAAAAAGAAATTTACTTTCGATTCTCAAACAAAATTATGACCTTATTTATTTCTTATCTATATATATTATATAGAAAAACTTATCAAAATTGTAATTCTGATTAGATTATTGTTATTTTAAATTATTTGTAAATAGTATTTACAAATTGCATAATAATAGTAATTTATTCATTTATTTTAATATTATTATAATTCAATAATACTTCAAACAAATCCCAAAATAATCAGCAGAATGCTGTTAGAAATATTTAAGGAAAGATAATCTTCTTTAAATGTTGTTGTTCTTCATAAACTAAGTCTATTTTTAAACAAAAATTTACGCATTTCTTTGAATTTATTACCATACTTCATCATTTCATTTCAACCAGTTTTCCAATTTTAACTTAAAATTAATTTAATAATAAATATTGTTGTTAAAATAGAAAGAATCTATACGATAATTTTAAAAACGAGTTTATGTAATAAATAATAAATGATTAAATATATTTACGTTTGATTACTTCTCTGGTTTGTATTTATTCTATTTATAGTTCAAGAACGTTTATATTTAACATAGTTTCTAAATACAGAATGAATTATGCCTTACCTGTTCTAAAAAAAAATTAAATAAATCTGAGGATAAATCTCGTTTTTTTTTTAAAGCCTAACTTAAATATGAGCTTTGTGAATTGTGAGGTTATAATAAACTTATTTTACCAATTTTTTTTTTAATAAAATTAGTATAATTTAAAATAATTACAGATAATTCTCACATAAAAATTGTTAAATTTTTCTAATATTTATTATTTTGAAGAAATTTATTTTACTTTCTATATAAATTTTATATTTCAAATAGAAAAATAATTTCTCTTAATTATTTATACTCAACAAATAATAAACATTTTCTAATCGTAACCTATTTTTCCATCCACGTTTTCTTTATTTATTATATGATTGTCTATAAAATAAATAACTAACATTTTTAATATTAAATATATAAAGTGAAAATATAGGCCCGGATGCTCGGTACAGAACTCGTAGTTAAATTGCGTATGTAGTATTTTCATAAACATACTAATTACAGAAAAATGTTTTAAAAATAATTATTTGTTATTATAAAATATTATATTGTAATACTTGAGCTGGATCATTACCAATTATTGGTTTATATAATTCAAAATGTGATAATGGTAATTTAACTGCTCCACGTTTTTCTTGTTTGTGGATATATCCATTATCACTTAATACTAATGCATTACTATTTATGTAATAAATCAGTCCATAGCTTATCGAATAAACCCATAAACATGTTTTTCATCACATTTTACTTAGTTTAACAACATCAAATTCGACAATTTTATAATTTCATTGATCATTTAATTTTAATATATCAGTTTTTTTAAAAATTTGGAATTATTGTCCTGGAACGAAAAACTCCAGCTAAATTTCATGGAAAATCGATGAAAGCGTGTAAGTGCAACACTAGTGTTGGTTTTTTTCGTCAATATTTCATTTGCAATGTGTACTGGCTTTGCTAAATTCCAAACTATGATTACACTTTGTATTTCTCGAGTTATATTTTATATGGAAAATTTATCTTAGCGCAAAATGCGTCACCAATTAAACTCCAACTTTGTTTTGTTTTTAAAAAAAAAAAAAAATGTTGAATAAGTAAACAATGCGTAAGGTTTGGAATAAGTTAAATTTAAATATATCTCTAAATCATTACATTTTCAAGGACGGGTTTAGTTTAAAATAAGACACAATATATTTATATTTATGCCAATCAAGTTTTTCTATATTTTAATATTCTGTAAACACTTTAAATTTAATATTAATTTTACTCATTAAAATTTTGATATAAGAATTTGGGGTTGTTCATAAATTACGTTTTGTTAATAATGGAAAAATATTAAAAATGTATAGTCTTCTAGAAATACAACTTAGTAGACCATTAAAGATTATTTGATTGATCTCAAAAAGTTTATGTTGCAAGGACATAAAAAATGATATCTTAATTTTTTTAATGAATATATTTTTTTTTGCAGAAAAATAGTACAAGGACCTTCATACACAAAAACTAACAGAATAGATGGAAAAGTTGTTGTAATAACAGGCTGTAATACTGGTATTGGTAAACAAACTGCTTTAGAATTGGCTAAACGTGGTGCAAAAGTTTATATGGCATGTAGAGATCCAGTACGATGTGAAGATGCCCGTTTAGAAATAGTTGAAAAAAGTCAAAATCAAAATGTTTTTAATCGTACTTTAGATTTATCATCAATAGAATCTGTTCAAAAGTTTACAGAAAAGTAAAGAATTTTTTTTTAAATATAAAATTTATTCTACTCATCTTTTTCTATTTGTAGTTTCTTACGAGAAGAATCACGTTTAGATATACTTATAAATAATGCCGGTATTATGGCATGTCCTAAAGGATTAACAAAAGATGGTTTTGAACAACAACTTGGTGTCAATCATTTAGGGCATTTTTTACTTACAAATCTATTACTCGATACTATTAAAGCATCAGCTCCAAGTCGAATTGTAGTAGTATCAAGTGCTATTTATATTGTAGGGAGAATAAATAAAGATGATATATTAAGCGAA
The DNA here is from genome assembly GCA_963920725.1 of Rhamphomyia laevipes. Lineage (NCBI taxonomy): Eukaryota > Metazoa > Arthropoda > Insecta > Diptera > Empididae > Rhamphomyia > Rhamphomyia laevipes. The sequence continues at coordinate 45,254,412 of OY987259.1, forward strand.
AAATCATATAGTAGATTTGGTGCATATTGTCAAAGTAAATTAGCAAATATATTATTTACAAAATATTTAGCAAAACAATTACATGGTACTGATGTAACTATTAATTGTTGTCATCCGGGTATAGTGAAAACTGAATTATCTAGACATTTCATAAAATCTTATACACAGTAATTTTTTTTTTTTTAAATTATAAATTTCAATAATTATATTTTATCATTTTATAGAACACTAATACATCCATTTATAAGACTCTTCTTTAAAACACCAAAAGCTGGTGCACAAACATCACTTCGTCTGGCATTAGATCCAAATTTGGATAAAGTTTCGGGTGAATATTATTTTGATTGTATTAGATGTCCAACTTTACCAAAAGCTAGAAATCCAGAAATGATTGAATGGTTATGGGAAAAAAGTAATGATCTTATTAATTCAAAAATTAAACAAATAAATTTAAATGAAAAGAAAGATAGCAAAGATGATGTTAAACAGCATGATGAAAAGAAAGAAAATATTATATTAACGGCAGAATAAATAAGTTAATTTAATTTAAAATTAAAAAAATAATTATTTAATAATTTTCACATTGTTGTAAGTGTGTTTAATATACAATTTTATACATAAAAATACAAATTTCTAAAATTATAACGAAACATTTCGATATTTGTAATATAATTTAATGAATAGCTAATAATTTTTTCTAAAGGCAACTCTAATTCACAAATTAAATAAAAAAAATATATTTTTAGTTTAAAATTTATTTTGTTCCATTTTATATAGCTTCTCCTATCCTGTATAATATATGTGGCTCATGTTTGTTACACTGAAGTAAAGTATTATACTATAAAAACAAAGTGAAGATTTGGAATGTTAATTTTATTAGTAATTAAAAATATGCATAATTTTATACATATTTTCTTCAACATAAAAATAAAATTTCTTTTAAAACCAATAAACAACATCTTTAAGAAATCTCTCTCTAACAATTTAAACGTGGATCAGATATGCAAGCATATTTAAAATCGGTTAAAATAAATAAAGTACTAAAGTTTAGTTTAAATTCATATTATAATAGAAACGGCAACTCTAATTTATCGTATTTTATTTTAATTTTAATGATGGTTTCCAAATTTTTTGACATTTTAACGATTTGAAAATCAAAGTTAATTAATAATATTGACATTGACAGACGGTGGGACATTGCAGAGAAAGTAAACAAACAATTATTTCTTTCTAATTTGATTTAATTTAATTAGTTTTTAGTCGGTTAAAATGAATATTTATTTAAAAATTTTGCATAAGAATTTTATTACGAATCTTCTGAGGTAAACTTAATTATAATACAAAATCGAACAACTATAAGATTGATTTTTTAGAAGATCTTATTCAAACTTATCAAAATATGATGTTATTGTTATTGGTGGTGGACATGCCGGTACAGAAGCATGTGCAGCATCTGCTAGAATGGGTGCCAAAACTTTACTAGTAACACATAAGAAAGAAACTATTGGTAAAATTCAAACTTAATTATCTTTTAAGATTTCTAAATACAATTAAATATGTTTAGGCGAAATGTCCTGTAATCCTTCTTTCGGAGGAATCGGTAAAGGTCATTTAATTCGAGAAATTGATGCTCTGGATGGAATTTGTGCTAAATGTTGTGATATTTCTGGTGTACAATATAAAGTAATACAATAAATAAATGAAATTAAATTGAAAAATAATTGAATAGTTTTTTTAGGTTTTAAATAAACGTCGTGGTCCAGCTGTTTGGGGTCCACGAGCTCAAATTGATCGTCAACTGTATAAAGAAGCTGTACAAAAAGAAATTTTCAATATGAATAATCTAGATATTATTTGTTCACCTGTAGAAGATTTATTAATTGAAAATATTTCATCGAAGGCTACAAATAATTCAACTATGGCTCATTGTTCTGGTGTTATACTACAAAATGGTGAAAAAATTCAATCAAATACAGTAATCATAACAACTGGTACATTTTTACGTGGCCAAATCAATATTGGTTTAGATGTAAAACCAGCTGGCCGAATAGGCGATGCACCAGCAATTGGTTTAGCAAATAGTTTAGAGTCATTAAAATTTCGTATGGGTCGGTTGAAAACTGGTACACCACCTAGAATTAAAGCAGATTCAATAAATTTTAATGGTCTTGAAAAACATTCTGGAGATAAAGAACCAGTACCATTTTCATTTATGAATGATTCAGTTTGGATAACAGCTGATGAACAACTTCCATGCTATTTAACGTATACAAATTTCAAAGTTAGTGAAATAGTTAAGAATAATCTTCATGTTAATCGACATGTTTCTGAAGAAATTAATGGTCCACGTTACTGTCCATCTATTGAATCCAAAATTTTACGTTTTGGTGAAAAAACACATCAAATTTGGTTAGAACCAGAAGGTTTTAACAGTGATATTATTTATCCACAAGGTTTATCATGTACACTCCCTGAAGAATTACAAATAAAATTAATCCAAACAATTGACGGTCTTGAAAAAGCTACCTTATTTCGCCCTGGTTATGGTGTTGAATATGATTATATTGATCCAAGAGAATTATACCAGACACTAGAAACTAAAAGAATATCAAATTTATATTTGGCTGGACAAATTAACGGAACAACAGGTTATGAAGAAGCAGCCGCACAAGGAATTTTAGCTGGAGCAAATGCAGCTGCTAAAGTATTTATTTGAAAAATTCAAATTATATATTTAAACATGATTTTGGTTTAGGTTTTAAATAGAGAACCGTTAATAATTAGTAGAACTGAAGGATATATCGGAGTTTTAGTAGATGACCTTACAACACTTGGCACAAATGAACCATATCGAATGTTTACAAGTCGTGCAGAATTTCGATTAATTTTAAGGCCTGATAATGCTGATTTAAGATTAACAGAAAAGGTTTAATTTTTAATTTACATATATTTATTATAAAAAAATTAAATGTTTGTATAGGGTTATAATATTGGGTTAGTTTCTGCAGAAAGATTTGATAAAATGCAAAAAACCAAAATAAAAATTGAACAAAGTATAGAAATTTTGAAATCAATTAGCAAAGGATCAAATCAATGGCGAAAATTATTAAATTTACCAACATCAAAAGCATCAACAATGAAAAGGTAATTTTTGACTGCTCATTAGAAGTTATTTTTATAAAAATAATGCTTATTTAAAATTTTAGTGCCTTTGAAATGTTAGCTATTCCATCCGATAATATAACATGTAAACAAATTTCTATAATTGAACCAAATATTCTTAATTTAATAAAAGATGAACCACAAATTTGTGAACGTGTTAAAATTGAAGCATTATATGAAAATTTTGTAATTGATCAAGCAAAAGAAGTTGAAGAAATTCAAGCTGAAGAACAACTAATGATACCAAAAAATATTGATTATTTTGCGTGAGTTTAAATTTTGAATTTTTTAATTAAAATTATATTGAAATTGTTATATTTTTTTAATAGAAAATCTCTGAGTTTATCAAATGAGGAAAGAGAAAAATTAACAATGATTCAACCTCAAACGGTAAATTTAATTTGTTAATTATTAATTTTAATTAGTAAAAATTTATATTAAATATTGTTAGATTGCTGCTGCTAGTAGAATTCAAGGAGTAACACCTTCCACAATTCTCCGTCTTTTAAGATTTGTAAAAAATAAAAATAAATCTGTAAATATTAAACACAATAATTTAAATTTAACTTAAATTGATTTATTATATTACTAATATTGTTATTTTATATATTGTTGGACAGTTTCATAAAAAAATATTAAATGTTACGTATAAGTTTAAATTATGTATATAAATAAATAGTTGAAAATCTTTATAAATCTAATATTTGTTATACATTAATTATAAAAAAATATAAATGAGTATGTAAATTATTTTTTTCCGTATTATTAAAAGAAGCACCAGATTTTTTAGTTGATATTCTACATTAACTTATTATAAAAATCTTATTTACATATTTTGTTGCTATAATTAAATACTTGTTATTTTTAATTAAGACACTATTCACCACCTTGATTTTCATAAGGTAATAATAAACACGCAATTGCTGCACAAACTGCAAAAAATCCATAAACTGAAACTGCACTCCATACAGATGTTTGTAATAAAACTTGTGCAACATATGGTGTTGCCATTGCACCAAGTCGTGCTAAAGCTGAACAACCACCAACACCAATTGAACGTAATGCACTTGGATAAACTTCTGGTGTATAAACATAAGCAGCTTGAAATAATCCAGCAATAACACCACGAGCAACAAAAAGTATCATTGTTAAATAAATTCGGCTAAAATATATAAATATGATAATTAAAAAAAAAAAAATATTTTGTAAACAATTTAAAAAAATATTACTCTGTTGTAGATGTTAACATTAGAACGCATCCGGCATATAATAAAAATTGTAATGCCATTGTACTTTTTCGTCCACATCTTTCAATAATTGCAATTGTTGCAAAAATACCAGGAAATTCAGCTAATGTTGTCCATAATAAATCCATATAATCTGTTGTTACTAATGGTCGACAATCATCCTGATTTTCTGGTAGTCTTTCAATTGATGGATTATTAGCAAATAATTCTGTTGACATTAAAACTAAACCATAATAACAAAATGCACATGACATCCAAATAAACCATAATAAAATAGTGGTTCTACGAAGACCTGAACTAAGTAAAGCTCGTATACTACCTTTAGCTGTTGTTGGCCCATCTACAACTAATCGTCCTAATAACATTGGACGTTTATTGCTACGTGCTATCTGAAAATAACAATACAAATATTTTCATATAGCGAATATTGTGTACAGTTAATCAAGATTCTAATTATCTACTTACATCTTCTAATGTTTGTAAAGCTTTCTCATTATTACCATTAGCAACATGAAATCTAGCTGATTCTGGTAACCACTAAAAAAATTATAAAACTATTTGTTCAAAATAAAAAGAAATTAATATAATTTATATTACAGGTGTTATCACAGCAAAAACAAATAAAGGTGCAGCTGATAAACCTAAAAGCCAACGCCAACCTAAATTTGGTGCTACAGCTAAAGCTAAAGCTACTTCAAAGCAAGCACCAAGAGCCCAAAAACACTACAATAAAATAAAAAAATATTAATAAAGCACAAAAATTTTGAATATTGATTTAGTACTAACGTCTAAAAGAACGACACATTTAGCACGTTGTTTTGTTGGTAAAAATTCAGCATATAAAGTAACTCTATACATAAAAAAAATAATACTTTTAAAATAACTAAATCATTAAAAACTTTTGACTTACGATTGTGGTACACAACCAATTGCAAATCCAACTAATCCTCTTAATAATAGTAACCAACCAAAGCTTGGTGCCACAGCACTCAATAGTCCATAAAGAAATAATAAAATACCACAAAGTGTAAGCGCCTAAAACAATTTTATTTTAAATTGAATATTGTGTTTTTTTTTTTTGTTTTAAAGAAATTTTAAACTTACTGGTTTTCTACCGTACCTATCACTTAATTGTGTCCAAAATGTTGAACTTAACATCATTCCTAAAAATACAATTGTTGTTGTTAAAGCTTGTTGATAACGTGTTATTCCCCAATCGCAATGTAAGGCTGGTCCTAAAACACTTAAAATTGTCATTTCCATTGAATCGGCCATCCAACAAAGTCCAACACATAATGATAGTTTAACTTGAAACCAACCAAAACCTAAAGCATTTACGCATTGTTGTACTGTGAAAGTGTCTATAACATAATTTTTTAATTTGATTTTATTATTTTTCTAAAAAAAATTGTATTTTTAAATTATATTTTACCATCGGGTATAACTGTCACTGAAGAAAGTTCAAATTCTGGTCCCATTGGTGGACTAATACCACCATTATTTGATGGCAAATTGGTACCATTTAAAACTGGTACATTTGTACCAGACATTTCTTCATAGCCTCGCGATGTTCCTGCTCTACGTACACCCATTTTTTTTTATTTAAAGTTGTTTCTATTTAATAATTATTATTTAAAAATTGAATAAAAAAGATTTTTTATTAAATATTAGATTAAGAATTAAACTAATTAAAGTTAATGGTTATTACGGATAAAGTAAAAGTTCCATTTGCTTTCTAAATTATAGTTATAGAAGATCATGTTATAAATCAACTCATTAATATCAAAATAATAGGGAGTTGCTGGGTAATAAAGGACTTACTCAATTACTCAGTTACTTCCTACGAACTATAAGGATAATTATCCCGATATAAAGATACAATTTATTAAATAAAATATTTATTTCTTGTTTAATAATATATATTTAATATGTAATATAAATTACTATATTTTTTATTTAAGCGTAAGACGTACAAATATTTTTTTTAAAAATTGTACTTTAGAAAAAGTTTGGAATTGATTTAATGTCGCCATAACAAAAACTGTTAAAAAGATTATAGATAAGTAACTATAATTAAATCGAGTTTTAAATTATGATATTTTATTTCAAAAACAGACAATTTTTTAGTCACTGTATCTGTATATTCTAAAATTTTAAATGTGGTACAGATTGGTAGAGAAATATGTTATAAAATGCATTAGGTCGTACGGTCGTTGTTCGATTTTTTCTTTTTATTCTCTTAGATAAGAAAATAAAACGCTAACGATCAAGATCACAACAATAAATGTTTCAATATAAAAAGTTATTATGTTATATGGCTGCATTTTAAAGTAATGGTTCACGAAATCCACAAAAAAAAAAATAGATCTCAATTGAAATATTCCTTTTTCATTAAAAATAGGTAGCCGATGATGCAATACGAGTGTAAGCACCAATATTTATCGAAAACTGAAGGGAATCTTTGTGATTCCAAAAAAATAGTTATAAATCTAGTCAACTACTCGTATAGAGGCATGATAAATCCTAAAGCTGCCCATACAGTATGAAACTTGTTTATCAACATGTTGACAACTTGATGAAGTTGTATCGTTAGTGGGAAAGTTTACAACACATTTGACAAATCGGTTGAAGAAATAGTAAACTATTTTAATTTATGTGGGCGTTCGTTGGTGGTTGTAAGTTGTAAGTTGTATAGGTATAGTGTGTATGAGGAAGTTGTACAACCAAAATGACTTTCTTGGCGTTTTAATGATTTTATATATATGTATATTTATTGATTGAAATAATATTAAATTAAAATTATTTTTAACCCAAATTTTCCTACTATAATTTTGATGTGTCAAATAATAAAGCAAAGCATAAGCAAAGTGTAAATTTGATTTTCGAATTTTAGCATTAAATTTAGTGCTTAAGACGTTTATAGAGATTTTTTCTGACATTCGATATTATCCATTTATCCTCAAGAACATTTCGATTGTAAACCAAGTTGAAATGTATGTAGTGAAATTTTTTATCGTTTGGATAACAAGTTGACAACAAGGTTGTATAATGTATGGACAGAATAATGCATTATCTATAGATCTATAGATTGAAACAATCAAAGCCGCTAATAGTTTTATACTAAATCTAAATTTACCAGATTATTTTTATGATTAATATTTTCTTCGTATTTCAGTTTATAGAATTGTTTACTTTTTTTAATATTAATTCTTATATTATAACATAAACAATTATGATAATTACAAAAATATGTTATAAATTAACTTACGTGCATAAAATTCTCAATATAAACAAAAAACAAATCTAGAGTTTTGCTTTCCTCTAATGTTATATGTTAATTTACATTTTCTCTGAATCCAATTTTTTTTTTTGAATTAGGTTAAATTTATATTATACATACGAGTACAAATAACAAAACACATAAAAAAAATATCTTAATTTTCAAAAGAATTCGATGAAACAAATCATGGATGAAAAGTGCATTGAACTGTAAAATTTATGAAACAAAATTTATGTTTTTAAATAACAAAAACATTAACAATAAAATTCTTTTTCGTCAATTGATTCTTTTGAAAACTTTTAGAACATTATTCACTTTTATAAAAGTACGTGTATCTTTACAGGAATTGTTTTAAATTCATAATTCAAAGTCGTTAATTTTTAAGTACATAACATTGCTTACTAAATGAACACAATAAACAAGCTAATGTAATACCAGCTTTACATTGTAACTTGTAACTATATGACAAAATAAGATATTTTAAAATAATTATATATATTTAAACAATTTATTTACATTATTATAGTCTGACTAAAGTAATAATTTTAGCATTAGTAAGCACTAATAAACTTAATTCTAAAATAGAAAGTGCACTAAAGTAAAAATTTTATCCAATTTTTTTATGAACTCATCTACAAAAAGTTCGGAATTATTTTTTTTTTGTATAGTTCTTTAAAAAAAAATTTAAGTTGTTAGATATTCACAAAAATTTCTTATACATTTTTTTACAACATGATGTCACAATTCACAATTAAAATAATTTATCTTTAACATAAAAATAATATTACGGAAGTTTTAAAGAAATTTAATATTAATAATTTAACTTTGTGCTTCAATAAGTTTCACTCCAGTATACAATATCAAAAATTTTTATTTAAATATATTATTAATAATAATAATTTCATTAATTAATTAAAACAAAAAATTTCACTTTGCATTTTATGTTTTTTTGGACAAAATTTAATTATATACAATTTTATGGAATGAAATTAGCTATAATCTCCCACCTTCTGCTATTCCTAATCGAGGCACATTTCAAAATTTTCACATACTCTAATATTGTTTTCTTTAAAGGAAATTAGATACCGCGACGATTCAAGTTACCGTTTTATAATCATAATTTATTTGTTAGTTTTATTGTATCTTAAAAAAAAATATTTATATGTTTTTATATGTTAAAAAGAATTTTTAAGAACGATTTTTTTTTTTTGTTAATGACTTGACGAATGCGCATTTATTCAAAGACTACTTTTGAAACTTCTTTCATTATATAAAGAGTATCGTTTTATAAAAGCATTGAAGCAAAGCTATATAAAAAAAAAACACAGGTTAAGAAGTATGAAAAAATAATAAGGTAACTTAAACCTGACTGTATAGAAATTGGGTAGAAGGAGTATACGAAGTACGAGTAGTGTGGAACGTTAACTAAATGGTGTGACGTAAAGTGAATTGTGAAAAATATAGTGGAAAAGACAAGATACAAAATAAAAGCAGAGAAAACCTGATTTAATGAGCAGAATTTTATAAATTTATATTTAAAGCTTAAGGTGAGCATTTGTTGTGAGCAGAAAATATGAAATAGAAGAGATTTTTTCAACAAACTAATATTATTGAGTAGTTTTTTTAGAGAATTTTCTTTATTTTTGAAAAATTAAATGATTTATAATTTAGTAACTAATACAAAATAATAAGAAATTCTTTCAAAAAAGCTTGAAAATTTTAAAATTTTGTATGTAGTATATGGAAAAAAATATGTTTTTGCATTGAACATATGATACAAATACAAGATACAACTCAACAAAATGTAATATCAAATGTATTATATATTATATATGAATGAATGAAATTGCTCGATATCAAAAATCATAGAAATATAGATAGTTCAATCGTATGGAACTGCGAAACTTTTTCGATAATATATATTAAAAAAAGAAAATTAAGATTTTATTTAAATAATTATTGATTTTTTTAAGTGGTTTGTCTAAAACGATATACAATTTATTTTAAGTATAATGGAGTATTTTCAGTAATTGAGCCTAAAATTCTCAACTTTTTTAGGTTTCGCAGTTGGCGTTTGGTGATACAATTTAACTATTTACATATATATGAAATGATTTTTGTTGATATTTAGCATATAAGTAATAGTAAAATGTAGAGAAAAAAGTTCTGATTTATTTAATCAGTAGGATAGTCCAGTTGATCTCAATTCTGGATTCAATGCTACGTAAGAAACGTCCAATAAAAACCATAACTTCCATACATAAATTTTTTTATATCAAAATGTACGCTATTCAAAAGATATGAAAATATACACTATGAAATCGAAAAGTTAAAAATTAGCGTTATGAGTCCGGAATAACGAATAAGCCACTACTTACTAATGATGTAGAAAACTTGTATATTACAATTTTGGACTTACTAATATTACTTTTGATTTTAAACAAGTCTTTTAAGTTAACAAAGTTTTAATTATAATAGTCTAATAGCTTTCAACTTTCAATAATGACATAATTATATTGGTATAATATACAGTTTCATTATAAATAATTCGTTGTGATTTAATCCACGATTAATTGACTAAATCGTCAATTATCAGACAAAATTCAAAAATACTCAAATGAGCTAGGCGAAGGTAATAATTTCAGTAATACAAAAATGAGATTAAAAATTTTATTTTTATTAATGACGGTTGGTTTAAGTGGCGACTCCCACATGACGATGATTCCAATTAGCGAGTTAACACTGTTAACACCAACCAGATTAGTTGGGTTATATTTTTAGATCTATTTATCATTCAGAAATCGTTTTGAATATTTGACTACCTAGAATTTTCCTTACAGTTGAATTGAAGTGCGAGCTATGGGTTTTTTTCTCATTTTGTTTTTCGTAAAATTTCTGTAATTAAATAATTAAAGAAAATAAAATAAAAAGTGTAATTTGAATTTACTTAGATCTTTTTATAAAATTGTATAAATATTTTAATATTATTACATCATTTTTGTATTGAATTATTAATTATTAACATTCTAATTATCGGTTATTGAACCTATTAATCAAAAAAAAAATATAATGAGTTCTCATTAATCAATTATAATATTTATCTGGCAGTCTTATTCTTATTTACAATCTTAGAATTTATACACTATTAACAGATGCTTTTACAGCATCATTACTGCAATTAAGTCGACCTAATTTATTGTTGAAAATGTTAATGACTTTTAAATAGCAAAAATAAAATATTTATGTAATTGTAATAATACGCCGTAATTATAACCTATCCGTATAATGTTTAAGTGTAATTATAAAAAAAAATTATGTTGAACGTGTTTCATCCGAATAAGTTTAGATAATTCTAGTATATCTGTAAATTATGTATAACATTTGTATTGTTCTAAAAATTTAAATTAAATTAATTGCACCTGGAAAGTAAAAGTAAATAATAACAGGTTTAAAAACTGAAACCGATAATTTTTATAATTATTTATATGCCCGGAAGGAATTAATTTTAGATAATTATAAAAATTGAACAATTGCAACAATTTTTAAATAACAGAATATACAGAGTGATTTATACCAAATCGTATAGTTGGTTTAAATAGCGAGTCCAATATGAACACGATGGCGACTATAATTATTGCATTAGCACCGTTTTCCCAACACTAAAGTGACCGCCAGACTTAGTTAAAATAATGACTTTAGATCCAACTTGTGGCATTGGGAAAACCTTATCATACCAGATCAGTAAATCGTGTGAGGATAATCTTGAAGCAATGTCATCGTTTTTATAACACTGTCGTGATATGGATTATACTGGACTATACATAGGTATGTAAATGATTCTGATGAGGTGGTATTATTGAGGCACTTAACTTGACACTGGCTATATGTAAAAAAGTTAAGAAAATTAAAATAATATTTTTTAATTATCTTATAAAGGCATCAGGTAAGATTAATAGCACCAATCTAATATCGTTCAATGTAATAACGTTGATATTCGTTCGAGGAGGCTTTTATTGATATCCTATATATTTTACTATATAATTAATTTCAGTACCAGATCAGTAAATTGAAACTTTGGAGAATAATCAAACAATATTTCCAAATATCAATATTAAACAGCAGCTTCGAATCCGAAATGGTGATGGGTTGTTGAAAAATGATTATTTAAAATGTCGTATTACACATTTACACAACCTAATAAAAAAGTTTATTATACCTAATAAAAAAGTTATAAGAACATAATTTATAATCTATGAGCCATATCAAGGATCAGCAATAACAAACGAAGCTTCTACATCTACATATTCATATTCTTGAAGAATATAAAAATGAACTCCTATTAAAATAGTAAGAAATACTTGAGTAATTTGTGAATGAATTTCGTGTTATATCGACTAAATTATTAAACTTATTATATCGACTAAATTACTAATTATATCGCTTAATAAAACATTTAATTATTTTATTAATCGAACATATTTTTAACAAATACATTATCTTAAAATCTTATCGTAAATTCTTCCTTATTTGAAATCATAATCGCACATTTCTTTTGAAATAGACAAAAACAAACAAAATTCTTCTTATTGATATAAATTAATCAACAATGTATTTTTTAATCGTATTGCTTATCAGGTCATAATGTCACAATTTTACATTTTCAGACTATCTTAAGTTCATATCGAATATTTTATTTAATTACATTTATATTTACAAAGTATAGCTTCAATGTTTTCTAGATGCAAATGTAAACAGTAATATTAAAATATTTATGCAAAGATTAATATATAAATTAATCTTGGCCAGCTTGGCATATATTTTAATGTTGCCTTATTATTTAATATATATATTTACAAATTACAATTTTATTGAATAAAAATTAAGAAATTGAAAATTTCTAAATTTGAGAATATTTGTTTGTAGTCAATAAATTGAAGAAGAAATAATATTAATTAATTTGAGTTTGTCAAATTGTTTGACGGATTTTACGCGTGTTTTTTTGTTTTAAAAAATTAGATTGTTATCTTGGCACGAAATAATTGATCGACAGTACACCATTCTATTTGTGGTAGTATGCACACATTCCCGAAATCTTTCATCATTTCGAATTACAGCCCATTTTCGAGTTCAGTCTTAAGAAAAAGGTAGCATCATGATTGGGTAGATTCCACGGATGATTGGTTTTCGATCATATATTTTTTAAAAAGTTATTGTAGTTGTACGTTATTTTTGAATGTAATAAAGTCTAACTACAAAACTCATTTTATGGCAAAAACGTTTTCAGGTCTGCTGGTTTCACACCCCTGAAATTACAAAAATTTTAAATAATTTGTTGGAAATCCAATTTGAATACTTATCTAACAACAATCATCTTCATCTTTTGAATCTTTCCTAAGTTATGGATCAAAAAAATAATTTTGAGACCGCACCCGGAAATGGGCTGTAACGTGTAACACGAAATGGGGTTGCATTCGGAAAAGTTCCCATTAATTTTTTAGGCTTCGAAAACTACCACAAATTGAGAGTGGTATATAGTATCAACTATTTTGTGTCCACCCTGTAGAAGTTTACAACACAAACTCCTTGATTTAGGAGTCTTTTTTTTAAATAGTATTTATACTCCCAAAAAGTAAACTACAAAATTAACTGTTGATGATGTTGCTGCTGTTGCTTTAACAACGAAGAAATATTTAAAATATCATCTCCACACTTATCTCTGGAAACAAAAGAATATTTGACATTTCTATTTTTGCATCAGCAATAATTAAATTCTTTAAATTTCATTCGTTTTTGTTTATTTGTTGGTTAATAGAGTTTATTTATTTGAACATGAACTTGTATTTATCGGCCACTTAAAGCGTTATAATCTTTTCCTATATATAAAAATCGTATATTTACACATTTATTTACCACTTTAAAATAAGGTGCGATATATTTTAAGAAATGAACAGCTTTTTTTTCTGTATGTAACTAAAACAAGTTAAAAGTATTTTAATTCCATAAACAGAAATCAGTCTGAAATTCACTCTATAAAGATTAACTTATAAATAATTGAGCTACAACAAAACTATACACGATAATGTTTTAGGAATTTTTTTTTTAATATTATACAAATTAAATGGCACCGCTTTATATTTTCATAATTAGTTGTATATTTATTGGTTTAACGACTTCTTTAATATTGGTTAGTTTGTAAACAAAAAAAAATATTATAGTAAAATATTATTAATAATATTATTTATTTAGCGCGAATATAATCGCCGGCAATTGCGTAATCTTAATAATTGTCATGGGATATCAGCATCTGATCGTAATTTTTCACAAATTGATGAAGTATCGATTATATTTACAAATCAGCCAATTGGATTAAGTAAACATTTCGTTGTTATTCCATATCAAAATCCATCACCACCAAATTATAATATTGTTGGATTGCCACCTACTTATGAAGAATATATTAAAAATAATAATAATAATTATAAAAGTTTAATTTTAGATATGAATAATGTTAAAAGTTCAAATAATAATAATAATAATAATGTTGATATCAGGTTTTAATTGATCAGATAAAAATTATGATAGTATGATTAATTATTATAGTCATTCAGTTTAATTAAAGTGATTTTATAATCGAGAGAATTATATAGTTTTAAAATGTTTATATAGTATTTAACAATAATTAATAATACATATATTAAAAAAAATATCTGAAAATATAAAAATTTATTAATAAAATACATTTATAAAATATATATATTTTTTTTTTTTTTTAAATGGATAATATGTCAACTTAGTGATTAATAATAATAAGTATGAATTAATTTTCATAAACTTACAAAATTTTGAAATTACTGGTAATTAAATGCATTCTGCGTTTGTGTACGTACAAATTCCTTGGACTTTAATATAAAACAAATAATTTTGTTATAGTGAACTAAAAGTTTTAGCATAATTCGATGTTCATAGCTTATAAAAGTTCCAAGTTTTCGCGAAATAAACTTTGGGAAGGTATAGTTATAGTTAAAAGTTTCAATATATTCGTAACAGTCGGACGAGAAGATAGTTAAATTGTAATATTAAGTTTCTATAGATCCGAGTAACCGACACAGTGTAACCAACACAGTGTAACATTAATACATAGTAATTTCTATATGGACGATTAAACTATTTTGGTACATTGGTAAAGATTTTTTTTTTTTTCAAATCCATAGTGCAACTAAATTAAAATTTATGAATAAGCTTAAATGCAACGAATAACTATTTTTATGTCCGGAAATTACCAATCAACAAATACTAATTTTAATATAAATAATTTTTCATTTGAATAATATTGGTAATTTCCGGAAAGTAGTAATCTTCTTTTCAAGTAACAATTACAGAGCATAATATTTGTTTTAGTTCTAATATCATTTTTGAAAAATAATGTACATGTACATCATGTACATATTAAATATCAAAAATCATTTAAATATAGATAGTTCAACCTTTTCGAGAAAGAACTACTGTATATTATATAATATAAAATAAATGAATTTTTGAATATTTTTAAGTTGTTTATTTGTTAATCTAAAAGGATATTTAGTTAAGCATTTTCTACTCTATTATACGTAGTATAGCGAATTTCAAAAACCGCCAGGCGCCAGATGGAACACCGAAAATACAACAAAGTAACGTATTATGTACACAACTCAAAATGTGTGGAGCTTAGTAATTGAACTTTCGTAGAATAGTGTAGCAAGTTTTAACAGATTATTGACATTTTTTTATTGTTTTTCTTTAAAATTTAAAATTTCTTTAACATAGGCGCTATGGTCGACCTTCAACTTTATACGTCCCAGGTAAACAATCATATCTCATTACATATGATTGTAAGTAATGAGGTAACACTCATTACACCGCGCACCATGTGAACAAGAATATATAGAATAATATTATAAATCCATAACTTTATTTTAGGTTTCGAAGTTCGTCATACAATTGAATTATCTAATTGTACATAATTTTTGCTATGATATAAAATAATTTAGGAAATTCTAAATTTTGTAATTTAAATTGTCTTATACGATGGGGCACATTAATAATGATTTTAAATTTTGACATTAGGTTTACTATAGCAAAATTTGTTTTTAGCAAAATTTATGTCATAAAGTGATACGAAAAAATTAGTTATGAAGAACATATGAAATTGTAAATAAATCGAATTAATATAAATTATTCTCGTCCAATTAAACTTTTTTTCAAGCTTTTTCAGTGTTTCTTTTTCGCTACATTAATTAAATTAATAATATATTAACATATATAATATAATTAATACTAATTGACATAATTAAATAAAATAACAATTTTAATTATATTACCTTTACATGCTTCAAAAATAATAAAATATTGTCGTGCTCTGTATAGTAATAATTTACAAATCAGTTTTAAATAATTCTATATTTCAATGAAACCTTTAATTTATCGAAAAATCTCAAAACGAATCGACCAAATACGGTGGCCAGCTTGGCACTCATCAGAGATTTAATATAAAAATCAAATAACTTAATTATTATTATTTGTTTTAATATTTAAATTTGTTTATTTATTATTTATATATTATTATAAAAATAACAACAAATCAAATATAAATTGTTGGGTAAAAATTTAATTGTAGTGTGAAACATTGTAGCAATAGCAAAGTATTTTATTTACCTTACAAAATGTGAATTGAATTTTGTTTATATTTAATAGCTCAAATATGCTCCCGAAAGCAAGGATAGTTTAGATATTAATATTAAAAATATCCTTGGATATACTATGGATTCAATAATTTTAAGAAAATTAACATAATAGATAAATTGTTTTTGAAGATTTGTGAAAATAGCTCGATATCAGGAAGTGATAAAGCTACTATAAAACACTCAGCTATATTTTTGATACAGAATTACGTTTTTGTTATGCTATAACATTTTTTTCATAAACTTTATGTACATCCAGTCAAATCAGTTTTTAAATCATTTACAATTTTATTATCTAATTATAGCTTATAAATAACAATAAAAAAGTGCATTGGAAAAAGTAAAAAATATATTAAAAAGTTCTAAATAGATGATGAATATATAATAATTATTTAATTAGCGTATTTTATTTATAATTATACTATAAAGACCGGGCATAAATCTATTCTATATAAATTTAATTTAACTGGGATTACGAACAAATTACATATTCGCATATAATTTTGAATATTATTTCGAAATCTGAATATTGGACAAATTGCGAAGTGTTGGCTGCCGAAATTAGAGCCTTGGTACCAAAATGTAGTTTTAAAATTATGTGTAAATTTAGAGCCGACAAATATTTTATGAGTCTAATTTTTTTTTACCACAGTACTGATCGTGTTGTCTACTAAATTTTTTAATGAATTACATTTTATATGTAGCTATTAGCTAAACGCTGCTATGCTATATCTTATGATGATACAGAGAGCGAGAACGAGCAAATTGAATATCTTACCTGTGACATATTACCTGTATCTCTAAATTTGATATTTTTATTTAAATTAAGATGTGAAATTTGTATACTATTTGGTGGATTGTGTTAAAATAATTGTATAACCAAATTATTCTCTAAAAAGTTCTGAAATCCCGTCATTTATAAATCAGTAGCAATTTAATTAAAAAATTTCGTATTGTTACCTATAATTTAACATGTTCGCAACAAAGTTTGTGTGCATTTTCTATACTATCTTACTATCTATGCTCGAGCAATGATTATTTAACCAGCTTATGACAAAAAATTCTGGATTCCACTGATCCACGGGTTTTCCACACATATTGATTGTGATCAAATCCGATAAATGAAGATTGTTCTGTCTATATCTTTTTTTTTTAATTATAGTGAACTTTATAGTGTAATTTTTTGTGGTTTGTGGTGCAAAGATTTAGCATTTCAAATTCTGTGTATCATTATTCTATTACTTAATAATTCTTAATTAGTTATTATATTTTGAGGCTATTGAATAGTGAATGCAGTATTTATTATACATTAAAGTTTAACAACTGGCTCGCCAAATCATAAAATAATTAACAACGAGCCGCCTTATGCTCATCACTGACTATGTCCTGTCCCGTATCGCTCAGGTAAAAAGTTCATTTTTAAATCTGCTATATTCTTTTTATGGGCTTTATTTAAGGCAGAAAATTCTGTGATTACAAAGATATGACTTTGATGTCTAGAAATAATAATAAAATTAATTTGGAATATTTATTGTGAGAGTTACCGTACCGAACCGGGCTATTATTATTATTCTTCTTGATTCTCTGTAATTTTGTATAGTGAAATGTGATAGTGTGAAGCCTGAATGTAGCATTTAATGTGAATATTATTTATACATTTACAGTGTTTAGTGTTTACCTTTTAGCAAATAAATTGAGAGTTGAATTTTGTATACCAAAGAGGAAAGACGTACTTTTCGAAAAAAAAAAATAATTTGATTAAAAAAGAGGTTGAGTTTTAGTTAATATACTAAAACGATGATGCAGATCTTATATTAAAATTTTAGTTATAGTATAATAAATACTTAAAAATAATATTTAAAAAAGTGAAAGTGTTTAAAAAGTGGAAGTATATAAGAACATTTTTAATACAATCTCCAAAAATATGAATTAAAATCGAAAAGTATATATAAAACGTGTATGTCATCAAATATTTTTTGACAACAAAATTGGCGCGTTGATCAAGTTGAAATTGAAATTTTATTAAATTTAAGAGAACGAATTGTGAATTTTTCTCATTTTATTTTTACCATCCATAAAAAAAAGAGTTTAATAAAATAAACTACACAATGGATAACGAGAATTTCTCTTCTGCTAATAAAGAATTATCAACACTATCAGAAATTGAAGAAATTCCAAAATATTTATCAGCAAAAAATAAAATACCAAAAAAATTTGCCGCAGCAAAATCACCGGAAGAGCAAACGTCCAATAATGACGTAACTGGTTTAACACATGAATGTGGTGTTTTTGGTGCAATTGCTTGTGGTGATTGGCCAACACAAATTGATATTGCTCAAGTGATTTGTTTAGGTTTGGTAGCATTACAGCATCGTGGTCAAGAATCAGCTGGTATTGTAACAAGTGAAGGAATATGTTCAAAAAATTTTAATGCTCACAAGGGTATGGGAATGATAAGTAATATTTTTACGGATGAATCTATTAAACAATTAAAAGGTAATTTAGGTATTGGTCATACAAGATATTCAACATCAGCTGCATCATTAGCTGTTAATTGTCAACCATTTGTTGTTCATACAAAACATGGTGCCTTATCAATTGCTCATAATGGTGAATTGGTAAATTGTGAAAGTTTACGTAAAAATGTATTAGATCGTGGCGTTGGTTTATCAACACACAGTGATTCCGAATTAATAACACAATCGTTATGTTTGAATCCACCAACTTCTGAAATTGATGGTCCTGATTGGCCAGCAAGAATACGTAATTTTATGAAATTAGCACCATTATCATATTCTTTAGTTATTATGTTGAAGGATAAAATTTATGGTGTTCGTGATCCATATGGTAATCGTCCACTATGTATTGGCAAAATTGTACCATTAAATTCAGGTAATACAAAACCGGAAGATTCACCAGCTGAAGGTTGGGTTGTATCTAGTGAAAGTTGTGGATTTCTTTCATTTGGTGCACGATATGTTCGTGAAGTTAAACCTGGAGAAATTGTTGAATTGACACGTAATGGTATCCGGTCAATAGATATTGTTACCAACGATTCGAAAAAATATGCATTTTGTATATTTGAATATATTTATTTTGCGAGAACTGATTCGATATTTGAAGGACAAATGGTTTATTCGGTACGTTTACAATGTGGCCGGCAATTAGCTAGAGAAGCACCAATTGATGCAGATATTGTTAGTTCCGTACCAGAATCTGGAACAGCAGCAGCACATGGATATGCCAGAGAATCTGGTTTACATTTTACTGAAGTACTTTGTAAGAATCGATATATTGGTAGAACATTTATTCAGCCATCAACACGTCTTCGACAATTAGGTGTTGCTAAAAAATTTGGTGCACTTTCCGAAAATGTAGCTGGTAAAAGATTGGTTTTAATTGATGATTCAATTGTTAGGGGCAACACAATTGGACCAATTATTAAATTATTACGTGATGCTGGTGCTAAAGAAATCCATATACGAATAGCAAGTCCACCACTTTTATATCCATGTTATATGGGAATTAATATACCCACACGAGATGAATTAATTGCAAATAGGCTGAATGCTAATCAGATATCTAATATGGTTGGTGCAGATAGTTTGGCATATTTAAGTGTTGAGGGTTTAGTAAAAGCTGTTAAACTTAATCGACAAATATCAAATCCAAAAGAATCTGGATATTGTACAGCTTGTTTGACTGGTGAATATCCAGGTGGTATACCAGAAGAATTAAGTTGGTAGCAACATTAAGTATAGATATATTTAATATCGATTGGTTACAAAACTCTTAATTATTATTCAGTTATCAGTTTAAGTTAGAAAATTAGTATCTTATGAAAATATTATATAAAAAATATAGTTTACCTATAAAATTTCTGTACTTACCTGAGATAAATATAAAATTATATTAAATATTAAAAATAAAATGTAAAATTTATATTAAAATATATTTTTTGAATAACATATAACAATGAAGAATGTCTTATTAATTAAAGTAAATATGCTGTAAAAAATAAATACCAAAGATTATTGAGAAGCAAACGAAATTACAAGCAAAAACCTAGACGGAAGTAGAGGAAAAATTCCTAATACTTAGTGTATTAAAAACTAATACATATTAATGTATCAACTGGTAATAATTGCTCTTCTTGCTTGCTATAAGACACTATCGACTTATTAGCATTTTTTTGGCTCCTATTAATCTTGTTCGAGTTCATTCTGAAATTTTTGATTTGGATTTGCAGCAATTATTATGTTATTATGTCTGGTTTATTTATCATAAGTTTACTAATTTATTGCTAATTACGAAAGTAGGTAGGTATTTCTTTCTAATTATCAAATCATGTCATAATATTTACTAACGTGAATTCAATTTTTCAAAAATAATTTAATTGTAATTTTTCTGGCTAATACTTTGTGACCATCTCAAGATGATTCAAAATTGTAATACTTGAAATTGATGGTCCTGATTGGCCAGCCGGAATACGTAATTTTATGAAATTGGCACCATTGTCATATTATTTTGAAGGATAAAATTTATGGAGTTCGTGATCCATATGGTAATCGTCCACTATGTATTGGCAAAATTGTACCATTAAATTCAGGTAATACAAAACCGGAAGATTCACCAGCTGAAGGATGGGTTATTTCTAGTAATGTATGTAATACTTGTAATGCTAATATAGTAAAGATAATTAAATAAGTTAATGATAATTATCTTTGAAACACAATTAAAAAGATTAATTAAATATTTTTAAATATTCACAATTAATTCTTAAAAAATAAGAAACGTTTCTAAAAGTTGAAATCTCAAAAGTAAAATATAACACGACAGACTCACCGGAAATTTATTCTCAGACACTTGAATTATTATTATTTGATTTAATATTTAAATTTGTTTATTTTATAAATATAAAGCCAAATATTAATAAAATATTTTATTACTAAAGATTAGTTTTAAACAAATATTCAATAAAATAATAAAAAACTGATTAATATCAACATATTAAATTTAGATGATCTAATTTCTATTTAAAAAATACTTTATGATCCAATTTAGCAATGTCAGTGTCGGGATTGGGCACTGTTTTTTCGGGGGAATTTAATCTTTTTTAATTTAGTTTAATTGCAAATTTTTGCAGTTGTAATTCATTTCATGTCATTGAAATTTAGTTTTTAGTTATTTAATTATACAGAGTGTTTTGTACATGACAGACAATATTGAATGGTATATCTAATATAATACAAGTTTCAGCTAAATTTTGTAATGGAAATTTTTATGCGAAAAGTCTCGTGTAAGATATTATTTAGATAGTTAAATATTAAATGATAAGTGTTTAAAGAAAACAATACCAATCTATAATAAAAATATTTGAAAGCGTGAGGAACATTTTATAATTCTAGTAGAACCTTAATACCCAGCTCAGAGTTGCAGCACCAGGAAACAGCTGCAATTACAAACAGCTGGAATTATGAACTGGCTGGAAGTTATCAATTACGATTTTGATTTGTAGGTTGCTTAATTTTTTTTTTAAATTATATATCAGCATTACGGATATATCATTGCTCGCCTCGAATGCGAATCGAATCTGTATTGAGTACTATTAAATTTTAGGGTTTTCAAATGTCCTTGTTTATAGTAATGGTCGAATGTAAATAACATAGTTTGTGGCATATAATACACGTAAAGATTATTTTAAATATTACTCATTACTGTCTTAGCTTTTGCATGCTTTAGATTAACAACTATTTTACAATATTTAGTTTGTATGTTTGTGTTTTTATTTTACAATTGCACCATGCTTTGAGTAAAGAATTTAATTTTACATTGAGATAGCCAACTCAACAAATGACGCTGTTCTCAGAACTGTGAAGCCTGAAGCAGGTGGTAATCTATTGATGTTAAGTTAAGCATTTATACTAATTAAATAGATGACGGCTGAAGGAAGTAGTATCGTTCTTTTCTGAACTGTGAAGCCCGAAGCAAGTGTTAATCTACTGGTACAGTAACAATAATTAATGCATATTAATTTAACGCGGAAATTACTAGTTTGAGTTCTTTCCAATCTTATGTTGCAATTGTTAATTAGTTATAAATTTCTATAAACTGTTTAAATAAATGGATATACTCTTAATATCATATCTATCTTTACAGATAATTGGTTCACTTAGAAGGTCTTATTTGATCGTTTTCGATGGAAAGAAACCTTTTGTTGTTGGACTAATTTTGGATTAGAAACTCAATTAGTAATTGAGATTGTTATTTAATTTCTATGCTTTAAATAAGATCAACTTATCCTGTATTAATGGTTTCTTCAATTTTCAAAGCAATAGCAAAACAACATTTAATTTATATATTTATATATGTTTTTTTTTTAATTTTATTTATTATAATTATTAAAACTTCTACAATAAATTGTTTGATGTTGTAATTTTTGTTATTGTGTTTTTTTTTTATATATATTTAAAAATTGAAGTTTTTAATAATATAAATATTTTTATTTAAAAAACTTTGAATTTTTTGCTTTACAATATATAATATATTAAAAACTTTTTCTGAAATATTAATTTTTATTTTGTTCTTTTGTTTTATAATTACACAAATTATATTTCTAATTAAAAATTAAATTAAAATATAATTACCATTTTTTTTATACAATTAAATAAGTTTTTCTTTTCTTTTTTTTTAAATTAATAATTCATATTTTTATAAAATAAAAGTAATTGTAATTTTTCATTATAAATTAGAAATTCACTCATAAAATTTGATTGAAAATATTTCAAATTAGATTTTTCTATCTAAAGAAATGAAATATTTATATTAATTTTGTCTCACAAGTGTGGATTTTAATTTAAATAAGTTCTTTTACATTCTTAATTGTTAATTATACAAAAAATAAATTATTCAATTAAAAATATAAATTTTTTCATATAATAAAATTAAAAAATAAATTTTTTAAAATGAATTTAGGTACTCTGACAGTGTAAATAAGTCGTATGTGTAAATGAGATAGTTTCATATTTTGCTTAAGAAGTAAATAAAGTGCGAAAGAAATACCTTCATTTATGATATTGAGTTTCATTATCGATTAAACTCGTGTTAATTAAGAGGTAAAATTATCATATTAAATCAGTCATTTTAATATTTTAATTAAAATTCTTATTTTTAACACAAGTTTCTGTGTAACTTACTATGGACATTTCTTTTGGATTATTATTTGTAAAACTGCAGTGGAAAAAACTGAGTAAATCCAAAAAAAAAATCAGCTTGATTTTTGATATTGGTTAGGATTTCTATATATCACACTTTCACTTATGAGTTACAATATTTATTGCTTAGGAAATAGTCAAATTAGTAAACTTACAAAAATGCGAGATATAACTGAATGTTGTCAAATCGTTCGTGCATCACCTCAAGCGATGTAAAAACGATTGATATTTCATTTTGTCTTTAGCTCTATTTCCGAAAATATAATACAAAAATGTGGCACTTTATAAGGTTTAGTTATAATTTATCGCTACTATGAAATATGCTATCTCCAGTTTTACATCTGTCAAAGTATTTTAAAAACAGGAATTCTGTTAAAACATAAATCCACCCTTAAAACAATTATTTTTGAAAATAAATTTCTAATAAGTTTTTTATTATAATTATATCATTTTAAATTTTAATTATTTTTATTAATTCATTTAAATTTTTCTTTATTTTGTATTTGGATCATTGTTTGTCGAATATTTATTAATTAATTTACTTAAATGGAATTGTGCAAAATTTTACAATGATTCTGTTTTTACTTCTAATTTCTATTAATATTAACCTTAAATTTCATTGTTTTTCATTTTTTCTTCTATATATTTTAAAATATATTTTTTAAATATTATTATTTATATAATCTGTAATTAGTCATTGATTTTATAGTTTTTTTTTTGTATTTAAATTTATAAAAAATTAATAAAAACAGCAAAAATAATTAATATTTTTCAAAAAAATAATAATAACATTACTTACAGCACATAATTATACTTAGTACTAGTACAAAATAAATATTGTAATTAGGATTAAATACATAATTATTTATATAAATTGTTGTTTTTAGTTGAAAATCATTTAATCATTTTTTTATATATAAATATTTTGTTTCGTTAAATTTACAATTAAAATAAAATTCTAAAATATTCTATTTTTATATTACTTTTTAAGTTTGTATATAGTTTTTTAGGAATCTGGATTTGAAAATTACTTTAACTACAAAATAATAATTCCATTATTTAATAAAATATTTATAGAAAATTGTAAATATAATTGATTTCAAAAGTTTTGTGATAACTGATAACAAACTATAGTAGTTAAGAAATTAAGAAAATAAAAAATCTTATGTTGCCAATCCTAAACACCGTCATTATTATTAATTTTTAACGAATCATTTTTGCTATCCACTAAGGTCCTCCATATATTATAAATTTAAAACAAAATTGGCCTTAAATTCCACACATTAGGAACACCGCATTGAATATCTGTTTTTACGTATTGTTCGGCAACGATGTAAATTGAAAATTTTGAAATATATTGTAATTGAATTTTCAAAAACGGGGCAATAAATCGTCGCTTAAGAATTATAAATTTATTTTAATTCCTGCGGAATGGGAAATATGGTTTAATAAAGACTCACACATATTTCAGTAGCTCTGCTAACTTATAATTAATCAGATATCCATTTTCAGATTGAATTCAATATTTTTTAGATTAAATTAGTAATTTTATAAATTGAAAATTATCACATTTCAAAATATAATTAATTAATCATTTTTCAAATAAAATTAAACAGTTTTCAAATTTTTTTAATCAGTTTTCAAAATATTTCTATTTGATTACCGATTAATTCTATTTGGAAAACGATTCAAAATTTTTGAAAAATGATTAAAATATTTTGAAAAACGATAAATTTATTTTGAAAAATGATTCAAAATTTTTGAAAAATGATTAAAATATTTCGAAAAACGACTAATTTAATCTGAAAATGGTATATAAGCAAAATATCCCAAGACCCTCCCTCGATTATACTCAAATTTGTCATATGACATTTTTGGTTAACCGCAGTTATTTTTAGTGATTATACAACAATTATTTCCATTTCTTTAATAAATTAACAATAGTTATTCAAACACAATGTTTATTAGTAAATGATAATGAATCTTATAAATTTCTGCTCCTTTAAACACAATGTTTGGCAAGGAGGTGTTTCCAAACAATGTTTTGCAAGTATAAATCATATGTTTGTGTTACGCTTGTTAATGTTCATTTACTACTGAATATTTTATCATGAGTATTATATCGTAAGTTACAATTTTTATATAAAACTATCGTACCTTAAGAAATAATCCTTGACACCGAAGTCCACAATATGATTAATTAACTAACTAGTTAGTTAATCATAACTAACTAACTATTCATACGATTTACGATAAAATAAACTTATTACGAAAAAGTAATTCGTAAATCTTGAAAAGGAGGATTCAAATAATGATCTTTATAATTGAAGACGACTCGGTTCGCGTCTCGTCTTTTACAGTTCGGTATAATTGTAGTCACCAAAGCAATCGATTCATCGTTCACCGCGCCGTTCGCCTCTCGACTCAAGGAACGAAAAATTTCGCTGTTCGCCTAACAGCGAGTCAACTTCAATCATACTAAACTTCTCGTCCGTTGAGTCGAGAGGCGAATAGCGAGATGAATGGCGAATCGACTTCAATCATAAGGGCCAATATTAGCATAACTAAACATATTTGTTGATATAACCAAAATTAAATTTAATTATTTAAAATGAATTTTAATATTTAAAATAAATCTGTACATGAAATTTCTATGAAATTTTTTTATTTTTAAAAATGTATTTTTATGAAAATAAAAAGATATGCATTTTTTTTTTTTTTTGTATTTAATTTCAAATATTTTGTTTTTCTTTTTTAATTTTATATATTTTTCATTATTAAATTTATATATATTTTTTTATACATAATATTTTAACTTAATTATAAGTAATTTTTGTTGTTTTTATTCAAATTTTTATATATATAAATTTTTAATTTTTAATTTTCGAACACACAAATTTTAAAACTTTTAAATTATATAAAATATTTAATTTTTAATATCTTTAAAAAAGCTTCGTTTTTTTTTTGTAATATTTTTAATTTTTTATGTTTTTAGTTTTGTTTCTTAACATTGCAGGTAAATTTAAATAAAAAAAAAAAAGAAATATTTCAAAAATTAAATCTTATAATTATTGTTTTAAATATATTTATTATATTCTTATTTATTAATATAATTTTTTAATCGATTTTTAATATTTTATTATATAATTTTGTTTTTTTTTTAAATATATTTTAAAGAGCAGCACGTTTATATTTTTTGGAGCAGTTAAAATTTCTGAATTTAAATTTATGTGATAATTAATTTTTTAAAAAAAAATTTAAGTAGAATTTTATTTATTTACGTCGATTCGATTTAAAAATTTTTAATTTTTTTAGTTTATTTTAACTTTTTCGAAAATTTTTATTTATTTTTCTACTTAAATTTATAAAATTTTCTTTTTCTTCAATTTTTTTAATTTTAATTTTTATATATTTACTTTTTGTATATTGTTTGTGTAGAATTCCGGCGCGTACTTGGGTCAAAGTTTATTTGATTTTCAAAATGTACAGAAAAAGAAAATGTAAATTTTCTTTAAAAAATTCTATTTGTATTTTTTTTTTTTTAAATTATTTTACATTTTCTTTTTTGTTAATTATTGGAAAAATCATTATCGTCTATGGACTTCCCCAGCCGCGTTTTTTAGCGTTAGAATAAACCTTTCTTTTTCTTGTCTTTTTTCTCTTTGCCATCGACAGTTCTGTAAGGGAAATATTTATTTTCTTTTTTGTGTATTTTCTAAAAAAAAAATATTTAATTTTTTTTTTTTTTTTTTTTATTTTTATGTGTTTTTTTTATTTTGTGAAAAATGGTGATATAATTTATTAGATAAGCGTTTTATGAGGTTAGAATTTGTTATTTTATATAATGATAATGAGTAGAATGATTCCTTTTTTTTTAGATGAATATTGGATTTGATGAGATATATTTAATTGATTTTAATGAATATATATTTACAATGATTTTGGAAAGTATATTTTTATACATTAATAACAAACGGTAAGAAAATACATGCATTAAAAAAGAATTTAAAAAAATAAATAAATTGTGCTAAACAATTAAAATAATTTATGTGAAAATTGAATTTCTTTGAAAATTATATTATTTAATTAGCATATTTATAATGATATCAAAAAGTGTGGAAGATGAATTTAAATTGTATTGAGTGAGTGTTTTGGATTTGAAAATAAAAATATGGTTATTTTTATCAGTAATTTGGCTCGCCCAGTTGTGTTTAGGCACTTCAAAGTGTTAACTTCTAATCGCTAATTTAGTACTGCAATATTTTGTAACAGAATTGTAAAGATTGACATTCTTAAAATTTCCTTATAACAAAATATACTGATTGTTACCAGCAATATCAATTATGAACAATATTAATAAAACTTAATGTAGTAGTACTTAATTTTAATAAGAACGATAATTTATATAATCACTGTTCTTTAGAAGTTCTTGTACTTGTATGATTCACAAAAATATTGAATCAATAGCAGTAACATCAAAGAAGGAAATAAAATCGTAAAAACCACAAAATTTTAATATTCTTTGAAGAAACTATTACAAATATTAATAGTGCTAAACTCTTCCGAACTGTGCAAATAATTTGAATTTTGCAATTTTAAATTTATAATTTCTAAAAAAAAAATATTTGAATGAAATCTGGCAAAAGTTGTAGGAATATCAAAATATTATTGGATATTCAAATTTTAATACACGTTTCAAATTCAAAATATTAAAATAATTAATACTATTGAAATGAATTTTAAAATGTAATCTCTGAATATGATGGCTAGTAATTTCCTCTTAAATAACAAAATTAATATTCTGCAAAAATGTTAATATGTTTTATGTAAAAACGTTTATGAAAACATAATTTCTCTTTGCTAAAACATCAAAACAAATTAATTTACCAAATTAAAAAAAAATCCACACATTTAAATAGTTAATTACAAAATTAAATATAAAATAATAAAAATTAATAAAATAAATACACTGGGATATAATAATAATGATACCAAAAGAATCGATTCTATTTTGAAATAAGGATTTTTCATTGTTTTTCCTTTATTGGGGTATATTCTATATTCCTTAAATTATTCACTACAAAAATATGGTTCTACAACATAAATCTGGTGTTAATATATATTTGTGCTCAAAATTAATATTTGTAATTGTTGTGTTAGTTAATATTAAAAGCAGAATATTTTAAATTAATTATTATTTAAAAAAAAAAGTGTTCTATAAAAATATGGGAAAAATTTAATTAAAATATTTTTATAAGCAATCAAAAATTAATGGAAAAATTATATGGAAAATATAAATTCTAAAAATGGATCTTATGCACAGAAAATTTACAGCCAGCATAATTTTTACTAAAGTTAAAAGAATAGAGATAGTTGTATAATTGCAGAATCAATGAACGTGAATTGGGTATGTAAGTGGACGGCATCTGCATCATTCTTAAATTCGTAAGGAAATGTAAGCTTTTTTATTACTAGGTAAGCTTATATTTTGAGAAATAAAAAGAATTCAAATGTGAAATTCTGTAATTTTAGATTTTTTGGCCCAACAATATTCTTCAATCATTAACATTTCATCTAGTACTTTATCAAAATGGAAAAAATGCGAAATTTCTGGAAGAAGTTAATATTTATTTAAATGTTTTGAAAACATGAAAACTTTCCAAAATAAAATTTGCGCAATAATGTGCTCTGTTATCGAAAGAATTTATTTTTTAGTATGGTTATTTTGATTTTACTGGCGACTATATTTTAGCTCAACATCTGTCACAATTTTAATAAATTATTGACCAAAGTTATCGTATTTGTCATGACTAAATAATTTTTATTGAACTGCTAAAACAAATTTCAACATAATTTCTCTATTAAACCAACTTTATAATTAGAAATTTAAATAATAATTAATAAAATTAAATTCTATATCAAATTGTAATAAATTTGGGATTTTTTTTTTTTTTTGAAGCAATATAATTATCTCTATACACCATTTTCAGCTGGAAAGTATTTTGTATATGCATAAATCGACCCTAAGTCTAACTATTTGAAACATTTTTTTTCTATTTATATTATAAATAAGTTTTTTTTAATGTAACTATAAAAAAAAAATGAGATTGCAGAAAAGTGTAAAGGAAAATGACATCAGTAACCAAAAGTTTTCTTTAATAAATAAATAAAAAAAAAAAATAAGAAACAAAATATTCTTCTTATAATAGTTAAGTGAAAAATATGTGATTTTGCTACTAAAGTTTTTTTTTTTTAGTAAATTATGTTGTAAATGTTTTTTTTTCTTATTATTCATGATTATTTTCTGGATTATTACAATTTGGTGGTAATGAATTTGAATTATTTGGTCCATTTGCTGCTGTTGGTGGTCCCCCCCGTTGACCATCTGGGGCACCAAAACTAGTATGACGACGTAATAATGATCCAAATACACGTCTTGATGTCAATGATGATGTCCTGGAAAATTTTGGTTGTATTTGTTTTTGTTTCTGTACGATTTTTTTTTTTGTTTTGTAGAAGTTTTACAAAAATAAACAACTGATAGAAATAATTTGATTACACCGGATTTAAAAAAAAAAAAAGAAGCAAGAACGTTATGCGCTAGAGAGTTGCAAAATAATAAATTCTCATTTGGTTTCGAAAAAAAGTTATAGTTTTGTCAATGATTTTTTATAAAAAATTTAATTTATGAACGAATCAAAATCAACTGGACCAGAATCAAATTGAAAAAATAAAGTTAAACCAATAAATGTTATGGTAAATTAGGACCACAAGGATAATGAAGACATATAACTTTCCCAAAGAGATATTTTTATTGTATAATTCATGCATGAGGGAAGAACTATAAAAATATCCATCCAATATTTTCCATTTTTTCTCCTGAAAGTTCGAGCTATTCCATAGAATTGTACACCAGTAAACTTGAAGATTCAGATTTCAAAATTTTTATGAATAAATCTACACCTTTTCCAACTGTAATTCAGAAAGCATCAATTATAATTCTGATTAATCAATTTCAATTCAGAAAGCATCAATTATAATTCAGATTAATCAGTTTTAATTCAGAAAGCGTCAATTGTAATTGAGAATTTGGTCTAAGGTTCCAAACGTTGAAGGTACTGGAGAGATGGAACAAAGATTCGTCTTCTTGGAGAATATTATAGATATATAGATGATGCTAAACACACTATTACTGGGGAGTGATTTTCCTCGTGCTGTGCAACACTGTACAGTACATCCAGCTACAGCTTTTACAATGAATGACATGCCTGTCGGTTGTTAACTGCGTCTGCTGAAAGTCTGAATGTCTGAATGTCTTAATTTAATAATTTACATAGAATAATATTAACCATACGTTTCTTATCTTCTATGTAAATTTTAATATTCTTTATTTTTTGTTGAGTTAGAGTTCTTTATTTTATTTACATTAAAATAAATCCATTTTTAAACGTTAATAAAATTACAATTGACACTTTCTGAATTAAAATTGACGCTTTCTGTATTAAAATTGACTAAATTGAATTAAAATTGATACTTTCTGAATTACACTTGGAAAAGGTATAGATTTATTTCACAAATGTATGATTTACTATTATATTTTGAATAATCCAAGTCCTTATATTAATTAAATATCGTTGATTATTGTATTAACTTTACGAGAATTATTTTAGGTGTCAATAGTTTTGTTTTTTATATGTTACAAGTTTAGAAAAATTATTACAAAATTCTATAAATTATATAACTTTTTTAAACTAAAATTAATTAATTATTACTTAAACTATATATTTTATTTGAAAATTAAATTGTAAATATAAAAATATATAAAGAATTGTTTCTTCTTCTAATATTAGCAACTTTCTAGCGCATATTTTTTTTTTAAAAAAGAAGAAATTTAATTTAACTAAAATGTATAACCAAAAAGGAACGTTAGAACCAAAAGAAACGATATTAAAAAAAAAAAAAGTTAAATCAAAATTCGATTATCAAGTTAAAATAAAAAATATTGTGTAACTAAAGCAAAAATTTTAAATATTAATTTTATAAAAATTTATTTAATTTATCGTCTTACCACCACAACTTCTAAATATTGATATAAGTTTACAGACAAATATATGGACAAAAATATGGGCTGTAAACCTAATTTAATTATTTCGAATTTAATTATTTATTTTATATTTTTTAGATTTTGATATTATATCCCAGTTTGTATTTTTAAGCGATTCTTTTGAATTAAATTTCGAAATTATTTATAGCAAATAGCAATTATTAAATTAAATTAAAAAAAATAATTCCACGTTTAATTAATAAAATACCTAATAATAATAATTAATAATTTTTTTAATATTGATTAATAATGTGGATTATAAAAAGCTAATTAATTAATGTTGTTTGTGTGTATTTTGTTAAAAAAAAAAAACATTAACAATATTAATGTTAAATTATGTGTTAATTAAAAATGCCAATTATCGTTTTTAGTTATTACTATTTTTTTTTTTCTTATATAACAAGAAAATAATAATTGAAAATGATAAAAAAAATAAT
This sequence comes from Rhamphomyia laevipes, assembly GCA_963920725.1. Classification (NCBI taxonomy): domain Eukaryota; kingdom Metazoa; phylum Arthropoda; class Insecta; order Diptera; family Empididae; genus Rhamphomyia; species Rhamphomyia laevipes. The sequence goes on from OY987259.1 coordinate 45,286,573, forward strand.
GAAAAACTGAATTAAATTAAAACAAACAACAGCAAGAAAATTACAATACAAAAAAAACTATAAAAATTGAAAAACTCACTCTTTACTATTTGCTTCTAAACTTCTTCTTCGGAGTTCATCTAAAGTAATGTTGTTCGCATCCTCAAATTCCTTCTTCTCTTGTTCGAATAAACGGCGTCGTTCATCCAATTCACGGATTTGTAATTCAAGTGCCTTTAAATTTTATTTTTAATTTTGTTATTATAAATATGAATTATATAAATTTTTAAAAATTAATTTAAGTTTTTGGTTCCGAAAACTGTAACTCCTGAAATTATAAAATTTCTATATAACGTAATGACAACTAATGGTGTCACATATGTTCTTCGACTATTTAGATTAGATACTAAATTTGACGATAATCTGTGTTTTTTTAGCTACCGATAAAACAGCATTTGTTCTAATAACGATACTTTTTACATTATAAATAATTTTAATTATTTTGAGATATCGGCGTTCGGAACTAAAACCAAAACTCTTCAATTTAAAAATACAAATTTCCTTTTTTATGATATTCTACTAAAATTATTCTGATTTTAAAAATACTATTTTACACTAAAAACATTAATCTTCTAAAATTATCTTATAAACTAATTCACTATCAAATGAAATTCTATAACAAACAAACCTTCTTTCTTTCCTCATGTCTTCTAGTTAATTCAATTTCAGAATCTTTAAGTTTTTGTTTCTTTTCTTTCACTTTCATTTCAAAAACTTGTTCCATTTCGGCTTCCATTTTTTTCATTTTCAAATCATGTTCACGTTTTTCTTCTTCCATTTGAGCAAGTGGGTTCCTAAATTTAATAATATAAATATAAATATGAAAAATAATAATTTCTTTGATGATCAATCACAAGGTAAAAATAGCTAAATTTGATAATTTTTTTTTTAAAAAATGTTCGTTAAATTTTTGGTTTTATATTGTATTGAAACGAAATTATTATAGATTATTTAAAAAATTACATTTATTTTACAAAAATAAAATAAAATTAAGAGAATATTAAATAAATTGAGCAAAAGCAGAAATAACGTCACAAATAGATCGAATAAATATTTGGTTTATTACAGACAAAAAAGTGCTAATGAATATAAATTTTATTACTATTCAAAATTTGTTTTATTGAATGTAAAATGCTTGAAATTCTGCCTTAAGTTTGAATTAAGAATAAACTAAAGATATAACTTTCAATTTTTGTTATTATTTAAATTGTCTAAAGAACAAACTGTCAATTAATTAAAATGAAAATTTAATTGATTATCGTCCAATTTAATACCTCACTGATGTGTAATTAAAATCAATACATAATAGTTTGTATATATTTTGTTGGTCGTTATATTATAAATACAATTATTTGGGAAACTAATAAATGAACTTTATTATGGTACGAGCCATTGATTTATTTTATTGCAGTTTAAATTTAATGTTTCAATTTAATCGTATATGAATTCAACCTTGACATCAGTATTGTTGTAAATTGAAATTCTGGAATATAATATATTACAATGAATTAGTTACCGTAAACAGTGAGCTTTGCTAGCTCAAAGAAATACAAATTTAACACAAAAGTCTAGGTAGTGTACGGCTTGATCCATAATATATTGAAAATACCAAAAAGATTTGATGTTTTTAAAACAATATAATTGCAGGGACAGGAATATGCAATAGGTGAAATAATATTGATTTAGATTCATTTTCTTTTATTGACCAACATTTGGTTAGTGTGTTCATTTGTTTTGTCAATAAATTATGGTGGGTTTTAAGAAAGTTACATTGTTATTACACTTTGTTCTTGCACAGCATGACAAAACATAGCCAAGCACTTTCAGTATTATTAAGATCAATAAACATTTTTCATTTATGAATCATTTTAGATACATAAATTTAAAATTTTGGTAGAGTTATTGAAAAATGAATATTGATATATACTATAAATATTGGTTGTTTAAATCCTAGCACTTATTTTATTATACAATAATAACTAGTAATATTATTATCCAATATTATTGATTGTCTAGTCTAGGGCATCCCTTAAGTATCATGGATAGCCACATTTCTATTGAAAGATATGTCCATGAGAGACCCATTTAATGGGCAAAACTTTCAGTTAATGTTCTTCAGCGGTTATAGTATCAGAAAAAATGTAGTTTATAAAAAATCGAATTTTTGATATATAATTTTGACTCGTTTAATATCAAAATTAATTTTTGTTTTGTTTATTTCATTTTATTTATTTTAATAGTTTATGTTTCTTATTTTAATTTTGAGATTTTTTTTTATTATTTATCAAATTTATACTAAAAGGATGCAAATTTACATGATTCATTACAAATTTTTTTTTTTTTTTAGAAAATACGCAAAAATATTGAAAATTTTAAGTGTAGACAAATAAAATGTTAAAAGAAATATGTAAATATTATAAAAATTAACTAATTTACTACTTAATAAATTTTCAACAAAAGAAAAACTAAATAAATTTAAATATGAAAAATAATGAAACATAAACTAAAATAAATAAAAATAAAATAAACTTACCAAACAGTCATAAAGCTATTCATTATTCCTTGGGGGCATAAACTAAGAGAAAAAGAATATAATATACAAAAACAAATGAATGAATGATTCTCGTTTTTATATGTAAAACCATAAAAATAATTATTGAAATTTAATTTTGGAAACATAAAAAATACAATTTGTTATTCTCAATATTGAAAAAAAAAAATATAATAATATGGAAATGTGAAAAACTTAATTATGATTGGTGAGTTTGAATTACAACTCAGTAGCTATATAAAAACTCTATAAAGAAATATGGACTCATCATAGTTTATAGAAACTTTCCAAAATATTATTATATACAGCTAAATAAAAGCCAAACTAATAAATAAGAACTTTTAAAATACATAAAATCTTTAACGAAAATCATAAAACTGTGATGCTACTTTTGTGTAGTTTTTGGATCTTGGTTTACAATAAAAATTAAAAAACAATTTACTTTACACCTTTTTATTTCATTATTTACTTACTTATTTGATAATCGAGCTTTACCATCATTACCAAGGCCAGCTAATTTTCTACAACGATAATTTTCATAATGTACACAATTTGTGACATCTTTTAAATCTTGTAAATGTGTCCTTATGACCATATTACGTAATGCAATAAAATCACAATGGTCCAAGTTTTCAACTAAAAAAATTATTTATAATAGTATTAAAAAATTTAATCATATTTTCTAATCATATTTTTTTTTACCTTCAGCAATACCCCATGGATACCGTCGTCCACGTATTTTTTTACCATCTACTTCAATTACAGTATTTGCTCCAACAATTGCAAATGGCACACGAGTTCGTAATTGTCTTAAAACTTTAGCTTCTTCTTCATCTTCTAATGGATCAGGGAAATCATAAATTTTTATTTTATGTTGAGCAATTTCATTCAGAATTTGTTTTTTAAATAGTTGCACCTCTTCGGGTGTCATTGTATCGGCTTTGGCAATAACTGGAATAATATTTACTTTATCGCATAATCTTTGCATAAATTCAACATCTAATGGTTTTAAACCATGTCCAGATGGTGCTATAAAATATACACAAACATGAACACGATTATCAGGTGTTGCTTTACGATGAACACGTGATTCTGCTGTTAAATATTCTTCATATTTATTTTCAATAAAATCTATTATTGGTACCCAACTAGAAATAAAATGTCAAATTTAAAAATATAAAATTGAATCCATAAAATTTAGAATTATTAAAATTAGCTTATATAAATGTTAAAATAAGTTGAACGTGATGAAACCTTTTAAATTGATGCATCATGTTCAAGTTATTTTAACATTACCCATATTATAAAAGTTTGTAATTCATCCCAGTGATTCTGTCCTCACAATACAACCGGCTACATTGTATTAAAACATGTCATAATTTTATAAAGTTTTTAAATATTTTTATATTTCTATCGGAATAAACAATTTTATTTTACTCATCATTAACTTTCCAATGAATATATGGAACGTGAACTATCATTACTTTTAGGTGAACATTTAAGAAGATGAATTACAATTTAAAAAGCTGTTATAGGAGGTCGAATACTTTTGACTGGACAGACAAACGTTACGATAATTAAATTAAGCTCTCAAACTGTAGAAAATTTAATAATATACTATTTCAATTAATTTACTCACCAATTACTATTATCAACAGCATCACCAAAACCAGGTGTATCGACAACAGTTAATGTTAAATTAACACCATTTTCTTTGAGCAAAACTTTTGTTGATTCAACTGCTACAGTTTTTTTAATACGATGCGATGGACCTGGATGTTGTTCCTGATTATAAATATCCGATAAAAACATTGAATTTATTAATGTCGATTTACCCAAACCACTTTCACCTAAAAAAAAAACGAAATTATTATTAATTATTTATTTAAAAAATTAATTATTTTTTAATTTATTATTTACCAACAGCCATAAGTGTAAATTCAAAACCTTTTTTAACAGCTTTACGATAAACTTGATTTGGTAAATTTGCAAAACCAACATAACCATCAAGTTCTTTTAATTTTGGTTTAACAATTTGTTGTTGTTGTTGCTGTTGTTGTAAATGTGATTTCTCTTTATCATAACGATCATTAGCAATTTTATTTGAATCTGAATGATGACTATTATTATCATTATTCATTAATAATTGTTGTTGTTTCTCTTTTAATGTTAAATTATTTATATTATTTGCCAATGCACTAACATTTGTTACATTATTACCACCAATTGATCCAGGCGTTGTTGCTGTTGATGATATCGTTGTCGTTGATGTTGATGTACCATTTATTTGTTGTACTGAATTAATTGTAGATGATGATGAATTATTCATTATTTGTGTTGTGGAAGTGTGATTATTTTGTTGTTGTGATATATTATTAATATGGTGTTTTTCGTTTGTTGGTGTACTATTTACTGATGAATTATTCTATAAAAAAAATAAAATAAAAAATTTAATATCTTTTTTTTTTTTGTATTATAATAATTAAATATAATTTTTTAGAATAAAAATTATATTTATTTATATTTAAATTAAATTTCCTATAAAAAAAAAATATTATTAAAGAAATATTTCATTATTAATTTATAGAAAACTTTTCATTTTTATTAAAATTTTTATTACAAATATTTATATTTAATAATTTAATCTTTTTTACCTGTGTTGAAGAATTACTATTCACATGATTATTTATTGGTGGATTTGGTGGAGGACCTGAAGGACTGCTGTGTGAATCTGTCTTGAAGAACATTTCACGTTTATTCTGGAGCTAAAAATAATATATTATATAAAATTGATAAATTAAATAAATAAATATAAATAAAAATGTATTTTTTTTTAAAAATTTTATAAATTTATATAATGTCATACATACAAATTAATTATTCACATTTAGAGAAGAAATTTTTATAAAATTGATAAATTTAAGGAAACATTATTTAATGAACGTGCATGCATTAATAAATTTGTTTACATACCAAATTAAATAATAAAATAGAATATTTTAATTTATTACCGAAAGTTCTATCGAAAGTTTTTATTGGAAGATTATGTACAATTAGAGGTGACAGACTATTTCTTAGTTTACAAACTGTTGATTGACGAAATACTTAGAATAGAAGATTCTGTAATACTGAATTAAAACATAACTGACACATTTAGTAGATAATATTTTTGAAATAATTTAATTGAAATATGAAAAATTTTCAATTTTCCTTTATTACTTATTTAGGAAATTATGGTGGGAGTCTATGCGAAAAATCTATAAGGGCTGGTTAATAATTGAAAAAAGTTTGGAAGAAAATTATACTTTTTTGTATTCTTTATATATAGCGAGATCGCTTTTGGTTTTATTTCAATACTCTGGTGTCAAATTTGATATAGATTATTCAAGGTATTCTGCAGCCTCTCTTTTTTGAACAAGCATACAGAATTTCCGTAGTCAAACTAAAAGCTACGTAGACGATTTTAAAATTGTACATCCAAAATGGATTACGTTACATGTGAATTAATGAAGATCACTGTATTTTTTCTAACAAAATTATATTTCTCAAATTGACCGAAAACAAATTAACAAAATTCACAATTGAACTAATGTAAATTGAACGAATCTACAATTGACCGAAAAGCACATAAATTACATGGATTTGGTTGATGAATAATTTGATTTCAGTATATAATTTTATATTATTTTTCTATATAGATTGATTCTATCCGGTAAATAATGTTTTAATCAATTGTGAATTCGGTCAATTAGCCGGATACCATTTATAAAATTAATTATTATTTATGCTAAAATTTATTATTAACAATATTATTTTTTTTTGTATATATATTTAGAAAAACAATGATTTTTCATCTTTAATTTTGACTTTTTTATTTACTAACATATTTTTGTACAAGTCCTTATTAAAAGCTTGTTTATTTTTCCTTTATTTTTTCGGGTGTTGTATATCCTAGATAAAAAGGAAAATTTGCGTGTCTTGAAGTAATTTATGTTTCGTGTTTATAAATCGTTTTTTTTTATTTCATATATTAAAGGACAATACAGAAATAAAAGAAAGAAAATTATCGTATTTATATCTACTATTTTTGGTAGGATTTTCCTTTTTTTTTAACAAAATTTATACTTGTTATTATATATTACTACCAAATAAATTAATTTTCAAGGATCTTATCTGTAAGAGCGTGATATTATGACGTGATGATTTCAAATAGAACAATATATATGTAAATATATATATTTTTGCTAATAAAAAACATGATTTTGATTTTTATGATTGAAATAAAATATGATATCGAACTTAAGTGTATCATGGTGAAAATAATGTGATAAAATTAAAGCACTATAAATTGAATTATTTGAAAATTTATATATGTACTTAAAACCAAAAATAATAAATTTTTTGTTATATTAATAGATTATAACAATTAAATAAAAAATAATTTCCTTAATTATATGTAATAAAATTAATAAAGTAATTATTGATTAATAAAAAATTTTAAATGAAAAATCAGAAGTTAATTAAATACTGGAATTTCAATAAATTGTTTATAATAATATATTTTTATGATATTATTTATTTGTTGTTTATAAAATTTCACAATTATAAAGATTGTAAATTATAATTATATAGGTATCGAGATTCGATCAGACGATGAAATATCTATTGGGTGTCCACCCAGTGTGAATGAAATATATTCGGATCGGAACGCTTTGACTCGAAAGAGTTTGAAATGATTGAATGTCAACAGAAATTTAATTAGATAGTTTAACAAAATTTAAAATATGATGAAACATAGCTGAGAAAATTAACCAGAATTATATTAAAAATATAACAAAAATTACATCAATACCAGAAAAAGTCTAAATATGTTTGGGAAAATGGAACATAACAAATTTAAATAATTATAATCTATACTTTATGTACTTCTATTTAACCAGGCGATTCGATTACCTACTGTACTATTAGATTCGAAACTGAACTGATCGATACATTGTACTCCGAGCTTAATAATAAGATTGTTTTTTTTTTTTAAATATTATTTTAAAATTAAGTCTAGTGGAATTAAAAACAAAACATCAGATGTCGCTACTATCCCATCCCATATAAAATGTTGAAATTTGTTATGAAAATGTTTAATATTATTATTTAGGTTGGCGACATTTGATATTGTTTTCGGTTAAATGTTCTTAAATTTACCACATTCTGTGGGATCACATTATTTTTTATTTACTAAAAATATTTTAGTTCTCGAAAACTTTGGAATTAATGAAAATCTATTACTAACGTACTACACTGTCGTCTGATCAAGAAAAATTGCAATATGGAATTTAAAATAATTTAAAAATATATATTACAAAGTAATTTTCCAATTATAATGTCAAGTTCATTATTTTTTCTATTTAGGAAGTAATATGGCAATTTTGATCTATAGGAAAATAGAGTGATTCACATTTAAAACAAGTAGTGGAAAGAATAAAAATACAATGTATGCGTCAGGGTGTTCCAATCGTAAAAGAATTTTTGTGAAATAAAATAAAAATATAAAATTTAATAAATAACTAATTTTCATGGAAAATATATAATTCTTGCTTGATTTACACGGTATTTATATGCCTCGGTTCAAAAAGATCTTCTTGCGATAAACTACACCGATAGAAAAAGATTGTTGAATCTACGGAAAAACTAATGATTAAATCTGAATCATGTATGGGTAAATAATCAATAAGTGTATACTTATAAATTAGTATCAAAAATGGTTGGCTGAAGCTTTTTTTTTTTATCAATATTTAAAAATATTTTTAGTTTAAGATTTATTGCAAGGAACTACTGGGCTAAAAGTACACTTTAATGAATTATCATTTTTGAAACTTTTTCATACAATTGTATTACAGGAGAATATTCAAATGACAAGAGAATGATCCTATGTTTTAAATCCTAACAAATCATTGCCTTCTAGTTGTTAACCAATCCACAATTATTTTGTTCAAACCACTGATACACCATCTGGTCATCCAATACCACCAGGAGTTCTAAGTAATTTTCGTGGAAATCGATCGTGTTTAAATATAGGTAGTTCAATGTGTAAATAAGCAAATTTTCGGGAAACAAATTAATTATTAAAAATATGTGCTTTGAAATTTATCAAGCTAATAAAACGTGTAATATTTCACTCGAAAATGGAAAATAACAAATTATGCGTTTATTGATTATTCACCTATTATATCAGGTTGAAATAGAAATTAATATTTTTATCATATCCAATCTACAAAATATAAAAACTTGTTGATGATTCATCATTAAAATTCATAAATAAACTTTACGTTACTGATTAATCAAATAAATATAAATTAAAATAAAATAATATTTGTAACATGATAATTTCATATAAAATGTGATATGGAAAATAACTTCTTTTTTTTAGGACAACTGATAAAACAACCAATTCTAAACTCAATTTATTTATAGCTTATAAAAACTTGAAAATTTTATATACATACAATATTTTTTTTTGTTAAAAACTTGTCCATAAATATCATATCTTTACCATTATATGTAATAGTATAAATTGATTCCCTTTGGAGCAAAATCTCATAAAAAATCCCACATAATATTCACGGTTTTATATAAAATTCCATGAAACATTGAAGAAAATCTTCAGATTCTTTTACGATATTTAAAAAGAAAAATTATATTAAAATTGGATATAATGTACATATATATATTAATGCGTATGTAAGGGGCGTTTTAGCATTTTAACAAAAAAAAAGAAATTGAAATTTAAATGCTGAAAAACCACATTTTATAATGCAAAAAAAAAAAAAAAATTCTTCTATATAAATTTTATTTTAACTTGAACTTATATCATAGCAGCGAAAAATGCTTTTATTCCAATAAGACAGAAAGTTGAAACTTTACAATAACAACACAAAAATGAATCACATTCGGATTAATAAAATGAAATTTACACATATAAATTTTAATAAACTTTAAATTTTGCACAAGGTTAAAACTTTATAAATTACACAAAAAAAAAAACGTTTTAAAGTTTTCTCAGTAAGAAAATTTATTTATAAATTAAATTTTCTACTATATATTATTTCAAATTTTCAAACAAAATTTTTTATCACAATTTTATGAATTTACGATATATACAAATAAGAACTTACGATATTATTATCACAATTACGATTTAAAGTATGTTTTCTTATATTATTATTTCTATTATCAATTTCACTAATTTTTTGATTAAATATCGTACTTAGACGACTAATTCTACCCGGTGGTGGTGACGAACTCATATTGTTTTAGTATTACTACTTTAAATTTTGAATACTAATCCCTTAAATTATTATTTATTAAGTCTAATTAGATATTTTATTAATCCGAAACAAAAAATATATATATTTAATAATCGAAAATTTCGTTTTTATTTTTGTCTGTTACACATTTAAAATCCATTTAAAGACTGACTCAACTTGAATTTCATGTAGCTATGTAGAAAATAAAAATAATAATACTAATAATAATAATAATCAGAGAAAAACTTGGGAACTCTCAAAACTAGAATTTTTATGGTTATAACAAAATCAAAAAAAAAATTATAACAAAAATTGAAAATATTATTTTCCGATAAGAATTATGTTAAAAAAAAAAAACATGAATCATAACAATAAATATCTCATAAAAATAATTTCTTTTGGTTTATAAGTTTAATAATATTTTGTTATGTTTTGTTAAAAAATTAAATCTAAAAATTACTCGTTCATAAATAACATAAAAGATACAAAATCCAGAAATCTAGATCTAGTCTCTAGAGAGTAACAAAGAGAGTAAAAAGAGAATATTTATAAAGAGAACTCTGACGAACTGAACAGTGAACACTACTAAAAGTCGATAAACATATAAAAAAAAAGATGCAACATAAAAATCAAGTAATATCGTATCGGCGCCTACACGAAATTCATATTTTTTAAGCCGACAATTTTTATATGGAAATATGGAAAGATAATATTTAAGGAAATCATAAAATTTTATTTGTTGTCACAAATAAAAATGCATTAATAACAATTAAAATAATTATGTATATTTAATAAAAATTTTAATAATAAGCAAATTAAATATATTTAAATTTCCCCTTCATTTTCACATCTACTTGGCTTACAAGCTCAACACGAGGCATTTCAAATTCGCGATATCAGGTTTCACATCAAGAGAATTGAAATTTATTTTTTGAGAATGAATAAATAAAAAAAAAAAAAAAACAGGTAAAAAAAACAAGTAATCAAATCGAAATCAGTTACAGAGGCGATCGTACCAGTCCAGTTCATCTTTTATATATATTTTTTTTTGAAGGCAATCTCTTTACTCTTTTTCTTATGACTTTGAAAACTTAGGTGCTAAAATAATATTATTGTAAAGCTTTTTTTTTTTAGTTTCCAAAGCTATAAGAAAGCTAGAAGTTCCGTTTAGTTAGCCCGAGGAGATCTTAAAATATAGTATAATTAGTAACTAGGTTATTTTAATACCAAATATTTACAGGTATAATTTAGCTATTACCAAATCATACCGGGGTCAGGCTAAATTAATCAGACCTCATAGATATGATTTTCATTTAAAACCATCAAATAAGAATACGCTATTACAAAGTCATATCCGAATCAGACTAAGACTACTAAACTTCAGACCTGATTAAGATTTGATTTAGGTATGATTTTAATATAAAACTCACGTATGATAATGATTTAGCTATTACAGTCATATTTAAGTCAGACGATAAATGTCAGGACTGATTTTTCATACTTGTTGGGATGCATGACCAATCTGCTTTTCCTAAATGTAGACTGTTTTTTACATTTCACAGCATGGAATTACAACTAGTACTCTACGTCCAATATTGGACAAGCAACATCATAGAAGAAAGAAGATGATAATAATTTTAGACAGTTACCAGTCTGTTACCGATCATGAATGACTTAGCGATTTTCTTGAGATATTTAATACACACTTGAGAGATATATATATATATATCAACTAGAATTTGACAGATAAAATAAAACGATGCAGTAATGTTCTAAAAAGAAAGGGTGACACTAATTTTTCATAATCAAACACAAGTAAAATTAGAAAAAAAAAAACCATTTGATCTGAAATATTTTAAATTAAATGTCTTCTATAACGTCTCAAATTTCTATAAGCAGGTGTTGAAAATTTTGATAATTAATTATATTAATTAATTATTAGGTATTAATTATCCTATATTATTAGATAGGATAATTAATTATTAGATAGTCAATATTGTCAAAATATTTAGTACAGAAAAGATTATTTAAAATATGTACATATGTTCTTCAAACTGTTATACGGAGCTACTACATATACTCCTTTTGAACATACAATACAAAAATATTTAACATATTTATTTTTTTCTTTTGATTTTATTTACAAAACGTAAATTATGTGTCTTACCATGGCAGTTGTTGTTGCTGTTGATATTATTAATGTAGTTTTTGGTATCGCAGACATTGCAGCAATACCACCATTTCCATTTTGTTTGTTGTTACCATTTGTGGTAGGACTTTTGGTGTTATTATTATTGTAATGGTTGTTGTGATGATTATTATAACCATTAGCACTATTACTACTACTACTATTACTACTGATACTACTACTGGCACCACTGCCATTTGTATTAGCAGCAGATGTATTACCATTTCCTTCAATTATAGTGTTGCCATAACCACCATTCTGTTCGAGTAGACGTTGTCGTGATGCTAAACGATCCAAACTTGCTAAACGATATGATCCACCAATTCCATCCTTTAAAGATTTAAATATGAATATCGTATATGAAGTTGATTGGATTTTTTTTTGTTTTATTTATATTACTTTAATATCGAGATCATAAATAATTTGCATATTTTTTTTCTTATTCTGATTTAATTTCATTACATATTCGTTGTATTTCTGTTTATGTAAGATTTTCATTCTCACCATTCGTTGGTAACATCTTGCAATTTTATGACTTGACTTTTTATATTTTAAGAATTTCTATTTTTTTTTTGTTTATAGAGTTTTCAAAAAAAATTTATTGGAAGCATAAAAAGAGCAAACCGTCAATAACAAAAAGCGTAAAATTTAAAAATTTGCGGGAATTGTTTCTATTTTTTTTTTGTATTTACTATTTCAAATTAATGTGTTTTTCTTGTTATGTTAAAAGTTAATTAAGCAAATATTAATACGAAATTGTATTTAATTGTAGAGTAGTTCATAATGAGATTTTTTAGTCTCTTATTGTTAATAGATTTTTATTGATTTAGCAGATTAAATAATATTAAAATTATCGTTTTTTTTAAGTTCATATATAAATTAGACCATTTTTTTTTGCGAAATATAAAATATACCATAATAACAAAGCTGTACCAAACTAAACTAAACCAAGATCATAGCAATATTTTGATATAAATCTATGTAATTCCCGAATATACTATTCATTAAACATGATTAATTAATCATGTTGGAGAATGTTTCGAGTATTCAACATGTTTCATCAGCACGATATAATTAATTAACTATAAGAGCAAGGCAGGTTTTGTAAGATCCGCAACGATTAATCGTTATCGCTTATCGGTAAACAATGGTTTTTCGTGGAAGTTTATTTTAAATAAAACATACATTTTATGAGTGGACTACAATATCAAAATTGATTGATTATACGTGGACTACAATATCAAAATTTTGATAAGTTTTCACAACATTTAATTGATTACTGACATCTACACTACACCAGCTGAATATGCTGTAATGTTTGCGCATTATATTCTTTTCAAATAAACCCAACTAAATTAATCCAAAAGAGTTAAATCTATAGCAGACAACCTTTTACAGACCAGAAGTTTAATATTTTCCATAACAAGTTTCGATAAGTCTCGAGCTCGACTCGAGTGTTACTTCCTTGCAAACGAATTTATGATCAAAATTGGTAAAATTTATAGTTGACAATAATATGAACAAATATTTCTAAGATTTATGTGGCTAAGAAAAACTGTCACGCTAACCATTGAATAACTTTCGTTGGAGATCTTAGAATACTTGCCCAACAACGATGCAAGCGCTTAAATTTGAAATTGTAATATAAATTATTTTAAATATGGCTACAATGATAAAGACCCACTATAAAATATATTTTACAGGAAAATTGAGTCATTCATAAATGTTTCCCCTATTAACCTTTAAGAAAACATTTGAACTCATTTCATTAACTTAATATATATATGCAAATTTATTTGAAATATATTTTAATTTAGAAAGTTAAATAGATAAAACAACATTCTGCGTAATACGACAGATATGCAAAGTATTTTATTTTTATTAGCAGCATATACAACTGTCAATTTGGCAGGGTTATTTTATTATAACATTTATAAAATACTTTTTTCATCTTTATTTAATGGTGTCTATACATTATACAACATGTTGATCAAGTGTCGACAAGCTGCTCAAGTTGTATCGTTTGTGGGCAAGTTGCAAAATATTAAAATATTTTAATTTATGTAACATTATGGTTGTAAGTTGTTGTAGACTGAGTGTATGAAGAAATTGTACAACCAAAATGACGATTCTTGACGTTTTATGCCAAAAACGCATGTTTTTATATGTTTATGTTATTAATATTTTTTATTAATTAGACTTACATTATAATTACATATTTTTATTTAACATTTTACATTATCCTGAAAAAACCCTGTGTTTTTCAGGTAATGACTGTTGTAATATCGGTTGTAAACCAAGTTGAAATGTGTGTACTGAGCATTTACAACATGTTGACAACAAAGTTATACAGTTAAAATGTGTGTACTGAAAATGTACAACACGTTGACAACCAGGTTATACAACGTATGGGCAGCATAAGGTTATGTTATCCTGTGTAAAACATTAATTTCAATATGATTTTTCGCGTCGCGGCGATAATTTTTAAGTAAAAAACTCTTTGTCTGTCGAATGGATATGTAAAAAATATATGGATTATAACATTATTGTGAACATACCATAATAAAAATAAAATTTATTTTATTTGGAAAAATGTACATTTTTAAGAACATAATTCGTTATACAAATGAATTTTTATTAAATAATTTTGTATCCCACCTCCTCCGTTTAGTAGTATTACTAATTGAATCAACACAGATTTTAAGAGGAAATAATAAAATTTATAATAACAAGTACACACAACATTCACACTCTGAATCTAGCCTCATTCATTTGTTGTTCAATGACGACAATTCACAATTAAAAAATGCTGCTTCATTTTTTAAGTATTTATTAGCTTGAATATACATCACTGCAACATATTAATTAAGTCTTTTATGGTGATTTAAATATAAATGAATGAGTTCTACTTAAAATTATTATTATTTGCAAGTGCATTAATTATTCAATTAAATTTTTTATTTCAAATTTTATATATTCTAAATCTTTATATCAAATTACAAAAATCTATTAAACGATATATAAAAAAAAATCATGGCTAGACAATTTTTATAACAAAATTGTGTTTATTGGGATAAATTTACAAAATTAAATTGATTTTTTTTGTATTATTTATAGGTTTTTTAATTTTTGTCAATATATTTATAATTCACACAACGTTTTTCATGCGTTAAAAAAATATTATTTTTTACAATAATTAAAATTGTTATACAAAAACAAAAACACGAAAATGTATAAAATTAAATTTTGAATTGTAAAGTTTAATTGCAATTTATACTCAATTATTGATTTTTCTACTCAATGACCTGGAAAAAAAAATACAATTTAAAACTGAATAATCAACCGACGACAAGTCATCGAAAATGGTTTCAGATGATTAATTTTTCATATTTAATTATATATAATAATAATTATATTGAATTGAAATTACAAATGTATGAATTAACTCTTAATTTGGTTGATATTGTAAAAATTTAGGAACTAAATATTATAGGTAATATTGTAATATCGTCACCTCAGTTGTTTTTTGTAATTTGCCAAATTTTAGAATTTATGACAGTTAAATTGTATGAATCCTAATCTAATCTTTATAACATTCGAATACATTGGAATTTCGTAAAATAAAGATTAAAGCACTTCCACTTCGGTAAAGTAGAAAATGAATCATGGCGTTAATGTATGGTTTAATGTCAATTGTTCTTTGTTTAGAAATTACATCTGGAGTATTAAAAGTTGCTTCTAACTAACTGAGTGATAAATATATATATGTTACAGTTAAAGTGTACACAGCAGTCAATTCATGCATTAACTAGTAAATGGTTTGAATATTTAATAAATTATATTGGAAAAGGTGGAAATTTTATGAAATTTTATATGGGAAGGGTTTGAATATAATTCAGTGTACACATTGACTGCTGTGTACACTTTAACCGTAATATATGTATATATTACGTCTCACACGAACGACTGTGTTCACAAAATGTTGCAATAAAACTTAACTGTTTTTACCACCTAACCTAAGATCTCCTACTTTGTGAATCAGAATTTTAAACATTTTAATAATTTAACCCAGTGGTGTCCAACCGAACTTGGTTACTGGGCCAAAATAAAAAATAAAAATATAATGTGGGCCGCACGTATTTATTTATTATAAAAAATTTATACAAACTAAATTATGTTTTACATATACATACATATTACTTAATGTGAAACTTGTTTTTCAATTTTTTCAGATAATTTTTTTATGTCCACAGGTATTTTCGAAGTTGCACATCGTAATTGGTTTTTTAAATTTTCATCAGTTAATCTATTACGACTTTTACATTTAACAATCTTTAATTTTGAAAAAAAAGATTCGCAAAGATACGTGGTCCCCATTGCAGCTGTAACGCTTATCGCTAGTTCAAAATGTCGTTTCAAATTATATGATTTTAATATTGAGGTATAGATTGACGACAAATTAAACATATAGCGTTTTCTTTCACCTGCGTGTAAAAATATAAATTTTCCCATTCAATTTGAAATTGTCTGTTTTCATCTTCAAATTTTCTTTTTTTATTCTTATCAGACATAATGGATAGAAAGTCCTTAATAAAAAACTAAGATTAAAATAAATTAAAAATGAAATTAAAAATAATTTACTCAATGATATTTGATTCCGTTTTGATATATGTATACACAATATTTCACACAATATTTTTAATAAATACCAAATATTTTTAAGCTAGCACAAGAGTTCGATAATTATAAATAAAATAATAATGAACTTCTACTTTACAAAAACTAAACACTTAATGATTAAAGAACACAAAAGACGATTACAACTTAAGAATGTGTAGAAATTTTTTACTTGTAATCATAGCAACCATTTTATGCATGATAGTCATAGTCACCATGCATAAAATGGTTGCTATGATTACAAGTAAAAAATTTTTACACAAGTTGTAACCGTCTTTTGTGTTAAAATTAAAAAAAAATTCTTAAAAGTAACCGTTTTTTTGCATAAAAAAATAAATAAATACACATTAAAAAAAATTTTGAACGCACATGTGATATTTTACTACAATAAAAATTTATATTTGATATTTCATTACAATAAATATTTATACAAAACGGGCCGCACAAAATTATTGAATGGGCCGCAGGTTGGACATAGCTGATTTAACCTAAACTAATACTATTTTAATCCGTTTCTTCTCCTTTTAAATCCTATGACTTAAGGTTTTGCTTAAAAATACAATGTCAGAATATATTTTTTTTTTTTAAATTATCTATTCAAATTCAGGTATTCTTTAGCTTTATTCTAATAATACTAAAAACTTTACATAAATTAAAACTAATTGAATACAATTGTAATTAAAGTAAACTTTTAATTATATACAAAGAACATTAAAATAACAAAAAAACAAAATTAAATCAATAATTCAATAACATAAATGTAAAACTAAAGACAATTATGTTTAATTTGTTCATTTTTCTAATTCTAAATTCATTTCAATAAACTTATTGTAAACTTTTGACATTTATTTCCTTTCTCCTTCCGATTATACTTCAAAAAAAAATGTTATTAGTCATTCCGATTTATAACAAGAAGGATGGATTTTTTTATTCGCATAGGTAAACAAAGTCTTCCCAGACATTTATAACTATATATTTATATCCATTTTAGTTCTACTAAACATTATTACTAGGAGAAGCAAATAAATTTTACAACTTTATTGTTTTTTCTTTTACGTTGAATTTCCTTTAATATGTTTACCGAAGGAAATGAATTTGCGTTATTAAAATAAACCACCGTCAAAGCACTTCTTTAAGAGAACACTAATAAAAATTGAAAAAATATTTTTTTTTTTTTTTTTTTTGGATAGATATAGATAGGAGGTACATTTTCAATGAACTATGAGAAATTGATTTCAGTCAACAGCATCGCCTCTTAATATAAATGTTTACGTTGTTTGTTTACTCTTGAAGGATAATACGACTAGAAATATAATTATACGTGTAAAAATTTCTACGTGAAAATTTTAATATTTGATTTTGCTCTTAAAATGGATAAAGACAAGTTTATATTTTAAAAAATTATGGCAGTAGACTTTAAATAAAGTATTAACTTCCAAATGTAAAATGAACTTTTTTACAAGGATTTCTGTTTTTATATAGCAAACTTTAGAACTTAATTAATATTTTAATATTAGAAACATTTTTAGGTACTTAGGTTCATTTTGTCCATATTATTTGGATCTATAGTATGGCAAAAGACTTCAAACAAATGCCATCATTCGAAAGCTATTGGGATTTAGTTGATCCTCCATGATTTAAGTTCCCAGATCCCTGGTACTTAGACCCTAAACGTTTTTTTTATGTGAATAGTTAAAACTATTTTTCATAAGATTTTGTTGTACTTGAGAAGAGACCCCACTACCATTACAAAAAACAGGGGACTTCATGTTTGAATTTAAGTATATTTGAAAGAATTGTCCGGATTATAGATTTCACCGTCAATTTTATCTCACTTTTACTGTGTACGATGGTTCTGAATATGATTAATGCCTCAGTAATTTAAAAATCGAATACATACTTTCAACTATACTATATATATATATATTTTTTATTAGTGAACATATATCTAACAAGTTCATTCATTCACAAACATACAATTTTCCTATAAATCTAATGAATGCGACAAAATCTGTAATAGTAATAAAAGTTTTTGGAAATTAATTCTTTAGTTTCTTTTTTTTTAACAAAATGTGTTTTCGATATTAAAGTTACGTCTATTAAGAATATAATCTTCGTTTTATTCATTTATTTGGAATAACTATTTTTACAAAAAAAAAAAAATCTAAAGTAAAGAAAATCAATTTCAAAAGGTTTTTCCATCACAATTTGTTTTTCTAAATTATGTCTTAACAGTAGGTACTCAGGAAATAGGTACTTGAAACTTGACAGCGTCGCCGCCGACAATAATTATGAATATATGATTCTTAATTGAATTAATAACTAGGTAAAGATCGTACTAGAATACATTCCTGTTGCTGTCGTTGTTGCCCCTTAACTAAACACAATACATCGCCGCGAAACAAAGTGTCATCTGTCAACTCTCATTATGTTATTATAATTTAATGTGTTTTTGTATTCAGTCGATTTTAAATTATAAATTAAATACCTTTTTTAAGAGTTTCTATTAATTTTGCTTCCATTTCTGTAATTTTTTTAAAAAAAAACCCCAAGCGAAACTCAACAACTACTTAGGAAGGAATCACAAGCGAAACTCAACAACTACTACGACAGCCGACATCATTGTGGTTGAATAATTCAATACTGAATACTTAATTTTAATTTTTTTTTTTACATTTCACGATAACTGACGACAGCGACCTATTCTGCCACCAGCTTAAATGATGATACCAAAATACCAATCGAATTTTTAAATAAAATGTAAAACTTAAATTAGAACCAATTTTTTTATGATTTTATTTTATTTTTTAAATCTTCATTCAGCAAATTATTTTCATAATGTACAACTAATTTAAATGAATAAAAAAATTTAATATTGAACCCAAAAAAATGACGATTCTAAAAAATTTTTATATCATGCAAAACTAAATTATTCCATTCAGTGTTAATATTTAACGTTTATGAATGATAAAACAAAAATTTATGTATTTTGTATAATGGTGAATGTAATTTAAAAAAAAAAGTAATTAATTTATAAATTAATTAATATATAATTAAAAAAAAATTAATACGCGAAATTTAACTATATTAACAATAACAGAACAAGAAAAACTTTTATGATAACCAATAAAAAAAAAAGTAATTAAGAAATATTTAATTCTGTATTTAAAAGAATTTCGTTGTAATTTAAAATTATGTGTAGTATTATAATTAAAAATATAATTAATTAATTAATAAATATATATAAAAAAAATAGAAACAAAACAAGAACGAAAATTTTATATATTTTGAATAATAAAAATTTTATGCAATGAACGATTTTTATTTATTATATTATTTAACGTATATTTACATAATTTGTGTTTTTATATTTTTTAGATTAATTAATTATAAATAAATGTTTAATGGCGTTTTCATTAGTAAAATTTAATTATTAAATATTGTGGAATAATAATAATTATTAACTGATCAAAAAATTTGAAGTTACAAACTAGAGTATGGAAATCCAATACTTTCTGAAAATTAAAATTTCACATATCTGAAAATTGTTAGAAATCTATTGATCCTACAGCTCTGTTTATAATAAATTTGATGGTTTAAAATTCGAATAATCACAATTCTTAATGTTCAAAAATCTCGAAGTTTTTTAAAATTTTGTGTTTAGATTAATTACAAATCGAGGAAACTAAAAATTAATTACGACTACAGTATTGAAGATTAAATGTATTATTTCATACAAAATTAAGACAATTTCAGGTTATGTCGAGTACTTCAATGTATTGCAGATCACAAAATGCATCTTATGACATAACTGATTCCTTTAAGTACATTTGTACTAATGCTGCCTGACCATACATTATACATCATATTTATCAACTTGTTCACAACTGGTTTATGGGCAAGTTTACAACAAGTTAACAACTTGTTGAGAAATAACAAGTTAAGAAATATTAAAATATTTTAATTTATTTTGTGGGTGGCGGAGTTGGTTAATGGTTGCATATAGTGTAAGTGGAAGTTGTTCAACAAAAATGATAGTTTATGTTATGTTTTTATATGTTTATGTTATGTTATCAACACTTTTTATGATTTTTATTGATTGAAATATTATCAAAATTTAATTATTTTTCATCCAACTTTTATTACAGAATTATTTTACCACATTTTTTTTTATGGTTACACCAACGAAATCAATTTGAAATGTATGTAATGAAAATTTACAGCCCGGTTGACAACTAACTAATACAATGTATGGGCAACATTACATTTATACATATATACAATTTTGTCTTCCATGACATTAAAGTTTCATTGGACAATTTTTTCTAGGTGTAAAATCAATTTTTCCGAATTAAGAATTTCGGTTCATTACATTTTTTATCAGTTTATTATATTCTCTCGAAATTAATGTTTTACATTTGAAAACGCCATAAAAAATATAAATTAATTTAATTAACAACTATATATATAATATAAATTAAACAAGCAATTAAGTAATTATTATTTAAATAAAACATTTTTTTTTTTTTTTTACGAATCATACCTTTTCTCTGTCAGCTCTATCTATTTTGCCAAATTCATTACGATCACGATCCTGTTTACCAAATGATGTTGAATATTTTGGTAATGTTGGCGGTGGTATTGGTCTAGCTGCTATAGCTGGTTTTTCACCAATACCAATAATACCATGTTGTTGTTGAGATGTTGATTTATTCACACTATGTATACCAGCTGTTATCGTACCAGAACCAGTATTACCTATACTACTTAGATTAATATTTGTCGTATTTATGAAATTTTGTTTATATGAACCCGGTGATGATAAAACTGGCTTTGATGGTGGAATTGGTGGTGGTCCAATTGGTGGTAATCCAGATCCTTGATTTGGTGTTGTCGTCGTTACTGATTGTGATGTACTCATTTTTTCATATTTTAATTTATTTATATATTTTTTATGATTTTTATATATATATATATTTTTTAAATTTTTTTTTTTACACTTATTTTATTTAAGTATATTTTTTATTTCACTTTTTATATAATTATTTTTTGCCAATAATGTTTTAGCATATTTTTTTCCAATAAAATAATTTCTTTTTTTTTTTTGACACAAATTCTATAATTCAAATAAAAAAAAGGAAAAATTTGATATATTAAAAAAAAAAAAAAACTGGGTTGATAATTTCCAAAATTAAAAAAAAAAATCACTATGATTTCAAAAGAGCACCAAAATCATTTTTATTAATGTTAATTTTATTTCCTCAATGAATTTTATTGTTGAATGTTTTGATTGTTATGTGCACGAGCATTAACAGCAACAACAACAAAAAAATTGTAAACAAATCACATTTTTTTTTCATTCATAAAAGTCAAATTGACAGCAACAGAAAATAATAATATAATAAATATAAATGGGGGAAATATAGAAGAAATTTTGATTGACTAATTACAAGTTTCCTAATCAGTGAACTAAACAATGTGATCAGAATTTTCATACAATTTTTATGTGGTATCATACAAAAATTTTTCCGATAATATTTTTTTTTATTGTTGTGAATTGTATTTAAATATTTTAACTAGAAATAAAAAAACCCTAAACTAAAATCAATTGTTTAAGAAAAATTTGCAATCATAAAAAATTTTCCGGGACAAATACTGAAGGTTGAATTGATAATTGTTTTAATAAATAGCCTTAATTACAATTCGTACGATGACGACGGTGGTAAAAAAAAAATGGAAAAAGAATAAAAAATCGAATATTAAATTGAAATTTTTTATGAATGAAATCTTTTGCAGCAGAGCATCCAGATAACTAACACTAACTAATACAAATTTTATTGATTGCAATTTTACCATTTTAAGTTTTGTGGGGCACATAATAATTTTTAATTAATTTGTCGTTGGCAATATGTTTATTATAAAAACTGTAAAATAGGGGATTATAAATGGAGGTTAAATGTCAATTAATTTAAATTTTTTTAATTTAAAAAAAGAAAAGAAAAAGGAAACAGAAAAATGGAAATGAGAAATGAAATATATAAAATAATTCAATTTGACACAAATAAGTTGGTATAATGAAATAGTAATTTCTCTTTACGTATACAAAATTTTACTAAAATCTAATGCCCCAGTTATAATTATCAACATACGCAAAGCGTTACAAAGCGCTCAAAAAAGTTGAACTCATTTAAATGTATGGGAGTGTAGATAAGCTCAATGCAAACATTCACAACGCAGAAATTTGGTAACTAAAATTCAAAAATCACGTGGAATATAAAACAATTTCCTAAATTATATCATGTTTTCGTTTGAAGATAAATTAACTGAGATATGGAAAGAAATTGCTGAAAATCAACTGTTTGTTAAGATTAACTGGGGGATAAATAAGTATGATAGAACGCAGCAACGCAAAGGTACGTAACTGAAAGCGGCGCCTCAAGTTTTAGTACTAGGAAAACTGTGAGAAATGTCAACATATAGGAACATAATTGGTAAATATGAACGATATTTTTCATAAACAGCTGATTAAAAATGACACAGTTAAAATTGAGCATTGAAAATCGGCAGCCGTATTCATTCAGTGTAACCGTCGAAATTACGGATTGCAAGAAACCTGTCATAACCTTTTAAAATCTTAAAAAATTCGACTACTGAATTTATCGTGCAAAGGATCCTTTCCCAAAAATTAGTCGCTTACTGTAAGCATTCCATAAACGAGTATTATAAGGATTGTTAATTTACACAAATTACGTATCCTACGTAGGACGTTTTTTTTTATAAATTAGTTTTTCGGTTAGCTTGTTAAGTTGGAATCATTGTGAATCAAAAAATGAAATTACTTTAATGTATAAGCATAGAATGGAGTCACATGAACTGATCGATCACTTATATGATGATTGGAGATAGAATATTGGAATATAACTGAAATCTTAAGGATCGGAAAGGATCAGAGAACTAGTGTGTGTGATACAGATTACTCAGTTTATTTTTGACTACATTTTAACATTCGACAGACATACGAAAGTAAATTATTCTATCAAACCATTTATTAAATAAAGTAAATATTTGAAAGGACCTAAAAAAAAATTATGAAAAAATTGAAAATGTTATCAAAATTATAAGGAATTTTAATTTTAATTTAGTTAATAATCTCAAGAGAAATACAAATAACCTTAAAATATCACATTATAATATAATTCTCAACAATTTTTAATGTATGTGTTGTTTATGGTTAAAATTATTAAAAAAATATGATAAAATTGTATGTGAAATTTGTGTCAAAAGGACGTAATAAAGGAAAAAAAAGTGGTTTACATACAGTATAAATTTCCTTTTTATGCTCGAATCTTCATATAGTAATATAAACAAATTTTACATTATTGTATATATCCTTTTTTTATCTTCTATATACCATGTAAAAAACTTAAAAAAAAGTCCTTAACCTCAATATTTCTTATAATATTTTTATTTGGTCGTCGTCGTCGTCATACTTACATATACATACACTTTGTTATCTTTCATTTTATCTCGTAACACAGTCAATTGTTACTTTTGCAAACATTTCTAATGAGATATGTTACGTATTATACGTATACTAATGTTGAAATACATTGGATAAAAATAATGAACGAAAATGAGGGTAGGTATCCTTTTAAAATTGCAATGTATTTAATATGTTTTTGTTCGTTTTAAAATAATTTTTTCTTGTCTGATGATATTTTTTTTTTTGCAAAAAAACAAAAACAAAATGACAAACTACTAAAAGAACATCATCGTCGTAGACATAATTTTTATTTTTTACGTAAACAAAATATTAAATTGAATTTGTTGTGGATGTGGATGGTCTTTTTTTATATAGGATCATAAGAACAACTGGGACTATTGTACACAACAGTATCATTGAATTCATAATTGGTTCTATAAGACAATATTTTTTTGTTGTTTAATAAATTGTGAACTGAAGATATAATTAAAATTCAGTAACAGAAAATGTTATAAAATTATTATTTCAAGGACCTCTCAGACAAGATTTCTCAATTTTAATTATAGAAAATGGTGTGTTTCTTAATAAGATTGGAAATTATGTCAAATTTAATCAAAACTTCTGTATTTGTAATTTTACAACGAAGATTTTCTATAACTTTATAATTAAATGTATATTTTAAAATTGATTTAATGTTTCTTAGTTAAATCCATGACAGAATCTTTGATAATCAATATTGAATTTCGTTTAGATTACTCTGTCATTGGATTTGTAAAGAATTTAGTAAATAATAATTTTCACAAAAGTGAGATTTAGGAAGTTAAGTGGGCAATTGGAAACCTCGTGAGGGATTGAGAAAAGTTGGGAGACAACCAAAACGATTGAAAGATTATCTTTAACAAATAATTCAAAATTGGGATCAATCTGGGATCAATAGTTTTTATAAATATGTATACTCATTTATGTAGAATTATTTTGAATAAATTAATTTATATAAAATATATTTGAATAATGAATTGTAAAGTTAAAATATAAATAAGGGTGAATAAAGAAAGCTTTTATTAATAATAACCAGTCTGGATTTAAACAACTTTTCATTGAATCAAGGGTTCAACTTCCGAAATTTTTATCGATAATGAATTGTTTGCGATTAATCCCATACTGAAATCGATAATTTAACAATATTGAAACTATATTTTTTGATTCCATACGAAAAGACGTTTATCATAATCTTAAATTCGGGTTTCAAAAAATTAATATTTTCATCTTAATTACGTAAATTTCCTTCATTTGTTATATTAATTTTAAAAACTGATACTAATTCATTAATTTAATAACATAATTACAACAATTTTCTCCTTTTAATATTTATATATTTTTTAATGTGATATTTTCCAAGTAAAAAAGGTGCAATTAAAAACACTAAAATATACAAAATTCTGATAAAAACATGTGATAATTATAAAAAAAAAAAAAACATATTTTAATAGACACCAACACAATAAAAACACTTGTATCATTAAATAACAAAAATAAAATGATTACAAATAACACCGAATTGAATGTGTTGTGTTGTTGGCAACATTTTTATCACCCACCCATACTTGGATGAAATAAATTTTCCTTATGTGATTATGATGATAAAGTCAAAAAAAAGGTGTGTGAGTTCAGAGAAATTTCACCATTTATGAACAGGAAAGTTAGTTAGTTCTCTATCCCAACACAATATAAGAATATACAAGAAAAAACACTTTTTTTTTTAAAAAAAAAGGGTGATGTGTTAATATGCGTGCCGATTGATGCATGACAATGAAATAAATACAGAAAAAAATAATTTTGCTTAAGGGCTGAAATAGAACAACACGAAATCAAATCGTAACAAAAAATATAATATTTATACAAATATAATAATAATAAAAAAAAACCTTCACTTATACATTAACAAACCAAAAAAAGATAAAAAAAATAATAAGGGATTACAAGCGTATACACACTTAAAATCTTTGTTGGCTTAAACAATAATTTTTCTAGCCTTTGGCTCCCTTTTATTTTGATTATCCCCAGTCCCAACACATATCACAAAAAAAAAATATTAGAAAATCCCTCAATTTAGTTGCGACAACAAATGAATTGCCGGCTTTAACATTTTATCCATGTCGGAGAATATTCCTTTTTTTTATAGGTTAGAATGTAGGTGGCGGCGCCGGAAAGCATCAAAATCAAGGGTGAATATAAAAAAATTGAAGGCTGTTTTTATTTTTTTTTATTATTATTATTTTGCCTTAAATTCGTGAATTTTACTGAAAAGGGTTCGTATCGTAATTGTTATAAATGATAAATTTATAAGGGATAAAAAGAAAAAAAATTAGTACAAGTAGTAGTGAAATTATCAAAAATCTATGAATGTGTACGTGTGTGTATCCTTGTTTATTGATTATATCTCATTTTTGATATTGAATGAATAAAGATTCAACCAAAAATATTAAGGGGGATTCATTTTTGGTTGTTAAATGTGGTATATTTTCAAGGGCAAATATAGAAAAATATTTCAATATAATAAAATAGTCAAAAATTTGAAATAAAAAATTACTGAAGCAAAAATTAAATTAAAATTTAAGCTTTAAATTTAACTTAAGGAATTAATTAAATTAAATTTGAATTTATAAAAGATCATCACAATGAAATGAACTTGAATAATTAAAAGTAAAACTTTATTATTTATTTGAAAATGGCGTGATGAAATTTATATGGTATAATTTTAATTAAATTTTCTAAATTTTAATATAAATTAATTAATTGTAATGTAAATTTTATATATAAGTTCTAAAATATTTTCTATTCTATAGAAAGATTATAATTGAATTTATAGATTTAAATATTCAAGATTAAATTTCAAATAAAAATCATATACAGGGTGAATTTGAAATATGTACTTCATATTTTGGTATTTAATTCATAGCTTGAGTCAATGAAGAAGTATGGTTCATATGTCATATTGTAACTTACGGATTTTTTTTGCAGAAATAGTTTACCATACAAATAAATTTTGTAAAAAAAACTGTCATAATCGTAAAAGATGCGTAATGTTGTTCTTTCCATTAAGTACAACATCGGGAAATCATAACAAAAAATATGCTTACTGAAAAACATAGTAATTTTCCTTATCGTAATACTTTATTACATATACAATAACATAGAACTACAAAAACTCTTAAAGAAGATATGATCTAAATGCCAATTTGTAGCATGCATTTCAATGGCAACAGTTAATTAATTTTTTTAGAGAACTCATTGAAAGATCTATTAAAGGCCATTTAACTACCTATCTAATGACATATGATCATATGAAGCATAATTCTCCATTGACCCATTCTGAATTTAAAAAAAAAAAGAATCTCAAATTTTTGTTGATTAAAATGTACCAACGAATACCGTAGTCCGTACTGTATCATGATTCAAGTATTTCAAACTCACGCTGTATAACAAGTCTTATATTTCCATTTTCTACATTTAATCAGACCATTTATAATAAATAAGTAGAGAATTTCAATAATTTTAACAAATATAATCTAAGAATTAATTATACATCAAAAATTTTCTTTAGAATATTTTCTTCAATTAATTTCACTTAAATTATTTATTGCAGATGTGGATAAATAATCTTTCAATTAGCTTCCAAAAATTTGCTAATTAAAATTCTCTAATTTACCGGAGTGCGATCAAAGCTAATAGCGAAATTTGTGGTTTGTCGTCCGTTTAAATCTTGGTGTACTAAAATTTATTAAAATTATATTTATTAAATAAAAATATTAAAAACACCATAATTTAAATTAATTTAATAATGGAAACTTATTACGAATTTATTTAGGACAAATGAATCAGTACCTAATTCTATGTGTTACTAAGAATGAATAACGACATTTTGATCTGCTTTTTTAAATGATGATGCAAAATTTATATGTATTTAATTATCATACTCTAAAATTTTAAACTCATAAACCTTGTTTTTTTGAAAACCAGATTTTTCAACAAGCAACACAACGCAAGATTGTTAAATCATGGTTAGTGAGAGTTCATAAGGGTCTGTACTGTATACTAATTGTACCATTAACAAAGAGCTACTACTACATACTACTAAGGTCATACACCAAAAATGTTTATATATGTATAAAACAAATCTGTTAGCAAAATTTGTTGGATATGTAGCTGTCAAATCATTATTTATTTGACAGCTGAAATAAGTCTCAATGAAAGCTACAGTGTGGTAAAGCGTTGACCTTAAATGTAATACCGATATTTTAGAAAATTTCTATCTAATATTTGTTCCTATTTAATAACTCAAGTAATAAATCAGAAATATTTATTCAACTTCCTGTTATGTTTGGAAAATAAAATTCTTTAAAATTGAAAATTTCGAAAAATTTAATTATTATTAGTCGTAATTTAGACGGAATTAATATTGTTATGTCTAATCTGTAAAAAATAACTGCAAAAATTCACAGTTTAAAAACATTACATATAAAATGTTTATTCAATTTAATTAAAATTTAAATTATAATTTAAAAAAATTAATAATAAATTATAATTTACACTAGAATTCAGAGTTATTTTAAAAGAAAACAACTAATTTCTATAAGTAGAGACACACTGAAGTAAAGTGGACGCCATATAAATTAGAGAATTTATGAGGCAGATGCACATTTTAAAATGCTTTCTTAAAAATTAAGTACATAAGTATGTACTTAAAAACGCTATGTAAACTGTATGGTAACCAAATAAGAGTGTTAATATAAAAAGTAAGTGCATACAAGAAAATAGATTTTATAGCTAAGTATAGCTTGTTTACATGGAGAGGCTATAGCTATACTAATACAACTACGTAATATTTTCATTATTTGCAATTAAATTGAGTAAATTATTAGATAATGTCTATTTCAACCGTCCAATATTATCAAATGAATTTCTATCTTAGTTTAGTTATGAAATTTTTTTATACCTTTTGGTGGTTTTATTACAGAAAATTATGAATCATGACTGTTAATAATTATGATTGTATCAATGAATCTCTTTCTATGCTATTAAACTTATTTGTAGTATCGTAGTAAAATATTTATGAACGGTTCAAATACATTTTATTTAATGGATTTCTGACGAGAATGTCTATATATAAAAAATAAAACTTAAAATGTTTTTGTAAGAGGGAAAGAAGAAAATTATAGTTTTTTATAATGTTAAAAGGTTTTATTTAAAAATTTAATTAAAGATTGAATTTTGATAGAGCAATGAACTGGGCTTCTTTTATGCTGGCCTTTTGATTTGTAAATTTGTGGTTATTTTTGATTGAAAGTAGAAAAAAACAACAATAAAATTGTTATATAGAAAATATTATTTAAGATTGCAAAAATATGGAAATGGTGAACTGATTATTTGATACAATTTGTTACCTGGTTGAGTAGGTAGGTGTCCGAACTCAGAACCGTGTCTAATAAATGAAATACTTGTAAGAAGTACAGAAGTATATATATAAAAAATTAATATTTCAACCGACAGTAAATTGTATAAAGCTGGAATCACCTTCGCCATCGTTTTGACAGTGTTGTGTAAAACACACAGATTTAGACATAAGCAATTACAATGCTTAATGTTGACGGTGTAGTAGTTTTTTTTTAGTATCTGCGATCACACAAATACGTATTTGAAGCTTTGCTAAAAATGTAGTAGAGGAATTCTGAAGTAGCAAATAGCAAGGAAATAGCAACTTTCAAAAGTTCTTTTCAATCCTTTCAGTCACTGTCAACGCTTGGCCAATTTGTATTATACATAATAAGCATAATTTTTGTCAGAAACATTCGTAGGCGCCAGTACCACTGCCTGATAATATATTTTGAAAAGTACTTAAACTTTTATAAAATTTATCGAGCAAAGAAAGCAATTCTTATAAAGACTTCTGTCAGATACATAAATGTCGGACAGATATTTTAATATGGTCTTGTCAGACATTTCTGACTGACACGTCCAAATTGAAAACAGTCTATTTTTGGCTCGGAATCTAATGTCTTAGGGACAATAACAACGGAATGAAATTATGATAAAGCGAATTGGAATTTTATTGTACAATTTGTCGCTGTGTTTAGTCTTCTGAATAATTACAGAACAAGTCCATTAACCTCAATTTTTGCTATTTTCTTCATAGAGAAAATGTTTTATTGTATTTTTTAAAATTAATAATTTTAATAACCACCAACAAAGTAAAGAGCAACCATTTATAATGAATTTATTGCTATTTACACGTATAAGTTTTATTTATAACAACAAATAAACATTCAAATGAAAAAACAGTCAATATTTCAACACCTACAACAAAACTTTGAAACACACAAAATATAAATATTTATATCAATTATTTCTGTAAAAAAAAAATTTATATTGCAAGTCTAAAGCCTCATTTATAAGACACGTAAAGCCCGCAAGACACGCGGAAGTTAAGAAAATTAAGATTTGTTCATAGAGTTTTATAACAGACGGGAATATACCAAATTATTTTTATTATTAGCTAACCAAAACCAACGTAGAAAAGTTAACAAGTAATTAAACTTAATTTCGCTCCTATGATACTTAAACTAAGTATGTAACTCGATTTTAATCGTTCTTAGAAAATAGGTTTTAAATAATGAAATCCAATTTTAAAGATCAGCAGAACTAGCTGTGAAAATGCTTATTTGTCGTAATCTGGCCAACATACGAGTTAACTACTTAGCATTAAAATCTATGATTTTTTCGGAAGTTTCTGTATATTCAAGTAAAAAACGATTCAAATCGAGTTACCTGTTATAAGTATTAATATTTTCATGCAATATTCCATTCCTAACTTTCAACGTTTCTTAACACTTTTCACTTTTTAGTGTGTCTTGCGTGTGTTATAAATTAGACTTAAAAAAAGTTTATCACGTGTTGTAGTGTAAAAAATAACTTAATTTGTTTAAAATACAAGAGAACCGTACAATGAAAAATAAGATAATTAAATATCACAAAAGAAAAATAATAAATATTTTAAATTTTTTTTGAAATATAGTTTTTAAAGGTCCCTTCATACGGAACAATGTTGTGCAACCAATTGAGACGAAAATCGTGTGTGTTTAAATCTGTTTACATTTTTATATTCACAAGACACAATTTTTGAATTTTATGAAGGATTGTGTCGTCTGAAGGCACCTTAAAGGCAACATTTATTGCATTCAGTCAAATTGTATTCACTGTATTTTGCCTCTAGGGTTAACAAGGGTCTTTGACTATGGAGTCTACATTAAAAATGTTTATTTGTAGAAAATATATAAATAAAAGATTGAAATTCTTATTTTAAATTTGTATTTACAATAAATTTATATAATATTTAATAATAAATATTTATAATTTGAAATAAAATTTATGCTGATAAGTTATTGCATAAACATTTGCCCTGATAACCTTTAAATTCTGCGAGTGTCTCTAGTTTATTGGTACACACTCAATCCTTGAGATATAGCGAAAGAAAGAAATCTGCTAGGTACAAATCAGGTGAATCACCAATTCTGAAAATGACACAGTTATTAAAAACAGAATTGTTTGTGTGATGTTATGAGTTGTGGTCTAATGTGAACTACTAACCATGCTGACACTTCAGAGATGATTAAAGTTTTTATGGTAGTTTAGTAGGGGGTAGGGTTTGTCAGTTTTGCAACCAAAAATGACCTAGTTAGTTAGTTAGAAGGTGAGTTTGTCAGTGGGCGGTCAATCACAAACACTAGACTAGACTCTGGCCCTTTACTCCAGTCACACCACACACTGTTTACAAACCTTAGCAGATCCATGATTAGCATACAAAATTCTCAGACACATTAAATCCCCTTAGATTCTTTCTATAAGACAGTGAAATGGCCTACTGTTAACAATAAAAAAAAGATAATCTTGGTATGAAATCACTTTTAGTTCACATTGGAAACTAATCTTAGTTAATTTTATTCACCAATATTTTTCAATATAAATAAATTTACAATATTTATTCAATTTATTATCTACATCTCAAGTCATTTAATACAAAATTTGTTTACGAATTTCGTTATTCGATATGTAACTGAAATGGAAAGGTTAAACGGAAAATTACCTTAATCTTATTTATATAATTTTTTAGCACTAATATTGCCAAAAATATTTTATCTATAAAAATAGTCCAAAATCGTAGATTATGTAAGAAACTAGTTTAAAGAATTAATATAAAAAAAAATATTTACATAGAATAGTCAAGTCTAGTCAAATTCAAATATGGTCATAATAAAATTTAATTTTCAAATGTTATAAAAAATTTATAGACTAAATATTAAATGGTAAAATCATTTATGACCAAAAACATAAAACTAACAAAATGTTCCTTCCTACTTATAAAAATTCAATATAAATGACTAATGGAGAGGCCCCTTAAAGCTAATGTAAGTATATTAATAAACTGTTTTATTCAATTTTACTAAAATAAAATAATTAATCTATTGATTGAAGTTCACAACAGGCCATAACGTTTCCGTATGTGACAAACTGTAATTTCTTTCAAACAAAACTTTATCAAATTAACTTTAATTAGATATGTTTTTACAAAATCAAATTTAATCTAAAAACTTATGAAGTAGATCAAGTTTCACTAATAACAATTAATTTTTCTAATAATAACAATTAATTTTTCAGTTTTAGCCACATCTGAACTGTAGTAATATACAAATAATAAAAAATTAAATGAAGCATTTAAAAATTATTTTAATTTGGGTCACACTATTTTATATACAATCTTACAATTAAATGCATTTTGAGTTGAAAATGTAAACTTCAAGCAAGACACAAAGAAACTCTAATTTAGTCTATATTTAAAAGCATGAAATTCTTTAGACAAAAATTGGCTATATAATTCATAAAAACTGTTTATAAAAACTGAAATAAAATTATGAAAATTTATAGATTTCCAATTAAAAATTATGATATATTTAAGTAATTAAAAAAAAAAAATTATTGTTTATATATTAATTGCCATATTTATGAAATCTTTTAAAGCATATTTTGTTATGAAAAATTTATTTATGTTTGTTTGTTTTTAATATACAGAAATTATGAATGATCTTTAAAGAATTCTGTTGTATTTAAAATATAATTGCAAGTTTTAAATTATAAAACATAAAAATGTATTGCATTAATTTGTAATGAAATATAATTGAATGGAATTTTTTAATATGTAATAAAATACTATAAAAAAAAATTTAAATTATATTTTGAAATTGTAAATTTCAGATATAATATCCAGGGTAAGGCCCCGGATTCAACTCCAAACAGAGACATCGATGTCGCTCTAAGTTCATTCAACTTTAAATGAATGACTGTAATAAAATCTTATAAGATATAATTATGATTTTAAGACTGAGCAAAATGCTGATAGTTGAGAACGTCTTACAATTAAATGCAATTAGCTTGTTGCAATTAAATATTACTATACTATTAAACAAAGTTCGGGTTCTTATATACAAATTACAAAGTACAAATTAAATAAAATGTCACGAAACCTTTTTGAAGTAGGAGGCGAAAGCTCAATGTAGGTTTTTACGACATTGCAAAAAAGAAAGAAGGTTCTATCATTTATAATTTCTGGTTGGTTGGATGGTTCAAGAGGCGGATTCCAATCAGCAGACGTAGAGACCAAATTAGCGCGTTTGGGGCGGTTGGATACCACTAACTCGCATGACCAAAGGAATTATTATCTCCTTACGATGGGGTAGTTTTAGATCCAGCTCGTAGCGTTCAGAAACTTGACGGTTTCCGTGGGCCACTTCGCGGCGAGATCGTTAAGGTCATTGAGGATAATGACTTTATCCTAATTTCTACTACGAATAAAATTTCTCTACGACTATTATATGAGATTTTACACAACTAAAACTTTGTTCCGGCGTGAACTACGTCAATTTTAACCGAATTAATTCATTCATCATGTCGTAGAGAGATCTGAAGTTTTATAAATGTTTCTGAAATGATATTATAGATAATTACTAATAATGGACTACCAATTTACGAATTTTGGACTACCCCTAGAAAAATTGAATAGAAAAAATCATTTAACAAAAATAATATTTTCCTAAGATTGAAATTTTTTCTTATAATGTGTAATTAAATTATTATGGAGAACCAATTTTAATTTGACTAATATAAATTATTTTTTACTAAAAAAGAAATTAAAATTTCATTAAATTGTAAAAGTTGACATTAAAGTTCAGGGTCACACACAATATGCATCACAAACACATTTTTTCGAGAAATAAAAAAATATAACAAATTTTGTGTATTACCAAAACCAAATGGTGAAAATGTGTTTATATTTTTTTGAATATTTCAAGATTATTTTTAGACGAAAGGGAATATTTATACAATGGAAATAAATAACTAAATTCAACTTAGGGATAGAAATTTGTATACATTACTATATTCATACAAAAATAGAATTGCTCTTCTATGCATGAGTTGATTTCCATATAGTCGAATTATAATTGGGTTTCACCAGAAGAGTCTTCATTTTAGTTTTCAAAAATTAAATATGTACAAGTACATTTCTTAAAAATTTGTTACAATATTGAAATCCAGACAAAGTTGATTCTAATTAGAATTATGAATTTAAAAAAAAAAAAAAAAAATCAAAATTTGTCAATCTGAAAAAGAATGACCTAATAATAAAGCAATTACACATCAAAACAGATATTTTAATTTTTATTTATAACGATATTTTTATAGGTCAATTATAAGTTCAATTTATTGTAGAATTATCTTTATTTTAACCTTTAACCCATTGAAATTATATGCTCGCTGTGTGAATGAACTAAAAAGTTTGAATGTCCATTCTTGGTCCAATGGAGAAAATAGAATTTCTTCAAGTCTTATTTATGAAGTGTGTTTTTTTTTTAAATTATTATTATATTTAGATATTTGATATCAAATCGAAGAGCACTTTATAAAAAATTATTATCTGAGGGCAAAGGGCTTTAAATTTATATTAAAAAAAATTCATAAATTTAATTAAATTTAAGCATCTAACTTACTTAAAATGTACAATCCCTTAATATATTTTGTATTACATTTTAAAGATAGCCAAAAAACCATAAAAAGATTAGAAGGCAAACTCAGCTCATTTTTATTCATGAAGGTATTTTTTTTTTTAATAAAAATTTCATAACATCAGAGAATACTCGAAATGAACAAGTTATATTTTTATATTTTGGTTTGTTATTTAACTAAAATTATTCACCAAATACCGAAATATAAACGAAAGATATAGTAAATTTAAACAAGGATTTCTAATATCCCTAAAAATATAAATCCCAGAGATAAAAACAATATTTTGAACGACACCCTATATTTATAGTTTTCTACACTTTAGCAGCATAAAATAGATTCCTCTTACATAAAAAAAATATTATATAGAACTCAACAAAATATGTATATATATAAATATGGCTGTGTTCTATGTAAATATGATATTTTAGAAAATAAATGTAGAAAAAATAATCAATATTTCCTTTTCCATTCTTTATTTATATTGTCGTAACTTTTTAGTTATACATTTTTTTTTTAATGAATTTTCTGCTACTTTTTTATTTTGTTTTAATTTTCAGTAATTATTTAAAAAAAAAAGAAAATGTGAAATTATAATTGAAACTTATTCAGAAATTTGTAACAAAAATGAAATATAAAAACATAATTTTTTTTTTTATAAATGAGTTTCCTTTTTAAATTCGAAAAACAATGAAGTTGAAAAATTCTAAAGTTTTTATGTAAATGAACAATAATTTTTATCAATTTAAAATAAAATGACACTAAGTATATAAAAAAGGAATAAATACAAAATTGAGTTACTAATTAACTCAATTGTAACGTTTGTTAATATACTTTTATTCAAATTTCTCATCGTCATTCAAAACACATCCTTCCCAATTGCCCTTTTTTGAAATCAATGCATGCTGTAATCAGAAATGAATCGACAGAAGATGACACAATGACACTATCAAAAATTTAGTATAAACTTTGTGAAATACGAAATACTAGACTAGTCAAGTAGATTACGACTTAAATAGCAGACAACTAAAATAATTGAATGTAAACATGAAGCAGATCTTGAATCAAGACTAAATAATTTCCAAATATCAAATTCACTTGTGTCCTATTTGTAAGTCACATTTGAGTCATCATAATACAACACTTTCTTAATTAAAAATTATAAATAATAATTAGAAACTTAAGTGATATATATAATTAATTCGTAATGTAATCAAATACGAATAAGGATGAATATTTAATTAAATTTCAACTTAGTAACCAATATTATAATATCGTAAAACAGTATGAGCTTTCATTCGATTCGATGTAGGAGATATTCATTAATTTATTAAAATGAAACCTCTTTATTTGATTAAATTCGATTAAATTTTATATTTTCATCCTTGTGGAATTACAAAATGACTTAATGTTAATTGTAATACACAATATTTTGAACTCAGTTAAATATCATTAATTATTCCTTAATAATAAATTTCGTAATAATTAGGAAAACTACTTTTATCTTTCTAAATTTATGGTTAATTAACTTGTCAATTTTTTATTTGGAAGATTCCAAAGGAGATTAAGTTGTCCTTTTCGATAACATTATATATTTAAAAAAAAAAATTATGAAAAATTATAAGTTCTAATTCTAATGTATACAAAAATTAAGCATATAAATTCTTTCGATTGAGCTCAACCCATGACCCTGAAAATATTTGAATTCAGCAAATTAATATAAATAAACACAGGCGAAAGGATACTACGTGTTTATACATAAATTAATTATTCTAAAAAAAAACGTGACGTAAGGATAATAAAACTTATCATTATATACTTTTATTATCTATATATGTATACTCAAAAAAAACTATGACGCAACAATCCTGGAACAGTGAA
This sequence comes from Rhamphomyia laevipes, assembly GCA_963920725.1. Lineage (NCBI taxonomy): Eukaryota > Metazoa > Arthropoda > Insecta > Diptera > Empididae > Rhamphomyia > Rhamphomyia laevipes. The sequence continues at coordinate 45,323,802 of OY987259.1, forward strand.
ATCATAAAATTGGAATTTCTTTTTATGTAAATGTCAAAATTATTAATATATAACTCAATACTTAAGAATTTTGATAGCTATCAAAATTTAAATGTTTAAGAAATCACAAGAAAAACAAAAATTTTCTATTGACCTAAGCAAAAAATTTTGAAATTCTTTGTATATACAAACATAATTTTTATAATAAATATATAAATTTACAAATTTTTTGTATATTTATTGCAATTTTATCATTCTTTAAATTGAATTTTACTTTGGGTAGGGTACAAGAAAAAAAAATTATCAGAGATAAACCTCAAATTTGTTTAATTTATATTACGATACTTGTGAATAATATATTTTTATGGTCAAAAGCAAACCAAAAAAAAAAAAATATTGTGAATTGTATTTTATTGGACATTTAATATTCAGTTTTGTATTACTACATTCCGAACTCCACAGGAAATTAAAAATAATTGTAAATCAGACAAAATGTTTTAAGGGTTATTTTAATTTTAGGATGTTTGTGAACAAAATAGACTTAGTCAATCGGAAGGAAATCACTTCAAGCTTTGAATTTGGAGTTTTATAAAAAATGAAATCGTCTTCAGAGGAAACTAATACACCACCGAGTGAATAAATCATTTTAATATCGCTTGTCAAATTATTTAAAGATTGAAGTTTTAAATGACGAACGACTACATTCTGAAAGTCAAGTGTTAGTCGGATTCCAGTCACATCAGATTTTTTTGTTTTTATAAATTGAATATATACTTGATTTTCTTTTTTCGAAAAAGATTAATCATCAAAGGAAAAAAAAAGGTTCAATTTTTTTTTTATCATTTTTTCGTAGAAACAACAAGACTGACAGTAACTTTACCAGTTACGTATTCGTATATTATGGAATAAAAATTATATTCTTTCCTTATATGTGGATTATAAAAGATGTTTTTTTTTTCGAATTTTGCCAGAACTTTTACAAATTATCAATAAAACATGAGAAAGAAATGAATTTAATTTGAATGAGTATTCTTAATATTACTAATATGTAAACTTGTTTAAAATTTTACACCATATTTGGAGAAATAACTTATTTTTACAGTATACATCCTTGTATAACATGGCGATATGTACATTCCGTGTTTATGAATTCATGCTATATGTATACAGTGATGGTCTACTATATTATATTAACCAGAATAGTAAAAAAATTCAATATTTTACACTTTTTTTTTGTATATATACTTAATTCCTATATCAAAAATTAAATATTTTGGTGCTAAATTGAAACCATAAAATCATTAAATTAAACACTTCACAAATTATTATTAAATAAATTAATTCTATTATATTTTTCACTAGTTTTTTATTAAAAAAATAAGAAATCACGGAAATCTTATAAATTATCCAGAAAATTACGGATTATAAGAATATTTTTATTACCCAGAAAAAAATTACACTATTTTTAAATTTTTGAAGTGCTAATAAATTTTTTTACATTTTTTTTTAATTAGAAAAAGAAAACAATCTTTTTACAACAGTGCAACAATAAAAATTTGTTCTTCAAGAATTATTGCTACTGTCAAAGAAGGAAACTCCCGACTCAAATTTAATATCAGTCAGCTAAGCAAAGAAATTAAAAAAGAACTCAGTCAGTCACAGAACAGAAGAGAAATATATTTCTGGAACTGGAATATTTTTTTCTTCCAACTGGAATTGGAAAATTTATAAATTACAGAGAAATAATAAGAGAAGGATGGAGAAATTTGGTGAATTTAAGTAAAGAAAAAAGACTTGCCAACTAAGCAAAGTTATATGTAGTAATAAAATCAAAATTTACGAGTTATTTAAGATTTTGAATAATAATTATGTTTAAAACTGCTCTTTTCCTTACAAATATATTAATAAAAACAATTGTGTTTTGATAAATTTTGCACAAAATTTTTCTAGGTTATTTTTAGGTAAAAACAATGAAATTATTATTGTTACGAATAAAATAATTGACCTAATTTCAACTTAAATCCATAAACATTTCAATTTTTATGAATGAATTATTGGAGTAAACTTTGTGCTAACAAATGGGGTAATAAATTAAATATGACAAAAGTTAAATATTGTTGAACTATAATTAGCTTCCTAATTCAAATATAATCATAGAATAAGGAAATAAGGAAACTGATATTATATTAATTAGATGTCAAAATTAATGAAATTGTGTCAGTTGACATTATTTTGATTTATTCACATAAATATAATCTATTTTAACTTAATGACTTTAATGCCTTGGTAATAAGTAATGTACTACATCAAAAATTACAACACTGAACAATTATTTAATTATTATTGTGGTGGAATATGCGCATATTAAACGAAATTTCGATATAAATTTAATGTTCAAAGCAATATTTTTCGAAATTTTTATCCATACCATCTGGTTATGATATTTGGTAACAAATTTATAAAATGTTAATATATTTTATTTTTTAAATAATACTTCAGTTAAACAAATAATTACTAAGATAAAAATTGCAATTATGTAAATATTTATCATAAATAATTTTCGTTATCATTAATATCTTCTTTTTTTGTTGATATTCTTATCAGTTTGAACAAAAAAATTCTCTTTAATTCGATAAAAAAAAATATTTGATAAGCTAAGCTATTAAGTAAATAGAATAGAACACAATTTTAATTTAAAATTCGTTTGCACTGGCAACTCTAACATCGGGTGCGTCTTCTTGTCAATATTCCATGAAAAATTTTCTATATATAAAAAATTTCTCCAGTTGTTTCTTCTCCTTCCATTCCTTAATATTATTTACTGAGTGGTTGGTAAATGTAATTTGTTGTAATTAAACGCATAAATTGAGTGGAAGAAATATGAAAATGTTTTATGCATTTTATTTTAATTTTATTTAAAAATTTCACAGGAAACCAAATGGCATGGCACGCAGCACACAAATTCAAAACAAATGGAATATAATTATAAAAACAATAAAGAACATTGAGGAAATTTTGGCATTTCAAAAATATACACAAAAATAAAGGATTTTTTTTTTTTACACTTGCAATCAAAATTCTTTATTTTAATTTTATTATTTTCACCTTTCACTTTTTTATTTAGTTTTATTTTATTACCGGCAAAACAACTTAACTGTTATTTTAATTGTAAATTATTTTTATTGAATTTAAACAAATTTCTTTTAAAAAATAGCTCATAATATTTTCTTTAATCACAAAATATTCGATAAATCGTTGTAAGCCTAACCGTGAGTGAAAAACTACTAATGTAAAATACTGGAATTTATTAAATTATTCTCATTCATCAAATGTATATAAAAAGTAAATAATACAAAAAAATTACAAAATGTATACAGAAAAACACAAACAACAAATACAGTAGTGGTGAAAAAGTATTTGCCTTGTTTTTTTATTGTTGACGTGCAATATTCATTGGAGTAGAAACGATGTTTTGTAAATATCAGAACACGGTAATATTGGTATACTTTTTGTTTATGTTTTTACTTTTTTACTTTTTGGTCGCTAAGAGCCTCTTTACACTAAAAGATTTTTCAGATTATTTTTCAAACGACTATACTATAGTATAAATTAATGATACAATAATAACATTTTTAATAATTTAAATAATATATTATTTTTCACTTTTAAATTATAATAATTTAATTATTATATTTTTTAATTTCCGTTAATAAACATTTAGAAACGAAATGTTTACACTTTTTAAAAAGATTTAATTAGAAAGATCTTAACATAAATATTTTGACATAAATGTGTCGGATATTGATAAATAAAACGGAGACACACTTCGTTACTTCGTTTTGTAGGTGCAAAATATCAATAAGCGTATTGTTTTTTTCGTCTAGGGTTTGGTCTATGCCGATAAAGAAGTTTATTTGATTTTGACCAATAAATATAAGAATTTAAAGAACTTTTTGTTTACTGATGATATTGTACATCGAAAATCCAAAAATCCCATAATTTTGTAGATTGAAGAAGATCCACAAACATCGTTTAATTTAATTCCTTGAATGTTGCTGGTATAAGGTGTAATATATTTATAAATTACCCATTTCAAAAGTGTTTATATGTGGAAATGAAGGATTTATTAAAGAAATCAATCAATTATTTGTAGAATATACATATATTCAAATTCCCGTTAAATTACCTATTTTAAATTATTATTGTTAAATGTTGTGAATCATCAATTAATTGAAAGTGTTTAATACGAAAACAAACAGCAATCGTTTAATACAAAATACAATATAAATGGAACAAGAACATTAAAAAATTGTATGATGGGTTAAAATGTGGTCAGAATTTAACAATTTTCGCAGATGGTACGACAGGTGGTAGGACACCTTTAAAATCCCAAATTTGATTTAATTCGGTCATATTATAAATAAAAAATATTATTGATATAAACTTACAAAAAATATATATTTCTTTAGAGTTTATTAGTTTATTTACGATTTTAATTTCTAAAGCCAGATATCCACCATATGGAAACAAATGTAACCCAAGAACATTACATTTAGTTAACGACTGGTATTTTGGGATAACTGTGCGCAATTTTCGTATACTAGATGGAATTCTGAAGTAAAATTGTAATGAGGCTTAATGATTGATTGTCTTGGAATTACCTACAATTTTACTAAAAACATAATATCAACTAATAACTCAACAATTGATAAATTAGCATATTGCCTATGTGACGAAGAATAACCAAAGAATGACTTGGCTATCAGTCTAGAAGCAATCTAGTCAATCTAGTTAATAAGCACGTGTTTTCTATCTCTAAACAAGAATCTGCAGATGACGAAAACGCTCTCTCTCTAATATGCAAGTTAAATCTAGTCAATCTAGTTAGTAAGCAATAAGCACGTGTTTTCTATCTCTAGATAAGAATCTGCAGATGACGAAAGCGCGCTCTCTCTAATATGCAAGTTAAAATATATTTATATAAAGAAAACTTGGTGATTTATCAATTTTTAATATTATAATACTTGAATATTAATAATTAAAATTGCTGTACAATAGAAATTATAACAAAAAATTCCATTTGGTTCATAAAATTGTTATATTCTTTGCAACAATATACAAAAAAAAAAACGCCAAACCAACAAAACTGAAAATGGTATACGTGCTAAAAATTAATAAATCTCATTTGCTAAGCGTTATAATACTAATATACATATTAACATTATTTAACTTCGACAACATGTTCCGTACAATTATTTTCAACATTATAAATATTTATGCTTGGCTTATGACCAAAATCAATATTATTTATAGTACTTTTAAATATATAAATTTCACGTTTATATAAAAAATTATATTTACAAACCAACTACTACAGACAATTTAGTCTTAGTAGGTAATGTAAAATTTTAAATATAAATAAATAGTTATGAAGTTTTTTGAACTTTTTGGTTCTATATTATTTGTCTACTAAAACTGTCTAAAAACAAACAAAGAAAATAATGTACGAGTATGATAAATATCTGCATGACATATTAATGCACGCAGCTTTTATAATTTTTATAATTATTCTACTATATATATTGCAGTTTTGTCAGTTAACTGTTAAAGCATGGCTTATAAGGTAAATAGTTTTGGTTAGCTATAAACATATAAAGAAATACCGATTGAAATTACTACCATATTAGATAATGATTGTCAATTTTTTTAAGGAAGACACAAAAATATAGTAAAGACTTACAAGTAATAATACGTCGTCGTCTTCGGTTATAATATTTTCATTTTATAAATCTTTTTTAAAGAAATTTATGCGTAGTTCAATGTGTAACCAAATATAGTTTAAAAAAAAAAAAATATAAGATATGACAATCAATCAAAAATCTATCAAATACTATGTCACTTGATTTAAGATCAATAGCTTTCAGTTGTCAAGAGCAGACATTAAAATACAAATTCACGGTATCATTAATTTTTATAATTCATTAACACCTTAAGTAAAAACAAATAACCTGCATTACAAAACATAAAAGAATTTCTCTACTTTTTTTCTTTGTTACTTTGAGAATTTGATATTTATCTTTATGGTGGTTTTAATTAACTTATTTAATATATTAGTATAACGTTGATTCAGTTGGAATAATTCATGTAATAAAAAATATATGTAATTATTAAATTATAATTATACTTTTTAAAAATTTTCTAACAAAATTAAATTTAAAATTTCTTTGGAAAATAGACCTCAAAATTCTGGCCAAAAGGAACAAAGTTACCTTTTTTGGCAGGTGTCAGGACATACATGTATTGAAGGAGGAAACAAAGAGGCGAAAACTGGCTCAAGCACAAAATTCATTGGACAGAGGACACCACAACCGCGCTTTATATAAATGGTATAACAAGAGCATAAACTCCTACCACTCTCTATATAAAAAAAACTCATTAAACCAAACAATGTAAAACTAGAAGATATAATAACATTCGGCAAACAGGACATAAGAACCCTAACAGGCCTACTGACAGGACCTAGTTCTTTTAACTACCCAGTAAAATGGAACTGTACGATACAGACATCTGTCGCCTCTGCCTAAATGACAAAGAGACGACGGAACACATCCTCTGCCACTGCGAGGCAATCCCAAGAAGCAGACTACATATCTTAGGCAAATGTCTGCTAACCCATGAAGAAGTGGTCAATGTTACACTCTCAATCATAATAGGTTTCTTTAAATCTATTAAATGGTAAGAGAACTATGGGGTTTAAACGCACAATAGATAGTTAAAGTCGTAGTGCTCTCTCGCGTTCCCCTTCACAAAAAAAAAAATTAAAATTAAAAGATAAAATTTTAATTGTTATCTATCGTTTTTGACATAATTTGAAGAGTAAATGATGGAAATAATTATATCCTGAAAGTAGGATATTTTAATTTACTTAAACGTTTCCAGTCATAAACTCAATTCATTTCTTCACAACTAACTAACTATTCTCAATGAATTATTCAACAACCAATACTTTTTTAAAAACACATAAATTTTCATTAATGTGTTTTTCATTTTAATTTTTATTTAACCATATAACATCAGATTGTCATCATTATTATTGTTTTTATTGACACTTTAAGGCGTCATTCTGATTAGTAGATTATTTTTATATTATCGGAATCATCATAAAAGAAAATTCTGTTCATTCATTAATTTAATAAAAATTAAATTAGGTACCTAAGAAATTTAATGATATAGTTTTTAAACTGGCTAGTCAAAATTAATTTAATAATATAGATTAAAATTAGGAACTTTAAATAATATAATTTCCGGTCAATTAATTTTGATTATTGATTTACCAAATTTGATTTATAACAATTGTTATAAACACATTCACATACCACATTCTCTCAATTATATACGAACTTTCCAAAATAAAAAATGTCTATCTAAAAAAGTTTATTTTGTTATCATAATTTATGTTTCTATACTAAAATTATACTAAAAATTATGTTTATGTTGTATTAAAATCAAAATAAATACTTACAGCTGTTTTGATCCAATTTAAAATTATAATCCAAAAAACATAGAAAAATTGATTGTAGGAGAAATTTATCATTTCCAAAATAAATAAAAAAATAATGTTGTTGATTGTCATGTTTATTTTTGTTGTTATATTGTGTTTATTGTTAGATGGATGATGATTGTGGATGATGTTGATGATGATAATAAATAATGATAAACCGGAAAATAAAATTTAAAGAAAATAATAAATATTTAGAAAAATTAAAAATAATCTGTGTAATAATTTAAATTATATATGGATTAAATTAAATTAATATAATTATAGTTAAATGTATAGTAATAAAATAAAAAAAAAATATATTATGTTGAATTATAATTGTGTAATCTGTAATGTATACAATTTTAAATATTAAACTAGTGAACCGGATAGCATAAATGTTAACATTGGCCTCATTCCTCCAATTGTGTTGTGGAACACAAAAAATTCTATCTTCATTTAGACTAATAAGAATAGTGTGTATAGCAACCGAGCTTTCACCCTATAACTTAAACAAGTTCGTCAATACAAACAAGTCCGAATTATTAAAAGCTTATTCAATATCAAATATTCTTCTTTTGTTAATAAAGAAATTGATCCATCCATTAAGGTAATTTAGCAAATATCGATAAATCTGCAATTATTACACTAATCAACTCAAATTATTGTACAAGGTTTGTGCGAAACTGTCCAGATTCACAAAATACATGCTCGTCATTAAGATTTTATAACTATAAGTTTCTTGATAATAAACTTTTAAATATACAAGAAAGCTGTGAGCGTGACATATTTTTTGTTGTCTTTTAGAGACTAATTTCTCAGTCTTAAAATCGATATTAGTATAAATTGTTGGTTTTGAATGCTTTTGAAAACGTTCGCTGTAAACTACATTAATTTTCAAAAAAAAAACCAATTCAATCTTCACAATCCGAATTCATAATAAATATTAATATGTAGACTATAAAAGTTTTTGGCCAATTCAAATTTAATCCATAACCAGTCAGACAACATTAATCTTACTATTATTAGATTATATCATAACGATAAAGGATAAACTTTTACTATGGTAATGGTAACAATTCAAAAAAATAAATAAATGATTTTTACAAATAAATGCACATAAAATCAACATTAAATCTGAAGCCTTAGAAAGAAATTTAATACTTTTATTATGACATGGCATTTTTATATTATCCTCATTTTTTACATGAACTTTTTAAGACAACAAATTATCATAACTTTTAGATTATTCATATTGAAATGTATTAAATTCTCTAGCACCAATTACACTACAGACAATTGTGTCACTGCTATATTTAAATTATTTACTGAAGGCTTACTATACTAACCAATTCCATTGCAACAACAAAAAACTCTTGTAAATTCCATATAAATATTTAATTACAATTATTAAATATTATAATCAAAATTTAAACTTTCCCAAATTTAATAACATAAAAATTCAAACTAAATTCCGTGTTATAATAAAAAAAAATCATTTCATTATAATTTATCTACTAAACAATTAAATAAAACTAATTTACAGGTGGGAAATATTTCATAAGGAATTTAATATAAAAATAAAGAAAAAAAAAATATATATAAGAAAATTAATTATGATTTTTATATATCAAAAATTTATTGAACGCAAACGTTGAATGAATTTTTAGTAAGTAACACTCGCGTCGAACCGATTAAATTATTGAGAAGCTATTTAAATTAAAATATTGAATTGTAATTTGATTATCTGGAACTATTAAATATTTATATAATAAAGTGAAAATTAATTTTTATTTGAATAAATTTCCGATACCCATAAATATTATTATTGTAGCACCTTATAAAGTATCAATTTTTGTCCTCATTCTAAATATACTTTTAAAAGAAAAATAAAAACGAAGCAAAAAAAAAAAATATTTTGTCTGTTTACATGGACAGGGTGATTACCAATACATTAATTATCGGAACAGTGCTAAATTGCTACCGTTTTAACATACAAACTTCCACACTTAGGATGAAATCTAAGGCATTATGATAAGGGGAAATATGGACTCGATAAGCATTAACAACAAAACCCCAAATTTTGCACGATATTTAAATTGACAAAAAAGCGACTCCTACTAAAAGGATAGTTTTTTAAATGAATAGAATTGCTAGTTTTGCAGCGCCAACAGTTTTTTACATATCTAAACACTTAAGCTTGTTATACATTTCCGCAGGCAAAATTTATTAGCCGAACACTCATTTTCTGCATTTGCGTCGAATTTGGCTTTAGCTAATTACATAAACTCGTATATAACTCAAATTCGTATGTGTATATTCGCCCGCACCGAAGTTTATTTCGCTTCGGCGCAGCCCTTAGTTTAAATTGGTTGAATTCCAAAACTTCTCCGAGCAAATCTAAAACGACCTTTTAGATAATCAAATGGGAAGACAGAGAAATTTTAACATAAAGGCTGATTTACACTATCCATCTACATGTAATGTTGTACAATATGTCAAAAATTGTATGAAATTTCTGTCAATATTTTAAATTTTTCGATTTGTTGTTATGTACACTATTCAACATAAGTTGCGTGTGAGATATCAAAAAATTATGATATTTAACCTCAAATTTGGTTATGATTTGGCCCATATCTAAAAAACTATGAATAATTTAGTTATTGTATGAAATGCATCAGTAATTTCAATTATAAATAAGAAAATGTAAAGGCTGAGACTCCAGAAACAAATAGTATTGGGGGTAAATATAATTTTTCATCCAATCTTTAGAACCAACATATAGGAAACAACTATTGGCCTTTGAATTTGAATTTTAAATATAATATAAATTTAATTACGTATTTTTAGCTGTCAAAATTATTGCTGCATTTCAGCCCGACACAATTGTCACAAAAATGCAACCATATTTTCTCTGGACCCCACTAACTGATGTCCCAGCAACAAATATTGTACAACATATATTGCATATATCTCATAGTGTAAATCAGCTTTAAGAGATTTATTGTTTCTAATTTTTTAACGAGCATAAACTTTGAATAGAATTGATACCAAATGCTAAGGTTTTTTTTTAATTTAATTTTCATACATAATTATAAATAATGAATTGAATTTTCTTAATAAATAATTTGATAACAATTTTTTATTTTATTTAACTTACGTGAAGAATTATTCTTGTTTCTATTTAATAAATTTTCCATTTTTTGATCACAAATTTTAATTGCAATTTTATTTTCTGCTGCCACACTCATTTTTTTATTATTTATAATGTATTTTTTTTTATATATGTATAAATTATAATTATTCTGTACTTTTAAAATTAATCAAGTTTAACAAGAACTTTTTACAATCGAAACACTAAAATCGAAATTTGAGTCAATTCTTATAAATTATAATATAGAATATAATTTTAAATTTAGTGTTAAACTTAAAATTTTAACAAGAAATTTGTTGTCCTTGTTTGTTAATTTAGTTTTGTTAATATTTTAATTAAAATATTTTGTATATTCCCTTTAAAATCATTAAAATATTCGGAAATTGTTTTGAATTTTTTGATAAGAATTAAAATACATAAAAACAAATATTTTCTAGATGACTAAATTACGAAAAATTCTTCAGAATATTAACGAGAATTTTTTTTGAAATTATACAGAGAAATTCATTGTTATTATTGTGATGTAGAATAAATGTTTATATATAAAAATGTTTAAGATAAGAAATTTAATTAATAATTCAACGATTATCGTCGGTCGTTGAGTTGATGGCATTGAAAGTCACCAGTTTAAAGTTTCATAAATAAGAATTGTTTAAATGTATAACTATAGTCAAAAAAAAAATTAATTTTAAATTGTACAGCAAACGAATAAGTTAACACATTTGTAATGACAAAAACACTTCAACAGAGTGGACGGTATTGATCGATGATGGAAGCTGGTATTTTAATATATTTTTATGTGAAAATGCAAATGCACTAAACTACAGCATCCAAACAATGTTTATAACGTCATTCTATACGTGCACTTAGAATAGAAATACATTCAGAAAATAATTATGTAAAGTTTCAAGAAATGGTTGTTTAATGAGCCAAACATAACCTACAAAATTTGATATTATCAGAATTCAGAATCGTTTTTTTTTTATATGTATATTCAGATAAAATATTTACAATATGATAAACTTTATTAAATTTTTAACGTAAGAACAAAATATGCTGCCAAGAGAGTTGAAAGTACTCTGTAGTAATTAATTTATCTAAATGAATCACATCTAAAATAATTTTCACATAAATCTATGAATCGATTCAGATTATAGGCAATTATTTTATATTGCATGAAATTTAATAAATATTATTTCATTTCGATATCAATCTTTTTTATATGATATGATTCAAGAAAATTTTCAATTTTATACTGCAAAAACTTTGATTTAACAATTAAAGTAAACTGTTTTAGTTAATAAAAAGTCTGATAATCACTTTTTTATTATTAATATTAAATGTTATATGATAATACGATTAAGCAATATAAATATACCAAAAGGAAAATTAAAATATATTTTCATTGTTTGGCAAAAACAAAATTGTATTTATAATATAAACATGCGATTAAATAGAATAAACATCACAGGTACAAAAACGAAAATATATAAAGAATAATTTATCAAAAAAAAACAGGTAAAAAAAAAATTATTATTCGAAAAAGATTTTTTAACAACCGTAACCGAATGAATTTCAACTTTAAAATAAAACTTCGTACAAAAGATAAAATATAAAAATTCATTTCGTTTTTTCATGGTAGACAAACAAAAAATAAAATTGTTTTATTTATAAAGAACTTTAATTTTTTTTTCTCAATAAACAGAAAAGTACAACAATTTGAATTTATAGGTGCGTTTTATTGGCAAAACTAAAGAGTAGATTTAATGTGAAGCTTAAATATGAAGTACATTTGTACATTTTGAGATTGGAAATCTATAATTGATATTGTTTTAATGTACCTACAATTTAATATTGAAAATCAGTAGTGACGAAGAGTGAAAGTAATATAAAACCAAATTAAATTACTTTTTATTCTACACCAATTGAAGAATTGTTTCGCTTGACCAATAGTTTGATCAAAAAACGGGAGTGTTTGGATTGATTTACGATTCGTAAAGGCGACAATTCGATTAATCCCGGAAGCGTTGATCGTCCTAGCCAAATTTTAGCATATTAGTCCAAAAAGTACATCAGAAACTCAGTAAAAGCTGGGGTAATTGAAACAAATTGCTAGATTTCGAAAACAGTGGCGAGTATTTGTGATGGACGCGATAGACCACCTCACGAACAGCTCAAACAGCTAAGTAAGTTACTACAAGTATTGAACATCACTCAAAAAATACAAATTATAAATATTGTTCCTTTCTCAGTTTTGTGGCTAAAAACTATACTTGGTTACAAAACAAATTTAATAATAAGAAATTTAATTATTTTGATAGATTTTCATGTATAACAATTTGACAATTTTTGGAACAACAATATCCCTAAACACGATATTTAAATGAAATTAAATGTGATATTTCGAATTAATATTTCGGCAAAAAACATAGTTTAAAATTTATAAAATGGCAGTTAAAAGTACATCACATAATATCAATCGGTTGTACAACTTTTCATTTGAAATGTTGTATGGCAAATCGAATCAAAATATTAACAATTGGATTTTTTAATCATCAAACTTTTACACTATAAGTATTCAACAGATCGAATGCAAAATTGTTCAACCGATTGATTTATGATAAAAGGCTTAAACGCCACTAAAGACAAAACAACTTTACATTAAATATACAATACAAAAATTACAATTTTCATTATCACATTTATCTTACCAATAAAACATTCCCACCGAAAATTACTATTTTGCTTTTAAATTTTCAAGTGTTAGAGCGCATATAGTACTTTACTTAATTTACATTATAAAAGTCAGTCTATCTTCTTTGTATATATAATATACCAGAAAAACAATTATTGCACTTGTGGTTTTCATTGTAAGAAAAAAAAAAAAAAAATGTTAACGTATTTATTACGTAGGTTATTTATTTGAAAATTTCAACTGAAGAATAAAGAATGTACTTTACATGCCTACGTCATTACTATATAGACAGAAAATGGTGCGGTATATATAAATATAACCTTTTAACCAAAGAAAAGGGTGAAAAATTAAATTTTATTACAATATTTTGATATACAATACTAAACCATCAGTTGTAGTGGCAAGGAATAAATATAATTTCGTTGGGGTTTATGAAGTGATATTGTATATAAACTTGCATTTTTACTAAGCTATTCTGGTTGCAGGTTTTCATATTTTGTGGTTTGCTTCGATACACATCAATGCCAATTATATAAATAAATTATAAACAATAATTTTTATATATTTTTCCACATAATAAATGTTATTTAGTTTGAAGAATTTTAAAGGATGATTTTAAATTTTAATTACTTTTAGTGGTTTATTATTATTTGATTAGCAAAATATTTTCTATATTCATAATCAATGTTTAAAAGTATAGTTGATTTTAATATTATCAAATTGATTTTAATATTATCTAGTCAAATCAAATTCAAATTTCTGGTGTTCTTTTTGAAATTATCTTTTTAAATTTGTCTAAAATGATCAACACTTCTGGGATTAATCGAATTGTCACCATTACGAATCATGTGAGCAATCCACTAACACTTCCGTTTTCTGATCAAACTATTGATCAAACCCTCAAACGAAACAATTCTTTCAATATTAAATTTTTAAGTTTAATTCTAATTGATTTACATCCAAAAATTCCACTAAATAAATTAAATTTTTTAGGTTATTCAATTTTAATAACTTTGAAATGTCTACAAAGAATTTTTTAGAGTGTAACACAATTTGAAATTCATTTTATACAAAAAATAAATAAAAATGAAAATATAATTTCATTCAAAACAATTTTCCACAACACTTTTCATAATTACTTAATAATACAAAATATATAAAAGAAAATTTCATTAACAATTAAATATTGTAAAATATACGATATAAGAAAATTCTCAAATAATTATTTAATCTGACAATTTAATTTGAATTTCATAGTTTTTTAATTTTTAATATTTATGATAATTTTGTTATATTAAAAACTGAATAATTTGAAATTATAAACCATAAAAAAAACTAACAATTTAAATATTTTATAACGAAATTTTAACGAAATCACATGATATTATATTTTACGATATTTACGATTTATTTAATTTATTTTATATTACAATTTAAAACAAAACAGCATAAAATAACATAAATTTTGAACTTTGTTCGTAAACTGTTTATAAAAAAAAAACAATATTGGAACAATTATTTAAGCAACTAAATTAAAACCGACCAACAATTTTTGGTGACACACACTAAATGAATGCCAAAGAGACTGCAATATAATAAAAATTGTTCAATAATAATAAAAATTCTATTCTGATTTTATACATTTATCAATTTTTATATATATTTTTTACATTTCTTATATGAATTTTTTTATACGAACTATACGAACAAAATAAAATGACAGCGCAGGCTAAATGCCCACCAAGAAATAACTAAAGTTCAGCGAACACTGAAAAAAAAATATATATTTTATTCTGATTGTTGTTGCAACCAACAATGGTGGTGAACCCTAATAATAATAATTATTGGAGAAATAAGTACCAAAAAAATAAAATAAAAATATAAATATTTATTTAGATTTTTAAATTGACCACGAGAATTATTGTGTTAATGTTTTATAATGTGGTTAAGTTGGGGCCGGTCGAATTGTTTTATTTAATGATTTCAATTAGACAGACATACAACAATTACCAACAAGACGAACAATATAAAAAAGCTGCTAACAGTGGAGAGCACATAACTCGTAGTTATGTTCAATTTCAACAGTGGTTTATGTCCAACAGAGTTTTGTAATTAACAGTATAATTGTAACAAATAATAGTGATTTGTTAAAAATTTCATATCTTTTAATTTAAGACACCAAAAATGTATTTTATATAATTCCAAATTTTGATAGGGACCAACTGAAACTGCCGATCGTTAAGTTTTTAGGCACAAACTAGTTTACATTAATATTGAAATCTGATAATAATTACATTATTTCATTGAAATCTGATAATAATTACATTATATTATATAGAACAAAACATGTAATCATATATCATTAAAATTGTCTATACAAGAAGCACCTCACCGTACAGCTAGACTCTAGACAAGAACCTAAATTAAATTTTATTCGAAAACAGGCAACAATTATCAAGACCACCAACTAAATGACTAAATCAACCTATGAGTCAAAGATGTAGTTAAGGGTCAATCCCACCAAAAACAGAAACAGAAACTTTTTTTTTTTAATTTTTTAAACTTACGATATTTTCCAATTTACAGGGTTTTTCAGCTAAAAATATTTGTAAAATAATATAAAATAAAAAACAATATTTGTCTAATTTATTTTTATTGCTTGAAATCGCTTTATTTTTATAAAAAACGATTTTATATTTTTTCTGTTCCAGAATTCGAATTTTTCATTTTTCTGTTTTTCAATTTATCGGACAGAAAATGAAACTTTTTTTTTCAAAGTTTCAATTTCTGTTTGCAGAAGTTTGCAGACGCACATTTCTATCAAATTTCGTTTGCAGCCATGGCATTATGAAAAAAATTAGCTGTTTTGGTTGTCAAAAAAGATAGTTTTTCTGTTTCTGTTTCGGTTTTTGGTGGGTGTGCAATGTTAAAACTTGAACAGAAAAGTAAAAAAACAAAAAAAAGTTTCTGTTTCTGTTTTTGGTGGGATTGACACTTTAAGCATTGAACTTCAGGATGATATTTGTATGAGGTCTGTATATGTCAAATTTTATTAAATTTTGCATTACTCGTACGACTATATACAAACACTTCCTCGATTGTTTCAGTCCAATACATTTTTTTGACATCCAAGTCCAATGCAACACTCATAACTATTCTAACTACTCGTAATATCTTTTTTCCGGATGGAATTTTTGTATATATTATGTTTTTAAAGTAGCTACTTATATAGTAATAATAATCATTAAGAAGAGGGTATAAATTATTATTATTATATATTTAAATGGAAATTGGCAATTTATTATTATCGTTACGCATTATTACTTGCGGGTTGACTTAATTATTTAGGTTGTCCCAAAACAAAATATATAAAAATGTTGGTACAAAATGAATTGTAATATGTATTACAAAAAGTAATTGCGTGAAAATATTTTAAAATTTTTGTTTCAATTTTTAGATTTTGTTTTAGTCACGTTTTATAAATATATATGTACAATTATTTAAAATATAATATTTTTGTCTGCATGTCATATTTTAAAAATAAGGTTACTAAAAATTTCACTTCAATTTTGTCTAAATATGGGGAGTCAACACTCAACGACTTACTTAACATAATTGTATTACTTTTATAAATTTGAATTTATTTTGTTCAATTAAGGAATATATTTACAGTATGTAATTTACTGGTGTAATTAAAATATAAAATTATGGTAAGGATGATACCTAAGAATTAGGCACGATTTAATAATTTAGAAGACAATTACCACAATTTCTTTCAATTGTACATTTTCAAAATAATAAGTTCAAGTAGAACAATCACAATGAACATATAGACTGTATAAATGTAAACTTCTGATAGCATTGATTTTATGTGGGCGATAAATAAACGAACTGCGGGGAATCCCTTGTTAAATACTTTGATAGCAACGCACATATTTTGGCAACCTGCTTGATTACGTATTTAGTTGCAAGGTGGATCTCCACAGATCTAACAACCGATAGTAGATTTTAGGGATCCATGATTAAGATTCCTACCAAATACTTCAATTCGTAAAATCGATTATTTCCTAGTATTCTATATTCCAACTACTTTTTACTCCTGGATAGTAACAGAGCATATGACTGATATCTTCCTCTATACAATGTATCTTTGATGCAGCTTGCAGACTACTAGTTTCCGATAATACTTTATCAACTGCTTATGTAGGACACAAGTTTATTCTGATGTCGAACATATACTATTCCTATCCTTAAACTCCTGCTTCGTACGTTAGTTTATTCATAAGAACCAAAGAACATAACTTGTAGATAGATGTAAACAATATTAGAAACAACGACAAATGTAAGATTAGTCTCACCACATTTATAAACTCAGTACCTAAAGGATCGTCGTACTTATTTTGAATTTTAATCCTATGTCATATACAAACACAATAGCAAAGTGTACAATGATTTTACTTATTTTTTTGGTAACGATTTAACTAAGCCTCTATTAATTATAGCTTAACGACATTTTACTGCACATTTACTTTAATTGAATCATATTAGTTATACCCTTATAATGAATTTCAAAATCATAGCAATATTAATCTTCGTCAAAACAAATCATATTAACCACATCAAAATTTAGAACTTAAATGTTCTGAAGAATTCAAATATGTATATAAATATAGAATTAATTAATAATATCAACATTTTGTGTACATAACCATAAAATAATATACAAAATTTTAAAATATCGTAATTTTTTTATTTTAACACCAAATTTCTGAAATAGCTCGCATTAAACTAATTAGTATCCTCCAGTAAAAATAATAATATTTGTTTACATTAAATAAAAATGAATTCACATAAAAATGTCATGATATGTGCATATCAATAAAAAAATTATTTTACTAGCGTAGGGGTTTGTTTAAAGAATAGTATTTTTCTATACACGTACATATAAAACTCGTAATATAAAAGTATTCATATTTAGGACTAACTTAGGCAAAGCTAGAGATTCTTGAAGATAAATTTTCAAATGCGAACTATATACACAAAACGTTTATGAAATATTTACGTAGAAAAATCTATACAAATAGAAACTAAACTACAATATTTCATGCAGAGGCTTTAGCAAGGTTGCAATACAATACAATATCTTGAAAAACTGTTGAGAAAACTGTTCGAGTAGTAAGCAATTTTAAAAACACTGTCAAACAAAACTAGTGAAAACCATCCAAATCATCCACAGACTTACTACTGGAAATCTTTGGTGCCCTGGTCACAGTAGTTCGAACGGAAGGAAATCGACTATAAATGATTTCCAGAAAATAATTTTGGTATCCGTTGCAGCAAAGCCTATAAAGTGAGTTAGAAAAATTGACAAACGATACTCAATAGATTTATAATACAAAACTATTTTGATGATTCTCAGGTGCTAAGGAATCACAGTCTAGCTCTGCATATGATTTGGTGAAGAGGACTAACCTTTAGAACACATTTTTTGCTATTGTTCTATCTAATGTAAAAAAAAAGGACTTGGTGTTATAAATCGTATAAACCAACTAACTAATCGTAACAATAATCGTAGCATTTTCATAAGAATTTAATGAAAATATTCTTTTAAAAAATTATATATAGAATTTTAATCCGCTCAACATCATTATTAATGGAAATAGAGAATTTTTTTAATATATATGGGAAGATGCAAATATTACAGTACACCAGACTGAGGTTTATATTTGATTTTGCCTTTGATGGTAAATTGCCAGATGTTTTTTAGGGATTATATATTTTAATATCGATGACAATCTTAAATTTGTTTTTCATAAAATAAAACCTAAATCCAATTAACACTACGCGTACAGAATCAACAGAAATCTAAAAGATTAAATATTTATTTTATACATAAAAAAAAAACTAAATCACAAAATTAGCGTTTACTTCATAATATTTTTTCAGAATAAAATTGGAAAATAAATAATTTTAATATATTCTATTATAATAAACTGTTTATATTTTTGTAATAAATAAAATTGATAATATTAAAATGAACTTTGAAAAAATGAAATTAGAGACTTATTGGAGCCAATCTGCACAAAAAAAATTGTTGGGTTTTAAAAAAACTTTGTTTACACTTACGATTTGGTAAAGTAAACAATTTTAAATCTACTAATTTTTCTTGTTAATATTATGATTAGTTACATAGAAACTTTAAAATATGTAAATATATATTATATATTAACAAAATGACTTACGTAGCATTATTCAAGTAATGCTACCCATACACTATGGAAATTGGTTTGTGCGATTGGTTGGCAAACCACGCCATACACAATACAACTTTTAATACAACCATTAAGTCAATTGATATTTCCATGTAAGTTTGATGGAAAAATAATTTTAATTTAATATATATTAAATATTAAATTATAAAACAAACTCAAAATTATTTTATAATAAAATGACATTTTTAATAACTTGAGACTTACAATTACAACCATCCCTCATTTTTTTAATATTTTTTCAACGAATTATGTGAAGCATCAAAACGCTTATAAAAACTACCCCATAAACGATAGATACAACTTGCAACAGTTTTAAAACATTTTAATGATTGAAAAGCATGTTGTACAACCAAATTGGATAGTGTATGAGCAGCATAATAAATTTATATTGTACAATGTCTGTTGCAATTATTGTAATTTAATTTAAAATAAATTCAATTATATATTGAAGATATTTGAGCAAGGCAGTAAAAATTTTTAATAAATTTATTTTAAAATTTAAGATTTTGTCTTGTTTGTATTATTTATTAAATCTTTCTGAACTTCTTTGAAATGTAAATTTAGTTAATACACAAAATTACGAGCCTAGTAGGTCGATTTAACAACACTCTTACAAATTAGTACTTTATCGCTAGCATTTGTGAAAAACTGATTTGTAAGTATACGCAGAAAAAAACTTTTTTTATAGCATAGTTTTAGTTATCTGTAAATCATACAGCAATAACATAACTTCATTAAATGGCCTCCTACATAATTGGTTCTGGTAATGAAGTACATATATGGAAGATTTTTATAATAACAAGATGAAGAAATATTTAAATCATAGTTAAAACGATTATTGTAAATCTGAAAAATGAAGTACTCTAGCATATAATAAGATAAGCCATCAAAGTTCAAAAACGAAGAGTACAACAAACTCTAGGTAGTCTAGTTATAGTTTCTTGCCTCTACCTTCCTGAAAGTATCTACTGAAAATACGTTTATATTTATACTCACTGCCAACTCTTAAAATTATATAAGAAAGTATCCAAAAGTTATAAATTATTAAAAAAAGATATTTTTAAAATTGTTGTTATAGTTAATCATTTTTGGCTTGTATATTTATATTGACACCTTAAAATTGATTAAAATCATTTGGAAAAGTCTCAATCGCGTGTGCTTACAATACTGGCGCTTATAATTTTAAATATAATAAAATTATGCAAATGGAATTATTTGTTTTTGATTAACAATTTAAAATGTTGTGAAGATATTTTTGTATAACAATTCTATTGGTTTAGAGAGCAGTGGTGTCCTTTAAACAAAAAATAAAATAAAAATATAAATTTCAAGGTGCTGAAATGATAAAAAATATATGTGTGTATATGACATACTCTGTAGGGGTGGTTAAGATACTAACAAAAGATGTTATAGAATATAGACACTTTTTGATTTAAATATGGGCAATACCGCCACTATCATGTTTCTCAACAAAAAAAAAGATAATTAATTTGCAAGTGCCCAACTAGACATGACCAAGAAAAGGAAATGTTAGCCAGTAAATGTTATACGGAATCCGTACATTTCCTAAATGACACGAGATAGATCTAAAATAACCTCAATCACAAGAATGTGTAGTAGCAAAATGGTACTATAAAGAGCTAATTAAATTTTTGGATACGCCACATGAACCAACCAAACTAACAAAGAGGTGATAAAATTTTAACTAAATAAAAAAATAGAATAAATAATATCAGTAGTCAAAATAAAGAATTTCCACCAATAAATTTCTGACAGATATAATTTGAAAGACGCAGGCCAAACAAACTCAAGCTTACTATGAAATGTTTATCATATAATAAATTATAATATTCATTTTTAACGAAAGGTTCATAGCAGGTTTAAATTTCACATTTAATTAATTCAAAAAACTATCCACTTTTAATGAAAACTTTTTTAAATAAACAGAAACTACGAATTTCACAACCAGATAGAACTAGAATGCAATCAGACACGGAATTTTCCCTTGTACTCAACAACATCAAATTTGTAAGAACATTTCACTTCATAGCTAACTCGATAAATAACATTAAGTTTATTTGGCATGAGGGTTTATTTGACAGATAATTGGAAAGTTCTATAGAGAAGCAAATTTGACATTATATACTAAAGAGCCTTAAAGTTAAAGTACGAAAAAAACTATTGTATAATTTTTAAATTATAATAAATCCCTTTCTAATTTACAACATTTTAAATATTTTTTAATTAAGTATCTGCATTATTGTACTTGAAAAACTCTTATGCAAAGTAATTTCCGTCCAGTGTCTACAAAAAATGAATTTTCTAAATTATTGTTACCAAGCATGCCACCTAGCTATATAGTCTCCACTTATTTCAAGGAATCATTTTAATAAACAACATAATACAAAAATAAAAACATATTTAAGAAAGTTTTTTTTTTTATGCAAATTGACATATAATGAGAATGATTTAACTCCTTCATATTCTAAACTTATGTTCTTATTAATATACAGTGCTACCTAAATTTATGTTATAACAAGCAAATTTTATCCTTTTGTTGATTTTTTTTTTATGCTAAAACAGCATTATATCAAGTGCACTTTAAGACTTCAAATAATAAGAGGACATTATTGTACTTGAAAATTATATGCTTTACTAATTCTTTAGAATTTCTTAAAATATATAATCTAATTTTTGTGATAAATTCTATAAATAATTTGAATTTCAAGACTTTATAATATATAATATGCCAGAAAGAAAAGCACTTTTAATTATCAAGTTATGTCCCATTGTTAAAGATAATATAAAATAATTGACCTCATATGTAAATTAAATGGCTCTCTGGAAATATTAATGTAGGTTACGTTACAATTATTAAATAACCTTAATACGATTTCGTTCAAATGTGTTATTCTTTACGTTTTCGAGGTCGGAGAATAAAATATCTATGCGTACATATAAAGAGAAGCCTATGCACCATCCACATCTCCTAGAACCGATTGGGTTCCTTTTGATGCGTGCAAAGACTCTCGATTAGTGGGTCCATGATAAAGTGTAACGAACATTTTTTGTAAATTTTATAACCCAATCAAGAATACTTGTTTCCTGTACGCCAAATTTAAGTAGGGTCTGTAGCTGCAGTGGATCCATGCTAAAATTTCTTTAATTTTTGTTTAAATTTTACAATTTAACATTTAAATGGATATGTAAATAAGCAGAACTGCCGAATTTTGGGTACGCAGAATCCAAGAGCATTGCATCAGCGACAATGCATCTCTGTTAGAGACGCATTGTTTGATATGGAATTATGGAAAATAGAGTCATCGATCCATACTTTTTTGAAGATGACGATGAACATTTACAAACCGTCTCTGTTCTCTGAGGTGGTATATTGGACCATGCTAGAATTTTGTATACGGTCGGCAGTTCAGAATAACCCTGAGCTATGGTTTCAGCAGGATGCAGCCACAATGTACACCGCGAGAGGGATAATGAAGATTCTTCGCGACATCAGTCAGTACAAAATAGCCCACACTGCGTTAATTATTATACATGGGTTGGATCCGCGATGCTGTATTTTGGGGTCAGTATAATTAGTATTGGACATAACTGTCTAAAGGGCTTTTAATTTATAAATACTTTGTATATATAATTGAATTTCTACAATTAATTTTCAATTAAGATGCCAGTCTATAAAAAATATACTATAAAATAGTTGTAATATAGTTCACAACAGGGAATAAAATATAAAAATTGCAATTACAGGCTGTCTAATATCCCGAGAACAAAATTACAACAATTTTTTATTAAAACAAAATCTGTATACTTTTTGATTCCAAGATCCATTGGAATCCGTAAAAAGTCTTAAGATTTTTGCCTTCAGAAAGACGATTAGGGATAAGAAAAATAATATGCAATCTTTTCTACAATTTAGTTAAATTTCTTAATTAAATTGTAGATTAATTAAATCGGTACATAAAATTCTACCGCAAATCTAAAATATGGGTTTTCATTCTTACAAAATTATTGACCTCACTCATTTTGTATTTTTAGCAGTTGTGTTCAACGATTCTCAAAAAAATACTGCCTTTTGAGGGTGCAAAAGAAATTGACCTGTAAATGTCAAAAAAGTATTTATTTCTTGTTTTGCAAACGCGAATTTGTAATTCTGTATGACTTAATTCGTACAGCCTGTCTATATCTTGAAAATATTTCAAAATTTATGAAAAACCATTAACTTATGGACGGAAATTATAAAGTGACTTAGTTATACCATGTTCTACCACTTATACAGCCACCACGAACAACCCTTTTTTAACAAATAAAAATAATTTTCAATTGTACAACTGATACCTCGAACAATTATTAACACTCACGGTTTCGGAGGCATGTACATAACATTTGAATAGCTTTTTGTTTTGGTTGCTAAGACAATAAAAACAGCTAAAATCGTTTTTTGGTATTGTTAAAATTTTTACTGCATCCATAAATTATGAATAGCATTTAATTTTAAAATTATAATGTGGTCTGTTAAATAGTTTCAGAATACATAATTTATATGAAAAATTGTATTTGTCATGTTACTATAACTTAGCTTCACTAATAGGGATCCAACAATCGACCTTAATTGGTAACTAAATTAAGAGAAAAAATTTATATTTTTCATATAAAAATGAGTTAATTTAAAACAAGCATTGTACAGACCACCATGAATGAAATTCTAGAAGTTTTTACCCTTTCATTTTTATAATTTTTTTAATTTATTATTTTAAAATAAATTGCAATATTATATTTAAACAATTAAGAATTCAATGTAATTATTCAATTATAAAATTATGTTGTTAATTAAAAAAGAAATTATCAAAATTATATTCTTATTTTTTATATTTTTGTATTGTTCAAATTTCTAGCAGAGACCTTGAATAAAAGTCATGTCAAATGAAATTAGCTTAACATGAAAATCTAAAAATATAACTGAAAACAGATAGGGTAACATACTTGTACATAATTTGTAATGCTGTATTTTTAATGTATATATTATAGAAGATAATATTCAAGATTCAGATTGTTGAAAATAATTCGCTGGAAAAATTTTGGTGTAAACATGTGCTGGGATTTAAACAATAACTTCATCCAAACGAACCTTACCATTAGCACGTCCAAAACAGCATATTAAATAATGGCTTTAGAATGAAACGTGACCTCATTATCATACAACCATTCTCATATTTGAAGATGCTAATGACCTGATACATTCTCGGTGATTTTCAAGATCTTAGTCATATAGTAAATTATTTTTTTAATTTTGTAGAGAGTTCTATGATATTAGGGTTACTGTAATCAGTGGGTTCATGAATACGATTCGGTATTTTCATTAATAAATTTTCAGTCAGATTAAACTGAACGTATTATTAAACTAAACCAGTCAGTTCAGTTATTGAATCCTGGGTTACCAGCCTAAGACAACCAATGAGCTGAAGGCACAATCGTATTTGGGTAAGTAAATTCTACTTAATTCGAATTCTGATTGTGACTTTCTTACGGTGACCAGTCAGAATTCCAATTCTTGTTTATCTAATTTATACTGTAAAAAGAAATGGTGGCCTAGTTATGACGCAATTTTGATTTACAATAAGGAGAAATTATTGAATTTAATTCTTTAAAGTACATTGAAGTATGCTTTCAACAAACCATTAAAATATCAAATTGAACTAAATTTTGCTGATTTTGAGAAGATTATTTTTTATTCTGGTTTTCGTCAACTTAAAAATGTTGATATAAAATTTTCTGTTTTGTACACATTCGGATTATGGAGGTGTATTAAATTAAAAAATACAAAAATATACGAAAATAAGACTTTAAAGAGTGAAAAAAAAAAAAAAAAACAGAACAGAAAAATTCTTATATTTTTGATGTTTTATGTGTAAATTTTGTTGCCGGTATTTTACGAAAATACATTTTTTCCCCAGAACAATATCTATATAAGACTCACCCATATTTTCATTAGACCATAGTAGAGTCAAGACCAAGAGCAAAATGCTTGAACTAAATGTAAACAAAGCAAAAACGAAAATCTTTTGATGACGATCAATTGTGAATTTGTGAGAAATTTATTTATTTAAAGTTAGATCTTTTAAAAATGATTTGTAGTCTTCTGTTGCACATGTTGCACCATTAAAAAGTTTTTGTGTTTATTTTTCTTTTGCAAATGAAATTTTTTGTTTTTTTTTTTCGGATAAAGATAAATTAAAAATTTAATATAATTTGTTTTTACTTATATATATTATTTTTTTAACGAATTAACAGAATAAACAACAAGTAATTAGATTTTAATTACAATATTATGTTATTATTAAATGGAACTAGGATATATGAAATTTATACGTATTGTTTATATGATTTTCCGTTAAAATTTTAACTGAATTCGTCTTACGAAAATGTAAAAATTTAAGGATTTGATTTTTTTTTATATTAGTAAGCTTTAAAATGTTTGAAATTTGTTTAGAATATTCAATCTCCATAGATATTTGCCACCAGCAAAATAATATGGATATGATAAGAAACATAGTTAAAGATGTACCAAACAAATACGGAACCACTAGCAGTACCAAGTAACCTTACAGGATATTGCTTGGTAACTTCTAATAAATTGTTAAGATTATTTGATTTAAATACTTGATAATTTGATAACCATGTCATTAACAAATTGAATAGTAATTTAATTCTTTATAGTTTGAAGAATCCTCTTTACCAATCGCTTAAAGAATATCATCAAACAGGAGAAAATTTGAAATAATATTTCAAATTTACTTAGTCGTGAGCAATAATATAATAATTTCTATGGAAACTGTCCTGGACCTGGTAACTTTCAACGGAATCCATCTAAAAGAATAAATCACGTATTAATTCGCGTGAACCTAAATAACAAACAATCTAATCATTACAGAATTTCAAATTTAATCTTATGTAATATTATAATTTATAATCAATCTTCAGTAATTTGTGTTTTTTATATTTTTATCAAAGTAATAAATATGTTTAATAAAAAAAAGCAATTCAATTGCTTCTCTCCAAATCCAAAATCATTTTTGTTTCATTTCATTCACACAAATGTTAAGTTTTCTTATCTTTATATGAATTTGTTTCATTCTACTCTGAATTGGAAACAATAATGTTCGAAAAAAAAAACAATTTACTTAATAGGAAACTAAATTTAATTTTTAAAGGAAGTTGGTATTCAAATAATATATGTATAATATAATATTAATTCTGAATAAATTATTGTATATGTATATATAGCAATAATAGTGATTACTGAAAATATATCCGAAAAGCGAAAACAAAACATACAATTCCTAAATATACGCGCATCCTTCTTCTATTGATTTTTTGTTTTGCTATTATTGCTATATGGCTAAATCCAAGAAGCTCTCTATATATTTATTTACTTTATAAATCGAGATTTTGTACTTAAGTATATTAAAAATGTAAATTAAATAAAAGTTAGTAAATTAACTAATATTAAATTGATAATATAAAATGAAATTGTTTCTTGTAAATTATTTATTATTGGCATTGTTTACTTATTTCTCAGTAAATTTCAATTAAAATTTAATCGTTATCACAACAACAAAACAAAAAACATTGAAAATATTATAAATATTTTTTTTTTAACGTAAAATTAAAAGCTTAATACTTTATTTTAAACGCTTCAAAGACAAAAAAGCATTAATTTTATGCTAATGAACCCTCTCCAAGTACAAAATTTTAGTTTCTATTTTGCAACATTATTGATGTAATAAGTTTTTTTGAGTCATCAATTCTAAGGTGTGTTCAAAAATTACAAAATTTCCCAAAAATTATTGTAAAATTATTATTATAATTTTCAATTTATAAGAGGAAAAAACTTTAATGTTAAAAGTTTTAGCTTAGCCAAATAATAAAAATTACCGTCCCATTTTATTTTTTAAACTGACAGTTAAAATTAAAATTTGTTTTCTTTCATAAATAATAAAATTTATATATAAAGATTTGTGAGATTGTGTGCAATTTGTTATGTTTACTAAGTCGAACCTCGAACTCCCAATTCAACAAAATATAAATTTTCGGCATTTTTGCACACACATTCGTTCAAAAAAACACTCACACTTTCCTAGATTTAACAAAAATTTTAAGTATATAATTTTCATTTTTGTCGCATGTTTAGTTTATACAAAATATATAGGCGCTTACCTGTCGAACGATTCATCATGTTTTATGTTTTCGTTTTGTTTTAAATTGTTAACATTAACATACACTTTATAATATTAATTTAATATAATCTTTATTAATATTTTTATTCACTAAAGGCACAATATCCCGGATGAAAATCTTTATATATTAATTGTATAAATAAATAAAATAATCGCAATTTTCTAACCACAATAATCCAAACTAAACAAAACAAATTTTTATGCTTTTACCAGACGTGAAAATAAATCTGCGACTTTCTAGTTAGTGATGCCGTAGCAGACTGAACTTTTATATTTACTGAATTTTTTATGACAATTTAGTGCGCCATCTAGTATTTAGTATGAAAAGTTAACTAAAGTTCTTTAAAGAAATTAACTTTGTGAATTAAGAAAAAATCTGCAAATTTCGTGAAACTATTAAAAAATTATGCTCCTCTATAAAATCTTTATTTATTTTACAAATTCCATATAGTTTTGCAACATATGATTATATGATTAAACATTCAAATATTTTTGACATATCAAATTATATTTTTAGTTTGGTTATATTAATTTTATATTTAACCTGGTGGCCAGGCTAATTGACGACCACCTAAAACATGTAAATGTAGATGAAACACACTTTGACATCCATGTACACCATTATTAATGACCGTTCTAAATCCTTCTGGTGCTTTCTCTTTGCCTAGTTTACCAGCTATAAACATCAAATGTCCTAGTAATTCTTTTTCATTATCAATAGTATCTTCCAACATTGGAATACGATGTTTTGGTATACTGTAAAATTTGAATTAAATTATATATTTTAAATCTTTTAAATAAATAAGTGTAAAATATATTTACATTAAAAAATGTACTGGTGCTTGTGGTGAAATATCATGAAATGCTAAACATTTATCATCTTCATAGAAAATTTTTGCCGGTATTTCTTTAGAAATGATTTTATCAAAAATCGTTGATTCACCACGTCCTTTTAATGCAGCTTCTTTGGCTTTTTCAGTTTCACTAGCCATTCTTCTAGCTGATGTTGATAATGGAATTATTCTTGGAGCTTTTGATGCAGTTTTTAGAATATTTCGAAACGCAGTAGAACGAAAAATTATTGGATTCATTAATTTATTAGAAATGTCAAATTGATTGTTACTAAAAAAAAAATTCTTTTAACTTTTTTAACAACAGAGCACTCAGTACTGCCACAGTAAAATATAAAAATTAGGGAATGTCAAATTACTGGAAATAACTTTTAAAAGCTTTTAAATAATAAAAAAGTCGACAGATGTCGTTTTGTATAGAGACGGATATGACGTTTTGAAATTTAAAAAATATAAAACAAATTTAATTTAGGGGGTAGACAAATTCATAATTAAAAAATTATAATGAAATATTTAAAATATAAAAAAATATTTTTATGTTTTGTACTATGCGAAATATATAGACAGATATATAAAATATAAATACTTAAAAATACAAATAATAGTAAATAAGTTAATTTTAAGAATTATTTAAATTTTGAATGAACTTATTTAAAATTAGATTTTTAAATTAGTTTAATTTAAAATTTAGAATAACAAATATTATTTAAAGTGTAAGTAAATTATTAATGCTGGTCGAATATTGTTAGGTTATTGTTAGGATAAATTCTATATTTATTAATGTTTCGAAAGATAGTCTCGTTATTAAGCAATGGGTACTCAATCCAACATTACCGACCACTAAAATGTCACTTTTTATATCCATTTATTGTAAAAAGCCATCATAATTTCTACAAATTTAAATTTTATATTTTTTCAAAAAATTTATATTAATAAGAAAAATCGTGATTTTTTTTTTTCGTATTTAATGACTTCCATTTTTTTAAAATTAGAATACCATAAATAGCCAACAATTTCAAATTCAAAAAAGTTTTCAAACTTAGGTCAAAGTTTCATGTCACTAAATTTGTTAACAACTTTAGTAAATAAAAAAAAATTTCATTACCTTTCAAATTTAACTAAAGTATTACCTCATCATATTTTTTAAATAAAATATAATTTGCTAATTACACGCTTAAATTTAAAATATAAATAAAAAGTTACTAAAACTAATTTTATGTGTATTATTTTTATTCAACTAAAAGTTTGCATTTTATTTAAAATAAAATGTTCTTCGAAATTTTTTTTTATTGTATTAAATGCGGGGCAGATGAATCTTTTTTAATCTTATTTATGTGATAAAAAATTATATTATTCTCAACACGTTTTAATATAATATAAATACAAAAAATTTCGTAATAATCAATTTTTCGTTATACCATCATCACATAAGATATTTTACATAAAGAAAACCCCAAACTCAGAAATTTCCAAAAAAAAAGTAAATAAAATTAAAATAAAACACAATCAACCATTGTGAATGTTTCAATATCATCCAAATTTGTAATAAACATAAATTTTTATCCATATACAGGGTGTCGTATTTATTATTCCAACATTGTCGTATTTGTGGTGTTTTTTTTGGAAGGTTCTTCTAAATAATTCATGTAATAAATTTAGAGTTATAGTAAATAGTAAACTCTAAACAAAAACGAACTACCACGTCCTATAATAGAATAGGATAAATAGCTGATAAAATGTAGAAGTTTTTAAATCAGTTTTGGAAAAAAAAGATTGTGTTTTGATGACAGGGGATTAATATTTTCGATATTTTTTATGATGTTCATATATGATTAGAAATATCAAATTAATAAACTTATGCCTAGTTAATTACCATAACAAAAATTCATTGAAAGGAGTCATTACGATGGGCCTTGAAATCCTCTACCTCCTTAAAACTAATTTTTGATACACCCGGTACACTACACTACAAATAATATTGAATGGAAGTTTTTATATTTTATTTTTTACTATATATTTTTATTATATAATTTTAATTTGTTTTACTTAAATGGTCAAGTGTAGTGATTAAGTAAAATTCATTGTATGCTAAGCAAACTTATGATACTAAAACATGACTGAAAATAATGAATTCATTTATGTATAGTATTAATATTTTAAAATATATAAACAAAATAAACATAAAACTGAGAAAAATAAACATTTATATAATTTGTTTTCAAGTTAAAAATGCAAGGACATTGAGAATAGAAAACATTAATATATAATTTTTATAATGATGATGTTAATATTAAAATTTATTGTATAAACGTTTAAATTTGTATATACTTGCCAAATTTAAAGAATTTAATTATCGATTAAATTAAGTTAATATAATATTAATTGAAGATCATTTGTTGCATTAATAATTATAGCTTTTAAAATAGTTAGTTTATAGTTAGTAATTAAAATTTAAGCATTAAGGAAACTGATTTTTAGACTGCAAAACAATAATTTTTTTTAATGATGTACCATAAATTTGTTTACATTAACTATGGCATAGATAATTTATATTAGCGTTTTGATGACCGGGAATTAATGTACATATAAATATCGTTACATATATTAATGTAAATAGGTCCAATGAAATAATGAAGTAAATTAATTTTGTCAAATTCAAATTTTACTTAATGAATCGATGCTAAACTGATCGATACAGTGTTGCACAAGCTTAATTTCTAGCGAGAACCTTGAAGGAAAACGATGTCCAATGTATAACTACTTTCTCTTTTTATCATAAACGACTTCTTCGGTTTACATTTAACTTACGAGTAGCATAAAAGAAGGTAAAGTGTCGATATTTCTAAAATCTAATGATTCAATTTTAACCATTCACTATAGACAATTTAATTTTGGCAACAACTAATTTCTAACATTAAAATTTAATTTATGTACAACATAATTTAAATAATTTCTATATAATTTATTCACATATAAATTTGACAAACATTTCAAGGTTATAAATTGGAGTAATTAAAGTTTATTCTAATTTGAATTAAAACTTTTATTAAAGTCGTAAAACTTTTTAAAATTCCTGAGTCCTCTTCATTTTGTGGTGATATAACTACACTTATATTTTTATGTATTATTTCACTTCAATTTAAATACATAAATACATAATTTGCAAAAAGGGTAATAGACATACAATTGTTAAATTTTTGACCTTGATTTTTCTATACCGGGAAGTTCAATAAAACAATTGAATATGATTTAATTTTACCAAAATAAAATATAATGAATAATTTGTTTAAATAAAATAATTTACGTTGACATTTTTTATATATTATTTTTAAGTAATTTAACTTAAGTACTTTATAATTTGTTTGAAAATTTCCTTAAAAATTTATATTTACATAAATCACTAGTTTAAATATTATATACAAATAACAAATTAAATTATAATTACCAAATATATGGGTGGTGAATTAAAACAATAATTTTACATAAAATTAAATGATTTTTCTTAAAATTAAAATTTTGAATTTGGGAAATTAAAATTTTGAATTCGTTTTTAAAAAATGAATTTACCATGGTATAAACTTAGACTTCAATTTATCGATCAATTCAGATTCGGATCGATTTGTACATTAAACAATCGGCTGGATAAGTAGATTGAACAATGAATACATATAAGTATCGATTTGGATGTAAAAGTTCAATGATTCTAAACTCTTTCTATACGAAATATATATAAGGCGTCAAATTTAACGATTTATTGTAGACCAAGCTTCATTGTTTAAAAGTTTTAAGTATTTTGAACAATTTTTTCCGAAAAAATCCTGAGAGTTCAATAAATAGCATATAGAACATGCATGGGACCAAAATTCTGTTTCCTCTACCTGTTGAGGTAACTTCAATTGACCATTCCTCGGTAAACAAACTCCAAACTCGAAATATAAATGGTGCTTCAACTTGATCTTTATATACTGATCTATTTATTAATGATAAATTAATTAATTTTTTTTTACCGATTTCCATACATTTTATATAATGATTGATCAATAACAATTATTTTTGAAATTTTTTAATAGCTTAACATAAAATTATTAAAATTTACAAGTAGCGAATATGTTCCCACAGAAAATATAGAATTCCAACATTATAAGCTTTTAAATGGCTTAACAAAATATTTAACACTTAATTTAATATATCTAATTATTTATGAATCACAGATTAGATCTTTATATTTTTTTTATATCATGTCAGACAAAAAAATCTATTCTAATATAATTCTAAGTAAAAAATACTTAATCATTCTCATTAAGATTAGCTCACCATCAATCAACGAATTACAGAAACGTTGTAATTTTAAGAATGTGTTTGTTAATAAAACCACTTAATTCAATTTTAAATCGGTACCTATAAGTATATTATTATAATATTCATTATATAAATTTAATGAAATAATATGAAGTTTCTATAAATATTTGAGTGTATCATCAATGAAGGCAAATTAATCAACTACAAATAACATTAACATTTTGGCATATCAATATTTAGAAAAACAAGAGACTGTAAAAAATTTCCACTTTTATGGGCATTAAATGATGGATAACTTCAAGTCAATCCTGTACTACAGACCAGAGTAGTATATAAAGTACAACTGGAAAAGGTGTATATTAATTATGTGATTTTATATTCAATATATTTAGGTTATATAAGATTAGGTTTAATTTCGTACCGGTGTCTGGGCGACACTGTGCGGGCCTACCTATTATGATATACCCTTTCAAAGAAGTCTTTCAAAGAAGTATAGTATCTTATTGAGTGGTTTCGACCACAGTACAACCGGTTCCTCGTCGTATTCGCACATTTTTATACATTTTCAGGAATTCCAACTCTTAATCTCGCGGTTTCTTCGAGTTAATTGTATAGGTATGAGTTATTTGGAAGCCAGTTACCTTGAGTAGAATTGTTTCTGCATTTGTGAACTCATCCATCCTTTTATTTCCAATTCTGTTGTGGTTCATGGTTGGATTTAATATATACTTACATTCGCTATAACTAAACTGTTCAAATTTATTCCATATTTTTGTAATGTTGTATACTTTTTGATGGATTAATAATAACTCAACTTTCAGTATTAATTAATAATATTCAGTTCCTGAGATATAGTTTAATATACTATTAACTAGTTAGTTCATCTTTTTATAGTTGACCTATTAAACCTATTTCTTCTGAAAAAAATATACTTCGATCCGATTAATAAGAGTTTGAATTATCTGTTATTGAAGACTATATACGATATTGAATGGCCAGACTCTGCAATCATTCATAATTATCATTTTATTTTGGAAATTCGAATATTTAATTCTCGAATATAGTTAGTCATAATGATTTGTAGTACTGTACTGACTATATAGATTCAGTGATAAATTTAAAGAGTTTTTAACGAAATGACTTGTATTCAAATACGACTAATTCTCTTACTCTTATTAATTTTTTTTTAATTTAAAATATCGACTAACCGGAAGTATGATCGCATTTTTTAAACAAAATATCACCCCAACAAACGTGACTGATTACATTACGAATTTCTACAGAAATATCAAACTAATAATTAATAAATTAATTGCTACACATTAAATTAAAACTATCATGATCTATCTAGCTAATTTCTTTCTTATATGTGGGAACCTCACGATTTAAATATTGGAAAAAATCTAATTTCTCAGTAAATCCCTTCTAGCAGGTTAATAAATATTATAATTAATATGTTAATTACAAAATAAAATATTTACTATATTACACAGTAGATTAATTAAATTTTAATAAGTTTAATTATATTTATATATGAATAAAATCGTTCACTATTCACTAAGTGAAAATATTATTCATTTTTATGCTGATGTAATTAATTGTTTATAAACAAATCAGTAAAATCTTATATTAATTGGCAATTCCGATTTGATACTATCTCATAAAGATTGTTTCGCGATTTTTATCACTTAGCTGATATTCAAGTATATTTTGTGTGATGTAACAAGGTTGTATAATAAAAAATCATGATTTTTACACGGATATTTTTTTTATTATATTTGTGATGTGTAATTTCTGTATTATGTGAACGAATTAAGTCAATGAAGGCAATAAGGTGTGCCCATAAATGCTTAAAAAATGCAAACTTTAAAACAGTCAAGTTCACTGTCGTATGAATTTTTCATATATTTCTGCTATATTCGTTAAAAGGAATTAAAAAATAAACCAGATGAAAATATTATTATTATAAATTTGTACGAATTTGAATGCATCGCGATGTGCAAAGAAATTTAATTTAATTTGTATTTTAAAATTAATGATGAATAAACATATAAATCATAATAAAAAAATGCAAAAAATATAAATATAATAAAAAAAAAATGAATTTAATTATAATATTGTAAATATTTTCATGATGAATTTTTATGAATAATTTATACAAATTAATTATATAAATGATGATCTCTATGATAATATTTTAATAAAGTTGTAATTAATTTAAAAATATAATTTTAATAATTTTTATTTTGTATTTATATTTGTTACTTTTGATATATTTATTTAGAAAATATTTATTTAATTTTTATATTACGAAAAGCTTAGCCATAGTGGGCTATTTTCATATAGCATTAGCAGTTAAAACTTCCTTATATCTGTATACTTTCAAAAAAAAAATGCATATACAATTATTTACAGCAAATGATTTAGAAATATACTTTATAGCGTTTTTGTGAAACTTTATAGCCAACACGGTTCATTGGAATTTGAGCTAGGCCCTTCAAATTAACATAAATTGTGTTCAGGCGTTTGTTTTCCATCCTCTTTACTTAGAGGATTTTTCCATCCTCTTTACTAACTTTACATAGTTAGTACGAATTAGTTTTGTAACGATTTTTCTTGGGTTATAGTTGCCAGCTTGCCAGTGAGTAACATTGCGAGTGATTCTGAATTCTGATTACCCACTCTACAACTATGATTTGAGTATTATAACTGAGCTGTCTGTAGTCTGTTCCATTTACAAAATCCTTGACGATGTATCATATTTTACTATTTACGCTCAATACCTTGAAATCTTTATCTATACTTATAATAATCAATTGAACTAACATATTCTCTAATCTCTATACTAAACATATTACAAATATTATTTGGCGCAAATTATTAATGTAAACATTTTTCATTTTTTAAATTTATGTAAAAAAAGGGGTTTGTTAAGAGCTTATATGCTATAATTTTATTTCCAACTAAATAGCTTATCAAACACATAAGTACTTTAAATAAATTATTGATCAAAACATATAATCTTCAAGAACTAACAATATTAACTTTCAGTTTATAAATTGTAAAAGTTGATCAATCAATATAGACATTGATTGATCAACTCTATTTTTATTGATCGAATATATTAATTCTCGAAAATAATTACTCATAATTAATTATATATGTAAATACCGACATGTCCGGAAGTATGATCATGATTACATTTCAAATCTTTTAAATAAATTATCACCAGCAAAACGACAAATAAATTTCAGCCAAACTGTCATAATTATACTAAACTAATTGACCTAATATTTATTTTGAACTATATTTATTTTTGCGAATTTCAACTTGTAGGGTGTGTACCTTTACATATACTTTAAAAGATTCTAGTTTTTTTTATTTACTTATTATTATACCTACTAATCTATAAAATTACTTAGTCATTAATGTACTATTCTTTTGACCTATTTCACAGTGAGAGCTTAAACTTTTTCCAGACCTTAAACTTCAGTTTAATTTATTTTCTGGTTTCTCAGTGTTAGCTTAAATGTTAAGCCTTTATTAAAATGAGTTTTAACTTAAGACGCAGATGGGTAGAGCTTAAGCTTAACTTTTGACATGTTATATTTTTATTATATCCACTGATTTATATTCATTCACAATAACATTATTTTCTATCTATGTATCATTCACAAAAATTTATATATTTTGGTTGAAGGGACTACATACAATCAATCTGTTGTACAACTTTCCATTGGATGTGTCAATTATGTTGTATGAAAAATCGAATCAAATTACAGCAGTTGGATTTTTTATACAATAAATGGATACAAATGTCAATTATACGGATACAACTGTCAATCTTTACTATCATATTACATGATTTTTTGACATCTGACTGTTCGAATGAAAATTGTGCAACCGATTGGCGATTGATATATCACTCAATATATGACTTTATTTTAGGAGGGTAAATTTTGATTAAGATAATCATGTAAGCTTAAGTTGCAACCGTAGACCACACAATCGGTTTAGTTAAGCTTGAGCTAAATATCTCACTGTGAAATCGGGCATTATAATCAGTAAATATAAATTTAAAAATCTAACTTATTAGATTTAACTAACTTAAGTCAAAACAAAATCATACACATTAACATAAATATAAATCAAAACTTTATGCTATACATGATTTTGAATAACAAAAAAGCATCACATTAATCGTAAATCACTAGTTCACTAAATATTTTTATAAATATATTTACAATATTACTTACTATTTACATTACAAGTTTAAAATTACGAATATAAATCGTATTTGTGTACGTACATTAAATATCTTCACT
Source organism: Rhamphomyia laevipes (assembly GCA_963920725.1). Classification (NCBI taxonomy): domain Eukaryota; kingdom Metazoa; phylum Arthropoda; class Insecta; order Diptera; family Empididae; genus Rhamphomyia; species Rhamphomyia laevipes. The sequence goes on from OY987259.1 coordinate 45,361,166, forward strand.
TTTGTACATTTACAAAACTGTGTAAAGAATATCCCACCTTACAAAATGAACAAAATTTAATTATTGTAAAAAATAATAGTAATAAATGAAAATAAAAAATAAATAAAAAAAAAAAACAATTATTTATTTATTATTTTTACTAAAACTTACAAAATATAAATTACCTGAGTCGGGCGTGTTTTAAGTTATTTTGTCACAACATCTTGTTGGATTACCACCTCATCTCTGTTGTCAGTGTCTCGCTATATACAACAACTACAAAAAAAGTTATAAACAAAACATAAAATTTAAGCTTTTTTTTATGTATATTTAAAAAAGATACTTTCGGTATCATAAAAAAAAAATTGTATCTGTACAATTTATACATAAATTTTTATAAAGTTTTTGTTTTTCAAAAATTTCGTGATTATAATTAAAAATTAACTGTCAGTGATAAAAGTTACTAGCGCAGTTTTGATCGCGTTTTTTTTTTCTAACATCTTCTTCGTTTAAATTAAATCTGATGCGCATAATTTAAACTAGTAAATGCTTGAAAAGCTGTTAAACAAAAATCTACTATTTGTGTATGTTAATGATTTCATAGAAACTGAAAGTGGAATTTAAAAAAATATTTATATAAAAAAAGTAGAAGTGAAATAAATTAAGAAAAGTGTTCGAAAATAAAAATATTACTTAAATATTTAATTAGTGAAATTAATAAATATTTTTTAATGTAATTTTTTAGGATTAATTAATTATATACAAGGATTTTGAAAGTTATGTAAGTAATTCATAATAATAACGAATAAATTTTTAGTATTTTGACAGAGACATTCTAAAAAATTTTAATTAGGTGAATATCAAGGTTAAAATATTATGTTTTATATACTAATTCTACCCATCAAGAATTATTTTTTTTTGAAAACTAGTTGGTTTCTAGACAGGCTTTTCCACTTAAATATTATAATTTTGAATATTCAAAATTTCCAAATTCTTTATAAAATATTTTTATTGATTTTTGAAATTTTTGTTGAATTTAAAAAAACAAAAAAAAAAAAAAAATCGTGTTAACATATTTTTACGAAATAAATAAGAAGAAAGAAATTATTTTGTATAAATGTGTCATATTTTTTTGTTTCCTTTTCGAAGGACATCATTTAAATTTTACAAAACATGTTTTTCCTGTATATTGTAATTGTTTTCTTTATAAAAATTAAATAAAAATAATTATATAAACTTGAACTTGTTGATGATATTGTATTTAATTAATCGAACTAAATTAATTGTAAATTTAATTTAAAATATATTTTACGAATTTCAGTTTATAAATGACAGTCGGAATAATGAAATTGATTCCATTGGATAGGAAAATCGTAATGTATACTTAGAAATTTTATTTCCACACGACAGTCAATTAAATTGTACTGTCTATGACTAATAGTAGTTTTATGTACAAATATTTATTTATATATTTAAAAACATTTTCTTGATTGGTCCGTTTAAGTTAAAAACTGGTTCGTTTAAGTTGAGAGTGTCATATGACACAATGGCGACTACAAGTAGAGCGTTAGAACCGTGTTGTTACCAATCACTTTACACATTGGCTTAATTTGGAAAGGGAAGTCACTAGTGGTGCATGCACTTAGGCCAAAATTAGGTCAATTGTATCCCTCGTATATCCTTTACATTATACAAGCGGCGGAACGAGCCAGCAACTCTTTCGACTGAAGAATTGGTATCCAACCAAGAAACCCTACTTCATGTAGTTTATTCATGTAGTAAGACCTCAAGCATCTACTTCACTGATATATGAGGTGCCTAGATATACTGAGCTTTTGCTACTTTCCAGGTATTATATTCGGATAGATTACTTCTATCGACATTACCTAGTTTAGCTAAAATAGTGACTTTAGATTCACCTTTTATATTGTTTTGAATCTGTACCAAATTTATAATAAATATACAAATAATTCAAAGAATCTAAACCTTTTGATTAAAGTAAATGTTATATTTTAATTCTTCCTAGAGGCATTGGTATTGAGATTCACAGTAAAGTCAAATTATGGACTTTTTATAATATTAAATTTATAAGATATTATTCAAAAATAGAATATAGAAAATTCGAATTTACTAATTAATGTAATTTTATTATTTGTTATTTTTAAGTAAATAATTTTCAAATCTTCGAATATAAAAAATTCCATAAATAAAAATATCTTTATCTTTTTTCGCCCAGTTTAATTTTTAGGTGTGGTTTTGTTTATGGAACAAAAAATTGTATTTACCTGTAAAATATTTAACGACAATTTTATACTAATTACATTTTTAAGACAATTTTCTACGGTTTTTTTTTTTAAAAAAATAGTTTTAATTATTTTGTTTATTTATTTTATTTATTTTTAAGAAAAACCCATATGAGTTTCTCGGAAAATGACTATAAATATTAGTTAATCATTTATTTTATTCAATTTTTGTACCTAATTTAATGTAAGTATATTTTGTAAAATTACTTAAATTCGGCTTACATGATAACTTTGATAAAAATTGATTATATATAATTAATTATTTTCTTAATGTACAAATCAATCGTATCAAAGCTGTTTAAAACCCAACGAAAAACAGACAATTGAGCACTTCATTTCCAAGTGTTCATCGCTAGCCAAAGCCATACATTGCACACTTGGTAACTACCATTATAACGAATTAAACGATATTTTAGTTTGATTTTTATGATTTGGTCGAATTGACTACTAAACGATTCTAGCAATCATTAATCACAACAATATTTAAATGCACAATCATTGAGAATTGGTTTTCAATAAATTTATTCAATCAATTACATTCTTGATAAAGTTAATCAATATTATAATTAAATCAACTGAATTTGATTTGTTCTTCTAGTTACTAGTAAAAAATATTTAGAAGAAAATTTAGAAGAACAATTTCTAAAATTCTATTTATATAATATTTTATTAAATAATGTTAATAATTTTTGAAAATATTCTTTTCAATAATATAAAAAAACTAATGGCTTTTAATAAATTGATTGTATAATTAAATTAATAAACATTTTATTTAACTAATTCTATTTTTCTTTCTTTATAAATTATTCAATTATGAAAAGTTTTTCAATGAAATTCTTTGTTCATCTGCTTACCGATTTGAAAAATTACATAAATTCAACATTAAAATATCTATTATGACACCAACATTTATTATTATTATAACAACATTTTTGAAATTTTCTTAATAAATTTTCATATAGAGTTTTTTAAACATGTTTTTTGAAGGGCAAATGTTGATATGCAATAAATGTATATTTAATATTTAATTCTAATTGTAATATTAAAATTTAATTTACATTTTGACAAATTTTAAATATTATATTATTAAACTTGTAATTTGAAATATTGCCAATTATAGCAAAATATTATCAAAAACTTCATAATCGAATCAAATAGCTACAAAGGAGAGAGCTAAGCAACGTATTTCTTTTTGTATTTTCGTATAGTCATGAAAATAAATAAGCCATACTCTTATGAATTCATTGGACAGGGAATTGAAGCATATTGAAAACCTTAAATTTCAGAGGTTAGCATGTATTTAAAACTAGTTAAAATAAACTTATGTTACGGCGAGCATAATTCCATATTTATGTGCTATCTTGCATTCGGAGCGTATATACATAATGTTATTCTACTACTACTCCCAGTTTTGAAGTCCATTTAACCAAGGCCAGGGTGTTCAATAAATAACAGAATAGGGTTGCCATATCTTCAATAGTATGTTTAGTGACTTCATAAGAGTCTGGCATACTTATTTGCATAGCCAAACTAAGTACGTTCCTAGTAGCTCTTAGTAATCTATAAAGTTATTGTAAGTTAAGAATTATCTGATGTGTTTCATATGCATTAGATAATACTATTGTTTGAACACTAATGTATACATATCAAAATGGCTTTAACTTACATAGTCTCGATATGTTTTAGTTAACTTTTTTAGCCTTACTAAAAATAAATACAAAGTATGGCAAAATGCATTGGTTCAACATAACAGTTTCCTTCCAGTTACTTCAATTTTTTTCAGTAAGGTCCAAATTTAAAGAAGATATTACAAATTTGTTTATAATAATGAAATTAAAACAGAGTGCCCCAGATTTCTTTCTATTATGATAAATGCTATAAAAATTAACAAAATTCCGGAAAAACTAATAAATTTAATTTAACAATAAAATGATCTTATGAAATTCGTTTTAATTTTAAATTAATTAAAATAATTTTCTTTCCTGATGTTTTAAATACTATGTAAAAAACCTTGTACTATTTGATATTATGTGTTTATTGACAAATTTAATTTAAAATTAAATTTTTAACAGTAAAACTCAACTAAATTTAACATAGTTTAAATCTAATATTTTCTTTATATAAATTAGTACTATCAGATTTTTCAGAGAGGCTTTTCATGTAGTCGTTCAGTTATTTCGTCATTAGATTTGTTAATATTAATATTTATCTATATTCAATTATAGAAAGATTTCTCTGGAATTTTCAGATTAAGATTTTAATTACATATATTTTTTGTTAACGAAGTTTGACTGTATTTTTATTATTTATTGAACTTATAAAATTTCATTTTATATCACCTTCATTTATTCATCAAGCCACTACTATTTTACAAACACTAAAATTCCAGAGCAAAATTTGAATTTAATGTTATTTTGAAATTTTATAACCAAAAATCATTAATTTTATTCAATTTTTTTTGAAATATTAAATAACTAGCTTTACTTATAATAAGTAGCTTGTAGCTATTTAGAGATTTAAATAATTTGAATTTGATTTAATAATTAACATAATTGCAAATATATAATTCAAAAACTATATATAATTAAATTAACATAAAATATAATTAAATATTTAATTTAAAAATTCATAAGTCACGAGAACATTTTTTTTTTATTATTATATTTTATGGTTTTAATAAGTTTTTGAAAATTTACGTGATGATATTAAAAAAGTTTATCAAATTAAATGAATTTATTGTAGTTTTCTTTAAATATTTACATTTATTATTAGATGACATTATTTAATTTTATTTTTGTGGTTTTTAACTAAGAAAGATTTTAATTGTTTGTAAAAAAATAAAATTATATAAAAAATAATTTTATCTGTCAATTTTGTGTAGGTTTAATTAATAATTCAAATATAAAAAAAATTTCAATTAACATCTTTGTGTTAAATAAACCTCTTATTTAATTAGGTATACTAAAATTTGGCGAAATTGTATTGAAGTTAAATAACATTCAAACATTTAAATATATTTTGAATTTGGGGTTAATTACAAAATTTAGACTAAAAAACCTTGCAAATTTTACACATTTTTATATCTCTATTTTAGATTACCTAATAATTATTCAAAATTTAAGCAAATTTTTGTTTTGCAAATAACTATTTGTAGTTTGTTGGGTTGTATCTTTATATGTTTAGTTTCAGTATCAGTTGTAATTCAAAAGAATAATTCCCAAAAAGCATAGGTCAGGGGTAACTAGTTAAATACTACTCAAGAAATATAGCTAAACATGTAAAAATTACCTAATTTGTTAAGTACCTACCTTTAAAATTTAATTATTATTGACTGAATAAACATAATCCACGTTCAGATGAAAGAAAGTGTAGTGTTTGTTGATGCTAAAATAGCTATTACAGAAAGTTTAATTCTGAACGCATGTTCAGAAACATCTGATAATGAATATAGAAAGGGTACTAAATAAAAAATTGATCTTTTTGGTATATAATCTAAATTTAAATCTTGTATTTTAAATTGTTATTTTATGAAGATACATTTTTAAGATTGTATTTATATTTAATGTAATTTTTTTTAAAAGTATATTATCATTAATTTCATATTCAAAATAATATTTTATGTTGGTGGCATAGGAGCACGTGCTGATGCTTAATAATATTCCGTACCTCAAAAATTAACATAATTTATTATAAATATAATTATTCTTATAAATAATTATTATACTGCATCATGTAATATTTCGAAATCGTTAACCTACTTAAAAAAAATTTAAGATAACATTAATAATAAAACAAATTTTATAATTTTAATTTAATTTAATAAATTATTTTTAAATGTAAAAAAGTTTTGTTCTCTGTGTGAATGTTTGACAAGTTCATACAACAAAAAGCGCTTGAAATGCAAGACAGCAGCCGGCATTGTCAATATGGGACCATCCTTGATCAACAATCAAGCGCTTATGTTTGAACTTATCGCAAGTGATCAATGTAGAAACTGAAGCGATCTCATTCTAGGAAAATTTACTACTCAGCTTTTAGATGTAATTATGAAATCCTTCAACATACTAGAAAGCACTTAAATACCTAGTTAGAGTTAGTTATCCAAAAAGTGGTTTATGTGAAACTCTACCGACACAATAACCTAAGCTAACCTAACCTAACGTACAACGAACACATTGAAGAGATTGAATAAATTAAAAGTATTACTTTTAAATCCCTTTGAAATTTTATGGCTCTTCATTGCCTTCCATAGAAAAAGAAGAATTAAATGATTTTATATAAACTGAACCAAAACTTTGGCAATTTCCTCAAATGCTTCAAAATATACTAAGGCAGATCCATGTCACAAAATAGATTAGATAATTTAGTAACTATTTAAAAATAAGTTGATATAATTTTTTATTTAAATAATAAATAGCTCGCTACCACTTTCAAAACAAAAATATTTAAGTTTCTTAATAGAATTAAGCAGTGAAAAATCTGCTAAGCTGACAAAATTTATAAAGGAAGTGCGATGGCACGATTCGTGGTGAAAATGGTCAACGTTTCGTAAGTGGTAACAATCGTACAACGGACCGTACGGTCTAGGTACGTGGTTTAGCCGCTTCCATTCGCCCCTTCTCAAACTAACCAAGCAAACCAAGTTTCTTCATTTTATCTAAGTAGCTCTACTCTATTTAATCTTGAATATTATGTGATAAATATTTGCATTATTAATTAAATCGTATTTAATTAATGATTCGATTAAATGTTTATGACTAAATTAACATAAAAATGTTTAACATTTATATAAATACTTTCAATGTAAGAACAATTTTAAATATTTTTGTTTCATCATTATAGAAAGATTCGATCATTAAGGAGTGGTTTTTCAAAGTATACTTTTAATAACAACTAAATATTTTAGAACTTTAATTGCTCTAGAGCTATTAAATTTTTGCTATAATTGTTAAGGTGCTTAATGTCAAAATATTTTCCAAAAAAAAAAAAAACATTGTTCTATTATTATTACTAATGTATTTAACATAATTATGAAATTGGTAATAATTTAAATTAAATTTAACTCAAGTAATTCTCTGGTCTGGACTATTAATAAATGATTTTATACGCTTCAAAATTTCTTTAAAATAATGTTTGTTATTATTTTTCGTTAGCTATATTTAATCATTTTTTGTCAATGACATCAGATGATTTAATAATTTTTATAATTATAATTTATGTAGAATTTATATTTTTTTTAAAATAATTTTAAAGTTACACACTACTAAAATACATTTAACGACAATTATTATAAATTTAACCATACCATAAAGACATTATTTATACAAATGTTAAAAACCATGAATGATTCAAAATAAAAAAAATAATAGTTATTATCTGATGGATAAAAAATAAATTTAAAAAATAAAAAAATATGTAAAATTAAATGTCATGCTTCGTACTATATTTACAAAAACAAATAACTTTAAATTATTTTTTTTTTGTGGATTTTTTATCATTCAGATTTTAAGTGCTGACGCATTTTTTTTGTTGATATTTTTAATGTATCGTATCGTAAACAAATTTGTTTTCAGAGGCTTCAAGTATTGTAGAGTACGGTCGATATTCGTGATATATAATTAGAATTAGAGTAAAATCTTATATAATCTGTTTATGGTATTATAACGATTATTATACATATTATATAAAAAAAATATGTTTGAATTTTAAAAGGTAATTAACGATTTGATCCAAATAAGAAGATACAACTACAATTGGCGCTTTTATTATGTCTTCTACTGATTAATCTCCTGAATGTTCTTCTACCGGCTTAGGTTATTATTAATTGGGCGAAAGAATGAATGTGATTATTCCTATTGTAATGGCAAATACTCGTTTCTATAGATTATATATAGGATAGATAATACGTAATGGAAATGGCCATCAACGTAATAATATCAATAGAAGACAGACTGCTATTCAATTTATGTCAAGAAACTCAATTAAGGTGCAATAATTATAGGATTATTACCCCACACATTACCATATTAAATCTGGGACTGGTTTTTAGTAAAATTATGAAACTATGAATTTTACAATGAAACTTATGAAACTATGAATTTTCTTTTTGAATTAATTAGCATTTCATTGATTTATATAGAAGGAAACCATGCAATTAGGTGAGAATTAGGCTCGTTATACTCCTCGTACCATTCAAGTTACACATTCCGCAACGGCTTACTTAGCCATCCAACATAAAATTAGTTTACAACATTCCATATACAGCTCCTTCAGGTAGTAAAAACTAAACGTACGTCGCAACTGCATGAGACAGGGACAGTGACAAATATTATTTAATTATCATCCTATATACATATTTTTAACTCGGATCTCCGTATTTTAATAGATGTTCTGTGATAAGAGCGGTCGCCAGGTATACTAAAGCTTTTGCTAATTCGAATTTAATCAATGAACTTATTATTTAGTCGTCTTGATAGATGTGTCAGTCTGTCATTCATTTTTGAAAATGTCATTTGTTTTTCATACATATATATTAAACTAAAAAATACTTAAATGAACTAGCAGGATGTATTATCTAGATTTAATCACTTACATATTTTGGAGATATCTATTCATTTTAATCTTCCTTCAATGCTTTCTGACTTATGATATGATTCTATATTTCATTACTATTCGTATGTAAATGAAGAAAGTTGATATACGCACTATGATTTTTTATGAATTTATTTAAATATTCCTAGGATAGAATAAATAAATTACCAAGAATACTTAATTAGTATATTTTCGTGAAATTTGAATCATGTTTTTACACTTAACATAATTTTTTTTTGCTTGTATTTAATATGAAATATTTACTTTAAAAAAATCATATAACAATTTTTTTATGTAAATAAAATTTTAATAAAATATACTAAATTTAATTTAATTATTTTTTTTTTTTTCATTTGCAGGTATAAAATAAAAAAAACTGCATTATAAACAAACAGTTTAAATTTAAATAGTCATTAAATAAACAACAAAACCAAAAAAAAAAACTATTTTAATAATGTTGCAATTAGTCATATTTATAATATCATTTACATTCATTAATTGTCAATTATTTCCAAATGGATTGCCACCAGTACCACCACCACTTGGTGCAGAAGATATATCATTAGCAGATCGACAATTTCGGGTTGTATACGAATGGCGAACAATAGATTTTGCGTATCGTAATGAATATGATAGAGGACGTGCTAGACAACTTGGTGAATTTATTGATCAAAATATATTAATATCAGATGTAAAAGCATTTGCTAATCGATTATATGTAACAATGCCACGTATGTTAAATGGTGTACCAGCAACATTAGGTTGGATTGTATCACCAGATGATAATGGTAGAACAGATCCATTAGTTGAACCATTTCCATCATGGGAATATAATAAGGAAGGTGATTGTCGAGCAATGCAATTTGTACAAGGTATTGCAATTGATGGTACCGGATTAATGTGGGTTGTTGATTCAGGACGAAGTCAAACATTATTACAAGGTATATGAAATCTTTATTTATTATATAACATTTATAAAATAATTTTAATAATTTTCAATTAAATTTAGATCGTCCTACTATCAGTTGTGTACCAAAACTTCTTATTATGGACTTGAAACGTAATGGTACTGTTATTCATATTTATGAATTTCCTGAAGAAGTTGTAGCTCGCGGTAAAAATTATTTAAATAAAATTGTTGTTGATGATGCATATGGCGGATTTGCATATATCACTGATAATAGTGGTTCGGATCCTGGTATTGTTGTATTTTCTAGAAAATTAAATCGTTCATGGAAAGTACGAGAAAATAATTCAATGCGTGCTGCATTAAATGCTGTTGATTTTGCTATAAATGGTACAAGTTTGCGGTTTTCAATTCATATTGATGGTATTGCATTAGGACCATATTTTAATCCAAATACAGGAGATACAGCAATAACAACAATTAATTCACCACAATTAATTAATGAAAATTATGAACGTAATGTATATTATTCACCATTATCAAGTTATCATTTATATTCAATACCAGCATCAATATTACGTGATCCAGATTTTACAAGAAGATCAAATCCACGTCAAGTTTTTGAAACAATTACCGATTATGGTTTAAAAACATCACAAACTGATGGTATGATTATGGATAATCGTGGTATTTTATATTTTGGTTTATTAAAGGAACATGCAATTGCACAATGGGATTCATTTCAACCATTTACACCAAATAATCAAAAGATTGTAGCACGTGATGAGAATTTTATACAATGGGTTGATGGTATGACATTTGATGAAAATGGTAATCTATTTGCGGTCGTAAATCGTTTATATAATTTTGTTGCTGGACGTTTAAATCCAAATGAAGTTAATTTTCGTATATTAAAAGCTAAAGTTGGTGGCCAAAGTTATGTTATTACAAATAGTCCTGGTGCTGGTAATATTGGACCAGATGCAATTGGTCCACCAGAAATACGTGATGAATTTTTATTACATAATGGTATACCTATACCACAAACAACACCATATTATGATGGTTTAGATGGTGGACGTGATTATCCAGATCGTTATAATTATAATAATTATTATAGTTCATCGTCCCAACTAATAATTGGCTATTTAAATATAATTTTCATTTTTATAATTGGAAGAATTTTTTGTTGAAAGTTTTTATTTTTTTACATTTGTATTTAGACTATTATATAGAAAGTAAATTTATAAGTTTAAATTAAATTTATATATTATTTTTAGGTTAAAAAAGAAAAGTCGTAAAATTATATTATTTTTAAAAAAAAAAAAATATTAACAGAAAAAAAAAATATCTTTAAAATAAGTTTTGTTATTTCTTTGTTCAGTAATTGATATATTTATAATAGAGTCGACGGCTGGGCCAACAAATTATTTATTAGTTCAATGCTTAAATATACAGTTGAGAATTAACATACTAAACTATCATGAATTCAATGATGGACTGTGACAAAGAAGTTTTCTAAATATTCTTATTCTTCACAATAATCATCTGGTCAATGAATTAAACAACTTCAGTCTTGGACTTGGAGCATATTTTCTCAATATTATGTCCTGGGTAATGGAATTCAACATATAAATCTGGCTTTCGATTTGTTTATTAAACATTATGCTACGATATCATTTTTCTATTAAACGTCTCATAAAATTGCTCATTTAGTTTTTTAATTTATTAGTTTTATAAAATAACAAATATCATTTTCATAATAAAATAAACAGTATTTTAATAAAATTTTATTACCAAAAAAATATATATCATTATAATTTGTCAAAAATTATATAATGAATAAGATGGCCAGTAATATATTTTTACATTATTTTTCATTAAAAACTGGGGAGGTGCTTTACACAAAAAACAGCTTTGCAATAAATATGGTTTGAGAAGAATAATTATTATATATATGGTTTTGATATTAGATATTTCAATGTGCTTTTTAACACAAAATATTTTTTATTTTCGGTAAATTTTTTTCGTTATATATTTTTAGAAAGGGATAAAAAACATGTTGAGAAAGAGGAAAGAAATATAAAATATATTTTATAATATTGAACCATATAATATGCGTCTTTAACCTATATTGTTTCTTCTTGCATTTTTTGTTTTGCTTTGTTTTTTTTTTTGTTTTTGTTTTTCACAAGAAATTTTCAAGGCCAACTTTTTCAATTTATTTTTATAAAATTTAATTTTCATATTTTAGAATTTTAAGTTATTATGGAATCAATTAAGAGTGTTTTGTGACGGACTTTGAAGTAAAAAAAATTGACTTCAATTTGATTTGTTGAGGTCGGCACTCTATATGACTACATAGGACCTTGAAATTGTATGGGATTACTTAGTGAAGAGGGTAAGGTGTAAGGCTGTAAGGTCTCGTTTGTAGTATCAAATTAAAACCCTTATTGGGCAGAGTATGAAATGAATCTGCAAAAATCATTAATTTTGGTAATATAAAACAAATATTTCTGATATTTAATATGAAAAACTGAAAATGCCATCACTATTTATGTATGTAAATATTTAATATTATGCAAAATATTACTAACTAACTACGAGTTATCTGGTACCCCTAATTTATATAAATTTGTATAAAGTTATAGAATTTGAATGTATGTATTGCAAAAATTTATTTGTGTATAGCGCGAAATAGTTTTCTATATTTATTTCATATTTCATTCAAGCTGCTAATTAGGGGTACCAGATAACTCGTAGTTAGTTAGTAATATTTTGCATAATATTAAATATTTACATACATAAATAGTGATGGCATTTTCAGTTTTTCATATTAAATATCAGAAATATTTGTTTTATATTACCAAAATTAATGATTTTTGCAGATTCATTTCATACTCTGCCCAATAAGGGTTTTAATTTGATACTACAAACGAGACCTTACAGCTTACACCTTACCCTCTTCACCTAAGTAATCCCATACAATTTCAGGGTCCTATGTAGTCATATAGATAGAGTGCCGACCTCAACAAATCAAATTGAAGTCAATTTTTTTTACTTCAAAGTCCGTCACAAAACACTCTTAATTGATTCCATAATAACTTAAAATTCTAAAATATGAAAATTAAATTTTATAAAAATAAATTGAAAAAGTTGGCCTTGAAAATTTCTTGTGAAAAACAAAAACAAAAAAAAAAAACAAAGCAAAACAAAAAATGCAAGAAGAAACAATATAGGTTAAAGACGCATATTATATGGTTCAATATTATAAAATATATTTTATATTTCTTTCCTCTTTCTCAACATGTTTTTTATCCCTTTCTAAAAATATATAACGAAAAAAATTTACCGAAAATAAAAAATATTTTGTTAAAAAGCACATTGAAATATCTAATATCAAAACCATATACATATATAATAATTATTCTTCTCAAACCATATTTATTGCAAAGCTGTTTTTTGTGTAAAGCACCTCCCCAGTTTTTAATGAAAAATAATGTAAAAATATATTACTGTCCATCTTAATATTAGAGCGTCTTTGAATTTGTATAATTTTGTTAAATATAAATATTATATCATATAATTAATTAATTTAAATATAATATATTTTTTTAAATAAACTAAATATATATAGTTCAAATAGTAATAATTGTTTTATTTATTGAATTCGGCAACAGAAGTACAGCATAGAAGATATGAATATAAAAACCATAAAGACATCCTGATAAATCAAATTTTTACTTAAAAATTTTACTTTTCCTGGGAATTTGAATCATCATTAGATTAAAATCAAAATACTTAAACATGTGAAAATATATAAAACATAATTTGACCGAGTCTTTGCTTGAACAAAATGGAGTTTTTTTAGGTGGATCATCTATCTCCTAATTTTAGTTGCTAGGGCACACCTTGTAATCGTTTGGTTGATTCTTTCGAGTAGCTAGCTCCAGACACATTGCCCAGTACTCCAAGTAGCGTCCCGTTGTTACTACACATTCTTCTAGCAAAGATAATGAGATAAGGATTGAATCCTAGCAAAGATAAGTTTTTTTTTTATCCATCTCATGTCGTTAGAGAAATGTTCGGTTTCCGTTGACCGTATATGACTAAATCGTTTAATTCGTGACGGTGGTAGTTACTAAGAGTGCAATACATGGCCCTGGTTTTCGGTGGACACTTGTAAATGAATAGCTCAATTAACTTTCTTTTTTTTGTTGGGAAAAAGTATTACAATAATATATTATTTTAACATGAAAATGATTAAGCCAGATTCGTATAAACTCACTAAACATGGAATTGAAGGTTTAGCCACCCTACTGCTCAGTTCTGGATTGAAAATCTTGGCTTACAATTAAAAGTTTAAAGATTTTAGTTATATTTCAATTAAACTGGAATTTTATTAAGATAGAAAATGCATTTAAAGGATGCAAAACTTTCAAAAAATCAGATTAAATGACGACGCTAACACCCTGCTAGATAACATAAAGAATTTCTAGTATGTGAAATTAGAATAACTATAATATGTAGAATTAGAATCGCATTTACGACACGGTATATGGAAAATTTAGAGTTTTCAATACAAAATGTCAAATGTTTTCCATTCATTTATTCCCTCTTGACGAAGTTTATAAGAGTTCTGTCTTCTCATTTTCATGACATCGACAATAAACATAATAAATAAAATAAGTTTTGCAACTCTATTGCTATAAATTTCCCACATAAAATTAAAAAAAAATATAATATACAACTTTATTAAAGTTTAATCTAGTATATATTTTTTAATTTGACAAAATAATTAAATAATTTTTTTTTATTTTTATAATGTTTACATTTGTCATATTTTTCATAATAACGATATTATTATTAGTTAATTGCAAAAAGTTACCTAATTCTAAAAATAAATCGATAAGTGATCAAAAATTTAGAGTTGTCTATGAATGGAATACAATAGACTTGATCTATCGAAGTGATAGTGACCGAAAACGTGCTATATTTAAGGGTGAATTTATTAGAAAACATATTTTAATATCTGATGTTCAAGCATTTGGTAATCGATTATATTTAACAATGCCACGTCTATTGAATGGTGTACCAGCAACATTAGGTTGGATTGTATCACCATTTCATAATGCAAGAACAAATCCAGCAGTTGCACCATTCCCATCATGGGAATATAATAGGGAAGGTGATTGTCGTGCAATGCAATTTGTAAGGGGGATTGCAATTGATCGTAATGGATTTATGTGGGTTGTTGATTCAGGAAAAAGTCAAACATTATTACAAGGTATTTATTAAAAATGAACATCACAAAACTAATTTTATATATAATTTATTATTAATAAATTCAGGTAGTGCAAGTGTGACTTGTATTCCAAAACTTCTTATTTTGCAATTGAGACGTAAAGGTGATGTTACACATGTTTATGAATTTCCAGAAGAAGTTGTACCTCGCGGTAAAAATTTTTTAAGTAAAATTGTTGTTGATGATGCATATGGTGGATTTGCATATATCACAGATAATAGTCTAAATGATCCTGGTATTGTAGTATTTTCTAAAAAACTAAATCATTCATGGAAAGTTCGTGAAAAATATTCAATGAGTGCAACAACAGATGCTACTAATATTACAATAAATGGTACTAATATACGTGTTTCATTTAATATTAATAGTATTACATTAGGACCATATTATGAATCAATTATTACTAATGATGATCTTACAATTTCTAATAAAAAATATTTGTATGAACGTAATGTATATTATTCACCATTATCAAGTTATCATTTATTTTCAATACCAGCATCAATATTACGTGATCCTAATTATACAGCAAATGCAGTTCCAGGTCAAATTTATGAAAGTGTTACAGATTATGGGGTAAAAAAATCACAAAGTGATGGTATGATTATGGATAATCGTGGGATTTTATATTTCAGTTTATTACAAAAATATGCAATTGGACAATGGAATTCATTTCAACCATTTATACAAAAAAATCAAAGAATTATAGCACGTGATAAAAATTTTATACAATGGGTTGATGGTATGACATTTGATCAACATGGTAATCTATTTGTGGTTGTAAATCGTTTTTATAATTACTTAGCAGGACGATTAAATCCAAATGAAGTCAATTTTCGTATATTAAAAGCTACAGTTGGTGGACAAAGTTATATTTTTACAAATAAACCACATACACAAAGTACTCTAAATATAAAAGATAGTGATTCATCGTCGAAAATTATAATTAATTATTGGAATATAATTTTTAGTATAACAATTGGAAAAATATTGTGCTGAAAGTTTTTATTTAAATTTTGAATTTGTATATTGGAAATTAATTATTATTTAAATTAAATATTATATAGTATGTGATTAAAATTAAAAATAAGTTAAATTTATATGCAGTTAAAATTTATTATAATCAATTGCGACAATGGATCTTCGACATTAACTTAATAAAGTGTGAAATTTCATAAATGCACCTTGCATTCCTAGGTAATTGTTTATGTAATTTTGTTTCTGGACGTAAATCCAAATAAAGTTAATTCTCGTATATTGAAAGTTAAAGTTGGTGGCCAAAGTAATGTTATTACAATTTGGCTATTTAAATATAATTTTCGTTTTTATAATTGGAAGAATTTTTTGTTGAAAGTTTTTATTTTTTTACATTTGTATTTAGACTATTATATAGAAAGTAAATTTATAAGTTTAAATTAAATTTATATATTATTTTTAGGTTAAAAAAGAAAAGTCGTAAAATTATATTACTTTAAAAAAAAAAAAATATTAACAGAAAAAAATAATATTTTTAAAATAAGTTTTGTTATTTCTTTGTTCAGTAATTGATATATTTATAATAGAGTCGACGGCTGGGGCCAGCAAATTGTTTAATATATTAATTTAATCAAATAAATAATATTTATTTAAATCCAATCTTTTACGTTAAATATACAATTCAGGATTGAGAATTAACATACTAAACTATCATGAATTCAATGATGGACTCTGACATGGAAAATTTCTAAATATTCTTATTCTTCACAATAATCATCTGGTCAATGGATTAACCAATTTAAGTTTTGGACTTGAAGCATATTTTCTCAATATTATGTCCTGGGTATTGAAATTTCAACATATAAATCTGGCTTCCGATTTGTTTACTAAACATTATGCTACGATATCATTTTTCTATTAAACGTCTCATAAAATTGCTCATTTAGTTTTTTAATTTATTAGTTTTGTAAAATAATAAATATAATTTTTATGATATAATAAAGTCATCAAAATGCACCTTGCACTTTCTATAATCTATATAATTGCAGTCAAGTCATAATATATATTGTCCGATTGTTCAAAATAACTTAACTGCAAGTATAAATCTTTTTGCGTTATGCTTAGTGTCATAAGATTTACCAATAATAAACTTAATTTTTAAGAGATTATAATTTCACGCCATCAACCTTAACTATTAAAAAGCTTAACCTTAACTATTAACAAAATATATTTATAATACTAATCTTCTAAACTCATCAAATCGTCTAAACAACATTGCAGCTAAAAAAATTATAGTTCAATGATTCTTGAAACTGATCAATTAACACTATTATAATTTATATTATTGATTCTAATATTTCCACCTGATTTATCTGATTGAGATTTAAAATTATCTATTTTTTTATATTATGCCCTTGAACGAAAGTTACTAAGCTACTAATTCATTCCAGGTAAAACTTAAATAATGAAATTATGCAAAAATTTCCATTGATAATTCAATGTATATAAGTAAAAAATAATTAACATTGGACTTAAACTTGTCATAATGTGCAATATAATATTATTTTGTGGTAGATTAATAATATATTATTAGGCTTTGACCTAATATTTACAAAGTTTTGGTTGGTCACTAAGTGGTTTTTGTAAAATGAATTCGTAATAATTATGTGGTATAAGTTAAATTATATTTGTATATGGCTTATAAAATATATTCTTGACTTATAATAATTGTAATGGTTTTTAGTTTATTGATTATGATTACCAAGAAGGTTATTCTTAATATAATTGAATAAAATTAAAATTTTAATTATTTGGCGGCTATTTTTACATTTGATACAAATCCTTTTGAAATAATTATTCCTATTCCTTTTTGAACATTAAGCTTACTTACTCATTTCACCAACATACATAGACGAATATACTATA
The DNA here is from genome assembly GCA_963920725.1 of Rhamphomyia laevipes. Taxonomy (NCBI): domain Eukaryota; kingdom Metazoa; phylum Arthropoda; class Insecta; order Diptera; family Empididae; genus Rhamphomyia; species Rhamphomyia laevipes. Next base: position 45,379,152 of record OY987259.1, read on the forward strand.
TTTTACAATAAAGAAAATGTGGGACTAACCATGGCTAAAATTAACTTACGCCTGGAATGGAAAAATATATCATTAGAAAACTTCCAGCATATACTTTACAAGCAATTGAATCGATATGATCTAGGTAGGTGATGATATCATGGTTAAGACGAACTCATTTAATGTTCTCATTTACCCATAAAGAAATCGATTCAAGCTGATCATTTAGTTTATCAATGTAGAATGTAGTATGGTATTTCAGAAACAGTGCATCTAAAATCAACATCAATCAATTATTCTGAAGACTTCTTGTTATAGATATTCAAATTTGCTACGTTACTCCAAAAGTTCTTGGATGATAACTCACTGTCAAGTTTTTTAGAAAAACAAGCTTTTTTGGCTTTACATGCATATTAGTAATGTAGACATAGTAATACAGCGATTGTTTGAAGATCTAGGACGACCTCTGTGTCCATTGTTTCCAAAAAAAAATTTTGATGCTCTTTCTATTGGGATTCGATTGACGTGCCCAGTTCATTTCATACGCTGGCTTTTCACGAACCTCATCACGTCATCGCCGCCAATTATAACTGGAAGTTACCATTTTCGTCTTGGCCGTATATTTTACGCAGTAATTTTCTTTCAAAGATACGTAACCCATTTTCATCTGCGACGATTAGGATGCAAACTTCTCCGCCGTACATTACCATTGGTCTAATAAGATTTGTATATATGTATTTGCATTCAGCAACTTCTTGTGAATAGCTTCTGGTTTATACTTCCTTTTAAAAAAGTTAAACGGATTAATGATGGTTTGCATTTACATTAATTTGGTATATTAAAAAATTGGTTATAATATAATGTTCTAATGTATCGACGAGTATAACTTTACATAACATAATCTATACTTATAGTAGTTCTGATATAGTTGTTAAAGAAATGTATATGTCAGCTTTATGAATTTGAAATTAATTATTACTTTTATTTAACCATAAATCTATACTATTAATAAATTAATTATATTTTATTATCGTAAAATGTAATTAATTTATTAAATAATTAAAAAAATTTAATAGAATTTTTTTTATTGTGGTTATGTGGGTAATATGTATATTAATAGACTATTCAGTGATAGAAAGCTTGTAACTTTTAGATAAATTGTTAATTTTAAATAGCTGAACATTTAAATAAATATTATTGGTTGGTTGCATTGTGACGAGTCCCATATGACACGATGGCGAACTCAATTAGCGCGTTAGAATCGTTTTGGTACAACTCATGTGACCACCTATGGCGTTCAGAAGCAGTAGTAGTAGTACCATAAAATGACCAGTACTTAGCCCTATATCGCTAAGGTTGCTAAGAGCAGTGCACTTTCTTGTAAAGTCACATTAAAGATGTTTTTTATGTGCCCTAGTCCTCTACATTTTAAGCATTTGTTGGTTGACATTAGTCCTGGATAATACAAGATTTGTCGATCTAAATAAATTTTCATTATAAACATATATTTTAATCAAAAAAATAATTACATCTTCGTAACCTTTATACTCCACTTGCCAATTAAATCATTTAATTTATTAGCATTTATATTTAAATTGGTTGTCATTGAATATAATTTTGTTTGTTTAATACTTATATAAAACGTAATTAATAATTATAATAAAATTAGTATTCAGCGTAAACACTATTTTTTATTCTTAACTCATAAAGTTTTAATTTAGCTAACTTGTTATCTCACATTCATATTAAGTATAAGTTTAGTTAAAATGATGTTTACAATTTCAATTGGCAAGAGGAGTAAAATTTATGTGTGTTTCTAACTCTGTATAATGACCATGGGATCACAACAATATATTATTTTAATTGGATACATGCTACGAATATCAATTGAATCGAAATTGTGAAATACCTTTGAGATTAATAGGTCATGTTTTATTGGTAGATATTTTGTAAACAAATTAAAATATCTTATTGTTCGTACTATACGAGTATATGTAAAATCCCAAGATCTCTAAGAAATTCTTATGTAACAAACCTCAGCAAATATTTATACAAGTAACTAAGTTTTACTAATATAATAATAAAACAAAATGTAATTTTTTTTTTCAGATATCTTATAAGGTTCTACATTACAAAAAAAAACTTATCGAATATTATAAAAAATTAATCAATAACTTAAATTAATTTTCGACGATGTTCATATATGCAGAAAGTGAATTAATTTTAATGGTTATTTACGTTTAGAAAGCAACTAAAATAATATCGATAAAAATATTTAAAATTAAAATTTGATTTCAATCAATATCCATAAGTAAAAGTTTAAGAGGAAAGAAATCGTAAAGTACCAATAATTCGACACCAATAACTTGAGTAATTTGAATTCATAATACCATCAATTTATGATTTATAGCACCAGCAATTGTTTTATTTGTACTCATCATGATAAGTGAATTTTGCTAGATATAACGATGTATTATCATAAACACAAAAATATTATTTGTTGATAATACTATTTTAATATTTGCATATAATATTCTGTTTATTTTACATTAAAAATAAAATTTATTAATTCAAATATATTTAATCAAAATAAAACATTAACAAAGTTATAAAAAAAAAACTATATTAATATGACGTACTTAGTACAGTAATAATGTCATATATAACAAAATAATTTTGTTCTGGAATAATTTTTACAATATTTTATAAAAAAAATATTGTGTTATACAATTATTTATTCGTCGCATTAATTTTTCATAATACAAAACAAGAACAGAAATTTTATTATTCCATTATCACTTAAAAAAATTCATAATTTTTTATTTTTTTAATTATCTAATATTTTAAACTACAATTTTGTATATTCTTGTTCTTTTTTTTCTGACTGCATTATTTATTTATATTTTACTTCTTTTCTTAACGTCATCTTCTTTTGGTGATTTTGGTGTTTCGGTTTCATCTATATTTTTATCACTATTTTTTAAAATTCCATCTTCTTCTTTGTTAATTTTTTTTGTATTATTTTTAACAGATTCATTTTTTGTAGTGAATTTTTTAAGTGTCTCTTTTATAGCATCTGTAAAATTTTTTGAATCTCCAACACTTTCTTTACCATCTTTATCTTCAATATTTTTACTATTTTTTAAAATTCCATCTTCTTCGTTGTTAATTTTTTTGGTATTATCATTATTTTCTGTATTATTTTTAACAAATTCATTTTTTGTATTGAATTGTTTAAGTGTCTCTTTTATAGCATCTGTTAAATTTTTCGAATCTCCAACACTTTCTTTACCACCTGAAATTGAGAAAGAAAAACATTTTCTACATCCTTTACCAAAACAACAATAATTTTTAAATATTTTTAAATAAACTCTTAGAGGGAAATGAAATAGTAAAAATGTACAGGAAATTCAAATAAAAAAAAAAAATCTTTTTCTTTCTCAATAACAAATTATTATTTTTTATTTTAACATTTAAATAATTTTTTCATTTTACATTTTTTAAATGAAAATGAAATAAATAAACAACAAGAGATCAAATTTATAAATTACTTTAAAACGTATTTTTCTTCGTTATTTATATATTTATTTTTATATCTTTTTAATTTTCTTTTCCTGTCAACGATTATAATTTTTTTTTCATTTCCCTTAAATGAGAAAGAAGAAAGAAAATACCAAATAAAAAAATATAATTATGGTTCAGAAAGTGTTTTGATATTATGGATTCAAATAATTTATAAATATTTTTATAGAATATTATATATTATGCTAGTGAAACTAAAACAAAACAAAAACTATATTAAGCATCTTTAAATGGGCTCTCAGGTTGATAATTGAATTGTTGTTGCAAGTTTTCTTGCCGATAAATATCTTGTTCTTTTTGTAATTGTTTTGAAATTTCAGATTTTTCCCGTTCCCGAAATACTTTATCACGTTCTTCATCTAAATAATCTCTTTCACTAGATATTGCATACCAAATCCATAACAATATTATCGTTATAGAACCCAAACCAAAATAAAATTTACTATCTAAACGTTCTTTTAGATATTCATGTGTTTCGGTATTATCATTTGGTGTATATGTTTTATCACTATCATCAGAACCCTGAGTAAATTTTTTAGAGATAGTTTCTTGTTGTTGTGTTGTAGACTTACCATCTGTATTATAAGTAATTCCATAAATTTGACCTGGTGTATTAGTTTCTAGTTCGGCAAATGCCTGAATATTTAGATAATAAATAAAAAGAAAAATAAAAAGTAAATCATTTTTTTTAAAGAAATATATATATGATAAATATTACCGTAATTAGTCCTTTTTGTTTTTCTGACAAAGTTTTAGGTATTTCTATTTTAATATTAATATAATGATCACCATTTCCATGAGAATTTACACGTTTCAAACCCTTTCCTTTTAAATGGACTTTAGTATGAGATGATGTACCTGGTGTTATCTGTAATTAAAACAATAAAAAATAATATACATTTTTAAATAAGAAAAATCGGTAAATAATGCTTTTTAAGAGATTTAAATTTAAACATTTTATTTTTTTTTAATAATTAACACGATATTTTCCTTTCGCTTTCAACAGGTTTTATAATAAAAAGTAATATAATAAAAAAAAGTAATATGCAACAACTTTGGTTTTTATAATTATTTCAACATTAATAATTATTTCAACGTGTTCTCAAAACACTTTAATTTTTAGTTCATTACAGGTAATAAGAGATTTACTTTTAAAGATGATTATCTCTATTCATTTATTTTGGTTATTAATTAATCAAAATATAAAATAGATGGATTATGTATAATTTAATATGCAATTTTTATTTATTATTATTACCTGAATAACTTGATCTTCATATACACCCTGAACTCGAATAGTACCTCCTAAAACAGCTTGTGATACGGATATTGTAGCATCAGTATGAACATCAGCACCATCTCTATTAAAATATCTACTTTTTTCAACTCTAAAAAGGAATATATAATAGTAATGATAATTTTAAGAATATATTGTAAATATAAAAATATTTAAAATGCAAAAATAATCACAAAATCTTACAAATAACTCAAAAATATTAGATGCGACAGTACAATTTATGCAGTCGTGAATACGTATTTTAAATTTTTTTAATATTTATTTGGTATTTTGTAATTTCAGTCTATTTATTTTAAAAAAAAGTCTACACGAAAAATATACATATACCAAAATTATTTAATAATTTTTTGCTTTTTCAATAGTTTTAAATTACGTTTTAATAGTACTATAATATTAAAAATACCTAAAAGTAATAAATAATTCCTTTTTTCCAACTGCCATTCTAACAGTTTGACCATTTTCAATACCAGCAGGAACCGGAACAGTAATTTTTTTCCTTTGAACCTAAAATGTGATTATTCATCATTAATTTTATACAAATTTATTAAATTTTTAAATTATTTACAGTTTGTCCTTTTCCTTCGCACTCAGCACAGGGAAACTTTATATAAACTCTAGTTCCTTGACAATAACGACAAGTTGATCTCATTACGAATGGACCAGTTGACATTGTTTCCATACCCGTACCATTACAATATGTGCAACGACCTGGCTTTGTACCAGGTTCACATTTTGAACCAGTACATTTTGGGCAAGTATCAACAATATTTACGTTAACATCTTTATTTACACCACGTGCAGCTTGTGCAAATGTTAAATCCATTACAATCTCTTGTGCACTGCCAAAACCAAATTGGGAATCAGAAAATTCATCAAATTGTTGAGTACGGAAATTTGCATCACCAAAAATTTTACGGAATAATTCTTCTGGATCAATAGTTGATCTAAATTGCCAACTTTGTGAAAATCCTTCAGGCCCGTGCCCACCAGTAGGACGGCCACCGGCTCTTCCCATTTGTTCTGAAGTTTGACCAAATGTATCATATTCTCGGCGTTTCTGCTCATCACTAAGTACTTCATAGGCTTCAGAAACTTCTTGAAATTTTTTACTAGCATCTGCATCTTTATTTGTATCAGGATGATATTTTTTAGCTAATTGGTAATATGATTTTTTTACATCTTTCGGTGATGCGTTACGAGGAACTCCTAAGATCTTATAATAATCTTTTTTTAAATTTGATGATGAATGAAAATTACGAAAATGTATGTTTTGTTGAGATGATAATGCTGTAACAAAAATAAAAATAAACAAAATATATTTTTTGTTCGTTTTTCTAGAATATTCTAGGTTAAGTTAGGATTTTTTTCCTATATTTTTTAATCTTGGTGGACTCTGTTAATGATAAAATGTTATGTAGACATTAAAATTAAATTAAATCTTTTTTCAACATGATTTTATTTGTTTATGGGTGGAATACATATCCAAAAGTAAAAAAGATTTTTATGATGTAATAATAATAATGCCGAATTGAAATTTACCCTGTTTAGTTGCTAGAACATGTGATGTTTGAGAAGAATGAAATTTATTAGAACAAGGAATACAAGCACTTATTTTACGATTTTGTATAGCTTTAAATTTTTCACATTTTAATAAGTTTTTTCTTTTAAGGAATTGTACAATTCCCCGTGCAGCCATGTTTTTTGAAAAAGTTGAAAATGAAAAAAGAGAGAAATAATATATGTCAATTTGATATGTCATAAAAATCAAATACAAAATTTTAATTCCTTTTTTTCTTTTTATCCCTTTTTTCCAAAAGTAAATTTCCTCTATAGTAATGACGACTATCGTTATTTATACGGAATTCCTAGATTTGCGGAAGAGGCAAAATCGGAATATTTACTATTTCAAATAATTTTTGAAAAATTAATTTAAAAATTTTGATCAAGCAAGACGGAATTGAAGAAAAAATGTATTATTTTTTAAACTGAATTATAACCATCAATTATCTTTAAAAATGATATAAGTATCTTTTTATATTTGTACTACCAATCAATATTTGATTGGTAGTGAATTCTGCCGATTCATTAGCCTCACAAGTCACAACAGTTTATAGATGTGAGAGACGGCTCCTCCAAATTTGTTGAGATGCCCATTTTGGTCAGGTGGGCAGTTACCGTCATGACCCCACTATGTTTTAAAATGTAATATCTTGGAACTTGCCTGTCGCAAATATCTAGCTTTTATTTATTTAAGTTTAATTATTTTTGTTGTACTTGAATTTGAATTTATATGTCATAAAAAACTTTGGAGAATTATTTTTAATAGATTCATTCATTCATATAGGAATAAAATTGTATTATTTACTGTAATGAGATCTTTATGGGTTAATTATTTCATAATATTATTCGTTATGTTTACAACACTATAATATGTTTAGATGGAGTTGTCAAACTGACTGACAATTGACAATTCAAATTCATCAATTTTGTCTTTTCTTTCGGGCTCGTGGACTTGGTGCGTATTTCATAATCATAAAATCACGCAAATAATTTTTTAATTAAATAAATTCCATTTAAGTCAATAATTTATTTTTTACGTATTAAAAAAAAAAAATCTAAAAAAAAAGCCAAAATGTCAGATGATAAGCAAAAAACAAATGATAAAGATTTGGATGATCTTCTTGATAGTGCCTTAAAAGATTTTGATAAACAATTACCCAGTACGACAGATCAAAGTACTGAATCAAAAAAAGTAACAGATACACCAGCTGGTGGTGACACACAAGAAATATGGAATGATGATTTCTTTGCAGAACAAGCTAAATTATTAGCTGATCGAATGAATGGAATATTTGGTCCAGCTGATCAACAACCATCATCAGATCAAATGAATTTAGGTTTTGAGAAATTAGCAGAAGCTGCTGCATTAGCATTACAAGGTGATGTACCTGTTGATGATGTAGGAGCTAAATATGCAGATAGTATTACCGAAGCATTAAAAGGTTTAAAAGAGGGTGTTGATAATTTACAAGCACCAGTTTCTGAAACAGATGTAGCTAATATGTTTAGTGGATTGGTGATGGGTGATAATGCTAGTAATGATAATCCATTTTTACCATTTATGCAAGGTATGATGCAAAGTTTATTATCAGCTGAAATTCTGTTACCAAGTATTAAAGAACTATTGGAAAAATACCCAAAATATTTGGATGACAATGCTGATAAATTGAGTGTAGACGATAAAGAAAGGTATGAAAAACAATTGGCTTTATTTAAAGCGCTCAGTATTGAATTGGAGTCTGAGAATCCAGATGACAGTCAAACAATTAAACAAGAAAGATTTAAAAAGATTCTAGATAATATGCAAAAATTACATGAATTTGGCCAGCCACCAGAAGAATTAATTGCAGACGTTGGTGGTGTTGGTTTACCAGGTTTAGAGGGCTTAGCTGGTGGTGGTGGTTTAGCATCGAATAATCAGTGTCCAACAATGTAAATTTATATAGTCCGAAAAAAAAAACAAAAGAAATATATATTATATGGTTATAGAAATTCAATATTTATACTATTTAATAAGTTGGTTGAAATAAAGAAGTAGTTTTTTAAATCTCATGACGAATACTCGATACCAAATAGTCAACATATTATAAAAAATATAATAAAAATAAGATATTTTTGCATATTTTTATTTCTCATATTAATCTAACAAAAACAATATAATTTAATTTACTCCATGAGCTTTGCGTAAGCCTTCATAAAGTTTCTTTTTCTCATCATTAGATTCTCTAAATGTTTGTAAAGCCAATTCTAAAGGTACTTTTTTTAATGCTTTATTTTTAACAAAATCTTCAACAAATTCCAAACATATTTCATCTGCTTTAAAATCTTCTCTTGTTTTACCAATAGCATTTTTTATCTGTTCATGTATATCATCTGATGTGGATGTTATTGACTTCTTTAAATCTCCAAACATATTTTCTGATTCTGGTATTTTATTTAAACGTTCATGAATTATTTGATCATAATTAATATTTTTCAAATTATATAAAATTGATATTAAGTCAACAGCATTTCGTAAATAATCTCTTTTAATCATATCGTATAATAAATCATCAATATTATTATGCCATGCCAAAAAAAATGCCATTGGACCAAAATGTCTAGTTGATCTTAAAAAATCAAAATTTTTTGTTTCATTTATATGACAATAAACTTTACTAGAAATTTCATGGAAATCTTTTTCATACGGTTCATATTGGATACACAAACGATCCAATATAAATTCATATTTATAGTCGTCAAGACAACGTTGTAAATTCTCTTGTTCAAACATACGTGGTGTACGTATTTTTCTACCCGGTATTGGAGCATAGATTTGATTTACCCTTTTCCTAATATCCATTGGGGCATATTCTAACGTTCCATCTAATTGACGTATTATAACTTTACGTTTTGATTGTTCAAGACCAAATGTTATATCAGCAATAACGTATTTGGTACTTGAGAAACCTTTTAATGCTGGATCTTTGGAAATAATTTTTTGTATATCTTCTTTTATCATTACTATTGGTGGCATTTGGAGATATTCGTCTGCTTTTTCCGCAATTTCTTTGAATTTTTTCTCTAATTGTTCTGTTGTCATAAATCTTAAATATAATATAGGTTAGAAATGTTAAATATAAGTACATAAAGAATTTAATTTTATTACTTGTATTCAATATGATTCTCGGGAACATATCGTTTTCGAAAGACTTTATTAATTTCCATTCTTGTGATTGCTTTTAATAATTTTTGGATTTCGGGATTAATAAACTTAGGTCCTGGGTCTTGATCTAAAAAATAAATATTCTTATAAAAAAAATACAATTTTATAGTAGTTTTATATTACCATATTTAAAATGAACACTGGTTATGGTGCTACATTTTGAAATCAATTGTATTGAACAACTATTTGATTTTAAATATCTTGAATTGTTACTTAACGTTTTTAATAAACTATTAGTAAAAGGCATCCTTATTTAATAATTTATAAATTAAATGTAAAATAGTAAAATCCACTTTGTTTTTTTTTTACCTTAGTGAAGTGAAGATAAAGATATTATTTTTCAATAAAATATCTGTCATCAAGGTACTTTCTTGTCGCACACCAGAACTACATGGACATGCGGTGCAGTTGCGTGACAAATATAAAATAAAGTATCGAAAATATCAAAATTAGTTTGAAAATATATCGAAATTCATTAGCTTTAAATTTACTCTAAAATTAATATAAAATTCTCAATGAGGCATCGTGGTGCAGGCACATAGGATATTATACATATAAAGTGCTGCATCGGGTGTTAGGTATATGATATCTCAAATGCAGAACATTTTTTACAGTACTTTTTTTATCCATAAACATGTATTATTTTTTACGTATTCAATAATTTTTTCGTTTTCATTAATTTTTTTTATTTTCATTTCAATACCCGGTGCTGAAAAATATCAAATAATTTTGATATTTGAAATATTAAATAATTGTGATATTTTGTTTCGTGCTTACAGCTAAAATTTATTTTTAAACGAATCTAACCTTGGCCCATGTCTCTCGATTCCTGTGCCGGCATCTATGAGAGATACCTATACAATGTGTTTCCATATATTTAATATTGACTATAGGACCGGATGCTGGCACCAGCACCATAATGCTTGGAGATGTCCCATTGAGATATCAGTTTTAGTAAAGAAGGAATTAAACCCAAATTAATTATATGTTCTTTTCTTACAATATATTTTGTGCTTGTATTTATGTATTTTATAAAAAAAAATAGGTATTGACAGTTGTTCAACTCAAAAATTTCACGTTTTTTGACTTGTTAATTTCTGTTATATAAATATAATACTAAGCTTTAATGTATAGTGTATTTTATATATAATTTCATATATTCAAAACAGTTGTTTTTTCGTAGTATAACTACCTATTCTGAACTTAAGAATAATAATTAAAATGTTCCTAAAATTATATACCAATCTTTTACAACCCTGCTTATTTAAAAAAAATGATATATGCGCCATCTAGTAACAGGAAAAATTCAATTTGAAAACTTCAAAATTAAATTTTGCTTGTCATTTCATTACAAGTCCAATTACAATTATTTTTTTATAAAAGAATCCAAATCCAAACCTCAAAACGCCGATTTTTTGCTTTCGCTGTTAAATTAGAAATAATTAAAAATTAAAAATGGTATTCGAAAATGATTGGATGAATGCTCCGCACAGTACTGGTGTAAGATAATTTTTTTTAATTTACAAAATACAAAATAGTTTAGAAAAAATACTTGTAGACCACCATTATGGCTGTTGAATTTAATGGCGGAGTTGTAATTGGGGCTGATTCTCGGACAAGTACTGGAACTTATGTTGCCAATCGTGTTACAGACAAATTGACTCGAATTACTGACAAAATTTATTGTTGTAGAAGTGGTTCTGCAGCAGATACACAAGCTGTAGCTGATATTGTTGCATATTCATTAAATTATCACGAGTAAGTTGAAAACAGGCACAAAACACATTTACTAAGTTTTGATATAAAATTACTATTTTGTTTAATCAATTTTAGAAATCAAACTGGTGAAGAACCTTTAGTAGCTGAGGCTGCCTCTGAATTTCGTAATTACTGTTACAATTATCGTGATTCATTATTGGCTGGTATTATTGTAGCTGGTTGGGATAAAAAACTTGGTGGACAAGTTTATTCAATTCCTTTAGGTGGAATGTTAATACGCCAAGGTGTAACAATTGGTGGATCTGGTAGCAGTTATATTTATGGTTTTGTAAAAGAATTTTATAAAGAAGGAATGGAAGAACAAAAATGTGTTGAATTTGTTAAAAAAGGTAAATATTTAAATTGAAATTTGAATAAATTTAAAGTAATTTGTAATTTTTAGCTGTCAAACACGCTATGTATCATGATGGCAGTTCCGGTGGGGTTTGTCGTATTGGCGTAATTACTGGAGAAGGAATAAAAAGACAAATTTTCTTTGGAACACAAGATGGATCGGCTTCAGAAAAAGGACACCAGTAATATATACATATATGCTAATTTTTTATTGATGTGTTTTATTATTTTTAAATTTCCATTAAAAATATGAAAATCTTGGAGAAACTTATAAATTTCTTAATTTTATTGGATAAAAAGTGTATGGTATGAGGTAAGTTAATTTCTTATTTTTAACCAAACGACGATTTAGTAGTTCCTAAAACATAACTTAAATTTCAAGTTATTTATAATATGAAAAGTAATTCAGTTGTAATGGTCTGAATAATAAGGATCCAAATAACTGAAAAATTATTACAAATATATTTTCAATTTATAAAATAATTAGTATTACCCCAAACAGAGATAATGAAGCTATAACTTGTATAGCAACTTTAAAACCATAATGATCAAATAATACTGTAACAATTTGTCGTAAAATTATTTGACCTATTCCTAACGAGCCAATACCAAACTAAAATTATGTACAAATACATTTATTAAAATAAGTTAGTTTATTCATACGATTGCTCTTTCCGATACCATAAAACTATATCGTAGTATTACATGTCATAATTTTGTAGAGAATGAACAAATTAAGCCAGAACCAGTTAATAAACATCTAAAAATTACTACTGATTTACGTGAGAAAGCTTTTATTATTGGTTCAATAACAAAACCAGTTAAATTAATTACTAAAAGACATCTTATAAGTACGAAAAACAAAGTTTGTCATAATACCAGTCATTATATTAATTTGATTATAACATTAATTACATATATTATTAATTTTGTAAAGTTGTTAATTATATTAATATCATTGATTCTGATAAATTCTATTAATTCTCATAAGTCTCTTTACATACTCTTAATTCTGATCAGATTTGCTACCATTAATTTTGATCAGTTATAAGGGGTTTACTTCCGTTTTACTATACTTTACCTTTACTGAATCTCTAATCTAGTACATTTGCAGTTAACCCTATTACAATTGACCCTACTACAATTGACCATTACTGAAACTCTAGATAGAAGAAAGTAAGATTATATAATTTTAGTATTATTTATTAGTTTTTAGTCGCATATTACTATTTATAAAGGAAAGTATTTTTAAAAAATGTTTTTTTTATTTATTTATTATTTTTTACACGTATATAAATGATTTATATTTAATTAAATTATTTTTTAATTTAATTATATTTCTATGATATATATTATAATTAAATTTTTGCTATATTATATCTTTTGTACAATTGTGTGCATATTTATAGTATGTATATATTTTTTTTCTTTTATATATGTAATTTAATTTATTTATTTACTTTATAAATCTTTGAATTATATAGAAAATAAATATAGATAAAACCGCCATAACTGATCCAGCAATTTTATATCCAACATTAAAAATTAATGCTTTAATAATTTGTGACATTAATAATTTACTAATTCCTAAACCAGCAATAGCAATACAAACAGTATGTACTTTTCTCTTATTATAATATCTAAGAATTACGACAAATGTTGATGTGGCTAATAAACCCAATCCAATACCAACCTATAATAATATATACATTTTTTACAATAAATTGGATTCTTTATTTGATTTCTGTTAAGCTTACCAGAAAACCATATCCTAGTATTACATGCCATAAGTTCGTAGAAAATGTACAAATTATAAAGCCGAATGAAGTTAATAAACATCCAAAAACTGATACTAATTTAAAAAAAAAATATTGTTTTTTAAATATTTTCATTAAATTGCAATAAATTTAGAAGTCGGGTCGCGGATGATATAACTTTACTTGAGCTATATTTTTAGTAGAAAATGCATTAATTTGTATGTATAATGAAATTAGAATGATAGCTAAATCCTTAACTAATAGAATCGATAAAATAGTATAGCTAAAGTTATACTAACTAATATTTATATTATTTATTCTAATCCTAAAAACATGCAATATTTAAAGATGATGTGGGATAAATTCAAACTAATCTAAAATGTTCTTGTCTTCGCTTTCTGGTTTTCTTTGTAGTTTTCTGTGGATTATTGTATTTGTGATCTTAACGACTTGTGGCATATGATAGCGTCTGATCACAGCTGACAAATTTTTTTTAACAAAGCGTGGTAGTGGTACATTTAACATTTTTTTACATTTAAAATACTTAAGGGAGGGTGCCACACGAACTTTTTTATATCAATAAAAGAAAACTACATAATGTAAGTATAAATTTGTTAATTAATATTAATTTAACACAAATATATTTTCACATTCGATTGAGAGTTTGTTTGGCACGCGACTTAAAGGTAGAAAGGTCTAATTTAATTAAATTTCTAGTTCTGGTTATGGGAGGTTATGGGTTATCAAAACAGTTAATGGATGATTTTATTGTATAACGACATTTTTCAGAATATATAAAGATTATACTTTAAATTCATACTTAGATTTAGAAATTAATTTTCAAAAATATTATTCGTTATATTTTGTGTTCACTAATTATTTTTAATTTTAATCGTTTAAAAAACTTACTATTTCACAAATTTTATTCTTGTTTTTTTATTATATTTTGTTATCACAAATGTCTTTAATTAACTTATAAGATAATATTAAATTTAAACATAAATTCTTTTATTAGATTTAAAAACAACAAAATTATTGTTTATTTTGATCATACTTTTATTTTGTCTGTCTGTCCAGTCGAGACGAATGTACACACCTTTCTGAAGAAAATCTGAAGTTTGCTGGAGCAATCATCTGATTTTATGTGTGTTAATTATAATATATTTAATCTTGGTTTGTGTTGCTATTAAAAAAAAATATAAATTCTATATTTTTGTATTAGATTTAGATTCTATTGAGGTGTCTATATTATAGTGATCAGTATGATCTCTATTTTGTTGGTGCGTTAAACGTAAGTGTTCGTTTAACGCACCAACAAAATCATCCATAAATAAATTATATGTACATGTATATCTTTATTTATATTTGTGGGGACTTTCCCGATATTTTTATAATACTAATACTTTAGTTTTTCATTTTTCGAGTTTCACAAATTTTTCATAAAATTTTGTTTTTGTCTCATTTCATTTCGCTAATTGTACATAATTTCTATCTCAAATTTTAATTTCATATAATTTTTAGCGGCCATAACTCAGAATATTATTCATTAATTAATGTTAATGATCAAACGTTATTCAAAACACTTCCAAATTATAAATTAATAATAAATATTAATTTTTTTAAATTTCGAAAACCGTTATAATTATATTTCAAATTACATATGAAGTATCGACCAGTGTATCGGGTGTTTGGCGTACAATGAATCAATTAGTAAAGTATCGATTGTTGAAATATTTATAAAATAAATTTATTGTAACTGATAAAACAACTATTGATTTTAGGATATTTACATCCATTAATGCAGCCTCAGAAAATACCATCCATCGCCAGTATTTTGAGGAAATTCCATTATTTATTTAGTAAATTTACAAATTTTGAGAAATTTTGAAATATTAATAGCAAGCTTTATCTTCATTAAATTATTATTAAATTACATCGTTTTTTACATTTTTATTTTTTCTAGACAAAATAATATTAAAAATACATTAAAATATCACAAATTCTTAGTCTAAAGTTATTAATTATAAATAATTGAATAAATATGTAATGTCAAACTTAAGCCTATTATTATTATTATTATCAGTTTTTGTTCTTCAAACTATGAAATACTATGCACATCGTTATCCACAAGTGTTGATCTGCATTTTCTGTTTTTATAATATTTATAAAGTAATTCAGGCAGCCAAACAATTATAACTAAACCTAATAAAATATTTTGTGCATGTAAACAAATTGAATAACTTCCAGTATAATCACGTAGCCATCCAAGTAATTGACCCAATATTATAACAACAAATCCCTTTGAGATCATATTTAAACCTAAACCACCTGGTAATTTTTCTGGTTTACAATAACTGGATATTGTTAAATTATTATTTAACACTGTAGCAGATTTCGTAACACCAAAACAAACTGATAATACAAGCAAAATATTTAGATGTTCAGATTCAGCTAAAACTGAAAAGAAAAACAAAAATTTATAAAAATTGTATTGGAAAAAGCCAATAAATAAAACTTACATGTTCTGAATATAACCATTCCAATTGTACCAAATAGAAAAGTAATTCTATATGGGCTTTTTAATTTATCAGTTAAAATCGGTAATAAAAGTCGACTAACTAAATCAGCTCCAGCTACCACAGACATACATAGTGCAGTATCTTTTCTTGACAGTCCTCTAGAATCCTTAAAATATATTTTATAAGTTTTGTTATTAATTATCCAATTATTTGCTGTAAAAAAACATACTTGTAAGAAATATGGAAATAACATTGAAAAATTTGTTGTCGCTGTATAAACTAATGCCATCCCAACAATAATACTCCAAAATATTGGATCTTTTAATAATTCCAAATCCATTGATTGGGCTAATTTTTGAAAAATATTCTTAAAAATTTGTTTTATTTTAGCGCAGTTTGATATTTTTGGCCCTGCATGTACAGATTTAATATTCTTATTTTGCACAATTTGTATATCAAAATGTGGTTTTTCTTTCAAATCTAATAATAATTTAACTTCTCTCATATTATTATAAATTGGTTCAATTTTTGGTTTTAATGGTCTAAACAGTAAAGTACCAAATAACTGAAAACAGAATAAATTATTAATAAAAATTATATGTAAATTTGTTAAAAAATTACTCTTACCCCTAACAGAGATAAAGCCGCCATAACTAATACAGCGATTTTAAATCCATAATGATCAAGTAATATTCTAACAATCTGTGGTATAATCATTTGACCAATTCCAGTACCAGCCATAGCAATACCAACAGCACGTCCTTTTCTCTTATCAAAATATGTATTAATTGCGATAAATGTTGATGTTGCTAGTAAACCCAATCCAATGCCAACCTATAATTATATATACATATTTTATAATAAGTTGGTTTCTTTATTTGATTTCTCTTAAGCATACCAGAAAACTATATCCTAGTATTACATGCCATAAGTTCGTAGACAATGAACAAATTATAAGGCCGGAAGAAGTTAATAAACATCCAAACACTGATACTGATCTAGGTGTGAATGCTTTTATTACTGGTCCAATTATAAAACCAGAAAAATTATATGCTAAACAATTTAAATTTGTAACAAGAGCAGCACCACTTGTCTCTTCATTCATTCCTTTTAAATGTTCACCAAATAAGAGTCCAAAAACTGATAAAATTGATTGATTAAACATCTGAAAAATAAATTTATTGTAACGTAACTGATAAGACGACTGTTTATATTACAATAATTACATTTATTAATGCAGCTGCAGCAACCACCATCCATCCCCAACCACCATCTGGTACAGTATTTTGAGTAAATTCCATTATTTATTTCGTTTAATAATTATACTATAAGTAAACTTGCGAATTTTGTAAAATTTTCAATCTGAAAAAAAAAAACCAGAGAAATTTTGTAAATATTCAATTATTAAATTGCAGTAAAATTAGTTCTTATTGAGAGATGATGAAAATAATAAATTGCGCTATATTTTTAGTATAAAATACTTTATAACGCAATTAAATCTAAAAGTTAAGTTAATATTAAATCTTAATTTTTAACTAACCGAAAAGAAAAAAATACTTGATTATACAAATTTTAAAAATTCTACTATATCAAATTAGTAAACAAACATTAGTAAAACAAACCTTAAATTTTAATATTGTATATAGTAAGCATAAGCATACATACAATTAAATTAGAGGTTCAATCTCATTTTATTGGACCATAACCATAAGTACCAGTAAATCGTGAAAGTAAGTAATGCATATTGAATTTCAAATAACTATATGCTCATTTTAATTTAACTATTTAAGTAATTTATAATTAAATTGCAATTGCACTATATAATAATAATCAGTTTTAAATATTTGTATATGAAATGTCATTCACTTCATTGTATTTATTTTTCCGACTGAGTGTAATTTGTAGTAGATTAGTTGAGTGCATAAATATACTATCATGCGTTAACAGCGCACAATGTTCAAAGAAGGTAACAACCGGAAATGACACACATTTTTTAAACAAAATAGGTGAATTTTATTATTTAAACATTTTTTTAATGCCCAAGGAATGTTTATTATATACTTCATCTATTTTTTAAACAAAATATTAATCATTATCAAAAAATTATTCTCGAAAATTTAATTATAGCTTCCGAATAAATTATCTTTATATTTCCCTGCCACAAACAGTAAATAAGAACTCAATCTTATCCTATTTATTATTGTATATAAATCGTCTCGAAATTATAATCGTCACTTCTTAAAAAAATATTGTCGAAATCTTTAATATTAAAATTTATATTTTTATAAAAATATTTTCTAATCATGAAATAAGTAAATTATTATTAATATTCTATATTTCTGAATGAAATTATTAACTACTTCATCAGATTCTCCTTATAAGTTGAACTAGCTTTAAGAAAGTTCCACTTAAGTTGAGTTAGGTTAAGGAGAATACCATTTTGCTCAAAGATCATTTTAATTAAATTATTTAATTTTTTTATTAAATTATACGAATAATCTTTAACAAATTTTGAGTCCAGAGAAAAACGAATAAATCAATTACCGAGGACAATCATCTTTTAATTATTTTTATATTTTCATTTAAACATCTAGATTTAACCGGACAACATTTTGTTTTTTTAAATATATATTTTATTAATAACTTTTTTAATATATATATATTAGAACTTAAGAAAATATAATAATTTTGTAAAGTATATTTTTGATAATAAGTTTATTTTTAAATTCAAATTTTCTTTTAGTAGACATTCTAGATTTAAATTCTGGATTATACCAGCTTCAATAAATCTGGTTACTATATAATAATATATTAAATTGAGTTTAATCATTTATTGTAGATGGAGCAAAAATGACCTTATTATATATATTATTTATTATTTATATTAAATTATTAATAAACCAATAAATTTATATTCTGGTTTTTTAATTAATAAATTTGCAAAAAATTAAAAAATAACAGATTGATTATCAGAAAGAATAAAACCAGATTTTGTCAGTTTTCCGTTGAATGTAATCTACAATTGAGTTTAAATATTATTGAAAAGTTTAATAGGTTAAAAATATTGAAAATCTAAATAATAAAATTATTATTTTATATTATAGAGCTAGTTAGTGTTAATCTATGATGATTTTGTTTATTTTGTAAATCTTTACTTTTTTTTTTTAATAATAATTATTTAATTATTTTTATAATGAATATTTTCTTTCAGACTTTGATATTATTTTGTTCCAAAAAAAAAAAAAAAAGAAGAATTATAAAGAAATATTTAAATCTAACTTGCAGATAGTAAAAAACATAAATATTTTTTACTTTAATAAAAATTATATATATAAAGATTTATACAAAGTTAAGTAAATTAGAGTAACACACGCTAACACGTAATTTGATAGAAGCTTACTATAGCTCTAGTCTTGCTAATATTGTATTTATTGTTTTATCATTGAAGGATTTAAGATTAGATAATTTTGTAGTTTTAAGATAAATTCTTATTAGCTTCGAGATTTAAAAATTAAATATTTGCTATTATCTTAAATGATTTGAAATAGTTTGATACAAATTTAATGATATAACGTAGAACATCGTGGTAAAAATGATTTTATTTCAGCAAACAAAAAATTGTTAAATTGAAAAAAAAAAAGATATCAAAGATATATATTTGAAATTCATGTTCTCAATAATGAAATCAGTTGTTATAGTACAGAAAGATGATAATTTAAAAAATTTCGACCTTCTGACCTAATTATGGAGAGATTTTAGTCTATGTGCCACGAAACCGTTGGGTATCATAAAATTTGTTAAAGATGATTCCACAAGAAAATTTTATGAAAAACCTATCAGAATTTTCTCAATGTATAAAATATAAATATACTTCAAAATCCATTTATTGAATATTGTTCATCCACTTTGAAAACAAGAGTGCGATTCTGAATTGTTGGCTTTAAATTAAATCATTATATATGAACTGAATATGACCTGGTTTCCCCCGATTTTAATATAATTTGTAATTAAAAATAGGCTTATATACTATTTAATGTTGTTAGCTAAAATTGTTTTGTACTTTAGGGTTCATCGAAAAATACTATCAGCTTAAAGGTTCAATTACCAAAATGTACAAGAATATTTTTTGTATTTCAATATTTAAAACATGTAACTTAGATTTTAGATTAAATATAAATATGCACCAATTTTCGATCTAGACAGGAAAGAGGAAGGATTAATGTGAAAATCATATATGTAGTAGTTAAATCAAGGCAGGCATCAATTAAGCAACATAACATAAAAATGTATAATGCATTTCTGCTTTGAAATTGTGGTTTGTGAGCTATGAATATTTTAGTTATTAATATTTAAATCATTAATTATTTTATTAATCAAAACCTTATAATAATGGTGATATTTTTGTTAACGTTAATTTGTTGTAAATCCCCCAAAAACAAATGGGAATCGAATATGTTATTATTCAAATAAAATATTTATATATAATTATATTTCTGAATGTTTTTTTTTTTAAATAATTGATAACAAAATCATTATTGACTGGGCCAGGCCAGCTACTAAATACATATTAAATATATGAAATTAGTCAAAAGAAATTCTGAAAGTTTATATGATATTCAAATTTAATTAGGTTAAAAAAATTTATAGCAATTTCTTTATAACATATCAAATATATATAAAAATAAAGTTTGAATGTACTAAATTTATACGTCAATTTGATGATTTTAAATAAATTACTTAATTTATCACGTGTATTCAGTTTCAGTTAAATTAATAAGAAAATTATCCTATATAATAAAGTTGTAATTTATGACGTAGGTAATATATTTTATTTAGTTTTTGGTTTGTATGCATTTATATATGTAGTTCACAATATTAATTTAATAAAAGTTCCAGTTAGTAGAAGAATAACTGGAATGGATAATGTTAATTAGTAATCGAATATCTAATCCTCATCAATCTCAGAGCCAAGCTCCATCTTCTCGTTACCAAGAAAATGGGGCCAGAAAAAGTGACCGATAATTTGTTTGGATCAAGATGAATTTATTGAACCTATAAAGTTCTGTTCAGAAGATATTAATTAAAATTAAGGTAATTTAAATAAAACAAATATTTAAAATATTTAATTATAATTCATACTTACATTAAAACAAAATAGCATGTGAATATTTTATATACATATTTTAAAGAAATGAAATTAAAACTTTTATTAGATTTTCACAAAAATTGAAATTCATAACTCAATTTAAATATTCGTTATTTTTTTTGTGTTCATTAATAATTTTTAATTAATTGTTTTACGAAAACAAATTTTATTTTTGTTTTTCTTTTTTTCTTATATTATATTTTGTTATCACAAATGTTTTTTTTTTATAATTTATAAGATAATATTAAATTTAAACTTAAATACTTTTATGATTGAGATTTAAAATATTTTTTTTATAATGTTTATTTTGATTATTGTATGATTATAATTTTATTTTGTCTGTCTAGTCGAGACTAATGTAGGCAACTTTCTGAAGAAAATCTGAAGCTATCATTTGATTTTATATGTACATTTGAAGGAATGCACGATTTTGCGCAAGAGATAGAATGAAAAAATGATCGTTTTGTATTTAAAATAATCTTTGTTTGTGTTTGCTATTAATAAAATATAAATTTTACATTTCGTCGGCTGAGAATTTGTTTGCTCCATAGACCATTCAGTTGATTTTGAGTAAAACAACTTTTAAGTTAAAACTTGAATAACAAAAAAACGGAGTGATAGGATTTTCTGTAAAATTTACACAAATATATTTTGGTAGTTAGCAATGTGTTGGCAAAATTTTAAAAAATTTTAGCGGGTAGTATAGAAGTTATTAAATTTGCAATTAATACAAAAAAAATAAGTTTGCTCCATATCCACTGTTTTCGTATTTTTATTTTATTTAATACACGTGGAGCAAAAAACTATGGACATAAAGCAAACAAATACAGAAAAAATTGTGGAAAGTTGTATTCTGACCAACATAAACAAAATGAAACAATTTTTATTATAAAAGTTTATTTTATATAATAATTAAATAAAAACTTAAACATGTATCTATAATTCAATATTATTAATGCCTTATTATTACTATTACCTACTAAAATTATAAAAAACTTAATATTCAAAAATTCATCTGAGCAAAAATAAACAAAAAATATAAGAAACATAATAGAATTAATAGCATTTTTTTATTTATTATTTAAATTATTATTTTATTTTAAGTAAAGCCATAAAATATTCTTTATCAATATTTGGCAAAAATGGTAAGAGAGATTTTATATCTTGTTTTTTTTCTTTACCAATATCACGTGGTGCTAAGTTTCCTAGCTGCCTCTTAAAGATATTGCTTGGTGTTGGTAAATTTTTCTTTTTGGAATTTTTTATTATTGAGACAGTTTTATATTCTATTTCTCTTGCCGAACATTTATATTGAAAGCTAAACTCGTGGTCTTTCTGGTAAGAAATACATTTTATTTTTGTAAATGGAACTTTACTATAATCTAAAAAATCTGCAATCTTCGAATAAGCTTTAAAATCAGTTGGAACCATTTGCAGGATTTTTAAATTTACATTTGTGGAATTAATATTCTTTAATAATCGAATTAAGTGCAATGGACTGTGAATTTCTAAATGTTTAAAGTTTCTATCAATCACTCCGTGGATGCAATCAACTTCCTGTATGAGGGAGTGTCCTGGTTCCGAAAATTTCTGATAAATCTGAACAGAATATAACAATTCATTTAACAATATTTTTATTGCAGTTGAATTTATTTTATTTTTATTTTGCGGAACGCAAGAATCACTCCACAAAGTAATTTTATTAATATGTGGGTGACTTTGGAGCAACTCATTCAAAATTTTAACAAGTCCACTCGCAATATCATTGCCACTCCGACCACTGTGAGCTTCAGTCCATATTGCACAGTAAGTAATCTTTTGTAAGTCAACAAAAATCGCTGTCGCAGTCAGGTTAAATACATTTAACTTTCTTTTGTAATAATATGCTGATGCATTACCTTTAGGCAGGTTAAAAACACTTTGCATATCATAGCAGACCACACAATGTTTAGGATCCATATTTGTGCGATCTAAATCTCGATCAGCTTTAAGTGTGTCTTTTTCTAATTTATGTTTTTCATATATACTTTTTTCATTTTCAGAAGGATTGGTTAAATTTTTAAATAAAACACATTTATCGCATTGATCTTTTTTAGGTTTATAAAAAGAAATGTTAAATTCCGTATTAAAAATTCTGCGGTAAATATTTATTTTTACAGGATCGTTAGTTGTTTGTACATATAAATTATACAATTTAGTTAAATTAAGGCTGGCTTCAAAGTATTTTTTACTTGTTTGAGACCGGCAGTAATGGGAATCAATTGTTGGTATGCTTTTTAAATGATTACGAACCTCTTCTTGCTGAGCATTTGATGTTACTTTTTTGACATACTTTCCTTTCTTGCGAGGAAGTGGCGAACCTGTCTCAGAATGAGTTAATTGCGCAAAGCAATAGAAAACTCTTTTTTGATCTATTGATAAGGTATTCATAAAAAAAACTCTGCATACTCTACAAATTCTGTCACCAACTTGCAAACTAAATTTAAAGGAATATGATTTGGCTTCGGATTTTAGATTTCGACGGCGTTGTACGGGTAACCGCTGTACAAATTTTACATAAAACTTACTTTTTTCATCATCTGACAGACTCCAGAAATTTGAAAATATATTCTTCCTATCTTGCTCCGTAAAATTTTTTGTGCAACAAAAAAAACATGTATGTTTGCATGGCGGTTTCATTACTTTCGCTAGTTTAAGCTCGTTTTTGTAGTTGAAGTAAAATTCGCCTGCTTCTCTTTGTCTTTTTTGTATAGCTGACTTCCAAAGCTCTGGATGTTTTTGCCTTTTCCTTGATGGACTAGGTGAATATTCGCTTTCTTAAAATAGAAAATAAAAATAGTTATTTTTTTTCTTTATGTTTAAATTTGTTGCGTACCGGAAGAGCTATATTCAGATGGAAGATTTCGTAGATTAGAAATGTGACTGTGTGTTAAAACACCGAGACTTGTTGACGGTAGATTTTGACGCTTATCGCTTGCATTATCTTTTAATAAATGAAAGTATTATGTTTTAATAATTTAAACACTTAAATAAGAACACATACCCAAGTTTTGTTCGGTTGCATAATTTTCTTTGTCTTCTTCTGGTTCATTTTGGTTTTTAATTGATTCTGGCAAAAAATCGGGATCACGCTCTATGTCATCATCTTATAAAAATAAGTTTAGTGTAAATACACTTACAGTATATTATATATATATATATATTATTTAATATAATTTACCTGAGAAATCCATTATAGAGGCATCGTCTTCACTTCCAGATGATATAATTTCATGCATTACACTAAATTATTAACAGAAAATTATTAAAAAAATTAAAAATATTTATTTATTATACAAACCTTAGAAGTTGTTTAGATAAACGTGGTGATGGTGAATCCATTGCGCATATACGTCTTTTCACTTTGATGTGCTAAACCCGACTGCGTAAATTAGTACTGCGCGCTTTTTATTTATATAGTTTTATATGGATATGGAGCAAACAATTTTGAAATTTTTTATATGAACCATGGCAACTAATGGTCATGCGGCAAACTTATTTTCGAAAAATTGCTTACTTGATTGCTTCATATCTACGTAAAAAATAAAATTCTTGCACGTGCAGCAAACAAATACTGAATTCAAAATTCATAACTTTGCTCCATATGCATTGCGCGTGAATGTGCAGCAAACAAATAATGAATATATTTTACATCAAAATTATATGCAAAATTTGCTCCATATGCCAAAAAATGGTGGGTGGCGCAAACAAGGACTGACTACCACCTTTGAAAAGGGATGTGGGGCAAACTCCATGCTAAATATCACGAAAACGGTAAAAGATAGCGTAAAATGGATCAAAAATTTGAAAACCGCATACTTCAAAACCATGATATCAATCCCTAAGTCAAAAAAACCGAAAATGGTCTATGGAGCAAACAAATTCTCAGCCGACGATTTGTGTTAGTTATAAAAACAACATTTGTTAGATTTAAATAATTATGATTAGCTACATATAAGTTTTACAGGGGGTTTCGAGATTCTATATATTGATGTGATAAACGAGCATTGACACACATATAATAGATATATATATGTTCAATGTTCTTTATCAAATCAAATTTGTTGATCATAATATTATAAAGTATTAATTATTAATAATTAATAAGAATGTAATCCAGATTACTATAAATGTGATATAGTTTTGTTTATTAGTTCTGCATTTGATGAATTTGTTAATTTATTAATATTTTCATTTAAATTAAAATATATATTTGAAATTAAGTTCAACATAATTGCACAATATTTTAAATAAATATATAAATATGAAATTTTTTTCCATTTAATTAGTTTTCATTAAACTTTCGAGAGTATATCATCAAATTGCACTAAAAGGGCCCTTGTCTATTTACCATAATAGTTTGAGATCAGAAAAGTTTATTTAAAATTATGCAAAAAATGTTAGTAAAATTAACATATTGTACTCAATTACTCGGAACCACGGAATCAAAACATAATAAAGGCGGAAATACATGTCATAAAATATAAGTTTGGTATATCTCTGCATCATTTTTAAGATCAATGAAATAAATTTTTAAGGTTATCAACATAGCTTTATTTTTTTTTATAAGGGTTTCAAGATTTTTATATATAATATTTATTTCTTTAATTATATTAATGTAATTAGATAATTTAATTATATTTATATATTTCTAGACCTATAATTTAAATTATATTGTCAGCAAACAAATTTTTTTTTTATTTTATTCTAGGGATTTTCCCTGACATTTTCTTATAAATTTGAATTACGGAAAATAATGAGTATATTAGCAATAGCCAATAGTATCTTGAATATTCATATTCAATTTTTTCTTTTATTTTAACAAGGGATTTTCCCAATATTTTTGGTACATATACAGTTAAATTTTAAATAATACACTACAATAAAAAATATTATATATCATACTTTAATGTTTGTAATTTTTATCAAATTTCTTTTAGGAAGATGAACAAATTTCTTTTGTTCATCAAATGCAATCCATATGATGAACAACTCTCTGAACGAAAGAAAACGATATACATATTTGAAAATTAGTGTTTTTCTTTGAAATACCAAAGTTTATTAATTGTTAAATGTTCACGATATAAAATCAATTTTTCATTTCTTTCATATTTACGATTGTTGTGTTTGTGTGGTGGCGTAAAGTTGTATCAGTTCTATATAAAGATTTGAATTCCTATGCACGCTCTTCCTTTGGTTTACCAGTAATATCTTGGTTGGTTTCACCAGTATATGTAAACCTAGAAACAAAAATATAACGATTTGTTTAAATGACGACAATATCTCTGCCTCTTTATGTTCTGAGAAAAAAAATATAATTTAGCTGAAAAGTGTTTAGCCGGTCACCTATAACTCTTCCAAACTGATACTTTAAGTGTAATGTATACACTATTTATACAGATGAGACATGGAGTTTCAAAAAAAAAGAGTTGAAGCAATACTTTTGGAATATAAATTTATGGGATAATGATAACCAGCGGAGAAAATGAGCTGTATACATTTTAAGAATATACAGATATCGTCCAAAAAGTTAAATGTTGCAATAATGATCTGTGCATATTGATTAAATTAATCATGTCATCATCAGAACAATAATAGAAGACTAAAATTATTAACAGTACTAGGTTAGTTACGAGCTATTATTTTAAAAGTATTTAAGTATTTTGTTATTTCGTAAGATAAAACTTTGTTTGTGGAATATTGAAAAAATAATTAAATTTAATTTTAAAGAAATAACAAATTAGTCGACTTTTCCAATACATTCAGCTATTACAACAATCAATAAAGTCATCTTAAAACCAACCATTTATTAATAAGTATTACAACAACAAGCATTAGGTATTATATTTATATATATTTTAGAGGTTATTATTTTATAAAAAATTCAAATTTATCTTTATATGTAATATAAATTATATAAAAAAAAAAAAAAAATTATACCAGGATATATTTTTATTAGAATGGCGAATTAAATCTTAATGAAACTACAATATATATAATGTAATCTACTAACAAATAAAAAAGTGGTCATATTATTTTTGATAGACTAAAACATATTGATGTAAGATTAGAGGACGGTTCATTATATTGTATGAAAATAAAGAAATATGAAACTATAAGTAAATATTTTTTTTTAACTTCTTAAATTCATTAAACTTACCACAAAATTATATAAACAGTTAACAGTTTGATGCGAAACCTTATAATAAGTTCCATAATGGGATTTTATTTTTTATAAATCTGTTTTGGCATAAAAACAGCCTGGATTCATAGTTCACATCAAAAGTCGATATTATTTAGTAGT
Organism: Rhamphomyia laevipes; assembly: GCA_963920725.1. Classification (NCBI taxonomy): domain Eukaryota; kingdom Metazoa; phylum Arthropoda; class Insecta; order Diptera; family Empididae; genus Rhamphomyia; species Rhamphomyia laevipes. Next base: position 45,406,652 of record OY987259.1, read on the forward strand.
TATACATTTCGTTATTAGATACGATACGAAGCCCTATTTGTACCTGACCGTAATGATACAGCCATACAAATTTTCCACATTGATTTTGTACTCTACAAAATTCAGATAACTTCCAAAACTAATTAGCTAGCGGAAGTACAAGTAAAAGTAAAACTTATTTCGTTTTGTAGCTTTAATTTTTTATTTGAAATAAAACGAGATGAATACTTACATAGAATAAATATAAAATAATATGATTAGTATGTAATTAAGTATGTACTACAACTACAATTTTGTATTTCAGTACAAATGGTTCTTCAATAATTTTTAATTGTCAAATTGTACCAGAAGCCGCATTGGCACGACCCCCTAATTTTATGGTTTATATAATTAAAGTTAGAATTATTTATGATTCACAAACATTAATTACGGCCGCTTGATGAACTCTATTTTCTAGATTATTTGAAATCGTAGTTTTGTAGAAAAAAAAAATAGATTTTCAACAAAATAAATAGATTTTTAATTAAATTTATTTAAAGTCAAATAATACAATAACAAATATTGTAGGTTATTTAATCCATGATAAGAAAATGATGTTATAGCTCTTCCAAATCATTACAACTATTTTTAATTACGATTTACACAAATTTACTTCTTAAGTAGTTGATGTGCTAGTACAAGGTATGGAGCAGCTAAGCCTGATCCAAAGAATAAAGTAAATAATAGTGTAAGACGATACTTATTTTGGATTGAAAATGGCAAATTTTCTCCAGGAATTCCACCGTGAGATCCATTTCTTATTTGTGATCGAAGAACATTTGTAATAGCATTACGAGTTATAAGATTAACACGTCCCAACATTTTTAATATTATATTATTATTATGCAATTCACAGTTGGATAGCTATAAGTTTAAAATAAATTTAATAACAATTTTATGAGATTTATTTAATGTTAATTTACTACCTTCTAAAGCAAGAAAATTTTCTTCCAAAATGAATTCTTATATAATTTTTGACAGTTAATGAAAAAAAATAATTATGAAACGTGGTTGCCATCTACTGGCAAATTTAAATAATTTTTATATATTTTTTTAATGTTACCACATTAAAAAATATAAAATTCAAAATCCACCTTTATTAAATTGGACTTAGACTGACAGTTTTTTGGAATAGAGAAATATTGGCCCCATAAACGAATAATTAATAATTCAGTATAACAAGATTAAAATCTTATAACCCTTTTGTTTTATAAATATTGCACATTAATAATATCCAGAGTAGCGGTTACAAAAGTTGTCCTCTCAAATATATCCAAGTCCAGAATATTTTGGATATAGATAAATATTAATATTCAAATTAGAACTCTCTAGTAACCTCATTTTTACAATATTACAATTGAATTAAGGAATATTGTTATATCCCGAACAGAATCAACTCAGAATACATAACGAAGCCTACATAAGAAATGTCAAAAAAGATAAAATGTATGAAAATATACGAAACCGATTATAAATCGAGAAAAAAGTTAACCAACTTTTAACTTTTTCCGTAAGCAACGCTGGTATATGTCAGATTTACATCAGGTAGAAAAATATTGTTAGTGTATTTTGTTAGGTAGAAAAATTTCATCACAGCAAAACTACTTTTGATTGTGTTCGATAAATTTTTCTTACGTTGGCTGCGTATTCCTCATGAATTCTTGTGTATTCTGCCTTCTGCGTTGATTCTGCTCGGACTATAATCCTATAAAACACAGATCACAGTAGAATAAATTAGAGGATCTACTACAATTATATTTTTGTCACATCTCACATCACATTACATTTTTATTCCCGATTGGCTTGCCATACAGTGTTGTCACTTGTCAGGTCCATTTGATTTAAAATCCCTTTAGGAGTCTAAAAAATTCCCTAGAATTCCCTAGTTCCAATTATTTCATTTTTTTTATATCGTTCAGATTAGTAAAACAAGGTTTCAATTTATAATCATTTTATAATTATTAATATCTTTTTTATAATTACTAAATATTATTATAAATTGATTTTTTTGAAATTTAATAAAAGAATTGATTTTATAGTTTTATTAATTATATAAAAATTGATATAGCCCATATTATTGTAATACTTTTTAATTAATTAATTAAAAAAATATAAGTAAATAAATTATTATTTTGAACTTCAATTTCACGAACATAATGTAATTATTTTTCATAACTTAAATATATATTACACATTTTCTATATTGGACATTTTCTTTACATACTCTGCTGAGATTGATAAAGGTAAATTGCGTAACAAATATAATTTAACGTCTAATTTGTTAAACATTTTTATTTTCTGATGTACAAAAAGATATAAACATCCCGCTAAAGTTGAGATTGCTTAATTGTTATATATGGTATACTCTTTTGTACGGGTCCGAAGTATGGACTCTACATAAAAACGAAATTAAAAGATTAGAAGCATTTGAAATGGGGACCTATAGAAGAATACTCAAAATTCCCTGGACAGACAGAGTTACCAATATTGAAGTGTTGAACAGAATTGGTAGGTCAAAAGAAATATTAAATATCATCAAGAGAAGAAAAATTGGATATATTGGCCATATATTTCGAAATGAAAAGTACAGAATACTGCAGTTAGCACTTCAGGGTAAAATATTAGGCACCAGAAGAAGAGGTAGAAAACCAAAATCGTGGTTGAATAATCTGGAAGAATGGTGCAATTTACCAGCTAACATTATAATGTCCAAAGCCAGATCAAGGGAAGAAACTAAATTAATGATGTCCAACCTCCATAGTGGAGCGGAACTCTAAGAAGAAGAAGATGTACAATTAAAAAAAAATCTGAAAATTAGGGGTTTTGTAATCATTCTCATAGATTTATTAGGACTTAGGGAGTCCCTAGATTTACTAAAATATTCTCTAAATTTCCCTATAGTCTATGGAGAAATCGTTAGGGTCGGAAACACTGTTGTCATGTCACTTTGTATTGTGCGTTTTTACTTTACTTCGCTTCATTTTCTTATTCGTTCATTCGTTCGTTGTTTAGTTTTGTAGAGAGAGTCAAAACGTAGGGAATTTTTATTTTTGTTATTGAATAAAAAAAAATTGAAAATAATTTTGTGAACTTAATTAATTAACTTATTAAAAAAACCAGATTTTATGTTAATTTCTGTGAATTTATTTATCAACGGATATTTTCGATAATCAATTTGTTTCAGAGGTAAAGAATATTACTGATTTTATTTTTTACTTATTCATTGCGTTGCAAATAACCTAAGCGTCTGTAGTGTCTATACTTTTCGTTGTAATTTAATTGGAAAAAAGTACGTCATCGCTATAATAAATTTTTTATCAGAATCGCGCCGGAAAATAAATAATACAATTATATATCTTTATAAATTATAAGGTAGTGTTTTTGTTTTTAAACAATTTTAAGGTAAATAATATTTATCTCTAGAATACATAGTTCGTTCAATATGTATCAGGATTTGAAAAATACTAAAATGGTATTTTTTTGGCACACAACTGTTTTTATATAATTATGCAATTATATGTTGGGCACATATAATTTTAATCTATTTTAATATTTATAGTCTCAAATGTGTTAAATTTTGACATGTGTATTTTCATATATAATATTTAACAAAAAATAAGTAGGTACAATTTAGTAAAATAATAAGATATAATTCCTTCTCTATTAAATAAAAGTGAAGCCCCACACCACGAAAAGTGTTTTCATTTTTATTTAGTTTAAATATTTTTTAATTCAATTTAGATTCATTTTAACCGCAAAACTATTAAGATTAAACAATGCAAAAATAGCACAATAAATAAAGTATTATTATTATATATTACGTATTTATTACAATATTACATATTACTCATCAGAGTATAACGCGCTTGAGTAAAATAACCGTTGAATAGGATAACTTACATCATAAAATGTTAAAACGTAAATAAATTATAAAATCCAAGGAAATAGAGATTATAAGTTATAAAATATTTTGAAGATATAAATATATAATTGACACATAATTTAAGCTTCAAAATTATCTTCCAAAAATATAATTTTGCGTTTTTTATTTTTATAAATTTGAAGATAAGATAGGTATTTACATTAATTTTTGATTTTGTATAGATAGATGAATTACTAATAATTGTACACCAGATTTTTTCTAAGAACACCAATAATAATATAAAACTGAATGATACAAGTTTATTGTTTGTATCCCCAGTTTACGATAATATTTAAATAACAAATTGTAATGCTTGCCAGACAGGCAGTTGAAAAGAATATTTTAATTTTAACGAGATCACAAGTCGCACCCGTCCTTTTACCCGCAGTTTTCAAATACAGAGCAAAAAATAAATTAAAATGTGTTTTCAAGCAAAACAACACAACATATCGAATCGTATTAGAAAAAAATATTTCCACATTCTTACAAAAACATGTTTTCAATCTCACGAGTATTCAATTTTAAGAGTTTTCGAATTATTTTCATTCTCTATCTAAAAATATATGAAATAGATTTTGTTTTATATTTGGGCGCGATTTATTTATTTTTACTATTCACGCAAATATAATAAAATTTTCTATTTAGTATTATTTGTTGAAAGATTTCTCTGCATTAAATTTTTGTTTGAATTTATATTTACGATTTGCTTAATTATTTATACAGAACTGTATATCAAAAAATTTATAAAATAATTCAAGTTTTATAAAAACAAAGTTTATTAATGGATTTGTAGTATTTAAGTAGTTAATGACCTTGAGAGGTAAATTAAATATATTAAAAATAATATTTTATGTATATATTAATTAATGTAGGCCTAAAAAAACAGGTGACATCATTATTAATTATAGACTTTTTTCTATTTTCTATATTTTTAAGTCGGAAAAGTAAAATAATATGAATGAATATACACCAATAGAAACTAGACGAAAGTCTCGTTCTAAAACACCATTCTTAAGGTCTAGCTGTGATAATGAAGCATGTGCACATGCTGGCGAAGAAGGACATACCCATGAAAGAAGAAAATCGCCACATGTTAAAAAACATCCAAAAGTTACGTAAGTTTTAATTAATATTTTTGAGAAAAATTTATTTTAAATTAAATTATTTGTTTTTAGAGCTATTATTGAGGAATATGCTGAAATTACATCCCCAGTTAAACAAAATAAACAGCTAAAAAATCAAAATATTGTTGAGAGTACACGCCAGCAAAAAACCATTACAACATCAGATTATTCGTCAAATTCCAGTGAAGATTTAACTACGGAAATACCGATTGCACCATCTGGTAGTAGTGTTGCAATAGCATCTGGTAGTGGTATAAATAATAATAAATCATCAACAACTTCAACTACAAAAGTTATTACAAAAAGCCATAATTTATTAAATAATTACAATACTAGTTGGATTGAAAATGGTCGACTAAAACCAATTTCAAATATAAGTCGTCAAAATAATCAATATTCATCATCATTAATAAATGCTAAAGCAATAATACAAGAAATTAATCAAAAGGAAATTAGTCAAAATGAATTGAATTCTGAATTTGAGAAATATAATTTAAAAACAAGTACACCAATATATAATAAACAAAAATTACCAACGGATTCACAAGACAGTATAAATAATTTAGATACCAGTCCTGCATATCAAGAATATAAAGATGCTGGTGAATATTGGGCGTAAGTATAAAAAAATATTAAATAAAAATATTAAATATAAATATTGATGTAGGATAGAAATTAGAGAAAGACACATACTGATAACTTAATAAATTACTATAAGTTAAGACAATTTATGTTAGATTTAGAATTGCTAATGACAAATGTCCTAAAACTTATATTAAATAATTAAGTATTATCTGTATTATTTAAATAAGTTTAATCTTTCAAGTATTGTAATTCAAAAATTGATATTAAGTCATAAATAAATTCTAATCAGAACCAAATTGTTGATAAATAATATCAACACATGATTTCCAAATAATTAAAATATTTTACATAATTTTCGATAAACGCATTAAAAATGTTGAAGTTTAATTTGAAAGTATTTAGAATTAGTTGTAAAAATCGCTTCTTTTGCGGACATTATGGTACGCGAGCATTACACCACAAATATCTTTATTTTTTTTAAAAAAGTAATTTTTGTTTGAATTTTCGTTAAGTTTATGATTAGTAGAGTTGTATCAAAAATTATAAACTTCATTTAAAAAAATAATTTAAATCAAAAAAAAAAAAAAAAAAAATTGTTTATATATTTTTGTCAATATAAATTTAAATTATTATATTTTTAAAAATTTTAGTTGGAGAATCAGATTTTTCTTTTGTATTTTAAAATAAATTGTTAAATACAAAAAAAACTTTAAATATTTTATTATTTTTATATTATTTTAATTGCAGTAAATATCCAAAAACTGATTATACTTATTCAAAACTTTCACCACATCGTCGTGAAGTGGTACCAGGAGTTGTCGGTATGCCAAATATGTCTCGAAAGAGTTTAGAAAAACATCATGAACGTATAAATTATATGATTGATCGTAGTCCCGAACAAGAATTATATATACGTTCGCGCTATGAACCAAAATATCAAAGAATGAAAAATTCAAGAGAAGATATAAATGTTAATCATTTATTATATGATTCACAGGATGAACTTGATATGGGCCAATTTGAACATGATCAAAGTAAAACACATAGTTTACATAGTGAACTAATATCATCAAATCATAATATGTACAGTGAACAAACTTGGATTACAAAATTTATGTCATTTATTGTAATAATGTTTAATCGATTTTGTAATATTTTTACAAAAGAAAACAATGAAAATTATTTATATGGAACCAGATCTAACGATGAAGGTATAACACTTAATCATGCCCGCCAATATTTTGTTTTTAAATTATTATCTTTTTTTTTTTTGTAGAATATTTTGGAAACGTTAAAAACGCCTTAGTAGGAGCCGTATTGAGCATCTTCAGTTATTTCTATTTGTTAATATCATCTGTTTTGTACCTGGATACATTATTTTTAAAATCAACAGCTGCAGATAATTTGAATAAAAAGCGCTTTCTTCTGTTATTGTTGATATTATTACCATTATTATTATTGGCTGGTAAGTTGAATAAAAAATATTTGTATTATAAAAAAAAAATCAATCCCAAAGAAACTAAAACTTACATTTTTGTCTTTTTTTTCTAAATTTTCATTTCACATTTCATTATACTACACCCAAATATTCAATAGGTGCTTATTATCATATCCATCCTAATGAACCTTTTCCTCCAATTAATTTTTCCCAATTATCTGATAAATTACGAACTGTCAATTTAACACAAATTACACATTTTGTTGATTATGAAAATATTGATCAAATAAAAGCAAATACATTTGAAAAAATTGATAATTTACGTGCATGGTCAGAGGATTATTTTGATTATTTAAAAACAGTTTCATATAATATCGCTACTGAAACACAAAAAATATTTATGGAGAATTTTAGTAATTGATTTAATTTTTTTTTAACTTCAATTTAATTTTTATTGTATTTTTTTATTGCTTTATTAATTTTACTAACAATTTTTTTTTTCGCAAAAAAATCGTATTTTTACTTTCCTTTTATTGAATTTTTTTATGGTAATTTTATTTAATTTAAATTTATATCAGCTTTAAATAAAACGGTTGTTTTTTAATCGAGTTTTTAAACATTTGAAAAAAGTGCAATTTTGTAATTTATTTTATATCAAGTTTTTAATTAATTTATTTTATATCAAAATTATATTAGAATATTTTATTTTCTATATTTATATTGACGAATAGCCAGCCGCGTTACATTTAACATTAACGAATAACATTTATATAAACAAATTGTATGCAAAAATTAAAATGTAATTAATTTTTATTAGGAATTCTTCTACTCGTTTGCAATGCTCCTAATAATTAATAGATAATTAACAAACTATTATAATACGAAGTTCATTGTTAATTTGTCACATTCGACACATATTTTGGATGCAGATTATATTTTCCTGCAGATCGACGTCGCGTTAAAAATCCATTATATTTTCCTGCTATCATGCCAAAGTATTTTGTTCATGCAAATGGAACGCAGTTTCTTATAAGTTTATTTCAAAAATTTTGATGACATTGTTTCTGAAAATTATTAATACCATTTTAATTATTCGTATTTACTAATATTACTATTTAAAATAAAGAAGGTATTTTTGCTCTTCGACAAAATATAACAAATTAATACTAACTACACTAATCTAATCTTAAGAGAATTAATTAATTTACTAACACTAACACAAAAAAATATAATACATAATCTAATCACAAATTAGTTTTTTAAGAAATGTTCTTTTTATTCCACCGGTTTAAATAGTAATTGCTTTTATTTGTATTTATAAGATAATTTAAATTATTTTTTTTATTTCCATTGTGGAAATAAAAAAATCCTTAAATAATATTATAAAAATTAGTACAAAAATAAACAGATTGATGATCCAGTTTAAAAACTAAGCCATTAAGTTTTGATTCCGTGATTTATTACATAATAAATTTTTTAATCCATTTTAAATTGTGTAATACAATAAACAAGTCTGTTTTTTTGTATCAAAAGTAATTATTACAATATCATTACAATATAGTAGTGGCATACTGTGCTGCATTCGGTGCCGGATTCAACTCCAGACCGAGACAATTTACTCATCTTTAAATGAGTACCAGTCATAAAAATTCACAATTTTTAAATGGGGAAATTACTTTTCGTCGTAGTCGCACATGTTTAATTGTGATATTTGATATACAAAATTGTTTTCAAATTTTATTGACAAATGTTAATTTTGTAAATTCGGGGTTTTCAGTAAAGCCACCTTTATTTAATGCTCCCAAGCAGAGTGAACAAGGAGAAACTTAACTATTAAATCGAAGATATATTCATTCATGTTGCGCAATATTGGCAACATAAAACGTTCAATTATTTTTAAATCACACAATGAATGCATTTATGTCCCATTAATTACAATTTAATATTAATTAATATAAAACTATTTTGTGATGCAGTACATTCTAGTGTTAAACAATTATTGAATGTTATTTTACATTTCTAACGCGCTGGGTCTACTATTTAATATTGCAAATTTTCAATAAAAAAACTTCAAAGAAGGATACAAAAATGGACCGGATGATGTTTGAATTTATATCATACCTGATACTACACTTGAGTTTTTACCTTTTTATTACCTGAAATATATTATGGAATCAGAATCACTTAATGGATTAGCATATTACACCGAAGAACCTTGTCATTAATATTAATATATATCAACAAAATGGATCTGTTTTTTATGATAAATATTCCATATTCAACAATAAAAAACATATTTTAATTTTTTATTTAATTTGAAATATTTCTAAATTACTTTTATTTAAAAATCATTTATAAAATATCCTTTAATATATCCTTAATCCCATTCCTATCATTATTTCATTAGAATTACAGAATTATATTTGACGCAATAATTCAAAAAAAAAAAAAATAGATAAATAAAAAGAAACGGAGAAGGATAGAGCTTCAGCTGCAATATTTAATAAATTAAAATAAAAATAAATTGAAAAATTATTTAATAAAATTTGTTGTTGTTGTAAAAATTTGTAGTTATTTAAATAGTGTTTTACATATATATATATTTTTAACATATATTCATTCTTATATTTATAAAATTTTGTTATTCAAAAAACATACAAAAAAAAAAAAAGAAATTAATCAAGAGTAATTTATTGTTTACAATAATTAAATTTAAAATATAAAAAATAATTGATAGAAATTTATAATTTTATTATATTTTTATAGCATATATTAAAAAAAAAATCACTGTTATTATTATACAGAAATTTATATTTTACGATTAAAACTATGTATTTTAATATAATGTAATTGTTTTTTTTTTCTTTCTTCTAATTTTCAAACCTCTTAAAGTGCTTCTGCATAATGAAATCTCTTATACAATCCAATATTTAATCTCTGTTGTAAGAAATATTGACGATTTCAATAAGAAAACCTATATGAAAAGGTTGTAAATGGATTACATGCTTTTTATTTACCGCTTCAGTATATGCTTAATATTTTTTATATAATTATATGTTGATAATTTTTTGAACAATTTAATATTATGGAATAATTTTTGATAGATTATTTACTTACTTTCTTTTTATTATCAATATATTTTAACATGGATTAAAATGTTTGGATTTTGGATACGATATTTTATTTCAACTCTTTCACATGAGACATATACATTATAATAGATTTAGTTTAAAGATTGTACATCAGATATCATTATGTAAAAGCATTTTTATATATAACTTCTAAAAAAAAAAAAAATGAAAAATTGAATAAGTTTAGTTACCTACATATTATTTTTAATTAAAAGTTGTTTTTCTTAATAAATTACATTTTTTTATTATGTCAGGTAAGTAGATAAGTTTTGCTATATACATATTTTTTTAAAGAAACATTTTATTTTATAAATATTCGACAAATTTTATACAACATCGTTCAAAAATATATATATACAAAAAACAAACTCTATCCTTCTTCATTTGTGTCGGAAATAATTTTGAGTAAGTTGATTTTTTTTATTTAATTTTTATGAAAATTATTAATTTACTATTAAGAATTTTTCATATTTTGTTTTGTGTATTTTTTTTTTGTTTGTTTTTGTATTTAATTTGCTTAATTACAAAAAAAATTATATTTTTTGTTTGTTTGTTGTTAACTTAGTACAAATGAAGAAGGACTTTACCATAAAACATAAAATTGTATTTTGTATATATATATATATTTATTTAAAATATTTTTTTAAATTTTTTTTTTTATATTTAGCTTGGAATTTAATGGAAGATCATGATCGGAATAAAATATTATTAAAAGCTGAAAATTTGGTACCAATTTCTTTAATCGGTTTTCGAAATATATTTCCAAGTGAATGGAAAAATATATTTAATAAAAATTTATGGTCATCATTGGTAGGTGTAGAAGAAAAAATGAAACCCATATCTTCAAATCATATAAATTATGCAAGCAACAGTATTACAAATAATATACAGAAATCATTAAGTACAGAAGAATATGATAATATAATAAATCATGTAAATATATATGTGCAAAAATTGATTGATGATAAATTAGAAAAAGAACGTTTTGAAAATTTACGTATAAATAATAAATTATCAAATGATATGAAAATATTAATTGCTAATACAGTTCGTGATAATATTTTAGCATTAATTCCACCAAAACTTAATTATCAAGAACAAAATTATGTTTTAACCGATTCAGATTTGGAATTAATTGTTCAAGAAGTCCAAAATAAATTATCGAAGGACAAAATTTTTGTATCTGGATCACAGATTTCTTTTATTCGAGATAATCTTGACGAAATATCAAAATTAATAAAATCCCAAATTGAAATAAATTATAAAAATTTAAATGTAATGGAAAATATTGATATACATGAAATTTTATTTCGAATTATTGGTTCGCCAGAATTAGCTGGTTTTATTGATTCCCGAATTATTAAATTTCAAGAAAACAATAATCAAGCTGATTTAAGAACAACAACCATTATAGATAATGATTTAATAAATCGACAAAAATTAATGATTGATGAATTAAATAATGAAATTGCATTTATAAAACGAACAATGGTTGAAAAATTAAATGAAAATGATAATTTATATCAATCAATTGATATGCTAAAAATTGGTCATAATGAATTTATGTCACGTTTTATTCAACATGAAATCAAAACAAATTCACGTTTTGATAATTTATTAATCGAAATTGATATGAAATTATCTAATTTAAATGATCAACAATTTTTATTAATTAACAAACAAATAAAATTATCTTTAATTGATATATTAGGTTATAATAAAAATAATAATGAGAACATTGATGAAATTGATTTGAAAAATTGGATTAGAAATATGTTTGTTGCTAAAGAATTCCTTGAAGATAAATTAAATGAATTAAGTTTACAATTTGATGAAAAATTAAAAAAAGATATTGATCGTTCTGGTATGATTATAATGAAAGATATTAGTGAAAAATTAAAAATTGAAATATTAAAAGCTGTTGACTTAAAGCATAAAGATTTAACTTTAGGGTTAAATGTTAAAACTGAATTGGCCGAGGAAGAGATTAAGAAAATCGTAAATAAAATTTTAGCTGTTTATGATGCTGATAAAACAGGTTTAGTTGATTATGCATTAGAATCTGCTGGTGGACAAATATTATCAACACGGTGCACTGAAAATTATCATACAAAATCAGCACAAATATCAGTTTTTGGTATACCATTATGGTATCCAAGTAATACACCTAGAATAGCAATATCACCAGCTGTACATCCAGGCGAATGTTGGGCATTTCAAGGTTTCCCAGGATATTTGGGTAAGTTATTAAATATTTATTTATTATTACAATATAAAAGATAATTTGTATATATATAATTTAAAATTGGGGTTAAATAATTTTCACATTTCAAGCATAATTTCAATAGCATGTGCTTTAATTTAAATTTTCGAATTACATATATGATTAAATAAATTTTTAACAGTCCGTTGATATTTTTATAATGTATACATGTTAAACTGGATTTATATATTTATTAGTCATTATAAAACTTGGTTTTATAATAAAAATCACAAAAACAAAACACATTTTCCATTTTCTAGTTCTTAAACTTAATACTGCAGTATTTGTGTCAGGATTTACACTTGAACATATACCAAAAGGTTTAGCGCCGAATGGGAAAATTGATTCAGCACCAAGGAATTTTACTGTTTGGGTAAGTTTAATATAATTTTTGTTTTAATTAATTGAATTATATGTGAATACTATTGAAGAATATTATTGTAATTAGTTTTAATATGGTGATAAAAACAATTATGTCATAATGACTATAATTAATTAATCACTAATTGAAACAATGTAAAAATTAGTAAAATAAATTGTACATATCCGGTTTGCTCCTCTTTGTGGGTCCGAATATATTCAAAAACAGATTATTTTTGAATGAATGGTTATATTTTTGGATTAATAAATAATAATGAATGTACTAATATGAAAAATATTAAATTAATTACTTTTGGTGAAAACTATTTTAATTTAATTATCTTAAATGTTTCAATCTTGAAATTTTTCTATATACTTTACTACGAAAGCATGTTATTAGCTGTATAAATTAAATTATATAAATTTTTATGAGAATAATTAATTATTTTTATATATACCTATTTTACTATCATTCAGGGTCTTGACAAAGAAAATGACGAAGAACCAACACAATTTGGTGATTATGAGTATTCGGATAAATCATCAGCATTACAATATTTTCCTGTACAAAATAAAAATATAAAAAGACCATTTGATATTGTTGAATTAAGAATTGAAACAAATCATGGTAATTTACAATATACTTGTTTATATAGATTTAGGGTTCATGGTAAGCCAACAACGTAATACAATTAATTTATTGTATAAATATTTTTGTTTTGGATTAATATATATAATTTGATTTTATTGTAAATCAATAATTAAGTTTTTTTTTTTTGCCAAATGGTTGTTTGTATAAAGCACATTATTTCATATAATAATATGTAAGTTTAAAATTTAAATATTTTAGTAATTGTTTAATTAAAATTTATCTACACAAATAAAAATATCTTTATAAAAAATTCTTAATTAATAATTAATAATTAAAATAAAAAATGTATACTAAAAAAAGAATTACAATAAAATATTGTGCCTTCTGCAACATAATTCATATAATAAAAAGAAAAATGTTTTCAAATAACACATTTTTAATTTGTTGCAACAAAGAATTTTTTTTTAAAAAAATAAAATGCCTTACAGTTAAGTACGCCAAACCAGCTTCCATATTTCATTATTTTTATTTAAAATACAAAATATTTATTACTTAATTGCTACATTTTGATCTCTAGAAATTAGAATATGTAATAACAATATAGAAATTAACAAATTAAGTTTTTAATAATACAATAAGTGCTTCTATATTTGTATTTTTCAATACACTTTTATAATGGGAAATGTAAATCCGAAAAAATTTGTGACATTTGTAAAAAAGGTTTTTAACGTTTTTTCAAACATTTTCATATTGTGCAGCGTTTTATTATCACTTCTATACCACTTTGCTAATAAACTTGACTACATCATATGCTAAAGTACAAGTGTGGAAAGCCTAATATATGTAAATTTACTATTTTTGTTCTACTTAATAGTTCCTAACTTTTAACTTACAAAAATATTATTTTATTGCCTTATAAAATAATTATCTTTTCATATTAAATAATAATGCAAAACAAAATTGTTTTCTAATATTATATGATTCCATAATAAACATTAATGTTGTAGTAATGTCCTCTATTTGATAAAATTGTTTAGATTTAGAGAATATGTTTTTCATTTCAAATATTTTAATATATATTTTAAATACATTTATTGAAATTTTAATAATTTTTAAGTTAATATACTAAATATAATTAAGGATTTTATTAAATATAGCAAGTACCCATTTTATAATAATAATTTATTCATTTTTCTATAAATTAAGTCTTTATATATTTTACAGTAATAGAAACTTTACAGTGTCCTGTTAAATAAATGTTGGTGTCCAATTTATAAAAGCTTATAAATCTTAAAAAAAAAAAAATATGGCGATAACATTAATTTAAATCTTATCATTTACAAATAACACCAACATTAATGGCCTATATTTTGTCAATATATTACAATTTGCTCTTGTACCTATGAAAAATGTTAAATAATGTAACTATATGTAACGTTGTATTTAATAATAAACCTACATACTAATTTTTTATAATAAATTTCATATCAAAATTGTAATTTTTTTTAGAAATAAATATAATTAAGTAATACACAAACAAACAAATATCCCAGTGTAGTTAAGATAACTAACTATATTATTAAAAAAAATATAAATATAAAATACTTAAATATATAACAATAATTAAAGTAAATTTTAAATTTATAAAATTATAATAAATTTAAGTCGAAAGTTTGTCACAAGCTTAAAAAAAGTAGGTGTCCGGCCTAATTATTTGTTAAAGAAAATAAACAAAAAATAACAATTTATTTTTCATTGTTTTTTACTTAAATAATTAATTTTCTGTTTAAAGGATGTATTTAAGGATTACTATATAATATTTTAGTTAATTACGTGTTATTTTGTGAATTTTTAAAAAAAGTAATTTCATTTTTATTTTTGTAAATACGTACATAAATATTGTTTTAAATGTTTTTTTTTATATGCTTTTATATTTTCACCTTCATATCCATTTTTAGTTTATATAAAATCTAAGTCAGTTACCAAATAATTGCTAAGAAGCTGTTAAATATACTATTTTAAATTTGTTTTATTTAAATACTTTTATTAAAATGGTATAAATAAATGTAGATATAAAAAAATATATAGTAGTTGGAAAACAAATATTAAATGAAATAGAAATGAATTGCTGTTTATTTTGTCTAAATAAAACAAGAAATAGTTTTATGTGTTATTAAAATTTAATTTTTATGAAATTCACAATATTATAAACACAATTATTTAGAATAACATCGAATTAGTAATGTATATTAAGTACTTTATAAGTTTATGTAAAAATGCAAAAAAAAAAGGAAATAAATAAATAATGTGTATAGTTATTAAAATAATATTTTTTTATTTGATTTTGTAATAGTATCCCGATATCAAGTAATATCGTACTGGGTTGACACTTGCTCTGTCGTGTAAATAATTTACACGACAGAGCATAAAAATGTCATCAAAATCATTTTTTTCCTGATAAATCAATAAAAATATTTATGGATCTGGTATAGATAAATAATTTTATGTAATTTCTTTTTATTTTCGATATAGGACAAATATCTAGTTTCACGAAGGAAAAAGGTCGAGAAAAATAGCAGTTTTTGATACCACTAGTGAATACTTTACACCAAACCTGTCGGCTTTTTAAAAATTAAGGGACTTTGGAGAACTGACTTAACTTTTTTTCTGTATTAAAGTGATTTGCTCAGTAGAATTGTGTTACCGTACTGTTAAGTTTAGAAAATAATAGTTAAATGAAAATAAGATATGCAATAGTTGTTATTGTAGTAGCTTTCTCAAAGTAATCATTGAAATAGTTTTATTAGATCCGTTTTTAAATTAATTTGTTTTTGCTGGTAGAAAAGATCCCGACAAATTATATCTATTAAATCTCTTTAAAAAAAAACCATTTAAATTAAGTTCAACATAAGACTCGTTATTGTAGCATAATACCAAAGATAAAATCTCCAGTATTGCTCTTTAAAAACTGACAATGTGAAAACTTTATCAAAATAGAAGAAATTCATTGAAATATGTACCCTATCGAAATTATATAGAATAGACTATATTCTATATAGTACGAATATAGATTAAGTTTTATGTATATAAATTATCAAACAATCAACCAACTTTTATGCTGAATGAGAAAAACGTAGATTCCTAAAAAAAGAATTCCTTGACAATATAAAACGTAAAGAATCCGTACCATGTACCAACATGTACTGAAACACACTATTCTGCAGGGAAATAAATACAAGCTATTACGAACGTATATTTTATTTAAAGAAAATATTGTAAGAAAAATTATCTACATCACGTTCTAGAATATTCCAAACTAAAGAGTAAACTAAGAGTAGACAAAATTCAGGAGTATGTTATAACATCATTTTTCAGAAATGTTATTCAGGAATTATGTATTTCATGTCATTCAGACATTTTGATATGGATCCACTAAATTGAACGATTTCATATGTTACGTCTTACGTGCATTAACTAATTCACGAAACGAAGCTTTGGCACACATTAGTATATATTGTATTGAGTATTGTAAACTTAAATAAAATTAAAATTACCAATTCCGGGCAGTTAACTAAATTTTAATTTAATTTAATATAAGAAGTTAAACAAAATTGATCAAAATTAAAATTGGTGGTAATTTTATTAAAAAACAAATCAACAATTTACATACAAACAAAAAAATATTGCTACATTTTCAATTTAGATTAAACCATTAAACATAATTTAAGTAACAATACAAATCACTGGAAACATAAAGCTTGCCCATACATAATAAAACATGTTAACGTGTTGTATCGATTGTGGGTAAGTTTACAACATGTTGACAACCATTTTGGAGGTTCACAAATCGGTTGAAGAAATATTAAAATATTTTAATTTAATATTGGGGGACGTTTTTTTTTACTATTTATGTCAAAAACATATTTTTGTGTTTGTTATCAATATTTTTATTGATTAAAATGATATTAAATTATAATTATTTTTCACTGAACTTTTATTAGAGATTTCTTTTTTTGCATAGTAACAACAGATTTTGACGGTTGTATTTTAATATCGGTTGTAAACCAATTTGAAATGTTTACAACTAGATTAACATGTTTACAACCAGGTTGAAAAATGTATGGGCAGCATTACGATTTATATTCATCGATGCAGCAAACAATATTTTTGGAATGCAAATATTTTTTTAAAATTTCTTTTCGTTTTCAATCGAACGTAAATCCAATTCGATACATTTTCCTAAAAGGTGACGAATTCCCGATACACGTGAAGTTCAAATTAAATATTACAATTCGTTCCATGTACAATCGCAACAGCTTTCGTAAAGTTACGTTTAATAATACAGAATACAAAAAATATATATTAATGATTTTAATTTTTCTGTGATAATTTAACTAATATTATTTCGGAAGCCGGATTTCGACAATGTAAATCAATAAACAACTTTTTACAAATTCAATAAGATTTTATTTAATACAAAATTTTATTACAAAACTTTAAAATTTATTCTTAACGTAACGTATGATGTTAACATAAATGATACGTAATTGTTGTAATGTAAAACACTCAGAGTTGGAAAAGAAAAGACACGCACTGAACACTGATGCTAATAAAATGATAATTACTTATGACCACATCGAAATCTTTTAAATGTAATGATTTTTTTAAAAAATAAACATCACAATCAGCCATATGGCTGAAGTGACCAAAGCCCTCCATTCCTCTAAACCTAAACTATCTTTCATAATAATTTTTTCCACACAATTTCATATTAAAAACTTATCCTTGTTTAGTCTTTTTTATTAAAATCCATCTAAACGTGGACTTACATTAATATGAATTTTAGTTTTCTTTTTCTTTTTGGGTTCAGTAAGTGATGATGGTGGTGAATTTTGTAATGGTAAAAAACTTTGCAAAAATTCAATTGTATTCAATAATGTATCAGAACTGACATTACCAATTTGATTTTTATCAAAACGAAATACATCCTTCGTTAAATCAGATGATTTTGCGTCTTCTAATGATTGTCGTCTATACAATTGACCACAAGTACAAACTGTTGTTGTTTCTATTGGTTCTGGTTCAGTGAATGTTTCCACTTCTGGTTCCATTGTTGTAATTGGTGGTGGAGGTTCGACTAAATATTTTTTAGTAAAAGAGAAAAATTGTTTTACATATTTTTAAAAATTATAAATATAATATATAAAAAATATACTAATATATTCTACAGGTCGATGACAATGTTCAACTGGTATCCATTTATGACAATAATTCCGTATGAATTGATCATTTCTTGGAAATATATTACGACCAACTTGATCAACTTGAACTTCCATGCTAGGTGGTATAAATGGCCATTTACCCTTGGCAGCAAAAAAACATATTATATCTGTAAAATAACAAGAATATATTATACATTAAAAAATATAATTTATTTAAAATTGAAAATCATACAATGAACATTAAATAGTTGAAAGAAATTTCGACGTTTCTCAAATTTCAATTTAGCTTGAATATTTGTAAATCGTTTATTATTTGTATTAGTAATACCAAATTCAAATGGTGTTTCATTAATACGTAAATTATTTAAATATCCTTCTATTGATAATAGTATAAAAATAAATAAAAAAAATATTATTAAATTTAATTTTAAAAACATTTTTTATTTTTTTTTTTGGTATCAAAAAGCTTAGTTACAAAATAAAAGCAGTATCAAATTGTGAATTTTTGTATATAAAACTGATGAATAAATTTTTGTTGAAGTTAAAATTATATCCTTTTATTTATAAAACTGGAAATAATTGTATTGAAATATTGCATGTTACCATGGTATTTAAATTTAATTTTGGTGTGACCCGGATGATATCATAGAAAATAAAAAATTTACAATTTTTATTATATGCATATTTAAAATATCGATATTATGATTTTTAGAAGGTATCCAAATTTAAATGAATTGAAATTACATTTTACAATTTGCAATATATTCTTTAAAATTATATTTATTGTGAACAATTTGAATTATTTGAGGCGAAATTTGTTAATATTAGTATTGTTAAAGTACTATCTACATTTATGCCCGCTTTAACAGTGCCAGCTTATGCTGAATATTAAGTTCTACCCGGTTTAAGTTAAACCTCACTTTAAGGAAGGCATATCTTTAAGCTAGCATTGATAAACCATATAAGATAAGTTTAACCGAAGTTGAAGCTTTGGAAAAGGCCTAAGCTTTCACTGTGAAATCAGGCATTTTAGACAAAATCAGGGTTGTACTAAGCCTGGGTTTCCAACATCTCAGCACGGTATTGCCCTGAACTGTTAAAACTTCCTCAGGAATTTAATACCTTAATAAAAATATTTTTAAGAGAGCTGTTGCCTCGTAACCCATAACTACTAGTACTTTCAGTCCTGAATATTTTATATACATTTTTGCAATGATTATTTTTTTCATACTTTCATTTTTCATAGTTTCAGAAATTGGGATTATTGCATTGGGACACTCTGATAATTTACTTTAGAATAATAGTTGTAAACAAATCATGCAATTATTTTCTGTATTATAATGTCGGGAACAATAAATGTCCTTATGCACTAAAGGATTTAGAAAAATATAATATTGTTTTTGTTTTTGTATATATATAATTTATATAGAAAACTTCATTTAACTATTCTATTTAATAACAGACTACATAGATACAACATAAATTAGTAATATGTTAGGAAATTATACCAGTTTAATTGAAATTATATGTATCAGGATACGACTAATGGTTTCACAGTAATTTATTCACTGAGAGAAAAATTAAATATTAAATCATATTTTATGGATAAATAAATAATTAAAAAATAAATAATATGGAATTGAAGATTTTTTAACTTAATAAATTGATGTCCCATAAATCTAAATAAAAATTTAATTTTACTTTAATCCAAAGCAATACAAAAATCAGCGAATCCATAGCTTCTAATGGTTACATTAAATTATGGGTAGGTCAGGTCAACCATTCCTCAAGACCATGTTTTCTTCTTCTTTCTCTTCTTAAAATGACCAGGATTTTATCTTACTTGTAAAATTCTATACTTTTTATTCACCCCTGATTATATGTACCCTAAAAAACTCAATATTTGGTTGTTCATGAGTTCTTTTTGTTTGTTCATGCTGGTTTCAGTACCGTTGGCTAATTATAAGATTTTAACATTTTTACATTAAGCTTAATATTAGTTTCATTTCTGCAGAATAACTCATACATCCTCCAGAAAGCAGCTCTGCTGACTACTTAATAAATAAAATGATATTGTAATTGTTGGCGACATCAATTGAATTTCCATAATTATAGTAAATTGATAAATGTGATTTTCACATTTTTTTTGGTATTAAAGGTGGGAAAATATTAGTAAATTAATTAGGTAGAATAATTTAATTAGATATTACAGGTTGAATATTAGTAATTTAGTATTAATTGAACGTAGTTGTATTTATGAGTTGTAACATCAAAACTAAACAGTGGATCTACCAAAATATATCAGACTTTAAAGAACAGATTAACAAATTCTCTATTTTTCTGATTCCATTTCATTTGCTTTCCGAATCTGATAATTTGAAAACGTAATTGCATAAATGATTTTTTCAATGTAGAATGAAGATAGGTTTATTAAATTTTACAGATTAATATATTTTTGTTCTTAAACATTAAAATTTTTGTAATTAGTAAAGTTAACTATATTATGTATAGCTACTAACTTTACTGAAACATTTTTTTATCCGATGAATAATAATTTTGTATGAAAGTTTGTATGATGTATAGTAAAAATGTTTAAGTTATGCACATTATAATTACTTGATATAATAAAATATTAAATTATTATCAGGAGTTATAGAATAATTATGAAGTACTGTGCTGGAAAGATATTGATTAAAACTGAATTCTATGGCTAAATCGGTGCAGGGAATTAACCTCGGAATAAAACTTCACATGGGAATTTTATACACTTTAAGTGGGATTGCTGATTACAGGGAAGATCTATCGTACATATTTTATCAAACTGGGAAAAGCACAGTCACCCTCATACAAAAGAGTTAATGTCATGTGTATACTAAAGACCACAATCTTATCCATATAGTGTCCAAATTACAAGATGATACATAAAATATTCTCGATTTTTGGCCAATATTAATATTGCAAAGTTCTCATCGCCATCAAATAGAAGAGTAGAAGAAAATGGTTTGGGTTTTACGGACTATTGAACCTTTATAATAGTATTTTTAAAATTAATTGTTATTTTTTCACTATTTGAACTCTCGCGAAAGGGAATGTGACTTGTTTTACAAATATATCCCCTCTGCAAGGAAGGATGATTCCACTTCCACCAATTTTCGAAAAATAATCGCGTTCTTAATGCCTGTTTACAATAAAAACTTATACTTTGTTATCCGATTAAAATATTACAACATTTAGTAACAACATTTTCGAAATTCTATAAAATGAAGTACTACAGATTTAAAATTTTCTACATTATATTCCTGAAATATTTTACAAAGTTCTGTTTTAACAAACTCCAAGTTTAGGGCTAACTTTAACAGGAAAAATGAAAGAAAGAAAAGATAATTAAAAGAAATTGTTTTACAAATCGTTATCGTCGTCATAGAATATTAAGATTATAATGATGATGATGAACAACTTGTTGAATATTTTTATAATAAAATAATAATTATATATTTTTTTTTTAATATAATTAAAAATATATTTTATATAAGGCAGAATTTTCCATATAAACAATTTTAATAATTATAATATAATTTCAATAATAAAATGTTCCCAGTTTAATTTCTTTAACATAATAATAAAATGATTTTCCTTTAATAATTTATTATTAAGATAAGTTTTATATTTCGGATGATTGAATCATTTAGCTAATCCGTTTATAACATTTTTTTTATTTATTATAAAATAAGTTTGGGTAACTAAATACAAGGTGGTGTCTATTAGTAAAATATGAAGACATTTCTTACCAATTTTCATATAAAAATACTAATATAACAAATATTTTCACAAATAATATTATCCTCTTGAGATTGGGTAATTGATTTTCTTATAGGCATAATAATAATATGAACAACAGTGGAATTTTATTATAATGTAAGGTCACAGGTTGTAATATGAGGCCTTAGACAGAACGAAATAACATCAATTATTTCGTTCTAAGTATCATTATGTTTAATTGAATACAACTTATGATCTACAGTTTGATAATTTAGTTTATACGAGACGAAGTTGTCTTATAAATTTCTTAATTGGTTTTGTAGGGAAACTTATTCTTCAAAAATTACAACTTAATATAATATAAGTAATAGCTATCAGCTGCCATACAATCATATTCATTAGAGAGTTGGCTTAAGCTGCTTTTTGGATATATCAAGTTTTAAGTTTACCAGATTTTTTAGTACATGTAAGCAATTATGAGATATCTCACTGGTTAATAATAATTGTTTATATTGATTACAATTATTATAAGCTTATTTCACCCTAGTTTATATAATAATTAGTTATAATTAAATTTTCCATTAAAATTTTAGTTCATTTTTATCTGTTTGAATTAAATGAGGGTTGTTAGAACGGCAACTTTAGGTGCTATTAATATATTTATCTTAATAAATATATTAATAGCACCTAAATTTTCTTCAGGTACTCTTGCATAAACCTCTTCCAATTATCTCCACATTTCGCGATTTCTAATTAATTTACCCCAATTATTCCTGAATTTTATTAAATCGTCCATTTTATTATTTTCAATTTTTAATTATATTTTAAAAATATATTAAAAAAATGAATAGTATTTAATATTCTTTGGCTCCTGTTTATAGTATAGAGAAGAACATATAATATCTCTCTACGTAACATGTAATTTCTGGTTCTATTTCCTTGTCATACTACACGTTTGTCTACCATATAAATGTTAGCACGAATAGAATTACCATATCAAATAAGTTTTTCTTGGTATTGTTGAGAATTTCCAAATTTTACCCAACTGTTTGTTATCCGTCTATCAATTTCTGTTTTTGTAAGTATTCTATATTTTTACCATATCATTTTTTTACGTTTTATAATTTTTTTACGACAAACTTCTTCACCTCCAACTGCTATAGTTTATTTAATATTAATATATATTCCAAATCTCTATCACTTTTAGCAAATAAAGTTATGTCATCCTTGAATCTTTAATGTATTGACATTTACTCATTTATAACCAATCTTAAATCCGATAAATCTATTTTTCTAAAACAATCGATATGAATGACATACTTTTATATAAATGGTTTCTAAAGCTAGTAATTAGATAAAACTTAAAAATTACAATAACTTTAATGATGAGTAAGTAACATAGATGATTTTCTAACTAATTGTGCTTGCCTAGATTATAGTGTAAGAATTTGACATTTGTTCTATTATGCATTTCGATTGTACGAAACTAATTCATAATTATATTTAATTAATTTGTTTTACAGTATTTGAATATAACTTATGTAGCTGTATGTAGACCAAACGAAGACAGCATAGATCTCAACATTATAGCAAGAAAAATAATTTTCAAAATTAACATTTTATTATTAACACTGAGGGGTGAATTTCTGTTGATAAAATGATACGGAAATTTTAATATTGAAAAATATTAAAATTAAGACATTTAACTTCTTCTCACTACAGCATGTCTTCATTTTCAATTTTCAGATTGTATTGATGTTGGGTAAAGAAAATTGTCTCGAGTTTTTTCAGTATCTATTTTTTACTTTGTATAATAATTATGAAGAGTTTAAATTACAGATTAACCCTGTATATTTTAATACTATACAAAATTATATTATAGCATAACGAAATGATTACAATAATTTTTATAAATATATTTTTTATATCAATATTTTCCTGTAACAAAAATCTGAATACACTAACTAAAATCCAATCCTTTCTACTTTTATTTTATATAAAATGATATGGTCGGTTTTAAAGGATTTCATTTTAAAAGAAAATATTTTTATTCAATTCTATATTATTATTTCATTTTAACAAATATTTTGATATTATGAAAATTCTACATGACTATATCGTAATAAGAGTCGATAATATTTAATTCGATACTTTAGCACAATAATCACATTATAAGATTTATTCCGTATCGTAATATTTTTTCAGCATTTTCTGAAACTATTTTATTTATACATCATGTTCTTTTGTACAGAAAATATAATAATATAAATAAATATTCATTCCAAAAGAGAATTATCTTGTTAAGTAAATTTCATTCATTAATATTTCATTTTTATTTCAACATTTATACAAAATTTGGTCCAAAGTTTCATCAAACTGAACAATGGTGAAATTTATTAAATTATGTTATACAATATATAAAAAATTTTTATTGACGTAATTTAAGGAGTTTACTTCAAGCATATCACATTTTAGGAATTACAATATTGAGTTGGAAATATTTCAAGATTTTGGTTATATTATTAGGTTCTATTATGTCTACATATTTTCATGTGTTGTACTGTGTACATCTTATTTAATAGTTGATATTATCAAGTAGTTAAAATTTCTGACCTTAAGCATAACGAGATTAGTAAAAATATTTTACTAATAGAACTGTTTCCTGGTATAGTATAGTTCCAGTGTTCTTGCATTTTTTGTGACTTCATCCATGTTTTTATTTCCAATTCTGTCGTGGCTCATTGTATATGACAGTTTGGTGAATTTTAATTCTGATCAATTTCTTATTCCTCTATTTTACTTAGCATTACACTTAAATATGTATTTATTTATTCCAGTATTTGTGATTTCAAAATTGTAGAGAATTATTTCTATTTAGCAGCAAAATCTCATCACGTTTGTTCAAACCTTCAACGATCTAATGGTAATACTGGTCACTGGAATACAGATTAAGAACGGCTGATTGAAATAAATATGATTATCAATATTTAATAAATTTAACCAGTTATGGTATAAAAGGCGGTCGAAAAAAGAATTAATTAGAATAGTATTTCGAAATTTATTCAGAATAAGCTAACCAAATATATGAATTTAAGAGTTCAGCTTATTTTTAAAAGTTATTACGTTGTTGTATAGTATATAGGAAATTACTATAATAAGTTGATTAAATTACCCCTTACTGTGTTCTATTTAGACCTTTGTATAATATAATAATGTATCCTTTGGGTATATAAACTTTATAATATAAGACCACAAAAGTTAAGCAAAAGAGTTGGTAAGTAAAACGTGATAAATATAATTTCGATGATATTTTTTTTATCCCCCGACTGCTATTAACTTTAATGTTATCACACGTTGACGTTAGATATTTTTAAGATTTATATTTATACATTTCTTAAAAAATAAGTTAAATTTTTTTTTAAAACTATGATTTGATTAAATGCTCCATGGATAATATTAAAAAAAATGTCTTGCTATGTCAGTGTACCAGAAGCAATGTTGTTGACAATTGTATTAATTTACAAATAATCTGAAAAATAATATTCAATACTAAAATTACTTGTATAGTACAATTGACATGATGGACAAAAACGAATAGTTTATCATGAAAGTGAAAATTATAGATTAGGTCGTTTCACGGTCATTTATAAAACAAATTTAATAAAATTGATGAATTTCATAGTTTTATAGTAGGTTTAGGTTTACAGTAATTGTGGGCCACACAAATGTAATCATTTAGCTTATCATTTAGCCCTTCTAATTATTCGTCACTGACAATGCCTCCTACTATTGATGAAACAGTATATTACTGCATTAGTGACATCCGCCACGATTCTTAAAGAGCGATAACATAGCCTTCGTCCTTGTATCGACAGAATCTACACACCTGATTGGATTATAGTGATTTATAAGGAAGCATTTTTCCTACTCATATTAAAGAGCACTGTTGATCGCATTTTCAAAAGTCCAGGAGTGAACAGCTTCGAATGTCTTAGCCTTTCAAGTATGTTCCAGTGTAATTCCTGAGATTGGGCAGTTTTTTTCTGCAGTTTTATAGTAAAATCACATGAATTACTTGTTAAAAAATCTTTATATATGACATGTTAATCATGTCATCTACAGTTCATCAGAATTGTATAAAGTTTACTATTTTTATTTGCATTTGGTAAACTTTAATTTAGTATTGTCATTTAACTGCGGAAAATATTTTTTTGGCTAAATATAAAACGTTTTATTGTAATTGGCATAAAATTTAAAATTTTTAATAAAATCTGTTAAATTTTAGTTTTCTACATTCGTTGCTATTTTCAGCATACAAACAATTTATTGTATGGAATTAGTATTATTCCCTTGGCAGAGTGGAAATTATGAAAGTTTTAATCTTTTTTTTTTATATGGAAATAATTTATAATTGTATCTAAAAATAAACTACTGTATTTGAAATGCAATTATGTTTTTCGTACTATAATAAAACAAATATAAAGTAATTATTTTAAATTTAGCTGTTATGTATATGAATACTAACTAGTTCTATGTAGTTTGATTTTAAAAATCCTTCAAAGTTTTAATTTATACTTTTTGAATATAATATTTTTGAGTATAATTTAAAGTTTTTCGGGAATTACATTTAATTTTTGTATAAATACAATAAACTTTTTAATTTATTTGAAATCATTTTGGATTTCTGTTGAAATCACATTCAACAGATTCATTATAAAGATTTAGATTCACACATACATGATTTTAAGCAATTTAATTTTTAACAAAGTGTTTGATATATTCTGCATTATTTCGTTTTATTTTATTTACCTGGAAGCAAAATTTATCTACATTATAGATAGTTCAATCGTAAGTTTGGCAAACTGCGGAAGTTGAGGATTTACTATATAAAGGAAAATGCTCTTACATTCGCTAAGTTGTACATCCTTTTAGACAAATTACTTAAAAAAATTATTTTATACAATAGTTGAGCATTTTCTACTCCATAATGCCGATTTCACAGTGAAGCTTAAGCTACTACCTTCTACCATAGCTTAAATAAAAGCCTTCCTTAAACTCAGATTTAACTTAAGCTTCAGTTTTGAAACTTTTTGTTATTAATTTATATATTTACAAATATAAAATAGTTTCATAGGAAATAAATTCATATACATTATAAAAGTTATTAGAAAAAAGCTAAAATTACCATTACACTGTTAAACATTAAAGTTAAACTTCTTCTCCTCCATATTATAAACTTATATTTTTATATATAAAAACCACACAAAAAATAATATATACATACATTCACACTAGCTCACAGATTCCAATGTCACCTTAATTTTTATGATTCATTGATTCATTAATCAATAATATTATTTTCAATTATTATTCACAATAATTCACATTTTTCGCTTTAGCTAATCTCAAGGCAAATCAAAATTTTCATTGAGAAATCAATTGAAGTTAGGCCTTAGCTTAAGCTGTGAAATCGGGCATAAGTAAATTCTCAATTTGGTTTTCTTAGTATTATTTTTTGAATAAGTTAATTGAAAATCGTCATACTATTGAACTATCTAAATGTATATGATTTTTGCTGGCAGTTTGATATTTATCTATATCACATAAATTGTGCTCTATATTAGAAAGTTTAAAACATGTTTTTAATATTTTTAAAATTAAATAGGAAAATAATTGTAAAATATATTTTTGACTATTTAAATTGCTTTTTTTTTTCAAAATTTGAATTTAAATATCAAATTTATTCTTTCCATTCAATCAAATATGAAAACCGTGAATTATTTTTGGATTTGTTAATTTTGGTTTTTTGAAATGAAGTTTAAAATATGCAAATAAAAAATTTCAATATTTATAGTTAGAATACGACGCCATCTTTAATATTTAATATTTTGTATAATAATTAAATTAACAACTATAAAATATGATTGATAATAAATGCTAATTTATTAATTCGTTTTGCTTGAAATTGTACCCATCTTTTCAACCTCTCCAATAAACAGATTTTTTGAAAATTATAAATCATGAAATCACTAAAAATGATTTACAATTTTGTATTTTTATTTAGTTAAGATACGTGACCGTAAAATAAAATAAAGACTATAGTAAAAATATTTTTGATGCAAAAAGGATTTTCTTAATATACAATTTATACATTAGCATGAAATTTACATTTATATTATAAGTATATACAACAGGTTAGCTTGTCATATACATGACCTAAGGATATGCTTTAACAGTTTCCGTAAGCATGTTTTACCAATTTTTCACTTCTTCAGCATGAAATGCTAATAAACCTGAAATATATCATTAAGGAAGAATATAATTCCCTAGGAAATGTTACAGTAGTTGTGTGGTTTTGGTTCAAGTGTTTTAATTTGATGGTGTCAGGATTTTGCAAAATTCTTGTCAAGCATAATATTTTTTGTTAAGAGGCTAAAGTTTTTTTTTGTTAAAAGGCTTCAAATAAAATTGTATTTTGCATAATAATTTCAGAAGAATGATATTTATATAATGTTACAATATAAATATGTATTGTTAGATATTTATATATAATTTTATTAGATATATTAAAATAAATCTAATTTTCTGACATTGCATAAATAAGAAAGCATTTTTGAGAAAGTGTAAATTGGGTGTTAAATAAAATTTATATGAATTGATGTCACGAACAGTTAATATCTTAAATCAAACCATAGATTTTTTATTAATGAAGATATCCTGATGCAAAGAAGGCTAGAAAAAATTAGAAATTAAATTTCTAAAAATTTGTAATCTTCTGTAATTTTGTACTATAAATTTTCATTGCATGGAATTGTATAATATTAACTAAACTAAATGGTTAATATTGGTAGACTTTGGCGTATACGCGTATACCACTCGTATATACAAGTAAACCAAACGTTTCGGGTGATAATTAAGCAAAGAATAAAATAAATATTTCTTTATGAAACAGGACTCTAGACTCTAAACTAGTATGGGAATGTATGCTCTGTCAAACAGCTGTCTAATTACAATAGAGTTACTCTAATATGGATGTAAGAGTATGTGGGTATTATTGGAAATGAAGTCACAAGAAGCCATTTAAAGTTTATTGAAATGATTGCAGGGTTTCAAAATTTCTCGAAAAAGAGGTACTTGGACTCAGTAAACCCGAATTTCGTACAATAATTGGTCTTTTCACAGGAAACTGATCGTAATATAATCAGAATGAAATTAGGAAGTCAGATAACTGCCCGGAAGTCAGATACAGCCGTTAGAAAAGTTCTAAGCTATGTTATAGAAGCCACAAATTCGTCCAATATGTATGTACCATATACAATAGTTCTTTTGTCCGCGATATGGCAAGGACCATATAAAACCTTTATGTCTAATATAGGGTTCAGGAATAAAATCTACTGATATGAGTTGCCAAATTTGAATAAAATACAATTTTTCTTAAAAAAACATATATTAGAATTTGAAATTCAAACTTAAAGGTCAATCAGATTTTATGATCTCACAAATTATTTATAATTCAATTTTCAGAATGTTATCAGATCTGTTTTCCATATTGAAAATGAACATTCTGTAATGAATGCGTTTGCAAGAAATAACGATTCATTCTGGTTCCAGTAATCGATGTCAACTACGTCTATGTCAACTATTGTTATTGTTAAAGCAAAATTGGAAATTATACTTATCTGTGATCTGTCCTACCTATACAATTCACTTTTCCAGATTGTAATACAAGTGATACTGGTGGGAGATAAAATATATGGAAATTTTTACAGCAATTTTATATTAAAACACTTCCAAATCGACAATTGTTGCTCAGTGTATAGTAAATATGTTTTTGTCATTATGTCATTTTCCTGATACTACTGAAACTGATGAACTCTATAACACATATTTTATTATGTATCAATGTGACACCCCATACCATTGATACCAACAATATTTACTTAAATCAAAAAATTTATATAATATAAAATTTAATATTAATTTCGTATATTTTTCGCCCTATATTTATACTATAATTTTCACTTAATATTCTCATAGATTATTTTAACAACCTTTTTTTGACATTATCTTAATCATGTGTCTGCCGATAGTATTTGTTTGGCCTATAATATTGTTGGTTTCTCTGTTTTTTTTATATATTTATGTTGATCGAAAAGGGTTTCAAAGGTCACTTATTAAGAATATACATATCAAAGATTGTATATTCAATTTAATTTTATGGTATGTATACGATATATATGTGTAAATATTATAATCAATGATGGTCGATGATGAATGAGATAATATGAATGTTTTTATATATACTTATCCGTAAACCCTATCGGTGGTAATTTAAAATAATCCTTTTAAGGATATAGTATACCTAAATCACTCGAAATTTGGAATAAATTAACTGAATTTAAAGAGTGTTATTTGAATAATATTCGATTTTTTTAAAGTATAAACTTGAAAATGAATTAATTTATATATTTCGGAATTTACTTAAAAAATATTGATTGATAATCTTAATTATTGAGGAGATTTAACAAAACTGTAACAGACCAAATTATATAAAGATTTACTTCTAAACTTTAATTTCACAACTTTGCGTTTTGTTTAGACTTAATTAGAAATTGAATTCTTATATGTTCAATTCACTGTTCAATGTTGATATCAATATATTTATGTTACCAGTTGGATTTATAATGATGAACTAACAAATATTATGCCTAAGAGACTATGGGAGTATGGAAAAAAGAATTTTTTGGTTAATTTTGTATTTTTAACAATATACGTAAACATCCTTAAATTTTCAATATTATAAATATATAAAAAAATTTATTGCTTGAATATAAATTTATTATTAATTGGATTTTTATGGGAATATTTCATTATTTTTCGATATTCATAAATTTGGAATAAAAAAGTCTATTAAAAATTTATGTACTGTTTGTTAAAATAATTCAGTCCCTAAGGATAGCAAAAAAAAAAAATTTCATAAAATTGAAAATCATAAATTGTTCAAATAATTTAACTTCAAAAGCTGTAGGAAAAAAATCATGTATGTTTATGAGATGTCATAAAAACTATCAGAAATAGACTAAATATTCCTTTTCGGTTTGAATATTCCTCAGAGCCCATCCACACAATATATTTTTCCAGGCTTGTTGTGGAGACTAGAGAATTAATTTTTCAATGTCAAACGTTTTTATACGCAAGTAAAAATTTCTTAATCTTTTTCTAACATGAATAAAACAAAGATGAAAATATCGAAAGTTAAAATTATCGAACGATAAAAGAGATTGTATTAAGGAGCTATAAAATTCAAAAATTCTGTCTGAAATCAATTTTGCTGGCAAATTTCCAAAATTTTAGTAACATTCAGTAAGTCATATGAAAAATATGATAAATTTAGTATAATCCGAAACATAAATTTACATTTGATTGAAAAATAAAATTAATAAACGACTAAGTTATTTGTAAAAACTATGTTTTGCTACATAAATTTGTGCTAAATAAATGGAAAATAATTAGATAGGATTATTTATAGTATATATTTTATAAAATATTAAATTTACTTTTCAAAATATTTAAAATAGCAAGTATATAAAATTTTAACAAATTAAAAACTTTGATCATTGATTTATATTAAAACAAATTCTTATCATTTATTGATTTATTAAAGAATGTGACATTTTGACATTATAAATCTCCAGACAATTTTATTTTATAATTTCTTCGACATCAAATACAATAAATTTTCTAAATTATTATTCATTGCTCGAAATAAATATAATTTTTTTTTTTTATTTTTATTTTTCCTGTTTCGAATCTATCCCAAAATTTTGAAATGTTTAAGTTTCAATAAAATTGTCAATCATGTTTTGTCTGATGATGAAAATTTCCTTTTACGATGATGATTCCATAGATTAATGTAAATAAGATTAAGTAAAAATAAAAGAAATTTGACAAATTTTTTTTTTTAAATACTAATTCAATTTTTAATGGGAAAAGTTTTTATTCATAACAAAAAAGGAATCCAATTCTTTTATCAAATTATCCATAAAAATATTGAACTTTAAAAACAGATTTGAATATTTTACAAAAATTACATTGTTTTCAGGAAAATATTTAATTCATAACATAAAAGTTTGTTGTGTATTTAAAAGATATTTTATTATTTTAAGAATGAGTGAATTTATTTCTGTTAAATAAAAACATTTTTTGAATGATCAAATGTTGAGCATACAAGTATTATTATTATATTGAAAAAAAAAAATTGTATATTACATAAATTTTCAGTTTCAGGATAATGTATTTATGTATATGTATATAAAAGTTTTACAAGTTTAAAAGATTTTTAGAGCTTTTTATCTTACTATGCTATACAAAAATTGATAAAATTTAATATAAATATGATTTCCATTTTCAATATTATAACTTGATAAAATTATATAAATAATTTTTGTCAATATGTCAATATCAAAATGCTATAATGCCAGTTATACACAGAATATATTACAAGAAAAGTGAAGGGTTTGTAATTTGAAATTTGAAAGTATATGTTACAAAGTTATTTTAGTTACACTGAATAAAATGTTTCATAACATTAGAAAATTTAACGTTATGCTATTAAATAATACTTAAAAATAACGTTACAACATTTTATGTCTTCTGTTTTTTTCTTCATTTCTTTTATCTGTTTTGTAAGCATTGATATCCAAAAATCCTATGGTAATTTAAACGTCTCAGCAAAGAGTCTCAAAAGTTAATATTTTTCGCTGTCTTTAAATTAAATTATATATCTGTAACTTTGATTAATGTTAAGTTCTTCATTGCAAACTTGAATTCAGTTAGAGAAATATCCAACTGAAACCGCATCTTAATGCATTTGAGCATGTAGTACACTACCACTATGTTTATCATTGCCAATTTATCGTTATAATCTGTGTATAAAATATATTTTTCAAATAGCATTAAAGATTTATTTAAGTAACAGACTGAGCACTTCATTTTTAATAGACTTTTTTATTCCAAGGAGCAATGAGCTAGTCAGGACCAGACATTGCTCCTTGACAACTACTACCTAAATGGTCTAAGAAAAATTAACATTTTTTAACTGGACTAGATGGATATAAAATAACCTCATTTATGCTAGGGTTCACGAAAATAGTGCTAAATCGCTACTTGCTAGCTTGGACAGTTTGTATGGGCTCACAACTCGAACCAACCAACCACCATAATAATTAAAACATTAAAGGATATACTTACAGAAAGTTTCCTATATTAATTTTTTGAAAATTATCTATATTTTATTTTAGTTTGACAGACAATATTTTACCTTATAAGCAAATTAATCGCAAATTCGATTTTTTTATTATAAAATTATGTTATCAATTATCATAATCATAACACAAAAATTCTATATTACGTTACGTTTTTCATTGTTTTACAAAATTGAAAATTTTCATTTTGTAAATATCCGTATCCGTTTCGTTATTATATCGTTAATATTTCTACAGGATAATATTATTTTTAGTCAATTATATTATTATGTAAAGTAGTTTTAAATAAATTTCCATATAAATCAGTAGGACATCTGATTAATTGGGTTTAGACTTTAGAGGGATTGAATGTCTAAAGAAGATCTACTTATATTTCCTTAAATGTAATTACTATTACATAGCAGGGTGTATAAAAAAAACATTTTATATTTTGCAGTCTTTGTAGAATATTTTTTAAGAGCTTCCTTTATCGAGAAATATTGAATTGACCAAATAATCGAAATTTAAATCAATAAATTTACTATATCTATAAAAAGATTTCGTTTTATTATTTATGGTATGTTTTTATAAAATACTAAAAATATTATGTAAGTTTTTTAAAAATCCTTTAGAAAACATAAAAAAAATATACAAGTTTACTTAAAAATATTATGAAAATACGTGACAAAATGATGATTTTTTTTTGTACAAAAGGTACCTACATATAAAAACCAGGGCTGGAAACCAATTTGTATTTTAGATTGGTTTGGATTTTTTGTTTTTGGTTTTGGTTTTAAAAATATTTAAATCATGGAAAAATATAAAAATACTGTAGAAATTTTTATTAATTAAATCATGTTAGAATACTCGGCAGCTGCGGTCAAAATTTTGAAGCTCTCATAGGAGAATCATATGTAGCTCTTTGAATCATGACTGAAAAGTGAAAACCGACAAATTATCTATCTTAATTTAATAATTTCTAAAGTTTACCATTCTATCACAAATCAAGTTTCAACATCTAGGAATTATTTGATTTTATGCTTAAGTATTGTAACTCAAATATATCATATAGCAAAAAAATACGACATTATTATCGTAAGTTGCTTTAAAACTTATTTTCAAAAGTATTCTATCTTGAGTTGGAAATGATGTACGATATCATATTTATATTGTTAATCAATCTGATTAACTCTTAGTCAAGTTAGTACACAATGAATTCAGTTTGAAATATGTTAGGTGTTCAGTTACAATACTAATGAAATAAAATTTATTTATTCTAACAAAAATTTTTAATTATTCATATTTTAATTTGAAATAATGTAGAAATAAATTATGTTTCTAATAAATACAAATTTTTATGGATCTTCAACTAGGATTGAACGAAAATCATATGTCCGTATGTATGTTCTCCTTAAAAGTGGTAATTTTGAGTTACAATACTATGAACATAAAAAAAAATATGTTATTTTAAATTTATGGGTTTAGTTATGCTTTTGAAAAACCTGGTTTCCAGCCCTCATAAAATCTAATAACGTATGTATATATGCCTACTATAGAATTTTTATATTTTAAAGAAAATTGTCACGAAAATTTTGTATTTTCCGCTTTTCAAAAAAATATATTTTTATGTATTTGATTTCTATTACATATAATTTTATTTTTATGAATTTCATAAAATGACAAACCAACAAAAGATTTATTTTATTATCTCGTTTTTGTTTTGGTTTTTTAAAGATTTACGAAGAATATTATTTTTTTTTATAGTACATTAAATTTTAAAAATTTAAATTTTATGAAATTTCTGAATACGATAATAATTATAAAAAAGTTTATTGAGATGACAATAACTTCTTAAAAAGTTTTATAATACAAAATTTAAATAAAAGTTTCGAATCTATTATAAGTTTTGGTTTCTGATATCTATAAGCAACCATAGAAGTAATTTTAATTAAAATAAAAAAAAAAAAATCTTTATGTATATATGTACGTAAATATGTACGTAAATAATTTTATTTGAATCCCTTCGGATATTTAACAAAACTTTTATATTTTTAACATCACTTCTCAAAAACTTTTGAATTATTAGTAGTAAAATAATGGGTTCATAATAATTAATGGTTTTAGGCTATAGGTCAATGATAATGAATTATTATTTCGATATTTTTTTTATATCATTATATTCATAAAAAAAAAATTATATCTTAGGGTGATATTTTCATGTGTAAAAAACATTATTGCCGATAAAAAAAAATCAGATAAATCTTAAAAGTATATTTGAGATCGAAAACGATATAAAACGTTATAAAAATAAATAACGTAACGAGAAAGTTAGGAAAAAATATATAATAAGTTTTTTTTATAACATTTAAACAGGTATCCGGTTAATTGACCGAAAATAACTCAACACATTCATAATTAACCGAAACATGATTTACTAAATAAAAATTTGAATGAATTTCGAAAAAGTTGACATAACTCATAATAGTATATTAAAAAAAATGATTTACTTAATTCAAATTTACCAAATGCATGTAAAATATTCACACTTTTCCGAAAAACTAATAAGTCGCGAATATAAATAAATATTAAAATGTTTTACGGAAAAGTGTATATTGTAAATGCATTTGGTAAATTTGATTCAGTAAATCATTTTGTATTAGTTCAATTGTGTATTCGGGCAAAAGTGATTCTTGACTAATTAACTATCACAAATTAAAATGTATAACATCGCAACATCGTAACACATTTTGTGATACTTTTGTCTTGATAGCTAATTTGGTGTCACATATTCTTTTTGTGATCACATAGTTGAAAAAATATTTGGATTTAATTTTGATGCCGTTGCCACAAATCACTTGAAATACTTCCAGCTTCTATTTATTACGATTATTATTATTCATGCATTTAAAGTTCTAAACGGCTCTGATATTTTATAATAAAATTTCAAAAGTGTCCACACAAAAAAAATTAAATTACGTAAAACGTTTTCTTTTTGTTACACATAAATAGAAAGAATCACAAGTAGGACGCGCAGATAATGTATCTCTACTGCATGCTATCTGAATCTTTAATTATGATTGAAATCGAGTTTATAATGAAGGAACCACAATTTCCCCCAAAAGCTACACAGATTAATAAAACAAAGGGCAAACAGGTTTCATTTCACTTGTGCAGCGTTATGACTATATGTTAATTCGGCCAAGAGTGCAAATGTAAATTTGTAGTAATTTATTTATAATATAACACTTAAATTTTTACATTAGTGCTTACATAAATTAATTGCTACAAATTCTTTTCAAATAGATACAATTTAACGATTTACTTACTGATTTTTTTCAATTAATTTCTAATTTTTAAGTAGCGTTTTTAATCTACTTTTAATGTATTAAGATAATATTTTTCGGCAATAAATGTAATCTCAAAAGCATTTTATCTATGTAAATCCTAAAATTTAATGTAAAACCTCTTAAAAACAAAAATTCGTTAAACTTTTGAAGATGGATGAAGAAAAATCAATTTAATTTAAATATCAATATAAATATAATTTGTTTATAATTATTATTATTATAATTTAATAATAGAAACTTTGAAATATAAATCGTAATTTTTAATTATAATTGTTGTCCTAGTAACAAATTGAAGACTATAAAAGTAAATTATTCCATTTTTATTTTTAGAACTAATAAAATATATTTTAAATAAAGAATTAATTTTTTAAAATATAATTTCTTAGAAATTATTTTATAATGTAAATTAATTTCTATATACCTGAGTATTTCAAATAAACCAAATGATAATAAAATTTAATAAAGAAATAATTGCTAAAGTTTTGAAAAATTAAACACGTGTCTAATTGTTTCTGAAGCATCATATAACAAAAAAATTAACACTTTATGTTTTACCACCGTTTAAATAACTCGAAATATGTGCATCCCGATTTTGTGGAGCATAAACTATGATAACCTAAACTTACCCGTGTGACACATTTAATTAAAATCGGATAAATGCAATTATGAGATATTGCTACGCTCTACGCATATAAGTAAGTGAGTCAGTACTGAGGTATGCGAACCAGTTTTTTGTTCCATTTCTGGAATCGACAGACTTGTTTTTTGGATATGATTATAACAAACTGCTGCTATTACTTATTTTTGTTACCATAGATGACGACGTTAGGAAGCAGTAGCAGTGGCAGTCTAATATTAATTAAATATTTAATTATTTTTTATATTAATTTTTTGTTTTTGTTTAATTGATGCTTGTATTAAGTAAGCAGTTGTGGCTAATCTATTAACATTTGTTTATTCTCAGTATGTGAGAAAGAGGAAGAAATCAAACTGAAGGATAATAAAATATTTTATTTCTTTATATCTTCTTCTTAGTTCCTATTACGGCTAGAGGACAATAGGGCATCTATAAAACATGACATATCCAACTTCCGGGCTTTGATCTCTGCTGAAACTCGTTTTTGTGGGCATCGCGCGTAAGCAGCTCGTGTTTAGTTACCATATTATCAGGATCTTGCATAGACAACGGTTTACAAAGCTCTGATTAGTGATTCTTTATCCAGTCATGTTTCGCAACCATAACTTTAAAATTGGTGATGAAGATATTGAAACTGTTGATACCTTAGAAGTGTAATAATAGCAGATGGCGCCACTAAAGAAGATATCATTTCCAGAATCAATAAAGCTAAGGGTACTTTTGCTTAGTTTCGAAACCTGTGCAATTCATACATTCTATCTTTCACTACCAAAATCAGAATCTTCACAATATTCAATTCCAACATTAAATCTGGTTCTGAAACACGGATTTCTTTATATATGTTTCCTTTTAACATAGCTTGGAGTTGATACTCGATTACGATTATTAATTATCGAAAATGTGAAAGAAAATACAACTGAACGAAATTGACTTTCTTTTAATACAAAATTCCATGTACGATAAGTGAGTTAATTTTTCAAAATTATCAAGAAAACAAAATTAATAAATTTAACATTTGTCTTTGGTATAGATTTGGAACAATTTGCAAAATATGAACCGACAGGTCCTACCTTCTTTATCTCATGGGAAAGGTCTATTGCAAAATAGTGTGCTAGACTTTTTGTTACATTACGTTTGGGTGCTAATAAACACATGTCCAAACTTCAAAATTGTATATAAAAAGAAATCTTTTTTATGTAATTTCCCGGTCCATTTTCATTCGACTATTTATATTTAATTTATAAATTTAGCTAATTATATTCAAATTCAATGAAAATTTTATAATTTTAATTAATAATAATGCTATAAAAGAATTTTTACAATTATTACAATTGAAATAAATAAATAAATACAATTTAAGTTTTTCAAATGATCAAAAATAAAAACAAGGAAAATCTTTAGAAAATAATTTACAGATTAAATAAACTAATTAAAAAGTATATTTAGTTTTATATACATATATATTTTTAATTAACCTTTCAATTTAATTTAATTGACTTGTGAAGTATATATATTTAAAATTACCTCATTAAAAGTATTTTGAAAATAATTAAAATGGAAAAAAAATGTTTATTTATCTGAAATCCTAATAAAAAAATAATGTGATAAAAGTTAAATTGGTGTTGAGTAACAATAGATAATTACGTCAATCAAAAACGTTATTTTCATATTTATTACACTTTTATATTTTGTGATTTCATCAGTGATGTCAGTGGAAAGATTGATCGAAATTAGAAATGAATAGAAGATTTTTTTTTATTATTAAGATATATTTAGCTATAGTAAAAATTACTCAAATATAAACGCCACCCAAACCACGACATAAAAACAAAAAAAGGATTTATATCCTTGTTCAAAAATGTATTGTGTTCTTAATGCGGAGTTAAAATGGCAAAGACATT
Organism: Rhamphomyia laevipes; assembly: GCA_963920725.1. Classification (NCBI taxonomy): domain Eukaryota; kingdom Metazoa; phylum Arthropoda; class Insecta; order Diptera; family Empididae; genus Rhamphomyia; species Rhamphomyia laevipes. The sequence goes on from OY987259.1 coordinate 45,446,194, forward strand.
TTTTATTGTTCCATTTTTATTTTATTTATATAGCTGGAGAAAAATGTTTGATATAACATTGGATTTAGGTAGGAAGGTAAAAAATTTAATTATTTAAGAATCTGGAATCTGAGTTTAATGAATTTAAGTTTTTAATTAAAATGATAAATCTAAGGGAAAAAAGTTATATTAAAAATTTACAAGAAAATCTTAAATTTATAACCAAGTCCTTGGGGGGGGGGGAGGGGGAATAATATATTGTAAATTTACTTGTTTCAATATAATTTCGTAAATGCTAAATGTGTAAATTGAAATTGAAAAAATCAAAAACGCAATAGAAAAATAAATAAAAGTCATTCCAAAAATTTAACTTAATCAATGTCAAACAAGTTTGATAAAAAATCGATTTATTTTTGATATTTATCAGCGTAAAATGAATTTCAAATTACTTTAGGCATATCAAAACGTAGGTGACGATGGTTTTTGTTATTAAATAGTTAAAGCTGGAATCATTTTGTTATTAAATAGTTAAAGCTGGAATAATTGTGTCACCATCACCGTTGCGTTCACAACTGTGTAAAATGCATAGTTTAATAACTAGGCATTTACAATGATCAACAATAATGGTGACAGTTGACAGTGTAATAAAAAAAAAATCTTATATCAATGACGTGACAAAATACGACTTTGACACAAATACGTGTTTGACGCGTTCTTATAAATGTGGTAGAACACTTCTTTTATATTAAGAAGAAACATTAAGGATCAATTTCACAAAAAAGTAAAGATATTTTTCAACGCGTATAATGAAACTTTAAGGTTACCGTTTACAATCGCTGTCACTATGATTCCAGCTTAAAGTCATGAGAAACGCTGGTTAAATCTTAATCGTAAACCAATTATTGTAAACCAGGTCATTCATGTTTTATTTTACAAAATCCTTAACTATTACAAATTGATAATTTATTTGACCTGGTAGCAACTTAAACAATGTAATTCGATCTGTAATAAAACTGAATATAATTTATAAATCAATACATGCCAGATTTGAATTTTAACTTTTTCAACTTTTGTTCATCTTTCATTATATTCGACTACTCCATCAAAGAAGTCACAAATATCGCTCCTTATTGTCGTATGCTATGTGCTATGTTGTTGTGTGGTAGCAATTTAAGTTACTCAACTCCAGACCAAAGTAATGGTATTATTTTAAGTTGTGCTGAGGAGATCGAGGTTTGAACCTGGGCTGTAGTACAATGCAATAATAAAATTAAATTCTAATGATTACATTAACTTTTAATATACTTCGAATCTTCTAGTTTTAACTTAACCTAGTAAATATAATTTTAAAAAATATCTTTAAATTTAAATATTTCATTAAATAATTAAAGAGCTCAGGTCTTTATGGAAAAATATTTTTCAAATTTCCACAGAAAATTATTTGTGGTAAAAATTCACGTTATTTATATTGGTATTCAATTAAACCACTTCTGGCTATTAAATATATGTTTTTTATATTATCCCAAAAGTTTACTTATGTATGCGGAAATATTTCCTATAAAATTTTCTTTTACTGCTTATTTTCCTTCTTTTTTTTTGGTAAATAATATCCTTAAAAATTGGAAGGATAAAATTTATTTTTATATATTTTAAAATATCCTCTTATATCGCGTCAAAAACATCTAAATATCATAATAATAAAGCAGAGCAAAAAGTAAGATATCAATGGAAAATATCATAAAATCATTTCAATCCGAATATTTGTTATAATGTGAAAGGAATATCCATAAATAAATATTAATAATACAATTAAATATATAAAGGTAATATGTACCACTACATATAAAATCGTCCTTTTTTTTATTAATAATATGATATTATTGAATCAGGATTTTCATTCTTTTCATGTCGAATGCATATATAAATATAATATAAAAACGAAAATATTGAATTGCGTATGAATGAATGTGTACATAATATTCACAAACGGAAGATCCCAGAAATTTTAAAATACGAATTCGGTATGATTTTTTATCTACCTATTACTGTTTTGTGGCTATTGTTAAACATTTTGTATAAGAATGAAGGCAATTTCCTGGAAAATAATATGATTTCCTTGAAAAATGAAGATAAAAAAAAAAATATATTAAGAAATTTTGTTAACTTAGTTTTGGCAACACTGCTATTTAGGCAAATTCAAATTTACCTAATAGGACATAGAAGTTTTTAAAGTATATTCAAATTTTTTGACAGTTTTGTGACAGGTAAAAGGTATATTTATATTAAGAAAACTTTTGAATAAAATTTATTCAAAAAAAAAATAAAAAAGCTTAGCTTTTGTCTGTTATATGATATAAAAAGCTTTTGTCTGTTAAATTAAATTTAAAACAGATATAGTTCAAAAATAATAATATTGAAATAAATTTTTTCCGAAAATAAAGTTTTATGTTAAGCAAACCTTTTAATAATAATACTTCAGTACGCCAAAAACTTTTGTATGTTGATATGTAAAAGAGGTTTCGTATGGTTTAAAAAACCTTTATTTCGTAAAAGCAATTAAATCAACTTTACCAATGATTATTTTTATAATCAAAGTTCATGTATAGGCTGGGCTATATAGTTTCTATCAGTTCAGTTCAATTTCGATTCGATTCGAATGATTAAGTGGATTGAAATTGAACACATAGCAATAGATTAAATCACATTTTTTTAAACTATCATAAATTTCATTCGCAAAATTCCAATCGTTCCAAACTCTTTCTATTTCATTTAATACGATTCGATCTATGTGTCCACTCAATCGATTTCCCATACAAAATATATGATGATGTCAAATTTGAAATTTACTGAACGAATCGAAACTGAACCGATGATCGAAACTATTTAGCCACACTTTAGACTTTAGACTCTAAAGTTTAGAGACCAATTATTTTTCATTATTGTAAATGTCTATTGGAAAAATTTATCATGTACCCAAAATTTCAAATTACCTAATATAATTTGAATTGGTTGTAAGAATCACATAACAATATCTTGTTTAAGTACACAAAAATGTTTTTTTTTTTTAAAATGAAAAAAGCGAAAGGAATTTTGACGTTTTTATATTTACCTGATGCCTAATTTATTAGATTTAGGCAAATTTTTCAATTTATACTTTTTTGTTTAGGAAAAAAGATTTAATTTTCCATCCTTTTATTTTTATTTTTTTATAGTACCTAATACTTTTTTTTATTAAATGCAAAAGTTTTCAATTACTACACGTATTCCATGTGAAAAATATTTAGAACTAAGTGAAAATTGTATGTTTCGTAATTTTTCCAGTCAAAATTTTTTTTAGATACGTATTTAAAAAAAGGAAGAAAAAGTTTTTATTGTTATTTATATATTTTTTAGTGTTTTTTCCCTTTAATATGGCGTACAGGATAATTGAATTTGTGAATATATCCTGCCTGAAGGAGAAATAAATGCTAGAAATTCAATAAGAAGAGAATGATAAAATTTAAATTGTTTTTTTGTTTTTTATATAATATTTTTTAAACCACGGTCTTTTTACAAGCGTGAAATCAATGGTAATATTGTCTAGACAAAGAAATTCATTAGATAATTTAGAAAATTGTTATATCCTCGAGAATATTAAAATTACTGTGGGTCATAACTAAACAATCGTTGCGTAAAACGTTGAAATTTTTTAATCAAAATTTTCTTATTAATATTATTTTGTCTGGCTAATGTAAAATAATAAGATTTTAAGATTTTTAAATAAGTTAAACTTCTATTCACTGCTTTTCCATATTTTAAAGTAGATTACTATATTTTTTGGTATTCAGTGCATGATTATAGATAGAAACCTTTGTAATAAATAGTTTTAATAGTCACTGAAAGATTTCGTAATATCCTTCGTATACAATTCATTTGCAGCTACTAAAAAAAGCATACGTTAACAATAATATTATTTCGTTATATATCTGTGGTAAAATCAGACAAAGCACGTTCACAATAATTTTTGAAAACCCAAAATAATATGGTTATAAAATAATGGAGATCGAACTAAAGTACAAAGGATTAAGGATACATTTAACATTAACATAATTTTCCCATAAAATATTTAACAAATTTTCATTTATATTAATTGAACTTAAATGATTATTTTATCTGATTGTGATAAATACTAAATAATACTAAGCTACTGGATCCCAATTTAAATAAATATAAATGACAGATATTTCTGAAGTAAGGAAATTAAATATTTCCATTTTCTTTGAAAACAGAAAACACTTTAAGAAATTAATCTAAGATACAGCAGAATTATATAATTCACAAATTTATTTTGTAAATTAAAAGATTAACATTTTTCAAAAATTGATAAGTGAAATGACATAAGCTTGTAAAGAAAATTCATATGTGAATTTCATTTAACAAAACTGATAAATCTTACAAAACCATAAATTTGCTAAAAAACATTCTTAAAAATAAAGATCAAACAAAATCTAAATTACGTTTATATAGAAGAAATTTTTTTTTATATTTTATTTTGTTCGTTAAAGAATTCATTTAGTTATATAAATATATGTATATATGTATTATATGTTGAAAGATTCAAAATAAATTATTAAATTTCAATCAACAAATATGAAAATTGTATAGTAAATTGTACAAATAAATTTTAATATTATAAGGTTTTCTTTTTTTCATATAACCTGTGCTATCTTCATTTTCATTTTATACGCAACAGAATAATAAATATTCAAACTACACAGTGTGATTGATTAGTCTACTGCTACTCTATATCTATGTAACTCTATACATTACTATATGCTAAAGTGTTGTATGCAACATAAAATATTTAATTTCTTTAAAAAGATATTCAACAGGTTTGTAAATTTTATGCTTAAAGCTATTTATTATATATACATATTTAAAATTTCCAATAAATTTTGCACTCAAATTTTTCGAAAACTGATTTACAGAAAATTTTCCAATTCAAATTTAACAGCCAGCACTTTTCCATTACAAAATTTTGTTATCAAACTAAGTTTCCACTCAAATAAAGCTCGTATATTTGAATAGTTGAGTGAAAATTTTCTTTTTAAACAATAACGGTTGTAACAATACATAAAAGCTTTTTTTGCTACCCTAATTTTGGTGTATCTTATAAATACATATACATAAATGAATTTTCGATTATTATTATTATTATATGGAAACTAAACTATGTTAACGCTATAAAATAAAATGTTAATTCTGGTGATATTCTTATTCATTCAGATCTTATTTGTCAGTGACACGACGACATTGTTTTCTAAAGAACTCTGGGAAAATTATTATAAAAAAAAAATATTTATAAAAAAACATGTTTGAGTGTATTTGATGTTTTTGTATGAATTAGTGTTTTCGGAAAATTGAATTTTCCATATTTAATAAAAAAAAAAAAAAAAGAAAATTTTAACCAATTTTCATATTCAATAATTTTTTCAGTTATTTGTTAAAGCTTCAACGAATTGGATATAAAATAAGATTTTTTTTTACATTTATTATTTATATTTTTTGAAAAAATGGAAACTTTACAAAGAAATGAAATATTTCACAGAAATTTTATGATTATTGCAAGAATTATTTATAATTATTTGAAATTTAGTGTTTTTTCTAATTAATTTTTTTAATTTAAATTTGTTGGATTTCAATTGTATTTTTGAAGTGAATAATCATTTTTTTTATGTTTTTTTTGGATCTATATTACATAAAAGTTCAGTGTTACATTAAATTTTTAAGTGATATTTCTAATTTTTGTGAATACAAAGTGGAATAATTAAGTGAAATTTTTATATCAAAATATATGTTACATACAAAAACATTTTGTTTTACTAATATAATTTATAAGGAATATTTTCATTTTAAAAAGGATTTACTGGGATTAAGCATATAATATACAAAAAAATATGAAAAGTGTAAGCTAAAAAATTATTTTATTATGTATATTAGAAATTACATTTTCTTTTATTATAATACATATTTGTATTTTTTTTTTTTAAAACATAATTTTGTGTTTTTGTATTCAAATTTTCTTGAGGTTATAATATTTTATGTTTATTTAAATAATTATTTTATGAATTAAATAAAATTATACATATAAAATTTATGAGGGTAGATTTATTTTGTATTATATAAATAATTTTAAAAGGATTAAAGGATTTTTCATTTAGGAATTATGGCTATTAAATTAATTGTACTCTCACCATAAATGTTTTATATAATATTATCAAAAAAATTTAATTATAATTTGGTTTTTTATATATTTTATCAAAATTTTGTTCATCCTTAATTGTTATATTAATTAGTTATGGAATTTATTAATGTCATTCACATTTAGTCTGTGCCTCTATCAACAAGTAGAAAATTGATATTTCGTTAATTTTTGTATTTATATTTGAAATAAAGTTACTGTCATATTATGACTAAGAGACAATTTTTTTGAATAGGGTATTAAAAAAACGTATCTTGTATTGGACACAGATTTTATATTTCATATATCCGGATGTTTTGCTATAGTTTTCCGGTTCTGTTCTATTTAAAATTTAAATTTTAACATTATTTTTTAATGATTTTTGTGCACCCTGTTGAGCATTTTGTTGATTTAGAAAATTGTAAATATGAAAATAAGAAAAATATGAATGTAAATATTTGAATAGTGGGAAGCAGTAACCAAACAAATAAATATAATTTTATTAATTTTAAAAGCTAATTCAATTCATATTTGATACACTGAAATATTTGAAATTCAATATCGCTCTATAAACTATGATTTTTGAGCCGTTTTTTGTTTCGCAGGACTATGAAGTTGTATGAGCAAAGATTAAAAACATGATTATGGAATAGTTTAGACATTGTTTCAGTAATAAGATCCGTGCTAATAAAACCATGTCAAATTGACACATTGCTCAAAGCCAGCTGTCTGTAGGTATAAAAAAAGTAATAACATCCGCTTCAAATACACCACTACATATAGTGCTACTAAAACCATATACTCTTACAAATAATTTTGATATATTTTAATTAATATCCGAAACCATTCAAAAGAACTGACTACACTGTTCTACAGTTCCATGTATAGGATAGTGAAAACTTAAAAAAACAACATTGTAATCGTCAGTGTTCTTCTAGTTATTTATATCAATACTCCGTAACCAACATCGTCATAATATGACAGACAGACAATATTTATGGTTATCAAAATTATTAAAAAAATATTTGAATGAAATTCAAGGTTTCCGAAAACGTTTTTCAACATGTACGATAAAAATATCTTATAATATTTTCTCTTGTGATTGGTACAAGACAATAATAATTGACTTTCAGGAAAATTTCAAACTTTTGTTTACAACATATTTTAAATTATTTTTAACAGATATTTTAAATTAATTTGCAATGAAATTTTGCAATTGAAACTTTTATAATTCGTTTGTTTTCCGAACATTTATTAAATTGAAATTTATGATTTGTTTTTTAGTTGACAGAAATTAAATATATTTGTATTCTAAATTAAAAAATATTTCTTGGTTTTTGATATTTAATCAAATTCTTATAATATTATTAAGTGTTTACACTGATATTTTAAATGTCGTAAGAAAGTTTCTTTATAATCGAGTACATAAACCTGATGAACTAAAACTGCTTGTAGGATCTTTGCACTGTCTCATTCATAGTTCAATTGCCAGCTCATTACTTTTAAGTAATTATATTTTAATATTTTGTATTTCAGAATTTTTTTATATTATAATTACAAATCATATAGCCTGTAAAAGCCACTTGGAGGCCCGGGTCAGGTAACATATGTGGACCCCTATGTACTTAAAAAAATAAAAAAATGTAATTTTTTGTTGATCAAAAACTTATTAATCGAAAAATAAAATATTAACTTTGGAGTTGCAACCGAACTTATTGATTCGGAATTTAAACTGTTAAGAATTTCTAAGACAGACTCTAATTTTACGAATGTTCTAAAATTTATATATATAAGTAATTTAACTTATATAACAAACTCTAAGCTTACTAACCACAAACTCTAAACTTTACTCTAAGTCTAAGACATATAATAAAACAGTATTTGCTTAGCTTAGTTATGTACAAAACACTAAAGAAAAATCTGAGTCAATCGTAAGTGAAATTAAGGCAAATATAAGGGCCATCTCTTTGTAAATTGATTTCATTACAGGATCTCTGTTTATTTGTTACCCTCCATAAAAGTGCGAAATAAACTTTTGATAGTTTTGTATAGTTTCCAATAGTGTTGCTAGATATTTTGGAGGCCTCTTGAATTGAGAGGCCTATGTTAAAATACCCTCTTAAATAATAATAATTTATTTTAAGAATAATTTTAAAATACCATACATATTGAAAAACTGACAATAACATTTTTAATGCATTTTCAGTTAATTCATTTATTGATTTGAAAATATTGGTGTAATTGCAAATTATAGCAAGCAATAGCATTATATAGAATCTGATCATCTTTTACATTTGATATATTTTAAACCCTATTTATAGTTTTCATTTCATTAATAATAATCTTCAATTATATCTTTACGATATTTATAAGCTTCTTCAAAAAAATCAGATGGTTTTTTCGCAATTACTTTCCTGACCTATTAACCTATTAAGGTATCCAAAACTTTCACCAAAGATTATTTCAAATATTTTTCCCATTCAGTGTCTTCCGATATAGTTGCTGTCATATTATTACATTATTACATAATGTAAAATTATTTGTATGTGACATGTGGTAGTGGTTAGTGTCCAGTGTTTATTTTTTTTCAATATAAAATCTTCACGTATTTTAAAGATATAACATATATATCTAAATTGTGCTGTTACTATCCTTAAACTAATTATTTTTCGCCAAATTATGTTCCAGATTCATATAGAAAACATTTCTATTCAATTAATTTGAAATTTTTGGCTTTTATGATATTGTTCTTACACTTCAGGTCATACTTCTCAGATGGTTTGATCCATTCTTCAAAAAACATATGTTTGGAATTTTCGAAAGTTGTCTTGCCAGTCTCTCTGATACATATTGCATTACCTTCCGTATAATGGCTGTGTGCTGTGTCCACCAAATATGATCAGCGGAAAAAACTCACCTTAAGCGAAAGAGTTTATTTAAAAAGTAATAGTGAGCCTTTTCCGCTAATCATATCGATGATTAACTGGATGCATATACTAAACGAAACTTATAAAGAAGAGGAATATATTGAATGTGCTATATATTTTGGTATCCTGCTGCATTTGTGTTGGAATACAATGCTCTTAAAATTTATAATATTATATTTTATTTAATATATAAAACTATGCTGTCAAATACAGCTCCTAAATCAATACAAAAAGCATTTAATTTATTTTTTATCTAATAAAGTTTAATAAGATTTACTATAGAGAAACTGTGGTCATTTGTACGAAATCCTTTCCTAAATCTTGCTCCTGACTGTTTTAGTTAATATATTGGTCGTAAGGTGAATAAAATTTAAGATATTTTGCATAAATTTCCTCCTTGTTGGAGTATGTGGAATATCGTTTTTTAATGATATGGTAATATTTTACTGGAATTAGAAATCTTTGTAGACTTTTATGTATGATAAACAATTTCAAATTATCTTTATAGACTTATACAAACAAACTTCTTTAATTACACTTTTAAACTGATAATAAAAAAATTATTTAATTATTGTTCCTAATTCACTCTAATAAATTAATTAATTTTAAACTTATTTTAAATTTTATTACCTTTTCTACAGTAATTATTTTTAAATGAATGCAATTTATGCGGGAAATAAATTTTTAGTATTGTATTTCGAAAAATAAATAAATATAGAAAAGATAGAAAAGTTTTTATTAGAAAATCCATAAAATAAAAGATTTTATTTGTTTTTTTACCAAAGTAAATGCTTAGAGTTTACTTTAATTACCCAGAGTAATAAGTAAGAAAAATTATTTATTAATCTTATTATAATTTTCTTCAAAATTATTTACACCACAATTTAGGAATTAGTTATACCTTTTTCTTTGTAGAATTTGTAAATTGCCACAAACTAATTAGCATAAAACAAATTAGTTAAATAAATATTGGTACCTAATTTTTGGTGCTGTTATAAACTTATGTAGTTTTTGATTTATAAATAAAATTTTATTGAAATATATTTGAAATATTATAATTTAATTAATAGTAACAGGCTGTAAAAAATTTGAAATATACTCAATAATAATTTCATTATTTAAAAAAGAAATTGGTATCAATTTTCAGAAAAAAAATAATAGACGCTTGGTTAGGAATAGGAAATGGATAATAATCATTATAAACCACCTTTATGAACTTATAGAAAAGGTTGTGTTTAGGAATCGTGTTTTTTTTTGTGGAATAGGGTAAACGGTTCAATTATGAATACCTTCCACTTTTGACTTAGTTTTTTTATTACTATTCCGATCTAATTTTGTCATAACAAGTCAGCATATAAAAATTGTTGAGTTTTTCCTGCTAATGTTTATTGAAAATACAGTTTAACTGGTAAAGTTGTAGGTAATTTGGTGCTATATTTACGGATTTTCTGAACAAATCCAAAAATTTTATATTTTATTTAGTATAAATTGAAAGGTTCTTAATGACTTGTAAACATATAACCATAATTTGTGGTGTTCTAACGCATATTTCACTATTGAAACCAAGTTGTCAATAATTATTTTCCATCAAAATATGTTTTTGTCACCCTGACGATATATTTGTACAATAATTATGTATTTGAATTTATAAGTTCTTTTTCTTCTTGATTGATTACTATTTCAGTAGCTCTACTTCTAGTCCTACCAATAGTTGTTCCATAGTTTCAATAGCTATACTTTTTATATATGTTTAAAAAAAACTGAATTTTTAATATTAAATTTTGAATTTACATAATTTTTCATTAATAGCTAATATTAAAATGTCCACCCAACCACGCATTTATAAATGACATAAACCTATATGATCTCTAATTTTTCCTAAGGGTGTCAATAATTTAACCTATTACGCTATTATTTTCACTAAATTTACCATGAATCATTAAAAATTATGTTAATTAATAACATTATCAAATTTTAATACTAAAAGATTTTCATTTCAATTAAATATAATACCAGAAAATTAAAAAAAAAATAAAAAATGTTGAAAATTTCAAGAAAACTTGTTAATTTGTTTTGAATAAGAAAAAATATTTTCATTTAATTAAATGGCATTATGAAATTGTTGAGAACATTTTAATATAGACAAATTTACTTATAAAATATATTTATTTAATAAAATACGGGTTTTTCAATTGGTAATTAAATATAAATTTAAGACCTTACAGAAATTTCTCAATTACATAATATTTATCGTACACAAACTGTTTGTATAAATTATGTAAATACTAAATATGTAGGAAAGTGTATAACATATAGTTTGTGTATGATTTTTTTTTTGTTTGCATTATTATTAAATATGTGAAATTTCAATTAAATTTAAATTTCAACAAAAATAATGTCTTCGAATAATTAAATTTAGATATTTTAATATAAATGGTACCGTACCGAGTATAATGAAATGTAAATAAGTAAATAGAATTTAGCCTTTTTTAGGAGATATGTCATAATTTTATCGCAAATTGGCGATAAAAGTTAAACGAAATTGATCTTTTCTTACACAGCAATGTTTATGATTCCGAACCAAAAGTTTCTTTATAATGAAAGAACTTTAATTGCAACAAAACAAGCCAACCAACCTACAAACCGAGATATAGGTCTTAATGGAGCAGTAATTTTCCTAAATCATGTTACATATTTCACATTTTATTACTAGCATGAATCTGTATTGATTGGACTGCGAGCGATATCGATAATAGGTCAGCAGTCGAATTTGTAATCTAATGCATAAAATATTAGCATCGTACATCTACGTATGCCACCACCACTGCTTTAACCATGAATTAAATTTTCATAAATATGTAATCACTTGAATATGTGTCGACATTAAAGGTTCCAGAGAATTAAAGTGATATGATAACAGACTGACACACCTACAAACATAATAAAAATGAGTGAACATATTTTTTAACTATAAATAACATTTTTTTTTTGAAGTATACTTTAATATCAATAAATCATTCTTCGATCCAATTTTAAAATTCAATATATTTCTTTGGATATATCCTGATATTTTATTCATCACTGGAATATTTAAGTATAAGGAAAAATTGCATATATATGCAACAATGATTTTATAGAAACTGGGAAAATTGCTTTACAATATTGCAGACAAAACTTATAAAATATTCATTAAACTTTTAGCTTTTGACATATTTATGTATAAAGTGAATTTTATGTTTTTATCATAATATCATTCATCTAATATCACAAATTTAGGATAGATTTTCATTTTTTTTTTATTTTTATCAATTCATTTTTCATTTATCCCAGTATCTTTTCATATTGATTATAATTTTATTTATTTAAATTGTTTTCCATAAGTTTTCTTTAACACTCTATATACCGAAGAGAAAAAATTCGAATGAACATTTTTATTCAATTGAAAATAAATATTTTATTTGAAAATGAATATTTTAGATTTAAAATATGTGTATGATCTCTTAAATTTATCTATTTCATTTAAAAACATAATATATTTATTGTTCTAAACGAATTTTAAATTGATTTAACCTTTTTTTTTAGTTCACCATAGACCGACTGACTATACAATTATCCCTAAATTTACCTTTTTTTTTCAGAATTAAATTT